>CM022397.1:88832235-91804960 GCA_011833715.1 Carcinoscorpius rotundicauda
TTACATCATTGCATCCGCCTACCACCATCAAGGCAAGTTATTTTTATTGCAAGGTAAGACCATATATTCCAAACCTTCGGGTGTTTTTAGTGTCAGCAGTTCGGTTCCTCAAAGATATGATGTAATAGATCCTTTACGAGTGTTTGTTGCGGTAGCAAGGACGACGATGACTATGAGTGTGAAATGGACTCTCATTTCGCTACTTGCAAAGGCTCTCACTCATTCTACTTTCATTCTTTCCGTTATGGTTGGAAGAAAAAGAGGTGCAGCCTTTGAAGACGATTCAAAACATTACTTACCCTGAGGCTCGAAAATTGCTTCCACCACTTAATTTCGGATATATGCTGGTGCACCTCGTTCCATTACTACTGCCCTGTGCCTCCAAAAGGATCATTCTCAACCATATCAAAAGTCTTTTATCTCCATGGTTAAAAAGGTTGATGAATCAACGTCAACACTCATCTCATTCACTGACATTTATTCTAACAAACCCCCAAATCCACTTCCTTTGGTTCCAGACATGGCGATTTCATTAGGTACATCTTCTTCTCCAACCCCAAGGTGCAAAACCATCATTCATCCATGTCCTAAACCACTAGAATCCTCTTCCAATTTTAAAGACCTGCCCCATCGACTCAGGGCAAGAATACAGTACACAGGGCTTAAGAAACAAAGTGACACACTTTATGAGACTCATGTTATATGCCTTTACAGATATTAAACGTCTCTCATTGAAATTACACGACACATTTTGAATAGTTTATCAATCCCATTTTTATCAAATATCACATGTCCCAATGAATGAAAAGTAAAACAGGAAAATATTAAGCGACACTATTAAGAACCATATAAATACTACAAGAGCTTCTCACGTTTCTTCAAGACGTGACACTTGGTCAAATAAAAAAAAGCGTGGTGAGTTGATTTACAATTTGGATATTTTTATTATATCGAAACGGAGAGAAATAATGTTATTTCTGACACGTGTACGCATACACGTGTTTGATTTTGTAATCTGACGTACACTGTACGTTTGTACTTGGTATACTGTGTGATCATTAGGGTATTGATTTATAGTAAAAGTATAATTCCCAATGACGTAGGGGGTGTAGCTGAACGCTCATATTTACAAGAAGAAATTGCTGTATTTTCTGCTTCACCTTTTGCTTAGATACAGAAACAGGTTAGCTTACTCCGCGTAAGTTTGTTTGTTTGTTTTGAAATTTTGCACAAAGCTACTCGAGGGCTATCTATGCTAGCCGTCCCTAATTTAGCAGTGTAAGACTAGAGGGAAGGCAGCTAGTCATCATCACCCACCACCAACTCTTTGGCTACTGTTTTACCAACGAATATTAGGATTAACCGTGACATTATATGCTCCCACAACTGGGAGGGCGAGCATGTTTAGTCAGGCTCCGCGTAAGTACGATTATAATTTGTTTTTAAATTGATAATAAGAGATATTTTTTTGGTAAGACATATCGTCGCAGAGATCTAGTGAAGTACCAAATCTTCAGTTATCAGAACTGAGTTTGTGCCTTTCATTCTCTGCTAGTTGTTTTTTCGTATAAACATACATCTTAACCTCAACTTAATGAAACTACCATAAATAAAAAATATTTTGAATACATCTTTTGTATAAAACAATTAAGCCTGCAGGTTTTAGGACTAAATTTAGGAGCATTATATGCATTGTGTGAGGAATAGCTATTGAGTTCTTATTAAGTAGAAATTTTGGTCTTTATGATGGAGTTTGAAACGTTTTTGAGTGGACCTATAAATAAGTCACTCGTTCAACTACTATTGATTTTTAAACATAATCTACTGTTATGTATACATGCGACAACGTTGCTGTAAAATTTTTATGCCCTTTTGAAAGGACCTTTCTTCGCGACCCTTAATCTGTGACTGAAAGACATGAAGAAATCATCATCATTACAAAATTTTCAATCTTTCAAAGATAAACTTGATGAGTATCAGGAACGACTGAATAATTTAAAGCCAACATAACAGATAATATGATTTCTGAGTTGGGTCATTGTATTGGTGGAAAAATATGATTTTTATGAACAATTCTGCTTTATTTCTTGACACAACTTGATGATTAAGGATGCATAATAATCTTCTGTAATGGCCTGTCTTCTTTACAAATAACCAGCTAGTAAAACGCCCTTGGTGTCACCAAATATATATGCCATGACTTTCCTAGAGGATTGTTGTGATCTGATTTTCTGTGAAGGTGGGTAAATTTGGGTGCTTTCATTGAAACTCTGCACTTCTGTCTGTGATCGATTATGTGAACCCATTATTCTCCCATAGTAATGAATCTATTGAAACGCTATCTGCTTGAATGAATAGTTACAATTGTAAAGTTTTTAGGAGAGAAATAATGGACTGAGGCTGTTTTTTATAGTTTGGGCAAGGCTCTTTAGTTCCAATGAAGCGAAATATTAATGCTGCAGCACACAATGTCATTCTAGATAATTTTGTGCTTTCAACTTTCTGTGAACAGTTTGGTGGAAGACCTTTTTTGTTTCAGAATGACAATGCACCCGTGCACAAAGCGAGGTCCGTGAATACATTGTTTGCCGGGTTTCGTATGGAAGAATCTGACTGGCAGAACAAATTCCTGACCTCTACACCATCGAACGTCTTTAGGATTAATTGAAACGCCGACAGGGAGCCAAGTCTTTTTGCTCAACATCAGTGCTCGACATCACTAATGCTCTAGTGGCTGAATAGGAGAAAATCCCCGCAGCCATTTCTAAAATCTAGTGAAAAGCCACCTAGAAGAGGGCAGGCTATTACTGCAACAAAAGGGGCATAAACCTTATGGTTTTGGAATGAGATGTTCAACAAGCACATGTAGGTGTGATCGTTAATTTTATCGGGTTAGCATATTTTTGTTGCTGTGTTTATTTGGTTTCTCAATATATTGAGATTTTATTATGTTTTTGTCCTGAGATCCAGAGAATGTATAATCCAGTATGTGTGATTTTTCTGTGGATTTCTGTTTTGAATTGTGTATCGGTTCTAGTGATCTAGAGGTTAAGAAATGCTATTTGGTTAGTTTTTTTCCTGTTCACAGGTAAACTTAGTGTTGGGGTGTATCGAGTAAACATAATTGGAAAAACTAAGTGTAGGTTCTATAGATGTGAATCCAGTAATTGTATTTTCAATATACCTGTACCAGTATAATGATGGATGTAAGGCTGAATTGATCGTTTGAGATTCAATCTGCTTATCAATAAACGTGTTGATACCCATACCAGCCGTTTAAGTGGGTTTCTCGTCATGAAGAACATATATCTGTGTTTATCACTGCTGTGTTAAAATGTATTTGTTGATAAAATAACTGATTATAATTTTTATGCTTAAAAACACTTTTCGCCATAATAAAGCTACAACGTGTTTACATATTATATCAGTTGCGGTTAAATATTGGTAATCATAATAGTAATCACCTATGGACTTTTCCATGAGTATACTTGGTACTTTTACATCATTATTGGTCATCTTATTTATTCGAAGATTTTTATTTTGCCGAACTTTGGACACTTATTAATAACCATGTGAATGCAGACGAACTTTAGTACAAATAAAGTGACGTTTTGGGGAATGTGTGACAGGATGTTAGTTGTAAATGCATACAAATTGGAGTTCAAGTTTGTGTGCTAGCATAGCTACTATACTCACCAAACAACTACCTGTCACACTTCATGGGTTTTTCCCTCAAAGGTACGCATCTGTCGGACGTATTTTCATTTATAATATTTTCGCCTTTGAATTACAATAGTACACAAATCAATATGGCAACCTTAATGAACGATATAAACAAACTACTACCAGAGTACATAATGAGCTTGATCCTACAAAAGGTGGTATCTCTGTCAAAGAAGAGTCACTGATATCTGTGATATATGTCATAAGCAGTGACGTAAATCCTCAAGATGTTAGAAATACCATACTGTCATTCCCATTTATATAACATACATAAGAAGAGTACTATAAGTTCATAAAGAATAAATATGCAAATAACTCCTGAAAACTCTAGATATCCTTCAATGGTGCCCATAATGCAGTATTTGATATTTTAAGCATAAAATACCTTATAAGATATAAAATCTTTCACATATATTATCTCCATAGGTATGAAAATCATATCCACAACTTTACATTTCCCTGTTTTGACCTCAAATCAGTGCCTTGTATAAACTCGATTAAAAACGTTTCAGACTAATGGCAAAACACTTGACATTTTTATGGTATTTTCCTCATCGTGAGAATCAATTTCGACATACTACTACTGTGTTCTCGGGTAAGCTTTATAAATGTCGTTTAACATTGATAACAAATCATACCAAAGAAGCAAAAATAAACATACGACACACTGTAAGTGACATTGTCCAGTAAATTTGTGTTAAGCAGCTTTTGACGACACAACACGAGTAAGTAATAATAAAATTGAATAATAAAAATAATAATAACGACCAAGTTACATAACCATGACTTCCATGGTATAGCTGCTGGAAGGTTGTACCCCTCACCCTTTTAAGGTATTTTTGAAACAATTCTATACAAAACGGATGGTATGTGGCAATCATGCACCAAAAACAAGTGAAAAATTAACCCACCGGGTATTACGTAATTATGTTAATTGATGAAAAATGCATAGGAGTGTATGCTGGTAGACCTGGTCTTAAGATATTTAAAAAGTTTGGTATTACAAATAACTTAAATAAAAGTGAGCAGTTGTTAAAAAATTTGGTTTCACAGATAACTTACAAAGCAGTGAGTAGATGTTTGAAAAATTTGGTTTTACAGATAACTTTAACAGCAGTGATTTGGTGTGAGTTTCATAGTGATGGTGACGACGTGTTTCAAAAGATGGTATAAGTAATGACGAATAATGGTGAAATATGGGCATTTTTCAGTAAACTTTGTTTTATTAATTTATTTTTGCAGTGTCTTCAACTTAATAATGAAAATGTGCAGTCTGTTTAAGTATTGCAACTACTGACAGATTAGAGCAACAAATAAAGTATATGGGTGATTGACATCAGTAACATTTTGTGCATTAAACTTAACATTCTAATACAAAAATTATGAGTTTCATTATGTGGTGCGTTTCATATTACGGAGTGTGAAGCATTCAAGTTAATATGATATATACTATATTTTAGAGGAAATGTTGCAAAATAATTGTGCTATTTTTGTAAACGTACTTTTCCATTCAGACCCTCCCGCTCCAATACTTTTCAGATAGAAGTTTGTTCTTAAGAGATTAATCAAAATGCTGTTTCTGTCAATGAATGAATGTTAAAAACATTCTAACTTCAATAGTTGTGAAAACAGAACACAAACCCTTTAATAAAGTCATAGTTACAAAACCTGCCCCAGAACATGCATACAAATGAAAACACTTCAGGATGTTAGAATGTGACCACAAAACCCAAGAGAAAAAAATCCAGAAATTTACCATACATATTTTGAACTAACGACAGCTTTTGAGTAAGCCAACAGAAATACCATCTTTCAGAATATTGTACATCCAACCTGTTTTAAACCTTCAAACTTTAGACGGTGTGGAGAGACGAATAAAAAGTAGCTTTAAGGAGTTTTCAAATACATGCAGGAGATTCACCAACAGATCAAACTGAAGGAGATTATACTGTCACTGGAGAAGAGCCACTCAATTATACGAACAACTCCAACTATTGTACACCATTATCACATCAGATGTTGGAAAAATCGAATTCTAGAAACGAAATATTTCAGTATCTTTTGCAGCATGGTTCCAGAGCACAATTAGAAACTGACAACATTCATCGCAAAGAAAAATGGACAGATAAAGCTTAAATAGTACAATTCCTTTTATACATAGATGCAGGGTTACATCACTCTCGTTAAATCCCGGTCACGATATTTTGTGGTCTAAAGTAACAATAAATCTGCTATTTAAGGTAGAATTTGATTTGGACTTTTGAAAGAACATCAGAGGAAAACTCCGTTTGTTGAGGATTTTCTGTGGAATCTATTTCATACAAGAATCAGCTGAAAATTAGGAAAACGATAAAAAACAGTGTGAACAAGAGCGAGTCACATGCAACTACTACCAGTACACTCACCTATACAACACTCAGGACACAATACTGCACTCCAAGTCGCTCAACTATTATCGAACAGAAATCAAAGGCATTTGTCATAGCCTCCTGTAAGATCAAATTTAGTGGCACAGACTCTACCCAGAAAGTACCTACTATTGAGCAGTAATGATGCCTCAAGAATCGTTTCTAAAACTCCCCAGGTAGATAGGTACTGATGCCACAAATATTTGTCCTATAAACTCCCAACTGTAGCCTCTACCCAAACTACTGCTGAAAATGTAGAGTTGCAGTTACAAGAATATCTAATAACACCTGAAAACAAACTTTAAAGGCCGAAATTTTTAATAATGTGTTCACTTCACATTCTTGTTCCATTTTTATTATAAATTGAACTATACTTTCTTTTTTTTCGTGAGGATGAGTAAATGCCAATATAGTATGAATTGCAAGGGCTTATTTTGTGTTGAGTAACTTGATTAATAACAGCTACACATCATTTAAACTGTTTATTGCACACGTTTGTATGAAACATTGTTTATACAGATATATTAATTCTATGTGACAATGTTAAAATTAAAACAGTGTACAATTTAACATTATTATACGCATTATATGTATATTTATTTTATCTTTTAAATCTATAATCATGCAGTAGAAAGTATGGAATTAATTTTCAGTTTATAAACAAAAAACTATAAATAATATACTGTCACTATGTTCTATTAACAACATGTATTCAGGGCATAGATTTTTTACACCCAATGGGGGAATGATTTTTGCAACAACTTATGTGGATTATTCAATTTGCAAATTGGTAATCTCTGATTATGTAAACGTGAAAGCTGTAAACAAGCAGTCACAGAGAAATCTTGTTGCCACGACACTTCAAGGTTTCCATGAAGGTTTGTATAAGTGAGGCATTGTCAACAGTTTTCAAAATGTTAATAGAATAAAGACAATTGTGTCACAAATTAACTGCCACATGAATTTATTCCTGCACACTGCACAGTATAAAAGGTGGTCATTATACTTCACAAGATTACTAATAATTTTTATTACATGAATTACGTTTTCAAATATTAATAAAATTAGTAATTATCCATGAAATGTGTTTGCGAACTCTTGAAAATTACACATCAATTCAATGTAGCACATTATTATTTATACTTTTCATTGAAGTAGGATTCATTTAGTCCTCTAGTCTGAATGTTCCTGAACGTTGACCTCCTTTGTGATTATCTGTTTATGAATTCTTTCAAGCTCTTAACCTTGACATAGTCTTCAACCGTCTTAATGCAGAAAATCTGCGTTCAAATTAACAGCTGGATACTGGACATACAAGCAAAATTTTCATAAGAAGAAACACTTCACTAAACATATGCTGGCTTGTTTCATGCATTTTACAGTATACATCCTTCGCGCCTATTAGAGATACTGCTTTCGTTCTTCCTTTGAACATGGGCAACTGAAACTTGAGCCGTTGTGCAGAGAATTTTCGATAGAAGTTTGGAATTGAGTTCTCAATCTTACCAGATGTGATCATGTTCTCAAGTGCTAGATACTGCCCCAAGTCATTGTTGTCTGCATTGAATCTAGTGGTCAGATGTTCTATGACTGTGTTTACAAATTCAAAATATTGGCTTCCGTAGTCATCTCTAGCTGTTGCAGAATGGTCTGCTGAGCTATCACCTGTGATACGTCTGTGTGGGGAGGTGTCTGCAAATGCGTGGTAGTTTAAGAGGCACCAGATCCAGGGAAGTTACTTTTTTCAGCTTCATCTTGTTGTAATTTTCCTCTGTTCACAATAACCGTAATTGTTCAACTGTCATTGCAGAAGCTTCAATCATGCAAGATACTGTCGCTGATTTTGCTTGAAATACACGGTTTAGTTCCTCTAATGCAGCTCATGGATGCTGAGCCACCATAAATCCTAAAACTGTCTTTCCTTTGTCAAATCTGTCCAGCAGACCTCGTGCTTTCACTGCTACATCTGATTTTAATTTGCTAATTCAGACAAAGAATCAACAATGTCACTGTAGTGGTCATTAGCACATGTAATTGCAGATAGTCGGAACAACCAACGTGTTGGACACAGTGGGCGGATGTATTTAACTGGACTATTGTGACTGTCCTACGACACAATATTTTCAAAGATTGTCTTGTATTTGTCTGACCTCTTTGCCTTGCATCCACTGTACGCACCATTCATGTTAGCGGCTCCATCATAAAATTGTGCTCTTAATCCTGACAGTGGTAAATTGAGTCTAGTCAGTACATCAAGCATACTCGAGGATATTGTTTCACCAGCTGTATTGGAAACATTGAACAAACCAAGAAATGTCTCATGGACGTCAAGGTTCTCATCCACGTACACATATTGCTTCCTGTTCGACACCTGTAACATATTAAGTGCCATTAACCTCTAATGGAAAGATTTTACTTTGCTGCACTTCATGTGCTATGTTCCTCAGTATTTGAGTGCAGAACATCTCCATTATATCATTCTGAGTCTGGGATGATGTGAATGTGGTTTTCTTTGACAAACAAGCCATAAACTCAGGATCTTCCTCTTCCAGGAGCTTCAGTAATTGCAGGAAGTTCTCCTCCGTATCAGTATGTCAACGTAATGCTAATTCTTGATGCAGTAAAAATCGTAAACTTCTGAGTATTCTGGCCAGACTTCTTTTCCATTCTTCCTGCTGCATCTTTTTTCCATCATGTAGCTGGACAGTTACTGGAGTTACATCAAGTGAACTTTCTGGAGATATACCGAATCTGTGCTGAGAGGAAGATTGGTGTTCGTTGAATTTTTGTTTTGCCTTTTTCCAATTGCAAAAACCGGTGGATATGAAGATATGCTCCACTGGCCTCTCCAATTTCCCTGTAAAAAGGCCTCAATTTTCCGCCTTGACACAATGAAAGCATATTACTTTTTGAGTCTGATTGTTGAAGTGCAGCCATGGGAACTCATCAAACCTCTTGCCCCAGAAGTTGATATTTTGAGTTTTATTTTCTGTTGTGGTATTAGTTGTGCGTCTGGATGATATGGATTTCCACACTGAATTTGTGGAGTGTCAGATTTTTCATTACCGCACAATCTTGTTTCATAACTATCTGGTTGCTCATGATGTGAAATAATTGCACAAGCATTTTCAGACTTGTCCTCTAATGACCATGGTATTTCCTCTGTATGGCAAGTTTCTATTCCTTTGCTTGATGTTGAATTATCTGAATCTGCGTTGTCCTTTGTAGTACTAGTAACTGGCTTGCAGAACTGTCTAATATCAGAAAGTTTCAGACGCTTGCTTGTCATAATTGGAATCTGTTTCCCAAACGACTCAACAAGCTATAATAAGTCTTTATTGAAAAACTCTAACGTACAACGAACGAAGATAGAATGGAAGTGAGAGTGAACTGTATAATGTATTTTAGTCGAACACGCGAACCTCACAGTGACTACCGAGCCGACTGACCGCCTGGGCATCGCTGGGACAATACTGTGTGCTAGTTTACAACACAAGTAATTGCAAGTTTCTCGAAAAATACTTAAACAATCACAAATATATTTTATTCCTGTTAAAGCTCATCAAAATGCAAACACTTTGTGATATAGTGTTGATAAGCAAGTCTGTTAAATAAAAAGACCTAAACAAAAACTAGCAATACAATTCGAGTATAGGCTTCAGGCCGTTAAAATTGCCCTTTGTGTTTTAATTATACAAGAAAATACGATATTTTCGCTATCTATGAGAAGAGAATATATTGTTGTTGTTTTTTTCCATAAAGCACCAGCAGTTTATTAGAGGGCGGTGATAATCTGAAATTTCATGGATTAATGAGGTCCACAAACACAGGTCTTATGAGCCCTGTTGTAAAATCGTCGCTCAGACTAAAAGGAGCGGAGAGGTGATGTAGGGCGCGTCTGGATCCAAGCGGCCCGAACCTGTCGTTTATTGTATACTGAACGTACACTATGGTCAGTGACTTCGACAGCTTAGGAGAGTAAGGCGTTCGACAATAAAACCATTTCAAATAAAACTATTCAATATGTGTTTATAAGCTACAAAAAGCTAAAATATGTCTAGTAAAAATAAAAATAATGGAATTTGTGTCATTTTATACTTATATATAGAAAAAAATGAATCAACTTTATCTATGTTAGTTTTTTGGGGTTCTAAAAGGTTTGATAAAGCTCTCACTTCGCAATTTGCCTAAAGAAACCTATAGCCAATGAACTATATCAAAACAAAATATTTACCCAGTATAACAAAAATAATTAACTTATGTAGAAACAAATAGCATGTTTATGAAAAAGCTGTATGTGATGAAGAAAAATGAATTTCACTTTCGTATTCAACGAACAGACATCACTGTAGAACATGTAAAACTGAAAACAATAAAAGAATCGCAGGCCTGTGTCACTAAAGTCACTTCTTGAAGTTTCAATTTTATAAATACATGTGCATTTCATGATTTAACAGTTAAGGGGCTCGACTGGCAATCATAAATTAAAATTCCCTTTTCCGAGCATGCTTTCCTTTCAGCCGTGTGTGTGTGTGTGTGTGTGCATGGAGGGGTTGTAATGTGACAGTAATCCAATTTTTGGTAAAAGAGCAGTCCAAGAGATGGCGGTGGTTGATGTTGAAAAGGTAGGTGTTTTTTTTCTTGTCTACCCGCTCTCAAGTGTTTGTGTGTTTGTTTTCTTATAGCAAACCCGCATATGCTAAGTCCACTGAGAAAAATCGAACACCTGATTTTAGCGTTGTATATCCGTAAATTTTCCACTGTACCATTGGATTCCAAGTAGCACACGATATGTCCTCGGACTCACACCGCTAAAAACCAGGATTTGATATTCGTGGTGAACAGAGCAGTGATAACCAATTGTGTAGCTTTGTGCTTTATTTTAAAGAAACAAACAAACTAGTCTATCTCTGCTAAATTAGGGATGGTTTGTGTAGATAGCCATCACGTAGCTTTGCGAGAAATTCAAAAGAAACCAGTCGATAAATAAAGTTATATTTTATTGAAAATAATTCTAATACCTCAAAAATCTGAAATATGTTTCTCATAAGTACCCACTTTGTTCGGATTTTCACAGTTTATGTCAATTTTAATTTGGTTTTGAGATATATTTCGTTAATATCTATAAATAATTTAGTTACACTTCAATTGCCCTGCATGGCCAGATGCTTAGGGAGCTCGACTCGTGATCGGAGGGTCGCGGATTCCAATTTCCGTCACACTAAACATACTCATCCATTAAACCGTGATATAATGGGATATTCAAGGATATTACTCAAATAATTTAAATGGAATAAAATAAATCTGTACTGGCAGTCACATAATATGGACAGAAGTTAACACTTACTCAACAGTCATACCAGCATTTCCACATCTATTTTTATTGTTTGGGTCCGGCATGGGTAAGCGTGTTAAGGTGTGCGACTCGTAATCTGACTCGCATCCCCGTCGTTGCAAACACGCTCGCCCTTTCAGCCGCGGCGGCGTTATAATGTAACGGCCAGTGGGTGGTGATGACTATCCCTCGAGCCTTACATTGCTAAGCCTTACACTAAAAATTTGAATAATTCTTAGCTAGGTTTTAATAGACTTAAACTTCTTCAAAAACTCTTCTAAAATTAATTAAGAAAACTGTTGTATAATGAATAATTAATAACTATATCATATTTGTAAGGGAAAAATAAATTATACTTTCACAGAATGGTTGTAGCGTTTTATAATTCGTTTCATATCATAGCAAAAATATTCCAAATTCTCTGCCAGGTTTGTTTTTATTGCATTACTGGTTAGTTAAAATATAAGTATTTGATTTATTAAACATTTAGACATGAAAAAAGCAATATTATTTCAAGCACAAAAAAAATAGAAAACAGAGTTGTTTTTTATGAGAATTATCATGATTCCTTTAGAAGATATTTATTTATTTTATTTATTACTTTTTAGTGGCTCTAGATTAAAAGTACAGAGATACTCGATAACACATTTTGAAAACGTAAGGTGTTGATACTTTTCATGACGAAGCTACAGTTTTAGGAGATGTCAGACTACAGTGCAAACAGATTCTTCTTGCATTGCGGTGAAAATCCGGAAGTACAGAGTTCTATAAAACAACAAATTTAAAAGAAATTAACACATATTATAATAATTAAATTATCCACTGATAGTATGAAAAAACTATTTGCTTTATTCTGAGTACATTGGTTTCTATTTTAGGTATTTAACTTAAAAGTAGGATTAATATATCGATATGATGTAGGTATTCAGGTGAACAAAAAAATCTGTAATACTTTTATAGATAAAGGAACATTATCGTGTTTATTGATATTTAGCAACTTATAATTTATGCAAAAAGAAATTACTGCTGTTTACATCAATACTAATTAACAGGAAACCTAAGTGACAGTTGAATTGGAAATCTGTTGATGAGTCACAAGCTGTAAATCTACGTTAGCTTGGCTACAGTTAGCCGAACTGTTCAAATCTGTTGTTTATTACGATTTATTCTACTGTTTACAAGTTTGTTTTTATTTAAAAGTGTAAAGCATTTTTTTTTGTAATTGATTCTTCTTTTCTTGTTCAATTAAATCTATAAAACAACCAGTTTACCGTTTGGCAATCTGTAGTAGCCCAGGCAAGATTTAAAGTTCTAGTATTTTGTGTGCGGAATAACACAAGCATGTGATATGTTGTTGTTTTTTAGAATTAAGCACAAAGCTGCACAATGGGCTATCTGTGCTCTGCCCACCACGGGTATCGAAACCCGGATTTTTAGCGTGTAAGTCCGCAGACATACCGCTGAGCCACTGGGGGGCATGTGATATGTTACTGATGAAGTCACGAAAAGAAGTATTATCCATATTATTTACTTTCAATTGCGAAATTTTCAAAGATGACTTCAAAAAAATACTAAAGAAAAAACATCTTTTCTGAATAATTTTGTAGGTCGAAGAAAACGTCTCGTGAAGTAAAATATACAATTTAACCCCAGATCCTTCGACACAATTTCCTACTAAATTTCAATTTTTATTGCACATTTTAGTTTATTTTATATTTTTATATTATATAAAAAAGATAGAAAGTGTAAAAGAAATATTTTTTTCAGTTGTGTAGCGAAAAACCTCCACAGTATAATAAGATAAAATAATAAATAATATTTTGTTTTTTTAACTTTCACAGTATCATAATCCGAAATATTAAATCCTATTTTATTTTTTTTAACTTCCACAGTATAATAAGATGAAATAATAAATAATATTTTGTTTTTTTTAACTTCCACAATATAATAAGATGAAATAATAAATAATATTTTGTTTTTTTAACTTTCACAGTATCATAAGACGAAATATCAAATCCTATTTTATTTTTTTTAACTTTAACAGTATCATATTTTCATGCAATTTTGATGACAAGGGTGCAAGGTAGTCGTGAATGTAGAGGTGCCATAAGTACAATGAGTGTGAGTATAATAAGCCTAATTAAAGACATAGTATGAGATAACCTATCATAGAGAGAAGTGCCTAAAATTTAACAGGAAAGTAAAATATCCATTTAGTTTTAATCTTAAATCGTTTCTGACCTATCAGTGATGTCGAGAAACCCACTTGTTGAGAATTATATGCAAAAAACGGCTCTTTTGGGCTCAGAAACAAGTAGAAAAATGGAAACCAGGTTCAAAGAACATAAAAAGTCACCTTCACACGTTTTCGAACACTGCAAGTCAAATGGACACAACATAACCATAGAAAACACTAAAATACTAAATAAAGAAACAAACATAAACAAACGGAAAATTAAAGAAGCCTTACTTATACAACAACTTAAACCCAAAATAAACCAATATAAAGGAACACCATTATACCTATATTAATATTATAGATAAAATTATATATTCAAACATCAAACCGCGCCCTCTACATTGCGACACTCAGTTATACAACCCCTTCCAAACATGTGGTCAGCTTCCGGCCAGTTACCTCTTTCTTTGTGAACCTGACGATGACCGAAGAAGGTCGAAACGTTGTTCGCTCTTCTATTTGAAGTGTTTTCTGAGCCCAAAAGAGCCGTTTTTTGTATATAACCTTTCTGACCTAGACTATTTTCTGTTGCATCGCCAACGTTTAAAAAATAACTTATTTAATCAACAAAATCTTCAATGAAATCAACAATTTTTTTTCCGGTTTTTGTTGTTTATAGATTTCACTTTGTACTTTCACCAAACAGACTAACAACAATATTATATTATACTATTGTAATACTAAGCAGTTGTCGTTGTTGTTTTGAATTAAGCACAAAGCTATACAATGGGCTATCTGTGCTCTGCCCACCACGTGTATCGAAACCCGGATTTTAGCGTGTAAGTCCGCAGACATACCACTGAGCCACTGGAGGGCAATAGTAAGCAACTATACTTTTATGTCTTCTTGTTGATCAGGCTTGATTTCGCAACATTTATTTATTTCGGCTAGCTAGGTTTGGGACGGTAGTACTTTCTCAATCATTTTTGAGAAACTATAGGCTAGTACATATACGTTTGTATCCTCTCTCAAATGTTACTAAAGCAAGAAAAATATTTCTATTAAGTTATTTCAGCTATTAGGTATATCTTATATAATTTAATCGTTAATTCTAAATGCTATCTACTCAACTGATTGAATGCTTAGATAAAATTAAGCAAATAATATTGTTTTCTAATAATTATTATTACATCCTTGCATGTAAGTATATTGATAATTAAAACAACTTCCCGTCACACAAAACATGCTTGCCCTTTCAGCCTTGTGGAAGTTATAATGTGACGGCTAATCCAACTAATCGTTGATAAAAGAGTAGCTCAAGAGTTGGCTGTGTGTTATGATGACTAGCTGCCTTCCCTTTAGCCTTGTACTGCTAAATTAAGGACGGCTAACGTCAAATAGCTCTCATGTACCTTTGCAGAAAATAACAAACAAACATTAAAACAATATATTCACAATTGAAATCTACTTACTCGTTCGTTTCTGGGGGATCCTTTTGTCTTCAAGATAAATTCCATCATAGAAATTATACAATCAAATCCGAGACCGGTGAGCAGAACAACAAACACACCACCAACATCAGACAAATCAAGTTCATTTGTGGAGGCGCTATGCTTCTTTTCTTTGTGTTTACACTGTCTTTCATTTTCTTCAGACCACCACTTTTCTTGAAATAAGTATAAAATTCTATCCTCTTGCATCTCCAATATGACGTTAGATATTGGTGTTCGGTATGGTGATCCTTAAATAAGTGTAGATTGTTTTTTTGTTAAGTGCAAATCTCTAACTAGTTTTTTCTGTCTGATATACAACAACCAAGTTCTCACGTTTTTTAACATTTAAATTTAATCATTTCATCCCAAAAATTGTTAGACAACAATAGTAACTACGATATTTTAGAGAAAAATATGCATATATATATATATGTATTAAAGTTTTACATTCTTCGTCTTTTCGATCATTCTCAAGATAAGCAGAAAATTCAATAACAACAGGTTTGCTGAATGTAACATCTTTTCAAGACAGTTGACTTTGATTTTAAGATATAAAAAACTATTGTTTTTACTTTCTAGAGTGGCTATTGCATAACCTTTTGTATCTAACAAACCACCTATTTGTTCTAATTCGCAGTTTCTCGCTGTTACGTATTCGATGGATGCTGACTGCAACAAATGAGCATAATTTCCATTGAAAACTCTTTCAACTCCCTCTAGATTTGACTCAATAAAGACTATTGGTTGACACTGCATTACTTTTCACATTGTTTTGTATAATTCTAGAGTAGATTCCTGAGAAATTACAAAAACGTGGTATTGCATAGAGTAAAGAGTTATTTGTACCTTCAAGAAACTCTAAAAAAGACAGCAAAGTTTTATATATTCATAAAATACATACAAAATTATCAATATTTCTAAACTGAAGAAACCAACACAGTTGATACATTTCGGAAGTTCTCGCTAAACCAAAGTGAGATTTTTTCCAAAGTTATTATATTATTTAACTATACACAATATAACAGAAATTTTACTATTTCTTGTTCCTGGATAGTAAGTGTTATTTCCGAATTGGTTATGCCTAAATTAAATATATAAGACCTATTTTCTATTCAAACTTCTAAATTTTGAAATTTTCTCATTTTCCAGAACTTTTCAGGTACTTTCAATGCTGAGTAAATGATAGATAATTTTCATAAACTTACAAAAATTTTCAAGAACTTTCTAAAATGTTGTATAACCCTCACAGTTGTCCTGCTCAATAACGAAAATAAGTATCTGTTTCTTTCTCGGACTCAGTCTGTGCACCTCGAAAAAAAATACAACAGCGTAAGGACCTTGCTAGAAACTTTGAAGTATGATGAGTATCGATGGAAAATTATTGAAGACTTCTAAATAGTGGCATTCCTGATGGGTCTCCAAGGAAGCCTTACCAGGTTCCCCTGTTATCTTTGCCTATGGAACAGCAGGGACACCGCATCGCACTTCAAAAGAAAGCACTGACCGAGTTCTCTGTGGGGAGGCACAACATCAAGTAACTGAGCCACTAGTGGACCTCCGGAAGATGTTGTTCACACCATTGCACATAAAATTTGGACTTATGAAACAATTTGCCACAACTCTTGATAAGGAGTCTGCAGTCTTCAAGTACATTCGAGGCAAAAATCAAAGATGCTATCTTCGTTAGACCACAAATTCAAAAAGAAAGGCGAGCGCTTTCACCAAAATATACTGGAATTTAAATGCCACAACCGAGAACCGTTTATCGAAAATATGATGGGAGACGAAATTTGGGGGCAGACACATGAATGTAATTTACATTACAGTCGCAAATCTAAAAAAACTACTTACTTCTATACATTTTTGTTCATTTTTGTATACCTTTAGTGTAAATATATGTAAATCTTGACTCATATGTTGTTTTATTCAGACCTTATGTTAACAAAAGTGTACAAATTTAACCGTTTTTACATAGAAAATAGGTTAAGTTCTAAATTTCATTATCCAGGTCACAAAAGCAAAGTTTGAAGGGAATAGTGGACATTTTATGTATTTTTAGAACATAAACAATTAAGAAATATCACATACTATCGAGGAAAAAAATTTGTATTACATAATGTTATATATATTTACCATTTGTTGCTGATCTTGAAGCATCTACTATTTCTTCAACACACGTAATGAAACACATGAAAACATGGAATCAAAAAGAGCAACATAATAAATCTGTGTATTTTTCACCATCTTGCATGAGTTTCTTATAACACTTCAGACAAAATGAATTACAAATTGCGTAACTTTTTTTATCTTGAAAAAGGCTTTCGTTGATCCTCATTTTAAGCAGCCGTATCGGATTTCCAAGTATTTGGACAAATCGGTAGCACTTTGAATTGGAAACTCCATTCTCTGTACTGTTAGAAATGTAGAAAGATTCGCCGTGTATGATGAAACCATTATTAATGTAAAATCCACCTCATGGTAGCTGCAAGGCGGGTCGATATTACTCTGAAATATTTAAAACAACTAGTTTGAGTTATAACTGACAATAAGATGATCAAGTATACGTATATGTGCTAAATTAAAAAGTTTTAAACAGTTGTATAAATCAAACCTAGCTTATACCAACTTTCTTATAGTATTTTTTTTTTCATTCCACGAGCTAACCAGTGTCAGATTGATTTGTAGATTTAGTTTTGGGAAACAAGATAACGTACTGTACGGTGAAACCAGAATGTAAATGTATTGAGAAAGAAAACTACTTTATTCTTAAATTTTTCTGGATAGAGGTAAAACCAATAATATTGAACACAAAACGATATATGTCATATATATTAATATAAAACCAACATAGAAACGCTTTTACTAAATCCAGTAGTCAAATATTTCCGGATGCATAATCATAGAGCAAATAGCATAAATAGTAAATAAGTATTGATTTCATAAAAATGAAAAACACGCGTTGCAGTCGTTCTAAATAGTGAGTTATTATCCGTTATATAATATTCGGTAAAATCAACACGAGAATGTGATGTTCCCACTAAAACCCAAAATAACATAAGGCAATTTTTTTATAAGTAACGTGATGTTTATAATCCCATAAACTTTAATG
This sequence comes from Carcinoscorpius rotundicauda, assembly GCA_011833715.1. Classification (NCBI taxonomy): domain Eukaryota; kingdom Metazoa; phylum Arthropoda; class Merostomata; order Xiphosura; family Limulidae; genus Carcinoscorpius; species Carcinoscorpius rotundicauda. The sequence goes on from CM022397.1 coordinate 88,850,483, forward strand.
GTTGACTGTACAGAACTTATTTTCGAATACATACACTGTTTCGGTTTGAAAGCCTCTAAGAATGTTTATTGTACCAAGTTGAACCTCATTTTACTTACTTTGGAGCAATTTCGGATCCTTGTTGCATCAGAGATCCTTCAGTAAACCAAAAACTATTGGATAAACTGAACTGATTTTCCAAAACATTGGAATCTGAGTTATGAGGAGAAGAAGGTACCCATTCGTAAGGCGTTTGTCGAGCAAGTAGTAAGAAAAGTAAACTGACACTCGCGTAAGTTGACGCCATATACATCCAAACCTCCAAGGAAAGTGGCATAAGAAAGGAAAATAACTTTGGAACGTTTTTGGTGAGCGTCTTGAAGAGAATACTGATTCCTAAGTTCATGAAAGGTGAGATAAACTACTTCTTCTCTTTCGTAAGTAATGGTCAGATTAGCAATAGCTAAGTCAGCTTCCTAATTAGAAAAGAAACAAACTAATTAAGCCTCGTCCAAGAATAACAATAAAACAGAATAGAATTTCATAAAGTGATATTAAAATACAACAAAGCTCAGTTTATTAAGCAATAAAAAACTGAATTAAGTCACAGTCCTGAAGTAGAAGAAAGAAATATCAGATTCTTTAAGTGAAAAAAATGACATAAGTCAGTTTCCTTGGTAACAGTACAATAGATATAAATTAACAGTCTCATTGATAAGTATGTGTATAATATTAGACAATTACACTCGTAACTGTAGAAAATGAGTTAGCTCAGATTTCCAAATGACAGTAAAAAAGCGGTTTTTATAGTATAACAACTTGATGACCCCATTTAACTGTTTTTCTTGGATGTTTATTGTTTTTTAAAATACAAAGATCTGTGTACATGAAAAGCAACATTCCAAACTTTTGTGATAATTATACACATGAGCTAAGTCAGTTCCTTGATTTAAACACAACATCAAGTAAGTTGTGTTCTTTGATAATTATGCACAATATAGATTGAGTCAATTTTCTTGCTGACCATTTACATATCTATCAATATATATATATGTGTGTGTGTGTGTGTAAAAGAGAAATCTGCTTAATTCTCGCAAACCATTTGACTAGTCTCCACTGAACCTTCCACGGTGACTCCTACGGTTTTCAGATGTAACATGGAGAGGTAAAAATTTCTAGTGGGAGATAGATCCCCATACAAATAGTGAAAAGTTACTAAATCGACACAAACTGACACAGTGATACAGGATGATATTAAAAAGATCATAAGGGAGTTGTGTTTCCATTTAATCAATACAAATAAATATCAATATGTCTTTACGTATACATGTTTTTATAAATTACATATTTCTTGATCAATAAGAATCAAACTTGCTTTTCACAGTGATATAGGATGACGTGAGGAAAGACACGAGGGGAGATGGAACCCCCATTTATTTTATGTCTAATTTTGGATAAACTACCAAATCAGCAAAATGTAACATAAGGAATATCATGAGGGGAGTTGTATTTCAATTTAAACTCCCTCTATATGTTTATATGTGTTAGTGTCTGTCTTCTAATTCCTTGCACACTATTTGACCAATTTCCTCCAAACTGGGCATGCTGACTCCTTTGACTCCCGAAAGAAACATAAAGGGGTCAAAACTCCCAACAGGTTTTCGGCAACAACAAAAATGTAGCAACTTAGATTTTCAAAATAACTTGTAACGTGTAGCCCATTTAATTAATTTGCTAATATTGCAACACCATCAATCCATTTTTTTCGAAACAGTGAGAAATGTTACTGTAAAATAAATCTTCAAAACTTACGACACTTTATTGAGATAGAACCACTTTCTTGGGTAGTTTTGCTAATAACCATATGTTTTCTTTTTTGATGTTAGTATAAATTTCTGGCTTACTTTACTTTGGTGTTTTGAATTTTTTGTTTAAAATAGAATCATAATTAAAGAATACATCCACAGAGCTTCCACCCCTAGAGATAAGATGTATAACGTGACAAATAACAGTACAATGTACTGGTAATTTAAAAGCACATAAGATCCAATATTTTATTTTGTAGTGTTTATCAGCAAGTATAACCTTGAATGATTCTTGAGTTTTTAATTCAATATAAACCTGTTATTAGAATAAGGAATTGCATCGTGTTTATATATAGAATGGGTTATTGAAAGCTTTTTAACTTTAGCGACAAAAATCAGTTTTCTGTGTTTCAAAACATCTGGTAGATGGTATTTCATCACTCTTCCGGAGTAGTGAGTTAACGTGTACGGAATTGTTAGCAAACTTTTGAATTTCAGTGATATTCCGTTAATAATCGTAATGTTTAAAGTTGTTGATCTAAGTTAAAATCAGTGTATTAGGAATCAAAAAAGACTGGTCATTAAAGACTTTTACTTGAAATCGAACGTATTGGGCTACTGTTACGTTATTTTCATAAGTGTGATTGTAATGAAAACAGTACGATTAAAATTATACTCATTAACTGTTTTAAACAAGGGAAGTTGATCAAAATATGTTCTGTACTTAATTATAATGTTTCCGTCTTTGGTTGAGACCTGATACAAAAAATCTGATCCCTTTTTTTTGGTATAAAATTCAACGTATTTGACTTTAAGCTTTTCTTTAATTATTATCTATTTTGAGAAAAGTAATACATTTGATTTACGTTTAAAATGCCAACAAAGGTCATGTCAAATATTTCAAATAAATAGTTAAGAAGCTGCAAGAAAAGGATAAATGAATCGAAGGAGGAAAAAGTAGTAAGGCTAAAAAGTGATGCTTGGAAGAAATGGAGGAGTTGAGATACACGCACAAAATATGATTGAGGTAGAAGTTTTGAGAAACTAGTGAGCAAAGATTACATCAGTGATTCCGAATGTGGTGTATGGAAAGACTTAATGTAGATTGAATAACTTTTCTGTAAAAAAAGGTTTTAACGAAATTAAAATAGTATGAAAAACTAGGTTTTGTTTTTAAATAATTTGTTTTAACAGACATTTTCTTTTTACTTTTAAATACATATTTTAAATACTTTGAAAACCTTTTCAAAGGACGGGTAATTCAGGTAGTATACAAGCTAAGTCGTTTTCCTTTATGATTACAATATCTTCCATGAACATAAACCAACATGATAAGTATTTTTATCATGAACGTTCATGAGAATATGTGACAACTTTCATCACTTTTTTCTAAATCGCCAGTTTTAATTACTTATTTTATTTTAATATTATTAATCTTTCATCAATAAACGGATTTCAATGTTCACAAGCCACGACCATTTTGAATAGTTTTCGTGTCATTCTCTTAAATTTTTCCTTATTCTACGATATTAAGCGTTAAAAAATAAATCTTAGTATATTTGTAAAGTACTTAACGCAGTCACAAAGAACTTGCTTGCACCAAAGTTTATATAATAATACTACGAGTACTGTAAACAAAATATACTCTTCAAAAAAAAGAAAAGCAAAAGGAATATTTTTGTTACTTTAATGAGAAATATATGTAATAACGCTACGAGCTCAGAGTATGTGATATTACATGTGTTAAGGCACTGATTGTCAGACCAAAGTGACAATAAAAGTTGAGCACTTTAAAATAAGAGAAAAACAACGGATTTTTAGCAAAAACGCATTCGTGTCCAATAAATTTGTTTGAGAGATCTGCATGTTCCGCAAGTTCATCATATGCAAACTCAATATAAAAGTCAGGGGTTCTCGGTTTCCATAGCTCAGTGTTAAGCCACCGACACGCAATACAGTTACGCCAAAACTGACTGAAGCACAACGCAAAAACGCCATTAGTCGCTTGGAAGCAGGCGACTCTCGATCAGATGTTGCCAGAGCTGTGAATGTCCACCAAAGCACCATCACAAAATTATGGAATCCTCACCAACAAGATGGATCAACTCGTGACCGTCCACGATCTGGCAGACTTCGTGTGACCACGCCCGAACAAAATCGCTACATCCAGTTACGTCACATTTGGGATTGGACCACCACTGCGACGTCTACTGCCTCAACCATATCAGGGCTGCGTAGGATTTCCGATCAGACCGTACGCAACCGTCGACGAGATTCTTAAGCCTAATGTGCAACCCATCATGGTGAACGTCAACGACGTTTTTCAACATGACAACGCCCGTCCTCACACAGCCCGACTCACCATTGTCTTTTTGAAACACCACAACATCAACGTTCTTACCTGGCCCTCCATATCACCAGATTTAAACCCCATCGAACATCTTTAGGACGAGTTGGACCGACGTCTGCGACGGCGACAAACTCAATCGCAGACTCTACCACAGCATGCAGCAGCTTTGCAGATTGAGTAGACAGCCATTCCACAGGATTTGATTCGTTATCTCTTCGCTTCCATGGGCAGCAGATTCCAAGCAGATATTGATGCTAACGGGGGGCATACTCGTTATTGACATTGAGTGACGTTAAACTTCAGCTTGTGAGCATAGACTTCACCTTTACAGACTTTGGATGTTGTAAATGTGCAAAGTTTCACACATGTCATACAGAACTACCCGGAATAAATTTGTTAATGATATGTCTCAAATTTTACCTTTTGCGTTTCTTGTTTTGAAAAGTATATATTTATAATAGTGTAAAGAGTATGAAGCAGTTATGATAAACACGTACCAAATAAAATGACAATTAAAAGGTATTTATAGCAAACTATGAAACTACTGACGCTACAATATTGCGACGTAATGTACAAATGGAAGGTTGTAATAAAGACAAACTTGGCTAAATATGCAGAAATGTCTGAATGTTTGTACTGGAAATGAAAAGTATCTGGCTTTGAATGAATTGTGTATGTTTATTTTAGGGCTAATAAGTCAAGAAAAATCGTAATAATTGTATTTAAGGTATTGCTAATTTTTGTTTGTGAAATTACACGAGGGTTAAGTGTGGTTTGTGCGTAGTACTTTACACAAACAAGAAACACTAGAGTTTAAATCGAAGTTAGTATTTTCGTGATGACAACGACACTGAACCATCACTGCATTAAAAAGTTTCACTGACCAATAAACAGATAAATTGATTTTGAATCGAAAAGCCGATATGCAATCCCGACTCCTTGGATAAATACTTTAATAACGATACTGTATTTGTAGCGTTTGAGCGAGACATTTGCGAGAAAAGTTCTGGATAGACAAGCGCAATCGTGTTACGTGTACAGATAATACATTATCGTTTAACCGAGAACTGTTCAGACAAATAAACACGATGTTCATAAAAACTTTACAACTCATCCAAAATCTGTCACAGGGATATTCATGCTATTGATTTTTTTTGATGTTTTGAATTTCTGCATAAAGCTACCCAAGGGCTATCTGTGCTAGCCGTCCATAATTTAATAGTGTAGGACAAGAGAAAAGGCAACTAGTCATCAACACTCTCTGCCAACTCTTGGGCTACTCTTTCTACCAACGAATAGTGGGTTTGACCGTTACATTATAACGTCCCCACAGCTGAAAGGGCGAGCATGTTTGGTGTGACGGAGATTCGAAACCGCGAATTACGAGTCCAGTGAGTAAACCACCTAAACCATGCCGGGCCTAACGTTATTGATAAAGATATAAATCCAAATCGTTCGTAAAATAAAAGTAATTTCTATTTTAGGGAAAAAAATATTATTTAACATTTTTATGCATTCGGTCATTATTTATATGCCTTACACTATTTCACGTTATTAATATCAAAGGGTGTATTGTTTAATTGTTTTCTTTAGTAAAAGCTTGCTCACAAGTACATCTCCCGCTCTTTATGACAATCCTTTTAATTGGTTGGATGTTTGAGTGGTTATTCTAAATATTAATTTAAAACTTAGCCTGTTTTGTATTTTTGGAGTTACTGATGATAAGGAAAGTGATGCTTTTGTTTTGTTATATTCTTTGCTTAGGGTTTTAAACAATAAACATTCAACAGAGTATCACTTACTATTAACTATATTCAACTCCATCATCAGAAACAATAGCAGTTTGTGGATACGATGTGGTTAAAAAATACGTACGCAATCAGGAAAAATGAGAATGACAAATGTTATTACAGCGCGAGCAATGGATACGACGAATATATTATGGTTGAAATTCTATTAGTGTACATTATAATTTTCGAAAAAAGATTTGGTTAGGAATTTAGTATTGAAAATATATAGGCTTAACATGATGTCTTATGACAAATACAAGTAATACTTCAAACGATTCACGTATTAAATAGTACTTTGCTTTTTTCTATTTGTTTCATCCGACATGGTAATTTGATATACCTTGCTAATCAGTTGTCGTATCATGTCGTTCAATTCGCCGTGCTCGTTCTTGCTTCCATAAGAGCTGTCACGAACTACGTGTATATTATACTTGAAACCTAGTCTCTTGAAGATTTCCTCAAGTATATCCATAAAGTAACCTTCAAATAGATCGTTCCAAGTTAGGTGATCCACTGGCTCTTTTAACATCGAGTAGGGCGGATTCTAGGAAATTATTATAATTAATTTCTCCAGTGAGGTCATTGTTATGTAAATGTCATGTAAATGTTTTGTAAACGACAACATGTCGTGTTGTGTTTAAATTTTCATTTCTATTATTTATATTTCCATATTTATATTACTGTTTCAAAGTTTAAACAATAAAATACGTTGTTCTTCATTTAAAATAACATTTAGAACTTCCTAGAATTAGGTAGATCAAATATATGACTATAAATGGAAATGTTTGGCGGCCTAGCGTCTAGACGTAGAATCTCGTGCAAAAACATACATGCGCAGATTACTCTGTCGAAGTACCGATGAATGCTCGAGAAAAGAGGCCTACAAATATATAAACAGACGAAGATGCGAGAAAGAAAGGAGTCAGACATTAGTTTTATTCGAAAGAAGAAGAGTCAGCCATTAGTTTATATTTAATTCAAGAAATAGCGTCTTTGTTCGAGAAATTTTCAGCGTTCGCTGTGTGGTAATTCAACTTAACTTTGTGACTAGAGCTAGATCTACAGAAAGTGTGATTTTGTTTCATCAATATTTGCGATTCATTTGAATTACTGGTTGTGCTGAGGGTCGACACGTACGGGACTGTTTAAGAGAAACCGAGGCAAATTGGAAAACAACAAATTTGGGACATTCATCGTAAAAGGAACGTCATCAAAATTGTTGAACTGTGAATTGTTTCTGGACTTTCATTCTAGATCATTATATTAGATACAGGCCAGTACCATTTTGTGTTGTAAATTATTTTGAATGTTAAATCTGAATGTCTGTCATTGTTAATATATAATTTACATTATATCTGTTACATATATATTAGTTTACTGAAATAAATTATACAAGCTGTTATCTGTGACTTTCTGTTGCGTTCATAAAACATAAAAAAACAACGTAACAGTCATAAAAATACTCACTACTCGTTCTGTTTATAAATAAACAGAAGATAAATAGTGAAAATATATATATATTGATATTTTTGGTTTATTTGATTAAAAACCAATTCTTTCGAAAACGTATCAGAACTTATGTAAGCCAGTAAATTATGGTGATTGAAACGTGGCACAATTTTTAAATTTTTTTAAACTTACACTTTTATCAGGTGCTCAGAGTAACGTTTAATGGCGATTTTAAAATATAAGAGATCATTTCTGTAACCTTTATCATTTTTACAACGTTTTCCGGTGAGACAAAAAATCCAGAGTTAAATTCCTTTCGGTGAACGTAGCAGATAGCCTAATGCGACCTAAAAAAAACCCTTTTCTCAACAATTCTATGATAAAGATTAGAATACCAAAAGTGTACATGACCGTTATTACGGGCTACTTACAATAACAGTTACAACCTTCAGAGGGCGGTCACTTAATTATCGTGAATCATCATCTAATTCGTTCTCGTTTTTGGTAGAGAACTGAATGCCAAACATCGTATTCCACGTACCCATCTGTTCAAAAAATTGTGATTTGCCATTAAAACAGAATATACTGAATGTTTATTTTCTCTCCATTTTATATTATTAGAACATCATTAAATGTTTAGTAAAAACCAGTTATTATGCACATAATATTATTTAACGTTCTTATGAATGCAAAATATGTTATTTATTTGTGATTTAGGGAAATATTAATTGAAACATCTTAAGTGATCAAGGCTATTACACAAAAGTCATTTTATTTTTTTATTAAAATTAATTAAATGCAATAAACAAATTTTTTTGGCGTACCCAAAACGACTTCCAGTCATTAAGTGTTGATTAGGTCCAACTAAAGTTGTTTATGTTTTAAAGATATTGAGTCTCAAATTCAGTCAGTATCGTTAACCTTTTTAAGTAATAAATATAATTATACCTCCACAGCATGTTTAATGCGTTATCAGAATAATATTATCGTTTATTTTGTTTTGAAATTCATGCAAAACAGTTGTTGTTGTTGTTCAGAATTAAGCACAAAGCTGCACAATGGGCTATCAGTGCTCTGCCCACCACGGGTATCGAAACCCGGATTTTAGCGTGTAAGTCCGCTGAGCCACTGGGGGCCATGCAAAACAGTGATAACCTGGAGAAAAGAGAGCTAGTTAACATTTCCCAACTACCAACTGTCAGGTTAAGTTCATAATATAGTGAAAATACGCATTTTTACTAACTGTTTAATATATTGTTGTGAATGCAATAATCTAGCTGTTTGAGATATAATTCTTGGAATTCAGGCATGGCAGGTGGTTACGTCACTTGACTCGTAATTGGATTATTTTGGGATCGAATCCCTATCGCAACAAACATGCATGCCTTCTCAGTCATAGGCGCGTTATAAGTTCCGGTCAATCCCACTATTCGTTTGTAAAAGAGTAGCCCAAAAGTTGGCGGTGAGTGGTGATGACTAGCTCTCTTCACTCTTGTCTTACACTGCTAAATGAGGGACGGCTAGCGCAGGAAACCCTGGTGTAGCTTTGCGCAAAATTCAAAACAAACCAAACTTGGAATTCAGGTGACGGAAATTAATATAAAATTATTCGAGCGAAAAAGGTATTGTGCGATAGGCCGTTAAGAAATAAAGAAATATGAATAAAATAAAACATGTATTTTTAATTCCTTCCCAGTCATGTTCATGAAATACCATTTGTAATGTTAGACTTTCTGTGTAAAAACAAATTCATAATTTATTTATTTGTAATATAAATAACCCTACACGCTAGCATGATGACATCATCTTTATGTTCGACTATTCGGTAGCTCTCCAGTGAAAAATTGCAAAATTATATGGTAATTTCGACACAGATAGCCCGTTGTGTAAAAATTTGTTGAACTAAAAATAACCAAAAGGTTTACATTTAAAATACTGCAGAAACGCTCTTGCCCTTATGACTGAGTTCTAAACTGGAAACGTCCCATTTGTAAAGAGTAAAATCAAATTACTCTTTACTCTGTCTACTTACATAGGGGACTGGCATGGCCAAACGCGAAAGGCGTGCGACTCGTAATCCGACGGTCGCGGGTTCGAGCCCGCGTCACGCTAAACATGCTCGCACTCTCAGCCGTGGGGGGTATTCAAATCCGTAACAATCGGATTAAGACTCAAGTGTCTTAACCACTGGGCCATGCTAGGCGAAAATAAAATGAATGGAAAGAACAAAAACTAAAAATGCACGCACAAAAATATTACACATGTTTGTAACGATTTTCCTCTTGTTTTGTATGTTTTCTTCCCACACAACGGGCTATCTACACTTTGTTCACCGTGAGGAATTTAGCCCCGAATTTTAGCGTTCGCAAGTGCAGTGTTTTACTGTTACAGCTCATTCAAGGATGCGATTTACAAAATGTTTTGCATTCGTGACCTGCTGGAATTTAACAGCATAACCAATAAGCTCTATTAGTATGTTATCTGACATAAATATATTATTATACAATCTGATAAAACGAATGAAAGCAGTAAAAGTAAACCACATTTGAAAACAAACAATTATTTATGTCGTGAAGGACGATTTATAACATAACTGCAACACATGGTGTTGAAAAACACATGGTCACTAAAACAAACAAAACTAGTACTATTACTATGTTTCTATGTTCTAGAAACGAAACATATGTGAAATAGATTTGAAATTACTGGTTTGTAGGTACATCATTAAAGATAAAACCGACCTTTAATAAACAAACTACTGGAACTTTTAAAAACATCTTTTAAAAAAATCTCTTTGAAGGTTATTCACGTTAACTACATTTGACCACATCTCAAAAACTCTGATAACGGAAAAGTATCGCAGCTAATATATGTGACATCTTCATGCTTATGTTAGTATTTAAAAGTGTTTTTGTTCATTTATTTCCTTTTTTATAATTTACACACGTTGTAGATGCAACGTATTCATCTGCATACAAATATGTCACATTCCTGCGCTTGATTTATACGTTTTGTAAAATAATCATACACAGAACTTATTTAGTTATTTTGTTTCAAATAGTGTACCGAGTAGAGAAAGGACCACTGTATCAAATACGCTTCACTTAAAGACACATGTTGTTGTATCCCTAAAGCTATAAATCTTTTTGACAAAGAGAAGCTGAAATTTATTGTTGTCTCTCTTTCGTTATTTTACGGACATGTTTTTTTTAAACTACAGTTTAATATTCTTCTGCCATTTTCGGGAATTTTGAACCTAGATATCAGGTTTTTCCTGACACGGTTCCATAATCGTTCTTTCCATTGGCTCAGGTGCAAAAAGTCTTTTGCAAATTTTCATTTGTTAAATTTGAAACATTGTTCTTTGGTTTATTTTAATAAAAGTTTTAATTAAAATTTTATGTAAACGACATTTCGACCTTCTTAGGTCATCTTCAGGTTAACAAAATGAGTTTGCAACTGACCGTTGTCGATCACATTTCTCCTTACATCCACCACTATGCTAATACAAGTATGTTGAAGATGCAATGGTTGGATTCACATTTACCGAACTCAAATTGTTTTTAGCCACAATAACTCCATACACGCTAACATTAGGCTCACCTGTGAACATGAAAAACTAACCAAATTGCACTTCTCAACTTCAAGATCACAAGAATCGATACACAATTCAAAACAGAAATCCACAGAAAAAATCACCCACATTGGGTTAAACATTCTCTGGGATTCCGCACATGTAAACAAAAACAAAACAAAACAAAATCAATATATCAAGAAACCAAAAAAACACAGTCAAGCAACACTTTATCAACATTAACAAATTTCCTTCAAAACAGTTGAAACAAGAATAGGGTCAACAACAAACAAACAATAATAAATACCAAGGAACGAGCTACAAAACTTTACATTGCTCTATACCATATATTCCAAATACCATTGAAACAACATTTGGAAAAAAATTGTAACAAATACAACATTCCAGTAACTACCAAATTTATTCCAAAATCAGGTGCAAAAAGCCCTTTCAGTCTCGTCCCTGAGACACGTGCAAGACAATAGTCGGTTGCAAATTCTCTTTGTTAATCTGAAGATGACCTATGAAGGTCGAAACGTTCTTCTCTAATTTATTTGAATAAAATTTAAATAGTATAACAGTCGTCTTGAGAAACATTTTCACTTCAAGTGGGTTTCGCGTCGAAACGTTAACGCTATGTTGAAACATTATCTTGAAAATACAAGTAATCTACTGAATAGAGATATATTTTGAATTCTTCGTGTAACCGATACCGTTCAGTACCCTTAACATAAAAAACGAAAATTTCTAGATGATTACCATCCAGAAGTGGAACTACAATTAAATTAATTTACTTTACAGGGCATTTCATCAGGACAAACAAGTTTATTCGCATTTTAATATGATGTTAAATGGATAGAATTATTGAAATTTTAAATTTGAAATAGGGAACAGGGATCGTAAAAAATATATAGAAACAAGTTGAATGAAAGTGCAAAGATTATATTTTAAGCCTACAATTAGAATTTTTTAAAAACTTGGCTGGAAATAGTGTCTGTATTTTTTCTAAAGATACAAACCGCTAGAGTCTGATTCCACCAAAATAGATAAGTAGACAAGGAGTAAAAATAGCTTGAGAAAATAATGTCACACTCATTTCATCCTAGTTTGTTTACTCTTTTTACAGTCCCTAATTGGAGGCTTGAAAATAAGCATAATCTTTGAATTTTCATTGAACTTGTTTCCGCATTTTTTAGACAATTTCTATTTCTTTTTTTCAAATTGAAAATTTTAAGAATCGACTTAAAAATAGCCCTACAACTTAAGTACGAGTTTGTTTAGTAGCTGTGCATAGATTTTAGAGTAGTATTCCTAGTTGTTGTTCGTTAGGCTTTGGTGCTTGAATGATCTCGAAAGAGAAAATAGGCCAGCTACATTTGAAAAACAACAACTAATAAATTTCTCCTTTTCTTTTAAGAAACCACATAATATTAGCACGATCTGTAAAGGAACGTTTAGTAAATCTGTCTGGATTTAAATGAAATATTCGTAGTCGTTTTTTTCTGTAAATTAGTGAAACAGGAATAATAATAATACAAATAAGGAATAGATGAATTATGATTGCTGTCTAACAATCGGAAAACCAACTGTTTTACTATTATCAGCATTTCATCAGTCTTAGCCATTAATATAGAAGATTTTGATTATTAGTTCGCGAACAAGGCCTCTTTTTAAGTTGTTGTTCTTTGTTCTTTTTCATAATTCCACGACATTGTTACCTTATAACTGAAGTAGATAATCTTGTAACGTCCTCTCTATTTATCATTCTTTTACTTCTATCATGGTTTGCAAGTATAACAAAAATATAAATTTATAAAAAGAGAAACAATTTAAACATATATTTGATTTTAAAATTAATATCGAAAACAGTTGTACTTTGCAACATTTAGCACTTTGCTTGGATAATTTTGATGCAGAACTGAATTTTATCTTTAAAAATCAATTTAATAAATATTGTGACATAAATCTTATAATTTATCTATGTATATCCCTTTATCTTTAATGTCTGGTTTTTAAAAAACGCTATTTTTATTAAAGCATCTTATTTACCAATCTTGAAAAACATGTATGGAACATCTTTTCAAAAAGTAAATGTAATAGAAATAAATAATTCACACTCCATATAAATGTATATATAGATATATACAACATAGAACATCCAGAATGTTATTTAATGAATATCTTTTTTCCAGATGAAACAAGAACTAAAGAGCTAGACATCAATGGAATAACGTTACCCAAGAGAGTTTTTTTTTAATTAAGCACAAAGCTACACAATGGGCTATCTGTGCTCTGCCCACCACGGGTATCGAAACCCCAGATTTTAGCGTGTAAGTCCGCAGACATACCGCTGAGCCACTTGGGGGCCTCAAGAGAGATTTAAAATGGTTCAGTGGGGAAAAGTGGTGTCTGCTTCAAGATTAATTCAGATACATGTATTTGTTATAGTTTCAGTAACTGGTACTTTGTGTCATTTTTAAACTTACGTAGTTTGTTAATAATTTTATTTTAGTTTATGGTAAAACTCAATGTTATAATCTTGTATCTTTGTCCCTGAAAACTAATTGTCTTCTGCAGTCAGAAGGTATAATAATAAGGGTTTGATAACTCATTTAGTTTGTTTAAAATTCGTTGTTCTCCAAACTAACGGCTTGGAGTTTAATTTATAAATTGTGTTATGACTTCCACAGTGAGTTTTGCGGCTTTGAAGTAATTAAGTTTTTGAAGTTCTAAAGATCGAGGAAATTACAGTAATATTTGCATTCTTGAAGTGATTTTATTGATGAACTAATAACACATTAGTGACTATTAAGTGTATTGTTAAATGATAATAAAGTCTGATGGAAGATTATAGATATAAAACTTTAAGGACTAACATTTCTGAGTACTTCTTTCAATTCCACAATGTCGAGTGAAAAATTAGTTCTTATTCCGTTCTGATCAAACTCAACGAGTCCAGTAAGGCCTTTGAACTTTGTCTTAATTGTATGAAATAGAAATTTAAAACATATGTATATATAAGCACATATACTTTACAAAATATTAAAGCTGAAATCTTTATCGTCGTTTTCAGTTCTGACATGGCCGAGCGCGTTAAGGCGTGCACTCGTAATCCGAAGGTCGCGGGTTTGTGCCCCCGTCGTGCTAAACATGCTCACCCTCCCAACCGTGGGGGTATATAATGTGACGGTCAATCCCACTATTCGTTAGTAAAAGAGTATCCCAAGAGTTGGCGGTGGGTGATGATGACTAGCTGCCTTCCCTCTAGTCTTACATTGCAAAATTAGGGACGGCTAGCACAGATAGCCCTCGAGTAGCTTTGTGCGAAATTCCGTTTTCAGTTCTCTCTTTTACCAATACATTTCATTTTTTACAAAGGAAATTGTTTATGAGAAAAGTAATTCCAATTGAATTTTAACTCTATTTACTCATAAAATATTTAATAAAAAGAACAACGTGCTATCAATTCTACTTTTTTATGTTAGAAAGCAATGCTTACAGTGGTGTAATTGTTTTATGAGAAATTTTATGTGAAAAATAATTATTTCCTTTAAGCTCTGACATCGACTCTTTAAAAAAATTCAAAAATTATTCTTAAATTAGTAAAAATAGGCCATTCAACCATTGTCGTATTTAATAAGTTCAGGAATGCTTTAGCAATTGGCTAAAGCAAATACTATGCTAGATATTATTTTTTTTCATTGTTAAATTTCGCGCAAAGTTGCAAGAGGACTACATCTGCTAGTCATTGCTAATTTTAAAGCGATAGTAATTGTTTTTTTTTCTTTCTCTAGTTTTGAACAAAACTACACGTGGGCTATCTGAGCTGACCGTCCTTAATTTTGCAGTGTTAGGAACTGTCTGAACTTGTGCCTAACCGTTCTTTGCCAAATCCTAAAGTTATATCCTTCCATCCTACTGCATTCAAAGTACCAAAGAGAGAATTAAAAAGAATTTATTTAACTGCTTGTTATGTGAAACTTCATTGAAGTTGTTTTCCTTCTTGAGAACCACACCCCATCACACAATAGCTCAATGATAAGTCTGGATCTTATAATGCTAAAAATTGAGTTCTGATACCTCAGGTGGGCACATCACAGATAGCTTTTTTAACTTAACAACACATTCGTTTTGCTGAGAAAAAGGAAGAGATCGTAAATTATCACCGCAAGGTGATTCATCTTTGTAATCATGGTGGTGGCATTTTTTGAACCAATTCCAAGTGAAATCTAATTTGTGATTTTGTGTGTGTTTATTTATTTTGGCTTCTTAAATAATGTCATTTGAGACTAAAATTGAAAATCCTGTAACTAAGTGAAATGAGGTACTCGAAGTTTTAGATATTTTCACGAAACAAAAAATGAATGACAACACAAACAGGTTTCAGAAATTTATGTTACTTAAAAATATTATGCAAAAAAATCAGTAATGTTACACATCACTTTTGCATTTCACTGCTTTATTAATGCAGTACTAACTAGGTAATTTGATAAATGTGTTATGAAAAAAAAAACGAATTTCATGGTGTAATTTAACATAGTGGTGTTTCAGAGTAATAAGTTGTTTCATAATATTTTACAAATTGCAAAATTTCAGTGTTTTTATGTTCTGTCAAGTCCTACCCCTGTGACAGTAACATGTGAATGTGTACAGAGTGAATCAAACACAGAAATGATAAACAAAATGTGATGAAAATAGCATCGTACACATTTGGAAAAACCCTTATAAACTGGATAAATGATATAGTCTTGGAAAATATAGTTGGCCTAACATTAGTAATTTTATCACAAGTGTAATTAATTATAATAATGTTTCAACAGGATAGAAAAAAATTGTTGACACTGAAACAGTTGTTGAAAGAAATAGCTTGTATAAATTCATGTTCTGACCACTACTGTGTTTGTAATGCTCCAGCCAGATTTATTATGTCCATACTGAGGGCAGTATTTCATTAGCAGTGTATGTGGTGGATATAGTGTGGTTAAAATAATATCATACACTCTTTTTTCAGAAAACTTCAAAGGAACTGAATAAAGATATTATAGGCCTGATAGGACTTCATTCCAATAAATATTTTCATGCTTTATCCCCATAAAAAATGCATTCACACTTTATTAGCTATTGTTGAAACAAGTTGTTTATATGAATAGTGTTCTGAAACACAAAAAGTAAATTTTAAAGACTTAAAAAAATATATATACAAATGAAAATGACAAAATTGAATTCTTAACCTCTGTGTTTTAATGCTACTTTATATGAAGTAGACACCTGTTTATTTTGCTGACAATTAATAAGATTGTGACATTTGGGTTTGCTAGTTTTAAGTGTGTATAAAATTAATTTCTTAAATTTTCTTTGTTTAATACAGAAAAGGGATATACTTTGCTGAATTCTTCTGAGTGATGTAGCTATAGATAGATTACACCATAGTTTTCAGTTAATAAAATAG
Organism: Carcinoscorpius rotundicauda; assembly: GCA_011833715.1. Lineage (NCBI taxonomy): Eukaryota > Metazoa > Arthropoda > Merostomata > Xiphosura > Limulidae > Carcinoscorpius > Carcinoscorpius rotundicauda. The sequence goes on from CM022397.1 coordinate 88,866,879, forward strand.
TTTACAAATATGAATAATGGAAAACTATTACCATGATGATTTTATCTTTTATTTGTAGGCATTTTTATTATAATAAATTTTTGTATGTGTAATGTTTTATAAATTGTGTTATTTTTGCATGCACATGAATTGTTAGAGTATGCTGTGCACATATGTGTATGTGTATTGGAGTACATCTTTTCAAAAAGTTTGAACTTATCTTTATAAAGTATTAGTGGTGATTATTTCAAAGATGTAGAAGAGGAGGAGAATGTAGATGAAGTTGATCAAAATAAAGTAAGTTGTTTGAAGTTCATTATTTTCATTGAAAAATATTTATTACCAAGATGTCTGTCAGTATAAAATGCACTGATTGCAAATATTGTGCCCCCAGTGGCTCAGCGGTATGTCTGCGGACTTGCACACTAAAATCCGGGTTTCGATACCCGTGGTGGGCAGAGCACAGATAGCCCATTGTGTAGCTTTGTTCTTAATTCAAAACAACAACAACTGCAAATATTGATAAATAGTTTGGCTTTAATATTAATTCAATATATATAAAACTTACACCAGTAATTGAGACATAAGCAGTAATAACATTAAAATAAATGGGATTCAATCAGAATTATAATTATGATGAAATGAAAAGTGAAAAGAAAAATTGCAAAGTAACACTTGAAATTTTCAGGAATTCACTGCTCTTAACAACTTTGCTTTGCCTTAAGATATACCAGGTTGTGAAGAAATAAAGACCACTCAATGTTACCTCCTTATTTTCATTTCTTAATTTTCAGAATAAATATTTCTTTATCGATAAATACATTTTTGAGCTGATTAAGCCCGATTTGGATGAAATGTGAAAAATTCTGTTTAAGAAAGACAGACCATCAGTTACATACCAAATTATGTGAATATAGTAAAAGTACAGAGAAAAATAACTGTGTGTGTTATTTGTTGGCTTGTAAAAGAGCATTTGGCTAGAACTTTGTCAAGAAAATAAAACTACAAGCATAGTTTTTTACCTACAATTTTTAATTTCTTATTTTTTTCACTCTTGCATTTTACTATTTATACATAGACACATAGCAATGTTTTCGGTAATAATACCTTAAACAAATTCCACAATAACATCAGAGTGGTTGTAATCATCAAAAAAACAACACTGAAATAAAAAACAAGAGTGACACTTGACATTACTGGGATTATGAAAATGTTGTTACTTGTAACTGACTTAGTAGCTTTTATTCCATCTTGTATTGAAGAATATCAGTTTCAAATGCTAAAATCTCTTACCATTGACTTAAGGAAATGCCAATTGTGCAGAATATTAGCATGCTGCAACAGTTCCTTCATTTGTAAAAACGTGAAGAATGTAATAGAGCATGAAATTGGATTATTCATAACTAGTTTAATAATGTTGTAAAATCAGAAAATCACTTTCTGATATATCTTTTATTCAAAACTTAATTGTTATTGCATTTGTTTATATAATGTATTTCCTGATTAACATGTCCTCCAGTGAGACAGAGGTACATCTGAGGGCTTACAAACATATAAACCAGGTTTTGATACATGTGGTGGGCAGAACACAGATAACCCATTGTGTAGCTTTGTGCTTAACTTGAAACAAACAAATGTAAATGATAATAAGCCCAAATATGAATTAAATGTTTTTAAGTTTGGAATTAGCAGTTAGTTTTTGTATCCAGATATACAACATTTTGTATTTAATGCAAATTTTCATAATTAAAACAAGTATTTAATCTTTCTTTGATGTTGTGAGCATATTTATTTTTAAGTAAAACTAAAAAATTGTCATACTGTTATTGTAACAGTAAATTTACTTTTGTTAGAGACTGGTGTGAAAATATGAAATTATTTTGTGAACTTTGACATTGGTTATAAAATTTAAAGTTATTCATGATTCATTGTCAAAAATACTTTTTGGGAAACTGTTTACCTTTAAATAAGTTAACCGACCTGACCGTATCACAGAAAAAGAATTGATTAAGGCATTCAACTCGTTATCTGAGGGTTACGGGTTTGATCTCCGTCACACCAAACATGTTTGCTCTTTCAGTCATGGGGGCTTTATAATGTGACAGTCAGTCCGACTATTCATTGGTAAAAGAGTATCCCAAGAGTTGGTGGTGGGTGGTGATGACTAGCTGCCTTTCCTCTAGTCTTAACTGCAAAATTAGGGACGTCTAGCAAGATAGCTATTGAGTAGTTTTGTGAAAAATTCCAAAACAAACAAAGAAACAAATAATTTCTGTGTTAATATGCAGAGCTGCAATAATTCTTGAACTTTACAACTGAAAAAATGTTTTATGTGTCTGTGAAACTTCAGTAAAACAACATTCTGGCAATGGCTAGACATATGATTTGTGTATCTTCACAGAATTTTCTGAACTTTTAGTTATCATGAAGTGATGTGTAGGCCCAAAACAAACCAAATTTTTTTAGTGATATAAATGTCACACTTTTCTATAAATATATGGAGTCAAAGTATTGATTTTTTTGAGTGCAAAGTCATTTTCATGTGAACATATGTTACGTATTTTTTAAGTTTTGTGTTTTTCGTAGACTAAACGCAACAGAAAAACACAGATAACAGCTTGTATAATTTATTACACCAAACTATTAACAAATATTACAGATATAACATAAATTATATAATAACAGTGACAGATATTAAGTTACAACATTAGAAATTAATTACAAAATAAAATAATACTAGTTTCAATTTTCAAAATTTATCACAATACAAAATGGTACTGGCCTGTATCTAATATAATGATCTAAAATGAAAGTCTCAAATTCCAGTCTAGGGTGTGAATTTGGTCCCACGAAGAAATTCCGAAGCTTAAATGAAGAAGTTCACAGTTTAATAAATTCGACGAAGTTCCTCCGATGAACGTCACAAATTCGCCGACTCTCAGCACATGCAGTAATTCAGATGTATCGTAGAGATTGACGAAATAAAATCACAGCTTCCGTAGATCTAACTTCAGTCACAAATCCAAGTTGAATAATCACAGCAAACACTTAATCTTTCTCAAATAACTGACTCTCTTCTTTTGAAATAAAACTAATGTCTGACTCTCCTTCCTTTCTTCGAATAAAAACTGATGAATCTTCTTCTCGCCTCACCCTCTTTTATACCGGTAGGCCTACTTCTCGAACAATCGTGTAATTTCCATAGAACTCCAGAGCAATCCACGCATGTTCGTTCTTGCACGAGACTTCTTGTCTAGACACTAAGCCGCCACATTTCATTTACAAACATATGATTGGTCTACTTAATTCAAGAAAATTCTAAATGTTACCCTAAATGAATAACAACATATTTTATTAGTTTAAACTTCGAAACAATAATATAAATATGGAAACATGGATAATAGAAATGAAAATCCAAACACAACACGACATGTTATCGTTTACAAAATATTTACACATTTACATAACACATAAAAATTAATTTTATTCATCTGGAAAATGTTCGAAATAAGCTTTAAATTTCTGTTTTTCATTAAATATTTAAATTTTGACTCTGTGTTCTAACTATATGGGCTGGTCAGTTTGACTAACCTTTTAATCACCAAAAATTTGAAATAAATTTAAGTTACTCTCTTTCTCTTTATACAGGGTTTTCAGAAAATCACTGTGCACTTGTATATTTATTAGCAGACATGTTTCAATATAGAATGCAGGAGTTAAATATGAATGACAATCATAAACAAAATTGAAAGTGACCCCTGTTGACATCAATACAGGTCTGGATCCTTCTTATTTTGTTTTTAAAGACTGTTATCAGTTGCTGGTTTGAAATAAACTGAATGAAATATGATTACAAAACTGCACAGTGACTTTTCGAACACCCTGTGGAATAATTTGAAATTGTAACTTGAAACTAAAATTGGTTATCCTAAAAAGCTTTAAATGGATAACAATGTGTCTGTTTACACATAAATTCTATTATTTTATTGCCATTTCAACCATGTCTGACTGATATTTATGCCATGTAAGTGGTAAATCACATGTAATTCATGTTATTCTTTTTTACCTTTTATTCAAGAATCTAATAACAAATAGAGAATACACATAAAAAACAAGAAATAATGTACATGCATGCAAAATGCAGATGATGTCCTGTAACTGTAAGTAATGTGTAATTCATGTTACTCTATTGAAATATATAATTCATTGACAGTTTTCAAGTATACCTCATGAAAAAAAATATTATCATTTAATCTAACCTTAAGAGTATCTCTCTTTTTACATTTTTTTAAGTTTATGATAACAAATAAAGAATACACATGATAAACAAGAAATGATGTATGTACATGCAAAATGCAAATGATGTCCTGTAACTGCTGCAGTTCTTCAGGGTTAACAATGCATGAAGTTTGAAAGTGAAGCAGAATTTAAGTTTCTGTGTAGAGAATATAAATGTCATTTGATATATTAAAACTTTGGCTTTTTATTGGCTATAAATGATATACTGTTGGTAATATCTGAAAGAGAAGATGTGACAAGTGAATATGGAAAGAAGGAGGCTCTGATTTTCTATTGTAGTACTATTTAACTAGATAAGATTGAATGTTATAAAAGTGGTGATTTACCTGAGCAATGTCAGCATTACAATGACTAATTATGTTAAATTTCATTCTTTTCCTGTGGAGTGGTAAATAAATTTAGAGAATAGTGGATACATCGAGATCAAAAGTTGTAATTCTCTATGCTGGGAAATTGTGTTACATTAAAATTTTGTATAAAATATACAATGAAAAGAGAGTAGCTCAATTAAATTTGAAATGTAATTCAGTGAAACCTTAAGACTGGCCTAGAAAAGGTTGTCCTAACAAGAATGTTAATTAACCAAACAAAACTAAAGGCTAAAAAAAATTGTTTGCCTGAGCAATTGATTTGATAGTGAGTAATTTGTGTTTAATTTCATAGTTTGAAGGAGTGATGAATAAAATAGAGATGAAAAATTACCTAGAATAAGAATTTAAAACTTATATGTGATTAAAACCAAGGTTATTTGCTAAGATTTTCTATACTTATTATTGGCAAAAATAAAACAATAAATAGTTTAATAAAACTTTGAATGTAAGACATAAAAACCATATGTCATTTATGATAAAGGATGCTTGAGGCAAGAAAGTTAAATAGTGATTATCCATTAAGACATTTCATTTTTGAGATATTTTCTGGTATTTTTATCATGAAACGAACGATATCTGTTTGATGATGGCTGAAGAATTACAATGGGCAAAACATGGTTAAAATGCATCTGTGATGTATTAAAAATTAAAGATGTGTGAAAAAGTCATTAGTAAGAATAACTTAAATTATCTTTGTTGTGGGAATTTGCAAAAGATCTGAATAAATAAGATTATAGTATAAAGGAGTGTACCAAAAGGTTTTTTCTTGTGTTAATTTTTTTAAATTAATATTGTTAAGAAAAATTATATCTAGAAATTTGTTCGTCAAAATGTGATGTGTAAATTACATAATGAAATTGTTTTGTTATTTTAACTTAATTATGTAAATTAGTTACATGTTGTAATATATAGTACAAGTGTTGCTTAATTTCTCATACCAAGTTCTCATAAAATATTCAAAGGTGTACACTAAAAACATTATTTTTTTTCACTTTTGCACAAAGCTACAGAAGGGCTATCTGCATTATCCACTTGTAATTTAGTAGTTCAAGATTAGAGGAAAGGTAACAAGTCATCACCACTCACTGCCAACTTTTGGGCAACTTATTTTACCAATGCATAGTGGGATTGACCATCATTTAGTACTGTCCCCAGAGCTCAAAGGGTGAGCATGTTTGTTGTGATAGGGATTTGAACTCATGACTCTCATATTACAGCTCGAATGCTCTAACAATCCTGACCATATGTATAAAAACAAATTAAGTTACCTGTTTTTTGTTTGAATATTCAAATAATATCATGCTGTGATAAGCATTTATGAATGGTGAAGTATCAATGACAAGTAAAATTAAATTTGGATCACTTATCTTGTCTGAAGAAGGCAAAATTTGGTTATTTGTCTTAACCACTGCTAGATGCAACATAAGTTAAACTTTACTGTTATCTCACGCTGAATAAATTGTGGCTTTTTTACCATTGTAGCATTATCCAAAAACCCAACATTTTCACATGCAAATATGGATAACACACCTGCTGAACATCTTCTTACAAGAATGGAAAAGGGCTAGAGCACCTAAAAAGACCTCAATTATCTATATTCTCTGGTCAGTAGGTTTAAGACCAAAATAGTGAAGTGAGGGTACTTCAGCAGCCTTGCAGATGTGGTTAGAGGCACACCTATTTATCTTCCCACAGCTCTAAGTCCCATGCACAACAGAAATACTCACTGTGGCCGTGAACATACCATCAGCTTTGTGTAGCACTGGATGGAAACCACAGAGGAGTAGGTGGACACAACAACAAAAACTTTACATACCAATGGACAAATTACAAGCAAGCTAAACATGTGGCACACCATGATCATACTTCCGTGCTCTTTCTGTTTCTGAAAGCATAATTATTTCAGAGCAATCCTCTGTTAACCACCAAATTCAGATCAGTACACAGAAATTATTTGATAAGATTGATTGCTCTTCACACAATGATTTTCTTCTCTTTGTGATTTCTTTTCAATGTTCAAGATATTGTGGAAGTTAATTTTTCCTGCTGAAAACTTCAGGAGGAATAATTTATGCTTTTGTAAATTTCAGCAGGATGTAACTCCCAACACAATGAATGTGTGCTGGAACTGCAATTCTTTAGCACATTTGGAATTCTGTGTCATCATGGTTTGATGAAATTTTATTAGAAAATACATGAAATAAGAAGTCATTTATTTTAGTTCAATAGTTTTCTGTTTCTTCAACATAACTTACAATGGTTATGGATATCAGTAGAAATTTTGAAATGACTTAGACACTTACTATACTGTTACTGAATTCTGTTATTTCTTTGAAAAAATTTGACATTTTTGTTGTATATTAATTTCCACTGACAGAATAGCATTGGATTAACATGCAGTTTAGATGTTGCCAAGAGTAAATACATTGAAATGTCTCGTGTATTCATACCACCTGTATTGCATTAATCATTCTTGATTACAATTTCATAGAATCTTAACTGCAACTGTTAGGGTATATTTAATGTACTGTGTTTCTTTATATTGTTTGTATGCCATGTGTGTTTGTAGAGAGGGAGAAAGCAAAACAGAATAGTAATAACAATAAGCTAAAATTTATAAAAATAGTGCTGAACAATATAACCGTGATTTTGATTATAAAAAATGCACAGCTTTAAACTGCAATACAAGTTTTATTGAAGTTTAAAATGTTTGTACACATGTGAGTGGCTTGAAAAATACCACTCTCTACCTGTGTTTTGATTCAAATATGGATGTATTGTGTTATGCTCAAAACACACACACACATAATTCTTTCTCATTGGGTTTATTGAATAAAGGAAGAAAATATAGACATTCTTCCATCTTCTGAACAACAGCCCCTACAGAACCAGAAACGCATCACAACTGAATACATGACAAAGTTTGAACGTGCTAGAGTTTTGGGTACACAAGCACTACAAATTGCGTAAGTACCTGTATTTTGATCAAATTATATTTTCAGGTAAAATCTTGGAAAGTATTTTGCCATTTATTTTCTGCATACCCTTTGCACATAATTCACATGTGTTTGAAACATCTTTATTTTATTTGTTTTGAAAGTTTATTCTAATTGGTTCACTTGAATTCTAGAAACAAGATAAATGCATTTCATTATTATTTTGTACATGTTTGTCTTGTAACTTCTGCAATATTTTCTGTCAATTTTGCATTAACATTTTTATGTTTCTTTTCATTATATTTTAGGCTTGGTGGTCAAGATACTCAACTCATAATCAGAGGGTCGTGGGTTCCAATCTGGAAATTACAGAAATTCTTGAAGTACAGAATCATGTTTGTTAATTAGGATGTGTGCTCCAGTTATGGTGGAATTGGAGGGTGAAACTGATCCACTACAAATTGCAACAAAAGAGTTGAAGTAAGTGTCTACATGTTAATAAATTTTAATATCATAAATAAATGACTGTAAATTTACATTTTGCTAGGTGTGTTAGCATGTATTTCTGACTTGCAATGAGTTTAAACAGTGAAAATCCTAAACAAGTATTTTTTTCCACAGCAAAACAACTCAATAAAATACACTAATGTATGATGAATGTATATAAAGGTTTTTATATATAATATTGTTTGTGTGTATGATGTACATATATATGCTTGGGTTCCACAAAGATTTCGTACTTTGAATACATATATATTTAATACTCTCTATTGTTCTTTCAAACATATATTACAAAACATAAATTTAAAACCAGTAAAGTATCAGTAAAGGTCAAAGAAAGAAAATATCTAAATATTGAATTTTGTGAATCACATTGTATGCTTAATACAGCACTGGTTATAATTAGATGTATGCGATGTTCAAAATACTCAGTCTATAGTTCCATACAAATTAAGAACTCAAGAATGTTGATATGGTAAAATATAAAACAAGAACTTCATATCTTACCAGTTTTTGAGATATTGCTTACTTAATGAATGAAACACCTCTTTCTACTTTTGGAAATGGTTCCTTTTATACACTAACTTATCAACAGCTCAGAATGTCCCCTTAGTGATTTTCTTAGCCATTTTCAAATGTAACAGCATTCTCTCTTTCTTTCAAAACAAACCTTCATTCTGGTAAGTTGGGTCTTTAGTCTGTTTGAAATTTCATTTTTTCAGACACAAATAAAGCTTAGTGATTAAACTTGATAAATTATAGTTGAAATCTGTGGTATCAAGAAAATAATTTATGTTATTTTGGTTAATCAACTTTAAATGTAAAAACCTAAACAAAATTATTTAATTTCATATTCTCCACATTCAAAATTTGAAAAGGCTTAGCATCCTGTATCTAAGTTAAAAAGTCATGGCTGGAAGAGATAATTGTTTGATTTACTTCGTCACTTACCATTCTTTATTTTAAGAAATGTAATAACATATTTGTAAATAGTAATGATCTATATACATGTGTAGTAATTTAAATGTGACTTCACATTATGAAATACTAGTTCACTAAACACACCCAAACCATGGCCAGTTTGTAAATACTGAAGGTCAGTTTTATATTATTGTTTCTCAGAGTACATTTAATGATTTCAAGCCTTTATCAGATCATATATTATTTTTTCATCAGTGATGATTAAAGCCCAGTGAAATTTTATTTATATAATTTTATCTCACTAAATATGTTTTTTTCTTATCCACTTTTAATTTGTTTTGTCTTGGTTTTATGTATACTGGAAATTGCAAATGTTATGCATATGTGTAAATATTTCGTAAACGACAACATGTCGTGTTGTGTTTAAATTTTCATTTCTATTATTCATTTTTCCATATTGATATTATTGTTTCGAAGTTTAAACTAATATTTTGTTATTTATTTAGGGTAACATTTTAGAATTTTCTAGAATTAGGTAGATCAAATATATGACTATATGACTAAAAACAGGAAAATATTAAGCGACACTATTAAGAACCATATAAATACTACAAGAGCTTCTCACGTTTCTTCAAGACGTGACACTTGGTAAAATAGAAAAAAGCGTGGTGAGTTGATTTACAATTTGGATAATTTTATTACATCGAAACGGAGAGAAATAATGTTATTTCTGACACGTGTACGCATACACGTGTTTGATTTTATAATCTGACGTACACTGTCGTTTGTACTTGGTATACTGTGTGATCATATTGACAAGAACGACTGTTGTGTTAAATGTGGTATGTGCGTCGAATTTGTTTTCAGCACTGCGGTTCTTTTGGTATTATGAAGGTTACTTCATTATTAGTGGATGATCTTTACACACAAAGGAAAGTAGAATCAACGTTAGCTACCAACCTGACTCTACAAAATCCGACTTTATGATAGGTGGTCAAAAGGCTTCAATCTCAATTTCATTTTGATACAGTTAACAAAGTTAAAGATATTATGAGTGAATAACCAATGATTGTTATTGTGCTTGACTATAAGGAGATATTACCCATAAAGTACATGGAAGGTCAAGTGGAATAATTTGGTAAAAAGTGTGTGTCGTTTCTTGGTTCAATTAGGATCAGATGGATGTGTGACGACGTGGATAGTAATATAAATATGTTGATTATCAGGTGAAAATAGAGATATACAAAGCATTTACATTTAGAGATAGGCTCACAGGCACTACAAAAAAAGTACTTGTTTCCCATCTGTAAAATAATCCAAGCTGTTTTATCGTCGAATCTTAATGCCGTTAAAAGAAATGAACTAAATATTTGAAAGAGGTTGTCGAAATCACTTCTATTAAAACCTGATAGATGTGCAACTTCTAAGTTAAATGAAAAAAATAAGGTCGGAATTATTAATGAATAACCAGCTGTTAGCCAAGCATTGTGTTTGGTTCATTGTAGCCGGGCCTGGCATGGCCGAGCGCGTTAAGGCGTGCACTCGTAATCCGAGGGTCGCGGGTTCGCGCCCGCGTCGCGCTAAACATGCTCGCCCTCCCAGCCGTGGGGGTGTATAATGTGACGGTCAATCCCACTATTCGTTGGTAAAAGAGTAGCCCAAGAGTTGGCGGTGGGTGGTGATGAATAGCAGCCTTCCCTCTGGTCTTACACTGCTAAATTAGGGACGGCTAGCACAGATAGCCCTCGAGTAGCTTTGTGCGAAATTCCAAAACAAACAAACAAACATTGTAGCCGTCGTAAAACGTATATCGCAGTCTATTAGGTGAAACTCCTGAATTATGTGAAAAAGTATTGTCTGTAGGAAATATATGCTGTTTAGGAAGTGTGTGAAAAAAGTTAATTGAGTAATACTAAATGAAAAAAAACAAACAAAAGGGAGAGCATAAACATAAAACTTATCAGATTCTGACGAATTTAATTTTTCTCGGAAATTGGCGAAAGATTCGTGTCACCGTGTCTAAGATAAAAGCATTATTTTATTTAACTCCAGCTAAAATTAGGGTATTGATTTATAGTAAAAGTATAATTCCCAATGACGTAGGGGGTGTAGCTGAACGCTCATATTTACAAGAAGAAATTGCTGTATTTTCTGCTTCACCTATTGCTCAGATACAGAAACAGGTTAGCTTACTCCGCGTAAGTTTGTTTGTTTGTTTTGAAATTTCGCACAAAGCTACTCGAGGGCTATCTATGCTAGCCGTCCCTAATTTAGCAGTGTAAGACTAGAGAGAAGGCAGCTAGTCATCATCCCCCACCGCCAACTCTTTGGCTACTGTTTTACCAACGAATAGTGGGATTAACCGTGACATTATATGCCCCCACAACTGGGAGGGCGAGCATGTTTAGCCACGCTCCGCGTAAGTACGATTATAATTTGATTTTAAATTGATAATAAGAGATATTTTTTTGGTAAGACATATCGTCGCAGAGATCTAGTGAAGTACCAAATCTTCAGTTATCAGAACTGAGTTTGTGCCTTTCATTCTCTGCTAGTTGTTTTTTCGTATAAACATACATCTTAACCTCAACTTAATGAAACTACCATAAATAAAAAATATTTTGAATACATTTTTTGTATAAAACTATTAAGCCTGCAGTTTTTAGGACTAAATTTAGGAGCATTATATGCATTGTGTGAGGAATAACTATTAAGTTCTTATTAAGTAGAAATTTTGGTCTTTATGATGGAGTTTGAAACGTTTTTGAGTGGACCTATAAATAAGTCACTCGTTCAACTACTATTGATTTTTAAACATAATCTACTGTTATGTATACATGCGACAACGTTGCTGTAAAATTTTTATGCCCTTCTGAAAGAACCTTTCTTCGCGACCCTTAATCTGTGACTGAAAGACATGAAGAAATCATCATCATTACAAAATTTTCAATCTTTCAAAGATAAACTTTATGAGTATCAGGAACGACTGAATAATTTAAAGCCAACATAACAGATAATATGATTTCTGAGTTGGGTATTGGTGGAAGAATATGATTTTTATGAACAATTCTGCTTTTTTATTTCTTGACACAACTTGATGATTAAGGATGCATAATAATCTTCTGTAATGGCCTGTCTTCTTTACAAATAACCAGCTAGTAAAACGCCCTTGGTGTCACCAAAAATATATGCCATGACTTTCCTAGAGGATTGTTGTGATCTGATTTTCTGTGGAGGTGGGTAAATTTAGGTACTTTCGTTGAAACTCTGCACTTCTGTCTGTGATCGATTATGTGAACCCATGTTTCTCCCATAGTAATGAATCTATTGAAACGCTATCAGCTTGAAAGAATAGTTACAATTGTAAAGTTTTTAGGAGAGAAATAATGGACTGAGGCTGTTTTTTTATAGTTTGGGCAAGGCTCTTTCGTTCCAATGAAGCGAAATCTTAATCCTGCAGCACACAATGTCATTCTAGATAATTTTGTGTTTTCAACTTTCTGTGAACAGTTTGGTGGAAGACCTTTTTTGTTTCAGAATGACAATGCCCCCGTGCACAAAGCGAGGTCCGTAAATACAGGGTTTGCCGAGTTTCGTATGGAAGAATCTGACTGGCAGAACAAATCCCTGACCTCTACACCATCGAACTTCTTTAGGATTAATCGAAACGCCGTCAGGGAGCCAAGTCTTTTTGCTCAACATCAGTGCTCGACCTCACTAATGCTCTAGTGGCTGAATAGGAGAAAATCCCCGCAGCCATTTCTAAAATCTAGTGAAAAGCCTTCCCAGAAGAGGGCAGGCTATTACTGCAACAAAAGGGGAATAAACCTTATGGTTTTGGAATGAGATGTTCAACAAGCACATTTAGGTGTGATCGTTAATTTTATCGGGTTAGCATATTTTTTTCCTGTGTTTATTTGGTTTCTCAATATATTGAGATTTTATTATGTTTTTGTCTTGAGATCCAGAGAATGTATAATCCAGTATGTGTGATTTTTCTGTGGTTTTCTGTTTTGAATTGTGTATCGGTTCTAGTGATCTAGAGGTTAAGAAATGCTATTTGGTTAGTTTTTTCATGTTCACAGGTGAACTTGGTGTTGGGATGTATCGAGTTAACGTAATTGGAAAAAACTAAGTGTAGGTTCTATAGATGTTAATCCAGCAATAGTATTATCAACATACCTGTACCAGTATAATGATGGATGTAAGGCTGAATTGATCGTTTGAGATTCAATCTGCTTATCAATAAACGTGTTGATACCCATACCAGCCGTTTAAGTGGGTTTCTCGTCATGAAGAACATATATCTGTGTTCATCACTGCTCTGTTAAAATGTATTTGTTGATAAAATAACTGATTATAATTTTTATGCTTAAAAACACTTTTTGCTATAATAAAGCTACAACGTGTTTACATATTATATCAGTTGCGGTTAAATATTGGTAATCATAATAGTAATCACCTATGGTTTTTTCCATGAGTATACTTGGTATTTTTACATCATTATTGGTCATCTTATTTATTCGGAGATTTTTATTTTGCCAAACTTTGGACACTCATTAATAACCATGTGAATGCAGACGAACTTTAGTACAAATAAAGTGACGTTTGGGGGGAATGTGTGACAGGATGTTAGTTGTAAATGCATACAAAATGGAGTTCAAGTTTGTATGCTAGCATAGCTACTATACCCACCAACCAACCACCTGTCACACATCATGGGTTTTTCCCTCAAAGGTACGCATCTGTCGGACGTATTTTCATTTATAATATTTTCGCCTTTGAATTACAATAGTACACAAATCAATATGGCAACCTTAATGAACGATATAAACAAACTACTACCAGAGTACATAATGAGCTTGATCCTACAAAAGGTGGTATCTCAATCAAAGAAGAGTCACTGACATGTGTGATATATGTCATAAGCAGTGACGTAAATCCTCAAGATGTTAGAAATACCATACTATCAATCCCATTTATATAACATACATGAGAAAAGTACAATAAGTTTATAAAGAACAAATATGCAAATAACTCCTGAAAACTCTAGATATCCTTCAATGGTGCCCATAATGCAGTATTTGATATTTTAAGCATAAAATACCTTATAAGATATAAAATCTTTCACATATATTATCTCCATAGGTATGAAAATCATATCCACAGCTTTACAATTCCCTGTTTTGACTTCAAATCAGTGCCTTGTATAAACTCGATGAGAATCAATTTCGACATACTGCTACTGTGTTCTCGGGTAAGCTTTATAAATATCGTTTAACATTGATAACAAATCATACCAAAGACGCAAAAATAAACATACGACACACTGTAAGTGAAATTGTCCAGTAAATTTGTGATAAGCAGCTTTTGACGACACAACACGATAAAGTAATAATAAAATAGAATAATAAAAATAATAATAACGACCAAGTTACATAACCATGACTTCCATGGTATACCTACTGGAAGGTTGTACCCCTCACCCTTTTAAGGTATTTTTGAAACAATTCTATACTTAACGGATGGTATGTGGCAATCATGCACCAAAAACAAGTGAAAAATTAACCCACCAGGTATTACGTAATTATGTTAATTGATGAAAAATGCATAGGGGTGTATGCTGGTAGACCTGGTCTTAAGATATTTAAAAAGTTTGGTATTACAAATATCTTAAATAATAGTGAGCAGTTGTTAAAAATTTTGGTTTTACAAATAACTTAAATAACAGTGAGCAGTTGTTAAAAAAATTGGTTTCACAGATAACTTACAAAGCAGTGAGTAGTTGTTTGAAAAATTTGGTTTTACAGATAACTTTAACAGCAGTGATTTGGTGTGAGTTTCATAGTGATGGTGACGACGTGTTTCAAAAGATGGTATAAGTAATGACGAATAATGGTGAAATATGGGCATTTTTCAGTAAACTTTGTTTTATTAATTTATTTTTGCAGTGTCTTCAACTTAATAATGAAAATGTGCAGTCTATTTAAGTATTGCAACTACTGACAGATTAGAGCAACAAATAAAGTATATGGGTGATTGACATCAGTAACATTTTGTGTATTAAACTTAACATTCTAATACAAAAATTATGAGTTTCATTATGTGGTGCGTTTCATATTACGGAGTGTGAAGCATTCAAGTTAATATGATATATACTCTATTTTAGAGGAAATGTTGCAAAATAATTGTGCTATTTTTGTAAACGTACTTTTCCATTCAGACCCTCCCGCTCCAATACTTTTCAGATAGAAGTTTGTTCTTAAGAGATTAATCAAAATGCTGTTTCTGTCAATGAATGAATGTTAAAAACATTCTAACTTCAATAGTTGTGAAAACAGAACACAAACCCTTTAATAAAGTCATAGTTACAAAACCTGCCCCAGAACATGCATACAAATGAAAACACTTCAGGATGTTAGAATGTGACCACAGAACCAAAGAGAAAAAATCCAGAAATTTACCATACATATTTTGAACTAACGACAGCTTTTGAGTAAGCCAACAGAAATACCATCTTTCAGAATATTGTACATCCAACCTGTTTTAAACCTTCAAACTTTAGAAGGTGTGGAGAGACGAATAAAAAGTAGCTTTAAGGAGTTTTCAAATACATGCAGGAGATTCACCAACAGAGAAAACTGAAGGAGATTAGACTGTGACTGGAGAAGAGCCACTGAATTATACGAACAACTCCAACTATTGTACATCATTATCACATCAGATGTTGGAAAAATCGCATTCTAGAAGCGAAATATTTCAGTATCCTTTGCAGCATGGTTCCACAGCACAATTAGAAATTATCAACATTCATCGCAAAGAAAAATGGACAGATAAAGCTTAAATAGTACAATTCCTTTTATACAAAGATGCAGGGTTACATGACTCTCGTGAAATCCCGGTCACGATATTTTGTGGTCTAAAGTAACAATAAATATGCTATTTAGGGTAGAATTTGATTTGGACTTCTGAAAGAACATCAGAGGAAGACTCCATTTGTTGAGGATTTTCTGTGGAATCTATTTCATACAAGTATCAGCTGAAAATTAGGAAAACGATAAAAAACAGTGTGAGCAAGAGCAAGTCACATGCAACTACTACCAGTACACTCACCTATACAACACTCAGGACACAATACTGCACTCCAAGTCGCTCAACTATTATCGAACAAAAATCAAATTTAGTGGCACAGACTCTACCCAGAAAGTACCTACTATTGAGCAGCAATGATGCCTCAAGAATCGTTTCTAAAACTCCCCAGCTAGATAGGTACTGACGCCACAAATATTTCTCCTATAAACTCCCAACTGTAGCCTCTACCCAAACTACTGTTGAAAATGTAGAGTTGCAGTTACATGAATATCTAATAACACCTAAAAACAAACTTTAAAGGCCAAAATTTTTAATAATGTGTTCACTTCACTTTGTTGTTCCATTTTTATTATAAATTGAACTATACTTTCTTTTTTTTCGTGAGGATGACTAAATGCCAATATAGTATGAATTGCAAGGGCTTATTTTGTGTTGAGTAACTTGATTAATAACAGCTACACATCATTTAAACTGTTTATTGCACACGTATGTATGAAACATTGTTTATACAGATGTATTAATTCTATGTGACAATGTTGAAATTAAAACAGTGTACAATTTAACATTATTATACGCATTATATGTATATTTATTTTATCTTTTAAATCTATAATCATGCAGTAGAAAGTATGGAAATAATTTTCAGTTTATAAACAAAAAACTATAAACAATATACTGTCACTATGTTCTATTAACAACATGTATTCAGGGCATAGATTTTTTACACCCAATGGGGGAATGATTTTTGCAACAACTTATGTGGATTATTCAATTTGCAAATTGGTAATCTCTGATTATGTAAACGTGAAAGCTGTAAACATGCAGTCACAGAGAAATCTTGTTGCCACGACACTTCAAGGTTTCCATGAAGGTTTGTATAAGTGAGGCATTGTCAACAATTTTCAAAATGTTAATAGAATAAAGACAATTGTGTCACAAACTAACTGCCACATGAATTTATTCCTGCACACTGCACAGTATAAAAGGTGGTCATTATACTTGACAAGATTACTAATAATTTTTATTGCATGAATTACGTTTTCAAATATTAATAAAATTAGTAATTATCCATGAAATGTGTTTGCGAACTCTTGAAAATTACACATCAATTCAATGTAGCACATTATTATTCATACTTTTCATTGAAGTAGGATTCATTTAGTCCTCTAGTCTGAATGTTCCTGAACGTTAACCTCCTTTGTGATGATCTGTTTATGAATTCTTTCATAAGCTCTTCTTGCCAACCTCATCTTTGCGACGTGGTTAAGGCAGCATTGAGACATAGTTAACCTTGACATAGTCTTCAACCGTCTTAATGCAGAAAATCTGCGTTCAAATTCACAGCTGGATACTGGACATACAAGGAAAATTTTCATAAGAAGAAACACTTCACTAAACATATGCTGGCTTGTTTCATGCATTTTACAGTAAGCATCCTTCGCGTCTATCAGAGATACAGCTTTTGTTGTTCCTTTGAACATGGGCAACTGAAACTTGAGCCGTTGTGCAGAGAATTTTCGATAGAAGTTTAGAATTGAGTTGTCAATATTACCAGATGTAATCATGTTCTCAAGTGCTAGATACTGCCCCAAGTCATTGTTGTCTGCATTGAATCTAGTGGTCAGATGTTCTATGACTGTGTTCACAAATTCAAAATATTGGCTTCCGTAGTAATCTCTAGCTGTTGCAGAATGGTATGCTGAGGTATCACCTGTGATATTTCTGTGTGGGAAGGGGTCTGCAAATGCGTGGTAGTTCAAGAGGCACCAGATCCAGGGAAGTTACTTTTATTCAGCTTCATCTTGTTGTAATTTTCCTCTGTTCATAATAACCGTAATTGTTCAACTGTCATTGCAGATGCTTCAATCATGCAAGATACTGTCGCTGATTTTGCTTGAAATACACGGTTTGGTTCCTCTAATGCAGCTAATGGATGCTGAGCCACCATAAATCCTAAAACTGTCTTTCCTTTGTCAAATCTGTCCAGCAGACCTCGTGCTTTCACTGCTACATCTGATTTTAATTTGCTAATTCAGACAAAGAATCAACAATGTCACTGTAGTGATCATTAGCACATGTAATTGCAGATAGTCGGTACAACCAACGTGTTGTACAGAGTGGGCGGATGTATTTAACTGGACTATTGTGACTGTCTGACGACACAATATTTTCAAAGATTGTCTTGTATTTGTCTGACCTCTGAAGCAAGACAACAAGTTCACGTACTGACTGAATAGAATTTCGAACACATTCATAAGCTTCAACTGCATGTTGCATTATTAAATTAGCCTTGTGTGCTTTGAAGTAAACAAACAAAGCTGACAGCTGCTTCTCTTTTATTTTTTCCTGGCATCCACTGTACGCACCATTCATTTTAGCGGCTCCATCATAATATTGTGCTCTTAATTCTGACAGTGGTAAATTGAGTCTAGTCAGTACATCAAGCATACTCGAGGATATTGTGTCACCAGCTGTATTGAAATCATTGAACAAACCAAGAAATGTCTCATGGACGTAAAGGTTCTCATTTACGCACACATATTGCTTCCTGTTCGGCACCTGTAACATATTAAGTGCCATTAACCACTAATGGAAAGATTTTACTTTGCTGCACTTCATGTGCTATGTTCCTCAGTATTTGATTGCTGAACATCTCCATTATATCATTCTGAGTCTGGGATGATGTGAATGTGGTTTTCTTTGACAAGAAAGCCGTAAACTCAGGATTTTCCTCTTCCAGGAGCTTCAGTAATTGCAGGAAGTTCTCCTCCGTATCAGTATGTTCACGTAATGCTCAACCTTGATGCAGTAAAAAACGTAAACTTCTGAGTATTTTGGCCAGACTTCTTTTGCATTCTTCCTGCTGCTTCTTTTTTCCATCATGTAGCTGGACAGTTACTGGAGTTACATCAAGTGAACTTTCTGGAGATATAGCGAATCTGTGCTGAGAGGAAGATTGGTGTTCGTTGAATTTTTGTTTTGCCTTTTTCCAGTTGCAAAAACCGGTGGATATGAAGGTATGCTCCACTGGCATCTCCAATTTCCGTGTAAAAAGGCCTCTATTTTCCGCCTTGACACAATGAAAGCATATGACTTTTTGAGTCTGAATGTTGAAGTGCAGCCATGGGAACTCATCAAACCTCTTGCCCAAGAAGTTGATATTTTGAGATTTTTTTTTTTCTGTTGTTGTGGTATTAGTTGTTCGTCTGGATGATATGGATTTCCACACTGAATTTGTGGAGTGTCAGATTTTTCATTACCGCACAATCTTGTTTCATAACTATCTGGTTGCTCATGATGTGAAATAATTGCACAAGCATTTTCAGACTCGTCCTTTAATAAACATGGTATTTCCTCTGTATGGCAAGTTTCTATTCCTTTGCTTGATGTTGAATTATCTGCATCTGCGTTGTCACTTGTAGTACTAGTAACTGGCTTGCAGAACTGTCTAATATCGGAAAGTTTCAGACGCTTGCTTGTCATAATTGGAATCTGTTTCCCAAACGACTCAACAAGCTATAATACAGTCTTTATTGAAAAACTCTAACGTACAACGAACGAAGATAGAATGGAAGTGAGAGTGAACTGTATAATGTATTTTAGTCGAACACGCGAACCTCACAGTGACTACCGAGCCGACTGACCGCCTGGGCATCGCTGGGACAATACTGTGTGCTAGTTTACAACACAAGTAATTGCAAGTTTCTCGAAAAATACTTAAACAATCACAAATATATTTTATTCCTGTTAAAGCTCATCAAAATGCAAACACTTTGTGATATAGTGTTTATAAGCAAGTCTGTCAAATAAAAAGACCTAAACAAAAACTAGCAATACATTCGAGTATAGGCTTCAGGCCGTTAAAATTGCCTCTTGTGTTTTAATTATACAAGAAAATACGATATTTTTGCTATCTATGACTAGAGAATATATTGTTGTTGTTTTTTTTCCATAAAGTACCAGCAGTTTATTGGAGGGTGGTGATAATCTGAAATTTCATGGATTAATGAGGTCCACAAACACAGGTCATATGAGCCCTGTTGTAAAATCGTCGCTCAGACTAAAAGGAGCGGAGGGGGTGATGTAGGGCGCGTCTGGGTCCAAGCGGCCCGAACCTGCCGTTTATTGTATACTGAACGTACACTATGGTCAGTGACTTCGACACCTTAAGAGAGTAAGGCGTTCGACAATAAAACCAATTCAAATAAAACTATTCAATATGTGTTTATAAGCTACAGAAAGCTAAAATATGTCTAGTAAAAATAAAAATAATGGAATTTGTGTCATTTTATACTTATATATAGAAAAAATGAATCAACTTTATCTTTGTTAGTTTTTTTGGGTTCTTAAAGGTTTGATAAAGCTCTCACTTCGCAATTTGCCTAAAGAAACCTATAGCCAATGAACTATATCAAAACAAAATATTTATCCATTATAACAAAAATAATTAACTTATGTAGAAACAAATAGCATGTTCATGAAAAACCTGTGTGTGATGAAGAAAAATGAATTTCACTTTCGTATTCATCGTACAGACATCACTGTAGAACATGTAAAACTGAAGAAAATAAAAGAATCGCAGGCCTGTGTCACTAAAGTCACTTCTTGAAGTTTCAATTTTATAAATACATGTGCATTTCATGATTTAATAGATAAGGGGCTCGACTGGCAATCTTAAATTAAAATTCCCTTTTCCGAGCATGCTTTCCTTTCAGCCGTGTGTGTGTGTGTGTGTGCATGGAGGGGTTATAATGTGACAGTAATCCAATTTTTGGTAAAAGAGTAGTCCAAGAGATGGCGGTGGTTGATTTTGAAAAGGTAGGTGTTTTTTTTCTTGTCTACCCGCTCTCAAGTGTTTGTGTGTTTGTTTTCTTATAGCAAACCCGCATATGCTAAGCCCACTGGGAAAAATCGAACCCCTGATTTTAGCGTTGTATATCCGTAGATTTTCCACTGTACCATTGGATTCCAAGTAGCACACGGTATGTCCTCGGACTCACACCGTTAAAAACCGGGATTTGATATTCGTGGTGAACAGAGCAGTGATAACCAATTGTGTAGCTTTGTGCTTTATTTTAAACAAACAAACAAACTAGTCTATCTCTGCTAAATTAGGGATGGCTTGTGCAGATAGCCATCACGTAGCTTTGCGAGAAATTCAAAAGAAACCAGTCGATAAATAAAGTTATATTTTATTGAAAATAATTACAATACCTCACTAATCTGAAATATGTTTCTCATAAATACCCACTTTGTTCGGAGTTTCACAGTTTATGTCAATTTTAATTTCTCTTTTTGGTTTTGAGATATATTTCGTTAATATCTATAAATAATTTAGTTACACTTCAATTATCCTGCGTGGCCAGATGCTTAGGAAGCTCGACTTGTAGTTGGCGGATAACGAGTTCGAATCCACCTCACACTAAACATCCTCCTTCATTTAGTTGTGAAATAATGGGATATTCAAGAATATAAATCAAATAATTTAGAGGTACTCAAATAAATCTATACCGACAGTAACATGATATGTACAGAAATTAACACTTTTTAACAGTCATACCAACATTTCCGCATCTACGTATATCTTTTGGGCCCGGCATGGGCAAGCGTGTTAATGCGTGCGACTCGTAATCTGACTCGCATCCCCGTCTCGGCAAACATGCTCGACCTTTCAGCCGTGGGGGCGTTATAATGTGACGACCAATTCTACTCTTCGTAGGTAAAAGAGTAGTCCAAGAGTTGTCGGTGGGTGGTGATGGCTATCCATCTAGTCTTACATTACTAAATTAGGGACGACTAGCACAGATAACCCTCGAGTAGCTTTGTGAGAAATTCAAAATCAAGAGAGAAGCAACTTTAGAAAAAAACGTTTATTTACTTGTACTCGACGTTAAGACTTGCTTCTTCATAAAGGATTTATGAATGTCACAGGTTACCGATTTGATTTTAAATTAATGGAACAAAGAAACTACCACTGATATTACTTAAAAAGACCTTACATAATTAAAGTTCTAGAAACTTTTGAATATTTTCTTTAAAGAAAAATATAAGCTATCACTTCTGATTCAATCCAGCCAACCCTCCAATGATGACTATAATGCTTAACACCTTTTATATTTTATTATTATCATTATTAATTTTATCTAAATTTATGTTTTTATTAACATTTTTTTTCAATTTTTATGAACAATGACTCAAAATTGTTCGAATTTACTTGTACCAAGTGCATCTTTCTGTTACATTGTTGAAACTGTATTTTGTTTTCAGTTACTGTCATTTAAAATCAGTTTGGTAACCTGTGACTAAAACGTAAGGCGAAACATCGCGTTCAAGTAATTAAACGTTATTTCTGAAGTTGTTATATTTACATAATTATTTTTGTGCTTTAGTGAGCACTGAGAAACTTAATATATAGTAATATGATATACATTTTGTTCGTAGTTAAGCATAAAAACTGTACAAAGGGTAATCTATAATCTATCAACCACGGATATCGAAACCCAGTTTGTGGTGTAATTAGAGCATAGAGATACCGCTGTGCTATGTTGATATCACAGATGCCAACTATTTCAAATGACTGACCGTAATGATTGTAGACAGAGCCTGTACAGATATCGTACGACTACTGGATACGGTTTTGAGCCATCCATGGCTAAACTGTAAACATTGTTAGTAAGTATGCTTGAAATAATTTTGTCATTTTCACAACCCAATGGCTATAATTTTGGTTCTAGCACAGCCATAATTTTTTGCCATATCAGAGTCTGGGAACATTTTTCTAAATAGATGTCCTGCATGATCGGCTACAGCTAGGGGTAAATTATGAGCAATGACGAATTGCGTGAACATCACTTCTGTATTTATGGTTTCATATTCTGAATTCTTACTTATAAATGTCGTTATCTGCATCGTTTTTGTCTTCGCCTCAGCCTTTTGTTGGTATGATTCCGATTTTGTTTGTCTGGAACAATCGTTTATCTCGCTATGCGCCACAGAAAAGTCGATGTGACAAACTGTACAAAACGCATGACAGTCACTGACTTTTGATGCAATAACCAGATATTTTGCACTATACTCTTTCTTTTTTGATTCACAGTTTTAGTCCTTTTAGATTTGCCAGAAACAAGACAATCTGGTGAACGAGGCCTCCTTTTCTCCAACTTGTGAACGATCGCATTGGTGTTTCTATATCGCTCAGAAAACGAGAACTACCCATCTTCGCGAGCGCTGATTGGCTGACAAGCACTGGGACGTAACTATGGATTCCCCAACGTACCCAGTATGGAGAAGCACCGCACTCAAACTATTGGTAGACGTTCCAGACACAAATATTTTTTTATTATTTCAAGAACAAACACGATTATCTCAAGTAGCCATTTGGACTATATCTTTTATTTGTATTCAAAATTTATTTGTATCTCACTAGAATTTTTTTTTCACCCTTTTTAAACTATGGAGGTGACAATTTATAATTTTATTGTATAGGCCGATATAGTATATAATAATTTGGGAGTTGCAACAAGTCGTATTATTTGTCTTTATGAGCGTATAGTTGTAATGTATACATCAAAATCGTAATGATTAGCATCTCTACGATATGTGTTAGAAAATCTTGCCTTTTTCGGTTAAAAAAGTTGACTAAGCACTTACTTTTCCACTAATAATACTCTTGAACTGTCATTTTGTACATGTCTTTGTTAATGTTTTCATACAGTTTCTATCCGGAAGAATCAAACTATTCAGTTTTGACAGGGTAGTTTCTTGACGTTATGATTGCTTTTTAGTTTCTGTATTTCGAATATCATATAATTTCTTTTGTGTATAACAATAAAAAGTTTGATAACATATCATTTTTTCAAAGCAAACGAAACGTTTTTTTCTAAGAAGAAGTCGCATAAAATTAAAACAACGCCAGAAAGCTCATTTTCAACAGTTAAATATAATTCGTCTGATATTCTAGCGTAACAATGAAAATAGTCGTATTGTGTAATATTTGGATATGACAGTTCTTTTGTGATAAAGAAAATGGCGACTAAAAATTTGAATAATCCTTAGCTAGGTTTTAATAGACTTAAACGTCTTCAAAAACTCTTCTAAAATTAATTAAGAAGACTGTTGTATAATGAATAATTAATAACTATATCATATTTGTAAGGGAAAAATAAGTTATACTTTCACAGAATGGTTGTAGCGTTTTATAATTCGTTTCATATCATAGCAAAAATATTCCAAATTCTCTGCCAGGTTTGTTTTTATTGCATTACTGGTTAGTTAAAATATAAGTATTTGATTTATTAAACATTTAGACATGAAGAAAGCAATATTATTTCAAGCACAAAAAAGATAGAAAACAGAGTTGTTTTTTATGAGAATTATCATGATTCCTTTAGAAGATATTTATTTATTTTATTTATTACTTTTTAGTGGCTCTAGATTAAAAGTACAGAGATACTCGATCACACATTTTGAAAACGTAAGGTGTTGATACTTTTCATGACGAAGCTACAGTTTTAGGAGATGTCAGACTACAGTGCAAACAGATTCTTCTTGCATTGCGGTGAAAATCCGGAAGTACAGAGTTCTATAAAACAACAAATTTAAAAGAAGTGAACACATGTTATAATAATTAAATTATCCACTGATAGTATGAAAAAACTATTTGCTTTAATCTGAATACATAGGTTTTTATTTTAGGTATTTAACTTAAAAAGTAGGATTAATATATCGATATGATGTATGTATTCAGGGGAAGAAAAAATCTGTAATACTTTTATAGATAAGGGAACATTATCGTGTTTATTGATATTTAGCAACTTATAATTTATGCAAAAAGAAATTACTGCTGTTTACATCAATACTAATTAGCAGGAAACCTAAATGACACTTGAATCGGAAATCTGTTGATGAGTCACAAGCTGTAAATCTACATTAGCTTGGCTACAGTTAGCCGAACTGTTCAAATCTGTTGTTTATTACGATTTATTCTACTGTTAAAAAGTTTGTTTGTATTTAAAAGTGTAAGCCATTGTTTTTTGTAATTGATTCTTCTTTTCTTGTTCAATTCAATCTATAGAACAACCAGTTTTACCGTTTGGCAAGCTGTAGTAACCTAGGTAAGATCAAAGTCCTAGTATTTTGTGTACGGAATAACACAAGCATGTAATATGTTACTGATAAAGTCATGAAAAGAAGTATTATCCATATTATTTACTTTCAATTGCGAAATTTTCAAAGATGACTTCGAAAAAAATACTAAAGAAAAAACATCTTTTCTGATTAATTTTGTAGGTCGAAGAAAACGTCTCGTGGAGTAAAATATACAATTTAACCCCTAATCCTCCAACACAGTTTCCCACTAAATTTCAATTTTTATTGCACATTTTAGTTTATTCTATATTTTTATATTACATAAAAAAGATAGCAAGTGTGAAAGAAATATTTTTTCGGTTGTGTAGCGAAAAACTTCCACAGTATAATAAGATGAAATAATAAATAATATTTTGTTTTTTTAACTTTCACAGTATCATAAGACGAAATATCAAATCCTATTTTATTTCTTTTTAACTTTCACAGTTTAATAAGACGAAATATTAAATCCTATTTTATTTTTTTAACTTTCACCGTATCATATTTTCATGCAATTTTAATGACAAGGGTGCAAGGAAGTCGTGAATGTAGAGGTGCCATAAGTATAATGAGTGTGAGTATAATAATCCTAATTAAAGACATTGTATGAGATAACCTATCATAGAGAGAAGTGCCTAAAATTTAACATGAAAGTAAAATATCGATTTAGTTTTAATCTTAAATCGTTTCTGACCTAGACTATTTTTTGTTGCATCGCCAACGTTTATAAAAATAACTTATTTAATCAACAAAATCTTCAATGAAATCAACAATTTTTTTCCGTTTTTGTTGTCTATCGATTTCACTTTGTACTTTCACCAAACAGACTAACAACAATATTATATTATACTATTGTAATACTAAGCAACTATACTTTTATGTCTTCTTGTTGATCAGGCTTGATTTCGCAACATTTATTTATTTCGGCTAGCTAGGTTTGGGACGGTAGTACTTTCTCAATCGTTTTTGAGAAACTATAGGCTAGTACATATACGTTTGAATCCTCTCTCAAATGTTACTAAAGCAAGAAAAATATTTCTATTAAGTTATTTCAGCTATTAGGTATATCTTATATAATTTAATCATTAATTCTAAATGCTATCTACTCAACTGATTGAATGCTTAGATAAAATTAAGCAAATAATATTGTTTTTTAATCATTATTATTACATCCTTGCATGTAAGTATACTGATAATTAAAACAACTTCCCGTCACACAAAACATGCTTGCCCTTTCAGCCGTGGGGAAGTTATAATGTGACGATTAATCCTACTACTCGTTGATAAAAGAGTAACTCAAGAGTTGGCTGTGTGTCATGATGACTAGGTGCCTTCCATCTAGCCTTACACTGCTAAATTAGGGACGGCTAGCGCAGACAGCTCTCATGTACCGTTGCAAAAAATTACAAACAAACATTAAAACATATATTCACAATTGAAATCTACTTACTCGTTCGTTTCTGGGGGATCCTTTTGTCTTCAAGATAAATTCCATCATAGAAATTATACAGGCAAATCCGAGACCGGTGAGCAGAACAACAAACACACCACTAACATTAGACAAATCAAGTTCATTTGTGGAGGCGCTATGCTTCGTTTCTTTATGTTTACATTGTCTTCCATTTTCTTCAGACCACCACTTTTCTTTCAATAAGTATAAAATTCTATCCTCTTGCAACTCCAATATGGCGTTAGATATTGGTGTTCGGTATGGTGATCTTGAAATAAATGTAGATTGTTTTTTGTAAAGTGCAAATCTCTAACTAGTTTTTTCTGATATACAACAACCAAGTTCTCACGTTTTTTTAATATTTAAATTTAATCATTTCATCCCTAAAATTGTTAGACAACAATAGTAGCTACGATATTTTAGAGACAAATATGCATATATATATATATATGTATTAAAATTTTACATTCTTCGTCTTTTCGATCATTCTCAAGATAAGCAGAAAATTCAATAACAACAGGTTTGTTGTTTGAATGTAACATCTTTTCAAGACAGTTGACTTTGATTTTAAGATATAAAAAACCATTGTTTTTACTTTCTAGAGTGGCTATTTCATAGCCTTTTCTATCTAATAAACCACCTATTTGTTCTAATTCTCAGTTTCTCGCTGTTACGTATTCGATGGATGCTGACTGCAACAAATGAGCATAATTTCTATTGAAAACTCTTTCAACTCCCTCTAGATTTAACTCAATAAAGACTATTGGTTGACACTGCATTACTTTTCACATTGTTTTGTATAATTCTTGAGTAGATTCCTGAGAAATTACAAAAACGTGGTATTGCATAGAGTAAAAAGTTATTTGTACCTTCAAGAAACTCTAAATAAGACATCAAAGTTTTATATTTTTATAAAATACTTATGTTTCTAAACTGGAGAAACCAACAGTCGCATTTTGG
Organism: Carcinoscorpius rotundicauda; assembly: GCA_011833715.1. Taxonomy (NCBI): domain Eukaryota; kingdom Metazoa; phylum Arthropoda; class Merostomata; order Xiphosura; family Limulidae; genus Carcinoscorpius; species Carcinoscorpius rotundicauda. The sequence goes on from CM022397.1 coordinate 88,894,514, forward strand.
GAAACAACAAGAAAAAAAACGAATCTTAATTTCTAACACAGTTGATACATTTCGGACGTTCTCGCTAAAATAAAGTGAGATTTTTCCAAAAGTTATTATATTATTTAACTATACATTACACATTATAACAGAATTTTTACTATTTCTTGTTCCTGGATAGTAAGTGTTATTTCCCAATTGGTTATGCCTAAAGTAAATATATAAGACCTATTTTCTATTGAAACTTGTAAACTTGCTTTTGTAAATTTTCAAATTTTCTCATTTTCCAGAATTTTTCAGGTACCTTCAGTGCTGAGTAAATGATAGATAATTTTCTCAAACTTACAAGAATTTTCAAGAACTTTCTAGAATGTTGTAGAAGCCGCATAGTTGTTTTGCTCAATAACGAAAATAAGTATCTGTCTCTTTCTCGGACTCAGTCTGTGCACCTCGAAAAAAATACAAAAGCGTCAGGACCTTGCTAGAAACTTTGAAGTATGATGAGTATCGATGGAAAATTATTGAAGACTTCTAAATAGTGGCATTCCTGATGGGTCTCCAAGGAAGCCTTACCAGGTTCCACTGTTATCTTTGCCTATGGAACAGCAGGGATACCGCATCGCACTTCAAAAGAAAGCACTGACTCCAAGGGACCGAGTTCGCTGTGGGGAGGCACAACATCAAGTATGTAAGCCAATAATGGACCTCTGGAAGATGTCGTTCACACCATTGCACATAAAATTTGGACTTATGAAACAATTTGCCACAACTCTTGATAAGGAGTCTGCAGTCTTCAAGTACATTCGAGGCAAAAATCAAAGATGCTATCTTCGTTAGACCACAAATTCAAAAAGAAAGGCGAGCGCTTTCACCAAAATATAATGGAATTTGAATGCCACAACCGAGAACCGTTTATCGAAAATATGATGGGAGACGAAATTTGGGGGTAGACACATGAATGTGATTTACATTACAGTCGCAAATCTCAAAAAACTACTTACTTCTATACATTTTTGTATACCTTTAGTGTAAATATATGTAAATCTTGACTCATATGTTGTTTTATTCAGACCTTATGTTAACAAAAGTGTACAAATTTACCCGTTTTTACATAGAAAATAGGTTAAGTTCTAAATTTCATCATCCAGGTCACAAAAGCAAAGTTTGAAGGGAATAGTGGACATTTAATGTATTTTTACAACATAAACAATTAAGAAATATCACATATTATCTAGGAAAAAAAATTGTATTACATAATGTTACATATATTTACCATTTGTTGCTGATCTTGAACCATCTACTATTTCTTCAACACACATAATGAAACACATGAAAACATGGAATCAAAAAGAGCAACATAATAAATCTGTGTATTTTTCACCATCTTCCATGAGTTTCTTATAACATTTCAGACAAAATGAATAAAAAATTGCGTAACTTTTTTCATCTTCAAAAAGGCTTTCGTTGATCCTCATTTTAAGCAGCCGTATCGGATTTCCGAGTATTTAGACAAATCGGTAGCACTTTCATTTGGAAACTCCATTCTCTGTACTGTTAGAAATGTAGCAAGATTCGCCGTGTATGATGAAACCATTATTAATGTAAAATCCCCCACATGGTAGCTGCAAGGCGGGTCGATTTTGCTCTGAAATATTTAAAACAACTAGTTTAAGTTATAACTGACAATAAGATGATAAAGTATACGTATATGTGCTAAATTAATCAAGTTTTAAACATTTTTATAAATCAAAACTAGCTTATACCAACTTTCTTACAGTAATTTTTTTTTTCATTCCACGAGCTAACCAGTGTCAGATTGATTTGTGGATTTAGTTTTGGGAAACAAGATAACGTACTGTACGGTGAAACCAGAATGTAAATGTATTGCGAAAGAAAACTACTTTCTAGAACTACTTTATTCTTAAATTTTTCTGGATAGAAGTAAAACCAATAATATTCAACACAAAACGATATATGTCATATATATTAATATAACACCAACATAGAAACGCTTTTACTAAATCCAGTAGTCAAATATTTCTGGATGCATAATCATAGAGAAAATAGCATAAATAGTAAATAAGTATTGATTTCATAAAAAGAAAAACAGGCGTTGCAGTCGTTCTAAATAGTGAGTTATTATCCGTAACATGATGTTTATAATCTCATAACCTTTAATAGTTGACTGTACAGAACTTATTTTAGAATATATACACTGTTTCGGTTTGAAAGCTTCTAAGAATGTTTAATGTACCAAGTTGAACCTCATTTTACTTACTTTGTAGCAATTTCGGATCCTTGTTGCATCAGAGATCCTACAGTAAACCAAAAACTATTGAATAAACTGAACTGATTTTCCAAAACATTGGAATCTGAGTTATGAGGAGTAGAAGGTACCCATTCGTAAGGCGTTTGTCGAGCAAGTAGAAAGAAAAGTAAACTGACACTCGCGTGTTGACGCCATATACATCCAAACCTCCAAGGAAAGTGGCATAAGAAAGGAAAATAACTTTGGAACGTTTTTGGTGAGCGTCTTGAAGAGAATACTGATTCCTAAGTTCATGAAAGGTGAGATAAACTACTTCTTCTCTTTCGTAAGTAATGGTCAGATCAGCAATAGCTAAGTCAGCTTCCTAATTAGAAAAGAAACAAACTAATTAAGCCTCGTCCGCGAATAACAATAAAACAGAATTGAATTTCATAAAGTGATATTAAAATACAACAAAGCTGAGTTTATGAAGCAATAAAAAACTGAATTAAGTCACAGTCCTGAAGTAGAAGAAAGAAATATCAGATTCTTTAAGTGAAAAAAATGACATAAGTCAGTTTCCTTGGTAAGAGTACAATAGATATAAATTAACACAGTCTCATTGATAAGTATGTGTATAATATTAGTCACTTTCACTGGTAACTGTAGAAAATGAGTTAGGTCAGATTTCCAAATGAAAGTATACAAGCGGTTTTTATAGTTTAACAACTTAAATGACACCATTTAACTGTTTTTCTTGGATGTTTATTGTTTTCTCAAAATACAAAGATCTGTGTATATGAAAAGCAGCATTCCAAACTTTTGTGACAATTATACACATGAGCTAAGTCAGTTCCTTGATTTAAACACAACATCAAGTAAGTTTTGTTCTTTGATAATTATACACAATATAGATTGAGTCAATTTTCTTGCTGACTATTAACATATCTATCAATATATGTATACGTGTGTGTGTGTAAAAGAGAAATCTGCTAAATTCTCGCAAACTATTTGACCAGTCTCCACTGAACCTACCACGGTGACTCCTACGGTTTTCAGATGTAACATGGAGAGGTAAAAATTTCTAGTGGGAGATAGATCCCCATACAAATAGTGAAAAGTTACTAAATCGACACAAACTGACACAGTGACACAGGATGATATTAAAAGATCATAAGGGAGATGTGTTTCCATTTAATCAATACAAATAAATATGAATATGTCTTTACGTATACATGTTTTTTATAAATTCCATATTTCTTGATCAATAAGAATCAAACTTGCTTTTCACAGTGATATAGGATGACGTGAGGAAAGACACGAGGGGAGGTGGAACCCCCATTCATTTTCATGTCTAATTTTGGATAAACTACCAAATCAGCAAAATGTGACATGAGGAATATCGTGAGGGGAGTTGTATATCAATTTAAACTTCATCTATGTGTTTATATGTGTTGGTGTCTGTCTTCTAATTCCTTGCACACTATTTGACCAATTTCCTTTAAACTGGGCATGCTGACTCTTTTGACTCCCGAACGAAACGTAAAGGGGTCAAAACTCCCAACAGGTTTTTGACAACAACAAAAAAGTAGCAACTTAGATTTTCAAAATAACTTGTAACGTGTAGCCCATTTAATTAATTTGCTAATATTGCAACACCATCAATCCATTTTTTTCGAAACAGTGAGAAATGTTACTATAAAATAAATCTTCAAAACTTACGACACTTTATTGAGATAGAACCACTTTCTTGGGTAGTTTTGCTAATAACCATATGTTTTTCATTTCTGATGTTAGTATAAATTTCTGGCTTACTTTACTGTGGGTTTTGAGGTTTTTGTTTAAAATAGAATCATATTTAAAGAATACATCCACAGAGCTTCCACCCCTAGAGATAAGATGTATAACATGACAAATAACAGTATAATGTACTGGTAATTTAAAAGCACATAAGATCCAATATTTTTTTGTAGTGTTTATCAGCAAGTATAACCTTGAATGATTCTTGAGTTTTTAATTCAATATAAACCTGTTATTAGAATAAGGAATTACATTGTGTTTATATATAGAATGGGTTATAGAAAGCCCTTTAACTTCAGCGACAAAAATCAGTTTTCTGTGTTTCAAAGCACCTGGAAGATGATATTTCATTACTCTTCCGGAGTAGTGAGTTAACGTATACGAAATTGTCAGCAAACTTTTGAATTTCCTTGATATTCCGTTAATAATCGTAATGTTTAAAGTTGTTGATCTAAGTTAAAATCAGTGTATTAGGAATAAAAAAAGACTGGTCATGAAAGACTTTTACTTGAAATTGATCGTATTGGGCTACTGTTGCGTTATTTTCATAAGTGTCATTGTAATGAAAACACTACGATTGCAATTATACTCATTAACTGTTTTAAACAAGGGAAGTTGATTAAAATATGTTCTGTACTTAATTATAATGTTTCCGTCTTTGGTTGAGAGCTGATACAAAAAATCTGATCCCTTTTCTTTGGTATAAAATTCAACATATTTGACTTTAAGCTTTTCTTTAATTATTAACTATTTTGGAGAAAAGTAATACATTTGATTAACGTTTAAAATGCCAACAAAGGCCATGTCAAATATTTCAAATAAATAGTTAAGAAGCTGCAAGAAAAGGATAAATGAATCGAAGGAGGAAAAAGCAGTAAGGCTAAAAAGTGATGCTTGGAAAAATAGATAGGAAGAAAAATACGTCGAAGAAATAAATAAATAAAAATTGACATTAAAAATGGAAGAGTTGAGATACACGCACAAAAAATGAGGGAGGTAGAAGTTTAGAGAAACTGGTGAGCAAAGATTACATCTGAAGCTCATTACAGTGATTCCGAATGTGGTGTATGGGAAGACTTAATGTAGATTGAATAACTTTTCTGTAAAAAAAGCTTTGTACGAAATTAAAATAGTATGAAAAACAAGGTTTTGTTTTTAAATAATTGGTTTTAACATACATTTTCTTTTTACTTTTAAATACATATTTTAAATACTCGGAACACCTTTGCAGAGGACGGGTAATTCAGGTAGTATGCAAGCTAAGTCGTTTTCCTTTATAATTACAATATCTTCCATGAACATAAACCAACATGATAACTATTTTTATTATGAACGTTCATGAGAATATCTGACAACTTTCATCACCTTTACTAATTCGCCAGTTTTAATTACTTATTTTATTTTAATACTATTAATCTTTCATCAATAAACGTATTTCAATGTTTACCCGCGACCATTGTGAATAGTTTTCGTGTCATTCTCTTAAATTTTTCCTTATTCTACCATTTGTTTCAACGATATTACTCGTTAAAAAATAAATCTTAGTATATTTGGAAAAGTACTTAACGCAGTCAGAAAGAACTTGCTTGCACCAAAGTTTATATAATAATACAACGAGTATTGTAAACAAAATATACTCTTCAAAAAAAGAAACGCAAAAGGAATATTTTTGTTATTTTAAAGAGAAATATATGTAATAACGTTACAAGCTCAGAGTATGTGACATTACATGTGTTAAGGCACTGATTGTCAGACCAAAATGACAATAAAAGTTGCGCACTTTAAAATCATAGAAAAACAACGGATTTTTAGCCAAAACGCATTCGTGTCCAATAAATTTGTTTGAGTGATCTGCATGTTCTGCAAGTGTATCATATGCAACCTCAATATAAAAGTGAGGGGTTCTCGGTTTCCATAGCTCAGTGTTAAGCCACCGACACGTAATACAGTTACGCCAAAACTGACTGAAGCACAACGCAACAACGCCATTGGTCGCTTAAAAGCAGGCGACTCTCGATCAGATGTTGCCAGAGCTGTGAATGTCCACCCAAGCACCATCACAAAGCTATGGAATCGTCACCAACAACATGGATCAACTCGTGACCGTCCACGATCTGGCAGACTTCGTGTGACCACGCCCGAACAAAATCGTTACATCCAGTTACGTCACATTTGGGATTGGACCACCACTCCGACGTCTATTGCCTCAACCATATCAGGGCTGCGTAGGATTTCCGATCAGACCGTACGCAACCGTCGACGAGATTCTTAAGCCTAATGTGTAACCCATCATGGTGAACGTCAACGACGTTTTTCAACATGACAACGCCCGTCCTCACACAGCCCGACTCACCACTGTCTTTTTAAAACACCACAACATCAACGTTCTTACCTCGCCCTCTATATCACCAGATTTAAACCCCATCGAACATCTTTGGGACGAGTTGGACCGACGTCTGCGACGGCGACAAACTCAATAGCAGACTCTACCACAGCATGCAGCAGCTTTGCAGATTGAGTGGACAGCCATTCCACAGGATTTGATTCGTTATCTCTTCGCTTCCATGGGCAGGAGATGCCAAGCAGTTATTGATGCTAATGGGGTTATACTCGTTATTGACATTGAGTGACGTTAAACTTCAGCTAGTGAGCATAGACTTCGACTTTACAGACTTTGGATGTTGTAAATGTGCAAAGTTTCACACATGTCATACAGAACTACCCGGAATAAACTTGTTAATAATATGTCTCAAATTTTACCTTTTGCCTTTCTTTTTTTGAAGAGTATATATTTATAATAGTGTAAAGAGTATGAAGCAGTTATGATAAACACGTACCAAATAAAATAACAACTAAAAGGTATTTATAGCAAACTATGAAACTACTGACGCTACAATAATGCGACGGAATGTACAAATGGAAGGTTGTAATAAAGACAAACTTGGCTAAATATGAAGAAATGTCTGAATGTTTGTACTGGAAATGAAAAGTATCTGGCTTTGAATGAATTGTGTATGTTTATTTTAGGCCTAATAAGTCAAGAAAAATCGTAATAATTGTATTTAAGGTAATGCTAATTTTTGTTTGTGAAATTACACGAGGGTTAAGTGTGGTTTGTGCGTAATACTTGACACAAACAAGAAACACTAGAGTTTAAATCGAAGTTAGTATTTTCGTGATGACAACGACACTGAACCATCACTGCATTAAAAAGTTTCACTGACCAATAAACAGATAAATTGATTTTGAATCGAAAAGCCGATATGCAATCTCGACTCCTTGGATAAATACTTTAATAACAATATTGTATTTGTAGCGTTTGAGCGAGACATCTGCGAGAAAAGTTCTGGATAGACAAGCGCAATCGTGTTACGTGTACAGATAATACATTATCGTTTAACCGAGAACTGTTCAGACAAATAAACACGATGCTCATAAAAACTTTACAACTCATCCAAAACCTGTCACAGGGATATTCATGCTATTCATTTTGTTTGATGTTTTGAATTTCTGCATAAAGCTACACAAGGGCTATCTGCGCTTGCCGTCCATAATTTAATAGTGTAGGACAAGAGAAAAGTCAACTAGTCATCACCTCCCTCTTCCAACTCTTGGGCTACTCTTTCTACCAACGAATATTGGGTTTCACCGTTACATTATAACGTCCCCACAGCTGAAAGGACGAGCATGTTTATTGTGACGGAGATTCGAGCTCGCGAATCTCCAGTGCGTAAACCACCTAAACCATGCCAGGCCTAACGTTATTGATAAAGATATAAATCCAAATCGTTCGTAAAATAAAAGTAATTTCTATTTCAGGGAAAAAATATTATTTACCATTTTTATGCATTCGGTCATTATTGATATGCCTTACATTATTTTACGTTATTAATATCAAAAGGGTGTATTGTTTAATTGTTTTCTTTAGTAAAAGCTTGCTCACAAGTATATCTCCCGCTCTTTATGACAATCCTTGTTATTGGTATGATGTTTGAGTGGTTATTCTAAATGTTAATTTAAAACTTAGCCTGTTTTGTATTTTTGGAGTTACTGATGATAAGGAAAGTGATGCTTTTGTTTTGTTATATTCTTTGCTTAGTGTTTAAAACAATAAATATTCAACAGAGTATCACTCACTATTAACCTTATTCAACTCCATCATCAGAAACAATAGCAGTTTGTGGATACGATGTAGTTTAAAAATACGTACGCAATTCGGAAAATTGGATACGCAATGGAAACGACGAATATATTATGGTGGAACTTCTATCAGTATACATTAAAATTCTCGAATAAAGATTTGGTTAGGTATTTAGTGTTGAAAATATAATAGGCCTAACATGATGTCTTATGACGAATACAAATAATACTTCAAACTTTAAAGTATTAAATAGTACTTTGCTTTTTCTATTTATTTGATCCGACATGGTAATTTGATATACCTTGTTAATCAGTTCTCGTATCATGTCGTTCAATTCGCCGTGCTCGTTCTTGCTTTCATGAGAGCTGTCACGAACTACGTGTATATTATACTTGAAACCTAGTCCCTTGAAGATTTCTTCAAGTATATCCATAAAGTAACCTTCAAATAGTTCGTTCCAAGTTAGGTGATCCACTGGCTCTTTTGACATCGAGTAGGGCGGATTCTAGGAAATTATTATAATTAATTTCTCCAGTGAGGTCATTGTTATGTAAATGTCATGTAAATGTTTTGTAAACGACAACATGTCTTGTTGTGTTTAAATTTTCATTTCTATTATTTATATTACTATTATATTTATATTACTGTTTCAAAGTTTAAACAATAAAATACGTTGTTCTTCATTTAAAATAACATTTAGAACTTTCTAGAATTAGGTAGATCAAATATATGACTATAAATGGAAATGTTTGGCGGCCTAGCGTCTCGACGTAGAGTCTCGTACAAAAACACACATGCGCAGATGACTCTGTCGAAGTTCCGGGGAATGTTCGAGAAAAGAGGCCTACAAATATATAAATAGACGAAGATGCGAGAAAGAAGTTAGAAAGTTATTGTTATTTAGAATTAAGCACAAAGCTACACAATGGGCTGTCTGTGCTCTGCCCACCACTGGTATCGAAACCCGGATTTTAGCGTGTAAGTCCGCAGACATACCATTGAGCCACTGGGGGCCGTGCAAAACAGTGATAACCTGGAGGAAAGAGAGCTAGTTAACATTTCCCAACTACCAACTGTTCATAATAATGTGAAAATACGCAATTTTACTGTCTGTTTAATATATTGTTGTGAATGCAATAATCTAGCCATTTGAGATAAAATTCTTGGAATTCCGGCATGGCGTGGTGATTACGTCACTCGACTCGTAATTCGAGTATTTTGGGATCGAATCCCTATCGCAACAAACATGTATGCCCTATCAGTCATAGGCGCGTTATAAGTGCCGGTCAATCCCACTATTCGTTTGTAAAAGAGTAGCCCAAAAGTTGGCGGTGGGTGGTGATGACTAGCTCTCTTCACTCTTGTCTGACACTGCTAAATGAGGGATGGCTAGCGCAGGAAACCCTGGTGTAGCTTTGCAGAAAATTCAAAACAAACCAAACTTGGAATTCAGGTGACGGAAATTAATATAAAATTATTTGAGCGAAAAAGGTATTGTGCTATAGGCCATTAAGAAATAAAGAAATATGAATAAAATAAAACATGTATTTTTAATTCCTTCGCAGTCATGTTCATCAAATGCCATTTGTAATGTTAGACTTTCTGTGTAAAAACAAATTCATAATTTATTTATTTGTAATATAAATAACCCTACACGCTAGCATGATGACATCATCTTTATGTTCAACTATTCGGTAATCCTCCAGTGAAAAATTGCAAAATTATATGGTAATTTCGACACAGATAGCCCGTTGTGTAAAAAAATTGTTGAACTAAAAATAACCAAAAGGTTTACATTTAAAATACTGCAGAAACGCTCTTGCCATTATGACTGAGTTCTAAACTGGAAATGTCCCATTTGTAAAGAGTAAAATCAAATTACTCTTTACTCTGTCTACTTACCTTGGGGGCTGGCATGGCTAAACGCAAAAGGCGTGCGACTCGTAATCCGAGGGTCGCGGGTTCGCGCCCGCGTCATCCTAAACATACTCGCACTCTCAGCCGTGGGGGCGTATTCATATCCTTAACACCCGGATTACGATTCAAGTGTCTTAAACATTGGGCCATGCCGGGTCGAAAACAAAATGAATGGAAAGAACAAAAACTAAAAATGCACGAACAAAAATATTACACGTCTTTGTAACGACTTTCCTCTTGTTGTGTTGTGTGTTTTCTTCCCACACAATGGGCTATCTACACTTTGTCCACCGTGAGGAATTGAGTCCCGAATTTTAGCGTTCGTAAGTGCAGTGTTTTACTGTTACAGCTCATTCAAGGTTGCGATTTACAAAATGTTTTGCATTCGTGACCTGCTGGAATTTAACAGCATAACCAATAAGCTCTATTAGTATGTTATCTGACAGAAATTTATTATTATACAATCTGATAAAACGAATGAAAGCAGTAAAATTAAATCACATTTGAAAACAAACAATTATTTATGTCGTGAAGGACGATTTATAACATAACTGCAACACAAATTAATTTGAAAAACACATGGTCACTGAAAGAAGCAAAACTAGTACTATTACTACATAGTGAAGCTGTTTCTATATTCTAAAAACGAAACATATGTGAAATAGATTTGAAATTACTGGTTTGTAGGTACATCATTAAAGGTAAAACGGACCTTTAATAAGCAATCTATTGTAACTTTTAAAAACATCTGTTAAAAAAATCTCTTTGAAGGTTATTCACGTTAACTACATTTTACCACATCTCAAAAACTCTGATAACGGAAAAGTATCGCAGCTAATATATGTGACATCTTCATGCTTATGTTAGTACTTAGAAGTGTTTTTGTTCATTTATTTCCTTTTTTATAATGTACACACGTTGTAGATGCAACGTATTCATCTGCATACAAATACGTCACATTACTGCGCTTGATTTATACGTTTTGTAAAATAATCATACACAGAACTTATTTAGTTATTTTGTTTCATATAGTCTACCGAGTACAGAAAGGACCACTGTATCAAATACGCTTCACTTGAAGACACATGTTGTTGTATCCCTGAAGCTATAAATCTTTTTGACAAAGAGAAGCTGAGATTTATTGTTGTCTCTCTTTCGCTATTTTACGGACATGTTTTTTTTAAAACTACAGTTTAATATTCTTCTGCCATTTTCGGGAATTTTGAACCTAGATATCAGGTTTTTCCTGACACGGTTCCATAATCGTTCTTTCCATTGGCTCAGGTGCAAAAAGTCTTTTGCAAATGTTCATCTGTTACATTTGAAACATTGTTCTATGGTTTATTCTAATAAAAGTTTTAATTAAAATTTTATGAAAACGACATTTCGACCTTCTTAGGTCATCTTCAGGTTAACAAAAAGAGTTTGCAACTGACCGTTGTCGATCACATTTCGCCTTACATCCACCACTATGCTAATACAGGTATGTTGAAGATGCAATTGCTGGATTCACATTTACCGAACTCAAGTGGTTTTTTTAGCCACTATAACTCCATACACGCTAACATTAGGCTCACCTGTGAACATGAAAAACTAACCAAATTGCACTTCTCAACTTCAATATCACAAGAATCGATACACAATTCAAAACAGAAATCCACAGAAAAAATCACCCATATTGGGTTAAACATTCTCTGGGATTCCGCACATGTAAACAAAAACAGAACAAAACAAAATCAATATATCAAGAAACCAAAGAAACACAGTCAAGCAACACTTTATCAACATTAACAAATTTCCTTCAAAACAGTTAAAACTAGAATAGGGTAAAAAAGAAACAAACAATAATAAATACCAAGGAACGAGCTACAAAACTTTACATTGCTCTATACCATATATTCCTTAATTCCATTTAAACAACATTTGGAAAACAAATTGTAACAAAATACAACATTCCAGTAACTACCAAATTTATTCCAAAAACAGGTGCCAAAATCCCTTTTTAGTCTCGTCTCTGAGACACGTGCACGACAATGGTCAGTTGCAAATTCTCTTTGTTAATCTGAAGATGACCTATGAAGGTCGAAACGTTCTTCTCTAATTTATTTCAATAAAATTTAAATATATAGTCTTGAGAAACATTTTCACTTCAAGTGGGTTTCGCGTCGCAATGTTAACGCTATGTTGAAACATTATCTTGAAAATACAAGTAATCTACTGGATAGAGATATATTTTGAATTCTTTGTGTAAGCGATACCGTTCAGTACCCTTAACATAAAAAAGGAAAATTTCTAGATGATTACCATCCAGAAGTGGAACTACAATTCAATTAATTTACTTTTAATGGGCATTTCTTCAGGACAATCAAGTTTATTCGGATTTTAATATAATGTTATATGGACAAAATTATTAAAATTTTAAATTTGAAACAGGGAACAGGGATCGTAAAAAATATATAGTTTGTTTTGGAATTTCGCACAAAGCTACTCGAGAGCTATCTGTACTAGCCGTCCCTAATTTTGCAGTGTAAGACTAGAGGGAAGGCAGCTATTCATCACCACCCACCGCCAACTCTTGGGCTACTCTTTTACCAACGAATAGTGGTATTGACCGTCACATTATACACCCCCACGGCTGGGAGGGCGAGCATGTTTAGCGCGACGCGGGCGCAAACCTGCGACCCTCTGATTACGAGTGCACGCCTTATCGCGCTCGGCCATGCCAGGCCCAAAAATATATAGAAACAAATTGAATGAAAGTGCAAAGATTATATTTTAAGCCTACAATTAGAAACTTTTAAAAACTTGGCTGGAAATAGTGTCTATATTTTTTATAAAGATACAAACCGCTAGAGTCTGATTCCACGAAAATAGATAAGTAGACAAGGAGTAAAAATAGCTTAAGAAAATAATGTGACACTCATTTCATCCTAATTTGTTTACTCTTTTTACACTCCCTAATTGCAGGCTTGAAAATTAGCATGATCTTTGAATTTTCATTGAACTTGTTTTTGCATCTTTTATACAATTTCTATTTCTCTTTTTCAAATTGAAAATCTTAAGATTCGACTTAAAAATAGCCCTACAACTTAAGTACGAGTTTGTTTAGTAGCTGTGCATAGATTTTAGCGTATTCTTAGTTTTTGTTCGTTAGGCTTTGGTGCTTGAATGATCTCCGAAGAGAAAATAGGCCAGTTACAATGGAAAAACAACATCTATAAAATCTCTCCTTTTCTTTTAAGAAACCACATAATATTAGCACGATCTCTAAAGGAACGTTTGGTAAATCTGTCTGGATTTAAATGAAATATTCATAGTCGTTTTTTTTTCTGTAAATTAGTGAAACAGGAATAATAATAATACGAATAAGGAATAGATGAATTATGATTGTTGTCTAACAATCGGAAAATCAAATGTTTTACTGTTATCAGCATTTTATCAGTCTTAGCCATTAATATAGAAGATTTTGAATATTAGTTCGCGAACAAGGCCTCTTTTTAAGTTGTTGTTTGCTTCCATGTTCTTTTTCATAATTCCACGACATTGTTACCTAATAACTGAAGTAGATAATCTTGTAACGTCCTCTCTATTTATCATTCTTTTACTTCTATCATGGTTTGCAAGTATAACAAAAATATAAATTTATAGAAATAGAAACAATTTAAACACATATTTGATTCTAAATTAATATCGAAAACAGTTGCACTTTGCAACATTTAGCACTTTGTTTGGATAATTTTGATGCAGAACTGAATTTTATCTTTAAAAATCAATTTAATAAAAATTGTGACATAAATCTTGTAATTTATATATATATCCCTTTATCTTTAATGTCTGGTTTTTACAAAACGCTATTTTTATTAAAGCATCTTATTTACCAATCTTGAAAAACACGTGTGGAACATCTTTTCAGTAAGTAAATGTAATAGAAATAAATAATTCACACTCCATATAAATGTATATATAGATATATACAACATAGAACATCCAGAATGTTATTTAATGAATATCATTTTTCCAGATAAAACAAGAACTAAAGAGCTAGACATCAATGGAATAACGTTACCAAAGAAAAAATTTTTTTTAATTAAGCACAAAGCTACACAATGGTCTATCTGTGCTCTGCCCACCACGGGTATCGAAACCCGGATTTTAGCGTGTAAGTCCGCAGACATACCGCTGAGCCACTTAGGGGCCTCAAGAGAGATTTAAAATGGTTCAATGTGGAAAAGTGGTGCCTGCTTCAAGATTAATTCAGATACATGTATTTGTTATAGTTTCAGTAACTGGTACTTTGTGTCATTTTTAAACTTACGTAGTTTGTTAATAATTTTATTTTAGTTTATGGTAAAACTCAATGTTATGATCTTGTATCTTTGTCCCTGAGAACTAATTGTCTTCTGCTGTCAGAAGGTATAATAATAAAGGTTTGATAACTCATTTAGTTTCTTTAAAATTCGTTGTTCTCCAAACTAACGGCTTGGAGTTTAATTTATAAATCGTGTTATGACTTCCACAGTGAGTTTTGCGGTTTTGAAGTAATTAAAAGTTCTAAAGATCGAGGAACTTGCAATATTATTTGCATTCTTGAAGTGACTTTATTGAAGAACTTATAACACATTAGTGACTAATAATTGTATTGTTAAATGATAATAAAGTCTGATGGAAGATTATAGATATAAAACTTTAAGGACTAACATTTCTGAGTACTTCTTTCAATTCCACAATGTCGAGTGAAAAATTAGTTCTCATTCCGTTCTGATCAAACTGAACGAGTCCAGTAACGCCTTTGAACTTTGTCTCAATTATATGAAACAGAAATTTAAAACATATGTATATATAAGCATATATACTTTACAAAATATTAAAGCTGAAATCTTTATCGTCGTTTTCAGTTCTCTGTTTTACCAATACATTTCATTTTTTACAAAGGAAATTCTTTATGTGAAAAGTAATTCCAATTGAATTTTTACTCTATTTACTCATAAAATATTTAATAAAAAGAACAACATGCTATCAATTCTACTATTCTATGCTAGAAAGCAATGCTTACAATGGTGTAATTGTTTTATGAGAAATTTTATGTGAAAAATAATTATTTCATTTAAGCTCTGCCATCGACTCTTTAAAAAAATTCATTAATTATTCTTAATTAAGTAAAAATAGGCAATTCAACCATTTTCGTATTCAATAAGTTCAGGAATGCTTTAGCAATTGGCTAAAGCAATTACCATGCTAGATATTATTTTTTTCATTGTTAAATTTCGCGCAGAGTTGCAAGAGGACTACATCTGCTAGTCATTGCTAATTTTAATGTTTGTTTGTTTTAGAATTTCTCACAAAGCTACTCGAGGGCTATCTCTGCTAGCCGTCCCTAATTTAGCAGTGTAAGACTAGATGGAAAGCAGCTAGTCATCACCACCCAACGCCAACTCTTGGGCTAGTCTTTTACCAACAAATATTGGGATAGACCGCACATTATACGCCCCCACGGCTGGGAGGGCGAGCATGTTTAGCGCGACGCGGGCGCGAACCCGCTACCCTCTGATTACGAGTCGCACGCCTTACGCGCTTGACCATGCCCTAATTTTAAAGCAATAGTAATTGTTTTTTTTCTTTCTCTAGTTTTGAACAAACCTACACGTGGGCTATCTGAGCTGACTGTCCTTAATTTTGTAGTGTTAGGAACTCTCTGAATTTGTGCCTAATCGTTTTTTGCCAAATCCTAAAGTTATATCCTTCCATCCTACTGCCTTCAAAGTACCGAGGAGAGAATTAAAAATAATTTATTTAACTGCTTGTTATGTGAAACTTTATTAAGGTTGTTTTCCTTCTTGAGAACCACACCCCATCACACAATAGCTCAATGATAAGTCTGGATCTTATAGTGCTAAAAATTGAGTTCTGATACCTCAGGTGGGCACATCACAGATAGCTTTTTTAACTTAACAACAAACTCGTTTTGTTGAGAAAAAGTAAGAGATCGTAAATTATCACCACAAGGTGATTCATCTGTGTAATCATGGTGGTGGCATTTTTTGAACCAATTCCAAGTGAAATCTAATTTGTGATTTTGTGTGTGTTTATTTATTTTGGCTTCTTAAATAATGTCATTTGGGACTAAAATTGAAAATCCTGTAACAAAGTGAAATGAGGTACTCGAACTTTAGATATTTTCACGAAACAAAAAAAATGAATAACAACACAAGCAGGTTTCAGAAATTTATGTGACTTAAAAATATTATGCAAAAAAAATCAATAATGTTACACATCACTTTGCATTTCACTGCTTTTATTAATGCAGTGCTAACTAGGTAATTTGATAAATGTGTTATGAAAAAAAAACAACGAATTTCATGGTGTGATGTAACATAGTGGTGTTTCAGAGTAATAAGTTGTTTCATAATATTTTACAAATTGCAAAATTTCAGTGGTTTTATGTTCTGTCAAGTCCTATCCCTGTGACAGTAACATGTGAATGTGTGCAGAGTGAATCAAACACAGAAATGATAAACAAAATGTCATCAAAATAGCATCGTACACATTTGGAAAAACCCTTATAAACTGGATAAATGATATAGTCTTGGAAAATATAGTTGGCCTAACACTAGTAATTTTATCACAAGTGTAGTTAATTATAATAATGTTTCAACAGGATAGAAAAACTTGTTCATACTGTAACAGTTGTTGAAACAAATAGCTTGTATAAATTCATGTTCGGACCACTACTGTGTTTGTAATGCTCCAGGCAGATTTATTATGTCTATACTAAGGGCAGTATTTCATTAGCAGTGAATGTGGTGGACATAGTGTGGTTAAAATAATATCATACACTCTTTTTTCAGAAAACTTCAAAGGAACTGAATAAAGATATTATAGGCCTGATAGGACTTCATTCCAATAAATATTTTCATGCTTTATCCCCATAAAAAATGCATTCACACTTTATTAGCTATTGTTGAAACAAGTTGTTTATATGAATAGTGTTCTGAAACACAAAAAGTAAATTTTAAAAAGTTAAAAATATATATATATAAATGAAAATGACAAAGTTGAATTCTTAAGCTCTGTGTTTTAATGCTATTTTTATGAAGTAGACACCTGTTAAGGTGGATAATTATTTTGCTGACAATTAATAAGATTGTGACATTTGGGTTTGCTAGTTTTAAGTGTGTATAAAATTAATTTCTTAAATTTTCTTTGTTTAATATAGTAAAAAGATGTACTTTGCTGAATTCTTCTAAGTGATGTAGCTATAGATAGATTACACCATAGTTTTCAGTTAATAAAATAGTTTACAAATATAAGTAATGGAAAACTATTGCCATGATGATTTTATCTTTTATTTGTAGGCATTTTTATTATAATAAATTTATGTATGTGTAATGTTTTATAAATTGTGTTATTTTTACATGCACATGAATTGTTAGAGGATGTGTGTGTGTATTGGAGTACATCTTTTCAAAAACTTTGCACTTATCTTTATAAAGTATTAGTGGTGATTATTTCAAAGATGTAGAAGAGGAGGAGAATTTAGATGAAGTTGATCAAAATAAAGTAAGTTGTTTGAAGTTCATTATTTTCATTGAAACATATTTATTACCAAGATGTCTGTCAGTATAAAATGCACTGATTGCAAATATTGATAAATAGTTTGGCTTTAATATTAATGCAATATATATAAAACTTACACCAAGAATTGAGACATAAGCATTAATAACATTAAAATAAATGGGATTCAATCAGAAATATAATTATGATGAAATGAAAAGTGAAAAGAAAAATTGCAAAGTAACACTTGAAATTTTCAGGAATTCACTGCTCTTAACAACTTTGCTTTGTCTTAAGATATACCAGGTTGTGAAGAAATAAAGACCACTCAATGTTACCTCCTTATTTTCATTTCTTAATTTTCAGAATAAATATTTTTTTATCGATAAATAAATTTTTGAGCTGATTAAGACCGATTTGGATGAAATGTGAAAAATTCTGTTTAAGAAAGACAGACCATCAGTTACATACCAAATTATGTGAATATAGTAAAAGTACAAAGAAAAATAACTGTGTGTGTTATTTGTTGGCTTGTAAAAGAGCATTTGGCTGGAACTTTGTCAAGAAAATAAAACTACAAGCATAGTTTTTTACCTATAATTTTTAATTTTTTTCACTCTTGCATTTTACTATTTATACATAGACACATAGGAATGTTTTCGGTAATAATACCTTAAAAAAATTCCACAATAATATCAGAGTGGTTGTAATCATCAATAAAAACAACACTGAAATAAGAAACAAGAGTGACACTTGACATTACTGGGATTATGAAAATGTTGTTACTTGTAACTGACTTAGTAGTTTTTAGTCCATCTTGTATTGAAGAATATCAGTTTCAAATGCTCAAATCTCTTACCATTGACTTTAGGAAATGCCACTCGTGCAGAATATTAACATGCTGCAACAATTCCTTCATTTGTAAAAACGTGAAGAATGTAAAAGAGCATAAAATTGGATCATTCATAACTAGTTTAATAATGTTGTAAAATCAGAAAATCACTTTCTAATATATCTTTTATTCAAAACTTAATTGTTATTGCATTTGTTTATATAATGTATTTCCTGATTAACATGTCCTCCAGTGAGACAGAGGTACATCTGAGGGCTTACAAACATATAAACCAGGTTTTGATACATGTGGTGGGCAGAACACAGATAGCCCATTGTGTAGCTTTGTGCTTAACTTGAAACAAACAAATGTAAATGATAATAAGCCCAAATATGAATTCAATGTTTTCAAGTTTGGAATTAGCAGTTAGTTTTTGTATCCAGATATACAACATTTTGTATTTAATGCAAAGGGCAATATGTGCACATAAATTTTCATAATGAAAACAAGTATTTAATCTTTCTTTCATGTTGTGAGCATATTTATTTTTAAGTAAAACTATATAATTTTCATACTGTTATTGTAACGATTAACTTCTTTCAAAGTTAGAAGTAAAAATTTACTTTTGTTAGAGACTGGTGTGAAAATATGAAATTATTTTGTGAACTTTGACATTGGTTAAAAAATTTAAAGTTATTCATGATTCACTGTCAAAAATACTTTTTGGAAAACTGTTTACCTTTAGATAAGTTAACTGACCTGGCCGTACCACAGAAAAAGAATTCATTAAGGCATTCAACTCGTTATCTGAGGGTTACGGGTTTGATATCCGTCACACCAAACATTTTTGCTCTTTCAGTCATGGGGGCTTTATAATGTGACAGTCAGTCCGACTATTCATTGGTAAAAGAGTAGCCCAAGAGTTGGTGGTGGGTGGTGATGACTAGCTGCCTTCCCTCTAGTCTTAACTGTAAAATTAGGGACGGCTAGCAAGATAGCCGTTGAGTAGTTTTGTGCTAAATTCCAAAACAAACAAACAAATAATTTCTGTGTTAATATGCAGAGCTGCAATAATTCTTGAACTTTACAACTGAAAATATGTTTTATGTGTCTGTGAAACTTCAGTAAAACAATATTCTGGCAATGGCTAGACATATGATTTGTGTATCTTCACAGAATTTTCTGAACTTTTAGTTATCATGAAGTGATGTGTAGACCAAAACAAACCAAAATTTTTTAGTGATATAAATGTCACACATTTCTATAAATATATGGAGTCAAAGTATTGATTTTTTTGAGTGCAAAGTCATTTTCATGTTAACATAAAAATTAATTTTATTCATCTGGAAAATGTTCAAAATAAGCTTCAAATTTCTGTTTTTCACTAAATATTTAAATTTTGACTCTGTATTCTAACTATATGGGCTGGTCAGTTTGACTGACCTTTTAATCACCAAAAATTTGAAATAAATTTAAGTTACTCTCTTTCTCTTTATACAGGGTTTTCAGAAAATCACTGTGCACTTGTATATTTATTATCAGACATGTTTTAAGATAGAATGCAGGAGCTAAATATGAATGACAATCATAAAAAAAATTGAAAGTGACCCCTGTTGACATCAATACAGGCCTTGATCCTTCTTATTTTGTTTTTAAAGACTGTTATCAGTTGTTGGTTTGAAATAAACTGAATGAAATACGATTACAAAACTGCACAGAATAAGAATTTAAAACTTATATGTGATTAAAACCAAGGTTATTTGCTAAGATTTTCTATAATTATTATTGGCAAAAAATAAACAATAAATAGTTTAATAAAACTTTGAATGTAAGACAAAAAAACCATATGTCATTTATGATAAAGGATGCTTGAGGCAAGAGGTTTAAATAGTGATTATCCATTAAGACATTTCATTTCTGAGATATTTTCTGTTATTTTTATCATGAAAAGAATGATATTTGTTTGATGCTGCCTGAAGAATTACAATGGGCAAAACATGGTTAAAATGCATCTGTGATGTATTAAAAATTAAAGATGTGTGAAAAAGTCATTAGTAAGAATAACTTAAATTATCTTTGTTGTGGGAATTTGCAAAAGATCTGTATAAATAAGATTATAGTATAAAGGAGTGTACCAAAAGGTTTTTTCTTGTGCTAATTTTTTTAAATTAATATTGTTAAGAAAAATAATATCTAGAAATTTGTTCGTCAAAATGTGATGTGTAAATTACATAATGAAATTGTTTTGGAATTTTAACATAATTATGTAAATTAGTTTCATGTTGTAATATATAGTACAAGTGTTGCTTAATTTCTCATACCAAGTTCTCATAAAATATTCAAAGGTGTACAATAAAAACATTATTTTTTTCACTTTTGCACAAAGCTACAGAAGGGCTATCTGCATTATCCATCTGTAATTTAGTAGTTCAAGATTAGAAGAAAGGTAACAAGTCATCACCACTCACTGCCAACTTTTGGGCAACTCATTTTACCAATGCATAGTGGGATTGACCATCATTTAGTACTGTCCCCAGAGCTCAAAGGGTGAGCATGTTTGTTGTGATAGGGATTTGAACTCATGACCCTCATATTACAGCTCGAATGCTCTAACAATCCTGACCATATGTATAAAAACAAATTAAGTTATCTGTTTTTTGTTTGAATGTTCAAATAATATCATGCTGTGATAAGCATTTATGAATGGTGAAGTATCAATGACAAGTAAAATTGAATTTGGATCACTTATCTTGTGTGGAGAAGGCAAAATTTAGTTATTTGTCTTAACCACTGCTAGATGCAACATAAGTTAAACTTTACTGTTATCTCACGCTGAATAAATTGTGGCTTTTTTACCATTGTAGCATTATCCAAAAACCCAACATTTTCATATGCAAATATGAATAACACACATGCTGAACATCTTCTCACAAGAATGGAAAAGGGCTAGAGCACCTAAAAAGCCCTCAATTATCTATATTCTCTGGTCAGTAGGTTTAAGGCCAAAATGGTGAAGTAAGGGTACTTCAGCAGCCTTGCAGATGTGGTTAGAGGCAGGTTACACAACAGCTATTTATCTTCCCACAGCTCTTTGTCCCATGCACAACAGAAATACTCACTGTGGCCGTGATCATACCATCAGCTTTGTGTAGCACTGGATGGAAACCACAGAGGAGTAGGTGGACACAACAACAAAAACTTTACATACCAATGGACAGATTACAAGCAAGCTAAACATGTGGCACACTATTATCATACTTCCATGCTCTTTCTGTTTCTGACAGCATAATTATTTCAAGAGCAATCCTCTGTTAACCACCAAATTCAGATCTGTACACAGAAATTATTTGATAAGATTGATTGCTCTTCACACAATGATTTTCTTCTCTTTGTGATTTCTTTTCAATGTTCAAGATATTGTGGAAGTTAATGTTTCATGCTGAGAACTTCAGGAGGAATAATTTATGCTTTTGTAAATTTCAGCAGGATGTAACTCCCAACACAATGAATGTGTGCTGGAACTGCAATTCTTTAGCACATTTGGAATTCTGGGTCATCATGGTTTGATGAAATTTTATTAGAAAATACATGAAATAAGAAGTCATTTATTTTAGTTCAATAGTTTTCTGTTTCTTCAACATAACTTACAATGGTTATGGATATCAGTAGAAATTTTGAAATGACTTAGACACTTACTATACTGTTACTGAATTCTGTTATTTCTTTGAAAAAATTTGACATTTTTGTTGTATATTAATTTCCACTGACAGAATAGCATTGGATTAACATGCAGTTTAGATGTTGCCAAGAGTAAATACATTGAAATGTCTCGTGTATTCATACCACCTGTATTGCATTAATCATTCTTGATTACAATTTCATAGAATCTTAACTGCAACTGTTAGGGTATATTTAATGTACTGTGTTTCTTTATATTGTTTGTATGCCATGTGTGTTTGTAGAGAGGGAGAAAGCAAAACAGAATAGTAATAACAATAAGCTAAAATTTATAAAAATAGTGCTGAACAATATAACCGTGATTTTGATTTTAAAAAAATGCACAGCTTTAAACTGCAATACAAGTTTTATTGAAGTTTAAAATGTTTGTACACATGTGAGTGGCTTGAAAAATACCACTCTCCACCTGTGTTTTGATTCAAATATGGATGTATTGTGTTATGCTCAAAACACACACACACATAATTCTTTCTCATTGGGATTATTGAATATAGGAAGAAAATATAGACATTCTTCCATCTTCTGAACAACAGCCCCAACAGAACCAGAAACGCATCACAACTGAATTCATGACAAAGTTTGAACGTGCTAGAGTTTTGGGTACACAAGCACTACAAATTGCGTAAGTACCTGTATTTTGATCAAATTATATTTTTAGGTAAAATCTTGGAAAGTATTTTGCCATTTATTTTCTGCATAACCTTTGCACATAATTCACATGTGTTTGAAACATCTTTATTTTATTTGTTTTGAAAGTTTATTCTAGAAACAAGATAAATGCATTTCATTATTATTTTGTACATGTTTGTCTTGTAACTTCTGCAATATTTTCTGTCAATTTTGCATTAACATTTTTATGTTTCTTTTCATTATATTTTAGGCTGGGAGGTTAAGATACTCAACTCATAGTCAGAGGGTCGTGGGTTCAAGTCCCGCTCATACCAAACATGCTGACTCTCCTAGCTGTGGGAGCATTATAATTTGATGGTCAGTCTCACTATTCATTGGTAAAAGAGTTGCCCAAGAGTTGGCAGTGAGTGGTGGTGACAAACTCCCTTCCCTTTAGTCTTACACTGCAAAATTAGGTACACCTAGTGCAGATAGCCTTTGTGATAGCTTTTTGTGAAATTCAAAACAAAAACCAATCTTAAGATACCAGACTTTAATTTGTATATTAACAATATAGAGGCATTCTGCAAGATTTTTCCTCATAAGTTTTCGTAAGATTAAATATGTTCTTAAGAATCAGTTATTGAAATGAAAATTACATAATATTTTTCATTTCTGAAATGATACTGTTTTTACTCATCCAAAGCTATCTCAACCTTTATTTGCACTCTAAGTAATGCTAAGAATTTTTTTGGGTTATTACACTTGACACACTGTTTTATTTATGTGCTGTTTCTGAATGTGTGTATTATTTGATTATTTTCCACCATTATACTGCATCACCTGTGAGACTGTCACACAATCTTCCTTTTCTTGATTGACATCAGAGCTTATAGACATATGTTGTTCACTTTGCTCCATGTACTTGATTTTCATCATGCAGTCCTGCTAAAGTTTGAACTTATTGTTTGTGAAGAATTTTTCCATGATTTGATTCCAATTTGAAATATGAATTCTAATTTCACAATGCCAGATGATGAAATTCCCTCCAATATTGAGGTTAGTAATGTTACTAATCCCCAGCAAGATAGATTAATATCAACAAAGAAAATTCAGAATTAATTTGCAGAGATTGGACTTTTGTTCTGCAGTTGATTTGTTTTCTCTTTTCCCCTGAATATGCTTTTGAAGTGAAATTTATTCAGGATAAAAATAATTTGAACTCTAGCCTTGGCCTCTGTTAGTCATTCATGTAATTCTCACAATTGGAAGAGTTTGTTGATTTTGCCATTCCTATAGCTTATTGATTAGGTGTTTTAAATTTTAAATACTTCACTTGAGCCCTTGATCTTCTCTGACCTTGTTGGGTGAATAACTTCATGTTCATGCTCAATGTTTTATTGAACAATTGCTGTTGGGTGCTGGCATGCCCTGTTCCTTCCTGGTGGATAGACAAATATTTTTTAATTTACAAGCAGGCCTTAAATCCATTTTTTGAATCCCAACATCTGGATCCTTTCCTCCCCCTTTGAGGTTCACTTTGGACTCAGAATGTCTTCTCTGTATCTTTTGGCTTTACATATTCACAGTCATTATGTGACTTTTTTTTTCTCAATATCGGTTTAATGCAATTTACAGAGAGCAACATGGTTATGGTGATGGTCATCCTCACTCAACTAAATTCTTATCATTACATCCACTTTCTAAGTGTGTCCAAATTATTCAATTCCAAACTTTTCTCTTGTCTTCTCTTCAGAAACCTCTCTTCATCACAACACTCAAAATACTGACTTTGTCTGTATTAAGTTGACAGAGATTTTCTGTTTTTATTTCATTTTATTTAAGTATTTTGATTTGTCTTCGTCTTATTTCCATGATTACTTTATCCTGTAGATGTAGAAAGGCCAACATGCATGTGTCACAATCTTTTTACAGAGTTCAAAATTTACTTGAATTACTTTGTTATCAATTTATATTGATATGTTTTATATTATCCCATTACAGTTCCTTAATATTTTGTTGGGGAGGTTCAAATCTTGACTGTGTCAGACACATCCTGCCTGCATTTGGTTTGTAACTAGGAGTCCACTTTGACCATTATATCAATAACTGTACTCCTCTCAACCATATGAAGCCAGTTTCCCAAGCTTTCTTTTCTATTTCATGTACATGCTGAGAAACATTGATGTGCAAATCAAAAGTGGTGGCCTATGGCGACTAGGTTTCATATCTATGAGAGTTTTGAATTGTAACATTGAGTTCAGCTCATGGCTTTGATTTTAATTTGCTTAGCAATAAAAGTATAACTTAATACTGTTGCTTAATTTTAAAATATATTTATAAACAATAATATTAAGAACATATTTTTTTCTTTCTAATTTAGAGGTTCCATTAATTAAAAACGTTTAATTTTATTTACTTTTATTACTTAAATTCAAAATTAGATGGAAGGTTACCTTTCAAAACAGACCACAAAAGTATATAGTAAAGTATTTACATAAAAGTCGATGATAAAATTCGTAAGGAATAAACACACTGTCTTTGCCAGTAAGAATAAATCAGTCTAATGATTTGAGCGTAGCAGGTTACTTTGGTTAGTAAAGAATAAGTAAACCTTATCAAATAAAAAATTGACTATTATATTTAGTAACAGATTGTTCTTGTTGTCACTTCTTAGTATCTCACGTAAATGGCACTTGCATAGACTTAAAACATGATCAAAGAAAATTGCCTACTTTTACAAAGTTATGAAGAGATTGTAGTGGTCTGAAGCTCAAAGTTAAAAATAATTTTAATTGTACACACAAAATCTCTAGTAATTATGACTTGTCTCACCAAGCAGTATATGAAAGATATTTTTAGAAAATTATT
This sequence comes from Carcinoscorpius rotundicauda, assembly GCA_011833715.1. NCBI lineage: Eukaryota > Metazoa > Arthropoda > Merostomata > Xiphosura > Limulidae > Carcinoscorpius > Carcinoscorpius rotundicauda. Next base: position 88,920,200 of record CM022397.1, read on the forward strand.
TTGTTTTTTCCACAATATAGGACAAAACTTAAATCTGAAAGTTATCAAGGGTGACGAAAAACCCACTTGTAGAGAAATATATATAAAAATGGCTGGTTTGGGTTGAGAAAATTTTCTATGTAGAGAACCGAACAACGTTTCGACCTTCTTCGGTCATCGTCAGTAACCTAACAGTCATAATTTCACACATTGATGTCACAAAAATAAGTTCATTACCACTGAATTATTCTGTATTGAAGAAAATGAATTTTATTTCAAAATATAATTAATTAGATGTGGATAAACATATTAAGTCGTACCTATTCAAACATGAAAATATTTGAGTGGAAAGTAATCGCTCATTGTTGTTCATTCTCTAACACGAAATCAATGGAAATTTAGAGTTATATCTCTTTATATAAAAGAACCAACATGATTGAGATTTGTCTCTCAATTAATAATAGATATTTTTGTGGTGAGATGTATCGTGGCAGATATTCAGGCAAATACCGAACTTACACTTATTTGTTCTGAGGTTAAGCTTTTCATATTCTGTTAGAAGTGTTTTTTGCGTATAGAGTTAAACATCTCAACTTAATAAAACTACCACAAGTAAAAATACGAATACGTTGTTTGAGTAAAGTTTACGTAAAACCTGCTGTTTTTAGGACTAAGTGGGAAGCATTATATGCATTGTGATTTTCAAGTTATTATTAAGTAGAAATTTTGTTCTTTATAATGGTGTTCAAAAAGATTTGGATCTACCCAAAAAGATGTTACTCGTTTAACTACAGTTTATTTTTGAACATACTTTCCTCCTCTGTTCCCATGTAAAAACAGTGTTGTAAAGCCTTTATGCTCTTTTGAGAAGCCTTTCAGTGGCTCAGCGGTATGTCTGCGGACTTACACGCTAAAATCCGGGTTTCGATACCCGTGGTGGGCAGAGCACAGATAGCCTTTTGTGTAGCTTTGTGCTTAATTCTAAACAATAAACAACAAAAACAATCTTTTGAGAAACTATACTTCGTGGCTCTCAGTCCTCCTTCAGTGTAGATACCTCTACGTGGTGCAGGGATATCTAAGGAAAGATTCTGTTCTCTCAGTTTACCTCCTCTGTGATCTAAACATATACCCAAGTGGTGACCCTTGAAGGGGAAAAGAGGATCGCAGTGGTTGGCCCCTAGGGCCAATCGACTGGTCCACTTGGACTAGGGTAAACTAAATACCAGTTTGAATGTTCTCAACAGATGTTGTGGACATTGTATTTGATGCTATTGTTTGGATATAGTCTCAAAAACAGTGTCCTTGTTTGGCATTGTTGTGCGCTTTTCGTAGGGCTCCATGGCGGATGGGGTGAGTGGGCACCAAATCATTATTTGTTATTATGGATCCCCCCAAATAAGAATTTAAGCAAAATAGTGATAAAACAGTTTATAGGTAAATGACCACGTCTTGAAGATTCTGAGCAGCAATCTTCAACATCCGTAACACCTGTTCCTCGTTCTCATATTCTCTCAGACAAACCTTTGGGCAAATGTCTCTCTTTTTATTTAGAAAGAACGATAGAAGCTTGCTGGCTCTCCAGAGTAAGTAAAAAAGCTTTGCTCTGGTGACATATTGGTGGAAACAACCACATCTAACCACATTGAACTCCTCTCACATTCAAAGACGATTGGGGATATACCCATTGAGGTTAAGCTTCATGCTACTTTGAATTCGTCACGAGGAGTTATTGTTGAGAGGGAATTGTAGAACATCTTGAAGTAGGAGATTCTGGCTGGTTTCTCCACTGAAGATGTTCCTGCAGTGAGGCATATCTCTACTCATAAAGACGGAATAATGACTGCGACCAATGCCTTCATTTTATTGTTTACATCATTGCATCCACCTTCCACTATCAAGGCAAGTTATCTTTATTGCAAGGTAAGGCCATATATTCCAAACACTCGGGTGTTTTTAGTATCAGCAGTTCGGTTCCTCATAGATATGATATCATAGATCCTTGACGAGTGTTCGTTGCGGTAGCAAGGACGACGATGCCTATGAGTGTGAAATGGACCCTTATTTCGTTACTTGCAATGACTCTCACTCATTCTACTTTCGTTATTTCTATTGTGGTTGGAAGAAAAAGAGGTGCAGCATTTGAAGACGATTCAAAACATCACTTACCCTGAGGCTCGAAAATTGCTTCCACCACTTAATTTCGGATATATGATGCTGCATTTCGTTCCATAACTGCAGTGGGGGTACAGATGGATCTCTCTGTGCCTCCAAAAGGATAATTCTCAACTTTAACAAAAGTCTTTTTTATCTGCATAGTTAAAAAAGGAGATGAATCAACGTTAACATTCATTCCAACAACCCACAAAATATACTTCCTTTGGTTCAAGATATGGGCATTTCATAAGGTACATCTTCTTCTTCCATCCCAAGGTGCAAAACCGTGATTCATCCACGTCCTCAACCATTGGAATCCTCCAAGTTCACCTACACATAAATATAAATGTCCACCTTGATACAATGGAACTGTCGAGGTTTACGTTATAATTTGAATGACATCAAATTACTGATTCCTTCCTACTATCCTGTATGTCTTTCCTTTCGAGAAACATTTCTGAAACCTGCCAATACAATCACCTTTTGGCAGTTTTTTGTACAGAAATAACAGGCTGTGTGATGGACGAGTGCATGGAGGGGTTATACTGTTGGTTGATCAGCATGTAATCATCCTGTCTTCGCCACACACCCTTGAAGGCCGTAGCCATCAGCGTTTCCTTTGTTTCTACTATTATTGTTTATTCTCTTTACCTTCTCCTGAAGAAGTCTATGATCAATCAGACCTTGATGCTCTCGTTGAACACTTGTCATCTCCCTTTTAATTTTGGGAGACTTTCATGGACATAATTCTCTCTGGAGAGGTACTGATATTGATGAGAGGGGTTACTCCATAGAGCATATGCTCTCAGATCACAACCTTTATCTTTACAATACTAGCACTCATACTTATTTTCATGCACCTTGTCAGTCCTTCTTTACTACCGATCTCTCTTTTTGCTCCCCTTCACTGTTCTCCCACATTTTATGGAGGGTATAAAATAACTCATGAGGCAGTGATAATTTTCCTATAATTTTGAGAGAGACAGGCCGTGGTTGAATCCACCTGACCCATGTGCTCCAGTGGAAACTGGATCAAGCAAACTAGTCCTCTTTCACTGCTCTCGTAGAACTTGATCCTGCCATCGTTTGTAAGCCATCAAAATACGACTGTGTGTTACTGTCAATCTCACTGCCTTTCTTACAGTCTGACACTGCTAAATTAGGGACGGCTAGCGTAGATAACCGTGGTGTAGCTCTGCGCGAGATTCAAAAACAAATGAGAACAACAGGAATTCACAGATAATTTTCTAAAAGAAAAAATATTTTAGTTTTATTTCTCTGTCACCTTACATATCTGCTTTTTTTTATAAAAATATGTTTTAATGGTAGAGATTTGATGCAGTAAAATATTCATACATTTTGTATGAGTGAAGTTTATGTATGTTTTGATGACTTAAGTTATTCATCTATGCATTCAGTTTTTAAAGTCGGTTTTTAGGATGATATTAGCACGATGCTGTACCTAAAGGAGTTATCTTTAATCAAACTGATTGTTAGTTATTCAGCACAGAAACAAAATATCGTTAATATTAAATGCCAAAATAAATTTCCCAAACGTGCACAATGTTGTTTACAATTATGGATATAATATATTTTATTAAAGTTTCACATCAGTCGTACTAAAGAACCAGATACATTGGTATACCTTTTAAATTATACCTTCAACGTTAACAACACAGTTATAGATTTTGGTAGAATTAAAAACCTTCACGACTTTAAAATTATGGCATAGCGCGTTAAGGCGTGCGCTTCGTAATCTGAGGATCGCGGGTTCGCGCCCGAGACGCATCAAACATGCTCGCCCTCCCAGCCGTGTGGGTGTATTATGTGACGGTAAATCCCACTATTGGTTGGTAAAAGAGTAGCCCAAGAGTTGGTGGTGGGTGGTGATGACTAGCTGCCTTCCCTCTGGTCTTACACTGCTAAATTAGGGACGGCTAGCACAGATAGCCCTCGAGTAGCTTTGTGCGAAATTCCAAAACAAACAAAACAATTACACATGCCGTGTGTTGCAAATAATGGCCTTGACTCAACCACTGTCCATCAACTTTACACTGTAACACAAATGATGTTGGAAATTAGCAATTTACATGTATAACGAATAATATCAAATATTTTAAGTTGCAATAATTCATTAGATTCTGACAGTGAAGGATATAAAAAAGTTAAACAGCATATACAAATAACTAGAAAATACAAAGAACATGAATATTTCGTTTTATATACAGAACGGTGATGGCTTAGACGGTATTTGATTTTTCAGTTTCAAGGTAAGTCGTACGTTTTATTTAACCTGTTTTGCTCAATAATAATAAAAAAATCGTATTGCGTACCTTCTATTCAAAAGTCTCCCCATTACCTATTATGTACTAAAAATCATGTGATTTACATTCTTTCCAAAACAACCCGAGAAATTGCATCTCTGCTACTAAACATTTCTTGGTAACAAAAACATGAAACCTAAACAAGCTTAAATGAGAAATATTAACAACATATCTAATTTGTTGGAACTCTAGAACCAAATACCTGATCAATATTGTACCCAAATAATTCAAAATCTTCTCTGTATATTTCGTACAACCCTTTAAGTTCTTTCACAGTGAGTTCTAAAAAATATTTATAGTTAAGAGAAGTTCCTGTAGAAGAACTATTAATTCTTGTGTTAGAAACATTTAGATTTAATTTATTCGCCAGATATTTCAAATCACGATCAATTGTTTCCATTTTACCTATAAAATCGTACCGAACGTTACAAGGATCACATCTAATATGGTAAGGTGTCCAGTGTTCGTTATATTTTAATGGATCGTTCTCTAAGAGATACAGTACAAATTCTTTAAATGTAGGCCAATTTTGGGAAGATAAAGTGTTTACCCTTCTGTTCTTTTTCACAACAGACATTAGTGGTTTCGTAAATGAATTTAAACCTTTTCTTTCCATTTTATTTCTGTATGCCGAGACAAGTCGGTCAAATGGATGTCTTACAAATATTATATTGAATAATTGTCAAAACTTTGGGTGTGTATGAAAAGCTAAACTAGTTCGATGAAGAATGTCGTTCGCCATTATATGAAATGAATATCCTTCTAAATTTGAGAAATAAAGCCAGGGTTGTATAGTATCGTTAATACTTCTCAAAAATTGTAATTTAAAAAATGTACAGCCTACTTTTGGAATGAAACAGAAAGAAACTTTTTTCTCATCATCGATTATAACAGGACAATTGTCCCATTCACATTTATTCGTAGTATGGCCATCGGAATTTCTGTTGCTAATGAATGAAACATTTCTTTCTTTTGTTCCGTAATAAAATGTGTTACAAAATGTTTTCAGTTTTTCCTTTCTCTTTTCACGTTGTTGCTGTTTAACTTCTTCAGGTTTCGGTTGCACTTTACTCTTCATCTAAAAGTAAAAAGAAATAATTATACAGTTGAAGAAATCATTCTTAAACAGAAAACATATTTATATAAGGAAATCAGTTGAATCTTCATCTATGAAACAGCGAGATAATAAATCATATGTTACACAAAATATTGATGATTTTAAAGAGTGTATACAAGTAACTTGTAACACAGGAGATGGAAATCTATAATATAGGATCAAGAGTAATTTGTGGACATTTTAGAAATTTCAGTAAAACTATCTCGCTTGATTCAAGGCAAACCACTTATGTACCGGCATATACAATTAAATAATCAGGTTAGAGCTACACAAAATCACCTGAAAATCGTATTTTTTACTGGATATTACCCTACATTTAAGTACTTGTTTAACCATTTTTATTTGTTTACAAGTAGAACTAACACCATTAAATATTTTCTCTGTTCTCCTATTTCGATGACTCAAGATGTGACATTTAGATTTGTCCGTCACTTGTTCATCTGTATGTTTGAAGGCACGCACCGTTAAAAATCGGGTTTTGATACACGTGGTGGTCAGAGCACAGGAAACTCAATGTTCAGCTTTGTGATTAATTAGAAACAACTAATCATTAAAGCCTTTAGAATTTTACTTTATTCAGTGCTAAATGAGGAGCAGAATAAAGTTGAATACCACCTGACTTCTTTTCTTGTCATCATCTCATGTGCCACTCGATTCCTTTAAGGAAAATAGGGCCGCAATCACTGCGGTTTCTGTGGCCGGTTTTTCAGTGAATAGGTTGTTAACCCACTGCACCTAGCGGTCCCTAATTTCGTTTGTTCTTAAAATTCGCACAAATCTACTCGAGGGCTATCTGTGCTAGCCGTCCCTAATTTAGTAGTGTAAGACTAGAGAGAAGGCAGCTCGTCGTCAACTCTTGAGCTACTCTTTTACCAACGAATAGTGGGATTGACCGTTACACTATAACGCTCCCACGGCTGGGAGAGCGAGCATGTTTGGCGCGAACCCGCGACCCTTACATTACAAAGCGCACGCCTAAACGCGCCTGGCCATACTTCTTTTCTTGTAGGGGCAAGAGTATTCCGCTACAGTCTAGTGGACATGAAATTGCCAGAGTACTATACTAGTTGCGTAGGAATATACCAAATATCATACCCCTTCTTTCTTGACCCTTTCACACCAGTACCGGCGAAAACATGCCACAATGAAATAAAGTGCAATGCAGAAACCTATAAAAGTTAAACTACAGTGAAGTATTAGAGATAGTTGGGGAACCTGGTGAGTGTCATGAAGCGTATGTTCCTTAAGGTCTGTGTGGAAAAATCAAACCATACATCATTGATTTCCCGAAGCATTAGAGGATTACAATCATAGTGGATGTGAAAAATACAGAATGGCCTGATACTCACTTGAAATAAATATGTATTTTAAAAACGACTTTCTCGTAAAAGTGCTAATTTTAGTTCACAAACTAGAATCACTGGTTTTTTATTCAAACAATAAACGTCCCGAGTGACACTGCGATACGTCTATGAATTTAGAAGAGAAAACGGTTTCCGATACCAGTTGTGGGCAGAAAGCGTGTCGCCTGTCGTGTTGGCCTGTAGTTCATCTTTAACAAAAAGACGATAAACGATGAAGAAATATGATTTTTCGAAATGACTGTTGTAATTTTAGCATCTTTAAGTATTACCTTTCTTGTTGAGAACCATTTTAACTGTACCAGCAATATATAAATCTTAGGTCTGAGGTTTTTTGTGCTCTGCACATTTCGAATGAGGAAAATAATTTTTTATTCTTATAAGTTCTCTGCCTGAACCAACAGAGTTCACCAAAAAGAAATAACCTTAGATCAAATGTTACTGGTAATAAATTTATCTTTGTAATTGCTTAATGATTATTTTGGCATTAATGTATTTAAAAACAAATTGACAATGAGTTTGAAAAGCATGAAATTGTTAAATGACATAAATCTCCGCCAACATAAACAATCAACGGTGTAAATTATTTTATCATATTTATACCAAATGACGATGTAATTTTTTAAGTTCTTCTCATGAACGAGGAAAAAATAATGTTTTAATTTTTCAGCTATTATACGTTGACAAATAAATAGATGTAGTTATAAGACACATTAAAGAAAAGGAATTTAAATACTGCAATTAGGGATCGTAAGAAATGCAAGAAAATAAGTCTGGATATACTGTATGGATTGTTTATTTGAACTACAAATCCTTATGATGCTCAGGATGAGGAGGTTTTGCTACAACCTGTCAGTGACAGATAGGAGGGTAAAAATCTATGATTTTGGATAAAATATGCCATGTGATAAATCCATTACATTTGATGGACTTTTCATTACATCATTTGTGTATAGCTTTATTCTTAACAACAAACCTTGATTTAAGTGTTATGACACAGGACTGAATCAGAAATTCCACTAGGCTATAATAAGAAAATGGCGTGACTGAAAGTCTAAGTTTCTGTAAATGTGTATTATTGCTCTAACTCCAAGATAACAAAAATATGAGCATGAAATTCTGCACCAATAGTAAGTGTACATAGAGGATGTCATGTCTACATGTGTGCGCAGACGCATGTCTGTGTCGGTGTGCCTGTCATCGCTCCACTGGGAGAGAACCTAGAAATCTTAAGTTTTGCCCACGTACTAAATCGACCCTTATGAAATGTTTAGACAAAAATTCTCTTCATTGCCAAATATTTCAATACGATAGGACCATTTCTTTTCAAATTAATATTTTACAATTAAAACTACAAAAATACTGACTGAATAAACAGATTTCTCGAATATGTGACCTAAAACACCAAATTGTACAAAAAATGCTTGGTGTCCGTACCGTATTTTCTTGTAGCAAAGTCGCATTAGTCTACCTGATGAGTTCACCGAGGGGAATCGAATCACTGATTTTAGCTTTGTAAATCCGTATACTTACCGCTGTACAAGATAGGGATAGGGTATGATCAACATCAAACTTTGTTTCAGGGCTAAATTGATGCCAAGTATTGAAAAACATGTAAGTAACACATAATCTGAGTTAACATAAAGTGTTTCTCGTGTCTTTTACCAGTCATTTTACAAACACTCATCACACCTTAGACTGAGTGTGGAGTGATCAGCGTATACGTGGTTTTCACATGCTGTAGAAGTTTGTCGGACTTTCCTGTCCGCTATTCTTGGGCAAAAATAACATAATTTTTTTGTTCCCGAAATATCATAATCAGTATCCTGTCTTTGTTAAGCAATCATAGATCTACAAATATAAATCTGATTCCTTTACGCATTGCACGGTGATTCCGTAGACTTCTCTGAATTAGGTTTTGCGCATTACTTCACTTCTGGAGAGATCTAAACACATAATAACTGTTTATCACACATTGAATAACCTTCATGAGTCTACAACACAATGCCTGATGAATCGACAGAGCTCTAAATTATGTTTATTACATTGGGTACGCAAGGACCCATGCAACTTTTTATTCGCAAAAGTTATTCGATTGCAAAACATTGAAAATTTTATAATTTTTATGTTAGAAGATGACAATATGACAATTACATAAAAATTTAACTAGTCAATGAAAAGATATTTATCGTCGGGGTCCATATGGACCTCAGGTGTAATGATGAAAGCTAAGTTCAAAACCAGATGGAAGGTTACCTTTGAAAACAGGTGGCAGTAGGAAAAAAACAAGTGTATAAGCAAAAAAAAGTTTAAAAAAATGCTAAAATTGGTTCAGAATACTGGCTTTGTTATTTAAAATAAATCAACAGAATGATTCGAATAATTCTTATCAAATAAAGATGACTATTATATTTAGTTTTGGATTGTTCTTTTTATCACTTCAAAGTATCTGACGTAAGTGACACTTGCATTGGCTCTGTAACATGGTTACAGAGAATTGATTACTTTTCTAAAGTTATATACACGTCGTGGTAGTCCGAACTTGAAAGCTGAGAATCATTTTAATTATAAATTACAAAATTACTAGTACAGAATAATTACCACTTGTTTCACACAGCGGTATATGAAATATATTTTTAATAAGCTTTCGCTTTTGCTTTTTCATGAAAACGTGCAATAAAACTTAAGAAAACTAACAGTCCTAATTTCAGACATCGATATTGCAAAAAATAAGTTCATTGCCATTGAAATGTGCTATATTGATGAAAATGTGGCTGATTAAAAATAAAAGTTAAATAGATGTCCACGAACATACCGATTCGAATTTCAAGATATTTGAGCAACTGTTCGTTATTGTTCATTCTCTAACATAAAATAAATGCAAATTTATATCTCTTTATACACATAAAATAACCAATATCATTGATATTTGTCTCTAAATTAATAATAAAAGATATTTTTGTGGTGAGACATATGGCGGCAGAGATCCAGTGAAATGCCAAATTTATAGTTATCAGTACTGAGTTTAAGCCTTTAATATTCTGTTAGATGTATTTTTTTCGCATAGAAATAAACTTACATCTTAACCTCAACTTAATGAAACTACCATAAGTAAAAAAATATAATGAATACGTATTTTGAATAAAACGATGTCAAATCTGTAGATTTTAGGACTAACTGAAGGAGCAAAAACATGGGTTTTAATCTCAAGTTCAATTTCACACCTTCAAACAAATTGGGACTGTATATTGCTTAAGTCATAACATTTTTAGAACTAATCTGACAGTAACCTTCATCTTGTCCATCTTGTTTCCAACAATAGTTTTACCGATTCCTAGTTTCTCTGCTCACTTCTTAACCTTACTAGCTATATCATATATCATTTTTGTTGTGTTAGATGTCAAAGACCAACATGACCTCGGATCATCTTCTAAACTCAGCACAACACATTCACACTGCTCAATGTGACAGGACATCCTCTTCTTTCTAGATGGTTAAGATTATTATGTTTTATACATTTAAATCTGTGAATCAGAGCTCCTATATTTAAATAATAAAATCGAGTTCAAACAACTCGTATTAGAAAATGATTCAGAGAAAGTACAAAGTTATAGTTAAGAATAAATGAATACAAGAAATGTTACCTGCAAAGGGTGTTTCATCTTATCGAAATTAATCATTAGATAAAGTACAGTACATATTATTACCAAATATAAACACGTCATACAGTGTTGACTATTCATACTGTTCGTATTTCCTAGTTAAATTACACTTTGCAAATATGCGAATTACCGAATTTACTCTGCAGTTTTGTAGTTCCAAAACATTATATTATTTAGTTGTTAAGGCAAGCTAAAATCTATTCCCATTTTGAAGAATACACGATGGGATGCGCCGATGCATGCACGTAATTGGTTCATCGGGCATAACTTCTGTTCAAAATACATCTGGTTGGATAAGTTCTCTGAATACATATTACCTATGTAGTTGTATTATTTCACATTTTCAAATAACAGGCCAACGCTCATATTGCCCATCTAAAGACAGCTTAGATTGTTCATCTAAATTTTATTTTAAATATCTCTTTAAAAACTTACATATAGCAGTCTTTATCATTATTCAATCAAAATGCAGTTTAAATTATACTGTTTTATATTTTAGTGGTGTTAGTGCAGAGTCTCTTGAGGTTTTAAAACATATCTTTGCTCTAAATACTCTCATACATTTGCCTTTATAAATATAAAATACATTATAAAAACAGAGTTGTTAGTTCTGCATGCGCAAAAAATAATTCCAAGGAAAAACACGTAATGTAAGTCTTTCTGTGTGGCTCCTGTTGTTTTCAGGAGCATCATGTTACAGATGATGAGGCTGAAATGTTTTTTTTTAGTTGTATTAGCTTTGTTGCTTGTTACAAAGATTTTAAGTTAAAACATGGTAAGTGCCAAAGAGGAAACCTGAAACTATTCATGAGTTTGAAACAAAGACAGTTGACTTTACTATTTTATTCGTTTTATCCCATCCGAGTTCAGTAATTTTTGATGTGGGGGTGGGGGTTCAAATTGTGACTGATTTTTGAATTTCAGTGGATTATAGATTTCTTGCTTCATATAAATGGTGATCAACAATATTCATTAAAGGAAGTGGACGTTGTACATAATTACCTCAGATATGGATTTCACCAGAACTTTAAATATTAGTCACAAATCTCATGATATTTCCCATGATTTGTTTTTGAAGAGTATTGACCACAGTGAAAATGGTTATGTTTATTTGTGATACATGTTTTTTTCTTCTTTGGTAACGTTAAAAGACTTCTGGTATACTCTAACACTATTCATCTATAATAAAAATACTGAATAACGGCTATAAAAAAGAACTCTTCATGGGCCATTATTGTAAGAATACTGAATCCAATGCAAGATGGGAAAGAAATAAAGTGGTAACCCAGTGCAACTATTTTTCATTAGTTTAAGATGATTCTAGAACTAATGTATTATCAAAAATATTACATTTAATTTGTTTCGAATTTCACGTAAAGCTACACAAGGGCTATCTGCGCAAGCCGTTCCTAATTTAGTAGTGTAAGCCTAGAGGGCATGCAGCTGGTCAACAAGAACATGGTGATGTAGTATACAAGAGAGTGATTAGGCAGTTGCAGACTAAAATCACCCAACTTCAACTGGTGTTACAGATGTTTCTTCAACTTGAGACTTGCCCATTATCACTCAACCAAAATATCTTTTTGACAAACCAGTAAAAAATACATTTTTGAAAAATCCTGATAACAGACATTGCCAAATGAGTTTTGTAAACACACTATTCTCTGCTTCCATAATCTTCAAAGAGCTTCAATTTAGAATAGTCACAAACTACACTGTGTGTTCATGTACCAGTAAACTTTTGCGGTTATAAACATATAACTTTCAAGAAGATTGTGTCATCTTGAAGGACGAGTGACTTACAAAAACATTTGAATATGTACGTATGTGTGTGTTTATGTATGCATACAATTATGTTTGGTACACACAATATGGATAAAGGGATTGCATGGCTTGTGATTGCTTTAGAGCGTATTATAGGTATCCTGGTACCCTGGGATGTTGATTTAGAGTGATTTTTTGTGTTCAGTTGAGATATTTTCCTTTATTCCGAGTTGAGTAATATTTGGTTCTTGATTTAAAATTACATCATTTGTTTAGATATACTATATTTTTCTTCAGTTTTAGAGCAGGTGAACATGGAGAGTTTTTAATTACGTTCTGAATCCGGTTTCGATTTTTTTCATTTCTTTGATGTAGAATTTGAACAGTTGTTTTGTAAATCACATTGATATTGTTTATGTATATAATTTTCATATGAACTCAGTTTAGTTTAGGGCTTGATATCTGGGTGAATTTGAAGTCAATAGGAATTATATGTTGAATTGCACTTTTTCTTCAAATGTTTATATTTTAACTGATGTCGAGTATAAATGATAAACTAGAGTTTAATGATTTTGAATTGTTGTTTGAAGTATCAGTGTGAATGTTATTTGAAAGTTGAGTTTTGAGGTTTATGTTGTGGTTGTTGTATAGAGTTTTTTCCACAAGTTTTATTGAGAATTTGTTGGTGTAAATTGAGGAAAATGTAGGTATTCTTCGCCGTAAGTATTCCCTGTGACTTGAACTTCAGATTTGCAAATAATAACTAGTTATCAACTCTGGTAGTAGGTATTGTATTTCGAATTGAAAGAAGAACCTGTAGATTCACAAAAAGTGTAATTATTTATCTTACAAGAAGAACAAAAATAAAAAACGGTTAAAAATACATTTTTGAAAATTCCTGATAACAGACCTTGTCAAATGAGCTTTCTGAACAAATTAACGTATGTGTACATGTACCAGCAGAATTTCACGCCAAAAATGTATTAATTTCGAGAACGAAACAGAAAGGTATCATGTTATTTTTGACACATATGTTCGCATACACGTGTTTGAATTTATCGTGTGACGCTGTTCGTTTCTACCAGGTGTGGTAGAAACATATGTTGCATGTGGGTTGATTTTTTTTTCGGTTACCTCGTTATTAGTGGATGATCTTTATACAGCAAATAAGGTAGAATCAACGTTAGCTACCAACCTGACTCTACAAAATCCGACTTTATGATAGATATGACCTTATTATAGTTGAGAATAAATGAATGCAAAAATTATTATCTGCAAAGGGTGTTTAATCTTATCCAAATTAATCATTAGATAAAGTACAGCACAAATTATTACCAAATATAAACAAGTCATACAGTGTTGACTATTCATATATGATGCAACACAGTGTTCGTATTTCCTCGGTAAGTTACACTTTGCAAATATGCGAGATACCGAATTTACTCTGCTCTTTTGAGCTTCAAAAACATTATATTGGTTAACTGTTAGGGCAAGCTAAACTTTATTCCCATTTTGAAGAATCAACGAAGAGATGTGCCAACGCATGCACGAAGTTGGCTCGTGTGGAGGCCACTTGAATATATAGTACAGCTGGTAGGATAAGTTCACTGAATACTAATTTCCTCGTAGATGTATTATTTCACAATTTTAAATAACAGACCAATGTTCACTATTTTGATAACAATTCAAACAGTATCTACATAGGTTGTTTGACTGTTGGCCTGTTATTTAAAAGAAAAATAAAACAGGATAAATTAAACTCCATTGTGATTGAATAACCTTAACAATTTGTTTGTAATTGTTTCTCTACACTCTTCTTTTATCTAGAGCTGATGCAAATTTTATCTTTTCTTGATGACAAGAAATTTTCCATCTATCGAACTGAAAACTTAGCTGGAAGACAGATGATCCGCTTTACACACATTGAAAACACCAACAGAAAGAAGTCAATTTTGACAACAATTCCACCGACAACCAACAACCATCTTTAGAGATAGAATGGGAAACATCTATTTCCTCGAAACACCTCAAAATAGTATCTTAAATAAAAACATTCAACAAAATCTCACAGAAAAAAACTCAAACAACCTTGTACGGAAAGATATTAGTTCTTTAAAGAAATATTCTATAAGCAGATCAAGGCAATGCTATAGTTGAAAGGAACACAAATAAATACATTCAAAAAATGAACACCATCTTATTAGATATAAACAAATTTAAACTAATAAACATAAATCCAACAAAAACACATGAAAACCAATTAAAAAAGTACCACTACAAGTAAAAAATTGCAATATCAGAAAACCTTTATTTTTTCGTATGAAAGACCGACTCACGCTCACCACAACTATACGACATCCCCCAAACCTCACAAACTCGATTATTCATTACGACTTATAATGTCGACCTGTGAATGATTTAACTACAACCTCCTAGGTGGATACACTACATGGACAAAAGTATGCGGACACCCTTTCTAATAAGTGGATTTGGCCATTTCAACCACATCCATTGCTAATAGGCGCATAAAATGTGGTGTATAGCACACTGCCATTGGACTTTCGATCAGCGTTTTCTGCTTGAATGAATAGTTACAATTGTAAAGTTTTTAGGAGAAGGAATAATGGTCTGAGGCTGTTTTTTATAGTTTGGGCAAGGCTCTTTAGTTCCAATGAAGCGAAATATAATTCTGCAGCATACAATGTCATTCTGGATAATTTGGTGCTTTCAACTTTCGTTGAACAGTTTGGTGAAAGACCTTTTTTGTTTCAGAATGACAATGCCCCCGGGCACAAAGCGAGGTCCGTAAATACATGGTTTGCCGAGTTTCGTATGGAAGAATTTGACTGGCAGGACAAAGCCTTGACCTCAACCCCAATCGAACTTCTTTGGGTTTAATTGAAACGCCGACTGTGAGACAAGTCTTCTAGCTCAACACAGTGCTTGACCGTAACCATGTTCTAAAATCGAGTGAAAAGTCTTCCCAGAAGAGGGCAGACTATTACTGCAACAAAAGGGGCATAAACCTTATGGTTTTGGAATGAGATGTTCAACAAGCACATGTAGGTGTGATCGTTAATTTTATCGGGTTAGCATATTTTTGTTGCTGTGTTTATTTGGTTTCTCAATATATTGAGTTTTTATTTTGTTTTTGTCCTGAGATCCAGAGAATGCATAATCCAGTATGTGTGATTTTTCTGTGGATTTCTGTTTTGAATTGTGTATCGGTTCTAGTGATCTAGATGTTAAGAAATGCTAGTTGGTTAGTTTTTTTCCTGTTCACAGGTGAACTTAGTGTTGGGGTGTATCGAGTTAACGTAATTGGAAAAAACTAAGTGAAGGTTCTATAGATGTGAATCCAGCAATAGTATTATCAACATACCTGTACCAGTATAATGATGGATGTAAGGCTGAATTGATCGTTTGAGATTCAATCTGCTTATCAATAAACGTGTTGATACCCATACCAGCCGTTCAAGTGGGTTTCTCGTCATGAAGAACGTATATCTGTGTTCATCACCGCTGTGTTAAAATGTATTTGTTGATAAAATAACTGATTAGAATTTTTACGCTTAAATATTTTTTTTCTATAATAAAGCTGCAACGTATTTACATGTTTTATTCGTCGCGATTAAATATTGATGATGACAACAGTAATCACCTACAGTCTTTTTTATGAGTACATTTAGTATTTTTATATCTAATTGGTCATCTTATTTATTTGGAGATTCTTATTTTGCTGGACTTTGGACACTTATTAATTAACATGTGAATCCAGACTAACTTAAGTACGAATAAAGTGACGTTTTTGGGGAGTGTGTGACAGGATATTTATTGTAAATGCATACAAAATGAAGTTCTAGTTTGTGTGTTAGCATAGCTACTATACCCACCAACCAACCATCTGTCACACTTCATGGGTTTTTCCCTGAAAGGTACGCATCTGTCGGACGTATCTTCATTTATAATATTTTCGCCTTTAATTTACAATTATACGCAAATCAATTTGGCAACCTTAATGAACGATATAAACAAACTACTACCAGAGTACATGATGATCCTACAAAATATGGTATCTCTATCAAAAAAGAGTCACTGATATATGTGATATATGTCATAAGCAGTGACGTAAATCCTCAAGATGTTAGAAATACTATTCTATGAATCTCATTTGTATAACATACTTGATAAGAGTACTATAAGTTCATAATGAGCAAATTTGCAAATAACTCCTGAAAACTCTAGATATCTTTCAATAGTGCCCATAATGCAGTATTTGATATTTTAAACATAGAAAACATTATAAGATACAAAACATTTCACAGGTATGATCTCTGAGTGAGAAATCATATTCACAGCTTTAAAATTCCCTGTTTTGACTTCAAATCAGTGACTTGTATAAACTTGATCAAAAACTTCTCAGACTAATGGCAAAACATTTGACATTTTTATGGTATTTTTCTCATCGTAAAAATCAATTTCGACATACTACTGTGTTGTCGCGTAAGTTTTAAAATATCGTTTAACATTGATAAAAAAATTATATCAAAGAAGCAAAAGTCAACATATGACACACTGTAAGTGACATTGTCCAATATATTTGTCCAAAGTAACTTTTGACGACACAACACCTTAATAATAAAGGTGAATAATAATAATAATAATGACCAAGTTACATTACCACGACTTCCATGGTTCATCTGCTTGAAGATTGTGTCCATCACCCTTTTGAGGTATTTTTGTAACAGTTGCATACAAAACGGATGGTATGTGGTAATCATGCAATAAAAACCAGTGGAGGTTCAACCCACAAGGAATTACGTAATTATGTCAATTGATGAAAAATACATCGGGGTGGATACTGGTAGATCTGGTCTTAAGATATTTAAAACGTTTAACAGTGATGGTGACGACGTGTTTCAAAAGATGGTATTAGTAATGACGAATAATGGTGAAATATGGGCATTTTTCAGTAAACTTTGTTTTATTAATTTATTTTTTCAGTGGCCTACGTTTTCAACTTAATAATAAAAATGTGCATTGTCCACTTAAGTATTGCAACTACTGACAGATTATAGCAGCAAACAAAGTATATTGGTGATTGACATCAGTAACATTTTGTGCATTAAACTTAACATTTTAATTCAAAAATTGTGTTTTTCATTATCTAGTGCGTTTTATATTACGAAGTGTGAAGTATTCAAGTAAATATGATATATACTCTATTTTAGAGGAAATGTTGCAAGATAATTGTGCTATTTTTGTAAACGTACTTTTCCATTCAGACCCTCCCACTCCAATACTTTTCTGGTAAAAGTTTGTTTTTCAGAGATAAATCAAAATGCTGTTTCTGTCAATCAATGAATGTTAAAAACATTCTAACTTCAATAGTTGTCAAAACAGAACAGAAACCCTTTAATAAAGTCATAGTTACAAAACCTGCCCCAGAACATGCATACAAATGAAAACACTTCAGGATGTTAGAATGTGATCACAGAACCCAAGAGAAAAAATCCAGAAATTTACCATACATATTTTAAACTAACGACAGCTTTTGAGTAAGCCAACAGAAATACCATCTTTCAGAATATTGTACATCCACCTGTTTTAAACCTTCAAACTTTGTAAGGTTCACGTGGAGAGACGAATGAAAAGTAGCTTTAAGGTGTTTTCCAATACATGAAGAAGATTCACAAACAGATAAAACTGAAGGAGATTGGACTATGAATGGAGAAGAGCCACTCAATTATACGAACAACTCCAACTGTTGTACGCCATTATCACATCAGATGTTGAAAGAATCGCATTCTAGAAGCAAAATATTTCAGTATCCTTTGCAGCATGGTTCCACAGCAAATTTGAAATTGACAACATTCCACGTGAAGAAAAATGGACAGATAAAGCTTAAATGGTACAATTCCTTTTATACATAGATGGAGGATTAAATGGCTTTCGTTAAATCCCAGTCACGATATTTTGTAGTCTAAAGTAACAATTAATCTGCTATTTAAGGTAGAATTTGATTTGGACTTCGGAAGGAACATCAGAGGAAGACTCCGTTTGTTGAGAATTTCCTGTGGAATCTATTTCATACAAGTATCAGCTGAAAATTAGGTATACGATAAAAAACAGTGTGAAAAAGAGCGAGTCACATGTAACTACAACCAGTACACTCTCCTATACAACACTCAGGACACAATACTCCACTCCAAGTCGCTCAACTATTATCGAACTGAAATCAAAGGTATTTGTCATCGCCTCCTGTAAGATCAAATTTAGTGGCACAGACTCTTCCTAGAAAGTACCTTCTATTCTATGCCTCAAGAAACGTTTCTAAAACTCCCCAGCTAGATAGGTACTGACGCCACAAATATTTGTCCTATAAACTCCCATCTGTAGCCTCTACCCAAACTATTGTTCAACATGTAGAGTTGCAGTTACACGAATATCTAATAACACCTAAAAACAAACTTTAAAGGCCAAAATTTTTAATAATGTGTTCACTTCCCTTTGTTATTCCATTTTTATTATGAAGTGAATTATACTTTCTTTTTTTCGTAAGGATGACTAAATGCCAACATAGTATGAATTGCAAGGGCTTATTTTGTGTTGAGTAACTTGATTAATAACAGCTACACGTCATTTAAAGTGTTTATTGCACACGTTTGTATGAAACATTGTTTGTACAGAAATATTAATTCTATGTGACAATGTTAAAATTAAAACAGTGTACAATTCAACAATTTTATACGCATTATATGTATATTTATTTTGTCTTTTAAACCTATAATCATGAAGTAGAAAGTATGGAAATAATTTTCAGTTTATAAACAAAAAACTATAAATAATATACTGTCACTATGTTCTATTAACAACATGTTTTCAGGGCATAGATTTTTTATACCCAATGGGTGGAACGATTTTTGCAACAACTTATGTGGATTATTCAATTTGCAAATTGGTAATCTCTGATTGTGTAAACGTGAAAGCTGTAAACATGCAGTCACAGAGAAATCTTTTTGCCACGATATTTCAAGGTTTCCATGAAGGTTTGTAAAATTGAGGCATTGTCAACAGTTTTCAAAATGTTAATAGAATAAAGACAATTGTGTCACAAACTAACTCCCACATGAATTTATTCCTGCACACTGCACAGTATAAAAGGTGGTCATTATACTTGACAAGATTACTAATAATTTTTATTGCATGAATTACGTTTTCAAATATTAATAAAATTAGTAATTATCCATGAAATGTGTTTGCGAACTCTTGAAAATTACACATCCATTCAATGTAGCACATTATTATTCATACTTTTCATTGAAGTAGGATTCATTTAGTCTCTAGTCTGAATGTTTGTGAACGTTGACCTCCTTTGTGATGATCTGTTTATGAATTCTTTCATAAGCTCTTCTTGTCAACCTCATATTTGTGAGTGTGAAAACTGCCACATGGTTAAGGCAGCATTGAGACATTGTTAACCTTGACATAGTCTTCAACCGTCTTAATGCAGAAAATCTGCGTTCATATTCACAGCTGGATACTGGACATACAAGCAAAATTTTCATAAGAAGAAACACTTCACTAAACATATGCTGGCTTGTTTCATGCATTTTACAGTAAGCATCCTTCGCGTCTATCAGAAATACTGCTTTTGTTGTTCCTTTGAACATGGGCAACTGAAACTTGAGCCGTTGTGCAGAGAATTTTGGATAGAAGTTTAGAATTGATTTGTTACTCGTGCTTTCACTGCTACATCTGATTTTAATTTGCTAATTCAGACAAAGAATCAACAATGTCACTGTAGTGATCATTAGCACATGTAATTGCAGATAGTCGGTACGACCAACGTGTTGTACATAGTAGGCGGATGTTTTTAACTGGACTATTGTGACTGTCTGACGACACAATATTTTCAAAGATTGTCTTGTATTTGTCTGACCTCTGAAGCAAGACACCAAGTTCACGTACTGACTGAATAGAATTTCGAACACATTCATTAGCTTCAACTGCATGTTGCATTATTAAATTTGCCTTGTGTGCTTTGAAGTAAACAAACAAAGTTGACCGCTGCTTCTCTTTAATTTTTGCCTGGCATCCACTGTACGCACCATTCATGTTAGCGGCTCCATCATAAAATTGTGCTCTTAATCCTGACAGTGGTAAATTGAGTCTAGTCAGTACATCAAGCATACTCGATATTGTTTCACCAGCTGTATTGGAAACATTGAACAAACCAAGAAATGTCTCATGGACGTAAAGGTTCTCATCTACGTACACATATTGCTTCCTGTTCGGCACCTGTAACATATTAAGTGCCATTAACCACTAATGGAAAGATTTTACTTTGCTGCACTTCATGTGCTATGTTCCTCAGTATTTGATTGCTGAACATCTCCATTATATCATTCCTAGTATGGGATGATGTGAATGTGGTTTTCTTTGACAAGAAAGCCGTAAACTCAGGATTTTCCTCTTCCAGCAGCTTCAGTAATTGCAGGAAGTTCTCCTCCGTATCAGTATGTCCACGTAATGCTAAACCTTGATGCAGCACAAAACGTAAACTTCTGAGTATTTTGGTCAGACTTCTTTTGCATTCTTCCTGCTGCTTCTTTTTTCCATCATGTAGCTGGACAGTTACTGGAGTTACATCAAGTGAACTTTCTGGAGATATAGCGAATCTGTGCTGAGAGGAGGGTTGGTGTTCGTTGAATTTTTGTTTTGCCTTTTTCCAGTTGCAAAAACCATTGGATATGAAGGTATGCAACAAGGGCCTCTCCCATTTCCCTGTATAAAGGCCTCTATTTTCCGCCTTGACACAATGAAAGCATATGACTTTTTGAGTCTGATTGTTGAAGTTCAGCCATGGGAACTCATCAAACCTCTTGTCCAAGAAGTTGATATTTTGAGATTTTTTTTCTGTTGTGGTATTAGTTGTGCGTCTAGATGATATGGATTTCCACACTGAATTTGTGGAGTATCAGATTTTTCATTACCGCACAATCTTGTTTCATATCTATTTGGTTGCTCATGATGTGAAATAATTGCACAAGCATTTTCAGACTCGTCCTCTAATGAACATGGTATTTCCTCTGTATGGCAAGTTTCTATTCCTTTGCTTGATGTTGAATTGTCTGCATCTGCGTTGTCACTTGTAGTACTAGTAACTGGCTTGCAGAACTGCTTAATATCGGAAAGTTTCAGACGCTTGCTTGTCATAATTGGAATCTGTTTCCCAAGCGACTCAACAAGCTATAATACAGTCTTTATTGAAAAACTCTAACATACAACGAACGAAGATAGAATGGAAGTGAGAGTGAACTGTATAACGTATTTTAGTCGAACACGCGAACCTCACAGGGACTACCGAGCCGACTGACCGCATGGGCATCGCTGGGACAATACTGTGTGCCAGTTTACAACACAAGTAATTGCAAGTTTCTCGAAAAATACTTAAACAATCACAAATATATTTTATTCCTGTTAAAGCTCATCAAAATGCAAACACTTTGTGATATAGTGTTTATAAGCAAAATGTTAAATAAAAAGACCTAAACAAAAACTAGCAATACAATTCGAGTATAGGCTTCAGGCCGTTAAAATTGCCCTTTGTGTTTTAATTATACAAGAAAATACGATATTTTTGCTATCTATGACAAGAGAATATATTGTTGTTGTTTTTTTCCATAAAGCACCAGCAGTTTATTAGAGGGCGGTAATAATCTGAAATTTCATGGATTAATGAGATCCACAAACACAGGTCTTATGAGCCCTGTTGTAAAATCGTCGCTCAGACTAAAAGGAGCGGAGGGGGTAATGTAGGGCGCGTCTGGATCCAAGAGACCCGAACCTGTCGTTTATTGTATACTGAACGTACACTATGGTCAGTGACTTCGACCGCTTAGGAGAGTAAGGCGTTCGACAATAAAACCAATTCAAATAAAACTATTCAATATGTGTTTATAAGCTACAGAAAGCTAAAATATGTCTAGTAAAAATAATAATAACGGAATTTGTGTCATTTTATACTTATATATAGAAAAAAATGAATCAATTTTATCTATGTTAGTTTTTTTGGGGTTCTAAAAGGTTTGATAAAGCTCTCACTTCGCCTAAATTTGCCTGATGAAACCTATAGCCAATGAGCTATATCAAAACAAAATATTTACCCATTATAACAAAAATAATTAACTTATGTAGAAACAAATAGCATGTTCATGAAAAAGCTGTATGTGATGAAGAAAAATGAATTTCACTTTCGTATTCAACGTACAGACATTACTGTAGAATATGTAAAACTGAAGACAATAAAAGAATCGCAGGCCTGTGTCACTAAAGTCACTTCTTGAAATTTCAAGTGTTTGTGTGTTTGTTTTCTTATAGCAAACCCGCATATGCTAAGTCCACTGAGAAAAATCGAACATCTGATTTTAGCGTTGTATATCCGTAGATTTTCCACTGTACCATTGGATTCCAAGTAGCACACGATATGTCCTCAGACTCACACCGCTAAAAACCAGGATTTGATAGTCGTGGTGAACAGAGCAGTGATAACCAATTGTGTAGCTTTGTGCTTTATTTTAAATAAACAAACAAACAAACAAACTAGTCTATCTCTGCTAAATTAGCGATGGCTTGTGTAGATAGCTATCACGTAGCTTTGTGAGAAATTCAAAAGAAACTAGTCGATAAATATTTTATTGAAAATAATTCCAATATCTCAAAATCTGAAATATGTTTCTCATAAATACATGTGCATTTCATGATTTAATAGTTAAGGGGCTCGGCTGGCAATCATAAATTAAAATTCCCTTCTCTGAGCATGCTTTCCTTTCAGCCTTGTGTGTGTGCATGGAGGGGTTATAATGTGACAGTAATCCAATTTTTGGTAAAAGAGCAGTCCAAGAGATGGCGGTGGTTGATGTTCAAAAGGTAGGTGTTTTTTTTCTTGTCTACCCGCTCTCAAGTGTTTGTGTGTTTGTTTTCTTATAGCAAACCCGCATATGCTAAGTCCACTGAGAAAAATCGAACACCTGATTTTAGCGTTGTATATCCGTAGATTTTCCACTGTACCATTGGATTCCAAGTAGCACACGGAATGTTCTCGGACCGCTAAAAACCGGGTATTCGTGGTGAACAGAGCAGCGATAACCAATTGTGTAGTTTTGTATTTTATATTAAACAAACAAACAAACTAGTCTATCTCTGCTAAATTAAAGACAGCTAGTGCAGATAGCCATCACGTAGCTTTGCGAGAAATTCAAAAGAGACCAGTCGATAAATAAAGTTATATTTTATTGAAAATAATTCCAATACCTCAAAAATCTGAAATATGTTTCTCATAAATACCCACTTTGTTCAGATTTTCACAGTTTATGTCAATTTTAATTTGGTTTTGAGATATATTTCGTTAATATCTATAAATAATTTAGTTACACTTCAATTGCCCTGCATGGCCAGATGCTCAGGGAGCTCGACTCGTGATCGGAGGGTCGCGGATTCGAATTTTCGTCACACTAAACATACTCATCCATTAAACCGTGATATAATGGGATATTCAAGGATATTACTCAAATAATTTAAATGGAATAAAATAAATCTGTACTGGCAGTCACATAATATGTACAGAAATTAACACTTACTCAACAGTCATACCAGCATTTCCAAATCTATTTATATTGTTTTGGTCCGGCATGGGTAAGCGTGTTAAGGCATGCGACTCGTAATCTTACTCGCATCTCCGTCGTGGCAAACACGCTCGCCCTTTCAGCCGCGGCGGCGTAATAATGTAACGGCAAGTCCTACTCTTCGTTGGTAAAAGAGTAGCCCAAGAGTTGGCGGTGGGTGGTGATGACTATCCCTCGAGCCTTACACTGCTAAGCCTTACACTAAAAATTTGAATAATCTTTAGCTAAGTTTTAATAAACTTAAACTTCTTCAAAATCTCTTCTAAAATTAATTAAGAAGACTGTTGTATAATGAATAATTAATAACTATATCATATTTGTAAGGGAAAAATAAGTTATACTTTCACAGAATGGTTGTAGCGTTTTATAATTCGTTTCATATCATAGCCAAAATATTCCAAATTCTCTGCCAGGTTTGTTTTTATTGGATTACTGGTTAGTTAAAATATAAGTATTTGATTTATTAAACATTTAGACATGAATAAAGCAATATTATTTTAAGCACAAAAAAGATAGAAAACAGCTTTGTTTTTTATGAGAATTATCATGATTCCTTTAGAAGATATGTATTTATTTTGTTTCTTCCTTTTTAGTGGCTCTAGATTCAAAATACAGAGCTACTCGACAACACATCTTGAAAACGTAAGGTGTTGATACTTTTCATGACGAAGCTACAGTTTTAGGACATGTCAGACTACAATGCAAACAGATTCTTCTTGCATTGCAGTGAAAATCCGGAAGTACGGAGTTCTATAAAACAACAAATTTAAAAGAAATTGACACATATTATAATAATTAAATTATCCACTGATAGTATGAAAAACTATTTGCTTTATTCTGAATACATAGGTTTCTATTTTAGGTATTTAACTTAAAAGTAGGATTAATATATCGTAATGATGTAGGTATTCAGGTGAACAAAAAAATCTGTAATACTTTTATAGATAAAGGAACATTATCGTGTTTATTGATATTTAGCAACTTATAATTTATGCAAAAAGAAATTACTGCTGTTTACATCAATACTAATTAACAGGAAACCTAAATGACACTTGAATTGGAAATCTGTTGATGAGTCACAAGCTGTAAATCTACATTAGCTTGGCTACAGTTAGCCGAACTGTTCAAATCTGTTGTTTATTACGATTTATTCTACTGTTTACAAGTTTGTTTGTATTTAAAAGTGTAAGGCATTTTTTTTTTGTAATTGATTCTTCATTTCTTGTTCAATTAAATCTATAAAACAACCAGTTTGGCAAGCTGTAGTAGCCCAGTTCTAGTATTTTGTGTGCGGAATAACACAAGCATGTGATATGTTACTGATAAAGTAATGAAAAGAAGTATTATCCATATTATTTACTTTCAATTGCGAAATTTTCAAAGATGACTTCGAAAAAAATACTAAAGAAAAAACATCTTTTCTGATTAATTTTGTAGGTCGAAGAAAACGTCTCGTGGAGTAAAATATACAATTTAACCCCTGATCCTCCAACACAATTTCCCACTAAATGTCAATTTTTATTGCACATTTTAGTTTATTTTATATTTTTATATTACATAAAAAAGTTAGAAAGTGTAAAAGAAATATTTTTCGGTTGTGTAACGAAAAACTTCCACAGTATAATAAGATGAAATAATAAATAATATTTTGTTTTTTTTAACTTTCACAGTATCATAAGACGAAATATCAAATCCTATTTTATTTCTTTTTAACTTTCACAGTATCATATTTTCATGCAATTTTGATGACAAGGGTGCAAGGTAGTCGTGAATGTTGAGGTGCCATAAGTACAATGAGTGTTAGTATAATACGCCTAATTAAAGACATAGTATGAGATAACCTATCATTGAGTGAAGTGCCTAAAATTTAACATGAAAGTAAAATATCGATTTAGTTTTAATCTGAAATCGTTTCTGACCTTGACTATTTTCTGTTGCATCGCCAACGTATATAAACATAAGTTATTAAATCAACAAAAACAATTTTTTTCCGGTTTTTGTTGTCTGTAGATTTCACTTTGTACTTTCACCAAACAGACTAACAATAATATTATATTATACTATTGTAATACTAAGCAACTATACTTTTATGTCTTCTTGTTGATCAGGCTTGATTTCGCAACATTTATTTATTTCGGCGAGCTAGGTTTGGGACGGTAGTACTTTCTCAATCATTTTTGAGAAACTATAGCCTAGTACATATACGTTTGTATCCTCTCTCAAATGTTACTAAAGCAAGAAAAATATTTATATTAAGTTATTTCAGCCATTAGGTATATCTTATATAATTTAATCATTAATTCTAAATGCTATCTACTCAACTGATTGAATGCTTAGATAAAATTAAGCAAATAATATTCTTTTCTAATCATTATTATTTCATCCTTGCATGTAAGTATACTGATAATTAAAACAACTTCCCGTCACACAAAACATCCTTGCCCTTTCAGCCGTCGGGAAGTTATAATGTGACGGCTAATCCCACTAATCGTTGATAAAAGAGTAGCTCAAGAGTTGGCTGTGTGTTATGATGACTAGCTGCCTTCCCTTTAGCCTTGTACTGCTAAAATAAGGACGGGTAACGTCAAATAGCTCTCATGTACCTTTGCAGATAATTACAAACAAACATTAAAACAATATATTCACAATCGAAATCTACTTACTCGTTCGTTTCTGGGGGATCCTTTTGTCTTCACGATAAATTCCATCATAGAAATTATACAGGCAAATCCGAGACTGGTGAGCAGAACAACAAACACACCACTAACATTAGATAAATCAAGTTCATTTATGGAGGCGCTATGCTTCGTTTCTTTATGTTTACACTGTCTTCCATTTTCTTCAGACCACCACTTTTCTTTCAATAAGTATAAAATTCTATCCTCTTGCAACTCCAATATGACGTTAGATATTGGTGTTCGGTATGGTGATCCTTAAATCAGTTTAGATTGTGTTTTTTGTAAAGTGCAAATCTCTAACTAGTTTTTTCTGATATACAACAACCAAGTTCTCACGTTTTTTTAATATTTAAATTTAATCATTTCATTCCAAAAATTGTTAGACAACAATAGTAACTACGATATTTTAGAGAAAAATATGCATATAAATATATATATATGTATTAAAGTTTTACATTCTTCGACTTTTCGATCATTCTCAAGATAAGCAGAAAATTCAATAACAACAGGTTTACTGAATGTAACATCTTTTCAAGACAGTTAACTTTGATTTTAAGATATAAAAAACTATTGTTTTTACTTTCTAGAGTGGCTATTTCATAGCCTTTTGTATCTAATAAACCACTTATTTGTTCTAATTCGCAGTTTCTCGCTGTTACGTTTTCGATGGATGCTGACTGCAACAAATGAGCATAATTTCTATTGAAAACTCTTTCAACTCCCTCTACATTTGACTCAATAAAGACTATTGGTTGACACTGCATTACTTTTCACATTGTTTTGTATAATTCTAGAGTAGATTCCTGAGAAAAACCAAAAACTTGGTATTGCATAGAATAAAGAGTTATTTGTACGTTCAAGAAACTCTAAAAAAGACAGCAAAGTTTTATATTTTCATAAAATACATACAAAAATATCAATATTTCTAAACTGAAGAAACCAACACAGTTGATACATTTCGGACGTTCTCGCTAAACCAAAGTGAGATTTTGTCCAAAGTTATTATATTATTTAACTATACACAATATAACAGAAATTTTACTATTTCTTGTTCCTGGATAGTAAGTGTTATTTCCCAATTGGTTATGCCTAAATTAAATATATAAGACCTATTTTCTATTCAAACTTGTAAACTTGCTTTTGTAAATTTTCAAATTTTCTCATTTTCCAGAACTTTTCAGGTACCTTCAGTGCTGAGTAAATGATAGATAATTTTCTCAAACTTACAAAAATTTTCAAGAACTTTCTAAAATGTTGTAGAAGCCTCATAGTTAACCTGCTCAATAACGAAAATAAGTATCTGTCTCTTTCTCGGACTCAGTCTGTGCACCTCGAAAAAAAATACAACAACGTCAGGACCTTGCTAGAAACTTTGAAGTATGATGAGTATCGATGGAAAATTATTGAAGACTTCAAAATAGTGGCATTTCTGATGGGTCTCCAAGGAAGCCTTACCAGGTTCCCCTGTTATCTTTGCCTATGGAACAGCAGGGATACCGCATCGCACTTCAAAAGAAAGCACTGACCCCAAGGGACCGAGTTTTCTGTGAAGAGGCACAATATCAAGTATGTGAGCCACTAGTGGACCTCCGGAAAATGTTGTTCACACCATTGCACATAAAATTTGGACTTATGAAACAATTTGCCACAACTCTTGATAAGGAGTCTGCAGTCTTCAAGTACTTTGGAGTCAAAAATCAAAGATGCTATCTTCGTTAGACCACAAATTCAAAAAGAAAGGCGAGCGCTTTCACCAAAATATACTGGAATTTGAATGCCACAACCGAGAACCGTTTATCGAAAATATGATGGGAGACGAAATTTGGGGGGCAGATACATGAATGTGATTTACATTACAGTCGCAAATCTCAAAAAACTTCCAACTTCTATACATTTTTGTTCATTTTTGTATAACTTTAGTGTAAATATATGTAAATCTTGACTCATATGTTGTTTTATTCAGACCTTATGTTAACAAAAGTGTACAAATTTACCCGTTTCTACAGAGAAAATAGGTTAAGTTCTAAATTTCATCATCCAGGTCACAAAAGCAAAGTTTGAAGGGAATAGTGGACATTTTATGTATTTTTACAACATAAACAATTAAGAAATATCACATTCTATCTAGGAAAAAAATTTGTATTACATAATGTTATATATATTTACCATTTGTTGCTGATCTTGAACCATCTACTACTTCTTCAACACACATAATGAAACACATGAAAACATGGAATCAAAAAGATCAACATAATAAATCTATGTATTTTTCACCATCTTGCATGAGTTTCTTATCACATTTCAGACAAAATGAATCAAAAATTGCGTAACTTTTTTCATCTTGAAAAAGGCTTTCGTTGACCCTCATTTTAAGCAGCCGTATCGGATTTCCGAGTGTTTAGACATATCGGTAGCACTTTCAACTGGAAATTCTATTCTCTGTACTGTTAGAAATGCAGCAAGATTCGCCGTGTATGATGAAACCATTATTAATGTAAAAACCACCACATGGTAGCTGCAAGGCGGGTCGATATTGCTCTGAAATATTTAAAACAACTAGTTTGAGTTATAACTGACACTAAGATGATAAAGTATACGTATATGTGCTAAATTAATCAAGTTTTAAACATTTTTATAAATCAAAACTAGCTTATACCAACTTTCTTATAGTATTTTTTTTTCATTCCACGAGCTAACCAGTGTCAGATTGAGTTGTGGATTTAGTTTTGGGAAACATGATAACGTGCTGTACGGTGAAACCAGAATGTAAATGTATTGAGAAAGAAAACTACTTTCTAGAACTACTTTATTCTTAAATTTTTCTGGATAGAAGTAAAACCAATAATATTGAACACAAAACGATATATGTCATATATATTA
The DNA here is from genome assembly GCA_011833715.1 of Carcinoscorpius rotundicauda. NCBI lineage: Eukaryota > Metazoa > Arthropoda > Merostomata > Xiphosura > Limulidae > Carcinoscorpius > Carcinoscorpius rotundicauda. The sequence goes on from CM022397.1 coordinate 88,949,809, forward strand.
ATATAATACCAACATAGAAACGCTTTTACTAAATCCAGTAGTCAAATATTTCTGGAAGCATAATCATAGAGCAAATAGCATAAATAATAAATAAGTATTGATTTCATAAAAAAGTAAAACACGCGTTGCAGTCGTTCTAAATAGTGAGTTATTATCCGTTATATAATATTTGGTAAAATCAACACGAGAATGTCATGTTCCCACTAAAACCCAAAATAACATAAGACAATTTTTTTATAAGTAACGTGATGTTTATAATCTCATAAACTTTAATAGTTGACTGTACAGAACTTATTTTAGAATATATACACTGTGACAGTTTGAAAGCCTCTCAGAATGTTCATTGTACCAAGTTGAACCTCATTTTACTTACTTTGGACCAATTTCGGATCCTTGTTGCATCAGAGATCCTACAGTAAACCAAAATATATTGGATAAACTGAAATGATTTTCCAAAACATTGGAATCTGAGTTATGAGGAGTAGAAGGTACCCATTCGTAAGGCGTTAGTAGAGCAAGTAGAAAGAAAAGTAAACTGACACTCGCCTAAGTTGACGCCATATACATCCAAACCTCCAAGGAAAGTGGCATAAGAAAGGAAAATAACTTTGGAACGTTTTTGGTGAGCGTCTTGAAGAGAATACTGATTCCTAAGTTCATGAAAGGTGAGATAAACTACTTCTTCTCTTTTGTAAGTAATGGTCAGATCAGCAATAGCTAAGTCAGCTTCCTAATTAGAAATGAAACAAACTAATTAAGCTTCGTCCGAGAATAACAATAAAACAGAATTGAATTTCATAAAGTGATATTAAAATACAACAAAGCTGAGTTTATTAAGCAATAAAAAAACTGAATTAAGTAACAGTCCTGAAGTAGAAGAAAGAAATATCAGATTCTTTAAGTGAAAAAAATGACGTAAGTCAGTTTCCTTGGTAACAGTACAATAGATATAAATTAACACAGTCTCATTGATAAGTATGTGTATAATATTAGTCAATTTCAGTGGTAACTGTAGAAAATGAGTTAGGTCAAATTTCCAAATGACAGTATACAAGCGGTTTATATAGTTTAACAACTTGATGACCCCATTTAACTGTTTTTCTTGGATGTTTATTGTTTTTTAAAATACAAAGATCTGTGTACATGAAAAGCAGCATTCCAAACTTTTGTGATAATTATACACATGAGCTAAGTCAGTTCCTTGATTTAAACACAACATCAAGTAAGTTGTGTTCTTTGATAATTATGCACAATATAGATTGAGTCAATTTTCTTGCTGACCATTTACATATCTATCAATATATATATATATGTGTGTGTGTGTGTGTGTGTAAAAGAGAAATCTGCTTAATTCTCGCAAACCATTTGACTAGTCTCCACTGAACCTTCCACGGTGACTCTTACGGTTTTCAGATGTAACATGGAGAGGTAAAAATTTCTAGTGGGGGATAGATCCCCATACAAATAGTGAAAAGTTACTAAATCGACACAAACTGACACAGTGATACAGGATGATATTAAAAAGATCATAAGGGAGTTGTGTTTCCATTTAATCAATATAAATAAATATGAATATGTCTTTACGTATACATGTTTTTATAAATTCCATATTACTTGATCAATAAGAATCAAACTTGCTTTTCACACTGATATAGGATAACGTGTGGAAAGACACGAGGGGAGATGGAACCCCCATTTATTTCATGTCTAATTTTGGATAAACTACCAAATCAGCAAAATGTAACATAAGGAATATCATGAGGGGAGTTGTATTTCAATTTAAACTCCCTCTATATGTTTATATGTGTTGGTGTCTGTCTTCTAATTCCTTGCACAGTATTTGACCAATTTCCTCCAAACTAGGCATGCTGACTCCTTTGACTCCCGAAAGAAACATAAAGGGGTCAAAACTCCCAACAGGTTTTCGGCAACAACAAAAAAGTAGCAACTTAGATTTTCAAAATAACTTGTAACGTGTAGCCCATTTAATTAATTTGCTAATATTGTAACACCATCAATCCATTTTTTTCGAAACAGTGAGAAATGTTACTGTAAAATAAATCTTCAAAACTTACGACACTTTATTGAGATAGAACCACTTTCTTGGGTAGTTTTGCTAATAACCATATGTTTTTCATTATTGATGTTAGTATACATTTCTGGCTTACTTTACTGTGTTGTTTTGAAGTTTTTGTTTAAAATAGAATCATAATTAAAGAATACATCCACAGAGCTTCCACCCCTAGAGATAAGATGTATAACGTGACAAATAACAGTACAATGTACTGGTAATTCAAAAGCACATGAGATCCAATATTTTATTTTGTAGTGTTTATCAGCAAGTATAACCTTGAATGATTCTTGAGTTTTTAATTCAATATAAACCTGTTATTAGAATAAGAAATTAAATTGTGTTTATATATAGAATGGGTTATAGAAAGCCCTTAGTCAGAAAGAACTTGCTTGCACCAAAGTTTATAAAATAATACTACGAGTACTGTAAACAAAATATACTCTTCAAAAAAAGAAATGCAAAAGGGATATTTTTGTTATTTTAAAGAGAAATATATGTAATAACGTTACAAGCTCAGAGTATGTGATATTACATGTGTCAAGGAACTGATTGTCAGACCAAAATGACAATAAAAGCTGCGCACTTTAAAATCAGAGAAAAACAACGGATTTTTCGCCAAAACGCATTCGTGTCCAATAAATTTGTTTGAGAGATCTGCATGTTCTGCAAGTGCATCATATGCAAACTCAATATAAAAGTGAGGGGTTCTCGGTTTCCATAGCTTAGTGTTAAGCCACCGACACGCAATACAGTTACGCCAAAACTGGATGACGCACAACGCAACAACGCCATTGGTCGCTTGGAAGCAGGCGAATCTCGATCAGATGTTGCTAGGGCTGTGAATGTCCCCCAACCACCATCACAAAGCTATGGAATCGTCATCAACAACATGGATCAACTCGTGACCGTCCACGATCTGGCAGACTTCGTGTGACCACGCCCGAACAAAATCGCTACATCCAGTTACGTCACATTCGCGATTGGACCACCCTTTGCGACGTCTACTGCCTCAACCATATCAGGGCTGCGTAGGATTTCCGGTCAGACCGTACGCAACCGTCGACAAGATTCTTAAGCCTAATGTGCAACCCATCATGGTGAACGTCAACGACGTTTTTCAACATGACAACGCCCGTCCTCACACAGCCCGACTCACCACTGTCTGTTTGAAACACCACAACATCAACGTTCTTACCTTACCCTCCAGATCACCAGATTTAAACCCCATCGAACATCTTTGGGACGAGTTGGACCGACGTCTGCGACGGCGACAAACTCAATAGCAGACTCTACCACAGCATGCAGCACCTTTGCAGATTGAGTGGACAGCCATTCCACAGGATTTGATTCGTTATCTCTTCGCTTCCATAGGCAGAAAATGCCAAGCAGTTATTGATGCTAACGGGGGGCATACTCGTTATTGACATTGAGTGACGTTAAACTTCAGCTAGTGAGCATAGACTTCGCCCTTACAGACTTTGGATGTTGTAAATGTGCAAAGTTTCACACATGTAATACAGAACTACCCGGAATAAACTTGTTAATAATATGTCTCAAATTTTACCTTTTGCCTTTCTTTTTTTGAAGAGTATATATTTATAATAGTGTAAAGAGTATGAAGCAGTTATGATAAACACGTACCAAATAAAATAACAACTAAAAGGTATTTATAGCAAACTATGAAACTACTGACGCTATAATAATGCGACGTAATGTACAAATGGAAGGTAGTAATAAAGACAAACTTGGCTAAATATGCAGAAATGTCTGAATGTTTGTGCTGGAAATGAAAAGTATCTGGCTTTGAATGAATTGTGTATATTTATTTTAGGCCTAATAAGTAAAGAAAAATCGAAATAATTGTATTTAAGGTAATGCTAATTTTTGATTGTGAAATTACACGAGGGTTAAGTGTGGTTTGTGCGTAATATTTTACACAAACAAGAAACACTAGAGTTTAAATCGAAGTCAGTAGTTTCGTGATGACAACGACACTGTACCATCACTGCATTAAAAAGTTTCACTGACCAATAAACAGATAAATTGATTTTGAATCGAAAAGCCGATATGCAATTCCGACTCCTTGGATAAATACTTTAATAACAATATTGTATTTGTAGCGTTTGAGCGAGACATTTGCGAGAAAAGTTCAGGATAGACAAGCGCAATCGTGTTACGTGTACAGATAATACATTATTGTTTAACCGAGAACTGTTCAGACAAATAAACACGATGTTCATAAAACTTTACAACTCATCCAAAACCTGTCACAGGGATATTCAAGCTATTGATTTTTTTTGTTTTGAATTTCTGCGTAAAGCTACACAAGGGCTATCTGCGCTAGCCGTCCATAATTTAATAGTGTAGGACAAGAGAAAAGGCAACTAGTCATCACCACCCTCTGCCAACTCTTGGGCTACTCTTTTTGCCAACGAATAGTGGGTTTAACCGTAACATTATAACGTCCCCACAGCTGAAAGGGCGAGCATGTTTGGTGTGACGGAGATTCGAACCCGCGAATTACGAGTCCAGTGCGTAAACCACCTAAACCATGCCAGGCCTAACGTTATTGATAAAGATATAAATCCAAATCGTTCGTAAAATAAAAGTAATTTTCTATTTCAGGGAAAAAAATATTATTTAACATTTTTAAAACTTAGCCTGTTTTGTATTTTTGGAGTTGGAGGATAAGGAAAGTAATGCTTTTGTTTTGTTATATTCTTTGCTTAGGGTTTTAAACAATAAACATTCAATAGAGTATCACTCACTATTAACCTTATTCAACTCCATCATCAGAAACAATAGCAGTTAGTGGATACGATGTAGTTTAAAAATACGTACGCAATTCGGAAAATTGGATACGCAATGGAAACGACGAATATAGTATGGTGGAAATTCTATCAGTATACATTAAAATTCTCGAAAAAAGATTTGGTTAGGAATTTAATGTTGAAAATATAATAGGCCTAACATGATGTCTTATGACAAATACAAGTAATACTTCAAACGTTTCACGTATTAAATAGTACTTTGCTTTTTTCTATTTGTTTGATCCGACATGGTAATTTGATACACCTTGTTAATCAGTTTTCGTATCATGTCGTTCAATTCGCCGTGCTCATTCTTGCTTCCATGAGAGGTGTCACGAACTACGTGTATATTATACTTGAAACTTAATCTCTTGAAGATTTCCTCAAGTATATCCATAAAGTAACCTTCAAATAGATCGTTCCAAGTTAGGTGATCCATTGGCTCTTTTAACATCGAGTAGGGCGGATTCTAGGAAATTATTATAAATAATTTATCCAGTGAGATCATAAAAATACTCATTACTCGTTCTGTTTATAAATAAACAGAAGATAAGCAGTGTATATATATATATATATTGATATTTTTGGTTTATTTGATTAATAAAACAATTCTTTCGAAAATGTATAAAAACTTATGCAAGCCAGTAAATTATGGTGATTGAAACGTGGCACAATTTTTAATTTTTTTGCAACTTACACTTTTATTAGGTGCTCAGAGTAACGTTTAATGGCGATTTTAAAATATAAGAGATCATTTCTGTAACGTTTATCATTTTTACAACGTTTTCCGGTGAGACAAAAAATCCAGAGTTAAATTCCTTTCGGTGAACGTAGCAGATAACCTAATGTGACCTAAAAAAAACCCTTTTGTCAACAATTCTATGATAGAGAATAGAATACCAAAAGTGTACATGAACGTTATTACGGGCTACTTACAATAACAGTTACAACCTTCAGTTGTTGTTGTTGTTGTTCAGAATTAAGCACAAAGCTGCACAATGGGCTATCTGTGCTCTGCCCACCACGGGTATCGAAACCCGGATTTTAGCGTGTAAGTCCGCTGAGCCACTGGGGGCCATGCAAAACAGTGATAACCTGAAGAAAAGAGAGCTAGTTAACATTTCCCAACTACCAACTGTCAGGTTAAGTTCATAATAATGTGAAAATACGCATTTTTACTAACTCTTTAATATATTGTTGTGAATGCAATAATCTAGCTGTTTGAGATATAATTCTTGGAATTCAGGCGTGGCCAGGTGGTTACGTCACTCGACTCGTAATTCGAGTATTTTGGATCGAATCCCTATCTCAACAAACATGCATGCCCTCTCAGTCATAGGCGCGTTATAAGTGCCGGTCAATCCCACTATTCGTTTGTAAAAGAGTAGCCTAAAAGTTGGCGGTGGGTGGTGATGACTAGCTCTCTTCACTCTTGTCTAACACTGCTAAATGAGGGACGGCTAGAGCAGGAAACCCTCGTATAGCTTTGCGCAAAATTCAAAACAAACCAAACTTGGAATTCAGGTGACGGAAATTAATATAGAATTATTTGAGCGAAAAAGGTATTGTGCGATAGGCCATTAAGAAATAAAGAAATATGAATAAAATAAAACATGTATTTTTAATTCCTTCCCAGTCATGTTCACGAAATACCATTTGTAATGTTAGACTTTCTGTGTAAAAACAAATTCATAATTTATTTATTTGTAATATAAATAACCCTATACGCTAGCATGATAACATCATCTTTATTTTCGACAATTCGGTAGTCCTCCAGTGAAAAATTGCAAAATTATATGGTAATTTCGACAGAGATAGCCCGTTGTGTAAAAAATTGTTGAACTAAGAATAACCAAAAGGTTTACATTTAAAATACTGCAGAAACGCTCTTGCCATTATGACTGAGTTCTAAACTGGAAATGTCCCATTTGTAAAGAGTAAAATCAAATTACTCTTTCCTCTGTGTACTTACACAGGAGGCTGGTATGGCCAAACGCAAAAGGCGTGTGACTCGTAATCCGACGGTCGCGGGTTCGCGCCCGCGACATGCTAAACATGCTCGCATTCTCAGCCGTGGGGGGCGTATTCGAATCCGTAACCCTCGGATTACGACTCGAGTGTCTTAACCACTGGGCCATGCCGGGTCGAAAATAAAATGAATGGAAAGAACAAAAACTAAAAATGCACGTAAAAAAATATTACACGTGTTTGTAACGATTTTTTTCTTGTGTTGTATGTTTTCTTCCTACACAACGGGCTATCTACACTTTGTCTACCGTGAGGAATTGAGCCCCGAATTTTAGCGTTCGTAAGTGCAGTGTTTTACTGTTACAGCTCATTCAAGGATGCGATTTACAAAATGTTTTGCATTCGTGACCTGCTGGAATTGAACAGCATAACCAATAAGCTCTATTAGTATGTTATCTGACATAAATATATTATTATACAATCTGATAAAACGAATGAAAGCAGTAAAAGTAAACCACATTTGAAAACAAACAATTATTTATGTCGTGAAGGACGATTTATAACATAACTGCAACACATGGTGTTGAAAAACACATGGTCACTAAAACAAACAAAACTAGTACTATTACTACATAGTGACGCTGTTTCTATATTCTAAAAACGAAACATATGTGAAATAGATTTGAAATTACTGGTTTGTAGGTGCATCATTAAAGATAAAACCGACCTTCAATAAACAATCTACTGGAACTTTTAAAAACATCTTTTAAAAAAATCTCTTTGAAGGTTATCCACGTGAACTACATTTCACCACGTCTCAAAAACTCTGATAAAGGAAAAGTATCGCAGCTAATATATGTGACATCTTCATGCTTATGTTAGTACTTAGAAGTGTTTTTGTTCATTTATTTCCTTTTATATAATTTACACATGTTGTAGATGCAACGTATTCATCTACATACAAATACGTCATATTCCTGCGCTTGATTTGTACGTTTTGTAAAATAATCATACAAAGAACTTATTCAGTTACTTTGTTTCATATAGTCTACCGAGTACAGAAAGGATCACTGTATCAAATACGCTTCACTTGAAGACACATGTTGTTGTATCCCTAAAGCTATAAATCTTTTTGACAAAGAGAAGCTGAGATTTATTGTTGTCTCTCTTTCACTATTTTACGGATATGTTTTATTAAAACTACAGTTTAATATTCTTCTGCCATTTTCGGGAATTTTGAACCTAGATATCAGGTTTTCCTGACACGGTTCCATAATCGTTCTTTCCATTGGCTTAGGTGCAAAAAGTCTTTTGCAAATGTTCATTTGTTAGATTTGAAACATTGTTCTATGGTTTATTTTAAAAAAAGTTTTGATTAAAATTTTATGAAAACGACATTTTGACCTTCTTAGGTCATCTTCAGGTTAACAAAAAGAGTTTGCAACTGACCGTTGTCGATCACATTTCTCCTTACATCCACCACTATGCTAATACAGGTGTGTTGAAGATGCAATTGCTGGATTCACATTTACCGAACTCAAATGGTTTTTTAGCCACTATAACTCCTTACACGCTAACAGTAGGCTTACTTGTAAACATGAAAAACTAACCAAATTGCACTTCTCAACTTCAACATCACAAGAATCGATACACAATTCAAAACAGAAAGCCACAGAAAAAATCACCCATATTGGGTTAAACATTCTCTGCGATTCCGCACATGTAAACAAAAATAAAACAAAATCAATATATCAAGAAACCAAAGAAACACAGTCAAGCAACACTTTATCAACATTAACAAATTTCCTTCAAAACAGTTGAAACAAGAATAGGGTCAACAACAAACAAACAATAATAAATACCAAGGAACGAGCTACAAAACTTTACATTGCTCTATACCATATATTCCAAATACCATTGAAACAACATTTGGAAAAAAAATTGTAACAAAATACAACATTCCAGTAACTACCAAATTTATTCCAAAATTAGGTGCAAAAAGCGCTTTCAGTCTCGTCCCTGAGACACGTGCATGACAATGGTCGGTTGCAAATTCTCTTTGTTAATCTGAAGATGACCTATGAAGGTCGAAACGTTCTTCTCTAATTTATTTGAATAAAATTTAAATAGTATAACAGTCGTCTTGAGAAACATTTTCACTTCAAGTGGGTTTCGCGTCGCAACGTTAACGCTATGTTGAAACATTACCTTGAAAATACAAGTAATCTACTGGATAGAGATATATTTTGAATTCTTCGTGTAAGCGAAACCGTTTAGTACCCTTAACATAAAAAACGAAAATTTCTAGATGATTACCATCCAGAAGTGGAAATACAATTCAATTAATTTACTTTTAATGGGCGTTTCTTCAGGACAATCAAGTTTATTCGCATTTTAATATAATGTTAAATGGACAGAATTATTAAAATTTTAAATTTGAAACAGGGAACAGGGATCGTAAAAAATATATAGAAACAAGTTGAATGAAAGTGCAAAGATTATATTTTAAGCCTACAATTAGAAAGTTTTAAAACTTGGCTGGAAATAGTGTCTGTATTTTTTCTAAAAAAACAAACCGCTAGAGTCTGATTCCACCAAAATAGATAAGTAGACAAGGAGTAAAAATAGCTTGAGAAAATAATGTGACACTAATTTCATCCTAGTTTGTTTACTCTTTTTACAGTCCCTAATTGCAGGCTTGAAAATAAGCATAATCTTTGAATTTTGATTGAACTTGTTTCTGCATTTTTAAGACAATTTCTATTTCTCTTTTTCAAATTGAAAATCTTAAGATTCGACTTAAAAATAGCCCTACAACTTAAGTACGAGTTTCTTTAGTAGCTGTGCATAGATTTTAGCGTAGTATTCCTAGTTGTTGTTCGTTAGGCTTTGGTGCGTGAATGATCTCCGAAGAGAAAATAGGGCAGTTACAATGGAAAAACAACAAATAATAAATCCTTTTCTTCTAAGGAACCACATAATATTAGCACGATCTGTAAAGGAACGTTGAGTAAATCTGTCTGGATTTAAATGAAATATTCATAGTCGTTTGTTTTCTGTAAATTAGTGAAACAGGAATAATAATAATACAAATAAGGAATAGATGAATTATGATTGCTGTCTAACAATCGAAAAACCAACTGTTTTACTGTTATCAGCATTTTATCCGTCTTAGCCATCAATATAGAAGATTTTGAATATTAGTTCGCGAACAAGGCCTCTTTTTAAGTTGTTGTTTGCTTCCATGTTCTTTTTCATAATACCAGGGTGATCCTGATCAAGAACCACGACATTGTTACGTAATAACTGCAGTAGATAATATTGTAATGTCCTCTCTATTTATCATTCTTTTACTTCTATAATGGTTTGCAAGTATAACAAAATACAAATTTATAAAAAGAGAAACAATTTAAACATATATTTGATTCTAAAATTAATATCGAAAACAGTTGCACTTTGCTTGGATAATTTTGATGCAGAACTGAATTTTATCTTTAAAAATCAATTTAATAAAAATTGTGACATAAATCTTATAATTTATATATATATATCCCTTTATCTTCAATGTCTGGTTTTTACAAAACGCTATTTTTTTTAAGCATCTTATTTACCAATCTTGTAAAACACGAATGGAACATCTTTTTAATAAGTAAATGTAATAGAAATAAATAATTCACACTCCATATAAATGTATATATAGATATATACAACATAGAACATCCAGAATGTTATTTAATGAATATCTTTTTTCCAGATAAAACAAGAACTAAAGAGCTAGACATCAATGGAATAACGTTACCCAAGATAGTTTTTTTTTTAATTAAGCAGAAAGCTACACAATGGGCTATCTGTGCTCTGCCCACCACGGGTATCGAAACCTGGATTTTAGCGTGTAAGTTCGCAGACATAACGCTGAGCCACTTGGGGGCCTCAAGAGAGATTTAAAATGGTTCAATGTAGAAAAGTGGTGTCTGCTTCAAGATTAATTCAGATACATGTATTTGTTGTAGTTTCAGTAACTGGTACTTTGTGTCATTTTTAAACTTACGTAGTTTGTTAATAATTTTATTTTAGTTTATGGTAAAACTCAATGTTATGATCTTGTATCTTTGTCCCTGAGAACTAATTGTCTTCTGCTGTCAGAAGGTATAATAATAAGGGTTTGATAACTCATTTAGTTTGTTTAAAATTCGTTGTTCTCCAAACTAACGGCTTGGAGTTTAATTTAAAAATCGTGTTATGACTTCCACAGTGAGTTTTGCGGCTTTGAAGTAATTAAGTTTTTGAAATTCTAAAGATCGAGGAAATTACAGTAATATTTGCATTCTTGAAGTGATTTTATTGAAGAACTTATAACACATTAGTGACTATTAAGTGTATTGTTAAATGATAATAAAGTCTGATGGAAGATTATAGATATAAAACTTTAAGGACTAACATTTCTGAGTACTTCTTTCAATTCCACAATGTCGAGTGAAAAATAAGTTCTTATTCCGTTCTGATCAAACTCAACGAGTCCAGTAAGGCCTTTGAACTTTGTCTTAATTGTATGAAATAGAAATTTAAAACATATGTATATATAAGCACATATACTTTACAAAATATTAAAGCTGAAATCTTTATCGTCGTTTTCAGTTCTGACATGGCCAAACGCGTTAAGGCGTGCACTCGTAATTCGAAAGTCGCGGGTTCGTGCCCGCGTCGCGCTAAACATGCTCACCCTTCCAACCGTGGGGGTGTATAAAGTGACGGTCAATCCCACTATTCGTTAGTAAAAGAGTAGCCCAAGAGTTGGCGGTGGGTGGTGATGACTAGCTGCCTCCCCTCTAGTCTTACACTGCAAAATTAGGGACGGCTAGCACAGATAGCCCTCGAGTAGCTTTGTGCGAAATTCCGTTTTCAGTTCTCTATTTTACCAATACATTTCATTTTTTACAAAGGAAATTGTTTATGAGAAAAGTAATTCCAATTGAATTTTAACTCTATTTACTCATAAAATATTTAATAAAAAGAACAACGTGCTATCAATTCTACTTTTTTATGTTAGAAAGCAATGCTTACAGTGGTGTAATTGTTTTATGAGAAATTTTATGTGAAAAATAATTATTTCTTTTAAGCTCTGACATCGACTCTTTAAAAAAATTCAAAAATTATTCTTAAATTAGTAAAAATAGGTAATTCAACCATTGTCGTATTTAATAAGTTCAGGAATGCTTTAGCCAATTGCTAAAGCAAATACTATGCTAGATATTATTTTTTTTATTGTTAAATTTCGCGCAAAGTTGCAAGAGGACTACATCTGCTAGTCATTGCAAATTTTAAAGCGATAGTAATTGTTTTTTTTCTTTCTATAGTTTTGAACAAAACTACAAGTGGGCTATCTGAGCTGACCGTCATTAATTTTGTAGTGTTAGGAACTCTCTGAACTTGTGCCTAACCGTTCTTTGCCAAATCCTAAAGTTATATCCTTCCATCCTACTGCCTTCAAAGTACCGAAGAGAGAATTAAAAAGAATTTATTTAACTGCTTGTTATGTGAAACTTCATTGAAGTTGTTTTCCTTCTTGAGAACCACACCCCATCACATAATAGCTCAATGATAAGTCTGGATCTTATAATGCTAAAAATTGAGTTCTGATACCTCAGGTGGGCACATCACAGATAGCTTTATTAACTTAACAACAAACTCGTTTTGCTGAGAAAAAGTAAGAGATCGTAAATTATCACCACAAGGTGATTCATCTTTGTAATCATGGTGGTGGCATTTTTTGAACCAATTCCAAGTGAAATCTAATTTGTGATTTGTGTGTGTTTATTTATTTTGGCTTCTTAAATAATGTCATTTGGGACTAAAATTGAAAATCCTGTAACTAAGTGAAATGAGGTACTCGAAGTTTTAGATATTTTCACGAAACAAAAAAATGAATAACAACACAAGCAGGTTTCAGAAATTTATGTTACTTAAAAATATTATGCAAAAAAATCAATAATGTTACACATCACTTTTGCATTTCACTGCTTTATTAATGCAGTACTAACTAGGTAATTTGATAAATGTGTTATGAAAAAAAAACAATGAATTTCATGGTGTAATGTAACATAGTGGTGTTTCAGAGTATTGGAGTACATCTTTTTAAAAAGTTTGCACTTATCTTTATAAAGTATTGGTAGTGATTATTTCAAAGATGTAGAAGAGGAGGAGAATTTAGATGAAGTTGATCAAAATAAAGTAAGTTGTTTGAAGCTCATTATTTTCATTGAAACATATTTATTACCAAGATGTCTGTCAGTATAAAATGCACTGATTGCAAATATTGTGCCCCCCAGTGGCTCAGTGGTATGTTTGCGGACTTACACGCTAAAATCCGAGTTTCGATACCCATGGTGGGCAGAGCACAGATAGCCCATTGTGTAGCTTTGTTCTTAATTCAAAACAACAACAACTGCAAATATTGATAAATAGTTTGGCTTTAATATTAATTCAATATATATAAAACTTACACCAGTAATTGAGACATAAGCAGTAATAACATTAAAATAAATGGGATTCAATCAGAAATATAATTATGATGAAATGAAAAGTGAAAAGAAAAATTGCAAAGTAACACTTGAAATTTTCAGGAATTCACTGCTCTTAACAACTTTGCTTTGCCTTAAGATATACCAGGTTGTGAAGAAATAAAGACCACTCAATGTTACCTCCTTATTTTCATTTCTTAATTTTCAGAATAAATATTTCTTTATCGATAAATAAATTTTTGAGCTGATTAAGCCCGATTTGGATGAAATGTGAAAAATTCTGTTTAAGAAAGACAGACCATGAGTTACATACCAAATTATGTGAATATAGTAAAAGTACAGAGAAAAATAACTGTGTGTGTTATTTGTTGGCTTGTAAAAGAGCATTTGGCTAGAACTTTGTCAAGAAAATAAAACTACAAGCATAGTTTTTTACCTACAATTTTTAATTTCTTATTTTTTTTACTCTTGCATTTTTCTATTTATACATAGACACAAAGCAATGTTTTCGGTAATAATACCTTAAACAAATTCCACAATAATATCAGAGTGGTTGTAATCATTAAAAAAAAAACACACTCTGAAATAAGAAACAAGAGTGACATTTGACATTACTGGGATTATGAAAATGTTGTTACTTGTTACTGACTTAGTAGCTTTTAGTCTGTCTTGTATTGAAGAATATCAGTTTCAAATGCTCAAATCTCTTACCATTGACTTAAGGAAATGCCACTTGTACAGAATATTAACATGCTGCTACAATTCCTTCATTTGTAAAAATGTGAAGAATGTAGTAGAGCATAAAATTGGATCATTCATAACTAGTTTAATGTTGTAAAATCAGAAAATCATTTTATAATATATCTTCTTTTCAAAACTTAATTGTTACTGAATATGTTTATATGATGTACTTCATGATTAAGATGTCCTCCAGTGAGACAGCGGTACATCTGAGGGCTTACAAACATATGAACCAGGTTTTGATACATGTGTTGGGCATAACACAGATATCCCATTGTGTATTCTTGTGCTTAACTTCAAACAAACAAATGTAATTGAGGAATAAGCTCAAATATGAATGAAACATTTTTAAGTTTGGAATTAGTAGTTAGTTTATGCATCCAAATACACAAGATTTTGTATTTAATGCAAAAGTTTTCATTATTAAAACAAGTATTTAATCTTTCTGTCATATTTATTTATAAGTAAAAGTATATAATTGTCCTACTGTAATTGTAACGATTAACTTCTTTTAATGTCAGAAGTAAAAATTTAGTTTTGTTAGAGACTGGTGTGAAAATATAAAATTATTTTTTTAACTTTGACAGTGGTTATAAAATTCAAAGTTATTTATGATTCATTGTCAAAAACACTTCTTGGAAAACTGTTTACCTTTAAATAAGTTAACCCAACTAGCCATACCACAGAAAAACATTTGATTTTATCATTCAACTCGTGATATGAGGGTCACGGATTTGAATTCCCGTCACACCAAACATGCTTGCTTTTTCAGTCATGGGGGCTTTGTAATGTGACAGTCAGTCTGACTATTCATTGGTAAAAGAGTATCCCAAGAGTTGGTGGTGGGTGATGATGACTAGCTGCCTTCCCTCTAGTCTTAAGTGCAAAATTAGGAACGGCTAGCTAGATAGCCGTCAAGTAGTTTTGTGCAAAATTCCAAAACAAACAAATAATTTCTGTGTTAATATGCAGAGCTGCAATAATTCTTGAACTTTACAACTGAAAAAATGTTTTATGTGTCTGTGAAACTGCAGTAAAACAATATTCTGGCAATGGCTAGACATACGATTTGTGTGTCTTCACAAAATTTTCTTAACTTTTTGTTAGCATTAAGTCATGTGTAGACCAAAACAAATCAGAATTTGTTAGTGATATGTTTTAATTAAACACTTTTTCATAAATATATGGAGTCAAAGTATTGTTTGTTTTGAGTGCAAAGTCATTTTCGTGTTAACATAAAAATTAATTTTATTTATCTAAAAAATGTTCGAAATAAGTTTGAAACTTCTTTTTTTCATTAAATATGTAAATTTTGACTCTGTATTCTAACTATATGGGCTGGTCAGTTTGACTGACCTTTTAATCACCAAAAATTTGAAATAAATTTAAGTTGCTCTCTTTCTCTTTATACAGGGTGTTCAGAAAATCACTGTGCACTTGTATATTTATTAGCAGACATGTTTCATTATAGAAGAGCTAAATATGAATGACAGTCATAAACAAAGTTGAAAGTGACCCCTGTTGGCATCAATACAGGCCTGGATTCTTCTTATTTTGTTTGTAAACACTGCTATCAGTTGCTGGTTTGAAATATACTGAATGAAATGTGATTATAAAATTGCACAGTGACTTTTCAAACACCTTGTCGAATAATTTCAAATTGTACCTTGAAACTAAAATTGTTTATCGAAAACAGCTTTCAATGGATAACAATGCGTCTGTTTACACACAAATTCTGCTATTTTATTGCCATTTCAACCATGTCTTACTGATATTTGTGCCATGTAAGTTGTAAATCACATGTAATTCATGTGATTCTTTTTTACATTTTATTTAAGTTTATAATAACAAATAAAGAATACACATGAAAAACAAGAAATAATGTACATGCATGCAAAATGCAGATGATGTCTTGTAAATGTGAATCACATGTAATTTATCAGTGATGTCGAGAAACCCACTTGCTGAGAATTTTATATGCAAAAACGGCTCGTTTGGGTTCAGAAAATATTTTAAATAGAAGAGCGAACAACGTTTCGACCTTCTATTTAAAATATTTTCTGAACCCAAATGAGCCGTTTTTGCATATAAAAAACATGTAATTTATGTCACTTAATTCAATGAATTATACAATTTATTGATGGTTTTCAAGAATACCTCATGAAAAAAATTATTATTATTTAATCTAACCTTAAGAGTATCTCTCTTTTTTACATTTTATTTAAATTTATGATAACAAATAAAGAATACACGTGATAAACAAGAAATGATGTATGTACATGCAAAATGCATATGATGTCCTGTAACTGCTACAGTTTTTCTGGGTTAACAATGCATTAAGTTTGAAAGTGAAGCAGAATATAAGATTCTGTGTAGAGAATATAAATGTCATTTGATAGATTAAAACTTTGGCTTTTTATTGGCTATAAATGATATACTGTTGGTAATTTCTGAAAGAGAAAATGTGACAGGTGAATATG
The DNA here is from genome assembly GCA_011833715.1 of Carcinoscorpius rotundicauda. Taxonomy (NCBI): domain Eukaryota; kingdom Metazoa; phylum Arthropoda; class Merostomata; order Xiphosura; family Limulidae; genus Carcinoscorpius; species Carcinoscorpius rotundicauda. The sequence goes on from CM022397.1 coordinate 88,966,400, forward strand.
GAAAGAAGGGGGCTCTGATTTTTTTTTTTTAGTACCATGTAACTAGATTGAATGCTATAAAAATGGTGATTTACCTGAGCAATGTCAGCATTACAATGAGAAATTATGTTAAATTTCATTCTTTTCTCGTGGAGTGGTAAATAAATTTAGAGAAGAGTGGATACATAGAGATCAAATGTTGTCATTTTTTATGCTGGGAAAACTGCCTTCTAAAATTTAAAATTTAAAAATTGTGTTACATTAAAATTTTGTATAAAATATACAATGAAAAGAGAGTAGCTCAATTAAATTTGAAATGTAATTCAGTGAAACCTTGAGACTGGCTTAAAAAAGGTTGTCCTAACAAGAATATTAATTAACCAAACAAAACCGACGGCTAAAAAAAATTGTTTGCCTGAGCAATTAATCTGATAGTGAGTAATTTGTATTTAATTTCATTGTTTAAGGAGTGGTGAATAAAATAGAGATGAGAAATTATCTAGAATAAGAATTTAAAACTTGAATATGATTAAAACCTTATGTTATTTGCTAAGATTTTATGCTATACTTATTGGCATAACATAAACAAAAAATAGTTTAATAAAATTTTGAGTGTAAGACAATAAAGCCGTATGTGATTTATGATAAAGGATGCTTGAGGCAAGAGGGTTAAATAGTGATTATCCATTAAGACGTTTCATTTCTAAGATATTTTCTGGTATTTTTATCATGAAAAGAATGATATCTGTTTGATGCTGGCTGAAGAATTACAATGGGCAAAACATGGTTAAAATGCATCTGTGATGTATTAAAAATTAAAGATGTGTGAAAAAGTCATTAGTAAGAATAACTTAAATTATCCTCATTGTGGGAATTTGCAAAAGATCTGAATAAATAAGGTTATAGTATAAAGCAGTGCACTGAAAGATTTTTTCTTGTTAATTTTTTAAATTAATTTTGTCAAGAAAAATGATATCTAAAAATTTGTTAGTTAAAATGTGATGTGTAAATTACATTATGAAATTGTCTTGAAATTTAAACTTAATTAGGTTAATTAGTAACATGCTGTAATATACAGTACAAGTGTTGCTTAATTTCTCAAACCCAATTCTCATAAAATATTCAAAGGTGTACAGTAAAAACATTATTTTTTTCACTTTTGCACAAAGCTACAGAAGGGCTATCTGTATTATCCAACTGTAATTTAGTAGTTTAAGATTAGAGGAAAGGTAGCAAGTCATCACCATTCACTGCCAACTTTTGGGCAACTCATTTTACCAATGAATAGTGGGATTGACCATCACTTTGTACTGTCCCCACAGCTCAAATTTGTTAACATGAAGATGCATGTTTATTGTGACAGGGATTTGAACTCATGATCCTTAGAGTACAGCTCGAATGCCCTAACCATTCTTACCATAAGCATAAAAATAATTAAGTTTCCTGTTTTTTATTGGAATGTTTAAAAATATCATGCTGTGATAAGCATTAATGTATATTGAAGTATCAATCACAAGTGAAATTGAATTTTGATCACTAATCTAGTCTGGACAAGGCAAAATTTGGTTATTTGTCTTAACCACTGCTCGATGCAATGTAAGTGAAACTTTACTATAATCTTATGCTGAATGAATTGTGGCCTTTCTCATAGAATTTTACTGTTGTAGCATTATCCAAAAACCCAACATATACACATGCAAATATGGATAACACCTGCTGAACATCTTCCCACAAGATTGGAAAAGGGCTAGAGCACCTGAAAAGCCCTCAATTGTCTATATTCTCTGGTCAGGAGGTTTAAGACCAAAATGGTGAAGTAAGGGTACATCAGCAGCCTTGCAGCTGTGGTGAGAGGCAGGTTACACAACAGCTATTCATCTTCCCACAGCTCTGAGTCACATGCACAACAGAAATACTCACTGTGGCCGTGATCATACCATCAGCTTTGTGTAGCACTGGATGAAAACCACAGAGGAGTTAATTTATGTTGTTGTAAATTTCAGCAGGATGCAACTCCCAACACAATGAATGTGTGCTGGAACTGCAATTCTTTAGCACCTTTGTAATTCTGTGTCATCATGGTTTGATGAAATTTTATTCAAAAGCTACCTGAACTGAGAAGTTATTTATTTTAGTTCAATAGTTTTCTGTTTCTTCAACATTACTTACAATGATTATGGATATAAGTAGACATTTTGAAATGGCTTAGATACTAACTATACTGTTTCTGAATTCTGTAATTTCTTTGAAAATATTTGACATTTTTGTAGTATCTTAATTCCAACTGACAATGTAGCATTGGATTAATATGCAGTTCAGATGTTGCTAAGAGTAAATACATTGAAATGTCTCAGGTTTTCATACCAACTGTATTGCATTAACCATTCTTGATTACAATTTCATAGAATCTAAACTGCAACTGTTGGTATATTCAATGCACTGTGTTTGTTTATATTGTTTGTATGCCATGTGTGTGTATAGAGAGAGAGAGAAAGCAAAACAGAATAGTAATAAGAATAAGCTAAAATTTATAAAAATAGTGCTAGACAATAATACAGTGATTTTGATTTTATAAAAATGCACAGCTTTAAACTGCATTACAAGTTTTATTGAAGTTTAAAATGTTTGTACACATGTGAGTGGCTTGAAAAATACCACTCTCTACCTGTGTTTTGATTAAATAATGGATGTATTATGTCATGCTCAAAACACACACACATAATTCTTTCTCATTGGGTTTATTGAATATAGGAAGAAAATATAGACATTCTTCCATCTTCTGAACAACAGCCCCAACAGAACCAGAAACGCATCACAACTGAATACATGACAAAGTTTGAACGTGCTAGAGTTTTGGGTACACGAGCACTACAAATTGCGTAAGTACCTGTATTTTGATCAAATTATATTTTCAGGTGAAAATCTTGGAAAGTATTTTGCCATTTATTTTTTGCATACCCTTTGCACATAATTCACATGTGTTTGAAACATCTTTATTTTATTTGTTTTGAAAGTTTATTCTAATTGGTTCACTTGAACTGTAGAAACAAGATAAATGCATTTCATTATTATTTTGTACATGTTTGTCTTGTAACTTCTGCAATATTTTCTATCAATTTTTCATTGACATTTTTATGTTTCTTTTCATTATATTTCACACTGTGATTTCCCAGCTTGTATTTGTTTGCTTCAAATGTATGTTATTTCTTAAGGTACAGGCCCAGCATGGCTGGGTGTTATGACACTCAACTCATAATCTGAGGATCGTGGGTTCAAATCCTTCTCATACCAAACATGCTCACTCTCTTAGCTGTGGGAGCATTATAATTTGACAGTCATTTCCACTATTCATTGGTAAAAGAGTTGTCCAAGAGTTGGCAGTGAGTGGTGGTGACTAACTCCCTTCCCTTTAGTTTTACACTGCAAAATTAGGGACAGCTAGTGCAGATAGTCCTCATGTAGCTTTTAATGAATTTCGAAACAGAAGCCAATCTTAAGATACTAGACTTTGATTTGTATATTAATATTATGTAGGCATTCTGCAAGAGTTTTCCTCGTAAGTTTTTGTAAGATTAAATATGTTCTTAAGAATTGGTTATTGAAATGAAAAATACATAATATTTTGCATTTCTGAAGTGATATTGCTTTTACTCATCCAAAGCTATCTCAACCTTGATTTGCACTCTAAGTGATGCTAAGAATTTAGCACACTTGTCACACTGTTTTATTTATGTGCTATTTCAGAATATGTGTATCATTTGATTACTTTCCACCATTTCACTGCATCACCTATAACACTCTCACACAATCTTCCCTGTCTCGATTGACATTAGAGTTTATAGACATGTGTTGTTTACTTTATTCCATGTACTTGTTTTTCATTATGCAGTCCTGCTAAAGTTTAAACTTGTTGTTTATGAAGAATTTTTCCATAATTTGTATTCTAATTTGAAATATGAATTTCAATTTCTCAATGCCAGATGATGAAATTTCCTCCAATATTGAGGTTAGTAATGTCACTAATCCCCAGTTAGTTAGGTTGGTATCAACAAAGGAAGTTCAGAATTAATTTACAGAGATTGGACTTTGAGTTCTGTACTTTCGTTGATTTGTTTTCTCTTTTACCCTGAATATGCTTTTGAAGTAAAATTTATTCAGGATAAAAATAATTTAAACTCTAGCTTTGGCCTCTGTTAGTCATTCATGTAATTCTCACAATTGGAAGAGTTTGTTGATTTTGCCATTCCTCTAGCTTATTGATTAGGTGTTTTAAATTTTAAATACTTCACTTGAGCCCTTGATCTTCTCTAACCTTGTTGGGTGAATAACTTCATGTTCATGCTCAATGTTTTATTGAACAATTGCTGTTGGGTGCTGGCATGCCCTGTTCCTTCCTGGTGGATAGAGAAATATTTTTTAATTTACGAGCAGGCCTTAAATCCATTTTTTGAATTCCAACATCTGGATCCTTTCCTCCCCCTTTGAGGTTCACTTTGGACTCAGAATGTCTTCTCTGTATCTTATACTGGCTTCTTTTGTGGGCCCCACTCCTACCTATTTATTTCTTGAAATCCTGATTCCTGAAGTTTATTTATCAGATTGACTCTTGTTCACAGCAATTTTTTTTATGTGCATGATTCTTATTCAGTGCTCAAGATATCATTAAGGGTTTTGGGAAAAAAATGGTATGCTGGTCTTACTAGCTAGTGTATTCTGATTTGTCCTTTGAAAATTATTAGCAGTACAATATTTCATTGCACCAAGTCTGTCACTTAACTATGTCCTTAGCTGCTGTTTTCCATTGACCTTTAAAGGAGATAATTTTGAATGGTTATGTGGATGACTCCCAAAACATTTATAGCACACTGTCTACATGATTTGGCTGTGGCTTCATTGATTGGAAATTGTCTTCCTCTGTGGAAATTTTCCATACATCAGTTCACCTTCAACTAGAGTGTGTTGACTTGTCATTATTTTTGACAAGTGCACTGGGCATAATTCCAATGATATGTACTTGTGTGTGTATATATTCATGCACACACTTACAAACTCAGTTTTTTTTATTTCAGTGCATTTTATGTAAAGGACTATCACTTATGGATTTCACTGGGATTTTTGCCATCTCCACTGACCTGTTATTCACAAACTTTGGGTCTTTTTGTTCTCAAAGAAGGGAGTTGCAAACACCCATTGTACAGTTTTCATTGAACCATTCTACCATACTCCCTAATTAAATTGAGTTCACCCAGATTTTTTTGTTTTTAAATTTCTTCTCTATTGCTCTTCAAGAGAAACATAGGAGTTCTAACCACTCTGGTGTTCAGTCATTGGAGCAGTGAACAATGGAGGTTTTCTCCTGAATGGAGTTGTACAATGAAATAAATCAGTCATAACTTATAAGTATCTACTCAGCAACATGAGGGATGTTGTAGTGATAATTATTGACGAAGCAATAACGTAGTATTCTGTATTCAAGGTACTTCCCCTGGATGTTTTGTCTGAGTTGATCTAAATTATTAATCAGAGTACTTCTCTTGGATGTTTTTGCTCAAGTAGACAATGCTTAGTACAATTTGATGTTTCACAAGAAGTATTTTTCAGATCTTCTTTTCCCAGATGGATCTCACCAGACATTATTACATATCCAAGGCATGTTTTTGTCTGGGCAAAAAGCACTTGGCTTATTCATAAACAGTTTACATTCTTAGAGTCCTAGTCACTTATTTCTTCATAACATTGTCTGACACCACACTATGACAAATTGCTACTATATCATATGCTATGATCCACTATATGTGGGCAAATAATGCAAATCATCAGACCAATGGGCTTGCTCAGTTTGTCCCATGTCTTTTCCCTTGGTACATAATTATTTGAACCTATTGTCAGTTAGTTACTAGACATTTCACATGTTCACTCTGTGCTGATGCATGTCACACTTACACCGAACTGTGCCAAAGCTAAGTGCTGTACATCATTTTTTGAGTATATGGTTTCTATTGTATATGCTCCATTTTGTGTATCTGTGTTTGTGTGTATGTATATCAAGTCATCCCATAAGTAATGTTTGAAAATTTGAATACAGAAAGTGCATCATCATTTCTGTCTTTGTAGAAGGTTCTAATGACTAAAATATAGAGTAGGACGTGCATAAAAATGTTCAGACAAATAAAAGAAACTAACCCAACTCCACTTTATCAGATCATTAATCAAATAAATCCTGATGAAGATCGATGTGTCTGAGGAGCACATTAGGTATGTAATGCTTTATGAGTTTAAAAAAAGGCAACAGTGCAGCAGAAACTACATGAAACATTCAAGGTGTTTATAGTTCATTCTCTCAATGAAAAAAATGTTGAAGGTGGTTTCAAAAGTTCAGATCAGGTGACTAAAGCTTTAGTGATGCACCATGTTCAGGTCATTATGTTGAATTTAATGATAATCTGCTGCTGGCTGCACCTGATAAAGATTGTGCTGTAACAGTTTAAGAACTAACACATAAGCTTAATTCAACCCATTCAACAGTTCACCATCATCTGCAATAGCTTGGAAAGGTAACAACACTTGGAAAATGGGTCTCTCGTGATTTGACAGAAGCTAACCTTAGAGCAAGAGTGGACATTTGCACTTCTCTACACCCTCATCAATGTAATTTACCTCTTTTTGGACAGGTTAGTGACTGGAGATGAAAAATGGATGTGTTATAAACATGTTAAGCACTGCAGACAATGACTCAATGCAAGTACACTGGCTAAAGCACAGCCCAGAATGGACCTCCACCCTCGGAAAGTCTTGTTGAGTGTTTTGTAGGATATTTTTGGTGTGATCCACTTTGAGTTGCTGTCACTCAATGTAATGATTACATCAGACTTCTGTTGTCAATAGTTAGAACACTTGAATGTTCCACTGAAAGAAAAGAGGTCTGCTTTGATCAGTCATAATTGTGTTGTGTTACACCAGGATAATGTACAGCCCCATATGGCAAGGATCACATCTGCAAAGACTGAAGAGATGGATTGGGAAAAACTTCCAAATCCTTCTTATTCTCCAGACCTTGTCTCAACTGGCTATCATCTGTTCTAAAGCTTGCAGAACAATCTTGGTAGAAGAGAGCTTGGAACACATTAAGATGTTCAAATTACCTTCTCTATATTCTATTTGTCAGACCCTAATAATTTTTTAGAAGTAGCATTCAGAGGCTTATGAATCATTGCCAGGAAGTAATTAATAATAATGGAACATATATTTTTGATTAAATAACATTAAAAGTATTTCAATTCCTTTCTGTTTTTCTGAATCTAAAATCAGACTTTACTTAAGGGATGACCTAATGTTATATACTTTCCTTACTGGGTGAGAAACATACACATCTCCACAGATGTACTTTGCTTTTTTTTATTCTGGCACACCTATTCCATTTTCAGCAGTTGTTATCCACTTTTTTAATGTGTCATGCTCACATTTTTTCACATTGAAAATATTTTTCCAATAGGTTGTTACTTATCTTCTTTCACCAACTGATATGCCAAAGATTTAGTTTGTAAGTGCCAATTTTTTAAAAGTGAGGATTGTGCTAGAATTATGCATAAGCATCATGGCAAAGTAGCTTTTGGTGAAGGAAGGTAAATAACTTTTGAAAGTACATTTTCAGAATAGTGTTTTCAATTCCTAATTCAACAGGAAATTACAGAAATTCTTGAAGTACAGAATCATGTTTGTTAATTAGGATGTGTGCTCCAGTTATGGTGGAATTGGAGGGTGAAACTGATCCACTACAAATTGCAACAAAAGAGTTGAAGTAAGTGTCTACATGTTAATAAATTTTAATATCATAAATAAATGACTGTAAATTTACATTTTGCTAAGTGTGTTAGCATGTACTTCTGTCTTGCTATGAGTTTAAACAGTGAAAATCCTAAACAAGTATTTTTTTTCCACAGCAAAACAACTCAATAAGATACACTAATGTATGATGAATATATATAAAGGTTTGTGTGTATGATATACATATATATGCTTGGGTTCCACAAAGATTTCGTACTTTGAATACATATATATTTCATACTCTCTATTGTTCTTTCAAACATATATTACAAAACTTAAATTTAAAACCAGTAAAGTATCAGTAAAGGTCAAAGAAAGAAAATATCTAGATATTGAATTTTGTGAATCACATTGTATGCTTAATACAGCACTGGTTATAATTAGATGTATGCGATGTTCAAAATACTCAGTCTATAGCTCCATACAAATTAAGAACTCAACAATGTTGATGAGGTAAAATATAAAATAAGAACCCCATATCTTACCAGTTTTTGAAATATTGCTTACTTAATGAATGAAACACCTCTTTCCACTTTTGGAAATGGTTCCTTTTATACACTAACTTATCAACAGCTCAGAATGTCCCCTTAGTGATTTTCTTAGCCATTTTCAAATGTAACAGCATTCTCTCTTTCTTTCAAAACAAACCTTTATTCTGGTAAGTTGGGTCTTTAGTCTGTTTGAAATTTCATTTTTTCAGACACAAATAAAGCTTAGTGATTAAACTTGATAAGTTATAGTTGAAATCTGTGGTATCATGAAAATAATTTATGTTATTTTGGTTAATCAACTTTAAATGTAAAAACCTAAACAAAATTATTTAATTTCATATTCTCCACATGCAAAATTTGAAAAGGCTTAGCATCCTGTATCTAAGTTAAAAGTCATGGCTGGAAGAGATAATTGTTTGATTTACTTCGTCATTTACCATTCTTTATTTTAAGAAATGTAATAACATATTTGTAAATAGTAATGATCTATATACATTTGTAGTAATTTAAATGTGACTTCACTTTATGAAATACTAGTTCACTAAACACACCCAAACCATGGCCACTTTGTAAATACTGAAGGTCAGTTTTATATCATTGTTTCTCAGAGTACATTTAATGATAGAAATTTCAAGCCTTTATCAGATCATATATTATTTTTTCATCAGTGATGATTAAAGCCCAGTGAAATTTTATTTATATAATTTTATCTCACTAAATATGTTTTTTCTTATCCATTTTTAATTTGTTTTGTCTTGGCTTTATGTATACTGGAAATCTGCAAACCAAAATTACATGAGTGTGAGAATTTGTGATGCATGATGTACTAGCTTGCTTGTTGGCTGCATTTCCTTGTCTCATGGTAGTGTACTTTAGACATCAAGGTACAAAAGGAATTCTTAATTATTTGACACCTTGACGGATGATGACTGCCTCAAAAGTAAAATAACACCACTGTCACCACTATAAAATGAGCTTGTATATTCAGTTTTTTTGCATTAGAAAAAAATTGAGATAACAGTTATTCAGTGAAGACGTTATAGATAAAATTAAAATAATAAAATATTTTGAATTGATTTCAGTATGGTCTTGGTGAAATTATTAGTTTTTTTTTGTAAATTACCTAAACTTTTTTCAGCACTACATAGTTCCCTAGAAAGATTGTCTTAATAGTTTTGAACACAGAACTGCTAACTTACCCATATAAACATGCATGAAAGTGTTTTATTGAATTTTAGCTAACTACTGCTTCTCAGTCTGTTTTGTTATAATATGATATAGTTACGAAATGTGCCAAAAAAGCTCTTCTCTTTTTTCACTTTTAAAACCCAAAAGGCTTTCGTCTGATAAAAGTACAGTTTGGTGATATATTGCTAGCGGCAAATATATTTGTGACCATAGTTCACTATCATTACAGCCTTGATTAATTTTAAAACTTATGAAAAGAATGCTTTATAATTTTATCAATCATGTCTAACTTTAGTAATTGCTTCAGTGGAAAAAGAAAAGTCACCACAAATCTGAAACGAATGAATGTTATACTGATTTAAACCTGGTGTTATATATTGAGTGAAACCTTCTGATTAATAGTTTTTAAAACAAAAAGCCTGTTTACCTGTAATTTTGGTATGGTTACAGAAAACTCATTTTCATACAAGTAATTATAAATTCAGTGAAACTTTTTCTTTTTTTAAATCAAAGGAAAAACTAGCAACTTTATAAAATAAAAATGTTACAGGAAAATTTTAAAAGGGTGTAGGAAGGCTTAAAAACCAGTATCGAAAATCTGTAACCGTGGTAACCTGTTTTTGTTTCTTTTAAAAATTATATCTGTATGAAATTACTTATATGTCTTGATTTGTGAATTCATACAAATAGTACATAGAGAAGTAATTGATTTGTTAAAGCAATACTGAAGTTTCAAACTTCCATTTAGTTGTATTTGTCAATCTAATGAAATAAACCAGTCAAAAGATACATTGAATCAATATATCTCATAGAGTTAGAGTTAACTTATCCCGTGGTGGGCAGAGCACAGATAGCCCATTGTGTAGCTTTGTGCTTAATTCAAAACAACAACAACATTTCAGTTTGTCTTATACAGAGCTCTTAATTATTTCTAAATAGACCATCCAAAATGCCCTTCTCTTCATTGTAATTCAGCTGTTTGAGCTCATTGTTCCAGTTGCTCCTTTCTATGAGATTTGCAAGCCATAAAAATTTGGCAGGTTTTTCATAGTTTGGTTTTTAACAGTTTTATTTCTAAACCCACCATCAGCAGATACCAACCAAGCCAGACTTTTATCTGAGAAATTGTTTCAATATTAACCAGAGCCACAAAATTAAAATTGGTAAACTTAGATTGAGGTTTCTGTTTTTGGCACTTTGAAGTTTCTAGAAGTTCAAAAAATTATTGACCAGTTTTGCCTTTACATATTCACAGTCATCAGGTAACTTTTTTTTTTTTTTTCAAAATCTGTTTAATGCGATTTACAGAGAGCAACATGGTTATGGTGATGATCATCCTCATTCAACTAAATTCTTATCATTACCTCCACTTTCTAAGTGTGTCCAGATTATTCAATTCCAAACTTTTCTCTTGTCTTCTCTTCAGAAACCTCTCTTCATCGCAATAGTCAAGATACTGACTTTGTCTGTATTATGTTGGCAGAGATTTTCTGTTTTTATTTCATTTTAGTTAAGTATTTTGATTTGTGTTTGTCTTATTTCCAAATTTACTTAATCCTGTAGATGTAGGAGGGCCAACATGCATGTGTCACAATCTTTTTACAGAGTTCAAAATTTACTTGAATTACTTTGTTATCAATTTATTTTGATAAACATGGTATAAAACTTGGTTTTAACACAAATTTTTATACTACCTAAGTTTATTGTTTTAATTTCAAAAGGAAATATTAAAAAATTCTTAATATGCTATATTTAGTATATAGAAAGTAGAAACAACTTTCACAGAATTAATATCATATAGTATGAAGCTTAATTTTATGTTCATTTATTTTGTTTACTAGATATATATGCCAACAAATATACCAAATGAGTGAAACATTAAGCGTCACGTTATATAAGAAGCTTTGAATAAAGTGGTAACATTACATAAGCTCTTACCTCTTACTTTCTTCTTTAACAGGTTAAGAAAAATTCCGATAATTATCAGACGTTATTTGCCTGATGGAAGCTACGAAGACTGGGGTATTGATGAACTTACTATTAATGACTGATTTAAAACAACACCTGATCATTTTTAGACCATGTGTATGATGTAATTCCATGTTAGAAATGTGAACTTCGATAAGAGAATACAAAAGCAATAGACAATGTTACTATCACAGCACATCAATATGTTGTTGAAATACTTTGGTGAAGTATTTCGTATTTATAGCAATTTATTTAAAACTCTTAAGTAACTTGGCTTACCTAAAATAAAGGTCATTTTTATTCTGGGAACAATTTGATTCTGTATTATTGTATTATAATTGGAAAATCTTTAATATTCTGTTTGTATATTTGATCATTGTATTTTGGTGTGGCTGTATAAAATGAATAGTGATAATGAAGTTAGTTATGCAAAGAAACTAACCATATCAAGACAAATTTTTTGCTTTGCTTAGAAAATGACAAAGCCAGAGTAATCATTATCTCAAATCTTGTATAGAAAAGTCTATAATCAAAACTTTGTTGCTCTGAGTAAATATCAAAAGAAGGGTACATATGAATTCATTCCTATCTGATTCACAAAGATGAAATAGTCCATATAATTCAACTTAAATAATGTTGGCGAGTTGTTTACCATATTCATCTTGGCAAACTGCAGGGATATTTTTTAAGTGAGTTTCCTTTAGTGCAGATGACACCAATATTTAAAAGAAATGTGAAACAATTGCATTGTCAGTGTGCTTAGCCTGTATAACACCATCCCATCTTTCATCATCAGACATTGTCCATGGTGGTGTTGAAGCAGAGTTTTTTGAGACTTTAAAACATCTCTTCACATTATCTTTATCTAATACATTTGGCCTTATAAATAAATGTAAAAGACATCATAAGGAACAAAGTTGTTCTGTATGTTCAAAAATAATTTCAAGGAAAAACACGTAATGTAAGTCTTTCTGTGTGGCTTCTGTTGTTTTCAGGAGTATCGTGTACTAGAAAATGAGGCCGAAATATTTTTGTTGAGTTGTAATTTTATTTACTTTTATTGCTTAAATTTAAAATTAGATGGAAGATTACCTTCCAAAACAGGCTACATGTCAAAACACAAAAGTATATAGTAAAGTATTTACATAAAAGTAAAAAGTCTATGGTAAGATTGGTTAGGAATAAACACACTGTCTTTGCCATTATCAGTAAGTCAGTCTATTGATTTGAGCAAAGCTGGATACTTTGGTTAGTAAGGAATAAGTGAACCTTATCAAATAAAAATTGACTATTATTTTTAGTTACAGATTGTTCTTGTTATCACTTCTTAATATCTCACATAAGTGGCACTTGCACAGACTTAAAACATGATGAAAGAGAATTGCTTACTTTTACAAAGTTATGAAAACATTGTGGTGGTCTGAGGCTCAAAGTTAAGAAAAATTTTAATTGTGCACACAAAATCTCTAGTAATTATGACTTGTTTTACTAAGCAGTTTATGAAACATATTTTTGAAAAATTCTTTTGCTTTTTCACTTTGCCAAAATATAGGACAAAACTTAAAGCTAACAGTTATCAATGGTGACCAGAAAACCCACTTGTAGAGAAAAATATATGTATAAAAATGGCTGGTTTGGGTTGAGAAATTTTTTTCATGTGGAGGAACGAACATCGTTTCGACCTTTTTCGGTCATCGTCGGGAACTTAACAGTTATAATTTCAGACACTGATATTACAAAAATAAGTTCATTACCACTGAATTATTCTGTATTGAAGAAAATGAATTTTATTTCAAAGTATAATTACTTTGATGTGGACAAACATAATTAAGTCGTACCTATTCAAATATGAAGATATTTGAGTGGAAAGTAATCGCTCATTATTGTTTATTCTCTAACATGGAATCAATGGAAATTTAGAGTTATAACTCTTTTTACATATAAAATCTCTTTATATAAAAGAATCAACATGATTGAGATTTGTCTCTAAATTAATAATAGATATTTTTGTGGTGAGATGTATCGTGGCAGAGATCTAGGCAAATATCGAACTCACACTTATTTGTACTGAGGTTAAGCCTTTCATATTCTGTTATAAGTGTTTTTTGCGTATAGAGTTAAACATCTGAACTTAATGAAACCACCATAAGTAAAAATACGAATAAAGTTTACGTAAAACCTGCAGAGTTTTGGACTAAATGGGAAGCATTATGTGCATTGTGATCGGAGTAATTATCAAGATATTATTCAGAAAAATTTTCTTTATGATGGCGTTCAAAAAGTTTTGGATCTACCCATAGAAAAGTTACTCGTTCAACTACAGTTTGTATTTAAAGATACTTTCCTCCTCTGTCCCCATGTAAAAACAGTGTTGTGAAACCTTTATGCTCTTTTGAAAGAACTTTCCTTCGTGGCTCTGAGTCCTCCTTCAGTTATTCCTGTACGTGGTGAAGGGACCTCTCAAGAAAGGTTCTGTTCTCTCAGTTTACCTCCTTTGAGATCTAAACATATACCAAAGTGTTTGCCGTGCGTGGTGACTTTTGAAGGGGAAAAGAGGATCCTAGTGGTTTAGGGGTCCAACCATAACACACCATTTTGGCCTTGAATTCCTGCAGACGGACAGCCTTGGGATGGCTTCTAGGGTCAATCGAACGGTCCACTTGGACAAGGGTCAGCTAAGTACCAGTTTGAATGTTCTCAACAGATGTTGTGGACATTGTATTTGATGCTGATGTTTGGATATAGTTTCACGAAACCCTGGCATTGCTGCAATGTCCTTGTTTGGCATTGTAGTGCATCTTCTCGAAGGACTCCATGGTAGGTAGGGTATGTGGGCACCAAATCATTATTTGTTATTATGGATCCCCAAATAAAAATTTAAGCAAAATAGTGATAAAACACTTTATAGGTAAATGATCACGTCTTGAAGATTCTGAGCAGCAATCTTCAACTTCCGTAACATTTGTTTCTCGTTATTATATTCTCTCAGACAAACCTTAGGGCAAATGTCTCTCTTTTTATTCAGAAAGACGTAAAGGAGCTTGCTTGCTCTCCAGAGAAAGTCAAAAAGTTTTGCTCTGCAGACATATTGTTGGAAACATCCACATCTAACCACAGTGAACTTTTCTTACATTCAAAAACGATTGGGGATATACCCATTGAGGTTAAGCTTCATGCTACTTTGAACTCGTCACGTGGAGATATTGTTGAAAGGGATATGAAGAACATTTTGGAGTAGGAGATTCTCGTTGGTTTCTCCACTCAAGATGTTCCTGCAAAGACGTATCTCCACTGATAAAGACAGAATTATGATTGCGACCAATGCCTTCATTTTAATGTTTACATCATTGCATCCGCCTACGACCATCAAGGCAAGTTATTTTTATTGCAAGGTAAGGCCATATATTCCAAACCTTCGGGTGTTTTTAGTGTCAGCAGTTCGGTTCCTCAAAGATATGATGTAATAGATCCTTTACGAGTGTTTGTTGCGGTAGCAAGGATGACGATGGCTATGAGTGTGAAATGGACTCTCATTTCGCTACTTGCAAAGGCTCTCACTCATTCTACTTTCGTTCTTTCCGTTATGGTTGTAAGAAAAAGAGGTGCAGCCTTTGAAGACGATTCAAAACATTACTTACCCTGAGGCTCGAAAATTGCTTCCACCACTGAATTTCGGATATATGCTGGTGCACCTCGTTTCATTACTACTGCACTGTACCTCCAAAAGGATCATTGTCAACCATATCAAAAGTCTTTTATCTCCATGGTTAAAAAGGTTGATGAATCAACGTCAACACTCATCTCTTTCACTGACATTTATTCTAACAAACCCCCAAATCCACTTCCTTTGGTTACAGACATGGCGATTTCATTAGGTACATCTTCTTCTCCAACCCCAAGGTGCAAAACCATCATTCATCCACGTCCTAAACAACTAGAATCCTCTTCCAATTTTAAACACCTGCCCAATCGACTCAGGGCAAGAATACAGTACACAGGGCTTAAGAAACAAAGTGATACACATTATGAGACTCATGTTATATGCCTTTACAGATATTAAACGGCTCTCATTGAAATTACACGACACATTTTGAATAGTTTGTCAATCCCATTTTTATGAAATATCACATGTCCCAATGAATGAAAAGTAAAACAGGAAAATATTAAGCGACACTATTAAGAACCATATAAATACTACAAGAGCTTCCCACGTTTCTTCAAGACGTGACACTTGGTCAAATAGAAAAAAGCGTGGTGAGTTGATTTACAATTTGGATATTTTTATTATGTCGAAACGGAGAGAAATAATGTTATTTCTGACACGTGTACGCATACACGTGTTTGATTTTGTAATCTGACGTACACTGTACGTTTGTACTTGGTATACTGTGTGATCATTAGGGTATTGATTTATAGTAAAAGTATAATTCCCAATGACGTAGGGGGTGTAGCTGAACGCTCATATTTACATGAAGAAATTGCTGTATTTTCTGCTTCACCTATTGCTCAGATACAGAAACAGATGTTGTTATTGTTTTTTTCCATAAAGCACCAGCAGTTTATTAGAGGGCGGTGATAATCTAAAATTTCATGGATTAATGAGGTCCACAAACACAGTTCTTATGAGCCCTGTTGTAAAATCGTCGCTCAGACTAAATGGAGCGGAGGGGATGATGTAGGGCGCGTCTGGATCCAAGCGGCCCGAACCTGTCGTTTATTGTATTGGCGTTCGACAATAAAACCATTTCAAATAAAACTATTCAATATGTGTTTATAAGCTACAGAAAGCTAAAATATGTTCAGTAAAAATAAAAATAATGGAATTTGTGTCATTTTATACTTATATATAGAAAAAAATGAATCAACTTTATCTATGTTAGTTTTTTTGGGTTCTAAAAGGTTTGATAAAGCTCTCACTCCGCAATTTGCCTAAAGAAACCTATAGCCAATGAACTATATCAAAACAAAATATTTACCCATTATAACAAAAATAATTAACTTATGTAGAAACAAATAGCATGTTTATGAAAAAGCTGTATGTGATGAAGAAAAATGAATTTCACTTTCGTATTAATCGTACAGACATCACTGTAGAACATGTAAAAATAAAGAGAATAAAACAATCGCAGGCCTGTGTTATTGAAGTCACTTCTTGAAGTTTCAATTTTATAATACATGTACATTTCATGACCTGATAGTTAAAGCCTTGTGTGTGTGTATGGAGAGGTTATAATGTAACAGTAATCCAATTTTTGGTAAAAGAGTATGGCGGTGGTTGATGTTGACGAGATAGGTGTTTTTTCTCTAGTCTACCCGCTCCCAAGTGTTTGTTTGTTCTCTTATAGCAAACCCGCATATGCTGAGTCCACTAAAAAGAATCGAACCCCTGATTTTAGCGTTGTATATCAGCAGATTTTTTGCTGTACTAGCGGCTTCCACATAGCACACGATATGTCCTCGGACTCACACCGCTAAAAACCAGGATTTGATATTCGTGGTGAACAGAGCAGTGATAACCAATTGTGTAGCTTTGTGCTTTATTTTAAATAAACAAACAAACTAGTCTATCTCTGCTAAATTAGTGATGGCTTGTGTAGATAGCCATCACGTAGCTTTGCGAGAAATTCAAAAGAAACCAGTCGATAAATAAAGTTATATTTTATTGAAAATAATTCTAATACCTCAAAAATCTGAAATATGTTTCTCATAAATACCCACTTTGTTCGGATTTTCACAGTTCATGTCAATTTTAATTTGGTTTTGAGATATATTTCGTTAATATCTATAAATAATTTAGTTACACATCAATTGCCCTGCATGGCCAGATGCTTAGGGAGCTCGACTCGTGATCGGAGGGTCGCTGATTCGAATTTCCGTCACACTAAACATACTCATCCATTAAACCGTGATATAATGGGATATTCAAGGATATTACTCAAATAATTTAAATGGAATAAAATAAATCTGTACTGGCAGTCACATAATATGTACAGAAATTAACACTTACTCAACAGTCATACCAGCATTTCCACATCTATTTATATTGTTTGGGTCCGGAATGGGTAAGCGTGTTAAGGTGTGCGACTCGTAATCTGACTCGTATCCCCGTCGTAGCAAACACCCTCGCCCTTTCAGTCACGGCGGCGTTATAATGTAACGGCCAGTCTACTCTTCGTTGGTAAAAGAGTAGCCCAAGAGTTGGCGGTGGGTGGTGATGACTATCCCTCGAGCCTTACATTGCTAAGCCTTACACTAAAAATTTGAATAATCCTTAGCTAGGTTTTAGTAGACTTAAACTTCTTCAAAAACTCTTCTAAAATTAATTAAGAAAACTGTTGTATAATGAATAATTAATAACTATATCATATTTGTAAGGGAAAAATAAGTTATACTTTCACAGAATGGTTGTAGCGTTTTATAATTCGTTTCATATCATAGCCAAAATATTCCAAATTCTCTGCCAGGTTTGTTTTTATTGCATTACTGGTTAGTTAAAATATAAGTATTTGATTTATTAAACATTTAGACATGAATAAAGCAATATTATTTTAAGCACAAAAAAGATAGAAAACTGCGTTGTTTTTATGAGAATTATCATGATTCCTTTAGAAGATATATATTTGTTTTATTTCTTCCTTTTTAGTGGCTCTAGATTCAAAATACAGAGCTACTCGACAACACATCTTGAAAACGTAAGGTGTTGATACTTTTCATAATGAAGCTACAGTTTTAGGACATGTCAGACTACAATGCAAACAGATTGTTCTTGCATTGCAGTGAAAATCCGGAAGTACGGAGTTCTATAAAACAACAAATTTAAAAGAAATTAACACATATTATAATAATTAAATTATCCATTGATAGTATGAAAAAACTATTTGCTTTATTCTGAGTACATTGGTTTCTATTTTAGGTATTTAACTTAAAAGTAGGATTAATATATCGATATGATGTAGGTATTCAGGTGAACAAAAAAATCTGTAATACTTTTATAGATAAGGGAACATTATCGTGTTTATTGATATTTAGCAACTTATAATTGATGCAAAAAGAAATTACTGCTGTTTACATCAATACTAATTAACAGGAAACCTAAGTGACAGTTGAATTGGAAATCTGTTGATGAGTCACAAGCTGTAAATCTACGTAAGCTTGGCAACAGTTAGCCGAACTGTTCAAATCTGTTGTTTATTACGATTTATTCTACTGTTTACAAGTTTGTTTGTATTTAAAAGTGTAAAGCATTTTTTTTTTGTAATTGATTCTTCTTTTCTTGTTCAATTAAATCTATAAAACAACCAGTTTACTGTTTGGCAATCTGTAGTAGCCCAGGCAAGATTTAAAGTTCTAGTATTTTGTGTACGGAATAACACAAGCATGTGATATGTTGTTGTTTTTTAGAAATAAGCACAATGGGCTATCTGTGCTCTGCCCACCACGGGTATCGAAACCCGGATTTTTAGCGTGTAAGTCCGCAGACATACCGCTGAGCCACTGGGGGGCATGTGATATGTTACTGATGAAGTCACGAAAAGAAGTATTATCGATATCATTTACTTTCAATTGCGAAATTTTCAAAGATGACTTCAAAAAAAATACTAAAGAAAAAACATCTTTTCTGATTAATTTTGTAGGTCGAAGAAAACGTCTCGTGGAGTAAAATATACAATTTAACCCCTGATCCTCCAACACAATTTCCCACTAAATTTCAATTTTTATTGCACATTTTAGTTTATTTTATATTTGTATATTACATAAAAAAGATAGAAAGTGTGAAAGAAATATTTTTTCGGTTGTGTAGCTAAAAACTTCCACAGTATAATAAGATGAAATAATAAATAATATTTTGTTTTTTTAACTTTCACAGTATTATAATCCGAAATATTAAATCCTATTTTATTTTTTTAACTTCCACAGTATAATAAGATAAAATAATAAATAATATTTTGTTTTTTTTAACTTTCACAGTATCATAAGACGAAATATCAAATCCTATTTTATTTTTTTAACTTTCACCGTACCGTATTTTCATGCAATTTTGATGACAAGGGTGCAAGGAAGTCGTGAATGTGGAGGTGCCATAAGTACAATGAGTGTGAGTATAATAAGCCTAATGAAAGACATAGTATGAGATAACCTATCATAGAGTGAAGTGCCTAAAATTTAACATGAAAGTAAAATATCGATTTAGTTTTAATCTTAAATCGTTTCTGACCTAGACTATTTTCTGTTGCATCGCCAACGTTTATAAAAATAACTTATTTAATCAACAAAAACAATTTTTTTCCGGTTTTTGTTGTCTGTAGATTTCACTTTGTACTTTCACCAAACAGACTAACAACAATATTATATTATACTATTGTAATACTAAGCAGTTGTTGTTGTTGTTGTTTTAAATTAAGCATAAAGCTATACAATGGGCTATCTGTACTCTGCCTACCACGGGTATCCAAACCCGGATTTTAGTGTGTAAATCCACAGACATACCATTGAGCCACTGGGGGGCAATACTAAGCAACTATACTTTTATGTCTTCTTGTTGATCAGGCTTGATTTCGCAACATTTATTTATTTCGGCTAGCTAGGTTTGGGACGGTAGTACTTTCTCAATCATTTTTGAAAAACTATAGGCTAGTACATATACGTTTGTATCCTCTCTCAAATGTTACTAAAGCAACAAAAATATTTATATTAAGTTATTTCAGCTATTAGGTATATCTTATATAATTTACTCATTAATTCTAAATGCTATCTACTCAACTGATTGAATGCTTATATAAAATTAAGCAAATAATATTGTTTTCTAATAATTATTATTACATCCTTGCATGTAAGTATACTGATAATTAAAACAACTTCCCGTCACACAAAACATGCTTGCCCTTATAGCCTTGTGAAAGTTATAATGTGACGGCTAATCCCACTAATCGTTGATAAAAGAGTAGCTCAAGAGTTGGCTGTGTGTTATGATGACTAGCTGCCTTCCCTTTAGCCTTGTACTGCTAAATTAAGGACGGCTAACGTCAAATAGCTCTCATGTACCTTTGCAGAAAATTACAAACAAACATTAAAACAATATATTCACAATCGAAATCTACTTACTCGTTCGTTTCTGGGGGATCCTTTTGTCTTCAAGATAAATTCCATCATAGAAATTATACAGGCAAATCCGAGACCGGTGAGCAGGACAACAAACACACCATCAACATTAGACAAACCAAGTTCATTTGTGGAGGCGCTATGCTTCTTTTCTTTATGTTTACACTGTCTTCCATTTTCTTCAGACCATCACTTTTCTTGAAATATGTATAAAATTCTATCCTCTTGCAACTCCAATATGACGTTAGATATTGGTGTTCGGTATGGTGATCCTTAAATAAGTGTAGATTGTTTTTTTTGTTAAGTGCAAATCTCTAACTGGTTTTTTTGTCTGATATACAACAACCAAGTTCTCACGTTTTTTTAACATTTAAATTTAATCATTTCATCCCAAAAATTGTTATACAACAATAGTAACTAAGATATTTTAGAGAAAAATATGCATATATATATATATATATATATATATATGTATTAAAGTTTTACATTCTTCGTCTTTTCGATCATTCTCAAGATAAGCAGAAAATTCAATAACAACAGGTTTGCTGAATGTAACATCTTTTCAAGACAGTTGACTTTGATTTTAAGATATAAAAAACTATTGTTTTTACTTTCTAGAGTGGCTATTTCATAGCCTTTTGTATCTAATAAACCACCTATTTGTTCTAATTCGCAGTTTCTCGCTGTTACGTATTCAATGGATGCTGACTGCAACAAATGAGCATAATTTCTATTGAAAACTCTTTCAACTCCACCTAGATTTGACTCAATAAAGACTACTGGTTGACACTGCATTACTTTTCACATTGTTTTGTATAATTCTAGAGTAGATTCCTGAGAAATTACAAAAGCGTGGTATTGCATAGAGTAAAGAGTTATTTGTACCTTCAAGAAACTCTATAAAAGACAGCAAAGTTTTATATATTCATAAAATACATACAAAATTATCAATATTTCTAAACTGAAGAAACCAACACATTTGATACATTTCGGACGTTCTCGCTAAATCAAAGTGAGATTTTTCCAAAGTTATTATATTATTTAACTATACACAATATAACAGAAATTTTACTATTTCTTGTTCCTGGATAGTAAGTGTTATTTTCCAATTGCTTATGCCTAAAGTAAATAAATAAGACCTTTTTTCTAATCAAACTTTGCTTTTGTGACCTGGGTTACGAAATTTTCAATTTTTTTCATTTTCCAGAACATTCCAGGTACCTTCAGTGCTGAGTGGATGATAGATAATTTTCTCTAACTTACAAGAATTTTCAAGGACTTTCTAGAATGTTGTAGAAGCCTCATAACTGTCCTGCTTCATATAGAAAATAAGTATTTGTCTCTTTCCCTGAGTCAGTTGGTGCACCTCGAAAAAAAAATACAACAGCGTAAGGACCTTGCTAGAAACTTTGAAGTATGATGAGTATCGATGGAAAATTATTGAAAACTTCAAAATAGTGGCATTCCTGATGGGTCTCCAAGGAAGCCTTACCAGGTTCCCCTGTTATCTTTGCCTATGGAACAGCAGGGATACCGCATCGCACTTCAAAAGAAAGCACTGACTCCAAGGGACCGAGTTCTCTGTGGGGAGGCACAAAATCAAGTATGTGAGACACTAGTGGACATCCTGAAGATGTTGTTCACACCATTGCACATAAAATTTGGACTTATGAAACAATTTGCCACCATTCTTGATAAGGAATCTGCAGTCTTCAAGTACATTCGAGGCAAAAATCAAAGATGCTATCTTCGTTAGACTACAAATTCAAAAAGAAAGGCGAGCACTTTCACCAAAATATATTGGAATTTGAATGCCACAACCGAGAACCCTTTATCGAAAATATGATGGGAGACGAAATTTGGGGTCAGACACATGAATGTGATTTACATTACAGTCGCAAATCTCAAAAAAACTACTTACTTCTGTACATTTTTCTTCATTTTTGTAAACCTTTAGTGTAAATATATGTAAATCTTGACTCATATGTTGTTTTATTCAGACCTTATGTTAACAAAAGTGTACAAATTTACCCGTTTTTACATAGAAAATAGGTTAAGTTCTAAATTTCATCATCCAGGTCACAAAAGCAAAGTTTGAAGGGAATAGTGGACATTTTATGTATTTTTACAACATAAACAATTAAGAAATATCACATACTATCTAGAAAAAAAATTTGTATTACATAATATTATATATATTTACCATTTGTTGCTGATCTTGAACCATCTACTATTTCTTCAACACACATAATGAAACACATGAAAACATGGAATCAAAAAGAGCAACATAATAAATCTGTGTATTTTTCGCCATCTTGCATGAGTTTCTTATCACACTTCAGACAAAATGAATAAAAAATTGCGTAACTTTTTTCATCTTGGAAAAGGCTTTCGTTGATTTTCATTTTAAGCATCCGTATTGCCCCCCAGTGGCTCAGCGGTATGTCTGCGGACTTACACGCTAAAATCCAGGTTTCGATACCCGTGGTGGGCAGAGCACAGATAGCCCATTGTGTAGCTTTGTGCTTAATTCAAAACAACAAAACAACAGCATCCGTATCGGATTTCCGAATGTTTAGACAAATCGGTAGCACTTTGAATTGGAAACTCCATTCTCTGTACTGTTAGAAATGTAGCAAGATTCGCCGTGTATGATGAAACCATTATTAATGTATAAACCACCACATGGTAGCTGCAAGGCGGTCGATACTGCTCTGAAATATTTAAAACAACTAGTTTGAGTTATAACTGACAATAAGATGATAAAGTATACGTATATGTGCTAAATTAATCAAGTTTTAAACATTTTTATCAATCAAAACTAGCTTATACCAACTTTCTTATAGTATTTTTTTTCATTCCACGAGCTAACCAGTGTCAGATTGATTTGTGGATTTAGTTTTGGGAAACAAGAGAACGTACTGTACGGTGAAACCAGAATGTAAATGTATTGCGAAAGAAAACTACTTTCTAGAACTATTTTATTCTTAAATTTTTCTGGATAGAAGTAAAACCAATAATATTCAACACAAAACTATATATGTCATATATATTAATATAAAACCAACATAGAAACGCTTTTACTAAATCCAGTAGTCAAATATTTCTGGATGCATAATCATAGAGCAAATAGCATAAATAGTAAATAAGTATTGATTTCATAAAAAAGAAAAACACGCGTTGCAGTCGTTCTAAATAGTGAGTTATTATCCGTTATATAATATTCGGTAAAATCAACACGAGCATGTCATGTTCCCACTAAAACCCAAAATGACATAAGACAATTTTTTTATAAGTAACGTGATATTTATAATCTCATGAACTCTAATGGTTGACTGTACAGAACTTATTTTAGAATACATACACTGTTTCAGTTTGAAATCCTCTATGAATGTTTATTGTACCAAGTTGAACCTCATTTTACTTACTTTGGAACAATTTCGGATCCTTGTTGCATCAAAGATCCTATATTAAACCAAAAACTATTGGATAAACTGAACTGATTTTCCAAAATATTGGAATCTGAGTTATGAGGAGTAGAAGGTACCCATTCGTAAGGCGTTTGTCGAGCAAGTAGAAAGAAAAGTAAACTGACACTCGCGTAAGTTGACGCCATATACATCCAAACCTCCAAGGAAAGTGGCATAAGAAAGGAAAATAACTTTGGAACGTTTTTGGTGGGCGTCTTGAAGAGAATACTGATTCCTAAGTTCATGAAAGGTGAGATAAACTACTTCTTCTCTTTCATAAGTAATGGTCAGATCAGCAGTAGCTAAGTCAGCTTCCTAATTAGGAAAGAAACAAACTAATTAAGCCTCGTCCGAGAATAACAATAAAACAGAATTGAATTTCATAAAGTGATATTAAAATACAACAAAGCTGAGTTTATTAAGCAATAAAAACTGAATTAAGTCAGAATCCTGAAGTAGAAGAAAGAAATATCAGATTCTTTAAGTGAAAAAAATGACATAAGTCAGTTTCCTTGGTAACAGTACAATAGATATAAATTAACACACTCTCATTGATAAGTATGTGTATAATATTAGTCAATTTCACTGGTAACTGTAGAAAATGAGTTAGGTCAGATTTCCAAATGACAGTATAAAAGCGGTTTTTATAGTTTAATAACTTGATGACCCCATTTAACTGTTTTTCTTGGATGTTTATTTTTTTTTTTAAATACAAAGATCTGTGTATATGAAAAGCAGCATTCCAAACTTTTGTGATAATTATACACATGAGCTAAGTCAGTTCCTTGATTTAAACACAACATCAAGTAAGTTTTGTTCTTTGATAATTATACACAATATAGATTGAGTCAATTTTCTTGCTGACTATTAACATATCTATCAATATATGTATACGTGTGTGTGTGTAAAAGAGAAATCTGCTTAATTCTCGCAAACCATTTGACTAGTCTCCACTGAACCTTCCACGGTGACTCCTACGGTTTTCAGATGTAACATGGAGAGGTAAAAATTTCTAGTGGGGGATAAATCCCCATACAAATAGTGAAAAGTTACTAAATCGACACAAACTGACACAGTGACACAGGATGATATTAAAAATATCATAAGGAAATTGTGTTTCCATTTAATCAATACAAATAAATATCAATATGTCTTTACGTATACATGTTTTTATAAATTCCATATTTCTTGATCAATAAGAATCAAACTTGCTTTTCACAGTGATATAGGATGACGTAAGGAAAGACACGAGGGGAGATGGAACCCCCATTTATTTCATGTCTAATTTTGGATAAACTACCAAATCAGCAAAATGTAACATAAGGAATATCATGAGGGGAGTTGTATTTCAATTTAAACTCCCTCTATATGTTTATATGTGTTGGTGTCTGTCTTCTAATTCCTTGCACAGTATTTGACCAATTTCCTCCAAACTGGGCATGCTGACTCCTTTGACTCCCGAAAGAAACATAAAGGGGTCAAAACTCCCAACATGTTTTCGGCAACAACAAAGAAGTAGCAACTTAGATTTTCAAAATAACTTGTAACGTGTAGTCCATTTAATTAATTTGCTAATATTGCAACACCATCAATCCATTTTTTTCGAAACAGTGAGAAATGTTACTGTAAAATAAATCTTCAAAACTTACGACACTTTATTGAGATAGAACCACTTTCTTGGGTAGTTTTGCTAATAACCATATGTTTTTCATTTTTGATGTTAGTATAAATTTCTGGCTTACTTTACTGTGGTGTTTTGAGGTTTTTGTTTAAATAGAATCATAATTAAAGAATACATCCACAGAGCTTCCACCCCTAGAGATAAGATGTATAACGTGACAAATAACAGTACAATGTACTGGTAATTTAAAAGCACATAAGATCCAATATTTTATTTTGTAGTGTTTATCAGCAAGTATAACCTTGAATGATTCTTAAGTTTTTAATTCAATATAAACCTGTTATTAGAATAAGAAATTACATTGTGTTTATATACAGAATGGGTTATTGAAAGCCCTTTAACTTTAGCGACAAAAATCAGTTTTCTGTGTTTCAAAACTTCTGGTAGATGGTATTTCATCACTCTTCCGGAGTAGTGAGTTAACGTGTACGGAATTGTTAGCAAGCTTTTGAATTTCAGTGATATTCCGTTAATAATCGTAATGTTTAAAGTTGTTCATCTAAGTTAAAATCAGTGTATTAGGAGTCAAAAAAGATTGGTCATTAAAGACTTTTACTTGAAATCGAACGTATTGGGCTACTGTTGCGTTATTTTCATAAGTTTGATTGTAATGAAAACAGTACGATTAAAATTATACTCATTAATTGTTTCAAACAAGGGAAGTTGATCAAAATATGTTCTGTACTTAATTATATTGTTTCCGTCTTTGGTTGAGAGCTGATATAAAAAATCTGATCCCTTTTCTTTGGTATAAAATTCAACGTATTTGACTTTAAGCTTTTCTTTAATTATTATCTATTTTGGAGAAAAGTAATACATTTGATTAACGTTTAAAATGCCAACAAAGGCCATGTCAAATATTTCAAATAAATAGTTAAGAAGCTGCAAGAAAAGGATAAATAAATCGAAGGAGGAAAAAGGAGTAAGGCTAAAAAGTGATGCTTGGAAAAAAATGGAGGAGTTGAGATACACGCACAAAAAATGAGGGAGGTAGAAGTTTAGAGAAACTGGTGAGGAAAGATTACATCTGAAGCTGATTACAGTGATTCCGAATGTGGTGTATGGAAAGTCTTAATGTAAAATTAAAATAGTATGAAAAACTAGGTTTTGTTTTTAAATAATTGGTTTTAACAGACATTTTCTTTTTACTTTTAAATACATATTTTAAATACTTTGAACACCTTTGCAGAGGACGGGTAATTCAGGTAGTATACAAGCTAAGTCGTTTTCCTTTATGATTACAATATCTTCTATGAACATAAACCAACATGATAAGTATTTTTATCATGAACGTTCATAAGAATATGTGACAACTTTCATCACTTTTTCAAAATCGCCAGTTTTAATTACTTATTTTATTTTAATATTATTAATCTTTCATCAATAAATGCATTTTAATGTTTACAAGCCACGACCGTTTTGAATAGTTTTCGTGTCATTCTCTTAAATTTGTCCTTATTCTACCATTTTTTTCAACGATATTACGCGTTAAAAATAAATCTTAGTATATTTGTAAAGTACTTAACGCAGTCAGAAAGAACTTGCTTGCACCAAAGTTTATATAATAATACTACGAGTACTGTAAACAAAATATACTCTTCAAAAAAAGAAACGCAAAAGGAATATTTTTGTTACTTTAAAGAGAAATATACGTAATAACGTTACAAGCTCAGAGTATGTGATATTACATATGTTAAGGCACTGATTGTCAGACCAAAATGACAATAAAAGTTGCGCACTTTAAAATCAGTGTCCAATAAATTTGTTTGAGAGATCTGCATGTTTTGCAAGTGCATCATATGCAAACTCAATATAAAAATGAGGGGTTCTCAGTTTCCATAGCTCAGTGTTAAGCCACCGACACGCAATACAGTTACGCCAAAACTGACTGAAGCACAACGCAACAACGCCATTAGTCGCTTGGAAGCAGGCGACTCTCGATCAGATGTTGCCAGAGCTGTGAATGTCCATCAAAGCACCATCACAAAACTATGGAATCGTCACCAACAACATGGATCAACTCGTGACCGTCCACGATCTGGCAGACTTCGTGTGACCACGCCCGAACAAAATCGCTACATCCAGTAACGTCACATTCGGGATTGGACCACCACTGCGACGTCTACTGCCTCAACCATATCAGGGCTGCGTAGGATTTCCGATCAGACCGTACGCAACCGTCGACGAGATTCTTAAGCCTAATGTGCAACCCATCATGGTGAACGTCAACGACGTTTTTCAACATGACAACGCCCGTCCTCACACAGCCCGACTCACCACTGTCTTTTTGAAACACCACAACATCAACGTTCTTACCTGGCCCTCCATATCACCAGATTTAAACCCCATCGAACATCTTTGGGACGAGTTGGACCGACGTTGCGACAGCGACAAACTCAATCGCAGACTCTACCACAGCATGCAGCAGCTTTGCAGATTGAGTAGACAGCCATTCCACAGGATTTGATTCGTTATCTCTTCGCTTCCACGGGCAGGAGATGCCAAGCAGTTATTGATGCTAACGGGCGGCATACTCGTTATTGACATTGAGTGACGTTAAACTTCAGCTTGTGAGCATAGACTTCGCCTTTACAGACTTTGGATGTTGTAAATGTGCAAAGTTTCACACATGTCATACAGAACTACCCGGAATAAATTTGTTAATAATATGTCTCAAATTTTACCTTTTGCGTTTCTTCTTTTGAAAAGTATATATTTATAATAGTGTAAAGAGTATGAAGAAGTTATGATAAACACGTACCAAATAAAATAACAACTAAAAGGTATTTATAGCAAACTATGAAACTACTGACGCTACAATAATGCGACGTAATGTACAAATGGAAGGTTGTAATAAAGACAAACTTGGCTAAATATGCAG
This sequence comes from Carcinoscorpius rotundicauda, assembly GCA_011833715.1. Classification (NCBI taxonomy): domain Eukaryota; kingdom Metazoa; phylum Arthropoda; class Merostomata; order Xiphosura; family Limulidae; genus Carcinoscorpius; species Carcinoscorpius rotundicauda. The sequence continues at coordinate 88,994,981 of CM022397.1, forward strand.
AAATGTCTGAATGTTTGTACTGGAAATGAAAAGTATCTGGCTTTGAATGAATTGTGTATGTTTATTTTAGGCCTAATAAGTCAAGAAAAATCGTAATAATTGTATTTAAGGTAATGCTAATCTTTGTTTGTGAAATTACACGAGGGTTAAGTGTGGTTTGTGCGTAGTACTTGACACAAACAAGAAACACTAGAGTTTAAATCGAAGTCAGTATTTTCGTGATGACAACGACACTGTACCATCACTGCATTAAAAAGTTTCACTGACCAATAAACAGATAAATTGATTTTGAATCGAAAAGCCGATATGCAATCCCGACGCCTTGGAAAAATACTTTAACCACGATATTGTATTTGTCGCGTTTGAGCGAGACATTTGCGAGAAAAGTTCTGGATAGACAAGTGCAATCGTGTAACGTGTACAGATAATACATTATCATTTAACCGAGAACTGTTCAGACAAATAAACACGATGTTCATAAAAACTTTACAACTCATCCAAAACCTGTCACAGTGATATTCATGCTATTGATTTTTTTGATGATTTGACTTGCTGCATAAAGCTACACAAGGGCTATCTGTGCTAACCGTCCATAATTTAATAGTGTAGGACAAGAGAAAAGGCAACTAGTCATCACCACCCTCTGCCAACTCTTGGGCTACTCTTTTTACCAACGAATAGTGGGTTTGACCGTTACATTATAACGTCCCCACAGCTGAAAGGGCGAGCATGTTTGGTGTGACGGAGATTCGAACCCGCGAATTACGAGTCCAGTGCGTAAACCACCTAAACCATGCCAGGCCTAACGTTATTGATAAAGATATAAATCCAAATCGTTCGTAAAATAAAAGTAATTTCTATTTCAGGGAAAAAATATTATTTAACAGTTTTATGCATTCGGTCATTATTGATATGCCTTACACTATTTTACGTTATTAATATCAAAAGGGTGTATTGTTTAATTGTTTTCTTTAGTAAAAGCATGCTCACAAGTATATCTCCCGCTCTTTATGACAATCCTTGTAATTAGTTGGATGTTTGAGGGTTATTCTGAATGTTAATCTAAACCTTAGCCTGTTTTGTATTTTTGGAGTTACTGATGATAAGGAAAGTGATGCTTTTGTTTTGTTATATTCTTTGCTTAGGGTTTAAAACAATAAACATTCAACAGAGTATCACTCACTATTAACCTTATTCAACTCCATCATCAGAAACAATAGTAGTTAGTGGATACGATGTAGTTTAAAAATACATACGCAATTCGGAAAATTGGATACCAAATGAAAACGACGAATATATTATGGTGGAACTTCTATCAGTATACATTAAAATTCTCAAAAAAAGATTTGGTTAGGTATTTAGTGTTGAAAATATAATAGGCCTAACATGATGTCTTATGACAAATACAAGTAATAATTCAAACGTTTCACGTATTAAATAGTACTTTGCTTTTTCTATTTGTTTGATCCGACATGGTAATTTGATACACCTTGTTAATCAGTTCTCGTATCATGTCGTTCAATTCGCCGTGCTCGTTCTTGCTTCCATGAGAGCTGTCACGAACTACGTGTATATTATACTTGAAACCTAGTCTCTTGAAGATTTCCTCAAGTATATCCATAAAGTAACCTTCAAATAGATCGTTCCAAGTTAGGTGATCCACTGGCTCTTTTAACATCGAGTAGGGCGGATTCTAGGAAATTATTATAATTAATTTCTCCAGTGAGGTCATTGTTATGTAAATGTCATGTAAATGTTTTGTAAACGACAACATGTCGTGTTGTGTTTAAATTTTCATTTCTATTATTGATATTTCCTTATTTATATTACTGTTTCAAAGTTTAAACAATAAAATACGTTGTTCTTCATTTAAAATAATATTTAGAACTTTATAGAATTAGGTAGATCAAATATATGACTATAAATGGAAATGTTTGGCGGCCTAGCGTCTAGAGGTAGAGTCTCGTGCAAAAACATACATGCGCAGATTACTCTGTCGAAGTACCGATGAATGCTCGAGAAAAGATGCCTACAAATATATAAACAGACGAAGATGCGAGAAAGAAAGGAGTCAGACATTAGTTTTATTCGAAAGAAGAAGAGTCAGCCATTAGTTTATATTTAATTCAAGAAATAGTGTCTTTGTTCGAGAAGTTTTCAACGTTCGCTGTGTGGTCATTCAACTTAACTTTGTGACTAGAGCTAGATCTACAGAAAGTGTGATTTTGTTTCATCAATCTTTGCGATTCATTTGAATTACTGGTTGTGCTGAGTGTCGACACGTACGGGACTGTTTAAGAGAAACCGAGGCAAATTGGAAAACAACAAATTTGGAACATTCATCGTAAATGGAACGTCATCAAAATTATTGAACTGTGAATTGTTTCTAGACTTTCATTCTAGATCATTATATTAGATACAGGCCAGTACCATTTTGTGTTGTAATTGATTTTGAATGTTAAAACTGAATGTCTGTCATTGTTAATATATAATTTACGTTATATCTGTTACATATATATTAGTTTACTGAAATAAATTATACAAACTGTTATTTGTGACTTTCTGTTGCGTTCATAAAACATAAAAAAAAAGTAACAGAAAATTGGGGGCCCGTCCGGGATTGCTCAAACAATTTAATTATATTAGATTTTTATTCTACACAGATAGACAGCTTGTATATTCAAAATGGCATTCCAACTTGAAGATTTTATAAACAAATTTAATCAGAATCCCTCTTTCGAATTGATCAGTGAATTAAACAAATCTGAATTGCTTGATGTTGATAAACATTTTAGTTTGGAAGTGAAGCAAGCAATGAAGAAAGCAAATATCAAACGAATTCTTGTTGAACATTTGGTCAGCCAAAAGGTTTTGCCTCAAAAAGTTGTACAACAATTGCCTGCCGCTCCTTTTGACCCAAATTTTGAATTAAAAAGAATGGAAATAGAAATGAAATTTCGTTTAGAAATTGAAAGCAAACGTCTTGAAGCAGAACAAGAAAACAAACGCCTTGATGCCGAAATACAAATAGAACGCATTAAAGCTGATAAGGAAATCAGAATGAGAAAGGCACAGACAGAAGAAAAAGTTGTTCAAATGCGGTTGGATAATTTTGATGCTTCCAAACAAATTCGTTTAGTACCTCCATTCAATGTAAAAGCTGTAGATAAATATTTTCAGCAATTTGAAAAATTGGCCCTTAGGCTAAAATGGCCTACCGAATATTGGACAGTATTACTTCAGAGTGTTCTCATGGGTAAAGCCCAGGGTGTATTTTCCAAACTCACGGCCGAGCAAAGTTATGATTACGAGCACGTCAAAAATTGCATTTTAAATGCTTATGAATTGGTACCTGAGGCATACAGACAAAAAATTTCGATGATTACAAAACGTTTGACAACCAAACTTATGTCGAATTTGCTCGTGAAAAAGAAATTCTATTCGACAGGTGGTGTGATTCCAAAGAAATCAAAGATGATTACACAAAACTCAGAGAACTCATGTTAGTTGAAGAGTTTAAAAGATGTATTCCCGTAGAGCTAAAAACTTATATTGATGAACAAAAAGCTTCCAAAATTCATGATGCTGCTTTCTTGGCAAACGAGTATGCTTTGACTCACAAAGATTTCTCGTACAAGAGCAAAACAAGTCACACAGCAAAGAAATTCAATGACTCATTCAAACATTATGCAAATATCGACAAAGACAAAAAAAGAGCAAACTTCTGATTCTCAAACAAAGACTTCATCTTATTCTCAAAGCTCGTCATCTACCAAAAACGTGTCATTATCATACAAAACATGTGCTTATTGTAATAAACCTAGCCATCTGATTTCTGAGTGCTATAAGCTCAAAAACAAGCCATCACCCCATAGTTTCATTTCTCCCTTGTTGGATACATCATTGGTTCCCAATGATTTTGACTCTGTCCAGTCCACTGTGGATTCCAAGTCCAATATTCTTGATGTACCTGAAGATCTTGTTGAGGACAAATTTAAGCCTTTCATCACTGAAGGTTTTGTTTCTTTTGTTGGCGATTCACATCTACAACCAATTAAAATCCTGCGGGTACTTGAGCTTTTCAGAGTTTGATTTTGGAAACTGTACTTCCGTTTTCGGAAAGTCATCCATTGGGGCCAATGTGCTCATTTCTGGTGTAGAAGGTGGCGTCGTTTCTATTCCTCTTCATAGATTGGATTTACATTCGGACTTAGTTTCAGGCCCAGTGAACTGTGGGTATTAAATCTTCAATGCCTGTTGAAGGTGTGTCTATGCTTTGGGGGAATGATTTGGCTGGTAGTAAGGTGGTACCAGAGGTTCGTGTTGTTGAAGCACCTGTTATTAGTCCCAGTACAGAGCAACTCGTTGAAGAGTATCCTGATGTTTTTCCCGCCTGTGCTGTTACTCGTTCTCAAACACATTTTTAGGAGTACAAAGAGGATTTACCTTTATCTGATACATTCATGTCTCACATCGATGAGATTTCTGACTCAACTTTATGTTCTACTGATGACTCTAAGTCATTTTTCAACTTTCTTCATCGTAACAAACTTGTTGAGGAACAGGACAATGATCCTGAAACTCGTTCTCTTCTACAACTGGCTGTTGATGAAAATGAAATAGGAACTGTCCCTATTTGTTACTACCAGAAGTCAGGTGTGTTAATGAGAAAATACAGACCTCCTGACGTTGCTGCTGATGAAGAGTGGAATGTTATTCACTAAATCGTCATTCCAAAATGCTATCGGAATGATATTCTTAGTCTTGCTCATGATCATGTGTTGTCAGGACACTTAGGTGTAAGAAAGACCCTAGATCGTATCCGACGACATTTCTATTGGCCAAGCATGTGTCAAGATGTTGTTGATTTGTGTAAGACACGCCATTATTGCCAAATGACTGGAAAACCAAATAAGGGGATTTCCAAAGCACCACTGGAGCCTATTCCTGCCTTTGAAAAACCGTTCTCAAGAGTCATTATCGACTGTGTTGGCCCAATGCCAAAAAGCAAAGCAGGAAATGAATACCTCTTGACAATCATGTGTGCTTCTACACGTTTCCCTGAGGCAATCCCTTTGAGAAAAATCATGGTTTGATGGTTTATTTGATTAAAAACCAATTCTTTCGAAAATGTATCAGAACTTATGTAAGACAGTAAATTATGGTGATTGAAACGTGGCACAATTTTTAATTTTTTTGCAACTTACACTTTTATCAGGTGCTCAGAGTAACGTTTAATGGCGATTTTAAAATATAAGAGATTATTTCTGTAACGTTTATCATTTTTACAACGTTTACCGGTGAGACAAAAAATCCAGAGTTAAATTCATTTCGGTGAACGTAGCAGATAACCTAATGCGACCTAAAAAAACCCTTTTGTAAACAATTCTATGATAGAGAATAGAATACCAAAAGTGTCTATGAACGTTATTACCGGCTACTTACAATAACAGTTACAAACTTCAGAGGGCGGTCACTTGATTATCGTGAAACATCATCTAATTCGTTCTCGTTTTTTGTAGCGAACTGAATGCCAAACAACGTATTCCACGTACCCACCTGGTCAAAAAATTGTGAATTGCCATTAAAACAGAATATACTGAATGTTTATTTTCTGTCCATTTTATATTATTAAAACATCATTAAATGTTTAGTCAAACCACTTATTATGCATATAATATTATTTAACGTTCTTATGAATGCAAAATATGTCATTTTTTCTGATTTAGGGAAATATTAATTGAAACATCTTAAGTGATCAAGGCTATTCCACAAAAGTCATTTTATTTCTTTATTAAAATTAATTAAATGCAATAAACAAATTTGTTTGGCGTACCCAAAATGGCTTCCAGTCATTAAGTGTTGATTAGGTCCAACTAAAGTTGTTTATGTTTTAAAGATATTGAGTCTCAAATTCAGTCAGTATCGTTAACCTTTTTAAGTAATAAATATAATTATACCTCCACAGCATGTTTAATGCGGTATCAGAATAATATTATCGTTTGTTTTGTTTTGAAATTCATGCAAAACAGTTGTTGTTGTTGTTGTTCAGAATTAAGCACAAAGCTGCACAATGTGCTATCTGTGCTCTGCCCACCACGGGTATCGAAACCCGGATTTTAGCGTGTAAGTCCGCTGAGCCACTGGGAGGCCATGCAAAACAGTGATAACCTGGAGAAAAGAGAGCTAGTTAACATTTCCCAACTACCAACTGTCAGGTTAAGTTCATAATAATGTGAAAATACGCATTTTTACTAACTCTTTAATATATTGTTGTGAATGCAATAATCTAGCTCTTTGAGATATAATTCTTGGAATTCAGGCATGGCAGGTGGTTACGTCACTTGACTCGTAATTCGATTATTTTGGGATCGAATCCCTATCGCAACAAACATGCATGCCTTCTCAGTCATAGGCGCGTTATAAGTTCCGGTCAATCCCACTATTCCTTTGTAAAAGAGTAGCCCAAAAGTTGGCGGTGGGTGGTGATGACTAGCTCTCTTCACTCTTGTCTTACACTGCTAAATGAGGGTCAGCTAGCGCAGGAAACCTTGGTGTAGCTTTGCGCAAAATTCAAAACAAACCAAACTTGGAATTCAGGTGACGGAAATTAATATAAAATTATTTGAGCGAAAAAGGTATTGTGCGATAGGCCATTAAGAAATAAAGAAATATGAATAAAATAAAACATGTATTTTTAATTCCTTCCCAGTCATGTTCAAGAAATACCTTATGTAATGTTAGACTTTCTGTGCAAAAACAAATTCATAATAATATTTATTTGTAATATAAATAACCCTACACGCTAGCATGATGACATCATCTTTATGTTCGACTATTCGGTAGCCCTCCAGTAAAATATCACAAAATTATATGGTAATTTCGACACAGATAGCCCGTTGTGTAAAAATTTGTTGAACTAAAAATAACCAAAAGGTTTACATTTAAAATACTGCAGAAACGCTCTTGCCCTTATGACTGAGTTCTAAACTGGAAATGTCCCATTTGTAAAGAGTAAAATAAAATTACTCTTTACTCTGTCTACTTACATAGGGGGCTGGCATGGCCAAATGCGAAAGGCGTGCGACTCGTAATCCGAGGGTCGCGGGTTTGAGCCCGCGTCACGCTAAATATGCTCGCACTTTCATCCGTAGGGGCGTATTCGAATCCGTAACCCTCGGATCAAGACTTAAGTGTCTTAACCACTGGGCCATGCCGAGTCGAAAATAAAATGAATGGAAAGAACAAAAAATAAAATTCACGCACAAAAATATTACACGTGTTTGTAACGATTTTCCTCTTGTGTTGTATGTTTTCTTCGCACACAACGGGCTATCTACACTTTGTCCACCGTGAGGAATTTAGCCCCGAATTTTAGCGTTCGTAAGTGCAGTGTTTTACTGTTACAGCTCATTCAAGGATGCGATTTACAAAATGTTTTGCATTCGTGAGCTGCTGGAATTTAACAGCGTAACCAATAAGCTCTATTAGTATGTTATCTGACATAAATATATTATTATACAATCTGATAAAACGAATGAAAGCAGTAAAAGTAAACCACATTTGAAAATAAACAATTATTTATGTCGTGAAGGACGATTTATAACATAACTGCAACACAAATTAATTTGAAAAACACATGGTCACTAAAAGAAACAAAACTAGTACTATTACTACATAGTGACGCTGTTTCTGTATTCTAAAAACGAAACATATGTGAAATAGATTTGAAATTACTGGTTTGTAGGTACATCATTAAAGATAAAACGGAGTTTTAATAAACAATCTACTGAAACTTTTAAAAACATCTGTTAAAAAATCTCTTTGAAGGTTATTCACGTTAACTACATTTCACCACGTCTCAAAAACTCTCATAAGGGAAAAGTATCGCAGCTAATATATGTGACATCTTCATGCTTATGTTAGTACTAAGAAGTGTTTTTGTTCATTTATTTCCTTTTTCATAATTTACACACGTTGTAGATGCAACGTATTCATCTACATACAAATACGTCACATTCCTGCGCTTGATTTATACGTTTTGTAAAATAATCATACACAGAACTTATTCAGTTACTTTGTTTCATATAGTCTACCGAGTACAGAAAGGACCACTGTATCAAATACGCTTCACTTGAAGACACATGTTGTTGTATCCCTAAAGCTATAAATCTTTTTGACAAAGAGAAGCTGAGATTTATTGTTGTCTCTCTTTCGTTATTTTACGGACATGTTTTTTTAAAACTACAGATTAATATTCTTCTGCCATTTTCTGGAATTTCGAGCCTAGATATCAGGTTTTTCCTGACACGGTTCCATAATCGTTCTTTCGATTGGCTCAGGTGCAAAAATCTTTTGCAAATGTTCATTTGTTAAATTTGAAACATTGATCTTTGGTTTATTTTAATAAAAGTTTTAATTAAAATTTAATGAAAACGACATTTCGACCTTCTTAGGTCATCTTCAGGTTAACAAAAAGAGTTTGCAACTGACCGTTGTCGATCACATTTCTCCTTACATCCACCACTATGCTAATACAGGTATGTTGAAGATGCAATTGTTGGATTCACATTTACCGAACTCAAATTGTTTTTTAGCCACTACAACTCCATACACGCTAACATTAGGCTCACCTGTGAACATGAAAAACTAACCAAATTGCACTTCTCAACTTCAAGATCACAAGAATCGATACACAATTCAAAACAGAAATCCACAGAAAAAATCACCCATATTGGGTTAAACATTCTCTGAGTTTCCGCACATGTAAACAAAAACAAAACAAAATCAATATATCAAGAAACCAAAGAAACACAGTCAACAAACACTTTATCAACATTAACAAATTTCCTTCAAAACAGTTGAAACAAGAATGGGGTCAACAACAAACAAACAATAATAAATACCAAGGAACGAGCTACAAAACTTTACATTGCTCTATACCATATATTCCAAATATCATTGAAACAACATTTGGAAAAAAAATTCTAACAAAATACAACATTCCAGTAACTACCAAATTTATTCCAAAATCAGGTGCAAAAAGCCCTTTCAGTCTCGTCACTGAGACACGTGCAAGACAATGGTCGGTTGCAAATTTTCTTTGTTAATCTGAAAATGACCTATGAAGGTCGAAACGTTCCTCTCTCATTTATTTGAATAAAATTTAAATAATATAACAGTCGTCTTGAGAAACATTTTCGCTTCAAGTGGGTTTCGCGTCGCAACGTTAACGCTATGTTGAAACATTATCTTGAAAATACAAGTAATCTACTGGATAGAGATATATTTTGAATTCTTCGTGTAAGCGAAACCGTTCAGTACCCTTAACATAAAAAAACGAAAATTTCTAGATGATTACCATCCAGAAGTGGAACTACAATTCAAATAATTTACTTTTAATGGGCATTTCTTCAGGACAATCAAGTTTATTCGCATTTGAATATAATGTTATATGAACAAAATTATTAAAATTTTAAATATGAAACAGGGAACAGGGATCGTAAAAAATATATAGAAACAAGTTGAATGAAAGTGCAAAGATTATATTTTAAGCCTACAATTAGAAACTTTTAAAAACTTGTTTGGAAATAGCGTCTGTATTTTTTCTAAAGATAGAAACCGCTAGAGTCCGATTCCACCAAAATAGATAAGTAGACAAGGAGTAAAAATAGCTTGAGAAAATAATGTGACACTCATTTCATCCTAGTTTGTTTACTCTTTTTACAGTCCCTAATTGCAGGCTTGAAAATAAGCATAATCTTTGAATTTTGATTGAACTTCTTTCTGCTTTTTTTAGACAATTTCTATTTCTCTTTTTCAAATTGAAAATTTTAAGATTCGACTTAAAAATAGCCCTACAACTTGAGTACGAGTTTGTTTAGTAGCTGTGCATAGATTTTAGCGTAGTATTCCTAGTTGTTGTTCGTTAGGCTTTGGTGCTTCAATGATCTCCGAAAAGAAAATTGGCCAGTTACAATGGAAAAACAACAACTAATAAATTTCTCCTTTTCTTTTAAGAAACCACATAATATTAGTACGATCTGTAAAGGAACTTTTAGTAAATCTTTCTGGATTTAAATGAAATATTCATAGTCGTTTTTTTTCTGTAAATTAGTGAAACAGGAATAATAATAATACGAATAAGGAATAGATGAATTATGATTGCTGTTTAACAATCGGAAAACCAACTGTTTTACTGTTATCAGCATTTTATCAGTTTTATCCATTAATATAGAAGATTTTGAATATTAGTTCGCGAACAAGCCCTCTTTTTAAGTTGTTGTTTGCTTCTAGGTTCTTTTTCATAATTCCAGGGTGATCCTGATCAAGAACCACAACATTGTTACGTAATAACTGAAGTAGATAATATTGTAATGTCCTCTCTATTTATCATTCTTTTACTTCTATAATGGTTTGCAAGTATAACAAAAATACAAATTTATAAAAAGAGAAACAATTTAAACATATATTTGATTCTAAAATTAATATCGAAAACAGTTGTACTTTGCAACATTTAGCACTTTGCTTGGATAATTTTGATGCAGAACTGAATTTTATCTTTAAAAATCAATTTAATAAATATTGTGACATAAATCTTATAATTTATCTATATATATCCCTTTATCTTTAATGTCTGGTTTTTACAAAACGCTATTTTTATTAAAGCATCTTATTTACCAATCTTGAAAAACATGTATGGAACATCTTTTCAATAAGTAAATGTAATAGAAATAAATAATTCACACTCCATATAAATGTATATATAGATATATACAACATAGAACATCCAGAATGTTATTTAATTAATATCTTTTTTCCAGATAAAACAAAAACTAACGAGCGAGACATCAATGGAATAACGTTACCCAAGAGAGTTTTTTTTTTTTAATTAAGCACAAAGCTACACAATGGGCTATCTGTGCTCTGCCCACCACGGGTATCGAAACCCCGATTTTAGCGTGTAAGTCCGCAGATATACCGCTGAGCCACTTGGGGGCCTCAAGAGAGATTTAAAATGGTTCAATGTAGAAAAGTGGTGTCTGCTTCAAGATTAATTCAGATACATGTATTTGTTATAGTTTCAGTAACTGGTACTTTGTGTCATTTTTAAACTTACGTAGTTTGTTAATAATTTTATTTTAGTTTATGGTAAAACTCAATGTTATGATCTTGTATCTTTGTCCCTGAAAACTAATTGTCTTCTGCTGTCAGAAGGTATAATAATAAGGGTTTGATAACTCATTTAGTTTGTTTAAAATTCGTTGTTCTCCAAACTAACGGCTTGGAGTTTAATTTATAAATCGTGTTATGACTTCCACAGTGAGTTTTGCGGCTTTGAAGTAATTAAGTTTTTGATGTTCTAAAGATCGAGGAAATTACAGTAATATTTGCATTCTTGAAGTGATTTTATTGAAGAACTAATAACACATTAGTGACTATTAAGTGTATTGTTAAATGATATTAAAGTCTGATGGAAGATTATAGATATAAAACTTTAAGGACTAACATTTCTGAGTACTTCTTTCAATTCCACAATGTCGAGTGAAAAATAAGTTCTTATTCCGTTCTGGTCAAACTCAACGAGTCCAGTAAGGCCTTTGAACTTTGTCTTAATTGTATGAAATAGAAATTTAAAACATATGAATATATAAGCACATATACTTTATTTGTTTGTTTGTTTGTTTTGGAATTTCGCACAAAGCTACTCGAGGGCTATCTGTGCTAGCCGTCCCTAATTTAGCAGTGTATGACTAGACGGAAGGCAGCTAGTCATCACCACCCACCGCCAACTAAATAGCCCAAATAAATTTTGGGCTACTCTTTTGCTAACGAATAGTGGGATTGACCGTCACGTTATACCCCCACGGTTGGGAGGGTGAGCATGTTTCGCGCGACGCGGGCACGAACCCGCGACCTTCGGATTACGAGTGCACGCCTTAACGCGCTCAGCCATGTCAGAACTGAAAACGACAATAAAGATTTCAGCTTTAATATTTTGTAAAGTATATGTGGCCTGGCATGGCCGAGCGCGTTAAGGCGTGCACTCGTAATCCGAGGGTCGCGGGTTTGCGCCCGCGTCGCGCTAAACATGCTCGCCCTCCCAGCCGTGGGGGTGTATAATGTGACGGTCAATCCCACTATTCGTAAAAGAGTAGCCCAAGAGTTGGCGGTGGGTGGTGATGACTAGCTGCCTTCCCTCTAGTCTTACACTGCAAAATTAGGGACGGCTAGCACAGATAGCCCTCGAGTAGCTTTGTGCGAAATTCCGTTTTCAGTTCTCTATTTTACCAATACATTTCATTTTTTACAAAGGAAATTGTTTATGAGAAAAGTAATTCCAATTGAATTTTAACTCTATTTACTCATAAAATATTTAATAAAAAGAACAACATGCTATCAATTCTACTTTTCTATGTTAGAAAGCAATGCTTACAATGGTGTAATTGTTTTATGAGAAATTTTATGTCAAAAATAATTATTTCTTTTAAGCTCTGACATCGACTCTTTAAAAAAATTCAAAAATTATTCTTAAATTAGTAAAAATAGGCAATTCAACCATTGTCGTATTTAATAAGTTCAGGAATGCTTTAGCAATTAGCTAAAGCAAATACTATGCTAGATATTATTTTTTTCATTGTTAAATTTCGCGCAAAGTTGCAAGAGGACTACATCTGCTAGTCATTGCTAATTTTAAAGCGATAGTAATTATTATTTTTCTTTCTTTAGTTTTGAACAAAACTACACGTGGGCTATCTGAGCTGACCGTCCTTAATTTTGTAGTGTTAGGAACTGTCTGAACTTATGCCTAACCGTTCTTTGCCAAATCCTAAAGTTATATCCTTCCATCCTACTGCCTTCTAAATACCGAAGAGATAATTAAAAAGAATTTATTTAACTGCTTGTTATGTGAAACTTCATTGAGGTTGTTTTCCTTCTTGAGAACCACACCCCATCACACAATAGCTCAATGATAAATCTGGATCTTATAATGCTAAAAATTGAGTTCTGATACCTCAGGTGGACACATCACAGATAGCTTTTTTAACTTAACAACAAACTCGTTTTGCTGAGAAAAAGTAAGAGATCGTAAATTATCACCACAAGGTGATTCATCTTTGTAATCATGGTGGTGGCATTTTTTGAACCAATTCCAAGTGAAATCTAATTTGTGATTTGTGTGTGTTTATTTATTTTGGCTCCTTAAATAATGTCATTTAGGACTAAAATTGAAAATCCTGTAACTAAGTGAAATGAGGTACTCGAAGTTTTAGATATTTTCACGAAACAAAAAATGAATAACAACACAAGCAGGTTTCAGAAATTTATGTTACTTAAAAATATTATGCAAAAAAATCAATAATGTTACACATCACTTTTGCATTTCACTGCTTTATTAATGCAGTACTAACTAGGTAATTTGATAAATGTGTTATGAAAAAAAAAAACAACGAATTTCATGGTGTAATGTAACATAGTGGTGTTTCAGAGTAATAAGTTGTTTCATAATATTTTACAAATTGCAAAATTTCAGTGGTTTTATGTGCTGTCAAGCCCTATCCCTGTGACAGTAACATGTGAATGTGTACAGAGTGAATCGAAGACAGAAATGATAAACAAAATGTGATCAAAATACCATCGTACACATTTGGAAAAACCCTTATAAACTGGATAAATGATATAGTCTTGGAAAATATAGTTGGCCTAACACTAGTAATTTTATCACAAGTGTAATTAATTATAATAATGTTTCAACAGGATAGAAAAAATTGTTCACACTGTAACAGTTGTTGAAACAAATAGCTTGTATAAATTCATGTTCTGACCACTACTGTGTTTGTAACGCTCCAGCCAGATTTATTATGTCTATACTAAGGGCAGTATTTCATTAGCAGTGAATGTGGTGGACATAGTGTGGTTAAAATAATATCATACACTCTTTTTTCAGAAAACTTCAAAGGAATTGAATAAAGATATTATAGGCCTGATAGGACTTCATTCCAATAAATATTTTCATGCTTTACCCCCATAAAAAATGCATTCACACTTTATTAGCTATTGTTGAAACAAGTAGTTTATATTAATAGTGTTCTGAAACACAAAAAGTAAATTTTAAAGAGTTAAAAATATATATATACAAATGAAAATGGCAAAGTTGTATTCTTAACCTCTGTGTTTTAATGCTACTTTATATAAAATAGACACTTGTTCAGGAGGATAATTATTTTGCTGACAATTAATAAGATTGTGACATTTGGGTTTGCTAGTTTGAAGTGTGTATAAAATTAATTTCTTAAATTTTCTTTGTTTGATATAGTAAAAAGATGTACTTTGCTGAATTCTTTTGAGTGATGTAGCTATAGATAGATTATGCCATAGTTTTCAGTTAATAAAATAGTTTACAAATATGAATAATGGAAAACTATTACCATGATGATTTTATCTTTTATTTGTAGGCATTTTTATTAAAATAAATTTATGTATGTGTAATGTTTTATAAATTGTGTTATTTTCGCATGCACATGAATTGTTAGAGTATGTTGTGCACATATGTGTATGTGTATTGGAGTACATCTGTTCAAAAAGTTTGCACTTATCTTTATAAAGTATTGGTAGTGATTATTTCAAAGATGTAGAAGAGGAGGAGAATTTAGATGAAGTTGATCAAAATAAAGTCAGTTGTTTGAAGCTCATTATTTTCATTGAAACATATTTATTACCAAGATGTCTGTCAGTATAAAATGCACTGATTGCAAATATTGTGCCCTTCAGTGGCTCAGTGGTATGTCTGCGGACTTACACGCTAAAATCCGGGTTTTGATACCCGTGGTGGGCAGAGCACAGATAGCCCATTGTGTAGCTTTGTGCTTAATTCAAAACAACAACAACTGCAAATATTGATAAATAGTTTGGCTTTAATATTAATTCAATATATATAAAACTTACACCAGTAATTGAGACATAAGCAGTAATAACATTAAAATAAATGGGATTCAATCAGAAATATAATTATGATGAAATGAAAAGTGAAAAGAAAAATTGCAAAGTAACACTTGAAATTTTCAGGATTTCACTGCTCTTAACAACTTTGCTTTGCCTTAAGATATACCAGGTTGTGAAGAAATAAAGACCACTCAATGTTACCTCCTTATTTTCATTTCTTAATTTTCAGAATAAATATTTCTTTATCGATAAATAAATTTTTGAGCTGATTAAGCCCGATTTGGATGAAATGTGAAAAATTCTGTTTAAGAAAGACAGACCATCAGTTACATACCAAATTATGTGAATATAGTAAAAGTACAGAGAAAAATAACTGTGTGTGTTATTTGTTGGCTTGTAAAAGAGCATTTGGCTAGATTTTTACCTATAATTTTTAATTTCTTATTTTTTTCACTCTTGCATTTTACTATTTATACATAGACACATAGCAATGTTTTTGGTAATAATACCTTAAACAAATTCCACAATAATATCAGAGTGGTTGTAATCAGCAAAAAAAACCACTGAAATAAGAAACAAGAGTGACACTTGACATTACTGGAATTATGAAAATGTTGTTACTTGTAACTGACTTAGTAGCTTTTAGTCCATCTTGTATTGAAGAATATCAGTTTCAAATGCTCAAATCTCTTACCATTGACTTTAGGAAATGCCACTCGTGCAGAATATTAACATGCTGCAACAATTCCTTCATTTGTAAAAACGTGAAGAATGTAAAAGAGCATAAAATTGGATCATTCATAACTAGTTTAATAATGTTGTAAAATCGGAAAATCAGTTTCTAATATATCTTTTATTCAAAACTTAATTGTTATTGCATTTGTTTATATAATGTATTTCCTGATTAACATGTCCTCCAGTGAGACAGAGGTACATCTGAGGGCTTACAAACATATAAACCAGGTTTTGATATATGTGGTGGGCAGAACACAGATAGCCCATTGTGTAGCTTTGTGCTTAACTTGAAACAAACAAATGTAAATGATAATAAGCCCAAATATGAATTAAATGTTTTTAAGTTTGGAATTAGCAGTTAGTTTTTGTATCCAGATATACAACATTTTGTATTTAATGCAAAGGGCAATATGTGCACATAAATTTTCATAATTAAAACAAGTATTTAATCTTTCTTTCATGTTGTGAGCATATTTATTTTTAAGTAAAACTATATAATTGTCATACTGTAATTGTAACGATTAACTTCTTTCAAAGTTAGAAGTAAAAATTTACTTTTCTTAGAGACTGGTGTGAAAATATGAAATTATTTTGTGAACTTTGACATTGGTTATAAAATTTAAAGTTATTCATGATTCATTGTCAAAAATACTTCTTGGAAAACTGTTTACCTTTACATAAGTTAACTGACCTGGCCGTACCACAGAAAAACAATTGATTAAGGCATTCAACTCGTTATATGAGGGTTACGGGTTTGATATCCGTCACACCAAACATTTTTGCTCTTTCAGTCATGGGGGCTTTATAATGTGACAGTCAGTCCGACTATTCATTGGTAAAAGAGTAGCCCAAGAGTTGGTGGTGGGTGGTGATGACTAGCTGCCTTCCCTCTAGTCTTAACTGTAAAATTAGGGACGGCTAGCAAGATAGCCGTTGAGTAGTTTTGTGGAAAATTCCAAAACTAACAAACAAATAATTTCTGTGTTAATATGCAGAGCTGCAATAATTCTTGAACTTTACAACTGAAAAAATGTTTTATGTGTCTGTGAAACTTCAGTAAAACAATATTCTGGCAATGGCTAGACATATGATTTGTGTATCTTCACAGAATTTTCTGAACTTTTAGTTATAATGAAGTGATGTGTAGACCAAAACAAACCAAAATTTTTTAGTGATATAAATGTCACACTTTTCTATAAATATATGGAGTCAAAGTATTGATTTTTTTTAGTGCAAAGTCATTTTCATGTTAACATAAAAATTAATTTTATTCATCTGGAAAATGTTCAAAATAAGCTTCAAATTTCTGTTTTTCATTAAATATTTATATTTTGACTCTGTATTCGAACTATATGGGCTGGTCAGTTTGACTGACCTTTTAATCACCAAAAATTTGAAATAAATTTAAGTTACTCTCTTTCTCTTTATACAGGGTTTTCAGAAAATCACTGTGCACTGGTATATTTATTAGCAGACATGTTTCAATATAGAATGCAGGAGCTAAATATGAATGACAATCATAAACAAAATTGAAAGTGACCCCTGTTGACATCAATACAGGCCTGGATCCTTCTTTTTTTGTTTTTAAAGACTGTTATCAGTTGCTGGTTTGAAATAAACTAAATGATATATGATTACAAAACTGCACAGAATAAGAATTTAAAACTTATATGTGATTAAAACCAAGGTTATTTGCTAAGATTTTCTATACTTATTATTGGCAAAAATAAACAATAAATAGTTTAATAAAACTTTGAATGTAAGACATAAAAACCATATGTCATTTATGATAAAGGATGCTTGAGGCAAGAGGGTTAAATAGTGATTATCCATTAAGACATTTCATTTCTGAGATATTTTCTGGTATTTTTATCATGAAAAGAATGATATCTGTTTGATGCTGGCTGAAGAATTACAATGGGCAAAACACGATTAAAATGCATCTGTGATGTATTAAAAATTAAAGATGTGTGAAAAAGTCATTAGTAAGAATAACTTAAATTATCTTTGTTGTGGGAATTTGCAAAAGATCTGAATAAATAAGATTATAGTATAAAGGAGTGTACCAAAAGGTTTTTTCTTGTGTTAATTTTTTTAAATTAATATTGTTAAGAAAAATAATATCTAGAAATTTGTTTGTCAAAATGTGATGTGTAAATTACATAATGAAATTGTTTTGGAATTTTAACTTAATTATGTAAATTAGTTACATGTTGTGATATATAGTACAAGTGTTGCTCAATTTCTCATACCAAGTTCTCATAAAATATTCAAAAGTGTACACTAAAAACATTATTTTTTTCACTTTTGCACAAAGCTACAGAAGGGCTATCTGCATTATTCATCTGTAATTTAGTAGTTCAAGATTAGAGGAAAGGTAACAAGTCATCACCACTCACTGCCAACTTTTGGGCAACTCATTTTACCAATGCATAGTGGGATTGACCATCATTTAGTACTGACCCCAGAGCTCAAAGGGTGAGCATGTTTGTTGTAACAGGGATTTGAACTCATGACCCTCATATTACAGCTCGAATGCTCTAACAATCCTGACCATATGTATAAAAACAATTAAGTTACCTGTTTTTTGTTTGAATGTTCAAATAATATCATGCTGTGATTAGCATTTATGAATGGTGAAGTATCAATGACAAGTAAAATTGAATTTGGTTCACTTATCTTGTCTGGAGAAGGCAAAATTTGGTTATTTGTCTTAACCACTGCTAGATGCAACATAAGTTAAACTTTACTGTTATCTCACGCTGAATAAATTGTGGCTTTTTTTCCATTGTAGCATTATCCAAAAACCCAACATTTTCACATGCAAATATGGATAACACACCTGCTGAACATCTTCTCACAAGAATGGAAAAGAGCTAGAGCACCAAAAAAGCCCTCAATTATCTATATGAAGTAAGGGTACATCAGCAGCCTTGCAGCTGTGGTGAGAAGCAGGTTACACAACAGCTATTCATTTTCCCACAGCTCTGAGTCACATGCACAACAAAAATACTCACTGTGGACCATGAACATACTATCAGCTTTGTGTAGCACTGGATGGAAACCACAGAGGAGTAGGTGGACACAACAACAAAAACTTTACATACCAATGGACAAATTACAAGCAAGCTAAACATGTAGCACACCATGATCATACTTCCGTGCTCTTTCTGTTTCCAACAGCATAATTATTTCAAGAGCAATCCTCTGTTAACCACCAAATTCAGATCTGTACACAGAAATTATTTGATAAGATTGATTGCTCTTCACACAATGATTTTCTTCTCTTTGTGATTTCTTTTCAATGTTCAAGATATTGTGGAAGTTAATGTTTCATGCTGAGAACTTCAGGAGGAATAATTTATGCTTTTGTAAATTTCAGCGGGATGTAACTCCCAACACAATGAATGTGTGCTGGAACTGCAATTCTTTAGCGCCTTTTGAATTCTGTGTCATCATGGTTTGATGCAATTTTATTCAAAAGCTACATGAACTGAGAAGTTATTTATTTTAGTTTAATAGTTTTCTGTTTCTTCAACATTACTAACAATGATTATGGATATAAGTAGACATTTTGAAATGGCTTAGATACTAACTATACTGTTACTGAATTCTGTAATTTCTTTGAAAATATTTGACATTTTTGTTGTATCTTAATTCCAACTGACAATGTAGCATTGGATTAATATGCAATTCAGATGTTGCTAAGAGTAAATACATTGAAATGTCTCAGGTTTTCATACCAGCTGTATTGCATTAACCATTCTTGATTACAATTTCATAGAATCTAAACTGCAACTGTTGGTATATTCAATGCACTGTGTTTGTTTATATTGTTTGTATGCCATGTGTGTTTGTAGAGAGGGAGAAAGCAAAACAGAATAGTAATAACAATAAGCTAAAATTTATAAAAATAGTGCTGAACAATATAACCGTGATTTTGATTTTAAAAAAATGCACAGCTTTAAACTGCAATACAAGTTTTACTGAAGTTTAAAATGTTTGTACACATGTGAGTGGTTTGAAAAATACCACTCTCTACCTGTGTTTTGATTCAAATATGGATGTATTGTGTTATGCTCAAAACACACACACACATAATTCTTTCTCATTTGGTTTATTGAATATAGGAAGAAAATATAGACATTCTTCGATCTTCTGAACAACAGCCCCAACAGAACCAGAAACGCATCACAACTGAATACATGACAAAGTTTGAACGTGCTAGAGTTTTGGGTACACAAGCACTACAAATTGCGTAAGTACCTGTATTTTGATCAAATAATATTTTTAGGTAAAATCTTGGAAAGTATTTTGCCATTTATTTTCTGCATACCCTTTGCACATAATTCACATGTGTTTGAAACATCTTATTTGTTTTGAAAGTTTATTCTAATTGGTTCACTTGAATTCTAGAAACAAGATAAATGCATTTCATTATTATTTTGTACATGTTTGTCTTGTAACTTCTGCAATATTTTCTGTCAAGTTTGCATTAACATTTTTATGTTTCTTTTCATTATATTTTAGGCTGGGTGGTTAAGATACTCAACTCATAGTCAGAGGGTCGTGGGTTCAAATCCCGCTCATACCAAACATGCTGACTCTCTTAGCTGTGGGAGCATTATAATTTGATAGTCAGTCTCACTATTCATTGGTAAAAGAGTTGCCCAAGAGTTGGCAGTGAGTGGTGGTGACTAACTCCCTTCCCTTTAGTCTTACACTGCAAAATTAGGTACACCTAGTGCAGATAGCCCTTGTGATAGCTTTTTGTGAAATTCAAAACAAAAACCAATCTTAAGATACCAGACTTTAATTTGTATATTAACAATATAGAGGCATTCTGCAAGAGTTTTTCTCGTAAGTTTTCGTAAGATTAAATATGTTCTTAAGAATCAGTTATTGAAATGAAAATTACATAATATTTTGCATTTCTGAAATGATACTGTTTTTACTCATCCAAAGCTATCTCAACCTTTATTTGCACTCTAAGTAATGCTAAGAATTTTTTTGGGTTATTACACTTGTCACACTGTTTTATTTATGTGCTGTTTCAGAACGTGTGTATTATTTGATTATTTTCCACTGTTATACTGCATCACCTGTGAGACTCTCACACAATCTTCCTTTTCTTGATTATCATCAGAGCTTATAGACATGTGTTGTTCACTTTGCTCCATGTACTTGATTTTCATTATGCAGTCCTGCTAAAGTGTAAACTTATTGTTTGTGAAGAATTTTTTCATGATTTGATTCCAATTTGAAATATGAATTCTAATTTCACAATGCCAGATGATGAAATTCCCTCCAATATTGAGGTTAGTAATGTTACTAATCCCCAGCAAGATAGATTAATATCAACAAAGGAAGTTCAGAATTAATTTGCAGAGATTGGACTTTTGTTCTGCAGTTGATTTGTTTTCTCTTTTCCCCTGAATATGCTTTTGAAGTGAAATTTCTTCAGGATAAAAATAATTTGAACTCTAGCCTTGGCCTCTGTTAGTCATTCATGTAATTCTCACAATTGGAAGAGTTTGTTGATTTTGCCATTCCTATAGCTTATTGATTAGGTGTTTTAAATTTTAAATACTTCACTTGAGCCCTTGATCTTCTCT
The DNA here is from genome assembly GCA_011833715.1 of Carcinoscorpius rotundicauda. Taxonomy (NCBI): domain Eukaryota; kingdom Metazoa; phylum Arthropoda; class Merostomata; order Xiphosura; family Limulidae; genus Carcinoscorpius; species Carcinoscorpius rotundicauda. Next base: position 89,016,274 of record CM022397.1, read on the forward strand.
TACCTTGTTGGGTGAATAACTTCATGTTCTAGCTCAATGTTTTATTCAACAATTGCTGTTGGGTGCTGGCATGCCCTGTTCCTTCCTGGTGGATAGACAAATATTTTTTAATTTACAAGCAGGCCTTAAATCCATTTTTTGAATCCCAACATCTGGATCCATTCCTCCCCATTTGAGGTTCACTTTGGACTCAGAATGTCTTCTCTGTATCTTATACTGGCTTCTTTTGTGGGCCCCATTCCTACCTATTTATTTCTTGAAATCCTGATTCCTGAAGTTAATTTATCAGATTGACTCTTGTTCACAGCAATTTTTTTTTTTATGTGCATGATTCTTATTCAATGCTCAAGGTATCATTAAGGGTTTTGGGAAAAAAATGGTATGCTGGTCTTACTAGCTAGTGTATTCTGATTTGTCCTTTGAAAAATACCAGCAGTACAATATTTCATTGCACCAAGTCTGTCACTTAACTATATCCGAAGTTGCTGTTGTCCATTGACCTTTAAAGGAGATAATTTTGGATAAGTGCATTGGTCATTATTCCAATATGTACTTGTGTGTGTATATATACATGCACACACTCACAAACTCAGTTTTATTATTTCAATACATTTTATTGAAAGGACGATCACTTGAGGATTTTATGAATAAAGGAGATTTGGATTTTAGCCATCTCCACTGACCTGTTATTCACAAAATCTGGGTCTTTCTGTTCTCAAATAAGGGAATTGCAGTCCCCCATTGCACAGTTTTCATTGAGCCATTCTATCATATTCCCTTATTAGAGTTCCCCCAGATTTTTTGTTTTTCATTTTTTTCTCTATTGCTCTTCTAGAAAAACGTAGGAGTCCTAACCACTCTGGTGTCCAGTCACAAGAGCAGTGAACCATGGAGGTTTTCTCTTGAATGGAGTTGTACAATGAAATAAATCAAAGTCATAACTTATAAGTATCTACTCAGCAACAAGAGGGCTGTTGTAGTGATAATTATTGAATAAGCAATAACGTGGTATTTTGTATCCAAGGTACTTCCTCTGGATGTTTGGCCTGGGTTGATTTCAGTTATTAATCATAATATACTTGCTTGTTCAAGGTGCTTCAATTGGATGTTTCTGCTTGGTTGAATTGCACTTGACTTTATCAAGAGAGTACCAGAGTATGTTTCTTGGATGTTTTTGCCCAAGTAGACAATGCTTAGTATAATTTGATGTTTCTCAAGGAGTTTTTCCAGATCTTCTTTTCCTGGATGGATCTCACCAGACCTTAATATTATATATCCAAGGCATTTCCACTGGATGTTTTTGTCTGAGCAGAAAGCACTTCACCTATTTTTAAACAGTTTATATTCTTGGAGTCCTTGTCACTTATTTCTATATAACATTGTCTGGCACCGTACTATGACAAATTACGACTTTATCATATACTATGATCTACTTCTTATGTGAGCAGATAATGCAAATCATCAGACCAATGGGCTTGCTCAGTATGCCCCATGTCTCTTCTCTTGGTACATAATTATTTGAACCTATTGTCAGTTAGCTACCAGACTTTTCACATGTTCACTCTGTGCTAATGCATGTCATACTTGCACTTAACTGTGCCAAAGCTAAGTGCTGTACATCATTTTCTTGAGTATATGGTTTCTATTGTATATGCTTCATTCTGTGTATCAATTCATCCCATAAGTAATGTCTGAAAATTTTAATACAGAAAGTGCATCACTATTTCTGTCTTTGTAGAAAGCTTTAATAACTAAAATATTGAGTAGGACGTGTATAAAAATGTTCAGACAAATAAAAGAAACTAACCCAACTCCACTTTATCAGATCATTAATCAAATAAATCCTGATGAAGATGGATGTGTCTGAGGAGCAATTCGGTATATAATGCTCTATGAGTTTAAAAAAATGGCAATAGTGCAGCAGAAATTACATGAAACATTCAAGGTGTTTATAGTTCAGTCTCTCAATGAAAGAAAATGTTGAAGGTGGTTTCAGAAGTTCAGATCAGGTGACTAAACCTTTAGTGATGCATCATATTCAGGTCATCCTGTTGAGTTTAATGATTACTTGCTGCTGGCTGCACCTGATGAAGATTGTGCTGTAACAGTTTAAGAACTAACACATAAGCTTAATTCAACCCATTCAACAGTTCACTATCATCTGCAATAGCTTGGAAAGGTATCAACACATGGAAAATGGGTCTCCTGTGATTTGACAGAAGCTAACCTTAGAGCAAGAGGGGACATTTGCACTTCTCTGCACCCTCATCAATGTAATTTACCTCTTTTTGGACAGGTTAGTGACTGGAGATGAAAAATGGATGTGTTATAAAAATGTTAAGCACTGCAGACAATGACTCAATGCAAGTACACTGGCTAAAGCACAGCCCAAAATGGACCTCCACCCTCGGAAAGTCTTGTTGAGTGTTTTGTATGATATTTTTGGTGTGATCCACTTTTAGTTGCTTTCACTCAATGTACTGATTACCTCAGACTTCTGTTGTTAATAGTTGGAGCACTTGAATGTTCCACTGAAAGAAAAGAGGTCTGCTTTGATCAGTCATAATTGTGTTGTGTTACACCAGGATAATGTACAGCCCCATATGGCAAGGATCACATCTGCAAAGACTGAAGAGATAGATTGGGAAAAATTTCCAAATCCTTCTTATTCTCCAGACCTTGTCTCAACTGACTATCATCAGTTCTAAAGTTTGCAGAACAATCTTGGTAGAAGAGAGCTTGGAACACATTAAGATGTTCAAATTACCTTCTCTATATTCTATTTGTCAGACCCTAAGAATTTTATAGAAGTAGCATTCAGAGGCTTATGAATCATTGCCAGGAAGTAATTAATAATAATGGAACATATATTTTTGATTAAATAACATTAAAAGTGTTTAAATTCCTTTCTCTTTTTCTGAATCTAAAATCAGACTTTACTTAAGGGATGAACTGCTATTATGTTCTTTTCTTACTGGGTGAGAAACATACACATCTCCACAGATGTACTTTGCTTTTTTTTATTCTGGCACACCTGTTCCATTTTAAGCAGTTGTTATCCACTTTTTGAATACTGTGATGCTCACATTTTTTCACACTGAAAATGTATTTCTAATTGGTAGTTATTTATCTTCTTTCATCAACTGATATGCCAAAGGTTTAGTTTGAAAGTGCAAATTTTTTAAAAGTGAGGATTGCACTAGAATTATGCATTAGCATAATGGCAACGTATTATTGGTGGAGGGTAGTCACAAGATATGTACTCAATTCTGAAATAGCATGAAAATCAAGGGGTACAATTGACTAGTGCACTATTAGTGAAATAGCTTTTAGCAATTTGATTTGAGAAATCAATGTTAAAGTAGCTTTTGGTGAAGAGAATTAAATAACTATTGAAGTACATTTTCAGAACAGTGTTTTCAATTCCTAATTCAACAGGACATTACAGAAATTTTTGAAGTACAGAATCATGTTTGTTAATTGGGATGTGTGCTCCAGTTATGGTGGAATTGGAGGGTGAAACTGATCCACTACAAATTGCAACAAAAGAGTTGAAGTAAGTGTCTACATGTTAATAAATTTTAATATCACAAATAAATGATTGAAAATTTACATTTTGCTAAGTGTGTTAGCATGTATTTCTGTCTTGCTATGAGTTTAAACAGCGAAAATCCAAAACGTATTTTTTCCACAACAAAACGACTCAATAAAATACACTAATGTATGATGAATGTATATAAAGGTTTTTATTTATAATACTGTTTGTGTGTATGATATACATATATATGCTTGGGTTCTAGGGAGATTTCGTACTTTGAATATACATATATATTTCATACTTTCTCATTGTTCTTATAATTATATATTACAAAATTTGAATTTAAAACCAGTAAAGATCAAAGAAAGAAATTATCTACGTATTGAATTTTGTGAAACACGATGTATGCTTAATAAAGCACTGGTTATAATTAGATATATGTTATGTTCAAAATACAAAGTCTATAGTTCTATACAATTTAAGAACTCAATAATGTTGATGAGGTAAAATATAAAATAAGAACTTCATATCTTACCTGTTTTTGAAATATGGCTTACATAATGAATCAAACACCTTTTTCCACTTTTGGAAATGGTTCCTTTTATACACTAACTTATCAACAGCTTAGAATGTTCTTTTAGTGATTTTCTTAGCCATTTTCAAATGTAACAGCATTCTCTCTTTCTTTCAAAACAAACCTTCATGCTGGTAAGTTGGGTCTTTAGTCTGTTTGAAATTTCATTTTTTTCAGACACAAATAAAGCTTAGTGATTAAACATGATAAGTTATAGTTGAACTCTGTCGTATCAAGAAAATAATTTATGTTATTTTGGTTAATCAACTTTAAATGTAAAAACCTAAACAAAATTATTTAATTTCATATTCTCCACATGCAAAATTTGAAAAGGCTTAGCATCCTGTATCTAAGTTAAAAGTCATGGCTGGAAGAGATAATTGTTTGATTTACTTCGTCATTTACCATTCTTTATTTTAAGAAATGTAATAACATATTTGTAAATAGTAATGATCTATATACATGTGTAGTAATTTAAATGTGACTTCACATCATGAAATACTAGTCAACTAAACACAGCCAAGACATGGCCACTTTGTAAAGACTGAAGGTCGGTTTTATATTATTGTTTCTCAGAGTACCTTTAATGATAGAAATTTCAAGCCTTTATCAGATCATATATTATTTTTTCATCAGTGATGACTAAAGCCCAGTGAAATTTAAAATATAATTTTCTCTCACTAAATATATGTTTTTCTTATCCATTTTTATTTTGTTTTGGTTTTATGTATCTTGGAAATCTGCTAACCGAAATTACATAAGTGTTAGAATTTGTGATGCACAAATTATATCTACATGAAATTACTTAAATGTTTTGATTTGTGAATTCATACAAATAGTACATAAAGAAATAATTGATTTGTTGAAGCAATCCTGAAGTTTCAAACTTTCATTCAGTTGTATTTGTCAATTTAATGAAATAAACCAGTCAAAAGATACCTTGAATCAGTATATCTCATGGAGTTAAAGAGTTAACTTATCCCATGCATAACACCACTTTTTCACTGACAATGTTTTACAAAGTAATGAGAAATCTAAGACCTGTAACAATTTTCTTTACATATATGTGGTTGTTGACATATTCATTCTTTCAGTCATTGGAACTTTTCATTTGTTACTTTGTGCTCATTTCAGTTTCTCTTTTACAGAGCTCTTAATTATATCTAAATGGACCATCCAAAATGCCCCTCTTTTCATTAAAGGAAGGCCAACATGCATGTGTCACAATCTTTTTACAGAGTTCAAAATTTACTTTAATTACTTTGTTATCAATTTATATTGATATGTTTTATATTATCCCTTTACAGTTCCTTAATTTTTTGTTGGGGAGGTTCAAATCTTGTCTGAGTCAGACACATCCTGCCTGCATTTGGTTGGTAACTAGGAGTCCACTATGACCCTTATATCAATAACTGTACTCCTCTCAACCATATGAAGCCGGTTTCCCAAGCTTTCTTTTCTATTTCATGTACATGCTCAGAAACATTGATGTGCAACTCAAAAGTGGTGGCCTATGGCAAGAGGTTTCTTACCTATGAGAGTTTTGAATTGTAACATTGATTCAGGTCATGGCTTTAATTTTAATTTGCTTAGCAATAAAATTATAACTTAATTCTGTTGCTTAATTTTAAAATATATTTATAAACAATAATATTAGGAACATATTTTTTTTCTAATTTAGAGGTTCCATTAATTAAAAACTTTTAATTTTATTTACTTTTATTACTTAAATTTAAAATTAGATGGAAGGTTACCTTTCAAAACAGACCACAAAAGTATATAGTAAAGTATTTACATAAAAGTCGATGATAAAATTCGTAAGGAATAAACACACTGTTTTTGCCAGTAAGAATAAGTCAGTCTAATGATTTGAGCGAAGCTGGATACTTTGGTTAGTAAAGAATAAGTAAACCTTATCAAATAAAAAATTGACTATTATATTTAGTAACAGATTGTTCTTGTTGTCACTTCTTAGTATCTCACATCAGTGGCACTTGCATAGACTTAAAACATGATCAAAGAAAATTGCCTACTTTTACAAAGTTATGAAGAGATTGTAGTAGTCTGAGGCTCAAAGTTAAAAATAATTTTAATTGTACACACAAAATCTCTAGTAATTACGACTTGTCTCACCAAGCAGTATATAAAAGATATTTTTAGAAAATTATTTTGTTTTTTCCACAATATAGGACAAAACTTAAATCTGAAAGTTATCAATGGTGACGAGAAAATCCACTTGTAGAGAAATATATATAAAAATGGCTGGTTTGGGTTGAGAAAATTTTCTATGTAGAGAAGCGAACAACGTTTCGACCTTCTTCGGTCAGCGTCAGTAACCTAACAGTTATAATTTCACACATTGATGTCACAAAAATAAGTTCATTACCACTGAATTATTCTGTATTGAAGAAAATGAATTTTATTTCAAAATATAATTAATTAGATGTGGACAAACTTATTAAGTCGTACCTATTCAAACATGAAAATATTTGAGTGGAAAGTAATCGCTCAATGTTGTTCATTCTCTAACACGAAATCAATGGAAATTTAGAGTTATATCTCTTTATATAAAAGAACCAACATGATTGAGATTTGTCTCTCAATTAATAATTGATATTTTTGTGGTGAGATGTATCGTGGCAGAGATTCAGGCAAATACCGAACTTACACTTATTTGTTCTGAGGTTAAGCTTTTCATATTCTGTTAGAAGTGTTTTTTGCGTATAGAGTTAAACATCTCAACTTAATGAAACTACCTCAAGTAAAAATACGAATACGTTGTTTGAGTAAAGTTTACGTAAAACCTGCTGTTTTTAGGACTAAGTGGGAAGCATTATATGCATTGTGATTTTCAAGTTATTATTAAGTAGAAATTTTGTTCTTTATAATGGTGTTCAAAAAGATTTGGATCTACCCAAAAAGATGTTACTCGTTTAACTACAGTTTATTTTTGAACATACTTTCCTCCTCTGTTCCCATGTAAAAACAGTGTTGTAAAGCCTTTATGCTCTTTTGAGAAGCCTTTCAGTGGCTCAGCGGTATGTCTGCGGACTTACACGCTAAAATCCGGGTTTCGATACCCGTGGTGGGCAGAGCACAGATAGCCCTTTGTGTAGCTTTGTGCTTAATTCTAAACAATAAACAACAAAAACAATCTTTGAGAAACTATACTTCGTGGCTCTCAGTCCTCCTTCAGTGTGGATACCTGTACGTGGTGCAGGGATCTCTAAGGAAAGGTTCTGTTCTCTCAGTTTACCTCCTCTGTGATCTAAACATATACCCAAGTGGTGACCCTTGAAGGGGAAAAGAGGATCCCAGTGGTTGAGGGGTCCAACTGTTACACGCCATTTTGGCCTTGAATTCCTGTAGACGGATTCCTTGGGATGGCCCCTAGGGCCAATTGACTGGTCCACTTGGACTAGGGTAAACTAAATACCAGTTTGAATGTCCTCAACAGATGTTGTCGACATTGTATTTGATGCTATTGTTTGGATATAGTCTCAAAAACAGTGTCCTTGTTTGGCATTGTTGTGCGCTTTTCGTAGGGCTCCATGGCGGATGGGGTAAGTGGGCACCAAATCATTATTTGTTATTATGGATCCCCCCAAATAAGAATTTAAGCAAAATAGTGATAAAACAGTTTATAGGTAAAAGACCACGTCTTGAAGATTCTGAGCAGCAATCTTCAACATCCGTAACACCTGTTCCTCGTTCTCATATTCTCTCAGACAAACCTTTGGGCAAATGTCTCTCTTTTTATTCAGAAAGAACGACAGAAGCTTGCTGGCTCTCCAGAGTAAGTCAAAAAGCTTTGCTCTGGTGACATATTGGAGGAAACAACCACATCTAACCACATTGAACTCCTCTTACATTTAAAGACGATTGGGGATATACCCATTGAGGTTAAGCTTCCTGCTACTTTGAATTAGTCACGAGGACTTATTGTTGAGAGGGAATTGTAGAACATCTTGAAGTAGGAGATTCTGGCTGGTTTCTCCACTGAAGATGTTCCTGCAGTGAGGCATATCTCTACTCATAAAGACGGAATAATGACTGCGACCAATGCCTTCATTTTATTGTTTACATCATTGCATCCACTTTCCACTATCAAGGCAAGTTATCTTTATTGCAAGGTAAGGCCATATATTCCAAACTCTCGGGTGTTTTTAGTATCAGCAGTTCGATTCCTCATAGATATGATATCATAGATCCTTGATGAGTGTTCGTTGCGGTAGCAAGGACGACGATGCCTATGAGTGTGAAATGGACCCTTATTTCGTTACTTGCAATGGTTCTCACTCATTCCACTTTCGTTATCTCCATTGTGGTTGGAAGAAAAAGAGGTGCAGCATTTGAAGACGATTCAAAACATCACTTACCCTGAGGCTCGAAAATTGCTTCCACCACTTAATTTCGGATATATGATGCTGCATTTCGTTCCATTACTGCAGTGGGGGTACAGATGGATCTCTCTGTGCCTCCAAAAGGATAATTCTCAACTTTAACAAAAGTCTTTTTTATCTGCCTGGTTAAAAAAGGAGATGAATCAACGTTAACATTCATTCCAACAAACCACAAAATATACTTCCTTTGGTTCAAGATATGGGCATTTCATAAGGTACATCTTCTTCTTCCATCCCAAGGTGCAAAACCGTGATTCATCCACGTCCTCAACCATTGGAATCCTCCAAGTTCACCTACACATAAATATAAATGTCCACCTTGATACAATGGAACTGTCGAGGTTTACGTTATAATTTGGATGACATCAAATTACTGATTCCTTCCTACTATCCTGTATGTCTTTCCATACGAGAAACATTTCTGAAACCTGCCAATACAATCACCTTTTGGCAGTTTTTTTTGTACAGAAATAACAGACTGTGTGATGGACGAGTGCATAGAGGGGTTATACTGTTGGTTGATCAGCATGTAATCATCCTGTCTTCGCCACACACCCTTGAAGGCCGTAGCCATCAGCGTTTCCTTTGTTTGTACTATTATTGTTTATTCTCTTTACCTTCTCCTGAAGAAGTCTGTGATCAATTAGACCTTGATGCTCTCGTTGAACACTTGTCATCTCCCTTTTAATTTTGGGAGACTTTAATGGACATAATTCTCTCTGGAGAGGTACTGATATTGATGAGAGGGGTTACTCCATAGAGCATATGCTCTCAGATCACAACCTTTTTCTTTACAATACTAGCCCTCATGCTTATTTTCATGCACCTTGTCAGTCCTTCTTTACTAACGATCTCTCTGTTTGCTCCCCTTCACTCTTCTCCCACATTTTATGGAGGGTATAAAATAACTCATGAAGCAGTGATCATTTTCCTATAATTTTGAGAAAGACAGGCCGTGGTTGATGCCACCTGACCCATGTGCTCCAGTGGAAACTGGATCAAGCAAACTCGTCCTCTTTCACTGCTCTCGTAGAACTTGATCCTGCCATCGTTTGTAAGCCATCAAAATACGACTGTGTGTTACTGTCAATCTCACTGCCTTTCCTACAGTCTGACACTGCTAAATTAGGGACGGCTAGCGTAGATAACCGTGGTGTAGCTTTGCGCGAGATTCAAAAACAAATGAGAACAACAGGAATTCACAGATAATTTTCTGAACAGAAAAAATATTTTAGTCTTATTTCTCTGTCACCTTACATATCTGCTTTTTTTTATAAAAATATATTTTAATGGTAGAGATTTGATGCTGTAAAATATTCACACATTTTGTATGAGAGAAGTTTATGTATGTTTTGATGACTTAAGTTATTCATCTATACATTCAGTTTTTAAAGTCGGTTTTTAGGATGATATTAGCACGATGCTGTACCTAAAGGAGTTATCTTTAATCAAACTGATTGTTAGCTATTCAGCACAGAAACAAAATATCGTTAATATTAAATTCCAAAATAAATTTCCCAAACGTGCACAATGTTGTTTACAATTATGGATATAATATATTTTATTAAAGTTTCACATCAGTCGTACTAAAGAACCAGATACATTGCTATACCTTTTAAATTATACCTTTAACATTAAAAACACAGTTATAGATTTTGGTAGGATTAAAAACTTTTACGACTTTAAAATTATGGCCTAGCGCGTTAAGGCGTGCGCTTCGTAATCTGAGGATCGCGGGTTCGCGCCAAACATGCTCGCCCTCCTAGCCGTGGGGGTGTATAATGTGACGGTAAATCCCACTATTGGTTGGTAAAAGAGTAGCCCAAGAGTTGGCAGTGGGTGGTGATTACTAGCTAGCTTCCCTCTGGTGTTACATTGCTAAATTAGGGACGGCTAGCACTCGAGTAGCTTTGTGCGAAATTCCAAAACAAACAAAACAATTACACATGCCTTTGGGTTGCAAATAATGGCCTTGACTCAACCACTGTCCAACAACTTTACACTGTAACACAAATGATGTTGGAAATTAGCAATTTACATGTATAACGAATAATATCAAATATTTTAAGTTGCAATAATTCATTAGATTCTGACAGTGAAGGATATAAAAAAGTTAAACAGCATATACAAATAACTAGAAAATACAAAGAACATGAATATTTCGTTTTATATACAGAACGGTGATGGCTTAGACGGTATTTGATTTTTCAGTTTCAAGGTAAGTCGTACGTTTTAATTAACCTGTTTTGCTCAATAATAAAAAAATCGTATTGCGTACCTTCTATTTAAAAGTCTCCCCATTACCTATTATGTACTAAAAATCATGTGATTTACATTCTTTCCAAAACAACCCGAGAAATTGCATCTCTGCTACTAAACATTTCTTGGTAACAAAAACATGAAACCTAAACAAGCTTAAATGAGAAATATTAACAACATATCTAATTTGTTGGAACTCTAGAACCAAATACCTGATCAATATTGTACCCAAATAATTCAAAATCTTCTCTGTATATTTCGTACAACCCTTTAAGTTCTTTCACAGTGAGTTCTAAAAAATATTTATAGTTAAGAGAAGTTCCTTTAGAAGAACTATTAATTCTTGTGTTAGAAACATTTAGATTTAATTTATTCGCCAGATATTTCAAATCACGATCAATTGTTTCCATTTTACCTATAAAATCGTACCGAACGTTACAAGGATCACATCTAATATGGTAAGGTGTCCAGTGTTCGTTATATTTTAATGGATCGTTCTCTAAGAGATACAGTACAAATTCTTTAAATGTAGGCCAATATTGGGAAGATAAAGTGTTTACCCTTCTGTTCTTTTTCACAACAGACATTAGTGGTTTCGTAAATGTATTTAAACCTTTTCTTTCCATTTTATTTCTGTATGCCGAGACAAGTCGGTCAAATGGATGTCTTACAAATATTATATTGAATAATTGTCTAAACTTTGGGTGTGTATGAAAAGCTAAACTAGTTCGATGAAGAATGTCGTTCGCCATTATATGAAATGAATATCTTTCTGAATTCGAGAAATAAAACCAGGGTTGTATAGTATCGTTAATACTTCTCAAAAACTGTAATTTAAAAAATGTACAGCCTACTTTTGGAATGAAACAGAAAGAAACTTTTTTCTCATCATCGATTATAACAGGACAATTCTCCAATCCACATTTATTTGTAGTATGGCCATCGGAATTTCTGTTGCTAATGAATGAAACATTTCTTTCTTTTGTTCCGTAATAAAATGTGTTACAAAGTGTTTTCAGTTTTTCCTTTCTCTTTCCACTTTGTTGCTGTTTAACTTCTTCAGGTTTCGGTTGCACTTTACTCTTCATCGAAAAGTAAAAAGAAATAATTTTACAGTTGAAGAAATGACATTCTTAAACAGAAAACATATTTATATAAGGAAATCAGTTGAATCTTCATCTATGAAACAGCGAGATAATAAATCATATGTTACACAAAATATTAATGATTTTAAAGAGTGTATACAAGTAACTTGTAACACATGAGATGGAAACCTATAATATAGGATCAAGAGTAATTTGTGAACATTTTAGAAGTTTCAGTAAAACTATCTCGCTTGATTTAAGGCAAAACACTTATATACCGGCTTATACAATTAAATAATCAGGTGAGAGTTACACTAAATCACCTTAAAATCGTATTTTTCACTGGATATTACCCTACATTTAAAGTACTTGTTTAACCATTTTTATTTGTTTACAAGTAGAACTAACACCATTAAATATTTTCTCTGTTCTCCTATTTTGATGACTCAAGATGTGGCATTTAGATTTGTCCGTCACTTATTCAACTGTATATTTGAAGGCACGTACCGTTAAAAATTTGGTTTTGATACACGTGGTGGTCAGAGCACAGGAAACTCATTGTTCAGCTTTGTGATAAATTAGAAACAACTAATCATTCAAGCCTTTAGAATTTTACTTTATTCAGTGCTAAATGAGGAGCAGAATAAAGTTGAATACCACCTCATTTCTTTTCTTGTCATCATCTCATGTGCCACACGATTCCTTTAAGGAAAATAGGGCCGCAATCACTGCGGTTTCTGTGACAGGTTTTTCAGTGAATAGGTTGTTAACCCACTGCACCTAGCGGTCCCTAATTTTGTTTGTTCTTAAAATTCGCACAAACCTACTCGAGGGCTATCTGTGCTAGCCGTCCCTAATTTAGTAGTGTAAGACTAGAGAGAAGGCAGCTCGTCATCACCACCCACCGCCAACTCTTGAGCTACTCCTTTACCAACGAATAATGGGATTGACCGTTACACTATAACGCTCCCACTGCTGGGAGAGCGAGCAAACCCGCGACCCTTAGATTACAAAGCGCACGCTTAAACGCGCTTGGCTATGCCGGGCCATACTTCATTTCTTGTAGGGGTCAAAAGTATTCCGCTACCTTCTAGTGGACATGAAATCGCCAGAGTACTATTGCAGTTGCGTAGGAATATACTGAATATCATACCCCTTCTTTCGTGACCCTTTCACACCAGTACCGGCGAAAACATGCCACAATGAAATAATGTGCAATGCAGAAACCTATTTAAGTTAAACTACAGTGAAGTATTAGAGATAGTTGGGGAAGGCCTGGCATGGCCGAGCGCGTTAAGGCGTGCACTCGTAATCCGAGGGTCGCGGGTTCGCGCCCGCGTCGCGCTAAACATGCTCGCCCTCCCAGCCGTGGGGGTGTATAATGTTACGGTCAATCCCACTATTCGTAAAAGAGTAGCCCAAGAGTTGGCGGTGGGTGGTGATGACTAGCTGCCTTCCCTCTAGTCTTACACTGCAAAATTAGGGACGGCTAGCACAGATAGCCCTCGAGTAGCTTTGTGCGAAATTCCAAAAAACAAACAAACAAACTAGTTGGGGAACCTGGTGAGTGTCATCAAGCGTATGTTTCTTAAGATCTGTGTGGAAAAATCAAACCATACGTCATTGATTTCCCGAAGCATTAGAGGATTACAATCATAGTGGATGTGAAAAATACAGAATGGCCTGAAACTCACTTGAAATAAATATGTATTTTAAAAACGACTTTCTCGTGAAAGTGCCAATTTTAGTTCACAAACTACAATCACTGTTTTTTTTATTCAAACGATAAACGTCCCGAGTGACACGGCGATACGTCTATGAATTTAGAAGAGAAAACGGTTTCCGATACCAGTAGCCCCCCAGTGGCTCAGCGGCATGTCTGTGGACTTACACGCTTAAATCCGGGTTTCGATACCCGTGGTGGGCAGAGCACAGATAGCCCATTGTGTAGGTTTGTGCTTAATTCAAAACAACAACAACCGATACCAGTTGTGGGCAGAAAGCGTGTCGCCTATCGTGTTGGCCTGTAGTTCATCTTTAACAAAAAGACGATAAACGATGAAAAAATATGATTTTTCGAAATGACTGTTGTAATTTTAGCATCTGTAAGTATTACCTTTCTTGTTGAGAACCATTTTAACTGTACCAGCAATATATAAATCTTATATTTGTCTAAGGTTTTTTGTGCTCTGCACATTTCGAATGAGGAAAATAATTTTTATTCTTAAAAGTTCTCTGACTGAACCAACAGAGTTCACCAAAAAGAAATAACCTTAGATCAAATGTTACTGGTAATAAATTTATCTTTGTAGTTGCTTAATGATTATTTTGGCATTAATGTATTTAAAAACAAATTGACAATGAGTTTGAAAAGCATGAAATTGTTAAATGACATAAATCTCCGCCAACATAAACAATCAACGGTGTAAATTATTTTATCATATTTATACCAAATGACGATGTAACTTTTTAAGTTCTTCTCATGAACGAGGAAAAAATAATGTTTTAATTTTCCAGCTATTATACGTTGACAAATAAATAGATGTAGTTATAAGACACACTAAAGAAAAGGAATTTAAATACTGCAATTAGGGATCGTAAAAAATGCAATAAAATAGCTGGATATACTGTAGGGATTGTTTATTTGAACTACAAATCCTTATTATGCTCAGGATGAGGAGGTTTTGCTACAGCCTGTCAGTGACAGATAAGAAGGTAAAAATCTATGATTTTGGATAAAATATGCCATGTGATAAATCCATTACATTTGATGGACTTTTCATTACATCATTTGTGTATAGCTTTGTTCTTAACAACAAACCTTGATTTAAGTGTTATGACACAGGACTGAATCAGAAATTCCACTAGGCTCTAATAAGAAAATGGGTGACTGAAAGTCTAAATTTCTGTAAATGTGTATTATTGCTCTAACTCCAAAAATATATCATTTTTGTTGTGTTAGATGTCAAAGACCAACATGACCTCGGATCATCTTCTAAACTCAGCACAACACATTCACACTGTTCAATGTGATAGGACATCTTCTTCTTTCTAGATGGTTAAGATTATTATGTTTTATACATTTAAATCTGTGAATCAGAGCTCCTATATTTAAATAATAAAATCGAGTTCAAACTACTCGTATTAGAAAATGATTCAGAGAAAGTACAAAGGTATAATTAAGAATAAATGAATACAAGAAATGTTACCTGCAAAGGGTGTTTCATCTTATCCAAATTAATCATTAGATAAAGTAAAGTACATATTATTACCAAATATAAACACGTCATACAGTGTTGACTATTCATACTATTCGTATTTCCTAGTCAAATTACACTTTGCAAATATGCGAATTACCGAATTTACTCTGCACTTTTGTAGTTCCAAAACATTATATTATTTAATTGTTAAGGCAAGCTAAAATCTATTCCCATTTTGAAGAACACACGATGGGATGCGCCGGCGCATGCACGTAATTGGTTCATCGGGCATAACTTGTCTTCAAAATACATCTGGTTGGATAAGTTCTCTGAATACAAATTACCTCGTAGTTGTATTATTTCACATTTTCAAATAACAGGCCAACGCTCATATTGCCCATCTAAAGACAGCTTAGATTGTTCATCTAAATTTTATTTTAAATATATCTTTAAAAACTTAAATATAGCACTCTTTATAATTATTCAATCATAATGCAGTTTAAATTATACTGTTTTATGTTTTAGTGGTGTTAATGCAGAGTCTCTTGAGGTTTTAAAACATATCTTTGCTCTGAATACTCTCATACATTTGCCTTTATAAATATAAAATACATTATAAAAACAGAGTTGTTAGTTCTGCATGCGCAAAAAATAATTCCAAGGAAAAACACGTAATGTAAGTCTTTCTGTGTGGCTCCTGTAGTTTTCAGGAGCATCATGTTTCAGATGATGAGGCTGAAATTTTTTTTTTAGTTGTATTACCTTTGTTGCTTGTTACAAAGATTTTAAGTTAAAACATGGTAAGTGCCAAAGAGGAAACCTGAGACTATTCATAAGTTTGAAACAAAGACAGTTAACTTTACTATTTTATTCCTTTTATCCCATCCGAGTTCAGTAATTTTGATGTGGGGGTGGGGGTTCAAATTGTGACTGATTTTTGAATTTCAGTGGATTATAGATTTCTTGCTTCATATAAATGGTGATCAACAATATTCATTAAAGGAAGTGGTCGTTGTACATAATTACCTCAGATATGGATTTCACCAGAACTTTAAATATTAGTCACAAATCTCATGATATTTCCCATGATTTGTTTTTGAAGAGTATTGACCACAGTGAAAATGGTTATGTTTATTTGTGATACATGTTTTTTCTTATTTGGTAAGGCTAAAAGACTTCTGGTATACTCTAACACTATTCATCTATAATAGAAATACTGAATAACGGCTATATAGAATAACTCTTCATGGGCCATTATTGTAAGAATACTGAATCCAATGGAAGATGGGAAAGAAATAAAGTGGTAACCCAGTGCAACTATTTTTCATTAGTTTAAGATGATTCTAGAACTAATGTATTATCAAAAATATTACATTTAATTTGTTTCGAACTTCACGTAAAGCTACACAAGGGCTATCTGCGCAAGCCGTTCCTAATTTAGTAGTGTAAGCCTAGAGGGCATGCAGCTGGTCAACAAGAATATGGTGATGTAGTATACAAGAATGATTAGGCAGTTGTAGACTAAAATCACTCAACTTCAACTGGTGTTACAGATGTTTCTTCAACTTGAGACTTGCCCATTATCACTCAACCAAAATATCTTTTTGACAAACCAGTAAAAAATACATTTTTGAAAAATCCTGATAACAGACCTTGCCAAATGAGCTTTGTGAACACACTATTCTCTGTTTCCATAATCTTCAAAGAGCTTCAATTTAGAATAGTCACAAACTACACTGTGTGTTCATGTACCAGTAAACATTTACGGTTATAAACGTATGACTTTCAAAAAGATTGTGTCATCTTGAAGGACGAGTGACTTACGAAGACATTTGAATATCTACATATGTGTGTGTTTATGTATGCATACAATTATGTTTGGTACACACAATATGAATAAAGGGATTGCATGGCTTGTGATTGCTTTAGAGCATATTATAGGTATCCTGGTACCCTGGGATGTTGATTTAGAGATTGAGAGTGATTTTTTTCTGTTCAGTTGAGATATTTTCCTTTATTCCGAGTTGAGTAATATTTGGTTCTTGATTTAAAATTACATCATTTGTTTAGATATACTATATTTTTCTTCAGTTTTAGAGCAGGTGAACATGGAGAGTTTTTAATTACGTTCTGAATCCGGTTTCGATTTTTTTCATATCTTTGATGTACAATTTGAACAGTTGTTTTGTAAATCACATTGATATTGTTTATGTATATAATTTTCATGTGAACTCAGTTTAGTTTAAGGCTTGATATCTGGGTGAATTTGAAATCAATAGGAATTATATGTTTAATTGCATTTTTTCTTGAAATGTTTATATTTTAACTGATGTCGAGTATAAATGATAAACTAGAGTGTAATGATTTTGTATTGTTGTTTGAAGTATCAGTGTGAATGTTATTTCAAACTTGAGTTTTGAGGTTTATGTTGTGTAGAGTTTCTTCCACAAGTTTTATTGAGAATTTTTTGGTGTAAATTGAGGAAAATGTAGGTATTCTTCGCCATGAAGTATTCCCTGTGACTTGAACTTCAAATTTGCAAAAAATAACTTGTTACCAACTCTGGTAGTAGGTATTGTATTTGGAATTGAAAGAAGAACCTGTAGATTCACAAAAAGTGTAATTATTTATCTGACAAGAAGAACAAAAATAAAAAAAACGGTTAAAAATACATTTTTGAATATTCCTGATAACAGACCTTGTCAAATGAGCTTTCTGAACAAATTAACGTATATGTACATGTACCAGCAGAATTTCACGGCAAAAATGTATTAATTTCAAGAACGAAACGGAAAGGTATAATGTTATTTTTGACACATATGTACGCATACACGTGTTTGAATTTATCGTGTGACGCTGTTCGTTTCTACCAGGTGTGGTAGAAACATATGTGGTATGTGGGTTGATTTTTTTTTCGGTTACCTCGTTATTAGTGGATGATATTTATACAGCAATGAAGGTAGAATCAACGTTAGCTATCAACCTGACTCTACAAAATCCAACTTTATGATAGATATGACCTTATTATAGTTGAGAATAAATGAATGCAAAAAATATTATCTGCAAAGGGTGTTTAATCTTATCCAAATTAATCATTAGATAAAGTACAGCACAAATTATTACCAAATATAAACAAGTCATACAATGTTGACTATTCATATATGATGCAACACAGTGTTCGTATTTCCTCGGTAAATTACACTTTGCAAATATGCGAGATATCGAATTTACTCTGCTCTTTTGAGCTTCCACAACATTCTATTAGTTAACTGTTAGGCCAAGCTAAACTTTATTCCCATTTTGAAGAATCAACGAAGAGATGTGCCAACGCATGCACGAAGTTGGCTCGTGTGGAGGCCACTTGAATATATAGTACAGCTGGTAGGATAAGTTCACTGAATGCTAATTTCCTCGTAGATGTATTATTTCACAATTTTAAATAACACATCAATGTTTACTATTTTGATAACAATTCAAACAGTATCTACATAGGTTGTTTGACTGTTGGCCTGTTATTTAAAAGAAACATAAAACAGGATAAATTAAACTCCATTGTGATTGAATAATCTTAACAATTTGTTTGTTAATGTTTCTCTTCTTTTATCTAGAGCTGATGCAAATTTTATCTTTTCTTGATGACAAGAAATTTTCCATCTATCGAACTGAAAACTTACCTGGAAGATATTGCTAGAAGACTGATGATCCACTTTACACACATTGAAAACACCAACAGAAAGAAGTCAATTTTGACAACAATTCCACCGACAACCAACAACCATTTTCAGAGATAGAATGGGAAACATCTATTTCCTCGAAACACCTCAAAATAGTATCTTAAATAAAAACATTCAACAAAATCTCACAGAAAAAAAACTCAAACAACCTTGTACGGAAAGATATTAGTTCTTTAAAGAAATATTCTATAAGCAGATCAAGGCAATGCTGTAGTTGTAAGGAACACAAATGAATACATTCAAAAAATAAACACCATCTTATTAGATATAAACAAATTTAAACTAATAAACATAAATCCAACAAAAACACATGAAAACCAATTAAACAAAGTACCACCACAACTAAAAAATTGCAATCTCAGAAAACCTTTATTATTTCGTATGAAAGACCGACTCACGCTCACCACAACTATACGACATCCCCTAACCTCACAAACTCGAATATTCATTACGACTTATACTGTCGACCTGTGAATGATTTAACTACAACCTCCTAGGTGGAAACACTACATGGACAAAAGTATGGGGACACCCTTTCTAATAAGTGGATTTGGCCATTTCAACCACATCCATTGCTAATAGGTGCATAAAATGTGGTGTATAGCACACTGCCATTGGACTTTCGATCAGTGGAAACGTGTTTTCTGGAGTGATTAATTACGCTTCACTATCTGGCAGTCTGACGGACGAATCTGGGTTTGGAGGATGCCAGGAGAACGCTATCTGCTTGAATGAATAGTTACAATTGTAAAGTTTTTAGGAGAAAAATAATGGTCTGAGGCTGTTTTTTATAGTTTGGGCAAGGCTCTTTTGTTCCAATGAAGCGAAATATAATTCTGCAGCATACAATGTCATTCTGGATAATTTTGTGCTTTCAACTTTCGGTGAACAGTTTGGTGGAAGACCTTTTTTTGTTTCAGAATGACAATGCCCCCGTGCACAAAGCGAGGCCCGTAAATACATGGTTTGCCGAGTTTCGTATGGAAGAATTTGACCGGCAGGACAAAGCCTTGACCTCAACCCCAGTCGAACTTCTTTGGGTTTAATTGAAACGCCGACAGTGAGACAAGTCTTCTAGCTCAACACAGTGCTTAACCGTAACCATGTTCTAAAATCTAGTGAAAAGTCTTCCCAGAAGAGGGCAGAGTATTACTGCAACAAAAGGGGAATCAACCTTATGGTTTTGGAATGAGATGTTCAACAAGCACATGTAGGTGTGATCGTTAATTTTATCGGGTTAGCATATTTTTGTTGCTGTGTGTATTTGGTTTCTCAATATATTGAGTTTTTATTTTGTTTTTTGTGCTGAGTTCCAAGAAATGTATAGTCCAATATGTGTGATTTTTCTCTGGATCTCTGTTTTGAATTGTGTATCGGTTCAAGTGATCTAGAGGTTAAGAAACGCTATTTGGTTAGTTTTTTCATGTTCACAGGTGAACTTAGTGTTGGGGTGTATCGAGTTAACGTAATTGGAAAAAACTAAGTGAAGGTTCTATAAATGTGAATCCAGCAATTGTATTTTCAATATACCTGTACCAGTATAATGATGGATGTAAGGCTGAATTGATCGTTTGAGATTCAATCTTTTTATCAGTAAACGTGTTGATACCCATACCAGCCGTTCAAGTGGATTTTTCGTCATGAAGAACGTATATCTGTGTTCATCACTGCTGTGTTAAAATGTATTTGTTGATAAAATAACTGATTAGAATTTTTACGCTTAAATATTTTTTGCTATAATAAAGCTGCAACGTATTTACATGTTTTATTAGTTGCGATTAAATATTGATAATGACAACAGTAATCACCTATAGTCTTTTTTATGAGTATATTTAGTACTTTTACATCTTATTGGTCATCTTATCTATTCGGAGATTTTTATTTTGCCGAACTTTGGACACTTTTTAATAACCATGTGAATTCAGACGAACTTAAGTACGAATAAAGTGACGTTTTGGGGGAATGTGTGACAGGATGTTAGTTGTAAATTAAATGCATACAAAATGGAGTTTAAGTTTGTGTGCTAGCATAGCTACTATACCCACCAACCAACCACCTGTCACACTTCATGGGTTTTTCCCTCAAAGGTACGCATCTGTCGGACGTATTTTCATTTATAATATTTTCGCCTTTGATTTACAATAGTACACAAATCAATATGGCAACCTTAATGAACGATATAAACAAACTACTACCAGAGTACATGATGATCCTACAAAATATGGTATCTCTATCAATGAAGAGTCACTGATATATGTGATATATGTCATAAGCAGTGAGGTAAATCCTCAAAGGTTAGAAATACTATTTTATCAATCCCATTTGTATAACACACTTGATAAGAGTACTATAAGTTCATAATTAACAAATTTGCAAATAGCCCTTGAAAATTCTAGATATATTTCAATAGTGCCCATAATGCAGTATTTGATATTTTAAACATAGAAAATATTATAAGATACAAAACATTTCACAGGTATGATCTCTGAGGGAGAAATCATATTCGCAGCTTTAAAATTCCCTGTTTTGACTTCAAATTAGCGACTTGTATAAACTTGATCAAAAACTTCTCAGACTAATGGCAAACCACTTGACATTTTTATGGTATTTTTCTCATCGTAAAAATCAATTTCGACATACTGCTGTGTTGTCGGGTAAGTTTTAAAATATCGTTTAACATTGATAAAAAAATTATATCAAAGAAGCAAATGTCAACATATGACACACTGTAAGTGACATTGTCCAATATATTTGTCCAAAGTAACTTTTGACGACACAACACCTTAATAATAAAGGTGAATAATAATAATAATAATGACCAAGTTACATTACCACGACTTCCATGGTACATCTGTTGGAAGGTTGTATCCATCACCCTTTTAAGGTATTTTTGTAACAGTTGCATACAAAACGGATGGTATGTGGTAATCATGGAATAAAAACCAGTGGAAGATCAACCCACAAGGAATTACGTAATTATGTCAATTGATGAAAAATACATCGGGGTGGATACTGGTAGATCTAGTCTAAAGATATTTAAAACGTTTAACAATGATGGTGACGACGTGTTTCAAAAGATGGTATTAGTAATGACGAATAACGGTAAAATATTGGCATTTTTCAGTAAACTTTGTTTTATTAATTTATTTTTTCAGTGGCCTATGTTGCAAGATAATTGTGCTATTTTTGTATACGTACTTTTCCATTCACACCCTCCCACTCCAACACTTTTCTGGTAAAAGTTTGTTTTTAACAGATAAATGAAAATGCTGTTTCTGTCAATGAATGAATGTTAAAAACATTCTAACTTCAATAGTTGTCAAAACAGAACAGAAACCCTTTAATAAAGTCATAGTTACAAAACCTGCCCCAGAACATGCATACAAATGAAAACACTTCAGGATGTTAGAATGTGACCACAGAACCCAAGAGAAAAAATCCAGAAATTTACCATACATATTTTAAACTAACGACAGCTTTTGAGTAAGCCAACAGAAATACCATCTTTCAGAATATTGTACATCCAACCTGTTTTAAACCTTCAAACTTTGTAAGGTTCACGTGGAGAGACGAATGAAAAGTAGCTTTAAGGAGTTTTCCAATACATGAAGAAGATTCACAAACAGATAAAACTGAAGGAGATTGGACTATGAATGGAGAAGAGCCACTTAATTATATGAACAACTCCAACTGTTGTATGCCATTATCACATTAGATGTTGAAAGGATCGCATTCTAGAAGCGAAATATTTCAGTATCCTTTGCAGCATGGTTCCACAGCAAATTTGAAATTGACGACATTCCACGTGAAGAAAAATGGACAGATAAAGCTTAAATGGTACAATTCCTTTTATACATAGATGGAGTGTTACATGGCTTTCGTTAAATCCCTGTCACGATATTTTGTAGTCTAAAGTAACAATAAATCTGCTATTTAAGGTAGAATTTGACTTGGACTTCTGAAGGAACATCAGAGGAAGACTCCGTTTGTTGAGAATTTCCTGTGGAATGTATTTCATACAAGTATCAGCTGAAAATTAGGTATATGATAAAAAACAGTGTGAAAAAGATCGAGTCACATGTAACTACAACCAGTACACTCACCTATACAACACTCAGGACACAATACTGCACTCCAAGTCGCTCAAATATTATCGAACAGAAATCAAAGGCATTTGTCATAGCCTCCTGTAAGATCAAATTTAATGGCACAGACTCTTCCTAGAAAGTACCTTCTATTCTATGCCTCAAGAATCGTTTCTAAAACTCCCCAGCTAGATAGGTACTGACGCCACAAATATTTGTCCTATAAACTCCCATCTGTAGCCTCTACCCAAACTACTGTTGAAAATGTAGAGTTGCAGTTACAAGAATATCTAATATCACCTAAAAACAAACTTTAAAGGCCAAAATTTTTAATAATGTGTTCACTTCACTTTGTTATTCCATTTTTATTATGAAGTGAATTATACTTTCTTTTTTTCGTAAGGATGACTAAGTGCCAACATAGTATGAATTGCAAGGGCTTATTTTGTGTTGAGAAACTTGATTAATAACAGCTACACATCATTTAAACTGTTTATTGCACACGTATCTATGAAACATTTTTTATACAGATATATTAATTCTATGTGACAAAGTTAAAATTAAAACAATGTACAATTTAATACTATTATAAGCATTAAATGCATATTTATTTTATCTTTTAAATTTATAATCATGCAGTAGAAAGTATGGAAATAATTTTCAGTTTATAAACAATAAATTATAAATAATATATTGTCACTATGTTCTATGTATTCAGGGGAGTTGATTTTTTTACACCCAATGGGGGATGATTTTTGCAAACACTTATATGGACTGTTCAATTTGCAAATTGGTAATCACTGATTACATGAATCTGAAAGCTGTAAACATGCAGTCACAGAGTAATCTTGTTGCCACGATATTTCAAAGTTTCCATTTAGGTTTATATTTTCATTGCATGAATTACATTTTCAAATATTAATAAAATAAGTAATTACCATTGATAAGTTTATATCTTCTGAAAAACTATTCTTCTTGTTTGACAAAACAATTAAAATATCTTTGCGAACTCTTGAAAATTACACATCAATTCAGTGTAGCACATAATTATTCATACTTTTCATTGAAGTAAGATTCATTTAATCCTCTAGTCTACATGTTCCCAAACGTAGACCTCCTTTGTGACGATCTGTTTATGAATTCTTTCATAAGCTCTTCTATATTTATCTTGTCGACCTCATCTTTGTGAGTGTGACAAGCTGCCACATGGTTGAGGCGGCACTGAAACATAGTTGACATATTCACAAGCTTCAACTGCATGTTGCATTATTAAATTAGCCTTGTGTGCTTTGCAGCAAACAAACAAAGCTGACAGCTGCTTCTCTTTTATTTTTGCCTTGCATCCACTGTACGCACCACTCATGTTAGCGGCTCCATCATAAGATTGTACTCTTAATCCTGACAGTAGTAAATTCAGTCCAGTGAGTACATCAAGTATACTCGAGGATATTGTTTCACCAGCTGTATTGGAAACATTGAACAAACCAAGAAATGTCTCAGAGACGTCAAGGTTCTCATCTACGTACATATATTGCTTCCTGTTCAGCACCTGTAACGTATTGAGTGCCATCAATCACTAATGGAAAGATTTTACTTTGCAGCAGTTCATATGCTATGTTCCTCAGTATTTGATTGCTGAACATCTCCATTATTTCATTCTGAGTATGGGATGATGTGAATGTGGTTTTCTTTGACAAGTAGGCCGTCAACTCAGGATCTTCCTCTTCCAGGAGCTTCAGTAATTGCAGGAAGTTCACCTCCGTATCAGTATGTACACGTAATGCTAGACCTTGACGCAGTAATAAACGTAAACTTCTGAATATTTTGGCCAGACTTCTTTTGCATTGTTCCTGCTGCTTCTATTTTTTTCCATCATATAGCTGGACAATTACTGGAGTTACATCAAGTGAATTTTCTGGATATATAGCGAATCTGTGCTCAGAGGAGGATTGGTGTTCGTTGAATTTCTGTTTTGTCTTTTTGCAGTTGAAAAAACCGGTGAATATGAAGGTATGCTCCACTGGCTTCTCCAATTTCCCTGTAAAAAGGCCTCTATTTTCCGCCTTGACACAATGAAAGCATATGACTTTTTGAGTCTGATTGTTGAAGTGCAGCCATGGGAACTCATCAAACCGCTTGCCCTAGAAGTTGATATTTTTATATTTCTTTTTATGCCGTGGTATTAGTTGTGCGTCTGGATGATATGGATTTCCACACTGAATCTGTGGAGTGTCAGATTTTTCATTACTGCACAATCTTGTTTCATAACTATCTGGTTGTTCATGATGTGCAATAATTGCACAAGCATTTTCAGACTCGTCCTCTAATGAACATGGTATTTCCTCTGTATGGCAAGTTTCTATTCCTTTGCTTGATGATGAATTTTCTGCATCTGCGTTGTCACTTGTAGTACTAGTAACTGGCTTGCAGAACTGTCTAATATCGGAAAGTTTCAGACGCTTGCTTGGCATAATTGCAATCTGTTTCCCAGACGACTCAACCAGCTATAATACAGTTTTTATTGAAAAACTGTAACGTACAACGAACGAAGATAGAATGGAAGTGGGACTGAACTGAATAATTATTTAAGTCGAACATGCGAACCTCACAGTGACTACCGAGCCGACTGACCGCCTGGGCATCGCTGGGACAATACTGTGTGCCAGTTTACAACACAAGTAATTGCAAGTTTCTCGAAAAGTACTTAAACAATCACAAATATATTATATTCCTGTTAAAGCTCATCAAAATGCAAACACTTTGTGATATAGTGTTTATAAGCATGTCAAATAAATATAAACTTCTAATCAAAAACTAGCAATACAATGCTTTTTTTGTGTTCTCATTATACAAGAAAATATGAAATTTTTACTCTCTATGACAAAAGAATATATTGTTTTTTACCATAAAGCACCAGCACTTTATTAAAGAGCGGTAATAACCTGAAATTTCGTGGATTAATGAGGTACACAAACACAGGTCTAATGAGCCCTGCTGTAAAATCGTCGCTCAGACTAAAGGGAGCCGACGGTGATGTAGGACGTGTCTGGAACCGAGCGGCCCAAACCTGTCGTTAACTGTACACAATGGTCAGCGACTTCGGCAGCTGAGAAGAGTAAGGCGTTCTAAAATAAATCGGGCTAGACATGCAGAAGAATAAATGGCGTTGGAAAACCGTACAATATACACATAAGATTGATGCAGCTACAAGATACAAATGGCCTGCCAGATATAGATCACAGGAGTTTACACTTGGGAGTAATATTTTGGAATTTCATGCTCAGTTCAATCTATTGTGATTAAACTTTTACTTAATCTTACACTACGTATAAGACGTAGGTAGATTCTGTAATTGTGCTTGGAAGCCTTACACGTATACTTAGGCCTACTGACTGATACGTACGAACCATCGCTGAAATCGAAAAGCTTAGAAGCAAGCCTATATTAAAAATGTGCATTTCGGCAACTGAAAAAGCCTACATCTAGGCCTAATTATGTAATTCAATTGGTAAGAACACAAGGATCACAAGAACAAATACACAGTTTGTAGGCCTGTAGGGGGGTTGATTGTATGCACCATATCCCTCACCTAAAATGTATTCATAAAATAACAGGTTATCATTTTCATTTTTCTACATACACATTGTGAAAAAGGTGCTGAATAATAGTTAAGTATTTGTACATTATTAAATGTCTATAGAGATGTCTATAGTTTACACGATACGTAAAATAATACAAGAGAGTAGTTCATATTATGTAGAACATACTATTTTATACCTATAATTTGTATTCTATAATCGTATATACAAGTGTTGATACAGTGGAGAATTTTTAAGTACAAGATAACTGTAAGCCAACTGTGAAAGAACACAAATTTTAAGGTTTAATTTTCAATTAATAAGATGAAATATCTTTGTGGTAAAACATTCTAGATCGTCATAGAGATCTAGATAGATACTACACTTTTACTTATCAATATTATGGTTGACAAAATACCTTTTATATTATAGGAAATGTTTTTGTGTAGAGTTGTGCATAATTCTTAATCCTAATATAATGGAATTATTTTAAGTAGGAACTATTATACTCACAGTTTGGTTTTAGTTTTAAGTCTAACCGGAAACTCATAAAACCATGTGTGAAGCATCGTATGCATTGTGTGAGAAATATTTTTTAACACGTAGAGGATATTTTATTTTATATAGTATATACTTAGTACGTTTGGCACCAGCCAATTTGCACAAAAATCGCCTTTATTGACTAAACTTTCTAGGTAGCTAAAATTCAATGTCTTATGAACTTAAAATCATGAAATCTGCTCCTACATAGGAGTTTAAGTGAGTTTAAGTTATATGGATAAATAAATGGTTGAGTTATGATTAAGAACAAATGCGAATAAGAGGTATTAATAAATAATGCACAGTACAGATTATTATAGAAAATGAACACGTCATCCTGTGTTGGGTTTCAGGTGTTACATTTTATTTGACATGTCATCTTTTGCAAGCACCTGAAATACCGAATTTAGCATAATCTCTTCAAAATTACAATTTTTTTATTGTACTTTCAGCGTATGATAAACAGATGCGTTAATCTGCTAGTGAAAGTTTAATAAAATATGGCTTCAATGAGAAATTTTCTGAAGTAAAGAATTCCTGTATGTAAACTAAAATTGTAATACGGTGAGATCTGAAAGTACACGTACACGTACTTTCTCCAAGAATTCCTGGCATACGTTATGGAAAAAGTACATCTGAGCTGCAGTGTATGTGCAATGTTTACAGTTACATTTTACTGACATTCGATAAGAGGCTTTTTGAAACAAGTTATTGTTCAGATATTATACCAACCTTAAACTCATTACTTATTTAAGATGATTGGTTGTTCGACTTTTGACTCATACTGCTCACGTAAAATACCAGGTTACTCAAAACTTCAAATGAATAAACGTATTGAGGCAGAACAAGAAAATAAACGTATTGAGGCAGACCAAGAAAACAAACGCCTTGTTCTTGATGCCGAAATACAAAAAGAACGCATTAAAGCTGATAAAGAAATCAGTATGAGAAAGGCACAGACAGAAGAAAAGGTTGTTCAAATGCGGTTGGATAATTTTGATGCTTCCAAACTAATTCGTTTAGTACCTCCATTCAATGAAAAAGCTGTAGATACATATTTTCAGCAATTTGAAAAATTGGCCCTTAGGCTAAAATGGCCAACCGAATATTGGACAGTATTACTTCAGAGTGTTCTCAAGGGTAAAGCCCAGGAAGTATTTTCCAAACTCACGGCCGAGCAAAGTTATGATTACGAGCACGTCAAAAAATGCGTTTTGAATGCATATGAATTGGTGCCAGAGGCATACAGACAAAAATTTCGTGGTTATAAAAAGTTTGACAACCAAACTTATGTCGAGTTTGCTCGTGAAAAAGAAACTCTATTCGACAGGATTATACAAAACTCAGAGAACTCATGTTAGTTGAAGAATTTAAAAGATGTATTCCCGTAGAGCTAAAAACTTATATTGATGAACAAAAAGCTTCCAAAATTCATGATGCTGCTGTCTTGGCAGACGAGTATGCTTTGACTCACAAAATTTTCTCATACAAAAGCAAAACAAATCACACAGCAAAGAAACCCAATGACTCATTCAAATATTATGCAAATATCGTCAGAGACAAAAAAGAGCAAACTTCTAATTCTCAAACGAAGACTCCATCTTATTCTCAAAGCTCGTCATCTACCCAAAACGTGTCATTCTCGTCCAAAACATGTGCTTATTGTAAGAAACCTGGCCATCTGATTTCTGAGTGCTATAGGGTAAAAAACAAGCCATCACCCCATAGTTTCATTTCGCCCTCGTTGAATACATCATTGGTTCCCAATGATTTTGACCCTGTCCATTCCACTGTGGATTCTAAGCCCAATATTTTTGATGTGCCTGAAAATATTGTTGAGGACAAATTTAAGCCTTTCATGACTGAAGGTTTTGTTTCTTTTGTTGGCGATTCACGTCTACAACCAATTAAAATCCTGCGGGATACTGGAGCTTTTCAGAGTTTGATTTTGGAAAGTGTACTTCCGTTTTCTGAAAAGTCATCCGTTGGGGCCAGTGTCCTTATATCTGGTGTAGAAGGTGGCGTCGTTTCTATTCCTCTTCATAGATTAGATTTACATTCTGACTTAGTCTCAGGCCCAGTGACTTTGGGTATTAAAGCCTCATTGCCTGTTGAAGGTGTGTCTATGCTTTTGGGGAATGATTTGGCTGGTAGTAAGGTGGTACCAGAGGTTCGTGTTGTTGAAGCACCTGGTATTAGCCTTAGTACAGAGCAACTCGTTGAAGAGTTTCCTGATGTTTTTCCCGCCTGTGCTGTTACTCGTTCTCAGACACGTTCTCAGAAATCCAAAGAGGATTTCTCTTTTTCTGATACGTTCATGTCTCTCATCGATGAGATTTCTGACTCAACTTTAAGTTCTACTGATGACTCTAAGACATTTTTCGACTCTCTTCTTTGAAACAAACTTTTCGAAGAACAGGACAATGATCCTGAAACTCGTTCTCTTCTACAACTGGCTTTTGATGAAAATGAAATAGGAACTGTCCCTATTTGTTATTACCAGACGTCAGGTGTGCTAATGAGAAAATACAGACCTCCTGACGTTGCTGCTGATGAAGAGTGGAATGTTATTCACCAAATCGTCATTCCAAAATGCTATCGGAATGATATTCTTAGTCTTGCTCATGACCATGTATTGTCAGGACACTTAGGTGTAAGAAAGACCCTAGATCGTATCCGACGACATTTCTATTGGCCAAAGATGCGCCGAGATGTTGACTTTTGTAAGACATGCCATTCTTGCCAAATGACAGGAAAACCAAATCAGGGGATTCCAAACGCACAACTGCAGCCTATTCCTGCCTTTGAAGAACCGTTCTCAAGGGTCATTATCGACTGTGTTGGCCCAATGCCAAAAAGCAAAGCAGGAAATGAATACCTCTTGACAATCATGAGTGCTTCTACACGTTTCCCTGAGGCAATCCCTTTGAGGAAAATCACTGCTCTCAACATCGTCAAGGCTCTTGTCAAATTCTTTACCATGTTAGGGATTCCAAAAGTTGTGCAATCAGATCAAGGCTTAAATTTTATGTACAAGCTATTTCAACAAGCCATGCTTGATCTAAACCTCCATCAAGTTTCATCCAGTGCATACCATCCTGAGTAACAAGGTATTTTTGATCTTTTCCACCAAATTACTGCCACAAACACTCAAAGAACTGGGTTGAAGGTGTTCCCTTGTTATTGTTTGAAGTTCGTGAGGTTATTTCAGAATCTACTGGATTTAACCCTTTTAAGTTGGTTTAAAAAGACAAATAAACAAAAAAAGTTTTCGCAAGCTCGAACTTTTTTTTACTTTTAAGGGGGAGAGTGTTATGTATATGTGTAAATATTTTGTAAACGACAACATGTCGTTTTGTGTTTAAATTTTCATTTCTATTATTCATTTTTCCATACTGATATTATTGTTTTGAAGTTTAAACTAATATTTTGTTATTCATTTAGGGTAACATTTAGAATTTTCTTGAATTAAGTAGACCAATCATATGTTTGTAAATGAAGTGCTGGTGACTACGTGTCTAGACGTGTAGTCTCGTGCAAGAACGGACATGCGTGGATTGCTCTGGAGATCTGTAGAATTTTCGGGGTCTTTCGAGGAGTTTAGGCCTACAATATATAAACAGACGAAGATGCGAGAGACAAGAGTGAGCTTCAGACATCAGTTTTATTTCAAAAGAAGAGAGTCAGTTATTTGAGAAAGATTAAGTGTTTGCTGTGATTATTCAACTTGGATTTGTGACTGAAGTTAGATCTACGGAAGCTGTGATTTTATTTCGTCAATCTCTGCGATTCATCTGAATTACTGTTTGTGCTGAGAGTCGGCGAATTTATTGAACTGTGAACTGTTCCTGAACTTCTTCATTTAAGCTTCGGAATTTCTTCGTGGGACCAAATTCACACCCTAGACTGGAATTTGAGACTTTCATTTTAGATCATTATATTAGATACAGGGCAGTACCATTTTGTATTTTGATTAATTTTGAAGTTTGAAACTAGTATTATTTTGTTTTGTAATTAATTTCGAAGGTTGTAACTTAATATCTGTCACTGTTATCATATAATTTATGTTATATCTGTTATATTTGTTAATAGTTTACTGTAATAAATTATACAAGCTGTTATCTGCATTTTTCTGTTGCGTTTAGTCTACGAAGAACATAAAATATTAAAACATACGTAACACACGCCTTAACGCGCAAGGCCATGCCAGGCCCTTCTTTGCTAGCCATACCTAAATTAGCAGTGTAGAACTAAAGGAGAGTGGGCTAATCATTATCACTCACCGCCGGCTTTTCCGTCACTCTTTTACCAAGAAATAGTCAAACTGACCGTCATCTTATAACGCCGCAACGGTTGGGTGGGGGGGGGGCATATTTGGTGTGACGGACATTCGAGCCCGTGACCTTCAAATTATGTGTCTAGCGCCTTAATCATTTGGCCATGCCTGGCCGAGAGATAATTATAAGCAAGTAAGTCCAGACTAATTTCTAAGCAGCAAATCACAAAACTTCTGTAGTTTCAAATTGATTCTTTTCGATCTCTTTGTTTTGTTGATCTACATTTAGAAAAGAACAATTAAAATAAGTGAAATATTTGGATTATTGCTTATAATCAAAGTGGAAGCAGATAAGACAAACTTAATACCTCAGCTTAATGAACTGTTAATTCCTAGCTTTCGTATTCACGTAAAATTTATAGTTATTTTCTATTGTTTGTCCTAGTTGTCAACATTAAGTTGCAAAGGATGTTATAGCATCCAAATGCGTTGGGAATATTGAATGTATCAATCAAAATCCAGATGCTGGTGTTAAACTAGCTAACAGCTATTGAAAAAGAGAGTTAATGGTTTAAAGTTGAGTGCTTGCACCCACAACATTTTAACTCCTACTACCTTTCGCTGTCTCTAGCCAGTTATGGGAAGGCAGTTAGACTTAGTTCTCATATATAACCTTAAATGATAAGCAAAAGTGCCCAAATAATCCTGGTGAGCTGATGCAAGTCAAGCATAATCTTAAGTAGCTAACAATCTATAAGTTCTACAGAAGACAGGGCCTGGGATGGCCGAGCGTGTTAAGGCGTGCACTCATGATCTGAGGGTCGCGGGTTCGCCCCCGCATCGGGCTAAATATGCTCGCCCTTCCAGCCATGGGGGTGTATAATGTCACGGTCAATCCCACTATTCGTTGGTAAAAGAGTAGCCCAAGAGTTGGCGGTGGGTGGTGATGACTAGCTGCCTTCCACTGTCTTACACTGCTAAATTAGTGACGGCTAGCAGAGATAGCCCTTAAGCAGCTTTATGCGAAATTCCAAAAAAACAAACAAAACAAATTCTACACAAAATAGTTTCCACGATCGAGAATTTACTTTTTAAAATATTTTCATCTCAATGTTACAATTTTTTTAATTTGCCAATTTGTATAACCATTAACTTTCAATTTACTTCTGAATTAATTAACATTATCGCTAAAACAATTACTATGATTGTAAACTGTTAATAAGGCTATGTGCACGAATTGTTGACCCTGGTGGATTTGATACCACTTTACCAGATTTTCTTGATATTCCCTTACATTTGCAGGCATGATTACTGTATGGTTTTGTCAACGTGAGTGAGATTATCGACACTGTGTATTTTTTATATGACTCACCGTACAGGGGTGGGCAATAGATCTTTAGATCTGCATAGATTTCTTATTTTGTAAGGTTGTTTCAATATCATTTGTATTTGAATTTTTGAAACAAAAACCTTTTAATTATGCTTAAAATTTGTGAATTTAATATGAAACTTTGCTTGTATTAGAAATAAATTATTAGTCTTAATGAGAATTTACAAAGAGAGTATATTTTCTTTTGGGGCTAAAATTTGTGAGAAAAAACATTTGTGTTAATACTTGTATAGAAAGCAAAGGATATCCGTTATTTATTAAAGTTGTCTCTAAAGTGGTAATTTCGGTATGAAGAAAGAGGAAGGTTAAATACAAGGTTAAATTTAAAAGAATTAGAAATAGGTGATTGTGTTAATCAAAAAAGGTTAAAACCATTCTTGTTTTCCAGCTTTGAGTTTTGTGAAAGAAGTCGTTTTGTCACATTATCATTGCCACGACTTCTATTTTGGAGAAACAACTAGAAAAATGGAGACCAGATTAAAAGAACGTAAAAGGTCACCTTCACACGTTTTCGAACACTGCGAGTCAAATAAACACAACATAATCATATTAAACACTCAGATACTAAATAAAGAGACAAACATAAATAAGCGCAAAATTAAAGAAACCTTGCAAAAGCCCAAAATAAACCAATACAAAGGAGCATGTTTATACCTATAATAAAAATAATATAATATATAATAATAATAAAATAAATAATATATGCATATATATTCAAACATCTAAGCACGCCCTCTGCATTCCGACACTAAGTTACGCAACCCCTTTTCAAACATGTTGTTTTTGCTGTTTTGAATTAAGCACAAAGCTACACAATGGGCTATTTGTGCTCTGCCCACCACGGGTATCGAAACCCGGATTTTAGCGTGTAAGTCCGCAGACATACCGCTGAGCCACTGGGGGGCCCCCTTTTCAAACATGTGGTCCGCTGTCTGTCAGTTACCTCTTTCTTTCTTTGTGAACCTGACGATGACCGAAGAGGGTAGAAACGTTGTTCGCTTCTCTATGTAAAAAAATGTTACCAACCCAAACGAGCCGTTTTTACATGTATATATATTTCTCTACAAGTCGGTTTTTTTATTATTATTTCATCGCTATTACGTTTCAGAACGAAGTTTAGGGTTTGATACTTACACAGTTTCGTTTATCACAATCAGTCAACTGGACACAACGTTAAATCCAATTAAAATACTAGTATTATCATTTCATAATTAACAAAAATACAACACTTAGAAGAAAAATATTGCACTCGAAATTTACAGTAAGTAAGCGAAAAAACAATCAGCAATGAAAATAAGTCTATTTCTTATTCAGTGTATGTTTATAAGCAGCAGAATGCTAAAATATGTCTGGTAAAAACAAAAATAATCAAATTTATGTCATTTTATACTTATATATAGAAAAAATGAATCAACTTCATCCATATTTGTTTTGTTTTAGTTCTAGAACGTTTGATAAGACTCTCACTTCGCGATTTGCCTGGTGAAACCTAGAGCCAATGAACTATATCATAACAAAATATTACCCCATTATTGCAAAAATAATTAACTTGTATAAAAACAAATAGCATGTTTAAGAAAAAGCTGTACGTGATGAAGAAAAATGAATTTCACTTTTGTATTAATCGTACAGACATCACTGTAGAACATGTAAAAATAAAGAGAATAAAACAATCGCAGGCCTGTGTTATTGAAGTCACTTCTTGAAGTTTCAATTTTATAATACATGTGCATTTCATGACCTGATAGTTAAAGCGCTCGATTGGCAACCTGAAATTAAAATTCCCTTTTCCGAGCATTCTCGACCTTTAAGCCGTGTGTGTGTGTGTGTGTGTATGGAGGGGTTATAATGTAACAGTAATCCAATTTTTGGTAAAAGAGTATGGCGGTGGTTGATGTTGACAAGATAGGTGTTTTTTCTCTAGTCTACCCGCTCCCAAGTGTTTGTTTGTTCTCTTATAGCAAACCCGCATATGCTGAGTCCACAAAGAAGAATCGAATCCCTGATTTTAGCGTTGTATATCCGCAGATTTTTCGTTGTACCAGCGGCTTCCACATAGCACACGGAATGTTCTCGGACCGCTAAAAACCGGGTATTCGTGGTGAACAGAGCAGCGATAACCAATTGTGTAGTTTTGTATTTTATTTTAAACAAACAAACAAACTAGTCTATCTCTGCTAAATTAAAGACAGCTAGTGCAGATAGCCATCACGTAGCTTTACGAGAAATTCAAAAGAGACCAGTCGATAAATAAAGTTATATTTTATTGAAAATAATTCCAATACCTCAAAAATCTGAAACATGTTTCTCATAAATACCCACTTTGTTCGGAGTTTCACAGTTTATGTCAATTTTAATTTCTCTTTTTGGTTTTGAGATATATTTCGTTAATATCTATAAATAATTTAGTTACACTTCAATTGCCCTGCATGGCCAGATGTTTAGGGAGCTCGACTCGTGATCGGAGGGTCGCGGATACGAATTTCCGTCACACTAAACATACTCATCCATTAAGCCGTGATATAATGAGATATTCAAGGATATTACTCAAATAATTTAAATGGAATAAAATAAATCTGTACTGGCAGTCACATAATATGTACAGAAATTAACACTTACTCAACAGTCATACCAGCATTTCCAAATCTATTTTTATTGTTTTGGTCCGGCATGGGTAAGCGTGTTAAGGCGTGCGACTCGTAATCTGACTCGCATCCCCGTCGTGGCAAACACGCTCGCCTTTTCAGCCGCGGCGGCGTTATAATGTAACAGCCAGGCCTACTCTTCGTTGGTAAAAGAGTAGCCCAAGAGTTGGCGGTGGGTGGTGATGACTATCCCTCGAGCCTTACACTGCTAAATAAGGGACGGCACACAGATAGCCCTCGAGTAGCTTTGTGCGAAATTCAAAATCAAGAGAGAAACAGCTTCAGATAAAAACGTTCATTTACTTGTACTCGACGTTAAAACTTGCTTCTTCGTCAAGGAATAATGAATGTCACAGGTTCCCAATTTTAGTTTAATTTTATGCAACAAAGAAACAACAACTGAATATTGCTTAAAAGAACGCCTTATATAATCAAAGTTCAAGAAACTTTTGAATATTTCCTTTAAAGAGAAACATAAGTGATCACTTCTGATTAAATCCAGCCAACCCTCCATTGATGACTATAATGCTTGGCACCTTTTATATTTTATTATTATTATTATTAGTTTTATCTAAATTTATGTTTTTATTACATTTTTTTTCAATTTTTATGAACAATGACTCAAAATTGTTTGACTTGATTTGTATCACGTGCATCTTTCTGTTACATTGTTGAAACTATTTTGTTTTCAGTTACTGTCATTTAAAATCACTTTGGTAACCTGTGACTAAAACGTGAGGCGAAACATCGCGTACCAGTAAATAAACGTTATTCCTGAAGTTGTTATATTTACATAATTATTTTTGTGCTTTAGTCAGTACTGAAAAACTTAATATACAGAAATATGATATACATTTTGTTCGTAGTAATGCACAAAAACTGTACAAAGGGTTATCTATAATCTTTGTTTGTTTGTTTTGGAATTTCGCACAAAGCTACTCGAGGGCTATCTGTGCTAGCCGTCCCTAATTTTGCAGTGTAAAACTAGAGGGAAGGCAGCTAGTCCTCACCACCCACCGCCAACTCTTGGGCTACTTTTTTACCAACGAATAATGGGATTGACCGTCACATAATACGCCCCCACGGCTGGGAGAGCGAGCATGTTAAGCGCGACGCGGGCGCGAACCCGCGACCCTCGGATTACGAGTCGCACGCCTAACGCGCTTGGCCATGCCACGCCTATCTATGATATATCAACCATGAATATCGAAACCCAGTTTGTGGCGTACTTTTGTACATGTCTCTGTTGATGTTTTTACACAGTTTCTATCCGGAATAATCAAACAATTCAGCTTTGACAGGATACTTCCTTAACGTTATGATTGCTTTTCAGTTCCCATATTTCGAATATCATGTAATTTTTTTATGAATAACAATAAAAAGTTTTATAATACTTCAATTTTTTAAAGCAAATGAAACATTTTTCCGAACAAGAAGTCGCATAAAATTAATACAACGCCACAAAGCGCATTTTCAACAGTTAAATATAATTCGTTTGTTCTAGCGTGACAAATGAAAATAGGCATGTTGTGTAAACTTTAGATATGACAGTTCTTTTGTGATAAATAAAATGGCGACTAAAATTTGAGTAATCTCTAGCTAGGTTTTAATCAGCTTAAATGTCTTCAAAAACTCTTGTAAAATCAATTAAGAAGACTGTTTTATAATGGATAATTAATCACTATATCCTATTTTTAAGGGAAAAATAAGTTATACTTCACAGAAGGGTTGTAGAGTTTTATAATTATTTCATATCATAGCAAAAATATTCCAAATTCTCTGCCAGGTTTGTTTTTATTGCATTATTGGTTAGTTAAGATATAAGTATCTAATTTATTAAACATTCAGACATTGGTAAAGCAACATTATTTTAAGCAGAAAAAAGATAGAAAACAATGTTGTATTTATATGAGAATTATCATGATTCCTTTAGAAGATATATATTTATTTTATTTCTTCCTTTTTACTGGCTCTAGATTCAAAGTACAGAGATACTCGATAACACATCTTGAAAACGTAAGGTGTTGATACTTTTCATGACGACGCTACAGTTTTAGGAGATGTCAGACTACAGTGCAAACAGATTCTTCTTGCATTGCAGTGAAAATCCGGGAGTACGGAGTTCTATAAAACAACAAATTTAAAAGAAATTAACACATATTGTAATAATCGAATTATCCACTGATAATATGAAAAACTATTTGTTTTATTCTGAATATATAGGTTTCTATTTCAGGTATTTAACTTAAAAAGTAGGATTTATATATCGATATGATGTATGTATTCAGGTGAACAAAAAATCTGTAACACTTTTATAGATAAAGGAACATTATCGTGTTTATTGATATTTCGCAACTTATAATTTGAGCAGAAAGAAATTGCTGATGTTTACATCAATACTACGTAACAGGAAACCTAAATGACACTTGAATTGGAAATCTGTTGATGAGTCACAAGTTTTAAATCTACATTAGCTTGGCTACAGTCAGCCGAACAGTTCAAATCTGTTGTTTATTACCATTTATTCTACTGTTTATGAGTTTGTTTATATTTAAAAGTGTAAGGCATTGTTTTTGTAATTGATTCTTCATTTCTTGTTGAATTCAATCTATAGAACAACCAGTTTACCGTTTGGCAAGCTGTAGTAACCTAGGCAAGATCAAAGTCCTAGTATTTTGTATACGGAATAACACAAGCATGTGATATGTTACTGATAAAGTCATAACAATAAGTATTTTCCCTATTATCTACTTTCAGTTGCGAAACTTTTATAGATGACTCCGAAACAAAATCCTAAAGAAAAAACTCATCCTTTCTGATTAATTTCGTAGGTCGTACGATACTTCTTGTGGAGTAAAATATGTAATATTAACCCTGATATTCCAACACAATTTCCCACTAATTTTTAATTTTTATTGCACTTTTTAGCTTATTTTATATTTGTATACTGCATAAAAAAGGATAGAAAGTGTGAAAGAAATATTTTCCTGTTATGTTTACTGGCAAAAAAACTTCCACTTTGTATTTTATTTCTTTTTAACTTTCGCAGTATGATAAGACAAAATATCAAATTCTATTTTATTTCTATTTATCTTTCACAGTATCATTCTTTCATGCAATTTTGATGACAAGGGCGCAAGGAGGTCGTGAATGGAGAGGTGCTGTGAAACATTATATGTACAACATGTGAAACATTATATGTCAGTATAATCAGCCTAAATTAGACATAGTATGGAATAACCTGTCACAGAAAGAAGTGCTTCAAATTTAGCATGAAAGTAAAATATCGATTTATTTTAATCTTAGATCGTTTCTGACCTAAAAGATTTTCTGTTACATCTTCAACGTTTTTAAAAATAACTTCTTTAATCAACAAAACCTTCAATGGAATCAACAATTTTTTTCCACTTTTTGTTGTCTATAGATTTTACTTTGTACTTTCACCAAACAGACTAACAACAATATTATATTATACTATTGTAATACTAAGCAACTACACTTTTATGTCTCCTTGTTGATCAGGCTTGATTTCGCAACATTTATTTATTTCGGCTAGCTAGGATTGGGACGGTAGTACTTTCTCAATCATTTTTGAGAAACTATAGGCTAGTACATATACG
Organism: Carcinoscorpius rotundicauda; assembly: GCA_011833715.1. Taxonomy (NCBI): domain Eukaryota; kingdom Metazoa; phylum Arthropoda; class Merostomata; order Xiphosura; family Limulidae; genus Carcinoscorpius; species Carcinoscorpius rotundicauda. Next base: position 89,055,201 of record CM022397.1, read on the forward strand.
TTTGTAACCTCTCTCAAATGTTACTAAAGCAAGAAAATATTTATATTAAGTTATTTAAGCTATTAGGTATATGTTATATAATTTAATCATTAATTCTAAATGCTATCTACTCAACTCATTGAATGCTTAGATAAAATTAAGCAAATAATATTGTTTTCTAATCATTATTATTACATCCTTGCATGTAAGTATACTGTTAATTAAAACAACTTCCCGTCACACAAAACATGCTTGCCCTTTCAGCCGTGGGGAAGTTATAAGTGTCGGCTAATCCCACTAATCGTTGATAAAAGAGTAGCTCAAGAGTTGGCTGTGTGTTATGATGACTAGCTGCCTTCTCTTTAGCCTTGCACTGCTAAATTAAGGACGGCTAACGTCAAATAGCTCTCATGTACCTTTACAGAAAAATAAAAACAAACATTAAAACAATATATTCACAACTGAAATCTACTTACTCGTTCGTTTCTGGGGGATCCTTTAGTCTTCAAGATAAATTCCATCATAGAAACTATACAGGCAAATCCGAGACCGGTGAGCAGGACAACAAACACACCATCAACAAAAGATAAATAAAGTTCATTTATGGAGGCGCTATGCTTCGTTTCTTTATGTTTACACTGTCTTCCATTTTCTTCAGACCACCACTTTTCTTTCAATATATATAAAATTCCATCCTTTTGCAACTTTCACGCTTTTTTTAATATTTAAATTTAATCGTTTCATCCTAATACTTGTTAGACAACAATAGTAACTATGATAATTTAGAGACAAATATACATATATATGTGTGTTGAAATTTTACATTCTTCGTCTTTTCGATCATTCTCAGGATAAGCAGAAAATTCAATAACAACAGGTTTGCTGAATGTGACATCTTTTCAAGATAGCTGACTTTGACTTCAAGAAATAAAAAAACTGTTGTTTTTAACTTCTGGAGTGGCTATTCCGTAACCTTTTGAATCTAATAAACAATCTATTTGTTATAATTCGCATTTCTCGCTGTTACAGATTCGATGGATGCTGACTCCATCAAATAAGCATAATTTCCTTTGAGAAATCTTTTAACTCCCTTTAGGTTTGACTCAGTAAAGACTGTTAGTTGAGACTGCATTACTCTCCACATTGTTTTGTACAATTCTATAGCAGATTCCTAAGAAATTACAAAAACGTGGTATTGCATGGAGTAAGGAGTTATTTGTATCTTCAAAAAACTCTAAAAGAGACATCAAAGTTTTATATTTTTATAAAATACTTATGTTTCTAAACTGGAGAAACCAACAGTCGCATTTTGGAAAACAACATGAAAAAGAATAAATCTTAATTCCTAACACTTATAATACATTTTGGACGTTCTGGCTAAATCAAAATAAGATTTGTTTTTCAAAGTTATTTTATTATTTAACTATACATTACACAATGTAACAAAATTTTTACTATTTCTTGTTCCTGGATAGAAAGTTTTATTTTCCAAATGCTTATGCCTAAAGTAAATAAATAAGACCTTTTTTTCTAATCAAACTTTGCTTTTGTGACCTGGGTTACGAAATTTTCAATTTTTTTCATTTTCCAGAACATTCCAGGTACCTTCAATGCTGAATGGATGATAGTTAATTTTCTCTAACTTACAAGAATTTTCAAGAACTTTCTAGAATGTTGTAGAAGCCTCATAACTGTCCTGCTTCATAAAGAAAATAAGTGTTTGTCTCCTTCCCTGAGTCAGTTGGTGCGCCTTAAAGAGAAATACAACAGCGTCAAGACCTTGCTAGAAACTTTGCAGTATGATGAGCATGGCTGGAAGATTATTGAAGACTCCAAAATGGTAGCATTCCTGACGGGTCTCCAAGGAAGCCTTACCAGGTTCCCCCGTTATCTTTGCCTATGGAACAGCAGGGATACCGTATCGTGCTATAACAGGAAGAAATACCCACAGGGGACCGAGTTCTCTGTGGAGAGGCACAATGTCAAATGTGAGCCACTAGTGGACATTCGGAAGGTGTTGTTCACACCATTGCACATAAAATTTGGTCTTATGAAACAATTTGTTACAGCTCTTGATAAGGAGTCTGTAGTCTTCAAGTACTTTCGAGGCAAAGGTCAAAGTTGGTATCTTCGTTAGACCACAAATAAGGAAGATCCTGAAGTGCACGAACTCCTAAAGACGCTCAGTAAAACAACAAAAAAAAGCTTGGAGCAGCTTTATCGCAGTGGTTTCGGGCCTTTTAGGCAATCAAAAGGCTAAAAATTATGTGTAACTGGTTGAGGCTCTTGTGAAGAACTACGGAAAAATGGGCTTCATATCCTTGACGCTCATCTTGATAAATTCAAGGAGAACATTGGGGCATACTCCGAGGAGCAAAGCAAGCGCTTCCACCAAGATATACTGGACTTTGAACTGCGCTACCAAGGCGCGTACAACGAAAATATGATAAGAGACGATATTTAGGGCAGACACATGAATGTGATTTACATTACAGTCGCAAATCTCGAAGAACTACTCACTTCTATGCATTTTTTGTTCATTTTTGAACAACTTTAGTATAAATATATGTAAATCTTGATTCATATGTTGTTTGATACAGATCTTATGGGAATAAAAGTGTACAAATTTGCCCGTTTTTTCAAAGAAAAAAGGTTAATTTTTAAATTTTATTATCCAGGTCACAAAAGTAAAGTTTGAGGGAAGGTAATAGTGGATATTTCATGTACTTTTACAACATAAACAATTAATAAATATTACATACTATCCAGGAACAAAGTTTGTATTTCATAATGTTATATACATTTGTCATTTGTTACTGATCTTGAACCATCTACTATTTCTTTACCACCACAAAATGAAGCACAATAAAACATGGAATCAAAAAGAGCAACATAATAAATCTGTGCAGTCTTCACCATCTTGCATACGTTTCTCATCACATTTTAGACATAATGAATAAAAAATTGCGTAATTTTTTTCACCTTTAAAAAGGCTTTCGTTGATCCTCATTTTAAGCAGCCGTATCGGATTTCCGAGTGTTTAGATATATCGGTAGCACTTTCAATTGGAAACTCCATTCTCTGTACTGTTAGAAATGTATTGCGAAAGAAAACTACTTTCTATAACTACTTTATTCTTAAATTTTTCTGGATAGAAGTAAAAGCAATAACATTCATCACAAAGCAATATATGTCATATATATGAATATAATACTAACATAAAAACGCTTTTACTAAGTTCTGTTGTTAAATATTTCTGGAAGCATAATCTTAAAGCAAATAGCATGAATATTAAATTAGCATTGATTTAATAAAAAAGAAAAAAGTTGCAATCGTTCTAAATAGTGAGTTATTATAGGTCATATAATATTCAGTGAAATTAACACGAGAATGTCATATTCCCCCTAAAATCCAGGATAACATGAGACAAATTCTCATTTTATATAAGTAACGTGATGTTTATAATCTCATCAACTTTAATGGTTGATTGTACAGTACTTATTTAAGAATATAAACACTGTGACAGTTTGAAAGCCTCCAAGAATGTTCATTGTCCCAGTTTGAAAGTTGAGCTTCTAAAATGTTTATTGTGTCTTATGAAAGCTTTTAAGCAAACTTATTGTGTTATATTTATAGCTTGTAGGGATGTATTCTAGTAACATATCTGCACACATACACACATGTGTAAATATAAAGAAAGAGAACTAATCAGCCCGAACACGTGTCACCTCTTTTAATTCTGGTGTAAAAATTGAATGTTATAAAGATCTTTCAAACAATTTGACATTTACTTATTTTCAAAGATATTACTATGGTATATAATTATATAGTTCAGTCAACTGATATATTATTGTTATTTTTGTGTTCTTAAATAAGTTTCTAATACCTATATCTGCCGTCTCTATTACATATATTTACTTCAAGTGGATTCCTCGTCACCATGAATAATCTTATTTTATTTTGGTTTTACTTACTTTGGAGCAATTTCGGATCTTGTTCCATCAGAGATCCTATAGTAAACCAAAAACTATTGGATAAACTAAACTGATTTTCCAAAACATTGGAATCTGAGTTATGAGGAGTAGAAGGTACCCATTCGTAAGGCGTTAGTCGAGCAAGTAGAAAGAAAAGTAAACTGACACCCGCGTAAGTTGTCGCCATATACATCCAAACCTCCAAGGAAAGTGGCAAAAGAAAGGAAAATAACTTTGGAACGTTTTTGGTGGGCGTCTTGAAGAGAATACTGATTCCTAAGCTCATGAAAGATGTTGTGAAAGCAACTACTTCTTCTCTTTCATAAGTAATGGTCAGATCAGCAATAGCTAAGTCAGCTTCCTAATTAGAAAAGAAACAAACTAATTAAGCCTCGTCCGAGAATAACAATAAAACAGAATTGAATTTCATAAAGTGATATTAAAATACAACAAAGCTCAGTTTATTAAGCAATAAAAAAACTGAATTAAGTCGGAATCCTGAAGTAAAAGAAAGAAATATCAGATCCTTTAAGAGAAAAAAAAATGAGATGAGCTAGTTTCCTTGGTAATAGTACAACAGATACAAATTAACACAGTCTCATTGATAACCATGTATATAATATTAGTCAATTTCATTGGTGACTGTAGAAAATGAGTTAGGTCAGATTTCCTAATGACTGAATGTAAGCGGTTTTTATAGTTCAACAACTTGATGACCCCATTTAACTGTTTTTTATGTTTATTGCTTTTGAAAATACAAATATCTGTGTACATGAAAAGCAGCATTCCAAACTTTTTGTGATAATTATAAACATGAGCTAAGTCAGTTCCTTGATTTAAACACAATATTAAGCAAGTTTTGTTCTTTGATAATTATACACAATATAGATTGAGTCAATTTTCTTGCTGACCATTTATATATCTATCATTATTAATACATATGTGTGTGCGTTTGTGTGTAAGAGAAATCTGCTTAATTCTCGCAAACTATTTGACTAGTCTCCACTGAACCTACCACAGTGACTCCTAAGGTTTTCAGGTGTAACATGGAGGGGTAAAAATTCCTAGTGGGGGATAGGTCCCCAGAAAATAAGTGAAAAGTTACTAAATCGACACAAACTAACACAGTGATACAGGATGATGTGAAAAAAGATCATAAGGGAGTTGTGTTCCCATTTAATCAATATAAATAAATATGAATATGTCTTTACGTATACATGTTTTTATAAATTCCATATTTCTTGATCAATAAGCATCAAACTTGATTTTCACAGGAATATAGGATAACGTGTGGAAAGACACGAGGGGAGGTGGAACCCCCATTTATTTTCATGTCTAATTTTGGATAAACTACCAAATCAGCAAATTCTGACAGTGATAAAAGCTGACATGAGGAATATGATAAGGTGAGTTGTACATATGTGTTGGTGTCTGTCTTCTAATTCCTTGCACACTATTTGACCAATTTCCTCCAAATTGGGCAATTGACTCTTATTATTCCCAAAAGAAACATAAAAGGGTCAATATTCCCAACATGTTTTCGACAACAACAAAATAAGAAGCAACTTAGATTTTTCTTAATAACTTGTAACGTGTAGCCCATTTAATTAATTTGCTGATATTGTAACATTATCCATCCCTTTTTTTGAAACGGTGAGCAATGTTACTGTAAAATAAATCTTCAAAGCTTACGACACTTTATTGAGACAAAACCACTTTCTCGGGCAGTTTTGCTAATAACCATATGTTTTTCATTTTTAATGTTAGGCTAAATTTCTGGCTTACTTTACTGTGGTGTTTTGAGGTTTTTGTTATGAATAGAATCATAATCAAGGAATACATCCATAGAGCTTCCACCCCTAGAGATAAGATGTATAACGTGACAAATAACAATGTACTGGTAATTTAAAAGCACATAAGATCCAATATTTTATTTTGTAGTGTTTATCAACAAGTATATTGAACGATTCTTTAGTTTTTAATTCAATATAAACCTGTTATTAGAATAAGGAACTGCATTGTGTTTATACACAGAATGGGTTGTAGAAAACCCTTGAACTTCAGCTACAATATCAGTTTTCTGTGTTTTAAAACATCTGGTAGTTGGTATTTCATCACTCTTCCGAAGTAGTGAGTTAACGTGTACGGAATTGTCAGTAAAATTTTGAATTTCAGTGATATTCCGTTAATAATCGTAATGTTTAAAGTTGTTGATCTAAGTTAAAATCAGTGTATTAGGAATAAAAATGACTGGTCATTAAAATTTTTTACTTGAAATCAAACGTATTTGGCTACTGTTGCCTTATTTTCATCAGTGTAATTGTAATGAAAACAGTACGATGATAAAAATTATACTCATTAATTGTTTTAAACAAGAGTAGTTGATCAACTTATGTTCTGTACTTAATTATAATGTTTATGTCTTTAGTTGATTGCTGATACAAAAAATCTTATTTCTTTTCTTTGGTATAAAATTGAACGTATTTGACTTTAAGCTTTTCTTTAATTATTAACTATTTTGGAGAAAAGTAATATTTATGATTAACGTTTAAAATGCCAAAAAAGACCATGTCAAATATTTCAAAAATAGTTTAGAAGTTGCAAGAAAAGGATAAATGAATCGCAGAAGAAAAAAACAGTAAGGTTAAAAAAAGTGATGCTTAGAGAAATATATAGGAAGAAAAATACGTCGCAAGAAGGAAGAAATAAAGGTTGACATTAAAAAAATTAAAGAGTTGAGATACACGCACAAGATATGAGGGAGGTAGAAGCTCAGATGTAATCTTTGCTAATCAGTTTTTCTAAAGTTCATTACAATGAGGGAGGTAGAACTGATGAGCGAAGATTACATCTGAAGTTCATTACAGTGATTCTGAATGTGGTGTATGGAAAGACTTAATGTGGATTGTATAACTTTTCTTCAAAAAAGATTTGTACAAAATTAAAATATTTAAAAATTAGTTTTGGTTTTTAAATAATTGGTTTTAACAGACATTTTCTTTTTACTTTTAAATACTTTGAACACCTTTGCGACGGACGGGTAATTCAGGTAGTGTACAAGCTAAGATGTTTTTCTTAATGATTACAATATCTTCCATGAACACGAACCGATATGGTAAGTATTTTTATCATGAACGTTCATGAGAAATTGTGATAACTTTCATCACCTTTCATACATTGCCAGTTTTAATTACTTCTTTTATTTTAATATTATTAATCTTTTATCAATAAACTTATTTCAATATTTACAAGCCTCGACTAGCAGAACATGTTTAGTAGTTTTTGTGTCATTGTCTTAAATTTTTCCTTATTTTAGCATTTGCTTAAACGGTACCACGCGTTAGAAAATAAATCTTGGTGTATTTGAAAAAATACTTAACGCAGTCAGAAAAAATCTTGCTTACACCAAAATTTATACCATAATACAGAGTATGAAGCAGTTATGAACAATTGATATATGATATCGTTTTACGATTTGAAACAAAAACTTATTTTAAAACACGTACCAAATAAAAGAACAGCTAACAAGTATTTATGGCAGACTATAAAACTACTGACGCAACAATAATGCAACGTAAAGTACAAATGGAAGGTTGTTGAATGTTTGTTCTGGAAGTGAAAGGTATCTGGCTTTGAAAGAATTGTGTATGTTTATTTTAAGCCTATTAAGTCAAGAAAAATCGTAATAATTGTATTTAAGGTAATGCTAATTTTTGTTTAGGAAATTACACGAGGGTTAAGTGTGGTTTGTGCGTAATACTTTACACAAACAAGAAACACAAGAGTTTAAATCGAAATCAGTAGTTTCGTGATGACAACGACACTGTACCATCGCTGCATGAAAATGTTTTGCTAACCAATAAACAGATAAAATGATCCAGAATCGCAAAGCCAATATGCAATCACGACACCTTGGATAAATACTTTAATAAGGATATTGTATTTGTAGCGTTTGAGTGAAACATTTGCAAGAAAAAGTTCTGGATAGACAAGCGCAATCGTATTACATGTACAGATAATACATTATCGTTTAATCGGGAACTGTTTAGACAAATAAATACAATGTTAGTAAAAACTTAACAACTTATTCAGGAGCTATCACAGGGATATTCATGTTATTCATGTTTTTTGATATTTTAAATTTCCGCGCAAAGCTACATAAGTGCTATCTGCGCTAGCCGTCCCTAATTTAGTAGTGTAGAACTAGAGAATGTATAACTATTCATCACCACCCACCGCCAACTCTTGGGCTACTCTTTTTACCAACGAATAGTGGGATTAATCGTAACATTAAAACGCCCACACAGCTGAAAGGGCGAGCATATTTCGTGTGTTGGGGATTCGAGCCCGTGAATTACGAGTCAAGTGCCTAGACCATGATAACCATGCCAGGCCTCGTGTTTTTTTAAAGATATAAATCCAAATCGTTCGAAAAATTTTTTTTTATTTTAGGGAGAATATTATTATTTAACATTTTTATACATTCGGTCATTATTGATATGCCTTATGTTATTTTACGTTCTTAAAATAAAAAGGGTGTGTTCTTTTACTGTTTTCTTTAGTTAAAGCTTGCTCACAAATATATCTCCCGCTCTTTATAACAATCTTTGTAATTGGTTGGATGTTTAAGTGGTTATTCTAAACGTTGATTTAAAACTTAGGCTGATTTGTATTTTTGGGGTACTGAAGAAAGTAATGCTTTTGTTTTGTTATATTCTTTGCTTGGGGTTTTAAACAATAAAGATTCAACAGAGTATCACTTACTATTAACCATATTCAACTCCATCATCAGAAACAATAGCAGTTTGTGGATACGATGTGGTTAAAAAAATACGTACGCAATTAGGTTTTGTTTTGTTTTTTGGAATTTCGCACAAAGCTACTCGAGGGCTATCTGTGCTAGCCGTCCCTAATTTTGCAGTGTAAGACTAGAGGGAAGGCAGCTAGTCATCACCACCCACCGCCAACTCTTGGGCTACTCTTTTACAAATAGTGGGATTGACCGTCACATTATACACCCCCACGGCTGGGAGGGTGAGCATGTTTAGCGCGACGCGGGCGCGAACCCGCGACCCTCGGATTACGAGTGCACGCCTTAACGCGCTCGGCCATGCACGCAATTAGGAAAAATGAGAATGACAAATGTTATTACAGCGCGAGCAATGGATACGACGAATATATTATGGTTGAAATTCTATTAGTGCACATTATAATTCTCGAAAAAAGATTTGGTTAGGAATTTACTGTTGAAAATATATAGGCCTAACATGATGTCTTATGACAAATACAATTAACACTTCAAACGTTTCACGTATTAAATAGTACTTTTCTCTTTTCTATTTGTTTCCTCCGACATCGTAATTTAATATAACTTGTTAATGACTTCTTTATGATGCCGTTCCATTCGCCGTGCTTGCTTCCATGAGAGCCGTCACGAACGACGTGTATATTATACTTGAAACCTCATCTCTTGGAGATTTCCTCAAGTATATCCATAAAATAACCTTCAAACCGATTGTTCCCAGTTCGCTGATCCACAGGCTCTTTTAACATCAAGTAGGGCGAATTCTAGAAAATTATTGTGATTAATTTCTCCAGTGAGGTTATAAAAATACTCATTACTCGTTCTGTTTACAAATAAACAAAAGAGAACCAGTATACATATATATATATTTAACGGTTCACTTGATTAAAAAACTATTCTTTCAACAATGTATCAGAACTTTTGTTTGCCAGTAAATTATGGTGATTAAAACGTGGCACAATTTTTATTTTTTTGCACTTTACACTTTTATCAGGTGCTTAGAGTAACGTTTAATGGCGATTTTATTTCTGATTATTTCTGTAAAATTTATCATTTTTACAATGTTTTCCGGTGAGACAACGATAAGTTCACTGACTTATGACGTTAAAATCCAGAGTTCGATTCCTTCCGGTGAACGTAGCAGATAACTTAATGTGACCTAAAAACAAACCCTTTGTCAACAATTCTATGATGGAGAAAAGCAAACCAAAAGTGTATATGAACGTTAATACGGTCTACTTACAATAAAAGTTACAACCTCCAGAGGGCGGTCACTTAATTGTCGTGAAACGTCATGCAATTCCTTCTCGATTTTCGAGAGCGAGCTGAATGCCAAATTGCGTATTCCTCGTACCCACCTGGTCAAAAAATTGTGATTTGCCATTAAAACAGAATATACTGAATGTTTATTTTCTGTACATTTAATATTATTAGAACATCATTAAATGTTTAGTAAAACCAGTTATTATGCATATAATATTATTTAACGTTCTTATGAATGCAAAATATGTTGTTTTTTTTCTGATTTACACAAAAGTCATTTTATTTCTTTATTAAAATTAATTAAATGCAATAAACAAATTTATTTGGCCTACCCAAAACGACTTCCAGTCATTAAAAGTTGTTTAAGTCCAAAAAAAATTGTTTTTTTTAAGATATTGACTCTCAAATTCAGTCAGTTTCGTTAACTTTTTCAAGTAAGAGATATTTTTATACATCCACAGCAACATGTTGAATGTCATATCACAATAATATTATCGTTTGTTTTGTTTGAAATTCCAGCAAAGCTACACGACGGCTATCTGCGTTAAGCGCCCCTAATTTATCAGTGATAACGTTAGCTAGTTTACATTTCCAAACTACCAGCTATGAGGTTAAGTTCATAATACCGTGAGCCTACGCATTTTTACTATCTGTTGAATATATTGTTGTGAATGCAATAATCTAGCTGTTTGAGAAATAATTCTTGGAATTCAGGCCCGGCATGGCCAGGTGGTTAAGTCACTCGAATCGTAATTCGAGAATTTTGGGCTCGAATCCCTATCGCACCAAACATGCATGCCCTCTCAGTCGTGGGCGCGTTATAAGTGCCGGTCAATCCTACTATTCGTTTGTGAAAGAGTTGCCCAAAAGTTGGCGGTGGGTGGTGATGACTAGCTCTCTTCACTCTAGTCTTGGCCTGGCATAGCCGAGCGCGTTAAGGCGTGCACTCGTAATCCGAGGGTCGCGGGTTCGCGCCCGCGTCGCGCTAAACATGCTCGCCCTCCCAGCCGTGGGGGTGTATAATGTGACGGTCAATCCCACTATTCGTTGGTAAAAGAGCAGCCCAAGAGTTGGCGGTGGGTGGTGATGACTAGCTGCCTTCCCTCTAGTCTTACACTGCAAAATTAGGGACGGCTAGCACAGATAGCCCTCGAGTAGCTTTGTGCGAATTTCCAAAACAAACAAACAAACAAACAAACACTCTAGTCTTACACTGCTGAATGAGGGACAGCTAGCGCAGGAAGCCCTCGTGTAGCTTTGCGCGAAATTCAAAACAAACCAAACTTGGAATTCAGGTGACGGAAACTAATATAAAATATTTTGAGCGAAAAAGGTATTGTGTGATAGGCCATTAAGAAATAAAGAAATATGAATAAAATAAAACATGTATTTTTAATTCCTTCCCAGTTCTGTCCATGAAATACCTTTCGTAATGTTAGACTCTCTGTGTAAAAACAAATTATAATTAATTTTTTTGTGATATAAATAACCCTACACGCTAGCATGATGACATCATCTTTATGTCCAACTATTCGGTAGTCCTCCAGTGAAAAATCGCAAAATTATATGGCGAGCTCGACACAGATAAGGCCGTTGTGTAAACATTTGTTTGACTAAAAATAACCAAAAGGTTTTCATTTTAAATATTATAGAAACGCTCTTGCCCTTATGACTAAGTTCTGAACTAGAAATATCCCATTTTCAAATTACTCCTTACTCTGTCTACTTACATAGGGGGTGCTACTGAAAAGGCAAACTTTCGGTCAACTGAGCGAAAACAACACAAAAGGACTATTCATTTGCCAAGAACATGTATAAGGCTACACATCTTCAAGTTAAAAGTAGAGAACATTAAATAATTACAGCTACATAAGTTATGAAGTAAAAATTAACAGTAAAATCCCAAGACGTTTACTTTAAATGACGATCTCGTATAATTTTAAAATATGAATATATCTATAATATCGTGCAATGAGCTTTCTGTCAAAACCATCTTCTGGGTTCGTTTCTAATCTTTTTTAGTCACAAAATAGTTTCAATAATATAGTAGGCATTGTATGGACGAAAAACTATTCATAAATTTTGTAAATACGCAGTTTGGAAAAATAAAATAAAATAGTGAAACTAATTTCTCTGGATTATTAATCGTGTACAAAGTTTTATGTGTAGATTTTAAAATACAAGTGAAATGACTTGTTTCAAATTTGGCGCAAAGCTACGTGAGGGTTATCTGCGCTGGCCGTCCCTCATTAAGTAGTGTAAAACCAGAGGGAAAGCAGCTAGTCACCACCATCCACAGATAACTTTTGTGCAACTTTTTCACCAACGAATAGTGGACTTTACCATGTTATTATAACACTATTACGGCTGAAAGGGTGAATGTGTTTGGTATTCGAATCCGTAACCCTCGGATTACGACTCAAGTGCCTTAACCACTGGGCCATGCCGGGTCGAAAATGAAATGAATGGAAAGAACAAAAACTAAAAATACACGTACAAAATCATTACACATGTGTGTAACGATTTTCCTCTTGTTGTGTTGTATGTTTTCTTGACACACTTGGGCTATCTACACTTTGTCCACCGTGAGGAACTGAGCCCCGAATTTTAGCGTTCGTAAGTCTAAGTGCAGTGTTTACTGTTACAGCTCATTCCAGGTTGCGATTTATAAAATGTTTTGCATTCGTGACCTGCTTGAATGATTTGTTTTGGAATTTCGCACAAAGCTACTCGAGGGCTTTCTATGCTAGCCGTCCCTAATTTAGCAGTGTAAGACTGGAGGGAAGGCAGCTAGTCATCGCTTCCCACCGCTAACTCTTGGGCTACTCTTTTACCAACGAATAGTGGGATTGACCGTCACATATACACCCCCACGGCTAGTAGGGCGAGCATGTATAGCGCGACGCGGGCACGAACCCGCGACCCTCGGGTTACGAGTCGCACACCTTACGCGCTTGGCCATGCCGGGCCTGCTTGAATGAAACAACATGACCAATAAGCCCTATTAGTATGTTTTCTGACATAAATATATTATTATACAATCTGATAAATCGAATGAAAGCAGTAAAAGTAAATCACATTTGAAAACAAACAATTATTTATGCCATGAAGGACGATTTACAACATAAATGCAACAAAAATTAATTTGAAAAACACATAGTCACTAAAGGAAACAAAACTAGTACTATTATTACATAGTGACGCTGTTTTTATATCCCAAAAACGAAACACATATGAAATAGATTTGAAATTACTGGTTTGTAGGTAAATCATTAAAGGTAAAACGGACCTTTAATAAACAATCTGCTGGAACTTTTATGAAGAAGAATTAAAAAATTGTTTTTGAGAAAAGTAATTCCAATTGAATTTTAACTCATATTTACTCATAAAATATTTAATAAAAAGAACAACGTGCTATCAATTCTACTTTTCTATGTTAGAAAGCAATGCTTACAATGGTGTAATTGTTTTATGAGAAAATGTTATCTGAAAATATAATTATTTCTTTAAAGCTCTGACATCGACTCTTTTAAAAAAATCAAAAATTATTCTTAAATTAGTAAAAATACGCAATTTCAACCATTGTCGTATTTGATAAGTTTAGGAATGCTAAAGCAAATACTATGCTAGATATTATTTTTTTCATTGTTAAATTTCGCGCAAAGTTGCAAGAGGACTACATCCGCTAGTCATTGCTAATTTTAAAGCAATAGTATATTGTTTTTTCTTTCACTAGTTTTGCACAAAACTACACGTGGGTAATCTGAGCTGTCCGTCCTTAATTTAGTAGTGTTAGGAACTCTCTGAACTTGTGCCTAACCGTTCTTTGCCAAATCCTAAAGTTATATCCTTCCATCCTACTGCCTTCAAAGTACCGAAGAGAGAATTAGAAAGAATTTATTTAACTGCTTGTTATGTGAAACTTCATTAAGGTTGTTTTCCTTCTTGAGAACCACACCCCATCACACAATAGCTCAATGATAAGTCTGGATCTTATAATGCTAAAAATTGAGTTCTGATACCTCAGGTGGGCACATCACAGATAGCTTTTTAACTTAACAAACTCGTTTTGTTGAGAAAAAGTAAGAGATCGTAAATTATCACCACAAGGTGATTCATCTTTGTAATCATGGTGGTGGCATTTTTTGAACCAATTCCAAGTGAAATCTAATTTGTGATTTGTGTGTGTTTATTTATTTTGGCTTCTTAAATAATGTTATTTGGGACTAAAATTGAAAATCCTGTAACTAAGTGAAATGAGATACTCGAAGTATTAGATATTTTCACGAAACGAAAAAATGAATAACAACACAAGCAGGTTTCAGAAATTTATGTTACTTAAAAATATGCAAAAAAATCAATAATGTTACACATCACTTTTGAATTTAACTGCTTTTATTAATGCAGTACTAACTAGGTAATTTGAGAAATGTGTTATGAAAAAAACAAAGAATTTCACGGTGTAATGTAACATGGTGTTTCAGAGTAATTAGTTGTTGCATGATATTTTACAAATTTCAGTGGTTTTATGTGCTGTCAAGTCCTATCCCTGTGACAGTAATATGTGAATGTGTGCAGAGTGAATCAAACATAGAAATGATAAACAAAAAGTGATCAAAATAGTATCGTACATTTGGAAAAACCCTTATAAACTGGATAAATGATATAGTCTTGGAAAATATAGTAGGCCTAACAGTAGTAATTTTATAACAAGTGTAATTAATTATAATTATGTTTCAACAGGATAAAAAAAATTGTTCACACTGTAACTGTTGTTGAAACAAATGGCTTGTATAAATTCATGTTCTGACCACTACTGTATTTGTCATGCCCGAGCCAGCTTTATTATGTCTATACTGAGGGCAGTATTTCATTAGCAGTAAATGTGGTAGACATAGTGTGGTTAAAATAATATCATACACTCTTTTTTCGGAGAACTCCAAAGGAACTGAATAAAGATATTAATAGGCCTGGTGGGACTTCATTCCAATAAATATGTTCATGCTTTACCCCATAAAAAATGCATTCACACTTTATTAGCTGTTGTTGTAACAAGTAGTTCATATGAATAGTGTTCTGAAACACAATAAGTAGATTTTAAAGAATTAAAAAAATAAATATACAAATGAAAATGGCAAAGTTGAATTCTTAACCTCTGTGTTTTAATGCTACTTTATATAAAGTAGATACTTGTTAAGGTGGATAATTATTTTGTTGACAATTAATAAGATTGTGACATTTGGGTTTGCTAGTTTTAAGTGTGTGTGTGTGTGTATCAAATTAATTTCTTAAATTTTCTTTGTTTAATATAGTAAAAAGATGTACTTTGCAGAATTCTTCTGAGTGATGTAGCTATAGATAGATTACACTATAGTTTTCAGTTAATATTATAGTTTACAAATGTGAGTGATGGAAGACTATTGCCACGATGATTTTATCTTCTATTTGTAGGCATTTTTATTATAATAAATGTATGTATGTGTAATGTCATATAAATTGTGTTGTACTGAAGAATATCAGTCTCAAATACAAGAATCTCATACCATTGACTTAAGGAAATGCCACTTGTGCAGAATATTAACATGCTGCTACAATTTTTTCATTTGTAAAAATGTGAAGAAGATAATAGAGCATGAAACTGGATCATTCATAAATAGTTTAATAATGTTGTAAAATCAGAAAATCATTTTTTGATATATCTTCTTTTTTAAAACTTAATTGTTATTGCATTTGTTTGTATAATGTATTTCCTGACTAACATGTCCTCCAGTGAGACAGAGGTACATCTGAGGGCTTACAAACATATAAACCAGGTTTTGATACATGTGGTGGGCAGAACACAGATAGCCCATTGTGTAGCTTTGTGCTTAACTTCAAACAAACAAATGTAATTGATGAATAAGCCCAAATATGAATGAAATGTTTTAAAGTTTGGAATTAGCAGTTAGTTTGTGCATCCAAATATACAACATTTTGTATTTAATGCAAAAGGCAATATGTGCACTTAAATTTTCATAATTAAAACAATTATTTAATCTTTCAATCATATTTATTTTTAAGTGAAAGTATATAATTGTCATACTGTTATTCCAATGATTAACTTCTTTTAATGTTAGAAGTAAAAAATTTAGTTTTGTTAGAGACTGGTGTGAAAATATGAAATTATTTTGTGAACTTCTACAGTCGTGTTACGTTTTTTTATGTTTTATGTTTTTCGTAGACTAACCGCAACAGAAAAACACAGATAACAGCTTGTACAATTTATTACAACAAACTGTCATATATGTAACAGATGTAACATAAATTATACAATAACAATGACAGATATTAAGTTTGAACCTTCAAAATTAATTACAATACAAAGTGGTACTGGCCTGTATCTAATATAATGATCTAAAATGAAAGTCTCAAATTCCAGTCTAAGGAGTGAATTTGGTTCCACGAAGAAATTCCGAAGCTTAAATGAAGAAGTTCAGAAACAATTCACAGTTCAATAAATTCGACGAAGTTCCTTTCACGATGCCTCCGATGAACGTCACAAACTTGTCGCACTCAATTTTTCCGATCTCCCGTAAATAGTTCCACACGTGTTGACTTTCAGCACAACTAGTAATTCGAAAAAATCGTAGAGATTGACGAAATAAAATCACAGCTTCCGTAGATCTAACTTCAGTCACAAATCACAGCAAACACTTAAACCTTCTCAAACGAATAACTTACTCTCTTCTTTTTTGAATAAAACTAATGTCTGACTCTTTTTTCTTTCTTCTCGCGTCACCGTCTTTTATAACAGTAGGCCTACTTCTCGAACATTCGCGTTACTTCCCAACATTCCAGAGAAATCCGCGCATGTCCGCTCTTGCACGAGACTTCTCGTCTAGACACTAGGCCGCCAGCATTTCATTTAAATACATATGTTTGGTCTACCTAATTCTAGAATATTCTAAATGTTATTTTAAATGAATGACAACATATTTTATTAGTTTAAACCTTGAAACAATAATATAAATATGGAAATATAAATAATAGAAATGAAAATTTAAACACAACACGACATGTTGTCGCTTACAAAACATTTACACGACATTTACATAACAAGTGGTTATAAAATTTAAAGTTATTCATAATTCATTATCAAATTTTTTTTTGGGAAAACTGTTTACCTTTAAATAAGTTAACCCACCTGGCCATACCACAGAAAAACATTTGATAAAGGCATTCGACTCGTAATCTGAGGGTCACAGGCTTGAATCACCGTCACACCAAACATGCTTGCCCTTTCAGTCGTGTGGGCTTTATAATGTGACAGTCAGTCCGACTATTCATTGGTAAAAAAGTAGCCCAAGAGTTGGTGGTGGATGGTGATGACTAACTGTCTTCCCTCTAGTCTTAACTGGAAAATTAGGGACGGCTAGCCAGATAGCCGTCAAGTAGCTTTGTGCGAAATTTCAAAACAAACAATTTCTGTGATAATATACAGAGCTGCAATAATTCTTTAACTTTACAACTGAAAAAATGTTTTATGTGTCTGTGAAACTTCAGTAAAACAATATTCTGGCAATGGCTAGACATATGATTTGTGTGTCTTCACAAGATTTTCTGAACTTTCAGTCTGCATTAAGTCATGTGTATACCAGAACAAATCAAAATTTTTTGTGATATGTTTTAATCAAACATTTTTTTACAAATATATGTAGTCAAACTGTTGATTTTTTTGTGCAAATTCATTTTCATGTTAACATAAAAATTAATATTATTCATCAGGAATATGTTTGAAATAAGTTTGAAACTTCTTTTTTTTCATTAAAGATTTAAATTTTGACTCTGTATTCTAACTATATGGGCTGGTCAATTTGATTGACCTTTTAATCACCAAAAATTTTAAATAAATTTAAGTTACTTTCTTTCTATTTATACCGGGTGTTCAGAAAATCACTGTGCACTTGTATATTTATTAACAGACATGTTTCAGTATGGAATGCAGGAGGTAAATATGAATGACAATCATAAACAATGTTGAAAGTGACCCCTGTTGGATTCTTCTTATTTTGTTTTTAAACACTGCTATCAGTTGCTGGTTTGAAATAGACTGAATGAAATGTGATTATAAATTTGCACAGTGACTTTTTGAACACCATGTAGAATAATTTCAAATTGTAACTTGAAACTAAAATTGTTTATTCTAAAGAGCTTTAAATGGATTACAATGTGTCTGTTTACACATAAATTCTGTTATTTTTTTGCCGTTTCAACCATGATATTTGTGCCAAGTTGTAAATCACATGTAATTCTTGTGTTTCTTTTTTACATTTTATTTAAGTTTAAGATAACAAATAGAGAATACACATGAAAAACAAGAAATAATATACGTACATGCAAAATGCATATGATGTCCTGTAACTGTAAACAACATGTAATTCATGTTATTCTATTGAATTATATTATTCATGGATCATTTTCAAGTAAACCTTATGAAAAAAGAATATTATTATTTAATCTAACCTTAGGAGTATCTCTCTTTTTTACATTTTATTTAAGTTTATGATAGCAAATAAAGAATACACATGATAAACAAGAAATAATATACGTAAATGTAAAATGCAGATGATGTCCTGTAACTCCTGCAGTTTTTGTGGGTTAACAATGCATGAAGTTTGAAAGTGAAGCAGAATATAAGATTCTGTGTAGAGAATATAAATGTCATTTGACAGATTAAAACTTTGGCTTTTTATTGGCTATAAATGATATACTGTTGGTAATATCTGAAAGAGAAGATGTGACAGGTGAATATGGAAAGAAGGAGGCTCTGATTTTCTATTTTAGTACTATGTAACCAGATTGAATGCTATAAAAATGGTGATTTACTTGAGCAATGTCAGCATTACAATGACTAATTATGTTAAATTTCATTCTTTTCCTGTGGAGTGGTAAATAAATTTAGAGAAGAGTGGATACATCGAGATCAAAAGTAATTCTTTATGCTGGGAAATTGTGTTACATTAAAATTTTGTGTAAAATATACAATGAAAAGAGAGTTGCTCAATTAAATTTGAAATGTAATTCAGTGAAACCTTAAGACTGGCCTAGAAAAGGTTGTCCTAACAAGAATGTTAATTAACCAAAGAAAACCGAAGGCTAAAAAAAAATTGTTTGCCTGAGCAATTGATCTGATAGTGAGTAATTTGTACTTAATTTCATTGTTTAAGGAGTGGTGAATAAAATAGAAATGAGAAATTACCTAGAATAAGAATTTAAAACTTGTATATGATTAAAACCTAGGTTATTTGCTAAGATTTTATGCTATACTTATTGGCATAACATAAACAAAAAATAGTTTAATAAAATTTTGAGTGTAAGACAATACAACCTCATGTCATTTATGAAAAAGAATGCTTGAGGAAAGAGGGTTAAATAGTGATTATCCATTAAGACATGTTGATTTCTAAGATATTTTATGGTTTTTTTATAATGAAAAGAATGATATCTGTTTGATGCTGGCTGAAGAATTACAATGAGCAAAACATGGTTAAAATGCAATTGTGGTGTATTAAAAATTAAAGATGTGTGAAAAAGTCATTAGTAAGAATAACTTAAATTATCTTCGTTGTGGGAATTTGCAAAGATCTGAATAAATAAGGTTACAGTATAAAGCAGTGTCATGAGTGTACTAAAAGGTTTTTTCTTGTGTTAATTTTTTTAATAAATAGTGTTAAGAAAAATGATATCTAGAAATTTGTTAGTTAAAATGTGATGTGTAAATTACATGATGAAATTGTCTTGAAATTTTAGTTTAATGATGTAAATTAGTTACCTGCTGTAATAGACAGTACAAGTGTTGTTTAATTTCTCATTCCCAATTCTCATAAAATATTCAAAGGTGTACACTAAAAATATTGTTGTTGTTTTTTCACTCTTGCACAAAGCTACAGAAGGGCTATCTGCATTATCCATCTGTAATTTAGCAGTTTAAGATTAGAGGAAAGGTAGCAAGTCAACACCACTTACTGCCAACTTTTTTACCAATGAATAGTGGGATTGACCATCACTTAGTACTGTCCCCAGAGCTCAAAGGATGAGCATGTTTGTTGTGACAGGGATTTGAACTCATGACCCTCGTATTACAGCTCGAATGCCCCAACAAACCTGACCATATGCATAAAAATAATTAAGTTACCTGTTTTTTATTTGAATAATATCATGCTGTGATAAGCATTTATGAATATTGAAGTATCAATGACAAGTAAAATTGAATTTGGATCACTAATCTAGTCTGGATAAGGCAACATTTGGTTGTTTCTCTTATCCACTGCTAGACGCAATGTAAGTAAATTTTTCAGTGATGTCGAGAAACCTACATGTTGAGAATTTTATATGCAAAATCGGCTCGTTTGGGTTGAGAAAATATTTTAAATAGAACAGCGAACAACGTTTCGACCTTTTTCGGTCATCGTCAGGTTCACAAAGAAAGAGGTATCTCACCGGAAGCTGACCACATGTTTTGAAGGGGTTGTGTTACTGAGTGTCGTAATGTAGAGGGCGGGGTTAGATGCTTGAATATATAATTTTATCTATAATATTAATATAGGTATAATGGCGTTCCTTTATTTTGGTTTATTTTGGGTTTAAGTTGTTGTATAAGTAAGGCTTCTTTAATTTTGCGTTTGTTTATGTTTGTTTCTTTATTTAGTATTTTAGTGTTTTTTTATGGTTATGTTGTGTCCATTGACTTGTAGTGTTCGAAAACGTGTGAAGGTGACTTTTTATGTTCTTTGAATCTGGTTTCCATTTTTCTACTTCTTTCTCCAATATAGAAGTCGTGGCAGTTATTACATTGTATTTTATAAATAATGTTGGTGTGGTTTTTGTCAGTGTAGTTCTTACATAGTATAGACTTTAGTTTTGTGCCTGGTTTTTGAATGAATTTAGTATTAACTGGAATATTATATTTTGTTACTAGTTTTTGCCAAATATTGGTTATTTGTTTGCTGATGTCAGGAATATATGGTATATAGCAGTATATGGTTTCGTGATTTTTTTATTCGTGGGATATATTTACTTTTGTTGGTTGATTTTGCTTTCTGTCTAGGTGTGTGCGTATAATGTTTTCTACGGTTTGTGGAGGAAACTCATTGATGTTGATGAAGTATTGTTTTATTTTGTCTGATTCATCGTTAATTTTATCTGGTGAGCATAGTTTTATGGCTGTGTTTATCTGGTTTCTTAGTATGTTGAGTTTTTGTTTTGTTTCATGTGCTGAGTCCCAAGGAATGTATAGTCCAGTATGGGTGATTTTTCGGTGGATGTCTGTTTTGAATTGTGTGTCGGTTCTTATAATTTTGAGGTTAAGAAATGATATTTGATTGCTTTCTTCCTGTTCACATGTGAAGTTAATGTTGGGATGTATAGAGTTAATGTGAGTGAAAAAATTAAGTATGTGTTCTGTAGATTTGAGTTCCGCAACCGTGTCATCTACATATCTGTACCAGAATAGTGGTGGATGCAATGCTGTATTAAATGCTTGTGTTTCAATTTGTGTCATAAAAATATTGGCTAGAACTGGTGATACTGGGTTGCCCATGCTTAGGCCATTTGTTTGTATATAGTTTTGGTTGTTGAACATGAAGTTTGTCTTTATTGTGGTGATTTCTATGAGGGTTGCTAACTGGTTACTGGGAATGTCTATAATTGGGTTAGGGTCTCGGATATAGAGTTCTAAGGCTATCTTGCAGGCTTCAGTTGTTGGAACTTCTGTAAAGAGGGATATAACATCGAAACTGGCCATTAAGGCTTTATGAATAAGTTGATTTAGATTAAACTTGAAATTAAAAGAGTCTTTGATGAATGAGCTGGCTGATGTTGCACATTTGGAGAATGCCCATGCTATTATTTACCAAGATTTTAATTAAACGATTCATATGTTGACATTATTGGTCGTAATGGACAATCTGGTTTATGAGGTTTGGGGATGCCGAATATTTGCGGTGTGCGTGAGTCGGTTTTACGTAGGTAGGAATAAAGTGTTTGTGAAATTGTGTTGGCTTTTTTCATTTGTAGTAGTAATTTGTTCAGTTGCGTCTCATGTGTCTTTGTTGGATTTATGTGTATTGGTTTAAATTTGTTCGTGTCTGATAGGATGTTATTCATTTTTTGTATGTATTCATTCGTGTTCATTATTACTACAGCGTTACCTTTATCTGCTTTTAGAATTTTTATGTTTCTGTCTTGTTTTAGGTTTTTAATGGAATTAATGCCTCTTTTTGTAAGGTTGTTTTTTTAGTTTTCTGTTTTGTGAAATTATGTTGATGGTTTTGTAAGAAAATTCTTTGAAAAAATCGTTTAAGATGTTGTTTTTAGGTGTTTCTGGAAAATATAAATTTGTAATTTTTCCTGGGAAGTTTGGCTATCGGATGTCAATAAAATTATCTAAGTTGTCAGCTTCCTATCAGTTACCTCTTTCTTTGTGAACCTGACGATGACTGAAGAAGGTCGAAACATTGTTTGCTCTTCTATGTAAAATATTTTCTCAACCCAAACGAGCCGTTTCTGCATATGAGTAAAACTTTACTATAATCTCACGCTGAATAAATTGTGGCCTTTCTCATAGAATTTTACCATTGTGGCATTATTCAAAAACCCAACATATACACATGCAAATATGGATAATATACCTACTGAACATCTTTCCACAAGAATGGAAAAGGGCTAGAGCACCTGAAAAGCCCACAATTTTCTATATTCTCTGGTCAGTAGGTTTAAGACCAAAATGGTAAAGTAAGGGTACTTCAGCAGCCTTGCAGCTGTGGTTAGAGGTAGGTTATACGACAGCTATTCATCTTCCCACAGCTCTAAGTCCCATGCACAACCAAAATTCTCACTGTGGCTGCGAACATACCATCAGCTTTGTGTAGCATTGGATGGAAATCACATATGGGTGTAGGTGGACACAACAACAAAAAGATTACATACCAGTGGACAAATTACAAGAAAGCTAAACATGTGGCACACCATGATCATACTTCCATTCTCTTTCTGTTTCTAACAGCATAATTATTTCAAGAGCAATCCTCTGTGAACCATGAAATTCAGATCTGTACACGGAAATTATTTGATTGCTTTTCACACAATGATTTTCTTCACTTTGTGATTCCTTTTCAAAGTTCGAGAAATTATGGAAGTTAATGTTTCACATGCAGGACTTCAGTGGGAATAATTTATGCTTTTGTAAATTTCAGCAGGATGTAACTTCCAACACAATGAATGTGTGCTGGAACTACAATTCTTTAGCACCTTTGGAATTCTGTGTCATCATGGTTTGATGAAATTTTATTCAAAAGTTACATGAACTGAGAAGTTATTTATTTTAGTTCAATAGTTTTTTGTTTCTTCAACATAACTTACAATGGTTATGGATATCAGTGGAAATTTTGAAATGACTTAGACACTTACTATACTGTTACTGAATTCTGTAATTTCTTTGAAAATATTTGACATTTTTGTTGTATATTAATTTCCACTGACAAAATAGCATTGGATTAACATGCAGTTTATATGTTGCTAAGAGTAAATACATTGAAATGTCTCGTGTATTCATACCACCTGTATTGCATTAACCATTCTTGATTACAATTTCATAGAATCTTAACTGCAACTGTTGTGGTATATTCAATGTACTATGTTTGTTTATACTGTTTGTATGCCATGTGTGTGTGTAGAGAGGGAGAAAGCAAAACAGAATAGTAACAACAATAAGCTAAAATTTATAAAAATAGTGCTGAACAATATAACAGTGGTTTTGATTTAAAAAATTCACAGCTTTAAACTGCAATACAAGTTTTATTCAAGTTTAAAACATTTGTGCACATGTATCTTAAACAAATACCACTCTCTACCTGTAATTTGATTGAAATGTGGATGTATTGTGTTATGCTTAAAACACACACAATTCTTTCTCATTGAGTACATTGAATATGGGAAGAAAATATAGGTATTCTTCCATCTTCCGAACAACAACCCCAACTTTAAATGTGAAAACCTGAACAAAATTATTTAATTTCATATACTCTATTCAAAATTTGAAAAGGCTTAGCATCCTGTATCTAAGTTAAAATGTTGTGGCCAGAAGAGATAATTGATTTACTTCGTTATTTACCATTCTTTATTTTAAGAAATGTAATAACATATTTGTAAATATTGATGATCTATATTCATGCATGGTAATTTAAATGTGATTTCATATTATTAAATACCAGTCCACTAATCACAGCCAAGACATGGCCACTTTGTAAAGACTGAAGATCAGTGTTATATTATTGTTTCTCAGAGTACATTTAATGATAGAAATTTCAAGCCTTTATCAAAATATATTATTTTTTCATCAGTGATGATTAAAGCCCAGTGAAATTTAAAATATACTTTTCTCTCACCAAATATGTTTTTTCTTATCCATTTTTATTTTGTTTTGTCTTGGTTTTATGTATCCTGGAAATCTGCTAACCAAAATTACATGAGTGTTAGAATTTGTTATGCATGATGTTGCTTGTTGGCTGCATTTCTTTGTCACTTGTCTCGTGGTAGTGTACAAAAGGAATTCTTAAATATTTGATATAATTACCGATGTTTGAGCTTCCAGAAATCATAAGTTACTGATCAAAATGTGCCAAAAAAGGCTTTCGTCTGATAAAAGTACAGTTTGGTGATATATTGCTAGCAGCAAATAAATTTGTGACTATGGTCCACTACCATTACAATTTTGATAAATTTTAAAACTTATAAAAAGAATGCTTTATCATTTTGTCAATCATGTCTAACTTTAATAATTGCTTGAATGGGAAAAGAAAAGTCACCACAAATCTGAAACAAATGAATGAATGTAATACTAATTTAAACCTGGTGTTATATATTGAGTGAAACTTTCTGATTAATAGTTTTTAAAACAAAAAGCCTGTTTGCATGTAATTTTGGTATGGTTACAGAAAACTTATTTTCATACAAGTAATTATAAATTCAGTGAAACTTTTTCTTTTTTTAAATCAAATCAAAGGAAAAAATAGCAATTTTATAAAATAGAAATGTTATAGGAAAATTTTTAAAAGGTGTACGA
Source organism: Carcinoscorpius rotundicauda (assembly GCA_011833715.1). Taxonomy (NCBI): domain Eukaryota; kingdom Metazoa; phylum Arthropoda; class Merostomata; order Xiphosura; family Limulidae; genus Carcinoscorpius; species Carcinoscorpius rotundicauda. Next base: position 89,080,321 of record CM022397.1, read on the forward strand.
AGGCTTAAAAACCAGTATTGATTCTTTAAAATAATATATCTACATGAAATTACTTAAATGTTTTCATTCTGTGAATTCATTCAAATAGTACATAGAGAAATAATTGATTTATTAAAGCAATCCTGAAGTTTCAAACTTCCATCCAGTTGTATTTGTCAACCTAACGAAATAAACCAGTCAAAAGATACATTGAATCAGTATATCTCATGGAGTTAAAGAGTTAACTTATCCCATGCATAGCATCACCTTTTTTTACAAACAATGTTTCACAAAGTAAAGAGAAAATAGACCTGTAACAATTTTCTTTATATGTATGTGGTTGTTGACATATGCGATTCTTCAGTCATTGGAACTTTTCATTTGTTACTTTTTGCTCATTTAGTTTGTCTTTTACAGAGTTCTTAATCATATCTAAATGGACCATCCAAAATGCCCTTCTTTTCATTGCAATTCAACTACTTGAGCTCATTTTTCCAGTTGTTCCTTTGCATGAGATTTGCAAGCCATAAAAATTTGGGAGATTTTCTTAGTTTGGTTTTTGAAAGTTCTTAAAGATGGATAAACTTTTGTAGAAGATGTTTTCTGTTTACCTAAGTTTTATTTCTAAACCCACCATCAGCAGATACCAACCAAGCCAGACTTTTATCTGAGAAATTGTTTCAATATTAACCAGAGCCACAAAAATAAAATTCGTAAACTTAGATTGAGGTTTCTGTTTTTGGCACTTTGAAGTTTCCAGAAGTTCAAAGAATTATTGATCAGTTTTGGCTTTACATATTTACAGTCATCAGGTAACTTTTTTTTTCAAAATCTATTTAATGCAATTTACAGAGAGCAGCATGGTTATGGTGATGATCATTCTCACTCAACTAAATTCTTATCATTACCTCCACTTTCTAAGTGTGTCCAGATTATTCAATTCCAAACTTTTCTCTTTTTTCTATTCAGAAACCTCTCTTCATCGCAACAATCAAGATACTGACTTTGTCTGTATTATGTTGACAGAGAATTTCTGTTTTTATTTCATTTTATTTAAGTATTTTGTTTTGTGTTTGTTTTATTTCCAAATTTACTTAATCCTGTAGATGTAGGAGGGCCAACATGCATGTGTCACAATCTTTTTACAGAGTTCAAAATTTACTTGAATTACTTTGTTATCAATTTATATTAATAAACATGGTATAAAACTTGGTTTTAGCACAAATTTTTATGCTACCAAAGTTTAATGTTTTAATTTCAAAAGGAAATATTTAAATATAAATTCTTAATCTGCTATATTTAGTATATAGAAAGTAGAAACAATTTTCACAGAATTAATATCATATAGTGTGAAGCTTAATTTTATGTTCACTTATTTTGTTTACCAGATATATATGCCAACAAACATACCAACTGAGTAAAACATTAAGCCTCACATTATATAAGAAGCTTTAAATAAAGTTGTAACATTGTATAAACTCTTATCTCTTCTTTCTTTAACAGGTTAAGAAAATTTTCGATAATTATCAGACGTTATTTGCCTGGTAGAAGCTACAAAGTCTGGGGTTTTTATGAACTTACTATTAATGACTGAGTTAAAACAATACCTGATCATTTTTAAACCACGTGTAAGATGTAATTCCATGTTAGAAATGTAAACTTCGATAAGAGAATACATAAACAATAGACCATGTTACTATCACAGCACATCAATATGTTGTTGAAATACTTTGGTCAAGTATTTTGTATTTATAGCAATTTATTTTAAACTATGAAATAACTTGGCTTACATAAAATAAAAGTTATTTTTATTCTGGGAACAATTTGATTCCATATTATTGTATTATAATTGGAATATCTTTAATATTTTGTCTATATATCTGATCATTGTATTTTGATATGGTTGTATAAAATGAATAGTGAATAATGAAGTTAGTTATACAAAGAAACTAACCATATCAAGACAAATTTATTGCTTTGTAAAGAAAATGACAAAGCCAGAGTAATCATTATCTTAAATCTTGTATAGAAAAGTCTGTAATCAAAATTTTGTTGCTCTGAGTAAATATCAAAAGAAGGGTACATATGAATTCATTCCTATCTGATTCATAGAGATGAGATAAACCACACAATTCAACTTAAATAATGTTGGCTAGTTGTTTACCATATTCAACTTGGCAAACTGTAGGGATATATTTTAAAATGAGTTTCCTTTAGCGCAGATGGCACCAATATTTAAAAGAAATGTGAAACAATTGCATGGCAGTGTGCTCAGCCTGTATAACACCATCCCATATTTCATCATCAGACATTGTCCATGGTGGTGTTGAAGCAGAGTCCCTTGAAATTTTAAAACATGTCTTAACCTCATCTTTATCTAATACATTTGGCCTTATAAATAAATGTAAAAGACATCATAAGGAACAAACTTGTTCTGTATGTGCAAAAAATAATTTCAAGGAAAAACACGTAATGTAAGTCTTTCTGTGTGGCTCCTGTTGTTTTCAGGAGTATCATGTACTAGAGAATGAGGCCGAAATGTTTTTGCCGAGTTGTAATAGCTTTGCTGCTGGTTACAGAGATTTTAAGTTAAAACGTGGTAAGTGCTGAAGAGGAATCTTGAACTGTTCATAGTTTAAAACATAGAGCGTTGTCTTCAATGTTTTATTTGTTTTATTCCATCACAGTTCTTTTTTTTTTTTGGTGGGGAAGTTCAAATCTTGATTGAGTCAGCCACATCCTGCCTGCATTTGGTTGGTAACTAGGAGTCCACTATGACCCTCATATCAATAACTGTACTCCTTTCAACCACAAGAAGTAGGTTTCTTGAGCTTTCTTTTGCATATCGTATACAAGCTCAGAAACATTGATGTGCAACTCAAAAGTGGTGGACTATGGCGACTAGGTTTCTTATATATGACAGTTTTGAATTGTAACTTTGAGTTCAGGTCATGGCTTTGATTTTAATTTGCTTGGCAATAAAAGTATAACTTAATACTGTTGCTTAATTTTAAATATATTTATAAACTACAATATAAGGAATATTTTTTTTTTCTAATTTAGAGGTTCCATTAATTGAAAAGGTTTAATTTTATTTACTTTTATTATTTAAATTTAAAATTAAATGGAAGGTTACCTTTCAAAACAGGCCACATACAAAACACAAAAGTATATAGTAAAGTATTTTCATAAAAGTCGATGATAAAATTCGTAAGGAATAAACACACTCTCTATGCCAGTAAGAATAAGTCAGTCTAATGATTTGAGCGAAGCTGGATACTTTGGTTAGTAAAGAATAAGTAAACCTTATCAAATAAAAAATTGACTATTATATTTAGTACAGATTGTTCTTGTTGTCACTTCTTAGTATCTCACATAAGTGGCACTTGCACAGACTTAAAACATGATCAAAGAGAATTGCCTACTTTTACAAAGCTATGAAGACATTGGGGTAGTCTGAGACTCAAAGTCAAGAAAAATTTTAATGGTACACACAAAATCTCTAGTAATTGTGACTTGTTTTACCAAGCAGTTTATGAAACATATTTAAAAAAAATATTTTGCTTTTGCTCTTTGCTAAAATATCGGACAAATCTTAAAGCTAACAGTTATCAATGGTGACGAGAAAACCCACTTGTAGAGAAAAATATATATATATAAATGGCTGGTGTTTGTTGAGAAAAATTTTTATGTGGAGGAGCGAACAACGTTTCGAATTTCTTCAGTCATCGTCAGGATCCTAACAGTTATAATTTCACACATTGATGTTACAAAAAAAAGTTCATTACCACTGAATAATTCTGTATTGAAGGAAATGAACTTTATTTTAAAAGTTAAAATTAATTAAGTCGTACCTATTCAAATGTGAAGATATTTGAGTGGAAAGTGATCGCTCATTATTGTTTATTCTCTAAAATGGAATCAATGGAAATTTAGAGTTACATCTCTTTATACATATAAAAGAACCAACATGATTAAGATTTGTCTCTAAATTAATAATAGATATTTTTGTGGTGAGATGTATCGTGGCAGAGATCTAGGCAATTACCGAACTGACATTTATTTGAACTGAGGTTAAGCCTTTCATATTCTGTTAAAAGTGTTTTTTGCGTATAGAGTTAAATATCTCAACTTAATGAAACTTCCATAAGAAAAATACGAATACGTTTTTTGTATGAAGTTTACGTGAAACTTGCAGTTTTTAGGACTAAATGGGAAGCATTACATCCATTGTGATAGGAGTAATTATCAAGTTATTATTAAGTAGAAATTTTGTTCTTTATGATAGCGTTCAAAATGTTTTGAATCTACCCATGAAGAAGTTACTCGTTCAACTACAATTTATTTTTAAACATACTTTCCTCCTCTGTACCCATGTAAAAACAGTGTTTTAAACCCTTTATGCTCTTTTGAAAGAACTTTCTTTCGTGGCTCTCAGTCCTCCTTCAGTGTAGATATTCCTGTACGCGGTGAAGGTACCTCCCAGGAAAGATTCTGTTCTCTCATTTTATCTCCTCTGGCATCCAAACATATACCAAAGTGTTATTGTTTTGAATTAAGCACAAAGCTACACAATGGACTATCTGTGCTCTGCCCACCACGGGTATCGAAACCCGGATTTTAGTGTGTAAGTCCGCAGACATACCGCTGAGCCACTGTGGGGCCCCAAGTGTTTGCCGAGCGTTTTGACCCTTGAAGGGGAAAAGAGAATCCGAGTGGTTGAGAGGTCCAACCGAAACACACCACTTTGGTCTTAATTTTCTGTAGACGGACAGCCTTGGGATGGCCCAAGAGTAACACAAATAATACTGGAAATTAGCAATTTACACGTATAACGAATAATATCAAATATTTTTAGTTGCAATGATTCATTAGATTCTGACACTGAAGAATATAAAAAAGTTGCACTGCATACACAAATAATTAGAAAATAACAAAACATGAATATTTCGTTTTATATACAGAGAGGTGATGGTTTAGATGGTATTTGACTTTTCAGTTTCAGGATAAGTCGTACGTTGGAAATAACGTACGAGAAAAAAAATTAAAATCGTATTACGTACTTTCTATTCAGAAGTCTCCCCATTACCTAATATGTACTAAAAATCACGTGATTTTCATTCTTTCAAAAAGAACCCGAAAAATTGCATCTCTGCTACTAAACATTTCTTGGTAACAAGAACATAAAACCTAAACATGCTTTAATAAGAAATATTAACAACATTTCTAATTTGTTGGAACTCTGGAACCAAATACCTTATCAATATTGTACCCAAATAATTCAAAATCTTCTCTGTATATTTCGTACAACCCTTTAAGTTCTTTCACAGTGAGTTCTAAAAATATTTCTAGTTAAGAGAAGTTCCTCTAGAAGAACTATTAATTCTTGTGTTAGAAACACTTAGATTTAATTTGTTCGCCAGATATTTCAAATCATGATCAATTATTTTCATGTTACCTATGAAATCGTACTGAACGTTACAAGGATAATATCTAATATGGTAAGTTTTCCAGTGTTCGTTATATTTTAATGGATCGTTCTCTAAGAGATACAGTACAATTTTTTTAAATGCAGGCCAATTTTTCACAACAGACATTAGTGGTTTCGTAAATATATTTAAACCTTTTCTTTTCATTTTGCCCCCCAGTGGCTCAGCGGTATGTCTGCGGATTTACACGCTAAAATCCGGGTTTCGATACCCGTGGTGGGCAGAGCACAGATAGCCCATTGTGTAGCTTTGTGCTTAATTCAAAACAACAACATCTTTCCATTTTATTTCTGTATGCCGAGACAAGTCAGTCAAATGGATGTCTTACAAATATTATATTGAATAATTGTCTGAACGTTGGGTGTGTATGAAAAGTTAAACTAGTTCGATGAAAAATGTCGTTCGCCATTATATGAAATTAATATCTTTCTGAATTCGAGAAATAAAACCAGGGTTGTATAGTACCGTTAATACTTCTCAAAATCTCTAATCATATTGACAAGAACAACTGTTGTATTAAATGTGGTATGTGCGTCGATTTTGTTTTCGGCACTGCGGTTCTTTTGGTATTGTGAAGGTTACTTCATTATTAGTGGATGATCTTTACACACAAAGGAAAGTAGAATCAACGTCAGCTACCAACCTGACTCTACAAAATCCGACTTTATGATTGGTGGTCCATAGGCTTCAGTATCATGTTGAATTTGATGCAATCAAGAAAGTTAAAGATATTATGAATGAATAACCAATGATTGTTATTATGCTTGATTATAAGGTGATGCTACCCATAAAGTACATAGGAGATCAAGAGGAATAATTTGGTAAAAAGTGTATGTCATTCCTTGGTTCAGTTGGAATCAGATGGATGTGTGACGACGTGGATAGCATTATGAATATGGTGATTATTAGGTGGAAATAGAGATATACAAGGCATTTACATTTAGAAATAGGCTATCAGGCACTACCAGAAAAGTACTTGTTCGCCATCTGTATTATGGTCGAAACTATTTTATCGTCGAATCTTAACGCTGTTAAAGAAAATGAACTAAATATTTAAAAAAGGTTGTCGAAAACACTTATTAAAACCTGATCGATGTGCAACTTCTAAGTGAAATGAAGAAAATAAGGTCGGAAGTATTTATATATAACTCGCTGGTTCCTGAAACGTATATAGCAGTTTATTAAGTGAAACTCTTGAAGTATGTGAAAAAGTCTGAAATGTAAAACTTATCAGATTCTGATTAATATAGTTTTTCTCAGAAATTGGCGAAAGAAATGTCGTGTCACCGTGTCTAAGATAAAAACATTATTTTATTTAACTCCAGCTGAAATTAGGGTATTGATTTATAGTAAAAGTGTAATTCCCAAAAACGTAGAGGTGTAACTGAACGCTCATATTTTCAGGAAGAAATGGCTGTATTTTCTGCTTTACCATTTGACTCAGATATAGAAGCAGATTAGCTTACTCTTCGTAAAGAGCAAAACTTACATTCAGCTGTATTGCTATTTTGTTACTACGTGCACTTGTTGAAATTCGTGATAGCCTGAAACTTACTTGAAGTGAGTATGTATTTTAAGAACGACTTTCTCGTAAAACTACTAATTTTACAATCACTGGTTTCTAATAAGATGTTTTATTCAACAAACAATAAACGTTCCAAGTGACACTTCGATACGTCTGCGAATTTTGAAGAGAAAACGGTTTCCGATACCAGTTGTGGGCAGAAAGCGTGTCGCCTATTGTTTAAGCCTGTGGTTCACTTCAAACAAAAAGACGATAAACGATGAAGAAATATGATTTTGCGTAATGACTGTTGTAATTTTAGCAACTATAAGTATTACCTTTCTTGTTCAGAGCCTATTTAACTGTACGAGTAATATACAAATCTTATTTGTTGTCTAAGGCTTTTTGTGCTCTGCACACTTCAAATAAGGAAAACAATTTTTTATTCTTATAAGTTCTCAGACTGAACCAACAGTGCTTACCAAAAGAAATAACCTTAGATCAAATGTTATTGGTAATAAATTTACCTTTGTAATTGCTTAATGATTATTTTGGCATTAATGTATTTAAAAACAAATTGCCAATGAGTTTGAAAAGCATGAAATTGTTAAATGACATAAATCTCCGCCAACATAAACAATCAACGGTGTAAATTATTTTATCATATTTATACCAAATGACGATGTAATATTTTAAGTTCTTCTCATAAACGAGGAAAAAATAATGTTTTAATTTTCCAGCTATTATACGTTGACAAATAAATAGATGTTATTATAAGACACATTGAAGAAAAGGAATTTAAATACTGCAATTAGGGATCGTAAGAAATGCAATAAAATAAGTCTGGATATACTGTAGGGATTGTTTATTTGAACTAGAAATCCTCATTATGCTCAGGATGAGGAGGTTTTGCTACAGCCTGTCAGTGACAGATAGGAGGGTAAAAATCTATGATTTTGGATCAAATATGCCATGTGATAAATCCATTACATTTGATGGACTTTTCATTACATCATTTGTGTATAGCTTTGTTCTTAACAACAAACCTTGATGTAAGTGATATGACTCAGGACTGAATAAGAAACTCCACAAGGCTATAATAATAAAATGGGTGACTGAAAGTCTAAGTTTCTGTAAATGTATGTGTTTGTTCTAACTCCAAGAAAACAAAAATAGGAACATCAAATTCTGCACCCATAGTAAGTGTACACAGATTGATGTGCAACTGGGTATTATGACATATCTACTTTTTTTTTTCGCACTCATGTCTGTGTAGGTGTGTAGGAGAGAAACGAGAAATTTTAAGTTTTGCCCACGTACTAAATCGACCCTTATGAATTATTTAGACAAAAAATTGTCATCATTGCCAAATATTTCAATACAATAGGACCAGTTCTTCTCAAATTGATATCTTACAATGGAAACTACGAAAATTCTGACTGAAGAAACAGATTTCTCAAATATGTGACCTAAAACACCAAACTGTACAAAAACGTGCTTGGTGTCTGTACCGTATTTTCTTAGAGCAAAGTCGCATTAGTCTATCTGATGAGTCCACCGAGGGGAATCGAACCATTGATTTTAGCATTGTAAACTTACCGTAGACTTACCGCTGTACCAGCTAGGTATAGGATCCGATGAACATCAAACTTTGTTTCAGGGCTAAATTGATGCCAAATATTGAAAAACATGTAAGTAACACATAATCTAAGTGAACATAAAGTGTTTCTCATGTCTTTTACCAGTCACTTTACAAACACTCATCACACTGTAGACTGAGTGTGGAGTCATCAGCGTATACGTGGTTTTCACATGCTGTAAAAGTTTTTCGGAATTTTCTGTCCGCTATTTTTAGGCAAAGATAACATCATTTTTTTTTGCTGCCGAAATACCTTAACTAGTATCTTCTCTTGTATTTAACAATCATAGATCTACAAATGCAAATCTGACTCCTTTCTGCATTGCACGATGATTCTGCAGACCTCTCTGAATTAGGTTTTGCGCATTACTTCACTTCTGGAGAGATCTAAATACATAATAACAGTTTATCACACAATGGATAACCTCCATGAGTCTACAACACAATGCCTGATGAATCGACAGAGCTCCAAATTATGTTGATTACATTGGGTACGCAAGGACCCCATGCAACTTTTTATTCACAAAAGTTATTTGATTTCAAAACATCAAAAATTTTATAATTTTTTTGTGTCAGAGGAAGACAATATGACAATTACATAAAAATAAATAAAAATATAATTTGTCAATGAAAAAAATAATTGTTGTCGGGGTTCATATGGACATCAGATGTAATGGTGAAAGCTAAGTTCAAAACCAGATGGAAGGTTACCTTTGAAAACAGGTGGCATTCGGAAAAAAACAAGTGTATAAGCAAAAAAAGTTTTAAAAAATGCTAAAATTGGTTCAGAATACTGGCTTTGTGATTTGAAATAAATCAACAGAATGATTCGAATAATTCTTATCAAATAAAGATGACTATTATATTTAGTTTTGGATTGTTCTTTTTATCACTTCAAAGTATCTAACGTAAGTGACACTTGCATTGGCTCTATAACATGGTTACAGAGAATTGATTACTTTTCTAAAGTTATATACACGTCGTGGTAGTCCGAACTTGAAAGCTGAGAATCATTTTAATTATAAATACAAAATTACTAGTACAGAATAATTACCACTTGTTTCACTCAGCGGTATATGAAATATATTTTTAATAAGCTTTCGCTTTTGCTTTTTCATGAAAACGTGCAATAAAACTTAAGAAAACTAACAGTCCTAATTTCAGACATCGATATTGCAAAAAATAAGTTCATTGCCATTGAAATGTGCTATATTGATGAAAATGTGGTTGATTAAAAATAAAAGTTAAATAGATGTCCACGAACATACCGATTCGAATTTCAAGATATTTGAGTAACTGCTCGTTATTGTTCATTCTCTAACATAAAATAAATGCAAATTTATATCTCTTTATACACATAAAATAACCAATAACATTGATATTTGTCTCTAAATTAATAATAAAAGATATTTTTGTGGTGAGACATATGGCGGCAGAGATCCAGTGAAATGCCAAATTTATAGATATCAGTACTGAGTTTAAGCCTTTAATATTCTGTTAGATGTATTTTTCGCATAGAAATAAGCTTACATCTTAACCTCAACTTAATGAAACTACCATAAGTAAAAAAATATTATTAATACGTATTTTGAATAGAACTATGTCAACTCTGCAGATTTTAGGACTAACCGAAGGATCAAAAACATGGGTTTTAATCTCAAGTTCAATTTCACACCTTCAAACAAATTGGGACCGTTTTTTCCTCAAGTCATAACATTTTTAGAACTAATCTGACAGTAACCTTCATCATGTCCATCCTGTTTCCAACAATAGTTTTACCGATTCCCAGTTTCTCTGCTCACTTCTTAACCTTACAAGCTATATCACATATAATCAGATCATAAACTTTCTTCATTCATTCTAAACTAAGCACAACACATTCACACTGTTCAATGTTACAGAACATTCTCTTCTTTCTAGATGGTTAAGATTATAATGTTTCATGAATTTAAATCAGTGAATCGGAGCTCTTACATTTAAATAATAAAATCGAGTTTAAACTACTCGTTTTAGAAAATTATTTAGAAAAAGTACAATGGTATAGTTAAAAATAAATGAATACAAGAAATATTACCTGCAAAAAGTATTTCATCTTATCCAAATTAATCATTAGATAAAGTCAATCATTGTTGACTATTCATAGCTAATGTAACACACGCGTTAGTATTTTCTAGGTAAATTACACTTTGCAAATATGCGAGATACCGAATTTACTCTGCTCTTTTGAGCTTCCAAAACATTTTATGATTTAACTGTTTAGGCAAAATAAAACCTATTCCCATTTTGAAGAATACACGATAGGATGAGCCGACACATGTACGTAATTGGTTCCTCGGGCGTCACTTGTATTCAAAACATCTGGTAGGATAAGTTTTCTGAATACTAATTATCTCGTACTTGTATTATTTCACATTTTTAAATAACAAGCCAACGCCCATACTGTCTATTTTGAGATAGCTTAGATTGTTCATCGAAATTGTAATTTAAATATCTCTTTAAGAACTTACATACTGCAGTCTTCATAATTATTCAATCACAATGTAGTTTAAATTATACTGTTTTATGTTTTAGTGGTGTTAATGCAGAGTCTCTTGAGGCTTTAAAACATATATTTGCCCAGAAGACTCTAAAACATTTGCCCGTATAAATATAAAATACTTTATAAGAATCATAGTGTTTAGTTCTGTAATGTAAGTCTTTCTGTGTGGCTCCTGTTGTTTTCAGGAGCATCATGTTCAGAGGATGAGGAGGAGTTGTATCATCTTTGCTGCTTGTTAAAGATATTTTAAGTTAAAACATGGTAAGTGCCAAAGAGGAAACCTGAAACTCTCCATAAGTTTGAAACAAAGAGAGTTGAATTCACTGTTTTATTTATTTTACCCCAATCGAGTTCAGTAATTTTTTATGTGGGGGTGGGGGTTCAAATTGTGACTGATTTTTGAATTTCAGTGAATTATAGATTTCTTGCTTCATAAAAATGTTGATCAACAATATTCATTAAAGGAAGTGGTGGTTGAACATAATTACCTCAGATATGGATTTCACCAGAACTTCAGACATTATGATATTTTCCATGATTTGTTTTTTGAAGAGTATTGACCACAGTGAAAATGTTTATAATTTTTTGTGATACATATTTTTCTTCTTTGGTAAAGTAAAAAGACTTCTGGTAGACCCAAACACTATTCATCTATAATAGAAATACTGAAAGACGGCTATAAAAATGAACTTTTCATGGGCCATTATTGTAAGAATATTGAATTTCACGTAAAGCTAAACAAGGGCTATCTGCGCTAGCCGTCCCACATTTAGTTATGTAAGACTAGAGGGCAGGCAGCTGGTCAACAAGAATATGGTGAAGTAGAATACAAGAGAGTGATTAGGCAGTTGTAGACTAAAATCACTCAACTTGAACTGGTGTTACAGATGTTTCTTCAACTTGTGACTTTTCGGTTACCTCGTTACCAGTGGATGATCTTCACACAACAAAGAAAGTATAATCAACGTTAGCTACCCAACCTGACTCTACAAAATCCGACTTTATGATAGACGGTCCATAGGCTTCAATATCATGTTCAATTTGATACAATCAAGAAAGTTAAAGAATATATTATGAGTGGATAATCAACGATTATTATTGTGCTTGACCATAAGGAGATGTTACCCATAAAGTACAGGGAAAGTCAAGTGGATTAATTTAGTAAAAAGAGTATGTCATTCCTTGGTTTAATTATGATCATGTGATCCACATTTGACGATGTGGATATTATTACAAATTCGTTGATGATCAGGTGGAAATGGAGATATACAAGGCAGTTATATTTAGAAATAGGCTAACAGGCACTACCGGAAAAGGACTTGTTTCCCATCTGTAAAATGGTCCAACGTTAGTGAAAAAGTTGAAAGCAAAAACCAGAATCCGAACACATTGTGGTTTTGTGGGAGTTTAATGCTGCTGAAATTATTTTTTCATGCAGTGTGTCCCTCGCCAGTACAGTGGTATGTCTTCGGATTTACAACGCTACAATCAGACGTTCGATTTCCCTCGGTGGGCTCAGCAGATAGCCAGATGCAGCTTTGCTATAAGAAAACACACTCATCCAGCATATTCAAGGGAGAAGCTCTTGTATCGTCGAAGCTTAATGCCTGTGAAGGAAATGAACTAAATTTTATAAGAGGTTGTCGAAAAAACACTTCTATTAAAACCTGATCGATGTGCAACTTCTAAGTTAAATGAACAAATTAAAGTCGGTATTACTTATAAATAACGAGCTGTTTGCCAAGCATTGTGTTTGGTTCACTGTAACCGTCCTGCAACGCATATAGCAGTGTATCAGGTAAAACTCCTAAAGTGGGTGATGAAGTATTGCCAGAAGGAAATATATACTGTTAGGGTATACGAGAGATGAAATGCTTCAGAAGTGTGTGAAAAAAGTTAATTGAGTAATACTAAACGAAAAGGAAAACATAATTGAGAACATAAATATAAAACTCATCAGATTATGATGAATTTAGTTTTTCTAGAGAATTGACGAAAGAGATGTCGTGTCACCGTGTCTAAGATAAAAGGATTATTTTTTAACAACAGCTAAAGATATAGGAGGTGAATTTGAACATTTATATTTGCAGGAAGAAATTGCTGTATTTTCTGCTTCACATTTTGACTTAGATATAGAAACAGATTAGCTTACTCCGCGTAAGTACGATTAAAATTTGTTTCTAAATTGATAATAAAAGATATATCGTCGCAAAGATCTTGTGAAAAAACAAATCAACAGTTATCAGAACTGAGTTTAGGCCTTTCATTCTCTATTAGTTGTATTTTTTCGTATAAGCATGCATCTTAACCTCAACTTCGTGAAACTACCACAAGTAAAAAATATTCTGAATACATTTTTTGTATAAAACTATGTTAAACCTGCAGTTTCTAGGACTAAATGGAGAAGTATTATATGCATTGTGTTAATTATTGAGTTCTTATTAAGTAGAAATTTTGGTCTTTATGATGAAGTTTGAAACGTTTTTGAATGGACATTTAAATAAGTCACTCGTTCAACTACTATTGATTTTTAAACATAATCTACTTTTATGTATACATGCGACAACGGTGCTGTAAAATTTTTATGCCCTTCTGAAAGAACCTTTCTCGCGACCCTTAATCTGTGACTGAAAGACATGAAGAAATCATCATCATTACAAAATTTTCAGTCTTTCAAAGATAAACTTGATAAACATTAGGAATGACTGAATAATTTTAAGCCAAAATAACAGATAATATGATTTCTGAGTTGGGTCATTGTATTGGTGGAAGAATATGATTTTTATGAACAATTTTGCTTTTTTATTTCTTGACACAACTTGATGATTAAGGATGCATAATAATCTTCTGTAATGGCCTGTCTTCTTTACAAATAACCAGCTAGTAAAACGCCCTTGGTGTCACCAAAAATATATGCCATGACTTTCCAAGAAAAGTGTTGTGATCTGATTTTCTTCGGAGGTGGGTGAATTTGGGTGCTTCCGTTGAAACTCTGCACTTCTGTCTGTGATCGATGTTGTGAATCCATGTTTCGCTTATAGTAATAGATCTATTGAAACCTTCAAACAAATTAGATCCGTTTTGATGCTCAGGTTATAAGATTTTAAGAGCCAAATTGTGAGTAACCGCAGTCATGCCCATTCTGTTTCTTATAGTAGTTTTATTGATTCCCACTTTTACACTGTTTAATATGACGGAGCACCCTCTCCTAATATTGCTTACACGTTCTGATGAATTTTTTATGGTATCATTTTCTTTTCTCAAAATATTAAAACACACAGAAGGTCATTAAGCTATATGTTACATTTTGTTCACTTATTAAAGATTTCAACTTAGTAATTATCAGAAAAAAACCACACGTTCTCGTTTTTTAGGCCGATTAAAGAACTACTCGAACAATTCTTCTTTTGTATCTATATGCGGTGCCTAGCCATCTTTATAGAAAACAACATTTTGACTTATCTTTCTAGATGGTTAAGATTATAATGCTTCGTACATTTAAAACAATGAATCGGAGCTCCTACGTTAAGATACTAAAAGTGAGTTTAAACAACACGTATCAGAAAGTGATTTACAGAAAGTACAGTGGCATAGTTAAAATCAGATGAGCATAATGGGTATTCCAACTTATTCAAATCAGTTATTAAATAAAGTACAGTACATATTATTAGTAAAAAGAAAACGTCATACACAGTTGACTTCTCATAGTTAATGTAACACACGTGTTAGTATTTTCTAGGTAAATTACACTTTGCAAATATGCAAGATATCAAATTTACTCTGCTGTCTTGAACTTCCAAAACATTCTATTATTCAACTATCAAGCAAGATAAAATCTATTCTCGCTTTCAAAAATCAACGACGGGATGCGCTAACGCATGCACGAAGTTGGCTCGTGTGGAGGCCACTTGAATATATAGTACAGCTGGTAGGATGAGTTCACTGAATACTAATTTCCTCGTAGATGTGTTATTTCACAATTTTAAATAACAGACCAATGTTCACTATTTCGAAAACAATTCGAACAATTTCTACATACGTTGTTTGACCATTGGCCTGTTATTTAAAAAACAAAAAAGGGGATAAATTAAACTCCATTGTGATCGAATAACTTTGACGATTTGTAAGTTAATGTTCCTCTACACTCTTCTTTTATCTAAAGCTGATGCAAATGTTGTCTCTTCTTGATGACAAGAAATGTTCCATCTTTTGAACTGAAAACGTTCCTGGAATATCTAGCTGGAAGACTGATGATCTACTTTACACACACTGAAAACACTAACAAAACAACAGAGAACAATCACCAGAAAGAAGTCAACTTTGACAACAATTCCACCGACGACACTAAACCCATCTTTACAGGTAGAATGGGAAACATCTATTTCCTCGAAACATCTCAAAATAGTATCTAAAACAATTTTTTCGAAAAAATTTTACCCAAAACATTCAACATAATTTCACAGAAAAGAAAACACAAACAACCTTATACGGAAAGATATTAATTCTATAAACAACTTAAAACGAGACAACAACATTAAAATTCTAAAAGCAGATAAAGTTATAGGGAACACAAATAAATACATTCAAAAAATGAACAACATCTTATCAGATATAAATAAATTTATACTAATAAAAACATAAAACCAACAAAAACATATGAAAGCCAATTAAACAAAATACCACTACAACTGAAAAAATGCAATCTCAGAAAATCTTTATTTTTACCTACGAAAGACCGACTCACTCTCACCACAACTATATGACACCCCCAAACCGCACAAACTTGATTGTCCACCACAACTAATAATGTTGACCTATGAATATTTTACTACAAACTCCTTGGTGGATACACTACCAAGGCATAAGAAAAAATGGTGTAGGAAAACCGCACAATATACACATAAGATTGATGCAGCTACAAGATACAAATGGCCTGCCAGATCTAGATCACAGAAGTTTACACTTGGGAGTAATATTTTCGAATTTCATACTCTTTTCAATCTATTGTGATTAAAATTTTACTTAATCTTACACTACGTACAACACGTAGGTAGATTCTGTGATGGTGATTGGAAGCCTTACATGTATACTTAGGCCAACTGACTGATGCTTACGAACTATCGCTGAGATCGAAAAGCTTAGAAGCACGCCTATGTTAAAAATGTGCATTTTGGATGCTGAAAACGCCTACATTTAGGCCTAATTATGTAATTTGATTGGTAAATAACAAGGATCACAAGAACTAATACACAGTTTGTCGGCCTGTAGGGTGGGGGGATGATTGTATGCACCATATCCCTCACCTAAAATGTATTCATAAACTAACAGGTTATCATTTTAATTTTTCTACATACACATTGTGAAAAAGGTGCTGAATAATAGTTAGGTATTTGTACATTATTTAAATGTCTATACGATACGTAAAATAATACAAGAGAGTAGTTCATATTATGTAGAACATATTATTTTATACCTATAATTTGTATTCTGTAATCGTATATACAAGTGTTGATATTGTGGAAAATCTTTAAGTACAAAATAACTGTGAGGAAACTGTAAAAGAACACAAATTGTTGAGATTTAATTTTTAATTAATAAGATGAAATATCTTTGTGGTAAAACAATATACATCGTCATAGAGATCTAGATGGATACTACATTTTACTTATCAATATTAAGCTTGACAAAATACCTTTTATATTACAGGAAATGTTTTTGTATAGAGTCGTGCATAATTCTTAATCCTAATATTATGTGATTACCTTAAGTAGGAACTATTATACTCACTGTTTGGTTTTAGGTTTAAGTCTAACCGGAAACTCTTAAAACCATGTGTGAAGCATCGTATGCATTGTGTGAGAAATATTTTTTAACACGTAGAGGATATTTTATTTTATATAGTATATACTTAGTACGTTTGGCACCAGCCAATTTGCACAAAAATCGCCTTTATTGACTAAACTTTTTAGGTAGCTAAAATTCAATGTCTTATGAACTTAAAATCATGAAATCTGCTCCTACATTTATATAGGAGTTTAAGTGAGTTTAAGTTATATGGATAAATAAATGGTTGAGTTATGATTAAGAACAAATGCGAATAAGAGGTATTAATAAATAATGCACAGTACAGATTATTATAGAAAATGAACACGTCATCCTGTGTTGGGTTTCAGGTGTTACATTTTATTTGACATGTCATCTTTTGCAAGCACCTGAAATACCGAATTTAGCATAATCTCTTCAAAATTACAAATTTTTTATTGTACTCTCAGGGTATGATAAACAGATGCGTTAATCTGCTAGTGAAGGTTTAATAAAATATGGCTTTAATGAGAAATTTTCTGAAGTAAAAAATTCCTGTATGTAAACTAAAATTGTAATACGGTGAGATCTGAAAGTACACGTACACGTACTTTCTCCAAGAATTCCTGGCATACGTTATGGAAAAAGTACATCTGAGCTGCAGTGTATGTGCAATGTTTACAGTTACATTTTACTGACATTCGATAAGAGGCTTTTTGAAACAGGTTATTGTTCAGACATTATACCAATCTTAAACTCATTACTTATTTAAGATGATTGGTTGTACGACTTTTCATTCATATTGCTCACGTAAAATACCTGGTTACTCAAAACTTCAAATGAATAAATATTTCACTACGTGTGATACTTGTTAAGTCGATGAGTTTACGTTGTCGTTGTAAAGTATATTCTTTAATGTTTGAACAAAGCTATACGAGGGCTATCTTCGCTAGCCATCCCTAAATTAGCAGCGTACGACTAAAGGAAAGGCAGCTAATCATTTTCACCCACCCCCAGCTTTTCGGTTACTTTTTTACCAAGAAACAGTGAAACTGACCGTCATCTTACAACGCCGCAACGGTTGAGGGGCGGGCATATTTGGTGTGACGGAGATTCGAGCCCGTGACCTTCAAATTATGTGTCTAGCGCCTTAATCATTTGGCCATGCCCAGCCGAGAGATAATTATAGGCAAGTAAGTCCAGACTAATTTCTAAGCAGCAAATCACAAAACATCTGTAGTTTCAAATTGATTAGTTTCGATCTCTTTGTTTTGTTGATCTACATTTAGAAAAAGAACAATTAAAATAAGTGAAATATTTGGATTATTGCTTATAATCGAAGTGGAAGTAGATAAGACAAACTTAATACCTCAGTTTAATGAACTGTTAATTCCTAGCTTTCGTATTCACGTAAAATTTATAGTTATTTTCTATTGTTTGTCCTAGTTGTCAACATTAAGTTGTAAAGGATGTTATAGCATCCAAATGCGTTGGGAATATTGAATGTATCAGTCAAAATCCAGATGCTGGTGTTAAACTAGCTAACAGCTATTGAAAAAGAGAGTTAATGGTTTGAAGTTGAGTGCTTGCACCCACAACATTTCAACTCCCACTACTTTTCGTTGTCTCCAGCCAGTTATGGGAAGGCAGTTAGACTTAGTTCTCATATATAACCTTAAATGACAAGCAAAAGTGCCCAAATATCTGCAAGGAAAACTTTTCTACCTACATCATTTTACTTACAAAATGATGTTACAAAGAACAAACTCTTAGCCTCTTCTCTTTTCCTTGAAGATTTGTCAAAAAATAACTCGGGTGAGCTGAGGGAAATCCAGGTACCCGAATAAAGTCTTTTTGACCCGGTATAATGAACAAAATCTTTTTTAATTCAGCCAAGGATAGTCTCGAGTGACTAACTAACAATCTATTAGTTCTCCACAAGATAGTTTCCATAATCGAGAATTTACTTTTTAAAATATTTTCATCTTAATGTTTCATTTTTTTAATTTACCAATTTGTATAACCATTAACTTTCAATTTACTTCTGAATTAATTAACATTATTGCTAAAATAATTACTATTATTGCAAACTGTTAATAAGGCTATGTGCACGAATTGATTACTCTGGTAGATTTGATACCACTTTACCAGTTTTTCTTGATAGTCCCTTAAATTTGTAGGCATGATTGCTGTATGGTTTTGTCAACGTGAGTGACATTATCGTCACTGTGTATTTTTTATATGACTCACCGCACAGGGGTAGGCAATAGATCTTTAGATTTTGAAAGGTTGTTTAAATATCATTTGTATTTGAATTTTTGGATAAACCTTTTAATTATACTTAAAATTTGTGACTAATATGAAACTTTGCTTGTATTAGAAATGAATGATTAGTCTTAATGAGAATTTACAATGAGAGTATATTTTCTTTGGAGGCTTAAACTTGGAAGAAATAAACGTGTGTTAATGCTTGAACAGAAAGCAGGGAATATCCATTATTTATAAAAGTGATCTATAAAGTGGTAATTTCGGTATGAAGAGAGAGGAAGTTGTAAAAGATGTAATATTGAGAAGACTGAATACAAGGTTAAATTTAAAAGAATTAGAAATAGGTGATTATGTTAATCAAAGAAGGTTAAAACCATTCTTGTTTTTTCATAACCAACATCGAGTTTTGTAAAAAAAGTCGTTTTGTCACATTATCATTTTTGAAGACATGTTGAATCTTTTCACACATACGTCTATTTTGGTGAAGGTATACATTTAACAATTCATAACCGGCTATGAAACAAATCTAAGTTGCTGTTGCTCTAGTTAAATATTGTTCTGGACTATTCACCCTTGGAATTGTTTGCACTTCCTAACGATTTATGCATTATAGATAGTTTTAATATGCTTTATACATGTTGGCAGATATCTTAACCATTGGCGAATCTTGTTATACCTTCAGCCCACATCAGCTCAGTTTCTTAATGAATGGATCTTTTGACGTCTTTATCGGCAGTCTGAATATTTTAATAATTGTCTGAAACTTGAATACCCGTGGGGGCATTATAATGTGCGGTCAATCCCACAATTCGTTGGTAAAAGAGTAGACTAAGAGTTGGCGGTGGGTGGTGATGACTAGCTGTTTAGTCTTACACTGCTTAACTAGGGACTGCTAGCGCAGATAGCCCTCGAGTAGCTTTGTGGGAAATTCAAAATCAAGAGAGAAACAACTTCAGAAGAATAGCGTTTATTTACTTGTACTCGACGTCTAGACTTGTTTCTTCGTCAAGGATTTATGAATGTCACAGATTACCAATCTGATTTTAAATAAATGCAACAAAGAAATTACCACTGAATATTGCTTTAAAGAACACCTCATACAATCAAAGTTCTAGAAACTTTTGAATATTTTCTTTAAAGAAAAATATAAGTTATCACTTTTGATTCAACCCAGCCAACCCTCCATTGATGGATAGAATGCCTGGCACCTTTTACATGTTATTATTATTATTATTAATTTTATCTAAATTTATGTTTTTAATAACATTTTCTCAATTTTTCTGAACAATGACTCAAAATTGTTCGACTTGTATCACGTGCATCTTTCTGTTACATTGTTGAAACTGTATTTTGTTTTCAGTTACTGTCATTTAAAATCAGTTTGGTAACCTGTGACTAAAACGGAAGGCGAAACATCGCGTACAAGTAATTAAACGTTATTTCTGAAGTTGTTATATTTACATAATTATTTTTGTGCTTTAGTCAGTACTGAAAAACTTAATATACAGGAATATGATATACATTTTGTTCGTAGTTAAGCACAAAAACTGTACAAAGGGTTATCTATAATCTATCGACCATGGATATCGAAACTCAGTTTGTGGCGCGCTTTTGTACATGTCTCTGTTAATGTTTTTACACAATTTCTATCCGGAATAATCAAACTATTCAGTTTTGACAGGGTACTTCCTTAACGTTATGATTGCTTTTCAGTTCCTATATTTCGAATACCGTGTAATTTCGTTTATGTATAACAATAAAAAGTTTTATAATATTTCAATTTTTTCAATTATTTTTAGCACAAAAAAAACCTTCACAGAAGGGTTGTAGCGTTTTATAATTCTTTCATATAATAGGAGAAATATTCCAAATTCTCCGCCAGGTTTGTTTTTATTGCATTGCTGTTTAGTTAAAATATAAGTATCTAATTTATTAAACATTCAGACATTAGGAAAGCAATATTATTTTAAGCACAAAAAAGATAGAAAACAGCGTTCTTTTTTTATGAGAATTATTATGATTTCTTTAGAAGATATATATTTCTTTTATTTCTTCCTTTTTAGTGGCTCAAGATTCAAAATACAGAGCTACTCGACAACACATCTTGAAAACGTAAGGTGTTGATACTTTTCATGACGAAGCTACAGTTTTAGGAGATGTCAGACTACAGTGCAAACAGATTCTTCTTGCATTGTGGTGAAAATCCGGGAGTACGGAGTTCTATAAAACAACAAATTTAAAAGAAATTAACACATATTATAATAATTAAATTATCCACTGATAGTATGAAAAAACTATTTGCTTTATTCTGAATACATAGGTTTTTATTTCAGGTATTTAACTTAAAAAGTAGGATTAATATATCGATATGACGTATGTATTCAGGTGAACAAGAAATTTGTAACACTTTTATAGATAAAGGAACATTATCGTGTTTATTGATATTTCGTAACTTATAATTTGAGCAGAAAGAAATTGCTGATGTTTACATCAATACGAAGTAACAGGAAACCTAAATGACACTTGAATTGGAAATCTGTTGATGAGTCACAAGCTGTAAATCTACATTAGCTTGGCTACAGTTAGCTGAACTGTTCAAATCTGTTGTTTATTACGATTTATTCTACTGTTTATGAGTTTGTTTAAATTTAAAATTGTAAGGCATTGTTTTTGTAATTGATTCTTCATTTTTTGTTCAATTCAATCTATAGAACAACCAGTTTACCGTTTGGCAAGCTGTAGTAACCTAGGCAAGATCAAAGTCCTAGTATTTTGTGTACGGAATAACACAAGCACGTGATATGTTACTGATAAAGTCATAACAATAAGTATTTTCCCTATTATCTACTTTCAGTTGCGAAATTTTCAGAGATGACTCCGAAACAAAATCCTAAAGAAAAAAAAAACATCCTTTTTGATTAATTTCGTAGGTCGTACGATACTTCTTGTGGAGTAAAATATGCAATATTAACCCTGATATTCCAACACAATTTCCCACTAAATTTTAATTTTCATTGCACTTTTTAGCTTATTTTATATTTGTATATTGCACAAAAAAGGATAGAAAGTGTGAAAGAAATATTTTCCGGTTATGTTTACTGGCAAAACCTATCAAAGAGTAAAGTGTCTAAAATTTAGCATGAAAGTAAAATATCGATTTAGTTTTAAACTTAAATCGTTTCTGTCCTAGTTTTTTTCTGTTACACCACCAACGTTTATAAAAATAACTTCTTTAATCAAGAAAATCTTCAATGAAAGCAACAATTTTTTTCCAGTTTTTGTTGTCTATGGATTTCACTTTGTAATTTCACCAAACAGACTAACAACAATATTATATTATACTATTGTAATACTAAGCAACTATACTTTTTTGTCTCCTTGTTGATCAGGCTTGATTTCGCAACATTTATTTATTTCGGTTAGCTAGGTTTGGGACGGTAGTACTTTCTCAATCATTTTTGAGAAACTATAGTCTAGTACATGTACGTTTGTATCCTCTCTCAAATGTTACTAAAGCAAGTGAAATATTTATATTAAGTTATTTCAGTTATTAGGTATATCTTATATAATTTAATCATTAATTCTAAATGTTATCTAATCAACTGATTGAATGCTTAGATAAAATTAAGCAAATAATATTGATTTCTAATCATTATTATTACATCCTTGCATGTCAGTATACTTAGAATTAAAACAACTTCCCGTCACACTAAACATGTTTGCCCTTTCAGTCTTTGGGAAGTTATAATGTGACGACTAATCCTACTAATCGTTGATAAAAGAGTAGCTCAAAAGTTGGCTGTGTGTTACGATGACTAGCTGCCTTTCCTTTAGCCTTACACTGCGAAATTAGGGACGGCTAGCACAGATAGCTCTCATGTACCTTTGCAGAAAATTACAAATAAACATTAAAACAATATATTCACAATTGAAATCTACTTACTCGTTCGTTTCTGGGGGATCCTTTAGTCTTCAAGATAAATTCCATCATAGAAATTATACAGGCAAATCCGAGACCGGTGAGCAGGACAACAAACACACCACCAACATTAGATAAATCAAGTTCATTTATGGAGGCGCTATGCTTCGTTTCTTTATGTTTACACTGTCTTCCATTTTCTTCAGACCACCACTTTTCTTTCAATATATATAAAATTCCATCCTCTTGCAACTCCAATATGGCGTTAGATATTAGTGTTCGATATGGTGATCCTGATAAAAGTGTAGATTGTTTTTTGCAGAGTTCAAATCTCTAATTAGTGTTTCCTGATATATAGCAAACAAGCTTTCACGTTTTTTTAATATTTAAATTTAATCATTTCATCCTAAAACTTGTTAAACAACAATAGTAACTACGTTATTTTAGAGACAAATGTGCATACATATGTGTATTAAAATTTTACATTCTTTGTCTTTTCGATCATTCTCAAGATAAGCAGAAAATTCAATAACAACAGGTTTGCTGAATGTAACATCTTTTCAAGATAGTTGCCATTGACTTTAAGAAATAAAAAAACTTGCTTTTACCTTCTGGAGTGGCTATTCCATAGCCTTTTGAATCTAATAAACCACCTATTTGTTCTAATTCGCAGTTTCTCGCTGTTACGTATTCGATGGATGCTGACTCCATTAAATAAGCATAATTTCCTTTGAGAACTCTTTCAACTCCCTCTAGGTTTGACTCAGTAAAGACTGTTGGTTGAGATTGCATCACTTTCCACATTGTGTTGTACAATTCTATAGTAGATTCCTAAGAAATTACAAAAACGTGGTATTGCATGTAGTAAAAAGTTATTTGTACCTTCAAGAAACTTTAAAAGAGTTGTTGTTGTTGCTGTTTTGAATTAAGCACAAACCTACACAATGGGCTATCTGTGCTCTGCCCACCACGGGTATCGAAACCCTTATTTTAGCGTGTAAGTCCGCAGACATACCGCTGAGCCACTGGGGGGCGTTTAAAAGAGACAGCAAAGTTTTATATTTTTACGAAATACATACAAAAAAATACTAATGTTTCTAAACAGGAGAAATCAACAGTCGCATTTTGGGAAACAACATGAAAAAGAACAAATCTTAATTTCCAACACTGTTAATACATTTCGGACGTTCTGGCTAAATCAAAGTGAGATTTTTTTTCCAAAATTATTATATTATTTAACCATACTTTACACAATGTAACAAAATTTTTACTATTTCTTGTTCCTGGATAGAAAGTGTTATTTTCCAATTGCTTATGCCTAAAGTAAATAAATAAGACCTATTTTCTAATCAAACTTTGCTTTTGTGACCTGGGTTACGAAAGTTTCAAATTTTCTCAATTTCCAGAACATTCCAGGTACTTTCAATGCTGAGTGGATGATAGATAATTTTATCTAGCTTACAAGAATTTTCAAGAACCTCCTAGAATGTTGTAGAAGCCTCATAGCTGTCCTGCTCCATAAAGAAAATAAGTATTTGTCTCTTTCCCTGAGTCAGTTGGTGCGCCTTAAAGAGGAATACAACAGCGTCAAGACCTTGCTAGAAACTTTGCAGTATGATGAGCATGGCTGGAAGATTATTGAAGACTCCAAAATGGTAGCATTCCTGATGGGTCTCCAAGGAAGCCTTACCAGGTTCCCCCGTTATCTTTGCCTGTGGAACAGCAGGGATACCGTATCGTGCTATAACACGAAGCAATGGCCACAAGGGACCGAGTTCTCTGTGGAGAGGCACAATGTCAAATGCGAGCCACTAGTGGACATTCGGAAGGTGTTGTTTACACCATTGCACATAAAATTTGGTCTTATGAAACAATTTGCCATAGCTCTTGATAAGGAGTCTGCAGTTTTCAATGTACTTTCGAGGCAAAGGTCAAAGTTGGTATCTTCGTTAGACCACAAATAAAGAAGATCTTAAAGTGCAGAGAACTCTTCAAGAAGCTCAGTGAGACAAAAAGAAAAGCTTGGAGCAGCTTTGTCGCAGTGGTTTAAGGTCTCTAGGGCAATCAAAAGGTTAAAAATTATGTGTAACTGGTTGAGGCTCTGGTGAAGAACTATGGCAAAATAGGCTTCATATCATTGACACTCATCTTGATAGATTCAAGGAAAACATGAGAGCATACTCAGAGGAGCAAGGCAAGCGCTTCCACTAAGACATACTGGACTTTGAACGCCGCTACCGAGAGACGTATAACGAAAATATAATGGAAGACTATATTTTGGGATAGCTATATGAATGTGATTTATATTACAGTCGCAAATCTCAAAAAAACCTACTTACTTCTTTGCATCTTTGTTCATTTTTGTATAACTTTAGTGTAAATATATGTAAATCTTGATTCATATGTTGTTTCATTCAGACCTCATGCAAATAAAAGTGTGCCAATTTGCCCCTTTTTACATAGAAAATAGGTTAATTTCTAAATTTCATTATCCAGGTCACAAAAGCAAAGTTTGAAGATAATAGTTGACATTTTATGTACTTGTTCAACATAAACAATTAAGAAATATAACATACTATCCAAGAACAAAATTTGTATTACATAATGTAATATATATGTATCATTTGTTACTGATCTTGAACCATCAACTATTTCTTTAACACCACAAAATGAAACACATTAAAACATGTAATCAAAAGAGCAACAAAATAAATCTGTGTAGTTTTCACCATCTTGCATAAGTTTCTCATCACATTTTAGACAAAATGAATCAAAAATTGCGTAACCTTGAAAAAGGCTTTCGTTGATCCTGACTTTAAGCAGCCGTATCGGATTTCTGAGTGTTTAGACAAATCGGTAGCACTTTCAATTGGAAACTCCATTCTCTGTACTGTTAGAAATGCAGCAAGATTCGCCGTGTATGATGAAACCATTATTAATGTAAAAAACCACCACATGGTAGCTGCAAGGCGGGTCGATATTGCTCTGAAATATTTAAAACAACTAGTTTGAATTATAACTGACAATAAGATGATAAAGTATACGTATATATGCTAAATCAATCAAGTTCTAAACAGTTTTATAAAACAACACTAATTTATACCAACTTTTTTATAGTCTTTTTTTTTTCATTCCACGAGCTAACCAGTGTCAGATTGATTTGTGGATTTAGTTTTGGGAAACATGATAACGTGCTGACGGTGAAACCAGAATGTAAATGTATTACGAAAAAAAACTACTTTCTGGAACTACTTTATTCTTAATTTTTTTCTGGATGGAAGTAAAAGCAATAATATTCATCACAAAGTGATATATGTCAAAAATATTAATATAATACTAACATAGAAACGATTATACCAAGTCCTGTAGTCAAATATTTCTGGATGCATAATCATAAAGCAAATAGCATAAATATTAAATAAGTATTGATTTCATAAAAACAACACACTTTGCAGTAGTTCTAAATAGTGAGTTATTGTCAGTTATGTAATATTCGGTAAAATCAACACAAGAATGTCATATTCCCACTAAAATTCAGGATAACATAAGACAAATTCTTATTTTTATAAGTAACGTGATGTTTATAATCTCATAAACGTTAATGGTTGATTGTACAGTACTTATTTAGGAATATATACACTGTGACAGTTTGAAAGCCTCTAAGAATGTTCATTGTCGCAGTTTGAAAGTTTAGCTTCTAAAAATGTTTATTGTGTCTTATGAAAGCTTTTAAGCACAATCATTGTGTTATATTTATAGCTTGTAGGGATCTATTCTAGTTACATATCTGTACACATACACAAATGTGAAAATATAAAGAAAGAGAACTAATCAGCCCAAACACGTGTCACCTCTTTTAATTCTGGTGTAAAAATTGATTGTTATAAAGATCTTTCAAACAATTTGACATTTACTTATTTTCAAAGATATTACTATGGTATATAATTATATAGTTCAGTCAACTGATATGTTATTGTTATTTTTGTGTTCTTAAATAAGTTTCTAATACCTATATCTGCCGTCTCTATTACATATATTTACTTCAAGTGGATTCCTCGTCACCATGAATAATCTTATTTTACTTTGCTTTTACTTACTTTGGAGCAATTTCGGATCCTTGTTGCATCAGAGATCCTATAGTAAACCAAAAACTATTGGATAAACTAAACTGATTTTCTAAAACACTGGAATCTGACTTATGAGGAGTAGAAGGTACCCATTCGTAAGGCGTTAGTCGAGCAAGTAGAAAGAAAAGTAAACTGACACCCGCGTAAGTTGTCGCCATATACATCCAAACCTCCAAGGAAAGTGGCAAAAGAAAGGAAAATAACTTTGGAACGTTTTTGGTGGGCGTCTTGAAGAGAATACTGATTCCTAAGCTCATGAAAGGTGTTGTGAAATCAACTACTTCTTCTCTTTCATAAGTAATGGTCAGATCAGCAATAGCTAAGTCAGCTTCCTAATTAGAAATGAAACAAACTAATTAAACCTCGTCTGAGAATAACAATAAAACAGAATTGAATTTCATAAAGTGATATTAAAATATAACAAAGCTCAGTTTATTAAGCAATAGAAAATTTGAATTAAGTCAGAATCCTGAAGTAGAAGAAAAAATATCAGATTCTTTAAGTGAAAAAATGAGATAAGTTAGTTTCCTTGGTAACAATACAACAGATATAAATTAACACAGTCTCATTGATAAGTATGTATATAATATTAGTCAATTTCATTGGTGACTGTAGAAAATGAGTTAGGTCAGATTTCCTGATGACTGAATGTAAGGGGTTTTTATAGTTTAACAACTTGATGACCCCATTTAACTGTTTTTCTTGGATGTTTATTGTTTTTGAAAATACAAAAATTCTGTGTACATGAAAAGCAGCATTCCAAACGTTTTTTGATAATTATACACATGAGATAAGTCAGTTCCATGATTTAAACACAATATCAAGTAAGTTATGTTCTTCGATAATTATACAAATATAGATTGAGTCAATTTTCTTGCTTACCATTTATATATCTATCAACATATATATATATATATGTATGTATGTGTGTGTGTGTTTGTGTCAAAGAGAAATCTGCTAAATTCTCGCAAACAATTTGACCAGTCTCCACTGAGCCTACCACGGTGATTCCTACGATTTTCAGATGTAACATGGAGAGGTAAAAATTTCTAGTGGGAGATAGATCCCCATACAAATAGTGAAAAGTTACTAAATTGACACAAACTGACACAGTGATACAGGATGATATGAAAAAGATCATGAGGGAGTTGTGTTCCAATTTAATCAATAAAAATAAATATCAATATGTCTTTACGTATACATGTTTTTTATAAATTCCATATTTCTTGATAAATAAGCATCAAACTTGCGTTTCACAGTGATATAGGATGACGTGAGGAAAGACACGAGGGGAGGTGGAACCCCCATTTATTTTCATGTCTAATTTTGGATAATCTACCAAATCAGCAAAATGTGACATGAGGAATATCATGAGGGAGTTGTACTTCAATTTAAACTTCATCTATGTGTTTATATGTGTTGTTGTCTGTCTTCTTATTCCTTGCACACTATTTGACCAATTTCCTCCAAACTGGGGATGTTTACTCTCAAAAGAAATATAAAAGGGTCAAAACTCCCAACAGGTTTTCGACCACAACAAAATAAGAAACAACTTAGATTTTTCTTAATAACTTGTAACGTGTAGCCCATTTAATTTATTTGCTGATATTGTAACATCATCCATCCCTTTTTTTGAAACGGTGAGCAATGTTACTGTAAAATGAATCTTCAAAGCTCACGACACTTTATTGAGATAGAACCACTTTCTTGGGCAGTTTTGCTGATAACCAAATGCTTTTTCATTTTTAATGTTAGGCTAAATTTCTGGCTTACTTTACTGTGGTGTTTTGAGGTTTTTGTTGTAAATAGAATCATAATCAAGGAATACATCCATAGAGCTTCCATCCCTAGAGATAAGATGTATAACGTGACAAACAACAATATACTGGTAATTTAAAAGCACATAAGATCCAATATTTTATTTTGTAGTGTTTATCAGCAAGTATAACCTTGAATTATTTTTTAGTTTTTAATTCAATATAAACCTGTTATTAGAATAAGGAATTGCATTGTGTTTATACACAGAATGAGTTGTAGAAAACCCTTGAACTTCAGCTACAATATCAGTTTTGTGTGTTTTAAAACATCTGGTATATGGTATTTCATCACTCTTCCGAAGTAGTGAGTTAACGTGTACGGAATTTTCAGTAAAATTTTGAATTTCAGTGATATTCCGTTAATAATCGTAATGTTTAAAGTTGTTGATCTAAGTTAAAATCAGTGTATTAGGAATCAATAAAGACTGGTCATTAAAATTTTCTAATTGAAATCGAACGTATTGGGCTACTGTTGCGTTATTTTCATAAGTGTAATTGTAATGAAAACAGTACTATTAAAATTATACTCATTAATTGTTTTAAACAAGTGTAGTCGATCAACTTATGTTCTGTACTTAATTGTAATGTTTCCGTCTTTAGTTTAGAGCTGATATAAAAAAAATCTGATGTCTTGGTATAAAATTCAATTGTTAAATATTTTTCAGAAAAGTAATATATATGATTAACGTTTAAAATGCCAACAAAGGCCCTGTCAAATATTTAAAATATAGTTAAGAAGCTGCAAGAAAAGGATAAATGAATCGAAGGAGGAAAAAGCAGTAAGGCTTAAAAGTTATGTTTAAAAAAATAGATAGGAAGAAAAATACGTTGCAGAAAGAAAGAAATAAAGCTTGTCGTTAAAAAAATGGAGGAGTTAAGATACACGCACAATAAATGAGGGAGGTAGAACTGATGAGCAAAGATTACATCTGAAGCTCATTACAGTGATTCCGAATGTGGTGTATGGAAAGACTTAATGTAGATTGTATAACTTTTCTGTAAAAAAGGTTTGTACAAAATTAAAATATTATGAAAAAACTAGTATTTGTTTTTTAAATAATTGGTTTTAACAGACATTTTCTTTTTTACTTTTAAATACATATTTTAAATACTTTGAACACCTTTGCAGTGGACGGGTAATTCAGGTAGTATACAAGCTAAGTCGTTTTCCTTAATGATTACAATATCTTCCATGAACATAAACCAATATGATAAGTATTTTTATCATGAACGTTCATGAGAAATTGTGACAACTTTCATCACCTTTCATACATCGCCAGTTTTAATTACTTATTTTATTTTAATATTAGAATCTTTCATCAATAAACGCATTTCAATGTTTACAAGCCGCGACCATTTTGAGTAGATTTCGTGTCATTCTCTTAAATTTTTCCTGATCTACCATTTTCTTGAACGGTATTAAGCGTTAAAAATAAATCTTGATACATTTGAAAAAATACTTAACGCGGTCAGAAAAAACTTGCTTACACCAAAGTTTATATAATAATACTGTGAGTACTGTAAACAAAATATATTTATAATAGTGTAAAGAGTATGAAGCAGTTATTTATCGCAGACCATGAAACTACTGACGCTACAATAATACGACGTAATGTACAAATGGAAGGTTAAAATAAAGACAAACTTGGCTAAATAAGCAGATATGTCTGAATGTTTGTTCTGGAAGTGAAAAGTATTTGGCTTTGAATGAATTGTGTATGTTTATTTTAGGCCTAATAATTCAAGAAAGATCGTAATAATTGTATTTAAGGTAATGCCAATTTTTGTTTGGGAAATTACACGAGGGTCAACTGTTGTTTGTGCGTAATACTTTACACAAACAAGAAATACTAGAGTTTAAATCGAAGTCAGTAGTTTCGTGATGACAACGACATTGTAACATCGTTGCATTAAAAAGTTTCACTGACCAATAAACAGATAAAGTGATCCTGAATCGCAAATCCGATATGCAATTCCGACTCCTTGGATAAATACTTTAATAAGGATATTGTATTTGTGGCGTTTGAGCGAGACATTTGCAAGAAAAAGTTCTGGATAGACAAGCGCAATCGTATTACGTGTACAGATAACACATTATCGTTTAAGCGAGTACTGTTTAGACAAATAAATACAATGTTAACAAAACCTTTACAACTCATTCAGGAACTATCACAGGGATATTCATGATATTGATGTTTTGAATTTCCCTACACAAGGGCTATCTGCGCTAGCCGTCCCTAATTTAGCAATGCAGGACTAGAGAAAAGGCAACTTGTCATTACCACCCACAGCCAACTCTTGGGCTATTCTTTTTACCAACGAATAGTGGGGTTGACTGTACATTATAACGCCCCTACAGCTGAAAGGGCAACCATTTTGGTGTTACGGGGATTCGAACCCGCGAATTACGAGTCGAGTGCGTAAACCACCTAAACCATGCCAGGCCTCATGCTGTTGATAAAGATATAAATCTAAATCGTTCGTAAAATAAAAATAATTTTCTATTTTAGGGAGAAAATTATTATTTAACTTTTTATACATTTTGCCATTATTGATATGCCTTTGATTATTTTACGTTTTTAAGATCAAAAGTGTGTATTGTTTGATTGTTTTCTTTAGTAAAAGCTTGCTCACAAGTATATCTCCCGCTCTTTATAACAATCCTCGTAATTGGTTGGATGTTTGAGTGATTATTTTAAATGTTAAATTGAAACTTAAGCTCTTTGTATTTTTAATAACTCCATCATCATAAACAATAGCAGTTAATGGATATGATTTGGTTTAAAAACTACGTACGCAGTTCGTAAAAATGAGAATGACAAGTGTTATTATAGCGCGAGCAATGGATATGAGGAATATAGTATGGTTGAAATTCTATCAGTATACATTATAATTCTCGAAAAAAGATTTGGTTAGGAATTTTGTGTTCAAAATATAATAGGCCAAACATGATGTCTTATGACAAATACAATTAATACTCCAAACGTTTCACGTATTGAATAGTACTTTTCTTTTTTTTATTTGTTTGATACGACAAAGTAATTTAATATACCTTGTTAATCAGTTCTCGTATCATGCCGTTCCATTCGCCGTACTCGTTCTTGTTTCCATGAGAGCCGTCACGAACAAGGTGTATGTTATACTTGAAACCTAGTCTCTTGGAGATTTCCTCAAGTATATCCACACAATAACCTTCAAATCGATCGTTCCCAGTTAGGTGATCCACAGGCTCTTTTAACATCGAGTAGGGCGGATTCTAGGAAATTATTATAATTAATTTCTCCAGTGAGGTTATAAAAAATACTCATTACTCGTTCCGTTTATAAATAAACAGAAGAGAAACAGTATGTATATACATATTTATAGGTTCATTTGATTAAAAACAATTCTTTCGAAAATGTATCTGAACTTTTGCTAGCCAGTAAATTATGGTGATTAAAACGTGGCATAATTTTTAATTTTTTTTGCAACTTACACTTTTATCAGGTACTTAGAGTAACGTTTAATGGCGATTTTAAAATATAAGAGATTATTTCTGTAAAACGTATCATTTTTTACGTTTTCCGGTGAGACAACGATAAGTTCACTGACTAATGACGTTAAAATCCAGAGTTCGATTCCTTCCGGTGAACGTAGCAGATAACCTAATGTGACCTAAAACAAACCCTTTTGTCAATAATTCTATGATAGAGAATAAAAAATCAAAAGTGCATATGAACGTTATTACGGTCTACTTACAATAACAGTTACAACCTCTAGAAGGCGGTCACTTAATTGTCGTGAAACATCATCTAATTCGTTGTCGTTTTTGGTAGCGAACTGAATGCCAAACTGCGTATTCCACGTACCCACCTGGTCAAAAAATTGTGATTTGCCATTAAAACAGAATATGCTGAATGTTTATTTTCTGTCCATTTTATATTATTAGAACATCATTAAATGTTTAGTAAAAACCAGTTATTATGCATAAAATATTATTTAACGTTTTTATGAATGCAAAATATGTTATTTTTTCTGATTTAGGGAAATATTAATTGAAACATCTAAAGTGATCAAGGCTATTACAAACACGTCATTTTATTTATTTATTAAAATTAATTAAATGCAATAAACAAATTTATTTGACCTACCCAAAACGTACCTAAAAGTTGTTTAAGTCCAACGAAAATTGTTCGTTATTGTAAAATATTTACTCTCAAATTCAGTCAGTTTTGTTAACCTTTTTTTAAGCAATAAATATTATTATACCTCCAGAGCAACATGTTGAATGTGATATCACAATAATATTATCGTTTGTTTTGTTTTGAAATTCGAGCAAAGCTACACGGCGGCTATCTGCGTTAAGCGCCCCTAATTTAGCAGGGATAACGTAGAGGAAAGGTAGCTAGTCAACATTTCCAAACTACCAGCTATAAGGTTAAATTCATAATAACGTGAGCCTACGCATTTTTACTATCTGTTGAGTATATTGTTGTGAATGCAATAATCTAGCTGTTTGAGAAATAATTCTTGGAATTCAGGCCCGGCATGACCAGGTGGTTAAGTCACTCGAATCGTAATGCGAGAAGTTTGGGCTCGAATCTCTATCGCACCAAACATGCATGCCCTCTCAGTCGTGGGCGCATTATAAGTGCCGGTCAATCCCACTATTCGTTGGTGAAAGAGTAGCCCAAAAGTTGGCGGTGGGTGGTGATGACTAGCTGTCTTCCCTCTAGTCTTACACTGCTAAATGAGTGTAGCTTTGCGCGAAATTAAAAACAAACCAAGAACATGTATAAGGCTACACATCTTTAAGTTAAAAGTAGGGAACATTAAATAATTACAGCTACATAAATCATGAAGTAAAAATCAACAGTGAAATCCCAAGACGTTTACCTAAATGACGTTCTTGTATGATTTTAAAATATGAATATATTTATAATATTGTGCAATGAGCTTTCTGTCAAAACAATCTTCTGGGTTTGTTTCTTATATATTTTACACATACAATAGTTTCAATAATACAGTAGGCATTGTATGGACGGAAAACTATTAATAAATTACCTAAATACACAGTTTGGAAAATTAAAAAAAAATAGTGAAGCTAATTTCTCTAGATTATTAATCGTGTTGAAAGTATTATGTGTATATTTTAAAATTCAAGTGAAGTGGTTTGATTTGTTTTAAATTTCGCGCAAAGTTACGCGTGGGTTATCTGCACTAGCCGTCCCTCATTAAGTAGTGTAGGACCAGAGGGAAAGCAGCGAGTCATCACCATCCACAGACAACTTTTGTGCAACTCTTTCACCAACGAATAGTGGAGTTTACCATGTTATTATAACACTATTACGGATGAAAGGGTGAATGTGTTTGGTATTCGAATCCGTAACCCTCGGATTGCGACTCAAGTGCCTTAACCACTGGGCCATGCCAGGTCAAAAATGAAATGAATGGAAAGAACAAAAACTAAAAATGCACGTACAAAATCATTACACATGTGTGTAACGATTTTCCTTTTGTTGTTTTGTATGTTTTCTTGCCAAAAACAAACACATTGAGCAATCTACACTTTGTGCACCGTGAGGAACTGAGCCCCAAATTTTAGCGTTCGTAAGGGCAGTGTTTTACTGTTACAGCTCATTCCAGGTTGCGATTTATAAAATGTTTTGCATTCGTGACCTCCTGGAATTTAACAACATAATCAATATGCTCTATTAGTATGTTATCTTGTATAAATATATTATTATACAATCTGATAAAACGAATGGAAGCAGTGAAAGTAAGCCACATTTGAAAACAAACAATTATTCATGTCGTGAAGGACGATTTATAAAATAACTGCAACATAAATTAATTCGAAAAACACATGGTCACTAAAGGAAACAAAACTAGTACTATTATTACATAGTGACGCTGTTTTTATATCCCAAAAACGAAACGTATGTCAAATAGATTTGAGATTACTGGTTTACATGTGAATCATTAAAGGTAAAATGGACCTTTAATAAACAATATATTGGAAATTTTATGAAGAAGAATTAAAAAAAAAAAATCCAAAACATCTCAAAAACATCTCTTGGAAGGTAGTTCACGTTAACTACATTTCACCACGTCTCAAAGACTCTGATAAAGGAAAAGTATCGCAGCTAATATATGTGACATCTTCATGCTTATGTTAGTACTAAGAAGTGTTTTTGTTCATTCATTTCCTTTTTTATAATTTACACACGTTGTAGATGCAACGTATTCATCTACATACAAATAAGTCATATTCCTGCGCTTGATTTGCACGTTTTGTAAAATAATCATACACAGAACTTATTTAGTTATTTTGTTTCATGTAGTCTACCGAGTACAGAAAGGACCACTGCATCAAATACGCTTCACTTGAAAACACATGTTGTTGTATCCCTAAAGCTATAAATCTTTTTAACAAAGAGAAGAGAGATTTGTTGTTCTTTTGCTTTCCCTATTTTACGGACCTGTTTTTTTTACAACTACAGTTTAATATTCTTCTTCCATTTTCTGGAATTTTAAGCCTAGATATCAGGTTTTTCCTGACACGGTTCCATAATCGTTCTTTCCATTGGCTCAGGGGAAAAACAATATTTTGCAAATGTTCATCTGTTACATTTGAAACATTGTTCTTTGGTTTATTTCAATTAATGTTAAATTAAAATTTTATGAAAACGACGTTTCGACCTTTTTAGGTCATCTTCAGGTTAACAAAAAGAGTTTGTAACTGACCGTTGTCGATCACATTTAGCCTTACATTCACCACTATGCTAATACAGGTTTGTTGAAGATACAATTGCTGGATTCACATTTACCGAACTCAAGTACTTTTTTTAACTACTATAACTCTATACACGCTAACATTAGGCTCACCTGTGAACACGATAAACGAACCAAATTGCACTTTTCAACTTCAAGATCACAAGAATCGATACACAATTCAAAACAGAAATCCACACAAAAATCATCCATTTTGGGTTAAACCTTCCCTGGGATTCCGCACATGTAAATAAAAACAAAAAACAAAAAATTAATATATCAAGAAACCAAATGAACACAGCTACAAAAGTATGTTCATCCAATGAGATTAACAAAGTAAAGTAACATTTCATCAACATCAACAAATTTCCTTCAAAATGGTTGAAACAAGAATAGGGTCAACAACAAACAAACAATAATAAATACCAAGAAACGAGATACAAAACTTTACATTGCTGCATACCATATATTTTTAATACCATCGAAAAATAACCAACAACTGGAAAAAAATTGTAAAAAATACAACACTTCAATAAATACCAAATTTATTCAAAAACAGGTGCAAAACAAAACTCCAAACGGTGTAAAAAGTACGTTGACAAGCACAACACCAAAATACAATGCAACAATTGCTACGAATTCTATATTGAAGAAACAAACAAAGTGTGAACCAGATTCAAAAAATAACAACAAAAACTACATCTTCAGACGTTTTGGAACACAACATAATCATGGGAAACACCCAAATACTAAGTAGGAAAATAAACACAAATTTAAATAAGCCCTGATTATACAATAACACAAATTAAAATTAAACCAATATAAAGGAACATCTTTACACCTGTACCATTTAATAACCTAACATATACTACAACGCCCTTTACAGTCTCGTCCATAAGACACGTGCACGACAATGGTCAGTTGCAAATTCTCTTTGTTAATCTGAAGATGAGCTAAGAAGATCGAAACGCTGTTATCTAATTTATTTCGATAAAAGATACGTCTTGAAATACATTTTTACTTCAAGTGGGTTTCGTGTCGCAACGTTAACGCTATGTAGAAATATTATCTTGGAAATACAAGTAATCTCCTAGACAAAGAGATTTTTAGAATTCTTCATATAAGCGAAACCGTTTACTACCCTGAACATAAAAAAACGAAATTTTCTAGATGATCACCATCTAGAAGTGTTTGTGGAACCACAATTCAATTAATTTACTTTTAATGGGCATTTTAATTTGAGCTATGTTTTTTTTTCAGGACAAACAAGTTTATTTGCATTTCAAAATAATGTTATACGGACAAAATTATTAAAATTTTAAATTTGAAACAGCGAGCAGTGATCGTGAAAAATATACAGAAACAAGTTGAATGAAAGTGCAAAGATTATATTTCAAGCCTACAATTAGGAACTTTTGAAAAGTGTAAACAAACTTGGCTGGAAATAGTGTCTATATTTTTTTCTAAAGATACAATTGCTAGAGTCTGATTCCACCAAAATAGATAAGTAGACAAGGAGTAAAAATAGCTTGAGAAAATATTGTGGAGACAAACTTCATCCTAGTTTGTTTACTCTTTTTAGAGTCCCTAATTGTAAGCTTGAAAATAAGCATGAGTTTTGAATTTTGCTGTGTATAGATTTCAGCGCAGTATTCCCAGTTGTTTATCGTTAGGCTTTGGTGCTTGAATGATCTCCGAAGAGAAGATAGGCCAGTTACAATGGAAAAACAACAACTAATAAATCTCTCCTTTTCTATTAAGAAACCACATGATATTAGCACGATCTGTAAAGGAACGTTTAGTAAATCTGTCTGGATTTAAATGAAATATTCATAGTCGTTTTTTTCTGTAAATTTGTGAAACAGGAATAATAATAATACGAATAAGGAATAGATGAATTATGATCGCTGTCTAACAATCGGAAAACCAACTGTTTTACTGTTATCAGCATTTTATCAGTCTTAGCCATTAATATAGAAGATTTTGAATATTAGTTCGAGAACAAGGCCTCTTTTTAAGTTGTTGTTTGCTTCTACGTTCTTTTTCCTAATTCCAGGGTGATCCTGATCAAGAACCACGACATTGTTACGTAATAACTGAAGTAGATAATATTGTAATGTCCTCTCTATTTATCATTCTTTTACTTCTATCATGGCTTACAAGTATAACAAAAATATAAATTTATAAAAAGAGAAACAATTTAAACATATATTTGATTCTAAAATTAATATCGAAAACAGTTGCACTTTGCTTGGATAATTTTGATGCAAAACTGAATTTTATCTTTAAAAAATCAGTTTAATGTAAACGATGTCATAAATCATATAAATTATATATGTCCCTTGATCTTTAATGTCTTGATTTTTACAAAGCGCTATTTTTATTAAAGCATCTTATTTACCAATCTTGAAAAACACGTATCGAACATCTTTTCAACAAGTAAATGTAATAGAAATAAATAATTCACACTCCATATATATATATATATATATAACATAGAACATCCAGAATGCTATTTAATGAATATATTTTTTCCTTATCAAACAAGATCTAAAGAGCTACACTTCAATGGAATAACGTTACCCAAGAGAGATTTAGAATGGTTTAATATGGAAAAGTGGTGCCTACTTCAAGATTAATTCAGATATTTGTTATAGTTTCAGTAACTGGTTCTTCAACGAATGCTTAAAACCTTTGTGTCATTTTTAAACTTACGTAGTTTGTTAATAATCTTATTTTAGTTTAAGGTAAAACTCAATATTATAATCTTGTATCTTTGTCTCCAAGAACTAATTGTCTTCTGCTGTCTGAAGGTATAATAATAAAGGTTTGATAACTCATTTAGTTTGTTTAAAATTTGTTGTTCTCCAAACTAACGGCTTGGAGTTTAATTTATAAATCGTGTTATGACTTCCACAGTGAGTTTTGCGGCTTTGAAGTAATTAAAAGTTCTAAAGATCGAGGAAATTGCAGTATTTTTTACATTCTTCAAGTGATTTTTATCGTAGAACTAATAACACATTAGTGACTATTAAGTGTATTGTTAAATAATAATAAAGTCTGATGGAAGATTATAGATATAAAACTTTAAGGACTAACTTTTCTGAGTCCTTCTTTTTTCAATTCCACAATGTCGAGTGAAAAATTAGTTCTCATTCCGTTCCGATCAAACTCAACGAGTCCAGTAAGGCCTTTGAACTTTGTCTTAATTGTATGAAACAGAAATTTAAAACATATGTATATATAAGCACATATACTTTACAAAATATTAAAGCTGAAATCTTTATCGTCGTTTTCAGTTCTCTGTTTTACTAATACATTTCATTTTTTTACAAAGGAAATTGTTTATGAGAAAAGTAATTCCAATTGAATTTTAACTCTATTTACTCTTAAAATATTTAATAAAAAGAACAACGTGCTATCAATTCTACTTTTCTATGCTAGAAAGCAATGCTTACAATGGTGGAATTGTTTTATTGGAAAATGTTATGTGAAAAATAATTATTTCTTTTAAACTCTGACATCGACTCTTTGAAAAAAATTTAAAAAATATTCTTAAATTAGTAAAAATACGCAATTTAAACCATTGTCGTATTTGACAAGTTTAGGAACGCTTTAGCAATTGGCTAAAGCAAATGCTTTGCTAGATATTATTGTTTTC
Source organism: Carcinoscorpius rotundicauda (assembly GCA_011833715.1). Classification (NCBI taxonomy): domain Eukaryota; kingdom Metazoa; phylum Arthropoda; class Merostomata; order Xiphosura; family Limulidae; genus Carcinoscorpius; species Carcinoscorpius rotundicauda. The sequence continues at coordinate 89,119,818 of CM022397.1, forward strand.
ATTGTTAGATTTCGCGCAAAGTTGCAAGAGGACTACATCCGCTAGTCATTGCTAATTTTAAAGCGATAGTAGATTAATTGTTTTTTGTTTTTGCTTCTCTAATTTTGCACAAAACTGCACGAGGGCTATCTGAGATGTCCGTCCTTAATTTAGTAGTGTAAGACAAGAGGGAAGGCAGCTAGTCATCATCACTCACCGACAACTCGTTGGCTACTATTTTATCAAAACTAGTGAGATTAATCGTATCATTATAAAGCTTCCATGGCCGAAAGGGCTAACACGTTTGGTATGAGGAAGTATTTGAATCCGTGATCTTCATATTGCTACTCAAGCGACCTAACAAGCTGACCATGCCGGGATCATTCACAGGGTAACGTTAGATTTAAGTGTTAATATTTTTTCTTGTGATAGTTTGTTAATTAACCATAAAGCTATACAATAGGCTGTTTGTGTCTACTCAACGTGAGTATCTAAATGTGAATTTTTACGGTATAAATCATCTTATTGCTGAAACACAGAGTGATGGACTCTTTATAAATAAGGACTAGTTTTTTTTTTCTCTGTATAACATGTTAAAATGATTTAACTAGAATATTTCAAAAAAGCAGTTTGTATCACGGATCTAAAAAGTCTATTTTATTATACAGAAAAAAGTCACAAGTGTTAAGAATCTCCAAATATCGTACGAAAGGTTATACTCCACACATGGATTGACCTCATAAAAACTACAAAAATTTCCATTGGAAAAATATCTTTAAATACAGTTGAAGCATAAAAGTTTCCATTGTTTGAGCAAACCCGTTAGTTGTCCTATTACAGAGCAGCTTTTAACGTTCCAGATATTTATTTCATTGTATACTATTGAAGAAAAAGCATGATATTTTGAATTATTTATTTCAAAGCGACATTTTTAAGTGATTAGTTGGTCCATATTAGTAAGATTGTGTTCGAAAACTGTTTTCCAAATAGCGAAGTATTAGAGCAAGATTTACACTTACCTCTTTCATGACGTTTAGAAGATGATTTCCATGTGTCCATAGTTCTGGAGAATCACAGAAAATGCTCTGAATACGAACTGTTCGGTCGCTGCTCATGTTATGGAGACTTAGGGCAAACATTTTCACTGCATCGTGTACCAGAGCAGCTTTTGTCTACAGTTTGTACACATATATTAAAATATGCTTTACTATAATTTATGAGTAACTTTCTTTAACCCATGACATAAAAAACAATAACACGAAATTAACAAATCATTTAATACGTTGAAACGTTTGTTGGTCTCATATTAACATGTATTTTACATTATCAAGTCCAAAATAATCTGTAGAACAAATTCTGTATTATTTGTTTTTGAATTTCGCACAAAGCTACTCGAGGGCTATCTGCGCTAGCCGTCCCTATTTTAGCAACGTAAGACCAGAGGGAAGGCAGCTAGTCATCACCACCCACCGCCAACTCTTGAGCTACTATTTTACCAACGAATAGTGGGATTGACCGTCACATTATAAAGTCCCCCAGTTACTATCGAGTGTCACTTTCTTACTTGCTGTGGTTTTTAGTGAATAGACAAAGAAATTCATTATAATTAAACAAAAACATCTCAGCCATTAAAAAGCAGGTACGGCCAAAAATAAAAGATTGAACGTGCGACTCAAAGAAATTAAAACACAACTGGCAAATAATCTGGTAGCTACGCTTATGGCATTGATCATAATTGTTCAGCAAATATTCATTTGTTAGCTAGCCGAGCCACATTTTTTGTTTAACTTTGAGCATGATCGTAGGTAAAACATGCATATGCGGACTTACAACGCTAGAAACCAGGTTTCGATACTCATAGTGGACAGATCACAGATATGCCATTGTATAACTTTGAACATAAATTCAAACAAACAAATTTGTTCACACCTAAGATATTTTTCGTTATATTAACATATAAATATTTTTGTTGTTTTTAATTTTGGTAGTTTCATAAGAAAACATTTTTTTATAGTTATGAGTTTATAACTCTCATATTCAATCATGTATTACAGTGAAATTAGATAGAATTGTTCAAAGATTAGCAACAAAGGGCTTCTGCTCGAAACGTTGTACAAACCAGAAACTGAAAATGTTTTCATTCAGACGTGTTAGTTTATTCTTTATTACATTTTATTCAGTTAAGTATTTCTGTTCAGGGAATGATCCTGAAATTTGCTAGCTTTCAGTATACGTCTTTCACTAGCGTCCTTGGATCTGTAAATAATATAAAAATGGAAAGGAATTTCAGAAGTGGTATTATCATTGAAGACATGATTGCGAAAACTAGTTGTAGAAGTGAGAAAAATGTCTATTGTAAGAAGGCTTCAGGAAAACGTAACTAATTTATTATATGGTAAACAGTTTTGTATGTAGTAAATGAAATTCATAGAAACACTTAACTATAAACTTCTACTTACACATTTCTAGAAGATGAACTTACGTTTCTAAAGGAAGATAGGTTTGTTTGAAATAAAGAACAAAGCAATGAAATACCCCCCGTTAGTACAACAGTAAGTCCAGGGATTTATAACACTAAAATCAGAGGTTCGATTCTCCTCGGTGAGCTCAGCAGATAGCTCGATGTGGCTTTGCTATAAGAAAAACACACAGAGAAATAAAATGGACTATCTTGTTCTGCCTACCACGGGTATAAAAATCAAAATTCTAGTGTTGCAAGTACCCCATCATACCACTGCACAGTTGGGGTGGGGACATGAAAATAAGAAAAGTGTGGTAGATGGTGTTACTGCGGATCTTAAAGTGTTGGATAACACTCTGATATGATAAATATGATAACAGTTAAGAAGTAGAATCAATTTTAAAATTATTTCAGAATTAAAAGAAATTATCTATTTTCACCTAAGTTTGAATTAGGTTTAAAAATTGAAGCAAACTTTGTGAAAAACTTTGAATGTCTGTTAAAATGTATTATTAATAATTATATGAATATATCATTGATTAAGATGCAAATAATGCTGTTTCATAAGACAAATTCATATTTAATAAAACAGAAAACAATAACACAAGTAGGTCAACTGGAATTGTAGGAATATAACTATTAATTATCATAAAGTGTAAAGCAAAGTCTAGGACTATAAGAATTCACGTAAAGTGCAGAGCGAATTCTAGGAATATGATTATTAATTAGGATAAAGTGTTGACCGAATTGCAGAAATATAAGTAGGGACTGGTTTAAATGTAAAGCGAATTGTGGGATTATAATTATGAATTAGTGTAAAGTGCAGAGCATTAGAACATTTTAGAGGGTGAAGCTAATATGTTGAACTTCTAATATGATTAAACCAATAAAATTTACTAAGGAACTTCAAAATATTCTCTATAGTTTTTAATGTCGTTTAGGCAGTAATACAGAAGCTAGTAAAATACTCGAATATTTTCATTAATTAAAATGCTGTCGGGGCCCGGCATGGCCCGGTGGTGAAGACGTTTGATTCGTAACTCGATTGTCGCGGGTTCGAAAACCTGTCGCACCAAACATGCTCGCTTTTTCAGCCGTTGGGACGTTATAATGTGACGATCAATCCCATTATTCGTTAGTAAAAAAGTAGCCTAAGAGTTAGCGGTGGGAAGTGATAACTAGCTAACTTCCATTTAATCTTACACTGTAAAATTTGGTGATGGCTAGCTGCGTTCCCTCCAGTCTTACACTACACAATTAGGGACGGCTAACGCCCGTAGACGTCGTGTAGCCTTGTGCGATATTGTGCAAAAGCAAACAAGATACTTTTGGAAGTTATTAGTGGTTGATAATATCAAAGAATAGTAAATGTAGTTGAGGAGCTAGTATAAATAACACAGAAAATTTATTGTTGATATTAATGAAGTTTTAAATAATCCATTTACAATAAAAGTTCGATTAGCTATAAAATCGTTTTTGAAAAGCAAGGTACCAGCTGTTGTACAACCAAAAGTCAATAGAAGTTGAATACTGATATATAAGCTCAAAGCTGTATAAAATTTCGATTCGATTTCGAATAAAGGCGAATTTCATCAACAATGCAGAGAAGCATTAATTTATCCGATATCCAAAACAGATGACGTGAACTGTCCACGATAATAATAGAAGAATGTCCCTTCTAACCTTGATCGGAAACATTTTACAATGATCAAAAGTTAGAAATTAAATAGCTGAGCAGATTTAATTTAAAAACTAAGTAATGGATAAACTGGATACACAAAGGGGTGTTCAATACTTGATCGTGGTTTCACTTCTCATTGCCTCGAATAAAATATTTAGCTAAGAAGAAGTATGTATACTAAACAGAAATAGTATGTAAGAGTTCGAATAGCATAAATAGAGTTGTTTCAAATGTAAATTTTGTTTGTTTGTTTTTGATTTCGCACAAAGCTACACGAAGGTTATCTGTGCTAGTCGTCTCTAATTTTGCAGTTTAAGACTATAGGGAATGCAGATAGTCATAACCACCCACCGCCAACTTTTGAGCTACTCTTTTGCCAACGAATAGTGAGCAAGTTTGGTGTGACTGGAGTCGAGTGCCTTAACCACCTGGCCATGCCGGACCGAAATGTGAAGGACGAACAAAACAATGTTTTATGAGTAGCGATATGGTGTCCCCTCAGTAGTACAGCGGTATGTCTTCGGATTTATAATGCTAAAATTAGGGGTTCGATTCCCCTCGATGGGCTCAGTAGATAGCCCGATGTGGCTTTGTTGTAAGAACACACACACACACACCGACATCTTATTTATTTGTATTAACGGTTTAATTACACAGATCTTTAATATGATTTGGAAAGTTTTATCAGTAAAATAAGAAAATATGTTTCAACCTTCCTTTGTGAACTTTAACTCAATTTTGGAACCATAACAAAATCTTGCTCTCGTGTATATTAGAAAATTAGCAACTTCAGCTGATGCGAAAGATACATTTCCAAACGAGTTAAAAGTAGGCTGTCATGCCAAATACGTTTTATTTATAAATATGGTGCAATTTCTATGATGTTAAGCAAAGAAAAAAAAACAAAAAAAGAATGAGCGTATGGCTACCCCCCAATTAAAAAGATGAATAGATAAAGGTTTAAACTATTTTGTATTTTACTTGTATGTATCAGTCAGGTGGTTTCAAACATCTGAATTAATGTTGCTGTTAAATTTCAAGTCAGTTTCCACATAGTGACTTGATTTATTCCATAAGTATTCTTCCATAACAATATATTTGCCACATACAGAAATTCTGCGATCCTTTTCGTTATTTTTATAAAGTGCAATTGTTTAGGTTTTGAGTTTTTGTTAACATAATGAGAAACAATCACAGTCAAAACACAGGCGAGACAAAGTTGAGATCATTTCCAATATACCTGCAAAACACATTGTTATTTTAACATGGAAAACACAAGCTACAGATAGTCCTCGTTTTTGATACAAATAAGGTATTTGGTTTTAATTAAGCTCGTTTATTATTTCTTGCTGTAAGAGAAACTGCTCAACATATTTAATAAAAATTATTACAAATTAGATGTTTTGAAATAATTATATACCTTAAAGTACCTCTATATAAACAATAGCTAATTTTACCTGAGCTGCTGTTGTCTAACAATTGATCAGTGACATTATAATAATATATGCCTTATGACATTAAAGGATTCAATAAGCTTTTACAGTACCTTAATTATTTATTGTGTAATATTTCATCCTCATGAATGATATATGTTGTTATGTTTATAGTATGTTCTTACAGGTACAAAAAGATTTGTTTGTTTTTTTAATTCCTGAAAGTGTCTTATTGGTTAAGCTACTTTTAATGTGTATGGATCTTAAAGGTATGTTAGATTTGTGGTATTTTGGTAAACAATAAATAATGGGTACACTTTTGACTGTGCATAGGATTTAAGTGACAGTATGAATTTTAGTTTAATTTAACAACTTTTTATTACGTGATTCATATTTAAGTGTGAGTCTTTATTTAGTTGCTAGTGAGTTACGTCACATTTTGCTTAAAAACACGAAATCCTGACATATATCTGAAACTTTTATGATGATATTTGTATCTAGTTTAAAGATAATCTACAGTAGTTATAAGAACACGAAACAAACCTTAAGTGTTTTTTTCTGTTGAAAAACCTTCTTATATTGACCACCTTCATAAGTCCACTCCCATCCTTGTCCTTTTTGCTCGTGATCAGCACTAACTAAGCGAAAAGCCGTAATATTGGTTCTTCCTCGTCGAAACTGTTTAATATCTACTGTATGTAAGTCCTGAAATGAGAAGAAGCAAAGTATTCGAAAATTTAATTTTATATTTTTCACAAAAAAGAGATGTTTTTTCTCGAAATTACTGTCTTGTGGAATTTTGAACGTCTTCAGTTTGTGAATTTTATATTACTTTTGTTTTATCAACAGCAACGTATAAGTTGATAATTTTTGTCACAAAGGCACTGCTGAAACAATTCTGTTTCACAGCGTACTCTAAATAACATTTTGTTTTTATTGCCGTTGTTTTAAAACTTTGTAATTTCTTATTTCATCACAGTTTAAAGTTACCACACAATCTAAGTCACAAAAATATACTGCTTTTTATAAATAGGATGACTGAGAATATTTGATCAGTGAAACCGGAGTTATTGAGTTTTGATGTGTTGTGGTTTGTATTTTTTTATGTAGAGGAGCGAACAAAGTTTCGACCTTCTTCGGTCATCGTCAGGTTCACACTAAAAAGAAGAAGGTCGAAATGTTGTTCGCTCCTCCACATACACATTTTCTCAACCCAAACCACCCGTTTTTACACATATATTAGTATTACTAAGATGATATATCAAGAGTTTATTAATTTACTAAAAACTACAGAAAAAACACAGGATAAAACAACCCAAAATGTCAGTAAACAATTCCTATAACTGAACCAGAAGAATCTTAAAGTAGGTAATTGGACGGACCTGCCGTTAAACAATGTGTATTTATTTGTAAATCCGGCACAGAAATATTCACACAGATATTTCCTTAAGTAAACAATAAAGTTCAACGCACTGTTGAAAATTTATTTACATCCTGTGTACAGATCAAGAAAAACCTGAGAATAAACCAAGTAGTGTTCATCGCTGTTTATTCTGTTAAAGGAAGACGAAACGTGGAAGATTTTTTTCTGTTTCAGAATATATGCAAAATTACATTGAAATAGCAGTTCTACACATGGAAAAATTGAATATGTATTTGCTTTTGCACGCGCAATCACTTAGTAAGGGTAAACGCACATTGTAAGTATGATGAACCAGGAGTTCAGTGTAATTCTCAGGACTACTTCTGTTGAGTAACCTTTATTAGGTGAATAACTTTACAAGAAATAAAAGGAACACAAGACCTAAACAGATATCTTGATTGACAAGGTGTGAAGTACACTGAAAGAGTAATATACACATATATATAGGTGTGTATATTACTCTTATCTATATATGTATATATATATATATACTCTTACACACACACATATATATATATGTGTGTATATTACTCTTTCAGTGTACTTCACACCTTGTCAATCAAGATATCTGTTTAGGTCTTGTGTTTCTAATATATATATATATATATGTCGAATAAAACAGGTATATTTATTAACCGTTTTACAATAAACCAATCGAAGTTTAAAATTGTTGAGCCTATTGTACTGTTTACTTATTGCCTGTGACATCACAGTTATAATTAAAATAAAACTCCAGCTTTAGGAAATGTCCTTACAATTTTATCACAGTTACACGTACTCTTGTGAACGAAAATAGAGCTCAAAGATAATAAATTTATGTGTATGTAATTATTAAGTAATTGTGAAGTTTCAGAGGCATTTGTGTGACAAAATCTTCTCCATTTATCTCAAGCCTGACCCACGTCGGTCTTAAAATTAAAATTAATTGCACATCAAAATCTTAAATACACGACCGCGATATTTATGTGAATTGACATTTTTGTCCGGAAGTACAATTACAAACTCCACCATTCTTACGGTTCGTGGCTCTACGACATTACAGTAGAACAGCGAGACAAATTCCACAACACTATCACACATACTAATATGCACAGAAAAAAAGAAACATTAAAAATAGGAACAAAACAAGAGAAAATATGACATTCAATAACATATCTTTTGGCCCGACATGATCCGGTAGTTAAGGCGTTTGAATCGCAGTCTAAGGATTACCACCATACATGTTAAAAACACCATGGTAAAAAGTAGCTCAAGAGTTAGTTGTGGCAGGAAATGACTAGCTTCCTCCCCTTTACCTCTTAATGATAAATTAGGGATGACTGATGCAGATAGCCCTTGTGTTGATTTGCCCGAAATTCAAACCAAATCACTTTCGCTGCACAATGACAAGATAATACACACAAGACACCTCTGAAAGCTAAGTAAATGATTATCAACACTAATACAAAGCATGTTTATACCACTAAAATGGAAAATAATAAAAATTCCCTGTGGTTCAGTGGTATTTCTACTGATGAAAAACGCTAGAAATCGAATTTCGATACCCGCAGTAAGCAGAATACATCTATTACAATGTGTTCTTGTGTTTAACTTTAAACAAACAAATTAATACAAATATAATAATTGCAGTAATTACAAAATTTAAATTAATTTCAATAAACAAAACTAATATGTCGCTATTACATCAATCACGATTAAGTTTGTAATATTGTTTGTTTGTTTTTTGAATTTCACATAAAGCTACTCGAGAGATATCTGTGCTAGCCATCCCTAATTTAGCAGTGTAAAACTAAAAAGAAGCCACCTCGTTATCATCACCCTCCGCTGACATTTAGGCTACTCTTTTACCAACGAATAGTGGGATTGAACGTCACATTATAACACCCCCACGGCTGAAAGAGCGAGCATGTTTGGTGCGATGGGGATGCGAAACCGCGAATCTCGAATCACGATTCGCACGCCTTAACACGTTTGTCCATGCTGGACCTAAATCTGTTAGCTTTACTTCAATTGCAGTGAAAGTTTTGGAAAGTTTGGTAAACGATGCTTTGCAAAAAAATTTAACAAAGTTTATATTTTTTGTCTGGTAAACGTTGTTCCACTAAGGGAAAATCTTGCCTTCCATATCTTTTGACGTTTAAAAAAAGTACTGGTTATGTTGATGATGGCAAGGATGTAGATTTGATGCATATTCATATTTAAAAAGCGTTTGTAAAGGTGCCACAAAATATTCTAAAAACATTATTTCTATAAGTGTAAGAAATACTTTATCATATTGGGTAGAAAAGTGGCTGGATAAAAGAAAGTAGGGGCTCTCATGAATGATGCTCAATCAGAATGGATTAATTTTATAAATGGGGTTTCTTACGGCGCAGTCTTAAGACTTTTCTTCTTTTGGTTTGCGTCAATGACATAGATAATAAATAGTCAATAAATTACTTAAATTTGAGAATGGTATTAAAGTCTTTGATGTTGCTAGCTGTGAAGAGGATGCTACTGCTTCAAAAATGATTTAAATCATTTAGTGATATTTGGCAAATAAATGGCATACTGGTGTCCATTATCAAAAATGCAAAAAAATGTATGTGGGTCATCGTAATTTGAATTCTAAGTTTAATTTGGATGAGAATAAACTTAAAAGCATCGTGAAAGAAAGAAGTTTTAGTGTAATAGTTGATCAGTCTCTAGAACCATCCAAGAAGTGTGCTGTTGTTAGTTGTTGGACAAGTAAACTTTCTATGATTTATGATTTTAAGTTTCATCTACAGAAGTACTGAATGCAAGTGAAAAGAGGTCATAACTTTATTGTCTAGTCACTGTCAGGCCACATTTGAATTATTGTGTTTGGTGTTGGGCTCCTTACCTTATGTAGAACATTGAAATGTTGTAAAGGGTTCTGAGTAGAGCTGCTAGACTGGAACCTTAATTTAATGGTTGTCATACGAGGATAATTAAATTAATGGTGAGAAATGTATGACTAGAGAATACAAATTAACATTGTGATAGAAGTCACCTAGAGCAAAGATAGATTTTTTCTAAGAGGGCTGTTGGTCTTTGTAACGTATTACATTCAGATGTCGTAAAAACATGAACTTTAAATGAGTTTAAAGAAATATTGATGCCTATATAACTTACAGGGATGACTTTGAGTTTTATTTGTTTATTCATTTTATTTAGTAGCCTTACTTTGGTTTGCAGATTGGAACAGCGAGGATGAAACATGAGCCAACAGCTCCGTGTTTGTCCATAAATATTGTTATGTTATTTTGTTTGTTTCGAAACCCAGTTTCTAGCGTTATAAATATGCAGAGCTATTACTGTACCTCTGGGGTCGTAATGGCATACCACTTTATGTGCACACCAAACACACGAACTGTAATTATCATTCACTTTTGTATAAAAGCAGGTAAACTAAACAAAGATAAAACATATTGTGAAATTAAACATACTAATGTTTAATTTTAGCTTACACAATGCCAGAGGACTACTTATATATTTCAAAATAATATAAGTGAAATAATGCACATCGCAAAATACAAAAACAAAGGACAAATTCGTTATAAATTACAGTATCACATTGGACACATCCCACAAATGTTTTTTTTGTGACGAACTGATGAGACGGATCAGTAATTTAACTTTTATAAACTAAATATCTGCATTAACTAATGATGAAATGTAAAATTAAAGAAAATGAAGTAACTTGTCCAATTACAGGTTAATATTAACAAAATATTCTAAACATTAATGTGAATCAAAACGTTAAATTTTGCAAAGAAAAATATTGTCTTTGGAAACTAATTATAGCAACTATAGGAAACAAAAGCAAACAGTAGCATTCAATGTTTTATACTGGAAATTCTTAGGAATAATCAGTAATAAATATACCAGTGGCAGCATTACAATGTTGATTGGTTGGAAAGTCGTTGTGATTCAACTGTATGTCGCTCGATGTTTAAAGTGAATCTCTTTGTAAATAATGCCTTAACAAGATTTACGAATAATCATCAATTACTGTATTTATTATTGCTCAAATAAAGACATTTTAATTTAGTTAATATTAGGACAAAATCTTAATACTATTTTAATTTTCAAATTGTTCTTGTATAAGATGTGTGTTAACTGGCTTATCATTAAATGTTTCATTGTTGGTTTAACAGTTTGATTTCTCTGGAGTTCAGCATCTGAACATCAGCGATATACAAGGCTCATAAAAACGTTATTTGCTGACACTAAACGCATTTGTAATTTTACTTAACATTTCAATAATAATTTTTTTAAAGTTTAAAAATATTGATTAAACTTTATAGGTTATTTAATTATTTGCTGAATCCCACTATCACATCATTTGAAAAATCCCCCATCAAATATGAATACTTGTCTCAGTATTGTGATTTTTTTACCTTCCATACATGGTTGGACTTTAAGTAAATTTCAGTATCGATACTGAAATCAAATTTAATTTATTCGTCGGTTTTATCCAAAGGATTAAAATAAAACTTCTTCGTTTACATTTATAAAGATGAATGTCGCCCGAGGTAATTAAAAGAAACTTAAATATTCGTTCATTGGGGTAATAACAATCATAAACAAGTGAACATTTTTATACAGAAAATTAATAACGCCAAAAATTTTGTTTTTAAATTTCGCGCAAAGCTACTTGAGGATTACCTACGCTATTCGTCCTTAATTTAGCAATGTAAAGCTAGAGGGAAGGCAGATAGTCTTGGGCTACTCTTTTACCAACGAATAATAGGATTAACTGTCACATAATAACGCCCCCACGGCTGAAAGAGCGAAAATGTTTAGTGTGATCGGGATTCGAACGTGTTATCTTCGGCTTCCGAGTCGAACGCCTTAACTCATCAGGCCATGCCAGACGCATGCTAAAATGATAACATATAACATATATAACAAAATAAAAAAACAAACACTCAATTAAGATAGTTCGCTAAATTAGTCTTGACAAGTGAATAATAAATAAATATTCATCGGTTAGGGTCTTTAGATTACCCATTTTTTTATGTTTCTGTTTACTACCTAAAGTGCTATTCACTTGATGGCGTCAAATTAGTTTGAACACTAGTTGTAGTATGAAACTAACTGGTGAATCATAAATTACCTGTTTTTGACTGTTTATAATTTACATATCAGTCGTACATCATTTGAAAAAATATAATAAAATGTGTTATTGAACAGCATGTTATTTTCAACGGTTATTCTCAAAGTTGTTATAAATTTTGATTAATGTATTAAATCAGTTTTATTATACATAGCTCTAATGCAATAGGAAAACGGCTTATATTTTTAACAGAAATATGTTAAACATACCAGTGATGTTACCAGGTAATTATGATATTCGGTCATCATTCCAATATCTTGTGCCTAAAACATGGCAAGGAAAAAAGAAGAAACAGATAAAAAAATAATCAATATTATTAAATCTATTCATAATAGACCGGTTGTTGGAAAGCACAGAGCCACATAATGATCTATCTGCACTGCCATGTCTGCGAAGATCGAACCGCAGCCTCTAATGTTACAAATGTTAAAGATATTGAATGTTTCTAAAAATAAAAAAAAAATTAAAGTAATAACCCGAGAAATATATCTTGGTTACAGTATTTGTTTGTTTTATAATGGGTCAAACATCTGATAAGAATAATAGCACGACTGATTTTTATTATATTCTATTATCACAGTCGTTTTATTTATATTTATGTTGAGCATAAACCTTACAATGATTTTACATATGATCTTCAACCGGTTCAAAAATGTTATTTTATATATGTAATAAATACTGCTACGATTAGGATACAATATAATTAGGTTAGAAAAAGAACTATTCCATCCCTTGGATGTTCGCGAATTGGCCTTACTATATTATCTTAAGAAATTTAAAACTCAGATCGGCCTTCCTTCAACTTTTCAGTTTCAAGATTACGAATGTCCTGATCGTTAATTGTTTAAAATTTGAATTTTATTTCAGTGTTAAATCATCATAATAAAATTATTATTGAATCATATCCAAAATAACTAACTAACATTAGGAGACTTTATTATTGGATATATTAAATAAAAATATAGTTTGTTTTCAGAATTTCGCACAAAGCTACTCGAGGGCTATCTGTGCTAACCATCCCTAATCTACTAGTGTAAGACTAGAGGGAAAGCAGCTAGTCCTCACCACACACCGCCAACTCTTGGGCTACTCTTTTACCAACGAATAGTGGGATTGACCGTCACATTATAACGCCCCCACGGCTGAAAGGGCGAGCATGTTTGGCGCGACGTGGATGCAAACCCGCGAGCCTCAGATGACGAGTCGCACACCTTAACACGCTTGGCCATCCCGGGCCCAAAAATATAGTTAAAAATTAGAAATAATTTTCTTATCATAATTTATTTTCTAATATAGTTTCTAGAAAATTCTCTTATTGTAAGTAATAAGCCTCGTAACTAATTTAAAGCATATTAATTGTTAAAAAACAAGTGTTAGTCAACTATTTAAATTGTTGAATCGTTACAAAGTGCTCATTATGAAATATTTTCAAAAACAGAAAATTGTTTCTTGAGACTTGAGGTTATTAAAAACATACTAAAATTTGACTGAAAATTATCGAACATTTGTTTGTTTTTTTTGTTTTGGAATTTCTCGCAAAGCTGTATGAGAGCTTTCTGTACTTTATTTACTAGTGTAAGACTAGCGGGAAGTCAGTGAGTCATCACCATCCACCGCTAACTCGTGGGCTTCTCTTTTACCATCGATTGATTGTAACATGATAACACCCCAATGGTTAAACGAGCGAGCATGTTCTTGTGCAACGGGGAGTCGAACCCGTGCACCTCAGATTTCGAGTCGAGTGTCTTATTCTACCTGGCCATACCGGACCATTTATAAACCCCAATTCAATGTAATAAAAATACAATTAAAATCATACTAGCCTCCCAGTGGTATATCTGCGGACTTACACACTAAAAACCGGGTTTTGATACCCGTGGTGGTCAGAGCACAGATGGCCCATTGTGTAGCTTTGTGCTTAATTCTAAACAACCAAACAAAATAATACTGAAGTAAAAAATACAATCTTCACTAAAGAGCAGTAGAAACATTTCTACAGTAACAATCAGTGATGTCGAGAAACCCACTTGTTGAGAATTTTATATGCAAAAACGGCTCGTTTGGGTTCGCTCTTCTATTTAAAATATTTTCTGAACCCAAACGAGCCGTTTTTGCATATAAAATTTCTACAGTAACATATAGAACAAAGAGTATCTTTAATGAAGAATAAATAAGACCATAAACCGCAACAACATTTACGAATAAAAAAATCCCAGCTAATACATTAAAAATCTATAGCTAGAGGTAGAAATAAATAAAACTTACAAAAATAAAATAATAATAAAAAAATTCAATTAAAATTGTGTCGAAGAAAGAATCTCTTAAAAGCAAACTCTCGAATTATGAGTCGAATGACCTAACCACCTGGCTATGCCAGGCTAGAGCAATCAACAAAAAAACATATTTAGCTTGGTATATTGTTTATCCAATCAGGCCTGGCATGGCCGAGCGCGTAAGGCGTGCGACTCGTGATTCGATGGTCGCGGGTTGGCGCCCGCGTCGCGCTAAACATGCTCGCCTTCCCAGCCGTGGGGGCGTATAATGTGACGGTCAATCCCACTATTCGTTGGTAAAAGAGTAGCCCAAGAGTTGGTGATGAGTGGTGAGGACTGGCTGCCTTCCCTCTAGTCTTACACTGCTAAATTAGGGACGGCTAGCACAGATAGCCCTTGAGTAGCTTTGTGCGAAATTCAAAAACAACAAAAACCCTGTTTATCCAATCACTTTTATTAACTAAATCTCTCGTCACTATACCTAAGGCCCCCCACGGTCAGGTGGTTAGGGTGCTTGACTCGCAATCTGAAGGGTAGTGGGTTCAAATTCCCTTTATACCAATCATTCTAGTCCTTTTAGCTGTTGGGGCGTTAAAAAGTCCAGCATGAGAGTTGGTGGTGGGTGATGATGACGATTAGCTGCTTTCCCTTTAGTTTTACGCTGCTAAATTAGGGACGGTTAGCGCAGGTAGCCCACGTGTAGCATTGTAGCATTCAAACATAAAGGGAAAGGAAATGTTAATATACTGAAATTTATAAATAAAATATATAATATGTACATATATGTGCACATATACTCGTACATATACATATATATGTAAAATAATAGTGCGTACTAAATCAGAAAATGCAAACCTGCAATTTAAATAGCATATAATCAATACTAAAGTATATTATTTATGAAAAAAAATGAGTTCAACATTTTACAAACCTGTTTAAAAAAATCTTTTATTTTCCAGGTAGAAATATCCAGAACTATGTTTGTTTCTCCTTGTTTGCCTATATCTTTCGCAAGCTGTTTGTAACTGATTCCTTGTTTCAGTTGACGAACTGATATCTTAGCTGATTTAGTTCTGTCTCTCTCTAAGAGTTTTTTTAGCTTAATAAGTGCTAAAAAAATAACAAACGTAAGTCATTCTTAACTGAAAGTTAATAATAAATGTTATTGGAAAGACATTATAAACTGACGTTTTCCTTTAATTATTTCTTTACCAAACTATACAGAGAGTGAACATTATTTATTAGACGTAACTACGTGATTATTAATACGCAAGAAAATACCACTAATAATTATATGCTTGGAGTTTCCGAGTAATAGTTAGTGCATCAGAATATAATAAATATAACACTATATTATTAAAATTGGCATCTTGATAAACAAATATTTAAGATTGTGTTTAAATATTCCTCATTTAGACTTATTTATTACTAAAAAACGTTTGAACGTTCTATGTTCTCTGTTTATAAGAAGATTTTGCTTTCTTGTTTTGTAAGTTTTCGACAGTGAGTTTCACAAATAAAGCTTAAATCACGTTTGCAAAAATTAATTGACGGTAGAAAATCAAATATCTTCTTTGCTTTAAAGATAAGAAATTAAACCGTATCTGAGGGACAGAATTTACTACTCTAACTCTTATAGGTACTCTCTATAAAATATCTTTGTGAACAAGTAGAGAAATTTATTTTGAAGAATTACGTATCGTGAAGCTTTATTTAAAAATAAATGACTTCTGTTTTCTTGAGATCTGGTTTTGAAGGATGCAGAGTATTTTAGTAACAGATAACAAACAGCACTAACAGTATAAATTCCAAACACTTTTTAAATATTTATAAATTATCAGCTCATACATAGTCTTCCTGCATACAATGTGATTTTTATATTTGTTTTTGTATTAACGGCATGACATGATGTAAGTTAAATGGAAGTTTTACCAATGGCAAAAATTGTAATATATTTTGGTCGACATCATCAGTTTTACTATTTGAAATAGAGAAATCTTGTTGAATTAATTACGGGTAATAGTTGTCAGGTTCTAACCTTCATCGCTTTCGTATACTATAGTATAAGACAGCCAACCTCTTGTATCCAGTATATCTCGAAATGCTTTACTCAGGATCTCTGAATTGGGGTATAAATTCAAAGAAAAATCACTATGGACAACCCTGTAATCCCACTGCAACCGGACAAGAGGTATTTGTAAGGATGACGAAACTGACTGGATAAGGGATAAAGGTGGCAGAGTTGTTGGACCAATAAAACCAATTATTCCAGAACTCAGCTGTTGACATGCTGTGGAAAGAAATTTCACCATTAAATATGAAATATTAAATAATAATACTTAGTTTGTGATTTTGTCATATTAAAAACAGTCATTGTGATTGTTTTTATTACGATTTTTAATGCCTTGTTATTGACGTCATAAAAAATTCATTTTTTTAAATATGTATTTTTACTGGATATTAAACATATTTGAAACTTTGGTGTGTACTGATAGCTTTGAGGGTTATTTTGTAAATAATTGTTTGGTTAAGGAAACAAAAATTAGTGAATGTGCATGATCGAGCGCTTATAGTGTAGGTTTTGATGATTTAAACAGCTTTGTAATGTTTGTAGCAAAACAAAAAACTGAGAAAAAGATGGTAGCACTGAAAATAACGTAAAAAATAACTACACTAATAAGTATATTTTACAGAGAGTTGTCATAAAATATTCTACATATATGACACTATCATTTACAATAATTAATTATTAATTGTGTAAGATTTTAAAGTTGAATTGCTTTAATTTGTACATAAATATCGTTAAGCTTGTGAAAATTGGCTTCAAGAGCTCTTTGCATGAAAAGAGAACGGTTAAAAACTGAAAATGTCATATATTTCTTTGAACAATGCATCTATGCAGTTATTTATAAACGTTTGTTTTTAAAGGTGTTATAATGTTACGATAAAACACACTATTTTTAGATCAAAAGTAGCCCACAAGTTTGCGGACGGTAGTGCTTGTCGATTATTTTCTTTCTGGTTGTTATAAAGTAACGATAAAACTTACTATTTCTTGGTAAAAATTGGCTCACGAGTTTGCAGTGAGTGTGTGTTGCTTGCTGGTTGATTTCTCCCTCTGACGGAAAACTAAAATTTGGAAAGCAGCAGATAACCGTAATAACTTAGCTTTACCTTAAAGTTAAACAAACCAGGAAACTTGTATATGCGCCTTATGAAAAAGCATATTAAAACAGATGCACTAGTTTCTCGCTTAAGAAAAGGTAAATAGGAAAGTTCATTAACTGAAGAGTGTAAGATGATGCCTTTTTTTAGAATGCAATTTTTGTAACGATGTGCTTGTTTGCATTAAAAAGGCCTCGTAGCTGATGTCTCAATTACATTAAGTTCGTGTTACATATATTTACGGTTAAGTAACTTGTAAATGCGATAAAATATGTATAAAAAAAAACTACTTATGAAAACAAAATATAAAGGTATAAAAAGAGAAAGTTTTGAGTTATTCACCAGAAAAAATAATTTAGTTGAAATAGTTTTATATTAATACCATATCATAAATAAAAAGTTTTTTTTATTTTTTTAAAACTTTCTCCGACATCACGAAAACAAAAATTACATATATTCACTTTGAGCTAACGTCGTAAGAACAAATTTAAGTAAACAATTTCTAATAAAAGTATATATATATATATATATACAGAATGATGGATACGTTATACCGAAACGACTGTGGAACTTCTACACGTCGTTACATTTCATTACGCTGCGTCCAGACTTACGGTATATTGTTATACCTCACAAATGTAGTTCTTGGCAATATTCCCCCTGCGTATTTTCCATTCAGGAAAGCTGCAATATCTATTATGTCCATAGCGCGCCAAATCTCCTTGCGCTTTTAACATTATCTATCCATTGTACAAAGACGGCAGTTTTCAGACTGTTTAACTGATGTGCATTTATTTTGGATAATATGAAATTTCCAACTGTTTGATTTATGAGACGATTTAATGGAAAACTTGATTGGAAGTCTACTTTTGGAAACCCAAACCAGTTAACCTCGTTTTCAGACACAGATCTTTCTTCATTTCTTCTGAGACACTTGGACGTATTTACCACCAATCTTTGTATCAGTAGATTCTCACTTGTTACAAGATGTCAAATTTTTCTTAACGCAGTTGATGTACGACTAATGGCAGGTTTTTTATGCTACAACAACATCTACATGTAACTGCACCATATTTTATTCTATCGCAACTTTACATCAGTTGTGGTTGTTACAGACTTTCTGATTTGTATAGTTAAAATTATTTTGATGTTATGTATTCAACTGTGTATACTAATTCATAAAAGTGTTTAGTCCTTAAATAAGTTTATGTGAATAATTTAGAAAACCTAACTATACAGCCACGTAATGTACAATTATCTGAAACAGAAGGTTAGAACGAAATAAATTAATCATATATGGAACAGAAATGCTGTATAGATTATTTTGTTTTGCGATAACGGTGGTGTTGTTTTTTCACAAATTCTCATGACGAATATTTTGAGTCAACGTGAGAAAGAATAAGAATAAAACAGGTGATTAATTGTGTCGTAATATTATCATCCCGTCCATTCCTTCCTTGTTTCCTTACTTTTTAGTGTTCCAAGTGTTACTTTCTAATATATTTTATTAAAAATATATTGCACTTGTACAATATTTATTTCATACACGTGTGGGAAACAGATTACTACACAATATATCAAACTATTAGTTTTCTCAAATTTTATAAAAGTCATTGTTTAAGTTTTAATACTTTATTCAGCCTATTATATACCTGCTTGTAAAGTGTGAAAAGAATCCTGAGGCTTGAGTTTGCTGAGTTTCATAGACAGCTGTTTCGTGGGAAGAATATTGCTATCTGTATTAATTTCATCTACACTATGTTGAAATGCGTTTTCAACTTCTTTGTCGTCATCGTTCAACAACCCACCTGAAATAACGTGAGATGATTTTAACGTTAGTAAGAGGTGAACTGGTCAAACCAATTATTAAAATCAACAGAAAAATGAATTAGTAGAATTACTACTTACTGCATACAAATTGTTTTATTGAAATGCTTTATTTCTTTACTAAACTTTTAAAACAAATATATATATATATTTTTTTAACTTACGTGCCACAGGTTCAGTCTTCTTACATGGTCTTAGACATTGATACAATAACTGTATCAAATCTTGGTTAAAACTACTAGGACCATCATTATTAGTTCTTTCACTAAAAATCAATTTAAATCCTGAGAACATGTTTATGAACAAAATAACGATTGATTAGAGTAATATAATTATAAATGAATTCCTAAACATAAATTATATATTGAAATTACTGTCTATTCTGAACATATAGTTTCGGTATACTATTACATCTTTACGTCACCTTTCTGAGACAGCTATGAGCAGTTATGCTACAAAATACTCACATTTTTACCCTGCCACTGTTGATTAAATAAAACAAGTTGTGATTATTTTTAGGTTTCCAACAATAATTATTTCAAATATATCGTTCTAACTTGTACGATATGACATTGGTATTTGTTATTTGTAATCATAGTAGATAACAAGAATAAATTAGTAGCACCAGTGTGAATATTCCTGAAATTTCTATATTCATACAGGATCGATTGCAAAAAGCATGTCAGAACACCATACATATAATATAGACTTCAACGTTATATAAAGCTTAGTCTCATTCTTGTCGGTTTCTCATTATACAGAGTTAATTATGAGCGGTGTCATTTTCCTAAACCTCAAAAATTCAGTAACAACAAATAACCTGAGTATTACACTAGATTTTACATTTATTTCTAGTATAATTTATGAGTATTCCTCAACCTTGTTTCTTTGAAATTAAGATTAAAGCTACACAGCAGTTCAGAAGCACTGTAATAAATAACTATTTTGTAGCTTGAATATTGCATGCTCTATTAATCTCACATACTTCTGACTGTATGAATAGTTTTATTTGGTATATATTAATTACATCCTTATGTATTTTGAAACTCATAAACAATGACTTGAGATATATGTAGTTTTCCGCTATTAGACAATAGCTACTGATTTTTGTTCTGAATCTATGTAAGATGTACTTGTAGATTGATTAATCAAATAATAGTTACCTTTATGAATAAATTGCTGTAGGTGGTCGCCTATAGTCGTTAGTACCTTATAAATAAATTGTTTATGATTGTCGACTGTAATCATTAGTACCAGTTTTTGTCGCTTGGTCATTCTTTCCCCATGATATAGTATATGTACTTATAGTTGCTAGGTAACAATCAGGTTTTTACGATGTTATCGCGGATCAACTTGGTGATTTTGGATACATCTTCTCTTAAGCCCATAATCTTGAGGATTTATAACTACACAACTTGAAGTTCAAGAACGAAGAATAATAACTCATTTTGTAGCTTTCACACTTAAAAGAAACAAATAAACATAAGTGGTAAATATACCCAAGTATCGTCTATCCTACATTCCAAACAGACGCAGTCTATAAAAAAAATATAATCCTGTATGGTATGTATAATCTAAATTCCTGCATAGTTTACTAGTGTAATAGTGGTAAGTCTAGGGACTTATAGCGCTGGCCCGGCACAGTCAGGTAGTTAAGAAGCTCGACTTCTAATCTGAGGGTCGCAGGTTCAGATCCCCATCGCACCAAACATACTCGCCCTTTCAGGTGTGGGGGCATTAATAATGTGACAGCAATCCCACTATTCGTTGATAAAAGAGTAGCCCAAGTGTTGGCGGTGGGTGGTGATGACTAGTTGTCTTCCCTCTAGTCTTACACCGTTAAATTAGGGACGACTAGCACAGATACTCTCGAATATCTTTGCGCGAAATTCAAAAACAAACAAACTTATAGCTCTAGTATCTGGGGTTTGGTTTCCCGCGGTAGACACAACAAATAACTCAATGTGCTTTTGCTCTAACATGAATAAAGTTTAAGAATAATATTTATTTGTTCACGTTGTTATTGTGGAACAACTAGGATATGATACAAGTCATGTCAGTTAGTAAACAATGACTATGTTTTGTCTACTGACAAATTATGGTCCATCATGATACAGTATATATAGGTTTAATCAGTAGACGCTATTTACTTTTGAATCTATTGTAATTAATTGTTCTATCACATTACGATCAACATGTTGTTTCTACTCTTAAACAATACTTTCCTTACTGAGCTGTTTTGTGGAAACCATTACAATACGATAAATGTAGTTTCAGTTCACAGATAACTGGCATTTAATTTAGATATTTTTAAGACTGAATGTTTTTTCGTACAATATATATATTTCTTTAAAAGTGATAAAGGAGATCCATAGAATAACGAGATATTAGAGATACTGTTTACTGCAAAATACTTCTGAATTCTCTAGCTACCGAGGTTATGAAAAATAGAGACAGAATGCAAGTGAACAATCATTAAAGGTAATGTTTAATAAATTAAAAAGTTACGAAGAACAGCTGTATTCTTTAAAGAGCTAAATTTGAAATCACATCTACTCACTTGAAGTCGCATACTAGACTAATTCTGTTGAGGTCATGGTTTAGACTGAATAAATATATCTTACCAAGAGAGACAAGCGTTACCCATATAAATAGTCATTTCAAAGAAGTCACGTGAAAAACTTTAAAAAATGACTTCCAAAGAAAAATATAATTCAGTTATTTTAAACGCTATAGATGGCCTAACAGCCAAAGGTACTACTCTAAGTGGACGACACAAAACAATAGGTACCTAGAGGAATTGTAACTTAATAAATTTCTTGTCCAGAGTGTTATGCGGTAATGCAGAATCTTGCACAAATGGCAAATTTCGAAACATTCCTTTATTAAAAACAAGGAGATAAAGAACATATGATGTGATTATTTACCACAACTTCGCTGTGATGGACTAATGTCCAAACCATAACTGCATCAATGAATTGTTCTTTCGGTGTTAAGCATAATAAATGAAGCTTTAGACAATACACCAAAAAATATGTTAATTACGATAGTATCAAAACAAAGGCTGTTTTGTGCTTTCAGAAATCTCATAAAACGTGCTTAAAGGAATTTCTTATGAAGTAAACATGAAGATAACGGAAATATATAATATGCCATAGTCTTTTATTTGCAATAAATATTCGTTCAATACAAATTATCACAATGTATAGTATTAATTGTTTTAGTAATGAATGATTAATTTTCTTATGTGTGTGTGTGTGTGTAAGTTAATACATCTTAAATTAAAATATATTATATATTTCATCAGGATATTCAATGGTTTAGTTAAAGTTTTATGTCAAGAAGCAAACTGAAAAAATCCTGTGTGTAAATCTATGAGCATTTACTACATGTAAATATACTACATGATTTTTGCCTACCTTTATTAATATACAGGTTTTGAAATTTTTAAACGTGTTGTTTTTACTCCAATTTTCTTGAAAATGTCATTAAATTTCTTCAATTACAGCTGCCTATTTGTGTTAAGTCATTCATCTACAGAGGAATGTTTTATCTTCTCATGGAAAATAAATTGTATGGACAACTATAGTGTATGAAATTAGAAAGGCATTTTTTTCTATTTGTGCAATTATGTCGATAAAGATTAAAGTAGCTACTGTGGAAACTGTCCAATTTGGGATAAAATTTCAGGAGATTAACATTAAAAAAATGGTCTCAAATAAGCAGTGGGAAATATAGTCTTTACAATGATACGGTTTGGAACTTGAGATTGCCTAATTAGCTTTCATTCTCTAGCAAAGTCAAATGTCTATTTGTGTTAAGTTTACACTTTGTGTTGTTATAAATAAATACTTCTAGCTTGAATGCATCTTTCATTTACTATTTTTTTATTTATCAGGACTACAGTATTGAGAGATCATAGAATTACTTTATTATAAATATTATGTTGAAACTCCGTTTTATAAGCAGACCTATCTTGTCTCACCTTAAAGTATGATACATTAACGAAGTTTACAGAAAATGTAGCATATTTTACTTGTTCGCATATTTATATTTTGTATATTTAACGAATTTCCTTAACCTGAGGTCCAGCATGGCTAGGTGGTTAGGGTGCTTGACTAGTAATCTCGGGGTCGCAGGTTTGTTTCCTCATTTTACCAAACATTCTTGTCCTTTTAAAAGTAGGGGTACTATAATGTGATGATTAATTACACTATTTGTGAGTAAAAAAACAGCGTAAGAGGGAGAGAGGGAGGGAGTGATTGTTATGTATATGTGTAAATATTTTGTAAACGACAACATGTCGTGTTGTGTTTAAATGTTCATTTCTGTTATTCATTTTTCCATATTGATATTATTGTTTCGAAGTTTAAACTAATATTTTGTTATCTATTTAGGGTAGCATTTTAGAATTTTCTTGAATTAAGTAGACCAATCATATATTTGTAAATGAGTGCTGGTGACTTCGTGTCTAGACGTGTAGTCTCGTGCAAGAACGGACACGCGCGGATTGCTCTGGAGTTATATGGAAATTGCAAGATTGTTCGGGAAGTAGGCCTACCGGTATAAAAGACGGTGACGCGAGAGAGATTCAGTCATCAGTTTTATTCGAAGAAAAGATAGTGAGATTCAGTCATCAGTTTTTATTCGAAGAAAGAAGAGAGTCAGTTATTTGAGAAAGATTAAGTGTTTGCTGTGATTATTCAACTTGGATTTGTGACAAAAGTTAGATCTACGGAAGCTGTGATTTTATTTCGTCAATCTCTACGATTCATCTGAATTACTGCTTGTGCTGAGAGTTGGCGAATTTATTGTACTGTGAACTGTATTGGAATTTCTTCGTTGGACCAAATTCACACCCTAGACTGGAATTTGAGACTTTCATTTTAGATCATTATATTAGATACAGGCCAGTACCATTTTCTATTGTGATAAATTTTGAAGTTTGAAACTAGTTTTATTTTGTTTTGTAATTAATTTCGAATGTTGTAACTTAATATCTGTCACTGTTATCATATAATTTATATTATATCCGTTATATTTGTTAATAGTTTAGTGTAATAAATTATACAAGCTGTTATCTGCGTTTTTCTGTTGCGTTTAATCTACGAAGAACTTAAAACATAAAAAATACGTAACAGTGATGACTTGCTACCTTCCCTCAAGCGTTATACTGCTAAATTAGAGACGGATAGCGCAAATAACTCTTGTGTAGATTTGCGCGAAAATTCATAAAGGTAGATTCAACATTTAGTTACAGAAAATAATTCTTAAAAATTAATAATTTGTAAACCTAAATTAATTGATGATGTATGCACTAAACGTTCGTTAAATTTGTAGATTTTATTATAATTCTATTCTTTATATTTCCAATGAAGCTAATTGTGAAGAAGCCGAATTACATAAACCTCACATTTTTTAGTATTTTTCATAATATACAATGACGTATCGTTTTTATGGAGAACAATCTGTTGAAAACACAAATTTAATCTAATATGAGGAGACATATAGTTTTTACTGTAGTATAAAATAACCTTATAAAACTATGAGGCAGTTAAAGTGTAGAGACACTAAAAAGTCATTCATCATATATTTAATAACACCAAACGTATCTTCATAAACAATTAAGCTACTAAAGAATATGAAGTAATTTTTTTCAGTATGAATACTTTAGGTTGACTGCTAACCTGTTAAATTCAAATGATTATTGCACCTGAAAATGGTGTACGTCACGTTTCAGGTTTGATCTCAAGAAAACAAAGAGTTGGATTATTACAGTGATGCGAGTATCTTAATGTTACTAAAACATAACGTTATTAAACTCATGTCCAACTCGAAGATATTAAGTTGGTAAGTTATTGGACAACGGTTTGATTTCCCGCGGTGGACACAACAGATAACCCAATATGGCTTTAGATTGAAACAAACAAACAAAAAGGAAATTACACAACGCCATATCTCAATACCAAATATGTCTCAAACATAGAGATTTCAAAAAAATTACATCATCAGTAAAGAGTTATGTGAATATATCGATCTGAATAGTGAAGGGATATCACAACATTTTTTTTTTTGTAGGAAACGCTGCCAGAGTTGAATATGGCAACGTAAGAATGATTTAACCAAATCTTGGAAGGTTTCACCTCAACTGAAGCCAAATAAAAAAGAAGAGAAATCATTATACAAAAAAGTTGTATAATATCTATAGAATATAATATACACAATAATTACAAACTTTTACATATCAGAAATATTGTAGAAAAACTTTGGCTTTATCGAGAAGATTAACATAATATCAGTATTACGTGTTTAATACTATCATACAATGTTGAGTCTCCCCGGTTTTTCTTTTAAATATATAATGGAAAAGACGAACACAAATTATGGGGTTGATTGTGGGTACGTTTGTATGTAGGTTTGTTTCTTATGTGAGTGGTGGCTCTATTTTATCTTTCCTAATACTGGTCAAATATTAAAACGTATCGATATCACATCTCGTTAGTAAACGTTTAAACTCTCAATGAAGGCACCAATTCAGTTTGCCCTACTGTCTAACTTGACACAATAGATATTTTCACTTACACAATACAGCCTTGCTGGCAGAGCAGTGAACAACTGTATGTCAATTTTTAGCTAAATCTTTGGACGTTTCTTCTCATCTGAAACGAGATTGACACACAACGATTTACAAATATAATAGTTTTATTTAGGGAAAATACTTCACGTTTCGAAACAAAATTGGTTCATCTTCTTTACAAAGGATCTAGAGCTAAACATACTGTCTTTTTACTCTCGATTGTAAAGAACAAAATCAACAATAACAAAAAACGCGTTAGTTAAATATTAAAAAATATTGTCACCTAGCGGCAGAAAAATAAATAAAAATTAGTTCAAGGCTGTTGGTATCAAAATGTCATTCAATATAATGTTTCAGGATTAAAACGTTGGCAGGTTAGACTAAACAGACTTTTTATTTGATAATTCTATTCCTAATCTTAAGCTAAAGAATAAAAGACAATATAAAAAAATAAGTGCCTCCTGTCGCAATTTTTACGAAAACCAATCTTGTATTTTTAGTTCAAGTACAATCTCATCGTACGTTTTACTCAATCAGTATACATGGAGTACAGGAGTGTTCAAAAGTTACGTCTGCACTGCATATATTTATTTATTTGTTTATTGTTTTCATCATTCACAAATACGGCCGAAATTTTCATCAAGATTTCTATTCTGTTTCGTAGTTTAACATCGAGATGGATACAGTAACTATTGTCTTTACGTAATATTTTCAAATGTTTGTAGATATATACCTTAAAGTGGAAAAAATATCATAGAAAACTGATTAATTAAGAGTCTGCACAATTTTTGATTCTCAAGCTCTTTTGTCTAATTTTGTTTCATATTTACCTTATCCTCTTTCGTTGGGTGAAAAAAAGACTCCATCAAATATACAATATCTATCTACATACCAAATTAACCTTTAATTACAGAATGAGTATATGTGACGTTTTTCAGAGTTAACTTATTAAATCGATTCGTCGCAAGCATGCAGTGAATTATAGACTAATGAAATGTGATGCTTAATTTACACGTCAGCATCATCTTCTTCTGTTCGTCGACATTCAGCTCGTTTGACAGAGAAATTAGAAATAAAGTTTATTAATATATTATGAACAGCAGGAAATTTTCTGATGAAGATCAGACGAGCAAATTCTTCGATTGCTAAAGCAGGGCAACCAACATGTCATAGTCGAACGAGTACTAGGCTAATATCTATATTTGCTATAAAGTTAATTAATATGTTTTCAAGAAAAAAAAGACAAAAAAATGTTGACTAGAGAATCTTACGATTTTTTAAAAAATAACTTGTGATTGTATAAGATTTAAGCTAGCAAAATGTGTACATTTTTATACTGCACGGGAGCTTTTACAGCGAACTATATAGTTTACTGAGACACTGATCAGTTCGTCGGATGTTTTCAGGACGGTTACTTATCCTCGTTAAAAGAGAGAAAACTCGCATTTAGTGTATACACAATCATGGCTTTTTATGTTACTAAATTATTAACAGTATGGAAGATACAGAAAACAGATATAAAACACAATGGTTTACTGATGTTTACATCTAATTGACTTATTATTTCCGTTGTCCTTTTAAAACATCTTATTAAGATGCCAACTATCTGCTTATTTCAGAGCTAATCAAACTACAATCCATAGTTTCAGGTTATATATCTGTCATAAAACTCATTCCAACTGAATATAAGACAAAGTCTTATTTTAACTTCTTTAACAAATAATATAAAATAGAGTTATTAGAGTGGCTTCACGTGCTAAGCAAAACTTATCTTATAACTATGACACTTTTAAGGTGGCCAGATGCCTCGTCATCTAATTAATGACACGCATGAATGTATTAACGAGATTCCACTGTCCCCATCCACTATCTAGCGAAACCACAACCAAGGCTTGGAGAAATCTGCAGGGAAAGAAGATTAGAAAGGTATCTTAAATATCGTTATCTGAAACCCATTAATTTCCTAGATTTAATGGGACTCAGTATACTCCGGACCTAAATGTTAAAATATAACACGAATGTCCAGCATTTAAAGAAACATTTAACAAAGAAATGAACAAATCCAAAATTATCAACTTCATTGTTTGACAGCTGTAAAAAAGTATATTTTTACCAGTTTCCTTGTAAATTGGTCACAACACGGCTAGATAATCGACCAAAACCCCCAAAATTATATGTTAAGCGCATGAAAGTTTATATGAATGTCAGTTTTTCATCTTAATAGCTACAAGTATAACCGCACTGTAGCCTAAAATATACGTCTTTTAATGGTCCGGCATGGTCAAGCGTATAAAGGCGTGCGACTTGTAATCTGAGGGTCGCTGGTTCGCATCCCAGTCGCGCCAAACATGCTTGCCCTTTCACCCATGAGGGCGTTATAATGAAACAGTCAATCCCACTATTCGTTGGTATAAGAGTAGCCCAAGAGTTGGCGGTGGGTGGTGAGGACTAGCTGCCTTTCCTCTAGTGTTATACTGCTAAATTAGCACAGACAGCCCTCGAGTAGCTCTGTGCGAATTTCAAAAAACAAACAAACGTCTTTAGATTGTCTGACCTTTGATCCCTTGAAATAATTTAAAACATTTAAATCGAAAAACGAAAAAAGTTGTACAGGCGCATCCAACCAAACTATAACCCTACGTTGTTGCAAGTCGCAGAAAAGGAATGAAGATCGATTGAAAAGTATTTGGTAGAAGTAGAAACAATAACTTGACGTCACTCAGTGTCTGTAGAATTTCAGGTCGTTAGAATATTTATTCGTTCCATGTGATATTTCATTAGCTTGCCTCATTGAAAAAAATACGCATGTGGTCAAGCATGTTGATAAGTAATAAGTTTTAGGTACATACCGCTAACGCAAGCACTTAAGTGTCTATCTCTATGTACTTTCTCTTTGTAATATAAGGAACCACTTCTTATCTATCTGATTTTTTGCTATCATGGCTAATTAAAACGATACGCACGCGCATGCGTGCTCACAAACTAAAACTATTAAAAAGTTAAAGTCAGCCCTTATCATTCATATATCTACCAAACTTTTTTAAACTCTCTCAAATTTACTGATTCACAACATCCGAAGGCAACCATTCCACAGGACAACCACTCCATTTGAAAAATAAACTCTCTTAGATAAAAATCAGTGATGTCGAGAAACCCACTTGTTGAGAACTTTATATGCAAAAACGGCTCGTTTTGGGTCTAGAAAATATTTTAAATAGAAGAGCGAACAACGTTTTGACCTTCTTCGGTCATCGTCAGGCATCAAGTTTTTTGTGAACCTGACGATGACCGAAGAAGGTCGAAACGTTGTTCGCTCTTCTATTTAAAATATTTTCTGAACCCAAAACGAGCCGTTTTTGCATATAAAGTTCTCTTAGATAAAGGCGACTTCTATATTTCTAAATCTACATTTATGTCCTATAGTTCTATAATTCTCTGTTCAGTATGAAAGATGTTGACGCATCAAGTTTGGCAATTCCTTCTACATTCTTAAATACTTCAATCAGATTCTCTCTGATTCTTCTTTTTTCTCCAAGAGAAACAATTGTAAGGATCTTACTTTCTTCTCATATCCCATCCTTTCCAATCCAAGTACCTTTTACTAGCATTCCTTTGAGCTTTTTTCATCACTTTAATGTCTTTCCTGAGGCAAAGAGTCCAAAAATGAATACTCAGTATTTTCGTACATGCAACCTAAGCTCCTATTTGCTTCACCACTAACAACAACACGCTGCTTAAGTGGCTAAAGAGACTACTCAACCATTACACCAAGTTCCTTTTCTTTCACGACACTGTTAAGGTTATTCCCATTCAAATTACAATTATAATTCAACTTATGATAAACACACAGGCAATATCTTGTTTTTATTTGCCCAACTCACGAAATGATCTAAAGAGAGATAAGTAAATGTTTACTGTTGAAAGGCGTTGTTATGCATTTCGATTAGATTGTTAAAGATATGGCTTTTGGTTTAGTAGTATTTCTATTCAATCTTATATTAAGATTTTTACGTCTGGCGTTTTGTAAACTATTTTTTATTTTTTCTTGTCTATTTTATTATTTTTGTACGTAATATTAGGAGGCCTACTTTAAATTGTTTACTTTCATAATATGATGCAGTTTTGTTCAGTTAAATACCTTAAAGATATCTTCAGCGATCTGTTAAACTGAAAACTTAGAATATGCCCCAAGAATATTTCATCTCAACTGTATACTGAGAGTGACCGCAAATCACGTGGATAACAACTTTATGCTGAAAATAATGCTATATTTTTTTAATATATTATGCTATGTTTTCTCAGTATGAAACAAACTGTGTTGAATAATTTTCACTGTTTGCGAGATTATTTCTTTAATTTGAACTCAATCAATGTTTTTAATGAACATTTTGTAAAGTAAAACATTCTCGGATGAGTCTCTTACCATTTTCTGGTTCCTAATTGATTACTCTAAGTAAAACCCGTTAAACCTTAGAATACTTCAACCTTAGAGTAGTTTTAAATTATCTAATTTAATGTCTACGTCTATCGTTGTTTAATTTTCTATTTAATTAGAAGAAACTCTCAACTTGCAGGCTACAATGATAGTTGAAGCTGGGGGTTATTGTTTTACATTTAAATATCATTTACAAATAATCTTGACAATGAGTTTTTTAATAAAAACAAATTGTTTGAGTTTTAAAAAACATTGCAACTCAAAATATACACTAATGATGGATACAAGGGGTAAGTATGCTGTATTACCATATCCTAACTAACCATATCACCATGTCTGGTCAGTCATGTTCTATCTGATGACTATGCATTTTGAAGCATAGTTTCATTTTGAAATTCTTTGTCGTAAGGCTTTCATATTTATAGCATACCTCTCTTCTGAAGTGGATAATCATAATTCGTGTATTATACGAACACAACGAATTTTAAACGTTAATTTCAACAGAACTAATTCTACAAGGCAACGTCTCGTAAAACGGGAGCAATATTTCTTGGTAAAGAGCAGCACGAAAACGCACGTTTTATCACGAAAATCTCTGTTTCATTTTCCATCTGCTTAATTTAGGCGACTGTTAACAAGGAAATATGACTGGAATCCTCATGTTAGTGAATAAAAGCTAATACTGTTGGTCTCGTTTCCAGCCTCAGATTTCTGTTGACTACTTTTTGGGGTACTTTTGTTAGAAACCTATGAGTTCAAAGATTCTCATGTGTTTCGAGATTCCTCACGTTAACTCTTTGTTTCTCAATGTAATTAAGCGTAAGGACTGACTCCGTCTAGGAAAATTGAAATTCCAGATCTTGAGACCTTTTCGTTAATCGGGTGTTTGAATATGTTTCGTCACAAGGGGCTGTTATATACCCTTTCCAAAAGTGATCAAGTTTTAATGATATTACACTATTTGCATAGCAACAAACAAGGTCAAGATGTAGTTTTAATACAATTTGACTACTGAAACTCTATACTAGCTGTGATTTTCATGTGACTTGCTGTTTGTTCATTAATTACAATATTAAATCTTATTTCTATTTTAAAAAAGTTTAAGACTGCTTCCATAATAACCACTTCTATGATGTGTAAAACTTATGGTGATGAGGAATTTAAAGCCCCATTACTAAGGCCAACATAGTTTATTTTTGTATTTTTGACAAAAGCTAGTAAAAACAATAAGTTCGAATAGTTCGTCAAATACAAGAACTTATTACGCTACGTAACACAGTAATTACTTTTTCTTGTTCCTGGGCAAAAAGTGTTATTTCCCAAATGCTTATGCCTGAAGTAAATGTAAAAGACCTTTTTTTTTTTTTTACAAACTTTGCTTTTGTGACCTGGGTAATGAAATTTTGAAATTTACTTAGTTTCTAGAACATTTCTTGAATCTACCCGGAATGCTCTAGAAAGTTCTTGAACCTACGAGAATTTAAGAACCTTTTAGAATTTTCTAAAACTTTCCATAGTAATACATATACAGAAGTTCACCACTCACCACTTCATTTTAGCTCTAGCTGCCTGAGTGAACACATAGACCTATCTGATTTTATCAGAGACGGCATCAAGAAGCTGCAAGCATTCTCCAAACGTATTCTGCTATGTATGATGCCAATTTATCAAAACAAGAGTAAAACAGTATTCTGTGACAGCATCTGCAATAATGTGTGAGGCCTACAAGGCATGTTTCGGCATGTCTGTCGGGGATCAATATAAATCCTGGGCTACTCATTTTACCAGCGAACACTTCACACAAACTTTAAAAGGTAAGAGAGACAATTTTTGCTTGCTTGAATAATAAGACTTTATATTATACAAATTTTAGACCTTTTAAAATTCAGTGCACCTCAAAGAAAAATACAATAGCGTCAAGACCTTGCTAGAAGCCTTGAAGTACGATGAGTATAGCTGGGAAGTTATCGGAAACTTCAAAATGATGGCATTCCTGATGGGTCTCCAAGGAGGTTTTACCAAGTTTCCCTCTTATATTTGCCTTTGGGACAGCAAGGACACCGTAGTGCACTGCAACAGAAAGCACTGGTCACAACGGACCGAGTTCTCTATGGGGAGTCACAATGTCAAATGTGAGCCACTAGAGAACCTCCAGAAAGTGTTGTGCTTACCATTGCACATAAAATTAGGTCTTATGAAACAATTTGTCACAGCTCTTGATAAGGAGTCTGCAGCTTTTAAGTATTTTCGAGACAAAGGTTAAAACTGTTGTTTTAGTTGGGCCACAAATAAAGAAGATCCTGGAGTGCACAGAATTCCCCAAAAAGCTAAGTAGGAAGGAAAAGAAGCTTAGGACAGCTTTATCGCAGTGGTTCGGGGCTTCTTGGGCAATCACAAGACCGGAAATTATGTAGAACTGGTTGAGGCTTTAGTGAAGAACTACAGCAAAATGGACTGCAGGATGTCCCTGAAAATCTTTATCCTTGACGCTCATCTTGATAAATTCGAAGGAGAACATTGGGGCATACTTAGAGGAGCAAGGCGAGCGCTTCTACCAAGATATACTGGACTTTTAACGCCGCTACCAATGAGCGTATAACAACAACGTGAAATTGAATTACATTACAATCGCAAATCTCGAAAAAATACTCACTTCTTAACATGTTTGTGTAACTTTAGCATAAAAACACACTATCTTGATTCATACGTTGTTTTATTAAGACCTTATGTAAGTTAAAATGTTAGAATTTGACCGTTTTTACATAGAAATTAGGTTAATTTCTAAATTCCATTATCCAGGTCACAAAATGTTTGAATAATGACCATTTTCTGTACTTTTACAACATAAGGAATTAAGAATAACACATACAATCCAGGAACAAAATTTGTGTTATATATTGTTATACAATGTTTTTTTCGGACATTTGGCAAAGCTACACTATCTAACATCCTAAATTTTGAAATGGTGGACAAAAAGAGGCATCTAATTCTATGCACTTGCGGCCTGCATCTTGAGCTTGTGTACCTTACGCACAAATCAAAGTGGGGAGCACATTTTTCTTGTGTCGTTCTTGTTGCAACGAGACACTACTAATGGACTTTCAAGTCCGCAGTAATTCACGCTAACTTTTGGGTCATCTTGGCCGTACTCTCAAATAAGATATGATAGTATTAAGTAAAGTGCATGAAAACAATGTAAAGTCTATATTGATATATCATAACTTAATATCTTCAGCGTTGACAATTTTATACCAGATTATACTTGTTATTAAGCTCTGTTTTAATACGAGAAATTACTTATGTTGCAATTCCTATTTCTTTTTGAAATACTATTTTATGTGTAGTTTTCATATATCATTATCAAGTACGAGCTGCGGAGTTTTTCATTACCCTATCTTTGCCTTACATAGAAAATCATTATTTAAGTGTAATTCTCCTTTTCCATACATAAAACAAACACTTTTGTTAATACTGAAAAATTACGCTATATTTAATGTCAGTCTGGGTGTTTGAAACATGAAAAATATTTACTTTATGAAGTTGAGAAAATGGAAATAAAAACAAATAAAAAATTATTGTTTCAAGATCGAAACAAGGTTGTTATTGTTTTGAATTGAGCACAAAGCGACACAATCTGCTGTGCTCTGATCATTATGGGTATCGAAACCCGGTGTTTAACGTTGTAAGTCTGCAGACATATCGCTGGGCCACTTGGGGGGAGATCGAAACAAATTAACAGTTATTGCAAACAAATATTTCTACGATTTAAACTTTGGAAAATTACCACGTCAAAGTCTTTTATTCCAGACGTAGAACTACAAATGTAATAAATTAGAAATACATCATGGATTATTTTGCAGAATCAAATAGTTTTTTTTTACAGTATTTTATATATTTACGTGACGGATTTGTGAAAACTTACTTAATTTGTTTCCGTGCTTCAAAGTTTTGAGGAATGAAACGCTTCACTTACCAAGATTCACTACTGAAGGTAGGTTGCTTGCAAAGCTGAAAAGAACACACATAACACCAAACTGAAGGGATATTATTGTGCTGAAAGCGGAAGCCATATCTTATTTTCACTTTAAACTTCACAAGCATACACTACACTGCTATAGCTGCAGACGAACATCTGTATTACGGGCTGTATATCACGTGGTTCTACTCAACTACTCTACAGTGTCCATGACGAATTCGCCGATCGAAGCCTTTCTTCTCTTGTATCTCGGTTATCACCTCTTATTGAGTTTTCTCTCACAGTAATCTTTCTTCTATCACGAAGATGTTAGTTGAGCACTATGTATAATATAGAAATGGCAAAATTAGTTTTTTCTCTATAATTTTTTTTAAATTTTTGATTTAGAGTGTAAACATTTAATTTGATCTACGAGGCAAAGAAGAATAAAAATAACATGTTTGACCGTTGAGATACCTACAAAAAATAAACTTTTCAAAATTCATGCCTTATTCATATAAAGAAGAAAGTAGTTTGATTTAGCAGTTGAACACTAGAATTATATCAATGATTCCAATATTGACGCATTAAATATTTATTTGGGGAATTTGCTACTAATATTTAGCTATTACCACTAAATAAGTGGATGTCAGTGCAAAATTACCAGTAAAATACTAGTCAGGCAATTGATTCATAACCTCAGGATCAAGGGTTGGAATCCCCGTCACACTAAACATTTCGCCCTTTCAGCCATGGGTGAGATATAATGTAACGGTCAATCCCACTATTCGTTGGTGAAAGAGTAGCCCCAGAGGTAGCGGTGGGTGGTGCTGACTAGCTGCATTCCCTCTAGTCTTACATTGTTAAATTAGCGATGAGTAGCTCAGGTACCCTTCGTGTAGCTTTGCGCGAAAAATCGAAACAAACAAATAAACAAAACCAAATATTATGTCAAATGAGTAAACAGCTGAGCACTGACAACACGCAAGGTTTCCTTCACGATATCTACTGTTAACGGATTAAGAATTTATTTTGGCATAAGCACTAATAAGAGGGTTTTACTAGAGATTCACCACCATTATCGAATCTTATCTCAAATTAAGGGCAGGTGTGAAAATGGAAATATCAATTTTTTTCCACTGATTTGTGAATTTTCAATGTTACACGTAATTGTAAATATAGCTTATTATTTTCAATAAATCATAAAACTCTATAAAGATTTCTAAGGTTTTTAGTATAATAATTAAACTTCCGAGACCATGCAAACCAATAAATGAGCTGACCCTGTATAATATAAATATAAAACATTCTTAACAGGTTAACCAAGGATTCGTTCTCTGAGCCGTTTCGTATAATATTTATACATTTCAGTCAAACACGTTTTTTTTTCAATTTTTGTTAATCTTGAATAGGGGAAAAACTTATTAAAACAAGTAAATATCCTATAAACACGATAACATGCTAATGTAATTCTATATTATGATCAGAACAATTTTTATATAATACAGTACCAAGATAATTATCACAAATTAAAACATGAATTATGAAATATTATGGGTAAAATAATATTATTTATCACTAACATGGATCAAATGTACTTAATTCCTGATTATTCTTTATCAGAACCAGATAAAAATGAATTATATTTGGAAGTAAAATTTAATAACGAAGAACCAAATGATAAAAAATTATTGTCGAAATATCTTACATTTATATATTTTTTTCATTGGTCAGTCAAGCTGTCTCAAAACTTTAAATTTAAAAGTATTATGGGAATTTATAAAAAAAAAATGTCAACTATCCTAACAATGCAATACGTGTAACGAAATTTAGTGAAGGAATTTTCAACAATTAATATATTACTCTACGCTTATCTTTAAACATAAATTTCTTATTTTTATAAAATGTTTAAAATTGCATTCTTTTATTAGCGGTTAAAATTTTAATATTTTGTAAGGGTAAAACGTGAGTATTATTGTAAAGTTGTCAAAACCACACTTTGCTTTAAATTAGCGAACGAAACTCGCTAGTACTAATGAGCTAAATTCAAATATATAACAGTTTGGTTACAAATATAGCTTATCGAAGTGGTAGAAATTAAATATAATGATCACAAAATACTCATTGATACTCATAAAAAAATACGCCGTATAATCTCTACTTCTAGGAGACATTTTAATATCACTGCACAACATTTTTTTTTTTTTTAAGTTTTGCTTCCTGAAACGTTTTTGCTGATTGTGACAGGTGCCTGGTGGGTATGCACAAATATAGTTTTGGTTTTACTTTATCACGTAGGAACTCTGAGAAATAGACAGTTAACTGTTTACCTGCAATAACGTATTTAATTGCGTTTATGTTTCTAATATGCTGTTAAGTTTAACATAATTAAAAGTGTTTTGCTTCTGAGTTTCGTTTGTATTCAATGTCTGGTGCATCAATTTTCAGTGTCCAACAGTAGTCAGCAAGCATTGACGGATTCCTGTTGTCCTGATGTCGTTTATCCATTGTAGCAATGTCCTGGTGAAACTGAAGATTTCGATGAAACGGTACGTGATAGGAAAATCTGGGTGTGATTTTCGTGATCAGCAGTCAAAAATCTATAAGGAACACCCAACAGTGTTCAAAAAGCATAAACTTTGTTGTGCAGTGTAATTTACTTTCAGTTTATACATCTCGGCGTGAGACAGCGCAGATCTAATAAACCAAAATTAAAGATCAGGCCTACAAATTTAAAGACAGAATTTTAAACCATGTTTGAATTATTTTCTGACACCAAAAAAATTAATGTTTTTTTTATGTTTTGTGCTAGATGTTGTGACGTTTAATTTGGTTTAGATATTTATCACTGTCGTGTTTTTTTACTTTCTAAATATTACAAAGTATGCGCCCGGTTTATAATAAAACCAAGTGTAATTAGAGACAAAGCAATTTATAAAGCAAAGCAGACAAATAAAACTTATGTTAAATGTAAATCATTTTATTTGGGTGAAGTTTTGAAAGTTACACTATAGTCTATACAATATTTTTAGAGTTTTTAGAAAACAATGGAAAGGTCGAAATATAAAGTAAGAACAAAAACAAACACTGAAATTCTTCGTCGTAGCATGTTTTAAGAAAAAATAACCAAAAGCCAATTTTTAACCACGTTGTTGTAACAGTGTTATCGTTTTATTCTTGTTAATTTACGAAACCATTTCTCTAGCCCCTCAGAAAATTTGATTACTAGAACTAATATCCAGAAGTCGTAGTTTACTGCCTGTCTCTTCAAGAATGGGGCGGTAGGAGAGTTATAATAGTGAAAGCAAAACCTCATTTTTCTTAAGACAAAATAATCTTGGCCCAGCATAACCACGGTTAAGGTGATACGAAGGGTGCGGTTTCAAATCTTCGTTACATCAAATTTGTTCGCCTTTTCTGTCATATTGGTATAATGGACAATTCCACTATTCAATGTTAAAAAAGTAGCCCAAGAGTTGATGGTGGGTGGTGATGACTAGTTGCTTTCCCTCTTGTGTTACACTGCTAAATTAGGGATGGCTAGCACAAATAGTTTTCGTGTAGTTTTACGCGAATATTCAGAAAAACAAACAAACAAAAGAGTGTGCATGTGTGTTTGGAATTAAGCACAAATCTACACAGTGGGCTATCTATAGTAGGATCTTTGAAAATTAATTCTCAACAATTGTGAGTATATGTGTGTTTGAAGTAAAGCACAAAGCTTTACAACGAGTTCCTTTTGTTTTACCCACTATGGGTATTGAAACCCGGTTTCTAGTGGAGTGAGTCATCAAATATGTCTCTGTGGGGCAACAAACAAAAGAAGCTTGCACGATAGCTGGATGTCTTGTTGATTAGATAACTTGCTTCTAATCTATCGCCTTAAAATAAGGGTTTTCAGACTAGTTTTACACATAACCTACACAAAAGGTTATCGTCACATAGCTATCCCTCATTTTCAAATGTTAAAGAAAAGTGAAAACAGCTAGCTAACATCGATATACCCACCTAATCT
Source organism: Carcinoscorpius rotundicauda (assembly GCA_011833715.1). Classification (NCBI taxonomy): domain Eukaryota; kingdom Metazoa; phylum Arthropoda; class Merostomata; order Xiphosura; family Limulidae; genus Carcinoscorpius; species Carcinoscorpius rotundicauda. The sequence goes on from CM022397.1 coordinate 89,158,164, forward strand.
TATATACGTTTAGTTGTTCTTTAAAGTATGCAACTACTCAATAAGAAATAAATTAAACAGAGTTTGAGAAAATAGTTTTACTTGGCTTTTTTAATGTATCTGAAATAAACTGCATCAGTGCTTCCTAAACAGAACTATCCTATAAAAAAGAACAATAACTAATTGTGTTATTAACCTACCGTCTTACTTGATAACACCGTTAAATATCTAGAGTACCCCAGATATATCGAACTGCACTACCGTTCCGGAAACACCCGAATTCAGTGAATATGACATGCTTTTATGACCGGAATACTAAACGGTCATTTTTTTGAGATTTTTTTTTCTTTGACGTTCATGTAACAAACTTGTATTTTTTCAGCGTTTGCCTAACCTTTGAACGCAGCTTTCAAGTGTTTGAAGAATAAACCTAATTTATAGTGAATGCAGAAGTGTAAGTATGGCTATGCGGTCTCCATAATTGCGGAGAGGAGTGGAGGTGGGTCAGGCCGAGTCAAAATGTGGCCCAAATAGCCTCACAAATTTAAAAAATTGCCGACAAGAGGATTGACATACAATTTAATTTGTTCTAATTAAAGCAGTAGTTCCCAAACTGGGGGTAACTTAACAATTTATCGGGGGTAATGGAGGGGTGATAGAAAAAAAGTTAAAATTCTGAAAATCAAGAAAACATTGAGGTAGCTGGTATTAGGATTGATGTTAACTTAGTCTTATTATGTAAAGTTGTAAATTAAACCTATTTTAAGTATGTAATAAATTTAAACCAAATAATAATAAACATAAAAAACTAATATACAGTATAGAAAAGAAAAAATATGTATCTAAGTGTGTGGTAACCTAAAGATATTTTGACAAGTATGCTTTAGAACACAAGTCACTCAGTAACCCTGATGACTCATCGAAGTGTCCAGTACGCGTCACTCACTGCCTGAGGTTGCCTCTATTTCACACTGTCAGTTTCTATGTGAGCATCAGCCGAGGTAGATAAAACGTGGTATGTATGTGTACTGCCCTGTGCAGTATAGTTAGTATTTACCTACTATTACATCATTCCTTTGCTGAATAAGCTCTTTTAATGCTATGTAGAATGCCATGAAAAAATAAATAATAAGTTCACATTGTTCACACTTTTTATGCAGTTTTTCTTTTTCTGCAGATTAAACAATAAAATGTCTAAAAAGCGCACCTACTCTGACGCCTTTCTTTGCTATGGCTTTGTGAATTTACCTTTTGTTGGAGAAGATCGACCACAATGTGTAGTATGTCACAAAGTGTTGACAACTGAAAGCCTCAAGCCATCAAAACTCTCAGCTCACCTCCAGAAGTGCCATCCAAATCTTCAAAATGAGGATCAGGCTTATTTTCAGCGCCGGGCTGTAGCACTGAAGAATATTCAGTTCGGTTCATCTGGAATTCAAGCCCAAAAGCTTCAAGCTACGATCGAAGCATCTTACTTTGTTCAATATAAAGTTGCCGAACAACAAAAATGCAGAGAATCTGATTATGCCTAGTGCATACCAGATGGTAAGCAAGGTATGTGGGGAGGATCAAGCGAAGAAACTGAGTGTCATATCTCTATCAAACAACACAATCCGCCGACGAGTCGATGACATGGCATCAGGTATTCTGTCCCAACTTAAAACAGAGATCAAGGAAAGCTCATACAGCAAATTCTCCTTGCAATTTGATGAATCGTGTGACGTAGCCAGTTGTGCTGTTCTCCTTAGGCTCGTTTGTTACGTCCACCTGGACACGATCAAAGAAGAGTTCCTATTATGTAAAGATCTGCTTACAACCACGAAGGGAGAAGATATCTTCAATATCATCAACAGTTTCTTTACCACAAATTGATTGGATTTGTATGTTTGTTTTTTTGGAATTAAGCACAAAGCTACACAATGGGATATCTGTGCTCTGCCAACCACGGGTATGGAAACCCGGATTTTAGCGTGTAAGTTTGCAGACATACCGCTGAGCCACTGGGGGGCTGATTGGATTGGAACAGCGTTCAAAAGGTAGGGAGAGATGTTTATATAAAGTCTAGATTAGTATAAATACAATGAATTACACGGCATATGGTCATATAGTTTTATTTATTGTACAAGTAGCTGTAGTGTAGCTAATATTTTATACATAATTCACAAAAAGGTATCGTGCCTGTCGTACTGAAATACTAAAGTACCAAAATAAATTAAATTGAAATAAAACCATATAATTATAACGCAAAAGATAAGTCAGAATGACTAACTGACGCAATCTATAATAGTTTTTCTTTTTTAATCTGGGTCTCCGTCGATGGAGCACCGTCGATGATGAGTCGTAATCGTGGATTACGGGGTCTCATACAAGCTGTGAATCCAGAAATTTCTGTGGATCATTGCATCATTCATCGGTACTCTCGTGGATCAAAAAGCCTCCCTGGTAATATGAAATTAGTGTTTGAAGATGTGTTAAAAATCGTCAATTTCATCAAGTCCAGGGATGTAAATTCGCGCATATTCAGGGAGCTGTGCAAGGAAATGGGAGAGCAGTATCAAGTTCTGCTCTACCACACCGATGTTCTCTGGTTGTCACGAGACAAGGTTGTACGTCGAGTCATTGAGCTCCGAACAGCTCTTCAGGAATTTCTGAAACAAGAAGAATTTCCTTTTGCTACCAGGTTCACTGATAAGGAGTGGCTTGCTCGACTTTGTTACTTGGCTGACATATTTTCGGAGCTGAGCAGTGATAATCTGCAACTCCAGGGTCAAAACACGACTGTCATTGATGTCCATCACACTGTGACTGCATTTCTGGGAAAACTGAGACTCTGGATTCGACGCTTGGAGAAAGGAATGATCGCTCAGTTTCCCACCCTAGACCAGTTTGTTGAGGAGAATAGTTATGATACTGGATGACTTTTACAGACCATCAACAAAGAGATGAGCGACCATTTGAAGGGGCTTGAGACAAGCATGCAGCACTACTTTCCAGAGAGTGACCTAAAAACAGCCAGTCTTCAGTGGATCATTCATCCCTTTTCTGTACCTGATGAGACCATTCATGATGATGATTTCCCTGCAAAGGAGGAGTGGATCACAATGCGAGCAAATGAAGACTTTGCTTATAAAGTTTTTTTCTTTTTTCTGAAAACTAAGTCATTCTGTCTATGTGTAAAAAATATTGTTCTTTTGTTGAATTGTATTTATACGACTTATTTTTATTGCACGTGTCCGTCCTTTGCCCCGTCTCAAGTGGCACAGCATTAAGCCTGCAGATAGGCCTTGCTTAGCTACAAACGAATACGAATATAAACGAAAATTGAGAGTATTTATTCAACGCTATTCCATCCAAGATTATTTATTCATGAAAGTGTTGCATTATGAATATTATTTTATCATTTATTTATTTTTACCTTTATTTTACGACATCATAACTAGTCTCAGAGAAGAAACTTTGCTACTGGAAAAAAAAAAAGTTTTATCCTTTTCGATTAACTTTGTAACACAACCAGAAATTTATAACTTAAACTGACGTGTTTATGTTTCAGCCCTGATGGGTTCTGTGTTATACACCACATTTGCTTATCATCGGTTTCAGTTAAAATCAAGAAATAATTTGAAAGAACGACAACTTGACACTCACCTAAAGCTTGCTCAAATACGCACGATCGCAACGGTGTTCGTAAAGATGTATGTTCTTTCTCGCATGAATAAAGCCATCTCGTGATTACACAAATATGATGTGTTTCGTGTTTTTTAGAACACGAAGTAAACGGATAAAACAAAACTGGAATGTTTTTAATTGAAGCATTTGGTATTTATATTCAAATTAAATACTGTAATTTGATCGCCGGTCAAAAACGCATCTTAATTGTAATGCGGTTGTAGATGCTTTTAACAAAGCATGTTTTCCAATACCTGGTTGTAAAGAGTGATCATTTAGTAAGTTCACACTTAGATGGTTTGTACAAATAGTCGCGGATTATTTCAGCTATCAAATATTTGTATTATAAGTCTTAATAGTGTAGTTTAGGAAGTACATGTAATATCGTATTAGAGATTTAGTAAATTATCTTTCTTTTAATTCAGTGAATATCGCTGAAAATTAGTTTCTATATTTTTAATCAGACTTTAGGAAAACTAGTTGGATGGTTAAGTACTCTATATATTGCTACTTTACTATATAGTCTATTTGATTCAAAATTATAATGCTCTCTTTGTTATAATAATTACTTATGACAATGTTATTTTATAAAAGTTTTAAAAGTTAACAATTATTGTTATCTTAATTTAGAAACTTGCCACCTGGATTATATTGAAAGAAATTAAAGGTAATCCACTTGTTTAAATTTTGACGTTAATGGAAGAATCTCCATATGATAAACAAATATATTACTCTAAAAAATTCTGTCACAAGTGAATAAAATTTAAAAACAATGGTCATGAGTAAGTTTATTAGATACACTAAATTTTAAACTTTCTTTTCAGTTTAACTTGATAAATAACAAGTAAACATCAAGAAACCTCAGTAAAGTAATTTCAGAAAGAAAATGTTTTTCCCAAGATATGTTCGCTGTATAACGGAAGAATAGAACAGGAATTATATCACATAGCAATTCTGAAGTCTATGATTTTGAATGAGTTTTAGAAGAACTCTCTGGGAACAATGTAATAAAGTAAAATCGAGCTATGTCAAAGATCCAAAACACATTTGAAAAAGTGCTCAAGACGAAATGCAGCGACTTGTATACAAAGTTATCTCTCTGTGCTCTCCTAAAACCTTAAGAGATTTTTGTTTATATGGACAACTTTAGTGGTTAAGTTTAAAAGAGTATTGCTATTTGAAACAAAAACTTAAATTTACTAAACTGAGTACTTGAGCGTTAAACCAGTTCTGGTCCTGTTGGTGTCCATTTATTGTCGCTTTAATAATTATCAGAAAGGAATTTTGTAATGTTTGCGATACATATCGTTATACTGTGTGTATGTAATGTCATTCTAACTGGTATTGTATGTTTCAGTGGATTGGGATCTTTTCATTCGAAAATCCTGTCATTTTATGAAATATTTCTGAAACTATTTTTAATTAGTTCAAATAAGAAATAAAACTAAATTAAACCTCCATGAGTGCTACTTTTACCATATGGAATCTCATGACATGCACCAGTTCAAAAGGAATCCTAAATAGTACGTCCTGGAGAACACTAACATGTTCATGAATTTGCTTTCTTAACTATAAAAACAGTCATTCACTGGCTTGCAGTTTAATTTTACAAGTTATATACAAAGTTCGTTCCAGGAAATCTTGATCAAGACATCAACTCTTAAGCGCGAATGAATTTTTGATAAATACTTTAACATCAAAAAATATTTTGCAAGAATGTTTGTCATATATTTAATAAACAGAATTAGTTCGTGAATATTTGGGTATTAAGCTCTTATAAAACCACTATGTACGTACATCCTATACATTATTAACACCAGTAGTATGTACGTACATCCTAAACATTATTAACACCATTATGTATATACATCCTAAACATTATTTTTGTAACTTAATTTTCTAACAAGTATCAATGTGTTTGTTTGTTTTTTATAGCAAAGTTACATCGGGATATGCGAGGTTCTGTCCAGGAGGAATCGAAATCCTTGATGTTAGTATTGTAAATCAGTAGACTTACCAACAAGTACCAGCTAGGAAAAATAAATAAAAGAAAATTCGATCCAGAAATAGAGCGAATGTTATGTAAAAGATAAAAGGGCCGAGTTTCTTTCGGTATGAAACAACAAGTCTGGACAAATTTTAATAAACTATTAAAATTTACTGCCCCAAATATATATGTATAAACAGTATTCTTGAAGAGTCCCCCTCAGGCACAGCGAGTAAGTCTACCAGTTTACATCCTAAAATCTAGGGTTCGATTTCCCTCGGTGGTCTTGGCAGATAACAGGATGTGGCTTTGCTATAAGAAAACACACAGAGACACAGTACTTTTAAGCAAACTTAAAATTTCTGGAACCTCTCCTTAAAGATTATAAATCGCTACACCTGGAGAAACAGTTTAATTAATATTATTGTTGATTTTCTAAATTAAGTATACTGAAACTTCGGAAGCTATGATTGTTATAAATACTTATTAACTAAAAAAAAACTACAGAAATCTGACTAGGAATGTTTGCACATTTCGAACAATAAAAGCCGTTTAACTTCAGTGACTTCGAATGTTACTATTTCTTCGAAGAAATTATATAGTGTGCTTAGTGAATAAGCTACTTAGCTGTCGAGAGAAGTGTACCGTTCTAAGAACACAGAATTAATTCAATCTCCGTAATCTGTCGATAAAACATTCAGTTTCGAATAAAATAAAACACCCAGTATTGTTTTTAAGTTCGTAATTCATTTTTTAACATAACTTATTATTTGTACATTAAAACACATTTGTTTTAAGATGGAAATTTGTGCGTATCAATCTTGTTAACAAATATCATAAATTTGATACATATTGATATTCTGTTAACTTATAACTTCAAGTTCAAATATTCGGCCGTTTAAAATCGTAATGCGTAACATAACATATGTAACGTAATATTTGTTTGTTTGTTTGTTTTGAATTTCGCCTAAAGCTACACGAGGGCTCTCTGCACAAGCCGTCCCTTATAAAGGGAAAGAGCTAATTATCACCACCTACCGCCAACGTTTAGGCTACTCTTTTTATCAGCGAATAAGGGGATTGAAAGTCACATGATAACGCTCAAACGGCTGAAGGGGCGAACATGTTTGGTGTGACAGGGATTCGAACCCGCGACCATCAGATTACGAGTTGAGTGCCCTAACCACCTAGTCATGCCGGGCCACCGTAAATCAAAGACTCGTCCGAAAAAAATTATAATGTGTAACATGTCTTATTCCTTTTTTATTTGTAATTCAACATTATAATACTCCACGCTTACACCTGAGCTACTGGAGACATCCATATTGTACACAGTGTCATATTAGGTGCACCACATGACCGTTCCGGAAGATGATGACTACCTACGAGATTTTACATCCATTCTGAAAAAATCGAATCTGTTTTTGCTTACAAAGGTACACATTTGCGCCCATATGGGTTGGCGTTATGTGCGGGCTCGCACTTCCCGTGGTATAGCCTTGGTTGCAGATCAGTATGAAAGAACACGTAAATTTAAGAACAATGAATTTAGCTAGTGCATATATTGGAAAACGCCTTAGGTGTGTGTGGCTGTGTGACACGTTGTCAATACAAATTATTTCAAAATCTTAACTAAGAACAATGCAAGGGTCGCAGTTTATCCAAGCTTATCCAGCATATACATTCCAGCTTAAATAAGTAGAACACACCCAAATATGTTATTTTTGTAATAACAGTATTTTAAATGTCTGAAAGTTTCGAAAATATATATTTTTATGAAGATGTATGTGAAGACACGCGGTATAGGAAAATATAGTTACTTCTTAGCTTCTATACAATATTTACCTTGTATAATTAAGCATCGGTTTCTGTGTTCTCAGATACGTATATAAAATATGACTGACATAAGATAATGATGCTTGTTAGACTGGTGATTTTTTTAAATAATATTTTCTAATTATAATTTAAAATTATTTAAGACATTAAACCATCACATTGGTATCTGATTTGCCGTAAATCTCTATGTTCCATGTCAAAGTGAAAGTGTCGATTCTGGCTTGTTAAGTTTTTTTTCGTGTTAAATATAGAAATATATAAAAAAATCAAGTTACTTAAAGATGCTAACTGTAACAAAAAGTAAATAAATTTATATTCCAATCCCACATAAAAAAATACTGATGCAGTAGAACGTAATGAATTATGTAAGAGGACACGAATGTTCATTCACATGCATATATATGTGATATTTTAGCGATGATATCTAATCAGAATTGGGTACCGCCACAGCTGAAGTTTCGAATAATCGTATTAATGACATTAAGTTAAGCCTGACGTCTAAAGTTATATTTCGAACATAACAGATGCTGATTAAATTATATATTCTTATAAGGGTTCAATTTATAGTTTGAGAAATTCCTATTAAATTTTAAATCTAATAAGGTTCATTGGTTTAGAGTGTTATCCAAACATGGATAAAAGTAGACTGTTAGCACATTTTACGAGAAATTCAAGGCTTACAACATAGATCTGAAACAAGTCAATTATTTATTGAAATAAATAAATATCTAAATACATTCGCCAAGGTGTAAACCTGTATGTACACATATACTTTCACAGCTATTTAATTTCTTGTGGTTACGTGCACTTGCAAAGCGATAGATTGTGCAAAAATAATATTTTATTTTTTCACAGTAATATCAGTATTATTGTTGATTATTAAACATTCCTTAAAAAAACAACAAAAAAGACATTCAAAACCAGCATACCCAAGCACACAATACAATATTTCGTCAGGTAGGCTTATCCAAACATTACTTTTGTAAGAATTTATTGCCAGCCTTGGTAATATTTACTGGGATAAGAGAAAGGAAGTGGTGCCTTGAGGACGGGAGCAGCTACGGCAACCCTGGGAACGGCTGGAAGAGGGGCATAAGCTGGAGCAGCGACCACCTTTTTCACAACGGGACGGATAGGAGCAGCAGGGGCAGGAGCAGCAGCCTGGGAGTTGATTTCAACATCAGCGGGATTCTGGTTGGCGGTTCCAGCTTCGTTAGTTGAGATCCAGGCGCGGAAACCACCTTCATCAGCTGTGTATTTTACCTGACGGGTGGTGCCCCAAGGGTCGGTGTAGCCATAGGAACCCTGGACTCTACCGTTGCCATCTCCACTCTCTTGACGACTTTGTCTGGTACCGTATTCATCAACGGTATCGTAACCAGTGTCGTATGGGGTAGGGATGTTAATTTCCTGCAGAACAACAGGCAATTCTACGTTTCAAAGATAATTTGTGGATAGATTGTTCAAAATTAAACAGTTTTAGCAAAATATGTGATCGAAACATACTTTAACTATTGCCAGAGTCGTTCCAAGATCAAAGAGCTATACGTTACTCTCCAAAGACGATGATTACATTATATCCTGTCAGTTAACTAAATACACAAACGTCATTCAATATCATGCCAAAGAATATTATTTGAAACTAACATACAAACTAACTTACGTAAGCAGGTGCAGCTGCGGGTAGGTATCCAGCGAGAGATCCAGCAACAAGACACAGCAAGATCACGGCCTAAATGGTAAGAATGATGAATTTATTATATTAGTTTTATTTGTGTTCTGAGATTTACATTTAGAGAATAGTAACTAATACGTGTTGGAAATCAGCATTTTGTTTTGTTTTTGCAAACAGCCGACTCTTCGTTTAGGCTTAGTAACAGTAATTCTTTCACTTTTTTTAAAGCTTCATAAGTACGCATCTCATTTAGGTTAATGTTTCAAAATGTTATTAAGAATTTTAAAATCTTAAATTCAACCTGTTAATTTTACGTTCTTATTCACGAACTCAAACTAATAGCTTGGTAATGCATATAATCCAATAAAAACGCAATTTTCATCTTTTTCAAGTCCGTGATCTAACGTTACAATAACGATTTAGTTTTTAGGAAAGTTATAACAAATAAAAACAGTTAAGATACATTAAAATAGCATTAACAAATTATTACACGTTACTTTTTGATGTAAATGTTTTATTCTTAATGTGAATAATTCGTGAACACATTCTACATACTAAAGAACCCATCTCTAGTAGCGTGTGTGTGTGTGTTTATTTTTCGTTTACAAAAGCCACATCTGGCTATCTGCAGTGTTTACCGAGTGGAATCAAATCCCTAATTTTAGGTAGTAACTTCGTAGACTTACTGTACAAGCGGGAGACTCCCAGTAGCACAGTGATATCTCTAGCCCTATTCTACTAAAAATCGGGTTGCAATACCCGTAGAAGGCAGACCACAAATAGCTCTTGACGTGGCTTTAATCATAATAAGTAAGAACAACAGCTAACAAATTATTTTTCTGTTTTTAAACCATCTGTTTACAGTATTTTTTTAATTGTATTAAAGAACAACACACCACTTAAATTGTATGAAATTGCAAACTTAATGCTATTGTATAAAGTAAAAATCAATAGAATTGTTTAATAAAATATGCATGTTACCGATTATTTTTTCATCCAATATCTGCTGAATTGTTATTACATTTGATTAATGATAATGCTTACATACATATCTATATACCTATAACATACCTTTCCCAACATCTTGGTTATTTTGTTATAACTTTTCTTTAAACTTTCTCTGCAGAAATGTTTGGAAGATGGTGATTTCTATTGGATCATGCGTTCTTATATAGTGATGAGAATATGGGTCGATCTGTCGCTGAACAGCTCCACCCTTGCTTGGTATGCTTGACACATTTTTATCAGCTCACGTGAATTGTTGGATGAGGAAGAGAGTTAATGATGATGTAATTTTTACGTCATACAAGAATGGCTTTGTTTTCTTCCGGAGCATAAGTTAGCTTACATGAGTCTCAAATATCTGTTTTATAACAAATTGTTTATCTTATACTCGAAACATTTTTTATGTCATTGATCCCAGTAAATGTCACAATTCATAATTACCATAGCGGTTTCGATTCTTATGTATTCTGTCTCATTATATCGGAATCATATGTCTTTATTTTCGTGTTATATATAATTGGTATAAGAACGTTAGTTAAAGTAAATCTATTGTATATAGAAACTATGATATAAAGTATGATTTTTAATTAAGACTAAGACCATTATCATAGCTCTAATTCTATTTGAAAGAGATAAATAATTATATTCACTTGTCTTTTACAACAATATAAATCACATGTGGATTTTTTTAAGTCTGTATTAGCTAAGGTTTCAATACACATAAAAGCTGACAGAAGCAGAGAAACCACTATAGTATTGTATTACTATATAAATATTCAGTTAACGTTTAATTTACATAGTTTAAACAAATAAATACATGCAGATTAACAGCTAAAACATGATTACAGTAACTTACCTTTACCTTTAAGAGTAATAACGATAACCAGTTGTTGTGTAATAAGTGAAACACAAAATCTTAAGAATTATTCATAGACGTGACCGATTAGAAGGTTCACATCGTATTTTATTAAGAAGAAGTTGGTCTTGCATTTTATTTCTTAGATAATATATATAACATAGCAAACACAACCAGATTTTTAAGATCAGTTACTTCAACTCGCAATACGTTTAAACTCTTATACTTTAATTAACAATAACGTTCCTTGTATAAAAGAAAACAAGGGAGACGTATACATACATAAAATCTTAAACTGTATTAAAATGGTTTTTCATGTAATGAAACTGTAAAACAATCCAGTCCTTTGCAAGTTTCGTCAATAATATCATACCTATTAAGTTCAATTCAGTTTGAGGTTTATATAAAACAAATGCATTAAATGTGGTGGTTGTTTGTAATAAGATAATCATTGTGTTTTGTATTAAGGTTCTTCAGTGAATTTTCTTATTGATGATGTATCTTTAAAGTTGCAGTTTTTAACAATTGTTAGATTTAATGTTTCTCAAAATTAAAAAAAGGTAATAACAATTGGAAAGTTCAGCAACTGACATTCAAATCTTTCACTTTATGTTTAGGACTGCAGACTTCTAGTTAGCCTATCAGATAAGCTGGCTTTGATAATCTTTGTTTTGCTTTGATCACAAAATTTCAAAAATAACTAATGCAATATATGTGTAATATATTGTGCGCAAAATTTTCGGAACAGTTGCCTTAATAATTTGTGTAACTAGGCTGGTAAAATTATATGCAAACTCACTTGGAAATACAACAGTCTTTTTGTATAGGAAAATAAAATATTTACCAAGTTTGCTACTAATCGAAAAATGTATTTATTTTTCAAACAGGTATGAACTATTCGCAAATACAAGTGATTGGTATAACAAAAGTTTTGACGAAAGTGTTCAGTATAACAATTTTGTTTTCAAATTTATGTACACTTCTAAATATGCTCGTTTTACTGCGAAGATCTATGGAATTTTCAAGATTCTCAGAAGTTCCAGTGTACAAAGTTTTTTTATTTTATTTTCAATTGCATCTATAACTTGATCAAACTGCTAGAGTTGTGGGTCTGTAATCAGCAATTCCATGTTCGTGCAGTGTCGCGCTTTGCAGTTTGGGGCTATGGGTGTGTTATAAGAATGACGGTCAAATCCAGTTGTTCAATTAGAAACGTCCACGAGTTGGCGATAAGAGGTTTTGAGTAGCTGCGTTCTCTTTCAATAGTGTATCCTTTCAAAACTGGGACGGTTAGAGGACATAGGTCTAGAGTAGCTTTGGGCAAAACTCAACAAAACAACAACAACAAAAAATTCTATAGTTGCCCAAAGGGGTCAGCACTAGAAACAAAACCTAATTACGACTCACACATCTGGTGTTTGAGCACATTTACTAAGTCTGAACCCGCTAATTCATCAGTGAAGGTGTAAATACGTGCAAAACGTGGGTACCTTACCGTCAAAGTCCCTATCTAAACACTAGCCCGAGTTATTTGAGCTCATACACCAATTTTAGCCCCACTAGTGATAATTATTTAAATGCCTTTATTTTTCTTCATGTATTATTGCTATTTATTTAAAAAAAAAATCTATTTAGATCCGTATTCTTTTACTAATTCGTAGTTCTTTTTTTTATAAGAAATTCAGTACTAAAGAATCTGTGAAACTGAATTCAAGTTATTAAAATCTGTTGTTCTATTAAATATTAAGCACCAGGGAGCTGTAGTTTAAAATATTTGTCTTTGTTTGTTTTCGAATTTCGCGCAAAGCTACTCGCAAACAACCTACGCCAGCTGTTCTTAATTCAGCAATGTAAGATTCTAATTTAGCAGTGTAAGACAAAAGGGAAAGTAGCTATTCATCACCACCCACCGCCAACTTTTGGGCTATTCTTTTACCAACGAATAATGGGATTGACCGTCACGTTATAACGCCCCCACGGTTGAAAAGGCGAACATGTTTGGTGTGACGAGGATTCAAACCCTCGAGCCTCGGATTACGAGTCGAGTGCCTCAATCATCTGGCCACAGTGGGCTCAGTTTAAAATATCCTGGAAAGCAACGAGCTGCTTAAATGATTATGACTAAAGCGAGGTTTAGTGAGAGTAGAACGGCATTTCTTCTTTACCAAAGAGAACATGAGAATATTACAAGATTGAGAAGCAAAGAATCAACATTTCTATACTCAGCACGATTTTAAAGTCACTCAAAAATCTCACATTAAAATAATTTATACGCATTTTATAGCATTTCTTACGCTTTTGGTAATATTTATTTGTTTGTTTTGAATTTCGCGAAAAGCCACGCAAGCCGTCCCTAATTTAGCAGCGTAAGATTAGAGAGAAGGCAGTTAGTCAACACCACCCACAGCCAACTGCTGGGCCACTCTTCTATTAAAGATGAATGGGATTAACCATAACATTATAACGCTCCCACGGCTGAAAGGGCGAGTATGTTTGGTACGACAGGGATTCGAACCCGCAACCCTCAGATTACGAATCGAGTGCTTTAACTGCTGGACCTTGTTGAAAGTTGAATTTAAGTTTAATATCTTTTTAAATGTACATACAAGTATATGAACAAATGGGCTACGTAAATGAAAAAAAACTTCCTATAGTTATATAGCTGTATAGTTAATTTTGGTTGGTTGGTTGGTTTGGTTTTTGAAATTTCGCACAAAGCTACTCGAGGGCTATCTGTGCTAGCCGTCCTTAATTTAGCAGTGTAGCACTAGAGGGAAGGCAGCTAGTCATCACCACCCACCGCCAACTCTTGGGCTACTCTTTAACAACGAATAGTGGGATTGACCGTCACATTATAACGCCCCCACGACTGGGAGGGCGAGCATGTTTGGCGCGACTCGGGCCCGAACTCGCGACCCTCAGATTACGAAGCGCTTACTTTAACGCTCTAGGCCATGCCAGGCCATAGTTAATTTTAGAGAACAGACCTAACGACGTGGTTACAATTTAGTGTTCAGGAGTGGTTATTCCTAGACTAGATTAACTAAAAACGCGATTTTTTGTGAAGCTAATCCTAAAATAACTGAAAGGTTAATCGTAGAAACTGGATTTCTACTTTCGTTATTTAAACGAGTTTACGGCTTTATCATCACATGTTGACAATTATATAAAAATTTTAAAAAAATCCGCACCTTAGTTTCAGTTTTCGTATAGGTTACGAGATTCATAGGTTTGCTGAATTAATAGTGAAACAGTGAGTTGAAAGATGTCTAGAAAGTGAAAAAAAGCAAAGAAAGTGACGAAGAAAGATTAGGTCAGAGCTTTGTCAAGAAGTCAAGCCTGAAGTAAATTCAGTTTTTAAACTGTTTCAACTTGTTTTTCATTGAGAAAAAAACTGAATTAACAAAAGCAAATAACATTTACTTTATTTTCATAAATCTAAGTAGAATATTTACCTAAAACAGCTATCATGTAGCTCATACCAACTAAATACACCCATTATTTCACACACAAAAAGCTGCTTCAAAACTTCACCTGATTAATTCCACCCATTTTCTGATTGAGTAAAGATTTAAGACAACGTTAAATTTTGATATCCAGCTAGACAATGTATTTTCTCAAATATAATTGATAAGAATGACATATCTATTTTGTATTCATATGTATTATGAACTGCATTTTTGCCTATTCTAGGTTGAGCCTTTATATACATATTTATAGAGTTTAAGATAAATTTCAGATCATATTAGTCTTTCTGCAAGTTTTATAATAAATTAAAATTTATTGTAATTGGCACTAAATTACTTGTATGCATATCAAGAGAATTATGTTCAAATGGTAAACTTGATAACAGATTTTTCTGCTAATTTTAATATTATTACATTGAATGTAATAATGTAAACCAGCTCTATTCCAGGTTAAATGGTGATAAATTGATGGCTAAAATGAAACTCAACTTATCACTTTGTAAATAAACGTGAAATTTCTTCCATCTAAATCTGGTTTTATCAAAATGATAACTTTAGTCTAGTAGTTTTACATCATTTATCGTATATTTAAAATATAAATCGATAGATTCTTTAATCCGAATACTGAAATGATTAACAATCAGTTACACTTGGTTAAATGATCAAAACAACAGATATGATAATACCACAATTCCAAAATTTAAAAAAAATCATAATTTTTAAAGGGCATTGATTTATAAATATTCGCAATAAGAAAAACAATATGGCAATAGAAGATTGTATATCATGCAGTAAAAACTGATTTATTCTTACAATTTTTTTGTTGTTGGTAACTTGAAGAATAATAAGATGGAATAAGGGATGGACTGCAAAAACAAAATTAGTGAGTGTAGCTCAAGCTGCTTTGCATAAAACAGTCATAAAATATTACATGTGATTGCGACTCGAAACGTTTAATATAAAAAAAACGTTTGTAGTTTGGTTTTATAGCTCATAAACCTTTGAAAATTTAGATGTCATTAGTTATCTATGCTCGAAAGAATAAGACACGAAAACGGAAAAAAATGGGGTTGTAATTTCTTGTTGTCTTTTCATTTTATGAATAACTTAATGCATTTCAGCTTTAACTTTGAATAATATACTTTTTCTTCGATGTATTGTCTTGTTTAGATTACATAATCATAATAAAAACATTAAACTGTTTACACGAATTTTTGTTGTCTAATCATACTTTCAGTGGTTTCTTATGTGTTCAGTTTATTTTGGAAGAAATGGTCAGCTAAATTTTGAATTAGGGAAATATCTTCTGACCTCGTTGTATAAACAAATATTTAATTAGATGTGGTAAAAAATCATATATATAAAGTAAATTCCGTGTTCTGATGATATTTTTACTAAAGAGAAAATAAAACATATATCGTTACAAAAATACTCCATTAAAACTATAAATATCGATAGCTACAGATATTAATTTTACACTAAAATTATTCCAAAAAATGTGCCTGCAATTCTAAACATCAAATGTGTAACACTAAACACATTCACTTAAAATAAGTAGCAAAGGAGAAACCATCGAATGTCGTAATTTTGCCTTTTAACATTACTTAAAAAACAAATGAAAAAAGCTAAAACGAAAAATAAAGAACCAGGAGATTTGATACAATTCAGTAAAATATTTCCCTTCAGATTATGAATTTTAATACTTGCGTACTGATCAAAATTCGTAATTTATTGTGTAATAACAAAGGAAGATTGAGATAAAAAAATCATTGCCTTTAAAACCCAACCATCTACAACATCTACTTCTATATTCAGGCCTGGCATGGCCGAGCGGGTTAAGGCGTGCACTCGTAATCCGAGGGTCGCGGGTTCGCGCCGCGTCGCGCTAAACATGCTCGCCCTCCCAGCCATGGGGGTGTATAATGTTACGGTCAATCCCACTATTCGTTGGTAAAAGAGTAGCCCAAGAGTTTGCGGTGGGTGGTGATGACTAGTTGCCTTCCCTCTAGTCTTACACTGCTAAATTAGGGACGGCTAGCACAGATAGCCCTCGAGTAGCTTTGTGCGAATTTCCAAAACAAACTTCTATATTTTTTATCAAAACTTTAAAAAAATCGTTTTCAAAACAATTTCTCAGATATTACTAAATCCAAGTTTTCGTCACCGAATCAATTTCTTTCAGAAATCTATTTTTTTCAAATGAAACCAGTTCGATACATGTAATTAAAGCACTTCTGTGCTAGATTTAGTAGATGAGTTATAGATATTTTGTATTTGTTGATAGAACTAAAACACGTAACACTGTGAGCAATACATCGCTCAATCAGTTAAATTTAATATTATGCTGCATTAATTTATTAGATTTTATTGAAGAAAACCAAAATTAATAGAAGTGTCTTTCTTTGATTTCAGGTTTGTTATAAATTTTATGGATGATCTCGATGGTAATCATTTTTAATCCAATGTTAAGTTACATATATATTTCTTCATGTTCACACAATCTGGACATCTTTTCATAATTATTTTGGTGTAACTGTTAAATGCTGAATAAAATTTAGAAAAATAAAAGAAATTTACAATTTTAAGCTACGTTACAATATGCTGAAATATTTCTTAAAATTTTACTTTGAAAATTCGTCAGTGCAGGGACATAATTTTCTTTGAGATTTTACGAAAAGCTCACTCGCTCTGATTTATTTTGATAAAATGTAGCAATATGTTTCAAAATTAGATTTATCATACCTTTATGAATGTTGTACATGGTGATATTTATCACTACCGTGTTTATGGAATTAGGTATGAAATTAGTTTTCCACCTAAATAATAGCAAATATAGTTTGAAATAACAATTACAGTATGTAACAAAATGTTCACCTTTTTTTTTTGTTCCTGGGCAGAAAGTGTTATTTCTGAAATGCTTATGCCTAAAGTAAATGAAAAAGATTTATTTTTTCTTCAAACTTTTCTTTTATGACTTGGGTAATGAAATTTTCAAATTTACCCATTTTCCAGAACATTTCAGGTATATTCAGTGCTGAGTAGCTTATAGAAAATTTTCTCGAATTTACAAGAATTTTCAACAATCTTTTAGAATTTTCTAGAATTAATATAATAATATATATTCATTGGCTAACCACTTCAGTTTAGTTCTAGCTGCTTAAGTAAACACAAATACCGATCTGATTTTATCAGAGATGGCATCAAGAAGTTACAAGCGTTCTCCATACTCATTCTACTATGTATATGACCAATTTATCAAGACAAGAGCGAAAACGTACTCTGCGACAACATCTGCTGAAATGTGTAAAACCTACAACGCATATATCAGCATGCCTGTCGGGGATCAAGTCAAACCCTCAGCTCCTCATTTTATCAGCGAAATCTGCAAAAAAAACAAACTCGACAAGATAAGACGAGCAATTTTTCCTTGTTTCAATAATAGGATTTTATATTGTACAAATGTTAGACCTTTTAAGATTTAAATATCTTTTTTAAATTTCCAATAGTATAGAAAATATATCACATATAAAATATTTTGCATGAACCTCTTACGCATAAGTTGCGGATTAAATAAACTTATTCTTCATAATAACAATTTTATTTTGTTTTTTTGCACGGTGGTAAAGAGGGAAAAAGAGAGCCATGAAGTTCGCTATTCAAAGAATATCGCATGAACCCACTGACCCACCAAACTATTGCTACATTTGTATAGTGAACTCTTCCAAACGTCGGGCTGGCAAGAATGCATCTACCATCATGTATCATCCATCACTCCAGTGCCATTCTGCCCTGAGCTAACTGTACCCACTCCACCAGAGAGAAAGCGGCCATCCTGAGAAGAAAACAGCAAATCAGAAAATAAGATAAACGCTAAAGTTCCAGGTTACAATTTCAGAGGTACAGCTGGTCAGTGAAATCCCTACTACCCCAACCAAAAATACTTCAATATCTGATTAGAAATCTCGGTCTAACAAAATCGAATGCCGAGATTTTTAGATCTAGGCTCAAGGAGTGTGATTTTTTATATGAAAGTATGCAAGTCACAAGTCAGAGGAGGCTTCACCGATATTTGTCCTAGCTTCTTCACTCGTCAAGATAGGCTTTGCTTCTACCACAATGTATCTGGTCTGTGCCTCAAAGCTGTGATGCTTCATAACGGGAATAATTATTCGTCTCTCCTCCTGGCTCATTCCGTACACCTCAAAGAGTAATACAACTTCAATAGAAGCCTTGAAGTACGATTAGTATAGCTGGGAAGTTATCGGAAACTTCAAAATGATGGCATTCCTGATGGGTCTCCAAGGAGGCTTTACCAAGTTTCCCTCTTATATTTGCCTTTGGGACAGCAAGGACACCGTACTGCACTGCAACAGAAAGCACTGGTCACAACGGACCGAGTTCTCTGTGGGGAGTCACAATGTCAAATGTGAGCCACTAGAGGACCTCCAGAAAGTGTTGTGCTTACCATTGCATTGCACATAAAATTAGGTCTTATGAAACAATTTGTCACAGCTCTTGATAAGGAGTTGCAGCCTTTAAGTATTTTCGAGACAAAGGTTAAAACTGGTGTTTTAGTTGGGCCACAAATAAAGAAGATCCTGGAGTGCACAGAATTCCCCAAAAAGCTAAGTAGGAAGGAAAAGAAGCTTAGGGCAGCTTTATCGCAGTGGTTCGGGGCTTCTTGGGCAATCACAAGACCGGAAATTATGTAGAACTGGTTGAGGCTTTAGTGAAGAACTACAGCAAAATGGACTGCAGGATGTCCCTGAAAATCTTTATCCTTGACGCTCATCTTGATAAATTCGAAGGAGAACATTGGGGCATACTTAGAGGAGCAAGGCGAGCCCTTCCACCAAGATATACTGGACTTTTAACGCCGCCGCCAATAAGCGTTTAACGAAAACATGATGGGAGACTATATTTGGGGGTTGATAAATGAAAGTGATTTACATTACAATCACAAATCTCGAAAACCTACTCACTTCTTAACACTTTTGTATAACTTTAGTATAAATACATATAAATATCAATTTATATGTTGTTTAATCAGACTTTATGTAAATGAAAATGTGCAAATGTATTGGTTTTTACATAGAAAATAAGTTAATTTACAAACTACGTTATTCTAGACACAAGAGCAAAGTTTGAAATGCATAATGCCATTTTCTCTACTTTTACAACATAAGCAATTAAGTTTGTTTGGAATTTTGCGCAAAGCTACTCGAGGGCTATCTGCGCTAGCCGTCCGTAATTTAGCAGTGTAAGACTAAAGCAGGGGTCACCAAATTTAGGCCCTCCAGTTCATTTTTGTCCCGCCCGCCAGCAGTTAGCCGCTTGGAAATAAAAAGTGACATTTCATCAAATGATCGACTGTCATAACAAAATAAATCACACCGATGGCGCTTTAAGCTGGCAAACACAAAACGTTATGATAAGAAGTAACAACTCTGTTACGCGCATTTTTAACCAATAAGAAAATTCTTTCGTCTTTGCTGCCCGTTTATTCATATCAAGGCACGTATCTATGAAAGCATTAGGATTTCGAAAACAAGTACAGACTTAACCCTCGCCCCATTGACTCGTCTTGTAAATTCAGCGGTCTAGGGTAACCGCTTCAACAAGCTTATTTCTTTTAGTAGTCGAGTTATGCGTTTTTCAAAACTCGTTCTTAGGTAAGTGTCGCGGCAAACGTACATTTCAATATATTTTGTTTGTGCGTTCTCGGACCAGTACAATACTTTTCTCACAGCGTTCTGTTTTTTTATTTTCAGATCCTGTTTTTTTTCACCCATCGTTATGGCTGCTTTTAAAAGAAGAAAAGTGGACTCTGAGTGTCATGTTTTCAATGAAAAATGGGGAGAAAAGTCTTCTTTGTGGAAACAAAAAAACAGAAAGCTACGTGTGTGATATTCACCGAAAGTGTTGCCGTTTTGAAGGAGTACAATCTTTAACGTCACAAAACATCTATCAACATATTTGAAATTTTCAGGAAAGTTTTGTTCTGAGACATTTGAATCCATGAAACGTGTTTTTGAATCTCAAAAGAATCTCTTCACGAGAAAGTTTGCTAAAAATGAGTCTGTCACTTGTGCAAGTTACAAAATAGTGCATGGGGTGGCCGAACGAGGAAAACTTTTTACTGAATGCAACTTCATTAAAGAATGTATGATGGAAGCAGCAAATGAGCTGTCCGGAAAAAGCCAATTTCTTTGAAAGTATCAGCCTTTCAGCAACTTCAGTTGTACGGAGAGCAGAAGGAGTCGGAAGTGCACAAAACTTTGCAAGACTATAACCTTCAGTGGAATAAAGAAGTAAAGAAGGATCTGGTGGGGTTCATCAGGAAACAGTAGGAAGATCTTCAACTCTAAAGCGCTCTGTTCATACACTGCATCACACATCAGCAAGCACTCTGTGGAAAAGACTTAGATATTTCTTGTGTACTGAAACCAGTAATTTCTGCAGTGAACATCATTCGGGGTCATGCACTTAATCATTGCCAGTTCAAGGCGTTTCTTGAAGAAACTGATTCGGATTTCTGTGACTTGCGGTGAGGTGGCTCAGCTGCGGTAAAGTCTTGTCTGGTTTTCATAAACTGAGAAGAGAAATAGATATATTTATTATTTAGAAATATAGAGACGATCCACTTCTGTCGGACCCAACCTGGTTGTCAAAGTTGTTATTTTGGGTTGATATCGCATCCCACATGAATGAATTGAACTTGAAACTTCAGGAGAAGAATAACCTTGTTTGTGATCTCTGTAGAATCATTAAAGGCTTTCGGAGTAAGCGGTCATTGTTTGAAGAACATTTGGAAGGAGGAAATCTCTCTCATTTTCAGTATTTCAATGAGTTTCATGCTGGAATCACAGAAGATGTCAACCTGGAGTTTCAGAAAAAAGTTATTGCTGATTTAAATAAGCATTTTTAGAGAGATTTTTGGATCTCGACCAAATCGAAAGTGACATTCTCCTTTTTCAGAACCCTTTTGATTGTGTCATTGATGACGTGCCAGTGGAACTTCAGCTGGAGGTCATCGATTTACAATTAAATGACTTGTTGAAAGCAAAACGTAGAGAGGGGCAACTTATTGAATTTTGCAGCTGCATACTTAAAGATGATTTTCTGAAGCTGAAACAGTTCGCATCTAGTATGGCATCAGTGTTCGGAACAACTTATGTTTATGAACAATCATTTTCAAAAATGGAGTATGTGAAGTCAATACATCGAACCAGGTTGACTTATGAACATTTGAAAGCAAGTCTAATGATAGGATGCAGCAATTCAAAACCGAACATTGAAGATATTTGAAAGCCAAACACCAGTTTCATAAATCTCACTAAGGTTTTTGCGGCTTAGTGAAATTCAGATATGTACTCACTATGTGCGATGTTGTTACGTTTTTTTTTTATGTTTTATGTAGACTGAACGCAACAGAAAGTCACAGATAACAGCTTGTATAATTTATTACAGTAAACTAATATGTAAGTAACAGATATAACGTAAATTATATATTAACAATGACAGATATTCAGTTTTAACATTCAAAATCAATTACAACACAAAATGGTACTGGCCTGTATCTAATATAATGATCTAGAATGAAAGTCCAGAAACAATTTACAGTTCAATAATTTTGATTACGTTCCTTTTACGATGAATGTCCCAAATTTGTTGTTTTCCAATTTGCCTCGGTTTCTCTTAAACAGTCCCGTACGTGTCGACCCTCAGCACAACCAGTAATTCAAATGAATCGCAAAGATTGATGAAACAAAATCACAGTTTCTGTAGATCTAGCTCTAGTCACAAAGTTAAGTTGAATAACCACACAGCGAACGTTGAAAACTTCTCGAACAAAGACACTATTTCTTGGATTAAATATAAACTAATGACTGACTCTTCTTCTTTTCAATAAAACTAATGTCTGACTCCTTTCTTTCTCGCATCTTCGTCTGTTTATATATTTGTAGGCCTCTTTTCTCGAACATTCATCGGAACTTCGACAGAGTAATCTGCGCAAATATGTTTTTGCACGAGACTCTACGTCTAGACGCTAGGCCGCCAAACATTTCCATTTATAGTCATATATTTGATCTACCTAATTCTAGAAAATTCTAAATGTTATTTTAAATAAAGAACAACGTATTTTATTGTTTAAATTTTGAAACAGTAATATAAATATGGAAATATAAATAATAGATATGGAAATTTAAACACAACACGACATGTTGTCGTTTACAAAACATTTACATGACATTTACATAACAGATGTGACCATTGTTTTTGCTAATGTCACCTTCTTTGATAACTTTTTGGCAAATAAAAATGTTTTCTGTTTGTTTTTTATTATGTGTGTGTGTATTGCATGCTACTTTCACATGGCTAATGTGGCATCCTAAACTGAGTGTTGTGTCTTTTACAAAGAGCTTTCGTTCTAGCTTATGAGTATTGAGCATAATGATCATGCGGCCCACGCTTCTCATTTCTCAAGTAATCTGGCCTCCTGTGGAAACAGTTTGGTGACCCCTGGACTAGAGGGAAGGTAGCTAGTCATCACCACCCACCGCCAACTTTTGGGGTACTTTTTTCCAATGAATAGTGGATTAGCCGTCACATTATAACGCCCCCAGAGCGAGATGTTTTGTGCATTCGAAATTCGAACCCGCGACCCTCGGATTACGAGTCGAACGCTTTAACGCGCTTGGCCATGCCGGGCCCGAGGCAATTAAGAAATAACACAATCTATTCAGGAACAAAATTTGTATCGCATAGTGTTATAAGAGCTGGTAACTGAAAATAATGAAAAAATGTAAGAATACCTTTTGCTCAAGATTAATCCTGCTGGCTGAGATATAAGGTAATAGTTAGTAATTGAAATGCTATTTATCTCAACTAGCATGTTGTAGTGTTAAACCAGCTGTCTAATAGTTAATTTAAAAAAAGGATAGTGAAGGCTAATAACTTGCAGACGTTCTAAAATTTTTGGTTTTGTAGCTCTAACATTTTACTAAGTTTGAAAGATTGAAATACTGAGATATCATGTAAATTCAAGAAGAAAAATCAAATGAAAATAAAGTTATTACTCATGAAATATATATATATATATAACTTTGGCTTCTGTCATTCCAGTTGTTTTACTGAAAATATTGGTAATCGAGTGTTTTTTGTTATTTGTTTATCATCATAAGACATATAACGTTATAACGTTGTAATCCGAGATTTAGTTTCAATTTTCGATTGCTTATTGTGTACTTCGAGCTTAACAACAAAACAAAATCAACTAAAACTGTTCAGAGTATTATTTGTATTTGAAGTTCTATACTTTTAGAGTTTTTGAATACCCTAACGCACATATTCACAAGTTATAAAGAATATAAATAAATTAATATTTTTGTATCAACCCTATGATACTGATGAAATAACGGACATCTTTAAAAACAACATGTTTAGATCACGAACAGTGAACCAATAAACTCACGGATATTTAGAAATCATCTTAGAGACATTTATTAGTATTACCAACTCAGCAACGGGTTAAAGCTTTGTTTTATATATGATTTGTCATTGGCAATCATATGTAAATACAGTAGAGACTTTGGTTCAATATTCAAACTTTAATGAATTGAGCAAAATTGCTTGTTCTCGATAAAACTCCAGTGGAAACTTAAAGGTTTGGTAAAGGAAGAAAGTAATTCTTTGTTTGTTTGTAATTAAACACAAAGCTACACAATGGACTGACTATCTGTGCTCTGCCAACCATGTGTATTAAAAGACAATTTCTAGCGTTTTAAGCTCAAAGACAGACAGACCCCTGTTCCACTTGAGGTTAAATATAAATTAAATATTCAGCAAAAGTTTCCTATCCGGTTCAGTATTATTACTCTCTCTAATCCTAAAGGTCTAATTTTACTCTTCTTGTTGGGTAATTTATGACCACATTAATTCATTGCTAAATGAAATAAGCCTTTGGTCTTGTGTGTCATTCTATTATTTCTTAAACTAAATAACAAATATTTAAGCAATGGATACTTTTCTTGTGAAATTCATTATTGCAAGTAATTTAATGAAATTGCAATGGTATGTTTTTTCTTTAAAAAATAAGCACAAAGCTGCACAGGAACTATTTGTGCTTTGCCCAGTACGAGAATCGAAACCCGATTTTTAGCGTTGTAAATTTGCAGACATATCTTCGTCTCATTGAGTGAGAAGCAATTGCAAAGTAACATTATAAATTAGTCATAAGACATTTGTAGCACTAAATGATTCTCTTCTTTTAAAAATCTGTGTTTTGATAATTGTTTGGTTCTACAGACATCAAGATAGAATATATTTTCTTCGTTGTAACATAAAGAAAACACAAAAACTTTGTTTCTGAAAAGCCTATTATAGTTGTGGTCAATCCCACTATTCATTAGCAAAAAAGTAGTTCAAAAGTTGGCAGTGGGTGGTAATGAATAGCTGCCTTCCCTCTAGTCTTCTACAGCTGGATTAGGGACGGCTAGTGCAGAGAAACATTAAGTAGCTTTGCACGAAATTCAAAATAATAATAAAAAACACATTACTCGGTTTTTGATGCTTTAGTTGAGCATTTTCTTTACGATCTTTTGATTGTCAATTAGTAAAACTTTAATCTTTTCAAGATTCCTTATTGGAAGGAAATGTATTATCATTGTGAAAAAACGTTTCTTATTGAATCTATATATTAACTCTGAAAGACGAATTGCTGAAATTTTTAATTAAATTTGTTTTAATGCGCGTAAAAAGTTGTTGTAAAGTCCCACTCCTCAAGACGAAACACGCTTAAAGTTTTGGACTGGAATGTTTAAAGTCAATATGGGTCACTACGTCGCCCAGCAACCCCACCCTTCCCATATGCAGTTTCTTTTAACGCTGATGTAATTTGATAATGAGAGAAAGTATATTGCACCTGCTGGAAGTATTAATCCACATAATTAACCTACTATGTCTCTTTTATATGTAGGACATGATATACGAGAAACCCATAACAAAATAGAAAAACATTGAAAGTTCAGAAAAACTGGTCGAGACTCAAAGTGCAAATTGGTATAGAAAAGCATATATATATTTTTTTTTTATCAAAGTAAGTAAGTGAGGTTAGCACGCCCAAGAAAATTGTCAGTGTTGTAAAAATAAGCTTCAACTACGTGATTTAGGACTGTTTTCTATTTGCTAAAAGTAAATATGTGTATATAAGTTAAAGTCACATACAGGTTGTTTTTGTTGTTTAGCTCAAAAGCTAAACATGAACTATTTTTGCCCTTCCCATCGCGAGCAATAAAATCCGATTTTTAGTGGATAACTTCTCGGACTTAACACTGAGTCACAAGATGGCATCACAAAGAGAAGTTGCGCTTTACATTAAAAAATCTTACATGTCGCTGCTAATAGCACAGTTCCTCTAACTTGCTACTCTGTGTGTATTGTTTAATATTTATGAAAAGTTAAGATGTAATCCGTGGATTATTTTATGGAAATATTATATTTTTTCAAGCAAGCCCGGTTGATATTACATAGATTACCAAATTGATGAAACTCTAGTCCTTATCAAAATGCAGTAGCGGATTTTGGGGGGGCTGGCGAGTCACCTCCCTACATCCGGGACTGAAATTACAAGTTTAATGTTCAAGTGCTCCTAACTTTATTATTAATTCACACTGGAAGAAAAGTTTTATGAACCTGTTATCAATTTCTGTCATAACAAACTTATTGTATTAGCTTCCCTTTTCACTTTGATTCTATAATAATGAATAAAATATTTGAATTAGGAGCAGAAAGATAATACCGTTATTGCTGCTTATTTAGGCATTTAAGTTTCATTCATGAATACAAAATATTGTTTAAAATGTAAAATATGAAGCACTTGTCTGGTTAAATCGTGATTGCTATGAAATCTGAGCGCCTCCTTCAATAATTTTTTACTTAAGAAAGCAACGATTTGACCAAAGTTATAAACAATTAAATGTGTACTATAGAATACATTAGTGATGGGAAATGTATGTTTCCAATCAGTTTTATGGAAATTGTACGTCACGTTATTTGTTCAGTTACTATTTTGGTGGCTTTAAGATACAAAATAATTTGGGTTGAAGAACAGTTCTAAATAAAGCATCGTCAATATCTGGATTATTTCCATTAATTACCGATAACGTATCCTGTGTATTTTACCTGAGCAATATTTGACCAATGTTCGTATTACGTGTGCTTCGTAACAGTTAAAAATATAAAATACGCTACATGATTCAACAATATTACTTAATTGATAGGGAACGATATATGTTTAAAGTGTAACGTTCTAAACATTAGGATACAAAAATATATAGCCTGGCATGGCCGAGCGCGTTAAGGCGTGCGCTCGTACTCCGAGGGTCGCGGGTTCGCGCCCGCGTCGCGCTAAAAATGCTCGTCCTCCCATCCGTGGGGGTGTATAATGTTTCGGTCAATCCCATTTTTCGTTGGTGAAAGAGTAGCCTAAGAGTTGGCGGTGGGTGGTGATGACTAACTGCCTTCTCTCTGTCTTAGCTGTCTTACACTGCTAAATTAGGGACGGCTAGCACAGATAGCCCTCGAGTAGCTTTGTGCGAAATTCCAAAAACAAACAAAAATATATTTAATAATCAAATTTACACTCTTTAATTAACCAGTATAAGTTCTTTAAAAAAAAAGAGATAACTTAAGAAAGTGTGTTATTAAATTATCATTAAAGTTTTAATTGTTGCTCAACAATTGACGTATATAAACTAGCAACACTATTAATCTCTTAAAATAAGATGTAATGAAACAATAAATAATATAGAATTATTTCATCATTTTTAAGAACAAACTAGAGATTAAAGACAATATGTGAAACAAGAAGATACTAGATTTAAAATATTTTTCTTAATTAATACAAGTTTATGTGGCTTGAATGAGCTACAGTTTAAAATGTGTAACACAGGTTAACATAATAAAACAAATACCAATGTAAAAGTTTCACTCTCCAATGTTAGCAGATGTTAAGCTTGGTATTATTAACTAACACAGCTCACCTTTTTCTGTATTAAGAGAGGATAAGATATAAGATAATTTTAACCCAGCTATATTGAACTCATAATTAATGCATATAATTATAAAGAGAAAATCGGGTCACCTCAGATTTTGATGATATTTACTGAAATGTTTAACAAATAATCTAAAAATGCAATTGTGGTGTTAGAAATAAATAACGAGATGTTATAATTTACAATCGTTCTAAAGTTTGTATTGTCTTTTTACTAGCTTTACTACATTATTTGATTTTAAACGTTTATAGATTGTGGTTTGATTCTAAGAGGAAAGGGCAAATAGAACCAACGTTGTTAGGCATATATTTGAAGGTAAACAACTTAGCAATTAACATGTACCCTATAATAGATATGGAATCGTTTCATATCATTCTAGCTTTTTACTAAATACTATTCAATGTTCCATTTCTTTAGATGATTCAAATAAGAATCTAAAGGTGATAAGTTCTGCCAATACCAAAACTTATTAATGCAAAGTATCTTAAAACATATCGTACAAAATAAAATCCATTGCTTTCAGCTAAGATATTAGTTGAACTAGCATAAAACACTCGCGCTCAAATGCATAGTTCTAAGAGACATCAGTATGTGTTTTCATTGGTCGTCGACTTCGCAGAAATTTCAGTTTAGCATCATCCAAAATGGGAAGGACAACCGAGAATATTAGGAAACTATTTGTTTCCCTTCATCCCGCAAGTGAAAAGTAGGTTTTTGGCCAAGATGCCTGAAGCTAGTAGATCGGTTTGATTTTAAAAAATTGGTTGAAGTTTCTTGCCATGAACTGTGTGAGTAAAAAACCTCAGAGCATTCGAGGGAAGGGGGGCAAGAAAGAGAAAAGAAAACACGTAGAAATAAACTCATTATCTTTATTTAATTTCAAAGTTACCGCAAGGGAGATCTTTACACGATAACAAATCATTTAGGACACATCCCTGGCGCCTAAGCACGTGTACCACGTTTTGTCCCGTTAGTTTGTGAGCAAGACCTTTACAAACTGTAATAAGTTCGTGTGCAGGTCCTACCGGGAAAGTTTTCTTTTAATTGTCGAACAACGACGTCAGTGGTGACAATCGTTTTTGTTGTTTTTTTAGCAATGTACATAGTCATTTGATAAATGCAATAAGTGATTACGAAGCTACATTATGTATTGAGCGAATCAGCATTCTAGGTTATTAAAATATGTTTATTTTATTTAAAGTTTAAATCGTCATGTATATCACGATACCAAAATATGCAATTCCAAGTTGTAAAACTCGAAAAATCTATAAAAAAAAGATATATTTTTATCGTTTTCTTAAAAATGAAGCAGATCTTGGGCCTATGCTTTTCGTCGAACAGACAGTTTCAATGTGGCCGAGCGCGTTAAGGCGTGCACTCGTAAGCCGAGAGGCGCGGGTTCGCGCCCGCGTCGCGCTAAATATGCTCGCCCTCCCAGCCGTGGGGGTGTATAATGTGACGGTCAATCCCACTATTCGTTGGTAAAAGAGTAGCCCAAGAGTTGGCGGTGGGTGGTGATGACTAGCTGCCTTCCCTCTAGTCTTACACTGCAAAATTAGGGACGGCTAGCACAGATAGCCCTCGAGTAGCTTTGTGTGAAATTCCAAAACAACAACAACATTCTTGAAGTGCTCCCCTCTAGTACAGCGGTTTGTCTCGGATTTACGACGCTAACATCAGCGGCTCGATTCCCCTCGGTGAGCTCAGCAGATAGACCGAGATGGCTTTGCTGTAAGAAAACGCAACATGTTTCTTGAAGAACGATTTTTTTTATTTAGATGAAAGTGAAGCTAATAAGTCATGATCGGAAACAGAAACGTAAAATTGACGTACCACAATAAAAAGTTTTCTTATTATCAAACCTTTACTCGGCGCTATAGCAACCAAAATAAAAAAAAAGAGAAAATTGAGAACAAAATGTATGGTGTATAACAGAAGAACATTTTAAAAAGTCAGTTTTGTTTTTCTTTGCAGCCAGACTCACAAGCATAAGTCTACAACAATTACAAAGAAACTTTGAAAAAAAATACGAATTGTTTTGACGTTTTGAAATTACGTGTTAAGCTTAAAACGAAATAAAATTGGCTGACATGGCTTAAAAAGGAAAACTACGCCTCGAAACAAAATTTTATATTTTGAGAAGTGAAGGGAAAAAAGGTAACAGCAAATAAATTGACAGAAGAAGAAAAAAAAATGTAACGTGAATGTGAGAGTTTATTTTTACTTCAAATACAGAATTTTTTGTTTTACTGAAAGAGAAAGGTTATTTCTTGGAAAAATATCCAAATTTTGCTTTAAGCGTCCTTACAGTCTGGAAGAAAATGTGCAGGATACTTTGTTCATAATGTTACACACTGTATGGTCTTAATATATTAAAAGACAAGTAAACACTGTACTTGTACACCAGAATTAATTTCTAGCTCACATCCTTTTGAGAAGCTCTGAACACTTTTATTTCATGAAATGAAAGTTGATTTACGTTTTGTATATAATGCAAGTAAAGATGTCTGGACCCTGTTAACAGCATATTTTGGCTCAGACGAGAAGTCTCATTATGAGCTGAAAACAGCCAGTTTGATGACATCTTCGTGAAAAGCACTCTTTTGGACGTGAACAAAACAGTTGAGAAACGTGGTTTTATTTTATAATTAGTGTATGTGATTCAAGTTAAAAACAATCGCCGACTGCAAAGTGAGCTTGATGTGTCTTCAGAAAATCCCGGTTTCTCCTATCCAACCAACCAGAAACTAATGTTTTATTTTCTGACATTCCTCGTATGATAAAGCTGATGAAGAAACTTTCTTCACATTATCAACTGATTCTGCATTGTGACAGTTATTATAAGGAAACTTTCTTCACATTATCAACTGATTCTGCATTGTGACAGTTATTATAAGGAAACTGATTTTAATGTTTTAAAAGAGAATCTTAAACGAGAACTTAAAAAAAAGCACAAGTTATCTTGGAAGAATTTTGCAGCAATGGGTCGCGACAAGTAAGACACAACTACAACAGTGCAAATATTTATTTAAAAAAAATATTTTCAAAGGTGTAAAAAATTCTAAAATAAAAATGAAGTAGAAATGGGAGCATCAAACAAATAAGAAAATAAAATAGAAATAGATGGATAACCTGAAAACAAGAAATAAAGAGATAAAATAGGAATGGACGGATAACCTGAAAACAAAAAGTAAGGAAATAAAACAGGAATGGATGGATAACCTGAAAACAAAAACTAAAGAAATAGAATAGTAATGGATGGATAACCTGAAAACAAAAAATAAGGAAATAAGATAGGAATGGACGGATAACCTGAAAACAAAAAAATAAGGAAATAGAATAGTAATGGATGGATAACCTGAAAACAAAGAATTTATGTTTTTTTTACACAGCGCAACATTAAAGTGGGCGTGACCGTTGTTCTTCTCATTTTAACTGCGTGTGTTTTTCTGTAACTTCGTAATTGTTCAAACAAACTAAACGAAGAGTGTATATAGGTAAATTTCTCTGTTGTAAACTTTTTTCAGCCACCAAATACAGATACGGTTAATAAATCAAGTGATGTGATTGTAACTAAATGTATGACATCAAAAGGGGGTATTTGACGTCGAACGTCAGACAGAAACTCCAATAGTCATCATTGCTTATAGGAGATATTGTAGCTGTGTGACTGGAAAGCTGCAAAACAAAATAACAATATCAAAACTGCTGATTTTTGAAAAATGTAAAATGTGGTGAGTATACTGATTTGCTGCTGATAAAACTCAATTTAAGTCTATAATTGAATCAAAGTTCAAGGTGAGACATAAGATTGAATTGGTGGAACGATTGCTCATAGATTTGTTTTGTTTGCACAAGGTTGCGAGAGTGACTGCTTTTTTGGAGGACTATCCCTATCGTAGCCATTTTAAAGCAGCATACAGAGCACGACCGTAAGAATAGAATATGATTACTAATATATTGTTGGTTTATTAGTAGTTTTGCAAAATGGTTACTGCTATTACTTGTTATTATCAAGGTTATAAGTAAAATGTTTTAGCCAAGGTGCATTTAGATTTATATAAGGAGAAAGCAGAAGAGAGGTATGCTTTTCCATAAACGTTAATTATTCCGTTAGTCAGGTAGTCAGACTGACACATTTGTGATTTCGTGAAAAATTTTATCTTACTCTAGAGACTTTCGAAAGTCCTTTAATAGCTTGTTACACTACAGTTGGTTTGTTTACTACTCAACAGTGTGTATAAAGTGCTTATAAAGTTTTGTTTACCTGCTGCTTGCAATGTGCTTGAGATTATGATTTGTATTGCACATATTGCACGTCTGACTTATTAGTACCATACTTACGATATAGCATTGTTAAGCCTATCTAGTATCACTTTTTTGAGTTACCAACTTAAATAGAGTTATTGAGATGATTAACAAACTGCTTCACCATAATGAGCTTCAAAATGGATAGTGATAATAAGAAACTTGTTAAAACTGCTAGTGGTATTTGTTTAAGATAAAAAATGAAACATTGAATACAAGGTCTGTTAAAAAAAATACGCGGACTGACGTCATAAAACAAAATGTACTTTATTTAGAAGTTACAGGTCTGGGACCCCTTCAAAGTACTCTCCTGCCCAACGCACACACTTATCACAACGGTGTTTCCACTTGTTGAAACAGTCCTGGTATGCTTCTTTTGTAATGTCCTTCAGCTCCTTCGTCGCATTTTCCTTAATCTCGGGAATCGTCTCAAATCTTCTTCCTTTCAAGGGTCTTTTGAGTCTGGGGAACAAGAAAAAATCGCAAGGAGCAAGTTCAGGTGAGAAGGGGGGATGAGGAAGAACAGTGATCGAGTGTTTGGCCAAAAACTCACGAGTTCTGAGGGCTGAATGGGCTGGAGCGTTGTCGTGATGGAAAAACCAGTCGCCACTCCTCCACATTTCTGGCCTTTTGCGGCGAATGGCGTCCCTCAGACGTTTCAGAACTTCAATGTAATAAAATCTGCTTCACTGTAAAGCCTTCGGGGAGGTACTCGTAGGGAAAATCACCCTTAGCATCGAATAAAACTGTCAGCATCACCTTGACCTTGGATTAAACTTAGCCAGCTTTTTTGGGTCTGGGAGATGTTCCACCCATCCACTGGGACGATTGGACCTTCCTTTCAATGTTATAACCATAAACCCATGATTCATCACCTGTTATGATCCTTGATAAGAAGTTTTCATCTTCTTCTGAATGATCAAGCAGTTCCTGACAAACCTGGACGCGATGGGCTTTTTGTTCGTCCGTCATCAGGCGTTGCACAAATTTCGCAGCAACACGGTTCATCTTCAATTTCTCGGTCAAAATCTCGTAACAAGATCCAACAAATATCCCACACTCTTCAGCAAGCTCCCTGACAGTCAGACATCGATTTGCCCGCACTAGGGTGTTGATTTTGTGGACGTGTGGGTAGTCAGTTGACGTGGAAGGACGTTCGGGACGCTCATCATCTTCAATGGACTGTCAACCATCCTTAAAACGTTCATGCCACTTGAAACATGCCGTACGCTTCATAGCAACATCACCGTAAGCCATGTTAAGCAAAGCAAAAGTTTCAGTCGCAGATTTTTCAAGTTTAACACGAAATTTCACAGCAAGTCGTTGCTCCTTCAGGTCATTCATTCTGAAATCCGCCAAACAAGAAAATCGCACTTCACTTAAAACTGCGTAGCTAATACAAAAATGAAGATATCTGCAATCGGGAAATGGCGTCGTAATAAGCTTATCTGTGCAAACCTAGCGACACCAAGCGGATTCCCCTGAAACCAGTTGGAGACGTGCATTTCAAACAGTCCGCGTATTTTTTGAGTAGATGGCCTGGCATGGCTAAGCGCGTAAAGCGTGCGACTCGTAATCCGAGGGTCGCGGGTTTGCGCCCGCATCGCACCAATCATGCTCGCCCTCCCAGCTGTGGGGGCGTTATAATGTAACGGTCATTCCCACTATTCGTAGGTAAAAGAGTAGCCTAAGAGTTGGCGGTGGGTGGTAATGACTAGCTGCCTTCTCTCTAGTCTTACACTGCTAAATTAGGGACGGCTTGGACAGATAGCCCTCGAGTAGCTTTGGGCGAAATTTCAAAAACAAACAAAAATAAACATATTTTGAACATACCTCGTACTGCATATCAAGTGGTGGAAAGTATGCAAAACTTCCATTTTAGGACGGTTTCTTGATATCAGTTAACAGTTTGAAAAACATGTCTAATATATCTGGAGAAAAAATAGACAATATGCTATATATTGACATGTAGAATTGCCGGTGATTATCTTGAAAGTTTTTTTCCATAAATTTGTGAATTTGAGCAATATTACAATTATATACTATCAACTATTCTCAACTGATATTAAAACATTCAGGTTTATCCTCTGAACGTTTTCGTTCTAATGAAGTGGAGTGGATATTTCGTGTCAGTATAAATGTGTGAACAAGCTAAGATGAAAGAAATATCTGCTCAGTCTAATAGTGATTATAATGAAGATTACCTTCAGGTGTTTATGGGGAATATTTTTAACGCCATGGAAGAGGAAATCAATGCTGAGACTGAATTTGAAGTAGAAGATTTAACACATGTAGCGGGTTGTGTTGGTTCTAAAAACATCAGATGTTCTCCAGGACTAAGCAATCAGGCTATGCTGTTTTTGTTTTTTTATTTTGCGCAAAGCTACACAAGTGCTATCTGAGCTAGCCTTCCCTAATTTAGCAGTGTAAGACTAGAAGGAAGTCAGCTAGTCATCACCACCCACCGCCAACTCTTGGGCTACTCTTTTACCAACGAATAGTGGGATTGACCGTGGCATTATAACGACCACACAGCTGAATGAGCAAGCATGTTTGGTGCGACGGGGATTGGAACCGTGACCCTATGATTACGAGTCAAACGCCTTAACCCACCTGGCCATGCCGGGCTCAGATTAAGCACCATCTTTCTCATCAGTATATTTGGATTACTACTTTTCGAATTGTGGGCCTTCTTACCCAACACCTGAATGGATAGAAGCTACGTATTTAATTGAAAGTGACATTATAAAAACATACCTCGTTTTAATGTTCAAGTCCCAGCTTGTTACCAAAGCGGCAGAGCTACTAAGTAGAAAGCATGTATCTCATTTAATTTACCAACAAAAATCTCAAAGAACCTCAAAACAAGAATAAAAAAATTAAGACAATACCTTTTAGTGTTGTTCTTGTAAGTCAAAGTAAGATAATCCTAAATTTTAATGTGTTCACGATATCTTCCTTTAGTAAGCTAGAAAGGAGAGTTTTTAAAAGTTTTAGCTGAGACAACAGTACTGTTGATATGCTAGTCCTTCAGTAAAACATATATTGTTGATTCTTACACTTGAGAATATTCTACAAATTTTCCGAATATGCGGGAATTTTTGCAATACACATTTAACAGTATAAGTTACGTGCATTTATTAACACATATTGACCTAAAAAAACATCAGTATCAAAACAAATATATTACAATAAATCCGTTAGAAAATACCTGAGATGGCGTAGATAATTTTTTACGTGTTTGTGTGTGTTTTCTTATAGCACACCCACATCGGACTATCTTCTGAGTCCACCAAGAGGAATCGTATCCCTGAATTTAGCGTTCTTCATCAGTAGACTTACTACTGTACCAGCGTGATACTTATAATTTATTAATACTAATCATTAATTAAATTAGATGACTTGTCAAATCATTGTTTGATAAGTAGCATAAGTTAAGAGTAAAAATGAATATAACAGTAAGTGTTAAACAAACTTAGTTCAAGTGTTAATGCTAGCAGCGAAGCGGAAAGAAAAACTTCCAAATATTAAATTAATTAGAAAATGCAGAAATAGTTTCCGTATACAAGTTATAAATTACTATAGACTTAAAAATGTAGGTTAGGAAAACTGATTCTTTGTTTTTAATTTCATGAAAAGCTGCACGAAGACTATCTGCGCTAACCGTCCTTAATTTATTTGTGTAAGACTAGAGGAAAGACAGCTAGGCATCGCTACTCACAGCCAACTCTTCGGCTACTCTTTTATTAACCAATAGTGAGATTGATTGTCTCATTATAACGGCCCCATGGCTAAAAGAGAGAGCATGTTTGGTGGAACGGAGATTCGAACCCACGAATCTGAGAGTACGTGCTGAGCCTGGTGAGGAAAAGAGTCAAAATATAGGCAAAATGGTATAAGAATCTTACATTTAAAAAAATAAAAGTACAAAACAGGTGCTTTTAAGAGCAACTGTTTGTTTGAAAAGGTTTTTCGAGATAAAGTTAAAGTGAAGAACACAATGAAGAAGTATGTGACGGTAATAATCTGTTGACTTGGTATAAGAATAACTGGAAAGAAAAGCTATGTGATTAGCTCTTTGGTATACATTAATTAAAAGAGATGACGTCGTGTAACAGTACCGTGCGATTAATGCAAACAAAAGTAGCTAAATACTCTAACATAGGCATTATTTAGAAGGAGAAATATCTAATATAGACAATACGTATAGAAAAAAAAGTCTAATACAGATATTATACACAGGGAAAAATGCCTTAACATAGACAATATTTAAAGTGGGGCATATCTTCACATAAACATTGCTGAAAAGGCTATTATGCAATAAAAAGTAGCCTACTAGCCAGTACAAGAAATTTCACGGGTCTCCAGTCATGGTTATCGTGTTTATTGGAAAGCCTCAAGAATTCAAGCACACAACAGTTTGTTTGTTTGTAGCTCAGCACAAAACGACATAATGAGTTATCAGTGCTGTGCCAAACACGAATATCGAAACCTGATTTTTAGCGTTATAAGCTTACAGATTTTCCTAAAACTCCTAAAAGTGGAGAACACAGAACAAACATAATTAATAATATATAGATGCCTTTGTGAGCAACATACAATTAGTAAAAATGTTTATTTTCCTTGTTTGTGTTTGGTTTGTTTTGTTTATTGTTAAACAAAAGGCGACACACTGAGCTATCTCTTTTGTCCCCATCCCAAGTGTCAAAACCCAAATTTTAGTGGACTTTAGACTCACCACCGAATTACTGGATGAGGCTAGTTTATTTTCTTATACAATTGTATATTGCATTTAGTTAAACTAAATTTATCTTAGTATCAATGATGCTCGTAAATATATCTTATACTTTGATTTATAGATTTCTCAAAACAAACTTTGGCATATTTCAAAACTATAAAAGTACTTTGAATCTTTTAAGATACATGTGCATTTGAGCAAAAAATAAAACTTGTAGTGTAAATAATCTAGTCAGTTGAGAAACAGGGTAAGTGATTATTTAAAACTTCATAGTTAGTCAATATTCAATAGATAAAAATAAGGACCCAGCTTTTGACAAAAGTGCAAAAATTGTGTACAATTATTAGTGAGTTATGACATTATTTAACTATCGTGAAATTAAGTTGATTAACGCAATAACTGATTTTAGCAGCAACCGCATCAATAAATCTTTTATAACTAAAAAAAAAACTTATTCATACAATCATTTTCAACTGATGTATACTTATGTACACAAATTCTGATCCATTATATCTAATACCTAAAACATTTTGTTTTAACGCAAGCAAGCAGTACGATGAAATTGATTATTTAACCTCGGCACGGAAACCACCTTCATCGGGTCGTATTTTTCTCGACGAAATAAATCTATCTACATTCTAGTGAAGAGTTTCATTTTGTTTTTTATAGAAGTAAAATAAAATATCATATTTTGACACAAGTATTAGAAAGTTTTGTTTGTGCTTATCAGTTATTGAAATTGATCCAAATAATACGATCATTAGCAACAAAGACATTCTGTTTTTATTGAAATAAATTACTGCTATCAAAACGTACAATTAAATATATATATATATACAAACACTGAGCTATTGCTTTAATATCTGCGATATACATCTAGGATAAGCATTGCGATTTATAAAAATAATAGCGTTTACAATGTGAATGACAAGCAAAATACACCAATAGCACATTCAAAGCTAGCACGTCTAACAAGTATTCTTCTGAAGGAAAAACGGTGGTTCAGAAAAGTAACCAGTTTCGAAGTCTTTACTCCCAACCCTGGAGATATTTACTAGGCAGATGAAGTGGTGCCTTAAGGACGGGAGCAGCTACGGCAACCCTGGGAACGGCTGGAAGAGGGGCATAAGCTGGAGCAGCGACCACCTTTTTCACAACGGGACGGATAGGAGCAGCAGGGGCAGGAGCAGCAGCCTGGGAGTTGATTTCAACATCAGCGGGATTCTGGTTGGCGGTTCCAGCTTCGTTAGTTGAGATCCAGGCGCGGAAACCACCTTCATCAGCTGTGTATTTTACCTGACGGGTGGTGCCCCAAGGGTCGGTGTAGCCATAGGAACCCTGGACTCTACCGTTGCCATCTCCACTCTCTTGACGACTTTGTCTGGTACCGTATTCATCAACGGTATCGTAGCCAGTGTCGTATGGAATAGGGACGTTGATATCCTAATATAAGAGTGAATGTAATTTCCTATTTCTTAAGAACAATGCATCAATTTCATAT
Source organism: Carcinoscorpius rotundicauda (assembly GCA_011833715.1). Classification (NCBI taxonomy): domain Eukaryota; kingdom Metazoa; phylum Arthropoda; class Merostomata; order Xiphosura; family Limulidae; genus Carcinoscorpius; species Carcinoscorpius rotundicauda. The sequence goes on from CM022397.1 coordinate 89,196,237, forward strand.
TTAATATGTTACTTCTCTTTTATACATTTTAAAGCTTAGCTATATCGTACATTATTTGATAACTTGCACTAAACTTCAGTTAACTGAATAAATTTAAGATAATATTAAGCTTAGTATCTGTTTTTACTGGATTAGGAAAACTATCAATAAAAATGAAACTTACGTAAGCAGGATCAGCGGCAGGAAGGTATCCGGCAAAAGAGCTGGCGACGAAACACAGCAAGATCAAGGCCTAAGTCAATAATTATAAATAAAAGTTATTGGTGCTTTAAAGTCAATGTGTATTCGATTTTCCTTCTTCTAATAGAAAACTTTAGTATTTGTTATATTTAAAAAGTAAGTAACATAGATATAGTTTCTCCGGTTGATTTTTCATATTTCAAAACTAAAGGCATCGAACATTTATACTTAACTTAAAGTTTTTGTAGGATGATTTATTCTGAACGGCCAGTTAATATTGACGCACATTTGCGATAAAAAATATTTGTATTACAATAAAACGTTATCCCTAGTTAAGCCAGTTTAATAATATTTTTACTTTTCTAGAACTTTTATAAAAGTCTATGAATAGACATAAGTGAAAATGAAAAAAAGAATCGTTGTTAAGGATTTTTTTTACCTTATGTTGGTATTTTATTTATTCTACAAACTAACATTGTAAAGCGAAATTTTAAAGTTTATATTAAAAGTCTATTAAACTATACCTTGGAAAACATGTTTATATTTCTTGTAAGATTCCACTTCTTGAGATTACTTGCGCCTAGAAATACTCAACTAAAGTTCATGATTACGATTCCTCGGCTAATGTTTATATAGAGAAGTTATTGTAGGTCAGCAGGTTGTCAAACAACCCCACCCGTATTTTTTAATGCTAGCTTGACTCGACAATTAGAGAAGTATATTGTATATGATGAAACTATTAATCCATATAACTAACCTACCACGTGTTGTTGTTTTTTAATTTCTAGATCAAATTCTGTACGGAACCCATAAAGAAATAAATACGTGTTGAAAAAAATAGAAGAGCTAATGAAATGTGAAATTAGAATAGAAAAACGTATTATTTTGGTTCATGTGTACAGATGAGGTTAATATTACAACCACAAACAGAATATCACGTGCTTAAAAAGCAGATTCAATCAGGAGAATTAGAAGAGTTTTATATTCACTAAAAACAAAGAAAATGATGTGAAAGTTAAGGTTACAAATAATCTTTTCAAATTAAAAAATCTGAGATATTACTTATTTAATGTTTATCAAAAGCTTAAGGGGATTTTAAAGGTTGAGTTGTTATTTTATTTTGTTTCAGACGAATACTGTAGAGACTGCATGTTTTACCATGTCAATAAAAGTAATGATCACAGAAAGTAAGGCTTGCACGTCAGTGAAACACACTGTATATTAATATATGTTAATAAAACTATTGTCACAAGTTGGTAGTTCAATACTCATGTTTTAGTAATGTTATTACTGATAACTGAAAGTCGCACAAAATCATTATACTCCTGTAAGATTTTTCCATTATAAAATACTTTTTCTTGAAGATTCTATGTTAACACAATATCCAATGATAATGAATTTAAAATCTTGTTTGTTTTGGAATTTCGCTCAAAGCTACTCGAGGGCTATCTGTGCTAGCCGTCCCTAATTTAGCAGTGTAAGACTAGAGGGAAGGCAGCTAGTCATCACCACCCACCGCCAACTCTTGGGCTACTCTTTTACCAACGAATAGTGGGATTGACCGTCACATTATACACCTCCACGGCTGGGAGGGTGAGCATGTTTAGCACGACTCGGGCGCGAACCCGCAACGCTCGGATTACGAGTCACACGCCTTACGCGCTCGGCCATGCCAGGCCTCTAATTTAAAATCTAAATTCGTAAAATATATATTGCAGAAATATATTTTGTGAAATAATTTGATTTTAGTTTTATTAACATATATTAATATACAGTGTGTTTCACTGACGTGCAAGCCTTACTTTCTGTGATCATTACTTTATTTGCTGTTGGCCCACGTAATAATATCAGTTGAATAAAAAGGAGAACAAAAATTCCATCAATATTGAAATTAAATTAACTAATTAATTTGTGTTTCACATAGACATATATCACAATGTCTGAGAGTGTTTTTTTTTAATATGTCGTAAATGGCTGAAATTCGAATGTTAATTTAGCAATCTTCATTGTACAAAAATTATTTTACTATTAAATTTAATATTTAACTGAACAGCTTATTTGTTAAGGTGTGGCCTGGCATGGCCGAGCGCGTAAGGCGTGCGACTCGTAATCCGAGGGTCGCGCTAAACATGCTCGCCCTCCCAGCCGTGGGGGTGTATAATGTTACGGTCAATCCCACTATTCGTTGGTAAAAGAGTAGCCCAAGAGTTGGCGGTGGGTGGTGATGACTAGCTGCCTTCCCTCTAGTCTTACACTGCTAAATTAGGGACGGCTAGCACAGATAGCTCTGGAGTAGCTTTGTGCGAAATTCCACAAACAAACAAACAATTTGTTAAGCTTTTAAACGAAAAAGTATGATTATATACAAATAATTTACTTGTTATAAAGCATTAAGAACAGTCCTATTATCTGACGAACATAACGTGGTTTAAATACCATTGCTACTTACTCTTCTAATTCTTGAAAATTCTTAAGTGACTAGATAAAGAACTTCGTGTTAAACATTCTATAGTCCTAATAATAATGTGTCATATCAACTATTATTGACGATTTATTATTTCCAAATATAGATCACCAATAATACTTACTTCAAAAAGAGTATCAATAAATAACGATGTAAAAGCCATATGACAATGTCTAATGATAATTGAAAACTATTAAATCGTATGAAACGTGTACTCCAGGGGTGTGCAACAGGCGGCCCGCGGGCCACAACCCGGCCCGCCAAGCCATTTAGTGTGGCCCTAGTTGTTGTAATCTAACCATGTGGCCTGATCTGTAATCCAACGCAAATGGAATATTTTTAAAAGCATCGATCCTACGGGATTCCCAGGCTTCGACTCGACAAACTTCTAAAATTATCTTTGCTAGAGAGGAGCAGGCCGAATTCGATTGGTCGGCCTCCTTAGGGCATGAATAGGTGACGTGCACTAGCACTATTGTCTACGACTCAACGTCATGTCCTGAACCTCGCCTTCGCCCGCTGGCGACAATTTTCCCTAACCTCTGCTGTCCGTCATTCATTATTGGTGAAAATTTTATTACCTTTTACAGTTACTACAAGAGATTGAAGGTAAATTGATTATTATTTAGCATATTGTTGTGACTTTACTGAATTTATTAAAATTTTTGCTTTCAGATGCATCTGATTCTATGTACAGTGTGACCTCGTTATTCGCGGGGGTTACGTTCTTTACCCTCCCGCGAATAGCGAAAAACCGCGAATATTGGATGCAGTTTTAAAACGTATATGTATGCGATTATATACTATATAAAATGCTTCCCAAACACTAATGATACTTATACTCATTGATGCAGTAATAATGTAGCAATATTGCATACTGTTATGTATTTCACTAAATTGTACCGTGCGTTACCAGGCTGTGCTTTGCCGTTTGCGATTTTTGGAGAAGCTGAGGCAGTCAGCCAATAGCAGTCCAATCTTGTTTGGTGAAGACGACAATTGATAAAAACGGCTTGATTGAGTAAATACAACAGAAATCTCCTCGAAAAGCCCTTTCAGTCTCTGCGACCTACAAAAACGCAGTTCGCGCATAACCCGCGAATGGCGAACCGCGAATAGGCGAGGTCACACTGTATTTTGCTATTCTCAATTAATTTAAGTACCGGAAGGCTATGATCGGGATGCCAATTTAGAAACATGTGTTTCTGTCCATAAGAGGTTCCATGTGTAAATAAATTCTATGTTTTTTTCTACTTTGCTATTTTCGTGAGAATAATTTTTGTTTTGATTTCAGGGCTAGTAAAATGTCAGCAGTTAAGAAACGAAAAATTGATGATGAGGGAAGGTTATTCAACAGTGAATGGTGCACAAAATATCTTGTTGTCCCACATAATCAAGGTGTTGTCTGCCTCGTCTGTCAAACTACAATTGCAGTCATGAAAGAGTACAATATTAAGCGACATTACGCAACTAAGCACTCCTCCCAGTTTGATGAAATTGTTGGTCAGGCACGAAAGAACAAAATTGAACATTTAAAAACATCCATTGAAAAGCAACAAGGTGTTTTTACCACTTTCAAGAAAAATTCAGAACTGGTGACAAAACTGAGTTTTAAGCTTTGTGAATGTATGGCAGAAAAGGGAAAGCCTTTCAGTGATGGAGAATTTATTAAAAATTGTTTAACAATATTCCCAGAATATGCATGTCCAGAGAAAAAATATTTGGCGGAGCAAACTAGCCTTTCCCGCTTTACTGTCTCACGCAGGACAAAAGATCTTTCAGAGGACATCAAAGAAACTTTGAAAGAGAGATTGAATTTGTGTGAAGCTTTCAGTCTGGCTTTGGATGAAAGCACTGATATCAATGACACATCCAAACTTGTCATTTTCATCAGAGCTGTTACTGCAGGCTTTGATGTTTTCGAAGAATTTTTAGATATGGCAAGCCTTTCCTCCACAACCACAGGACAGGATATTTGTGAACAAGTGCTTAAGGTTGTAGAAATTTTTGATACTGAATCCTTATAAATTATGTGGTGTTACAACAGATGGTGCTCCTTCCAGGTAGGACAAATGGATTCACCAAGAAATTTCTAACTGCAATTGGAGCACAAGACGTAGTTGTAAGCCATTGCATTATTCACCAAGAGAGCTTGTGCACCAAAGTTCTGAATTTTGCAGAAGTCATGAAAAATGTCGTCCAATGCGTAAATTATATTCGAACACGAGGATTAAATCATCGACAATTTAAAACTTTTTTAGATGAGCTGGACAGTGAGTATTCAGATGTTTTGTACTTCTCTGCTGTACGTTGGCTTAGTAGAGCTGCTACTTTGAAGAGATTCTGGAATCTGCGAGAGGAGATTAAGTTCTTCATGGAGAGCAAACGTCAGAATGTGGACTTCTTGAGCAATGAGAACTAACTGAATGACTTAGCATTCCTCACAGACATTACACAGCATCTGTCTGATTTAAACTTAAAACTACAAGGGAAAAGTCAACTTGTGAATAAGTTGTTTGAGCATATTTGTGCTTTTGAGAAGAAATTGGAACTTTTCCAGGTTCAGTTGAGAAGAGCCATATTGACCCATTTTACATGTCTTGCAACCAGGAAACTGGAATTTCCTAATCTGGATTGCGCCAAATATGGAACCAGTGTACAAAAGCTGCGTGATGAGTTTGCAAACAGATTTCCAGATTTCAGACAAACTGAAATTAGATTGAAATTGTTCGCTCAACCTTTTGATTTGGCAGTGGAAGACAGTCCTGATGATTGCCAAATGGAACTCATTGAACTGCAGACTGACATGGACACTAAAAGGAAATTCTCTGAAAACAGTTTGCTAGACTTTTACAAACTCTGTGTACGTGAAAAGTTTCCCAATTTGTCCCGTCATGCACAAAGAATTGCCTCCCTTTTTGGTAGCACCTACTGCTGTGAGCAATTTTTCTCCAAAATGAAGCTCATCAAAACCAAATGTAGAAGTCAGCTGACTGATGAACATTTGACCAGTCAGTTAAGAGTGGCAACCACTTCTGTCAAAGCTGATATTGACAAGCTCTGCAAGGACTCTAAATTTCAAGTGTCGCACTAAAATGATCACTCATGCAAAAATATAAAATATTATTGCTTGCATTTTGAGATTTTTTTTTAATTTATTGTGCATGTACACGAATAAGCTTGTTTTTTAAGTGGCCCCGCTTGATTGATGAAGTTGGTTATATGGCCCACCGACGAAAAATGTTGCACACCCCTGGTGTACTCGGTTACAAACAAATAAACAGAATACAATTATTGTATTTGAAAGAAAAAGATTTGCACTTGTTTCATATTATTAAGTTAAATTGTTTTAGATTGAGCAAAAAAAAAGTTTTAAATTATTATCTGAAATAATTGTAAACTAAAGGTACAGATTACTCTTGAGACAATTAATTTAAATATATTTTATATTTTCTTTATAGCAATGTCTACAAAAAGGACCACACTTTGATATGAAACATCATAATTCACTTGCGTATTGAATAATTCAATTAAAAACATACCGAATTGGTACTTTTACCATTAAGAACTGACTTACAAATGGCCCGGCATGGCCAAGCGTGTTATGGCGTGCGACTCGTAATCGTAGGTTGCGGGTTCGTATCCCCGTCGCGCCAAACATGCTCGCCCTTTCAGCCGTGGGAACGTCATAATGTTACAATCAATCCCATTATTCGTTGGTAAAAGAGTAGCCCAAGAGTTGGTATTGGGTGTTGATAACTAGCTGCCTTCCCTCTAGTCTCACACTGCTAAATTAGGAACTACTAATGCATATGGCTTTCGTGTTGCTTTGCATGAAATTAAAATTAAAAAATTCAAGGAAACAAAATTCATTCCTGTATTAGAAGTTTTTAACACAGAATATCGTAAATTCTTTAATTTATATGCTTGTTTGAAATTAAATGTGAATTTCAACAAATTTAATAATTGCCTTAGAAACTGTACTTTGGACAAGTATAATTCCTGTGTGGTTGCCATATTTTAAACACTTTAGTTTTTGAATAAAAAATGAAACAAAGTATGCGGTGCGCTCTTGATCTGAAGTTCATCTCGGTCGTTCGGCTGTTTTTGTGACGTTTTATAACTATGACGTAATAGTTGCCAAACACGCTTCGTTGCGCGCCGACCATTTTGTTCCTTTCAGTGGTGGTGTTTTATGTTAATCTATTGGTGCTTTTTTGGGATTTCACACTTTGTGAGACTATTTTTTGTCTTGATATTATTACTTTATGTTTGTTTTATGATATCGTGGTTTACTGCGCTGCTTATGGTTGTAAAAACTGTTCGGCATCGCGTAAAAGCTTCTTTTCGTTTCCGAAAGGAACCACCAAGGATGCGACTGTGGGTGCGGATGGTCAATAAGAAGAACTGGACTCCTTCACACCATGCAAAGCTTTTTCAAAGTCACTTTAAACGCTCATGTTTTATGTCGGATTCCACTGTTTTGAATTCCGTGGGTTTCAAGCCAAGCAGGTTGAGACTGAAAAATACTATCGGCAGTAGACAGGATCGTCCTCACCATCTTTCCTCGTGTAGGGCCGAGGACTGATCTCAGCCTGCAGGGTACAGATTCCACCCCTCTAAAGCCATCCCTTGCCATCAAGAAAAGAACAAACTCCTAATTTTGCTGATTACACAGGCTGACATAATGACTCTATTTAGTTTTCTTAGTCTCTTCTACATCCACTTTACAAATCGGCGATAACCTAAGTATCTATAGAGCCTGAAAATGCAAAATTACAAACTTATAACCTTAGTAGAAAGTCACTCTTCTCTCCTAGCTATTTTAAAATTTTATAGATATTGTTTTAAATCCATACATGATAATTTCATAAATATGTGGAGAATATTTTCAAATCAGTCAGCTTGCACAATAATATTATTAAAATCAAAATTATACTGATGATAGGTAGAAAAACTTGAAAACAAAAAATATTTGTAACTGAAGCAAACAACTTATTGGGCTTTGGAAATATTGATACACTTGAAATGACTAAGTAGAATCATAGTTTTTTTTATAAATAATGTCATTATATTGTAGGTTAAACACAAATATATTATTTTAGATTTAAGCGCATCTTGAAAAATACACACTCGTGACTTGGCTTCTTATCACCGAAGGGACCATTCAAGTCAACAAATTCATAGTATGATGCTTCCAAGGCATCGATATTCAGGCAATTTCCATTAAAGCTTAAAGTCTGGGTAGTGCACTCTTCATCTTTTAAACGGTTTGACACATTTATTGTATGAGCGACAACAAACGCACTGTCCCCTGGTTGGCATCTGCTCGCATAAACCACACCAACACATTGTACAAACATACGGAATATATCATATAAATTATGCATTTATGGTAAATATTAAATTAGCTATTCAGACTGCGACATCTAGTTTGATTTTATCGACAGAATTATGACGCATAATCTAAATTCAATTTGTTACGAGTCGCAAATACCCGGTACAATGATTGTGGAAAGGCCGAGTATTAGTTACCATAGTCGGCAAAATATAAACAAATAAAACCTAGTCTGTGATGCTAATAATTTATAAACACCAGATAGGTTTCGAAATGCTTAAAATTGTACGTGAAATAATACAGACCATGTTTGTTGTCATGACTTAGGCTTTCCATTCTTCCACTGCAGGTATAACCGACTCGCAATCGGTCTGGGCGTTATCAGTATCAGTTACAGTTTCACTACTCTCGCTCGTGAAACTGTCCTCATCACTAGAACATGTCAGATCTGTGTCAAAAGTAACTGTTCTAGGTTCGTTCAGAGTAGGTTCGCATTGATATGGCGCTACTCGACGTCACCGGAAAATGGAATGGCGAAAGCGTAAATATAACAAATATCAGTGTAGACCAGTGGTTCCCAAACTTTTTCAGCTTGTTACCCAATTTAACATGCCACATTAAGCATGTTACCTCTTTGACAAAATGTTTTCAACATTGATATATATGGCTAAATTAAACTAGAGATATATTGCAATTTATTTATGTAATTTGTTTACGCTGAATTAACCTTTTAATTATTGTATTTGTTCATTATGCATTTCTAATGAATATTGCCAAAGATGTCAAGAACATCAGTGGGATGGATGGAGTTGCATACTTGAAGCTAGTTTAGGAATTCTTGGTTTTGTTGTTGAAAGTGCCAGACTGGCATCGTTTGTAACATTCAAGCGAGACCTCCTTTTTGTTTTCATCCCCAGCAAAGTTGAGAACCCCTTCTCGCACAGATACGTTGTTGAGAATGATACCAACAACTGCAAGGCTCTCTTGAACAGAGTTGGCGAGTCAGCTAATTGTGAAATCCCAAAGGAATCTGCATTTTGGTTTTGGAATTTGACTTTCAAGGCTTCATTTGCTCGCATTGTGATCCACTCCTCCTTTGCAGGGAAATCATCATCATGAATGGCCTCATCGGGTACAGAAAAGGGATGAATGATCCACTGAAGAGTGGCTGTTTTTAGGTCACTCTCTGGAAAGTAGTGCTGCATGCTTGTTTCAAGCCCCTTCAAATGGTCGCTCATCTCTTTGTTGATGGTCTGTAAAAGTCATCCAGTATCATAACTATTCTCCTCAACAAACTGGTCTACGGTGGGAAACTCAGGGATCACTCCTTTCTCCAAGCGTCGAATCCAGAGTCTCAGTTTTCCCAGAAATGCAGTCACAGTGTGATGGACATCAATGACAGTCGTGTTTTGGCCCTGGAGTTGCAGATTATCACTGCTCAGCTCCGAAAATATGTCAGCCAAGTAACAAAGTCGAGCAAGCCACTCCTTATCAGTGAACCTGGTAGCAAAAGGAGATACTTCTTGTTTCAGAAATTCCTGAAGAGCTGTTCGGAGCTCAATGACTCGACGTACAACCTTGTCTCGTGACAATAAGAGAACATCGGTGTGGTAGAGCAGAACTTGATACTGCTCTCCCATTTCCTTGCACAGTTCCCTGAATATGCGCGAATTTACATCCCTGGACTTGATGAAATTGACGATTTTCAACACATCTTCAAACACTAATTTCAGATTACCAGGCAGGCTTTTTGATCCAAGAGAGTACCGATGAATGATGCATTGATCCACAGAAATTTCTGGATTCACAGCTTGTATGAGACCCCGTAATCCACGATTACAACCTATCATCGACGGAGACCCAGATTAAAAAAGAAAAACTATTATAGATTGCGTCAGTTAGTCATTCTTACTTATCTTTTGCGTTATATTTATATGGTTTTAATTTAATTTATTTTGGTACTTTACTATTTCAGTACGACAGGCACGATACTTTTTTGTGAATTATGTATAAAATATTAGCTACACTACAGCTACTTGTACAATAAATAAAACTATATGACTATATGCCGTGTAATTTATTGTATTTATACTAATCTGGACTTTATATAAACATCTCTCCCTACCTGTTGAACGCTGTTCCAATCCAATCCATTCGTGGTAAAGAAACTGTTGATGATATCGAAGATATCTTTTTTCTTCGTGGTTGTCAGCAGATCTTCGCATAATAGGAACTCTTCTTTGATCTTGTCCTGGTGGACGAAACGAACGAACCCAAGGAGAACAGCACAACTGGCTACGTCACACGATTCATCAAATTGCAAGGAGAATTTGCTGTATGAGCTTTCCTTGACCTCTGTTGTAACTTAGAACAGAATATCTGATGCCATGTCATCGACTCGTCGGCGGATTGTGTTGCTTGATAGAGATATGACACTCAGTTTCTTCGCTTGATCCTCCCCACATACCTTGCTTACCATCTCGTATGCACAAGGAATAATCAGATTCTCTGCAATGTTGTGGCATTTTTGTTGTTCGGCAACTTTATATGCAACAAAGTAAGATGCTTCGACCGCAGCTTGAAGCATTTGGGCTTGAATTCCAGATCAACCGAACTGGATATTCTTCAGTGCTACAGCCTGGCGCTGAAAATACGCCTGATCCTCATTTTGAAGATTTGGATGGCACTTCTGGAGGTGAGCTGAGAGTTTTGATAGCTTGAGGCTTTGATTTGTCAACACTTTGTGACATACTACACATTGTGGTCGATCCTCTCCACTAGAAGGTAAATTCACAAAACCATATCAAACAAAGGCGTCAGAGTAGGTGCGCTTTTTAGACATTTTATTGTTTAATCTGCAGAAAAAGAAAAACTGCATAAAAAGTGTGAACAATGTGAACTTATTATTTATTTTTTCATGGCATTCTAGATAGAATTAAAAGAGCTTATTCAGCATAGGAATGATGTAATAGTAGGTAAATACTAACTATACTGCACAGGGCAGTACACATACATACCAGGTTTTGTCTACCTCGGCTGATGCTCACATAGAAACTGACAGTGTAAAATAGAGGCAACCTCAGGCAGTGAGTGACGCGTACTGGACACGTCGTTGAGTCATCGGGGTTACTGAGTGACTTGTGTTCTGAAGCATACTTGTCAAAATACTTTTAGGTTACCACACACTTAGATACATATTTTTTCTTTTCTCTACTGTATATTAGTTTTTCATGTTTATTGTTATTTGGTTTAACTTTATTACATGCTTAAAATAGGTTTAATTTACAACTTTACATACTGAGACTAAGTTAACATTAATCCTAATACCATCTATCTCAATGTTTTCTTGATTTTCAGAATTTTAACTTTTTTTTGTCGTTCCTCCGTTACCCCCGATAAATTATTAAATTACCCCCAGTTTGGGAACCACTGGTGTAGACGTACGAGACATTTATTACTTGGTTTGAGTCTTTCAAAAATAATCCTTTGATATGTAACAGTTTTTTGCCCATAGGAAACATTTATTAAATGAACACCTTTGTATGAGTTTATCATTGCTTTTATATTCATGGATATATTTTTACATTAGTTTCATTAGATGTTTTGGTGTGAGTTAATATTTATATTCTTCAAATATCACTTTTCTCAAATGTGGAAACTTTTACTAAACGATTTTATTTTGCCCTCACTTCAAATTTTTACTTTTATCCAAACTTTCAAAAGATACAAGAAAAACAAGTACATGAAACAATACATTTGGTTCTATTTTCGTTGTATAAAGAAGAAAATTATTATAATTTTCTCTACATCATTACCCACCCCTCAGTGGTAGAGTTGCTTGTCTGCGGACGTACAACGCTAGAAACGGGTTTTGATGTCTATGGTAAGCAGTTTTTGTGCCAAGCTGCAAGCAAACTCCACATAATTATGAAGATATTAGTTGTTGGATAATGTATTTTGCTGCAGTCCTCAGTTGTTACAAAAACTGTTAATTTTACAGCATATGTAAAAAGTAAATACATCGTAGTGAAAACAAATATTCGTGAAAATATCGTTATTTTAGTTCTCTGGTGAGAGAATGGTAAGTCTGTGGATTTAAAGCGCTAAAACCAGAGGTTCCATTTCCCTCGTTGAATACAGCATATAACCTGATGCATGTATACTGTAAAAAACCGACAGAATCATACTTCTAACATTGACTCTTTAAGTTTGATAGAAAAATGTGTATTATAATGGGATGCATTGAATAATACAGATCTTTAGTTATACATTTTTCGAAAAACAAACTTTTTTATGTATTAACTTAAAATGTCAACGATTAATCCAATCTTCGAACCTTTAAGCTACAAACCAAATATACTAACTGAATGGTTAAATCTTCAGTTATTGATTTTTGAAAGAAAAACAAAACATTTTTATGTATTGAGTTAATATTTAGCAATACATCTAATTCTAATTTGTGGTCATAAAGCATAAGCTAGTCGTTGTTTTTTTTTGAAAACGCTCGAGGTTTCAAGTGAAAACAGGTTTTATCATAAATTATCTTTCAGAATGAGCGTGTAGATGATGATCATTTTAGTTTGTAAACAAATAAAATATCTACTCATGAAAAATGACCAACTTGAAGTAAATAAATATACTCTTCACAAAAAGAAACGCAAAATGCAAAATTTGAGACATATTGTTAACAAGTTTATTCCAGGTAGTTCTATATGACGTGTGAAACTTTACATATTCACTGCTGGACATCCAAAGTCTGCAAAGGCGAAGTTCGCGGTCACTAGTTGAAGTTTAACGTCATTCAACGTCAATAACAAGTATGCCGCCCGTGAGCATCAATAACTGCTTGGCATCTCCTGCCCATGGAAGCGATGAGATGACGAATCACATCCTGTGGAATGGCTGTTCACTCAGCCTGCAAAGCTGCTGCAAGCTGAGGTAGAGTCTGCTGTTGAGGTTGTTGCCGTCGCAGACGTCGGTCCAACTCGTCCCAAAGATGTTCGATGGGGTTTTAATCTGGTAATCTGGAGGGCCAGGGAAGAACGTTGATGTTGTGGTGTCTCAAGAAGACAGTGGGGAATCGGGCTGTGTGAATACGGGCGTTGTCATGTTGAAAAACGTCGTTGACGTTCACCATGATAGGTTGCATATGGGGCTTCAAAATCTCGTCGACGGTTGCGTACGGTCTGATCGTAAATCCTCCGCAGCCCTGGTATGGTTGAAGCAGTATACGTCGCAGTGATGGTCCTATCCCAAAGGTGATGTCACCGGATGTAGCGATCTCGTGTGGGCGTGGTCACAAGAGGTCTGCCAGATCGTGGACGGTCACAAGTTGATCCATGTTGTTGGTGACGATTCCATAGCCTTGTGATGGTGCTTGGGTGGACATTCACAGCTTTGGCAACATCTTATCGAGATTCGCCTGCTTCCAAGCGACCAATGGCGTTGTGCTTCAGTCAGTCTTGGCGTAACTGTATTGCGTGTCGGTGGCTTAACACTGAGCTATGGAAACCGAGATCCCGTCACTTTTATAGGGATTTTGCACATGGTGCACATGCAGAACATGCAGATCTCTCAAACAAATTTATTGGACACAAAATCGTTTTGGTGAAAAATCCGATGTTTTCCTCCGTTTTCAAAGTGCACAACTTTTATTGTCATTTTCGTCTGACAATCAGTACCTTAACACGTGTAACATCACGTAGTCTAAGCTTGTAACGTTATTACATATATTTCTCTTTAAAATAACAAAAATATCCGTTTTTTGTGCTTTTTTTAAAGAGTATATTTGGTAGAGACAGTTGAAATAGGTATTTCAAACACAATTAATAACGTTTCAATCTCCTTTGATCATTATGTGGTAAATTCGATGGTCAAACCGTTGTACTTGATTTGTGTTTTGCATAAAAGAGATAGAAGAGGTCGTTAGGATTAGTCAGCGAGGTATAAGTTGAGTTGGTTGTCAGGGTTAGCCAGCGAGATACGAGTTCTAGAATCCATCAGAGTTAACCAGCGAGGTATTATTTGAAGAGGTCGAATTTGTCATGATAGCAGACGTAACTCGGTTATTTTGTGTATATTTAGGACAGGTATGTTATAGTCATGTTGTTTATGGTCAATTTAATCTTATTAGTTCTTATTCCTTTCTAGCTTTTGTTACTTATACACAAAAATATGGTTTAACCTTTCTCTACTTCGTTCGTCTTCTCTAATAACTTAAAATGTAAAAAAAATAATGCATACCTCCAAAATAGACAAATAACAATCGTACAAATTTTGTACAGAAGAAAATAAGAGCTAGTAATAGTTAATCGACTTTTTCAAACATGCTTTAGGACAAATCTATTTTAAATTATAGTCCGATTTATGTAGTTTTGTTTCGGTTTCTTTAAAAGAAACCTTAGCTACATACAAGTTTTCACTTTATATTTTATATTATCTTTCGAATTTCACTGGTTCATATTTCACACCCAAATATTTTCTGCTTACAAACTGTGTAAGCGTTATTTGTAATAATATCATGAAATATGTCCAGTTGACTAATAACGTATTTTTCGTCATAAATCCTGAAAGTTTCAAAGTGTATGGCTGATCGGACGCCTGTTAGATTTGTATTATTACAACAAATGTAAAAACGAACAATGCCATCTTAAAAATATCCAACCTAATAATTAATTAGCGATAGAAATTGACGTGATAATTAATGAAAATTAAGTTTATTAAATTTGGTTCTGTTTGACTCATCTTAAGCACAAAGTTACAAAGTGTTTTCCCGCTGTGGATATCAAAATGCAATTTTCAGAATTTCGGCCTCTGATTTTCTAATGAACCACAATAATGCAATTGTTTACTAAAACGTTGGATACAAGTTAAATTTCTACACTTTATTGAACGGTTTTATTCTGCTTTTTCTTTGTTTTGTATTTAAGCACAAAACTACAAATAGGGCTTTCTGTGCATTGTCCACCACGGGTATCGAAATCCGGTTTCTAGCAGTATACGTTCGCAGATATATCTCTCTGTCAGTAGAGGCCAGGTATTTGTAAAAGTAAAATAAAAAGAAAGATATTTGAGCACAAGTATTAAACAGTTTTTTTTTTATTTATCAGTTATTAAAATTGATTCAGGCAATACGATCATTAGCAATAAAGTCATTCGACGTTTTTATTGAAATAAATTACTGCTATCAAAACGTACAATTAAATATATATATATACAAACACTGAGCTATTGCTTTAATATCTGCGATATACATCTAGGACAAGCATTGCGATTTATAGAAATAATAGCGTTTATAATGTGAATGACAAGCAAAATACACCAATAGCACATTCAAAGCTAGCACGTCTAACAAGTATTCTTCTGAAGGAAAAACGGTGGTTCAGAAATGTAACCAGTTTCGAAGTCTTTACTCCCAACCCTGGAGATATTTACTAGGCAGATGAAGTGGTGCCTTCAGGACGGGAGCAGCTACGGCAACCCTGGGAACGGCTGGAAGAGGGGCATAAGCTGGAGCAGCGACCACATTTTTCACAACGGGACGGATAGGAGCAGCAGGGGCAGGAGCAGCAGCCTGGGAGTTGATTTCAACATCAGCGGGATTCTGGTTGGCGGTTCCAGCTTCGTTAGTTGAGATCCAGGCGCGGAAACCACCTTCATCAGCTGCGTATTTTACCTGACGGGTGGTGCCCCAAGGGTCGGTGTAGCCATAGGAACCCTGGACTCTACCGTTGCCATCTCCACTCTCTTGACGACTTTGTCTGGTACCGTATTCATCAACGGTATCGTAGCCAGTGTCGTATGGAATAGGGACGTTGATATCCTAATGTGAGTGAATGTACTTTAGCATTTCTGGAAAATACTGCATTGTCATTTGATAACTCACAGCAAATTTCAGTCAACTTAATACCTTTAAAATGCTATGAAAGTTAACTTTTTTAAATTTTGATTTATGAATACTAAATATAGAAAAGAACTTACATAAGCAGGAGCAGCGGCAGGAAGGTATCCGGCAAAAGATCCGGCGACGAGACACAGCAAGATCACGACCTAGGACAATGAAATATAAAAATAATTTATTGATACTTTTTAAATAATTAAATGCAATAGAAAAGTTAAAACCTGTTCTGTCTTACAAATAACATTAAGTGAAAAGAAAGCATTAATGTATTGTTTGGAAGCTTTTCTTTTGAACATCAGACACAAATTTACATTTTTGGTCATAATTTACCCGAAGATATATTTTGAAATATTTGTACGATATTTACAAATATCTTATCTCTGTGTAATTTGGTTATCTTTACAAAATTCTTAACATTTGTCAATATATTGCTAATTCTGCTTATACATTTTAATTGACATTTAAATTTAAATATACCTTAGACAGCATGTTAGACTGCTAAAATATTTCCACTCCCTGAGATGATATAAGCATAAGATTATATAACTAACGTTGTTAAACTATGATTCGAAAATCAGCGTTTATATAGTGAAAACAATATGGGTCAGCACGTAGCCCAACAACCTCACCCTTGTTTGACAAGTTAAGTTTGTAATAAGAGAAAGTGTATTGTACATGACGAAAGAATTACATCACATGATAACCTAGCTTGTCTCTTTAGTTTCTAGACCAAGCTACAAGTGGAAGTCATAAAAATATAAACAGACGGACAAAAAATTCAAGCTGGAAAAGTATATTATAATGGCTAAGCGTTGTTCTTTTTCGTTGGGCTCAGTCGGTTAAGTTAAGACTATTTGAGTAAAAATACTGCAAATGATTTAAAATACTTCAGTCGATAAGCTCCAGCCTCTGCTAAAATTTGTATGTGTGTTTTATGTTTAATGAAGAGGGAACATAAAGAGAAAATTACGTTTCAAAAGAACAACAAAAAACATAAAATACCTTGTGTTACTCGGAGTAAAAGTTGTAGATTATTTTAGTAGCTAACTAGTTTTGTTCAGTAATTGTTTATATGCAACTGTTTAATATATATAATAAAAGGCGTTCTGAAAATTAAATTCTTCTTGAAAATCATTCCAGGTTAACATTCATAAGTTGCAACAGTATTAATGACTAAAAATGAAACTCTTAAAGAGCTAAACCTGCGACTATTTCTAAATAGAAACAATATATATTGTCACATTTCTTTTTCTATACTTCCATTATAATTTTGTCTGACTGAAAAGAGGGAATTGACTATCACTCTTATAACACATCTGTGGCTCAAAAGTGCGGAGCGCAATTTTTTCTTGTTTTTGTCGTTACTGGACTCCATTTGGAACAAGGGCTGGCATGGTCAGGTGGTTAAGGCACTCGAGTCTTGATCTGAGAGGATGTTATATTGTGTTGGTCAATCCCATTATTCTTTGGTAAAAGAGTAGCCTCAGAGATGGCGATGAGCGGTGATTACTAACTGCTTTCCCTCTAGACATACGTTGCTAAATTAGGGACGGCTAGCGCAGATAGCCCTCGAGTAGCTTTGAGCGAAATTCAAACCAAATAATTTCGAACATGTATATTCATAGTTTGGCACGTTTACAATTGATTACGCATGTTAGACATGATAAATATTATACTGTAGAATATTTGAAGCAGTTAAGTGTATGCTGGACATGACAAATGTTAAGCCATAGAATATTTGAAGTAGTTAAAGCGTATGTTAGACATGACAAATGTTATACCATAGAATATTTAAAACTTGCCAAAAATAATACACAAGGAGCATTTACTTTTCCTTGCATAGTTTGTTTTTCGTTTTTACATGCTACTCAAGTGTAAGAAAATTATTCAGAATTTACATTCTTTGGACTCTTCTTTTATATGCAAAGGCTACTTTTGAAATTGTTTAGTAGTCATATTAATGTTTTAAGTTATTAGAGAAGACGAACGAAGTAGAGGAAGGTTAAACCATATTTTTGTGTATAAGTAACAAAAGCTAGAAAGGAATAAGAACTAATAAGATTAAATTGACCATAAACAATATGACTATAACATACCTGTCCTAAATATACACAAAATAACCGAGTTACGTCTGCTATCATGACAAATTCGACCTCTTCAACTCATACCTCGCTGGTTAACCCTGATGGATTCTTGAACTCGTATCTCGCTGGCTAACCCTGACAACCAACTCAACTTATACCTCGTTGACTAACCCTAACGACCTCTTCCATCTCTTTTATGTAAAACACAAATCAAGTACAACGGTTTGACCATCGTATTTACCACATAATGATCAAAGGAGATTGAAACGTTGTTAATTGTGTTTTAAATACCTGTTTCAACTGTCTCTACCAAATATTTACTTACTTCAAGCTGGTCATTTGTCATGAGTAGATATTTTACTTGTTTACAACCTGAAATAAGCATCATCTACATGCACATTCTGAAAGATAATTTATGATAAAAACTGTTTTTCACTTGAAACCTCGAGGGTTTCCAAATGTATGTAAGAAAAAACAAAAACTAGCTTATGCTTTATGACCACAAATTAGAATTTGATGTATTGCTAAATTTTAACTCAATACATAAAAATGTTTTGTTTTTCTTTCAAAAATCAATAACTGAAGATTTAACCATTCAGTTAGTATATTTGGTTTGTAGCTTAAAGGTTCGAAGATTGGATTCATCGTTGATATTTTACTTTAACACATAAAAATGTTTGTTTTTCGAAAAATGTATAACTAAAGATCTGTATTATTCAATGCATCCCATTATAGTACACATTTTTCTATCAAACTTAAAGAGTCAATGTTAGAAGTATGATTCTGTGGGGGTTTTTTACAGTATACATGCATCAGGTTATATGCTGTATTCAACGAGGGAAATGGAACCTCTGGTTTTAGCGCTTTAAATCCACAGACTTACCATTCTCTCACCAGAGAACTAAAATAACGATATTTTCACGAATATTTGTTTTCACTACGATGTATTTACTTTTTACATATGCTGTAAAATTAACAGTTTTTGTAACAACTGAGGACTGCAGCAAAATACATTATCCAACAACTAATATCTTCATAATTATGTGGAGTTTGCTTGCAGCTTGGCACAAAAACTGCTTACCATAGACATCAAAACCCGTTTCTAGCGTTGTACGTCCGCAGACAAGCAACTCTACCACTGAGGGGTGGGTAATGATGTAGAGAAAATTATAATAATTTTCTTCTTTATACAACGAAAATAGAACCAAATGTATTGTTTCATGTACTTGTTTTTCTTGTATCTTTTGAAAGTTTGGATAAAAGTAAAAATTTGAAGTGAGGGCAAAATAAAATCGTTTAGTAAAAGTTTCCACATTTGAGAAAAGTGATATTTGAAGAATATAAATATTAACTCACACCAAAACATCTAATGAAACTAATGTAAAAATATATCCATGAATATAAAAGCAATGATAAACTCATACAAAGGTGTTCATTTAATAAATGTTTCCTATGGGCAAAAAACTGTTACACATCAAAGGATTATTTTTGAAAGACTCAAACTAAGTAATAAATGTCTCGTACGTCTACACCAGTGGTTCCCAAACTGGGGGTAATTTAACTATTTATCGGGGGTAACGGAGGAACGACAGAAAAAAAGTTAAAATTCTGAAAATCAAGAAAACATTGTGGTAGCTGGTATTAGGATTAATGTTAACTTAGTCTTAGTATGTAAAGTTGTAAATTAAACCTATTTTAAGCATGTAATAAAGTTAAACCAAATAACAATAAACATCAACAACTAATATACAGTATAGAAAAGAAAAAATATGTATCTAAGTGTGTGGTAACTTAAAGGTATTTTTACAAGTATGCTTCAGAAAACAAGTCACTCAGTAACCCTGATGACTCATCGACGTGTTCAGTACGCGTCACTCACTGCCTGAGGTTGCCTCTATTTTACACTGTCAGTTTCTATGTGAGCATCAGCCGAGGTAGACAAAACCTGGTATGTATGTGTACTGCCCTGTGCAGTATAGTTAGTATTTACCTACTATTACATCATTCCTATGCTGAATAAGCTCTTTTTATGCTATCTAGAATGCCATGAAAAAATATATAATAAGTTCACATTGTTCACACTTTTTTATGCAGTTTTTCTTTTTCTGCAGATTAAACAATAAAATGTCTAAAAAGCGCACCTACTCTGACGTCTTTCTTTGCTATGGCTTTGTGAATTTACTTTCTAGTGGAGAGGATCGACCACAATGTGTAGTATGTCACAAAGTGTTGACAAATGAAAGCCTCAAGCTATCAAAACTCTCAGCTCACCTCCAGAAGTGCCATCCAAATCTTCAAAATGAGGATCAGGCTTATTTTCAGCGCCGTGCTGTAGCACTGAAGAATATCCAGTTCGGTTGATCTGGAATTCAAGTCCAAAAGCTTTAAGCTGCGGTCGAAGCATCTTACTTTGTTGCATATAAAGTTGCCGAACAACAAAAATGCCACACCATTGCAGAGAATCTGATTATTCCTTGTGCATACGAGATGGTAAACCAGGTATGTGGGGAGGATCAAGCGAAGAAACTGAGTGTCATATCTCTATCAAACAACACAATCCGCCGACGAGTCGATGACATGGGATCAGATATTCTGTCCTAAGTTACAACAGAGATCAAGGAAAGCTCATACAGCAAATTCTCCTTGCAATTTGATGAATCGTGTGACGTAGCCAGTTGTGCTGTTCTCCTTGGGTTCGTTCGTTACGTCCATCAGGACAAGATCAAAGAAGAGTTCCTATTATGCGAAGATCTGCTGACAACCACGAAGGGAAAAGATATCTTCAATATCATCAACAGTTTCTTTACCACGAATGGATTGGATTGGAACAGCGTTCAACAGGTTGGGAGAGATGTTTATATGAAGTCCAGATTAGTATAAATACAATAAATTACATGGCATATAGTCATATAGTTTTATTTATTGTACAAGTAGCTGTAGTGTAGCTAATATTTTATACATAATTCACAACAAAGTATCGTGCCTGTCGTACTGAAATACTAAAGTACCAAAATAAATTAAATTAAATTAAAACTATATAATTATAACGCAAAAGATAAGTAAGAATGACTAACTGACGCAATATATAATAGTTTTTCTTTTTTAATCTGGGTCTCCGTCGATGATGGGTCGTAATTGGATTACGCGGCCTCATACAAGCTGTGAATCCAGAAATTTCTGTGGATCGATGCATCATTCATCGGTACTCTCTTGGATCAAAAAGCCTGCCTGGTAATCTGAAATTAATGTTTGAAGATGTGTTGAAAATCGTCAATTTCATCATGTCCACGGATGTGCATTCACGCATATTCAGGGAACTATGCAAGGAAATGGGAGAGCAGTATCAAGTTCTGCTCTACCACACCGATGTTCTCTAATTGTCACGAGACAAGGTTGTACGTCGAGTCATTGAGCTCCGAACGGCTCTTCAGGAATTTGTGAAACAAGAAGAATTTCCTTTTGCTACCAAGTTCACTGATAAGGAGTGGCTTGCTCGACTTTGTTACTTGGCTGATATAATTGCGGAGCCGAACAGTGATAATCTGCAACTCCAGGGCCAAAACACGACTGTCATTGATGCCCATCACACTGTGACTGCATTTCTGGGAAAACTGAGACTCTGGATTCGACGCTTGGAGAAAGGAGTGATCCCTGAGTTTCCCACTGTAGACCAGTTTGTTGAAGAGAATAGTTATGATACTGGATGACTTTTACAGACCATCAACAAAGAGATGAGCGACCATTTGAAGGGGCTTGCAACAAGCATGCAGCACTACTTTCCAGAGAGTGACCTAAAAACAGCCACTCTTCAGTGGATCATTCATCCCTTTTCTGTACCTGATGAGGCCATTTATGATGATGATTTCCCTGCAAAGGAGGAGTGGATCACAATGCTAGCAAATGAAGCCTTGAAAGTCAAATTCCAAAACCAAAATGCAGATTCCTTTGGGATTTCACAATAAGCTGACTCGCCAACTCTGTTCAAGAGAGCCTTGCAGTTGTTAGTATCATTCTCAACAACGTATCTGTGCGAGAAGGGGTTCTCAACCGTGCTGGGGATGAAACAAAAAGGAAAACTCGCTTTAATGTTGCAAACTATGCCAGGCTGGCACTTTCAACAACAAAGCCAATAATTCTTAAACTAGCTTCAAGTATGCAACTCCATCCATCCCACTGATGTTCTTGACATCTTTGGCAATATTCATTAGAAATGCACAATGAACAAATACAATAATTAAAAGTATAATTCAGTGTAAACAAATTACATAAATAAATTGTAAATAAATAAAGTGTAATATATCTCTAGTTTAATTTAGCCATATATATCAATGTTGAAAACATTTTGTGAAAGGGGTAACATGCTTAATGTGGCATGTTAAATTGGGTAATAAGCTGAAAAAGTTTGGGAACCACTGGTCTACACTGATATTTGTTATATTTACGCTTTCGCCATTCCATTTTCCGGTGGCGTCGAGTCGCGCCATATCAATGCGAACCTACTCTGAACGAAACTAGACTAGTTACTTTTGACACAGATCTGACATGTTCTAGTGATGAGGACAGTTTCACGAGCGAGAGTAGTGAAACTGTGACTGATACTGATAACGCCCAGACCGATTGCGAGTCGGTTATACCTGCAGTGGAAGAATGGAAAGCCTAAGTCATGACAACAAACATGATCTGTATTATTTCACGTTCAATTTTAAGCATTTCGAAACCTGTCTGGTGTTTATAAATTATTAGCATCACATACTAGGTTTTATTTGTTTATATTTTGCCGACTATGGTAACTAATACTCGGCCTTTCCACAATCATTGTACCGGGTATTTACGACTCGTAACAAATTGAATTTAAGTTATGCGTCATAATTCTGTCGATAAAATCAAACTAGATGTAGCAGTCTGAATAGCTAATTTAATATTTACCATAAATGTATACTTTATATGACATATTTCGTATGTGTGTACAAGGTGTAGGTGTGGTTTATGCGAGCAGATGCCAACCAGGGGACAGTGCGTTTGATGTCGCTCATGCGATAAGGTGTCTCACAAAATATGTAATCAGAAAAAAGCACCGATGGATTTGCGTAATATACCAGTACTGAAAGGGAAAAAATGGTCGGGAAGCAAACGAAGCATGTTTGGCAACTATTACGTCATAGTTGTTAAACGTCACGGAAACAATCGAATGACCAAGAAAAACTTAAGTTCGAGGATATGCATATTTTGTTTCATTTTTTAACTCAAAACCTAAAGTGCTTAAAAATATGGCAACCATACAGGAATTGTACCTAACCAAAGTACAGTTTCTAAGACAATTATTGAATTTGTTGAAAATTCCCTTTTAAAGTGAGTTTCCAGTGCTTAATCAGCAAAGCAACTAAAGACATAAAACCAGCAGTATTCTTGAAGATTTTACATCCTACCAGAAAGATTTGATGAAATATAAATAATAACTTTACGCATGTTATTCAGTTTGTTTCTGAAGTCCATGTTCTGCTTAATCAACTAGTAATTTATTTGTGATAAAATCACAATTAAGAGATATTAGAAATAACTGTTGTACAGCGTAATATATTCTAAATAACCCAATACCCAGAGTCGTTTTTCAATATCATAAACAAATGTGGAGGTGTCAGTAGTTAGCTACATTAATTCATTGTGATATAATTTTAAAAAAATTTCATACATATAAAAATATTTTTCATATATATGTACATATATCTGAATGCTTGTCTTTAGTAATTTTCCAACATTTATTTCTTACTTAAACTTTACTTTATAATTTTATTATTCTCCTCCAGAACATTACTCTTTAAAATGTTTTTCATTCTCCATAAAATAAAGCATCACACAGTGCACAAAAATCAAGCAAATTTCAAAGCATCCAGACATTTTCGAGTTCATTTTTATTTATATAAAATTATATTTAAACATGTTTATTTTGATACTTATTTCTTTATTACAATCTATTCATGCTTTAATGTATACAATTGTATTTTGTAATTAGTTCAATTAACTTTTTATTCTGTGTAATCCGTTTACCTGTTCAAGCCTCAAATGTTAATTAAGTTTTCTATTTATTTTTTCCTGCGAGTGTCGTGGTGTCTTGAGCGTCATCTCAGTAAATTACTATACAAACCACAGCTGAGCTACTTAGTATTATACGAGTTAATAATGTATTGAACTAATTAGGCTATTAATTTATCTTTACATTTTTAAGTTCAGTCTTGATAAAAGGAAAAAGTAAGATTTGTATTTGGTTTTACGTCTTCCGATTGAACAGCACAAAAATTCAAGGGTTTCAGCTGTGGATGCAGTAGATAACCAAATGTGACTTTGAAGAAAGAAATAAACCAATTCATCACACTACTGTAGCTAGACTATACCTTTATTTAGATGTATTCAGATACGTTTTGAATGTGATAATATGTTTGTATTTTCAAAAATTCAGATATTTAATGATGAATTTACGTCAAGCAGATTTTTGACCAGTTACGGTGAGGTTAAGTGTGATCCTTCGGTCTGTGTGCTGTCAGGTTTGCTTAAGTCATTCGTTATACATTACACTGTGAGATTAAGTATGATCCTTTTGGTCTGTGTGCTGTCATGTTTATGCAAATCATTCGTTACACATTATTTTAAAAAACAGAGAATCAGCTTATGTTGACTTATGAAATCATCATTATATGTATCTATATATATGAAGAAGTCCGAAAAGAAAATAAATATTTAGCGTATTTTTTATTTCTTTTCAAATACTATTTAGAAACAGCAATACACATTAACCTCAGTATGTTAACACTTCTGTAATAAATATACAACAAAACACAAACGAATCAAACCCTGATATCAAACTTACGAGGAAAACCAACAAACTGTAGAGCTCTGTTATTTTTTATTGGAAATGTGTTACTTATTCGTTGTCCAGTCCCGCAACTCTTAGTGTTTTCAGAAATGATGCGGGGGCGCTGTACTTCAGACCATGTACAGAGGCAGGAGCAGCAACAACCTTTCTATAAGTGGGTAATACGACCTTGGAACGGACGCTGGGAACTTCAATAGGCTGTAGACCCGCTGGTGGTTCTTGAGCAGACACTTGAACGTCGGCCGGGCTCTGGTTAGAAGTTCCAGGTTCGTTCGTCAAGATGGATGCTTGAAATCCTCCAGCACCAGCTGTGTATTTTACTTCCCTCCAGACCCCGTTAGGATCGACGTAACCATAAGATCCCTGAACGTTGCCCTGTCCGTCTCCACTCTCTTGGCGACTAAGAGATTTGCCCAGTTCATCTTGGACATTGAAACCAGTATCGTAAGGAATGGGCTGGCTGAGGTCCTTAAAATAAACAAAACAAACTTTTTATTTTATTTAGGCTTGAAGACTAACACAAAAGAATAAGCAGTTTATTACTTTATGATATATCACATACAAGCAATATCCCACACCTTCGTGAGCATTTGTTTACGTGATAACGAACTATTTATTTCTATTTAATAATAAACAATACCTACATCAACTGGTAACGGGGCGTAGCCAGACAATACTGTAACCACCGTTGTGAGAAATATAAATCCCTGTGTAGAGAAGAAGACATGAATGTTTAATTTAATGTTTTTAACTGAAATTATATAACATATTTCATATAAACACTTCGGCAAAAAGAGTGTTTTACATAAGACTTGATATTTCTAAACCGAAAAAGTTGAACTATGTTTAAAGTATTAAGTCTACGTTCCATATAAGTTCCACAGTAGGACTTATTTTTAGTAATAAGAAATTAGTTTAATGAAACTTAAGTATGATTTGTATATTTTAGTTTTTACAATGTCTTATCTGATTAATTAGGATAAAGTTGTTAAAAATCACATTTTGAAAGCTCTAAGCCGGAAATTTTGTCAACTTATTGTTTATAATTTCAAATAATTTACATTTTTACGCGATGCAAGTGCTTTAGAAACCACGGACAGTTAGTTGAACGGTAATAGTTGTAAGGTTGTGGCTGATAACGAAGTGAATTATTCTTACAATCGGGTATGTGGGGTTGAGATACTGTACTTTTTACCTTATGAAGTTGTAAAACAAAGAAAGCATTGATTAGCAATATTAAATATTGAAATTTGGCATAAAGTTCATGTTTGGTTTCAATTAATATTTTGGTATGTAGCAATTTATATTAATAAATCAATGAATACTTAAGCCTCTCCATTCGATGTTTTCTTTGCTTTCTACGAAGACCATTTCTCTATATAAATTAAAATAGTACTTTTGTAATCAATTAAACAAAGGTTTTTCCACCGGAAAAAGTAAATTCATAAAGTTATGGAGAAATGGAACGTTTTACATGTCTACCCCATGGTAACATGGAAACCACGATTAATTTTATTTCTGTACGAAGTCTTCATTAATCTGAAGGAATTATTTTGCAACATTCCCATGGTTTAACCTTTTTTTCTGCTAAGGGCCAAGCTCGACTCTTGTGGTTAATCTGTTGGAATGTGGCGCGAGGCTTTCTAGTTCGCTCCCCCTTGCTGTTAAAAATATCTCGTTTGGAACTTTTGGACCTTGAGTGCATTATAAGAGCAACAGTCAAACTTCACTGTCTAATTTATCTCCAGCATTAAGTAGCTATAGGTAGATAAATTTAAAAAATAAAGCTTCTGCTGACAATTTCATTGGTCGAACAGAATTTCCATGAGCACTAGAAAATAAATACCTATGAAGCTTCACACGATGGCAACAGAGCTCTTTAGAGCTTAGATCATTTATATCTTTATATGGGAACTTCCGGGAGACGAATATAAAAATCAAGACAAGCAGCAAATAACTCATTAAACTTCATCTCAAGATGGAAAGGTTAATAATATTTTATACCTCAACTGAAACAACTAACGCTTTTACCAAGTTAATACCGAACTTAGTAAAACTAAAGTGTTTAATAATGCATGTTAATTGGTAATACTCTTCAGTTTTATGGACTATATATCATTCAACACAGTTTTTAACTTACCTTGCTCAACATGATAGAGCTGTTATTTTCTTAGAACACCGTTGGCTTCAGGATGATGTAAGTGAACGAATCGTTGGGTTCTAAAAGGACTGCTCTTTTATACTTGGGAATTGCTAGGTCAGGAGATTCAAGTCTTCCCCGCCCATCTGAGGAATGTGTGCAGCCGTTAAACAGGTGAAAATTCTTGTTTAAAAGAAAAATAAGAAAAAGTTATATGTAAATACAGAATTAACACCCTTCCTAATTCAATACGTAATAAATACATTTATGATATTAATACAGACGAAATATGTATATATTTATTTATATATATATATTTGTAGTAGACCAGTCAGAATGGTGGTTTGGTAACGTATTTCATTGTGTAAAACAAGGTTTTAAGTTTATAGCACTTAGGTAATGCTGATGAGGGTGTGGAGACGGTGACCTAAAAGGTTATTTATCAGTCAACATATTTGATTCACAAAATTTCTTCGTTAACCAACTGTTTCACATAATTATATGTTTCATCTATATTTTAACGAATTGTGTTCAGGGCAGACTTCATGCTAACCAAGTAAAATACAATATTTAATTTAAATGAAGCAAAGAGAAAGATGAAGTTGTTGCTTTTTTGTGACGAAAGTAAAATACATTTTATCAATTAGTTTGACAATAAAATATAAATAGTACTAAATTCAAGCTTATCTGTTGATATATATCTGCATTTGAATTTTTTATTTTTTTTTGCAGAAGACGTTAAAGGAAGTTTTTTTATATCAGTTTTTTTGTAATGAGTGAGCCCGGACAAATTCATGGTTCATGTCTTTTTGAAAAATGAATATATGCATATAATATGACAGTGAGCAGTTTTGTGGTTTCTCTTCTTCCTTGTCTGTCAACACTTACTACTTAAGAAATTCGTCATATTGGTACACGTCTCTGATGTCATTTTTTTGCCAGCTTTATTTGTTCATACATTTTCTGTTAATGTTGTCGCGAAGTGAAGTTGGTTATGTTTATGATGTTCGTCTATTTAAGATCAAGGCCATATTGGGCTATCTGATGTATCCACCGTGGAGAATCAAACCTCGAATTTGGCTGTTATACGTCTGTAGAACTGTTGCTATCCCTCAGGAGCAAGAAGTTTTTTAAGAGTAGGCTTATAATATTTTCCTAAAGAATCCCCAATATTTTGGATGCTCGGGGTCTACAAAATACACACTGTCAGATTTATTTTTAATTACGCATTAAAGACTAATACAATATAATTATGCCCCTAAGTGACTCAGCGATATGTCTAATGACTTACAACGCTAAAAACTGGGTTTCGATACTCGTTGTGGTTAGAGCACAGATAACCCATTGTGTAGCTTTGTGCTTAATCCAAAACAACAAACAACAATATCATTAAATTTTATTTTAGATAACCTGGAGTAGTTTTCAGCACGACTAAAAATTACAACGCTTAAAGGTGCCAAGAAGTAAATTCTGCACTCTAATTTGGTGTGCATATACATTTCAACTTTTTTTCTTGGATATTTAATGAAGTATTAAAATACATAGTTCTAATAGTTCAGAGATTACATTTCGTTGCCCGAAATGACCAGGTGGTTAGGGCGCTCGAATAATTAATCTGAGGGTCGCGGGTTCGAATTCCCCTCACGTCAAACATGCTCGCACTTTCAGCCATCGAGGCATTATAATGCTGCCGTGAATGCTGTTGTACGTGTCCCCCGGTGGCACAGCGGTAAGTCTACGGATTTAAAGTGCTAAAATCAGGGGTTCGATTCCTCTTGGTGGGCTCAGCAGATGACATTATGGAGCTTTGCTATAAGATAAAACCACACTATCCGTTATTCGTTCATGAAAGAGTAAATTGAGAGCTGGCCATGGATGGTGATGACTAGCTGCTTCTCCCATAGTTTAACATTCCTGAGTTAAGGATGGCTAACGCAGATATTCTTCGTGTAGCTTTTCATAAAAATTCAAAACAGTCGAATAAACAAAACTTACATTTTCTAAAACTTTCAACTCCCAAACTATGTGCGAAATTGAAAGCTGTAACGAGTTACAAATTACAGATATGCTTCTTCTTTAAGTTACCCGTGGTGGGCAGAGCACAGATAGCCCTTTGTGTTGCTTTGTGCTTAATTCTAAACAACAACAACAAGCTTCTTTAAGTATTAAAATATCATGCATAACTTGGATAAATCGATTCAACGCGCATACAATAAAAAAATAAAAGTTAGCTTATCTTAGGTAGTGAGCATCGAATGTTCGTACAAAAAACATCATGTATAACATGAATATCATCACTTTAAGATTTATATATTTGCCATTATTTTTTTGTATTATCATATGTATATATAATTAATTTTCTGTCATCAGCTAGTAAATTCAGTTCTATAACTTCTAATTACTATATTCATTTTCTCGTCTGTTATGTATTAATAGATCTAACTTTTTATCACTTCACGTTTGAATAACGTAGTTTCAGAAAGTTTGATAATTATATCAAATTTTTCAGCTCAAGAACAATGATTTTTTGTTAACATTTAAACAGGGCTTAAAATTCTTATCATCTGATGGAGGTTATACAACTTTAAAGAATGATTTCTATGCAAGTTAAAAATGTGTTGGTAATACGTCAATCTACAAAAGTAAATATAAACTATTAATTATAAGGCAACTCATAGTGATGAAATAATAAAGTACATTCAAAAAGATAAAATTTATGTTTAGAGTGTGAAATACATTGAAGTAGAAATAGCCGTATCACAGAGTTTTCATATTCATTTGAGATCTTTGGGTACACCAGGTCAGGAAAACGAGTGAATTACTCAGCAGTTAACAATTTAAAGAAATAGTTTAAAAAAAAAATTTTCTAAACTTCGCATAATTTCTAAGAAACGCAATTTTAATATTTTTTTTGGGTTTTTGAGCTTCTAGTTTTTGGTTTTACGCCAAGTCTAGTTTTAGCTGACGAACACGATCATAAGATCTAATATGAATTGAGTACGCCTCTCTTCAGCCTTTAAATTTTAAGTTTCAATTATCTAAGCCTCATAATTTACAAACAAAAACATTATTCTAAGCCTAACGTCATTAGTGATGCAGTTATATTTTTGGCGTTTAAGGACGTCGTTATTGAAGTAATATTGTATCACGAGTGCGCAAAAAAACTAAAATATACATGATTTTTAGAATATGTTTACTTGAAACTGCCTACTATTTTCTATTATTTTAGAACACGAATTGTCCTTTCATATGGCTAATCTTCCTGCACTACTCAAATGTTGGTGTTTGTGACTAGGCTACGAAAAATAATGCAATTTTATATCTATAACGGTTTTGGTTCAATAGATAATGCATTTGCAGTATTGTTAAGATATTGTGACATATTTTTTTATTTAACTCGTAGTCTCTTGGAATCACATGGTTTTATCAGCTTAAGCTCCACTTATTGATCTGTGCGCCTCTACTACAGAATAACAGTAACGTTACTTAAAATAAAATAACAATAATAAATCATCGGTGTTGAAAATAAGCAAATAAAAAATATTGTATTGTTTAATATTTACCCGAATTCTGATTTAATAAAGTTGTTAATAATTATGCCTTACTTATTACAGTTCTGTCGTAAGTTTCATTTCACTCCATAGATTAATTTCCTGTTTTTAAGTTTGTTAATATGAATAAGCTTAGAAAAAGAAAACCCGTGGAACTTAACCAGTCGAAGAACGAAATAATAAATTCTTAAATCTGTGTTCCTCTATTACAGTAAGAACATATATTAACTAAATAAATTGATAAACAAACGATCGAAGCAAAGCATATGTATTCTTAAAGCTCTGTTAATAATAAACACCTCTAGTTTCTTCTAATAGTCAAGTATTACAGATCCTTAGCTTGAATCTCAAGTGTCTTTTAATGGTCTATTATTACAAACCCTCAGCTTTTATCTGAAGAGTCTTCAAATGGTCCATTACTAAAGACCACCAAATTGTATCTCAAGTTCCTTCTAATGGTCCAGTACTAAAGACCCTCAGCTAAAAGACAAAAGTTAACGACTCTGTAAAACTATTTAATATTATCTCCACAATTTCAGAAGCTAAGCTGAGCAATGTCGTTTCTCCTTACTGACTATATGAATGATGTACAATATGCAATGATTTTATTGTTTTTCTTCATTTTTAAGTATCGAAGTGGAAACACACCTCTGTTGCTGAACACATAGCTTTTTATATGTGCATAGAAGAAGTGTACACTTGCACACATCAGTGTGAACCATAATGATAGTAATTTGTAGCAATACATATCTGTATAATAAGGAACTCCAAAAGTCAAAAATTAATTTAGACTTGAAAGTTACTTGTAGCCAATGTCCTATAGCGAATATGAAAAATGAAAGATCTTACAAAACCACTTGCCCATATAACCACAAGTAAATGGATGAATAAATCACTTAAATACTTTAATTTTCCTATTTTACTTAAGCCTATATGTCCCGTTACTTGATATGATTTATCGTGAGTTTCGAGCTTGGGTAGTTGTTCTATTTACGTTGAACAATATGTCTCAGAATTAATTAAAACGAATAACTTTTGTCCGGAACGAAAATAAATTATGTAATATATAGAATAGACATTGACGTGTTCGGCAAATTGATTTAGATAGAACTTAAGTCTCAGTAATGGAGAAAATGTCTAATGTTTCAAAAACCAGCACAAAGTACATAGAGACTCAAATTACGGAAATTGAAACACAGTCCATCAAATTAAAAATTTACAACGTATCACATGATAACTCTAACGTTATTAGTACATGCTAGTAACCTTTTTTTTCACAACGACCAAAAAGCACTTATGACATTTTATTTTACTGAAATGATATGACAACTAAATGCAAAAGATGGTGAAACTTGCAATTTCCAAGCTTATAATGTGCCGCATACACGTTATCAATCATAATAAACATTAAAGGTAATATAACCCTTGTTTTTAAGACACAAGAGCATAGAGATATTGCTTAACACCATTGAAAAAGACAGTAGCTAGTAGGTTATACCACATTAATGCGCATATAATAAATATAGTTTGAATTGTACTTATTTTTGTTATTTGTACTCATTTTCGTTATTTTAATGGAATTTTTTAAATGAAACATACAGAACTGAAGATACATGTGTACCAATAAACACCACACGTATCAGAACTAAAACAACTAACTTAACATTTTAGTAATCGCTACGTAAGAATTTTTAAATGTAGTTTTTTACACATTTAAATTTATTGTTTGTCACTATATTACTGCGAAACAGAGTCTGGAACTATTAATCTTTTTTGCTAAATATAACATTTTCTTCATGGTTTGGTGACTGAAATAATATATACATATATATGAGCCTACTACCTCATAATAGGTTAGAAACCTCATATTGTGATAAGTTGACAGCTGTAATTAGCCCACTTAAAACTCACTGCAGTTTTTCAAATAATCATAATTTGACTTTTTTACCCAATGTAATTTTATTTTGTTTTTCATATCACAGCACTGATAAGAATTGTTTAATACTACGCACCACAAAGTGATTGAGACAAGTAAATATACGATGTACCATCTAAAAGGGAAACTTGGTTATGTATCATATAAGAACGTTGAACTCATCACATATCACCAATATATAACAATATTGAGCACTATTCACATATTTCGTGAAGCGCATGCATATGCTTAAATATTTATATGTAGCAAGATATGTGATCCATGAGCCCAAAGGCATCATTTGCAGAACCTGTACATTTGTTCCATTGTTTCAAACAATAGATAATCGAACGATACAACGGGTAGGTTTGCAGCTGGGTAGTTTACTACAGTCTTCTCTGTGAAAGAATTAACAGATAGTGGAAATTTAAAAGTGTACTTACACAATACATCGAAAAATAAAGTGTGTTTCCATGGAAATAAATAAGAAAGAAAACTCACATATCATAGCGTTTAATACAGCAACATTTTCTAAAACAACAATCTGAGCTATTTTCAAGCAAGGCCTTCAGCTTCAAAGTGAAGTTTCAATACATCTTGTATCATTAACATGTTAATATACAAATTTACGCCAAGATATTAATTAACGGAAAATTATCATAAGAACTGTGGTTAAAAAAATGATATTATAGCAAATCCTCAAAGCAACCCCAATTCAAAACTGAAAGACAGATACAGTAAAACGGGTATTAACATTTTATTCATAAATTTTGTTCTCACACAACATTTGCAAAAGCTTACCAGAGCATAGACTGTGATGATGGACAATAGCTTCTAAGTATATACAAATATTAAAGCATAAATTGTGGTGCAATGACTCCCAAGCATATCAGTTAGCACATTAAAGTAATAAGAAGAGTAGTGAGGGACCTGAAATACAGTTCTGATAGCAATTAACCTTAGTGATAGCAACCATATATGGCCTGAAGATCAGGTCACTACTCATTATATGCGGGTCGTGAGTTCGATTCCTGTCACCGAAAATGCTCTTCCTTTCAATAGTGGGAGCGTTACAGTGTGACAACCAGTACTGCTATTCGGTGGTAAAAGGTACTTTCAGTAGTCGGCAGCATGTGGTGGTAACTAATTACCTTTCGTCTAGTCTGTGTTTCAAAGTTAAAAAAAAATTAGCGAAGGTATCTCTCGATCAACTTGGCAAGAAATAAAAAACCAAAAGAAAGATAAAGCATGAAAAAAAAACTAATATGTATATATTCTTATATATTTTATGGCTTAACAATCTTAAAGAAACACTAATATGTCAAAATGACAATATAGACTGCACTTTACCACAGTATTTAAGACATACAAGACAAATATTAAAATTTATAAATTTTAAAATGAAGTAGAAATCCTGCTATAAAAAGTAACGAAACAAGAATTAAAGCCACAATCACAAATTGGTAAAACTTAATCCTTACATTGTTCTGTATAAAACTGCCAAAGCAGGGATTATACTTTATAGCAGGGTTCCTGCTTCATTTTAAAAGTGGTTAATACTCATTTTGTTTATTTTTGCGGTATACCTGTATGAAGCATATACTTTACTTTCAGAAACTGACACTTCTCTCCATCGATATGTAGCGCCATCTGTTATTTTCAAATTGGTTGAAAATGTATTTAAGTATGAGGATGACGTGTTTACCATTTATGTTAATTGTTGTTGTTTTGAATTAAGCATAAAGCTACACAATGGGCTATCTGTGCTCTGCCCACCACGGGTATCGAAACCCGGATTTTAGCGTGCAAGTCCGCAGACATACCGCTGAGCCACTGGAGGGCATTTATGATAAACCTGTGGATAAATATATGTGTGTGTGTGAGGATTGTTCTCAAATCTTGTAGCGATATTCTTAAAACGCTAGAAACCAGGTTTCGATAATCATGGTGAGCACAGCGCAGACAGCCCTTTGTACTTAACAGAAAACAAACTCAACGCTGATCCCGCTGATGTGATCAAGTAATTAGGTAGTAGACGAAAAACTTGCTGTTTTAGAAAATTTTTAATTGTTATATTGGAAATATTAGCGACTTTTTTGAGTATTACTATATGGATATATATATATATGCTCATAATATATCATAACCAATACTTTGGATGGTTGGGTTTTTTCCTTAGAATTTCGATAGGGTGCTCTTTTCGGTGCATGAATTATTTGATATCCTTGTCGGTCCCTTGTGTTAAGTATCCCGTACTTCAAATAATTATTAGGGAGAGGTTAACACCGTCCGGTATAGCCAGGTGGTTGAGGTCGACTCGTAATCTGAGAGTCGCGGGTTCGAATCTCCGTTGCTTCAAACATGCTCGCCATTTTAGCTGTGGGATCGTTATAAGGTTCTAGTCAATCCCACTATTCGTTGGTAAAAGAGTAGCTGAAGAGTTGGCGGTGGATGGTTGATGACTAGCTGCCTTCCCTCTAGTCTTAAACAACTAAATTAGGGACGGCTAGCGCATATAACCCTTGGGTAGCTTTGTGCGAAACTCAAACAAACATAACATTAGCATAATGTTTAAAAACAGCGTCTCCGTCAGTTGATATTTATCTCAAACAAGAGATTAACTTTGAACTTGCTTCCCCGTGGTACGTTTTTATGTCTGCGGTTTTACAAGATTATAAACCGGGTTTCGATAACCTTGATGGGCAACGCACTGCGTAGCTTTGTGCTTAATTATAAACAAGAAAACCTTTGAAACTATCAATGACTTTACCCTTGATAAGTGGAAATTTATTAAATCAACAATTTAGTTACAGAAAATGTAAAGAAACGTATTCTAAGCAAACCCTGAAATTACGAAACATATTTTAAGAAACAATTAAATCTGTACTTTAAATTTATTATTACAAAAAAATTAAAAGATTACTTTCATGTAAATGTTGTGGGTCACGTAGCTCAGAGAAAATAACTTAAAATAGAAAGTTAGACGAAGCCAATGCAAAAACACACTAGAATTGTTTGATTTTGAATTTCGCGCAAAACATTACAAGGGATTTCTGCACCAGCCGTCTCTAATTTTCTAGTGTAAGACCAGAGGAAAGCCAGCTAGTCATCACCACTTATCGCCAACTCTTGTTATACTCTTTTACTAACAAACTATAGGATTGAAAGTAACATTATAACACCCCCACGGCTAAAAGGGTGTGCATGTTTGATGTGACGGGAATTCGAATTCACGACCCTTAGATTATGAATCGAGTGCCTTAACTACCTGCCATACCGAGTCGCACACTATAATATTTATTATTGCTTGCGGATTTTAAGTGTCATCCAATCTATATAAAAAACTGTTCATCTCATTAATCTGTCAACGTTTGAAGATATTAAGCTTCAGTTCTGCAGTATTTAACACTTAAATTCTGAAAGACTTTCACTCCTTCATGAGCTAAACAACCAGGTTAGTGACCTCTAAAGTCCAGTTGCACATGGCCTTAATTTTGAACTGCTGACCTCAGGAAAGACACGTAATTACCTGCTGCTTTGTTCTGCTTTGAGTTAAATAATGAGACTGACTGTCTTGTTTATAACACACCCACAGACGAAATTGCTAATTGATGCAGCAGCAGCATAGTGGTGTGAGCATCAGGAACTTAGCAGTTCTTAATCCTGTATTCTGCTATATAAATCCATTCTCTACTTCCTTTGTAGATTTCAAAACAAATGTAGTTTAAAAACATTGAAAAAAATGATAATCATGATAAAGCCTTACTTAAAACACAGAAAAATTGTTTTCTAAATTATAATACATAAAAAGGCAAATGGTTTCTCCGCAGTATAATTCTTGTTTTATTTGTTAAAACTCCCATGAACTAGTTTTTCACTGACAAATGAGATTGAAATTGGTCTCGTTATGATTTTACAGTAACTACAAGATCAATAACCTCTTTTTGTAACCTGTAATGCTTTTTTTTTTCTTGGGTGATCAGGTCCATTTAACCAGTAACTGACGCAATCGTCCTCATTTACACAACTCTTTGTAAATCTATACATTTACTCGTTTTATTTATGTAGAACGCAAGTATCGCTTACACTTCAGAGAATCCGAGATATAACGCTTTTGTTTAGTTTTCTCAAATATAAACAAATAAACAAGCAAGAACATTCCAAACTGAAAAAAGAAATGAAATACAGATTTATGGAGTTCTCTCAATTGACAAGGATTTTCGTTTGCGTGTGCGTGTCTGGATTGGTGGTAAAAACGGTTTACATGTGAAAAAGGACTTGACTAAATATACACCTTTTCTTCCTTACTTTTCAGCGCTAAACATGCTCGCCCTCCCAGCCGTGGGGATGTATAATGTGACGGTCAATCCCACTATTCGTTGGTAAAAGAGTAGCCCAAGAGTTGGTGGTGGGTGGTGATGACTAGCTGCCTTCCCTCTAGTCTTACACTGCTAAATTAGGGACGCCTAGCACAGATAGCCCTCGAGTAGCTTTGTGCGAAATTCCAAAACAAACAAATACTTTTCAAATGTAGACATAATTTAAAAAGAAAATTGGATTAATTAATTGAATTGACATAATTGAGTACTACGAGAGAAAATTAGAGTTATTAATACACGTGGAACGTGATATGTGTTATCACATCTCACGCGTAAAACATTCTAATATTCTGACTGATATAATGCTTAGACCTAACGAAGTTCAATTACTCGAAACGTTACTAGTTAAAATATTTCTCTTTTTGTGGCTTCTCTGAATTCATCTATTATAACTGCATTTGTCATCGACGTAGAGTTCAATGTTTTTAGACATTTAACTAAGATTTATAAAACTGATATATTGATAAGTATCTAAAATGTCTCAAAGTTTTAGTTAAACAATCATGTTCGTTATTCACGATATTACGGGTTTTTTCTTTTCTTTATCTACCATAGGTAAAATTTAAACATGTAAAACATGTGAAGCAGAGACTTAATTATACTGGCCCAGCATAGCCAGGTGGCTAAGCCATTCGACTCGTAATCTGTGGGTTCGAGTCCCCGTCACACCAGATACGTTCGCCTTTTCAGCCGTGGGGGCGTTATAATGTGACGATCAATCTCACTATTCTTTGGTAAAAGAGTAGCCTAAGAATTGGCGGTGGGTGGTTATCACTAGCTGTTTAGTCTTACACTACTAAATTAGGGACGGCTAGCGTAGATAGCTCTTGTGTAGCTTTGCGCGAAATTAAACACAAAAAACAAATTTAATATACTCTTTGATTCGCCATGCCCTCTGCTGTACACTCCAATTTCGTCTATTCAAGGCTCATCAGCGTAGCTTTAGATAGAAAGTCAAATAAATATAACAAAGCTTGTCATAGTAATGGTGTGTATATAATATTTATGATCCTTTGAAGTATTTTTGGTACAATACTGAACAACACATTTGGCACAGTGCCAAAGTGTTATACCTAAGCCTATATTAAATTAGGTTACTGAACAGTTACTAAAAAGTTTTTTTTTAAAAAAAAGGAGATTCTTTGTTGTTTGTGATCTCATTTAAATCAGGCTCTCAGTTGTAATAATTCAAAGCTCTATAACTATATGTTTTCAAATACTCGTTTAAATAGATGTTGTTTGTCGTGTTCCGATATATAACACATTGTGAGTTACGTAATTGTAATTTATTTCAGTGTGAACATATAAGATAAAATATGTCTAACAAAACCCAGTTCTCAATCGTCTACCAAATGGATTCGGTTTCTGATTTTTTAATTTAGTCAAAATCGTCCTTTTAATGTTAGCTTGACAAATAAGGTGTTAGAAAGGTACTCAACAATATCCACAATTAACTCTCGGACTACTCTTTCTTGACCAAGTAGTGGCGTCCGACTGTTACTATTATAACGTACACATGGCCTCAAAAAGGCTGAACGAGTTTCTGCGAAAACGGAACCCAAACAATGAAACTTCGATCCCACAGTCCAGGCACGCTGACACGTGCCACACCCGGTATTCATATTCAGAGACAAAACAAGTAAACTTCTAGACGAGAACAAATAACATCTTAATCTAAGTGATGGGAAATCTGAAAAAACAAACAAAAAGAATTACAATATATTTTTAAACATACACGTCTGACGCGTAGCTGTGGGTAAATCTTTTCTTAAGTATATCGCAGTTAATATTCTACAAATGATTCCATCATGTTACAATGATTTCTTAAGCGTACCGAACATTTAAAGTATATTGAGAAAATATATGCTCAATATTTTCCCAATATTAATATCAGAGAATTGAGTGTACTTTATTGAATTTTAAAAAGTAATTAAACTAGTTATTTATTCATGTCACAATAAATAATTGCTTACAATGTAGTAATTTTGACAACGAAGCTAGAAAACACACACCGGTACTTTCCACGTAACTAAAAAAACACATTACTATCTCGTCAGGTCAAGTACGCAAAATTACAATAGTAACTTTTATAACGTTCGTCAAGTTAGTTTTAAACGCTGTAGAAAGAAAATTATTAAAACTGAGTTCATAAAATCTTAAACTATGACTTCCTGACTCATATTAATTTAAATACCATTTGCTGATTATATATTCACTGAAACATCAAAAATTGTATATTATATTCATTTTAACATTCTACTGTAAACTTTGTATTTGAATCGTTGTCATGATTAGGAGCACTTTAATATCACTTGTAAACCTAATTTCTTTGATTACTAATCTGCTGTCGTCTTCCTGGAAGTCTTCAAAAGGACTGAAAGTGGCAGCAGAAGCAGGATCATATGTTTAACCTTATTGTTATTTAATGTTATATTATAACCTTACTGTTATTAATAATCTAAAAAAAATCATTTTGAAGAGTTTTAGTGATGTTTTATCACAGTGTCTGTCGATGTACTTTTTAAGATATCGAAGTCGTTTTGTGCAACGTGAAAATTAGTTACGACTAATTTTATTACTTATTAACATAGTGATATTGAAAAAAGCACATTAGCGCTTGAGCTGTCTTTGACTGCTGTTCTTGTTTGACTAGATTTGCTTGATTCATACCTTTCACTTTGCAATGAAATGCGAACTCACTTGGGCAATGACATACTGGGTTGAGTTCTGCAAGGTGTCTTTAAAGCCACAATGACCTAGAAAAACTCCCCTGCAGGTTAGGCATGCTTTGTGGTGTCATAGCCATTTTGGACAAGGTTGTACTCTTCTGGTTGTTATTACTCATTTTAAGCTAACTTGATGAAATCTCTTCTGAACCATTCTTTATAGGCTTTCAAACAGTTCTTTCCAGTAGTTGCATGAAGAAATAACTAGTTTTAAAACCAGAAATGTAATTAATTAACAAATAACCAGAATTATTTATCAGTAACATTTGAGAAGTGTTGAATAAAGTGTTCACCACTAAGATCTTGAACTTTGGTTGCCCAATAAATGTCTAGTACTTGTTTTGTCATTTATAGAATAATCATAGTATGTTTGACAAAAGTTAGTCTCAGGCCCGGGCATAGTCTGTCCACAGTTATAGGTCTGGCGTGTGCTTAACTTATTGATAAATGAAAAGCTTATTTTTATTTCCAAGATAAAATATTTAACTGAACCCGGTAATTTGTCATTTACAATTTTTTTCGTTCTGAATTTGTAGGTTCCACCGCTGGATGGTTGTCCGTTCGCATAAAAGGTTTGATTTGACTGTTATTTGTAAACTAGTAACTAATGGCTTTTTTTCTCTTTCACTTTGTACCTGAAAGACAGAGACGACGTCCTATCACTGCTACTACTTTCCCTCATTCCTCTCACACAATTAATAAACCATAGAAGGTGATCCTTCAACCACCCTCGCTAACACTCAAGATGCACCAGTCAAGAAGCGTTCGTAGCAAAAGGCAGACCATACTGTGAAATAGACAACACAAGTCGAGAAGCAACGACACAAATCACTTGAACTTTCAGACAAATTTACACAGACACCACCAGTCAAAAAAATACACTGAAGAATCTATCGACACAGACCCAATCATCACACAGTAATTCTTCGACATCCACTGGTAGCTTCAAACAGCTAACCAAGAATCCCAGATTCTTATTGTCAGGAAAGATAGGATAACTCAGACAGAAAAACAGTTCGTTTACAGCCCCCCAGTGGCTCAGCGGTATGTCTGCGGACTTACACGCTAAAATCCGGGTTTCGATACCCGTGGTGGGCAGAGCACAGATAGCCCATTGTGTAGCTTTGTGCTTAATTCTAAACAACCAACCAAGTTCGTTTACAACTTTACAGCCGTCTCTACCGGGCAGACACAGCCAGGACATCCTTTTTTAGCTCCCTGGCGTGAAACTGGTTTCACTCGGGGTACTCCAGTTTTCCCACACAGCTAAATCTTTTTGAACATTGAATATACAGATTGCATCCCTGAAAACTGACAGTAATAAGCTGCTAAATTTCAAATTTAATTTGTTAACTTTTGATAAACAACCATCTTGCAAAATTTCAATAGTCAGTCATTATGTTTAATCTACTTTGATTAGTTAACATTCCTCAAGTTATATCTGGTGCTGAGAACACTAAAATTGTATTCACTTAAGTAGCTAATTTCAAGCCTTCACTTTTCATTTCTAAAACTATAAGGTTCCTTTATGCTTGTTTTTCAAATTGCGCTTTTCCTGAAACTGGATGCTCTCGTCACAGTCTCGTTCCGCTTCGTCAGCCCTGCAAACAGAATTACACAGTTTACTTCTGACTTTCTGTGTACGGTTCACTTAATTAATGGTTTTCCCTGACATCTTGAGTACTTGATAAAACATCCATCTAGGAAGTTGTTTGTCTATCTTATCATCCCATTTGTAAAGTAATCTAAAGGCACTATTTTCTCTCTCCGTAGCAAAAAGCTAATTTTGCGTCGTGGCGAAGAGAAAGAGTAGCTTATAACTACTTTTGTTTATAGGTCTCTAAATCAAAATCTCTGTTGTTACGTACAATAATTTATTTTCGACGGAATTTTGAATATTAATTTAGAATTTTGTTTAATGTTAATATTTACCAAATTTATGGTATTTCCCAAGACGATCGATACACACAACTCTCTTTATTTAACACAAATATATTTTAATATACAAAAATATATAAATTATAATAACAGTTATTACTAATAGTTATTATAAATGAAAGTTTATACACAACAGATTTTACAAACTTACAGACGATAGTGAGTCTTATATCAGGCTTAAAACTGACTATTTTATGAACAATCCATCGAGCAAATTAATTCTGATATTGTTGCACTTCGCTTAAATTAGCTAGCTCAGTTGGTCTCACGCCGCTGACTTTTACCGATGATGATATACAATGTTCTTTTAGAAATTATAAGGTCCGCAGTAATACACTGAAGTTGGACGGTTTTTAATGTTCAAAATCTATAAACGTTTCTAGTCAACTTATGTAGTTTTTCGATTAATAGGCATTAATCAAAATTATAGCTTCGTAGGCTTATAGCACACTGACTGTAGCTGTCCAATAATAATTATACTATTTGCCTCTCGGCAAGACTCTAGAAAATTTATCAAAGTTTGCTTGGTGTTAATCAGTAGTATTATATACAAACCTAGTGCATTGTTGTATCTTACTCTAAAGAAATTTATACAAATTTCGAGAACAGGCGAGACTTACGTAAAAATATGAGTCACATTCAGAAAAGAACACTATACAGAAAAATGCTTAGGTATTAGAATAAATGCACAACAGTAAATCTGTTACATTGCTTAGGTCGTTAGTTCGTTTGTCATACTCAAATTTATAAAGTGACCTATTTGTGCTTTGTTCACCATTTTTATCTTAATACTTAAGTGTTACTGCTTGACCTCTAGGATGTTTATATAAGGGGAAACGTATTGTTGACAAACAGTAAAACATAATTCTGCTGTCATAACTCAGAATCTTCTTTAGCTGAGAATGAACACAAGTCTTTGATTTGAAAGATCTGCCAACTACCAAAACGAGCTTAAATAAAATATCAGCACTTTCCCCTCTCAAAACGTAAGTGATGTTTTCGACTATTTATTTCAAATTTCGTGAGTGAAACTTGTTGTTTCTTCATGTGTGGAAATACTTGATTCAGTTTTCGGTGATATAGAGTTTTTCAACGAAATTTGTGAGAGTTTCTCAGCTGATACAGAGTTATTTCAAAAATATATTAAAAGACACTTTCTTCCCTGCTTACAGATCCCGCTTTTAAAAAGGTAAAATCAAGCGTGAGTTCATATATACTATATACCACTTTGTTTTATCTGTATCGTAACTGAGTCACAGATTCCACTGTCGTCAGGTCATAACTATGACTGTTCTGTAGGAGAACTTGAGTTTGAAGTAAGACGCTTAAGAAGTGTTTCAGGTTTTTAACAGCATTTTTTTTCTAATATGTTGCAATAAATTTGCGAATACCAGTTATTTTATTATACATTGTTCTAGGCCTCGCATTGTCAGGTGGTCACGGCACTCGACTTGTAATCGGAAGGTTGTGAGTTCGAGTCCCCGTCCCATCAAACATACTTGCCCTTTCAGCCATAGAGGCGTTATGATGTGACAGTCAATCCCACTATTCGTGGATAAAAGAATAGTCCAAGAGTTGACGGTGGATGGTGATGACTAGCTGCCTTCCCTCTAGTCTTACACTGCTAATTATGGACGGCTAGCTCAAATAGCCCCCGTGTAGCTTTGACACGTAAAACTACATGTGAATATTTCCTAATAAACATATTTAAAGGAAATATGGGCAAAATAACTAGCATTGTTATCAAAATAGTTTATCATAGCATAGTAATGAGAAAAATAAGTCATTATAGCAAAGTTTCTTTATCAATTTAAAACACATTAAAAGTAATTTTTATTTCTATCTTAGAATAAGCATATAAATAGTGTTGATCGGAATTTTCGTCGTTCATGTATGTTTCTTGTTTTTTAATTCATACAACTGAAAATGTCTTTGGCCCGGCACAGCCAGGTGGTTAGGACGCTCGAATCCCTGTCACACCAAACAGGCTCGTCTTTTCAGTCATAGGGTCGTTATAAAGTTACGGTAAATCGTACTATTCCTTGTGAAAAGGTAGTTAAGAAATGGCGCTGGGTGGTGATGACTAGTTGTTTTCCAACTAGTTTTACACAAACAAACAAGCAAATGTCTTTAATTTGAATATTCTTCGGTTGGCTCTGAAAACGGCATTCGTAAATTTAGGTCAGCTTTGCAAGCTTAATTACTAAAGTGTATATAGTGCATAACAGCAAATAAGTAAAACAATATATTACGAGGCATGCAAAGCATATGGGATCTTTCAGAATGGTACACATGACAGCCATAGCTGTGGGCAGTTTCTTATTCATCTGATTGCATTGTAAAGAAAGTGAAACTAAAACAGAAGATTTAAACAATTTTTTTCTCTACTATACTCGTTCACTTTGGTTTCATATAATATATGAAATATATATATATTTGTAATAGTGACACAATTGTATCTGGGTTTTCTACACTTCCTGTTGTGAAAAAAAAATCCACAAAAATATCTGTATTTCAGTTTTAATCACTCATGAAAAAGAAAAAATACTCTGAATAAGTATGTATGTCCAATATTTACGATATCTACCTCTTATAATTAAAATATATGTCTATGATAAAAAATACTAAACTAATACAGGATCACTTAAGTCGTATGCTTCAAGTATTTTTGTATATTTATTTTTTTATTTCGTGCAAAGATACACGAAAGCTATCTGCGCTAGATCTCCCTAATTTAGCAGTGGAGAATTAGAGTGAAGGCAGCTTGTCATCACTACCTACCGGTAACTCTTGGGCGACTCTTTCACGAGGAATAGTTGGTTTGACCGTAGCTTTATAACGCCCCTATGGCTGAAAGGGTGAGGATATTTGGTGTTATGGGGGGATTCGAACCCCCTGCACTCAGATTACGAGTCGAGCGTCCAAACCACCTGGTCATGCCGGGGCTACTTTAGCAATCATAGACTAGAAAGAAAATAGCTAGTCGACACCACTCACCGTAAACTCTTATGTTACTCTTTTGCCAGCAAGTAATGGGATTGATCGCACATACTATCGCCCCCACGGTAACAAGAAAAAGCATAGTTGGTAAAACGAGCACCCTAACAATTAGGTTATGCAAGACTTTCAGGTTCTCGGTTTCTTCAGGTAATGCTATACAATGGGCATCCAACTAGCAATTGATAAAAGTTAAATAAATAATACTTGACTATTGGCACTCCTTTAAAAAATAAGACATTGTTAACAACTCTGAGGGATTTCCTCGATTCCTCATTCAATATTTGTCAAAATTATGTTGCGCACTTCAGTCTACTAAATTTG
This sequence comes from Carcinoscorpius rotundicauda, assembly GCA_011833715.1. Taxonomy (NCBI): domain Eukaryota; kingdom Metazoa; phylum Arthropoda; class Merostomata; order Xiphosura; family Limulidae; genus Carcinoscorpius; species Carcinoscorpius rotundicauda. The sequence goes on from CM022397.1 coordinate 89,241,041, forward strand.
TTGTTTTTATTCCTTCAAAGTGATTGCTGTATTGACACGCTAAAGTTGCATTTCTATCATTTTTATAAACGTGTTTTCTTATTCATAAACTGCAAAATTTAATATACTTTTATATCAAACAATACAACTTGCCAGTCTTAAGAACCTTTATTTGGTTACATGAATTGATAATTATTTCTGTGGCATGACAACCAAATTTAGAATTAGCTCAAGTGTCATATTTGTTTACGCTTTCTTGAATAGCTTACTGACATAAGAAATTATCTTAACATTGTGATATTTTAGTGATATCTTCTAAACAGGTGTTGATCTGTTATACCGCTGCACTTTCATTTATTTTACTAGAGGAGTAAGTGATTCCTGTTTATATTTATTTTACCAGAGTAGTAGGTGCTTCCTGTTCATATTTATTTTACTGGAGGAGTTGGTGCTCCCTATTTCTATTTATTTTACTAGATGATTAGTTTCTTCCGGTTTATATCTATTTTACTAAAGAAGTAGGTTCTTCCTGTTTACATTTATTTTACTAGAGGAGTAAAGAATTCTTGTTTATATTTATTTTGTTACATGAATAGCTGTTCATATTTATTTTACTAGATGAGTATATGCTACTTATTTATATTTATTTTACGAGATGAGTAGGTGCTTCTGTTTATATTTATTTTACTGGAGGAGTAGGTGCTTCTGTTTATATTTAGTTTACTGGAGGAGTAGGTACTTTCTGTTTATATATTTATTTTACTAGAGGAGTAGGTGCTTCTGTTTATATTTATTTTACTGGAGGAGTAGGTACTTTCTGTTTATATATTTATTTTACTGGAGGAGTAGGTACTTTCTGTTTATATATTTATTTTACTGGAGGAGAAGGTGCTTCTGTTTATATTTATTTTACTGGAGGAGTAGGTACTTTCTGTTTATATATTTATTTTACTGGAGGAGTGTGTGGTTCCTGTTTGTGTTTGAAGACTGTCAATAATAAGATTGATACTAAATTCACGTAAAATAGTTTTCAAAATATTTTTGATATAATAGTAATTTTAATTAAGATTAATTACTCCACATGTGGATATGCAACATGTAAAGCGCATGCAATCTACAATCTATTATGAATCTCTTTAATGGAGATCGTTAGACATTGACTGCAACTAACACCAGTCTTTTTTGTTCTTTGTTTTCAGTCCTACGAAACAATGACTTAGTTTCAAGTTACCTGTGAACAAAGAAGAAAACAACATCAAAACCTACACAGGTAGTTAAAAGAATCTACCTTCAAACAAAAACAATCCAATTTAAACTGCTTCCGATTACAAAATCAAAACATTCTATCTGGCTAACATTGGGTCCCTCGACGTTTCCAAACTTACAATGTTGAAATTCTGATGTCGGTTCCCTTCTGTGGACCTAACGCAGATAACTAGTTGTTTAGCGTCACACTGGAAAAAAAAAAGCAAAAACAACACCAGTTAACATTATTTATATCCGTAATTAATATTAAATGTCGAAGAATAATTCATGTATTAGTGGATCAAAGCATTTAGCAAGCAAATATAGTTTTAGAATATATTGGTGAAGGTAACAAAATACATATTTAAACATTGTATAACACAAATTCTTTAATATTCATGTTATACATTTCAAAAGAAATTAAATAAAAACACGCCACACGTTGATATAAACAACTAAAACTGAAATAAAAGTGTTTATAAATAACTGAAGTTCGTATGAAGACAAACTGAGTTTTAATGAATAAAATACGTTGGTTGTTCATAAAATGCTTACGAAATGGCATAAGACAAAATCAAATTAGTAGAACGTCTCTTTAACTGAAAATTGTAACAATAAGCGAAAACACACGTATACATTCATGCAATAAAACTGGGGGTGAATACCATTTGATATTTGTAACCCAGATATTTGTTAAAATAAGGTGTAACTAGTGTATCCATAAACTAAATACTGCATTTCAGCTTTCAGAAGCTAATAACAGGTTATGTTGTTCTCATATATAAAGAGGACTGTAAAACAACAAAGCAAATATGCATATCTGTGTAATTAATTAACTGTTCCAATACCGAGAACAAAATAAATCAGAAAGGCTTTTGTAACACGTTTATTTGCCAGGAGTAGTTTCTCTCAGAACAGCATGTTGTTAAATACATTGTTGTGACACGGAAGTCAGCGGGAGGTTGAAGGTGGGGTAGTAGAATCGACCATTATTTAAACAGTAAGAAGTTAAATGAAAGCTCTCATAAACACTTGCCACTAACTGACTTCCTGTTGCAAGGGTTCTTACTGCTTCTATGTAGCACTTAGTTAAAAACGCCTTGTTTTTGTGTTTTTTTTCTTGATGAACTTGTCTGCTAAGTTCAGGTTTGTATTGAATTTCGAACAAAGCTACTCGACGGCTATCTGCTCTAGCCGTCCCTAATTTAGCAGTGTAAGACTAGAGGGAAGGCAACTAGACATCACCATCCCTCGCTAACTCTTGGGATACTTTTTCACCAACGAATAGTAGGATTGATCGTAACATTATAACGCTTCCATGGCTGAAAGGGCGAGCATGTTTCGTGTGATAGGGATTCGGACCCGTGACCCTCAAATTACAAGTCTAGTTCCTTAACCACCTGGCCATGCTGAACCCTGTCTGCTTAAGGGTGGTAAAAGTGAATTTTTTTTCGTACACGCTGTGATGAAATAGAAATTTCACCTTTCGTTTACCTCTGGTTTTAATTTCAAAATGGCTGCCACGAGAAAACACATGTTGTCAACTTATCTTGGGAAAGTATTTCTTCAAACACATGCTAGCGCAGCCACAGGAAGACATAACAATTTAAGGGGTTGAGTCTGCTGTGTCTCTTCAATGACCTATAGAACCGGCCGGATACAGTAATCAAAGAGATTACTTGTACCATTGCACTTCCGGTTTTACAGAGCGTTTAGCGGCTTTTTTACTTCTTTTTAGCAACAACTTCCTCTGCAATACTATATCTCAAAATAATGAGCTTCTTATAAACTTTAAAATGTGCAAATAAATATTACACTTAAATTTTTCTTTTTTTCTCTGATGAAGCCAGGTCATATTGGCCCCCACTCACCAACCACAGCTGGATTCTTTACTTGTAACATTAGTGGTATTATCTCTCGCTTGAATTTGTTCTGTATTTTACCATCTTGGAAGCATATTAAACGCCTTAGTAAACAGCTTAGAGTTGTGTTCTTACCACACGGATATAAACATTTTACTTCTTTGGATTTGTCAAATTACAACCTTATAAACGGATATTATTTTAAAAAATCTTGCTTTTTAATAAATAAATGTGCATAATCTTACATATTTTAAGCAAGACTACTGTTTTTTATTCGGATGGTCTGATTAGCTAAACTGATGTTGATGAAATTTCATTGTCAAGCAATTAGCCAATAAACAATTCTTATTTATTTTCGTTGTCCAATGTCTCAGGTTCTGAAAATGGTATCATAGAGAGTGTTACATCTTCCATTAAGATTAAAGCCAATAAATCCAATGTTATAGCAGCCAGAACCGTAGTTTCCACTTTAATTGTGATATCACGAGCTATATGCCTTCCATCTTACCATAAGTAACTTGGTGTAGCACATGCTTCAAATATTGAATGGGTTAGTTAGTGTTAAACGTTACTGACCCATTTAGTTCAAATAGGAAATGATCAGCACTAAACCAATAAATGGTCAATCTAAATTCTTGCAGGCATTATCACGATCATAACTAGTCTTATTTACAACAACTTTGCGTAAGCCTGAAACGTAATAAAATAATTAAATTAGGTCAGGCTCAGCTGATTCAATAATATTACGCTTATAATTCGATGTATTTAAAATCGAAGATTTCGCCTATGATTCACATTGAAACTTTATGTTGTGATTAAGTACATAATAATAAACCCAATGTGCGCTCGATTATTATCATATATTAAACAAATTCACCCTCTTTGTTTATGAATTTGTTTGTGTATCTACACATTCTCATAGGTTTAAAGTTAGTCAGAGTGCGTTTTTATGTATATTGTGTATCTTGCCCAACCAAGGTTGGGAATAAATTAAGCCTAAAACGTTGCTTAGGCATGTGGAGTTATAGAAATGGGTTTATATGATTGCTGAACATAAATCGGGTATTGTGTTCTTTATCCTCTGAGAATCGCCATAGCGCCATGTCTGAGGCTGTATTTATACTCCAATAACAAGTTCGCGGGACCAAATGTAGCAGAAATGCCCAGATTTCACGAGGCGGTATCTTAACGTTGTTTCTTTCTAGGTATGTACATTCGTGTTAGTGAACATGCACAGTACAGTTTTTATAGGCATTACACATATTACAACAGATATTAAGGAGTGCATGGAGAAAACGGAAAACAATATATCAGATTTAGGGACGGTGTGGCTTTTTATCAAAGTTAAAAAAGATTAAAAAGCATCTAGTAAACTGTCGCTATGTTGTCTTTTACGAAAGAACGTATAGTAGATGATTCTGTTGTGGAACCTTTATCTTTATATGCACATTGTGTTGCATATTGGAACGTTCAAAAACAAAATATGGTCTCAATAACTAGTGAAAAGCTACATCTACAATTTCTTATTGTTGTCATAATTATTTTTTACACATCTACAGTTTTTTATTCTTGTCACAGTCAATGTGTTACACATCTACAGTTTTCTATTGTTGTCAGAGTCATTCTTTTACACATCTACAAGTTATTATTGTTGTTATATTTATTGTTTTACACATCTATAATTTTCTATTGTTTTCATATTTATTTGTTTACACATCTACAGTTTCCTACTGTTGTTATAGTCACTGTTTTACACATCTACAATTTGCTATTGTTGTTATAGTCACTGTTTTACACATCTACAATTTGCTATTGTTGTCATAATTATTGTTTTACACATCTACAATTTGCTATTGTTGTCGTAGTTATTGTTTTACACATCTACAGTTTTCTACTGTTGTTATAGTCACTGTTTTACACATCTACAATTTGCTATTGTTGTCATAATTATTGTTTTACACATCTACATTTTTCTACTGTTGTTATAGTCACTGTTTACACATCTACAATTTGTTATTGTCATAGTTATTGTTTTCCACATCTATAATTTTTTATTGTTGTCATATTTATTGTTTTACACATCTACAGTTTTCTACTGTTATAGTCACTGTTTTACACATCTACAATTTGCTATTGTTGTCGTAGTTATTGTTTTACACATCTAGAATTTGGTGTTGTTGTCGTAGTTATTGTTTTACACATGTACAATTTGCTATTGTTGTCATAGTTATTGTTTTACACATCTACAAATGCTATTGTTGTCACAGTTATTGCTTTGCGTATCTACAATTTGCTATTGTTGTCACAGTTATCGTTTTACACATCTACAGTTTTCTATTGTTGTCATAGTCATTCTTTTATACATCTACAAGTTCCTATTGCTGTCATAGTCATTCTTTTACACATCTACAATTTCCTATTGCTATCATAGTTATTGTTTTACACATCTACAGTTTCCTACTGTTGTTATAGTCACTGTTTTACACATCTACAATTTGCTATTGTTGTCATAATTATTGTTTTACACATCTACAATTTGCTATTGTTGTCATACTTATTTGTTTAAAACATTACAATTTGCTATTGTTGTCACAGTTATTGTTTTGCTCATCTACAATTTGCTATTGTTGCCATAATTATTGTTTTACATATCTACAATTTGCTATTGGAATATCTCAATATTCCAATTTTCACTGGATCAGTTATGATGTATCCTGATAAAATTATTTAAGTACGAATCGGTACCCACTTTCCAAAATGATTTTTCTGGCACACAATAATATATTCACAATTTAAACACTCATCAGCTTGAAAGCACCTGCGTATTTCACAGTCTTAATGGAATTATGTGATGAAATTTATAAGATTATTTAGCTGCTTAAAACACTTTTAGGCCTACTTTTATTATAAAGTTAGTGTCAAAAGCCAGTAATAAGAAACTAGAAAATGACACCGCAAAGGTTTACTAGAACCTATTATAATACTACTTACTTTTTTGCAACATTTCACGACTTTTCAAGACTTAATTTTCTCTGGCATGAACTCAATGAGGCGCTGAAGGGTTGACTTATCATTTGGATGCTTTGATGCAACCATTAAACGTAACATTTTAAGAAGTTTCATTCGACTTTATGAATAATATAATTCTAGAGGGAAACATTACTTTTGACCAAGTTGTAGAGTTATTTTCCGCTTAGAAGTTTATATATGTCTTGATTCAATTTTGATTATGATGTAACGAAGGTAATTTAATCAGCATATTTAAAGAGTGTGCGTTTTCTTACAGCAAAGCCACCTCGGGCTATCTGCTGAGCCCACCGAGGTGAATCGAACCCCCTGATTTTAGCGTTGTAAATCCGTAGACATACCGCTGTACTAGCGGGAGACGGTTTAAGAGTGAAGTTAGGCAGAAAATTTAATCAAAACAAAGTAGAAGAACTTTCCTAGTGATATAAATATTTAACATTTAGATGTTAGCAAATTTAACCAACTTCTCTCATATATATAATATTTTACTAAAATCTGTAAAGAGAATGGCACAGCAGTTGTATGTAAGAAATACATTAATTGGTTTGAATTTCGCGCAAAGCTACACGAGGGCTAATTGCGCTAACCGTCCCTAATTTAGTGGTGCAATACTGCAGAGAAGGCAGCGAATCATCACCACACACCGCCAACTCTTGGGCCACTCTTTTGCCAAAAAATAGTGGAATTTACCGACACATTATAACGCCCCACGCTTGAAAGACCAAGTATGTTTGGTGTGACGGAGATTCGAACCCGCAACTCTTGGATTACGGGTCGAGTGCCTTAACCACCTGGCCATGCCAACACATTAATTAGTTAGAAAGTCTCATGAATCCTATCTCTTTTATATATGGATAATTTCTATGCCCGAAAAGGACGATTATAGCTTGTTAAACAGAAATATTAATAATAATAATGCATTACGATCTCAATTTAACTTTGAAGCACATTTTTTGTTATTGTTGTTGTTATTAAGCAAAAAGCTTTATCCTACGATACTTGAGTGTAAATAAAAATGAAAATATAATACGTTTGCCTTTTGAAAGTTGTTGTGTTGAATTAAGCACAAAGCTACACAATGGGCTATCTGTGCTCTGCCCACCACGGGTATCGAAACCCGGATTTTAGTGTGTAGCTTTTTGAAAGATGACGAACAGTTACACACTCTTCTCTGCGATGAAATAATGCCCCCCAGTGGCTCAGCGGTATGTCTGCGGACTTACACGCTAAAATCCGGGTTTCGATACCCGTGGTGGGCAGAGCACAGATAGCCCATTGTGTAGCTTTGTGCTTAATTCAAAACAACAACAACAACAGCGATGAAATAAATTACATATTCGATATCTATTTAAATTGAAGTAGAATGTTTTTAATAGAGTAAATAGTAATAACAGTACATTTTCCATTTATTAAAATAAACATGGATGAGATCAGTAAAGTATTATCATGATGTAATAAGTTACTCATTATCTATTAAGCCCCCGCTAGTACAGCAGTATGTCTACGGATTTAAAACGCTAAAATTAGGAGTTCGATTTCCCTCAGCAAATAACCCGATGGGGCTTTGCAATAAGGAAACACATACACATTATCTTTTAAATATCATGTTTCCTCAGCTCGAAATACACTTACCACAAGACCTTATCTATTACAAACAACAGACCGAAAGAGGGCGTCAACTCGCACTCTCCTGAGGCTGCCCTAATTAGCTATGTAATCTATAATATTAAGTGAAAGGCCTCGTCTAGTGCAGCGTACAGAAAAGTCTGGTTGAAATATTGTCATACGTTCTTCTTGACAAAAAGTTATTATCTTGTATCACACCCGTTTTTCTGAAATGGAACGTGCTTCGCATGGTTAGGGGTGATATAGCAAGTGCTTTGATGAAGAGAGTATAATGTTGCTTGAAAACCGAAAACAACAATAAAAAAATAAAGTGATTATACGCTATTGAGCATTACTTTTGATATCTTTAAAGAGACTTTAGTTTGGTAAGGCGAATGCAGTGAAGTTATATTATGCATTATATACCCTAAGAACTTCTGCATTCTCATAACTTTCACGATCCATGGATTACTTGAATGAATTATAAAGAACTTTAGTAATTTACGAGATATTTAAATCTCTTAATATGGTACGATAATATAGGACGTGTTGAAGTATTTTTTCTTAATTTGCCGAGTGTCTCTAAATATTGTTGCTTTCTTGTAGTATCATCGACTTAAATGTTATACACTCATACTACAAGAAAAATGTCCTTACAAGTTTATTTCATCCAAATTTGTACGTGTTTGCATGACTTATTTACATGTAAATAATATAAAAACTTAAACGAAATATCGACTCGTAATCTAAGGATCGCGAGATCGATTCCCCGTCGTACCAAACATGCTTACCATTTCAGCCGTTCGAGCGTTATAAAATAATGATGAATCCTACTATTCGTTGGTAAAAGAGCAGTCCAAGAGTTGGCGGTGGGTGGTGATGACTAGCTGTTTTCCCTCTTGTCTTACACTGCTAAATTAGGAACGGCTAGCACAGATAGCCCTCGGGTAGCCTTGCGTGAAATTCAAAACAAACAAACAAGAAAAGGAGTTCAACTGTGATGAAAACCTTGTCAAGTTGTTTGTAACTTTTGTAACATCCTGGAGTTGCTTGACAATAAATGTCGTCTATTCCTATACATTGAATCTCAAAGAAATACACTTAATTTGTTCAAAAAATCTAGGGTCGTCTTATACAATGGCAAATACAGTAATGTATTACTTTATTCCAAATTATTTGACACTAAAAACATTTAAGACATTATTACAAATTTGCAGTCTCCCAGTGGCACAGTGATATGTCTGCGCACTTACACACTAAAAACCGGGTTACGATACCCGTGATGGGCAGAGCATAGATAGCCCTTTGTGTAGCTTTGTGCTCAATTCAAAACATACAAATTTGTTTCCCTTTTGTGCTGCCATCTATGCGCTCAAAGGGAATTGAAAATTAAAGAATTTATATTTAAGTTCAATAAAAAAGTTTATTTTACACTTAGGCCTTTTTACAAGACAACTTTAGCGTTTTTATAACCAACATTCATGACATAGAAGAAATAATTTGGCTCTGTGCAAGAAATATGTATATTTCGTGTTGAAATTTATTATAAATAAAATAAAAAGTTATGAAATATATGTTTAAAGAAAATGAAAAAAATGAAACAATAAATGTTGAAGCTTTTAATTTAGTAAGTCGGAGTTTCGGGGTAAATTTTTTCTCGAGCTACAGAAAGGTTCTATGAACAACTACACAATTAATTTTATACAACAATAGCGTATTAAGTAAATTTATACGCAAACAAGATACGTATATAAAAGAAGTTGACGCTTGATGCTTTGTCAATTAGAAATAACAACAATGAAAACAAAATTTATAGGGTTAACTAAGAGACCCGTATTTTAGAAAATGTAATTTTTAAAAAGTAAATAACTTTATCAAATAAATTAATATTTAAATTTGTATTAGAGGCATACACAATAATATATATAAATAGTTGCTAAAATATATATAATTTACTTTATTAAAAATCAAATTAAATAAACCAATAATATGATTTCATACATAAGAATTGTGAAACAAATCGATTTTCATTTAAGAAATATGATGTGACGATATGTCTTGTGAAAATAGGGATATATATACATATATATAATCACTTAAGAATTCGAAGAAGGTGGAAATATTACTCATTTACTTCGGTTTATATTGATACAGTAAAATAAGGCAACAAATATTCTTGGTATCTAACGGAAATAACGTTGTAGTTGTGACAATGCAATAGGAAGCCTGTTTACGACTTAGTTCTGGTAAGTTTCAATGCGTGATAAAGGCGTACAATTGAAATGACAAACCTACCTGAAGTAAAAGATCGTCCAACGACTCGAGCAGATGAAAAACACTCAAGTTTCTACTTCAACAAAGAAAAATTTCACCAACAATTATTTTTCATTCTCTTTCAAAGAAATATTTTCTTGCGAGCATACATATGTATTTTAGACAGCTTTACCTTTGAACAATAATAAGTAAATTACCACAAAATTGTTACTTAAAGAGATGAAAATATAGATTGTTTATTTGTGTATTTGCTTCAGAGAAAAACTACTTTAGTCTATCTGTGGTGTTACCACAGAGAATCAAAACTTTTAACTGGCCCGGTGTGTTAAGGCGTTCGACTTCTAATCAGAGGGTTGCGGGTTCGAATTCCCGTCGCTCCATACATGTTTGCCATTTCAGCCGTGAGGGCGTTAAAAATTCCGGTCAATTCCATTATTCGTTGGTAAAAAGAGTAGCCCAAAAGTTGGCGTTGGTGGTGATGACTAGCTGCCTTTCATCTAGTCTTACACTGCTAAATTAGAGACGGCTAGTGCAGATAGCCCTCGATAAACTTTGCGCGTAATTCAAAAAACAAGCAATAATTTTTCAAAGTTTGTCTGTTTCAATCTGTATTCTATTCTATTATTTACAAATGTAGCTCTTTTAATAGTTAAATAAGATTTGAGTACATTTTCTTACATAGAAAAATGCTTTTGCTCGCAAGATTTTTGTTTGTTAAATGAGTCTGCTTTTGAACACAAGATGGCGCTTATTTCACATTAAATTATCTGAGATATTATATTTACATACATCGGTTGATTTCCTGTTTATTAATAATAATGTTGGGCTGAAATTGACGAGAGAAAAATAGTCTACTTCAAGAAAGATGTAAATGTACATCCATGAAGGAGTAATATCTACGCAGGTTTTGTTTAATTGTATATATTTAATTAACAACATTTAAAAATTCACTTGAGTTTAAAATAAATGATGAGAAAATATTAGGTTGACAAAAGTTTATTAAAACCTTTTCTGATAATGTTATAAATGGGTAAATCGTTATGTTTCCCTCCATGAACGATAAAGTGTCTAAGTTTGAAACGTGTGTAATTTCACCTGAAAATATTTGTTAGGACAATGCAAACTTCGTATTCAATCTCACCTAAAGCTACTGCTGGTAATGTAATCAGTGTATATAAAAGCTACAAACCAACAAGTAATAATTCGATAAAAAAAAACATATTATATACAACATAGTTAAAACATTTACTTATATTAAACTCTTCATGGCCTGGCATGGCCTAGCGCGTAAGGTGTGCGACTCCTACTCCGAGGGTCGCGGGTTCGAGCCCGCGTCGCACCATATATGATTGTCCTCCCAGCCATAGGTGCTTTGTAATGTGACGATCAATCCCACTTTTCGTTGGTGAAAGAGTAGCTCAAGAGTTGGCGGTGGGTGGTGATGACTAGCTGCCTTCCCTCTAGTCTTACACTGCTAAATTAGGGGCAGATAACCCTCGAGTAGCTTTGTGTGAAATTCCAAAACAAATTCTTTATAACTTAAAAAAAACTGTTGCAGTTGTATAGCATGTCAAAACATGTACTTACTATCGACAATAAAATATACGAGTTTTAACTAATAAATGAAAAAAGTTAATTAATCATTCTACAACGTCATAATTATACCAAGAAAACCATAAAATTACGCTTAAATTTTGAATTCATCTATTCATATTCAGTTCTTTTTAAGTAAATACGTCTTTCTGTTAGAGATCTTATAACTACCGTGAGGGACTCCAGCAGACACTAGCACCATCAAGCGGTTAACACGACACTCTTCAAAATGGTGTAATATAAGTTTTGTTTGTTTAGAATTTTGCGCAAAGCCACACAAGGGTTATCTGCACTAGCCTTCCCTAATTTAGCAGTGGAAGACTAGGTGAAAGGCAGCTAGTCATCACCACCTACCGTCAACTCTTGGGCTACTCATTTACCAACGAATAATGAGATTAATAATCATGTTTTAACGACCCCACGGCTGAAAGAGCGAGCATGTTTGGTAGTACTAGGAATTTGAAACTACACTAAACAGAAATATAAACGCCCTATGTGAAATATTGGTGTCACATGAAAAGTATCACCCAAAGTTAGTGTATTTCTCCTTCTACTTGTACAAAATGAATATTTCTCTTGATTAGGGTCCCAAGTTTAAGTCTACCACTGCCTGTGAGCATTTGCTCAGTGATGCGTTAATGTCACTGAATGTATGGGTGTGTCATATCCAGACGCTGCTCAAACAGACTGAGCAGTACTCAGACACTCCTTATACTGGGAACAATAAAAGACCACCCCAAAATGTCAAATTGTGACAAAAGCAGCAATGCCTCAGATGACTCCAGTCATGCGGGAACGTGCCATTGGCATGTTGGAAGCAGGAATGTCCACCAGAGCGGTCGCTGTGCAACTGAATGTTCACTGTCGGACGATAGGACGTTTGAGAGGTTGTTTTCAACAGACGGGTAGTACTGCAAATCGACCTCATCCACGTCGGCCACGTGTGACCACCCCAGCACAGGATCGCCACATCTGACTTGTTCACATGGAGGTGGTGGTGTTATGGTGTGGAGAGGCATCGTGTAAGGGCAAAGAACACAATTGCACTTCATTGAGGGGAACTTGAATGGGCAACGATATCAGGACAAGATCCTCAACCCAATTGTAGTGCCACTTGTCCAGCAGCATAATGTCACCTTCCAACATGACAACGCCCGACCACATGTTGCCAGGATCTGCACCCAGTTCCTTGAAACTGAGCACATTCCAGTTCTGGACTGGCCTGCGTATTCGCTGGACATGTCCTTCATACAACATCTTTGGGATGTTCTGGATCGACGTGTTCACGACCGTGTTCCGGTTCCGGATAATGTGCGTCAGTTCCGTGTAACACTCCAGCAAGAATGGAATATCATCCCACAGGCCACCATAGACAACCTGGTAAACTCCATGCGAAGGAGACGTGTTGCTCTGACAGAAGCAAATGGTGGACACACAAGGTACCAAACAGTGAATTTCTTCAACCTGACCCCTACAATGTTTGAAAGAGTGACAGTCCTGTTCATATGCGAATATCAAGATGTAATGGACAGTGATTTAAAAATTATTCAATAACAAAACGAATTGTGGTTCATTTCATATATTGCATGTCCCTAATGTTAATAAAAACTCAAAAGTCTGACATGGGGCATTTATATTTTTGTTCAGTGTATGTACCTCAGATTACGAATCTTCAACAGACATACACCAGGCTGCTAACGTCATAAGGAGTTTCCTGAAGAAAATTTATGAATTAAAAATAGAAGCAACTGTAGGTGTTCTGTTCCTTTCTACTCTACATTAAACTTATTCAAAGGTGAGAAAGTAATGGCTTTTATTTTTCCTGAAAACAAAATTTAAGTTGTCATGTCATGAGAAAATATTTGTTGATTTTAGATTGTAGAGTACAAATATAATGTTGTGAGAAATGAAGAGAATAACCGTGAAAAAAATGCTTCTGTTTATAACCGGGCCCGGCATGGCCAAGCGCGTTAAGACTCGTAATCTGAGGGTCGCATACCCGTCGCGCCAAACATGCTCACCCTTTCAGCCGTAGAGGCGTTATATGTGACGGACAATCCCACTATTCGTTGGTAAAAGAGTAGCCCAAGAATTAGCGGTGGGTGATGATGACTAGCTGCCTTCACTCTAGTCTTACACCGCTAAATTAGGGACAGCTAGCGTAGATAGCCCTCGAGTAGCTTTGTGCAAAATTTATAATACCGGATAACCAGATTAACTTTAATTTACAAGCAGTATATGTTAGCTTGACATACACATGATATGTACGTGAGACAAAGAGGAAGAACTTTATGATTTTATGAAAACTTCGAAAGTTATCGTAGTGAACACTCGTAGCGTTATTCTCATTAGAAATTCACATGTATGGTTAAAATAAATAAATTAAAAATTCTTTACTTCGAAATCATATATTCACGTTTAGAAATATTAAAGGTTCTGACTGTCACAAATATTTTACAAAGCTTAAGTATCTGTGGAATTTTTCACATTTACTGATGCGCATAAAAATGTTAATAGCAATAAAAAGAAGTCCATTATCTCCAAAGAAACTTGTTCAGATTTTATGAAAAAAAGTACTTATACGAAGTGAAAATTATTTATTTATTCGTGTGTTTCCTAGTAATGAGTTTAAAAGTAATATAAACTGTGTTCTCTATGTTTTAATCAAAGTCTGTTGTCTTTAAATCACGTTTTTATCAAGTGCGTGGATATGCAGTTGTACGAGACACCCCTTATTGTTTCTTTCTTCTATTACAAAGAATAATAAAATATTTTTTTATTTTAATTAAACAAAATAAACATAGATGGCAGGAACATTACCACACTTTATATATGACATGCACATTTTAGTTAAAAATAAAAGTACTTTCCTCACATTCTGCACTGAAAAGGCTGGAAAGGTTTTAGCTTAGCTTTTAGGATTCACAACGTATTGAAATCTGTTTCGTAACATATAAATCTCCTCTCTTGCCTTCAGGTAATAATAGATAAGTGAACTAAAGTTATTTTCAACACTGAGTTTAATGTCAGCTTCAAACGGGTCGGTACATGAACCTGATTTGAGAGAAAGTCAGCTATCTGGAAAATGTTAATTTAATTAAAATATATTTACTGAACCATTTTAGTTTCGCATTTAAATTATATCTGGTACATTTATTTGAGCACCTCTACTTCATCTATATAAATTGTACCAAAGCTATTATATTTGTGTTTTGATTATTTGTTTAATTTATCACAAGAGTTTGGTTTGTTTTGAGTTTCGCACAAGGCGACACGAGGTTTATCTGCTTTATCTGTCCCTACTTTTGCAGTTTAATGCTAGATGGAAGGTGGCTGGTCCTTACCACCCGCTGGCAAATCTAGGGCTACTCTTTTACCAACTAATGGTGGGATTGACTGTCACTTTATAACGCACCCACCGCTGAAAGGGCGAGCATATTTGGTATGACGGGGATTCGAACCCGTAAACCTCAGATTACGAGTCAAGTTCCTTAACCACCTGGCTATGGCCATGTCGGGCCTATCACCGAGGCAGAGGGTTGTTTATCCAGTGTATAAACTATTGCATTTTTTTGAAAATTATACTGAAAACGATATATAAAGACTGTTTTACGTCGAAAGTTGTTTTTTCCTTGTACCTTTGGGCAAGTGACACTCCTGTTTGATTTATATGTGTTTTTGTTTGTTTGAAGTGAAGCACAAAACTACACAATGGGCTGTCTGTGTTTTGGCTACCACAGGTATCGAAACCTGATTTATAGCGTTGTAAGATCGAGGACATGCCGCTGTGCCACTAGGGGGCTTACATGTGTGAGTGCCTGGAATAACATTTTGTTCTTGTTTACGGTTACTGTGCAGCAGGATTTCTTATGGCTTTTGTCATATCTGTAATAAATAATTGGTAGGTCCTTGAAAACTGATTTATTAGTAATGTCTTTAGTATGTATTGTGTAAGTGTTTAGTATAATATATTTTATTTTCTGATTGGTTTAATGATATGTTAGCACGAGTAGAACACGATCGGTATGCTCTTTCTTGGTTATATTGAGTGTTTGGTCCTGGTTATAAGTTAGTTAGGCTCGGCATGACCAAGTGTGTTAAGACGTTCGACTTCTAATCCGAGGGTCGCGGATTCAAATCCCGGTCGCACCAAACATGTTCGCCCTTTCAGCCGTGGGGGCATTATAATGTGACGGTCAATCTCACTATTCGTTGGTAAAAGAGTAGCTCAAGAGTTGGCGGTGGGTGGTAATGACTAGCTGCCTTCCCTCTAGTCTTACACTGCTAAATTAGGGACGGCTAGCACAGATAGCCCTCGAATAGCTTTGCGCGAAATTCGAAACAAACAAACAATACTGATAGAAAACGAAATCATTTTACTTTTAAAACTACTATAATTCAGGATTTGAGCATCTCACGTTTCGAAAAAGTTATCTAATTGTCAAAGATATGAAATCTGCAACTTCTCTTCAGTTAACGTTTTTATGATAATTTTCATTGCTCATATTATGTTTTTTGTTTCTCTTTGTACTTTCATTGAGTAAAAGGAAATTGTTTATATTGAGTTTGTGTTTTTTAACTGGTTAGGAAATTTCAAGTCAACATAACTGTTTACAAATTCGTTTAGACTTCATACAAATATTTTGATATTTGCATAAGGATAAGTTATTATTTGATGTGGAAAATGGAACTTATAACTCAACATTGATCCTTAAAATTATCCAGAATTAAAACTGGCCTTATTATGATTATCGAAATGAATAATTAATTTTGGAACTCGTCGTTTAATCAACTCAGTAATCTCCAAACCAAGCTAATATGTGATCAGTAATAACATTAATAAAGATCCTCATTAACCAAATTTTGTTCATTCGTAAGCACGTGGCTACAGAATGGCAAATCTGTTATGGAAACCCGATTTTCTTTTTTGTTATTTTATAAGCCTTTGGACATGCCGATGGACAATCAGAGGCTTTCACCAGCCACATAACCTTTCAACATAAATATAAAATAAGCTGTGACATAAGGTGTAAAAAAAAGAATAAGAGGCAAATTTAATTTGTCGTGCAGTTTGAGTTCTCCAAAGTTTTCAAAAAAGGTGGCGCAAGTAGACTTAAAAAAAAATAAAATATATATAATTTTGCAGCCTTCCTTTACTATAAACTAAATAATGCAAAAATGTAATGAAAGTGTGATATAAATAAGATGATAATATAGCAAGTATATTCACTACTTAAGAATGTGACATTTCCAATATGGTCAATTACATGAACACTTCCGATATAACAAAAAATGCAGGAAACTTTAGTTATTGTTACGTATTTTTGATGTTTTAAGTTCTTCGTAGATTAAACGCAACAGAAAAACGCAGATAACAGCTTGTATAATTTATTACACTAAACTATTAACAAATATAACAGATATAACATGAATTATATAATAATAGTGACAGATATTAAGTTACAACATTCGAAATTAATTACAAATCAAAATAATATTAGTTTCAAACTTCAAAATAAATCACAACACAAAACGGTACTGGCCTGTATCTAATATAATGATATAAAATTAAAGTCTCAAATTCCAGTCTAGGGTGTGAATTTGGTCCCACGAAGAGATTCCGAAACAGTTCACAGTTCAATGAAATCGCCGTCTCTCAGCACAAGCGGTAATTCAGAAGTATCGTAGAGATTGACGAAATAAAATCACGGCTTCCGTACATCTAATTTCAATCACAAATCCAAGTTGAATATTCACAGCAAACACTTAATCTTTCTCAAATAACTAACTCTCTTCTTTTGAAATGAAACTGGTGTCTGAATCTCACTCTTTGTCTTCGAATAAAACTGATGACTGATGACTCTCACGTCACCGTCTTTTTTATACCGATAGGCCTATTTCTCGAACAATCTCGCAATTTCCATACAACTCCAGAGCTATCCACGCATATCCGTTCTTGCACGAGACTACACATCTAGACAGGAAGTCACCAGCACTCATTTACAAACATGTGATTGGTCTACTTAATTCGAGAAAGTTCTAAAAATGTTACCCTAAATAAATAACATATTTTAGTTTAAACTTCGAAACAATAATATCAATATGGAAAAATGAAGAACACAAATGAAAATTCAAACACAATACGACATGTTGTCGTTTACAAAATATTTACACATATACATAACATTATACAACAGCTTTCCAACAAGTTAAGTAGAACATTCAGTTTGTTGTTCCTTAAGATGAATACTTTCATATACAGACGCGAGGACACTCTTTCAAATCTGAGAAACATACATACTTGACTAGTTACTGACATTGGAAAACTTGAGATAAACACTTGTTGTTCAACTAAATTCGAACAAGACAATTTGAACATGTGGTTAGTTTAAAGAGCATAAGAACTACATATAAGCAGGCACAATGTATAAACCTCTGTTATTTTTACAAGACTACCATTTAATGTTTCAATTACACTACTTGTACTTGGTTTAAATTTGTATTCCCTTTAGCTTAATGATGACTACAGTAACGTAGCTGAAAGCTCACAGTGAAAAGCTCTTACCGTAGAATAAAGTCTACTCATTGTATATTTACTGAGAGACATCAAACCAGTTTTTCACAAGACTATTATATGTGTTTATAGTCCTCAGGTCAATAGTTTGTTCTTAAGCTAAAATATATCCGTAATGCGCGCCATCCTAAGATCGAATGCCAAATGTTAACATTATAGGCACTTAACCTGAATCAAAGGAAAGAGAACTGACAGTAAAAATATGAAATTTTATTTACACGTTTACGTTAATGAATATATCCTAATGTCAATATCGTGTATCTTGTAAACGTTTTTTAATCCAATGTTTTTAATTTCATAAATGAATTTGTTTGTTTGTTTGTTTAGAATTAAGCACAAAGCTACTCAATGGGCTATCTGTGCTCTGCCCATCACGGGTATCGAAACCCGGTTTTTAGTGTGTAAGTCCGCAGACATACCACTGTGCCACTGGGGGCTTCATAAATGAAAGATATCAATTCAAGAAAGTCGTGAAGAAAAACACTGAAATTGAATTTCAGTTACTCGTTGCGTTACAATTCGTTTTTTTATCCAGACGACAATGGCACATATAATTAATTACATGGATTTCAGTAAAGGCTTCTCTTTTAAAATTTTAAGAGTATCTGAAGAAGGTTTAAAATGCAAAAGAAAATCTCCCTTTTTTATTTCACTTATGTATAGAAAAAATAAAAGCTAAGGTGTTTCTTCTTTCTCTGTTATCTATTGCTTTCACAGTTTCTTAAAGAAAAATAAAACACATTTATAAGAGTTTCTACAATGATATCCTCCCAAGGGAGTTTACTTGCGGTAGAAATGGTAAAAGTATGAACTCAGTATATGATAAAAGTAAAAGCAACATTGTTTACGTTATTGGTTATGTATATACATGTTAAAGTAAACTGGGCTGAAAAAATTAATAATGTTTATATTATTTTCGTTATTCATGCAAACTAGTTATCTCATGATATCAGAGACTAGATACCACAAGCTATTTTCTAATAAAGAGCACACTTTTCACACCAAAGATACTCGCCTTTCAGCTGTGGGTACGTTATAATGTGACTGTCAATCTCACTATTCGTATGTAAAAGAGTTTTTAGTGGGTTGTGATTACTAGCTGCCTACCTATAGTTTTCACTGCAAAATCAGGGAAGGCTATAGCAGACAGTTCTCGTGCAGCTTTGCGCGAAATTCAAAACAAACAAACAAATTCGTTGGTAACTTTGATCTATTAACCCGTCAAGGAACGCCATTTGAATTTGAGTCAAGAAATTTCATTATTATATATCTATAGAGAGCTTTATGAGATGAAAGATTTTTTGCTATTGTTTTGTAGGCTACTATTTTAAACAATGATAAATAGAAGAATATAAAGTTTAATACTTTTAGGTTAAAGAAAGTGAAAAGCATTTGTTCATGGTAACTTTTTACAAGAGCAGAGAATTACTATTTCTTCATCAGAAGAACAAAACCAGTTTAAAATATTATTCATGAAATAGATCAAACTAAATAACACAGCTAGTACTACTATTGTGACTAGTATCTTACTGACTATATTTACTGCATAGGAAAAATGAAACAGATAGGGTATTAAATTTCTCCGTCCGATTATTATTATTATTTGTTTTTAGTTGCTAACACCATCATATTCACCAAGTAAATCGAACAATACTGAAGCGCTTTCGTTTGTTGTTTTCGTATTTTGTTTGACGCCTTTTGTTAGCTTATCGTCAACATGGAAATAGAACATTTGATACAATGTTTTCGAGACTTCTTGTTATTTTGCGACCAAATAAAATAATGTGAAAGTAAATACCATAGTGTTAATTATAGAAATATCGGCGAAGTTGAATGTTTAAAATAGTTGTATAAAATAAGAGATTAAAAGAAAACAATCGATATATGTATCCAATGTACATTTGTGTAAATTTCAGAAATATTCGATAAAAATCTATGAGAATAAGGCCTAAACAGACGTTAATTATGTAAAGAGATATTCGGTTATCATTCTACTATTTCTTGTATTTTTATTACATAAACATATGAGTTGAGTTACCTGTCAGGGTTAGGAATTTAAAAAATGTAGAGAACGTGTAAAAGTAGATCGGAGTGTTTGTGAAAATCAGTTGAGAGAGTAAGTGTGTGGGCCTTCGGAGGAGTACATTTTTTGTATTATGAAGGTTTAGTTAACTTAGATTCTATAGTGAGAAATGTGTTACTTCCTTACTTGTATGAATGTACTTCATTTTCTCTCTGATAGTGAAATGAGGCAGCAATATGTAGCAAATGCCAATCAAGAATTATGAGGGTAATAAGGTTAATACAGCAGTTGTTGTTGTTTTGAATTAAGCACAAAGCTACACAATGGGCTATCTGTGCTCTGCCCACCACGGGTATCGAAACCCGGATTTTAGCGTGCAAGTCCGCAGACATACCGCTGAGCCACTGGGGGGGCAAAACGTAAACGCCCCCGGGTGGGTTCGAACCACCAACCTTTCGGTTAACAGCCGATTGCGCCACGGAGGCGTCTAATACAGGAGTGAATTATAAATAGTTTAAATTTCCTATTTAATCTTTTAGGGTAAAATAGGAGTGTGGCTCTTAAATCTATCATATAATATAACAAAAAATATTAGTTTTTCTTATTTGCTTTCTTAGACATATGCAATGGCAAAGTAAATAAATCTGTACAAGTAAGTATAAGATATATTTATATATGTTATCAGTTAAACAATCTTAAAAAATATATCTATTTATTGGAAGTGTACGTTGCTTGGATAAGTTAGAATGGGGACTTGAAAATTAAGGAATGTTAACAACCCAGATGTAAAACCGGCACAACCATGCAGTTAGTAATGATAATAATTATATGAGGAAATAAATACAGCCAATATAACAGGTGCATGTTATTTCTGTGTGAATAATATACGTGTAAACAAAAATTGAAGAAAATAAAAATTGCTATGTATATTTCAAGCAAGAAATTAACAAAGTGTGAAAGTATTTTTTGAACGTAATAAATACCAACATTAGTTTGTTTTTTAATGTCGCGCAAAGCGTCACGAGGGATATCTGTAATAGCCATCCCTAATTTAGCAGTATGAGATTAGAGGGAAGGCAACTCGTCATCACCACTCACCGCCAACTCTTGGCATACACTTTTATCAACGAATAGTGGGAGTAACTCGCTTGGAAGTGGTTAAGACAGTCGACTCGTAGTCCTAGGGTCGCAGCTTCGAGTCCCTATCATACCAAACATGCTCGCCCTTTCAGCCGTGATGGCGTTATAATGTGACGGTCAATCCCACTATTCGTTGGTAAAAAAAAAGTAGCCCAAGAGTTGGCGGTGTGTGGTGACGACTAGCTGCCTTCCCTCTAGTCTTACGTTGCTAAATTACGGACGGCTAGTGCAGATAGCCCTAACATTACGTCTATCATACATCCTATGATAAAGTTTAATTATCTGGGCATTCTTAAATGTAATAAGTTTTATCAATCACCAAATACTGTAAGAGGAATGGCACTGATGAATTATTCTGATTAAATCGCAGCTTCAGATTACTATATATATATATATTATTTGTAATTTCTCATCAACTAATTATCATAACGTGTTCGTGGGTAAAAAACATGTTACATTCCAAATACGTATGATTTTTGTTCACCTTCAAACCTTTGTAAAAGAACGTCTGGTTCTGAAGTTTTCATACAAGCCATTGCCACCGTTATTTTATATTATCATTGTCCTGTGATTTTCTGAATTACGTACTAAAATTGTTTTAACATTATGAACCCAGCGATCTGTAATCATAGTACGTAAGACTTAAGCTTATATTTTTCTCTGGAAAATATACCCCGGTGTGTCAGAAATGAGTGTCCGGTCTTACAATGGTAATGATCGGAGCTCAATTTCCGCAGTGGACGGAGCACAAATAGGTAATTGTGCCAAAAGCAATAACAATACAAACCATTTCTAAACACATGTTCTCCACATTATTCGAATATACACTTTCAAATCCATGTGTCATTTTGTAACATGAGATTTTGATTTTAATTGTAAAACATGAAAATCTAAATTCTATTGATTTGAAATATAATAAATAATAAACAAATAACTGATTCATGTTAATTTTTCCAATTATCATCGGAAGAGTTTTTCTAAGATTTCTTCGCGATTATTTTGAACAGTTTAGTTTCTGAACTTCGTTGTCAATATCAACATTAATTATTGGTCAGTGTCATTTATTTGGTCATTCAAATGGTAACTATACGGACATTATGAAAGTAAATTGTAAAACAAAATTAAAGGGTAATAGAAATTTGAAACATCGAAGCACTAATATCGCTTCAGTAATTCACTTGTATACAAATCAAACATCTGATGATATTTTGTGTAATGTGATATGCAGACTATCGATTATTTAGACTTTACTGTGTAGTGGTATAATCACATAACCTTGATATATTTACCATTTTGAAGTAAATTACGGGAACTAAAGCACTCCAGAATTTTCAGGATCCATGATTAGATCTTAATTAGATTGTTTCATGTCAAACAGAAAGCTACACAATTGACTATCATTGCTTTGCTAACCACAAGTACCGTAAATCGATTTTTCTACGCTATAAGACTTATCGCTGAGTCAAATCGACAATTATATTTTACAGGAAGACATTTTGGTGTTTCACTCGTATGTGAAGAGCCGCCTAATCAAGGAGCTTCCAGTTGTATTTTTGCGTACTTACAATGCCAGAAAGCGGTCGAGTAGCTTGGCGCGAAATCCAAAACAAACCAAACTAAAAATAAGTCTGGCAGTTTGTATAATCATTTAAATATACGTTTATTACGCTTATATTAATAAACATATGAGTGTATTGTTCTGTCATTTGGGTAGCCTCATTCCCAACGATATATTTGAATTATCACAATCCAACATTTTAGATGACGATATTTTATTTTCAATTTAAGACTTTCTTTTAATTCTTTAATTATTTTCCTATCATCATCAAATCATCGTATTTTCGAAACCTCTTTTTAACAGTCAAAGTGTTGTTTCTTCAGGGTTTCTGGGTTTCTTTTTTCATGAAAGCCGATCATAGTCCAGTGTTTAGAGTGCCATACTTTGTGTACGTTATATGGGTGACGGTAAAATCCCACTTTTTTGGTTAGACATGTTGGCACTACTGTTCTTGACTAGCTGTTCTCACTCAAGTGTTACCATCACAAAATTAGTGACAGCTGCTATAGATATCCCTTAAGCAGTTTTATATGACTGTGCAAAAACAACAAACTCTTCTTGAAAATTTGTCTAGTTCCGATTTATTATTTTATTTATATGAATTTGCCATGAAGCCCATCTGTTCCACGGTCCCCAATTTAGCACTTGATAGACTAATGGGGAAACAGCTAGTCAACAATATCTACCGTTGACTCTTAAGCTACTCTTTAGCAACGAATAACAGGATTGACCGTTGCATTATAACACCCCCACGGCTGAAAGAATGTGTATGAACCGGTTAGATGAAGGGATTTGAACTTGCCACTCACAGATTGTAAGTCGAGTACCTTAACCACTAGTTCTATCAAGTTCTAGATCATACTAAGTGATCGTGTATACTGTATACCTTTCCCTCTAACGTCGGTTTTCTTTGTATTGCTTTGTCTGTTTTTCTATACTTATATAGTACCCCGGTGGGACAGCGGTAAGTTATGAATTTACAACACAAAGGTTCGGAGTTCCATTTCCTACGTTGGACACAGTTAGTAGCCCAACGAGTTTGTTTGTTTTGGAATTTCGCACAAAGCTACTCGAGGGCTATCTGTGCTAGCCGTCCCTAATTTATCAGTGTAAGACTAGAGGGAAGGCAGCTAGTCATCATCCACCCACCGCGAACTCTTGGGCTACTCTTTTACCAACGAAAAGTGGGATTGACCGTAACTTTATAACGCCCCCACGGCTGGGAGGGCGAGCATGTTTGGCGCGACGCGGGCGCGAACCCGCGACCCTCGGATTACGAGTCGCGCGCCTTACGCGCTAGGCCATGCCGGACCAGCCCAAGGAGACTCTGTTCTGAAGAAGAACGAATTGCACATCGACATAACTTTTTTTCATTTACTGAGCTTTAGAATTTATATATCAATTATACATACATATATATATCTTTTACTCTTCTTATATATATATACTTAGGATGGTGGTTGGATTTCTAACTAGGATAAAAATTAAGAATGGCACTAAACAACAAATTAGTTTCTGCTAGGACGTTAGTTTTAAACTTTAATAAAATGCTTTAGGGTGATTACCATACAATTGTCTTCGTACAGCGAATGGTATTAAGTGTTGTGATGTTGCTAGTTAAAGCCACACATTTTAACCCTAACAGGTCTTTCATAACATTTATTATGTTATTAATTTATATGTACATTTTTTGTTTTTTTCTTATCTTCTAAATGAAATAAATATTTAATATTTTCACATACAATGTTATCCCACATTTTTTATCTTTAAAAACCTTCATTTTTTTAGGTTACTGACACAATTGGTATAATTTTAAATTTTATTTTTATTTATTTTGATCATTATTCATGAAAGTTTGGTAAGTTTATATAGTTGAAATTTGCTATGAGTAACAGCTCCAGTTTTAAATTTCACACTGTACATTAGGTTTTGGTTCATATACACACGTACGTATTTATAAACCATAAAATACTACAGTGTGAAATTCTTAGTGACAGAAAGAAATGAAATAAACAATTTTTTATCATTCATTCATAAACATTTGAAATGCAGCGCAAAAGAAACGACAGGAATATAAAATAGGAAGATTTCAGAAGAGAGTAATGAACTGTGTGGAAAACTTACCATCATGCAAAATAATTTTGATTCTTAAAAAAAATATCTTTGGTTAACAAAATGTTTAATGCACTGCCTTGTCAACGTAAGATTGAAAAAATCGTGAATTAAAAATAATATTTTCCATTAGTAATAGGGATGCTTTCTATTACCCCCTCTCAACACCCAGTCATTAGGGTATTTTTTACAGTTTTTGTCTTTAATTATATTGAAGGTCATTGGCCGCAGTAGTGTCTTACGGGCTGAAGTTGAAACGTTACGGGTCAAAGAGGGAAGTTAGTATAACGCAGGAAATGGATATTCAAATCAGCCTTAAGGTGGCTATTGGAGTAGAAATTCCAGGTGTGTTTATACATTATTACTATGTTGGTGGCCATTTCGTTTCAGAGCATTTCTTCATATTGTCAATACACTCTCTGACACACATAAGACGTTTGTGTATTGCATTCCTTCACAGTGTTAGCACACTCTCTGACATACATAAGACGTTTGTGTCCTTTTGTTCCACCATTTGCGCATGTTGTACTACAGAAAATTTAAGAACTTTCTTTTTGTGTAAGGACATGGCGATCAAATATTATACTTAACATGCGTAAAAGATAATAAATACTCAATAACAGCAGTAATGGGGGTAGAGGGAGTGTGAACGCTATTAACATAACCCCTGTTCCAAACTATTATCCCTAAATTTTGGTTGAAATTAGCCCAGCGACCTAGGTTTAGCTAGATAATGAACAAAGAGACTGACATAAATTTACTACTGAATTTGATAACGTCGAGCGCAAATCCAATCGTGAGTCTATGATTTTGATTTCTTTCTTTTTTTTCAGTTTGCAGTTTAAAATAGGCCCATTTAAATATAGCTCAAGTCCTTACGTATACAAATAGATCATGGTATCTATAGGCTAGTACTTAGAATTTATTTTTTGTTGTAGAACTTGGGTCTTACGAGTTTGAACGAAACGTCATAGTTATGGGTGGAGTGTACAAGTTTGCTTTCGTTAGTCGAAGCACGTGACAGTAACGCCTGGTACAGCAAGAACTGAATGAATAAAACTATTTTTGAGCCTGTCTCGTGAATATGCTGGAATTACTACGTCACTGCTTAAAGTTTATATTAAAGGTTCATAGCTTTTTACCAATAACTGATAATTCATTCAACTGTAAATAAGCGAAAGGAAAGGTTCAGCTGCAACGTTTCACACATAATGATTGTAAAGGTAAGAATGTGAGATCTGAATGTGTTTTTTTTTTTACCGTTAGTTTTGAGTAGCCGTTGATATTTTCACATAAGATTCTCTTTTATTTATTTGAAATGAAATTTAAAAAACGATAAATGTTTCAAAACAAGAGAGATTATGTTTAGTTGGAAAACGAAATAAAAATATATTATTTATTTTACATTTTGCTATTAAACGGGTTTGTCTTAATTTTTGCGATTCAATCGTTTACAGGGAATATTCATAATCGTAGCCATCTGTTGGTCGAACTTATTAGTACATACAGGAGAAACTGTTGCAGTATCCAAAAGATATCAAGACGTAAGTTGGTAGTTTATAAGTTCATTTGTTTATTCGTACAACTTTCACACCCAAACATTTATTGTTCGTAAAAATATGTGATATATACGTAAATATACAGCGCCTAAAACACTGTCTGTGGTATCCGAGCCAGCTAGATGAGCCCTGGTATTGTGCGAAAGGTCTCCTCGGAACTGAATATGGCAGATGTAGTGTGGTTGAAATATGATTACATATCATCTTTAAGTTTCACTCATGAGTTCTTAGAAACATTGTAAGCAACTAGATCTGCATGTGAATCTTTTCAAAATAATGAAAATCTATAAGCTTGCATTAAATACTGGTTTCATTATTTTACGTAGAGACAAAAGTAGCTTTACGCAGTTTGCCAAGTGACTGGAAGCCTGAAAAAAACCATGGCTACTAAAATGGTGTTGGACAAATAATCAGTGATGTCGAGAAACCCACTTGTTGAGAATTTTATATGCAAAAACGACTCGTTTGGGTTGAGTTGTTGTTGTTTTGAATTAAGCACAAAGCTACACAATGGGCTATCTGTGCTCTGCCCACCACGGGTATCGAAACCCGGATTTTAGCGTGTAAGTCCGCAGACATACCACTGAGCCACTGGGGGGCGTTTGGGTTGAGAAAATATTTCAAATAGAAGAGCGAACAACGTTTCGACCTTCTTCGGTCATCGTCAGTTACCTCTTTCTTTGTGAACCTGACAATGACCGAAGAAGGTCGAAACGTTGTTCGCTCTTCTATTTGAAATATTTTCTCAACCCTAACGAGCCGTGTTGGACAAATACTTATAAGTCAACATAAAAACATATAAACAGAAAGAGCATTAAAGAAAATAAATAGTTCTTTAGGTTTGGCAGCGAGTAACCCTAATACAAAATATATTTTCTTGTTAATGGTGAGAAAATATATTTATTTTTATTTATTTTATTTTTCATAGCCTTTTTCTTTGTCAAATTTATTTTTGTTTCAGAATGAAATTTATCTATAAAACACAATACACAAAGAAACAATAATTGCTAGTT
This sequence comes from Carcinoscorpius rotundicauda, assembly GCA_011833715.1. Taxonomy (NCBI): domain Eukaryota; kingdom Metazoa; phylum Arthropoda; class Merostomata; order Xiphosura; family Limulidae; genus Carcinoscorpius; species Carcinoscorpius rotundicauda. Next base: position 89,268,605 of record CM022397.1, read on the forward strand.
CGAAAACTTAATTTAAAAAAATGTAGTTTTACATTAAATTCATAATTATTTTAACTGCATAATGATCTTCCGAGGAAATATGTTGTTTGTTTGTCTTTTGAATTTCGCACAAAGCTACTGGAAAGCTATTTGTGCTAGCCGTTCCTAATTTAGTAGTGTAAGACTAGAGTAAAGGCAGCTAGTCATCAATCCAAGAAATAGTGGGATTGTCCGTCACAATATAACGCCCCCACAGCTTAAAGGACAAGCATGTTTGGCGCGATGGGGTTGCGAATCCGCAACCCTCAGACTACGAGTCGCACGCCTTAACACGTTTGGCCATGCCGGGCCTAGGAAATCTATATTAAACCCTACAAAAAGTATTCTTTTAACTTCAAAAGATTTTCTTAATGGTGTTATCTTTTGGCCCTAAATCTACATAAGACAGAAGTGAGATGAAGATAGCTTTATAATTATCGTCCGTTGTACTTTGTGTGTTTTAGAGAAAAGCCGCATTGGGTTATCTGTTATGTCAACGGCGGAGAATCAAACCTCAAATTATAACGTTTTGAGTCCGACAATATAAAACTATCTCATCAGAAGACTCGTTAGATTTACAACTTGACAGTTAAAAATTAAAACCAAAATGTAGCATCATAATTCATAAATGTAGCACATGTTGAATTTATATTTATAAAATGGTACATAAGAGAGACATGTTTAGATAACGAAAATATTTTTGTACTCAAATGTAAGAACTTGCGTTCAGGTTGAGTAACAACAAACCTAAATACGGAATGAATTATATAGTTCTTGTCTTTAATTATTCACACGTTTATTTTCAGAAAATGTTCATATACAGCAAATTTATTTTTTGCATTAACACGCGGAGTTATAGCAACTTACTATTGCTGTTACTAGTAAACCACGCATATCTATTAATTTTGCTTAATAAAACTTATCTGAAGAACGTGCATGATAATGATGTAAAATAAAAGAAGGTTCCGCATTCTGAAACTTTTACCACTGTTGCTTATTACTTGTAACAGGATTAGTTGTCTTTTACAAATGTGTTATAAACAGTAAATGATTGGTCGGAAATGGTAGTAAGAGACGTGTTTAACGTTGAAAATATATCCATATCTTATCATAATGAAACTCAAGGTGCAAAGTATGCTGTCATTTTCACAAGAAGAATATGAGCCAATGCATTTAGTTCCAAAGTACATTTTGTGTGCGCGTTGCCAGAAAAAAACAACAACAAAAAATAAATTAACAAACAAATGCAAGAAAGATATGTATATATCTCATATTTCACTAAATACAACTTTTAAAGATGTCATGTATTTGATTGTCGAAACATCTGTTTAGTAAAGTTTTGCAACTGTGAAATTCAAATTTTATGTTATATACACGTGTGTGTGTGTGTGTGAACATAGCGAGGACAAATATAAGCCAACATTAGTTACAATTAACAGTAAATTTTTGGGCGCTTTGTTTGGAACTACGTTTATATTAATCGATGTTGCGCAGTCTCATGACCATAATTTTACGTTAACGCCAAACGCTACAAAATTATCCAAAGAATAGCGAGGAAAATGCTACAACGTACATCTTGACAAACTTGAATTCGTTTCTTTGCTTCAAAATTTGCGCAAAACAATGTAATAACTATCAGTTCTAGCCATCCCTAATTTATCAGCGATGTACTAGAGAGAAGACACCAAGTCAACACCAGCCACCAACAGCTCTTGATTATAACTTATAAAGCGCCATTGCTAAAGGAGCGGATATGGCCGATAAGGGGATTTGAACCCAAGACTTTCATATTGAGTCAATTGTCCTAATCACCAGAACTTATCATTGTATAAGCCTTTATATGTCTTCATGGACATCGCTTTTTAATAAGACATTTAAGCAAGCCAAAAATATAAAACATACTCTAGCAGGTTAGTGCTTTCTTAGTGGAATATTAGGTCATCCCTTAAATAATGTCCAATTTTAGGTTCAGAAAAAGAAAAACAATTTGAAACATTTTAATTTTATTTAATCAATAATTTATGTCCCATTATTCGTATATACTTTCTGATAACGATTCACAAGCTTCTGAATGCCACTTCTATAAAATTCTTGGGGTTTTGAGAAAAAACAAACAATGAAGAGTATTTTTGACACAACATGTATTCCAAGCTCTTTTCCGTCAAAATAGTTCTGCAAGCTTCGGAACAGATAATAATAAGATGGGACAAAGTTTGAAGAATAAGAAGGATGTGGAACTTTTTTTCCAGTCTAGCTCTTCAATCTTTACAAATGTGATCCTTGCTGGATGGAGCCGTGCATTATCTTGATGTAACACAGCATATCTACGATTGATTAAAGCAGGCCTATTTTCTTTCAGCAGAGCATTCAAGTGCTCTAACTGTTGACAACAAAAGTATAATGTAATCGCTTAGCAAGACTTTCCTAGGGTGGAGATCCATTTCAGGCTATTCCAATATACCTGCACTAAGCCATTGTCTGCGATGCTTAACATTTTTATAATATATCCAGTTTTCAAACTCCAGTCACTAACTTGTACAAACAAGGTGAGTTATCTTCACGAGAGTGCAGAGAAGTGCAAATGTCTACTTTTGCTCTAAGGTTGGCTTCTGTCAAATCATGGGGAACCCATTTTCGAAGTTTTAACACCTTTCCAAGCTGTTGCAGATGACTGTGAACTGTTCAATGGGTTGGATTAAGATAGTTCTTCAACTTTTACAGCACAATCCTTATCAGGTACCACTAGCAGCAAGTCATTAAATTCAACAGGACGACCTGAACATGGCGCATCACTTAAGCAGTAATCACCTCATCTGAACTTCTGAAACTACCTTCGACATTTTCTTTCATTGAGTGATTCCGCACCATAAACACCTTGAATGTTTTGTATGGTTTCTGCTGCACTATTGTCCTTTTTAAACTCATAAAGTTATATGCCTAATGTGCTCCTCAAACACATTCATCTTCATAAAGGTTTATTTTATTAATGATCCGAAAAAGTGGTGTTAGATTAGTTTCTTTTATTTATCTAAGCATTTTCGTACATATCCTACTACATATTTCAATTATTAGAACCTTCTCCAATGACAGAAGTGATGATGCACTTTCTGTATTAAATTTTTGGACGTTACTTACGGGATGACCTGATACACAACATACACCGTATCCACTGCGGAAACTCTAACCTTAGGTTTTACTGTTTTAGTCAGTAATCTTAGCGCTGACCCCACGTGATATGACCGAAATATTAGCACTTTACAAAAAAATAACAAGAATCTCTAACTTTTTCAGCGAACTCCCAAATGTTTCAGTTCGGTTATTGACTAGCCTTTGGGGCAGGGAGAGGTAGTTAACGTCAAGCCGAGAATTCATTGTTCACGGCCAGTTACTACACTTATAAAAATGACTTTCATATCCACTATTCAGTTAGACAAGACAGAAGCTTAAAATTTGGCGATGGGTGATGTTGACTAATTATCACTCCAATAGTCGATTAGTTCAAAATTACGGAAAGCTATACGTAATAACGCCATCTGTAACTTTACACGAAAATTCCATACAAGTTTCTTGAAGTTTGTCTCTCCTTTTCTTTATGTTTATGAATTTGCTCATTTCCCCTTCGTATAAAGAATGTAGTGATATTTTTATTCATGGTTTCCAAATAATAAGGAAATTAAGTAGTTTCTTTTTACAAAACATATAAATCATGGTATCATGTTAGCCAGTATCACTATCATAAATAGACTATTCTATTCCAGTTTAAACTGCACTAAGGCAAATATCTAATTCCAACGTCATTCAGCATTAAGTAGGTTAGTGGGAAAAAAGTACGACATTAAGAAAAAGAATTGAAATAAACGTATTGTATTATATTTTACCGGAATTCAGTAGGACTTACAACGCTAAAATCCGATGTTTAGTTCCCCGTAATGGATAAAATACAGATTTTCCATTGTGTAACTTTGTGGTCGAATACAAACTAACAACGGTACTGCAGTTTTTAATTTATAGTAATGTTTGTAAAACTGTTATGTCTTATGCGACATAGATAGGAAAACAGTTGTCTACATTCTTTCTACACGTATGCCAAAACTTATTTTGCAATTTTTAAACGTTTCTATGTGACTTACAATGCTCATCGAATTTACTTTCTTATTTGCAACATCTGTATATAATTAATTATCAAATATCTTTTATGTTTACATTCTCATACATAAAAAAGTATTGTTTTCAGTACCCATTATAAGTAATACTACACCAGAATATTCAACAAAGACATCAGTTTGTTTAAAAAACTGGTTTCTTTTTTTAATTTCGCGCAAAGCTACTCGATGTCTATCTGCGCTAGCAGTCTCTAATTTAGCAATGTAAGACTAGAGGGGAGGCAGCTAGTCATCACCACCTAACGCCATCTCTTGAGCTACTCTTGTATAGTCGAATTGACCAAAACATTATAACGTCTCCATGGCTGAAAGAACCAACAAGTTTGATGTAACGGAGATTCGAACCTGGTTTAACAAATTAAATGGCTCTTATGCATTGGTAAAATATTAAAAATGTTTTCATAAAAGAACTTCGTATTTTAAACTTTACTTATTACAATACATATGATCAAGGTTGAACAGATCAGTTTTGTAACACGAAATAGTTTTGAAGGAAATTGTATCTGATTATCATATAAGATCATGTTCTTACATTCGATTGATACGTAAAGTTTTTAATCAAAACTATTTCCCCTAAGTTTTCGCAACGAATTTTTTGATAGAAGTAGACTAATGGTTATTTATTTTAGCACATTTAATACTTCAGGAATAGATCCGTTAAACTGTGGTCGAGAAATATTTTCAACATACTGTGTAATTGCACGTTTTATGACTTCTGTATAACAAACTAAATCAATGACCCTATTACGTTTGTTTGATAAACACTTTAGTGTTTTGACAACAATTTCTGAACAAAAAAACAGTATTGTTTTTGGTGCGTATTGCTTAACACGTTATTGAGATTTCGCTGCAGGAATTTCCAGTGTTTTTATGTGTGTTTTAACGCAGTTAATTATAGTCAGCTTTATTCTACGGACATTACCAACAGTTACAACCCTTAAGGATAATACATGAAAGAAAATACCAAAGTACATTAGGTCAGCGTGTACATTTATATTAGTGTAAAATGTTACCTACTTTCACAAAACACCCTCATGTAATTATATTACACCTTGTACATGTACGTTATCCAAACACACAAAACTAAAATACAACGCGTACATATTATCTAGGATACTACTTTTATGAGATACTATGATAAGCTAGTAAATACAATAAAATGAAACAGCAACCAACATTACGTTTCAGTTAAAAATATAGAAAATCTATCAATATTTCCCACCTGTAGCGTAATAATTACTTCCGTAATAGCGATGTAAATAACACTTACGTTATTATTTATTTTAATTAAGCAATAAAAATATTTTCTACAAAATATTGAAAAAATACGAGAAAGAAATAACTTTCTAAACCCCTTAAATGATGTTCAAAATGATAAGTGTAGTATGGTAAGTTTTTTTGTATTATCATCACGTAACAATGAAGGTTGTTGTTGTTTTGAATTAAGCACAAAGCTTCACAATGGGTTATCTGTGAATTTATAGCAAAAAACGTCCAAAGGAAATGCGAATTGGGTCTTTTATTATGTTAGCATAAGGAGGAAAAGAAATTAATGTTCAAAGGCCAAAGACTGTTTGTTTCGTTTTTGAATTTTGCGCAAAGCTACTTAATGGCTCTCTGCGCTAGTCGTCCCTAATTTAGCTGTGAAAGACAAGAGGGAAGGCAGCTAGTCATTACCACCCACCGCCAACTTTTGGACTACTCTTTTGCTGACGAATAGTGGGATTGATCGCAACTCAGAACGCTTCCACGGCTGAAAGGGCGAGTATGTTTGGTGCAACAGGGATTCGAACCCGCGACCCTCAGATTACGAGTCGATCGCGTTAATGACCTGGCCATGCAGAAGGCCAAATAGAAAGGAAATAAATGAGTCCACTTAAGGTTTATATATATATAGCCATTAACATATACAAAATTTAAGCTAACTTTTTCTTCAGCCGATATCAGAAAGTAATACGTCTGAAAGCGAAAACAACTGTTTGCATTAGAAGCGAGACAGCGGGAAACGACTTCTGCCACAAATTTTATTGTATGTTGACAGTGAACTTTGTATTAGAATTCTTCATAAAACCAACTATAATTCACACTGCTTTGGGAAATGTTTCCTAACCGACCATTTCTGAGTGTTAGACTAGTTTTTGTAAAGCATTATAGCAGAACAGTCGAATGCATGTATACCAATACCTAACGGGAGAAGATTTTGAAGGTATTTAAGTTCATTAAGACAATTCAATTGGACAAGAGCATCCGAAGAGTTAGCAGTGAATTCTACCCCCGCGAGGTGTCAATTCTGTAGTCTATTCGCTAAAAATAAGCAGTCGCGTGGCTTAGCGCTTTTGTTTGTTTGTTTGTTTTGGAATTTCGCACAAAGCTACTCGAGGGCTATCTGTACTAGCCGTCCCTAATTTAGCAGTGTAAGACTAGAGGGAAAGCAGCTAGTCATCACTACCCACCGCCAACTCTTAGGCTACTCTTTTACCAACGAATAGTGGAATTGACCGTCACATTATACACCCCCACGGCTGGGGGGGCGAGCATGTTTTAGCGCGACGCGGACGCGAACCCACGACCCTCGGATTACGAGTGTACGCCTTAACGCGCTCGGCCATGCTTAGCGCTAGCATAAAGAGCATATGAAACTTTGACTAGTCATTTCAGAACATTTTGAAACATTTGTACAGTTTACGTTTAAAAGAGAAAGTAACTAAACCTTTATCCAAACATGAAAGTTCTTGAATAAAAACATAAATTATTATTGTTAAGTACAGAAATTATGATACAATGTTTGATAGTACAAATTTTGTAAAAAATGAAACAGAATGATTATTCCATTACCAACGTTTTGTTTGTTTGTTTTTGAATTTCGTACAAAGCTACTCGAGGGCTATCTTTGCTAGCCTATTGTTAGGCTAATTTAGCAGTGTAAGACTACAGGAAAAGTAGCTAGTCATCACCACCCACCGCCAACTCTTGGGCTTCTTTTTTACCAACGAATAGTGGGAGTTACCGTAACATTATAACGCCCTCACGCCCTCTATTTCTTAGAGTTGGTAAATTGTTAATTTGATGTATATAATTTACTGGCGTGAATGACGGTAGACTGAATGCGGATCTTACTATTCTGTTCTGTTGAACTTTGATTTTTTGGAGTGTGTTGTTTGACATATTGTATGTTACTTGACAACCATACGGATGTAAGCCTTGTATATTTGTATAATGGTGTTTGATGAACATTTTGATTGTTTACTGGTTAGAGTCATTAGATGTGAAATCCTTTTTATAAGGCCTGGCATGGCCGAGCGCGTTAAGGCGTGCACTCGTAATCCGAGGGTCGCGGGTTCGCGCCCGCGTCGCGCTAAACATGCTCGCCCTCCCAGCCGTGGGGGTGTATAATGTGACGGTCAATCCCACTATTCGTTGGTAAAAGAGTAGCCCAAGAGTTGGCGGTGGGTGGTGATGACTAGCTGCCTTCCCTCTAGTCTTACACTGCTAAATTAGGGACGGTTAGCACAGATAGCCCTCGAGTAGCTTTGTGCGAAATTCCAAAACAAACAAACAATCAATCGATGTAAATCTGCTGAAGTTAAATGGTTTGTAATGTTCAAAATTTGTAAACGTTCCTGGTCAAATATCTGAGGTTCCAGATTAATAAGCGTTAATTACAATTATAGCTTCCGAGGTTTATACTATAACAACTGTATCAAACCAATAATATATATACTGTCTCATGTCGCAGCGCATTGGTTACATTTTTAGACGTGAAGAAAGTTTCTAGAAATTTCAGTTTGCACAAAAATATTAACAATATACTATTTTTTTCTCACACACAAATTGTTGATCCTTACACTCGATAATTTTCTGGCCCGGCATGTTAAGGCGCTCGACTCGTAATCTAAGGTCGCGGGTTCGATTCCCGATCACACGAATCATGCTTGTCCTCCAGCCATGGGGCGTTATAATGTTACAGTCAATCCCACTATTCGTGGGTAAAAGAGTAGCCCAAGAATTGGCGGTGGGTGGTGATGACTAGCTGCCTTCCCTCTAGTCTTACACAGCTAAATTAGGGACGGCTAGCGCAGATAGCCCTGGAGTAGCTTTGCGCGAAATTCGAAAACAAAGTAATTTTCTACAACTCCAGTGAATAGGTAAGAATTTCGCAATGCAGATTTAACAGTATAAGTTATGTACATTTTTGGATATAAATTTAAGTTAAATAAACATCGGTTATAAAATAGATGTATAACACTTCGTCCATCAAATTACCATAAAAGTATTATATGAAGCAAAACAGGAAGGTGTACTATATGTACTTCCGTGGGGTCCCAGAAATGCTCTGTTTCAAGAGTAGACAAAACTGAAAATAAGAGTAACAAATAATTTTATTTTCTGCTTTTGAAGTTCATATGTCTTTCTGCGTTGTCACTAACCTATAGTATAATTATTTTCGTGCGTTTAGCATGTGCACGTGTTCTTGATGTCCCAACAGTAGAAAATGCAACGTTAAGCGTCTCTTTCCTGATGTAATTTTAGTGTCTACTGACAGACAATAGACAAGTATAGTATTGCTCGTGATTAAAACAAATGACCAACCCAACCGGCCTTCGGCTCCTTATGGGGAAATTAGGTCAGCTTGGACTTTCATATTTGTTTCAATTATTACTTATTTCATCATATTAGAAAACCCTTCACCCTAAGTTAATGATACTACGGCTTTGTACATATACGTCATTAAAAGCAAATACATATGACTCATCAAAATTAACCAGAAAATTACTTTTGATGATCTCCTATAATAAGACCTGAATTCAATATGATGAAAAATACGAAAATTATATTACTGAAAAATCTAAGAAATATGGAAAACATTTTCTCATCAATAGTGTAAATTTTATTATTTTTATAGTGTTATAAGTAATATTCACGTCAATTTTTAATTATCCCACAATTAACAAATTTAGAAATTTGTACAAAATACTAAGATAAACATATATACTAAACCCCTTACAAAGTCATTTAAAACGTTCCATAATAATAAGCTTAATAGCGTAAATACTACGTCTATTATTACATGCTACAATCGAGCAATTCTTAACAATGAACTCGCAAGTAAAAAGTAATTAAGGTTTTATTATGTCAGAATAGGGGTGGAAAGAAGTCAATTTTAAGTGACCTCGAATAAAGAAAAGTATCAATCAGTGATGTCGAGAAACCCACTTGTTGAGAACTTTTATATGCAAAAACGGCTCTTCTGGGCCCAGAAAAGCCTTAATGGCCAGTTTCGATGTTATATCGCTCTTCACAGAAGTTCCAACAACAGAAGCCTGCAAGATAGCCTTAGAACTCTATATTCGAGACCCTAACCCGATCATAGACATTCCCAGTAACCAGTTAGCAACCCTCATAGAATTCACCACAATAAAGACAAACTTCATGTTCAACAACCAAAACTATATACAAACAAATGGCCTAAGCATGGGCAACCCAGTATCGCCAGTTCTAGCCAATATTTTTATGACACAAATTGAAACACAAGCAATTAATACAGCATTACATCCACCACTATACTGGTACAGATATGTAGATGACACGGTTGCGGGATTCGAATCTACAGAACACATACTTAACTTTTTCACTCACATTAACTCTATACATCCCAACATTAACTTCACATGTGAACAGGAAGAAAGCAATCAAATATCATTTCTTAACCTCAAAATTATAAGAACCGACACACAATTCAAAACAGAATTCCACCGAAAAATCACCCATACTGGACTATACATTCCTTGGGACTCAGCACATGAAACAAAACAAAAACTCAACATACTAAGAAACCAGATAAACACAGCCATAAAACTATGCTCACCAGATAAAATTAACGATGAATTAGATAAAATAAAACAACACTTCATCAACATCAATAAGTTTCCTCCACAAACCGTAGAAAACATTATACGCACACACCTAGACAGAAAGCAAAATCAACCAACAAAAGTAAATATATCTCACGAATCAAAAAATCACGAAACCATATACTGCTGTATACCATATATTCCTGACATCAGCAAACAAATAACCAACATTTGGCAAAAACTAGTAACAAAATATAACATTCCAGTTAACACTAAATTTATTCAAAAACCAGGCACAAAACTAAGGTCTATACTATGTAAGAACTACACTGACAAACACCACACCAACATTATTTATAAAATACAATGTGATAACTGCCACGACTTCTATATAGGAGAAACAAGTAGAAAAATGGAAACCAGATTCAAAGAACATAAAAAGTCACCTTCACACGTTTTCGAACACTGCAAGTCAAATGGACACAACATAACCATAGAAAACACTAAAATACTAAATAAAGAAACAAACATAAACAAACGAAAAATTAAAGAAGCCTTACTTATACAACAACTTAAACCCAAAATAAACCAATATAAAGGAACACCATTATACCTATATTAATATTATAGACAAAATTATATATTCAAACCGCGCCCTCTACATTGCAACACTCAATTATACAACCCCTCCCAAACATGTGGTCAGCTTCCGACCAGTAACCCTTTCTTTGTGAACATGACGATGACCGAAGAAGGTCGAAACGTTGTTCGCTCTTCTATTTGAAGTGTTTTCTGGGCCCAGAAGAGCCGTTTTTGCATATAAAAGAAAAGTATCGATTCCCCAAGTCAGACATCGAAAAATTTCGGGCGTAAGGTCACCATGGCAATTAAAAATTTCGTCGTGACTCCTAATATTTGCTCAAGTTCTATTCTAGTGTAGGGATGTGTTAAACAAAACTGGAATCTATAACAGCTTTGGACTTTCGAAAGTTCGGATTTATTTTTTTCCATTATTAGAATTCTAAATCAAACTTTATTTCTAGGACTTTTAATAGCAGATTCAGCACTTCATGTTTCTTCAGGAATGGAGTGCTGCCATCGTATAGCACATAAATATTGTTTTTCTATTTTGTTTTTCTTCTTTCTCTCAATTTATCCAATCAGTGCAGATGTTTAGACACAAGACCAAAGACAGTTAGTTAGTCCAGGTAAAACTATAAAGTGATTGTTGATATCACGTCATCATTCTGATGCGCTTTTTACTGAAAGTAAATAAATATTTCCCAGAAACCTACAGAAGTAAAGTTAGGTTAGGTGTACCAAAAGGCTTTCACTATCGATACAATTATTTTAATTTCATTTATTGCAAGAATCCACCTAAGTTATAGTTTGTCGAACCAAACATACTTGCCCTTTCAGCCGTGGGGGCGTTATAAATTTTCGGTCAATTCCACTATTCATCGGTAAAAGAGTAGCCCAAGAGTTGGCGGTGAGTGGTGATGACTAGCTGCCTTACCTTTAGTCTTACACTGTTAAATTAGGGACGGCTAGAACAGATAGCTCTCATGTAATTTTGCGTGAAATTCAAAAACAAACAAGTTATAATTATTTCGTCTACTATTTTAATAACTGAATATTAACTTTCATACAAATTATATTATAAAGTTTAATAATCATCCCATCGGTTTTTTTTGTTTGAAACTGTACGTCTCTTACTATACCTACACAACAGCCTCAAATTGTATTTATGTGTTTTTCTTTTAGCAAAACCACAAAGGGCTATCTGCTCAGCCCACCGAGGGGAATCGAACCCCTGATTTTAGCGTTGTAAATCCGGAGACATACCGCTCAAAATGTATTCCATAACTTTGCTATATCAGAGCTAACTCCTAAGTTTTTGGCTGTACTTAGATTTGAAAATATTTGTCGAGGCCTGATTTAGGTACATAGTAAATGTATAATTTCCATGTACAGGTCACTACCAAGTCACATGATTTTTACTTAAATCTATATCAAAAAATAATTCGTCAGAAAGCTATTATATTTGGTAAAAAAGTTAGAAAAGAGACAGTGGAAAAAAAAGTCCAACGCTACAATAAATTCGTCACCAGGAAACATTGTAACACATTATTTTATTATTTGATCTATGATGCGATCTGAAAATGTACATATATACAAAAATCTATACGTAGAAGATATATATTGCTTTCTGTCTAACGGTTTTGAAAACCACATTACATCAGATAAAGATGAAAAGTAATTTGACAAAGATTTAGCAAAAGCTAAATTTTTCAAAATTTAGCAAAACTGCAATTTTTCTATGACTGATAATATAATTTTCAAGAACTGCGAAATTATGACCAGGTTGAAATACGCACGACGTTACATTGTAATGGTGGGTGCGTTGCTATCACCATGATATATTGTTGATACACTTCAGTACGAACAAAAGACTTTTCCTAGTAACAGCCCAGCACTAGTGTTATTCATACGTCACTTCACAATACCAGTCCAATTTCTGACTTTCGCTTTTATGAGACTACGATTGTTAACCACTGATTATCTATTTGGTGACAAGCACGAAACTTTTTCTTAACCATTTTCAAGACTGACAAGTTTCCTTGGCAGAATAAGAACATATTAAAAAAAAAATATCGTTAAGAAATATTCGTTAAAGTGAAATGAATTATGGCAAGTTTTGTGATGTTTTAATGAAACGCCTTTATATAAAATTCGTTGTATGCATTTCCTGGTGTCGGATTAGTTATATCGTTAGAGTCATCTTTCCGAATCCTTTATTTCTTTTAAAACGTATCATAGCTTTCTGATAACTTAACTTATTTTTGTTATAAACGAAAGAAATACCAAATAACCTTATGATACCATGTGTATTCTTATACATTATATTCATATATTTACTACGCATTTAAGTGGACTCATACTGCCCCCCAGTGGCTCAGTGGTATGTCTGCGGACTTACACGCTAAAATCCGGGTTTCGATACCCGTGGTGGGCAGAGCACAGATAGCCCATTGTGTAGCTTTGTGCTTAATTCAAAACTACAACAATATCCTCATACTTTTCCCTATTCTTGACCGCTAGAAGCTGACAGCTTTCCATCCTTGTGCTAGCGTAATAGCAACCTTAATTTATTTCATCTGGTAAGATTATTGTTAAAAGCTGCTTTGTTGTCGCACAGTAGTAATAAAAGTAACAGTTATTATATTAAGTTATTACTTTCGATGGCTTTGAATAACTATGTAAAGAGGTGATGATATTTTTTTATGTCCCACGCAACACTTTACAGAATTTTTCGAACTGCTTAATTGTGGAAAACAACAAGTTGTTGTTGTTTAGAATTAAGCACAAAGCTGCACAATGGGTTATCTGTGCTCTGCCCACCACGGGTATCGAAACCCGGATTTTAGCGTGTAAGTCCGCAGACATACCGCTGAGCCACTGGGGGCAAACCGCTACAAAGAGAAAAAAATGTTTTTATACTATAGCTCCTTGGTCAATGGTATCTGGGTATTTTGCCCTGGAGGGTCAGGTTCACTTTGACCTCTTCCTCCTTCCTGAACGTATTTTCCCTAACTGTTTGTATGTTAGGTCCTTTTCAGGGCACTATACTATAGCTGCGTAAATTATTTAGCTTGTTTTGAATTTGGCGCAAAGTTACACGTGGGCTATCTGCGCCAGCTGCCCCTAATTTAGCTGTGTAAGACAAGAGGGACAGTGTAAGACAGCTAGTCATCACCACCTATCGCCAACTCTTGTGCTGCTCTTTTAGCAACGAACAGTGGGATTGAGCATCAAATATAACGCACCCACGGTTGAGAGGGCGAGCATATTTGGTGTAACGGTGATTCGAACCCGCGACCCTAAGATTACGAGTCGACCATGCCGAGACCCCAGCGCAAATGATTACAGTCTTTTCATAGTATCTCATAAAAATAACTTAAAAAATAGTTGTAAGCGTTGTATATTTGTGTTGAATAATGCATTGTTGAAAGACATAAATTTAACTCAGAGTGACTTGCTTTTTCCTAAGATAAAACGATAAGAGTTGTACCAGTACAAAAGTACATACTGACCTACTGTATTTCGCTTTTTTTTTTCACGTAATACCCCTGGGGGCCAAAGCTGCTAGTTATGTCTGTAGGCCCAAAATGTCTATAATTAGCTGTACCACACACCGAAAAAACAACACAACGACAAAAACAATTAAATTCCTCTAGTGGAATACGAAAAGCGGAACAACTAAGATATGCTTATCACCAAATGTTCTTACATATTTAATCTATTTCATCATGTGTTAAGCAACACATACTGCAAACTGGTTTCATAAACGTTCGATAATAGGTATCAAAAACGTTTATCAAATAGACGTAGTGAGGTCATTGTCTTCATTTTCTCTGTTGAGTCAGTTGAAAAGCACAATAATATATACAATGTTGACAAATAAACATTTTTAATCACTTAACTACCAATCTAGTTTTATAAAATGTTCAAACACACTAGGCTAGACGTAACTAGGTGATTAGGGCACTCGACTCGTAATCTGAGGATTCTGCGTTCGAATCCCCATCGTACCAAACATGCTCGCCATTTCAGTCATGATGGCACTATAATGTAATGGTCAATCCCACTATTCGTTGATAAAAGATTAGCCCAAGAGTTAGCGGTGGATGGTGATGACTAACTGCCTTCCCTCTAGTCTTACGCTGCTAAATTAGGGACGGCTAGCGCAGATAGCTCTCGTGTAGCTTTGCGCGAAATTAAAAAAAACATCAAAAAAATAAAAAATTAATTGAGACGTCTAAATCAATACACTTTTCTCGTTTATTTCGTCGTCGTTAAAGACCAGGTTGAATATACTATTTTTTTTCATTCATGCGATGATTGTGAACTTAAATATTATTAATTTACCATTTTAAGAGACTGTCTGGTTTTTGTAAAAATCCTGTAGTTGTGAAGCTAATTGAATGTTTAAGACAATATGCATAAATGCCTTTACGACAGAATTCATAATGATATTTAACTTATATTTTATATGTTTCTGGAACAAACACATTTTTTCTACTGTAGGATATTAAGTTGTATACATAGTTATATTAAGTTTATTTTTTTCCTAATAACTCTTTGTTGATTCAGTTTCAAAAAGAAAATTCTAAAATATTTCTCAGTTGATGATAAATCACGAAGAAATTGGTGAAGAAAACCTTATATATCTTTTCATTTCGAGTCGAAAAAATAGCGTAATTTGTTTCTAAGCATATACAATAATTCAATTAATTTTTATTTGAGGGAGTTGCAGTATTATTTACTTCATGAAAACGCAGGTCTTTAGTCCATAAAATGTCAGTTATCAAAAACATATGTTTGTCTAATTTTTTCTTTAAGAACTAGAATGCTATCCGGGAATAATTTAAAATAGCAGAGAGGCAGTTATAGTTTTCGTGGAAGGAAGAAAAAGAAATATATATGTATGAATGTACGCACACAATCACACACACATATTCTAATGATGTGTATTGCACTCTAATTATTAGAAGTGAAAAATGAATAACCATATAACTTACTTTGCGCTGTATAATATAAAACACCAGCCTTGGATTAGATATCTTGTTACTGTTAAAGTCGTTTAGGCAAAATAAATGTTGAATAATACTAAAGTCATGTAAAACAGTTAGGATACCCTATGAAACCCTGAGCATTTTTGTAACATTTTTGGATATATAGATATTTAATCTCAATTTTAACAATACTAAGAGATTATAGGAATATAACTGAACAATTAAAACAGAAGAAAAGACTTTTCAAGATCTTCTGTAAATGTAATTCTAAAGAAATGCATATTCTAACTGAGGAAGAAGTTAGGACACCCCCACATTTATTCCCACTTAAAATGGCTCAATTCACACCAGGTGCACATGATTAGAAGATCGTTAGACACCATTTTGAATGAGGCTTGCCCTATTTAAACTTCAGACATTTTGTTTGGTGTGTTCCTGACTGTTGAAGTGAGAGTGAGCACCATGGTGAGAGCAAAAGAGCTGTCTGAGGCCTTCAGAAAGAAATTTGTAACAATTTATGAGTCTGGTAAGAGATTTAAAAATATCTCAAACGATTTAGTAAGCAGCCATTCCACTGTTCGGAAAATAGTCAACAAGTGGAGAGCTTTCAAAACAACTGCCAACAAATCAAGGTCTGGTCGTCCAAGCAAGTTCACCCCGAGAGCAGACCACAAGATGCTAAAAGAGATCTCCAAACACCCTAACATGTCATTACGAGACCTACAGCAGGCTCTGGCTACTGTTGATGTGAAACTGCATGCCTCTACAATCAGATAGAGACTGCACAAGTTTAACTTGCATGGGAGGTGTGCAATGAGGAAACCTTTGCTCTCTAAGAGAAACATCAAGGCCAGAGAGAATGTAGACAAAGATCAGGATTCCTGGAATAATGTTCTTTTGACAAATGAGTCCGAATTTGAATTGTTTGGATACCAGAACAGAAAACATGTTTGGCGTAAACCAAATACAGCATTCCAGGAAAATAATCTCATACCAACTGTGAAGCTTGGAGGTGGAAGTGTCATGGTTTGGGGTTGCTTTGCTGCAGCAGGACCTGGACAGCTCACAATCATATAATCCTCCATGCATTCTACTGTGTATCAGAGGATGCTTGAGGAACATGTGAGTCCATTTGTAAGAAAACTAAAGCTGAAGCGAAACTGGACCCTGCAACACGACAATGAACCAAAACATACCAGTAAATCCACCGACGACCGGCTGAAAACTAAGAAATGGAGGTCCTGAAATGGTCGAGTCAAAGCCCAGATCTTAAATTTCATGTTCACATCTGCTCAACTTCTTCCTTTCGGGACAGGTCCGGGCCTTTCTTTCCGCTGCTGCCTTTGCCTCCACCCAAGACAACATTTAGAGAGACATCCTCCACCCAAAAAGTCAAGAATAATTAATTTATTATAAAAAAAGCCACCACTTAATCTTAATAACAATCCACGAAAGGGGACGAAGAGGAACCACAACGTTCCTGAGCACCCCGGTTGGGGAGAGAACTCTTTTGATTTCTCTTTCTCTAAACTGAACCCCTGCCACGTTAGTTTAGTTTTTAGTTTTAGTTTTCAGATCTTAATCTCATTGAGATGCTGTGGGGCAACTTGAAACGGGCTGTACATGAAAGAAACCCTTCAAACATCTCACAGCTGACAGAATTCTGCATTGAGGAGTGGGGCAAACTTTCTTCAGACCGATGTCAGAGACTGGTAGAGGGCTACAAGAAGCGTCTCACTGCAGTTATTTCAGCCAAAGGGGGTAACACCAGCTATTCGAGGGTAGGGTATCCTAACTTTTTCTTCAGTTACAATATGCATTTTTGTAGAATTACTTGTTTGTTTTGTTTGTTTGTTTTTTGAATTATGCACAAAGCTACACAATGGGCTATCTGTGCTCTGCCCACCACGGGTATCGAAACCCGGATTTTAGCGTGTAAGTCCGCAGACATACGGCTGAGCCACTGGGGGGCTTGTAGAATTACATTTACAGAAGATCTTGAATTGTCTTTTCTTCAGTTTTAATTATTTAGTTATATTCCTATACTCTCTGAGTATTTTTAAAATTGAAATTAAATATCTATATATCCAGAAACGTTACAAAAATACACAGTCTTTCATAGGGTACCCTAACTTTTACACATGACTGTCTACTAATAATATAATTGTAATAATAAACTTTTTTATTTTAGTAATAGTTATATGTAATTCTAGTGGAAAGCATAAAAGGTTTTTTTTATAAACTTTTAGTATAAAAGTATTTGGAAAAAAATAGAATGATTTTGATTGGCTCTTTTACGATTTGTCTTCACTGCATTTCAGAACGAAGGAAATTTTGCATATTCTGTTCAAACTGACACCCATCACGGAATTACATATTTTCAAAAAGGAGATAAAACCCCACACCCAGTAGCCATTGTTTCCGGAATACCTGTCGGTCATCCCAATGGAGCATCGTTATCACCACCGACCGGTGCAGCCCCATTACCCATTTCATCTCCGTTACAAAATTCTCCATCTCCACTGAATATTGTCAGCAATACTCGTCGGAAAGATGTTCCTGTTTACCCTCCAATCAATAAAGATTTCTTGTACACCATGGGATACATATACTTAAAAGATTTTCAGCCAGGATCATTTCAATATTGAGGAAACACGAAACGCAACTAATATTCCTTCGACATAATAATAAGAGGATACACTGCATTTGCTACAAGAAGGGAGGCTTGAACTGATAGGTATATGCAAGTCTAATCATTAGCCAAGATATTCCGAAAGAAGACAGAACCAATTCAAAAAGAAAGTGGAGAAAAACAGCTAAGTTATCCGCGTAGATAACGCATGTTTTTAAGTTTGTTTTTTAATAACAACGTATTTATTGGACAATGTAATGTTAAAACCGTTTCAGTATCTTCTCTGGTAATTTTCACCAATAGGAGTAACTATGACAATGTTAGTCATGACGAGTGAGAGGAATCTCTGAAAAAATTACATTTTTTGTTTCATCATTTTCTTTGTTTATTTCCTGCTGAGGAAAAAAAAAATATATATATATGATGTAAATTTGAAAAAAAACACTCATTGGTTTGAATAATCTATTGTTGTTACTCAGTTATATAAGGTTGTGATGAGATTCTGTTACGAAATCAAATTTTGTTTAGCCTGATAACTTTTATTTAACAAAGCACTTAGTCATGATGTTATCATAAGCTTTTTAAACTAACAAAAGAGCACTTTAACTAAATAATGTAATAAAACAAAATGTTGTATAACCTTATTATGTTATCTTATGTCGCCTGAAAACTTATTAAAATGTTTGTTCATACTTTTATATTGAATCTGTTGATTTCGTCTCTAATTTATTTGACAGAATTACCACTAAACTGAACCATTTCGGAAAGTCGAGTACAGGTGAGATTAGTGAGGATATGTTTTTCTTTTAAGAATAAATATATTCTTCGAACATTAATACTGAAAGTGAACTGTGTTTGCTTTCGGTACTAATAAATTGTATTTTTCCATATTTTACTAAAAAAAAAAGAAAAGATAATCATAGAAACGTCCTTTTTATCATTAGATAACACGTTTGTTTTGGATATAAATAAATGATATTTATCCATTATCCACGATTTGTCAGCAATAGTTTTAAGAAAATATTTACCAACGGAATGGTGATTGGAGAGATGCTGTTGAAGTTTACCTCACTACGGATCGTTTTGTTACTGAAACTTAAGCAAATATTAATAAGCAATGGGTAACATACTGAATAAAGTTGGCATTCTTATCGCATTACTTTTTCATAACTTGCTACCATAAGGTAATTATGATTTATTATCTTTTAATGCTTTAATTTGTTTAGCTGACATATATACCTATTTTGCATACGTTGTTTAAAATACTATTTTACTTATTTGGGGAATATGTGTACTTATGTGAGATATGTTGTTTAACGACAATCAAGAGTTTTTACTCCTTATTTATAAATCAAATAAGGCCTAAAAAGGTTTATGTTGTAAAAGTCTACTTTTTCTAGGAAACACGTCTCCGGATGGGGTAACGTTAAGCTCACGGACTTATAATACTAAAATTCGGGGATAAATTTCCCACAGTGGACGCAGCAGATAGCCCAAAGTAAAACAAACTGAAAAAAAAAAGAATCTATAACTGTTAAACATTTTTACAAGGAATAAATAAATTGACTCTTATTGAAAAATAAATCATTACTAGCCTTGTGTTACGTGGAGTTACAGTACATTGTCTAATTTCTAAATAAAAATAAATATGTTGTGTAAAATGCTGTAATCCTTGTTTTTTAAACTTTCTTCTGTGTGTATGTTATTTTTTTGGTTCAACTTTATTCAACAGTTTTCAAAAAACTCATTATGACTTCAAAACTTTTATGACACTTAAGATGAAATATAATACACTGCTTTGTGTAATTGTATGTTGTTTTTGTTCCTAAGTTTCATAGTGGTGTTCACAACAAACGTTAAAAGGTTATTGCCTAATATTCCTGGTTGAAGACAGGTCAGAGTTGCGAATATTTTGACCTTACACCATACACTTGAAGATTTAATACAGTTCAAGTAATGTTTTGAGCTATCTCACAAACTTTGTTAAATACAAATATTGATTAATCGTAGTTAAAAATTAGTATATATAATTAGAAAATTATCTAATTTATATAATACACTGCTTATTACTTCAACAAAGTCATTATTCATCTGTTAAATCAACTACCTTAGATAGGTGTCCTACTTAACTATTTATTGCATTAACTCCATTGTGACAAATATCACAGGTTAGTAAATTATCTTTAAAAACTGACGGAAGTAAACAACTAAGCAAAATAATTTACACTTACAAAGATTTACACATCTTTGTTAAATTTCAAGTACCTTTAAGCAGTCGATTCTAAGGGTAACCACACACATTCAATTTTCCATTAGAACAAGCTTTGTGTGAAAATTTCAAAAACCTAAATGTAAACTCCATGTTGATTGACTCCTCATATGTTCAGTCCAAAGTTTTAAGGAAATCCATTTAGTTAATCTAGAAAGTCCTACGACCCTTTTAGGAGCTCAATTATGACAGTTTCATAGTCTAAACTTAGACACTTGTTTTGAGAAATAACTTGCATGTCCAAAAATATGTTTATGTACATCTGTGGATCCAGTCAGGAAAGCATTCAGAACTTCGTCGATTTCCACGTGAAGGTTGAAAGTTGAAAACAGAAAAGTATGAGCTTAGCTTTTAATAACTTGTTACATATCAATACCCATTTACTCGCCATTTTGATGGGCTCCTTCATGACTTAAAAATGAATTTTATGCTCTAACAATCAGCGGTGGCTTCGATACTTACATGTACAATTTTAAAATGTTATTTAAATCTTAAATTGAGTTTAGAATTCATCTTAAACATAAAAATATAATGCGATTGACGTTTTGGTTTTGCAAGCATAAGCTAAAAGACCAAATCAATGACTCCGAGTGAGCGGGTAAACTAATCAGTGGAAGAAGAGAAGTACCCGGACTTTGTTTGACTTCTTCATTCGAATAACAAGATAAACTGACGCTTTTATATATTATCTTCCTGAGTAATTTCTTTACACATACTCATAAAGTTCACTTTGATGTATTTATACAGCGAGACAAACGATTTTCACTCTTAATTTTCTTATACGCAGAACAATGAATTACTTCGTAATATGTCATCTAATGGTAGTTCTATAAAATATTATTAAAGTGTTTTTAGTTTTAATTTTGTCCAGTCGGTGGTTAGAAATAAATGGTTACTCAGTTTTTTGGTTGACGCTATAGTTTATAATATGATCGGCCATAGGTCCGACTCAGCAGATAGTCAGACGTGGCTTTGCAATAGAAAAACACACGCCATACGTACAATATTCGAAACTCTTTTGTTTTAATTGCTTTAGGTACAAAATAACCGAGTTGGTTTTAAATTATTGTTTACAACTTGCAAGAAAAACATAATTAAATTATCTAATATTCTCATATACACATACATGTACAATATATTTTTATTATATCACTACTATAGTTTATTATAAGAACAGTTGACTTGAGGTAAATATAAAAACAGCAAATTATGTAACACAGTATCAGTTAATAAATAAATGGTGTATAATATTCCAGCATTAGGATTGTGGTTATGAACTAAGTTAAGCTTTAAGATTTTCTGAAATTCTATCTTCAGTAAAATATATATCATTCAGATATTATCTAGTAAATATTAAGTAGAATTTTACGTGTTCTGTGTTTAATGCTATATGTTTCGTTATGTATGTCATATATTGTATCTTTTAAAAATACATATTAAAATTATACATATATATAATTTTAAGGGTAATTTATTTATTAGTTAGAGCACTTTGCTTTATTCATTTTAAAATACGTATATAATTGAAGAATTTTCTCACTGAAGTTTTAAGATTATATCTTCTAAAACTGTTAGTTGAACTGAATTTGTCAGATAAACTGAATTGTGGGTTTCGTAAATTAGTACAGTTGTAGAGTATTTCAGAAATAACTCAGAAAACAGTTGCTTAACACCCGTGGGAATGAATGACAGTTAAAACTGTGAAATTTGTAATTTACAAAACACAGCAGTTTAAAAACACGCTCGAAACTAGTAACAGTACCTCGCAAAAGATATATTCCCTTTCACTTCAAAGTGTCCAGATCTTTGCTTTACGATTTGGATTGTCTCTTTGTTTCTAAGATAAAGCCAGTGATTACTCTGTTTTAATCAGATATGAGAGATACCATCAACATTAAACAATTGAAGATACGTAAAATAAGTTTTAAGTTAATGTGACAAATCATCGTTTTGTTGAATTTTCCTTACAGCTACAAAAATACTATCTGTGATAGGCATTCCTAGTTTGAGATGATAGACTAGAACTAGAGGGGTGACAGCTAATCATTACCACAACTTTTTGGTTATTATTGTCAGTTCGAACAGTAGGGTTTTGTCTTCACTCTCATGATATATTCACGGCTAGAAGATGCGTAGCGTATTCTTTTTTTGGGTGGAGGGTTATGCAAGGGAATCATCTACAGAACAACAGTTTCATAGTACAGCAAGTTAATCACTGTCATTTTTAAATTCTTGTACGGTAATAGACTGCGAAAAGAAGGATGTTTTTGGTGGGTTTTTTTCCAGCAACGAGTTGCGAACTGCGATTATCTCACATCCGGGTTCCGAACCATTAACCACTGTACCCATTATAGAACAAACTATCAGCTAAAATTACAAAATAAGTGTGAAGTTTGCATGTGGTGTTAATTTTAACAAATAGTTTACATTATAAACAAAAAAGTCTTATGATGTTAACACACGGTGAAAGCGGTGGGTCAAGGAATTACTAAATTTGAATATGAAAATGTTGACAATAGAATAAAAAACCAAGAATACACTTTGAATAACCATGTTAGTTAGATAGTTGTAATGAGTAATTATGAAAAATATTTGTGCGTGTTCATAATTAAAGTGTTTGGTGTCAATGTTATCTTATTAGCTCAAATTAATTCGGGAAACTACTGGTTAGCGTGACAGTTTCTAAATTTTTTGTATGTCAACTCTCATTAGTTGTTTTTTTTGCTTTTGAATTTTACACAAAGTTACTCGAGGGCTGTCTGTGCTAGCCGTCCCTAATTTAACAGTGTAAGATTAGAGGGAAGGCAGTTAGTTATCATCACCCACCGCCAACTCTTGGGCTACTCTTTCACCAACGAATAGTAGGATTGACCGTAAAGTTATAACGCCCCCACGGCTGAAAGGGCGAGCATGTTAGGCGCAACGGGAATGCAAACCCACGGCCCTCAGACTACGAGTCGCACGCCTTAACACGCTTAGCCATGCCGGGCCCCTACTCTCATTAGACAGACCAATTATAATATAAACTACCATTGTTTTGACGTGCAACTGTAACTAATTTTTCTGGTACTTACAAATAATTTTTTATACGTCAGTTAATCCTCACAGTTTCTCTTTATGACTCGGCAGTAATTTGAAAACTACACTTTTGGAAAGTGAAAAAAATTTGCTTTAACTTTAAATAATTGAAGAGCAATCTTCCCACATTGAGATTTATATTACAAGCTGAAGGAAACACTGAAGTATTGAGTGAAAGTCCCTAAAAATAAACCTAACCTAATTAAAAAAAAACTATTTACTTATGACTGTATTTAACACCAAAAGAAATAAAGATTAGTTTGTTTTTCGTAAAGCTACATGATAAACTATTTTACGGAAATCGACTCCAGATTTTAGGGCGGTAAGTCCGTGAATGTACCGCTACCCTACGGTTAGGAAGCGAAAAAATAAAAATAAAGTGGAAAGTAGAAACTTATTAAAGTATAAATCGTATGTTATGATGCTTCTGTAATAAATATCTTCGAATGATATGTATATAAAATACTTTTGATAACTAGCTGACACCTAACAGCAGTTCTAAAGTATCCAGTACAAAAGTATGTGAATTACAAAACCCCGATTGTTCTTGGCAGCTTTTATATTGTCGCGAGGTGCTTGAAAACATCACGTGGACCCTTAAGAATAAAATAGGTCAGTGCTACTAAAAATGTAGTAATTACAACTGGACAGTCCCCCAAGGCGTTGGGAAGAATCAAATATAATGTCACATGTGTATCTAAGCTCCGATTAAACAACTTTTTATGGTATTTTTTGCAGAATCAAATAGCTGATATGTATTTTTGTCAGAGTTGAATATTCACTCGCTATAATCAGATAAAATACTTGAAATTCAAGGAGAAGGAAAGTGAGCCGGTAATAAATCTCGAAACATATCTCTTTTTAAGCATATGAATTTTCACAGTTATTAATGTTAAAACCAACTACTAAAGTATTTTTTGCTTCGAAACAAAGAAAAGCTAAGCGACAAAGAGAGAAAAGAAAAGAATACCATACGATACAAAATGATTATATCCAATTCTTTGTTTCCTCCACGGTTATTTAAATTACTTTCTTCCACGAATCATGATCTATCGTGTTAATTGCATAAACATGATTTCAGAAAAAAGTGGATTTAATGTGAAACAGAAAGTTTAATAATTCATCTATTGACCTTAAAATCGACTGTCAATAATTTCCTTTTTTTTTACTGACACGTTATCGAAACAAATCAGTAACAAACCATTTAGAAACAACTACAGGGTGGTCGCTAGAAAAGCGGAAAATTTGTCAAACAGCTATTTATTTTTACAAAGAATAACTTTCACAAAGTTTTTTAAAGGCATATGTTATATTACACTCATAGATGCTCAAAATGTCGTCCGTGCATTTTATTCATGATGTAAAGAAATCAAAATAGAAATGAGTAAGCACGCATTTTATTCATGATCTCATCTGACCCTCAAATTTTCCGCTTTTCTAGCGACCACCCTGTATTTGTAATCATACGTTGTCAGCCCTTTTCTTATTTTAACGTTCTACAATATCGAAATTATAATATATTTTTTCAATTGAAAACAATACATTCAGAATTGTTTGTTTGTTTGTTTTTATAATATGGTTATCAACAAAAAGTCTTCTTCGTTTTATTCAAAAACGGTCAGTATTGAGAATATCAATAGATTAGGTGATTTGATAAGTTGATTGTTAACAGAATTCAACCATCCCAATTGATTTATTTGGAGCACATGACAACTGTCTGTAAAATTAACTCAGTCATTTCTTCAATATCATATAATTAACTTAAGTTGCATAATAGATAGTAAGAATTAAGTTTAAGTTAAACAAATATTCTGAATGTACTTTAAGCGGTCACGTAGTTTCAGCCACCAGACTACAATCTAAGTAAAAAGTTGGCCAACAAACCAAAGATGAGTTTATCGCACTTGGTCCGTAAAGTTTATACTTAAATATGATCAAGTAAAATAACTTGCCAGTTAGCAAATACAATTAACAGAATACCCATTCTTCTCCTGAAGTAAATAAAATATATCTTTAATGGTTTTATTTGTTTTTGATTTAAAAACCTCACTTTTTTTGATGCATGCTAGTATTATGATCATTATTATTTCCGGCTTTATCTTGGCTTTTTATTTATTTCAACTTGTATATCTTAAACTAGTTTTATTGGATATCTTTCTCTAATCTTTTGAAGCCTAGTTTCAGCATTGTTGTTTCACTAAACTTTTTTTATTTAGTTAAGACATCAAAATAGCATATACCATTTAAACTAAAACAAAACAGACTGGTGAATATTTTGTTTATTTGGAATTTCGCGCAAAGCTACACAAGGACTAGCTGCTTTAGCCATCCCTAAATTAGCAAAGTAAGACAAGAGAGAAGCCAGCCACCAATTCTTGGGCTACTCTTTTAAAAGTTGAATATTTTGATAACATCTCTTTTGACAGTCCATTTGGTTTAATTGTAATTAAACACATAAGATATATAACTGGCTATATTTCTTTGTTTCACACCACAATTATCGAAACCTGAAATTTTAATATCTTAAACCTTAAAAAGCATTTTCGGTCCAAAGGCACAAAATTACGCAGTAGACCACCTGTCATTTGTTTACCATGCATAACGAAACATGACTATTGGTATCATAAGTCTGCAGGCTTATTGCTGAAAAAGTCCGAGGAAATGCTTTTCTTCAGAACATTATTGGAGAAAAAAACTGGGGCACAGAGACAAGTACGTTCATACAACCAGGCCCATTTAATTTGATATTTTAACTTCAGACATCTACAATGCCTTTTCTATTACACTTAGCTGTTTCTAAAAATAATGTTTCGTTGTTTAAAGGTACTAACTTGTAAGTAAATAAGCTGACATTCAACTTTTATATTTTTTTATATTTTGAGAATTGTGTGAAAGAAAGCAATGTTGCATTACAACTTGAATTTAATTAATTTTATCAGTAATCAACTGAGTACTTCAGTTAAGAAAATAGGAGAAACGAAACACTGAGTCTTTGAATTGGTTAAAACGTTAGTTTAAATGAGCTAAATTTTAGAAATATTTGAAAAACAAAATGAGCTAGATTTTCAATAATGTTGTTGTTTTGACTCAACTTACATAAATGTATCTCGAGATGGCTGGTATGGGTATTAACACTTTTACCAAAGTAAAGCAGAGAACAACGTTTTGACTTGTTAGGTCATCTTCAAGTCATCTCTGCTTTATTTTGGTAAAAGTTTTAATACACATATCAGCCGTCCTGAGATACATTTTTACTTCTAGTGGATTTCTTGTCATTACAAAACTATATAATTGATTTTATATGCGTATCTATAACGGGTAATCGAACCCCAGATCCTAGTGTCGTGAGTCTGAAATTTTACCTCTCTTCCAAGGAGGTACAATCTTAAAGAAACCCTACGAATTATTCTTTAAATATATAACTGTTACTTCAAACTAACTGTGATATACGTATCTTCTGCATACAATTCACTCTGTAGGCATCGTGTTGCCTAGTGATTCAGCAATAAGTCTGAGAGCTTTATATACTAAACGCCGGGTTATCATGCTTACGAGGACTACAGCAGGAAAACGGCCCATTATGTAGCTTTGAGTTTAACAAAAACACAAAGAAGCAGATGGTATTGACATATACAAATATTTAAAAATATTCAAAAACTTTAGTTTATTTAATTTAATTCTAAGAACTTTATCACCCTATCTCATCAAAATTGTCACAAGAACCCGCCAAAAATAGTATTTCGAAAACCATTTATGAGATTCTGGTCAATCTGTTATTATATTAATCTCACTTTATTATTTGGAATAAGTTATTATCAAATTAATAAATATTTTTCAACTATTTTCGGAAAACTTGTAATTACAAAATAGACATTTCTTACATCAAATCTAAAAAAATATATATATTGATGAATTTTGATTTCCATTTCCTTTTATTCGTGATGTTTTAGATATATAAATCAAAAAGTTTTTTTTAAAACGTATATAAATATATTAAAACATATAATTTTGAGAAAAAATTTAAAAACAAATAACATTAAAACGCATATTAGTTTGTAAACCTCAGTTTCTTTCACATTATTGTGAGAAACATTTAGCTTTGCCAACTATGCTTTGAATTTTAGTTTTCCTAGGAAACCTTTTGATACATAAATTACACTTTTCTTCTGTTTTTATGTACAGTGAAGTAGTCAAGAGGAACCGATACAAATAAACAAACCCTAATTTATCAGTGTAAGACTGCATGGAAGGCTGCTAGTCATCACTATCCACATCAAACATGCTCGTCTTTACAACTGTGGGAACGTGATCTCGTGTGGCCCAATCATACTATTCGTTGAAATAAAAGGTAACCCAAGAGTTGGATGTAGTTTTCTTTGATGAAGCTTAATTAAAATCTATAAAAATAAAGAGTCCTAATAAACTGTTAATATATTCATTTTGGTGTGACATGGATTCGAAACTGCGACCCTCAAATTAGGAGTCAAGTGGCTTAACCACCTAGCCATGTAGATCCTGAATGCAATTGACAGAACATAGATATCTGAATTCAAATAGAACCGCATCAGTTCAGACTATTCTTTTGGATTCACTAATAAGATCCTGTATAATCAGTTCATGACATGTAAAAACTTGTCTCATAGAAATAAATACGTCATAACCGGTTTTGTTATTATACGGAACTCTTCGTAAAATTAATCGAAAGTCTATTTTTCACCCCAGATTTTTATAAAGTATTCGACCTTATATTTAAGAGAAGGTACTGAACTGTATCATTAATATTGTCCTCGATACCTCAGCTGTAAGTTTGAAGACCTGTATTTTTAGAATTTGTGCTTCTATCCCACGGGCAGTATCAGTGAAAATAGCAAATTTTACATATTTACACTGAAATAACTAAACATGTTGAAGTGTTTCAGGTTACAACGTTGTTATTGTTACTGAATATCTCAGACCACTAATTTCTGTAGTCGTTCTTTAAATTTAGAATTTTTATTTTAAACGGTATTTTATTTGGATGCGAGTTAAAGATCCAGGTTAGAGATCCTTAATTTCAGCTTTATCCATTCTTAATTTTGTGCTTTTGACCAGAAAGAGCGCAATATGTCAGCAACACCTGTCTCTACAGAGTATATTTTTCTTCGGTTCTTAGAGCCAAAATAGCATGATTAAGTCTTACATTTATAGTAAATCAATAAAAGAAAATGCACAATTTTTTTTATCGCCATCACATCTAGAACATTGGACCTTTGACTCAGTTTCCAACATGCTGGCTACTAAATGTATAAATAAATAAATTACTGGTTTGAGAGTTTTAAATTATAATTAGGTGTGATTTCCTGTTGTCATATGAATTAAATTACTAGATTTAACAATGAGATTAATAACTTGGATTTGATCTAGAAAAACGAGTTCAGTAATAGTTTGATAAAAGTAGCCTAGACAGACGCTTACACAGACCGACATGTTACAGTAGCTGAAATTGCAGCCCTCCAGTGGCTCAGCGGTATGTCTGCGGACTTGCACGCTAAAATCCGGGTTTCGATACCCGTGATGGGCAGAGCACAGATAGCCCATAGTGTAGCTTTGTGCATAATTCAAAACAACAACAACAGCTGAAATTGTATTATTATTCGAACAATAGAGGGCGCGACGTAAGTACATGAATATACGTTGGTTGGCTGTCATTGTTAATGCTTAAGGAAAGGTCACGCCGTGCATTGCTCCAGTTTTCGGCAGGCGTGACAAAGAAGAAAACAGAAAGTAAAATATTTAACACTCATTATTCAAAACATTCGTATAAATGACTTTTTTAAACCACTAAACAAGCTCTTACTGCTTTGCTAGATGTAATTTAACAATCTAGTTTTATGTAAATAATTAATCTTCTTTATGAAAAACATAATTAGTTTTATAACCGGTTTTTACATTTTAAATACCACGATTATTGGTTGTTGTGCTGGGTAGCTTGTTTATCTCTAAATAAATTAAGTTATGCATTCAGCAATTAGTTCGCATTTCTAATATTCTGGTAAACGTTAATAATGTTTCCTAATTCCATACTCAGTTGAATGTGCACATAATAATAAATAATTGTTTGTTTGTTTTGATTTTCGCAAAATTCACTTGTATTCAATCCTCTAAATTACACCATTAAAGTTATGAACCGCCTTGGGGTTACACATTTTAACTTGAAACATAAATCATTACAAAATATGCCTTTGCGCTACACAGGTGAAAGAGACAAAGTAAATATTAATACTTTTGTAACATTATTGATATAAGAGACAGGATATTTCTTACGATGTTTCTAGCGAAATCATTCCCAACGAAAAAAGTGTAAGTTTTTGAATCTATAGCATTGAAATCTGCAGTTCGATCTCTCTCAGCCGACACAGCATACATCCCAAAGTAGCTTTTCTGTAAAAAAGCATACACTGTTTAGATACAAATTTTTATCTTCCATAAACATTAATATCACGTTGTTAACTAGAGAAAAATACTGTAAAACACTCCCTCTAAATCTCAAATAGTATTGTAACAAGGGTTTGTTTGTTTTGAATTTCGCGCAAAGCTACTCGTGGGCTATCTGCGTAAGCCGTCCCTAATTTAGCAGTGTAAGACTAGAGGTAAAGCAGCTAGTCATCATTACCCACGGCCAACTCTTGGGCTGCTCCTTTACCAACAAATAGTGGTATTGACCATCACATTATAATGCCCCCAAGGCTGGGAGGGCGAGTATCTTTGGCGCGACGGGGATGCAAACCCGAGCTCCTAAGATTACGAGTCACACGCCTTAACATGCTTGGCCATGTCGGACTAATAATAAATAAAGCCAAAGTTTGTAAATATTTAATTTAGTTAAAATTAAAATACTTAAGTAGCCCAGTAAATTTTCAACTTCACCATTTGGATTTATGTTTGTTTGCAATTAAGCACAAAAATACATAACGAACTATGGATGTTTTGCCCACCACGGATATCGAAACCTGATTTCTTGTGCTGTGAGTCCGCAAGTATTCCGCTGCACGATTGGGTGGCAGTCAGATTAACAAAGGTGAAAATTAAAATTAAACATAAGGCTTATGTAACAATATCCATAGTTGACTGTCGATGAAACACTTAATTTTTATTCAGTTTTGCTGAAATATGATAATATTACCAAAGCTAAACAAACGTAAATTCGTACGTTTCATTAATTAACAATATACTAAAATCACTTAAGAGATAAGTATTAAAACTATTTCCAACAGTACTATTCACAAAAACATTATTCTGTTTGCTTTATAAACTGTGCGACAAAAATTATTTATTTTGAATCGTACCTTCATCCTTACCACTTTCCACATCTGAACAACAAGTTTTAAAATAATGAAAACAAGAAACTAATTTTTCTATTTTAGGTTATCAATCACATGACAATTTCAAAATATTTGTCAACTTCATTTCACCTTATTACTTGTGCTTGAGTGTTACGTATTATAATTTATCTCGGACTAGTCTCCTATTTATAATGTTAAGCGTTATGATTTATCTGAGTCAAACCTCCAATTTATTACGTTACATACTACGACTTCAAATAGCCTAAAACTGAGTTGAATTTTGATTTAAATACAGAAATTAATTAAATGTAGAGAGGTTTCAAGTTTATGATCTTTGCTAACACACGTAATTTTCTTTCTTAACACAAATATATTTTAATATATAAACAATAATACAATTTATATGTATGTCAGAACGGCTGGTATTGGTATTAACACTTTTATTGATAAGAAGAGAACAACGTTTTGGCCACCTAAGTCATCTTCAGGTTAAAAAAAAAGAGAGTTTGGATGTGACCGTTCACGGACACGTCTTAGGGACGAGAGTATAAGTGAGTACGGGATGTGGGTTTCTCGTCATCAAGAATAATACAGTTTATATTACAGAGTATAAATTACGACATTTATTTGTGTTTAAACGTGTATTATTGTTATTTTATCTGCTACGATTTCAAAGGCAGAGATTACAAGTATTAGGTTGTTTTTACTAACGTCTGTATCTTTCTCTTTTTGTTTGTAAATAAGAAACTAGAATCTATTTCATAACATATAGTTTGAGTTTCTAAAAGTATGCTTTTATTTTTGGCCCGACATAGACAGGTAGGTTAAGGCGTGCGACTCGTAATCTGAGGGGCGCGGGTTCATATCCCCGTCGCGCCAAACATGCTCGACCTTTTAGCCGTGAGGACGTTATAATGTAATGGTCAATTCCACTATTAGTTGGTAAAAGAGTAGCCCAAGCGTTGGGGGTGGGTGATGATGACTAGCTGCCTTCCCTCTAGTGTTACACTGCAAAATTAGGGACGGCTAGCGCAGATAGCCCTCGTGTAGCTTTGAGCGAAATTCAGACCAAACTGTGCTTATAAAAATATGGAATGTGCACATATTTGGTCATTTTTTTACAGGGATCAAAAGAACAAACTCCTAAGTTTTATCTTTGCGGGTAGTTTCGAAGAACTTGACCAGTGTATAGCAATTGATTTTAATTTTAATATGGATAAATTTTGTTTTTTTTATTTGTTACTACAATTTATTAAGCAAATTGCATGTTTAACAATATTTTATCGGTGCGTTGTACCCCCTCCCTTCAGCGACTTAGTGACCTGTCAGCGGATTTATAAAGCTTCAATAGCAGTGTTGGGCACAGCGGAGATAGTACATAGTTTTGTGTGTAAATGCAAACAAGCAAACTGCTCACGGGGAGAGTAGTAGCAAACGGTAATATATAAAATTATTATTTCAAAAACTATTTTGATATTTTCCCTGGGTCTGGCCTAGTCAGGTGTTTAAAGCTCACGACTTGTAATCCGAGGGTTGTGGATTCAAATCCCCTTCACACCAACAATGTTCCCCCTTTCAACCGGGGATATAATGTTCGGTCAATCACATTACTCGTTAGTGAAAGCCCAAGAATGGGCGATGGGTGATGATGACTACTCGTTTTCCCTCTAGTCTTACATTGCTAAATTGGAGAGGGCTTGCGTAGATAGCCGTCGTATAGCTGGGAGCGAAATTAAAACCAATCTTATTTATCATATGGTTTGACGTAAATGAGAAAAACTTCGTCTTTTATTCATTACTTTCAAATATAATTTCACACTAAGTGGAATATACATAAAGACAAAGTGTACCGTAAAGATGTTGAGAAGAGAAGCGAAAATTTTGAAACACTACATCTGTTAAAGAAACATGGAGAAACAATTAAAATATACATACTGTGTGAATAATAATTGAAAAGACGTATAATGTACTCCCATGGTACAGCGGTAAGCCTACGGATTTATAACGCTAAAATCAGGAAATAGGTTTACTTAACAAATTATACCAAGACAGTCCCAAAACTAAACGTACTTTTTTCTAAAACATGTGTACGAAAACCATATGCCGTGAGGATGATTGTTACAATAAAATGAATAATAAATGTAAAAGCAGAACCTTCAATGAATTAATTAAACCAAACCATTATATATTACAATTTCAGCATTTTTACATTATAAATCGTAAATAAACTTGTTTTGTATAAGTTAAATTCTGTGTTTTAATATAAGTTAATTCCATTTAATTATAATTTAAACCTGAAATCATTTTTATATCATTATAAATATCATGTAAAATATTTGTTTGTTATTTCGCTATTCCATTTTTTATATGTTCAGAATTTATGTATAACACTAAACATCTGAATAAATAATAAAATCGTTATGAGGATACATTTAATCAAAGTGTTGTCTGTTACACTTGGAACAAGTTCCAATGAATCTATATTGGTAATTTCCAACATTTCTTTTTGTTAGGCTATGAATGTAATGTTATGATGCTATAGTGCTCATATCTAAATATATTTCGGTTTTGTTTGTTAGTTGTTTTAAAACGGGACGCTTGGAAGTATCTGGTCGTTAACCTTTCTCGGTAACATTGAAATGTTTATCATATTTAGACCGAATGTGAAATTATAATTTAGTCAAGACCTGAAGGAAAATCTTATTGGTGGCTCCAAAATACCTTTTCACTAAACAATGCTATGAAACAACAATTGTGTAGCTACTTAAACAACTTCGTCTGATCATTTTGGTTTCAAACGCCTTTTACAAATAATGCATTAAATTATTTTAAATAACGTATCGCAATATACATGCCATGATCAGGGGAAATTATTCCAGTCGACTTCACTCAGATTATCAGAATATAAAATCCGTGAGAATAGCCAACAGAGCGTTCATCGTTGTTAGAAATGCTAATACAAAATATTTTTTTCTCAATATATGGGGGATAATTTCCCAGTTTTAAAACGCAAAAGACACTTCGCTATTGCCTATAATCTTTATTGCTACAACGTGTGATGTAAAGAAGAGCACAACATTCGTTTTGTTTTGTTTTAATTTCACGCAGAGCTATCTGCATTCGTCATTCTTAATTTTGTAATGTAAGATTAGAAGAAAGGCAACTAGTCATCACCGCACACCGTCAACTCTTGGGGTACTGTTTTAATTTACACCATTACATCTCCACAACTGAAAACATGTTCGCCCTTTCAGCCATGAAGGCGTTATAAAATCACTATCAATCCCACTATTCTTTGGTAAAAAAGTTGTCCAAGAGTTGGCGGTGGATGGTGATGACTAGCTGTCTTTCTTCTAGTTTTACAATGCTAAATTATGGGCTGCTTGCGCAAATAGTCCTCGTGAACTTTGCGTGAAGTTCAAAAAGAAACAATATAACAGTTGGAAGTACGTCTAGACAAGTAC
Organism: Carcinoscorpius rotundicauda; assembly: GCA_011833715.1. Lineage (NCBI taxonomy): Eukaryota > Metazoa > Arthropoda > Merostomata > Xiphosura > Limulidae > Carcinoscorpius > Carcinoscorpius rotundicauda. The sequence goes on from CM022397.1 coordinate 89,302,979, forward strand.
AAATGACACACTTTTGTTTACGTAACCGATAATTAAAAATTAATATAAAAAATATGCCCAAAACAACTGTAAACATAACATTCTCATTACTTGTCCCTAAAATCACATTATCCCCAAACTATGCTTTTTTTCAATTTAAATAGATTTTGCAACATATTATGTTGTGTGTGCAATGTAATGACACAAAACACAACATGAAACGTCCTTAACCAGGCCAAAAATAATGTCTCGTCTCTGAATTAAAAAAACTTGATAGGAGAAGAAATTATGATAAGAACACGTCGTTATCTTGAGATGGTAGAAGACAAGTATAGTTGTTATATATACTCTTCAAAACAAGAAACGCAAAAGGTAAAATTTGAGACAAATTGTCAACAAGTTTATTCCGGGTAGCTCTGTATGACGTATGTGAAACTTTGAACATTCACTGCTGAACATCCAAAGTCTGCAAAGGCAAAGTCCACGCTCACTAGTTGAAGTTTAACGTCACTCAACGTCAATAACGAGTATGCCCCCCGTGAGCATCAATAACTGCTTGGCCTCTCCTGCCCAAGGAAGCGATGAGATGACGAATCACATCCTGTGGAATGGCTGTTCACTCAGCCTGCAAAGCTGCTGCAAGCTGAGGTAGAGTATGCGGTTGAGGTTGTTGCCGTCGCAGACGTCGGTCCAACTCGTCCCAAAGATGTTCGATGGGGTTTAAATCTGGTGATCTGGAGGGTCATGGAAAAACGTTGATGTTGTGGCGTCTCAAGAAGATAGTGTAAATGGTGGACTGTATGAGGACGGGCGTTGTCATGTCGAAAAAGGTCGTTGACGTTCACCATGATAAGTTGCATATGGGGCTTAAGAATCTCGTCGACGGTTGCGTACGGTCTGATCAGAAATCCTACGCAGCCCTGGTATGGTTGAGACAGTAGACGTCCCAGTGTTGGTCCTAGCCCAAGGTGACGTCACCGGATGTAGCGATATTGTGCGGGCGTGGTCACACGAGGTCTGCCAGACCTTGGACGGTCACAAGTTGATCAATGTTGTTGGTGACAATTCCATAGCCTTGTGATGGTGCTTGGATGAATATTCACAGCTCTGGCAACATCTGATTCGCCTGCTTCCAAGCGACTTATAGGATTGTGCTTCAGTCAGTCTTGGCGTAACTGTATAGCGTGTCGGTGGCTTAACACTGAGTTAAGAATCTCGTCGACGGTTGCGTACGGTCTGATCAGAAATCCTACGCAGCCCTGGTATGGTTGAGACAGTAGACGTCCCAGTGTTGGTCCTAGCCCAAGGTGACGTCACCGGATGTAGCGATATTGTGCGGGCGTGGTCACACGAGGTCTGCCAGACCTTGGACGGTCACAAGTTGATCAATGTTGTTGGTGACAATTCCATAGCCTTGTGATGGTGCTTGGATGAATATTCACAGCTCTGGCAACATCTGATTCGCCTGCTTTCAAGCGACTTATAGGATTGTGCTTCAGTCAGTCTTGGCGTAACTGTATAGCGTGTCGGTGGCTTAACACTGAGCTATGGAAACAGAGAACCCGTCACTTTTATAGGGATTTTGCACATGTTGCACTTGCAGAGCATGCAGATCTCTCAAACAAATTTATTGGACACGAATACGTTTTGGTGAAAAATCCGATGTTTTCCTGCGTTTTCAAAGTGCACAACTTTTATTGTCATTTTGGTCTGACAACCAGTTCCTTAACACGTGTAACATCACATACTCTGAGCTTGTAACGTTATTACATATATTCCTCTTTAAAATAACAAAAATATCCCTTTTGTGTTTCTTTTTTTAAAAGAGTATATTTGTTATTGTTTTACGCTGAATAACAAAACAAACAACATGGGTCTTTACCGGTATTTTAACAGTACATATAAGTGGTGATAAACGACACATCTTTGCGGGTTTGTTGTAATCGTCAAAACAGCAAGTTTCACGAGGAGAGAACATTTTCTTTATCATCCTACAATTACAAAGGGTCACATTTTCAAATGCAAATATCAACCATTGAAACTGTTCTGTTGGAAATACGTAGTATTTTTTAAACTAAAATTAAAACTATATTTTAACGACAAAAATAAAATGTTGGAAAAGTTAAACTTGTAGAAAATAACTCAAACGTTGCTAGACTTCCAATATATAACTTTAACAAGATTTTGTAATAAATGAACTCTCTCATAAGAATGAAAGCCAACTTTGTTACAATTGATAAAATAATCAAATTGCATACTATAAATAAAATTAGTAACATATTTCACTTGAAAACATTTATAATGTTGGTTGTTTGAAAAACAACACAAAACATAGTTTGTCTACAACAACTTTTGAAACAATTGTTCTCAAAGTTAAGTAAACAGTCATTCATATTTTTTAAATATATATTTTAGATTTTTTTAATGAATAGAAAAACATTTTATCGAAACTTTGCTTGGTGTTTTATTTGATACAAAATTTATTAAAAAACTAGACGAGTATATTTCTTTACAAAGTTTCGACTAGATTATTAGAATTGGACAAAAATGGAATCAAACAATAATAGAGCCCGGGAAGTAAAATACATACATGTCTATACATTTTTATACAGTTGTTGTTCCCAGAGCTTTCGTTTTGGAATCTTCCTGGACCGAAAACCTGAAATCTATAACCAAGAAAAACAACTAATTCTGGAGCACCTCCAACTAGAAGAGTTGTTCCCGTTACAACTGGAGTATTTGTTTGTGTATTAATGAGATACAAAATACAGATTGTGTAAAAGTACACGGTTGTTCAAAATGTATCGACTCACGTATATTGTAAATGTATTGACCCATATGGACATTGTTAATGTGTTGACTCACATGTATGTTGTAAATGCTTAAAAATTAATTGACCAGAACCATAGGATATGATAATAAGATTATTGGAAATAATGGCATGTTTGTTTGAAGTTACGCAGAAAGCAACAAAATGAACTATCTGTACTTTCCTATCAGATTTATCGATATTCGGTTCCTAGCATTGTAAGTCCGCAGATATGTGGCTGTACCACTAGGGTATACTTATGGATCTCTGTGGCTCAGTGATAAAGATACAGATCTATATTTTAAAAATCATGTTATGATAACTGTGGTGGACTGAGACCAAATAGCCAATTGAGTAACTTTGTGCTTAACAATAGCACCAAACTAAACTGTTACATATTTCGATAATAAACAAAAATCAAACAAACAACGGTATTCACACCTCAGATAATCGAACTAAAACTTTCATTTTAACTAATGTTTTGCTTTCGTGGGTTTTTAAAGGCTAGTAAACAAAACAATTTTGTATACCAGCCCTGAACAAACCACACAGGTAAAACATTGACCAAAATCAAAGTTCTCTGTTAATTACCTTGAGTCGATCTTTTTTTTTTATAATTTTATTATTCAAATTTGTAAATTTCTTCGGTGTGCACTAACAGGTTTAAAAGACAACAAAAAATTGCCCATTTTTGGGATCTTTATGAACCTTATTTTTTGACCTACTCATCCCAGGATGCACTAAGTACACAAGACGAACGAGACAACGCTCACAGAAATGGTTTTTTTTTGTATTTCCACTTGAATTTTGGAGTACATTGCTTCTCGGGCCCGGCATGGCCAAGCGTGTTAAGGCGTGCGACTCGTAATCTGAGGGTCGCGGGTTCGCAACCCGGTCGTGCGAAACATGCTCGCCCTTTTAGCCGTGGGGGTGTATAATGTGATGGTCAATCCCACTATTCATGGGTAAAAGAGTACCTCAAGAGTTGGCGGTGGGTGGTGATGACTAACTGCCTTCCCTCTAGTATTACACTGCTAAATTTGGGACAGCTAGCACAGATAGCCCTCGAGTAGTTTTGTGCGAAATTCAAAAAACAAACAAACATTGCTACTAGGAAAAACGAATTTATTAACACATCTTCAGCTAATCGATCCATGTGTTTTTGTTGTAATCGCGTCGCGGTTTCAATGATCTTTGCAAATGAAATGAAGTTCGTACATTTCACCAGCAACCTTTCGAACCACTTCTGTCTTGTCGTTTGGCGTCTAAACGTAGGTCCTTCAAAAAATGAAAAAAATAGAAAATACTGAAGTGTGTTTAGTAAATTAGAACGTTGTAGTTGTATTAATCTTATCATAACTGTGACAAAATACAAGGTTATCAGTTTTAATAAAATTTATGTATTTAATAAACGCATTATGTGGTGTACGTTGAATTTCAGTATTACAATACTGTATACTTATGTCAATGTTCAGGCATTTTCAGTTATTGTGTTTTGGATATTTATGTTAGGCGTAACTAATAAAACGTTATTATTGCTTTCTATGCAAATAGATTTATTTTCTACGTTATTGCTTAGTACACGCACTAATAACTCGTTGTAATACGTAACTCTTTATTTTCTCTAATGTATTACGATCATTAATTAGTACTTGTGAATATTTTCATGAAACTAAAATAGCAATATCGTCTTCAACTCTATTTCATACTGCCTATAGATATACAGTAAAAATAAACGCTTCGTCAGGAAAAGTTTCTAGACCGTAGTTTCAGCTTTTACTAAAATAAATTCACTTTGAAAAGTTATCACTTTCCTTCTTTGTTAAACGAAGAACCTCGGAATGACAGTAGATTAAAAGTGATATATATTAGTTCTTACATTACCATCTCTTTGAAGAAATGATTCACTTACACAATTGCTTCTGTACCCAGAAAATTTAAACAAGCTGACATATTTCCTCCGTAAGTTACCAATACCTACGTGTTCTAATAGCGTATCAAACACGTAAACACATTAGTTTTATATTATTCATTTAACAGATTTTCTAAAAATGTGAGATATTGCACAATAGTGAAACACATTTTGCAGTGTTAAACAATACACTGTGAAACTAACATTTATTTATGCTTCCATTTAGTTTTGTTCACGTTTTCTTTGTTAAATACCAAAATATAGTACACAACAGTTACAGTAGCAAATATGTCGAATCATAATAGAGAGTGAGGGTGAGGGTGATTTTCCAATATCTTCTATATTTGTAGAACTATACGATACCATCAAACAAAATCAGTTCGATATAGTAATACCATATGGATTTAATATTGGATTAAAAGTCACTTATCATAAGTTCCTAATCATGACGACTAAAACATCCATGAAAGGCAAAAAAAACAACACATAGATAAAAAATGTTAAATTTTCAATACGTCAGTACCAGTACGTGTCATCCGCTTTAATAATCATACTAAATTTTTAGGTAGGCTAATATGAAAGTGATTTCAGCTTTAAGACCACGTATACATACTACCATAATAAATGGTAGAGACAAAATGAAATTAAAACAAACATAAATAAAATTGTATATAAACAAGTACAGTCAAATAAAACACATGCAATAGAAGGACAACTGATCCAACAAGAAAGACGATACTGAAATGAAACATATTAAAAAAGATAAAGGTAAAACACACAGATAGGCAAAAGGTAAAATTATGTTTGGAAACACATGTAAATAACAAACACGTAGATAAAATTCCGCTGTTAGACAAAACAGCCGAACATAAACAAATAACAGACACAACGAGAGAGAGCAATAAGATTTCATGACAGATAATCAAAATATATATTTTATTTAAAGAATGTTACACAACGCCCTTAAGTAGAATATGTAGACAAATGGCTCGATCGTTAACTGATTAACAAAACATAATTCACAAAGGTATAGAATTATAGGTGTATTGACTGACTTGTTTAATTAATGTTGGTGAGAACTCAGTATTTATTCACATTCATAATAAATTTTATTTCATAACTTTCAAACACAAATACCGTTTCATAAGATATATTTTTAATTATATACCAGTAAACTGTATCCACGATTTTATTAAAAGTTTTACTTTTGTTAGATAATTTTGACCTCAATTCGGGAGTTTAGTTTCAATAAATGTTGAAAACTAAACAGATTGACACTAAGATGACAAATTAAAAAATAAATTAAAAATATTGGTATACATATCAAATGCTGTAACAACGTCTCTCAGCTTTTTCAACAAAGTATAACAGTATCTTAATAAAGGTTCCTTAGAAGTTATCAAATGGTCTTAAAGTTAATATGCCTTAAGTTTTATCATACCCTTACAATCCTAAAGTTAAGGCACCTTAAATGTTATAATATCATAATAAAAGTAAGTGTAATTGTTCTAATATGACATAACGTCTGCAGTAGTTGTGCTCTGAAAAATTGAGAAAGGGGTATTGAGGTCAAAAGTTTATGAATGAAAAATAAAACGTCGAGAAAGGTCATTTTTATTAATCGTGCCCATTGTTATCTGTTTGTTTGTTTTGGAATTTCGCACAAAGCTACTCGAGGGCTATCTGTGCTAACCGTCCCTAATTTAGCAGTGTAAGACTAGAGGGAAGGCAGCTAGTCATCACCACCCACCGCCAACTCTTGGGCTACTCTTTTACCAACGAATAGTGGGATTGACCGTCACATTATACACCCCCACGGCTGGGAGGGCGAGCATGTTTAGCGCGATGCGGGCGCGAACCAGCGACCCTCGGATTACGAGCGCACGCCTTAACGCGCTCGGCCATCCATTGTTATCTATCTCAAATATATATATATATTTTTTTTTATTTTTTTTGAGTATCAAAATCCGGTTTTCAGCACTATGAGCCTTCAACCTTACCGCTGAGCCACAGGAAGTATCTTGGTTTGAAAAAGAAAAATATAATCCCGCCATCTCCAGGATTATCAGTTAAAATTAACGATATCATTATGGAAGTTTTTAAGAGTAGAAAGATTTTTTGTTTTAAAGTATTTGAAACTTACAGAAATATCCTCTAAAAATAACTTTAAACAAATATGTATACTAGATACTGTCCAGTTACCAATAGACAACAAACTATAATAAATGATATAAACGTGTACACGAATTTTAAAATTCATCTGTTTTACCTTATTAAGACATAACTGAACTTGTTGAAAATTTACGCTCATAAGTTTTAAAAATGGAGAAAAATCAAGGAAAAATGAAAACGAACATGATTTCAATACAATACTTGTGTGAAAACAGGTTAGGTAATAGATGAGTCACTTTAACAGTTTTTTGTCAAAAGGTTTATTGTTGTTCGAGCCAAGGATTACACACATATATATGTGCCTTACTCACAAACATGCTCTGTTTCTTTCATCTCGGGCCTGGCATGGCCGAGCGCGTTAAGGCGTGCACTCGTAATCCGAGGGTCGCGCTAAACATGCTCGCCCTCCCAGCCGTGGGGGTAATAATGTGACGGTCAATCCCACTATTCGTTGGTAAAAGAGTAGCCCCAGAGTTGCCGGTGGGTGGTGATGACTAGCTGCCTTCCCTCTAGTCTTACACTGCAAAATTAGGGACGGCTAGCACAGATAGCCCTCGAGTAGCTTTGTGCGAAATTCGAAAACAAACAATCTTTTATCTCGTTACACCAATGCGGCACGCTACGAAAGTCACTACAATGTATCACACAAAACATTTGTGTGATGAAGTGTTGGTATCTGACGTGGTACAACAGTTCTGGGGTATTTCAAGCTACAGTATGGACATTTGTATTACTCTAATTAATTGTGAAACATTTTGAAACCACAAAAATAAAGTACAAGACACAAGATACTCTTACATGAGGTGTCATTCATTTTGAAAATCCCAATTCACAGTCGCTTTAAATGGAACGAATTTGTTATTCTAAAGCCGAACAGTTTCTTAAATGACAAGATAGACAAAATCAGAAGTCTAAGTGAGATTAAGATATAACCATCCTATTTTACAGATGCTAACCAGCAGCTTCTGCGGCTTACTTGTTAGCTCTTAATCAATGTGAGAGATTGACTGTCACTGTCATGTGCGTAAATATACCATGTACAGCGGAATGTTGCAAATGAAACTCGCACCTTCCAATCTCCAGCTCGACACTAACAATATTCTCATATCCGGTTAATATTATGAATAAGGTATACAAAATGATGTATACTAAGTTAAAATTAAAAATTTGTTCAAAGAAATTTAGACAATGTGGATTGTGTGACTTTTGCGTGTTTGATCATTCGTACCTCTGAAAACTTCTCCAACAGTTTTCGTGCTAGAAGTAACGAATCTGATAAGCGAACCTGGTGTTGCTCGGTGCGTTCTTGCCTATATATGTCGTATCCCTCGACGGAGGTTGCACAAAAAAGGGCTAAATCTCCCCTCTCGAAAATTGCTCAGGCATGATTGGGCCGAGAAATAAGGTTTCAGGGACACTGAAAGTAAATCTCGCATCAAATTCTGTGATCCTGGATCCTTTAGGAATCCCTGGAGTGACGTGTTTGAAAGTATGTTAACACCTCCCACTTACAAACTAGCAGAATCAAACGTGAAGAACGAGCTCAGGTTTCAGGTATCCTAACGGGTTTATTTGAGGGCACCGATCTCTTTGAAGTAGATATGTAAGTTTTTAGTGATAATGGAAGAGACTGATTGATCAGTACACTGGGTCCTCTACAGTCTAAATACGAAAAACTGACGAAAGTCTAGACTTTATGCTATAATATCACGCAACGGTGTAATAAAGCTAACATAACTCAATAAATTAATGTGACAAAGAAGTTTTAATACTCGATACTATTTACTCAGCAAAAATGTGCTTAACCGCTTCAAAATAAAAACATCTTCACTGGATTACTTATCCAAATTTTGCGCAAAAGTTCAAATGTTTAATTATAGAATATTTAAAGTGGTAAATAAAATTATTGTACTGAAACTCCGAGTACTTAATGTGTTATATATTAATATTTTCGCACCGAAACCCCTTTCAAAACAAATATTTGCAATTTTAAAATATCTATAGAATTTTAATTTATTCCTGGATTAATGTTTTGTAGAATATCAAACCACATCTGACAAATCTGCACCTGATTCTAATAAGTCACTACAGATTAATAAAGTTATATTAAGTGCAATAGAAAATACATCGTATTGTCAAAGCATTACAATAAGTTTGCGTTGAAAACCACAACTTGATTTTATGTCAATTGTTTTGAAATATATATATAGCTTTTGTAAGAGTTTATTTAAAGTAACTAAAGCTTTAATCATCACTGACGTATCAAGAGTGAAGAAAACTGTTCCAGGAGACAGAGTTATAGGTGAGCTTTCTTAAAAATAGACATACAGTGTTATCCTATAAATAAAAAATAATCCAAACAATAATAAATAATAAGTAAGATTAAAGAACATAAAAAATAACCTAGTCGGATTTCTGTCTCTTTTATCAATAAATACTGACCAATATTTTCCAGTCAGCTCTTGTAATCGTTTTCAGACTATCACATATTAAGAACTAAGTTTCAAAAAGCACTGTAGTGAATACACGCAAATAAAATTCTGGGCCCCAACGAAAGGAAATAGCATGAAATTACTTTTAGCTTGGACCTTTTCATAAAAATCATAATTATTTCGAAATATATTTACCCATATTGATCAATCACTAAATTTAAGATCCTTGTTTGTTTGTTTTGGAATTTCGCACAAAACTACTCGAGGGCTATCTGTGCTAGCCGTCTCTAATTTAACAGTGTAAGACTAGAGGGAAGGCAGCTAGTCAGCACCACCCCCCGCTAACTCTTGGGTTACTCTTTTACCAACGAATAGTGGGATTGAGCGTAGCTTTATAGCGCCCCCACGGCTGGGAGGACGAGCATGTTTAGCGCGACGCGGGCACGAACCCGCGATCCTCGGATTACAAGTAGCACGCCTTACGCGCTTAGCCATGCCAGGCATGTAAGATCCCTGAGAGTTAAGAACTCGTTGTGTTGATACAGGATATTAACTTCTCGGTGGAAATTAATATTGAGATGAAGTATATGAGTAATTATCGTAGTAACCTAAGAGTTCCGTGAGGTACATAAAATATAATGTTGTGCATATTTAAAGGTGTATCTGAGAAAAATTATGAAATATTAAACATATGCAATTAACTTGTATAATCGATAAAAGATATCTTTAGTGATAAGTTACATCTGAAGTTTTCAGTTTAAATTTTGAGGTTGGGAAGGTGTGGTATTAACACATTTTAAATATAAAGTATGCAAATCATGAAAATTACAGATTTTGTGCCACACTTTATTAGCTAGTTTGTGCTGAATTTTGCTGAAAACTACACTGACTGTGTTAACTGTTTCTAATTTAGAAGTGATAGACTAGAGAGGAAGGCATCTAGTTAGCATCATCAGCCGCTAGGTTTTGAGCTACTCTTTCGCCAACGAAAAACAGAATTGACCGTCACATTGCAACTCTCTTTCGGATGAAATAGTGGGTACGTTAAGAAATAATCTGAACCTGTAAACTGCTAAGTGAGTCGAGAGCCTTATTTACCAGGACATGTCAGGTTCTCGCTAGATGAAAAATATTATTAACTCTTTTTCTTTTACCATCCTGGGCAAAAAGTGATTATAAAATTCCAAATGATATGAAGTGTATACATAAGCATGCAACAGATAAAGTCATTACTGGCACTTATTAAAATATTTATGAAACAAACACTCAAGAACTTTACTTAATCATTCAAAATCATTTTTAAATTATGTATTGGTTGTTTTCTGTCAAATTCTTTTAAATCATTTAAATACTTACAGGTTATATTAATGGTTCATTCTCAATTAAAGTTAAACCTAAAATCATTTGTAATTTCCAGAACATTTAATCCAGTTCAAAGTGTTACATATCAGTTTTCAAAGATATAGCTATCATTACTTGCTTATCACGTGAGTTTCTGTTTGTTTTAGAGCAAGCCGCGTTGGGCTATGTACTTTGTTCACCGCCGGGATTCTAACCCCAGATTTTAGCGCTGCAAGTCCATAAACTTACCGCTGTCTCGCCGGAGGATGAATACTTTAATACTAGATTATTTGATTTACTTATAAAACAAGCACAATTACGTTGAGCTATATACAACTAGGTTCACATTTCTCACAACGTGATTTACTTGTCCTCTTGACTTGAAAGGTGTGGTCGGTCATCTCACATTCGCCTGAGGACAGAAATCTTTCTTTTCATCCTCACGCAGTGATCTACTTAATTGTAAATAATTTTGAATTTTTTTGTTGAATCGTAAGTGTTATACATTATAAACCTAGACGATTTAGTTAGCTGAGAAAGCTAAAGGAGGCCAGGGCGTTTATATAGATAATAGGATTCGGTTAGTTTTTAGTTATGAAATTAGTTGAAGAAATCACGTTGGAATTTGACATCAAACAAAGATGGTCTAAATTGTAGTGAGGTGATGTTTTCAGATGGGCGTCGGACAAATGGGTATAAAAGGAGTTGCGAAAAACATAGAATCAGTTCAGTTTTCCAGTTAATAAACGAATGTCTGTTTATATTTATCTGCATTAAGCACATTTAAAATCTTTAGTTACAGATCAGTACGTATCATCTGTCCAAATGTTCTTGAAAGAGGTAAGTTTTATTTATAGTTGTGAACAGAGTATATACATATATAAATATACCTACTACAGGAAATGTTTCTCAAAATCATTGATTTGGAACAAAAATTCATTGAAATGTCTTAAATTTTGTACTTAAATCACTTGAGACTAGTGCTATATCTTTAAACATAGCATATGTGACTAAAGACCTGATTCATTAGTCCAAAAGTGAATGTTAAAGAATGAAAATGTTTTACCTACCATGCATTTCCTTCTGATAACAATGCTTTAAATTTACAAGAAACAAACAATAACACAATGAACTGATTTTATTTATTATAATCAATGTACAAACTCTTAAGTAATCCAATGATCTTCCACAAAATGTGGTAACAATAGTTTGTCAGTGAAGTTTACTTTTAACATTATCAGTTTTGGGATGCTTACGTTTGTATTGGACGACATGCTAATGTACAGAAGTGTTTTTAGGTTTGCATTTGTTCTTTAAAGCACTTAAGATGGATCTAAACACTCTGTTCAATTTGTGAGTGTCTCGTCACAGTTCCAACTTAAAAGTACGCTTTATGAATAAAATAACTAATAACTTTTGAGTCTTAGGTTTTGAGAAAGAGAAAGATTACATTTATTTTAATTTTTATGATTTAAAATTAGTTTAAGAATGTCTGTTTTGCATTTAAAATAATTAAGTTTACTGCGCAATTCTTCATTAAACAGCTCTCTTAATTAGATTAAGAAATGGGCAAATGTATAATTCTTCTTGAAAGGTTTGGAAGATTGTATACACTTATTGTCAACATTCCATTTTATCTTTACATCTTTGAACAAGCTCAAACTCGGACTTAATGAATCCTCTTAAACCTGACAAGAGAAATGTTTATCACTTCTCGTAAATTTTACTGTTATTTTACTTTGATAAAATACAGAAGCAAACTAATTTAGTGGTTTCGTTCAGGACTGTCTGAATTTATGAACCATTAAATGAATCATTCGCACATATGTGTGTGGGTGCTTCTTTCTTTCTCTCCGACTGAACAAAAAATGAATAAATCTGTATTTGTGTTCAAGAGATTTCTCAAAGAATTTCATTGAGGTGAGATAAATGTAATTAACGGTCGTTATACAGTTTGTCTCTCTTTATGATCAAATAGTTTTTTAATGCATTTGTTATTATTCAATGTATTTGTTATAGGTAACTTTAAAGTTTGTTAGTGAATACAAAATTCAGAAACATTTACGAGTTTCTTTTAGTGGATTTTCCAACATACAAATATATTTACATGTTTTTTTCTATGTTAAAGCTTACTGGTTTAAGCATAAGATGATCTTTAGTAACTCAAATAATTTATTTAGACAACATTCTCAGACAAGTGATTTGCTCACTTCCACACACAACTCTTAAAGTGTTTGATGTGATAAAAATGTTCACTGAAAGAGATCATGCAATCTTTAAAGCTAACAGTGGTCAAAACGTTGTCTAGAAGGTATTTAATCTTTAAAGCTAAAAATGATCAAAACGTTGTCTGGAAGATATAAAATCTTTAAAACTAAAAGTGATCAAAACGTTGTTTGGAAGATATACAATATTTAAAGCTAAAAGTGATCAAAACGTTGTCTGGAAGATATACAATCTTTAAAGCTAAAAGTGATCAAAACGTTGTCTAGAAGATATCATACAATTTTTCAACCTAGAATTGATGAAAAGGTTGTCTGGCACGCTAATATTTTTTTAAAAATATTCTTGAGAACAGTTTTATTTTAAGGTCATGTTTACTTATCAATCTCGATACTTGTGAGGTATAAGAAACTCGTTAGTCTACGAAATTTTCACCCTAGTAAGTATGAATTTGAAAACATGGGCTACTCAATAGATTGTGATTGTATTGAGTCTTTTAACGTTTAATTGAAATTACGTATTTTAGACATGTTTAATAGAAATATAATTGTAATAACCATATCCATTTCAAATTATTTCAGGTCTTGGTACTTTTCTTTACTACTAGATGTTGCCTTGCTTTAGTTAATCATTACCAAAGCCAACCTATTTATGACGTAAGTAACTTATTGTTATCCATTTGTTTGTTTTTTTTAATTTCGCGCAAAGCAACTCGAGGGCTATCTGCACTAGCCATCCCTAATTTAGCAGTGTAAAACTAGAGGGAAGACAGCTAGTTATCGCCCCCTACCGCCAACTCTTGGGCTACTCTTTCACCAAAATGGGATTGACCGTCACATTATAATGCCCGCATGTTTGGGGCGACAGGGATTCGAATCCGTGACCTTTAGATTACGAGTTGAACACCTTAACCCTACTGGCCAAACAGGGCTTTATTTTTATCTACAAAATGTTAAATTTGCTTAAAGTTCTAAAAAACGTGTGTATATATTATTGAAAATCCTCGTGCCTTCTTTCCCTGTACTTTAACAAGTATGGTAAAGCGTAAATTTCTCATGTTTTTCACAGAATTAAGAAAAATAATCCTTTATTTATTTTATGGTTTGTTCAGTTTCGCGCAAAGTTATTCGAAACAATCTGTGCTATCTTTCCCTGATATACAAATGATAAAAAGGGAAAAATGAATCTACTCAACAACACCAATTTTTGAGCTACTCCAATAAACTAGTCATTATAACGCCTCTCGACTGTAAGAATAAGGTTCTACTGTGAAGAGTTTCAAAACCATAACCTGCAAGTTACGAATCAAGCGCCCTAGCCACCTTCTTTTACCGTAAACTTAGATTATAGAACATATTATCGAGTCACGCAGTTTTTATTTAAATATTCAAATCGATCAAGATATTATTTATTTCAGATCTTCTGTATTCCACATAATTTGAATGAGATATTTCAAATGCATGTTTATTTATTTATCCAGGAATCTCCTAAACCTTATGATTTTGGATATGATGTTAAAGACGAGTTAGGAACAGCTTTGAGCAGGTGGGAGAGTGGTGATGGCAGCGGAACTGTAGTTGGAACTTATGGTTACACTGACCCTCATGGAGTTTATAGATGGGTACAATATCAAGCTGACGGAAATGGTTTTACCGCGAACGTCAAGACCAATGAACCCGGTACAGCAAATCAGAATCCAGCTGATGTCAGTATTACTGCTGAGGAGCCTCCGGCCGCTGTTGTACAAAATACATTAGCCCAAGTTCGTGCACCCACATCTAATCGTGTACATGCTACTCCAGGTTACACCGGCCACCCTGGTAGTCGTCTAGGTGGTGGTCGCTCAGTTACTGCTTTTGGTGGGAGTCGTCATGCCGTAGGTTATGGGGGAGGTCGTTCTGGTGTTGGTTTCGGGGCAGGTCGCTCTAGTGTAGGATTTGGTGGTACTCGTTCTGGTGTAGGATTTGGTGATACTCGTTCTGGTGTAGGTTTTGGTAGTGGTCGTTCTAGTGTAGGTTTTGGGGCAGGTCGTTCTGCTGTTAACTTTGTTGGTGGACACCCGGGTACAGGTTTAAGTGGCGGTCACGCAGTTTCTGGTTTTGGTGGAGGTTATTCTTCTCATAAATTTGGCGGTGGCTATCCTTCTGATGGTTTTGGTGGAGGTTCTACATTAGCACTTGCTTCTCCTGGTATAGTAAAGGTTGTCACTTCTGGTCAAGGGCATGGTGGAGGTCATCATTATTAAACAACGCTTTTCACTTGCTCGTGTACAACTCAGGGTTTGGGTTACAAGCTCTTTCTTGTTGATTATCTCTTAGCCCCTCTAAGTTAATCTTTGCACTTTTGATAAATATGGAACTCAAAGGTAGCATGTACCTAATAAACACTTATAGTAATAGCAGATATTGTATTTTTTATTGCTTGAATTAAACTCATTGTTTTTAAGCGCAATTTATAAATAAATTCTTATTTTTGTTTACTTTCAGTATCTTTTTACTTTTCTAAAACACAATTCAATGAAACTTAACAAACGAAAGATTTTAACCAAAAAATATTACGGCTGATGTAACAAGTAACATGTACGCTCCCCATAATGAATTAGATGGTTGAATACAACTGTTGTATTATTCATCAAGTCTAGAATAATTATTATAGGAAAACTTAAAAATAATGTCCCATCCACATATATATACACAGAAGTAACTAAAAGTGAAGTCTGATTCTTGAACAATTAATTATAAAGTATTTATACTGTTCGAAAAAAAATACCATTATGATTAGTCCTAAATAAAATTTGTTTTTTAATTTACTTATTTGTCATAAGAGCTAATTAGATGGATTGGCTCTAAGAAATTATTTCTTGTATTAATAAGACTTTAAGAATGTTAAGTGTTTTAAATTGCTAGGACAGTTTATCTTGTTCAGGTGGAGAAAAACATTTGTGTGTGGTCTCTTTATCTCACAACTTTTGTTTAATTACCTCCATTTAAAATCCATAAGGCATTGCAGCGGGATACATGACCCACTCCTTTGTATAACAACAATGCATAACAAAATTTACAACTTTAAGTTTTTTGTTTTTTTTTTACTTGTAACTACTCCATGTCTAACTACAATATATCCCGGGTATTCCAATCATGTACATACAATAGCACCTTTCTAGGCCTCATTTTCCAGTCTAATTTCCCTAGAAATGTTTCTTGCGAAAAATTTCACAACTAATTTGTTTAGGAATCCTGATACCGAAAGTGTAAACCAATCACCAGGTATACCTGTGACTAAATAAACCACGATCAATTGAAATACTTATGACTTCCCTGTTTTATAATGTAACCTAAAAGTGATATTATTTTATGATTCGTACAGTTTGTATTCATTGAAGCGTGAAGCAATTATTTTTTGAAATTCTAAAAATATAATATTTTAAAATCAAGATTCTTTGAAGTAACCGAAAGTCTAAGTGTTTGTCGAGGTGACCGTTATAGTAAAAAACAGGCCCCCAGTGGCACAGTGGTATGTCTGCGGACTTACACACTAAAAACCGGGTTTCGATACCCGTGGTGGGCAGAGCACAGATAGCCCATTGAGTAGCTTTGTGCTTAATTCTAAACAAACAAACAAACAAACAAAAAAGTAAAAAACAGACAATCAGTTTATTAGCATTTCTAAGTAAAAAAAAACAAAAACAATTTGCTAATTAGGCTTATTTGTATTGTTAAGGATGTCACCAAGCTTTCGAACTTTAGTTTCTAGTCCCGGATGAGACGTCAAAAATAAACAAATCTGGAGTTGTATCCGACTCTTATAAAGAAGTTGATACTTTAGTACATAGAATTAGGTTAATGATAGCTATAAATACCATGGTGAGGGTCAAATTAGCGAGCCAGGAACACTTACCAACTGTGTAACTTTCTTTTAAACGAGAAACAAGGTTTGTTGTTGTTGTTGTTGTTTTGAATTAAGCACAAAGCTACACAATGGGCTATCTGTGCTCTGCCCACCACGGGTATCGAAACCCGGATTTTAGCGTGTAAGTCCGCAGACATACCGCTGAGCCACTGGGGGGCAAAGGAAATGTATTTGCCGTGACCGGGATTCGAACCTGGGTTATTGCGGCCAGAGAAACAAGCAAATAATATTACGATATTAAAACAAATATAACAATAATAATTTATTTATCATAATTGTTGTTTTTTTATCAACGAAGCTTTTGTTGCAAATCAAATATATATGTACTATTTACAAAATAATTTATTTGGTCTCTTTAAGAAACAAATGGTTTACACCTTAGTTCATCTCAGGAAACAAAAACAAGTGAGATTATCTTGAGATGTTAAAAGCACTATCAAACTCCAGTTGTTTCATATTTGTTTATTGAAATAGGAAGTTTGTGTTGTAGCATTTCAAACGTCAGTGCTGTGAAACAGTAATGTGATAGAAAACGTACTGAATAAATGTATAAACAAAAGATAGTCGACGACGTTTGTATTGACTTAATCCTTTTCAGGTATTGTTTGGCAACTTATTTTTAAATATAAAAATGAAAAAAGCATGGATATTTCACACAAAAATAATGAAAAATATTAGTTAAGAACCACAATAAATGTGGTAGAACTAAAGTTTGATTCTATTCTCCAAAAATCACGTCTCTTTGGGTCTTCAATTCTTGATTTAGGCTTATATCCTTTTTAATAAATTGGTATGTACTAGCACATAAAAACGAGACAGTTTAATCAGTCTTTTGAAGTGTTTCAGTCTACAGAATAACAAGCAGTTCATTAAATAAAATTGATATTTAAATTTTGGTTACGAAATAATGATATAATCCCTCATGTCATATATGTAAAATCTGTGGCATATCTTATCATATGCAATAGAGCCTGAATAAGAACCAAACGCACATATTCAAAACAAGCAGTATATGCTTGTTACTCAAAAATGTGTTGAATGTGATCGTAACACAATAACCAACTTGTTCTGCAACTTCTTTTCTGGAAAACAGTATTTTTTTGTAAATTTAATGAAATATAAAATTAATATAACACAGAAAGTTATTTATAAGGTGTAAGCCCTTCTACACAATGTCTTAAACTTTTACAGTAGCCAATATAATGTATATACACCATTCCAAACTCTAAAAAATGTAGACATATTTATATTACCAAGTTTTTTAACTTTCGAAAATTCCACTTTGTTACCATTGTAACAAAAGTGATTGTCTTAGTGTGACTTTGGCCTTTAAGATACATTTACCAAACTGTAATTAATCAGTTAGTTATTTAGAAACACCAGATCTTTATAAAAAAGAACTTTGTTCAAAATCAGGGGAATATTCTTTGGGTTATATGATTTGTATACACAAACAAATTCACAGGAGTAAAAACAATATCCAGGATGTCAAGCAAAGTAAAAGTATAAAATAAAAGAATATGCAAACAACTTTTGCAAAGTTTTATGTATGAAGCTTTCTGAAAGGATTTTGTGATGGTATAAAGTACAACAGTTAAATGTACGAGGACAGACAATAAAAACTGTCATCTTTCATCAAAGTGACATAAAAAAGTCAAACAGCCTGAGAAATCTATTTAATGCCCTTTAACACGTTAATTTGCAACATGAAAAAATAGATGCAACTGAATATTTATTACTATTATTTTTTTGTTATAAGGCAATTTAACTCCATTCCTGTCTACGTTTTAAAATATAATTTTATGTAGACATAAGGAAAAAAGAGATAACCAAAACTGTATATATCTAGCTTTGTTAAACGTTTTATTTATCATTGTTTACCGTCTTATTGCTTCCACTGTTCATTCATAATAAATCAAATTAGTTGTTGAAAGGTGCGGTTAATAACACTAAAAGTTCGGTAAAAACAAGTCTTAGAATGGAAGTAATTATGGAACAATATTTGTTGAGACAGTATTTTTAGAATGGAAGTAATTATGGAACAATATTTGTTGAGATAGTATTTTTAGAATGGAAGTAATTATGGAACAATATTTGTTGAGACAGTATTTTTAGAATGGAAGTAATTATGGAACAATATTTGTTGAGACAGTATTTTTAGAATGGAAGTAATTATGGAACAATATTTGTTGAGATAGTATTTTTAGAATGGAAGTAATTATGGAACAATATTTGTTGAGACAGTAGTTTTAGAATGGAAGTAATTATGGAACAATATTTGTTGAGACAGTATTTTTAGAATGGAAGTAATTATGGAACAATATTTGTTGAGACAGTATTTTTAGAATGGAAGTAATTACAGAACAATATTTGTTGAACAGTAATTGTGACTTGAGCGTCTTCTAGTTCAGTCAGCAAAAATATGTGATAAAAAATTTTATTACAACAGATATATCTTTCAGTTTTACTTATAGCCTTAAATATACATTATATTTCAGAATTTCTACTATAAACACAGACATCATCTTTCCAGGACATTCCTGAAACAAAAACAAATTAGCATGTAGAATTATAAACGGACTTTTCTCTACGTTAAAATACCATAATTGCGGGATTTCAACTGAATGCACTTACTGTTGCCCGATTAAGACTCTGGTCAGATAGCTGAGAGCTCACAATAAAATGTTTTAACACACAGACGGTTGGTTGGTTGGCGTTTTATGGAGGAAAGTAACTAGGTTATCTGCTCTAAACAACAGGCAAAAAAAATAAGCTTGTTAAAATTCGTAAAAAGAAATCCTGTTTTTTTAAAGACAACAAAGTACAGTTTTGGAATTAAAACTTAAATAGCATTAAAAAGTTCAATGACCCTTAAAAATTAAAAACATCTGCAAGGTGGACAGTGTCATCACCGCCAATTACACCGTTCAGCGTCAGTGGTAACGACGACACGACAGTAAAACATGAACTTGAGTGTCACACAGACCACACATTGGTACATCAATCCCAGATTAAAGAAAACGGCGATTTTATAAAACTGTGACTATTTCGTAATCTAGTTAGGACAACATCTTCCTTCCAATTCTTAAGTCCAATAGAAGGTTTTATCTGGAAACTCTTGTTATCATGTTGCGCATTCCAAGTCAACTGCCAACTGACGCGGAACCGAGCCTTGAATACAGGACAATAGTCCATGTATGGAATAGGCATTGCAATCATAGCGCCAGAGCAGACAGACTTAGTTGGGGTGTCAGCGAGCTGTGTTCCCGCGAATACCAACGTGGCGTGGTATCTAGAATAACTAAACAGAAGTAGATAGCAAAGCAAAATGAGCCAGGCGGTTTTGAATATCGGCGAGAACAGAGTGTGAACCAACGTGAAGCAATTCCAAGGCCAGTAGAGAACTAAGCAAGTCAGTATAAATAATGCAGTTGTAGTACTGCTTAGCTTCAATATGATCCATTGCAAGAGAAATGGCGCACAGTTTAGCAGTGAACACAGAAGCTGTAGAGGGGATTCTGTGTGCAACCACCAAACTGCAACAAACCATGGCAGAGCCAACAGAGTCACCTGATTTAGAACAATCTGTACAAATGGAAATGGAAGGATGGTTTGAAAATAGGCGGTACTTCCAACCGGGAATATTCGCCTTCTTCAGATAACTCTAAGAGAGGTCCCATTTGGAGATGGTGATAAACCATGGTGAATGGGCTAACAAGTGAATACAGCAATGTTATCCAAGGACAGACCAAATTCATCTAACTGTGCCTGGATACGAAGGCCAAAAGGAACAATGGCAGACTGTTTGTTGTTTAAAAGTACAGCTCACTGAAGAAATAAAGCACCACTCTTGGTGGGATGCTGTAGAAAGGGTTAAAATTTTGAAGAATACAGTAGAAACAGTTGCAAACTGTGGAGATATAGAGGAGGTTAATGAAAATCTTTATACAAACTCTGAATTGTGGAAGTCCAGGAAGCTCTTGTGCAGAGCCGGAGCCTTTGATGATGAACGGGGTCCAGTATATTCAAGGCTGAGGTCCTGGCAAAGCCATAGACAACAGACCCATAATCAAGTTTTGATTGAATGAGGACACGATAGATCTTCAGCACAAAACATTGATTCACTCACCAAGAGGTGTAAGAGAGAACATGCAAGATGTTCAGTGCTCTTGTACACTTGACTCATTGATGCCTAATATATGGTATAAAGGTTAGCTTACAGTCAAAGATAAGCCCCAAGAACTTTGCCTCATGGATCACTAAAAGCACGACTTCACTAAGACAAAGTTCAGAATCGAAGGGAGTACCCATTTGTCAGCAAAATTGCATCCAAACAATTCTGGAGATGGAAAAGTTAAAACCATTTGCTATGGCTCACTTTAATAAACGATTAAGGGCAGTCCATAGCTGCTCGTGTCAGTTGTTGACATAACCCCGTTTTCAACAGTAAAGGGAAATTGTCCAGTGATGGGATTCATCTTTATACTGAAAAGTGTGACACTCAAGACACAAACCTAAAGGACTCCAAGTTTCTGTTGGTAAAAACGATAAAGTATCGAACCCACATCAACTTAAAATTGCCTGCTCATTAAAACAAAATTTAAAAATAGGTAAATGGTCACGCAACCCATATGACTGGAGGTCTTGCAAATGCCATACCTCCACGTAGTATCATAAGCCTCCTCAAGGTAAAAAATACTAACTGGAGGTCTTGCAAAATGCCATACCTCCACGTAGTATCATAAGCCT
Organism: Carcinoscorpius rotundicauda; assembly: GCA_011833715.1. NCBI lineage: Eukaryota > Metazoa > Arthropoda > Merostomata > Xiphosura > Limulidae > Carcinoscorpius > Carcinoscorpius rotundicauda. The sequence goes on from CM022397.1 coordinate 89,324,505, forward strand.
CCTCAAGGTAAAATATACTAACTGGAGGTCTTGCAAAATGCCATACCTCCACGTAGTATCATAAGCCTTCTCAAGGTAAAAAATACTAACTGGAGGTCTTGCAAAATGCCATACCTCCACGTAGTGTCATAAGCCTCCTCAAGGTAAAATATACTAACTGGAGGTCTTACAAAATGCCATACCTCCACGTAGTATCATAAGCCTTCTCAAGGTAAAAAATACTAACTGGAGGTCTTGCAAAATGCCATACCTCCACGTAGTATCATAAGCCTCCTCAAGGTAAAATATACTAACTGGAGGTCTTGCAAAATGCCATACCTCCACGGAGTATCATAAGCCTTCTCAAGGTAAAAAAATACTGATATAAGATGTCGCTTATAAAGGCTTCTCTGATTGGCATTTCAAGTCGAATCAGTCCACGGTAGAGTACTGTTGTTAGAACCTACACTAGGTAGCGCGAGAGAAGATTGTTTGATGCGAGTAACCAAACAAGACGGGTATTAACCATCCTTTCTATGGTCTTACAGAGACAGCTCGTCAAAGCGATTAGACGGTAGTTTGAAGGCATCTTGGGATCCTTTCCAGGCTTAGAAAAAGGTAGGACAATAGTCTGGCGTCACGCCTCAGGAAAAGCTTTTTCCTGATGCATCTGATATTGTATATCATCAAGTCCAACTAATGTACTGCCAAACTGATGAAGAGCAAGACTGAGTTCCATTAGCATAAAGAAATGATTATAGTCATAGAGACGATCGGCTTTAAAGAAAAGAGGTGATCAATCTCCTCGAGTTTCGATGGCTAAGAAGGTGGAGGATGAAGCAGAAGTGCTAGATACCCCGTAAAGGCTTTCACCTAGAAAATCGGCGATACTCCGGGCATCAGCAATTTCCTGACCATCAGAAAGCAAGACCGACAAGAGTGCATAAGTGTATCACTAACTGATCTTTCAAATCTTTCCCAAATTACTTTGAACTGGTGGTAGAAGAGATGCTGATTGTAAATTTACAAGCTTACATTAGGTTCTGATGCCTTACCTACCTAGCGTGTGCACTAGCGCGCTGAAAAGCAATACGGTTTGGAAGTGTGGGATACCTACAAAAGGTGTCCCAGGCCCGTTTTTGAGCATTCCGTACCATGTAGCAGGCAAGATTCCACTATATCGAGGTTTTAGGAATACATCGAGCGGCTGTCTGAACAATACAGCTAATCACTACTGTCACGCAGTGGTCTATCGATGGCTTACAGACAACAACATCATTAAGTTCCGAAAAAGTAGTGAAATAGATCCAGTTTAACATCCACCACGAGTGAGCGGGTCAGTTGGCATTGGATAATCTTTCTCAAAATGATTAGAAAATGATCATCGTCAATCCTCCATGAAAAGTGAAGGATAACAGACCAAGAGATCAATTGCACTGAAAGACTGACAAGGTGTATGAAAATAAGTATAAAAACAAGTATTGAAGAGAGAAAAGTTGTGATCAGAGAGCATACACTTTATGGAGCGACCCCTACCATCAATATCAGCACCTTCCCAGAGGGGATTATGTCCATTAAAAAGGATTAAAAAGGGAGAGAGCAACTGTTTAACGAGAGCATCAATGTCTAATTGATCATAGGTCTCTCCAGGAGACAGGTAGAAAGCTTAAACAGTGATGTCACAACCCAAGAAACAACGGATGACTATAACCTCTAATGGTGTATCGAATGACAAAGACAGTGTGGGCACACGCTGATAGACCAGCAATGTCACCCATCCATTAAACAACCTATTATTTCTGTACAAAAATATACCGAAGTGTGACTGTATCGACAGGTTTCAGAAATGGTTCCTGTAATGAAAGACACACAAGATGATAAGAAAAATCAGTGACTTGATATCATCTGAATTTGAACAGTATCAATGTGGTCATTTTTATTTACATAAAGGAGAATTGGGCTAAGACTCCTTCTGTTTTCGACCACATCTCTTCTCTTTGTTTTCTTAACTAAAAGGAAGCTTGTCGACTTCAATGAATCCCGCCCTGGGTCGATTTGTCATTAGAAATTTCAGCGACTGAAAGCGTGAACGAATAATCGTTTTGCATCTTGGGGTAGTAAAAGAAGATGGGCCCAAGAAAACACTCGAACCCAGAACCAAAGGAACTAAATCCGGGGATTTGCTGGAAGAAGTGATAGAGACAACGATTGGTGTTGACGTTGGTCATTAACTATCTTAACCATGGAGTGCAAAAGAGTTTTCACATGGTTTCTAAACGATTCTTTTGAAGGCACAGAGAGATCTGTCTGCACTCCCACTGTAGCAGTGGGACAGAGTGCAGTAGCATACATTCGAGAAGAGTGGTGGAAAATAACTTTCAAGTTTCGGTTTAAGAAATGTTGTGAACCGTTTTCAAGAATTGTTCCTCTTTTTTCCTCACACCTAGGGCATGAATGAAAGTAAGATGGTTGAGAGCCACTATTATTAACACAAGAAAAGTCTATTTTACACTCGTAGTCATCATTGTCCTTGCCACCGTAACGAGCACGCGTCAAGGGACCTCGACATGATGTCTTTGAGTGACCAAACTGCTGACAATGAAAATATCTGAAGGGGTTTGGAATATAATGCCATACTTTTCAAATTACGTGACCTGCGTTGATATTGGAAGGTCGACGTGGTAATATAAACGTCATAATTAGGGCATTGGTTAGCATCATAATTCCATCTTTGCGAGTGGACATAGGTCTCACTGCAAAAACGCCTTGGGTGAAGAAACCGGCGAGGATCTCTGACTCTCTTAAAAATAACTCCTCGTGATGAATTGAAAGTGGTATGGGGACTAATATAGGGAGTAACATTAGATATATTTTCAAGGCTTTCGAATGCAAGAAGAGTTCACTGTGCTTAGGAGTGGATGTTTCTTCCAATATGTCTCCATAACGTAGGTTTTTGACAGACTTGAGAGAGCAAGCAAAATTCCCTAGTCCTTATTGAAAAAAGGGAGATATTAGCTATGAAGATTTGTCTGATAAATAATGTAATATCAGAAAATGAGATACAGGTGTTGAAGAAATTGAAGATTGGTGTTCAGAATCTTAAAGACTTGATCGCTTACCAATGGTTTGTTATCACTGTTTTATTTAGATTTTGATTAGGGTATCCACAATAAAAAAATATTTCGGTACCCACTGACCTTACCTAACATAGAAATCTACAAGGGGATGCACTATAATGCCAAAAATGGACATTGCAGCAATGTCAGCGTTTTTAAGCACTATATCCAAACACCAGCATCAGACACAATGTCCACAACATCTGTGGACAACGCACAACACTGGTATCTGGTTGATCCTAGCCAAACTGGACCAGCTAACTGACCCTAGTAAGTCACCTCAAGGCCTCCCGTCAACAGGAATTCAAGGCCAAATTGGTGTGTTAGGGTTGGACCCCTCAACTACCATGATCATCTTCTCACCTTTACGTGTCGCTACGCACAGCATACACGTGGGTGGATGTTTAGATCCATTGAAAGTACAGAACCATCTCTAGGAAGTCCCCTCGCCATGTACAGGAATCCACACTGAGGAGCATAAATCTCTGTTTGGCTTTTTGAATTTGATAAATGCATTGAGTCCCACTTTCATAATGTTTTATCGAGTGAAGGTGCCGACTGTATTCTGAAGTACCACAGCTGGAACCTTAGACTTTCCGATTTGAATCTCGTCACTCTATTTATTTGGTCCTGTTCTGCTAAAGCTTACTACAAATCATTACTGTCGAAACCTTTGTAGGAATCAAATCATTTACGGTTGATATGGAACAGGTTTGAGAGTGTTCTAAAGGTGCATATGAAAATACAAAACTCATTCATTAAGAATTCATCCCTTACTAGTGAAGACGCGATATGCTCACTCGTTCGTAGACACTAAGAAACAAACAGAATGCCCACACAAAACATATAATAGTTTGTTGCAGGGCGTTCATAACTTTCATTTATAACGTCTTTGTACTAGAAAACATTCTTCACAATAATCTGAAAATGGATAGTATTATTCGAAAATATAATTGGCTGAACAAGAAGCAGAGCTGATATGTTCTAATCTTTTTTGACTCGCGAACATAGACCAACAAATAGAAACTTTGTAACATCGGTATCAATCTGTCAGTGTTAGTTAGGTCAAGTTATATTTGGTCAATATTTCCTCGAATTCCTTATCCTTCGCCATCACTCCTTAATCAGATATGCATCAACTAACTAGCAGTTGTGTGAAGAAAACCAGAAGAAATTTTAAACAAATAATGCAAAAGTGGTTGCTTACACTGAGTATCGTGATACACAAGTATTTCCGTTCTATTCAGTTGTAAAAGAATATGTTGGACTAGCAGCTGGATGAATAAAATTGAAAGGGAATGAAAAGTACCAGGACCCAAAACTAAACTAGGAAATCTCGATTACATTTGATTTTTTTCTTTGTTTGCGTAATTTTTTCTAGTTTAAACCTGTTTAGAGACAGGATATAAATATAGCAAACATCTAGTGCTTAGACAAAGTTTACAAGAAGAATGCAATAATGAGGCTGCCAAATAAATAAAATTTCAACCGACTTACCCGGAACGAAAGGTATAACTTCCTGGTTTGCTGCATCTAAGAGCATACATTTATCTTCTCTTTTATTGGACTTTTATCAGACAAATATTTTGCTGTCTCTTAAGGCAGGCAGCTTAATATCGAAAAATTAAAAAAAAGGTTTTCAGTAATAATAAACCTTTCCACAATTTAGAGCAATATACCCCCTATTTAATTTTAAGTGTAATTATTTTAATAAAAAATATCATTATGAATACTTATTCATGTTCTATACGGTCAAAATGCATACATGTTCGACTCTACACAGTATTAGGAAGAATAATATTTCAACCAGGGTGAAGTGGTAAAAAGTAGCCTAAAAGTGTGCATTTCATACATTATTAACTACATTGTTTGCAGTATTATAGAAACAAAATCAATAAATTCACTTAAATTTAATTAGCATATCAATCATACACGATAACATGAACTCAGAAGATAACCTGATTTGTCTTTGCTAAAAGAAAAACCAACAAACCATGCCAACCAATGAACATAACAACTGTATTTGATAAGGTGACAGCAAAAGCAAGGATAGATGTCAGAAACGGACTAATAATTCATACACTACTACTAATGAAAGTGTCAGGAATTTTAATACCACCGTATAACATCTTTTGTCACTCCTAAATGGTAAAAACATTTACCAACAAGAAATTCAGTAAATTTTCAACTCAATTTCTGTAAGAATGTATACCTAAATTTATTGGATTTGTTTAATTTCTTCAGATAATAATTATATTTATTTGCAGTTTGAAAATTTTTAATGAACATTAATTTGGACAAACCACCATGGAAGTAGACCAGACAGCGAGATGCCGAACACTGCCTGTTTAAACCCTTAGGGAGAACACTCCTGTCATTCTTCAAAAGTCTAAACAAAATGCATCTTGGTGTACCATGAACATTACGTATTAGTGCAGAGATGGTGTTTATTACTGACTATGGTTTTTCAAAGATCAAACACATTTGTTACCATAACATATGATGAGTGTCATTTAAAAGCATATCGAATGTTTGACAATGAACCTCTGTTGCTTCCAAAGAGAACTTGAGACACAATTAGAGTTAAATAAGAAGAATCACCAGGATTAAATATTAAAATAGATTGCGGGCCCAGCATGGCCAGGTGGTTTAAGGCGTTCGAATCATTATGGCGGGTTCGAATCACAATCGCACCAAACATGCTCGCCCTTTCCATCGTGGGATCGTTATAATGTGACGGTCAATCCCACTATTCGTTGGTAAAAGAGTAAGGTTAGAGTTGGCTGTGGGTGGTGATAACTAGCTGCCTTATATCATCGCAAGTCGTTCCTATTTTTGAAGAAAGACAAATGGAGATTGGGCGTTTACGAGTGAACACAATCACAGCCAACACGTGGGTTATTTTTATCAAGCAATGAAATTTGACTCTTACTCTTATAACGCACTTATAGCTAGAAAATGTTAAGCGCGAATTGTGTGACGGTAACAAGGCGCAAATCACGTAACATCAAATCCCTTATACGACAAAGTAACCATTCTGTAATCGACAGAATTTTTGATAAAAACAAAAACTTTTTTGATAAAATACCACAGCAACAATCTTTATAAATAATAACTTTATAGTTCTTAATCTTCACAAACTCCTTTGCAATTGGAGTTTTCTCTCTTTAAGATGAAAATTCAATTTTAAAATTTAATTTATTTTATTAGTGCTGTGAATGTTTTATTTAAATAATCTTATCTATTCAAAATACCTAAGTCACCAGGCTCGGCATGGCAAGGTGGTTAAAGTATTCGACTCGTAATCTGAGGGATGCAGGCTCGAATCTTCATCCCACGAAACATGCTCGCGTTTCAGTCGTGGGGGCGTTATTAAGTGACAGTCAATGACACTTTTTGTTGGTAAAAGAGTTAGCGGTGGTAAATAGCTGCCATCTCTCTAATCTTACACAGCTAAATTAGGGACGATTAGCACAGGCAGCCCTTGACAAGGGCGTAGATGTTTTACATCCCATGGGGGAATAATTTTTGCAACAATTTATGTGACCTGTTTAATGTGGAAATTGATAATCTCTGATTACGTGAACCTGAAAGCTGTAAACATGCAGTCACAGAATAATATTGTTGCCGCGATACTTGTATGTATACTTAGGCCTACTGACTGATTCGAACTATCGCTTAGATCGAAAAGCTTAAAAGCATGCCTATATTAAAAATGTGCATTTCGGCTACTGAAAAAGCATACATCTAGGCCTAATTATGTAATTCGATTGGTAAGGAAACGAGAATCACAAGAACAAATACACAATTTGTAGGCCTGTGATGCAATAAAACAATTCAACATACTAAACTGTATGGGGAATGATTGTATGCACCATACCCTTCACCTAAAATGAAGGGGGGATGTATACCCCCATCCCCCCAGGATCTACGACCCTGGCCCTTGAGTAGCTTTGCGCGAAATTCCAACTTAAGCCACTTCCTTCTTCATTTCGTTAAGCTGTAACTGTTCTTTGTTTCGACATAAGCTATTAATCCCTTCAGTTTTCATACTTAATTTTAACTTTCTTTTACTTAAACAAAATTATAATTAAAGCCAACTTTGTCATCTCGGTCACAATACGATTAAAATCTCTTGCATTTTGTTTTCCCTTTTTTCTTAACAATGTTGTCAAAACTTAAAATAATTCTAATAGTATTTTTCCCGTTTCCACAGGTTTAAACTATGATAAGTTATGTGTAATTCTATCTGAATCATAAAATAATTTAGTTTAAAAATATTTAATCTTCCTTGTTTTTGTTCCTTATTGGTATTTTCTGTTCCTGAATAACACTTACAGTGAACAAAATCCATCCACAATATAAAAGGCTGAATTTTTCCTCCTAAGAAAATCAACGGTTTTCTCATTTTTTTAATTTTATCAACATTTTTACTGTGTTTTATTATTCTAAAATTTCTGCAATACTTTATGATAATTTTTATTGTTATTTACTTTTATTAGATCGAACTTTGGTCTCATTTTCAATTATTAACATTCATTCAAAAACTTAAAATGCAGCCTATTTTGTACCTGAAGATAATGTTTCCCAATCTTTTAAAATTATAAATTATACCTATTACATGAGACGGCTCGACATGGCCAGGTGGTTAAGGCACTAGTCTAGTAACCCGAGGGTCGTGTTATTATGCGACGGTAAATCCCGCTATTCGTTATTAAAGAGTAGCTCACAAGTTGGCAGTGGATGGTGGTAACTAGTTGGTTTCCCTCCAGTCTTACAGTGCTAAATTAAGGATGGCTAACGCAGATAGCCCTCTTGTAGTTTTGCGCAAAATTAAAAACAAATCACAATCAAATTACTTAAGATATCCATAAAAGATGACTTAAAAATAAATTCACCAAACTGTACTTATTACGCTAGTAAATGCGATGGTTGAATTAATTTTTGCAATTTATATTTTATTATTGCCTCCAAATGGCGCGGTGGTACAACTACACTAAAATCCAGGCTTCGATACCTCTAGTGGGCAAAGCCCTTTTGCAGCTTTGTGCGTAATTACAAACAACATTTCATTATCATTTCATTAAATTTTTAAATATTCTTTGATATCAAACGTCCATAAGACAATTTATAATTACTGAACATAAATTCAAATCCTTCTTTCTCCAATCAAGACAATTTAAAGGATCCAGGATTAAACTAAATCAATTTTCATTTAACACAATTGAAATCTGAAACCTACTCCTTGTATACATTTAACGTAGACCATGATAACAAACTTTCGTTATTAATTTGAGCGCTATTCACGTGACAATCTAAGAAAAGTTAGATATTTCAAATAAATAAAAGTTACTTTCAATTTTAGGAGAATATCTATTACAGATGAAATAAAATTCAACTCTGGCTTAGCTTTCTTGATATTTGGAGTCTTTTTGTTCTTAGATCTAGTTCGTTGCTGGAAATACATACTATATTTAAGCTCTTTCATTTTAAAACTGGCCTGGCATGGCCGAGCGCTTAAGGCGTGTGATTCGTAATCCGAGGGTCGCGGTTTCGCGCCCGGATCGTGCTAAACATGCTCGACCTCCCAGGCGTGGGGCTGTATAATGTACGGTCAATCCCACTATTCGTTGGTAAAAGAGTAGCCCAATAGTTGGCGGTGGGTGGTGATGACTAGCTGCCTTCCCTCTAGTCTTACACTGCTAAATTAGGGATGGCTAGCACAGATAGCCCTCGAGTAGCTTTGTGCGAAATTCCAAAACAAACAAACATTTTAAAACTCTCGTCATTACAAAAAGCTCTATTTCCCTGCATTTCCATCACGTTCTCGTATTTATTATCTCGCATATCTCGTTTATATCAAGGACAAACATATCGAACAAGGTATAAGAGAGTTTTATTATCAATAACCTCTAACAATGGAAACTTTTTACAATTGCTTTTATTGATCTTTGCTAGGTTGTTTGTGCATCAGTTCAACAACTTTAACTTTCACAGCAACATTATCTTCTAAAACAGAACATTATGTGCTGAATGAAATTGTGAGAGATTACACCAGTGTGTCTAGCTGTTGACCCAGATTTGCTGTACATTATATTACAATGTTGTTATTTACTGTATTATTACATGTATCAATACTTTATCATTAAGGAGAAACTTCAGTAATGTATGACACACTCTAATAAAATTAGTATTCTTTTTATAGATAATTTTATCGTGCTTAAGACTCTAAAACTGCAGGTAGATCTTCCTTTTATTGTGTAAATATTAAGTGCATACAAAATTACACGTTGTGAAACATCGTGCTCTTGCAACAACATAACGCCAGCCTAATCATCAAAGATCCAGTGGAAATAAACAATCTGGCATTTTCTGAGTTACGCCTGGAGTATCAATTAAAATACTTTTTCACCACTGGAGTAACTCCTCACTTTCCTAGATCCATTTTGGACGTGATTAGGCCTTTATATGTGCATGTTTAATAGTAATCTTACTTTTGATAAGTTAGCCAAAAAAGTATCAATTATATAAAGTGTTATGTATATGTGTAAATATTTTGTAAGCGACAGCATGTCGTGTTGTGTTTGAGTTTTCATTTGTATTGTTCATTTTTCCTTATTGATATTATTGTTTCGAAGTTTAAACTAAAATATGTTAGTTATTTAGGGTAACATTTTAGAACTTTCTCGAATTAAGTAGACCAATCACATGTTTGTAAATGAGTGCTGGTGACTTCCTGTCTAGAAGTGTAGTCTCGTGCAAGAACGGATATGCGTGGATAGCTCTGGAGTTGTATGGAAATTGCAAGATTGTTCGAGAAATAGGCCTATCGGTATAAAAAACGGTGACAAGAGACAGATTCAGTCATCAGTTTTATTCGAGGGAGAGAGATTCAGTCATTAGTTTTATTCGAAGACAAAGAGTGAGATTCAAACACCAGTTTCATTTCAAAAGAAGAAAGTTAGTTATTTGAGAAATATTAAGTGTTTGCTGTGAATATTCAACTTGGATTTGTGATTGAAATTAGATCTACGGAAGCCGTGATTTTATTTCGTCAATCTCTACGATACTTCTGAATTACCGCTTGTGCTGAGGGACGACGATTTCATTGAACTGTGAACTGTTTCGGAATCTCTTCGTGGGACTGGAATTTGAGACTTTAATTTTAGATCATTACATTAGATACAGGCCAGTACCGTTTTGTATTGTGATTTATTTTGTAGTTTGAAACTAATATTATTTTGTTTTGTAATTAATTTCGAATGTCGTAACTTAATATCTGTCACTGTTATCATATAATTTATGTTATATCTGTTATATTTGTTAATAGTTTAGTGTAATAAATTATACAAGCTGTTATCTGTGTTTTTCTGTTGCGTTTAATCTACGAAGAACTTAAAACATTAAAAAAATACGTAACAAAAGCGAAATAAATAACATATGACAGAACAAAAAGAGACGTATTTCTTACCAATTATAAATATTCTATTTTTGTACAAATAATCTCACATATTCTTGGTTTTCATTTTAATCCTTCTTTCTTAAAGTATCTTAGGATCGCGCGATCAATCTGAAATGTTCATAGAATCATTAATGTGTCAGCGATATATGTGAAGCATCTACTAGTTATTAATTTTGCAATACATATTTCATCAATATTTGAAGTAACTTCCTTTGTATTATATAAATAACATTAAAAGAAATTTCAGAATGTTATTCTCTAGTTATTCACCCAGTTCTATTGGCTAATATCCAGAAGCGAAGCCTAAAATGGTGAAAAAGTGGAATTTCCCAATTTTATCCGGATGTTCATTTATGTGAGTGAGTGGAAATGGGATTACGTTTGATATTTTGATTTTCATACAGATCATTTTTGATTTTATTATTTTTTTACTGTCATCACAAGTAATTACAACCTACTTTCTGTTAATGATTCTATGATTACATCCATTGGCATCCAGCTATATCGGCCCTCGCTATATCTATAACGCTCCAGCTAAAGATACGTAGTAATTGCCTAATAGAATGCCAATGTTCAACTTATTTTTTTAGAGAATATTCTTATTAGGAAGAACATACATAATTCTCTGAAGTACATTTAGCAAATTAATTTATTTTCTTTTTTTCTATATAGATTTTTATTTATTTCGGTACTGTTATTTAAATTTGTAATTTATATTTAATATCTGTACGTTTCTTGGTTTGTTTTCTTTCATCTTATTTTAGATCCAATACAATTCCTTTTTTATTTCATCTATTCATATTCTCATTTTTTTATTATGCTTTTAAAATTCAGTACATGTTCTATTCTTCCTGTTTTTCTTATGTCACATATAATATTTTCTTACGTTTCCCACATATCTGATCTTTTTGACATCTTTTCTTTTCTCAAAATATTTTCTGTGTCTTAATTTGATCAACAAATTCGTGTTTACTTTTCTTGTTCTCTCAAATGTTCCATCTCTCCCACGATACAGAAAGATAAATGCACAATCACGAAATTAACAATGTTTGATGGTCTGGCATGGCCGAGCGCATAAGGCGTGCGACTCGTAATCCGAGGGTTGCGGGTTCGCACCCGCGTCGCGCTAAACATGCTCGCCCTCCCAGCCGTGGTGGCGTTATAATGTGACGGTCAATCTCCCTGTTCGTTGGTAAACGAGTAGCCCAAGAGTTGGCGGTGGGTGGTGATGACTAGTTGCCTTCCCTCTAGTCTTACACAGCTAAATTATGGATGGCTAGCGCAGATAGCCTTGGAGTAGCTTTACGCGAAATTCGAAAACAAACAATGTTTGATGTTACGATTGGAAATTATGCTACAGGTTACTACAGGTTAGTGATAAAATATTGTAACAAAGCAATTAAAACGTTCTCTGTCCTTTATAATATACAAAAGCCACAATCATTGTTCTGTGTAGTTATATATTAGATAAAGATACAATAGTTTGATGAATATAAGATTAGTAAAGGACTTTTAATTGAGAGGAAGTGTAACTATAATTGTAGACTAGTTTAATTGAACCATATTTTTATGAAAGTTAATTTAACCTTTGTAATACATACATTACTTATAGATATTAAAGTTTATCATACTCTCAAAGGATTTTATCTCTCATATAAAACTGTAGAGAATAGATAGTCAAACTATAAGATGATTTGTTTAAACGCAAAGCTACCATATGGACTATCTGTACTCTGCCCACAACGAGTATTTAAAATCAGTTCTAGTGGTATAAGTCCGCAAATTTATCGTTTTGTACTTGGGAGTAATTGTAAGATGGAGGATAGTGTTGTTTCTTCAGATGCCTGAATAACTAGAACTTCAAAGAAGCCTGACTATGCGTGTTATGTTTTCAGAATTATATTTTAATAATAAATATGTGACTTTTAGCTCAAAAACAGAAAGTAATAGCTCAGAATAGATAAGAGTTTCCTGTCGTATCATCAAACACCGACAATTTCATAAGTGTACACTTAGCTTTTAACATTGTTATGTAAAGTGGATGAATAAATAATTTTGTTTTATTGACTGTTAAAATCAGTGATATATAAAATACATTCTTCATTATCAGAGTGGACATATCAGTTCAGTTGAATTGTATATACATATATTATATATGTGGTATATTTAAAACGTGAAAGAAAAGATATGCATTATCTTGTTTTTTATCTTAAGAAACTTCAATGATACTGATATAAAATATCTTGCTGTTTCTCTGTTTTGTATCAACAAATGTTTTACTTGTTTTACCCAGTAAACTATCGTTTAAAACACTGTATCAGTTATTAACATTCCCTTATTTACTAGAATGTAACATTTTCATCCGATACACGAATTGATTAACATGTGTTTGAGGGTCAAAGCATTGATCAACCTTTGACGTTTCTTTTTTAAAAGAAAATGCTTTTTCATGGATATATATATATAATTTTAAATAGTTTGTTTGTAATTTCGCGTTAAGTTATTTGCGCTAACTGTCTCTAATTTATCAGTGTGAGACAAGAGGGTGGGCAGCTAGTCATCACCACCTACCGCCACCTCTTGGACTACTCTGTTACCAACGAATAGTAGGATTGACCGTCACTTGTAAAGCCCCAAAGCTGAAAGAGCGAGAATATTTGGTGCGACGGGGATTTTAAACCGAAATACTCGGATTACGAGCCGAGCGCTCTAACCACCAAGTCATGCCGGGTCATTACTAAAATAATTAATAACAGTAGATATAGCCATGGGTTGCGAGTGTATTTTTAATAGTAAATATTTTGGACAATTAGTATGATCTGTGTGTAATTTTTTTTATATTGATTGCAAGTGTAAGAAATTCTAAGAAGAATGTTCATACAAACAAAACTTTTGTCCTGTGTTTAATCACAAAGTGTGGTAAAATAAACACATAACTAATGCAAAATGGCCAAAACTGACTATTGTGATGTGGTTGTCGATGTTTGCAACATACACTATTTGAAATCGTCCAACGTACGACAACAACGTTTCAAAACATTTTCGAAATATTATAGCAAAATATATTTAAAATGATAGTTCGACATTAGTGTGCAATGAAATAACACACATTTTACATGTTTATATAAATATCATAGATCAGAACTGACTACATCTTTCATTTTCAAAAAGTATTCTGAGCCAACTGAAATATTCTGATTTTTTTGGGGGCACAGTGTATAATAATTGTATGTTAATCGTTAGGTGAAACCATCCCGGTCTTCTTACCTAAAGGTTGCTTATTGTTCTTACTGTTTTCAGTTAAGCATAAAGCCTCACAGCGGACTATCTGTAATGTTCCCAAAACGGGTATGGAAATCCAGTTTTTAGCGTTGCGAGTACACAGACATACCGCTGTGCTGCCGGGGAGGAAATGTTATTTGAATTGTAGAAAATAATGTCTTCTGTAGCTCTGCAGTGGTTTTGTGTATTTTAGAATCACAGTCCGCATGTGTCTGACCGTATGTTGATACTTGTAATTCTTAAAAGTCTGCGTCTGTATTGTATCGCAATTTCGATTCCCTGTTACACCAAACATACTCGCCTTTTCAGTCGGGGTATTATAAAGTTATGGTTAATCCCACAATTCGTTGGTAAAATACTAGCCCAAGAGTTGGCGCTAGGTGGCGATGACTAGCTGCCTTCCCTCTAGTCTTATAGTGCTAAATTAGGGACAGCTAGCGCAGATATCCCTCTTGTAACTTTATGCGAAATTCAAAACAAACCAAACCTGACCAGACTGTACAGTGCGATTTTCTCATTGTCGTCTTATTCCGAAAACTGTATACATTTGGTATTTTAAATAACAGTAATGTTAAACAGTAAGTTGTTCATTTATTACACTTAGTGGTTGAACGATAAAAGTAAATTAAAATATTAGTTGTAATTGTGTTCTCATTCCAATAATATGTATATTTTACTTGAAAGCGAAACAGCAAGTGTTCTACAGACCATTATCTGAAAGAAGCTATGAAAATTTTACAAGTGTATTCTATACTTTCATTTGTGTTTCTCAATTATCAATGCCTACATAGGAAATGGATGGATAAACAGAAAGTCATTCATTTGTTATTTTTAATTGGAGTAAGTTGTATTAGTACAAGTGCTAAAATATGCGGAATAATGTTTTTTAACGTAACTAATCTAGACATCGAAGACGCAATTACGTATGTAAGTATACTAATATATGTCACAGCATATTTGCTCCAAAGAAAATTCGAACCCAAGACCCTCAGATTCTGAGTCGAATGCCTTAACCCACCTGGCCATGTCAAGCCAGTGTGTTTCAAATGAAATATTTTTTCAAGCAATAAAGTTAAATTGGCAACAGTGTAAATTTTAATTATTCCATATTAATTAATATAGATGACCCCTCTTGAAAGACAACAATGAAAACATTCTGTTAGTTTGGTTTTGAATTTTACGCAAAGCTACACGAAAACTATCAACCCTAGCCGTCCCTAATTTGGCAGTTTAAGACTAGAGGGAAGGCAACTAGTCATCAACATACATCGCCAACTCTTGGGTTACTCTTTTATCAACTAATAATGGAATTGGTTGTCACATTATAACGCACCACGGCTGATAGGACGAGCATGTTTGGTGTGATGAAGATTAGAACCTGCAACCTTCAAGTTACCAGCCGAGTGTCTTAACCACCTGGACGTGAATTGTGTTGGTAACCTTTGTAAAACATGTGTAAAAGAATTATTTTGTCACCCTTGTGAAAGTGTTTTAATTAATTCATAAAATCGTTCTTTTAGGACATATAACTAGATTAATAGCTTAGTAATTAGCATGTCTTTTTGGACGTTTTAATTATAAATAATTTAATAAATTAATGAAGTAGTGTTAAACGTTATTTTTAGGACAGATTAATTATAAATGATTTAAGTATATAATAAATTAACATCAAGCATCTATTTTAGAACGATTTATTTATGAATGATCTAATTAACTAATAAATTAGGAATTATATCAGTTAAATATTTTGATGTTGAAACAATCAATAGTATTTTTAATTACCTTATGATATTGTTTGTTAAGGACAGAAATTTTAATTAACTAATGAGTTGGTGTCTTAAACCGCCTGGTTACAGTAATGAACAATGGAACTATGGGGAGGCTATTACATCATAGCCGTCTGTCTGGTATCGAACTATAATTTGAACTCTCTCTAATACTTTGTGAAAGTATTACGTCTTATGTTCGCCGATTATGGCGAACTAGACATTATCATCTTTACCTTTTCCCTTCGCCCCCCAGTGGCTCAGCGGTATGTCTGCGGACTTACACGCTAAAATCCGGGTTTTGATACCCGTGGTGGGCAGAGCACAGATAGCCCATTGTGTAGCTTTGTGCTAAATTCAAAACAACAACAACAAAACAACAACCTTTTCCCTTCCTGTACAAACACACATGTAGTGTACTACACTAGTGTGCTTGTATGGTACTGGTCGTCTTTAAATATAGTTTGAAACAAGTTTGTATATGTGTGAAATTAAAATGACATGTTTTTTCTTTGATGGATTTCGTGCAACTCTTTTCAAGGGCTATCTGCGATAACTGTCCATATTTTTGAAGCGTTGGACGAAAAAAAAGGAACTATCGAACAACACCCACCTTCTAATCTTGGGTCAACTTACCAATGAATGGTAGAATTTACCGTCACATTATAACGGCCTTATGGTTAAAAAAGCAATAATGTTTGGCGACTAGTTTCGAACCAGCGATTAGCAAGTTACAAACAAACTACCATGCTATTTGAAACAGAAATTATGGTGAATTTTATTTTATGTGATTTGTTTTGTATAATTTTCTTTCATGCAAATTGGGTTATTTTTTTAATATCTAATTTACAAATCATCGTTTTTTAAGTATGTTATAGAAAGCATAGTGATTCAAATATAATGTACAATGTAAAAAATATATATAATTTAAAATACAATGTTTTAAAAGAATGACGTTATATTGCTACAGAGTTGTGATTTTGCTTCTCTTGGTTAAATACATTTATAAGAAGTTACAAAATTTTGTAAAAATAATAATCTCAAAAGAATTAAGTCTATTATAGTATTTTTTTTTAAATCTTCTACGTGAACACACTGAAACAGCGCGTGGCTGATGGTTTGGCAAAAGTGCACAATGAGCTATCTTTGCTTTGCCTGCTACTGGTGTCGAAACCCGAATTTTAACGTCGTAAAGCCTGCAGAGTTACTGTTGAGCCACAAATGAGGATAACGAATACCTGCCTAATAGCAAGTTAAGTGTGTTTTTCTTATAGTAAAGCCATATTGGGCTATCTGCTGAGCCCATCGAGGTGAATCGAACCCGTAATTTTAGCATTGTAAAGCCGTAGACTTATCGCTGTACTAGCGGGGTGCAGCAAGGTAAATTAAAGTAACTTAATATCTTTGTACAAACCAGCAGATGATACTGAATTTTTAAATATATATACGTCTTATTATTGGATTGTCTTCTTTTTAAAGTATTAAATTAATTTATTTTATGCAAGACTTAAATATTTTCGAATGTACAGAAAATAAACATATCTCATATAACAAGGATTTTAGTTCTTTATTCAAAAAATTAGTTCGCAATGAGCATTTACTTTAGTATTTGCAGTCTTTTTATACAAAATAAATATATTTTTGCGTGATTCTTAATGAAAAGAAGCCCACTTGAAACAGAATGTGTCTCAGAACTACTAACATGGGTATTAACAATTTTAACTTCAGGTTAACCTGAAGGTCACCTAGGAAGGTTAAAACGTTTTTCTTTGTTTTATTATTAAAAGTCTTAATACCCATTCCAAATGTTGTGAGATACATATTTTCATGTGGTTTTAGTGGGCAATCCCAGATTGATCTTGACATTCTATTAAACCACGGAATTTGTCCAATGATACAACTCATCTTTAATTTTATGAGAACTGACGAAAACTGACATGTGTGTGTGTGTGTGTGTGTGTGAAAGGTCGCGCCTAATGGTTATCATGCCATATGTTGAATTTAAGGGTTAATGGTTATACAAAATATGACGCCCCTGGTAGGACAGCGGTAAGACGCCTCGATGCGGTCACAGCAGATAGTCGAATGCATCTTTCCTTTAAAACAAAGAAAAACAAACCAACAAAATAGGGCATGGCCACCAAGTAAAAACATTCAAACTTGTAAGAACGAAGGTTACATCAACTTGATCTGTGTTTAACCGTCCATTTCTGAAGCGTAAAACTTACTTTTTTTTTAATGTTACTCCGCGTGATACAAAATACTATTACCTTTCAACACATCGACTACGGGTGTGGCAATAATTGCTATTTCTATATTTCCTACATTTATCGAGTGCTTGTCTACACCAGTGTAGTTTGTTTCGCTTATTGCTTTTAGCAACACCTGGAAAATATGGAGCAATTAGGCCAGATAAACATTATATTAGTAGTTCAGATAGTTGTACGATAACTGTTGTCTTATTAGTAACTTTCCAAAACTGAAGGTAAATATCTATGCAGAACAGATAGCCCTCGAGTAGCATTGCGCGAAATTCAAAAGAAATAAACAAATATCTATGTTTTTATTGCCATTCTGGTTAATTGTTTTAAAGCAAAAATTATGTATGTAAGCATAAATATATAAATATCACTTTTGTTTATGGAGAATTTCTTGTTAAGTAAATATGATAGAAAATAAATTATTTCGAAATTTTATGGCATCTTATAAAAAATTAATAAAAAAATACAATTGTATTTAAACGTATAGCCCTGAAGAGTTTTACTTTTCATAATTGGAAAAGTAATGCTTTTATGTGTATTATTATAGTTAACCCAAAATGCTGTATTTAAAGATTTTGACAAATGGTATGGTTGTTAAAATAAGCCAAATTTTACAACATTTACTATAGGCTGTATGCGAAGTACCTATCACATGTATTTAACATTTTTTTTTAAAGTTAAAAGATACATTATATACATACTATACTTTTTAGTGTTGGAAATGCGTCGAACTTCGATTCAGTATCTGGGGAGGGGAAGTATTAAAATGTTTTTGAAGATTATTATTACATATTTAACAATTAGTTGAATCGTAATGACAATAAAGTTCTAGAAAATTAAGCTCAGAGCTATAATTGTGTACGTTTGTTCCTTGTTAATAAAGCACAAAGCTAGAAACGTGTCATCTGAGTTCTGTCCATCTCGAGTATCGTTTGTTTGAATTTCTCTCAAAACTACTCGAGGGCTATCTGCGTTAGCCGTCCCTAATTTAGCAGTGTAAGACTAAAGAGAAGGTAGCTAATCATCACCTTCCACCGCCAACTCTTGGGCTAATGAATAGTGGGATTGACCGTAACATTATAACACCCTCACGGCTGAAAAGGCGAACATGTTGGGTGCGACGGAGATGCGAACCCGCGACCCTCAGATCACAAGTCGCACGCCTTAACCCACCTGGCCATGACGGCGGGCCTTCGAGTATCGGAGCCTGATTTATAACCCAGAATTATAAGCCCTCTGGTTGACTGAGAGCAACTTTATAAGTCTAAAAATGAAGTACAGTACTAAACACTATTGGCAAAATACAGTGTAAAAGTCAAAATTTTGCTGTAATACTAATATATATAAATTATATCTTATAAAAGAATAATTTTAGATGATTTCGATCAGCTCGGTTTTAACGTTTAATTGGTGTACTTCCCTTATAATTAATTAATTGTTCCTGTGTAACTTGTTAGAAACCTTCAAAATGTTAACCCAACCATACCTCTAAAGTTTTGTTTAGTTTGACAGTACATTATTTCAAGGACGTCAATACTGTGTCAGAGGGAATTTCACAGATGCCAACTATTGTTTGTTCTCGAGGAAGTGAATGTTGGAGTCAGCACGAACTAGCAGTACCTGACAATTAATGCTCTAAACGAGATTAACGCCTAGTGAGAGTAAAATCTATTCAACAGTTTGTTCAAAAATAGTAACTGACAAGAAAGAAAAAATAGCTTCTGTTTTCAGTTCCGGAAAGTTTATATATATATATATACGTGTGTGTATATTTATAGCCAACAGTCACACATATTTCAAGCCCAGAACGAATAATTCCTTTTCTGTAGTCTAGAAAGATTAATCCAGAATGATTTGCAAGGTTCGATTATGTTCAGTGAATAATTTATTTATATTGAATGTTTTTCGAACTTGTTAAAATTGACAATAAGAAAAGCTTCAATAACCATTGGAAAATATTATTATCTCAAGCAATAATAACTAATTACGTTCTGTTTGCATCGTGAGGACTATACAATTCTAGTAACTATTTGAAATTTACCACTTTTTATTAACAAAATTAAATGTGCTGTATAATGAATTTTATATATTTTTTCAGGTTTTCATGTTAGCTGTCCTCGTTGGTGTTGCTTTGGCAGGATACGACGGTTACGGTTACCCAGATTACGTAAGTAAATAATTGCTTGAACTAAACACTTATTCAAATATGTGTATCATATAAAGCACAATTTTCATGGAAAATGTAATAATGATTATGTATTCACTGCCATATTCTTATTAATAACCCAAAAATTGACAATATTTGATTTATTTGTGCAAACATAAAATGTTAGAAGTAATATTTCTTTTTATCTACCGATCATTAGCTTTTGGCTTTTAAGGTTGATTGTTTGTATGTCCATATATTTGTTTTTAGTATCTTTATTGATGACGTTTAATTTTAGAATAGAGAGAAGAATAAAAATATTAGGTTTAGAAATGTGTCATTAAATGTTCACTTTGATTGTAATTTTTTTCTATTCTATAAAATAAAAATGTATTGGGTTTATTTTCGACGTTTGTAAATTGTTCAAACATATTTTTAAATTTAAATCTTGAGCTTTAATTATCATTATTATCCATACCTTTTCGCGTGTACATAAACAGACACAAACACATATATATGTTTACACACATTACAAAGTGTAACATTTTATCTTCTAGTATTATCCTCAGCCTTACCAGTACGGCTATGAAATTAATGACTACTATGGAAACCAACAATGGAAACAAGAAAACAGCGATGGTTACAATAATGTAATTGGCGGTTATGGTTACAGAGATGCTTATGGTATTTGGCGTTCAGTAAGATATGTTGCTGACGGCTATGGATTCAGGGCTGAGGTTTCCAGCAATGAACCTGGGACTTCCAACCAAAATCCTGCACACGTTTATTCCTATTCAGACGCTAATTACAACTACTGAGTCTAGAACTTTTCGGGAGTCGAACTAAAACTATTAGATGTTTTTCATTGGCTTCACTTTTGATGAAAGTTGTGAAGTTTTATTATTCATTTTTGTTCTTCAATGAATATTAAAATTATAAATATAAATCTGTAAGGCAGCTCTTAGAGACGGCAAGATTATGCACTGCTGTATAATTATTTTGCTACCTTACTGAGCATATTATGAAGGTAATTTCAAATATTATGTTCTCATGTTTTAAGATTTTTGTAATCTGATAAAGATATCCATAAAAATACTTTATATATCTTTATTATTTACCTTTATGTGCTGACATAAAAGCATGTATGTTAAATGTAAAATAAAATATATAATTTAAATATTTACACTCACAAAACATTCTCGTGCTTAGCCATGATAATTTGTGGTAAATGAATGATCTGATCTGTTTCTCAGTGATTGTTTATCACTACCCAGTAAGAGAATGTGGTGTTTTTCAGACAGTTTTTTTTTTGTGACGATGCTTAGACATAAGCGATTACTCAAAGCTGCTTATTCTATATCATATTTTGATTTTTTTTATATAGTCTAATTGCAATATATTTATTGTTCGCATGACATGTTTTTTTATTTGTTATTATGATACAGAACTGTCTAAATAAAGCTTTTGCTTTTTGACATTGAATCTCATCATATTTATTTTTCTCGTGTTTTTCAATGAACTATACAAACTGGAGAAAATTTAAGTTTTTAACATAAAAAAGTATTCAATTAAGCCTACAGATGATCGAATTTCGTTCGTTATAGCAAAGTAAACAACAAACAGCTAAACTATTAATTTAAACAATAGTGTGTGCATTGAACACCGTTACATAACTTACAACTAAATTTAACTCACTAGAAGTATTGTTATAGCATTTCTATTGTATATGATTCAACTAATCAGTGTCTTGAATGCAATAGCAGAATAATTATTCAGTAAACAAAACGGCTACCTTATTTTTAGCTAAATAATTACACTATGTAACGAAAAGTTTCCGTTTTCTTATTCCTGGGTAGAAAGAGTTATCTCCCAATTGCTTATGCCTAAAGTAAATGGAAAATATTTTTTCTCCAAGCTTTGCTTTTGCGATCTGGTTAATGAAATTTTGAAATTTACTCATTTTCCAGAACATTCCTGGTAGATTCAGTGCTGAGTAGCTGATAGAGTATTTTTTCAAACTTACGAAAATTTTCAAGAACTTTCTACAATGTTGTAAAACTCACGAGAATTTTCAAGAACCTTTTAGAATTTTCTATAACTATCTATGGTAATATATATATATATATATACAGGGGCTCATCATTCACCTCTTCAGTTTAGTTCTAGTTGCTTAAGTGAACACATAGACCTATCTGATTTTATCAAAAATAATATCAAGAAGCTGCAAGCATTCTCTAGACGCGTTCTGCTATATATATGGCAAACTTATCAAGACAAGAAAGTAATGGTACTCTGTAACAGCATTTGCTAAAATGTGTGAAACCTACAAGACATATTTTGGCATGTCTGTCAGGGATAAAGACACACTCTGGGCACCTCATTTTACCTGTGAACATTGCAAAAAACTTTAGAAGGTGAGGCGGACAATTTTTACTTGCTTGAATAGTAAGATTTTACATTATAAAAATGTTAGACCTTTTAAAATTTAAATATAATTCGGTATACCTCAAAGAAGAATACAACAGCATCAAGGCCTCGCTAGAAGCCTAGAAGTATGATGTGTATGGCTGGGATGTTATCGAAGACTTCAAAATGGTGGCATTCCTGATGGATCTCCAAGGAGACTTTACCAAGTTTCCCTGTTGTCTTTGCCTTTAGAACAACAAGGACATCGCACAGCACTACAATAAGAAGCACTGGCCACAACGGACTGAGTTCTCTATGGGGAAGCACAATGTCAAGTGTGAGCCACTAGTGGATCTCCAGCAAGTGTTGTTCTTACCATTGCACACAAAATTGTCTGATAAAACAACTTGTCACAGCTGTTGATAAGGGGTCTGAAGCCTTCAAATACTTTCGAGACTTCTTTCTTAAGCTGTCTTAGGCAAAGGTCAAAGCTGATGTCTTCGTTGGGCCACAAATAAAAAAGATCCTGGAGTGCACAAAATTCCCCAAGAAGCTCAGTAGGAAGGAAAAAAAGCTTGGGTCAGCTTTGTTGCAGTGGTTCGGGGCTTCTTAGACAATTACAAGGCCGAAAATTTTGTAGAACTGGCTAAGGCTCTGGTGAAGAACTACGGCAAAATGGGATGCAGGATGTTCCTGAAAGTCCATATCCTTGACACTAGATTCTTTACCAACAAAATGCCTTAATTTCGTAAACACTTGTTTACACAAATTTTACGTATTTTTGAGAAAGAGAAAATAAAGTGAGTACAAAGAACAATACTTTCTTGCAAATTGTGTTCTAGTATAACAATGACACCAAATCAAAATCAGCAGACTAAGCATCATAATGGAAATCCATATGTGTATTGACTGAGAGAAATCAAAACTACGTTCATTTATTTATTAAATACTTGTAACTTCTTGAAATCGTTTAATCAAATGCGCAGATAAAGTATAATTATAAATTTCAACATTTGAAGCAATCGATCTTCAAGACGTACCATTTAAGGACTGCACGTGTATCGTATAAAATCTTTGCATAAAATCTATGAATTTGCTGTTGCTTGAAAACAACTTCTGATATAATGTATATTTTTCAACAATAAAATGTATCTATGTAATTCAGTTTCTGTTGCTATTGAATCTTTATCTAATTGAACGCACTTTTTCCTGTTATTTATTACGTCTTTTAAATTTATTTAATTCTTTCACTGCCAAATTCAACTTATAGTCGATCCTACTGCCATGAGCAAGCGATTTACGACTGCGGTCGAATATTTATAGTGTCTTATTCATTCAATAGATGACAGCACTTTAGGGGCAAATGCAAAGCTCTCACTTAATTTTCATGAGCCTAAGATGTTTATCTTGAGCTATTTACTTATTCATGTACCTGATCACGTGATTAGTATTGTTTCCGGAGCACGAAAAAAGGGAAGAACCTTGTCAACAAAGTTTCCAAGATGGCTTCGTGCTGGAGTTTATCATTTACTGTAGCTCAAGTTTTGTAACTAATTCGTGGACCCGCACGGCCAGGTGGGTTAAGGCGTTCGACACGTAATCTAAGGGTCACGGATTCGAATCCTGATCGCACCAAACACGCTCACCCTTTCAGCCTGGGGGCGAAATAATGTGACGGTCAATCCCACTATTCGTAGACAAGAAAGTAGCCCAAAAGTTAGCGGTAGGTGTTAATGACTAGCTGCATTCCCTCTATTTTTAAACTGCTATATTACGGACGGGTAGCACAGATAGCCCTCGAGTAGCTTTGTGCGAAATTAAAAACTGAACAATTTTTTGGGAAATAATTTAGCAAGATTCAGAAACAGGGAGTGACTGCTTTGAGCGTGAAAGCTCGGAAGAAGATTTGGAAGACAGTGGTGAAGAAAGTAGATCTAGCACACAAAGCAACTTGAATCCAACCAAGGAAAATAGACACAGTTAAAATCACGAGTGGACGTGGTTCCACTAACAGGTGGAGGTTTGGTTTTGTTCGTTTTGAATTTCGCGCAAAGCTAGCCGTCCATAATTTAGAAGTGCGAGACTAGAAGAAAAACAACTAGTCATCGCCACCCACAGCCAACTCTTGAGCAACTCTTTTAACAACGAATAGTGGGATTGACTGTTACATTATAACGCTCCACGGTTAAAAGGGTGCGCATGTTTGGTGTAACGGGAATTCCAACCCGTGACCTTCGGCCAGGTGAAGGTCAGCGAAATCACGGGGAAGAACAACCGCGGTTCGAAGTAGAGCTCGAGGAAACAGTTCATGAATTCCATTCTAGGTACAATACCCATCTCCACCTAAACTAGAACCACTTGAGAACAGGATGCCCAATGGCACTGGGAAACCCAAAAAGAAATTGAGATGTTTGAACAGGACTGGTTACCCGATTATGTACGTGCCAAACAAACTCTGAAATTTTCATGATTATATATTCATTTGCAGTGTGTCCGGCATTGCCAGGTGTTTCAGGCACTCGACTCGTAATATGAGTGTGAACGGGTTCGAATTCCGGTCACACCAAACATGCTCGCTCTTTCAGCCACGAGGGTCTGTTTTGTTCGATCCCACTATTCGTTGGTAAAAGAGTAGCCCAAGAATTGGCGGTGGGTGGTGATGACTAACTGCCTTCTCTCTAGTTTTACATTGCTAAATTAGGGACGGCTAGCGCAGATAGCCCTCGAGTAGCTTTGCACAAAATTCAAAACAAACCAAACCATTTGCAGTGAGCTTATAAACTTTTTGTGTAATGCACCCCTATTCGGTACTATTGTTGTTATTTTGTTGTTTTGAATTAAGCACAAAGCTACACAATGGTCTATCTGCGCTCTGACCACCACGGGTATCGAAACCCGGATTTTAGCGTGTAAGTCCGCAGACATACCGCTGAGACGCTGGGGGGCTATTCGGTACCAATAGGCAAAAAGAATGTGGCAATC
Organism: Carcinoscorpius rotundicauda; assembly: GCA_011833715.1. NCBI lineage: Eukaryota > Metazoa > Arthropoda > Merostomata > Xiphosura > Limulidae > Carcinoscorpius > Carcinoscorpius rotundicauda. Next base: position 89,349,905 of record CM022397.1, read on the forward strand.
AACATTAGTTAAGAATAATAATTTGGCAGCAAAAATGTTAATATAATTATTGTTGCTTAAAATGACGGTACGACCTTATTCATCGAGCTTAGTTGTATTTTTTATTGATAACTATATAGCCTTTAATAGCATTAAGAAAAAAATGATAACTCTAAGTAGCTAATATTAAGTTTATATAGCATCAAACTGACCTAGAGCAAATAATATAAAATATAATATTGAGCTGTGACAAATAAGTTTTTAAATTAGAGAAACAACTAACAAAATGTAAAAAAATCAAGCAAGATATATGTTGTCACAATTGGAAAGTGTCTCTATTTTTGTCAATGGTCAGAAACGAATGCAGTTTCTTTTTTCTCCTTTCGTTTTCTCGCTATTTCATTATCACCATAACCTAAGCCAGCAAACAACTTTCTTTTGCCATCAGACATCTCTTCCAAACAATAGCCTAAGTCAGCTCTTTCAGAACTACTTATCTTTTTATCTTTTCCTCTGTGTTGAGACCTTTGGTCTGTTTGTTGCTTTTTCATAGTTATAGTGCATTGACTGTAATACTGGTATTTATGTGTATTTTTTATTATCTGAAACAACTTGTAACAATTATTATATAAACTCACTGTTGTGAATAAAAATCAATAAAGAAAGTCATGCGTGAATTAAATATGCTGTATGTTTGGACACGTTACGTTTCAAAAAATTTATCCCACTTAATAAACTTGACTTGAATAGCTCACCCCTTATTTGTGGGCTGGTTGCTTAGCACCACTTGAGGAAAAGTTCCTTTATGGATGTTATCAACGGTTTTCTATTCGTATGCTATTTTTCAGATGCATCATTCCCTTAGAACATCTTCGAAGACATTTTGTGATTGTCGCTTTTGTTTAACAGCGTCCAGGTGACTAGGGCACTCGACTCTCTATCTAAGGGTTACGGATTTGAATATTAATCCCGTGGTGGCGTTAATATGTAAGGATCAATCCCATTATTTATTGGTAAAAGAATAGCCCAAGAATTGGCTGTGGGTGGTGATGACCACCTGCCTTCCCTCAAAGTTAGGGACGGCTAACATAGGTAGCTCTTGTGTAGCTTTGCACGAAATTTAAAACAAGCCAACAAATTTAACAGTGTACAGTAAATTGATAAACTATCAGTAGGTTTGTAGGATTCGATAAAGGTTCTTCTCATATGTGTTTACCTGTTTCCTCGTTCTACTGTACCTTTAGTTGTAGTTTATTTCTTTCAGCATTCCGGAGGAAAACGTGCTTTACGACACCCAACTCCACTGTTGTGCTAATTATGAAAAGCTTGAATATTCCACCAACTTCATGAATAATGTTGCTGTTCCATGAGATGACGAACGTCTAACCAGTTCTTTCAGTATCCGTATGGTAAGAATCAGGTGGACTTAGCAGATAGCTCAATATGGCTTTACTATAAGAAAAAAACACACACAAGACTCATGTGTGGTTACGATGACAAATGATTGTATTTAAATAGATGTTAAAAGGCGTGCTTTGCTCCACCTTCGTCGCTACATTTTTTGTTTAAATAATATAATTATTACACTGAAGGTCTGGTTGAGACGAACTGTAGCATCACAATTGTCTTTTGAAGAATCTTTTAGGCAATCCACTTCCAGGTTGGTGTCTGCAAGATTATTATGGAAATGAAATATTTCAATGTAAATGAGGAGTGGCTCGATCGTGGGATGAGATGTCTTTACACTTTAAGATCACATTTAATAATTTTATTTGTAAATGTTGTTAGTGAACTCTGATGCTGCCCAAGCATGTAAGGTTTTGGTGCAAGTTGCTAAAGTCATTCTGTAACCATTCTTAAATAGATAAAAGTGTTTTGTATATCACTGACAATGTTGGCTGAGATGTAACCCCAAACTTGTACCGTTCCTCAATATCCTTCATTTGCATTGTGCATTGACTATGATACCGTTCTCCTTTCTGCTGTAGAACAAAGTATTGTTCATTGTTGCTAAACAATTTGACCTTGTATTTATGTATTAACAGCACGCGTTCCCATTTCGTTTATACCACTGTTTATGACTGAATTATAATTTCAACTTTTTGCTTCAGTTGAAAAACAGTGATAGTTTCAAGCATGCAATTACATTTACAGTGAGACCATTTCGCACTAAGTGTATCTTGTTATTCTCGAGATAGCATTTGAAGCAAAATTATTGGAAAGTTATCTATTCAACAACCGTCTATCTCATAAAGAATATACTTTATTGAACATTTGCTTTCTACTTCTTCAACTTCTGTTCTTAACAACACCAGTTATACACGCCTTCAGGTTCTGCACATTGCTTCTTCTGTAGTTAGATGCTCGGAATTAGGGACGGCGTAACGTTACCTGGACAGCACACTGACAAACATATCAGACTGAATTCCTCAACTGGAACAAGTGAAGCCTATGCTAAGACCGAGTTAAACTCCTTTATTATGTAAACATAAATAAATAAATCCAATTACATTTCAATCATTTCTGTTCATACTGATTTTTTTCCGTTTAATTTTAAGCCTTCATTTAACTTTACTTTTGATTAATTTCTTTTTATTTTAATGTTCGTGGTATATTGAAACTTTACCAAATGTTTTGCTGATCTCATTAATTAAGATGTTTTTATTAATATTATTTATTCATGAAAATAAAGTAAATTTGTTTGTTTGGAATTATGCACGAAGCTACACATCAGGTCTCTGCCCACCATGGGTATCAAAACCTGGTTTCTAGCAGTGTGACTCTGCAGACATACTGTTGTGCCACCATGTGGGCAACAAAGTGAGACTGGCTGACATTCCAATGGATTGTTATAACTAACAAATAACTCAATAATGTTTATGGTATCTATGAAGAATATTATTGAAAGCCGTTTTGTGGTATGAAGCCGTCCCACGCTGGGGCAGCGATAAGTTTTAGAATTTACAACGCTAAAATCAGGGGTTCGATCCCATCGGTTGACACAGCAAATAGCCCGACATGGCACGTAGTATTAAGCCTCGTCACACGTTCAATCGCAGAGACAAAAATATAAAACACAAATATTTAAAACATATGAGAAAGAGAGAAGAAAGATTTATAGTTTTGTTAAATGTCTAAAGGATTGTAATACTTCAGAATTAATTACTTTTACCAATTGTTCCTATTAACAATACGCTGAACATATAGTATTCACCATATAAAGGTTTACTATAATAAAGGGAACATTGTTGAGCTAACAATAATTATAACACCAATCATTTACTGGACCTGTTTGCAAGCCATACCCTACTGAGGAATTGTGGGAGTTGTGTTAATCTAAGAATGTACATATGTTCTAAAGTAAAGCCAGGGTTAGCTATCTGCTATGCCCACAGGAAGGAATTTGACATCGTTAGACTATTTTACATAAAATCTGTTAAAGTATCGTTCATAAATATGTTATTCGTAAAATAACTTTCAAGAATATTTAATTAACGTAAATAATTTACGTGGTAACTAAAACATTTATGTTTGTTATTCTTGTAAAAAATGTCCATGAATAAGAAACAAATTACTTCAACCTATGCAGATTAGTGAAACATTACGGAGTTAAAGTTCAAATCTCGTTTGTAATGGAATACTTTTGAAATATGTTTTGAGTAACAACTACAAGTGTCAGACATATAGAGCTCCAAGAGATAGCTACAAATAAACATGAAGCCCAAGATATGAATTAATTCGTAACTGGCCTTTGAATAACGACAGTTCTTGTTGAGACTAACAGTAGCCAGGTCTGGAAATGGGAGAGAAGTTCTTTTTTTTTTGGTTCAAAGTGGAACTCATTTCCTGTGTAACTTCCTTGCTAAGTGACGAGGAAGAATTTCCGAAACATGTAATGCTTCCTTTATTATCACTGCAAATAAGCATTTCCAGTAAATGTCGTCGGATAAGTATGAAAATGCAATTTCGCATTTATGTAGAGTTTTATAAAGCAATTATATAATGAAAATCTATCATTAAAGAAAGGAAAAATTAATGTTAATAGTCCAACAGAATTTCGTCTGTAGGAGAGAGTTATTTCGTATCCGTTTCAATTCCGCCCTGACTTTTTGTAACCTTCAACTATAACCCTGGATAAGGACAATTAAAAACACAACAAGGCATCTTGTAAAAGCAAGACGTATATAATAAAAGTAGTAAGTTTGCTTGTCTTTTTACTCAACACATTAAACCTATATTTATATCGCAGTCGTAAGAATGTTACATTGACACTACTAATTTCCTCCTCTGAATTATTCAGCAAATTGTTTAATATACTAAAAATAAATGTAAAACCAAATGTACCACTCTATCCACCACTTGTGATTAAGTTCTACCTTCTCATTTCATCAAATTAGCTGAATAGTGGTGATATGTACATTTTATTAAAGATAGATCGTTCATAGTCGATCACTACGTACTGGGTTCTTTTCATATTCTGAAGCTCCATGGTACTTAATAAATATAGATATATATATATATATCTACTCTTATGTTACTAGATATGTTCAGATGAATTTTTAGCTTAACTATTGTGTAAATTTATTCCACGTAATTGTTCACCTTTTGTCAGAATTATAACACCTGAAACTCAATTACATTATTTTACAGACGTCAACAACGTCAACGTTGCAACTAAATTTCATGTTTTCCAATACATTAATTGTTTAATTAACAACTGAACGAAAAGATTGCTGTACATTCAAAATTCTATGTTATTTCTCATAATAAACATACAATATAAAAACATTTTTAATTTCCTGAAACAGATGATATATATCCTTTCTTTAACTAACAACAACGTAGTTTCATGACTTAATCAGATCAAAGCAACTAGTTTAATTCACGCAACATTTACTAATATTGTTTATGTAGTTTAATTTTAACGGAGGTTTCTAATTTTGATAAAATCTGCTTTGCCCTACTTTTCTTTGCCCTGTATACTAATAAATTACATATATTCTATTCTGAATTAATATGTATCAATATACATTGTTGTAATATTCTATGTAGAATAACAATTTTCAATATTAGTTGGGCAGAAATTTCTTTGACCTCCATTAAGCTTTGGGGTTATATATTCTTTTTATAGTAAGAACTTTGTCTAATTATTTTCTTCAGTGGAATATTTAATTGCTTTTAAAATAATATTAATTGTTATTTTTGTCAAGTTCTGCACAAATCTAATTTATGAATTGTTAATAGAATCCTGATAACAAGCGAAAAAAATATTCTTCTTCTAACATTTTTATATAATGTAGGAAAGATTCCTTAAAATGTATATTTCCTCAACAGCTTTACTGAGAAACAAATGTTATCCGGAGTTGAAAAGTCGTTAAATTTCTATCATTGTATTTATATGTTAATATAAATGTAAGTACATATTGTTTTTAATATTTAACAGAACCTAATGATTTCCAACTATATTTCTTCTTCTTTGTGAATTTTGCCTTTCATATTAATCTAACTTCAACTTTTAGAACTAGAATTATACAAAATGTAACAAAAAATAAGATTTGAAGGATTTTATAAGCATCCTTGTTTGATCATAACAAAAAACATTTCATAATACTTTGACTCCAGTGAAAGTTTATCATTCACCACTAATTCAATATGACTCAATATGAGATAGAAGACGAAATACTCTGTAGATAAAAAGGCAGCAACAATTGCAACCATAGTGTTTTGTCAGCTTGTACCACATCAATAACTGTTATGGTCATTTTAAGTAGATGTGGTGTTGGTAACTGTAAGTAATATAAAAATGTATCTCAGGTCAACTAATATGAATATTAACATTTTTACTAATAAAGTAGAGAACAATGTTTCGACTTTCTTCAGTCATGAATATATTTCTCAGCAGGCGGTTATGATGGTAGCATGAAAATGTAGTCATGGACTTCACTTCTCTAATTGTATACCGTAGTTATACAGTTGTATACGAATATAGCTATAGTGACTTTTAAAAGGGTACTATATAGTGGCAGTTGTTACAAAAATGACTTTTGTTACATAGCTTTTACTATTGAATCTTTCCTATAGATGAGGTAATAAATAATAATATTTTTTCTTTGCGTGTCTTGTGGTGTATTTCAAATAATTTGCATCTTTCACTAAGAGTTACTGTTAACTCCAATGATAAAAACATTGGAACAATTATAGATAATTTAGACTGAGGACATACAACAAAAACTTTATGCAAGGGAACTAGATATGGAACACGTTGGTTACTGGATATGTTTATAAGGAAGTATTCTGGGGGCCAGTACGAACGATCGGTGCCATATCGCTGATGCTTGGAGCTATATTTATATTCATTGAAAATAAATTTTTTTACAGAATCCTAATATAGTAAGAAGCAGGAAGAGATGTATTTTTTGTTCCGAAGGTGTATAAAAGCAAACAAACTTCATTCATACAGTAAAACCTGAACAAGTAGAACCTTTTGTCTAACCTGGAAACAGAAACTTAATTTAATATGATCTGCAAGGTATGTTAGTCAATACTTAAATCTTTAAATGAAAGCTTTAAATTGCCACTTCAAGAAGTAACGTAACTGAAGTTTGTCGTTTCCAATTCATAATAATAACGTTGTGAATCTCAACGAAGGATTTGAACACCCATGACATTCTATAAAAAAATGTCTACTACAAAGATTTTATTTAGAGACGTATTACTTTCCCTTGAAACTAATGTATCTAAGTTTTTTTCTATTTTTAATTCTAACTGAATTTCCCTCATAATGAAACATAAAGAAAGTGATATTGTTTATTTACTAGACTTTTATTTGGTTATTTCTTTACTTTCAGATTGCTATTTTTGTTGCCTTTGTAAGTATTGCCTTCGCTGGCTACGATGGGTATGGTTATGGAGGATACCAAGATTACGTAAGAAACACTCAAGTTATTTTTATATGACAAATAATTTTATTATTAGAAAACATCGAGAAATGCATTTGAATAACTTTATTAAAAAATATAAGCTGCAGTTTAGGAACAACAGATTACAATATCTTATTGTTTTAGTTTCTGTATTATCAAAAACAAACTCTAGCTTATTAAGAATTGTTTTAATTAAGCTAAATTATTTGCAAAAGTATGAGATCATGCAGTATGATTGTGTAATTCTCCTTTTTCAGCATAAATTTTTCAGTTTTGTTTTCTAGCAGTTCCTTTTGATTAAAAATAATGAAATTAGAGAACCAAACAATTTTAATTAGTAGTTATTTCGAGTTGTACAACTGTATAACTCCTCATTATATACAAACTTGAGTTTCTAATTTTACTAAAACAATATGTTAGGTGACCCCCTTTTTTGGCAATATTAAAGCAATTATGAAATGATTATATAAAGTCACGTAATATTTATTAAAAAGTGGGGCATTTTATCTTCTAGTATTATCCTCAGCCTTACCAGTACGGCTATGAAATTAATGACTACTATGGAAACCAACAATGGAAACAAGAAAACAGCGATGGTTACAATAATGTAATTGGCGGTTATGGTTACAGAGATGCTTATGGTATTTGGCGTTCAGTTAGATATGTTGCTGACGGCTATGGATTCAGGGCTGAGGTTTCCAGCAATGAACCTGGGACTTCCAACCAAGATCCTGCCCATGTTTATTCCTATTCAGACGCTTATTACGGATACAAAGGTCACTAAGATACGCTAAAATTGCCTGAAATCCTGAATCATCTCAAGTAAGTAGCTAGCAGTTTGTTTTTTAAGAAATTAAATTCTTTATTATGAATTATTTGTTTGTTTTTTATTCTTGTTATCATATTAATTATTGTAGCTTAAGTGGATTTATATTAAAACCTGCATTATTAAAAATGTAATTTCTTACATCCAGAACGTTAAATCCGATTAAATATTGATTGAATTTTCATAACTTTTTATATACACGTTAATCTGAAATCTATAAATGGTTCATACTGTAATACTATTTTTAATGTTTTTCATTGATAGAACATTCTATCGTTTCGTATCAATGGTGAAAGGCGAAATTCTCAGTTACAGTGCAACTAACAGAACAATAATGTTCTTCAACACAGGAATGATGCAACTTGAAAACCAGAAGCTCCTTTGTTTGTCAGGTTTCTGTTTCTGCCATGTCTTTGAAATTCGGCTTGAAACACATGTTTGCGTCGTTTGTAGTATGTATGTTGTATTTATCATTTGTACGAATTATACATTTTGTTACGTATTATAATTTATCTCGGACGAGTCTTAAATTTATTACGTTATGTATTACGAGTTCAAATAGCGGAATTTAGAACTGAATTTAAAAGTTAATTGAATATCGATATATATCAGATTTATGATATTTGCCAACGGAATTGAAACACACAATTTTATTTCGTAAGAAAAATATATTTTGATATACAAACAACAATTTCATTTATATTAACGATTATTACAAATAATAATGTACATACAAAAAATTTACAAACTTACAAACAACACTGAGCCTTCTACCTAGTCTGGAACTGAATATTTTCTCAACGTTTCACTACCAGCGAATTAATTCTATGTTGATACACGGGTATAATTCACTTGGCAGGCCGTTTACAAGCTATCATTTCACCCAGTAAAATATCTAATGTACTCGTAGAAATACTAACATCCGTATTTAGTTCTCTGAAGTTGAACAGTTTGTAATGTTCAAAATTAAATATTTACACATTGTTGGTCAAATATCTTTAGTTTTCCGATTAATAAACATTTATGACCATTATAACTTTCGAGGTTTATAGTATACTGTCTTTAGCAAACTGAAAATACTATTAAACTATCTCTTGGTGTGTCGCTTTATAAATATTTAGCTTGAGATTTTCGAAAGTTCAAGAATACTCTAGTGCTTTTGTAAAACAAATTTTGTTGATATTTACATTCGAGAATCAACAAATTTGAAAATAGGCGGGTCTTTCACGATACACTTTTAACAGTATAAGTTACGTGCATTTCTAAATTTATATTTAATTGAAATATACAAGTGTTAAAATAAATATATATTAGTAAATCCGTTAGGATTTGTTATTCAAAAACTTTTTGAATACAGTTACTTTGCAATTTGATGTTTCTCCTTAAAACATTGTTCATCCAACTGTTAAATCAAATGGAATATACTACAATGAATTTTAATCACAACAAATATCAAAAAAGATCAGAGATTCTCAATTATTATTTTTTGTTCATTTAAATACCTATTTTAGTTTTTATTTACTTGAACTACAGTATATACTAGACTGTCATCTCGTTTTCGTACAGGGCCTGGCATGGCCGAGCGCGTTAAGGCGTGCACTCGTAATCCGAGGGTCGCGGGTTCGCGCCTGCGTCGCGCTAAAACATGCTCGCCCTCTCAGCCGTGGGGGTATATAATGTGACGGTCAATCCCAATATTCGTTGGTAAAAGAGTAGCCCAAGAGTTGGCGGTGGGTGGTGATGACTAGCTGCCTTCCCTCTAGTCTTACACTGCAAAATTAGGGACGGCTAGCACAGATAGCCCTCGAGTAGCTTTGTGCGAATTTCCAAAAACAAACAAACAAACGTTTTCGTACTCATGCAAAATTTCCACTCACTAAATGACACAGACTGAGAACCACTTCACTCTGTCGTTGGGAGTATATAACAAAGGACTAACAATTACTTAAATTGGTCTGTCTACCTTCTCATTTAGTGTAACATAATTTGTACATTTAATCGCAAAAAATTACCCAAAGTTGAATTATTGAAAATATAATTTAAAAGTGGAATGAAAATTAAAATCAATAAGAACGAAATACCTATAACTGTAGGCTTATTAACAGCAGTAAGTGACACAGTAATCCTGAAGTTTAAATCAACATGAATTACTGATCGCCAAAGGATTCAAAATGGTGACTTGAATTATCCTCCGTGTATGTCAACCTTACGAAGCTCCGCTCTAGCTCAGGCGTTTCAATTTCTGAACATATAGTGGGGAAAACAGGACGTATTTACATCAACATTTTGGAACAAAAATAATGAACAAATATGATATTAATATATTTGTGACGTCCAAGATGAGATTATAATCTAATATGCATGCTGTATTATCCATACAGAAACGAATAAGGTCATTGCAGTATTTTTATTCACTTGCGACTATTGTTCGCAATTAATTTTTGTGTTGAGATTAGATGTAAGCAGTCTTAATGAATCAAAATATCCCCCTTTCTTACCTCGACTAAAGTAAGTACAGAACCAGTGCCTACCATATTTATGGTTCAGATCAAGATTTGTTTTGTTTTTTATTTTTGAATTTCGCGCGAAGCTACATAAGAGTTCGCTGTTCTTAATTTAGCAGTGTAAAACTAGAGGAAAGACAGCCTGTCATCACCACCCACAACCAACTCTTGAGCTACTCTTTTACCAACGAATAGTGGGATTGACCGTCATAGTATAATGCCCCCACGACTGAAAGTGTGAGCGTATTTAGTGTGACGGGGCATCGAACCTGAAACCTTCAGATTACGAATCGAGCGCCCTAACCACCCGGTCATGCTGGGCCAAACAAGTCAATTTAAGCATACTACTGTAATAACTATTTATTTGCTTTTGGGGAATTACAGGTCCACAATTTACCTATATGTATGTATTCATACCACACTTTCAATTTAATCTTTCATTCTTATAATTTACTTCACGTTTGTTTCGGCTAAGTAGTTTAATGCTATAAGATTATTATTTTTTTCAATATTGCGACCCTTCTTTCAAAGCATTCATTATTGTTATTTAGATTTCATTTCAAATATATGATAACATGGAATTGAATAATTGAATCTTTTATAGGATAGTATTCACAAAAAAATTATTTTAAATTCTAGAACTCTACCACCTTTTAGGAGCTCAGACGGAGATGGTATTAATTACAATTTTTCTTAAACAATAAATAAATAAGTAGTTTTCTTAAGATGTCAGGAATTAGATCAACATTTATTGACGTAACTAAAAATATACGTTCCTTGAACTTCATAAATATTGATTTTTACTGTAAAATAATTAGTAAACTCATATATATTGGAGGGCTTTTTAACATATAAACTTTAATTTAATGCAATCAATAACAGTAATTAAATCCTAACTTAATTAGGTGCAGCATGATAGCTCTCAGACTGCTCAGTAGTACAACTGAGGGCTTATAACGCTAAAAATCTGGTTTCGGTAACCGTGATGGCTATTCCAAACAGTTAATTGAATATCTTTACGCTTAACAACAAACTAACTGAAATCAGTATAATAAGATTTGTTGGCTAGGATGCTCTTTCTTCCCTAAAAACCTGTTGATATCTAGTTCTTGATGCTTTGACTTGTTACACGTTCTACCTTCCATACACAAATGTGTACCTTAATTTCTTTTTCGGTAAATTGATTTAAAATATGATTTCTATGTACTTGTAAATTCAGTGTGAAAAATATTCCAGTTAGTAAAGTGAAAGCACTTTAATCAGTATAACAGCTGTTAGTTGCAGTTTTTAATTTAAAACTATATCTCATACTTATCTCATAAAATTATAATCATTCTCAAATAAACTATTTACTCAATTTAATTTTCTTTGTATGATGCGTTTATTTTTATCTTACGAACAGGTTATGATGTCATTTCCTCTAGAAAGGGTGTGACGCATGTTTAATAGTGTTAAGTTCTTTGTACTTAAACGATATAGAATATGCACTACAGCCATTATAAAGTCGTCAAGAAACTGCATGTATTAGAACTAAATTTTGTCATTGGTGTTTCGTTGATTGTGTGACTCCAGCGAAAATTGCTCGCTTTAGGAAAGGGTATGTAACAATCCTTTCCAACACAAAATATTCATACAGTCAGTTCATAAAGATATGCTTAGATTAATCCACGACCGGGATATCCCGTATACTTAATTGTATTGAAAAATAAAGAATTATGAACTAACCTAGAGAATCAGAACCATCCAGAAAGATGCTTTCAACAAGCACCTCAGTACAGAAAACAATCACGAATGGTTTCAAATTTAGGCTTATATTGGTTATCAAGGTCAAACTTCTAGTCATGTCTTCTGAAAAATAGTCGCTAGAGACGAAAAGAACATTCATGCTCTTTCGTATGAAAAAATAATTAATAAGCTATCATGTGTAACACTGTTGATGATCGAAACTATATCGACATGATTAGGCCCTAAACCGTTTTTATATAGCTACTCAAACATCTGTATTGGTTAGTGTATTTTGATTAGATATCATGAAATCTCTCTTTAAACGTAACATTTTTTTATTTTGTCAAGTACTGAGTTAAAATTTTAATTCTGGCACATAGTAGCATAATAAGCTAGACATTTGTGGATAATTTAATTGTGACTTTTCGTTTATTTGTTTCTTAAATGATAAATTTAAATAATATTAAAAGTAGATGTTGTTGTTTTGAATTAAGCACAAAGCTACACAATGGGCTATCTGTGCTCTGCCCACCACGGGTATCGAAACCCGGATTTTAGTGTGTTTGTCCGCAGACATACCGCTGAGCCACTGAAGGGCATGTTAAAAATAAGGTTACGTTTATGACCTAACTATAAAGAAGAAAATATAAAGGATCGTCTAACGCCATCGGCAATTCCAGTATTATCAACAGAAAAAGAATTTAAGTATATATTTCAAACTGAATTAGAAATGAGTAATAATACGTACATGTATTTTTTCTGATTATTATTTATTTTCTAAAATATTCTGAACAAGCAGAGGGTTTCTGTTTTTGTTTTTACACATGTATAGTGCGACATCTGCCCCACCCCGAGTTACTCAGCTGTAAATTTGAGAGACTTTTAATGATAAAATCCAGATTTCGATACTTGAAGTGGACAGAGTACAGGTAGCCCATTGTGTAGCTTTGTACAAAACAACAAAGAAAAAAATGCGACATTTATAGTACTGTTAAAATAAAGTAGATAATGTTAAAAAAGCTAACATTAATATTTCTTGTTTGCTTGCTTCAGAATGTTTGCACAAAGAGCTATCTGCACATAACTGTATTTATTTTTGAACTCAAAAAACTAGAGAAAAAACGAAACTAGTTAATAACTCTCATTACCAACTCTTCGGCCACTCTTGAATGATAGACCATTCAGATATCACTACTTCTTTTATATCAAATGCTTGTTCCCAAAGTACGAAGTGAGTATTTTGTCATAAAGATTATCACAGTTGAGATTCACCGTCTAGATACACAAACCTCTAGCCCACAACCAGCTCATTAACACTACATACACATCATACGTGATGTGCCCAGAAATTAAGCAAGATATTTAGAAATATTTATCATAATACTTTTAAATTATGTTTGTTAAGTTTTGGAGCAGAAATTAAATGCATTTTTCTTGTACAGTTGTTGTTGTTTTGAATTAAGCACAAAGCCACACAATGGATTATCTGTGCTCTGCCCACCACGGGTATCGAAACCAGGATTTTAGCGTGCAAGTCCGCAGACATACCGCTGAGCCACTGGGGGTTTATTGTACAGACGCATATTAATTGATTTATCGAGTTAAGAATTTATGTTTATAAAATAACTAATTATTTTTCTTTCCTAAATATATAAGAACCAAGTGATAATGCTAAAAATAATATCAGAATATTTATAACCATTAAGATTGCACGATATCAGGCCAAAATTTCAGTGACTTAAGTTACAATGAACATGTCAATAATTTTAAAAATTTGGCACAAACCTAACATTTTAATTATGAGTATTTTATTGTTAGTTTGTTTGAAGATGTCATTTAAAAAAAGATGTTAACATTTAATAACGTCTGTACACTGTCTTCAGTCAATTTAAAAAGGTCTACAATTTATACCCTCACATAACGTACTGCAAATACTCTCCGTCTTACAACTCTATAGCACGACCCTCCTGCAAGCTGTGATGTCCTATAGAAACTTTCGCGACGTGACTCTAAAATCCGGATTTCGATATAGTGGGCAGAGCACAGATAGCCCATTCTGTAGCTTTGTGCATAACTTCAAAGAAATTAACAAAATTATTGCGTTCTATTCTTTGGACACGTGGAAGATATTTTTCACTGATTTTTGTTTTCGTGGATACTAGCCTGTTAAAAAATGCTGCATTTACTTACCACGGCTGGGGTAGGGATTCCCTTCCTGAGCGATCATTATACCCAAGTTGAATTATATTCCTTTGTTTTTCAAGAAAGTTAGATTTTCCAATCTAAACACATTTTTATGACTTGCGTGTATGAATATTTTACTTTGTAAAAGGCTGTTTCATATGTTTACTCCCCTGAAGCAACTAGTTTTCGCTGGCAACACGAACACCAAACAATGTCACATTGCAGTTCTTACACATTTCGATCTATCGCGACTTCATATTGACTGTTATTCTCCAAGACTTGTTGATTTGAATATTAAAACCATGTTAACAACACGTATTCCACTCTTTTTATTCTATGAGAAAAAACTTACTGCTGAATAATAAGTCATAAGTTCGCAAACAAATACTCATTTTTATATTAATATATACTTTATTTTCACATATCAGTTTGTGTGTTTGAAGTACAAAGCTACATGCAATTGGTGTCGAAACTCTGTTTCTAGCGTTGTAAATTTGCAGTGTTACGTATCTCAATTTTAAATATCATGTATGTCTTTATCTTCATCACATTTATGATAATTGCCAACAAAGACTGAATTTAATTAACTTCTGAACTTGAATGCTCATTTAACTCGGTTTCAGGCAATTACCTGAAATAATAAATTGTGGACTCGACCGAAATAAATTGTTACACGAAAAATTATTTACCAGCTAGTTCATAAAAGAGAAATAATTGAAAAATATTCCTTTTCAGGATTTCCACCAACTTATATTCAAATTCAGGATTAGAGTGAATTAATCTATGAGAATGGAGCGTGGTTCACTCAGTGAGCCACTATTCCATAACCAAAAAGTGTTCTAGCTAATATGTAATGAATATAAAAAATAAGAGGTGTATAAATAATTGTAATACTTGCTAGCATTACCAATACCTGAGGCATAAAGCAACGAAATGAGTGAAATTTACAGTATATTTTATCTAGTAAGGCTACAATTATAAAAAAACAAACAAAAAGATGTATCCAATTTTTGAGTAGTGTTTCACTATAATTATAATCTGTCTCAAAGTGTTTTCCGAGACAACTAACACCTGGTGGCACAGAAAGGAACTGAAAGAGTGAGATGTAAATTCAAATTCGTGTATAGTGTAAAGGTTGCCTTCTAGGCACGCTAAAATATTTCTGAGAGTCAGAATAGCACAAAATCACAAGAACTACTTATACAGACCTTCATTAGGTTAAGATCAACCAGTTTAATAATGAGTTGGAAGTGTTAGGTTTTTTAATCCTAGATGTCAGCACAATAACATAGTTTGTACAATCTTGCTAATAGATGGCTATGAAATTAAATCACTGTGCAATATAAACCAATATTTTTTTTGTATTTTATGCAGTTCTAACTGTGACAGACTTGCAGTGTTTAAAATACAAAGTGTAGTCATTTGTGTTATTACAATTCCAAAGAATCAAGATGATAACATACAGGTTTTTATTTAGTAACTTGTATCTCTTACATGAAATAACTTGAGAGCATTTTCAAAGAAGTAATTATTCTGAACCTGTAGTAACTACAAATTCAGCATCACAAACTAATAAGAAATAAAAATATATTATTTTATGTCTGTTTCGTAGGAACAACATATACATTATGGTGATGGTGGGCTCATGCTTGTTTAAAACATGGTTATAAACAACATATGAAAAAAAAAAGTTCTGTTGGTTAGCTGGAGCCCCATCTAAGCATTCTGAAGTACTAATAAGTAACATCAAAGAGATATTAAGAGGCATCTTGAACATTAAAATCAAAATTATCACTTTTACATATGCATCATGAGCACTATACTCATAAGAGATATGCTGTCATTTATTACATTCATCACTGACCACTGTTGCTTCCATCCTTTTCTTTCTGTGAATATGATCGCAAAATCATAAATATGTAATACAGTGGTTCCCAAACTGGGTAAATTACCCCTTGGGTGACAGAAAAAAAGTTAAAATTTTGAAAATCAAGAAAACATTGAGGTAGCTGGTATTAGGATTAATGTTAACTTAGTCTTAGTATGTAAACTTGTAAATTAAACCTATTTTAAGTATGTAATAAAGTTAAACCAAATAACAATAAACATCAAGAACTAATATACAGTAGTGGAAAAGAAAAAATATGTATCTAAGTGTGTGGTAACCTAAAAGTATTTTGACAAGTATGCTTCAGAACACAAGTCACTCAGTAACCCTGATGACTCATCGACATGTCCAGTACGTATCACTCACTGCCTGAGGTTGCCTCCATTTCACACTGTCAGTTTCTATGTAAGCATTAGACGAGATACTCAAAACTGGTATGTATGTGTAGTGCCCTATGCAGTACAGTTAGTATTTACCTACTATTACATCATTCATATGCTGAATAAGCTCTTTTAATGCTATCTAGAATGCCATGAAAAAATAAATAATAGGTTCGCATTGTTCACACTTTTTATGCAGTTTTTCTTTTTCTGCAGATTAAATAATAAAATGTCTAAAAAGCGCACCTTCTCCGACGCCTTTCTCCGCTATGGCTTTGTGAATTTACCTTCTGGTGGAGAAGATCGGCCACAATATGTAGTATGTCACAAAGTGTTGACAAATGAAAGCCTCAAGCCATCAAAACTCTCAGCTCACCTCCAAAAGTGCCATCCAAATCTCCAAAATGAGGATCAGGCTTATTTTCAGCGCCGGGCTGTAGCACTGAAGAATATCCAGTTCGGTTGATCTGGAATTCAAGCCCAAAAGTGTCAAGCTGCAGTCGAAGCATCTTATTTTGTTGCATATAAAGTTGCCGAACAACAAAAATGCCACACCATTGCAGAGAATCTGATTATTCCTTGTGCATACGAGATGGTAAGCAAGGTATGTGGGGAGGATCAAGCGAAGAAACTGAGTGTCATATCTTTATCAAACAACACAATCCGCCGACGAGTCGATGACGTGGCATCAGATATTCTGTCCTAAGTTACAACAGAGATCAAGGAAAGCTCATACAGCAAATTCTCCTTGCAATTTGATGAATCGTGTGACGTAGCCAGTTGTGCTGTTCTCCTTGGGTTCGTTCGTTACGTCCACCAGGACAAGATCAAAGAAGAGTTCCTATTATGCGAAGATCTGCTGACAACCACGACAGGAAAAGATATCTTCAATATCATCAACAGTTTCTTTACCACGAATGGATTGGATGGGAACAGCGTTCAACAGGTTGGGAGAGATGTTTATATAAAGTCTAGATTGGTATAAATACAATGAATTACATGGCATATAGTCATATAGTTTTATTTATTGTACAAGTAGCTGTAGTGTAGCTAATATTTTATACATAATTCACAAAAAAGTATCGTGCCTGTCGTACTGAAATACTAAAGTACCAAAATAAATTAAATTAAATTAAAACCACATAATTATAACGCAAAAGATAAGTAAGAATGAATAACTGACGTAATATATAATAGTTTTTCTTTTTTAATCTGGGTCTCCGTCGATGATGGGTCGTAATCGTGGATTACGGGGCCTCATACAAGCTGTGAATCCAGAAATTTCTGTGGATCAATGCAACATTCATCGGTACTCTCTTGGATCAAAAAGCCTGCCTGGTAATCTAAAATTAGTGTTTGAAGATGTGTTGAAAATCGTCAATTTCATCAAGTCCAGGGATGTAAATTCGCGCATCTTCAGGGAGCTGTGCAAGGAAATGGGAGAGCAGTATCAAGTTCTGCTCTACCACACCGATGTTCGCTGGTTCTCACGAGGCAAGGTTGTACGTCGAGTCATTGAGCTCCGAAGGCTCTTCAGGAATTTCTGAAACAAGAAGAATCTCCTTTTGCTACCAAGTTTACTGATAAGGAGTGGCTTGCTCGACTTTGTTACTTGGCTGACATATTTGCGGAGCTGAACAGTGATAATTTGCAACTCCATGGCCAAAAAACGACTGTCATCGATGCCCATCACACTGTGACCGCATTTCTGGGAAAACTGAGACTCTGGATTCGACGCTTGGAGAAAGGAGTGATCGCTCAGTTTCCCACCCTAGACCAGTTTGTTGAGGAGAATAGTTATGATTCGGGATCACTTTTACAGACCATCAGCAAAGAGATGAGCGACCATTTGAAGGGGCTTGAAACAAGCATACAGCACTACTTTTCAGAGAGTGACCTAAAAACACCCAGTCTTCAGTGGATCATTCATCCCTTTTCTGTACCTGATGAGACCATTTATGATGATGATTTCCCTGCAAAGTAGGAGTGGATCACAATGCGAGCAAATGAAGCCTTGAAAGTCAAATTCCAAAACCAAAATACAGATTCATTTTGAATTTCACAACTAGCTGACTCGCCAACTCTGTCCAAGAGAGCCTTGCAGTTGTTGGTATCATTCTCAACAACGTATCTGTGCGAGAAGGGGTTCTCAACCGTGCTGGGGATGAAAACAAAAAAGAGGACTCGCTTGAATGTTACAAACGATGCCAGGCTGGCACTTTCAACCACAAAGCCAAGAATTCCTAAACTAGCTTCAAGTATGCAACTCCATCCATCCCACTGATGTTCTTGACATCTTTGGCAATATTCATTAGAAATGCACAATGATCGAATACAATAATTAAAAGTGTAATTCAGTATAAATAAATTATATAAATAAATTGTAAATAAATAAAGTGTAATAAATAAAGTGCAATATATCTCTAGTTTAATTTAGCCATATATATCAATGTTGAAAACATTTTGTCAAAGGGGTAACATGCTTAATGTGGCATGTCAAATTGGGTAACAAGCTGACAAAGTTTGGGAACCACTGTAAACGACCTGTAGTTTCAGTGTTGCTCAATAGAGTGAACGTTGCTGAGCCGCCATGGCACGTGAGAGACAGAAAATGTCATACGCCATTACTCTTCATAGTTGGAATATTTCATGCTGGCATAATTATAAAAGTTGTCTGCTATTAGGGAGCATATTTCTAGGTGTGATATCATAGTTCGAACGTTACACATGAGAAAAGCATGTTACTAAGACACGAAGTTGTACCAGAAGTTAGATTAATGTGAACGTGTATTTGGGTCAAGATGAAATTAACTGTATGTTAATAATCAGTCTCAAAATTAATAATTTTTAATTCATAATTGAAAATTAAATTTCTATTTTAATGTTATAAATTATATAGTTTTATATATTGCAGGAAACTGTTGAGTAAGTGTAGTGTTTGTATAGGTGGATAGTGTAATGGGATAATAAGATCGTTATATATAGTGTCTCAACATTTCACCAAAGACGTGTATTTTAAAACTAAAACTTTTATTTCTTATGATAATACCAAAGTTCTATAGACATTTATCAACGTTCAATAGGCATTTGGTGATACTGAAGTTCTATTGGTGGATTGTATTATTATAGATAGTGTTTGTATTAGCAGATGGTGTTTCTATAGGATGGTTTCATTTTAAGATGTCTCAAAATGAAATGTCATCAGTGTTTTGATTCAAGTATATGTTTTAAAAGTTGAAAGTAAAATCATCATTTGAATGAGGCAAATATTATAAATAATAATTCACATAATTTTACAATTATACATCACTTCATATATATATATAAAAAGAATAATTTGCTGACATTTTATATGCAAAACATTTATTGGTAATTCGTTTGTTGTTTGCTCTTTTATTGAAAAGGATGCTAATGATATACAATTTTTGTGTTTTGGTACATAAAGTATAATTTTAAAGGATCTATGTAAATAACTATGTTTAACCATCACTGTTGTAGAAAATTATGTTATTACCTTTCTGTAGTTATTCTACTTTTGATTAGTAAATAAGCTTATATATATATCTGTGTGCGTGTGTGTGTGTAAGTTTTCTTGTTGCTTTTTTCTGAGGTCATTAATATTTGAATGCAAATTGTAGGTAGGTCTACACAAATTTTTGCTGGTGGTACAGACACTTTATTCCTATTGGATATTTAGCATGACACAGTTAACTGTATGCAACTTTTACAATGAATGGAAGGTGATAAAATTCAATATTAAATATGGCAGAAACATTTCACGAAAACAACAATTGAACATGTCAGTTACAATACATGTAAGTTTATAAATTAGCATACATATGTTTACATTATACTTAATACTGAAAATATACTGCTCAATTGAAAGATAAGTATATATTTTCTATGTACATTCAAAGACAGTACACTATAAATGAAATGTTAAACATACTTTAGTTTATCTAGTGAAGGTCAGTTTTTGTGCGCCTCTGAATATAACAGTCATTAAAGTGGTTTTGCTTTCAATAATGATACAAAACTCTAAATATACATTTGGTAGGATATGTTACCATCAGTTTAAGTAACTAAAGTCACAAACTTTAAATAAGAATGTTTTCTCACATACTGAAACATTATCTTTAAAAATATATATATATTTCACAACCACAAAAAATATCTGTTAGCAAAACTTCAAGATGCATTAATGTACTGTTTACACAAACATTTTAGTTCATAAAATACTGGATTAGCTTTCATACAAGTTTCGTACATTATGTCCAATGTTTGTTTGTTTTGTATTAAGCACAAAGCTACACAATGGACTATCTGTGCTCTGCCCACCACTGGTATCGAAACCCGGATTTTAGCGTGCAAGTCCGCAGACATACCGCTGAGCCACTGGGGGGCACATTATGTCCATTTTACTACTTTGTGATTTCTGTTCATTATGTAAGATTGTAGTATAGTTTATGAACAAACAATTCTTGTATTTCACAGAGTTTTTGACAACATAGAAACATTTTATGCCCAGTACCCAATATAATTAAATTAAGCCTGACATTCAGTAAATGATTAAAAGTTCAGATAGGGTCAGTCAGAATACAAAGCTTATACTCGTTTTACATTGATAATTTGCCAACAACTTAATTATACTCTATCTAAACTTACCATCAACTTTCAAATAATAACACATCTAGCTTATTCCTTTTTGATAAGTTACATATCATGAAAACTAATGTATAAAAAGTATATTTGAGCAACTAATATGAATATCCATTTATATTTCTTATACAAAACTTGTGTATCATAATTGAATGTGCTACTGTTAATATATATTAGTAAAATAACAGACTAAACAATCATACTGAAACATTTATCAACAACATTTCAAGATAGACTATTTATAAAAACATCTTAGTTTATAAAATACTGATATTCAGTCTATAATATCTCTGGTATATGTTACACTTGTTCTAACATGTTATTGGTCAAAGACTATAAAACCATAAGCAAAACTTAAGGAACATTCCCCACAGTGGTTTGAGTTAACAGGCTCAATCATTCTTTATTTTAGGAGCCATGTGCAACATATCATGCACTTTAAGACCATAACTAAATTTACAGTCCTTTATTAAGCTAAATATTATGTCTTTCTTATCATTTAAAAATAACATTTTTCACCATAGTCTAATATGTTACCATCATTGCTGACAAGTAAAATGATTTTTTTTAATAAAACTTAGAAAAAAAACTCACCTTGGATTCATCACAAAGAATATTCATGTATTTTTCTTTTAAAGCTTTTAAAAACAAAATATGTAAAAGTTCTTGTCAAATATTTCAGTTTTGTTGTTTTTACAACTAAAAGATTAGTTTACAAGAAAATAATTTTTTTGAATTTCATAAATACAACAATTTTACTGTTAATCATTGCAAAATATACTTAACATTCGAAATACATTGTATGTCATTAAAATTAACAGTTGGTGAAAAGTTACTTATCTATTCTTCCACCTCATGTAATGACACAGAAATCTTAAATGAACATTCGTGGCATTTTCCAGTTTTGAGAGTAAATTGTAAAGTTATTTGCTGTTTTTGATCTAGGACTTTGATATTATAGTTTAAAACCTCTATTGCCTGTAAACATAACTTACCAATATTTATACATAGCCTATCTTCTTGAGAGTGTTGTTTTAGACACGGACAGAAACCTGTCATCCTTACAATTTTTCAAATGTATCTAAAGGGCAATGTCAACGTCAGCTCAATACCAACTGATATTTAGGAATAACATAAACTGAAACATGCATAAGTTATAAAATACTGGCTTGTTAAGATAAAATTAACATCCCTACAAGTCCAGTACGTTTCAGCTAGTATACAGTTCTTGTATACTTTATACTCAATTTGACTCTCATAGTGACTTGTATTTATTAAGCATATGGCAGTCAATGATGTTAACTTAAGAATTAACCTCTTCTACTGACATGCAATATTTGAACATAATGAAAGCAAGAACTAAGATTCATTCATGCGATATATAAAAACACAGAACATTGGCTATAAATGCAAAAAAGTAGATTATTCTTGAATAGGTATTGAGAATCTATCAGAGAATATGTAAATATTTGTTCTACATCATTCTGTCTTGAAATAATAGATACCATGAATACTATCTTGTATCTTTTCGATGGAATGATATACTTGTTTATCATAAGAGGTTAAACTGGAGATATAATTATCTAACCTGTCATAGTTAGACTTTGGATATACTTGCCCAAAATCTATTACATTTGAGTTTGAATAATGATTGTATCAAGCAAGTGAACCGTGAAATGTGTTGTTTTTTTGAATAAATATAAAACATAATACATCATATGTTACTGTAACATTATTTCAAAATCCACATTAAAATGTTTTATAATGAATGTAATGTTTTTTTTCACAAATCAAAAATATAAACTGTAACTGCAATAGTAGCATGAGCATAATATACAGAATCGAATGGAAGCTAATTCAGTGTAAGCTATAGTGTAGTAGTTACCTTAAAGTTATGTTAATAAATATTTCAATATGCT
This sequence comes from Carcinoscorpius rotundicauda, assembly GCA_011833715.1. Classification (NCBI taxonomy): domain Eukaryota; kingdom Metazoa; phylum Arthropoda; class Merostomata; order Xiphosura; family Limulidae; genus Carcinoscorpius; species Carcinoscorpius rotundicauda. Next base: position 89,372,889 of record CM022397.1, read on the forward strand.
TCCTAAGACTGAGTTTTTCTTAGTGTCACGAACAAAGTATTTCAGTGCGTAAAGTAAAAGTTTTATTTCGAGTTTGTGAATTTACTTACGTATGTTAATGATAGCATATTTACATTGAGATTTGTATTAGATGGTTAAACATATGAGAAATTGTACATTTATTTAAATGGAGATGTTCCATGAAGTTTTTGTAATTAGAATATTATGAATACACATTTAGTGTGTTGTATTACTATGTAAACTGAAAGAACAGCTAACCAAGTTTACTTTTAAATTTAGTGACACAAAAAAGTGACCTGTTAGTTAAAGTATGGTGAGCATTACATGTGTGATATACTGTTTAAAAATTTATGTAGAAAATATACTGTTGTATTTTTTATATGCAAAAACGACTCGTTTGGGTTCAGAAAATATTTTAAATATAAGCTCGATACGTTATTCGCTCTTCTATTTAAAATATTTTCTCAACCCAAAGGAGCCGTTTTTGCATATAAAATTCTCAACAAGTGGGTTTCTCGACATCACTGATACTGTTGTATAGAGGTTGAACAGTTTATTTTCAATATTAAGTATAATGTAACTATATATTCTTAAATAGCAACATATACAATGTATTGTTCAAAGACTGTGATTCTCCCTAAATATCCATGAGAGTGAAGTGTTAACACCATTTGGTGATTTATGTGTACACGCTTCTATACTTTGTGTTCATTGTTAATGACTTCAGATAAAAATAGAAATAATGCCTAATGTAGTGTATTTGTTATTCAACATTAAAAGGCAGGAATATATAATAATTTGACACTTTGTGGAACTATAGCGTCAGGGCGACCTAGCAACAGGTCCCTAACACCATGCTTTCTAGTGACACTATTACTTTATTATCTTTCATAACATCGTTCCTCTTTCCCCCTTCGCAGAGTCTAACACGTGTAGTGCCATCTGGTGGAATTGTGCTACCCTAACAACTCATAATAACGCGTAAAAGTGTAAAATAATTAACATAAATGAACCCGAAAACAGCTTAATATTGTTATAAGAAATTTCTGTGCTAATAATATCCAGTGAATATGAAAGAAGTTGTAATATAAAGATGGAGTGTAAGGTCAAGGACACAAAATTACGTATAAATACATTATATCAGCAAAAGCTGTAGTTAAATCTATAAAATTAAAATTACATCTTTAAAAGTAAAACAATATTTAACATGAAGTTTAAGATCGCATGTTCTCCTAATGTGTAAAGATTATACAAATGTGGTATACATGTGGGTGGGTGGGTGAGTATACATAAATATTCAAATAAACACATACTAGTAAATCTATTACAATAGTTACCGATAGAATAAACTATTAAGTATTTTTCCCATTTCATACAGTACTAGGTATAATCCCTTGACACCAGTGTGAAAAATATTTAATTTTTTAACTGACATGATGTTTTGTCATTGAATATGCTTCTCGATTTTAGTTGAATTTTGTTATTTGTAAGGATTACCAAAAGTTACTTTATATCTTTTTAGGCTACGTAATAAGAATATTAATATTATATGATTAGAGCGGGATGTGCAGGAGTAGGGAGGTGTTTGTGCCCAAACGGTGTAAAGTCTGACATGGCCAGTTGGTTAGGGCATTCGACTCGTAATCCGAGGGTCGCGGGTTCGAATCCCCATCAAAAGCTCGCCCTTTCAGCCGTGGGGGCGTTATAATGGGAAGGGCAATTCCTCTGTTCGTTGGAAAAAGAGTAGCCCAAGAGTTGGCGGTGGGTGGTGTAGACTAGGTCTCTTCCCTGTAGTCTTACACTGCTAAATTAGGAGCGGCTAGCGCAGATAGCTCTCGTGTAGCTTAGAGCGAAATTTAAAAGTCCAAACGAAAGTGTGGAATATGATTTTTTATTTATTTATTTTTTGCAGTAATTGGACGAACGACAAGCCTGCGATAAATATCTATATCTGACCGTTACCATATCATTTACAAAAAACTATCTCTGTTAAGGCCACGGACGCGGTTAATTCTTCAGATTAATAAGTGTCAGCAACAGTTATTTGAAGAGTAACTTTAAACTGGCATTTATCTACACGTGTCTTTTTCAAGGTTGACTTTGCTGTTAAAACTGTTGCGTCAGATTCGTTAGGTTGACGCTCCAATTGGATATAACACTTAATTCGCATTCAACAGTGAATTATATACGTTACTTAATAAAAGAAAAGAGGAAGATAGCAAGAAAAGAAGCATGTTTACTAAAAGTTTTGGAATTTTCGAGATCCCGGATTAAAAAGATTGTAATAGACCGCGCGCAAACATTTCATTGGAGAGCTTTGTTCTGAAAAACATTAAAACAACGAGCGTAAAGTTATGACAATTTTCCCACTCTCTGTTATTATTATGATGTTTCTAACAAGCAATAACAAACATTTATCTTGTCCTGACAAATCCCATGTATGAAACTGAATAAACGAAGTATTGGAAATATCCGATATGACGGCTTTGTTCGTGTCTTATAAGAGCAGGAACATCGGAGTTTTGTGTTTATGGATGTAAATGTACACCGATAAATCATCGCACTTTGCACTTTTTCAAAAAATACGTGAACGTCAACAGGCCCACTGAGCGGGCATGAACAAGTTCCAAATTTTACTTTCAGTTGTGCAAAATAATCGTACATTTACAAACAAAATATATCTTAAACCAGGTAATATGAAAGTAAATGCATGTTCTTCTGCAGAATGTAACGAAATGTCTTTCTTGAGAAGAAATATTGAAACATTCTCCACTCCCACAAAGAAAAAGCAGTTCGAACGTAAAAAATATTACATTAAGGTTGATTACAATATGAAAACATTCTTGACATTTGTGTTAACAATATACATTTTGTACTTTTAATTTCAATGAAAGAATTAGATTATATTCTGCTTTTCTATAAATTGTTTCATAATGTGACTCGTATCAAAGCTAAATATAAGTAGATGTGGAAATGCTGGTATGACTGTTCAGGAAGTGTTACTTTCTATACATATTATTTTACTGTAAGTATAGATTTATTTTATTCCATCTAAATCCATGAGTATATTTAGTGTGATGGGGATTCAAACCCGCGACCCTCCTGATTACGAGTCAAGCACCCTAAGCACCTGGCCATGCAGGGCAAATTAAACTCCCCTCCACTTAGAAGATGATGTCCATTGTTTGTGTGTGTGTTTTTTAAGTGGAAATCTAGTGTGATTGTATTTCTGATACGTTTTTAGATTATCAACACCAGTGATTCGTGGACAGTTCGATTGTATAAAGAAGAAACGTATTTCCTATTCAACGGTAATGAAAATTAAGGTTCGAAGGTTTTCTGAACAAAGCATAGTTTAATCACAGAGTGAACATGTTGAATTCTATAAACCTTAGGCCTTATATCATTAGGGTTATAGATTTAAATGCTTTTAATGAATAAAAAAATATCTTGTGATGAATTACGTTTAGTTAAGCCTTATTTTAATTTATTAAAATATATAATATGTCAGCTTATTATAAATGCATGACACGATTAAGATAGATTTTGGTTTGTTTTTAATTTCGAGCAAAATTAAGGAGAGTTATCTATTTTACCTGTCCCTAATTTGCCAGTGAAAAACCAGTTGGAAAGCAGCTAATCATCGTCACCCACCACCAGTTGTAGGACTACTCTTTTTTACCAAAGAATAGCGAGACTGACCGTCAATTATAACACCTCAACGGCTGTAAAGGTCAGCATGTTTGAACAGGGTTTCGAATCCGCGACCCTCAGATTACAATTCAAACATCCTTCGTTATACCCAATGAAGAAAAGATAACCATGTTTTGGTATGTAAAATATTAAAAGATACACATTCAAATACTTAATATCTATGTTTAATCCTTTTTTCTGTTCGTTAGGCATAAGCACAATATAGCTGAGGTTACTATTCTCTCATTTCTGTTTTGTTTAGAGGTTTTACTTATTTTTCTCACGTTGCAATACGTTTTTGAAATACATTATGCAAATGATTGTTCAGTGAATACTTTCGACAAGTAGTTCACTTTTGAAAAACTTTAAATCTATAATGTCAGAAGTTGATAGATAATAAAGTTTCTCGAACAACCCACTATTCGTTGGTAAAAGAGTAGCCCAAGAGTTGTCGGTGGATGGTGGTGACAAGCTGTCTCACACTGCTAAATTGGGGATGGCAAGCGCAGATAGCCCTTGAGTAGCTTTTCGCGAAATTCATAACAAATAAACAAACTTTCTCGAACAAAAATAAATCGTCATGAATGAAACGTATAATATAATTTTATGAACGTTTTCTTATTAATTACTTCTAAAAGCATCACTTATTTATTTTATAATTACCTGCAAAACTAAGTAAATGAAGAAGTACACGCTTTCACCAGATTTACATTCTAATTATTTCAATTAACAAAATATTTTAGAGCTCTCTTTTGAGTTTCTCAAAAATAATTTAATACGATGTTTATAAACCTCATCTCTCTCTCTCTCTCTCTCTCTTTTAAGTAGATCGTAAGATTGAGTTTGTGTATGGTATATTGTGAACTGCGAATTTGAATTGAATTTTTGGATAAAAATCTCCGGATTGACCTCTTGTGTGAAGGTTGGCTACTTCGAGAGGTGTGAAAGAAAATTTTTTTACTTATTCTCCACATTTTATTTTTCTAATTATACTATAAGGTACATTTATTGTAATTTGTAAGCACGTTAAAATACAATCATTTTTGCGATATTGTATTCAGTGGCAAATGTATTGAATTAGTGCAGCCTAATCCTAATTAAAATTAATTATTTTTAATATGAATATTACAATCATTTACAAAATGAGCTTATGCCTTTCATAACCATGTTACCAGTGATGATCTATATAGAAGAATGGGCAAACAAATTGAAAATATGTATATTGAGATCTCGAACACTGTTTAATTACAATAGCATTAATAATGTGTTTTTTCTTATAGAAAAGCCACATCAGGCTATCTGCTGAGCCCACCAAGGGGAATCGAACCCTTGATTTTAGCGTTATAAATCCGTAGACATACCGCTGTACTAGCGGGGGGTAATATTAATAATATAGATAAACCTTGCTTACTTATTATTAAAATGAGATCTAGATCTTTACCCTGGAATGGCCAGGTAGTTAAAGCACTCAACTCGTAATCCGAGGGTCACGAGTTCGAATTCCCGTCGTACTAAATATGGTCGCCCTTTCAGTTGTGGGGGCGTTATAATCTACGGTCAATCCCACTATTCGTTGGTAAAAGAGTAGCCTAAGAGTTGGTCCTGGGTGGTGATGTATCTAGCTGCCTTTCCTATAAACTTACACTGCTAAATTAGGGACGGATAGCGTAGATAGCCCTCATGTAGCTTTGCGCGAAATTAAATGCAAACCAAATCTTTATCTTTTATAAACTGTTAAACTTTAATATTACATGCACACTTAAAGATTTATGGATAATGCACTGTTTAACAATGTTAATTAATCAGATTTAATAAAACCAGTAAAGGGAATAAGTGAGTGGAATAGAACAGTAACTGAAAATGAAAAATGTAAGACGAATATGAGGTATGTTGAAAAATGTTTAAATTATCTTTTAAAAGTTCAACATATCAATTAGGTAAATTGAAATCTATAGTAGTATAGTTTAAGCTGTATTTCTAAACTAGGTTAAACTGACATCATCCTACAGCGGTAAGTTTACAGAATTACAACGCTAAAATTAGGTTTTCAATTCACATCGGTGGGCTAAATAAATAGCCCTGTGTGGCTTTGCTATACGAAAACACACATATCATCCTACGAATTTTGTTACATGAAATTCCAATGTTTTAATTCCTGATGGATGGTGAGCAAATACACAAAATGTGGTGTCAGTTTCTAACAATATAGAGCCAAGTACACAGACAGTTGAAATTGAGATTTTCTTACAAGTATGTATTTCTAGCTGTATTACCTTCACTGAAACCAAAGGACGAACTTTATTCGAACTATTTATCAGTGGGCCACAATAAAGTTACTTAAATTTTAAGTTCACAACTCTATTGGTTAGAATACCATCCTTCACAAATTCGTTGTCATAAAACCACAGTAAAATCCGAAGACCAATTTTACTCGGACTTTTATATCTCTTTTAAGTCATGTAAAATTTGTAAATGTGACCTGGATGGTTTAAATTGATATCATTATTATAAACAACAAAACGATTTATAAATTATTTGAGCAATTTGATTTAAAATTAACATTTAATGGTCCCTCTTCCTGTACAAATAAAAAGTTTTTGGTGGTTTAATATTAAAATTATAAACTAAACTATGTTTGTATGAACAATAAAACTAAGGATGTGGTCTTAAAGGATCGATCCTACATTATCGTTAGTTTTTTTTTCTCCAGAAGCAGTTAAAGATTATTTCTCTGAACAAATGAACCAATTTCCAAATCCAGGTGTTCTTTATCAAGTGCATTTATTTATTTATATGCATATAAAGTACAGTCTGTAGTCTTTATAGTTATTTTCTATCAGATGTATAGTTTTTATGTTTTAACCAACCATTGCTTATACAAATACACGATAAGCTTTATACAGTTGTTGAAATTTTGCCATGGTGAATAGAACATAACTGCAACTTTACTCAGTCACACCAGTATCCACATCGATATTAAACATGTTCTACTAAATTGAATACATTCACGTGCAGTTTATTCTGTGATCTATTTGACGTCATTGTGTGCTCACCAACTAGGATTTTAAAACATTTTAAACTATAATTGGGATGCAGGAAGATGTCAAAGCTTTAAAAATCAATAAACCTTATATCAATTCAGAGGTGTTTGAAAGTAGTAGAATAGTCTTTTCTTTCGTCATCTGCATGTCAGTGTAGAAGAATTTTCACTTAATTATTGAGCTCGTTATCTGAGAAGGATAATGAAAAAGGTTTATACATGCAGCGCAAATACATTGCTTAAGTCAAAAGATAGATCACATTAATTGTTAATTTAATAAATATATTAAGACATATTATTCTAAAACATGTCAATAATTTCAGTTAATTCTTATAAAAATTAGACAACTGATAATTAGTCATTTAATCAGTAAATACAAATTATCAGTCATTCTGAAAAACTATGTAGATGGTTGAGCATATTATATTAAAATTCTTTTGAACATCAAAATAATTAAATCATGTAACAAGCACAGGCTATGTGAAGTCACGGTGGAAGGAGAAGTGTGAAAATTACATTAAGAAGTTGTTTGAAGTCCATAAGTAGTATGTTATCACCGAAAATTAATCGCTTTTGTGAAAGGTGTGAAAACAGTTCTTTCCAACGCAAAATAAGGCCCGGCATAGCCAGATGGGTTATGGCGCTCGACTCGTAATCTGAGAGTCGCGAGTTCGAATCCCCGTCGCATCTATCCCACTATTGATTATTAAAAGAGTAGCCCAAAAGTTGGCGGTGGGTGGTGATGACTAGCTACCTTCTTTCTAGTCTTACAGCTTAAATTAAGGACGGCTTGCGCAGATATCCCTTGTGTAGCTATGAGCAAAATTCAAAACCAAACCTACGCAAAATATTCATATACTTAGGTCATAAAGACGTTTTCAGTTAGGGGATTAAGAATTTCGAAGGAAGACATTCATCTTGGGCATTAAAAAACAATGGAATATGGTTCAACTTGTGGTATCATGACTATCCAGAAAGAGACCTGCATCGAGTCACACTCCAAAACAAAGTGTGACATACTTTAACAGGTGAAAATCCATGGATAAAATTTCAGTCTCGAAAGCTATTCAAAGTGTCGTACAGCACTACGCTGCATAATCAAGAATAATTTCTGTCTTATAAAACGATGCAAGTTACGAATGTACATTTTTTCCCTTGTTCTTCAATTACCGTCTGTAGCTGGTGAAAGAAACAGGGACTCAAACTATCTATTCCATATGAAGATATACAGGAGGGCCCGGCATGGTCAAGCGTGTTAAGACGTGCGACTCGTAATTTGAGGGTCGCGCCAAACATGCTCGCCCTTTCAGCCATGGGGGCGTTACAATGTGACGGTCAATCCCTCTATTCGTTGGTAAAAGAGTAACTCAAGAGTTGGCGGTGGGTGGTGATGACTAGCTGCCTTCCCTCTAGTCTTACACTGCTAAATTAGGGACAGCTAGCACAGATAGCCCTCGAGTAGCTTTGTGCGAAATTCAAAACAAACAAAGATATACAGAAAAAATTGCTGGTTGCAGCACCTATGGATTTCTGTCTGTACGATCGGACTGTTAAAGGGACTCGGGAAAACTGTCGTTCACAAACATTAGCTGGCACATAAAGAGGTGCAGAAAATTTGTGTACGTTTCACTGAACTAAAACAGTCGCTTTTGGCAATGGAAACTATGCTGTAGGGCTATCGTGAAGAGGTAGAACATGTCCAAATGATTGTGTCTAGTTTTATCACAGTTAGATTCTTTATTTTTATCATATGTTAATCAGTGTTTTGTTTGATTTTACGAGTAAAACACTTGGGTATTATTTCGGATTCAGTTTCCATATGGTATATTTAACTATGAACAAGTTTGTGCTTATTTTGCAAAGAAGTTGATATCTTTACAGGGTTCAATTTATCATGTTTGCTCCTTGAAACAAACATTTGTTTAATTCAGTTACAAGTTCAGAGAAGACTTGGTTTTCGTTAAACACAAAGCCAAAAAAAAAGATAGGTTCTCTATGTTGTTCCCACCAAAGGTGTTAAATCCCTGTTTTTTTTTTTTTAGTGTTATAACCTCTACGACGTGCTGCTGAGCCATTGGAAGGGGAGGGAGGAGAGAAGTGTCGAGCTGTGTATATCATGTTCTCTTTGCCTTTACAAATAAAATGTGAGAACCATTTCAAACATTATTTATATTTGTGAAACATAATAATACAAACCATTTTCCACCTGATGCCAGTACAGACTGTCTATTTATATTTCCTTGTTAGCGATATTTGATAATTAGCGGGTTGACCCTGTTAAGTCTTTCAAGTGACGTGCGCGCACATTTGATAGATTAAGTGCTGAAACATCACTTGTATCTGATTGGCGCGGCTAGGAAGTATGGTGTTGTGAAGCCTGACCGAACAGACATGTTTTGTTTATGAGTTATCTGTGTTTCCATTAGAAACAGAAACTGTTCTGTCTCGATTAGCTCTTCCCACGCAGGGTTCCGTCTAATCAGTTAGATCTTGAAAACTTCAGATCAGATTTTCGTATTGAGTGCATTGAGAGAGAATTTTCATTCAGTTAAAGTTCAGTTTTTTCTTCCTCAACATTTTGTATATATATATATACATTACATGTCACCGTATTACTGTTGAGTTCCCTTATTTCTTCATTTAATTGTGTTCAATATTTATTTCATCAATATTATTTATAAATCGTCATGCCTGTTCTTTTTAATATGTCCATTACTTTCATTAATCTCAACAACAAACTCGACAATTCGTTACTTCATTTTAGCCATTGTTATAAACTTTTGACCAAAATTATAATACTAAACAAGTTAAAACAACATAATTTAAAAGTAATGCCCTCTTTTAGGCAACAGCAAGCTTCAGACCTTGCAACATTAAAGCTTGTGTTTGAACGCTACAAAAGTTTCAGAATTGTGTAACGAGCACTTAACAACAAATAAACGTAACGTGGATATTAATTATTTGAGCGTTTTGAATTTTTGGTACCGTCCACTCGACCGTGAAACCAAAGTAGTCTTACGAAGAATACAGAAGCCGACGGATAAAATGGTTAGAATTGTGTATTTAAATATGTAATTGGTGATATTAAATGATAAGATGACTTAAAATCAATAAACTATCAAATGCTGTAAATTGAACACTTATAGACAGTCCGATACTAATATGTTATAAGGTCGTACTATACTGTACACCGGTAAGTCTTAGGTTTTACAACGCTAACATTAGGGGTTAGATTCCTGTCAGTGGACTCACTAGTTAATCCCCTGTGATTTGCTATACGAAAACAAACATATTGTACTATGATAATGAGATATTACTTAATTTTCAGAGCTAAGGGAAAGTAACACTTTATTGTGAACGCTTGTTTGTTTGTTTGTTTTGGAATTTCGCACAAAGCTACTCGAGGGCTATCTGTGCTAGCTATCCCTAATTTAGTAGTGTAAGACTAGAGGGAAGGCAGCTGGTCATCACCACCCACCGTCAACTATTGGGCTACTCTTTCACCAACGAATAGCGGGATTGACTGTCACATTATAACGCCCTCACGGCTGAAAGGGCGAGCATGTATAGCGCGACGGGGATGCGAACCCGCGACCCTCAGATTACGAGTCGCACGCCTTAACACGCTTGGCCATGCCGGGCCCTTACTGTGAACGCAATGTGATTTTAACATTTTATATTTTGTTAAAGAAACAATAGGAACATATGCAAAAATAAATTTTAGCCAATCATTAAGTTGAATGAAGTGAAAATGTTTTTTTAAGTGTGTGGGTTAGGTTTTTAAATTTTGGTTAATATGCAGTAATCAGTGGAGCATGAGAGGAATCTGTTTTAGAGGATTGTTAACTTTGTCAACTTGTTGAATCACAATGTTCTATTTATAACCTTTTTTCGGTCATAGCTTGTTTTGACAAATTAATGTGTTATTCATGTTTCTTACTGTTAGGACAGATTTTATTGATAATTGATAATTAAGCATTGAATAAATAATTAAATAAAATTAATATTAATGATGATAGTTGCAATATATACATGTAACACGTTTAAACCCACAATAACCATGAATAATTCGTGTTTTTTCAAAGGATGCAATAAATCTTATGTTTAAGATACGGTAGAAGAATTTTGCTTTGTAAGAAATAAAAGCAATTTTGTGAAGTACAATTAACTGTATTGTGTCTAATAAACAATGAAAAATATGCATTCCGCCATAACTTATTAGAAGTATTTCTGTAAAGTGTAAAAGTACATCACTTAAACAGAGAAACGTGAAAAAAATGCGTGCGAAAGAAGTTTATTAATGAATTTATGAAAAAATATTTCATACATAAAATACCACTTAGCTACTCTTTATTACTGCAGGTATTTATTGTGATTTTAATGTCACACAGGTATATTTTTACTTTTAAAATAATATATATATCTAAGGAGTTGTGAGGATGTTACTGTTTATTTTATGAAAGTTCCCCAAAAGTATTGTGTTTTGAATCACCCTACCTACAAGAAGATTAACTGTGCACCTCACTCCTGAGAAATGGTGTATAACATATGATGAATAATATGGACTTCGTCCTTCACGTGTAGGTTTGTATACACAAACATATATTTATGTATGCATTGAGCGCATGTCTTGTGTCTTCCAGCTCTGAGTATTATGCCGACCCAGATGACACCCGGAAGATTTCACATACACTTATATATAGTTTATCTGTCAACAAACTGTAACTAAAAACGCCTTACTCCTATTTCGAACTTTCCATCAAAACACTAAAAAGGAAACATAAAGAAATAATGATATTATGCTCCGTAGAAAACTATCATAGATTCCAGATTTTTTTTTCCTTCAAGGTTTCATTCTAACAGCTTCTTCAGAAACGAACTTCTATTCAAACTTGTTGGGACGAGATGAATACAACAAATTTAAATTTGGCCTAAGCAAAAATGGAAAACTATAAAATGGTCTAAGCCACAATGGAAAACTAAAAAAACGAGTTACATATGCAACAATAGTACTTTGATGACAATATATCAAACAAAATTAAGAGAAGCTGCGAACACTAATAAGAAAATAGTTCAATACAGACGTAATAACCAGCAGACGGTAGACACATATATCCTTTAACTACGATAATGTTCTCAGAACATGACATCTTTTTAAGAAAAGTACAATATTCGACAACCTGACAATAAAGAAATTTCTTAAAAACAAACAAGGTTCCAAGACTCTATTCTTTAAAACGATGTTTTAAAACTTCGTGAAATTGTTTTAAAGTGAACAACAAATCATTGTTGGCATGCCCAATGCTTTAGAAGCATTTATAAGTATAATGATTTTTGTAAACACATTCTTTGTTGGTTGTTTAGCATAGGTGTCGCAGGTTTGAATCCCCGTCACATCAAACATGCTTGCCCTTTAAGCCATGGGGGCGTTATGATGTGACGGTTAATCCCACTATTCGTTGGTAAAAGAGTAGCCTAGGAGTTAGCGGTGGGTGGGAATGACTAGCTGCCTTCCCTCTATTCTTTCACTGCTAAATTAGGAACGGCTAGCGCAAATAGCCCTCATGTAGCTTTGCGCGAAATTTAAAACAAACCAAACCTTCACAGGATACGTAACTAAACTGCTATAATGTTGACTGTAATGCACACACACACACACACACACACATATATATATAAGAAATCACATCCAGAAAACTTACGATGTACCTTGGCTCTACATAGTACTCCAGATATCTCTCTTCTGGTTCTTGCAAGTTTTTTTCTTTCTTTGTAGATATAGATTTCGTTATCAAAGCAAAAACAAAAACAAGTTAATTTTAATGTTTACAGGGCTGCAAAGATATTGTAGTTTTAAAAATGTATCTGTAGACCGACTGAGACAAGTTCTTATACGCTTCCTAATTAACCAAATAGCAAATAAATTGTATTGATATCTAGTGTTGAAACTTTAGAAATCTTCATGTAGAACACACAGAAACTCTTTTACATTTCAGTATCAGAGTTAAGTATCAAAACTTGCTGAACGTTCTCTGACGTCACCGACAGAATACGGCGCATTCACAAAATAAGCAGCGACAGCTTTACGACTTCAAGTAAACAAGAAGAGCCCTTCTGACCCTGACAGTAACCAGAACCATACCGGCTTCGTCGAATCTGACACTCAAATTCCAGAGTCAAAAAACGAGCCATCTTATTGGCAGCAATGTCAGTTGTTGACCTATAATACATTGCTATTCTGTAATTAAGCAAAGCAGTAGGTAGCTTACTTTCAACGTTGGACGAGTTAGATGTTTTCACATACAGCTCTTCAGACATTTAGTTACCAACTGCATGCTATTCAGGATCAGCACTAATTGCTGTTCCAGCTTCGGAATCAAATATATTACAAGCACGATCATGATGCTTATAACAGTCACAACAAATCATGTGTGTATATTCAAAATACTCTCAATCGTTCTGTGTTTTGTTATCTATAAACTTCCAACGGCGTCAGCCTGGGATCATGAAAAAGAAGGCGATGGCACTTCCAAAGGTCTTGGTTTTACGACCGATAGATGGTTAACTGTTCCTCGTGGTTTACATCAAGTCCTTGCTTCTATTGATGACAAACTTCGTAGTTTGGATACATTTAGCCACACATTAAGATTGGGACGACTAGACTACTTTATGGATCATATGACCCGCAGACTGGAAAACATCGAGACTAAGCTTGGAACACTGGAAACTACACTCGACATTCGCATCAGAAAGATAGAAGAAGTCATAATCGGTAAGGATATTAAGGAGGAGTTGTCCAATGATCATTTATCTCGGAAAATGTCGAATATAAACGATAAGCTAAATAACAAAGTGTCCTTTCTAGATGCTAAAATTGATATTAGAACCGAGAGGATAACTAACAAGTTAGAACTTTTAGAACGAGATATTCAAGGGTCAATGGATGACGTTTTAGAAAAGCTAGTAAAAAGTGATGAGAGACATGCTCAATTCGAAAAAGTCGTATTGTCAAAATTACAAACGTTCGAAGAAGTTGCTAACAACTTTAATGATGTTCGCGTCTTTTTAAAAGAAGAACTTACCAATATCATTAAACACCAAGCTATAGCTATCAAATCTAAAACTGAAAACAGTGTTAACAATATTCTCCAAGGCCTAGACGTAATGAAAAGACAAATTGGTGCATTTAATCATAATACAACAAAGGAGTGTTCGAAAGTCGGGAATTATTTAAAAGAAACGATGCAGCAGTTGAATAACAGATCTTTAACGTGTTTTGGAGATAACCGAAAAAGAAGTTCTGCCCATAACTTTAGTCATGTAATAACAGATACCAACTGTACATCTGAACACGTAGAAAACATCTCAACCACAGTAAGAGGATTTGTTAATGAAGGGAAGAAAAATATTTCTGAGCTTAATTCTGTCATGAAATATTATATGAAGAAAATAATTGGTGGAGTACAACACTTGTTTAATTCTTCCGAGGAAATAAAGATATTCCTTCGAGATCTTACTGAGCAAGGAAACAAAACAAAAAATGTCATCTACGACGAATTTAACATGCTTCAACAACAATTGCAATCGATTCCGTTACTGGAACCTAAGATTTTACATTTAGGGGAAAATCTCGATAAAAGAGTTGCCGAATTAAGCAAGGTCGTGGACAGTAGCTTTGCAACACTTCTTGTTGCACAAAATACCTTCATTTCTTCCTGCAAAAGAATCCAAGCAGAAGAAACTCACGTTTACAATATATTACAAAAAATTGTACTTGAAATGAGAAATAGATCTGTAGATGATACTCGTCTTATCAGAACAGAGATTCAAACGCACAGTGCGGAAATTGACAAAACTTTAACCAGGATTTTATCTTCTTTGAAGCTTGTTAATAATAACACAGAAGATGAAATCAAACGTATATTAATAACAACATCCGAAAACCTTATTAAAGAATGTGCTCTATCGTCTAAATATCTGGGTAACCAAAGAAACAAAAGTGTTACGGAGGAAGAAAATGAATATAAAAAAAAATGGCAAGAATCTGTTTTGGACTCTATTGTAAATATCCAGGAGTATGATATCGAAATAAAGGACGAACTTAATCGTTCAGATATATTCAATGATATCAATGAAACCAAAAGTACTGTTGCCATTGAACAAGAACCAACAGGTGATTATTCTGATATAACGGAAAAAAATCATGGACTGTAAACAGTAAGGTTCTTTATAATAGCCTTGTTAAAATGAAATTTCTTGAATATTAATTTAAAGTTATCTTCATCGTGAAAGAAAAAATACTGTGCTTAGGTGCAACTTTTTCTAAGAAAAAAAAACAGATTTAAACGTAAAAGTCGTTAATGCATGTTTATACGTATTTTTATTTCCCAGATCAGGTGTAGATTCATTATTTAGAAACGTTCACTTGATAAATAAATGCGTTTTAATCTCAAGATTTCACATGTAGTTCGAAAGGTGAATAAAAATAAAAAACATATTATAAACGTTACCTTTAGAACTAAAAACACATATACATTTTAAATATGAAATTTCGAGCATGACGCTCAGGCCTTAGGAACTATAATTTGTTTTGTTTTTCTGAAAACGACTCTCTTAACAAGACAGAGTAGAAATTGTTAGTACTGAAGAAACTTGTATAGCATATCTCAGTAATTTCACTCGATTTTATCTTTAATAGCCCCCCATTCAGTGACACAGCGGTATGTCTGCGAACTTATACTGCTAGAAATCGAATTTTGATACTAATGGTGGGCGGGACACAGATAGCTCTGTGTAGCTTTGTGTTTAAATATAAACAAACATTCTTAATAATCTAGGACAGAAAACAGAAACATTATTTTCTAGATGAGAAAGCTTAAGCTTTTTATTACATTACTTTTGACTTTTTTAAATAATAAAAATGAAATAAGTAAAAATGAAAGGTTTACCAAAATACTTCTCACAAGAGCCACTAGCGGCATATCTGCGAACTATAAAGCTAAAAATCGGATTCCATACAAATGGTAGAACCAGCACAGACTGTGCAGCGTTTCCCTTGCCCATAATCTTTCAAGCCAGCCCTCCCAGTGGCACACCACTAAAATTTGGGTTTCTATAACCGTGATGGGCAGAGCACAGATAGTCCATTGTGTAGCTTTGTGTTTAATTTTAAGCAAACAAACCTTGCCCATAAATAAATATTGATCAGAAACAATTCTGACAAGATTACAAAATATTCCACAATATTTAAACAATTTACCGTCATTTAGATCGTTATATTGAAGAATACAGGTACAAATGAATGAATTATGTGTTTTATATGCTTAAACACTAAAAAGAAATGTGCATTAGATGTCTCATTATCAAAACAAAAATAATGTTTCTCATTCATACCTCAGTAATTTCAAATTGTACTTACTTGTAAATTATATTTATTTTAACATCCAAAATGAATAATAATGTTATTATTCTTAATTTTATGTCTTTTAAATGACTGGAATGATAGCTTTTAATGTGCATATAACGTTAACGAAAGAAAAGTGCTTGTTTTTCTTTTCCCAGATGTATAATTTGCAGTGAGGATAAAACTAGAATAAAAGAGTATATAGGAAATAGAAAAGAGATTTTATTTTCCAGTTATATGGAACAACAGCTTAGAAAATGTTGCTATAGACAATACTTTGATTTATGGAACTCATAGACTCTGCTCAGAAATGAAGAAATTCATAAAAAGTTATTGTCCTGAAAATTAGTAGAAAATATGGAGTGGAAAAAATACGGAAAACATAGAGGTTTTGAGCTGTCTATATACGGTTGAATACGTTACTCTATAATAATTTTGAGTACGCAAATAAGCAGGTGGCATGACAATCACAACCGCTATGAATTTACAGTAAAACTTCATGACATTCATACGTAATGTAATTCCATCTTAAACTGATCGCCTTATGTACCAAGAACCACATTTTGACATTCATACGTAATGTAATTCCATCTTGAACTGATCGCCTTATGTACCAAGAACCACATTTTGACATTCATACGTAATGTAATTCCATCTTAAACTGATCGCCTTATGTACCAAGAACCACATTTTGACATTCATACGTAATGTAATTCCATCTTAAACTGATCGTCTTATGTACCAAGAACCACCTTTTGACATTCATACGTAATGTAATTCCATCTTAAACTGATCGCCTTATGTACCAAGAACCACATTTTGACATTCATACGTAATGTAATTCCATCTTAAACTGATCGCCTTATGTACCAAGAACCACCTTTTGACATTCATACGTAATGTAATTCCATCTTAAACTGATCGCCTTATGTACCAAGAACCACCTTTTGACATTCATACGTAATGTAATTCCCTCTTAAACTGATCGCCTTATGTACCAAGAACCACCTTTTGACATTCATACGTAATGTAATTCCATCTTAAACTGATCGCCTTATGTACCAAGAACCACATTTTGACTTTCATACGTAATGTAATTCCATCTTAAACTGATCGCCTTATGTACCAAGAACCACATTTTGACATTCATACGTAATGTAATTCCATCTTAAACTGATCGTCTTATGTACCAAGAACCACCTTTTGACATTCATACGTAATGTAATTTCATCTTAAACTGATCGCCTTATGTACCAAGAACCACCTTTTGACATTCATACGTAATGTAATTCCATCTTAAACTGATCGTCTTATGTACCAAGAACCACCTTTTGACATTCATACGTAATGTAATTCCATCTTAAACTGATCGCCTTATGTAACAGTTTTTTTCGGCCCGGCATGACCAAGTGGGTTAAGGCGTGCGACTCGTATTCTGAGGCTCGTGTGTTCGCATACCCGTCAGACCAAACATGCTCACCTTTTCAGCCATGGGGGCGTTATAATGTGACGGTCATTCCCACTATTCGTTGGTAAAAGAGTAGCCCAAGAGTTGGCAGGAGGTGATTATGATTAGCTGCCTTCCCTCTCGTCTTATACTGCTTAATTAGGGACGGCTAGCGCAGATAGCCCTCGAGTAGCTTTCCGCGAAATTAAAAAGAAACAATCAAACAAACAAAAAATAGTCTTTTTTGAAGTAAATTATTCATATATTCGGGTAACAAATATATGTTCAGAACGATAGTTTAGAATATGAAAAATGGGTATATCCTTTATACTTAATGGTTCTGGAAAACACAAAATGGTGGTTCAATCTAGGGTAAGAGTACTTCCCCGAAAGAAACCTGACATAAGTCAAGCCTCTGCTGTGGTAAGAAAGGTAAGACATATTTTTACAGGGAAAATCCATGATCAGAATGATAAACGTTAAAAGTTGTCCACATGCACTTAGCAACAGTACACAGCAAAATCATAAATCAGAAAGGTGACAGATGCTGCTTTTAAGGCACATGCTTTCAATCATTGTACACCTTACTGAACTGGAGAGCAAAACGAACATTCTTGCTATTCTATATTAACAAATATCAGATCCATCGCCTTTGTATTTTTGTGTGATTTGAGTACCGAAATAGATGTTGAAAAACCCTCGTACTTCACAGAGATTATCAAAACTAACAAAGATTAACTATTGCTATTGTCAATATGCACGATTGTTAAATAGGATGACCAGATATGAAAACATGGATTGCAACAGCAAAATAAGGCTCCAGAGTCGTTATTATATAATGTATTCAGCCTCTGTACAACAGATAACTTCTTCGAAAGCTTAAATGAACGTAATTATAACGTTAAACTGATAGTTATAATTATAAGCATTTAATTATTACTCATTATTCTAATATTTATGAAAAAGAATTGTTTGTTTTTGAACTTCGCGCAAAGGGCTATCTGCGCTAGCCATCCTCAAGTTAATAGTGCAAGTCTAGAGGGAAGGCAGCTAGTCATTACCACCCATCGCCAACTGTTGGATTATTCTTTTACCAACGAATAGTGATATTGACCATCACATTATAATAATATTCCAACTGGAGAAAGATAGAGCATGCTCGATGAGACGAGTATGAGAAGCCGCGACCCTCACATTGCGAGTCGTGCGTCCTAACCACCAGCCTATGCTGGGTCGTGAAAAAGAAGAAACTGTTTTAGTTAATAGTAGAAATAATTATAAAGGCTTCTAAACCAATAAATCACATTAAATATCTATATCTCATTTTATGGTTTATTTTTTTTTGTAGGTTAAGCACAGAGCTATACAATAGGTTTTCTGTGCTCTGCCTACTACGGGTATCGAAACCCGGTTAATAGGGTTGTAATTTACAGATATACAAGTTAACCATTGAAGGACAATACTAATGTTGTGAGTCCGCAGACATACTGCTGTACACTGGGAGGGCTGGCTTGAAAGATTAAGAAATCTAGTGTTATCTTAAGAAACCATACGCTGAAGAAACAAAACATCCTTTGGTTATATGAACAATGGAACAACAAAATCGTGTGATTAGAGGGGAATATGCCACAATAGCTGTAATTCAACACATTATTGAAGCTGATTGTTCTGTTGCATGGGATCGAGCAAATAATATAGTATTTTATCAGCAAAGAAATATTAGAGAAAATTACTGAAACAGTACTTAATGACATATGACCTGCAGAATTAATTTTTTCCCCTATTAAAATAAAAGGGCATGTTTCGAATTACTGATGGTGTAAGTTATACGAACTAACAAGAACGCGATACACGGGACTAAGACAAATGTTTTACTAATGACTGACTAGGTTAGTTGAAATACGACTTTGTTTACTTTTGTGTATACGATTTTAATTTGATTTTAAATAACTTTGTTCTAGTATAATAGCATTTATTATCACGTTCTTCTTAAGTATATGTTGACGTTAAAATGTTAAGCCACTAATAGTACTTGTCATTAATTCCAGTAGAACAGTGTATTTTATACTCAAACTGATTGAAACACGACATTTGCATGATGTCCTATATTTAGGAATATGTTATATACACATTAATCATTGTGTGTCAGTTTTCATTTTACATATTTATATATTTCATTGAATAAATTCACTGAGACATTTCATGTTTTGACAGTGATATTTAAGCGACATTATTAATATCATTATTTTTCTCAAACCCTAACCTGGCAAGAACAGTTGGATGCTAGAATGCAGTGAGTCAGTCAGTTATTTTAGTTATATATTCAACTTCATAAAAGTTATTTTCTACAGAAAATAATAACGGATGAATAAAAGGTATCGATTCCCTGTTTTCTTGTTATGCTTTTACAATTTATTCAGTGTGTTATAAGAGTTGATTTTCCATTCATATATATGACGTCATTCATATATAGATAGTATTTATATCTGTTTTGAATATGTTCTTTAAAGAAACTGATAGTATTTGTACCAATTACAGCATTCATATATACGACGTCATTCATATATAGATAGTATTTATATCTGTTTAGAATATGTTCTTTAAAGAAACTGATAGTATTTGTACCAATTACGGCATTATTAAATAATAGAAAATACCTTTACTTCATAACCTATTTAAATATAGCTAAAAATGTAAATAGTTTATTCTGCTTTGTATTATTTCTTATAAATATGTATTTTGATTAAGTATTTCTGACGAAAACTCTAAAACCTCAGATTGATTATATCAATTTTTGTAACGTTCATTTCTAGAATTTTAAGTTTGGTAATGTATGTTTTTAAACTTGTGATTCAGTCAATGGCATCCTTTGAATTAATTTTACACAACACGAATGTCACGTGATGAATTATGTCATTACATGTTCATTTAATAATGTATAAAAGTTATAGGAACAAAGTGTGTTCTGACTTTGCAGCTCACAAAGATGTCTTCGTGCTTTTTTCATAGTAGAGAATCGAACTCCAAATTATATCGTTCTTACTCCGTAAACTTGTTGCTAATCCATCGGGAGCAACAGCTGAGTGTATGGAAAAATATTTAGACTTATAGTGAAACAGACCACCAGCATAAGAAAGACACTAGAATGATTTTAATTTCGCTAGAACCACTGGAAAACAAAATTTCAATGAAGAAACTCTGTGAGCATTAAAGAGTGTTGTCAGCAGGACACCCACTCAGTCAAGAAATATAGATAACTAGTAACTTAGACTAGACTGGTCTTTATTGACAATCTTGCAAGACAACGGTGTTTAATAATTTGAACTCAAACTATTCACTGAGTTTCACCATCCTAATTATGTCTACAATTGAGAACACCAAATAGATATAAAACCGAAACAAAAATGGTCAGAAAGTGGATTTTATATGGTTGGCCTTTATCTCAGATAATCATTGGTGTGAATTATTCAAAGTCATTGCCAATAAACAGCCCGTTTTCAATGGTGAGAACAGCATTTAAGTTGATCAATCTATACCAGAGCTATTTTGTTCACAAATAATTCAAGCACGAAATTGTTACCAGATATAAGAGGTGTACATATTTCGATATATATCAAAAAGATCTCGAACAAACGACTGTAAAGTATGCAAACTGGATTTCAATCTGATTTAAATGTACCAGAAGTTCTGTGAAAATGCTTGTCAGCTCGTGAGCCCCGTCCAAGCAGCGTTGATGAATGGAGGCAATAGATGAAGAAATGGACCACATACCTGTCAGATAACTAATGTATCTATTTGAAGCTTCCAACATCAATATGCGACGTTGGTATTCAAAGTAATCACAACACGTATTTAAAAAATTCGCAACTAGTTTTAGATTGAATGTTCTGTATTATTATACGAACGTTTGTCAACATGGGCTCTAAAAGTGTATATTTACATCTCAAAGAAAGCATCACAAAATAAACTCAACGATGTAATTTTAAACATATAAACATAAACAAACTGTTACAATATTCTTCTTAAATGTATATGAAAATGTAAATATTTTATTTACTTAGGTGAACGTATGAGCACAATTATAATGATATGTTTCGGACATAGTTTTTTTTTAAGAAAGTAAAATATGCCATTAACTTATAAAAATCTTCATATTATAGAATATTACTATACTAGAAAGAGGAACAAAACTGAATTAAACGTTTTTGGAAGTGCTATTACATATAACATCTTAAATGGTTAAATAACAGCTGAAGGCGACAACACCGGTAAATTTAAACAATAGTTCCTAACTTCTCATATTTATTATAAAATCCATTTTTACAATTTTATTATATTATATTTTAAATAAAAATTAAATAAAAGTGTTATGTTTTCCATAAAACTTAATGTAGTGATAATTTGCATAGCGTGAAACAAAGCCACTTAACTATCTCATCCATTATGGCCCCCAGTGGCTCAGCGGTATGTCTGCGGACTTACACGCTAAAATCCGGGTTTCGATACCCGTGATGGGCAGAGCACAGATAACCCATTGTGTAGCTTAATTCAAAACAACAACAACAACAACAGGTACTGTGGGAAAAAAAGAATGTTTTCATTGAGTACCTTAAACAGGTTTGTACTGTAAAACAAAATATATTTCGACGAAATATATATTGGCAAGTCGTAAACGGATAAGTTACATGAAAATAATATTCCTTTATTAAGGATTCAACAGAACTAATACAATGGTTTATTTATCTGGGAATAAAATTATTCTGGTACTGAATTAAAGCACTCTTATGTTTAATATGTAACAATCAAACAGGCCAACATTCGTGACCGAATGCAACATGTCTTCACTACACAATGCCATCATAGTTGATTTTGATACCAGTAAAATCGTAAAAAAAGAAATCACAGAAAAAAAAACGAACAAATACGACATATTTGTTTGTTAATGTGCGTTGTTTCTGAAGAGTTATTTGTACAAAATTCCATGTAATGGTAAGTAATTAGCTAAAATCTCCAAACTTAGAGGTTTGCTCTTTTGATCCCTGTAAAATTGACCAAAAATGTGCACATTCCATATTTTTGTAATCACAGATTGATTTGAATTTCGCGCAAAGCTACACGAGGGCTATCTGCGCTAACCGTCCTTAATTTAGCAGTGTAAGACCATAAAGAAAGCCACTAGTCATCACCACCCATCGCCTACTATTGGTCTACTCTTTTACCTACGAATAATGGAATTGACTGTCACATTATAACGCCTCCACGGCTAAAAAAGCATGTGTGGTGTGACAATAATTAGAATCTGCACCCCTCGGATTACCAGTTGAGTGCCTTAACCACCTGATCATACTGAGCCGTGTGAGTATATGTATGGGAAATGTAAAACAATACTTGTACCAGATACCATATAAACGGACCAAAATACGGCGGAGTAATTGTCAAAAAACAATCTAAAAGTACGCTTTTTGTGGTATCTTGACATCTGTATATTTCTATAAAACGTTTAAGTCTATCATTTTTGTTTTTCAACATTTTATAGGTGAATAAAATTATTTATGTACCAAATGTACAGGCTCGCCCTCCCAGCCGTGGGGGTGTATAATGTGCGGTCAATCCCACTATTCGTTGGTAAAAGAGTAGCCCAAGAGTTGGCGGTGGGTGGTGATGACTAGCTGCCTTCCCTCTGGTCTTACACTGCCAAATTAGGGATGAGTATCACAGATAGCCTTTGAGTAGCTTTGCACAAAATTCAAACAATCAAGCAAGCATTTAACAGTAGTGATACAAAATATATAAATGTATAAACCTGTTCTAACTGAAACTTTAACCCTTTCACTGCAGCAGGGACATATGTATCTCAATGCACTGGGAAATGTAAATCCTAGCCATAGTAAATGAGTTAATTATTAAGAGGTATATGCACACACATAACTAGCATTTAGTGTTTGGCATTTAAAGAATAATTTATAAATATATGGTACATGTGACATACATCATAAATGAAACATTTAATAAACATATCAGTGTTACTTGATTTACGTTATTGCTCAGAAAGTTCAAAACACATTAAGTTTTGTAAATTCTGTTTTGGGTTTTTTAAGATAAGGTCCCATTGTAATACTATCGGGCCCAGCATGTTAAGGCATGCAACTCGTAATCTGAGGGTTGAATCCCGGTCACATCAAACATACCCGCCCTTTCAGCCATGGGGACATTATAATATGATGGTCAATCCCACTATTCGTTGGTAAAAGAGTAGCCCAAGAGTTTGTGTTGCATGGTGATGACTAACTGTCTTCCCTCTAGTTTTACAATGCTAAATTAGGGATGGCTAGTGCAGATAGCCCTCGACTAGCTTTGCACGAAATTCAAAACAAATAAACAGTAATACTGTCACTTCAGATTTCATTTCAATTGAACCAAAACATTAATTTGTTCTTTTTAAACTCAAGAAAAGAAATTTTATACACAAATTTTAATGTTGTTTCTATTATTATCATAATTAAGAGAAGATTTTCAATTATTTTAAAAGTTTATGTCCCTATGTTATATGTTATTTTGAATTAAGCACAAAGCTACACAATGGGCTATCTGTGCTCTGCCCACCACGGGTATCGAAACCCGGATTTTAGCGTGTAAGTCCGCAGACATACCACTGAGCCACTGGGGGGCGTTTATGTCCACAAACTTATTTTTTAAACTATGAAACATTACCCAAATTATCATAAAAGTTTAGATTTCTATTACAAATATATAAAAAAAAATTAAATGAGAAATTAAAACTGAAAATATTGAGATCTACACTTGCAATAACTTGATCAATTACGGTAATAAAAAGGTACATGATGATGCTATTTTTATACTTTTCATAAAACTAGTACCTTATTTAGGTACCTTAATGTTGTTCTCTGATGGTAGCTTAAAGTAAAATGTTAAAAGAACTTAATCTTCATCAATAAATTTTTACAGCCAAATAATTTTTTTGGAAATTAACTTTTAAATTGAGTGTTTTAAGTTTTATAGTACTCTTGAGAAAAGTTTCTGTGACAGAGTAAAATCTCACAATGAAATAAAAGTCACTACAAATATTAAATATCATACTTTTAATTTCAAAAAGTTTACGTAGAAAATAAATTTTGTACTCATCAGATGTAATTTCTTTCCTTTCCTTTACACAGAAAATATAACCATGTAAACTTTAACACATTAATATTGTTTTAGTGTATCAAAATGGAAAAAAAAATACAGCACACAAAACATTTACTAAAAAGTAGATAGCTTCTAACAATGCATAAAATGAATAGTTACTAAAAGTAAACAAGGTTATTAATGCAATGGCATGACAATGATTTCTTCAAAGTGTGGAAATGATACTTTTAATTTTAAGCTTGTTCATGTAGATGTGTTAGAATAACAAGAATGATTTAAGCAATACCAACTGATTTGGTTTAATAAAAATCACGATATCATGATTATTTTTCCTCTGATACTTCATCATGCTCACTTTTTTCAGTGAAATAAATCTTTTGTGGTGGTTTTTCTGCTTCTATCTTTCCTTCAGTCAAGACATTTTTTATCATTTTCATCAGTTTTACCTTCCTTTACTTGTCTACATGTTTTCAATTCATTTTATTTTTCCTATTCACTTTTAGATATTTCATCTCTTACAAAATATGCAAAATATATATAAATTACTTATTTCTGAATAAGTAGATCGATGCTTTAATTCTTTCTACCAAATTAGTAGTTTTGTTCAAAGTGAACTCCCATTTATAACTATTTAAAAATATAGTAACAAATAAAATTAATATATGAAGTAAAAGCAAAAAAATTGTATGCAAACTTAATGGTTTTAACAGTTAAGTATTGGATGGAATAAATTTAAGAATTATTTTTGTTTTGCTTTATATTCTATTTCAATATTTGAAAACATTTGTAAAATGGAAACATTACATGTTGCTCAACGTAACAAGTGTTTAAATAATAAATACATGAAATATATCATGCTGATGGATCTCATGTTTGTGTTTGATGAGTTCATACTTTCTCATGTAGTTTCATTTAGTTTTCATGCCACCATATTTATCAGAGTTGATGTTCACCACCACATTTTCCTTTCTCCTCATTATCCTTCCACTTGGTTAAATTAACACTATTCCTATATAAAACTTATTTCACTTAGATTGCACTCTAAATGACAATTAGCTTGTTTTCCAGTATTACTACCAAACATTATTTGAACATGTGCCAAGCCAGTGAAAGAAATTTCACTCATTTAACTACTGCACTAGTCTATGTTACTGAAACATACCACTCAGCCACTAGGAAGGTGAAAAAATCTTCTTTTCACAGTACTCCCCTTGAGCACTTTACATGAGGCAAAAACTCATCGTAAAAAAAGGAGAATGGAGAGAACAAAAGTGTTTATATTAATGGACAATCAATTTTGAAAAGCCAGGTGAAAAGGAAGTGAGATGTTTAAAGAGTCAATATGACCTAGAGGAAGAGAATGACAGGGTTAAAAGATTTGTGGCTTTGTTTCATCCACTTGATAAGTTATATTCAGTTGCTAAATATAATGATACCAGTGGGTTAAGCTAGAAAGTTTTACAGTTTCATGTGTTTTATTATTTTTTTAATTACTTAATGTTAATTAAATGTTAAAAACATTTACATAAAAAAATTAAAATCTCAACATTTCAGTTATATTTTTATTTTGAAGGTCTTTATAAAGTGATGGACAACAGATAATTTTTCAAACTTGTCAAAAGTTAAGCACAAAACTACACAAAGTAGTTTGTGCTGCAAACTAGAAACTTTACTGTGGAAAGAAGTAAAAATGAATAATATCATTAATCTCACCTGTAAACAAGTAAAAGTAACTGAAGAAAGAAATACCACTTATCTGAGATATTTCAGGAAAGGATAAAAATTATATTCCTCTTCTTGAGGATAGAAGAACTTGTATGACCCAAAGACACAACAGATTCAGAAAATGAAAAAAATCAGACATCTTTAAGTAATGGGTCTGAAATGACAAATATATAATAGAACAGAATCAACTATCTAATATACAATGATAGTACCATCACTGAATGTTAAAATACCTCCATGAAATAAAAGAAACGACTCCTGTTGAAGTGTACCTGAAAAAAAAAAACATGAATACGTGAAATCATATTCGAGAAATGGATGAAACTGAAGTAATTAAAATTATTATAATGATCAATATTTGTAAGAACATTGCAGTAATGTATCTTGAAAATTTATTTCCTACTATTTTTTTTATCTGAAACTAAGTTACATTACTAACATGTTTCTAAGGTGTCAAAGGTGTTGTTACACTACAATTTGTTGAATATTAAAAGTTCAATCTAGAAACTACCAAAGAGTGTGGTTTTGAACATCTAGTTTTGAAAACTTCCAGACAAGTTTCCATTTGTTAACTGATTATCTAGTTTTGAAAAACTTCCAGACAAGTTTCCATTTGTTAACTGATTAACTTTTAAGAGTAATACAGCATCCTCAAGTCTCTATACTATCTTGTAATAAGGAATAAATTCAGTATATATCTATATTTTCACATTCTCAGCATGATTAATTAAGAAATGCCAACCTTTAATGCTTTTATCATCTTTGTATGTTTAGTTTTCAACTGCAATTTAGTAGAGAAGGTTGAAGCATCATAGTAGTCAGCAATAGGATAAACTGACAGGAACACTTTTAAGGCAGCTATAAGCATAATATTGCACTTGGGTTGCTGCACAATATCTATCAAGATGGTTATAATAAGTTCCTTAATATCTCTGCTTGTCATTTAGAGACTTCCATGCTTCTTGTGCTTGGCCATTAAACTTGAAATAAACTTACAAATTTCAGTCACCTTATCACATTAAACCACTTTTTGCAGTCCCAGTGCTAAGTGTGTTTGAAAATTCCCTCTTTCTTTAACCTATTCAGTGCCATAGACGAGATAACTCGTCCAAGCCGATTGGTAACACAGTTCCACGGACGAGTTAATTTGTTCTCAATAATGCCTACCTTCAACGCTAGATGTCAGCATCAAACACGCATTTGGCCAACTTACGTATTGTTTCACTTTCCATCCAAAATGGCGTCACGAAAAAGGTTACAAAATGAAGAAGCATTAGAGATGTATTTTGAACTTGGTTCGAAGTTACTATAGCAGCTGAAATACTTGGCAGTCAACAAGTTAAACAAAAATTTTCCCCACTGACCCATAATTGACCTGTTAAAACAAAAAAAAAATTGTAGTGTAATATCGTATTCTTGCAACATAATGTATTTGTTGAATCTTACGTGCAATAACTTTCAATTTCTCTAATCCAAAAGAGAAATAGCTTTTACTTCAAGTCTATTAAAGTATTAGTATAGAAACTCATAATTGATGTTGTTTCTTGTTTCTCTTAGAGAACAATTAAGAAAATCAATGCCATTTTGGATAGAATTAGGTAACTTTAAGCAAAAAGGTATTTGTACGATGCAAATACAGCTGCTTAAAGGATGTCTTACTGATTTTGATCCTAGTAAAATTGGTATCAATATTAAATCCATAGGTTAGTGTACTGTTATGTACATGGATATGACATTTCACAATTTTTTTTCATGTATTTGCACATTCCATACAGTTTATTTTTGGCTTTAGCAATGTACTTTTGTGTGACAGACCGCACTAAGCAAGCGAACAATATCCATAATACATGCTTCTGGGAGCCGACATCCATACTGTGAAAGGATGATGATCATATTCTCTTCACCTGATGTTAAAAATACTGAGAGGATCTCAAACCTCCCCGACTTCAGAACAGAGCACATTTTAAGAATGCAAAATGATATATCAGTCTGGGATCCCAATATCCAGTCTTCATAAAATGTCAACCATAGAGAAATTAATTCTCACTCAAGAATGAAACTGACCAGAACCAACCCAGGTGTAGCAACATCCTTGGAATAAAATACATCAATTAGTGCAGAAGATAAGGATCTGTAACATTCCTCAGCACCTCTACTACGACTCACGACAGAGATGGGGTATACAACTGAGAGAGGAAGATCGACATACGTAATGCACGTGTGAGGAGGACTTATGAGTTCAACTGAAATTTGAAGTCTTACTTCTTTGGTTTTTGTATGCTTTAATGTAGAGGTATCATGCCTTCTATACCAGCAGAATACCACCACCCTACTCTGCAGTGAATGATATTTTTATATGGAATTTTAAGGTATTAAATCATTAAAAAGTATGCCTCTAAAATCCATCACCCCACCAGTTTGAAAATTGAAGGTAGTAAGAACTCTCATTCTCCACTAGAAGAAAAGGGAGGCGCATAAAACACGGTGGAGAGTCTGAAACAGTGCAATGGATGACCACAAAAACCCAAATTTTAAAATCAGACCATGATGACTTAATAAAAGGCATGGTAGGGATGGGAAGCTATCCTATTGTTCTTTAACCATGTAGACCGTAAGTGGTATGGTCAGAGACGAGCGTATTTGTAAAGAAATTCCATTGCGAGGAAAACCTTCAAGTGATCTTTCCAACAGTATGGTGGCCCAGCATAGCCAAGTGGTTGAAGCACTCCACTCCTAATCCGGAAGTTGCAAGTTCGAATCCTTGTGTGACCAAACACGATGAGTTGTAGGTAGCTGTTACCAAAGCATTTGGAATAAAAACACTAATTAAATAATTAATTGGAAATATTTTGCAGTTTGACAGTGAGGGGGATAGGATTTTGAAGATTGTTCAGAATACTTTTATGCACCAACTAGTAATGGAAACTACAAAAGAAAAACTGTTAGATTTAATATTAGCTTGCGATATGAATTTGATGGAGTTGAGGTTGGTGAGCACTTAAGTACAAGTGACCATTGCATTATTAGGTTTGGAATTTTACTACATGTAGAATTTAAGAAGTGTGGTTTAGTGGTTTTAAGAGGTTGTGTGAGGGATAAACAATACATTCATGAAAATTAAAGATATTGAAATTAGTGAGGACTTGCAGGACCATAAAAAATCAAAATTGTTAATGAGGAAGTTAAGAGGGTAGATAATACATTTGAATGATGGTTGGTTCAAACAGTTAAATGATAAGGAATTCTTCAGAAATATGGTTGGTAAGCAAAATGTCAAGATGAGGATTGGGTTTCTTAAAAGATTTTAGTGAAAGGCTGAACTCAAAAGATTATGAGATAGTGATCGTATTACATTATATGAGTTTTTAAGTTATTATAAAGGTATATACAGGTATTATGCTTCAACCAGAGCACTAAATGTTTGAGGAAAATATTGATGTGAAAGATATTTTATGTTTTTAAATTGTAAGAAAAGGTTTGGGCAACCTAAAAATAATAAATACCCTGGACCACACATCTTTTGGCCTAGAAGTTTAAAGAAACTTATATCTTTATTTGTGAACTAACAGGCAACATTTGTTTACAAGTCATTGGCTCATGGAAAAGTATTGGATTAGAGGTTGGCTGATAGTAGTCCAATATTTAAAGAAGGTGATGAACATTGTCTAGACAATTATAGGCGATTTAATCTTACATCCGTAGTTGGAAATGCTTAAAGAATTATACACATTACTGTTATTGTTAACTTACATTTGATTTTTTTTCTGTTTTACGTAATCGGTAGAGTACGTAAACTGATTTTAAATACTGAGTTAAGATCCAACTGAAGTTGTTCCGAAGGCTACGCTACCCTCGGCTTCAAAATCTACAGTTCCAAGATATGCTTGGTTGATTGCACTCATTTCGATATGTCTTATTGCTTTGTGGTGAGTTACATGCTATCTTCAATTTCTTTATAATTAAAGTATGTGGAACGCAGGGATTAATCATTTGAAGATATTAGGGTGGGAGAACATCTGACCTCAAATCCAATTATCTTTTTACTAAACTATAAGATTTAGTGTTTATTTTTTGAGCTACAAATTTCGTTTCTGTACTCACACTGCTCATGAAAACATCTACTTTCATGTGAGGTACTATAAGTTATGCTGATAGATCTCATTTCAAGCAAGATATTAATAATTTGAGATCTGCGCTTCTATATGACGTATCATGTTGGTATATGTGGCTTCATGTGAATACTACGTTTCATGGTTCGAGACATTATAACTGAATACACTTGTCTAAAGAATCCACACAATTATTTGTTGGTTAAGCATGAAACACATTTATAGTTATAACTGTAACCCATTAACCATAGCTTGTTTAATAATAATATGTACGAATATTTTCATGGTCTTGAAACACGTAATTCTTATTTATTTACTTTTTGTAATGATCGTGCAGCGTTCTTTGTTGTTTCTACATTTGGAAAGAAAAAAAACTCGGGAAGAACAGAATATTTTGAAAAACCGTATCGAAGACAAACAGTCTGATGCTGAAAAGATAACCGTTGATGAATTGGATATATTGGAGGCTATGCCACTGATCCCTGAATGTGATAAGGAGATCCCTACAAAGAACGCTAAGAAGACAAAAACTAATATACTAAGAAAGCAAAAAGTGACCAAACGAACAACACTGGAGACGATATGAAAACGACCTGAAAGAAAGGAATAATTTGGTTCGAAATTCAATTAAGTTCTTATTCATCTTACGTTATAATTAATGTTTGGTACAAGTAAATTTATATTTTTACAGTTGAAACATTTCATTTTAATATCATGTATGCTACATCAAACTACATGTGCAATATTAAACAGATGTTGCATGTTTAAAATCAATGTTGTTTATGTTTCTTTACTAAGAAAGATGCGTTCAGAGAATCTTTAATGTTCAGAGTCGTTTGAATACATGTGTTTGTTTTTTCCAAAATACACCTATATATATATGTTCGATACCATTGAGGTTTAATAAGTCTATATGCTAGTTAAACTGGTGAATCACCTCTTCTTCAATCTTAGTACATGTTGGAAGACAATTACCATCTATTAAACTGAAGCCAGAGCCAATCGTAACAGTATATGATAGTGTAAGAAGTACGCGTTTCCTTTACTAATGTCCAAAGCATTAATAAAATCTGGAAAACATAAAGATCAGAATGCCCTTTCGTAATTTTTCATTCACATACATACTACCACTAATGATAATGAAAACGAAATATTTTGTGTATTAGTGACACCATTATATAACATTCCGAGTCACATTGTTCACTTTATTTCGTTTTTTAACAAAATGACGTCATGTTGGAGATTTGAACATCTGATTCCCATTTTATCAGGTTACCCATAATCGTTATATAACGGTAACCTGCTTAAAATGTTGATTGGGATCTTCTTAGTCAAATACCACCCTATTTGTGCCATTTTGTTGTAAGTGGTTCTACCACATCTTGTTACTGATGTTTTGAGACATTTTACAACAGTTTGTTTTTTACTGTCAGCCAACTTTCATTGGTCTGATAGACATTTAGTGAAATATCTAGTTCTCTTCTTTTGAACTTTACGAAGATTATTGATTATTTTAAAACACTATAAGGTGCGTGATTTCTTCCATACTTGCAAAAAATAAGGCAGTTTGAAAACTATTTCTCTCTGTAACATAAAGTAAATAATCAGTCGTTTGTTGTTCAGATCACATAACTTTTCATGTTTAATTTATACAACAACAAATTGAGCAGAACACTTGACATTTAATTAGAATCGTACTTTCATATTGTGTAGGCAATAATATAAACAATATAGTTATCCTTTGTGAACATGTAAAATATAAATGGGAAATAGTATTTATGTTATTGTCTGCTGAAAATCATTCTTTATTCACTTCGTGAAACAATGTTTGAGATAGTTTTCCTGGTTTCCAGAAAAAATTTATGAGATAACTGAAACCAATTTCGTAATTTATAATTCTTATAGAAATACTTAATTGGTTTTATGGATGTTATAGTAAAATTATTACTTAAATTTTGAGTGTTGCGCCACTAAACATAACTATATTCTACATCTTCAGAGAGAAACAACAGCATCAAAACAAGCAAAAGCTTCTGAAGAATATATACAGCGACCTCTGTCTCCTAGAAATGTAAACAATTACGATGAACTTATTATGGTTAAACCAAACAGAAAACAAGGACATCTCAAGGGAAACGTTGTTATTCTCATTGAAAATTCTGACAACCAAGACACGTTTATCACTGGAAAAAAGCTCGGAAACCAATCTTATTTTTCTTCAAAACTGCGAAATCTCCACACTGTACAGTTACACGAATGGGATTGATACTTACAAAATTTGTAAATTCACTATCATTGATATTCTTGGTTTAACAGAAACTTACATAGTAATTTAACGGTTTACGTTTATCTACAAGCAAATTAAATACAAACTTTGAAAACTTAAAGTTTTAACATTTTATCGGAACATTTATAACTCTTCTTTAAATTTAAGAGACTAAGGCTTGAGCTCAACAATTCATAAGCATTTTTTTCATGTTTTTTAATTATTTCCTTTTATGCAACATTTACTTATCACGACATATAATGTTAAAACTTGAATAAAATATTAAACCAAAAGTAATGACATGCTTGTTTACATATTTTTCACTCATTTAAATGTAACAGCTATTATACATTAAATGCTCATTTCGGTAATGATTGTGTGTTTGTTTATATTGTTTCTAATATAGCTATAAGTGTATTAACTGTCACAATATACGTCCAACAATCCATAGTTGTTACATTAAGATTTACATGCGACATTTTTTACTGAAACGCTGGATCTACCTGAACTTCTTCAATTTCCACTTGGATCAATGGTATATGGGTATTTTGCCCTGGAACGTCAGGTTCTCTTTGACCTCTTCCTCCTTCCTGAACTTATTTTTGACTGTTTGTATATTTGGTCCTTCTCAGGGCAATGTCCATGTATATGGCTCTTATACAGATTTAACTATTTCTATTATTCATAGTATGTCAAGTTAGCTGGTGGCAATTTTTTTTTTTTAAATACATAAATATGTAAACTATAAATATTAATATTTAAAGTTTAAATACATACATATTTTAACTTTAATTTATTTATCTTTATATTTAAAATATATGTTAATTGGGGAGAGATATTTAGGACTTTCTTCATCATGTATGAGGTACCTGTCTAGTTCGCATAGTAATTCATTTTTCATCCAGTTTTTATTAAAGTACCTAATTGTAATATGTAGGAGTCTATCTGGTATGGTTGGTATGTTCGAGTATTTATGAATGAATTTAGATTATATTGATCTTGGGACTCTGTATGCAGTTATGAGAAGTGTGTTTTGGATTGTTTGTAGTTTAGTTTTGATTATTTTATTACTTACAGTTATCCATGCTGGAGCTGCATAGTCTATTACTGGTCTAATATATGTTTTGTATATTTTCAATATGTTATCTGTAGATGCTCCACTGTTTTTACCAGTTAGACTCCTTGCATAGTTGGTTCTTCCCCAGATTTTATTTTTAATTTCGTTTACGTGATTGATCCAAGTTAATTTTGAATCATAAGTCAGACCTAAAAATTTTGCTGATGGGGCAATCTGGAGTAGAGTGCCATTCATATATATTTCTGGCTGTTGTTTTTTGTTTTGTCGATTTCGTAAAGACTACGAACTGTGTTTTTGCTGTGTTTATTTTAATTCTATATTTTTCACAGTATTCACTACTTCTATTTAATTGTGGTTGTATGTTTGTAGCTGCTATCGTGGGTGTTGCAGCACTTTTCCAGATTGCCACATCATCTGCGAACTGCGATGAGAATCCATAATTTGGATCCTTCAGTGGCATATTGTTTACATACATGATGAAGAGTATAGGGCTAACCACCCCTCCCTGTGGGACACCAGCTTGTGGAGTAAAGTATTCGGAAAAAGTTCCTTCTACATTTACTCTACATTTTCTGTTTTCCAAAAAGTTAGATAACCAGCGAATAATTCCTCGCGGTAGTTCTATCTCATTCATTCGGAACCTTAGACCGTCGTGCCAAACGGTGTCGAATGCTTTCTCGATATCGAGGAAGCAAGCGACTGTACATTCATTTTTGTTGAAACTATCTATTATGGTTT
The DNA here is from genome assembly GCA_011833715.1 of Carcinoscorpius rotundicauda. Classification (NCBI taxonomy): domain Eukaryota; kingdom Metazoa; phylum Arthropoda; class Merostomata; order Xiphosura; family Limulidae; genus Carcinoscorpius; species Carcinoscorpius rotundicauda. The sequence continues at coordinate 89,407,534 of CM022397.1, forward strand.
CGGTTAATCTTATTAAATGGTCTGTCGTTTATCTAAATTTTCTGAATCCATTCTGTTCTTCTGGTAATTTTGATGTTATCTCCAAGAATGTGGAGAGTCTATTACTTATTATCCTTTCAAGAATTTTGCCTACACAGCTGGTCAGGCTGATTGGTCGGTAGCTATTTGGTTTATTCGCTGGTTTTCCTTCCTTATGGAACATTAAAATATTTGCTAGCTTCCAAGAAACTGGGATATATCCTGAGGATAGTGATAAGTTAAATAGTGAATTTAGGTGGTCAAACAATTTCGGAGTGCCCTTTTTTAGGAGAATAGCTTGTATTTCATCTTCTCCTGGTGCTTTGTTTTTGGTATTTTTTATTGCTTCTAGTAATTCTTGAAGGGATATTTCTTTTGTTAGTAATGTGCTTTCATAATCAGTGTTGGATCTTGTATTTGTATCAGTTATGTTTACTGGAAATATTGGTTCATATTGATGTTTATTATTTGCTATGTAATTAGTAACTATATTGTAGAAATTTGTATTCATATTTGGATCTGTGTGAGTTTTAAATGTATTTTGGAGTTGATCTTTAAAAGCTTCGGCTATTTCTTTATTTGTGTGTGCAGTGGTGTTATTATGTTCAAGTGGAGGATATTTCTTTGTGTTTGTGTTTTCATTTGTGAGTCTTTTAAGATGTGACCAGAATTTTTTCGGGTCAGTTATGTGGGAAAAGATGTTATTAAGTAAAGTTATATCTAATTGTTTATTAGGTGAGCAGTAAATTCCTGCTACGGTTATTTTAGTTTTATTCTTTTGGAGGATATCTACAGTAACAGGTTCATTGCTACTGTTTAATTTGATTTCTACTACTGATAAATCGACTTTGTGGAGCAGCATAATGCCTCTGTTTTCATCATTTTTTATTTTTTGTTTTTTCTAATTGTTGAATAATACGGTATTTTAAATCTATTATTATTGTATGTTAGAGTTTCACTTATTATTATAATCTGGAGGTTTATTTCTTCTATTAAGTCTTCGATCTCATGTTTCTTGGAAGCTATTGCACCTTGGATGTTGATATACACTACTGTGAACATTGTGCTGTGAGCATGTAACCTGTTAATGTAGTTATAATATAGGGTATGTGAGATGTGATGTGTTTTATGGAGATAGTGATCAGCAATTCTAAACAGTTAGTTGTCTGGTTTGGTTTGGTATATTCTGCTACAAATTCTGTTATTACGTTCTTGAAAACTGTTGAAAACAGGCTTGTTTTGTCTGTTGTGCTAATATTCGTTTCTTGTATAATGGTGTTGTTTTCTTTTGGTTTTTGTGTTAATGTGTTCTTGTTCTATGTATTAGTGTTCTGTACTTGTTGTTTATGTGGTTCTTTTCCTTTTAACATTTCTGCATACGTGGTTTTTGTTGTTTTATTGAGTTCTGTTGATGTGTTTGTTTTAGGTAAACTGTTTGTTTTCGGTTGATTCTGTTCAGTTAGTGTGTTTGTTTTAGGTAAGCTGTTTGTTTTCAGTTGATTTTGTTCTGTTGGTGTTCTGATCTGATAAATACGTTGCTTTATTTGTTTATATTTTTCACAACCTTTATAATTTGCAGTGTGGGTTTGACCACAGTTATAACATTTAGGCGTTTCCTTTTCTTTTTTGCATTGGTTGATATGGTGTTCCCCGCCACATCCGCAACACCTTGGTGATGCTAAGCAGGCTGCTGAAACACGTCCATATCTTTGGCAGTTGTAACACTGTGTTACAACAATTCCCGGAGTTTTCAATTGCTCAACTTGGTATTTTTGATACCAGAGTATTATTCCGTTATTTATTAAGTTTTCGATGTCGTAAGTGTCGTCTATGTCTATTCTGATTAGATTAGTGGGTGTCTGTGTTTTCTTGGATGTTATTCTTTCAATTTTAGTGTATGGTATGTTCTGTTCATCCAGTGCTTGTTTGACCAATTCCAGGTCAATCGTCTGATGAACCCCTCTTACCGCAATGGCTTTTGGTTGTGGCTTACTTCCTGGAAGGTGGATCTTAATGTTTCCAGGTTTAAAGGCATCTGTTGGCCATTCTTTGAGTAGTCTGTTAAGATCGACTACATCTTGTCCTTGTATAAGGACACCGCCTCTGGGCAAACGCTTAATGTTAACTATATTAACACTAGGTTTACATTTTTTCACCTCTGTGGCAAGCAGGGGTTGATTATACTGACCCGGAATGCCTTCTATGATTACCGCGTATTGTGGTGGTTTTGTCTTTTGGACTATGCTATTATTGGTTGTCTGTTTGTTTTTTTTTAGTTTCTTTTTGAAACGACAGTGATAAAGCCTTCCTCTGAGACTTGCTCACTGTCGGTGCTATTTTTATCTGTGTTATGAGGAGTTATATCAACATCCTTGGCGTTATTTTCAGTTATATTGGATCTTAAACCTACTTTACTTGCAGGGGTAGCTACCTCTACCTCAGTATTAGTAGCCACCACTGCTTCTTCTTCGTATTCTGAGTTTTCCGAAGATTTAATAATTTTTATTAACTTTCTCTTAGCTTTACTTTTTTTTTATAACGTTTTTGTTAGTTTTCTTAACCGTACTTAATTCCTTTTTTGCTAGACTACACAGACCTAGCAATGGGGAATTATTATTGTTATTGCCACCAGTATTACTTCACTTACCTATGATCATCTTTTGTTGAGCCGTAACGGCTTTTCCCGCCATTTCTGTTCTAGGTCTCACTTGTCTTGTTGTAGAGATCTTTGCGGTTTCCCGCTCTGTTGCCTCTGACTTGAGCTGTACTCTGAGTGAGGTATTTGGTCTGTGTGCTGTTTTAATAAGAAAAAAAAAGATACAAGTTATTCTTCTTATACTTTGAATGGAATTACAAGCCTAAACTGCCTTTTTTACGGTTTGTTTGTTTGTTTGTTTTGGAATTTCGCACAAAGCTACTCGAGGGCTATCTGTGCTAGCCGTCCCTAATTTAGCAGTGTAAGACTAGAGGGAAGGCAGCTAGTCATCACCACCCACCGCCAACTATTGGGCTGCTCTTTTACCAACGAATAGTGGGATTGACCGTCACATTATACACCCCCACGGCTGGGAGGGTAAGCATGTTTAGCGCGACGCGGGCGCGAACCCGCGACCCTCGGATTTACGGAGCTAGATAGAACACGTCTGCTTTATCTCGTTCCACGGCGCATTCTTCAATTTCCACGTTTTATGTGTTTCACAAATTTGATTACTACGCTTAAGTCACGTATTGGTTCTTCAATTATTACATTGTTGTCACTTTGTAACATTTATAATTTTCTTGTGCTTTGTTTACATATAAGATTACGCATTACTCATACAACATTTTCAGTAGAATTATTGTGATATGCATATGGAATATTCTGTTCTTATCCTACAGTTTATTTTTATCGTTTTGAAATGGTACTCGGTGATTAAAGTGTAGCACTGTTACGATATAATTTCCATGTACCATTTTCGGTTATTAAAGTATTATTGACATGTGTCATCTTTCATAGTGACCTGTAACTATTAGAGGTTGCGTCAACACTGATTGTTACAGTTTATGCCTGGGTTCAATAAACTAAAAGTTGAAACACATTTTTACTTCATGTCCATCAGATGTGCTAGAACTCTGAATAAAGATAGCTTAACTGACTATCAACCATGGTGTTACGTGTTTTTTTATGCTTTACGTTTTTCGTAGACTAAACGCAACAGAAAGACACAGATAACAGCTTGTTTAATTTATTACAATAAGCTATTATATATATGACAGATATAACATAAATTATATAACAACAATGACAGATATTAAGTTTAAACCTTCAAAATTAATTACAACACAAAATGGTACTGGCCTGTATCTAATATAATGATCTAGAATGAAAGTCCAAAAGTTCAGATCAGAAATCCAAAATTCCGGTCTAGGGTGTGAATTTGGTCCCACGAAGAAATACCGAACTTTGAATGGAGAATGACGAAGTTCATTTTACGGTGCTTCTTGAAGAACGTCTCAAACTTGCCGACCCTCAGCACAACCAGTAATTCGAATGAATCGCAAAGATTGACGAGACAAAATCACAGCCTCCGCAGATCCAGCTCCGATCACAAATCCAAGTTGAATAAAATCACAGCAAACACTTAAACTTTCTCAAACGAATGACTGACTCTTCTTCTTTTCCTCGAATAAAAACTAATGACTCTCCCTTTCTTTCTTGCGTCTTCGTCTGTTTATATATTTGTAGGCCTTTTCTCGAACCATCGCGTAATTTCCACAGAGCTCCAGAGCAATCCGCGCATGTCCGTTCTTACACGAGACTCAACGTCTAGACACTAGGTCGTCAACATTTCATTTACATACATATGATTGGTCTACCTAATTCTAGAAAATTCTAAATGTTATTTTAAATGAATAACAACATATTTTACTGTTCAAACTTTGAAACAATAATATAAATATGGAAATATAAATAATAGAAATGAAAATTTAAACACAACACGACATGTTGTCGTTTACAAAACATTTACATGACATTTACATAACACATGGTTAACTAGTCCACGTGTTTTACGTGCACGTATAGCGTGTCCTCTGCATAAGGAACAAGACTCTTTCCATCATCTGATAACGTGGAGACATGTTTTGATTTCTGGAAAAGGACTCCAGTCTTCCATTTGAAGTTCGTGTTTTCAAAATCAAGGTTTCCGTTAGATTATTGTAGATTGGGTGCATCTAGAAAGTCGATCAAAGTGTAAACAGGCAACTATACTTTCAATGTGTTTTTGTAGGACTACACACAACTTGATGCAGCATTTTGCAACTGGGCAACATTCTTTGAGTGTAAGTTAATAATCAATTAGAACTTTTTTATCATCAGTTTTACTATCATCATATTCAATACACGTGATCTGCCTGTAACTTTGTTGTTGTTCTAGTGGCTGGAGTCGAAGATATTCTCTTTTCGTGGTTGTTTGTTTTTAATTAATTTGCCCTGAAAGAAAATGTAGGACAAAAACTTAATACGTACAATTCATCACATGATAAAACGAATATTTTATTAGTTTAAGAAAGAAATGTTAAAACTAAACCGTCCTTTCACTTTTAAATCCCATGTAGAATATCCACAATCACGAAAACATCAGATTTTTACTCTCTCATGAACTACATTTTTCAGGAAAACAATTTCAACTAATAGCAGTACTGATGCATAGTGCAGAATAATTCTAATATTTTAACTACCAAAGATTGCTATCGTGCTATTAAACAGAGAAGGATAGATTCAGAAAATCATATGCTTCATTATAAAGTGATTATTTCTAATAATTTTTATATTTGATAAAATATTAATTTCACTATTTTAAGAGAATTATTAGAAATATTGGACAAATCTAATAACTGTAAAAGAGGGAGCTTCTATTTTATTGATAAACTGCCTGATCAGAAAATATCAGTTGATAAATAATTATAATTTTTGTTTGAATTTCACGCTAAGCAAAACGAGGGCTATTTCTGCAAGCCGTCCTTAATATAGCAGTTAAAGACCCACTGAAGATTGTAGGACTACTATTTTAAGAACAAATTGTGGGATTGACCCTGACTTTATAGCATTATCTACCGACACCAAAGGGCGAGTATGTATGACGTTGATTTGACCATGTGACCCTCAGATTATGGGATCAGCGTCCGAACCACCTGGCCAATTAATAAATTTTAAAAAAATTGCAAAATGTCGTCCAATTTGATAATACAAAAATATATGATTGTGTTTACAACAAAAAATCATGTAATCCACTTTCTAAGAAACGTTTATCGTTTATACTTAAATAATTAAGTTGCTCCCTTACCTTCAGTCCAAACATAATCATATTTAAATAATGACGTATTCTACTTACCTTAAAAAAAATTATCTTCCTATTATGCTTCAAAATTTGAATTGTATTTTTGACTGGTATAGTTATCAAACAAAAATTCTATGAAGCTTCTTTATTTTGTATTTCATATGATTATTTTTCTTTTAGATTTAATTTGCACATCTAGTTATATCAAAGACTATTAACGAAGAATAATATTGATAAGTTTCAAATATTTTAAGTACTAATTTATTCTAATACTCGAGTCATCATTCAAAAGTATCATCTAATCTATTTAGTACAGGGTCCCCCAGTGGTGCCCCCCGCTAGTACAGCGGTATGTCTCCGGATTTACAACGCTAAAATCAGGGGTTCGAGTCCCCTCGGTGGGCTGAGCAGATAGCCCTTTGTGGCTTTGCTGAACACAGAACCGAACCCCCAGTGGCTCAGCGGTATGTCTGCGGACTTACACCCTAAAATCCGGGTTTCGATACCCATGGTATGCAGAGCACAGATAGTCCATTGTGTAGCTTTGTGCTTAATTCAACAACAACAAAAATTTAGTACAGGTTCTAAATATATCTAGGTATTTATGTAAACTATACAATATACTATAGAAAATAAATCATTTTTCAGAGTGAAAAACTATTCAAATAACAAACTCTTAGAAATGAAGTTTTATTCCATTTTATTTTTCTTAACCTTAGATACTTTTTATTATTTATCCACAAATGTATAACTCACATCAGGCAAAAAAAAATCAAGTTTAACAGAATGTTCACGCGCTTTCGTAAAGTGCATGTTTTTTAGTTGACTAACACAAAAGCTGAGTTCGATTTTTAATTTATCGTTTCTTTCTTGACCGAAAGAACACGTACTGGTGTTAGCGTACCTGGAGAGTTCATTATTCGCGTCCAGCTGTGAAAACATTTCTATCACACTTCAGGAAAATAAATCCACTACAAGAGCCACAGTAAAATTCCAATATTTGTGAAACAATTGCCAATGAATACCTTTTTCTGGGTATCTTTTCTCTAGTTCAAAATAAAAGACTGCTGAGTTCACAATGTCCTTGCTCAGCTTTACTCCAAAATATGGAAACAAACAAAAATGCCTTCACTACGTTTTTAGGAGCCTAAAAACACATACCAAAGATTATTTATAATACTTTTCGTGGTGACACCATTGGATTTTATGTTTCATCAACCACTTCATTGTAACTTTGGCTTCACAAAAAGAAATATTCGAGGTTATTTCACTTTATTTATAAGAGAGCTTCTCTTTTCATTAAGCACGTTTTTCATAAACTAAAAATTGTGACGGAGATATAATTAAGAAGTGTCTTTGAGGTCTTATGAGAATCCATGTTAAAATCCGTTTCTAAGAATCGATTCTGCACATTAAGCTCTAATCTAACTGCAATTAATATACTAATAAACGTAAATAACAATAAATATATATTTTATTAATTTCTTCAGCACCTTTATTTTATACAATGTGTAACCAAAGTTCATCGTTTTTATATCTTCTTAATGACAAAAATATCCACTTGTAGAGAAAAATATATCCACTGCTGGCAAGAATCTTAAGGCTAATGAGCATAAAGAAAAAATATGCATTTTTCGTTGTTAGATTCAATCACTTATTTGAGTATAGCTTCGAAATATGAAAATAAGAAAAGGAAAAAGAAACATTTTTAGCATTTAATAGGGAAAATATGCACACTATGAAATAAGCCTAAATACCAGCTGGTCAAACGTTTAAGACCATACCAAAAAGAAGTCCTAAACATGGTAGGAAATGCCCAACAAGAAGTCTCAGTAGTGAGTTGCACAGCCGTCATTGCGAATGACTTCAAACATTCGCTTTGGCATGATCGACAGATGCGTTTACAGAAGGCTCACTGGAATGTTATTCCAATGGTGAAGATGGCTTCACGAAGATCATGCACTGTTTGAAAATGACGTCCATTTCTATCGACTTTCTTTGCCATCCATCCCAAACATTTTTAATGGGGTTCAGTTAGAGCGAACACGCTGGATAGTCCAAAAAAAACGCGTTATTCGCCATAAAAAGTCCTTTGCCCTGCAGGATTCCAACGTTGTCCTGCTGAAAGATCCAGTCATTTCCACACAAACGAGGGTATTCAGTCAATAAGGATGCTCTCCTCCAACATGCCAATGTGGCCAGCTGCTGTTTGACGCCCCTGTATAACTCGAAGCTCCATTGTTCCATAAAAGGATTTCTTCCTTCTCCAGATCATGATAGAACTTCCTCCACTGTGTAGTGTAGAAAATGTCTCCGACGGGATATCCTTATCGTGCCAGTAACGTTTAAAGCCATCTGGGCCATCCAGGTTATATTTTTTTCTCATCAGAGAACAAAACCTTTGTCAACTTTTCTACGTCACATTTTTGGTGCTTCTCAGCAAAGATTAACCGGGCTGTTTCGTGGTGTGGAAGGAGGCGTGGCCTTTGAAGACGTTTATGGTTTTTAAAGCCTTTCTCTTGTAGATGCCGTCTTATTGTTCTTGAGCTGCGTTCTGCGTTCATAAGAACCTTAATCTAGTTCGATGATTGGCTGTTCACATATGAATGTTGTTTCACCATATCATTCGATGTTGTTGATGTGACCACTGATAGGAGTGCTAATGCAGTTAGGGAGAAATTTAAACTTTTTGTGTCTGTTGGTTCTGTAATTTCACAAATAATACTGCTAATCCCATACCTATACGTATTTTACTTGTTGCTGGAGCAACTGAATCACTATTGTTAGAGGGTATATTCACTTTATATTCGAGTTCTGCCATTGCTGTTATTACCAAGGGTGTTGAAACTGGCGTTAATAATGTTCCTCTCATGACATTTATTTAACATACGACCTTGTTTCGGGACCAGGTGTGGTTGAAGTGAGACCTAGCCTTCCAGTTAATAGTGTGTCATTTTTGTTGGGAAACGATTTGGCGAGGTGAAAATTCATTGCCAAACTCAATATGGTTAGTGAGCCAATCATTATTTCACATAAAGATGATGTTGTTGTTTAGAAGAATCCATAAGTTTTCCCTCATGTGCAGTGAATTGAACTTAGGTGAAGAAATTAAGCCTAAAAGAAATGACAGATACTTCTTCAGAGGATGATATTATGGATTTTTCTCAGAAATTTTTGGACCCAATGAGATTCTTGTGAATAACTATCCTACTAACAATTCATCGGTAAGTGACAAGAATTAAAGTGAGGAATTTGATTCACCTGGTGAAGTTCTGTTTGTGAGAAGTAAACTGATCACTGAGCAGAGAAACGAATGTTTATCTCTTTATTATTTAAATAAGCGCTTCCAGAAGATGGGCAGAGGAAAGTTCCAAACGGATACTTTTTCAAAAATGGAGTGTTCATGATAAAATGCACATTACTAAATAAACCAGCTTCCGAGAACTGGGCTAATTTATCAAATAGTTTTTTTCCAAAAGCATATTGTTCTGATATATTGAAACTAGTCCATGAACTGTCCATGAGAAGTCATTTAAGAGTCAGCATGACGTGTGACAAAATTACGAGACATATCTTTTGACCAAAAATTAGGCAAGAGGTTTCCCGGTTTTGTAAAACTTTTGATACCTATCAGTTGGTCAGAAAACATAACCAGAAAATCCACAATGCTCCTTTGAAACCTGTCCCAACTCGCGAAAAACATCTAATTCATGTAATTATTGACTTTATTATGCCAGTAAGATAACATTTGTGTTTAGGCACATTCATGTGCTGTGTAAATTTAGTCTCATATGGTTATTTGTATTAATTGTCTTGATATTTGAAACTACAATTCTTTCACAATGCATTGTATTTAATATAAATATCTTTATGTATATTAGGTTAAAACTGTCTGACGCCAATTTTTAAATATCTAAGGAGGAAGGTGTAACGGATTCACCGTTGTACGTTTATTTTAATACCTCCACTTGTTTAAGCATATTTTCTTTTGCTTGTGACGTATATCATTCGCTGTGCATTGCGCATGTCACGCATATTCTCTGGATTTGTAGACGATTTGTGAGAACAATAACACTGGGGGACACTTTTTCAGTAACTTTGAGTTGCATTGGATATTTTAACTGATTCTGAAGGAGTTTTAGACGCTGATTTCAAATCTGAAATTAGTTTTTCTCTACAAGCTCTAGTTTGTATGCAATTTGAGGTTAATGAAATTGTACAAATGTGAACTTGCGTAAACCATGTATAAGCATTTTCACGTCCATATATATAGATAGCTTCTAATATTTTGATCATTCTTCTTTTCTTTCAGATCAAACATGGCTTCCAAAAATAGATATCATTGCAGAAACAAGCCTGATGCCTTCTGCTACACATGTGGATGCTACACACTCAATCGTCAGAGACGTAACATATCCTCGTTCGTCAAGCGTGCCTACAAGGCATGTTTTGAAGTTCATCTTGGTGATTAAGACAAGCAATGGGCTCCTTATGTTGTGTGCCACAATTGTGAGGAAATGCTTCGAGACTGGACCAAAGGAAAACGCAATGGTCTGCCTTTTGGTGTTCCAATGATTTGGCGCGAACCCACCAACCATGTAACTGACTGTTATTTCTGCATGGTAAACACAACGGGTGTTGGGAAGAAAAACCGACATAAAATTACGTATCCGAACATTCCCTCAGCTATTCGGCCTGCTCCGCACTCTGAAGAAGTTCCTGTTCCAGTTTTCAAAGGTTTGCCTTCATTGGACGATAAAGACATTGGACATGATACAAGCGAACAAGACAGTTGTGACAGTGAATTGTCAGAAAAGTGTACACAATCGGAGAACTGTTCTTCAGACACTGAACCTTTCCCCGTCACCAAGCCTCTTCCCCAGGCTGAACTGAATGATTTAGTGCGGGATTTAGGTCTTTCAAAGAAAGCAGCAGAGCTTTTGGCATCAAGATTACAAGGCAGAAATCTTGTTGATCACTCTGTTAAAGTATCATATTTCAGAAAGCGTGACCAGCTTTTTGTGACCTTCTTTTCAGAAGACAGGCAGTTTGTTTACTGCCATGACATCCAAGGGCTTCTCAAAGAACTGGGTGTACCTTACTATAGTACTGCTGAATGGAGACTCTTTTTAAACAGTTCAAAACGCAGTCTAAAGTGTGCTCTTTTACATAACTGGAATGTTTATGGAGCAGTACCTGTCGGTCACTCAGTGCATTTGCGGGAAGACTATGATGATATGAGAATGGTCGTGGACTTATTAAAATATCATGAGCACAATTGGATCATTTGTGTAGACTTAAAGATGATCAACTTTCTTCTTGGACAAGAGACAAGTTTCACCAAGTTTCCATGTTTCCTCTGTATGTGGGACAGCCGAGCACGAGACAGACATTGGGTCCAGAAGGACTGGCCTATTCGTGACACCCTTGAAGCAGGCATGCCAAATATCATACAAGACCCAATTGTAAGCAGAGATAAGATCATCTTTCCTCCTCTTCACATCAAATTAGGTTTGATGAAGCAATTTGTCAAGGCACTGGAAACCGAAGGTGAATGTTTCCAACACATCATCACAGCTTTACCAGGGTTATCATTTGAGGAGATCAAAGCAGGCGTGTTTGATGGCCCACAGATTTGAACCCTAATTCGTGATGATCAGTTTGTTGCTAAGATGACCGCTTTAGAAAAGGCAGCATGGTTATCCTTTGTGGCAGTCGTTCAGAACTTCCTTGGAAACAATAAGGCGGAGAACTACAGTGAACAGATTCTTGAACAACCTCACGAACTGCAAACAACAACAAGGGAACACCCTCATCCCAGTCCTTCGAGTGCTCGTGGCAGTAATTTCTAAGCAGTGATTTTTCTCAAAGGAATAGCCTCAGGTAAACGTGTAGAAGCACACATGATTGACAAGAGGTATTCATTTCCTGCTTTGCTTTTTGGCATTGGGCCAACACAGTCGATAATGACCCTTAAGAACGGTTCTTCAAAGGCAGGAATAGGCTGCAGTGGTGCTTTGGGAATTCCCTGATTTGGTTTTCTAGTCATTTGGCAAGAATGGTATGTCATACAATAGTCAACAACATCTTGGCGCATCTTTGGCCAATAGAAATGTCGTCGGATACGATCTAGGGTCTTTATTACACCTAAGTGTCCTGACAACACATGATCATGAGCAAGACTAAGAATATCATTCCGATAGCATTTTGGAATGACGATTTGGGGAATAACATTCCACTCTTCATCAGCAGCAACGTCAGGAGGTCTGTATTTTCTCCTTAACACACCTGATTTCTGGTAGTAACAAACAGGGACAGTTCCTATTTAATTTTCATCAACGGCCAGTTGTAAAAGAGAACGAGTTTCAGGATCATTGTCCTGTTCCTCAACAAGTTTGTTTCGATGAAGAGAGTTCAAAAATGACTTGGAGTCATCAATAGAACTTAAAGATGATTCAGAAATCTCATCGAAGTGAGACATGAACGTATCAGATAAAGGGAAATTATCTTTGGACTCCTGAGAACGAGTAACAGCACAGGCGGGGAAAACATGAGGAAACTCTTCAACGAGTTGCTCTTCAACTTGGATTTGTGACTGGAGCTAGATCTACAAAAGCTGTGATTTTATTTCGTCAATCTTTACGATTCTTTACGAATTAGTGGTTATACTGAAGGTCAACACGTATAGGACTGTTTAGGGGAGACCGTGACAAGTTTGAAGACGACAAATTTGAGACATTCATCGAAAACACCGTAAAAAGAACTTCGTCAAATTTATTGAACTGTGAATTGTTTCTGGACTTCTCCATTCAAACTTCGGAATTTCTTCGTGGGACCAAATTCACACCCTAGACTGGAATTTTGGATTTCTGATCTGGACTTTTAAACTTTCATTCTAGATCATTATATAGGACACAGGCCAGTACCATTTTGTATTGTAATTAATTTTGAAGATTGAAACTGAATATCTGTCATTGATATTATATAATTTATTTTATATCTGTCACATATATAATAGTTTATTGTAATAAATTATATAAGCTGTTATCTGTGTCTTTCTGTTGCGTTTAGTCCATAAAAACATAAAAATGCAACAGAAAATTGGGTGCTCGTCCGGGATAGATCAAACAATTTAATTCTATTCAAAATTAGATTTATATTCTATACAGATCGACAGCTTGTATATTCAAAATGGCATTCCAACTCGAAAATTTTATAGACAAATTTAATCTGAATCCCTCTTTCGAATTGATCAGTGAATTAAAAAAAATCTGAATTGCTTGATGTTGGAAAACATTTCAATTTGGAAGTGAAGCAAGCAATGAACAAAGCAGATATCAAACGAATTGTTATTGAACATTTGGTCAGGCAAAAAGTTTTGCCTCAAAAAGTTGTAAAACAATTACCTGCCGCTCATTTTGACCCATATTTTGAATTAAAAAGAATGGAAATGGAAATGAAATTTCGTTTAGAAATTGAAAGGAAACGTCTTGAAGCAGAAAAAAAAAACGTATTGAGGCAGAACAGGAAAACAAACGCCTTGTTCTTGAGGCAGAACAAGAAAACAAACGCCTTGATGCCGAAATACAAAAAGAACGCGTTAAAGCTGATAAGGAAATCAGTATGAGAAAGGCACAGACGGAAGAAAAGGTTGTCCAAATGCGGTTGGATAATTTTGATGCTTCCAAACAAATTCGTTTAGTGCCTCCATTCAATGAGAAGGCTGTAGATAAATATTTTCTGTAATTTGAAAAATTGGCTCTTAGGCTAAAATTGCCTACCGAATATTGGACAATATTACTTCAGAGTGTTCTCAAAGGTAAAGCTCAGGAAGTATTTTCCAAACTCACGGCCGAGCAGAGTTATGATTACGAGCACGTCAAAAAATGCATTTTGAATGCTTATGAATTGGTACCAGAGGCATACAGACAAAAATTTTGTGGTTACAAAAAGTTTGACAGCCAAACTTATGTTGAATTTGCTCGTGAAAAAGAAACTCTGTTCGACAGGTGGTGTGATTCCAAAGAAATTAAAGATGATTACACAAAACTCAGAGAACTCATGTTAGTTGAAGAGTTTAAAAGATGTATTCCCATAGAGCTCAAAACTTACGTTGATGAACAAAAAGCTTCCAAAATTCATGATGCTGCTGTCTTGGCAGACGAGTATGCTTTGACTCACAAAGATTTGTCATACAAAAGCAAAACAAATCACACAGCAAAGAAACCCAATGACTCATTCAAATATTATGCAAATGTCGACAGAGACAAAAAAGAGCAAACTTCTGATTCTCAAACAAAGACTTCATCTTATTCTCAAAGCTTGTCATCTACCAAAAACGTGTCATTCTCATCCAAAACATGTGCTTATTGTAAGAAACCTGGCCATCTGATTTCTGAGTGCTATAAGATCAAAAACAAGCCATCACCCCATAGTTTCATTTCGCCCTCGTTGGATACATCATTGGTTCCCAATGATTTTGACCTTGTCCAGTCCACTGTGGATCCCAAGTCCAATATTCTTGATTTACCTGAAGATCTTGTTGAGGACAAATTTAAGCCTTTCATCACTGAAGGTTTTGTTTCTTTTGTTGGCGATTCACATCTACAACCAATTAAGATCCTGTGGGATACTGGAGCTTTTCAGAGTTTGATTTTGGAAAGTGTACTTCCGTTTTCTGAAAAGTCATCCGTTGGGGCCAATGGTCTGGTGTCTGTACGAGAGTGTTATATATAAGGCGTTATGTACATACGTTGTTATTCATGTAGAAATTTCTAGAATTAGATAGATCAATCATTTGTATTGGCCTGGTGTCTGTACGAGGTGAATCGAGATTACTCTGGAATTCTGGGAAGTTACACGATTGTCCGAGAACACAGTAGGCATACTAGTATATAAACAGACGGCGATGCGAGGAAAGTCAGTCATTAGTTTTTATTCGATTCAAGAGGTTGTAAATTGTAAATTATTTAATACTTAAAACTGCAGACAATGGGCAAAATTTAATGTACTGTAAGTAAAACGTTGTAACGGGAGGAAAGTTACATCTTTGTTTTGCAGAAACAGATGTACAGGAAATATTTTGATATCTAACATCAAATATTAAGATATTTTGTTATTGAGTTTTTATACATTTTTAAAACATATGTACATAACAAACCGATAACTGAAAGTTTATATTCACATATGCCGTTCTGATATCGACATATTCCGATAGTACTTTATCTAATTCAAGAACAAGATGTTCTTCAACGTATGATAATTCCCTCTTATATCCACCAACACTGTTTTCACATGTACGGTTATATATACGAACAACCCTTGCCCTTCATTATACACCTCTCTGATCCTCAACCGTGGATATAACACATACAAGTCAGTCAGTATACGATGGCTATATTTTATTGGGGAATAAAAAAGGATTAACAATAGATATATCCTAAATGATTCAGAAAAACAAATTCTTAATTGAAGGATAGATGTATTTTGTATGGAACGAAACAATCTCTATGAGTTTAGTGAGTGTTAACTATCACGGATGTCGGCCAGTTGACGTATGTAACATATCTTAAAGATTATTGTACATTAATGCGTGTTCCAGCCAAAATTATTACAAATGTTACACTTATAAATGATGGAGTTATTACTCCCAACTGAAAGCGCAAACATGAATATTTCCTCAGAGTGACTACAAGAACATCTTTGCAGCTGACTCACCACTTCTCACTCTTGACTGAAATTCCACAACACATTTGAAAGTTAGGTCTGCCTATATTGTGGTATAGTATCGTTCATATATCAGTTGGAACTAACGATCCGCCTCCAGGATAATTTAGTACATTTTACAGATGAACTTGATGAAGATCGCATCTCATCGTGGGTCGATGGTGGACTGAGAAACTGCGCATATCAAAGTATTGAATAGAAAAACCTAAACTTTTCATCAGTGAAGTATATGGTCCTGAATATGTTTCATATTGAAGTACAATCTACAATTCTTACAAATTCATCCCTTAAACAGCAGCCATCATCAACTGATCCTGTTTCCTAAAACATTCCCATTGTTTAAGGGTTAAATAGAATATATTAAAACTATAAGACACTCCTAATAATCATTCGAGAATTAAACTATATCTGTTGTCTAATTAACATCAAATTTCATATCCTTCAAGTCTATAACACGCCACCTTATGATTACTGTATGGCAGCATCTTTCAAAAGATAAAAGGGGCTTGCGAGCGGAAAGGGGATGCATAAAAAAGACCGAAAAACGTTCAAATATAAAATGTTCCTTTTCTGTTTTACAGGTCCAACAGGATCTGTGCAAGGTGATAATAATTTTCCCTAGTTACTGAATGACAATTATAGGTCCTTTTCAGACCATCGAATCTTCAAGAAAAATGTTACGGTTACACATTTAATGTTTTATATCTGTGGTCGACTTAGTTTTCAAGTTAAATTAATGCACGGATATAAGTCGTTATAAATTTAGCAGTTTTTAACATGAAGAGAAATACAGTATTTATTCTAATTTATCAAACAAGGCAGATATATGAGCTTTCTAATTTTTATAAACATTTAACTTTCGTTAAAAATAAAGGCAGCTGCATAGTAACGCTATTAATAAAAGTGATGACAAAACTGCAAAAATATTCATTGAAATTACTAAAGATGACATTCTCAATTATAAAAACAATTTGAATATTACGCCATAATTTTCTGTGGTTTACCTAATATTTGTAAAGAAGGAGTTTCTTTACGACCTGTTGTTTTCGATAATTGAGTTTTCAGCCATACTTTACTGGGCTTTAATTGAATTTTTAAAATGTTTACTATCATTGAATCTGTATAAATAAATGTCAGTATCTGTGTATGCGTGTGTTTCTTATACGTCTCCACGTTTCTTGTTCAAATAACACACAATTTAACACATTGATATAGCTATATTTGTTATTCGTCTGCAAACCATTAACTAGATAATCAGACCAACATCGTGCAATTCCATCTTTTACAAATGCTAATAGTTATCTTTAGTGTTTCAGGACAGTGTTTTCTGTGTATTATCTGTTCTTAGTTGTATCATTTAATTGCATGAAAGCATTACTGATTGTATCGATACCTTAAGTAATCAAAAAGTAAGCTTAAGTTTCATGACAGTTGACATCAAAAAAGAGAAGACCCAGAAGACCCAGGCAAATATCATAGTCTTTATTTTTCTTGAGTATGTTTTATTTATTACTTATATCAGTGAGAAATATGTAAAAAAATAATAACTTATCAGTAAAGTAATTCTTTTTAACATGATATGCTTGTATGGGTTATTTAATTTTTAGGTTTTGGTTCCAGTTTCTGATCTTTTGTGAAAACAATTTTGTGAGGGCTGTTAACGTGTTTAATTTGATTATTTTTTTTTTCGGTTTCTGTACAGTAAGTTTATGTTCGCTCTGGCAACGTTTCAGTTAGTGTTGATTTTGCAGCTCTACCAATAACAAATTTGTTTCGGTTTTCACCATTTTCAATAACAATGAAAACGTTTCTCTGATGATTTTCTGGTTTACTTCCAAACCTTATAGTAATAATTTTGTCAACATTGTGGAAAAGTCTAGTTGAGGGAGGCCTGATGTTGCTTGACACCTCCCTCTGGATACAATCAATGTTTTTTGTTTCTTTTGAAGCTGGTGTTTCTGTCTGAAGATGTAAATCATAATTAGTGAGGCAACAATCATCAATCGGAAAAAAAAGTTTTAATAACAATAATCAGTAAATAAACATTTTAAAAACATTTATGTAACAATCATTTTACAATAATATGAGTAAAACCAAATAAGTTTATATGAAAATTGTAAGTTGTGAAATTGGTTTCAGATATCTGATAAACGTTTTCTCGAAACTACGAAATACATCTCAAGCATTGTCCCAAATAGTGAGGAAGGTAATAAAGAGCAGACAATAGCTTTAAATACTGTTTTACATTTATGTTTTGTAAGTTCACAAATACTAACTTGCGAAACAAGATAAAACTACTGTTATAAATAAATGTTAGTTGTTCTCCTCATTTCATTGTTATATAAATTAAACATGAAAAGTTATGTAATCTGAACTACAAATGATTCTAAAGAGGTAGAGTTTTCAAACTGTCTTATCACAGTTGTAACACTGATGTCACGGAGTTTATAGTACTTTAAAATGTTCAATAATCTTAGAAAAGTCCATAAGAAAACAATTAGATATTTCACTAAATGTCTGTCGGACCAGTGAAATTTGGCTGACTATAAAAACCAAACACTGTTATAAAATGTATCAAGGTGTTTTTCACAAGATATGTGGAATCACTTGTCACAGAATGTTACAAATACACTGGTACCAAACTAAGAATAATAAAATCCACATTTTCAGTAAGTTACCGTTATCTAACGATTCGCAGCAATTATGTGATAACTGTTAAAAACAGATTCAGATGTTCGTAGCTTCAACAGAAAGTCATTTTAGTGTATGTTCGGTTAATAAACTCATGAAGTTTGGCAATATTAACAAGACATGGTAATTTTTAGTTGCAGTAAGACACAAAATAACTCACTTTTATATCAGTAGTGGAAGTATGTGTGGTAATGAAAATTCACGAACGGACACCCTGACCTGTATGTTTTTCAGATGTCATTAAGGCTACACATAATAGCAATGGAAATACCTTTTACACTATGTTTACGTTTGGTTCTGGCTTCAGCTAAATGGATGATTCCAAAACATCTAATTCCCTGGGGGTGATCTATTTAGTTACAAGCTCCTGGTCTTCCAGCTTTGTATAAGCAAAAACACCACAAGACCCGAGAATGCGGATTTTTAGAGCTTTCCATTTTCCCCGGGCTTTTTCATTTATGTTGCAGATACAACAAAGAACGCTAAACAATAATAATAATAAATAAAAAATAAATGAGAAATAAAAACGCGATTTACTTTTTTCAGTTTTCTATATAAACAATATCATTAAAGATTAACTCTAAATGGTTGTCTTTTTTGTTGGTTTTTTCGTAAGTGAACAGATCTGTAAAAACACTTGATAAATCACCATATAGAAATTTCGTAAGAAGTGTTAACTATAATTGAAAAGGTATTATGACCTCATTTGTAGGGTGAATTAAACATATTTAGCTTCACAAGGTTCATATTAGTGTTTTCACAAATTAACTACCAAAGGGGCACTGAACACACTTGACATTTTCAAATATCCAGTCCTAATATTCAATTAAAAGATAATTGGGTATTGAGGTCAGATGCTCTCTCACCCCTGGTCCACATACTTTAAATATGAAGAACTGGAAGATAACATGTAACTTACCACAAAACAATGATACACATTGAAATTAGTGTTAGCTCTTCCAACCACCAAGGATATCTCACAACTGTAGGTTTGGAAGCCCAGGGGAAAGTAACCTTGAGAACCACTTCAGTTGGATCTTAAGAGAGAGAGTTGTTTTTAAAACCGTTTTACACATTGTATCGATTACATAAGACAGAAAGAAAACTTCAAATGTAACTTTATAATGACAGGAAAATGTATAATTCTTTAAATTAGTTTGTTTGTTTTGGAAATTCGCACAAAGCTACTCGAGGGCTATCTGTGCTAGCCGTCCCTAACTTTGCAGTGTAAGACTAGAGGGAAGGCAGCTAGTCATCACTACCCACCGCCAACTCTTGGGCTACTCTTTTACCAACGAATAGTGGGATTGACCGTCACATTATACACCCCCACGGCTGGGAGGGCGAGCATGTTTAGCGCGACGCGGGCGCGAACCCACGACCCTTGGATTACGAGTGCACGCCTTAACGCGCTCGGCCATGCCAGGCCTTCTTTAAACTAAAAATAATCTTGAGTTAACATATTAAACATTTTAATTAAATAAATGTGATATTTCTTACATTTATATTTTCACATTAAACATTGATAACAATCTTCACAATTTGACAACTGTATATATACATTTCTTTCTTTACACTTTAAACAAATAATTAGCTAAGAAAAATTACGACTGTTATATTATTTGAGCTCTTTACTAGTAGACAAATAGTACAGCTATGTAATAACAACAACTATATAGTTATATAACAGAAAATCAGCTAGGTTTTCCAATATATTTATCTTAATAGACAATACAACAAGAAACCAACTGACTTTCCATTCCAAACACACGTGATCACACTATATAAGAAAAACCTCGACGTTTTCTTTACGATAATTGACATATTATACAACTCAGTATAACACAGTGAGTTAAATCAACTTCGATTCACTTAACTTGTAAGAATATATAACACAAATTAAACAAACCGTCTTTCCGTTGACTACTTAATAAAGCCAGTTTGTTTAATCGCCATTCACTTACTGTATTAAGTTTTATAGTTAGCTTCTTAACTAATTATAGTACATTATTCTTTTATGCTACCGAATCGTATTCACTGAATGGTAGTTTCTGCGTTTTTATAACACTATCAACAATAGTAATTTTTGCAAATTTCTCTTTACTCTAAATTTCCCAGATAAAGAGCGATACCATTTTGACCACAAACACTGAACGTCGTACGTCACAACTCGTGATGTTTTTTCGCTTACTGGATAACAATTCTTTCCAATAGTTTTATTCAGAACTTACCAGACGGTGCTAGCGTTTTCATAATATAATGATATTATTACCTTATATTAAAACATTTGTTTTGTATATTAACAAATTACTTTATTTCATCTCAAAAACGACATTATGTACATAAAATAAACATATTTAACATAGATTTAAGTTATGTTTTGGAACATACACCGAAATATCTTTCGGTCTATTTAGTACTAATGTGACGCACACAGATGTGTGACCGAGATACCGTTATATTTGTTTGTTTTTCAATTTCGCGGATAGCTGAACGAGGGCTTTCAGCGCTAGCCGTTCCTAATTTTGAAATGATATACTGGAGGTAAGACAGCTATTCAATACTATTTGTTGTAAATGTTTGAGCTTACCTTTAAAAACGAGTAGTAGGATTTCCCAGTAAAATCAAAGCTTTTTAACGCATTAAAAACCAAGAAAGTTATGAGGAAGTGTCGTATTATAACAATCTGTTTGAACAAAAATAAACATCTTTAAAATGCTAAGGAAACAATAAAAGAAAACATTAAAACCCTTTTGTTTCATTACTTCTACAAAGATATTTGTTGTCAGCTCCTTCTTCTTCAGTAATTTCATCTCCGGGACAAGGCATACAGGCGTCAGCAGCAAATGATGCCACGTAAGTCCCTCCTGGACACGGCAGGCAGTGAGTTTGGAATCTATTGTCATAGTGACCAGGAGTACAGTGGAGATTCTCGGCTGGAACATACACTGGAGAAAACAACAGAGAGTTAATATTTTTGTTAGAACGTTTTGTGTCACCGTTGGAATTTTAAGGTTTCTCACAATGAACACGATGCACAAGTTATAATATTAATTATGACTCACTCTGTAAAATAACAGCATAAATGTTACTTTTCGTGAGAAAAATAAAACGTGTCGTGCTTCAAAACAGTTTCTTAACAGTGGACTTTTGTTTCTTTATGTACTTCCTAATGGAGTTAACTTATGAAACTAATCACACAAACTTGGAAATTTATGAAGTTACACACGATCTTTTTTTTTTTTCATTGGTACATTTGATTTCCGTTGGTGTTTCCCTTGAAAAATTCTTATTTGTCACAGTTAAACGTGAAACTGTTGTCACTGTTTATGTCAATATCAGGTATAAAAATATAGGTTCTTTTGGGAATATTACGTTGGTTAAATGTATCAGTGAATGATTTTGAGGTGTCTCGCAAACAACAAAACATCAAATAATATCCTTATATTGCACAAAATGCGTTCCGAGAAAATTTTCGATTTGAAGTTAATGCTTATTTTTTGTGGATTTATTAAGATAAATAATATTGTGATCTAACACTTTTCACTGTAAATTTAATGCATTGTTTATTCAAAATAAGTTCTTAAAAAACTTCGTAAATATGATTTGTATCTTTACAGTTCATAAGATTTTGCTTCAACATTCACAAGTTGAGTTCATTATATCAGAATAACTTTGGAGTCTCATCACTTCTCTCTACAGGTTTTCCTTAATCCATCTAGTCTCTGATCACAAAGAAATATATAATTACTACATCAGTCACGTGACTGGTATGTCTGTGTGTAGAGTAACATGCTTATCTATCTAATTACTCAGCGGTTAGAAGACTGAGGTATTTTTTTTACGTACCGTCGCCTGGGACACTTCAGCGGTTTTTATCTCTGACATTTGTGTTCGTACATCATATACATATTTTACAACGCATAAAGAAAAAATATTTTTGATTGCCTTACATTAGACCGACTAACGGGTTCTAGCATCAAAGAAGTATCCTAAAACAAGATTTTCGCACACCATTGACTTAAAATCGGTGATGAGCAAATTGAGAAAATGAGGCAGAAATATTTGGGAGCAAAAGTGACGTTAAACATAATTATTAGGATTCACTACTCTCCATCAAAACTCTATACTATTAAAGAAACATTTGTTTATGATAAGAACGAAAATATCTAATCTGAATAGATAAAAATAAAAGTAGAGCTAAGTTGTTTGTGTTTTCTTTTTGCAAAGCCACGTCGGGCTACTTGCTAAGCTCACAGTGGGGATTCGAACCTTTGATTTTAAAGCTGTAAATCCGTAGACTTACCTCTGTACTAGTAAATGGCAGAGCTAAACTAGCAAAAAAATGAAAAAATAATTGAACGGCAGTGGTATTAACAGTTTGAAACTACTGTTTAGAAACTTTGAATGTATTGAAAGTGCATTGTATCAGCAAGATATCTTTAGTTTCAAATTTTTAACCAAATCTTTGAATTCCCAAGGTTGATATGTCAGAGAATATCTTGTTTACTTTTAGCCACGTTAACTACTACGCTCTGTAAGATAAAAATCAGGAATTCCACAGGTCAAACCAATGACTACAAATGCTTTACAAACGATAATTAATGACAGAATTAATTTTTTCTTTTTTTTTGTTTACAAAAAAGTAACACATGTTATGACATTTTTATTCCGAAGTAATTAAGTTAAAAGTGATATTATTTTCATCATAATCTTAAGTATTCATGGGCGATATAAATAATTTTGTTGTCAGTACACATGTAGAAACAAGGAAATTTACATAATGTCTGAATAAAACAACATATGATTGTTTGTGAATTTCGCACAAGGCTATTCGAGGGCTATCAGTGCTAGCCGTCCCTCATTTCGCAGTGTAAGACTAGGGAAGGCAGCTAGTCATCACCACCCACTGCCACCTCTTGGGCTATTCTTTTACCAACGAATAGTGGGATTGACCGTCACAATATTACGCCCCTACAACTGAAAGACCAGCATGTTTGGAAGCACAGGGATGCGAATCCGCGATCCGCAGATTACGAGTCGCACGCCTCAACACGCTTGGCCATGCCGGGCCCTGCCAGCATATGAATCAAGATTTACATGTATTTATACTAAAGTCATACAAAAATATTTAGAAGTACCTTTTCGAGATTTGCGACTGTAATATGAATGCCTTTTACGTATCAGCCCTCAAATATATTTTCCCATCATGTTTTTGTTGCACACGCTCCCAAGTCACAAAAGCAAAGTTTGAAGAGAATAGGCCTTTTCCATTTACTTTAGGTATAAGCAATTAGGAAATAATATTTTATGTCCAGGAAAAGGAAAAGGTAACAATTTTCTTACGTAGTGTAATCTTACTTTTACACAGGCAATTATTTTTCAATCAAAACACATGAAGAGTGAAATATCAAACGAAAAGGTAATGGCTGAAAGAAATTTAAAAGCAAGATGTACGATTTCGATTTAGATGTTATTTCTGTTAAATTAGTGTCGTTTAATAAATGTAAATGTAAATGAATTACACGATAGTATATGAATGACATCCTTTGTTTAATGTAATTTTTGTTACATAAATATCTTGTTACGTATTTCTCTTCGTCTTTGAAGTGTGTTCTTGGATATTAAAGGAGGTCCACAGTGCAGCTCAACAGTATGAGGTTCACTCTAATGGGGCTTTATTTGTTTACGTATAAGTCTTTGAACCCTTTTTATTATGGCTGACATTTTAATAAATATTTCTGAAAAGATGTCTACGAATTTGTGTCATTCGCTTATTCTAGATCTTTCTGCAAGCCTATACGATGCGCATGCACATTATATACTGTACAGAATAAATCTGAGCATCTCTTGCTGTCAGCGGCAGTTCAGTTTTTCATGTTAAGGACGGGTGTATACTTTTAACAGAGATCCTGCGTGAGAAAAAAATGTGTGTTGATACCGAGCCAAAGAAACCTAACTCGCACGAGACAAAGGAATAAATGAATCATCTGTAAGACTGTTAAATGAAAGAACCAGTAAAAATAGTATTGAATGGCTACCAATTGTTTAGCCTCGAAAACAATCGTAAAGAAAAGGAGTTCTCTTATGGTGAATATGGAATGTCTGCTATCAATATGGATTGCAATCACAAGCGAATTCCTTTAAGTCAAACGGAAATTCAAACGAAAGCTACGAATCTTTTAAACGCCTTTAAAGAAAACGAAGGTGAAAGGGGAACTAATGAAATATTTTCGGCAAGCCGTGATTGGTTCTTTCGTTTTATAAAACACTCTGGTTTTTACAATGTTCACATTGCAGGCGAAAGTTCAAGTGCAGACAAAGATGCTGCTGATAAATTTCCTAATGAATTTATAGAAATAATTAAAAAGTTCGGTGCGAAGATAACCAAATATTAATGTTGATAAAACGGGTTTATTTTGGGAAAAATAAGCCTTCTAGAACTTTCCTGTCAGAAGATGTAAAAACCTCGGCCATGTGAGGCGTTAAAAAATCGTTTGACACTTGTTACGCAGAAATGGATCTGGCGAATTTAAATTAAAATCAGTTCTTATGTATCGTGCGGACCCCCCCCTCTTCCGAACACTTATCAGCTGTGCAAAGAAGACTCTCCAGTTGTTTGGCGATCAAATAAAAAAGCATGGGTCACAAAACCTTTGTTTGAAGACTGGTTATAAAAGTTATTTTTGCCCATCAGTTAAACATTAATGGAAAAGAAAACAACTTGAACTTTAAAGCCATCCAACAGGACTTTGTGACTTTAATGGAAATGTCAAAATTCATCTTCTTCCACCCATTACAACATCTCTACTGCAATTAATGAATCACGGTGTCATTGTGACTTTTAAAGCTTATTATTTGAAGCGAACTTTTTCTCAAGCAATAAAGGCTACAACTACAGAAGCTGCATTTTCTTCGACTAAATTCTGGAAAAATTACATCATCAGAAGTGTTATCGAGAGTATCAACCAAGCGAGAGTAACATGAGATCAATATGGAAGCACGTTCTGCCTAATTGCGCAAGCTTTAAAAATTTTCCACTGGCTGGTTGAGGATTAAAAAATGTATAGAGCAAATTCATTGTAAAGAAAAGTTAATTGTCACTTGACAGCAGTAGAAAGAACTTCGGTCTACCAGATTTAATGAATGGGCTGCACAAGGCACATATATTGCAAACTTACTTTCTTCTAAAATCTTTTGCTGCATATCCTTATAACGCCCACACATGTTAGCAGCATTGTCATAAGACTGACCCCTATATTTTGTAAAATTAAGTTTGCAAACTTCACGTAAGTACTGCAATACCTGGTTTCCTATTTGATCAGTCATACGGCCTGGCATGGCCTAGCGTGTTTAGGCGTGCGCTTTGTAATCTGAGGGTCACGGGTTTGCGCCCGAGTCGCGTCAAACATGCTCGCCCTACCAGCCGTGGAGGCGTTATAATGTGACGGTCAATCCATACATCATTGTATTTGTCTTTGTATGTTTTGTCAAGCACTGTTATGAAACGGAGAGTGTGATTTTGATCCCTGATAGACTCTATCTTTTTGGTGGAAATTTCTCCTAGTTTCCTATCACATTTTTTCCAAATGCTTCTGTTACTTCCCATACATTATGTATGAGGCTTACATACATTCGTGGGACATTCCTTTTTCTTGCGCACCACAATAACATCTCTCTTGGCACCCTGTCATCAGCCTTCTCTAGGTCGATGAATATCATGTTCAAGTCTTTTCTTTCCTCCACATAATACTTTATCAATCTTCTCAATAGAAATATAACATCTATTGTTAATCTAACAAACATAAAACTAAAATTTTCTGTCTCTTTTCTCAGTCTCTGATCTGTAATCCTTTCCTATATCTTCATTGCGTGACACAAAATACTATACATTGATAGTTGCTGCAGACATTCCTTTTTTGCCTTTCCATTCTATAAATACAATACTGAGAAGCCTACACATCATCTAACTGTTTAGCTTTCGTTGCTTCTTAAATGCTCCAATGAGTATATATATATATATATGTATGTATATCGTCTGAGCTGATTGCTTTCTCTTTTTCTCTAACTCTTTAACTATTTTCTCATATGTGTCATAAACTCTGGCTTTCATATTTCTCCGATTTACACTCTTCATCTAATAAGTGTTTCAAGTATAGTTTCCATTTAATTTTGGTATCTATCATCTTTACAATAACAATTATCCTTAATAAATTCACACCATAATATCCCTCGTTTTCCTTCACTTGTTTTGGCTAATCTGCACATAATTTTCTTCTTCCTCTATTCTTCCCTTCAAATTTCTTATAAAGCTTTGCATATGTTCTCTATTTGGTAATATAGCCTTATATATTTCTTTTTTCAATACTACATATCAATCCAGATTTCACTGGCTCACTGCCGCCTCTTAAATTTTGTCTTCTCTTTTACATTAGTCTGCACTTTCTCATTCCACCACTATGGAAATATTTTCCCTCTTTTATCATCAAGTCTAACATATATTTTGAGAACCTCTTCCCATGTATCATTCACATTTTTATCCCATTATATATGCCTGCACTCCATCACCATCCTTTCTAAAAACTCTTTTGATGCATTTCTTTCTTTAAACTTCTCCATCTTATTTTGATGGTACACTGTTTAAACCACTATTCTGCCTGTCCCTTTCACTTCGTAATTCATCACTAAAATCCTGTGGTGTAGCTTAAGAATTTGCGCAATATTACTTAGTAATCTGCGACTTTCCATCTCGTCACTTTCTCTCTCCTAATTAACAAATAATCTGTTTGACTCCTAACATTTTCATTTTTGTATGTCTTTAGATTTTCTTCCTTTTGTGACAAATTGTATTGGCCACAGCGACGTCATGTGCCTAAACTAATATAATCTGCAATGTATTGTTCGAATCCTCTATAAACTTACTTTTTATTACTGCATTCTACTCATGGAGTAGAGATACATATTTTATTGAGTATGCCATATTGATCGGTGGCTGGATGCTATAAGATCTGCTTTGGCCTTCACCAAGTTCTTAGCTTCAGCTACCTGTCCTGTAAACATCAGGTCTACCGTTATAACTAACGGAAGGTATTTTCACAAACCTATGTTTACCTGGTTTCAATGTGTCCAGACCTGTGTCCGTTTGACTGCCATTTTTTTTGTAATGACACTTAATAAATTGAGTCTGCTTCAATGTGGACCAGTTTATGATAGCCATAGGTGACTTGGAAAAGACTTCTATATTGGGTCTCTTCTGGAAAACCTCTCATGGTTGCTTTACTGGTGGCTCCTCAGACGCTATGGTGCTTGTTCTTTGTCAGCACGTCCACCCCTCTAACTAGGAATAAACTTTATTTTGTCTATTACCAGACTGATGAAGTGAATTATTAGTTACCTTGAACATATCAAGGAACTTAAAATCTATATCAACAATAGGCCCCTGAAGTTATTCGAGGTATCAGGATAAGGTGGTTGTCTAAAATCATAGTAGTACTGTAATATATAATCTTTGCTGAACTCCCTGATGGCACAGCAGTAAGTCTACGGATTTACAACGCTAAAATCAGGGATTCGATTACTCTCGCTAGATTCAGCAGATAGCCCGATATGGCTTTGCTGTTAGAAAGCACACACTTTTTTTTTAGGGAGGCAGACAAGGAAAGACCAATGAAGAAAAGTCTGCCAATTTTGATGATCGGTCAAGGTTCTATTTGCCAAGTTCCTAATTATTATGACTAGGATAAACAAGTAGATCAGCAGTTCAAATAATCATTTAATTTAAAAATAAAAAAGTGAAAGTTAGTGGCATTTTTTGCTTTCTGAGCTTTGAAGAGGCGGTATGCAGTAAAATGTATCCAGAATGTCATGTTGTAACCAGTCGATTATTACATTTTTGGAATATTTTGTTGGGTGAAGATTCCTTACATATCTTTCTTTCTGAATTATAAAGCGAAATCTGGTAGTGATATGTTGGTATGATGTCTTGCGTTAATCGTTAGATCGATTTGTGTTGTAACAGAATCTTGGCAGAGTGTGTGTTTTTCTTACAGCTAAACCAACTGCTCTTGTACACCAAGGGGAATCAAACCTTGATTTTATAGTTGTAAATCTATAGATT
The DNA here is from genome assembly GCA_011833715.1 of Carcinoscorpius rotundicauda. Lineage (NCBI taxonomy): Eukaryota > Metazoa > Arthropoda > Merostomata > Xiphosura > Limulidae > Carcinoscorpius > Carcinoscorpius rotundicauda. The sequence continues at coordinate 89,435,905 of CM022397.1, forward strand.
TCCCGCTGTCCCAACGAATGATAAATCTCGGCAAAGCAGTCGAAATTCAAGATACACAGTGAGGTCAACCGAAGTTATTAGATTAAAGTTCTAGAGAAAGTTAAAGTTCGATTAAACTGTTAGTGATGACATGTGATTTTGGTAGAAAAGAAAAGGTAGTTTAAGATTTAAAAAAAAACCCTCATCGGTGCTTTATAGCTGATTAACCCTTCAGCTCAGTTTGTAGAGTATACTAAAAGTCCATATACATATATCTAGGAAAAGCTAATATCAAGTGTAATTGATATTCGAAATTTTATAGCTCAGGGTAAGTGAAGTGGTGTTCAGCAAAGAATTAGAGATCATGCCTCAGGCTCATACAAACGTTATCTTTCCCGTAAGATGAACTTGGTCATTGTGGATGAGGTGAAATCAGTCATTCCTGTAGATGATTCTTACTCAGCATTGGAAACGAGCTATGTCTTTCTCAGTAGTTCATATGTACCTGCCAAGTGAATCAAATACCAAAAAGACATATCCGGCTGGAAAACTGTTGAGCTAAAAATTTAGTTTGACGCTCGCTGGGCGAGCCAGATTACAGTGACTAAGGAAATGGTAAAGCAATTTGACTGCTTCATCAAGACATTAAGAAGTAGAGAGGAAGATGCAACGTCATCATGAGGCCGATTACTACTGGTCGTTGAAATGAGATGTTTAAAATACAATACATACAAGAACAACAACAATACAGTTTAGGAGACTAAAAGATATAATTTCATTAAAAAATCATGACGAATGAGGATGCATATTTTACACCAATTTTGACTCTTTTCTTCAGATTGTTTGTATTTTTGGGTACAAACATAATTCCAAAAATATGTTCATTTTGTTAAACTAAATAATAATTTGATCGAGGTACGTTTTTTTTTTCTTCCCGATTCACAAATCTTTTTACATGACAGAAATACGTTATTTTCAAATCCTGCATAGCTGAATTATGGAAAATTGCAGGTGTTCTTGTGCTTCAGAAATGTTACAAATATTCAGTAAAATAGAAAATATTTCTTAATTTGTTTCACTTTGTTCGTGGTATAATTGTTTAACGAAAGATTTTATTATTCTTTGTTGGCTGATTGTGAACACAGTATGCTGCTGCTCATGGAGTAATCTGGTGAACACACTCTGCAAACCTACTTTTGCTAGAGCGATGCTGGCTTCGTAAACTGCTTTTTGAAAGTCATTTAAACATGTGTATGAGAATATTTAATTTTTGAAACAGAGTTTTGAATATGTGTTTTATTTTATTGCGTATTACACTTGATCACAGACGAGTCTCCGATTTATTATGTTATGTATCACGGTTTCAAATAGTCAAAAATTGTTATTTGAATTTGAAGTTAATTGAGTGTCAATGTGTATTAAATTTATGATATTTGCCAACGAAACCGATACACACAATTGTCTTTTTCAACACAAATTTATCATATACACAATTCACACAATTTTGATACTTATATTATAGAATCTACAAATATACATAAAAGGGGGACATTTGCAAGACATATTTGACAATATACGTTACATATATATAGATATACAATAAACACATAGAAACATAGATATAAAAATAGATATACAAAATCCTTTAGACATTCGTTGTCACTGCTCTGCCAGATTCTGTGTATAAAGTAAAAATATTTGTTCAGAAAATATGCTTTTTCTACATTATACCCATTTTATTAAATTAGTGTCTGACTATCATAAGTTTAATATATTCTTGCAGAGTAGAGCACTCTAATGATATGGTGACAAATTAAGAGTAAATAATTCTATATGTTAAACTACAAATTTTTACCAACACGATTTCCACAAAAAAGGGCAACAAGTTAGGCTAAAATACAACTAAACCATTCTCAGCATTGATGACATTTTTAAAACTTGAAAAAGAAAAATGTTTTACGTTTTATAAGTCTGTAAATTAAACAAGAACTGTGTAAGAATCAATAAAAAAAATATTTTCAACCATTTCTCGATCAGCAGATGTCTTCAGGTTTGAAACTTCCACTGATAAAAATGTTACATACACTTTATTATAAAAATAAAATAAAATTCACTGCATATCAGCAGTGCTACAAGTCTTTCTATAACTTCTTGAACCATTCCCAGTTGTATAAACATTTACGGTATATTATGGTATTTTCCTTACTTTGGAATAAAAGTTGAACTCCAAGATGGTATAAATATCACACAAAAGTAGAAAAACAAAATCAACAAGGTTCTTCTAATTCCTTTTCTCAAACCATCAAAGAAATAAATTTTTCCATGAATTTTTTTAAAAATATTTAATTTTTTTCATTTACATTTAAAAAATAAATATTTGTTTCACATTTTTAGTAGATTTGTTTATTTTTCTCCCACTCATGCATTTAAGAAAGTACTCAAAAATGTGGAATGATGTTATATTCTTTATCATGTTAAAATGTGATCAGACATGCATAAATGTTTTCTTTTATAAGGATTTACATAACCAACTAACACAGTTTTTATGATTATTATTTTTATTTATAAGGCTTTGTTTGTTTTGTTTTGGAATTTCGCACAAAGCTACTCGAGGGCTATTTGTGCTGGCCGTCCCTAATTTAGCAGTGTAAGACTAGAGGGAAGGCAGCTAGTCATCACCACCCACCGCCAACTCTTGGGCTATTCTTTTATCAACGAAAAGTGGGATTGACCGTAACTTTATAACGCCCCCATGGCTGGGAGGGCGAGCATGTTTGGCGCGAACCCGCGACCCTCAGATTACGAAGCGCACGCCTTAACGCGCTAGGCCATGCCAGGCCATTTATAAGGCATAAAATGTCATTTATTTATTTTTCAATTTAAACATTTGCTATTGCAAAAAATTATGCAAATACAATAAACAGGAAAGTAACTCTTATTATTATACAATAAATTGTATCTTATTAAAGTTGCAAATGTAAATATAAAAAAGTTATTAATATTCTACTTCACTGGAATCTTTTTTTTTCTCAACACAAAGAGAGAACTACCTCTTTGATCAACTGTACAAAATATAGTAAAAACAAGTTTCTATCAATAGTGAAAGTAGTAAAATTTAAAGTATCTGAAAACGATTTCCAACAAAACCGAATTCTATAATGTCAGAAAGATTATCATAGGAACATTACTATTCAGTTGAAACACTTCTCCCAGTTACAATTCAACTGAAGTAAAACGGAAGAGATGGATTTAAATGTAGCTAAAAAATTTTACAAGTGAAAATAAATACATTGATCACGGAGGCATATACTGTTCTATTTTTTCACCAGTAAAAGATATGGATATTACGAAATTAACAATGTTTAATTATGAGGTGGTATTTTAAGTTAAAATTCTTATACTATTAGATGAACAGACAAACATAACAATGAACTTTCACAATTACTGTTATTATTTTTTGTTGTGTGTTTATCAGGATGTTAGGTTCAATGAAGAAGAACATGTCTTAGTAAAATAATAGTAATTTATAACATACCTTTAAAAGTTAAGAAGCAGTGTATAATTTATCTGAATTCACTTCCAATAAATCTCTAAAGAGCGGAGACAAACGAAATTTGATCTCTGGTTTCCCGTTTGTTGTAATGAGGAGATATATCTGAAAAAAAGGAGTGTAACTTAATGAATAATTCAATAATCTAACTTAACTGCTTAATATAATTATGACACTAAAAAAATATGTATATGCCGACACAGCATACATCCCAAAGTGGCTTTCCTATAAGAAAGCATACACTGTTTAAATACAAGTTTTTATCTTCCATAAACATTAATATCACGTTGTTAACTAGAGAAAATACTGCAAAACACTTCCTCTAAATCTCAAATAGTATTGTAATAAGGGTTTGTTTGTTTGTTTTGAATTTCGCGCAAAGCTACTCGCGGGCTATCTGCGTAAGCCGTCCCTAATTTAGTAGTGTAAGCCTAGAGGGAAAGCAGCTAGTCATCACCACCCACCGCCAACTCTTGGGCTACTCCTTTACCAACGAATAGGGAGATTGACCGTCACATTTTGACGCCCCCACGGCTGAAGGGGCGAGCATGTTTGGTTCGACCGGGATTTGAACCCGCGACCCTAGGATTACGAGTCGAACGCCTTAACACGCTTGGCCATGCCGGGCCTCTTGTAATAAGGGACTTTCCTTACAAAATTAAGTTTTCCCATTAAAAACGCATGACACAACCATTTTGCACCCACTTATCGGAATCAAAGATTTCATCATATCTTCCATACAAATCATAAAGCGTCAACTTTCCACCAATAGGAATAAACCATCGTCACGTGACGAATGTATCTTCCTCTTATGTGTCTCTACCGAACGGCCGAGAGCGTTAAGGCGTGCGCTCGTAATCCGAGGGTCGCGGGTTCGCGCCCGCGTCGCGCTAAACATGCTCGCCCTCCCAGCCGTGGGGGTGTATAATGTGACGGTCAATCCCACTATTCGTTGGTAAAAGAGTAGCCCAAGAGTTGGCGGTGGGTGGTGAGGACTAGCTGCCTTCCCTCTAGTCTTACACTGCTAAATTAGGGACGGCTAGCACAGATAGCTCTCGAGTAGCTTTGTGCGAAATTCCAAAACAAACAAACAAACTCTACCGAACAATCACTTTTTTGTGATGCTGAGGTTTCGACATTTTTTTTCAAGTTTCGGTTGGAGTGGTTTACGTTAGTGTAAATTACAATTTATTTTAAGAAATTTCTACTTTGAATTTGAAAGAATTTATTTTGTTGTTTTGTTGTTGTTGTTGTTGTTTTGAATTAAGCACAAAGCTACACAATGGGCTATCTGTGCTCTGCCCACCACGGGTATCGAAACCCGGATTTTAGCGTGTAAGTCCGCAGACATACCGCTGAGCCACTGGGGGGCAAGAATTTATTTACTCCTGTTTAAATATTTCACTTGTTTGACCAATCTCAAACCTGAATTACGCAATTAACGTTACCACTTCGGATACTTCTCATTCATATGATGCCATACTTCAGGCCACAGGCGCAAGCGACCAAGCAGGTTATTTACTTGCATTCATTCACAGATAAATTGAGTATTATATGGGACAACATTTGTCTGAAAGGGATTTTGATCATTTCTTCTCACCCCAACCAAGTTTCCCATGCCTTCTCACACACTTACCGAGATTTCTGATCAACTTTCATCTGTTTTTGAAATTTATTTCTCATGTGATGTTTTGTCTCTTCATCCTACCTCTTATGGTCCCAGTCTTTACCTTTTATACAGTTTTGCCTCCCTACCTCATTTACTTTTCACCCATCCCTTGATCATTGGGTTTGTGTTAAGTATTTCGCACCTCAGTTTGGTAATGGCATTAACATGTCTCAACCCTTACGCGCGATAGATCAGTTCCTTCTCTCTCTCTTAAGGTTGGATAGATTGTTCATATCTGGACCAAAAAAATGGTTAGGTTTACTTCTGTCTGTTCAGGTGTGGAAGTGGCAAATCATAAATTTCCCATTTATCTACCAGGTATTCACTGGTCTTTGTCATACTATGATGACTTTGTTGCAATACATCTCAATGATCTAGTTCTTGTTTGAAGTTTTCACAGGAACATGAAGAAGTTTTCTGGGCAAGTCCTCTCACTCCTTATTTCAACATTGGCCTGCCTGTTATCTTCGGCTCTGGCTCTGCAAACGTGGTTTCTTTGTTGTTAGGATCACTTGGGTCATTATGCCATATACGTGTGGATCCATCTCCATACTTCTTATCAATGAGACCTTCATGTGGCACAGTTTGTAAGACCTTACATGTGTGACATAATTTTTGAGTCTTTGAAGTTGAACGTTGCTTCAGTCCAACAATAATGCGTCGTTTATCATTTGGTGACCAATTTGTTTGAGACAGAGCTAAGAATAGCACCGATTCCTGTCCTCTAACCATCCCCTTCCTAGCCTTGGTCTGTTCCTTCTTCCTCTGGTGCCATATTTATCGTTTGTCATGAAATCGCATGATTCGTCAAAAAACAGTTCTAATGCTTACTTGATGAGTTCAGGTCCAGTAAAAGTTTGCTAGGGTATTGTCAGAAGGTTTCATCATTCCTTTCTTTCTTCTCATCCCTGCTTCCTTTTGTTCTCCTCAGGATCTCATTCTATGCTCGTGTCTTTCAGAGGTGGTGCAATGATCATTTGACACAAGAGGTTATTGAATCTTTCTCGCGAGGTTTAGGGCGCTTTCTCCCTCCAGTTTGTGTCCTCCAAAATGACCGTGAAGGTTTATTGTTAAAAACATGTTCATGCTTCATCATGGAATCTTAGCTTAAATTTTAGTGAGATTGCTCTTTTCAGAATTGGATGATTAAGTTGGGCACCTCCAAGGTTTTTCTTTACAATCCTACATCAAAGTGTTATAACCCATATCTTTATTTTTCTATCGCAGGATAACATACAGTTTCACACTCTACCTTTGCATTTGGCTTTAGCACCATACATCTTTCGTTGCATGTTAGAAGCCCTCTCTCTGTATCTTATACTTTGCAGTTGTGTGTTTTCACTTGTTTCTTGGCGACTGCCATTTTTGTACTCATTCCAAGCATCATTTACTTCTATTCAGTTTTTCTGAAATGAAATCGCTGGCATCACAGCTAAGTCTATCTGCTCTGGTGATATCACAGTCATACCGGACTCATACATGAAATATGGTCCTGTATTCAAGGTCTAATTATGCCCGGATATTCAGTCGACTTGGAATAAGCAACATGATAACAAAATTTTCTAGAGTAAACCTTCTGTTGCTCTTTGGCCCTCTTGCTTCCATGTGTATTGAAAGGAGGAGGTTGTCTGGCTAGTCGACACATTGATCATGGTTTTTATCCAAACGTTTTCTTTTATCTGGGACTGATACACCAAAATGTGATCTGTGTGACATTCAAGTCACATGTAGCTCATATTTTAGTGTCATGGCGTCATTACGACTGTAAATGACAACACCATTTTAGATATTTTTACTATTGGTTTATCCCTTACGTTGGACAGGGTTATTAGCGATAGTGAAACTGTCCACCTCAGTTGTGTTTTAAATTTTTTTACGGGCCATTTGCCATTTAATTCTATTTAAGTTTTTAATTCAAAAATTGGCATATGTTTTTCTAAAATGATTCCTTGTTTGTATTTTAGTAACTTTTATGTTTAATTTTTCACCGGCTGTGTGATGCAGATAGCCAACTAATTAACTTCATCTCTACTGTCTCCTGATCCAAGCAGACGTCTGTGTGTGATATGTTGTCTTTTTTGGTATTGCCTGCATGGCACATTCACGAGTTTCAATACCTATCTATTTATCTTTTGGCAATTCCCTTTTTTTAAAGATCTTTCTTCCTTTACCCTTACTAATTTGGTTCATTGTGAAATCCAGTTGTCTTATTCCTCTGTTTCTTCTATCAAATGTATGTTGTCCTGTGTTACTTCTTTCCAGTAATGTCACGTTTCCATTTCATTTGCTTTTCATATCATTTAACATTTAGCAGAATTGCATATTCATCTCTCATGTCTATTACGTCGTGGTTTCTACATCCTTGGAGTATCACCTGCTACCTGTACCTGTACTTTGGACATCAGTGTGGGTATTACACTAGGTAGGTTTTTATTATTGCTTTCTTTTCTTCCTGGAGCCTTTGATTCAAATTACTTCTATTGGATCCCACTCCATGGCAAGTGATGCCTGAGCAAGTATTCTTATACACAAATTCACATTGTGTGCCATGTTAATTCACACGCTATATTCATGGCTTTGCACGCTCACCTTTCATATAAAATGTTTCATAAGATTACTGCAGGGTCTGTGACTTCGAGATATATCCTTTATAAATAGGCTAATTCAGGACTGTATTAACTATGAACAGCATTTGTTAAGTTGAAGGGAATGGCTGCCAATACCTGCTATTCCATGATTGAATAAAAGTGAATAGTCTGCTTTTCAAAATAGGATTTCATGATCACCCAGTAAAATATCTCAAGGATTGCAATCCATACACATACACAAATGACCTCTACCTCCTGTTCTTCTTTCAAGTCACTGAAATGTTTCACCATGAAAGTATCCTGCTGGATGGGTTCCACCAAGATGACTATAACCATTTATTTCAGAATAGGCTGGTGGTTTTCTACTGGTCTAGAAAGTGAACCATCCTCTACGGTTAGACTCATACAACAGAGTGTAATGTCTCAGTACAGATCGCTCTCTCAATTAGATACCACTACCCTACCATTGCACAAATGCCAGTACAATGTGGACTCGTTTTAAAGTGAAACAATTAACGTAAGTCCTCATAATGGTTTCTAGTTGTTCAGCTTTCTCCCACAATTCTTTTCTCTGTGCTGTGAGTAACAGAAGGTATATAGGGATTATTTCTGCTTCTGTCCTGGACATTATCTTGTTTTCTCTTGTGATGGTAGTATTTCTAACCTATAAATGTTTTGTACCTCTCGCGTGGTCGCAGGAGTTGATTTCATGCAAAAGATTGGGCTTCCCTTAGATACCAGGTTACATAATCCCAGATCCATGGGTTAATGCCATTCCCGTGTCATTGCCTGATTTCATGGCTTAAAATGTAGATACATCATTACATTTGATCCTCAACCTACCTACAGGTGGATGTAGGTTACAATTGTACACCATGACATGCATCATCATTTACCTACTTTTCTTCTGTGGGATTAATTTTGTTATTTATTTGTTTGCGATTATTTTTCCACTCAGATGTGCTGTTGGTGGAGAGATGATGCATGAAAGACATATTGTAAACTTTGATTTCAATAGGAGTGGTGCGGAATTATTGTACCAATTTCGCACAAAGCTACTTGAGGGCTATCTGTGCTAGCTATCCCTAATTTAGCAGTGTAAGACTAGAGGGATGGTAGCTAGTCATCACCACCCACTGTCAACTCTTGGGCTATTCTTTTCCCACCGAATAATGGGATTGACCATCACATTATAACGCCCCCACGGTTGAAAGGGCAAACATGTTGGGTGCGCCCGGAATTCGAACCGCGACTCTCGGATTACGAGTCGAACGCCTAAATACGCTTGGCCATGCCGGGCCACGGTTCAAAGGCGGAAGTTAATCCTTTTTAGCGATATAAAAAGCACTTTTTTGAAATACGTTTGCTCTTGAGGATGATTATAACATTTATAAAATATAAAACAACATATCGTATTTTGATATTAAAAAACAAATGGCCTGGAATGGCCGAGCGCGTTAAGGCGTGCACTCGTAATCCGAGGGTCGCGGGTTCGCGCCCGCGTCGCGCTAAACATGCTCGCCCTCCCAGCCGTGGGGGTGTATAATGTGACGGTCAATCCCACTATTCGTTGGTAAAAAAGTAGCCCAAGAGTTGGCGGTGGGTGGTGATGACTAGCTGCCTTCCCTCTAGTCTTACACTGCAAAATTAGGGACGGCTATCACAGATAGCCCTCGAGTAGCTTTGTGCGAAATTCCAAAAAACCAAACCAACCAAACCAAAAAACAAATAATCTTGTAGCACTAAATTTGTTAATTCTCATTAACTGAAATTCATCATTTAAACCAACTGTCAATTACCGCTTGTGTTTTACTGGAACACTCCTCAAGAAGCTGCAAAGCAAAATACTGAGTGTCCATTAAGTCAAAGAAAAATGAATATGAAAGCCACCTTGTAGTACAGTAGCGTGCCTGCAAAATTATGCCACAAAAAATCGGGTTTTAATACTTGAAGTAGGCCGAGACCAGACAGCTTTGTGCTTAAACACAAACAAATTTAAAAAAAAATTAATATTAGTCATACAACGTCTTTTATAAAGCACCGAAATTAAATAATATTAAGAACTGTAGAAGAACAGTAAATATGCAAAATAAATATTAAAAAAGTGTTTGTCAACAAAGATAAATTATATTATTTGTTTTTGAGTTTCGTGCAACGTTACATATAGCTCATCTGCGCTAGCCGTCCTAATTTAGCAGTACAAGACCAGAGGGAAAGCGACTAATCATCACCATCCACCATTTACTCTTGGTCTACTACTTTTACAACGAATAGTGTGATTGTTCGTACATTGTAACGCACCTGCAGTTGAAAGGGAAAAAATATTTGGTGTGACGGGGATTGGAACCCGCGATTTTCATTATATGACTGCCCACACTATTTGACCATGCTGGGACTACTTTTATGTTTCGACTGCAATATAGAACGTTCGAAATTACACCATAAATGATGTGAGTGACATTATATCTCCTAGTTAGACAAAAAAACAATCTTTCATTTTTTTAGTATAAATAATAATTCCTGTATTGTTCTGTGCTGTTGGTTTGTTGTTGCATCATTTTCAGAAATAAAATGCAGTTTGATATAAGTAGTATTCATTTATTTATTTTGTGCAATTTTTTTTTCATAATCAGAATTATAAGCAGACGATTGTTGGAAGTAGTTTGTAAGTTGATGATCTAAATTTTAACGGATTAGTGAGATAGAGAGAGATATATATAAAAAGGCTGCTACCAAGTGAGTGAGCGGGAAGAGATTAAAAAGTGAAGTTAGAAAATTGAAAGATAGTTTCGTTCAGAGGAAGGTTATAAAAAGTAAAGTTAAACGTCGTAGGAACGAATAGTTAAACGGTTAATGTGTTAAAGCGAGATTAGCAATTTTCTTCCATTTTGAGAGAATGACTTGTATCGTCGGTGATTTCTAAGACCATTGAACTTGTCTTTCGCAAAAAAAGAAGACGTGTATCAAAAGTGAGGATACGGTTATGATAAAAGGAACCATAAAGGTAAAAGAAATAAGAGTTATACACTGTTATTGTTTAAATTAAAAATAATGAAAGATATTTCAGCTTTTCACCAGGATTCTGAAGCAGTATGTTGACAACAGAGAAAACTCTGTAGTGTTGGATTTAAAATGCAACTATGATATACAGTTTAAATTATTTTTGTACATCTCACTGTACACTATTTTAGTGCGTACTGTTCATTTATTGCAAAATGTACTACCACTAACAATTTAAAAACTTTGTCCATCACACCTATATATTCACTGCATGTATTTCAAGCCTAATCTGACAACATCTATTTTGGTAAAAGAAATATAAATATTCAGTAACTTATATTAACTTTTACAAATTACTATGGAACAAAGAACTATAATTTGTTCATGCTCACAGAAATTCTAATCTTATATTCACATGCACTTTATATAATTAATTAAAAAAAAACTTGGTAACTGTTGAAACTGAGAAAAATCCACATATACTAAACAAACATTTCTTAAATTAAAAAGCTGGTGATTCTATATGTACATTAGTTTTATTATGTATATCAAAATTGCACTTAAAAATTGTTTTCAGTTTCCGAAATTATACATAACTCTGAGTAGCAGTAAAAAAAATAATAGCACAACACTCAAATTTTACTTCAAAAATCACACAAATAACATTCATACATTTTGCAAGAGAATAAGAGTCTGAAATAGTAGTTTCAATTAATTTCTGATAAATAAATTCATGAAAGGTGAGTCATATACTTACCCAAAACAAAAGGAAAATAGTATTTAAATAGGGGTTATTATATACATGATCAGTTCCATATCCTGTTTTAGAAAAAGAATAAAAAATCAATTACCAAACACAAGTTACCATTTAAGAATAAAAATATCTGGTTATGATAAATCACAATATTAAAATAAGATGGAAAAAATACCAAAAATAAAATGCAAATTATGGACATTTAAATACACATTTCAGCTAACCACGCAAACCAAATGAGAATATGTCATAACCCAATAATATTCAAGAAAGAAAAACAAAGCAATATTAAGGAAAGCAAATAAAACCTTTTTCAGCTGCTAGATTGCTGACTACAAAAACTAAACAAAAATAATGTGTCATATAGCATTAATATTCAAAGATAGAAAAATAGAGCAAGCTGACAATTTTAGAAGAACCAATAAAACTAATACTGTTAGCACAATGTTTATTTCAATTCCTTTACTGGTCCAGTAACTGTGAAAATGTTCTTAATTCTAATGACAATTCATTTTCTCGAAGTGCACTCATCAGTTTCACAAATTTATTTTGCTTCTTTATCTCTTTGGAGTTGGTGTATCTTAAATATTCCTTTGCAAAGCAAGGAGTAAATATTTGTGTTTAGTATTCATGTTTAAAGCAAACTAAATTTTATATTCTAAAAAAGGGGTGTAAATATGTATCTGATTTCAACTGTGCCTCAAATGGAATTAAATCTGCACTTGTGCAGAATCACTACAATGTTTTTTTGAAAAATATCAAACTACATGTTGTGAATGTTTAGATTGTTTGGTATTTCATGAAATAGAGTTGAAATAAAATAAGTGTTAAATTAGTAGTTTCAAAAACTTTTTAAATCATCTTACTTCTCTGTGCAACTAAACCATTAAATATGACAACTTCATCATAACTAGTAGAAGGTGAGGATAAACAACAACCAAATAATTTGTGAGAGCTTGTTGAATTTTTATCTGAAGCCAATATTAAACTACCACCATTTACTTTACTTGCTCTTACAAACAATGCAAGTTTGCTCCATTTCTCTTTTTCAAATAACATTGCCTGATCATAAAGCATTCTCCTATTTTCATAATTACTTGCTGAACATAACTCTGAAGCTTGCTTTGTGTACTGTGAAAGTTTGAGGCTTGACATATCTGTGAATTCTATAATGGTGGGATAAGGTATGGTTTTGAGGTATAATCCCTCGCCATTAATAACCTAAGATGCTTTAGATATTTGAATAGCATGTGACATCCAAAGACAATTGATTATCTAGTAATATAAAGTAAACCAACTGGTTAGTTATTTATTTGTTAACTTTCATTTTTCACTTAAACATGAATGTGAGGAAAAGATGGCATAGAGACCGAATCTATTCCTTGATTCCCTACTCATTTCTATACATGAAAGGGTTTCACTAATTTTCACAACAAAAACTAATTATATATACATAATAATCTCAACTCATTCATCATAATTTAAGTTTTAAAATATTTTGGCATAAAATTTACCAACAGAAGAAGCAGATGTATACAAATTTTGAAAGATGAATTCAGTTACAAGTTACACGAATATCCTACAATACAGTAAGAATCTAATTTTCCGAGTGTCTTACAAAACCATAAGTTCTGTTTCATTTAATAGCAAAGAAAAAAAAACCCTGAAAAAAATAGACATGATAATATCAATGCTAGTGTTATTAGCAAAGGCTTACCCTTTCAAAGCACTCAGGTTATAGGGTCTAGCAATGTTGTATATGTTATTCTAACATCATGAATTAATATTAGAATTCAAGTAATACTTTACCTAGAATTGTTTCATTAATTTCGTGCTACAGAAGTCAATAGAAAATGAAAGGATGAATATTTAAATTCTGTCAGGAGAGGGCATTATTTGTACAAAAATGCTTTCTCATATAAAAAACAAAAGATAATATTAAGTCAACTTAGCATATTTGGTCATTCAGATTATAAGAAAATTTCCTTTAATTACTATTATGTTTGAAAATCCTCATTCATTCTTGTTTTATTTCTGAAAAAATAACATTCAATTCTGAAGTTTTATTCAGATTTTAATTTTATTCTTTATCTATAGTGCATAAAATGAGTTTAATTTCATCTGAGCATCTGAGATATCTGTAGTATCATAAATGTCACTCTGCGTTATTATTTTACTCCAGCACTCACGTTAACCTATTTTTAATTTCTTTATAATCTGTACATTAATCAATTATTTTTTTATTTTGGGGATAATAATAACAATAAAACATTTGTAACATCTTTGATACAAAAAAGGTGAGTAGGAAGATTTATTTTTTATTAATTATCATAAAATGTGCAAAAAGAATACTCATCAAAAGTAAAATATAATAAAAAGTGCAATGATAAAAGTATCAATGAGTGTGGCACTTTATTCTATTTGAAATTAATTTAATTCATTGTAGAACATGTTCTATAAACATAACTACATGAGGATCACTACCCATACAGCCCAATCTCACTTTTTATATGATATTCACAGTAGAATATCATTTTGCCAGACTATTTTCATAAAAGTTCCAAGACTTCTGACTTAATATTATAAACACCATTAACCATTAGATATTTTTATTAAATGAAACACAGTGTGAAAAGTTTTTTGTTAAAAACTAATTGAGTGCCCAAAGATGTGGAGCTGGCACTATGGTAAATAAGGAGGAATTTCTAGCATAGTATTGTTTACTATGACCCTCCAACCCTAACATCTAGTATCACTCAACAATCAAAGGTGGAGGCTGTCAGTGACCTTATTTGTGGTGAGATGGTGCCTCAGACTCTTTTTTTTTTATTGCTATATATTTAGTTCATTGGTCTTTTTTCAGGTGGCTCTGAGGCTGCATTCACTCTCATACTTTTTGGCCATCAAAGTACAGTTGAAAAGCAACTGGGGAAAGACACAAAACAAAACACATTCAATGAATGAGAGGAAAGACCTGATTTGCCTTCATACTGGAAATGATAATCCAAGAATCTATACTATATATTGGCTTATCAAATAGGAATTGTTTTTAAAGGAAAATCAACTAGGCAACATGAATAATTCAAAATATCTCCAGTGATCATACAACAAAGAAATACATTAGTGAATGCTTTGTCAAGAAAAAGTGACAACATTGTCTGAATGAGGTGCTTATTTACAACAGCAGGACAGAAAACATATGATGTTGGTGGAAAGTGTCACAAGACAGATATCTCGAAGAGCAGTTAAGCAGAGTATAACAGACTGATACAAGCAAGAAAAAATCAGACCAATGCTCAGATAGACACAAGAGGAAACTGGCAGTTGAGTAACAACTGTAGTGTAATAGGAGGTGAGTATGCTTTGAAATAACTTTTTTGTAATAATCTTATTTGCATATACTTTTTTTTTTTACTGAAACAGAAACCCCTATGGATAAAATGTAAACATCAGCCATTATGTTTCTGTTTGCACCATTGACCTGGTATTTATAACAAACATTTACATTTTTCTATGTGCTTATTTCTTTGGGATTAAAAGATTTCAATTACATAACATGTTTTTGTACTTAATAGACTATGAAAACCACACCATCTTTGAAAGATCAGAACCAGTACAGTCCATCAAGAGAGACATTCTCCCTCCATTGATTTCTCTATCCAGTAAGCTACAAACTTCTTTTGGTCCAGCAGGGTAGAAGAAATTTTCTTATGAAGTTTTATCTTCATTACCACTGGAAAAGAAAACAAAAAACAACAATTATTTTAAACATTTACAAAACACTGCTCCTATACTGAAGGATTTTTGTTGAAACATATCTTCAAATCACTATCTATAACAGAGGTCAGTGTTGTATATAACAAATACAGAGATGCCAACCATTAAGATTTGAGCGAAATCATTACAATTTTGATGCATACATTACGATTATATGCTCATACAGACAAATATTACGATTTATTGCAACTCCCAAATTATTATATATTACATCAGTCTATACATTAAAGTGATAAACTGTTCCCCTAGGGCTTGAAAGGGGTGAAAAGAAAATTTCTACTGAGATACAAATAAATTTTGATAATAAATAAAAGCGTAGTTCAAATGGCTACTTGCGATAATCATGTTTGTGCGTGAAATAATAAAAAGTATATTCCACGTCTACCAATAGTTTGAGTGTGGTGCTCCTCCATACTGGGTATGTGGGAGAATCCATAGTTACGTCATCAGTGCTTTTCAGCCAGTCAGCGCTCGCATAGATGGGTATTTCTTGTTTTCTAAGCGGCATAGAAACACCAGTGCAATTGTTCATAGGATGGGAAAAAAAAGAGGCCTCGTTCACCAGATTGTCTTGTTTCTGGCAAATCTAAAAGGACTAAAACTGTAAATCAAAATCTTAGGAAACTGTATAGTGCAAAATACCTGGTCATTGCATCAAAAGTCAGTGACAGTCATGCATTTTGTACAGTTTGTCATATCGATTTTTCTGTAGCGCATGGCAGGATAAATCATTGTTCCACACATACAAAATCGGCATCTAACCAACAAAAGGCTGAGGCAAATACAAAAATGATGCAGATAACGATGTTTGAGTAAGAATTCAAAATATGAAACCATAAATGCAGAATAATTTATTTATTAAATACACAAAACACAGTCATAAATGAATAATCTATAGCAGTAGTTAATAATAATGTAATAATAAACGGATTAGAGACATTGGTCAGGACTAGTAGTGGCAAATGATAGAGTTCTGTCCACAATCATTACACTTAGTTATTTGAAATAGTTGGCATCTCTGCAAATGTTGTGTTATCTTTAGATAGTGTCAGACACATGACCCACAATCAAATATTTGGTGTCTTACTCTTAAATAATTACAAGAAACTTGATTTCTTATAAAATTCTTCATTACATCATGGAGAAGGTAACATTTTGGTACCAATAGCTTTATATCTTGGAAAATGCTTAAATATTGGTTCAATAACAATTTTGGTAACTCCTACTGAATTTGATAATGAGTTACTTCTCTATGAATAAGGTTTTTATAAAAAGAGTAGTTATACCTCAGATAATGCTGAGAATAACAAAAAAGTACTTTAAGAAATAAGAAATTTAAAATAGTCTTACTGTTTTTCCATAACCATGTAATTTAAAAGTTCAGTATATTCCAAAATACTTCATTACGTACGGTCTAAAAGTAAGTAAACAAACATAAAATGATATCCATGAAATCATGTAAAAATTGTATACTACTTTCCGTAGTAAATAAGATGATAATCTGGTTATGTCATTAAACAAATTTACTTAAAGCCCAGGTGCCCAAAAATCCAACAGAGTGGATTCTACATGCTTTGACAAGATGTGAGAAGAAGAGCTCACATAAATGGTCACTACTGTTGCAAGACAGATGCAAATGTGTCCCAACACCATTAGAAGTTATCTTTGTATCACAGATCACAATGGTGTAGCTAGACAAAAGCCACTCTTTACTATAGGCAATATTATATGCTGCTATAAAATCTGCTTTTTGGTACACTATAACATTTTTCCTATGAGTCCAGATTTTCAAAATTCTTGTATGACTTCGTATCTGGTACTTGGTCTGGTTAAATTTAATTTTATGGCAGGCAAAATATTTCTAAGATAGCTAACAATTCAGATTTTGGAAAAAAGTCCATAAATGTGTTCTTGCTGTATGGCAAAAAACAGTGCCATGTAAAGTGAAATCTACATACAAAATCATTAAATCTAAATGTGTTTTTGTTTTTCTAAAGCAAACATAAAACATTGCAATAAGAACTGCCAAGCTAAATGATATGTAAGAACTTAAAAATCTTACATTACAAAAAATTAATCAGTATTTGTATTTTACAAATGTGGATTCTCAACTGATTAAATGGCATTATTAAAGTTTTCACTAGATGTATTAATTTCCATTTGTAGATCTATACGTTTTTTAGAGTTTTAATTACATAAAATACGTTTGTTTCAAATCTACTTTCTTAAATTAAGCTTAAATTTTGTTCTTTATTCTAAATGTGAATTTTCAAAAAAAAAAAATGTTTTCTTCAATTCTGGTGTGTAATTCTCAATGTGGAAATTTTACTCTCACATTCTACACCCAGCTTTGTCACAGTCAAATGGAAACATAGTTCCAATAGTCCCAGTATTAAAATACTCAGCAAGTAAATTTTCCTTTCCTAGATCTAAAGTATAAAATGTCATAAAAATGTTGACTATTGCATCCAAATTAAATTTGTAATTATTGTTTGGCCAAATTTGCAATTATAACAAGAAACACTATATTAAAACATTTTAATAGAACAAAAAGTGAATCAAGCCATCTCGACAACAACAACAAAAAAATATATTGACACAAGACAATTAATACATCTATCAAAGATTACAATGAAGAATATAACTATATATAGAAATTATTATTTTAATCATTGCATTAATATTTTACATATAAGACCCTATTCGTCGGAACTTTCAAAGAAATTGTTAATAGCACACACCAAGTTATTAACTAAATCATTGCACAACTCTTTCACATGAGGTGAGAAGAAATTAATTCTAAGAAAATTACCTAGAATTAGATTATAAAAGTTGAAACATTGGAGTTGCATATCCAAATCATATTTTGTAACTCACCTTATCTTTGAAAAATTAAGTGTTCAACTTTTAATCTTCCTACACTTTGTAAGTTATATTCTATTTTAGATAAAGAATCTTTGAGAATAAAGTACACTCTATTACTGAACAAAATTTTAATGAATACACCCATAATTAATAAAAACAGCACAAATGAAGCAATCCATCAAGTTAGTAAGAAGACCATTATTAATTTGTAAAGTAACGAGATTATTCGTTATGAATCATGCATTCTCTTTAACCTTGTTTTATCCTTGACTTTAGTGTGTTTACTTCTTTTAATTATTCAAATAAATGTTTTAAACCTTATTTTTCTGAAAATCAGTCACACTATTAAAATGAAATTATTCATTTCCTTAACTTTTCCCATTGCTGATGAACTCAAATCTAATAAACAGTTTTGGCCATTGTGGCACCTAATAGATACGTACCCATTATCGTGGTCCTTTTAAACACTAAAATATCTTCGACTTCCTATTGTCTGTTTGACTAACAACAAATGTTATGTTTGGTGCTATAAGAATCAAAAGACACCTATCATGTGAACAAGTTAATTTGCATCTACAGCTCAGGTTAAAGTCTGAATAGTTATAGTTTCTAATAAGCTGATGAAACCCTATATAAGTAATAGTTTAAGTTTTAAAGACTCATCAAATTCAATAGCTTAAGAATAATTTCTTCTCGTTAGACTAATATAATTATTAGTAGTGTAAAGTTCAATGTACAAGATGTGTTTTCTCTCTAACATACAAGTAAAAGTTTAGTTACAAAACAATATATTTCCAGCTTTACCATTTATTCCCATTTTCTTCTTCCATTTCAATGTATCTCTTATCTTGTTTAGACTATTTTCAATGTGTTCTTTTTGATGTTTGATAAACCTGGCACAATACCAATTGTCTTGTATCAGCCTCTCAACATCTTGTTGATTGTAATTATTTGAAATAAAGAAGAGAAAAACCATATTATCAATTATCATTCTAGGTCATTTTATAGACAGTACATTTTACTAACACCATTATCACACATAGATAATTCTATAGGTCTTCAAAACGCTTTGTAACAGTCCTGAAACTGTGGATGACATCCCATGGAATTTAGAAAATTATTTCATATGCGAGGAGAAAACTGAAGCTATTTTAAGTTTCATTTTGTTGTAGTGACAAGACAGAGATAATAGAAATTAAAACAATTTTATCACACTCCCAACTGAAAAGGTTCAGGAGATACAACAATTATGCTACCTATCCATTAACTTTTTTTAAATGGTAATATGGTAACTAAAGTTCTAGTACACTCTTCTTTAAGATAAGGAAGAATCCTACCTCTTTGGAATTTAAAAAATTCAAAGGTCAAAAATCAAACTTTTTGAAAAATTCGAACTTTTATTTTTGAAGTGGAAACATCAGTGTAACACATACATGCATAAAACATATTTTATGGGGCATGTCAGCTTGATTAATCATGTGTAAGTGAAAGAAACCAGTATAGTGTACTGAATACATTAGCCTGTGATGCTAGACTACTTTTCTTAACCCCAAGCATAAGGGACTGGTCAGTGTCACTGACATTGTAACTTCTACATAACCATGTGGTCACACATATTATAACTCCGAATATAACAAGTATAATGAATAAATCTTCAGAAATCTTTGGACCCTTTTTATAAATTTCATGAGTGTGCTGTACACACACAAAAAGGCTTTAACAGTATTTTTACCAAAGATTTTTCTGTGAATTCATGACTGAATCAGTAAGTGGATTTCATGGTAACAGAAAAAGTACTTCTTTTCATCTTATAATTGTCTAATTTCACTTGCATAACCTACTAGAAAACCTCCTAAATAAATAGCCAAAGGTTTTTCTTTATATAATTTTATATCTTATTTTCTTCATCCTGACGCTAATTGCAGCAAAATTATCGATGTATAATGAAATAAAATATTGAGAAATAGTAGCTTTCCTGCCAAAGGATGAATGTCAGTTGCAACAGACAATTAGAATTAGTTGCCTGAACAGCAAAAATTTTATATTTTTACTGCCATATTGTAGAACCTCCCTAGTGTGAACAGTGGGAGAACTCAGAGTAGACAAATGATCAAATTACAACATATAACACTCATACTGTGCACTTCTCTAACACATGACTGTGAAATATTTCAATTTATTTTTGTTTATTTACCTCTCATCATCTAATGTAATAAGATTCTAATTTTTACATTTTAGTTACTTTTGTTTCTGTAGCTGAAACTGCATTTAAGATAGATAATTATCTTTCTGTACCACTAAGAGTTATTGCCATGGAATTACCTGCACATAACACAAGTTTCAAACAAACATTCATGCCTACATGTTCACAGATATTGCATGACCTTTGGTGTATTCATCAATGTAATTTACCCATTCACCAACAAGAGGGTGACATGAAATCCATGTGCTGCAATCTCTGTAAGCATTAGCACATGAAATTCATTGTATAAAAGACTGTTTAGTGTATATATTAATAATTTATTTATTTTGTGATTTAATAGTTTATGGTTATTTAGTTCTGTTCATAACAAGAAAGTCAGAAGCAATGATTTTAAAATACATGTTATGACAAATTTAGTTGCATAAATAGGTAAGAGTTGTACATTGTGTATGTAACTCATTGATGTTGAGATTATCAAATGTCACATGAAATTATTGTTGTCTAAGATATAGCGAATAGACGATTAAGTAATAAACATAGAAATAGTGTGATATGAGCAGGAAAAGCAGACAAAGAACAAAGTAAAGTCATGTAAAAGAGGTGTTCAGACAGAGAAGAAAGATCTAACATTTAATGTAGGTTTAACAAATGATATATATGAGTGAGACTAGCTGTATTGAAAGACAGAAGAAGAATACTTTATATCTTTAAAGAAAGCTCTAAAGTAATTGAACCTGCCTAGATGGGCCTTGACAAAATGCAGATGTTTATTCGAAGTAGGCCCAAATATGAAAAATGAACAGGCAATATTAGAAGTATAGAATACTACTGTGGTAGAGATAAAATATAAGTGAACTATGTTTAGATAGTTTGACAACAGTAATACAGAAAAATATTTTGGCATGTGAACTAAAATTTTAAAGCAGCTGAATAAACCTAAGTGTATTTTTGACAAGAATAAAAGAACTATACAGTATTTATTAAATGCCTATAATTATCTGTAGTATAAAAAAAATTTTGTACATGCATTTAAATTATTCAGAATATACATATATATTATTTTGAAAACAAGTTAAATGAGTACTATTTATTTACATTTTTCATGTTTACTGCCAACAAGTCACAGACACCTACTGCACAAGAACCTTAAGCCCTACAACACAGTATATATTAAGAAGTATACATGAAAGCTACTAATTTACAATTGATAAACATACCATAAATTAACATCTGACTGTTATCATAGGCTCATTTTTGATGAGACAAAGAAAATGCACCAAATGTGGAAAGGAAGAGTGGGAAGATGGTGCAAAAACAAGTAAGTATTTTATATACATTTTCAAGTGTGGAAAATGTTAAGTTCAAAAATGCTATTTACTCCTTTGTACTGGTAAGAGCTTGAATCCTGCAATGAAAATGGTAGGAAGGCAGATTTTTATTAACTACAAAGATTGATATGAAAGAGCAACAGAAAGAGAAAGCCCATAATTTTTTACTTTGATAATACAGCATAATGAAAGACCACATCCCTCTCAAATAGGGAGTACTTTTCAACTAATTTTTGCTATTTATTTCATCACATATTACATTTACATCAGAAAGAGATTCACTGTAAAATATATCTGGTGAATCTAATGTAAATGGTAACTTATAACAAAGGTGGGTTGAATGTGTGATGTGGCTAGTGTTAGGTTGTTCTATCTTTGTTAAATATATAAGATAGATACTGTGACAGTAGGTGGATGGAGGAAAGGTTTCCCCAAATGTCCCTAAACAAACACAAGTTCAATCTGACTAGACATACCACTCAGGTATTATTCGAGAGATATCATAATGAGGTATCCTGTATTACACTTTCAGAGATCTTAGGTAAGCATTTCTTTTGAGTCAATCCCTGGCAGTTCAGAAGATATCAAGCATAAGGAACACAGGGTGTAGTTCTTTTCTAATATTTAATTTGATGAACATTTTTTCCACTTGTTCAGTGTTGTTTATTTTCCTAAGGAACTTGTTGTATGCTGAAATGTTGCACACGTCATGGTACACACATGAATGTCCATGAGACATTAATTTGCATAGATATGGCTGAAAAATACAACGGGCAAAATTCACCACACTAGTGGCTCTCAGTACACTGTAGTTTGGTAACCAGAAGATTGTAAAAACCAGAAGCATAAACTATTCAATAAGGTAAGCAGTTGTAGGCAAGTGTCTTTCATGTGTATTCAACATACCAAAATGTAAGATTTCCAAAGGCCTGCAATGAAATGAGTTAAAAGAGACTAACATGCTGCTGAAACTGTGGGAGGAGATTCACAAAATCCTACAGTCAAACTCACCCAAAGTGATGCAATAATAAGTATGAGATATGTGATGAATAATATGAGATGGATGAGTTGCCGAACTAAACTTGTTAAAGTTGAAAGAGACAGGTTCAAATTAATAGATAATAGAGGTTTCCATGAAAAGAGAGAATCTGAATAAGACAACCCACAGAGAACACAAAAGACAGTCTGTATCACACAACAATAAAATAGGTTATAGATGGTAGAAAACATTCTGTTGCTTTCATGGGTAGATAAAGTCTTCTGAAGAAAGAAGCAAACTGGAAACATCAACTAGTCCTTATGATATAGAGTACTTGAGGTAAATAAGATGTAAATGTATGAAGGATGATAACCACAAGGAAGAAAAAGGAGATAATAAACCTTTAGGGAAAAATGATTCGAAGAACAAAAAGCCAATAGCTCAAAAAGGGGGCAGACAAGAGCCCAAAGAACAATTATACATTGGAAGGAGTTAAAAGGAAGCAGTTATTGCCTAGCAATAAGTGAAGTTGGTGGACAATGTTCTATGGTAACATGCTTTAGTCAAAACAGATAAGCCTTAGATAAATGAACAGCTAGGTAAAGAAACAGGAAGTATGAGGAATACAATTAGCTTGTTAAAGAGGGTAAGGTTAACACAACCTATGTAAACTAATATAGTAAAAGCAGACAACAAGAGTGAAACAAAAAATGTGGAAGAATCCCATACAAGTCCCACAAGTGAAGATGAATAAATGATATCCAATTGTGACAACTGACAAAAGATATCCAAAGTGGGATTTGCAACAACATCAATTGAAGAAGTTTTGAAATGGTAACAAATGTAATGAAAAACCAAAGCATGAATCCCACTGTGATAAAAGTAACAAACCACAGAGACACAACCACTAAAAAAACACATGATTATCATAGGCTCAAAAAAGAAAGTCCAGTTTGAGAAAGCACAAGTCCTAAAAATGGAAACCTCCCTGGCAGTTGAATAAAGTAATAACCATAGAGTTGCCTATGTTAATTAGCCAATGATGACGAGACGTCTCAATGACACTGATAAGCAAAAATGCCTGATCAGATTTCAGAGAAAGTTGTGGTTTTGAGAACCATCACTCCCAAACCAAAAAGAAAGGCACTGATGTAAAGGTGCAAGTAAGGCCAAAAGGTTGAGTGTTATACCCCAAGTTATGTTGATTTGAGTGAGCCGTAACAACAGAGGGTTGTAAAAAAGTAGATGCATAAAATAACCACTAGAAACATGAATTTAAAGAGACAATATCAATAAACTTGTTACTACACTGTTACGTTTTTTTTATGTTTTTTGTAGACTAAACGCAACAGAAAAACACAGATAACAGCTTGTATAATTTATTACACTAAACTAAATATATATATGTAACAGATATAACATGAATTATATAATAACAGTGACAGATATTAAGTTACAACATTCAAAATTAATTACAACACAAAATAGTACTAGTTTCAACCTTCAAAA
Organism: Carcinoscorpius rotundicauda; assembly: GCA_011833715.1. Lineage (NCBI taxonomy): Eukaryota > Metazoa > Arthropoda > Merostomata > Xiphosura > Limulidae > Carcinoscorpius > Carcinoscorpius rotundicauda. Next base: position 89,460,106 of record CM022397.1, read on the forward strand.
TTAAACACAATACAAAATGGTACTGGCCTGTATCTAATATAATGATCTAAAATGAAAGTCTCAAATTCCAGTCTAGGGTGTGAATTTTGTTCCACGAAGAAATTCCGAAGTTTAAATGAAGAAGTTCAGAAACAGTTCACAGTTCAATAAATTTGACGAAGTTCTCTTCACGATGCCTTCGATGAACGTCACAAAATTATCACCTTCAATTTTTTCGATTTCCCGTAAATAGTTCCACACGTGTTGACTTTCAGTATAACCACTAATTCGAAATAATCGTAGAGATTGACGAAATAAAATCACAGCTTCTGTAGGTCTAACTTCAGTCACAAATCACAGCAAACACTTAAATGAATGACTGACTCTCTTCTTTTGAATAAAACTAATGTCAGACTCTTCCTTTTGAATAAAACAAATGTCTGACTTTTTGTTCTTAAGTTTCTCACAAATTGGAGTTGATGTGCAATGACCATTTCATCAATAACCAGACATGTTTATTGTGTCTCAGTATTGTTGCTGTCATTATCTTCAAGATTCTCCTGGAGACATATGATCTAGTTCATGTCATATGCTGGAGGAATGGATTCATTTCGTTTAACATGTGTTCTACTTATGAAAGCGAACTTATGGAGTCACATAACATCCTCTTTGTCAACCCTCTTATGAACAGATCTTGTTACGATGAATAGCTGAGCAAACAGAGATGTGATTGTATTCCAAGTAAAAGTTCTTATTCATCCTTCACATCTTTTTCAGAAGCAATCCAAGTCATGAATTTGACTTTAAGACAGCTTGTCCCAAATCTTTTAATTTCAGAGAAGGTGCTCTTTCACATTTGTTGTATGTATCATGGCCAATATGTTCCACCAACAAAATACATTCTTGTGTGCTTGTGTAAATTATTTTCTTGAACATGTGGCCATTCATTGTTTTTGTCCTTTCATTATGCTGTCTAGCAGAACTAGCAAACTGCTTACTTGTACAAATGGGTTTTCAGCTTAACTGTTGTTTGATCTTACTGATAAGTTTTGTCTAAGACAGTAAATGATGTTCTGAAGACTCATCACTGTTAGCAGTTGCAATCAAATGTTCAGCTTCAACAGAAAGGTATGCCAATTCTGGTGTAGTAAGACAGTATTTAAATAATGTCTTTGTGTATTAGATTATTCATTCTTTTCCTTTAGTCACATTTGCTGATGCTAAACTAGTAAAAGAAATATTGATTGTAGTCATTGAAACTCCATTGGAGAATTATGATTCAAAAATAAAAGATGATATTATTCAAAAGGTAAATGATTTGCATTTGTTGTTGTTGTTTTGAATTAAGCACAAAGCTACACAATGGGCTATCTGTGCTCTGCCCACCACGGATATCGAAACCCAGATTTTAGCGTGTAAGTCCGCAGAGCCACTGGGCGGCAAATAATTTGCAATTAAGTCATAGAACAATTGTCTGCAAAATGCTAAAGTTAGGGATAGACATAGAAAATCAGTTGCTTGAACAAATAAAAACCAGTTTGTATTTTTCTTTAACACTAGATGACTAGATGTTAGTGACACTGCACAGTTGATATTTTGGGTTCCATACGTAACTTCAGATCTTTATGTGAAGGAAGAAGTGCTTGGCTTTTGTGGATTATTTCTTTGATGCTAAAGATGATCTCTGTGTAAACTCTATCAAAATACTGTATCCAAAATTTGAATTATGTTATTTCAAATTTAAAAATTTGAAATTGACATTTGAATTTTTGCATGATTCATTTTAATTTCATCTTTTTTGTCCTTGGATAAGTGTGGATTTGAAGTTGAGATGTAAAGTGTAAAACAACATATTCTATCAAAAAGATGTGGCTCACTCTTTTGAGAAATGAGAGTCTTTCAAATTTAGAGACAGCAATTTCAAAATTATTTTCCATTGTTGGGCCTACATAGGTGTGTGAGACAACATTTTCTAAGCTAGTTTTTCTCAAGTCAAGATACATATCTCAGCTTACTGAAATAAATTTAGAGACAGAGATAAGATGCTCATTGAGCATGGACATTAAGCCAAGTTTCGGGAAACGGTTTGATGAAAACCCCCATCAATTTTTACACTGAAGGTCAGGTGAAATGCAATTATTTTGAATCAATTAACATCTTTCAATTTTTCTTTTTTTGAATAGTGTGGCCCACGTTGTTTTCATTAGCCACAGTTGTGGCCACTATGAAAAATAAATTGCCCACCCCTGGTCGACACTAATGCATGTAAGTGGTATGCTGTTTCTAGCATTAACTGGTAATGGTAATTTCTCCAAAATTAAATTCCTTGTGTGTTACCACGCTGTTCATTTTTGGCTTCATTTTTTTCATATTTATTACTAAATCCAGAAATAGAATCTCAAGTCTGAAGAGGTGCTTGTAACTGAGCTGTGAGAACTTATCTATTGAAGAATCAAGTTAATATCCAAACTAAATGATGTTTTTTTTGATAACTTGGATTTTACATCGTACATACACATCTTAAAGTCTTGAAAATGTAAGCTTGTTTTGGGCTTCGGGTTACCTTCAATTTGACATTGGGAACACCTGGATAAGAGACAAGGGAACTTTTTCAATTTCGTTTGAAGTCACACTTTGCAAATCAAGTTCATTGAACAGCGTTTACTTGTCCTGATCCCTGAAACACACTAATAGCCAAACGATGAAAGCAGTTTTTTTCCATCTGTGGTTTCCACCTTCTTATCAATGTTGTCTGGGGATGCTCTTATGGTTTTGTTTTGTAATATTCCAACTGGAACATACACTCCAAATATCTTTATGATTTTACTGCAGATTTATGTGACTTGGTGAAATGAAATTCCAGCTAAAATTTTACACAACATTGACACTGCAGAATCACTCCTATAGCAAAGTGATTCTCACAGACTGTGTGAAATCTTTATTTAGATTTATTAGACAAAATATTCACTTGTCATTCAATCAAGCACTGTTGAATAAGTGATTGACACAGGATAAGGCAAGATGGATGCAGGTGTTCTGCGTGAACATTGTTATTACATGATTCGTCCCCTGTATGCTTAGTATACTTTTTTATATAGGCAAACCCTCTTTGACAGAACCAGCAAGACTTTCATTGAAAAACCAAGGATGTTTTTTCCTGAATTGGAAGATGGCTTTCCAAATGATTTTGGAATAATGAAATATTATTGTAATCTCACCAAGAATATCCCTCTTCACTACAGCATTGTTTATGGCTAAATGTCCTGCCTTTGTGGAATGTATGACTGCTGGTTTTCTACCTCTGTCCTCAGTAGTAGAAATGATTGATATGTTCTTTTTTCACTGCTTCCATCAACTTATGATGGGATATTTCTTGGTGCTAAGCACCATGATCCTTTATTATCTTGTTGTGTTCATTAGAAATTTATTTCACTCTAAAAATCTTCTCATAATGATTTTCTGCTGAAGATTAGCTATGAATACAATTTCAGCTGAAATTAACTGGATGATATTCTCATTAGTATAGATGGTATCCTTGCTACAACTCTGTCTCTTGTGCCCTTGTGCAAAACGTCTCCAGTATAGTTTGACAACTTTTGTGGGACTTATATTCCTCGCAAAAAAATCACCCTTGGCGTGTCGGTCAGCAAGATTCCAAAACTTTCTGTCACTTTTGTAAACAGGTTTTTTGATGGACTGTCTAATTTTGCTGCTGCAAGTACAAAGTTTTTCTGCTTTATAACATGTATCAAGTTTGTATTCTTGAGAATAGAATCACAAATCTTGACTGAATGCTAAAACATTGGACCATGTAAGATACTGCACAACAATTTCTAATGTACCAGGTCCACTCATTGATTTAGGCTGTTCGTTACTGTTATTGTTTGATAATACATTGCCATCTTTCATAGCAGTGGCATTTTGGTAACCTCTGTCTGTCTTTTTCTACAGATTGTTGATGTGTTACTTTGCTGCAACATTTTTTATTCCACAGAGCATTGTTCTCTTGGAATATGTAAATCAACAGATCAGACAGTTGCTGACTGAGTTTAATATGTTCAGAATATTTAAAAGAAGATCCATACTTGACACTATCTAAATATGTTTTCCAGTTAACTTTAGATCAGAGGAAATTGTTTGTTCCAAGATAAATTTTGTACCCCTGGCATTTTAGGCAGCACTTCAAATCAACACTTGTCTCTGTCTTTATTTCCGATGACACTGTCTACGAGGATTACTTGACACGACTCCAGATTACTTGGAATAAGAAAGCTTAAAATTACTTATTCATTTAATAGACGTTTAAATAATTTTAACAACAAATATCATAACATTTTATCAGAATTATTTCACCACAGATGAAACTTATCGATATGGAAATAATGTTAGCAGCAGACACTGTTGACAAAGCCATGGTATTTCCAGGGATACATTAAAAGGGCTTCACTTTTGGTATGCCTGATCAGTAAATCTTTTGGCTAGCTACTCTAAATTTAATTTTGTGCTTAGATCTAATCCATATTTGTACAGACATGTATATGGACATTAATCCTAATTTTTTATTTCCATGCAAATGGTCTGAAATAGCCGAAAATGAGTCTCTTTGAAATTCAAAATGGGTGCCCTAAACAATTATATGCTAAATTATTTTTAGATGTTGTTGTGAATAATCTCACCATAAAAATAATCAAACCAAAAATTGGTTACATTAGCTGGGAGACTACATTTATAAAATTTTGTTTGATATGAAAAATAATTATCTTCCAATTAATGTTACATTGTAATTTTTCAAAATTTACATTTACAGTAAAGTAATTTTAGGTATAATCAGTTTGGTCCAACCTGAATGTGATTTAGGCTTTAGTGAATATTTATTCTGTGATACAGATTAGACAATGATTAGGCACAATATTCTCAGAAATCAAATAAAAAAGAAATTATTAATATCCTCAGAATTTTTAGAAATTTCATAAATAATAGGAGTTTGTTTACGGAACTTGTAGGCAACTGAACACTGTTGACACCAACGTAATATTCACATTAGAAGAAAGAGTAATTACAATGTACAGGTAAGAATGATAATTATTCTCAGGAAAACAGAACAAAGCAGTAAACACCTTGGAAATATTTTTACCAAAGGATAAATGTAATTTAATCTAAAAGTACATCATTTTTGAAATATTTGACTTAAATTTGGCTTTAAAAGTGAAATTATTAGTATTACAGCTTGAGAATTGGTGTAAACTGAACCTGAATACTTTTGTTTTAAACTTCATAACATGAACAGTTTATCTTAGGTTACAAGTTAGAGTAAACTAAATAAGTAACTATCCTGATTTGAATTGTATAATATTAAAAATGACCATAAAATTATAATTTGAGGATTAATACTATCCAATCTTGAAATATTTCAGTTTTAAATTATGACTGAAACAATGGCCTTAAAATGATGATAGCTTAATGAATAATGTAATCTAATCCAGAAATATTCTTTTTTTAAAACATGAACATTGGCTTCGTTGTTGTGTTAGTTCATGACATCTCCATTCTTTTAATGGTATTGTAATATTGTTCAAGCTCTCATTATATCTTTATTAACATATAAAATTCAAAATGTAATATTTATTGGTTTGTTTGTTTTCTGAATTTCACACAAAGTTACTTGAGGGCTATCTGTGCTAGGCATCCTTAATTTAGCAGTCTAAGATTTGAGGGAAGGCAACTAGTCATTACCACCCACTGCCAACTCTTGGGCTACTCTTTTACCAATGAATAGTGGGATTGACTGTCACATTAAAATGCCCCCATGGCTGAAAGGGTGAGCATGTTTGGTGTGACAGGGATTCGAACCTGAAACCCTCAGATTACGAGTCGAGCATCTTAACTACCTGGCCATGCCAGGCCAGACCAGAGGGAGGGTGACTTAACAATGTTGCTCACCCTCAACTTTGAAAATATATTATTTTATCAACGAACATTGATCAAATATAAACTAAGAGTTAATATAAGTCTATGATGACAATCCAACAAGTAAGGTTCGTATATATGTGTGATGTTGGTGTGCAATAGTTTTCGAGATCTGTCATTTGTGCCACGCTTGGCCATGCCGGACCCTATTTTATTGGTATTAAGAGCTGCATTTAAGAAATGTTAATTTATTATCTTAATTTTAAAATCTATTGTGTATTTTCTAAGATTTTAGTCTTTATTTGCCTTCAATGAGATGTATGTGATGTGATAATATTTTCATTGATCTTGAGTGTCACATGAATTCAAAGTTTTATTATTAAGTAGTACTTTCTTAAAATACATTTTTCTCATCTCTTTTTTTGACTGAGATATTCTCTGTACACCTTTATCTAGCATAGTATAATATTCATTTCCTGCATTATCATATCATAATTACATTGGGTTTTAGTTTAGATTTAATGTCTCTATTTATATGACAGTATCTTGGTTCCACCATGGTATAAGAATTGAAAGGGATGGAATTCATACATGAACAAAAACGTAAGAGAGACTGTTAACACTTATGTAGTCTTTTTGTCCACTAATTCCATCGAAGTGAAATTTGCTGATGCCCTCACTAAGGTATGGTATCTTAAACACATTTTCAAAACATCAATTTGGAAGAATTACAACTTTCTCATGTGGCTCTTATTGCAGAGTAAAAACTTCCTCAAATTTCTGATTTGTTTTTACGTTAGAGACCAACGAATAACCCAGAATTTTATTTCAAGTCCACTGAGTAACTGCATTTACTGTTTTGTTTAATTAATAATCAAAATGTTGAAGAAATTTGTTGAAAAGGAATTTCCCTGTGGTTGAAGACAATTCTTTTGTGTATTAAGTATTTTGTAGTGTGTCTTGGTTTATATGCAAGCAAATAAAAGCTCAAGTTAAGGGTATGTTCAAATGAACTTTGAGTAGCTGTTAGTGATAGATATTCACTTGGAAAAATATTCTGTCAGTAAAATCTAAAAAAATATGAAAAAGTTTATGATATGTAAATAAATATAATATTTACTTATTTTTATTTAAAACCTACAATGCAAATCATATGTTTTCTTTCAAGTTATTCTTTGATTTTTCTTGTATGCACTTTTTATACTTATTTATATAAAATATTTTACATCTGTGATCATCAAATTCAAAATATTTACTGTGCATATCAAGACCCAAAAGACTTCAGCTATTTAGCTTTTATTGTGACAGAAAACCAGACAAACTTTCATTATTGTCATGCTTTTTATGCTAAGAATGTGGTGAGTATTTTGATGGATTTAAAAATATTATATGTAGTTACTTGAGATAGTACCAAGCTTTTCTTATGTCATCAGATTGATATATTGGTTGTTTTCCCATTTGTTACCAAGCTAAGAAGTTCTTATTAACACCAACATCGGAGCACCCAACATAAAGCTGGCTATGAAAATAGCATGCACTTTGCAGGTTGAATCCAACAATTTTGAATGACTGCCCCTGTGCAGTTTTAAACATAAAACATTTCTGAATTAATATATTTTCTGTTATATTGCCAACATTTTTAATTAAAAACATTCCTTTCTCTTGCAGTTATATCACTCACATACACAAGGATATATCATATTTTGATAATAGATAAACACAACAATTTAATTCCAATGTCATCATCATCCTGTAATTAATTTAAAAGTAAATCATAATTTTTAAGTTTTGTTTTCTGTTAAAAGATAAGTATACATAAAACATCTCGTACATTATTAAGAGGTGTGAAGCTCTAAGAAAGAATTAGCATTTTTTGAGATTTTTTGACTGTTACACAAGTAAACACGAATGATATAGAACAAAGGCACTGAAATGTTCCAGAATTAAACAATAACATATACAGTATAGACTACAGAACATTAACAATTTTATTATTTTAAACATTTAATTTGGTAAAGCTACATATTTCTATCGTTAAATATGTACAATAATTCAGATGTCTTATAAACCAACCAAAACATTTAAAAAAGTATTCATATCCTTGAACTACCAACCATCAAGTTTAATGTCTGAAATGTACATATTTTATTTTAAAACTTATTGAATTATTCAATGATATCTGTTATAGAATAGAACTAGTTAATCGGTACAATTATTACTGAAGTAGAGATATTTTTAGGAGAAATCTGCACAATGAAATAATGGTAGATGATACATTTTAAATGTATATATTTAAAAATCATCAACAATTCTGAACAGTTAGTAAAATGTTTTTTCTTTCTTCATTTCATCTAACAGGACTGGAAAGACCAACTTCAGGTGACTGGCAGTGGTTCTTATACTTTCCTGTTAGTCTTCCTGGTGGGTTATGATCATTACCATTATGCTACAGAAGTCCTTGATTACTTTTCTTTCTGTAGTTTATCTCTTAACATTGTAAACTGGATGTCAACATTGGTTTTATGCCTTTTATGTTTTTAATTGCTGTTTTGTTTTACCTTCATTTCCTTTTACGAATTTTACTACCTTTACTTTACTTTTACCTTTATACTGAACGTTTGGTGCAGATAGCCTAGCTACTTTGTATCATTAAACATTAAATCAACCAACCAACCAACATCTCTTAGGGAAACCCATATTCTTCCATTTTCTGTCAGAAGCAAACCAGAATCATCTTTCCAAAAGTATTGCAGAATCTGTGTGTCATTTCACTTTCTATTCCTGATTGTTTGTTATCCCTTGAGAGACAATCAGAACATATTTTTTTATAGACAAAACTACAACATTATGTCACTCTGTCAGGTGCTTCCTCCAAGTTTGTTTATGTCAAAGGTTTATATGCCTGATGTTAACTTCCACATATACATATCCTCAATATCTTGTTGGTTTCTTTGATCTAACTGCAGGGTCTGTCAATACCAAACTGTTTTGTTTGGCCTTCCATTGGCCTCCTCCATTTTTACGTTGGGTAATCAGAGTTGGTGATAAATGATCCATTTCCAGGAACTTCAGTTACATAATTACATGGACAAATGACATTTTCTAGCTTCATTGTGGACAATGGTTTTGCTTCCTGGCACACTTGGATGGTTCCTGAAGATAGATATGTGTGTTCTGACCACATCTCGATGTGTTTTTTTTTATGTTGAGACTTTTTTCAACTTCTGCTTCATTCGTTTCTATGTCAATGGAGCTATCAGTTTAAAGAGCACATTACTGCTTGAACTGAAAAGGTCTATTACTAAAATGTAAAACAGGTAATAATCATGGTGTGATTAAGCAAATTTGTCACTACCCTGCAACAATGTAATATACATGGTAATATTCCTAACTAAAGTAACAACTCCAGTAATTTGGCTGCTGTAATAATACAGTGGATAACACCAAAACTAACTCTATTCACACCAGAATAATGTGTAATACACGAACTAAGTAACAGTACATAAACAGTTACTGGAACTGTGTTTTTAACGTCACATTACTTGAACTTAATACTTCAGGTTCTGTAAGACCACCACAGACCCAAGTACCAAACAAACAGTGACACTGAACACGTAAAATGAAATGGATCTACATGGAAGAGATATTTATACCAACTTAAACATTGTCATTCAGTGATATATACAAGTTATAAATCGGTTATAATGTGATAAAACTCGCTTGAAATATATCATAAACTGTAATTCTTGTTTTACAGTATAACAACAGTGTAATGTTGTTAGATACTATCATATCTATATGATATGAAGATACCATTCTTCAAGTGTATGAAGAGACAATTGTGTTGTCAATATATTGACTCATTTCTGATGAGGTAATAGTGTAGAATCTAAACTCAGTTCAGAATGTTTACTTAATAATAAAAGTGATGGTGAGAGTACAGGGGAAAACATACTTTATCATTTTGTTTAGTCACACATGTTTTGTACATAAAGAAACAAGAAATAAAAGTAAACCATTACTGATGAGGGAGAGATCTGAATGGTGTTGATAGAGATTTGTAACAAGGATAAGTTTCATGAACTGTGAAATTGTTTGTGAATGAATGATATCCTAAAACGCCAGATAAAGAATTAGACCTGGTTAAATATCACTTGATAAGTTAATTACACATTATTTTACTGCTTGTAATAATTTCTTGAATTCCACTTTAACATCAAAAGTAATTTTTAAACAAAACAAATGTTGTGTTAATTTAGTCTTTTTCAGCTCTGCCAACATTCCATGAATTCTTAAGGAATTCAAAATAATCTTTGTCTTTTGTTTGAGGGTTACTGGTCAGTTCTGTTGTGTGGAGGGATTCATGTCATTAAACCATGAACAAAGGATCTTTAACTCTGTGGAACATGGTTACAAATTGAATAAATTCGTGGAGAACTTCTTTATATCCATACAAATTACAATAACTTACAGAGTATACTTACAAATATACTTGTGTATCTCAAACATAATCTGATCCTTTTGTTCACCTTGAGATATTCAAAGTTTCCAATCTATAGAATAGTAGTTAGTCAGTACTAACTGCTTCTTATTCTGCATACATTAAACTGAACTTTAAACATGAACATTAAATTATATCTTAATCTAACTTCTAGTAGTTAACAAAGTCTTTTGGATTGTGATTTGTTTGTTCTCTATTTAATTTTATCCTACTTTTTTAGACCTGTGGGTGGATTAGTTAACTGATGAGTCCAAACTTAAAGAGAAAGTGTTGCTGAGTTGTTTGAAAAAGATGTACATGACCATCTGTGTAAGGTAGGTAGGTATTCAGTGTTTATTGGCACAAAGCTACAAGGAAATTTGTGCCAGACAAGACGTGGCACAGTGTAGGTATGGGGAAGTTAAGGCAAAAAGTAAAATATGTAAAATTAGGAACTGCCAGGAAAACTGAAGCAAGAAATACACCCTTGCTGACAGTCACCTGAAGTTGGCCTTTCCAGTCCTGGGTTCAGTTCAAAAGAGAAATAAAAACTAAAATGTGTAAAATTAAGAAGTCGTGGGTTCAAAAACTGTGACCAATGCGTAGCATTACCAAAATAATCTCTTCCTTTAGATCATTACAGAAGAAAGAGGGTCAAAGACCTAGAGAAGATTTTATTTCAAAAAGCTTGTTATTGTGTTACTTATTCCAGGTTGCCTGCCATCTGGTGTACAGTCTGGATTTGATAATTGGACCACAGTCCATGCATGGAATGGGTACTGGAATGATAGATTCAGAACAGACAGACTTTGCTGCTCTGTCGGCCAGCTTATTCCCACAAATACCAACATATCCTGGTATCCAAAATAATTGGACAGAGACAAATGAGAGAGAAAGATGGGCAAGTTTATTTTTGATATTGATGAAAAGAGGGTGATGACTATCATGGAATGACATTGCATTATTTCAATATGATTTAGAGCAAGAGAGATGGCAGACAATTTGGCAGTGAAAACAGAAACTGTAGGGGGAGTCTGTGTTTCACAATCAAACTATCACAAACCATGGCTGAACCCACTGAGTCACCCGATTTGGAACCATCTGTATATATAGGAATGGATGGATCATATGAAGGATGTTCAGCAAAGAAAGAGCAATATTTTCAATTGGGTGTATCTGCTTTCCTCAAATCGCTCAAAAATAGGTTACAATTGGGGACATTAATTTGCCATTAACTGTAATATTATTCAAGGATAAATCAAAATCTTCTAGTTGTGCCTGGATATGGAGACTAATAAGAACAATGGCAGATTTTCTGTTATGAAAAGGTGCAATCCATTGTAGTTGAAAAATACGACTCCAGGTAGAATGCTGTGGTAAGGATTGAAGTTTGGAAGCATACATGAGAGACAGTTGCAAATGGTGAATATATAGAGGGAATTCCATGAGATTTCGCATACAGTCTTTGCACAGGAGAAGTACAAAAGGTTCCAATGCAAATCTCAAGCCCCTGATAATGGTCTGGATCCAACATTTTCAGTGCTGATGTTCTGGAAGAACCATAAACTACAGACCCATAGTCAAGTTTGGATCTGATGAGGGCACGATAAATTTTGAACATGGAGTATCGATCTGCTCCCCAAGAAGTAGAAGAGAGGACACGAAGAATGTTCAATGCTTTTAGACATTTGATACGAAGTTGCTTGATGCTATAATATTTAATTTACAATCGAATATAGGACCTAAGAACTTTGCTTCAGGGAAGACAGAAAGTACAACGTCATCAAGACGTTGTTCTTGATCTGGGTGGATTTTCCGTTTGCAGCAGAAGTGTACACGAATGGTTTTAGAGAGTGAAAGTTTAAAACGAAATGCCGATGGAATTTATCTTAGAAATGAAAAGTGTGACACTCAGTATACAACCATGAGGAACACAAAATTCCTGTGACAAAAAATGAGAAAGTGTTGAGCCCACACGGACTTGGAATCGACACTTCATTAAGAATTGCTGGATGAAAAGGGGTAAGTTTCCACGTAATCCATATGAGTGAAAGTCTCGTAAGATACCATATCTCCATGTTGTATCATAAGCTTTTTTCTAAATGAAAAAAAAACAGTAACAAGGTGTTGTTGCCTTAAAAAGGCTTCTGATTGATGTTTCAAGATGAATTAAATGGTCTATCGTTGAGTGTTGTCTTCTGAATCGACACTGAGTAGGTAAGAGGAGGTTGTTTGATTCTTGAAACCAAACGAGGCGGGCATTGGTTATCCTCTCTAAGATCTTTCTGAGACAACTTGTCCAAGCAATGGGATGATAATTCGGAGGAATCGTGGATCAGTCCCAGGTTTCAGAACAGGGAGTATGATAGCTCATCAGCAAGCATTTGTTTTGATATTTTTCTGCCATATCCTATTAAAGCAGCTACGAGAAAAGTAGGAGAGTTCTGGGAAAGGTGGCGTAATATCTCATAATGTATATTATCAGGTCCGACTGATGTATTGCCAGACCGATGAATAGCAAGTTTGAGTTCCATCAGTGTAAGAGGGCGATTGTAGTCATGGGAATGGTCAGTTGAAAAGAAAAGATGCAGATGTTCTGCCTATGTTTTAATGGCCAAAATGGAAGGGGATAAGTTTGAAGAGCTAGATACACGAGAAAAGAAGTCCCCAAGAGTATTAGCAATGCACTATCCATCTGCAACTTCGTCACCATCAGATGTTACGATAGAGAGGTGGGCAGAAGTATATCTTCCACTCACCCTCTGAATCTTATCCCACATAACTTTTGTGCTGGTGATTGAAGAAATGCTGTAGGTGCATTTAATCCAAGATTCCTTCTGGGTTTGACATCTAACTTGCCGAGCATGTGCACGGGCTTGCTAAAGTGCAATGCGGATTGAGAGCGTGGGGTATCTTTGAAATTTATCCCAAGCACGCTTCTGAGTTTTCCGTGTAAAGAACAGGCAGAATTCCACCAAGGGCAGGGATGCTGTGGGGAACGTGTTGAGGTTTTAGAGATGCATCGAATAGCAGTTTGTGTAATGCTGTTGGTTACTGCTGCTACACAATCATCTATAAGATGGCAAGATCCAGTTCCAAGAGGGCAGTAAAAGAAGGCCAGTTGGCACGGACCAACTTCCACCAAGGTACATGGGACAAGTGGTACTGACCACGGTTTATCTCTCGTAAGATGATGGGAAAATGATTACTATCTTGTAGATTAATGACAATCTCCCAGGAAAAGTGAGTGGGTTGTGAAGGGGAACAGGCAGAAAGATCTATAGCTGTAAATGACTGACTAGGTGCATGAAAATATGTGTAAGAGCTTGGATTAAATAGAGCCAGGTTGTGGTTCAGGAGTGTATGCTCTATGGTGCGTCCTATCATGCCCCCCAGTGGCTCAGCGGTATGTCTGCGGACTTACACGCTAAAACCCGGGTTTCGATACCCGTGGTGAGCAGAGCACAGATAACCCTTTGTGTAACTTTGTGCTTAATTCAAAACAACAACAGCGTCCTCTCATATCAATACGGGAGCCACCCCAGAGGGGATTAGGCAGTTGCTCAATGAGGGTATCAAGGTCTGATTGATTCAGGTGTAAGGTGTAGTGAGCAAATAGTGATGGTACAACCCAAGGAGACACAGATGGCTACTGCCTTTAAGGGTGTGGTCGATGACATGGACCGGGTGGGCAAGATAAGTGCAACTCCCCCATGTCCACGTCCTTCACATAGCCTGTCGTTCCGGTATAATGAATAGTGGCGGATAGTAACTGTATTTGTAGGCTCTAGAAATGTTTCCTGCAAAGAAATGCATATGGGATGATAAGTTAATCAGATCTTTGATGTCAGTCACATTTGATTGGAAACCTCTTCAGTTCCATTGGATGAGTGTGCCATGTGTAATTATTTTAGAGGAGAAGATGGTAGAGAGTCCTTCTGCTAATGACTGTGTTTTTTCTTTATTGGATGTGGGTCTGTCGCCCTCTATGGATCCTGCTCGAGCTCGAATGGTTGGGTCTGAATTTATCCGTACAAATACTAATGATTAAGGGCACAAACAAGTTGTTTGTTTAATTTTTGGTGTATCAAGAGAGGGAGACCCATGCAAACATTTTGACTGGAAGGTGTGGTCAGGACAGAGATGGAAGGAGATGTTTATGAGGGGCGTTATTGTTTCTTAAATATTAAGATAACAGAAATAGTAATTATTTTAGCCATAATGAAGGATACATTTTAAGTTATTGCTGTAAATCTCCATGTTACACAAGGTGATATTATCTGTGAAGCATGCAGGGAGTTTGAGGTTACCTTTTGTGGTATTGTACAGATAAGTTTTTAAAATATGTAGACAAAATATAATTCTTGAAAGGTCTAATATTATAAAGAGGTTAAAAATCTGTTGTTGCTTGTTTAAATGCTTTAATTGTTTTTTAGCTACTTCCAATATTTCAAATTACTCAAAATTTTTATTGTTAAGTAAGCTTTATAGTTTTGCAATAAATCCATGTGTATGTGTGTGTGTATCATCTTTGTTAAGATTAGGAAATGAAAAGTAATTCATAATGTAACATCAACAATTATTTAAACTAGTGTTCAAACATTCCAACATCTCTATACTGTAGTTGTATCTATAGGGATGTCAAATAATAACTTTTTGTGAACAGTATTGTCAGTCGATATTTATACTCACTACTAATTGTAATATTATATGAATAATGAGTAAAATCTGAGAACGATACTCAGAACCAGAGTCAGTTTACCATTTTATGTTTAACTAACACTTTATATTTGTGATAAATGTAATCAGAGATTTTAAATTGAGTTGATGTTATTCTATTGTTACAGTTTGATACATTTATTATCAAAATCTTAGTGTAAAATACCCTGAATACATCATAAAAACATATCAAAAAATCACTTTATTAAATTCATTTAACAATACATTTTATACTTATCAATTTGGTGTGACACTTACTACATATTTTTATCCAGCACTGATAACAGTTTTTGTGTATTGAGAACTTATACATGCATCTTCGAAAATAAAGGAAAAGTAAGGTTAATCACACAAACCACAATACAGTAATTTATTAGCAGAATGTATGAAATAAACTAATGAATAACATAACATTATTCAAGTGCGATGAAGCTATTGTAGTAATAACTTTTTGAAGTTACTGATACTGCCATAAACACTGAAAACTTAATATTTGTCAGACCCACAATGGTTAGCAGTTAATTCATTTAAATATTAATATTAAAACAAATTCATAAAAATGGTTTTTCTGTGTCACGTGTTGGACTGCATACATCTTTGGCTTTAATTATTTATTTGTGATATCCAAAGACAAAGTCTGTAGTTTTTTCAGAAATAGAAACTTAAATTACCAATATTTACAAAATAGAATGTAAAATAAGAACCTCCTGTTTTATCTGTTTTATGATAAATTATTACATTCAGATAATTAAACAAGTTGGTCACATCCATCTCTCTCGTTTTTGGAAATGCTTATTTAGATATACTGTCTTTCTTTCACAAAAGGCTGATTGTTGAATCCAGTTCTGTTAATTCTTTGTTCATATGACAAACACACAATGCATTAAGAAAAATGATAAACTCTTATCGTTCTGTATGTTGATATTATCATTTGTTTGTTGGGCTCAGAATGGTCAATTGGTGAAGAGACTTGGCTCATAATCTGAGGGTCTTGGTTGAAATCCCCATCACACCAAACATGCTAGCCTTTTTAGCCATGGGGGCATTATAATGTGATGGCCAATCTCACTATTCATTTGTAAAAAAGTTGCCAAAATTGGCAGCAAGTGGTGATGACTAGCTGCCATCCCTCTCATCTTACACTGCTAAAGTAGGGAAGACCAGCACAAAGAGCCCTAGTGCAGCTTTGTGTGAAATTCAAAACCAAACAGTTCGTTTGTTGAATCAAGATATGGTAAGATTTTGTTCAGATCATATGGATGAATGCCACCATAGAGAAACAGTACATTTTTACAGTTCTACTTATTACTGTGGTAATCTGATTGTTGAACCAAGAGTGCTAATTATTTGTTTGGATGATATCCACACAATTTATTAAAGAGAAGCAACAGATGCTTACAGTTCTACATACTAATGTGGTTTTAAGAGAAATGTGGATATTTGTGACTTGTTCCACAACCACAATTGTTCTTTCACAATAGTTCATAAAGTTAATAGTTCTTTGTTAATCTTTTCACCTAATGTAGTTCCAGCTTTCTTCATTAGTCTTCTCACCTAATGTAGTCTCAGTTCTCTTTATCAGTCTTTTCACCTAATGTAGTTCCAGTTCTCTTTATCAGTCTTTTCACCTAATGTAGTTCCAGTTCTCTTTATCAGTCTTTTCACCTAATGTAGTGCCAGTTCTCTTTATTAATCTTTTCACTTGATTTTCACCAATTTCTCTATCAATTTTGTTTATTGATACAGTATTAAGTTTCTGTCACTCTTTTTGCCTGATTGAGTAATAGATTTTTGTCAACCTTTTGTACCTTATTTACCAGCAGTTTTTATCATGCTGTTTTTAAGATGTTAAGGTTCTTAAATGCCGGCCTTGTCAACTGAATGAGTAACAGTGTTATTAAAAAGTCAGTTACTCTGTCTTCTAAAGTAACTAATTCTTTCATTATCAGTAAGTTAGCCAGCTGAATGCCAGTTTTATTTTGGTTTTCATGGTATAAATGCAAGCAATGTATTTTTATAATTAATTATACTTATCATGAGACATTAGTAATAGGTCTGTTACATTTTTAAACACTACATGCTGTATCTAGTCCCTTAGTTTCAAGAATTAGTTAAACATATAATAATAGTATTTCAACCATACTGTGTTCACCACAGTATGTTACTAAATGTCTAATTTTTTGAAAAACACTTCTTCTTTCCTACAGAAGCTTCACACTTTTTGAACGTTTGTATTTAGTGAAAGACTTAAATATTTGAAGTGTCTTTGACAATAATTCCAACAAAACATATGTACTGAAACCAATATTTTATTTATGGGACTTGTCTTGAACAACTTAAATGATAATACTGTGGATAAATTGAGTATTTTTATCACTAGTTTGTGTGTAAAGTGATTTTTCATGTTGAGATTAGAAATAATCTTCTTTGTTTCAAAATATCATACATCATTTGCATTATCTCCTAAAACTATTTCAAATGTTTGTTTGTTGTAAAACTTTGTTTTATCTGTTATTTTCTCCAAATAATGTTGGTCAATTTGACCCAACTTCTGACAAATGAAAGTTCAAAAGCCACAAAAATTGTGATACTTAAAGGAAATCGTCTGCTTATTAATGATATAATTAAGTGTTCTTAGAGAACTTGTTTAGATGTAATACTTTTGCGATGACTGTGTGTAAATACATCTTTTCAGTTAATGATTTCACCTCATGTAGCTCAAAGTGTACACAACATTTTAGACTACTTTTTAATCAATGTACATAAATACATTTGGTTTAAAACATAGTTAGTTAACCAAATTTTAATATTATATTAGTTTTAAGTTCTTAACCTCATAAAAAATGTTTAAAAATTTTCGTTCATTCCTGGTATGAGAATTGTGTCATTCGCTCTGTGGGTTTTTTTTCTTCTCTAATTTATTGAACACTTTTCTGAGAAATAAAAAATGTTACATAAGTTGCTCATTATAGTCTGGACAAGGAATAAATTTTCATAGCTCTAAAAATTAGATAATCAGGCCCACCTCTTGGAATTTCATCTTTCACAAATGCCAGTAAATATCATTAGTGTGCCACACTAAATTATATGTACCCAATAAAAAACTATATTTGTAATCTGTCAAATGATCTGTATGTTGTTTCTCTTTATGCAGTGTTGTCTGTTTTATCATGTTGTTTCAATGTTCTTTTAATGGAAATTACAAATTACACTAAAGAGCTCAGGTGATTTTTTTTGAGGATGTTATTACCTAGTTAGAAAGCCAGAAAATTATCATATTTATAGGACAGTGTTTTCTGTGTATTATTATTGTTCTTAGTTTTATTATTTAATTATATGAATACATTATTGATTGTATCAATACCTTTAGTACATGAAAAAGTAAGCAAATGTTTCATGCCAATTGAACTGACATTAACATATCAAATTATTTCATCCTTGAGCTACTCACAAGCATACTCGATTAAAGATTTTTTGTTCCTCACTTTACCTTGTCCAATAAGTTTTTATTTTTGATATTTTATCACTGATATAAATAATAAATAAAAACTACACATGAAAATCGAATAATATAATATTCATTTGGGTCTTTTCTTTTTTTCTCAATATTATATTCTTTGTTTTTCATGTATTTTTATTTTAACATGAAAACAATATTGCATTTAGACTAGTCAACCCTCTTACTTCATATATTTATGGAGAAATTTGAAAAAAATAATTGTAAATTCTGATTTTGTTTGTCTTCAAAGGACTTGTATATTGCATGCCAAGTGGGGTCAGTGAGCACCGAAATATCCCTTTTTTATTATGGATCCTCCAAATAAAAACTAAAGTAAAGCAGTAAGAAAACAGTCCATAGGTAAACAACCACATCTTGAAGATTCTAAACAGTAATTTTTAACATCTGTAACACCTGTTGTACCTCATTTTCTTGTATTGCATTGTCTCAGACAAACCTTGAGGGTAATGTCTCACTTTTTCATTTATAAGGGACTAGAGGGACTTGTTGGCTCTCCAAAATCAGTAAAAAAGCTCCATTCTGGTGACATATTGGTGAGAACATCCAAACCTGAACACAATTAACTGCTCTAGCCTTCAAAAGGTGATTTGGGACATACCCATTGAGGTTACACTTCGTGCTACTTTGAATTCATCATGAGAAGTTATTGTTGAGAGGGATTTGAAGAACATCCCGAGTTGGAGATTCTTGGTGGTTTCTCTACCCAAGGAGTTTTTGAAGTGAGGTGTATCTCTGCTCTCAATGATGGAATTATATGATGACCAATTATCTCATTCTGATAGTTACATCACCATGTCCACCTACCATCATCAGGGCAAGTTATCTTAATTACAGGGTACTGCCATACATACCAAACCTTCTCAGATGTTTCCAGTGTCAGCAGTTTGGTCACTCAAAGACATCATGAAGTGGTTCCTTGACGTGTTCTTGTTGTGGCGACAAGAACCATGATTCCTCTCTGTGTGAAATGGATATCCATTGCATCAGTTGCATTGGATATCATACGTTCTACTTTTGTTCTTGCCCTAAATGGTTGGAAGAAAACGAGGTGCAGCATTTGTAAATGATTCATAACATTACTTTTACTCAAGCTCAAAACTTGCTGTCTACTTCTTCATATTGGATGTATACCGCTGCACTTCGTTCTAGTACTACAGTGGGAGTGCACATGGATCTTTTTGTGCCTCCACAAAAATCGTTCTCAAACCAAATGAAAAGTCTTTTGACCTACATGGTTAAAAAATTGATAAATCAATTTCAACACCCATCTCTGCCTATTACATACATTTCAACAAATTCAAAGACCCACTTCTTTTGCTTCTGGATGCAGGTGTTTCTTCGGGTACATCTTCTTCTCTCACCCCAAGATGCAAAACAATCATTTGTTCACGTCCTCAGTCGCTGGAATTCTCTTCCAATAGCAAAGACATGCCCATTCAACCAAGGGCAGGATCCATGGAGGTTGATAGACTTCTCTCGAATAAATACAGTAAAAAAAACATGGTTGTAAACAGAAGGGTTCTCCACCCAATTTACCTACACATAAAAATCGCCACATTGATACAATGGAACTATCGAGATTTACATTCTAATCTGGATGACATAAAAACACTGATTGCTTCCAACCATCCTGTATTCTTTTGTAACAGGAAACATTTCTCCAACCTGCCAATACAGTCACTTTTCAGCAGTTTTCTTTGTACAGAAATGACAGGCTGTGTGATGGACGAGTGCATGGAGGGGTGGTGCTGTTGATTGATCAGCGTATGCCCACTCTGGTTTTGGCACCGGACACATCCATGGAGGCGTTAGTCATCCATGTTTCCTTGGGTCATATAATTACTGTTTGTTCTCTCTACCTGTCACCTGGAGAAACCTTGATGATCTCATTGAACAGCTGCCATCTCCCTTTTTAATCCCGGGGGACCTCAATGGATATAATCTCCTCCGAGAAAGTGATGATACTGATAGGGGTCACTCTTTAGAGCGTATGTTCTCTAATTGCAACCTTTCTCTTTTGAATACTGGTTCTTCTACTTATTTTCATACACCTCATCAGTCCTTTACTGCTACTGATCTCTAAATTTGCTCCCTTCACTATTCTCCTACTTTTCATGGAGGGTTGAAAATACTCCACGAGGCAGTAATCATTTTCCTATAATTTTGAGAGACTTTGATTGTAGTCAATGTTCTCTGACCTGCGTGCTCCACTGGAAGCTGGATCAAGCAAACTGGCCCTCTTTCACTGCTCTCGCAGAGCTCAATCCTGCCATCATCTGTGTGGCAGCAATAACTGATTGTATTATACAAGCAACTGCTCGATGTATTCCTGAAACCTCAACATGTTTTCCACTATATCCTGCCTGCTACATGGCTCGGAAGGTTCAAAAACAGGTGTGGGATACTTTCTATAGATATCCTACAGTCTCAGACCCTATTGCTTTACAGCAGGCCCATGAACATGCTCGATGGGTAAGACATCAAAGCCAGAAGGAATCTTGGATTAAGTTCATAACCAGCATATCTCCTAACACTAGTTTCAAAGTCATATGTGAAAAGATTCAAAAGGTCAATGGGCATTATAATTCTGTCCCTCTCTCAATCTTCCTCTTTAATGGCCAGGAAGTAACTGATACCCGGAGCATTGCCTGGTATTTTGCACGTGTGCTTCTTCCTCCACCTTTTTAGCCATCAAGACTTTGGTAGAGTGATAATTTCTTTCCTTTTTGACCTGATTGTTTCTTTTACTATCCCTTTACCCTGGTGGACCTTAAACTGACCCTTCATTGGTCTGGCAGAACATCAGTTGGACCTGATGATATACACTATGAAATGCTGTGACATCTATCTTGTGGTTCTCTTGCTATTATTCTGATTTTTTTAACTGGATATTGCAGGAAAATGTTTTTCCTGATGCCTGGCACCAAATTATTGTTTTACCTTTCTCTGAGCCTGGGAAGGATTTCTTGAAACTGTAGCCCTATTGCCCTGATGAGCTGTCTCTGTAAGACCTAAGGGAGAATGGTTAATGCTCATCTTATTTGGTTCTTCGAATGAAACAAACTCTTCTTGACCACTCAGTGTGGATTCTTACAACAGCACTTCACCATGGACTACCTTATTTGACTTAAAACATCAATCAGAGAAGCATTCTCAAACGACAACATATTGTATCAATATTCTTTGACATTCAGAAGGCTTATGACACAACATGGAGGTATGACATTTTGCAAGACCTCCATGTATCGACGTAGGATATATGGCCATTTGCCCATTTTTATTATTTTTTAATGGACTGACGATTGCAGGTTTATATTGGTTTGACACTTTCCCATTCTTTTCTTCAGGAACTTAGAGTCCCTCAGGGTTGTGTTCTGAGTGTCACACTTTTAAGTATAAAGATTAATGCTATCACTGAACAACTTCCTCCTACTGTTGCAAACGGGATCTATGTTGACAACTTTCACATCTCATGTCGATCATCAAACATGGTATATTGATCAGCAGCTACAGACTGCCCTTAATTGTTTATTGAAGTGGACCACAGCAAACGGCTTTAACTTCTCTCTCGCTAAAACCGTTTGCATGCACTTTTACCGCTAACGGGGTATTCACCCTGATCCTGAACTCTATTTCAGTGAAGTTGTGCTACCTGTAGACCCTGAGACAAAGTTCTTGGAGCTTATCTTTGACCATAAACTGACCTTTATACCACACATCACGCAGCTACAGGTCAAATTTAGAAGAGCACTGAACATTCTTCATGTCCTCTCTTCCACAACTTGGGGAGCAGATCGATGTTCTATACTAAAGATATATCGTGCTCTTATGGGTCACTGGTCTCTGACCGCCAGGACATTGGCCTTCAAGATTCTGGATCCCATTCATCATCGAGGACATTGGCTCTGCACTGGAGCTTTTAGCACTTCATCAGATCAGAGCTTATACATAGTCTCATGAACCTTCTTTTCACCTGTGTCATTTGCAACTGTCTTCGAAACTACGTTCCTTACCAGAGC
Organism: Carcinoscorpius rotundicauda; assembly: GCA_011833715.1. NCBI lineage: Eukaryota > Metazoa > Arthropoda > Merostomata > Xiphosura > Limulidae > Carcinoscorpius > Carcinoscorpius rotundicauda. The sequence continues at coordinate 89,482,730 of CM022397.1, forward strand.
ATCTCACCTTGTGTTTTCCTTCCTCAGTGGGCCATACCTTTTCAGAACAGATGATCTGCCATTGCTTCTTTTGGTCCTCATATCCAGACACAGTGGGATGTGTATTCACTGGTCAGCGCATCGCACCATGGCTTCTTAGTCCTCAAATGTGACTTATCATTAAGTCATCTGAGAAAAGCAGACACTTCTGATTGGAAATAATCTCTGTTATTTGCTGAACATCTTTCAAACAATTTTTCCATTTCTATTTACATAGATGGTTTGAAATTAGGTGACTGTGCTTGTTCTGCCATGGTTTGTTGTGGTTTGATGGTTGTGTGCAGAATTTCCTCTACAGATTCATTGTTCAATTCTGAACTGTATGCCACTCCTCTTGCCATGGATCACGTAGAAGCTAATCAGTACTCAAATTGCACTATTTATACTGACTTGCTTAGTACTTCACTGGCCCTGGAATCTCTTCACTTTGGTTTATACCCTGTTCTCCCCAGTATTCCAAACCGATTGGACCATTTCTGTTTCACATCTACTTCTTTCCAGTTCTTCTGGATATCAGGCCATGTTCATATTCGTGGGAACGAGCTTGCTGACACCACAGTTAAATCCATCTGCTCTGGCACTATCACTGTTGTGTCTGTTCCATACAAGGACTATGGTCCTGTGTTCATGACTGGGCTGTGTGCCAGTTGGCAGTTGACTTAGACTGAGCAACGCGAAAACAAGCTTTTCCAAATAAAACCCTATATTGGACTTTGGCCATCTTGCTATCATAAAGATTGGAAAGAGGAAGTTGTTTTAACTAGACTGTGCATTCATCGCAGGTTTTTAACTCTGTTTCATTTAAAAGAAGTAATTCAGATGGCTGTGTCTCACTCTGGATTATTTATGGAGAAGGGTAGACAAGAATAATTGTAAGTGCATAAGGAATGTGAAGTTTTTATATTCTGTACTTCTAATTACACACCATGTTGTTTGAGGTGATGTGATATTCTTTGTTATAAATATTGTTAGTTTTGTGAGGTGTACAGAAACTTGTTTGAACAAATAAATGACTGCAACATTGTCTGTTGGAATGAACAAACACTAGAAAATTGTTCAAAATGTATAGAAACAAACATATGATTATAAATTAACGTGAGTTTACTCTCAATTAATAATTTTAAAAATGTAATTATTTAGTATACATATTTTTTTTCTACATCATTCATAAAAAATGTGTTGCTTCTTATTTATAGTCCAATCTTATTTTGACATTATTTTATTCACCCTGTATATCATTACTGTATTTGGAATTGTGTTTTATTCACTTCTTTCAGAAACTGCTGAAGAATTCTCAGAATTAAGAGAGACTTGAAAGAGTTATTGAGAGCATGTCTCAAACTAAGGTGGTAAGCTACTATTATTATTAAGTCATTATAATATGAATATCTTCAAATATAATAAATTGATAAGTACGTAGATATAATGGTGTAAGAATAAATATAAAATAAAACAGTAATTGAAATACTAACTACAGAAAGGTTTCCAGAAACTGTTGAGGCTTTGACAAGCATCTTCACGAGCGGACCACCGAGTTTCTTCAAAGAGAGACTTTCTTTATTGGTGGACAGGTGTTTTGTAGAATTTTCTAACGATGGGTTGAAGCATTGAAGAAAACATAGAGACTTTGTAAGAGTTCGAAGAATGAACATGCTTCTCTGCAACATTCAGCAGCACACGTTCCTACAAAATTTAATGAATGTGCTGAACATGGGATATACACAGCTAAAGGATTTTTCTCCATGATACGAGCCTGGAGACCACTGTACTGAAAAGACATGTTGCTGGCGTTGTCGTGAGACTGTCCACGACATTCAGAAATGTCAAGCTCATATGACTGAAGCAGGCTAAGTACAACTTCTGCCAGCTGTTCAGCTTTGTGGCCCGTATTGGGTATAAAAGTCAGGAAACGTTCCATAGGTGAACCATCACTGTTCACGTACCTGATGATGAATGCCAACTGGTCAACATGGGATATATTTGGCGTCGAGTCCACGCTGATTGAGAAATATTTTGCAGTTTTGACGTCCTTTAAAATGTTCTTTAGAACAAGGTCTGCCAAAAGCTGGATGAATTCGTCGCATGTACTGAAAGACAGGTAAGACGTGGATCCCTTGCCAGCATTGCCATATCGGTGAATGTGATCAGCGAGGAAGGGGTCAAACTCTGCAACTAGTTCTAACGACATCATAAAGTTGCCGTTGTGTACTGAGCCAAACTTATCATCCCGACCTCTGAACGGAAGCCCACGTGAAGCCAATCTTTTCGCTACAGCTACCATACGAGTGAGTACATTTCTCCAGTATTTGATTTCGTCGTGCAGCTGTATGGCCATCTGGAGATCTACATGTCCCAACATGTTGCCCCTTGCTACTAGAGATAAAACTGAAGACCGATACTTAGGAGAGTTTTCATGTTCATTCAGCCAGACAGTAGCATTTTTCCAGTCATCAAAGCCATCGTCAGCCAGTTTGGATTTTTTTCCGAAATCAAATAAACGACAAGGAGCACAAAACAGTCTACCTTTGCTCTCTGAGTAAACCAAATATGTCCGCTTACTTTTTTCGCCATTTTGCAGTTTTCTTTCAAACATGCCTTTGGTTACAGATCTGATTTTCCCCCGTCCTTTTTCACAGAGCTCTTGAAATCCGAGTCATCGTTTTGAAGGATGGCATGTGTGGCAATATAATCTTTTGTGTAATTATCTATTATCCACTCTGCTGGATCTGAACTTACTTTGTCTGAAAAACTTGCTGGAACCGTTGACGTTTCAGGCACGCAACCGGCAGATCTTACTAGGCCTGCTGCTGATGACGTCACTTGTTCAAGCTGCAGTTCGATATGTTCGGGTCGTTCAGATTGTTCAAAACTGCTACTGCTAGGCCCGTCATGTGTATTCCCTCCATCGCTGTTGGTTTGAACATCATCGCTAGTAGGCTGTTCTTGCCTTTGTTTAGCAAAAAAGGCCTCCATCGTCGGTGTCTTATCCAAAACATCATGTGTGTTTTCATTTTTTAACTTTGCTATCTTCCTATAAGCTGCTCCATTCAATTTTCGGCGTATGTTACTCATGACGATATAACTAGAATCCACTGATCGTATATTGAGTATTGACAGTGAATTTGTTACTTTCACATCTCAGATGATCAGGATCTGAGTCATTTTCGTGGAATCGAGCTATTTATGGCAGCCGCGCGAACCTTACAGAGATCCGTGAGCCGTTTGACCCCCAGTGACCCTCGCCCTCACAAGAATGTGGAGGTTTGGACACTGACAACACGATATAACTTACAGTAAGATATTGGGTGACGGAGGAATAAGTAAAAGCATAACGAACTCTACATTTTGACACCAATATCGCTTACCACATTATTATCTATATTGTCGATTATATTGTAAATATGTTGGTGAACCATATATTCTTCCGGCAGATAATGAGTTTTATGGTAGTTGGTAAAACAATTATCGACTTGCAACCATAAGTCCATAACAAAATATACACAAAAAAGGGGAACTTCTGCACTACTGATTTATATTACTGCCGATGTATCCATGGTAACGGGTGCTGGGCTATTGACAATCAAATTATAAATTCTAACACACATTACTATTTCAAATTCTATACTACCAGTAACAAATACCTGTATCGCCCAAAACTATCCAGACCCCGTGCGGTACAACCTCGTTCCGTGGGAGTCAACTTCATTGATAGAGCGCGGTTACGATTATGCGTAACACCCGCAGCCGATTCCGCTGACGCTCACCTGCTCCAGTGACTGTGCGCCTTTCTGTTCTGGTATTCTGGAGTCTGCCACTACCCCTTCTTTATTCTAACAAATGCCTATAATTGCTAGGGAATTTGAAGGAACTATTCTGTAAGGACTACATTAAAAATAATCAATTAAGCTAAACTGTGAATGATGAGGAAGAATATTTCAAAATATATTTTTCCAGATAATAGCCTGAAGCAACCGAAAATCCGAATTTTCGTATACGTAATTTCACAAAACAAAATACGTTATTAGGCCATGATAAAATAGTTTTTGTGTAGGCGTAGCACACTGAGTAGCAGGTAATTCATTGTTTGGTGTGTCAGCATGAGTAAAAAACATGTTGGGGTTTTTGAAAAACACAAATAAATAAATGAGGTGAGGGCGGATGGGTTGATGATGTGGGGGCGAGGCGTATTAGGTGGGACTCAGAGAGGGAAGGTTAGAAATCTTTTAAACTTGAAGCGACCGACCCGACGGTGTGGTGGAATAGTGTGTGTGCGTGTGGGGGGGGTCCAGATTCAAGATGTTATTGGGGTGCCATAAATGGCAGGGGGAATTAATAACCAGGGACTACATTTTAAAATGGTGTCCATTCTTTTTCTTTTTTTTTTGGTCAAAATCTGCCGCCCCAGGCACGTGCCTGTGCGTTAATACATCCCTGCCTATACTGGTTCATTATTCCGTTTATTTTGCAAATATCTCCTGTTTCGTGAAAATAAAAACACCTCCAAATTGGACTTATCCACTCATAAAGCCATTTACCAATCATTAGCAGTCCAGTTTTTGTATTTTTTAACAGATTCAGTCTCTTCGTGATGATTTCAAATATAAGTAAATGTTTTTAACTGCTTCACAACCAAATATTTCATTCTCATTGAATTTTCTTGACACTGCATATCAGGACTCTTTTCTGTCATTTGGTTCATGACTGTTTATCTCGTGTAGTCTTCCTTCTGTCCTGAAAGCTGCATAAACAAAGATACTTAACATCAGAATAACTAAATTTAGGTGTTCCTTTTCCTTTCCTATTTTTTTCTAATTTACCTGTCTCAGTCTCATGATCTTGGATGTACTTGATGGTTTTAAGAGAACATTTCAAGTCTGAAGCAATTTGCTGAAGAGTCCAATCAGCACCACGTAAAGTTTTTGTACGAACCCTCTGCTCTACTGACAATTCTTTATGCTTTTTGGGTCATGAAAATAAAACTTAATATGATGTGTTAAACTCACTCTGTATCAAGGTTTATTTGTGGAGTGTTATAAAATTGATTTGTGACATACACCGGTACCATATGTTAGTTGCTTACTAGCTTCTTTCTATATGGTTAACACACTGCATTGGGAACCATTACAGTTATTTCAGACCTTAAATTTAATCAATATGTTCATTCAAGCAAAACCCTTATGATATGTCCTTGGTACAAGTTTACGGAAATTCTAAAGAATGACAAGTATTCTCATACTGGCTCATCAGTTGCCAACAGTAAAGTATTACCATGTTGTTTTAGGTATAAAATATTTGAGTTTTCTTATGTAGTGACATGGAAGAATTAGCCTCACAAAATGGAAAGAATGACAAAATATTTTCTTGTCCTAACACTTTTGTGTTTGTGTTTTCTTTATAGCAAAGCCACCTTGGACTATCTGTTGAGTCCATCAAAGGGAATTGAACCCAAAATTTTAGCGTTGTAAATCCGTAGACTTACCATTGTAGCAGCAGGGGACAACACTTTTGTTCAGTACTGTATTTGAATACTTGTTCGATAGATTTTGGTTTGGTTTGTTGTAAATTTCGTGCAAAGCCACTCGAGGGCTATCTGCGTTAGCTATCCCTAATTTAGCAGTGCAAAAATAGAGGGAAGGCAGCTAGTCATCACCACACACCGCCAACTGTTGGGCTACTCTTTTATCAATGAATAGTATGATTGACCGTCACATTATAACGCTTCCACGGCTGAAACAGTGAGAATATTTGGTGTGACTCTTTGTTTATCGTTATTTGGTTCTTTGTTTAAAATAACACTACTTCCTTTAGATGTACTGTGGATTTTTGAGTTACAATGATGGAAAACATGGGAGAGTTTTTCATTATTACGTTCAGTGATTCTGATTTATAATTTTCTTTCGATTTCTCTGATGTAAAATTCTGGATATGTTTGGTCTGTTTTGGATTTCGCTCAAAGCTACACAAGCGTTATCTGCGCTAGCCGTCTATAATTTTGCAGTGTGTGACTGGAGGGAAGGCAACTCGTCATCACCAACCACCTCACATTGAGAGGGCAAGCACGTTTGGCGTGACGGGGATTCAAATCCGCGACTTTCGGATTACGAATCGAGTGCCTTAACCACTTGGCCATATCGGGTCGAAAAACGCTTGTTCCTTGTAAAATTTCAAGATATATCACTGCTGAACATCCAAAGTCTGCAAAGTCGAAGTCCACGCTCACTAGTTGAAGTTTAACGTCAATAACGAGTATGCCCCCTTGAGCATCAATAACTGTTTGGCATCTCCTGCCCATAAAAGCGATGAGATGACGAATCACCACATCCTGTGGAATGGCTGTCTACTCAGCCTGCAAAGCTGCTGCAAGCTGAGGCAGAGTCCGCGGTTGAGGTTGTCGCTGTTGCAGACGTCGGTCCAACTCGTCCCAAAGATGTTCGATGGAGTTTAAATCTAGTGATCTGGAGGGCCAGGGAAGAACGTTGATGTTGTGGTGTTTCAAGAAGACAGTGGTGAGTCGGGCTGTGTGAGGATGGGCGTTGTCATGTTTAAAAACGTCGTTGACGTTCACCACGATGAGTTGCACATGGAGTCTAAGAATCTTGTCGACGTATCGTTGAGCCGTAAGATTCCCTCGAATGTGCAAAAGGTCTGTTCTGGCATTGTCGACATCATGACGCTGCCACCACTAAATCTGTTATTTTCCTGCAAAACGTTCACCTCGGCGACAGTAAACACGGGTCCTTCCATCCTGCCTACGAAGCATAAAATGTGATTCATCGCTGAACCAAACATGCCTCCATTGTCGATGAGGCCATACCTTATGTGCCCGAGTCCATTGCAGCCGTGCTTGACGATGTTGCTGGGTGAGGATGACGCCTCTGACTGGATGTCGAGGTCGGATTCCTGCATCTCGTAGACAGTTGCGTACGGTCTGATCGTAAATCCTACGCGGCCCTGGTATGGTTGAAGCAGTAGACGTCGCAGTGGTGGTCCTATCCCGAAGGTGACGTAACCGGATGTAGCGATCTTGTGCGTGCATGGCTACATAACGTCTGCCAGATCGTGGACTGTCTCGAATTCATCCATTTTGTTGGTGACAATTCCATATCCTTGTGATGGTGCTTCGGTGGACATTCACAGCTCTGGCAACATCTGATCGAGATTGGTCTATTTTCAAGCGCAAAAACGCAAACTAACTTGGCAAGGGTTTAGTTTTGAGAGAGAGAAATCGTAAGAATTCTCTCTCCAACCGGGGTGTTCAGGAACGTTGTGGTTCCTCTTCGTCCCCTTTCGTGAATTGTTATTAGGATTAGTTTTATTTATTTGTTTATTAAATGATTTTGACTCTTTTTTTGGGTGGAGGATGTCACTCTGAATGTTATGTTGGACGGAGGCAAAGGCAGCACCGGAGAGATTGACCAAGTCCCGTCCCGAAAGGCAGAAGTCAAGCAAATATGATCATGAATTCAATTCAAACGGCCCGACTCAGTTACCTTGGCTGGGATCTAAAAATCCAATGCCTAGATTTTTGTTGTGGGGGGAAACGGGAGTGCCCCGAGAAAACCCACTTTCACTGGACAGGCGCCGAAAGATTTTCCTTATCTTGTGCCCGATATCTGAAGAAAAAAATGGATTACATATTATTGACTTCAATTTATTTCTTTAGATACTTTGTTGTGTAATTTGTGATTCTTGAAATATGTTGTAAGGTGAAATGTATTTTGTTGGTGCACTAGTTAATTTGTATAGTGATGCCGTTAATTTGTTTCTATTTTCTGCTTTTAGATAATATTTCCGTTAGTCTATTTCTTAGAGTTGGTAAATTGTTAATTTGATGTATATAATTTACTGGCGTGAATGACGGTAGACTGAATGCGGATCTTAGTATTCTTTTCTGTTGAACTTGGATTTTCTGGAGTGTGTTGTTTGACATATTGTATGTTACTTGACATTCATACTCTATTAGAGGACGGATGTAAGCCTTGTATATTTGTATAATGGTGTTTGATGAACATTTTGATTGTTTACTGGTTAGAGTCATTAGATGTGAAATCCTTTTTATAATTGATGAGTGTATATTGTTTACATGTTTTTTCCATGTTAGTTTTGTGTCGAAAGTGATGCCAAGGAATGTGATGTTGCTCATGTTAATGGTTGTATTTCCGAGTTATAATTTTATTTTTTCTAGGTTTTTCTTTGCTTTTTAATTTCCTGTGGAAGGTGATTGCTTGTGTTTTGGTTGGATTTAACACAACTCTCCACTTGTTGCTCCATGTTGAGACGTTGTTTCATGATTCTTGTATGGGAGACATGGCCATCACTGGGTTTCTGGAGGTGCTCCAGATAGCGATGTCGTCTGCGTATTGTGAATTATGCGTGTATGTTAGATTTGGGAAGGGTATGTCACTGACGAAAATTCTGTACAGAAGTGGAGAGAGGACTGATCCTTGAGGCACTCCTGCGGTTATATTAAATGTTTTAGATATAGTTTTATTGGCTTTTACTTATGCTGTTCTATCTGTTAAGAAATTTGAAATCCATTTGACTATCGTGGGATTTATTTGCAGGTGTTTTAGTTTGTATTTGATGGCGTTGTGCCATACGCTGTCGAATGTTTTTTTGACATCTAAGAATACCTCGATGGTTACTTGATTGTTGTTGAAAGCTTTATAGATTGATTCGGTGATTTCCAAGCGACCGAGAACCCATCACTTTTATAGGGATTTTGCACATGTTTCACTTGCAGAACATGCAAATCTCTCAAACAAATTTATTGGACACGAATGCGTTTTGACGAAAAATGGGATGTTTTCCTCCGTTTTCAAAATGCACAACTTTTATTGTCATATTGGTCTGACAATCAGTGCCTTAACACATGTAACATCATATACTCTGAGCTTGTAACGTTATTACATATATTTCTCTTTAAAATAACTTCAAACTCTTCAATAAAATAATTTGAAACATAACATTTATTTTTGTGTGAATTGAAAATTGAATTAAACCTGAACGTTTAAGTGAGTATTGTATTTTGTGTATGAATATATAATATAGACTCATGATTCATTACTGCGTGGATAGGTACGTGTAATACATTTCGTGAGATATGAATTTATTTTGTTACTTAGAAATTACAACTTGTCAATTTGTATAGACCTGTTGTTACTTATAAACTACTTGTCAATGTGCTTAAATTAATACATTATTCACACATTTATTTTTATTTCGGGTTCAACTTGAACCCGAAAATGTTTTTAGAAGTAACATTTTGCCTCAAGTTTCACATTTGTTAGAACCACTAAAATATTGTTAGAAATTATAAACCACTGTATATACTGTATACATAGTGTGTAGTTTATATATAATATTTATATTTAAAAGGAAACAATAGTTGGTAATCATATCAATTTCACATTATGTAACGATTTTCTGAAAAAGAAAAAACGAAACGTGTTTGTGGTTAATATTCCGTTATTGTTTTATTTTTTGTAATCATGTTTTTTTCAGAAATGTAACCAGAATGTCAAAGTTTTCTACCGTGAAGATTTACCTGAGGACACTTCCAATCTCCACATTTCCATCCTTCTACTGCACGTAGCAACGTTTTCTTCAAAAACCTGGGCACAATGCTGGCTGCAATGGGCTACCGAACTGTGTCAATAGATGTACCTGGTGGGCTTTCTGTTCGTTACTAACTTAACATTACATTTAGAGGTAGGCGTCAGTTCATTACTCACGTTGCTCCCCCCCCCCCAAGCGGTACACCTGTAGACTTATAAAGCGAGAATCCGGGTTTCGATACTCGTGGCAGAACAGAGCACAGATAGTCCATTGTGTTGCTTTGTGCTTAACTTCATAACAAACAATACTAACCTAACATTACAATATTTTGATATAGACTCCAGTTCATTGCTAATTTAACATCACAATATTTGGATATAGGTGTCAGTTCATCACTGTCCTTCCTGGTGTTTGCTCCTTCTCTTCCCTCACCAACCGTTTTTAAATATATAATTTATTGTACAGGATTTTGATAATAAGATAATCCAACTTCAAGGTTTACTGATATGCACAATGTAAATAATTTTATTTTTGCAATCATATTTTCTTGGCATTTAGTAGGTGTTTAGTCTTTGTACAAAGCATAAGAATGTTTCACTCTAGGCTGACTGCTGAGCAAGGTGTAAAAAGAAATTATAAAAGCATCTTGGGTAGCCACAAAAAATGTTTAATGAAAATCTTTGTGAAATAAATGGTCACCATTTTGTAAGAATGTTTTATTGTATACAAAGTTTGCTGGTTTATTTAACTTTTAATGTTATTTTAATAGTATCTGATGTATCCTTGATTTTACCACTATTAAAACAATTCATGGTTGATTTATTTTGAATTTTCAAAATCTAATCCTTGTTAAGTTGTGAATTAATAAGGGACTATGGTTAGACACTATCTCCAATACACTAATCGAATAATGGGACTTCATCATCACTGTCATAACACATTCACAGCTCTTGAAAATTATAAGCACAATACTTCTGTTAACAATGGACCTTGGACCTTCACAAAGCCTGTGATTAAAGTGTCATTATGCAGTCTTCTACTTGAAAAAAGCCTAATACTAAAGACACAAGACAAATATATGTAAATTTAACTATCTGCTGGCTGGTTGGTTGGTTTGGAGTTTTATGGTGCAAAGTAACTCGGCTAACTGTGCCAAACATCTGGTAAAAATTCAAAGTAAAATTATTAAAATTCATTAAAGGAAATTAAGGTAAAACAAAAAAAAGGTTAATTTTTGAATTAAAAACACAAATGCCATTAAATCCAAGTTCTACATTAGTCAAAGTAAAATTATTAAAATTCATTAAAGGAAATTAAGGTAAAACAAAAAAAAGGTTAATTTTTGAATTAAAAACACAAATGCCATTAAATCCAAGTTCTACATTAGTCAACAGCAGTAAGAGATAAACTACAGTAATACAAGGACTTTCTGTAGCATAACAGCAATTATCATAAGCTGCCAGAATGATTGAAGGGTAAGTTAAAAAATCAGCTTTAGTAACCTAAAGTTGGCCTTTCCAGGTTTGGTTTCGAGTTATTTGATGTTATGGCCATTTTCAGAAAGTAGAGTAATACAAGTTTTAAAAGACTTGTTGTAAAAGTTTAATTGTTATAACTCATCAGGACAACTAATAGGTAGTTCAGGTGTCTGACACTGATGTTTGAAGTTGGCCTTTCCAGTCCTGGTTCAAGTTATTTAATGTTATTGCCAGTTTCTAATTTCAAATTGAACTAGATGGACTTTGATTCATTAAAGAGAATTGCATTAAAAAAAGGTATCATGTATAAATTAAAAAGATTAATGGCCTTTAAAAAACTAAAACAATTTCCAAGGTAGACAGTGTCACCACTGCCAATAATGCTGTCTAATGTTACAGATAAACCTTAGGACAAAACATACTTAAAATGGTGCCATTTAGAGTCATAATGGTGGTTTATTGTGAGCTGAGTGTCACACAGACAACACATTGGTGCATCAATTCCAGATAAAAGAAGACAATGAGTTAAAAAAACTGTGACCAATTGTTACGTTTTTTTTTATGCGGACTGAACGCAACAGAAAGACACAGATAGAAGCTTGTTAAATTTATTCTAATTATCTACTTACATAACATTTACATAAAACTCTCGACAACATTTACATGATATTTACATAACACCAATGCATAGTCAAGTTTAGACAGCTTGCTCTTTCCAATCCATATGGAAGCAAGACGGACAAAGTCCAGTAGAGGGTTTTATTTGGAAAAGCTTGTTTTTACATTGCTCACTCCAAGTCAACTGGCACAGAGCCAATCCTTTAATAGAGGACCACAGTCCATGTATGGAACAGGCACAGCAGTGATAGTGCTGGAGCAAACAGATTTAGTTGTGGTGTCGGTGAGCCTGTTCCCACGAATACCAATGTGGCCTGGTATCCAGAAAAACTGGATAGAATCAGATGTTAAAGAGAAAGAACAGGGTGAAAATTAATGTGAAGCAATTCCAGAACCTGTATAGAACTAAGTGAGTCAGTGGAACTAGGGTAATTTGAATACTGCTTTGCTTCTGTGTGATCCAGGGCAAGAGAAATGGTGTACAGTTCAGCAGTGAACACCGAAACTGTCGAGGGGATTTTGCATGCAATCACTGAATCACAACAAACCATGGTAGAGCCAACAGAGTCACCTAATTTCAAACTATCTGTATAAATAGAAATGAAAGGATGGTTCAAAAAGATGTTCAGCAAACAATAGACAGTATTTCCAATCAGGAGCATCTGCTTTTCTCAGATGACTTAAAGAAAGGAATTATTTTCTGCAGATTGATGACAGTATTTCTGAGTTAACTGAAAAGTTTGGAAAACAAATTATTGTTTTTTTGTTTTGTTTTTGCATGAAGAAAACTTAAGTTGTTGTAAATGCTTCAATTATAGTTACTGTAAGTGATTCATTATTTTCCTGAGATAAAAAATATGCATGCTGTGCAATGTTAGCTGCAATTAAAGGGCTATCCTTGACTCTGATGTAAGCATTATAACATGGAAACAAAGTTATTTTAACAGTGTGTATGTCGTCAAACTCATTTTAATATTAGTTTCAGATTTAGAATATATCTCACTAGCTTATGAATAAAAAACAGCTAAAATTTAACCCAAATAATCCATTAATTGATAATAAACCAATTAGGATGTTTATTATGTATGTTTAGTAACTTTATTTATGATTCATGTAACATTTACTCATGCCCACTTACAGAGATTTGATGGGTGATCTAGTATAAATCTAGTGTTTAAAATATGATAAGCCTAATACAAATGTCTTGTGATAATAGGGATTTATAGTTTAAATAAATAATATTTACAGTATTTTCAGTCCTGTTTCCTTACTTTTTTATGGTCCCTACTTCCAGGTTTTTAAAATTCCTAATTTTTAGCCCTGGTTCCTAGAATGACTGTTTTTTGTTGTTTTTTTTAAACCAAATACACACTTTTAGCTCATAGTTCCATCATTCTCTTAACAGATTTGAGACCTAATTAATTTTGGATTCAGGAGGTCAAACCTTTACAATTGATGTATTTGGTCATGCCAACGGTTTATAACCTTCATAAAAAAAAATGTAAAATAAAACTATCAAAAAGTTAATTATTTTTCCTGGAAGTTTCTATATCTAATCATTTTACATCTATTTTCTATGTTTAGTTTACTCTTAATGGCAAAATCAGAAACATGCCAAACATAAAGCACTCCTGCCATTACTGTTTATGTGACACCACTGACAACAAATGAAAATGTGCAGCCTCAATAAGGCCAAATCACCACAGAGTTTTTCATAAACCTCCAAAGACACAATGGGAAATAATCTATTGGTTTATTTAGAGTTAAGTGATTACAAGAAAAAATTGTCTGCAGTAATAAATGTGTGACAAAGCATTTAGGATATGTACAAAGTACAGCCCAATTAATAAAATTAGGATGTATTTCAATATCAGTTATTTTCCTAGGGAAGTCGGAATTTAGTGGTATATGTATGCAACGCATGTAAATGCTTATGAACATTTACATAAACATATATAGTATTACTCTCTAATCACAATTTTGCTTAATTTTTTAGTTATTTTCCTTAAAACATAGAACAGTAAATAAAAATTACATAGGAAAACAAAGATTTATAGTACTTATGATGGTACAAAATTGATTTGTTCTTGAATATCATACTCTGGATCAATTTGCCAGTGTGGTGATACAATGTTTTAAATTTTAAGTAACTCAGTTTTTGTACTTTTAACTTTGTTGTTTCAATACTTTTTGGATGAATTAATTTTTCTATATTATGTATAGATTGATCCCTATGTGTCTTTATAAACTGCAAAAATTATTATACTTGTTCTCTCAAGTAAAAGAGAAGACAAATTAATTTTTGTTGATTTCAGAGATACATCTTATAAAAGCAAATAATAAACTTACTGTACTGGTTCACAGAAAAACTAATTTATCCAGTTTTCTAACTAGCCTATAGTAAGTGTAAAAATCTCAATTGTGTTTAGTGCAAGGTCTTAATCATTAGATAAAAAATCCAGCTTTATTTTCAAGACAATACCAAATGACTGTCAGTTTTAAGTAATGTGAAATATGCTTTTTCTGTTGGTTACAAACATGTACTTTACAGCAGCAGACAAGTGGTTTAAAAAAGTAGCAGTGAGATAGGCTTCTCAAGTAACTCAAAAGGATGGGATGTTTTCATTTTAACTCTCCAATGTCTGAAATATAAGTTATTAATTCATTATTTACTATAAATATTGTATGGTATGCATAATACAATATAAACTGATGAATAAGATAAGAGGGTATGTAATTTGACACATAAGAAAGGATATTTACCATTTTGTTTTTAGTAGTTTTTCTGGAATTATGAAATTAAAATTTGTTTGGATGCCAGTTTTATTGACATACAATGATAATAGTTGTTTAATTAAATTTTGAAAATCTTAAAAATGTTGTGACTTGCCCTTTGACTTGTCGACAGTAAGAGTTAAAGGGCTAGACAGTTATATCTCCCTAAGCCTCTGATGCAGTTTTCACACATTTTAAGTAGCCTTTATGATTTTCAATATCACTCACTTCTATATACACTACTAAAAAGAGAAGACTTTCTTTTGATAGTATCATGCGTCTATAGTGCTAAATGTTCACCACTGTTTTTCTTTAAACACCCATTCTTATCCACATCGGTTCATGTTTTTTTCCTTCCTTCATGCTCCTAACCTGCTATCTACAATAACCTCCAAAGTTATCTGTAACTTACCTTCAAACAAGAAAGTTGTGTAGGTGAAGAATATGATATATCTGAGATTACTGTGAAAACTAAATTAGACTTGTAATTCTCAAAGACATTCCAATCGTTACATATGATATTTCACTTCACATATCTCTGAACAACTTCCAACCTTATCAACTTTATCCACTCAATATCAGAAGTCGTATTCAATATAAAAATTTTTAAGATGTCTAACTTTGATGCTTTGACCTGTGACAAACAACTGAACCTCAAACAACATCAGAAACAGTTTATAAGGCATACCTTCAAAATAAAATAGTGTCAAATAGAAATTAAACTTATCTGATAAGCAAACAAGTTAAAAAACATCAAATAAAAACATGGTATTAAACAGAAACCAGGACAGAAACAAATGAAACTGAGATGAAGTTAATCCTATATGCATGGGTGAGAATCAGAGAACACAGAGTACAATTCAATATGGTATTACGTAATTGATCTCCAAGTTATTTTACCATAAAATGGCTGATTTAGAAACAATTTGTGATAGAGGAGGGTAAAGCCAAATATAATATAGAAGTATATAATTACAAAAAACTATAGATATGCCTTTCAGAAGTTCTAGAGATAATGAAAATACAATATGATGGCCAAAAGTATTTTGCTTTTTCACATAAACAATACTGCCTGACTTGTCAGGATCCAATTTACACTGAAGTTATCAATTCACATACATCTTGACTACAAATATCTTTGTATGATATGCTTGTATGTTTTTATAAAAAGCTTCCCACATTTTGTGTAGATGGAATAAATTTGTAATTTTGTGAATATTCATTCTGCAATATTGAATAAGATAAAATTGAAGTAATAATATAGAAACAAGATGACAGAGAAAACTGTTAAGATAAACTAAGTTTATTATAGTCACTATCTAACATTATGGCCCAGCATGGTCAGGTGGTTAGGGTGCTCGACTTGCAACATGAAGATTGTGAGTTCAAATCCCTATCTCATCAAACATGCTAACTCTTTCAGCCATGGGGACATTATAATGTGACAGTCAATCCCACTATCATCAGTAAAAAGAGTAGCCCAAGAGTTGGTGGTGGGTGGTAATGACTAGCTGCCTTCTCTCTGGTTTTACACTGCTAAATTAGAAATGGCTAGTGCAGGTAGTTTGTTTGGGTAAATTTCCACATCAAATATCTAACATTAAATATAATACTTGGTTAATAGTACATTTGGGCCTTTGATATAGATTTCCAACAGTAATATCTAGTTAAAATTTGTCTACTGCTTGAATCTAATTATAGGTCTTTTTAAAAGAAAATAACATTTGCAATAATTTAAAGCATATCACGCATGTATATCTGTTTATTGTGCAGTATTCTAATTATTGAAAAAAAAAGTACTTAAACACTTTAGTCATAAAACTTTATTGCAGTGTACCATTCATTATTGCATACACTGATAATTTAAGAAAATAATGTAATTTACTGTTTCTTGAAAAACTTATGGTGTAAGTCGACGAGGATCACGAGGAAACATGGAAGCCTTACGGATATTATCCAAACCAAGGTATAACATTGTCACACGTTCAAGCCCTAGGAATATAAATGTTCTAGTACAAGATAAAAAGTTTATAACATTTGCACAAAAAATTAAAAACTTGATATATAAACACATTTAAATATCAAAGATCAGAAGATGGACATTTACTTCCACTTCTTTATCACGCAATTAATGATAAGTTTTAATGAAATTCATCTGAAAAAAGTGTGTTTAACTTAATTTAAACTAAAGAAAATATTCTATAACTGAACACATTAACAAAATGAGCATTAGAAGCAACTATTATTAAACTTTTATACACAATTAACCATAACTCCTCACTACAGTGATTTAACTCACATATCCATTAATGATGTCATTCTGGATTCAGTCAGATTCTCTTAAATACATATAAATACTTTTATAGCCATTTCTGTGTTGTTAATCAAAAAGGTACATGACGGGTCATTTCTGCAATGTCCATTGCAGGTACTGAAACTGTGTTTTTAATGATACAAGCCTTCAGACTTAATGCTGAGCAACAAGAAGATTTTTTGGTGGATTTTTAATCTTACCATTCACTATGTTATTGTACTGAAATAAAAGTATGCTTCCTAAAGAACAGAGTTATATACCCTTTGTTCCACTTTTCTCTTATTATCTAAACAAGTATATACATTGAATTATAACTTTTCAATATCATTACATTCAATAAAATCATATAAGTAACCTCATTATAATCACTCAAAAGAAAAAACAACAACAAAAGAGCTTCCTTAATGTAATTGTTATAAAACATAAAACTTACCAATTCCACAACCTGCATGAGGTGGAGCTCCATAACGAAAAGAATCAATGTAGGCTTTGATATGCTCTATATCTTAAAGAAAGAAAAAGTAATTAAGGTTTATCTACTTTCATCCAGTTTTTTACAATCTTCAATAATATTCTTAAGAAATATACAAATGCAGATAGGATTATTTTTATCTCAATAAATACATCAAACATAACTATATACAAAAAGAAATCAAAAAGAAATATTATTAAAAAACATACAATTAAATTTGGTAAACATGTTATAGTGACAATAACAATCCTATTTACTTGAATAATATATAGTATATCTAATTATTTTAAGACTCAAATATTTTTCTTACAACTGAAGAGTAATTTGTGTTCAAAGTTCCTCTAGTAAGGTTACACTGATTAGTGTAAAGCTTATTTAATTCAAATAAAGTAGATTGTTCATAAATGGTTCTCTACCAACAAATAATAAATTACCTATACCATAACGAATAAGAAAATGGAAACA
This sequence comes from Carcinoscorpius rotundicauda, assembly GCA_011833715.1. NCBI lineage: Eukaryota > Metazoa > Arthropoda > Merostomata > Xiphosura > Limulidae > Carcinoscorpius > Carcinoscorpius rotundicauda. The sequence continues at coordinate 89,500,449 of CM022397.1, forward strand.
TCAACTAACTATATTTAACTTTTAGAAAATGCACTTTTGCAGCACAATTTTAAAGAAAGTCTTACTAATTCCATGATGCTTTGCTCGATTTGTCAGAAATTCTGGATCGTGGATTCTTTGAGCACCAGAAGTTATCTCCTCACCCCTCATATACATGTCGTAAGAGTTAGAATACTTCTGTAAAATATGATTTGTGTTTGTTTAAATTTTATTTCCACGGTAAAAGTTATTAAATGATGATAACTCTGACAGAAAGATCTGTTTAAGTAGGGATGATGGTGGTGACAAAAAGATACATTTAAGGCATCTAACTTTTTCTGAGGTTGGAAATAGTATTCTTTATCAAAGCTCAATTTTAATTTTCTATTTGCCTTCAAAATTTACTCGCATTTCAAACATGTTGAAGAGTTATTTTACCTACGTAAACATATTTCTGCATTTTAATTTATTTAGATACAAAATAACAGTATATGCTCCATTTAAGAACTTCTGGTGATTAGATTATTGAATTCTTTCTGTGATGCTGCACATTATAAAGAAAAATGTATGTTAACATGTCAAACAGTCCGAAAAGGTAATATTAACACTTACACAGTCATGTGGATCAGGCATTGTGTAGAATGGACGTACAGCCAGAGGAAATTTGTCCAATATGAAAAAATCAGTGTCATACTGGAAACAGTAAAAAAAATTGTTCAAATTTTAATATTAAAATGAAACTTTAAAAATGTTCCTGTATTTGTAAATAAAAAATGAAAGATTATATATATATCATCTTTATGTCACTCAATTTTATATATTTATAATATCCATAATCACATTAAGAAATTTTTTAAATGTTATTTGTCCCATCCCTTTGGACTCAGTGAATGATTTATCCAAATACCATACTGCTGCTGGATTTTTAAGCCATTAGTTTAAAATGGACAATTTTCAAAATGATATAAAAATACAGCATTCACTCTATATAGATTTTGTTAGGATATCAAATTATAAACTTCACACGAAACTATATTATTTAAATGACTTATTTATCATTATTTGGTAAAAACGAAATTCAAGATAGAGAAGAAACACGCTTTTAAATGGATGTTATTTTACCCCTAAAATCATGTGTTAATCCAACAAGAATTTCCATTGCATTATGACAACCTTGAGCAAGAGAAATCCCACTAAATCAATTTTTCAAACATATACACAAGTTTATGGTTCAATCCCATGCTCCAAAAAGCAACAACTTCCGACACCCAACATTTTTTTGCTTTCACTTGCAACTGAGACAAGAGTAAACACGAATTTCACATATTCTCCCAGCATATACTGATTAGTTCAACACTATTTATAGGTAGAATACTTATCAAATGACAGTGGGCTTTCACAAAGTTTTGACAAAAATAAATGGAAAGAACTAATCTTAAAATTATTTTTCTGCAATACGTAAACTGACGAGCACAAAAGTTACATTATTGATAATTCTAATATCAAAGTATCATTGAAAATTCAGTATTTTCTAACATTTGCCTAAGAGTATAATGATCTAAACAGCCATTAATTTTAGCTGTCAACCCATAATTTTAAGGTTAAAATAAAATAAAAAATTATATATGGTTTATCAAACTTTGAACTGCTAATGTTGTGTTTTTATTATTAGTTTTTAAATCACATTTTAATATAATTTTAAAAGGAAATATTCAATTAAGTTCTCAGTAATTATTTTTCTTTACTCCAAAGTTTCCATTTCAGATTTTCTTTCTGTATTTATACAATCTTCTAAGTGTATCACCAATTACGCAGACATTACTCAGCCACAATATACTTTAATAACCTTCAAACTTTGAGATATAAACAAGAAAGTCAAACCATGTCCCTTTTATCTCATCCCATCATTCAAAAAATGCCAATCATTCTGCTTTTGAAATAAAAAGAGTAAATTGTTCTTCACAAGATTTCTTACAAGGCTAATTCATTTAGGCATCATGATAGGAAGTATTTAGCACCAGTTTCATTGTATCTGTTTGACTCAATCGGATAATGAAATTTTGTTTAATTTATTTAGGGAGTAGGTAGTTTTAGAACATTCTATTTCCTTTATGCACCAAGTTTTTGCATTTGAAATTTTTAAATAAAAGTAACTCTGGACTACCAACATAGTAGTAGAAAAGTAAGTTCATAGTGCTTCATCTGTTGATGACAAATAACCCTAATTCAGACACAAATACTATATTTTTTGTCTTATATAATATGTACATATATACATATGTGCATGCATTTACAAATCAGAAATACATTAGGAAAGATAACTTTAATGAAATAACAATTAAATAACTGTTTTTTGTGCACAATGTGTTGCATGATTGTAATTTAATTGTGGGGTGCTTGTAATTCAGTTGTTACATAAAGATAGTTGACTATGATATATATAGAAGGTTGGAATTCTTTTACAGCAGGTGTCTGTGACGGAAAGCACATAATCCACTTGTTTTACAATAATATATTCAAAAGAAGTCAAATGTAAGTAGACAAATTATTTACATTAATGATGTTATAATTGTATCTCAAACTCCACACACGTCTCTTTTCTTGTCAAAAGGTTCATTCAGGCAGATTCAATGACTTTAGGGTCCAATCAACAAGATGAACTATTTTTTTCTACTTTTACTACAATAGTATCTTGAACTTCAAATAATTATCTTCTTTCATCAAAGTCCACACAGATGGCCTTAACTACTTTAGAACACCCTTTGACAATACAGATTATTCTCCTTCTCTATATGAGACTGTGAAATTAACTTTAAAATTTTGCACATTTGCACTAACCATTCTTACACAGGCTAATTTCATGTTTTCAAATTTTTTTCTGATTTAATTTTTACTTAATTTTATTATTTTTCAATTTACCTTGCATTCAACTTGGCTGCCTATATTTATAGGTCATTCATTGAGGCCTCAAACTTTCCATAAGCTATGCAACAATGATGTATGGTTAAAGTAACAAGCAAAATATCAAAGATTTGAGTAACTTGGTACAAAAATTAGTACAATAACTAAACCACACCAATGAATGACTCTGAGTTACACAACAAAATTTTAGTAGCTATGATTTTAATTTTAATGCTTTTGTTATAAAAAAGTAAACAATTAAATATTAACTCACAAATTAAATAAAATAATAACAACTACACTAAACAGTTTTATATATCCAAAACAAATTCACAGTAAAAATACTTTGTTCTTTAAAAAATCTGATTTTTTTCATAATAAACACTTTTAATAGTTGGTTGGCAAACAACAGCTTATAAGTAAAGGGAAGATTTGCAATGTTTGCCAGATGTGCAGATATGCAAAGGAAACACAGAGTTAAATTATGAATAATTTTATGGTTATATGTTGGTTACAAAATCAGTCCCAATGGCTGAGCTGATAAACAGAGTTAAGGCCTCTGAAATATTGGTTACTATCATAACAGAGTTCAGTATTGATATTACTGACTTTGGCCTTGACAAGTCTTCCAAGTAACTTTTCATTTGGTGTGCTCAAGTCTTCTTCATCCCCCATGTCCACTCCAGCTTCACGTAGCATAGCAACTGCTTCAGGATAATCCAGCTTCAAGCTGTGAGCCAAAATAATCTTTGTAATACACTATGAATACATCATCCTGTTTATAAACATAACAAGAAGGAAAGAATTTTGTTAACATACTTAGTCGTTCAATTGTCCCTATCATTTATATATCTCCTTGTATTTTTCATCTTCTCTACTTGTTTCCATCATCTTACTCAAAATGCTCTAAAATTTTCTAATTTATAATTTGACTGCACACTTGAATTATTCATATCATATGCAACAAAACCATATAGACATACATGTATAATACCATTGTGCAAATGTGAATAAAAATACATATTGTGGTATCAGTTTCTCTCGGTAAGCAAGTTAATTTTGATTATTTAATAATGCAAAAACCAGCCCACTTGAAAGGATCGCATTAAATTTCTTGAAGTAATAATTTTATAACTCACACAGTTTTATGACCTAATGATAATGATAGACTTAGCTTGTAAATAAAACTAACCTGTTACTTTAATGTTAAATTTCCTCTCGCGTTTATTGACATTAACTTACTCGCTAACTCATGTAATTAATCAGTAACAACGGTAACAAACTCATCTGACTATCTCATTCATGTTTTTATGTTACAATATTTGTTTTTTTCTAAATCTTAAAAAAAATTGAAATGTTGCATCAACTGCATACCTCCAGGAAATTTTAAAAAGTTATTCACTAAATTAGGTTGAACTACCTCAAGGAACACAAAAAATCTTACTATGCAATTGGTATCTGATCAAAATATTATATTTAATAACTCTGACCTTTTACTGCATCGAATTTTGCTGCCCTAAGATTTGGAACTAATGTTTTATCAAACATGATCTACACATAGGTAAAACTTTAAATCTAATTATACAGTGATCACTTGCTTTTAACTGCTTGTCCACTTCAACGTTCTGAGTAATATTCTCATTAACAGTCAATATTAAATCCAAAGTACTATTATCTAAAACTGGTTTTCTAGCTAACTGATGGAGAAAACTGTTCTTTACAAACCCTAAAATAATAACACATCATTTGACTCCACACAGTCGAAACTTATATTGTTAATATTAAGATTTCCCATAACCAATTTAATTATTAAATGCAGCACAAATTTTCCATAACCTTATAAAAAATCTTAAAGTGTTCTTCCAGTGTTAACCTCCTATCTTTGTATCTCAAAACAAACAACTGTACTAATTCTGTATTCACATAATAATTTCCATGATGTCCAGCAGATAGCCCAATGTGGCTTTGCTATGAGGAAAACACACACACACACACACCCATGATGCAAAGTCATTTCTTTCACCCAGAGCCCTGATTTCACCTGTTTCTATTTTAATGTATTTTACACTTAAATAACAGCACTTATTAACATACAAAAACATGCAAATATAATATATAGAAAATCTCATCTATTAAAATATGAATGAGTTAAGTATTGGTGATTGCAAAAACAAGTCATAAGAGAGATAAGTGAGAGTATTATGAAAATCTCACTGCTGAAGAATGGCATGGAGGAAAGGAAAAATGATCAATTCCTTCAAAAGATCACTAATATACAAGAGCAATGTAGTATTTAACAGTTAGAGACTGTAACAGAGTAAAGATAAGAGGTTAGGTAGAAAGTAAAATGAATTGGAAGAGATATGTTAAAGAAGTTATGAAATGACTAAACAAAGATAATGGAAATGGAAAATCCTTGGCCATATATCCACTTCTAAATGAGCTGAATACAGAAATAAATGAAATCAGAACTTAAGAAACAGAAAAGGCAAATGGGAAGTTCAAAACTGGAATGCATCTGGAACTTATGAAATTATTTAATACAAATGGAAGTCTGGCATAATACCAATGAATGGAAACATGGAATGCTCTAAAGATACTAAAGAAAGAAAACTTACTGGAATATGGAAATTGGCAAAGAATCACTAACACACATTGTTTCTAAAAGTTTTTACTAGAACACAAAAAAACTGAATAAATTATAAAATGAACAAATAAATTTCAGATGCAGAGATGGATGTAAAAAACCAATAATTGTTCACAAGAGCAAAGGTGAAGCTGTTTGATTACCATTTAATTCAGGATGCATCTCATGTATCAACAATTCTTTTTCTATTGTCTAACATTTCTTTGCTATCTTTATTCCCCAATATGTTGAAATGTTTAGAATGACATCTGTGTCACAATCCTGTAAACAGTGGCAAAGAATGGGCAGCCAGTTATGTGTTGTGTTTTGCACATGCTCTTTAATATCAGCTCAGACAATGTGTTACGAGATCCACACAAACAAGGTTATACTTTGGAGATGAAAATTTATACATGATATGAAAGTATTATTATAGGAGTCCTTTCTTTATATTTGCCTTCCATAATCCATCTAGTGCATGGAAACATTTCTACAGTGTTCATTTCAATAGTTTGATCATGCAGAAATCCATAGACAATGTGCTTGATGACGTAACAGCATTATTTCTGTAACCAAACACCCCTCCCCAAAAAAATCCAGAATTCAGAAATACAGCATATTTTATACCTCAGCAAAACCTGCTTGGGAATTATCAATAAACAATTTGATTCATAATAAGACAGATTTTAACAAAGTCGTTACGTTACACATGATATTTAGACTAATTTAAAAGTTTACTGATAAACAAAAAAATGAAGCTAAGCTCAACCACAAAAGCTGACCTGTGAATGCTTGTTTCATTCTATATTTGTTCAAGGTATATGCCATGTGACTTGACCATTTTTCCAGATGCAGATCTTTCTTGATTATGTTCCATACTGTTTTCTGGGACACATGAATGGCTTCTGAGAATGGCTTTTGTGTTCAATGAATTCTCAGCTATTACAAGACACTGCAGTTTGCTTACCACAACTAGGGTATGACTTGTTACAAAGTATCATTCCCCAAGTTGATATATTTTCTTTGTTTTCTAATGTACAAAGGATATACATACTCTTACAATTTTAAATCCCCAGTCTGAAGGATAACTTTATAATCTGACTGCATAAACATTTTGCAACATCTTGGCAGTTGATATGCCAAATAACATCAAAATACAGTTTTGATACAACTGTTCCATTATGACTTTATATTGGCTGTTGTTGTCATGCAACACACATAGTTGCTCATTCAAAATCAATTTAATGCAACATACTCAACTTTGTGTTCATAAACATTTCGTGTAAACCCTTTGTATAATGCCACCAATGCTATTCCACTTTGGTTTGTAATACGTCTGGACACAAGAAACTGTAGGCTAAGACAATAATTTTAACAGGCCCCTCACAAGCCAAAGGGAATATTTTTGTTGAAAACAAAACTGCCCTATTTCGTTGTTCTTAATTTCAACTGAAATTTTTGGACACTGTTATTGGCTAAAAAGAAGGCATTTCCCACATTTTAGCATTAGGGTTACAAAAGTGATTTGAAGTGGTAAGATGATGAAATCCATTAGTAATCACAAGCTTAACAGCCAAGCACAAAAGCACGCAAGTCTCCAACTGACATGCCAAGGTATTTAGGAACCATTCAGAACCACCTCAGTACATATTGTGCTGCAAACTGAGAACAATATCACACCTGTAGCTGCTTTCAAAGTATTCTTGTCTGCTTGTCTTGGTGTAACTGTGATATTTTAACCTTTTCAACCAAATCACAAATTATATTGTTTGTATTTCAACAGAAAGCTAAACACAAAATGAAAAGATAATCCAAAACTACCCTCTTTGGAAGTTTCCGGAACAAATTTACTTTTAATATTCAACAAATTGTAATGTAAAAACACCCTACCCTTTGGCTTCTGAGGGATGTGTTAAAACACTGCTATATGTATAACTTGTGTATTATTTTTCAAAGTATTTTTTTTAACACCACAATTTATTCCAAACTATTATGGTTCTTGAAATTAACTTGTAACAGAAATTTTTTTTCTGTTTTTCTACTTTTTTTCTCACCTTGGTTCTAGAAACTTAAATGGTTCAGCTGGATATTGTCTATGTACAGCAGCAATCTCGGCTGAAAACCTATGAAAGAGTAAAACATTTTTTGGTAACCAGAGTATTAATTAAGTGGAACACAAGCACAACTATCTTACAGTAAAACACCACTGCAAAAAATTCACACAAGTAATTCTTGTGTTACTATAGTATACCATATGAACAGCTATAAATTTTTATATCACAACAGGATTTTATACACAGGATCATGTGTATTTATTCTGAAAACAAAACTTTGTAAAATTAGCACAAAAAATTGTCATATTATTAGTTTTTTATACACTATTTTGAAGAGCAATACAACAACTTTTTCTTTTTAAGTCTGTTAATATATTATCTACATCTAAACACTAAAGTTGAAATTTCAACAGTATAACTGCAAATATAATTCTTATTTTAAAATAATGACTTTCTTCACAACATTATTACTTGTTGGGTATTTTTATTGATGAAGAGAAGTACCAATGAGATCTATGAACAACACATTTTGTGCAGTAAAATGTATAACAGAAATCAATTATTTCTCTGGATTCTCACAAGACATTCATGTTCTCAATATCATAAATAATTTGATGGGTAATTTGTTTCCACCAAATTTTAAGGAAACATTTTTAAACATTCAATAAAATAAATTTTCATATATATTCATGCTAATTATGTTCACTTACATGAATTCTGTTTGTGAAACTTCTCAGCATTAACCCATCTTGTCATATTTTACAACCCATCTTTCATTAATTAGTAACAGTATTTAAAATTAATGTACAAAGAAGTCTTGAAAAAAACCCTTTGTTAGTTACCTATCTTGGAGGCCCTTGAAGATTTCTACAAACATCATCCCAATGACAGTGATAACTTCATGGTAATGATAGTGGAATGCCATTTCCAGATCCAGGCCCACAAATTCACATAGGTGGCGATGCGTATTGGAGTCTTCAGCACGAAATACTTCATAATTCAAAAGCATATTTGTTATACAGTAGCATACTTAAGTCCTTATCAAATAAAACACTGTTTAAAATAAGTTATTAAATGCATCAAATACAACTGTTTTTCCAATAATTTTCAAAACACAACACTCAAAACATAATATATATATTTAGGAAAATATTATTTTTACAGAAACTCTCAGAAAACGCACTGAGTAATAATTTTATTACTAGTGGCTAAATACAGTAGTATAAGGCTTACAAGAAATACCCAATTTCTGAGCAAGTACAGATAAAATAATGTTTCAGACATCATTTTAAGCATTCAATTAATTAGTCTGTAAAAAAATGTGTAAACACACAACTTAATCTTCTAATTATGAATCTTATTGCTACAGGTCTTTCTGTGGTCAGAGGTCAAAGGGCATTTCCCCATGTTGCAGACTTTACACTCAAAACGTATTGGATTATTATTATTTTATAAATTTATGTTAATAACTTTGGTATTAAATTGTAGATTATAATTCCAATTTTAGTATTACATCTTAGTTAATTTTTTAATTTAAAAAAAAGTATTAAAAAAAAACCCTAAATATCAACTTTTATGGATCACATATCTTGAATGCAGCTTTGGTTTAAATTGGATGTTTGTGATGCCAAGGTATATTCTATAGTTTATAAGGATCAAAAATTCAAGTTACCAATATTGACAAAAATAAAATACAAAATAAGACATTCTTGTCTCTTCTATTTGCTGAGATATCACTGTTGTTATGTGAATGTCGTGTTGTGTTTAAATTTTCATTTCTATTATTCATTTTTCCATATTTATATTATTGTTTCAAAGTTTAAACTAATATGTTATTCATTTAGGGTAACATTTAGAATTTTCTTGAATTAAGTAGACCAATCATATGTTTGTAAATGAAGTGCTGGTGACTTCGTGTCTAGACGTGTAGTCTCGTGCAAGAACGGACATGCGCGGATTGCTCTGGAGATCTGCAGAAAGTTCGCGGTCTTTCGAGGAGTTTAGGCCTACAATATATAAACAGACGAAGATGCGAGAGAGCAGAGAGAGATTCGGTCATCAGTTTTTATTTGAAGAAAAAAGAGATTCAGTCATCAGTTTTTATTCGAAGAGAAGAGAGATTCAGACATCAGTTTTTATTCGAAGAAAAAGAGGAGAGTCAGACATTAGTTTTATTTCAAAAGAAGAGAGTCAGTTATTTGAGAAAGATTAAGTGTTTGCTGTGATTATTCAACTTGGATTTGTGACTGAAGTTAGATCTACGGAAGCTGTGATTTTATTTTGTCAATCTCTACGATTCATCTGAATTACTGCTTGTGCTGAGAGTCGGCAAATTTATTGAACTGTGAACTGTTTCTGAACTTCTTCATTTAAGCTTCGGAATTTCTTCGTGGGACCAAATTCACACCCTAGACTGGAATTTGAGACTTTAATTTTAGATCATTACATTAGATACAGGCCAGTACCACTTTGTATTGTGATTAATTTTGAAGTTTGAAACTAATATTATTTTGTTTTGTAATTAATTTCGAATGTTATAACTTAATATCTGTCACTATTATTATATAATTCATGTTATATCTGTTATGTTTGTTAATAGTTTAGTGTAATAAATTATACAAGCTGTTATCTGTGTTTTTCTGTTGCGTTTAGTCTACGAAGAACATAAAACATAAAAAATACGTAACACTGTATTTAGTAAATCTAAACTTTTTTCATTTTTGGAAATACTTCATGTCCACCTACTTTGTTCAATCATGAGTTTATAACCAACTGAAAGTTCAATTTCCTACACGTTTTTCTCAGCTTTTTTTTGAAGGTGGGAAGTTCTCAAGATTATTTCTTTTGTCCAAAATCTCAGAAGGAAAAAGTGAGTGAAAATATTGTTCCAAAACAATTACTTTTTTAGACCCAAATACAGTTTAATTAGTAAGCCTGCAGTAAAATTCTGTGATATTTATGGAGTACTTTATAAATTTTTGTTATTTCAAAATGCACATATAAAAAATATGAAAAGTTATTTTGTCTTATATCTTCTACATGCAAATACTGGTAAGGCTTACCTTACAAGGTATAGCGAGTGCAAATATTTTTGCAACTGTAAGTAGTAGTGTTCAATTTTTGCAATATTTATTTGTTTACTGTTCTGTATATTAAGAAAAGTAACTGAAATTTAAGAAATTATTTGTAAATGGTAATAATAATATATATATATATATGTGTGTAATGTATTATAACTGAAATGTAACTGAACTTTACAATATACTAATCCACTATAATAAATTCAAAACAGGTCACTTTGTGAAAGCCAGTTTGTAATTACTGGATATGGTAATCTGAGCACACATGCTGCATTATTGTGATGTTAATCAAACATGGCAGAAAGGTAAATGAAATAAAAATAATGTAAATGTATAATGTCACAAATATCATGTTCTTTACACTAAACACTTGTGATTTCATGTTATGATTTGTAGTCATTATAGAATGAAAACAAACATTATTTATACCTATTTCCTATTTGTTTATGGTGCTTATAAGATAAGTTAAATCAGTCAAATCCATGAAGAGATACAACAGTGAAAATAAACAGATAAAATAAAGTTTTTCTACACATAAATGTTTGATCATTATCAGGAGCTCATAAAGGTTTCACATGTAAAATATGACAGTTTTCTCATGCATAAAAGTATTTTTAATCCTAAAATCAAATTTAATTTGTATGTTAGACTAAATAAAATTTAAAAATCTCATAATTTGATATTTTGTGTGTGATAGCCTTGTTATATTTACTGATAACCTGAAAAAATTTACTAAGATACTCATACTGTGTTAAGAGCTACAATATGAAAACTACAACAATCACAAAATTGTTATAAAATTGGTCCTGAGTACTAAGAGGTTAATGGTATTATTACAAATCTTTGTTTCTTATCAAAATTTATTCCTCCAAAAACTACAGGTTTTCACTTTTTACAAAATAATGTGTTAATAATGCTATATTCTTAAGCTAGCAAATAGTAGAAGTGTGAGGACATGAAAAACTAAGAATTATATTAATGGCTTTTCATAAAGATTCATCAAGGATTTATGAAGTGTGTACGACAAGTTTCAGTTAGTACAACAAAAACTGCTAGATGTAACTGTACTTGTAACTGTTATGTGTTCTAACTTCTCAAACTTTTTATAAATAAAAGAATAAAACATTATAAACACATACAACATGCAAAATTAACTGACTCTCTCATATCACATACTATTTTACTTTGTTGTACCATTATAACTTAGAAATCACATTTCAGTTCTTCCATAAAAATGTGTATGATCTTGTTTTATCACTAAAATATGTTTGTTTAGAAATACAATGCTACAATACTGAATAAAAACAAATACAATATATATTAATTGTGTGCATGATTTGACAAATTAATTATAGATTTTTTACAGTGAGTTGCTAAAGCAGGAGACAAGACAAAAGATTATTAAAATTCAAATATTTCAGTTAACTGAAACGATATATAGCTGGTCACAAAATGAAAAAAACATTAATGTGTATTAAAAACCTTTAAATATATTTACAAACTTTTAATATCATGTGACTTTGTAAGTTCAAGACTGAACCTTGTGTACGAGAGGAAAATAAATCATGAAACACTGAAATACCTGCACCAATAGTGAAAACTTTATCAAAATCAGCTGCTATAGCCATTTGCTTGTAAAGCTGGGGTGATTGTGCAAGATAAGCACTGCCTTTAAAATATGACACTTCAAAGACGTTTGCTCCTCCTTCACTTGCAGCTAAGAAGAAAATATTTCATGATTATAAAAAAATTTCATGCCAAAATATAACTACCTATATTCCACTAAACATGCATATGAAGAATAATTTTTAAATTTTCAAAATGAAAATATCTATAACAACATGACTGTACATGTTATGAATATAACTAAAAAAACTGCCACTCTCAATAAACAAACATTTTTAGTGCAACTTTCATGCTAAGGAAGTATCTCCAAATACCATAACATTCTTCATTCATGCCAATCAATACTTTTAACTTTGAATTTTATCACTTAAAAATATTTAAAAAAATCAATTCTCAAAAGATGCGTCTACAAATCAAAAATAACCAAATGTTTGGACACACTGAAATACAAAAACAAATAAGGGTGCTAATTAACATAAAAATAATATTCAGAAAACCTTTGAATTTAAACTCAATATTTTGTTTCATTTTGAAAATACATATTTTATGAGATTAATTAGTTATCAAATATCAGGCAATTTCAACCCATGCAGTCTTTCTTATTCAACCCTTACCTGATATAATTTTTGGTGTATGGATTTCTATAAAACCCATCTTTTTCAAAGCTTCACGAAAGAGTTCACAAACACCAGCCTGAAGACGATAGACTGCCTGATTTGTAGGGGTCCGAAGGTCCAAGACCCGATTGTCTAGTCTGGTATCCTGACAAACTCTGATGTGTAGACCATTAGGATCCTACATAAGCACACACACAAATGTGAAAAGCATTTTTATTTTTTGGAATCAATTATTTATACTTTAATAGCTCTTTAACTATTCTCAAGCACTGTAACTATATCAGACTTGCATCTTCGACTAATCATACTTTATATAAACTTAAGTGCAACAAAATATGTCATACTCATCTTTACTTTTAGGTTCATTTGCATTTTATTAGCAGAAACAAATTTTAACTTTATTCAACAGGAGATGTTACACTATCATTTAGTCATTAGGTTTACGTTGTTTTTTTCTTCTTTTTCAACCATTTGGGAGTCTTTTAAATTTAAACTGATACAACAGGAGTCAAAATAATGATACTTTGAAAACATGTATAAAACTTTTCAACAGTTAAACATCACTTGTAATCAAATGTTCAGTGAACACTAAACATAAATATTCAATGAAAGTTACAAATAAGAATGAACTATAAAATAATTTCTAACAAAAGTAAAATGAAATTTTTCTCTTTATAGTCCATTGTGTCAGACAAAAGACAATTACATCTCTTTCCATATATAAATACTTTTTTTTAATGTGAATCAGTAGCTAAAACAACATTTGAAATACAAAAGAATCAAATAAACTTCAATATTATAATAAAATGTGTAAAAGCCTTTGCTGTATTAAAATACTTGAATTCTAAATTACTGACATGGGAGACAATTATACTTTTTAAAAGGAAAAATATGATTTATTTTGTCATTGTTGTTCTTTGTTATTAAACACAAAGCTACAAAAGGGTTACACATGTTTTGCCCACCACAAGTATCAAAAACAGATTTCTAGTGGTACAAGTTTGCAGACATACCACTGGGATCTCAGCTATTTTGAAATAAATATTATGGTTTATTAAAGTGGAAAAGTTTGCCACTTATTTGGTTGTTTCATATTACTTGAAACAGTAAAAAACTTTTACCATAATAAAGAATACTACAACCAGCATCAAGCTCACCTCTTCATTTTCTGGTCTGGATGCATCTTCAATCTGCAAAGGTAGTCTAGGTTCTGAGGCACTGATAACAAATAACTAAAAACAAACAAAAATTCAATGCTTCACACAATCTAACTTAAAACTTGATAGCACAATCACATAATAGTTTAAAGCAGTGGTAACTATCTCCCTCAAAGCTCTCAAGGAACAAGTCTTTTAACAAATCTCAATGCGTTATGCCCTTTCAGTTTCATGAAAGATTATCCAATAGCAATTGGAATATAGGCTTCAAATTTTAATTAAAAGAGTAATTGGATTCAGAATCAACAAAAAGCAATTTGTATTTATCCTTACTTCCAGTATAATTATTGGAGCAATAAAAGTTTGTTTGTTTTGGAATTTCGCACAAAGCTACTCGAGGGCTATCTGTGCTAGCCGTCCTTAATTTAGTAGTGTAAGACTAGAGAGAAGGCAGCTAGTCATCACCACCCACCGCCAACTCTTGGGCTACTCTTTTACCAACGAATAGTGGGATTGACCGTCACATTATACGCCCACACGGCTGGGAGGGCGTGCATGTTTAGCGCGACTTGGACGCGAACAGCAATAAAAGTGCTCATTCCTAATTATAAGTATTTTGAGTTTGCATGATGTAACATAATAAACTGTTACACGTTGATTGTTATCACAGTCTTTTGTGTCTACTATACTTCTAATTGTTGCTAAGTCATAGTTGTAGAATTAAAAATGGTACCCACTATTGGGTCTTTAAGCAGTTACCTTCATACTAACCATGATTACATTATATTGTGATTTATGAAAATTGTTTTGATTTTATATCTCTCTTTTCATAAAAATGCTGATATCAGTTGGGAATATGGCTTTGTTTATGAAACTTTTTCAGCTTATTGTTGATGTTATACTTCTTTTTAAAGTGTTCAGTATCCACTATCTATAAGATGCCTTTTATAGTATCTTCTGCACAAGGAATGTTTATTCTATAGACCAGGCAGTCAGTCTAGAATACATTGCTCATCTTTAAACAGCTAGGGTTGTATCGTTGAGATATTTCTGTACACACATTTGTGGGTTTTCTATATGTAACTTAAGCATCTCCATAACCATCATTGTTACCTTTATTTATGTTGTCAATTATATTACAATATTAAGAAATTCTGTAATCATATTTGGCTATATATTGAAAATATCATCAACAAATGTGAGCCAGGGTTTCAGTATCAGAATAGCTGTTTTGAGAGTATTATTATTAAAAAAATAGTGCAAAAAAAATGTTATGATTTTATAAAGACAAGTGGAGATTAATATACATGTAACCCAGCTAAGCTATAGTAATACAGAAAAATTTAATACAACAAAAAGTAATTAAACAAAAAAGCAAAAACTACAAAAATTAAGTAACCTAAAATATAAACAATTTCATTCTTACTTTGACAAATCACTTCAACTTTGTTAGCCTGAGCCAAAGAAGGGATGACACTTTAAATTCAATTAATTCATGTTTTGTAGTTTTGACTTTTTTGTTTCAATAATTTTTGTTGTGCCAGCAATACCAAGCATGGGATACTCATTCGTATGTAAATCATTAGTCATGGTGACAGAGTAAGTAATGTCTTTGAGAAGGATTACTGAATGTAGGAAACGTTTAAGCATTTTACCATTTAAATACAGATAACCTTAATGATTTCTTGTGTAACCCAAAGCCAAGATTCCCAATATTACAAGAGAACTGTAAGCTAAATTTAATGTGATGTAAAATTATCAAGAACAAACAATTTTTAATTCAACTTAATAATCAGAAAAAATTGTTACAAACAAAGCAGTGCAGAATGTATATAGTGATTTGGCTCATAGGCTTAGGTTCAGAGTAAGATAAATTAACTTCAGCTATTATTTTCCTTACTTTAGTGAAGTGTCAATAGCAACCAATTTCCTTTCTTAACCTTTCATGTCACTTTGTTAGATTACCGAAAAATGAAAATACGAGAACAGTACAACCACCTATTCAAGATAGCTGTAAAACAAATATTTTGAGATGTATATAAAGCAGAAACGAATGTAAAGATCATTTTAATTCCAACACTTATTGGTTGTATGCATGTTTTTTTTCATAATACATTATTTAAACATGTAATAAAAATACTAACTATTTTTTATAATTAAAATATAACCACAAACAATTAAAAAGTGATGCTTCTTAAGTTCTTCAAAGAGAATTCAAATACCTGCTTAACACTTTTTTTCTTTTTCTCTCATTATGTTAAATATATATAAAAAAAATGAAACCACCATGTAAATAAAAGAGTTATTGAATAACATAAAAATAACAAGTGTGTGCATATTTGTATAATTTCAATCTTAGAACTAAATAATTGAAACAAAGAACAAAGTTTGTTCAGGTATAACTAAAAAGCTGCAAGAAATAACAATGTTATACTTTGTATATTATTTTTTGTAAAATTGAGATATTGTTCTCATTTCTGTAGATATACATACAAAAATATTCATTTTACTAACTTGTGAATAATGTATAAACATGCCTTCCAAAAACTAAAAACAACAAACAATAAAAACCAAAAAATCAGATACCAAGATAAATACAATTAATGCAAAAGAACCATTATTAACCAATACCAATTTGGTAAATTAAGATATCAACCCTGTAATTATAATTAATTTCTAACAAAAAATAAATTACCACATCTATTATATTACAAATATTAACCTAAATAATGCATCACAAATGTTAATATAAGTAACACACCAAAAATATCAACAATCATGTTAAATAATTAAAATCTTCATCTTCATTATAATCACAATTAAAACCTTTAATCTCCGATGTACCAGCATAACTGTAAGCTGTTGAACTGAGCTTGCTATATTTTCAGGTGAAAACCAAATTAAAATTAGTATGTTAATCCAAAGATGTATCATAACTAATAGATATAGATTTAATAAATCAAATGTATTGTTTATAGTTATCTGAGAATAAAAACAAATCAAATGAATCAATTGTTTTTAAAAGTGGAAAAGTTACCACTTGCACAAATACATTATAAAGATAGTCTGTTTTGGACCAGAAATAACCAAGTGGTTAGTGTGTGCAATGTGGGTCTGAAAGCACTTTGTGTTCTGTTACTGAAGAACTGACCTTAGGGCATTATTAAATATCTTTATTCTATCAAAGTATCTTACGACTTGATATGAGTGGTATTTGCAACTTGCTTTCCTTTTTTCTAGTCTATAACTTTCAAAGTTATGTCCAGATAGCCCTCAAGTGTCCTTTCACAAAAATCAAACAAAACTATGACCTTTTCTGTCTTTATAACAGGTTTTTAAATTAAGACTCACTTCCAAGTATTAAACAACCAATAAAATTTTCAAAAATTGAAGCAAAAATGGTTAAACAACAGTATTAAAGTAACTCCATGAATTTTAGCTGATCAAGTAAGAAACAAATAAGAAAACCACTTAAGTTAATAGGCTCAATTAACTTTCATGCCACGTAATTTCATGGTAATGAAGAAAGAGACCACTGAAGCTCAAATTTCAATGTTTCTAAAAAATTCTGGTTGTAAGTTGAACATTGAATTCTCAAGATGGCTGATATGGGTATTAGCACATAACTTAAAACAAGGTACAGAACAACATTTCGACTTTCTTATATCATCTTCAGGTTAAAACCTTGAGAAAATATATTCACTTCAAGTGAGTTTCTCATCATCTCAAATCAGTTTAGCATTGTTCTCAAAAGGGATTTGTGTTTGTAATTCACTTAATCCTAACTGAAGGTAATTTATGACATTAATAGTTAAGCTCCATGCTGTGCATGTCAAATATGGTTTCTGAGTATGCTAGGACTATTTTTATGAACTTGTTTAACCAAAATGTCATGCACACTTTAGCAAACATCCAAGTCACAACAATAAAAATATAGTTTAAAACACTTAAAATTACCATCAGTCTTACTGTAATGAAATATCATACAAACTATTTATGAGTGTTATCCTTTGTCAGCAAAAGGTATTATGTACCATAATAGCTGATAACGTAAAGTTTCTTTGCAAAAATCACATTTTAAATATGATAAGATTAATTTAAAATCAAAAATAAGTTGGAAATAACATTTAAAGTTATTAATAAATGCTATATAATTTACCTGCTCTACATGCAACTCAACATCTTTCTGTGTGCAACTTTCTATCTTCTGAGAAACTGTACGCACACAACCTTCAACATCTATTATGGATTCTTTTGTAATCCTGTTCAAAAAGAATATATATAAAAGTTTTTTCTTCAAAAGACTATAACCATGACTAACCACAATATCTGTAGACCATATCAAGCAAATCACTTTAGAAAATAGTTGTTCAGGATATCTTTCAAGGAATATACTTATCAACCACTTTTTAGGACTATAGATAATATGCTATTCCATGAACTACTAGTCAATAAATTTCTAAGGAAGTCTTAAATATACTTCTGCAAAACCTAGCTTTCTCTGGATCTTAAAGTCTAACTTTAAAAGACTTGTATAACCTACCCTTCATTGAAATTCTAACAAAATCCTGGATGAATAAGCTTCTAAATAACTGACCAACTACTGAATCTTGAAGAATGAATCTAGTTAAATTATTACATGAGCAAAAACGTGAAATTTTCATCTTTCCATTAACTTTATAGCCAATTTTTAGAATTTTATGTACAACCTTAACAAATTCATATCTATTTGCGATGATGAGAAAACCCACTTGTGAAGAAAAATATAAATGTAAAAACGGCCGGTATGAGTTGAGAATTATTGTTCTTTATACAGAAGAGCAAACACCTTAATACCTATATTAATAAACATAATCAAACATCTAAGCACACCCTCTACATTCCTTCAACCCCCTTCAAACATGTGATCAGCTATTGGTCAGTTACCAGTTGTTTTTTTTGTGAACCTGTCGATGACCAAAGGTCAAAATGTCGTTTGCGCCTCTACATAAAAAAAATCTCAACCTATATCAGCTGTTTACACATATAAAATTCATATTTAATTATTCTGAAGTGCAATAACATTTTCTTATGATTTCATAATACAGTTTTTGTTGCTCTATTACTACTCAACAGAAACAAGTGTTCAATGTATTTGCTTAATTTCTAGCTTATCTTTTTACATACTTAAGTAAAATTGTCAAAGAAAGGAAAAAGTATTCTCAACTGTGTCTGAATTACATAAAGGTTAATGAAAATCATTACACTAACTAGAAAATGGAGAAACTAATGAAATCCAGTGTTAACCTGTGAACTAATATTACTGCTGTTGGCACTATCAGTGAATATTTTAACATTTAAACATCAAAAACCAATAGTGAAACTTGTATCTGCCTCAGTTTTTCTTGCACAGCAACAGTAAGTTGTGGATTTTATGTAGAAAATAAAAACATTTATCAATAGGTGGGTAAAGTTTCTAAATATAGGATAGATCACATGGACGTTGTTATGATACAAATACGATTGAAAGTTGAGTATCATATTTTCCAGAAATAAAGCTTATGTTGACATCACCTTGATTTAATAAAATACATTAACAAAAATATTACGAGTCTCTAACATACCATTACTAGCAACATTCATCTGCTCGGAAAACTGTTCAATTACCGAAACAGAAGTATTCCATCTTAAGGCAGATTTTAGTCCCCTTTTAAATTTCTTACCTACATTATAATTCTCTCAATTAGTAATTAAAAAAGAATATAAAGCCTTAAGCAAGGCATTCCAGAAATCAATGTTAACTTCCTAGAAAAGAAATATAACTATCAAAATGGGGTAGAATCCTTGCAAAGTAAATAAAATTCTGAGAAGAAAATGAAGATATAATTATTCATAAAATAATGTTAAGTGATATTAATAAATCAAGCACCTTAACCACCAGGTCATTTTTACAGTCATAAAAGGTATAAGCAATATTTAAAATATGAATTTCCTGGTCACTTAACTTTTGGAAAATATTTTAAAGATAGCCCATGCTTATAACAGTTCTAGTAAAATGTTAAGATGCATCTCATAGAACTGTTGGTAAGTTTAAAGTTACCTTTATTCTTAAGATATTTTTTTAGTTTTAGACATAATTCTGAAAGATTTAATATGTGCTGTAGAAAAAGAGTTTTGTATTTGAATATTAATCGACCATAATTGGTTTAGTTTGAAGTTTTGTATAATGCTACATGATGGTTATCTGTGTTATCTATCCCTAGAGTAGCAGGTAGTCAACACCACCAACTCAAGGGATGCTCCAGTACACACAAATAGTAAGGTTGGCTGTAACATTATAAAGCTACTACAGCTGAAAGGTTGAGCATGTTTTGAGTGACAGTTAGTAATTTTTACGTAATACAAACATGAGACAAGCATTTTGAATAAAACAAATGTTAAAAAACACTTAAGACTTTCAAATAACTCAAATGTAGGGGGAGATAACAATCCAACTGCTTAACTTCGAGATGACGGTCAAAACATCACTTAAAGGTTTTAGTTATTAAACAATGTGAATCAAAAGTAGTTAATAAGATATTAAGATAAATTATGGAGTGGGATAACTTTGGTAAATTTTTTGAAAATTACCACCTATTTTACAGTGCATAACATTTCCTGGAGCTTGTAATTTAAAAACTTAAGGTTAGGTAGCTACTTGACATTAATACTATTGTGCATAAAAATAACAAAAACAAAATAAATGGCATATAGTAGAAAACAAACATATACGAAATGTTCAATATTTATTTAATGACAAGACTGTAGCAATATAAGAAGCCATATGATATTTGAGAGATGTAAAAATAGCAACATGACATGATGGTCAACAAATAATTACTCTGACTTGATGATTAACATGTTTAAATTAAACATCAAAACAGTTACTGAAAAAATTAAGAGAAAAATATTTGTGTTGAACAATGTATATAATAAGATGTTCTCATAAAAGAACTAACTAGTTTACTGTCACTATTATCAACCACTACACAAACAGATTCACGAGACCGTTTCTAAGCTCTACTTTCAAGGCATTAATAACAGAAAGAAGTAGGGGACTGTTAGCCCAGAAAACACTTACCAAATGTTTAATACTAGCACTAAACATAATCATATTGGTTTTTTAGTTATAAAATCTTTTGAAAATGAAGCTGTGATGACATTACAATCAGAATTTTGAAATTTCAATTCAATTCAGAAAAGCTTCTGAAACTCACCATACAAAGTTTTACTCTTTGTAATAACTATTCAGTTGAAGTATCATTTTTATTTTGGTTATTAATGTTTGAGTTAAATATTTCTATTCATTTTATAAAACTGTCAGCTAATAGCAATATTCAGATTAAATCGATTTGAAATAAAATGTTTTAGAAACTGAAGAATATACATGTATTTTTGATTTACATGATTATTTATACATGTTTACATTTATAATTTGGTATTTGTGAGGTAAACCATAAAAAGCTTTAAAATAAAATTAGTTATAGCATGCTTTATCTTCTTTGATTGTCTTTCTTAACATTCATCTTTATTTTTGACTCAAATTAAAAGAATCTTCATGAATTTGTCAAAAAACACTTCAGATATTTTTTTTAAAAAACACAGCACTACTGAAATCTGCATCCACCTTCCATGATTATTTCTTACTCTAGCTCCAATATTTAAACCTATAAAGCAAATCCATTTTAGTTCAGAACTTACATTATTTTGACCAATTTACTATTCTTAAAATTTTAATTACACTTGAATTGTGATATCTTCATTCTTTTTGCTCCACTTTAGACAATTCAAATATTTTATAGTTAATAGACTCAATATACAGTCTGTACACTAGACAATTGGTAGCCTTTATTTGTTAATGACTTTGATCATGCACTTCACTGTTCAAAAACTGAAATTAATTATATTTTGTTATGCATGATAAGTGTTGTGTAATATCAAGATCTCAACTGCACAATGACATTAATGTACTTAGAGATGAAAAGGAAACTTCATAACACTTGATCAAATACTTTGTAAAATCTTATTTCTTATTAATGTTTTAGTCTGTGATAAAAGAGAGAAAAAAGTATGTCTACAAAATAGCCCCTATTTATTTTGTACATATAAAATATTTTAAATCTTTCAACACCTCAACAATATAAGAGTAACAAGATGAACATTTACCAATAAACCTTTAAATAATTATAAACTTTCCAATTAATATATCAAAAGCCTATTACAATTATTAATTGATTAATATGTAATTTTTCTTTTAGTTTGAGTATTTAAACAAATCCCTTCTGGCAAACTTGGCATCTGAATGAACTCCATTCACCACCACTAATTTTCTACAGATACACTGCTGGCCAAAATCTTAATACCAATGAACATAAAGAAAAAATATGCATTTTGCATTGTTAGACTCAACCACTTATTTGAGTAAAGCTTCAAAAGAAAAAAATAAAAAAGGGAGAATAAAAACATAAAACTTTTTCAGCATTTAATAGGGAAAATGTGAACACTATCAAATTAGCCTAACGTCGAGCTGGTCAAAAGTTTAAGATCATACCAAAAATAAGTGCTAAATATGGTAGGAAATGCTCAACAAGAGGTCTCAGTAGTGAGTTGCACAGCTATCATTTTGAATAACTTCAAACATTCGCCTTGGCATGGTCGATATAAGCATTTCCAGAAGACTAGCTGGAATGTTATTGCAAGTGCTGAAGATGGGTTCCTGAAGATCATGCAATGTTTAGAATTGACGTCCATTTCTACAGACTTCTCTTGTCATCCACCCCAAAAATTTTCAAGAGGGTTCAGTTTGGCAAACACACTGAATGGTCCAAAAAATCACGTTATTCGCCTGCAGGCATTATGGATTGCAGTGTTGACCTGCTGAAAGATCCAGTCATGTTCACACAAGCGAGGGCCTCCAGTCAATAAGGATGCCCTCTCCAACATGCCTATGTACCCGTCCGATGTTTGACGTTCCTGTAAAACCTCAAGTTCCATTGTTCCATGAAAGGATAAAGCACCCCAGATCATGATGAAACCTCCTCCACTGTGTCGTGTAGAAAACATCTGTGGGATATCCTTATCATGTCAGTAACGAAGGAAGCCATCTGGATCATCCAGATTAAATTTTTTCTCATAAGAGAACAAAACCTTCTACCATTTTTCTACGTCCAATGTTTAGCACTTCTCAGCAAAGTTTAACAGAGCTGTTTTGTGGTGTGGAAGGAAGTGTGGCGTTTGAAGACGTTTACGGTTTTCAAAGCCATTCTCTCGTAGATACTGTCTTATTGTTCTTGAGCTGCATTCTGAGTCTGTAAGGGCCTTAATCTGGTCTGGTGTTTTGCCGGATAACCTGTCGAATCCTCCTGCTCAACACCAGCAAAATTTTCTTGGGCTGACCATTTAAAATTCTCGTTCCGTATCCCTCAGGGTCTTTTAAGAAATTTGCAACAGCAGTTTTACTATGCCCAAACTCACCAGCAATGGCACATTGAGAGAGACCTTGCTTTAGCAGCTCAATAATTCTGCCACGCTCAAACTCTGTCAACTATCTAGCCTTTGCCATGTTTTTACCTAATGTGACACATGAAATGTCAGTGGGAGATGTTGAAAACGCTAATGTTTTAACACAAATGACTAAATTTTGTAACATGTTTACTGATTAATACTTCATTTCAGTATGGTAGTTAGGCCAATTTCAGTGTTCACATTATTCCTATTAAATGCTAAAACATTTTATTTTTATTTTCGCTTTTCTTATTTTCATCTCTACTCAAATAAGTGGTTGAGCCTAACAATGTAAAATACACATTTTTTCTTTATGTTCATTGGCCTTGAGATTTTAGCCAGCAGTGTATGTGTTTTAAACTTTAAGACTATAGCAATGTCACCATTAGAAAATATCGAGTTTTTACAGGTAACATTAGTCATCTGAAAAGGGAATTCACCTTGAATAAATACCCAGATACAGGTACTTTTATACAATTCTTATTATTTATTGAAATAGTCATCATTATTCTTTATCATGTGAAAATTTAAATATATTTTATGTAAATTCAACAGGGCTAAAAAGTTTATATGCATATCATTGAAACATCTGTTCACCAGAATCCTGAATGGATTTACCCCTACTGTCAATGTATTCATATACTGTTCACTGCAAGTGGTGACTACACATGATAAAAATAAGCTTGAATTATACTAAATAACCATAAGTTTGTAAATTATAACAATCAGTGCAAAGAAACAAAAAATTCGTTAAAATCGTGTATTTTGCATGATAATATTAGTGACATTAGTTGCAATGACAGTTTATTTTGTTTTATTTTTCTGTGTGACTAACATACCAAATATCTTGTAACATGGACTTGTTCCCATGAATTCATCTCAAACATTCTGTGCTTGTTATAGTTTTCATACTACAACTTTTAATGAAGTAAGCATATCATGAAATTTTGCAAATTATCAAGTAAATACCACAAGGTTTTTGTACACAAAACATTTTTTCTATGAAGTTTTAAGATTTTATAAGTAATAATTTGTCTGTATATGTTTTCTATCCAATATGCAAAGTAATTTTGATTTCAATATTAAAAGTGTCTTAATGCATTAGAAAAATATCAAATTTCACATTAAAATCTCTATAATCTCCAAATAATTATCAAACGTTTTTGTTTGGAAAAAGCTTTATATTTTATCCGTTATTTCCACTATTGTATTTCTGTATGTTTGATTGATTTGACATCTTGTAACCACTATAAAAAAATTATGAAACAGGTATAAATTATGCTTTTTTCATTCAAGAATGAGGATAATTTATAACATATAACTACAAGTGTTTATTCTAAGTAGCATAATCCTGATAACATTATACGTATATATTTATTATTATTTTATTGACTTTTCAGCTGTGTCTGACTAAGATTACAGAAGTTAAAGTGACATGGTGCATATGTACTCATTCCTATATCCAAGAGTAGAAAAATTATCTTTACAGTGACCTGTTATAGTTATGTTTTGGTGGACCAGTATTTTGTAAAATGCAGTCACATTTCAATTATGACATAGCACATAAGCATATGTATATTATTATTATTTAAAACATTCTTGAATTTCAGTTATTTTTCTTGAAGCATAAAATAGTAATGAAAGAAATACAGAAAACAATGATCTCTTCTGCTAAAGATATTTGCACTTGCCATAATTTGCAAATAAGCTTTGTCAAATTTTACAAAACAAAATAATTTTTGGGAGTTTTATATACACATTCTGAAATAAAATATCATGAGTATACTCTATCAATGCCACAAAAGTCTAGTACAATTTAACAGGTTTAGTAACTAAGTTGTATTTGGGTTTGAAAAAATATGATATTTTAAGTTTCATTACCTCTTACCCTTCAACTTCAATTCTACCATGAAAAAGAAAGTTTTCAACTGCATAAACATTTCATACAGGCTGAGATAACTACATGGGCAACATTCTGAGCTTTCGTTAGTTATAAACATATCATAAAGCTAAACTGGTGTATGCAAGCAAGCACTTCAAAAATGGTTAATTCTCTAAAAATAGTGATATCTTGGAAAAAGAAAAGATATGAAGTTCTAACTGTATATTCTAGTTTGTTGATATCATTAAGTGGAGCTCCTAATTTGTAAGAAACTACTGATTTTGCATTTAGACATCACAAACATTTGATTTAAACAAAACTTGCATTAAACATTCCATATGACACACAAAAATCAATATTTAGGATTTTTTTCAATATTAACTTTCAAGTTAAGAAATTAACTGATGTATAATACTGAAATCTGAATTATAACCTACAGTTTAATACCAAGTTTATTGACATGCATTCATAAAATAGTAGTTCAAACATTGTGTCAGCATTTTGAATCAGTGAAGAACAGAACCTTAATTTCATTAAAATTTTAAACTTGTAAACATAAAAACCTTAGTTGAGTATACTAATAAGTTACTATGGTTTACCTTGAAACATACCTCAATAGCAACTGACCAAGATATTTTGGTCAATAAATTTGTGGAGGAATTTTCTAATGAATACCTACACCACAATTTGTTTTTTAAAAGACATTTTATATCTACAAATAAAGCTCTAACAGTAGATTAAAAAATTAGAAAAATTTAAATAAAATTGTTAGAATGGAAAACAGCTGAAGTTTTTCCAAAGATGTAACATACCATGTTATGGCAGATTAGAACAGATGACATTTGTTACTCCTAAAAATTCACTGCTCTGACCATGCAAATAGAGAGATGTCCAGATTTAGAGAGAGAAAATGGAAAGAGAGGAGCTTATTATGGTTATATAAAATTTGGCCAATAGTGGCACAGGTGTTATCCCATTTCACCAACATAGGAACTAACATTTGTCAAATGGACCAAAGGTCAGACAAAAAGTTAAGGTGAAATAACAAGCTGTGAATGACGCAAAATTTGCTTGTTGAATCCTTTGGCAACAGGTTCGTGTACAATATGAGAGTTCATCTAAACATCTGCACATATCAAGTTTTGCACTATAACTTCCGATACATAATATGTAACTTCACAAACTTTGGTAGACATCTAATTGTAGTTGTGAATAAGGCCATTTAACAACTTGGCTCTACTTTTAGTGGTTGTACACCTTACTGCATATAAAGGCTTGTTTAGAGCATGATAGTTACAGAAGACTTAATGTGTGGTGGTTGGAAGTTTTATTAATTAAATGAGATACCTGGATGGGACCCGTTATACTAATGTAATTCCATATATTGGGCTATCAATTGCTGCCAATTTCTACCATAATGGAGGCTGGAATGCAAATTTCAAGAGGTAAGTTAAATAAACTTACCTGACCTCCAAATGGCAATACCTTACTTTTATTTTTCAAATCATTATTATTTTTATATTTTACTACTACTTTACTTTGGTGAGCAGTACACAACCAAGGTACACAACTCAGGTACACAACCAAGAAATTCAACACAGAAGTCTGGTGGAAATCCTAAAATACCTTAAAGTTCATTCTGGTAAAAAACCAAAGAGAATCTCAAAAACATCAGTCTGTGTACGTTGTGTTTATACGTACGTTGAAGAAATGGGAATGAAAGTCACAACAAGAATAAAAGATCATAAAGATAGTATAGATTAATGAAAACACAAAATTCAGCCATTGCAGAGCACACCACGTCAACTTGACACAGAATAAACTGGAAGAAAACTGGAATCATCAACACAGACAAATTCTGGAAGACAAGAAAAATCAAAGAATCATTTTATATTAACACTATTAAACCTTCACTAAACAGAGATTCTGGATTCAAAGTGAGTAATCTGTGGCTATCATTGGTTGAATCTACAGGAACTCTTTCCTCCAATCAGAAACAGTGAAATTCCAACCAATCATAACACTCCCCACAATCCACTATAAAAGACTGACAACACCTTACACACACATTGACCTGAAGATGAAAGGCAGAAAACTTTCCAAATGTCATACTCTACACTTGTATCTCCAACAACAGGCAGCTGCCACCCATTCTACAGTTAACAATCTTCATGCTGTTTACAGAATTTGTTCAAGAATCACAGGAACACTGACCCATTTCATTGAAATTGTCAGCTATATTCTCACCAATGGTGTCTCGCATCACCTATTTCACCTCAAAGTAGAAAAATCCCATTGAAAACAGCTCCTTAGCTCAAACAAGTCTCTTCTTACTTCCACCATCAGCACTTAGCTTTACAAACCAACCAAGGTAGATCCACCACTGCCAACTAGTAAGTTGACTCAAACCTCCAAGAGCACCATAACAACAGACCATCAACAATCTACTGATACTTTCCAACAAGACTGACCCTTCACATCTAATTTTTTTCACACTATACAACCCAATGATCACCTTCTTGTTGACATTTCTACACCACCACATCCTGCAAGGACCTGCAACTCTCCATGCCAACTCCACAGGCATACTGATGACATTCAAGCCAGTTGCTCTTTCTTCTGTCACCCTTCTTTCAGTGATAATGATGAACCCAATCTTGCCATACACCCAAAATGTCCCCTCAACTAACCTAACCCACTCAGTAATATCCTAACCAAAAATCAAATATTGCAACAACTTTAAATCACATTGAGAATGCTAATAATTTCTTTACTTTCCATGTCATTAAATTATTCTAAGATTTAAGCAATGATCAAGTGGAATTTGTGACACCTGACCAGTGAAAACATAAAAAAAAAAAGTTTATTTAAATTTTTGATGTAAGTTACTAAAACCTCGTAATACGTGTAGTAAAGGTTGCCTGCATTAATAGGGTTAAAATGCTTGTAATTTTTACAAAAAGGATGTTAATACAATCTTCCAAAGGAGCTGAAAATATCAGAAAAAGTTTACTTTTGTGTTTGGTGAATAATACTACTCTTGTCACTAATAACTACATTAACACCACAAAATTCCACTATAATTTCTTAAGCTCAGTAACTAAGATTTATTTAGATTTTAAAAATTATGGAACTACGGGCAGACTAAAAAAAAAATACCTCCAGCAAAACTTGGACTGAAAGAATG
Organism: Carcinoscorpius rotundicauda; assembly: GCA_011833715.1. Classification (NCBI taxonomy): domain Eukaryota; kingdom Metazoa; phylum Arthropoda; class Merostomata; order Xiphosura; family Limulidae; genus Carcinoscorpius; species Carcinoscorpius rotundicauda. The sequence continues at coordinate 89,529,080 of CM022397.1, forward strand.
TAGTTGGCTTTTCAAAAATGACAGTCGGTTTTGAACATCAACAAGAATAGGGTGAGAACTAATATGCAGAGATTACAGGGCTAACAGAGAGCTTATCACATTGGTATAAAAAGTACAGTTTGTATACTGCATAGCTTCCATGTGATCCAGGGCAAAAGAAATGGTGTACAATTGGGAATGAACACAGAAACTGTAGAGAGAATTCTATGTGCAACAAACAAATGACAGCAAACAATGGCAGAGCCTACAGAGTCATCTGTATAAATAGGAATGTAGGGATAGTTCAAAAGATGTTCAGCAAATAGAAGGCAATACTTCCAGTCAGGAGTATCTGTCTTCTTCAGATGACTAAAAGAAAGGTCACACCTGGCGATAGTGATTAATCACAGCGAGATAGATACTGCTGTGCCATCCAAAGGTTGACCCAACTCATTCAACTGCACCTGGAGATGAAGGCTAAAAGGAACAGTGGCAGACCATTTATTATGAAAAAGTATGGCCCACTAGGGAAGGAAAACACAACCCCATGTGGAATGCTGTGGTAAAGGTCGAAGTTGCATTAAAGATAGTTGCAAACAACAAAGGTGTAGAGGGGGTTCATGGAATTCTGTGTACAAACTCTAGACTGGAGAAACTTGGAAGGACCCTGTGTAGAGCCAAAGCCCCTGATGGTGAATGGGGTCCAACATTTTCAAGGTTGAAGTCCTGACAGACCCATACTCTTAATTTTGATTGAATAAGGGCACAATAGACTTTTAGTATGGAACACTGATCCGCAACCCTCCAAATAATGGAAGATATGGCACGTTGGATGTTCAGTGCCCTTATACACTTGACATGTGGTTGCTTGATGCGTGGTAAAAAGGTCAGTCAAATATATGCCCCAAGAACATAGCCTTAGGGACCACAGAAAACAAAACTTCACCAATATGAAGTCCAGGATCAGGGTGACTACTCCATTGATGGTGAAAGTACATGCAAACAGTTTTGGAGAGAAAAGTTGAAACCTTTTGCAATGATCCATGTCATTAAATGAGTGAAGGAAGATGTAGTTGCCACTCAATACACCTCATATTTGACGAATGACACGAGATGTGGAATGCTGTGGTAAAGATCGAAGTTGCATTAAAGACAGTTGCAAACAACAAAGGTGTAGGGGGGGTTCATGGAATTCTCTGTACAAACTCTGGACTGGAGAAACTTGTACTACCAGACTAACAAAGAGCAAGTTTAAGTTCCACCATTATGAGTAAGTAATTATGGTCATAGAGACAATCAGCCTGAAAGTAAAAAGGCAATTGTTCTGCCCATGTTTTGATGGCTGAGAAGATGGGGATGAAGCAGAAGTGCAAGATGTACAATAAAAGCTTTTGCAGAGTTTTGGTAATGCTCTAGTTATCAGCAGCTTCATGGCCACCAGAGAAAAAGATTGAAAGGGGACAGAAAGATACTGGTCACAAATGTTTCAAATTATATCCCACATGATTTTAAAACTAGCAATACAAGAAATGCTAGAGCTATATTTAATCCAAGATTTCTTCTGGCTTTGACATCTGACCTGCCAAGCATGTGCATGGGCCTGCTGAAATGCAATGTGGTTTAAAAGAGTGAAATATCTATGAAAGGTATTCCAAGCCCTTTATAAAGCTTTTCTTGTCATGTAGCAGGCAGGATTTCACCAAGGATGAGGATACTGTGGGAAACATGTCCAGCTTTAAGGAATACATCAAATAGCTGCATGGACAATAGAGTCAGCCACTGCTGCCACACAGCCATCTATCAATGGCTTACACACAATGGCAGGATAAAGTTCTGAGAAAGTGGTGAAAGAAGACCAGTTAGCCTGGTCCAACATCCATCAAAGCAAGCTGGTCAGATGGCATCGACCACAGCCAGTCTCTCTCAAAATGATAAATGATCACTGAATCAAGGATTACTGTCAACTCTTCAAGAAAAGTGAAAAGGGGAGCACACAGAAAGATCTATAGCAGTAAAAGATTGACTAAGCACATGAAAATAGCTATAAGATCCAGTATTGAAAAGAGACAGGTTGTGGTCCAAGAGCATATGCTCTATAACACGACCTCTTTCATCAATATTAGTACCACTTCAAAGGGGATAATGTCCATTAAAATACCCAAGCAAAAAGGGGAATGGTATCTGCTCAATAAAGGCATCAAGGTTTGACTGATTATAGATCTCTGCAGGAGGCAGGTAGAGAAAACAAATAGTGATGGTACGACCCAATGAAACAGGGATAGCTACAACCTTCAAGTATGTATCAAGTAACAAGGATAGAGTGAACACACAGTGATCAAGCAGCAATGCCACATTACCATGCACTCGTCCATTACATGACCTGTTGTTTCTATACAAGGAAAGTTGCTGAAGGGTGACTGTTTCATTAGGTTCTAGATATGTTACCTGTATGGAGAGACACATGGGATAGTGAGAATCAATCAAATTCTTAATGTTGTCTACATTTGATTGAAAAACTTGACAGTTCCACTAGATCAGAGTGGCCATTGTTATCTATGTGGATGAGAATGTGGCAGGGAGATTTTTTGTTTGCTACCACGCTTCTTTTCTTTATTGGACAAAGATCAATCAACTTCCATGAATCCTACCCTGGGTCAGGTAAGCAGATCTCTGTCTGTGGACAAAGATCCAAAAGACTGAGGGTTTGAACGAATGGTCAATTTACTTTTTGGGGCTGCAGAAGGGAATGGATTCTGAGGAAATATTTGAATCTAAAGGAAGTGAAACTGAGCAGTCACTGGAAAGAATGGTAGGGAAAAAAATGGAAGTAGAATTAGATGCATCAACTTTTTTAATTATGGAGGGCACAAGATTCTCAAGACGTTTTGCAAACAACTCTGTTTGGGGCACAAAAAGATCTGTCTGCACTCCCACTGAGGTAGTGAAATGGAGTGCAGCAGCATATGTCTAAGATAGAGTTGGGGATGAAAATTTCTGAGCCTCTGAGTAGGTGATATTATTAACAATCTTTAAGCATTGCACCTCTTTCTCTTCTACCCATTTAAGGCAAGAAACAGAGTAATAGAGGTGTGCACCACTACAGTTAACACAGTGTGGTTCCAGGTTGCACTTGAAAGCGTCGGGACCACAATGAGCACATACCAAAAACCACAACAATGTTTTTGAGTGACCAACTCTGACACTGAAAACACCTGAGAAGGTTAAGAAAGTAAAGCCATACCTTGTTGTTCAGATGACCTAATTTGACCATTGCAGGTGGACAAGGTGATGTAAACATTAGTATCAGAACATTAGTTGGATCCATTATTCTGTCTTTACGGGTGAAGATATGGCATACCATAGTAATGCCTTGACTGGAGAAATCAGCATGGATTTCCAACTCAGGAATGTTCTTTAAATCCCTCTCAAGTATAATTCCTCTGGAAGAATTCAAAATCACATGGGGAGTAACCTCAATGGGTATATCCCCAATGGCTTTAGGTTTCAAGAGAAGTTTGTCATGCTATGTTGAAGAATGTTTCCACCAAAATGTCTCCAGAGTACAACTTTACTGATTTTGGGGAGACAGAAAGTCCTTCTGAATAAAAAATGGAGATATCTGCTACAAGGATTTCTCAGAGAAGGAATGGAAAATGAGAAATTGAAATAGAATCTCGCTGTAAGGTTGACTGTACAACAGAGTCATTCATGCATGGTCATTTTCCAATGATTGTTTTTTTTTCAGTTCTTTCATTTTTTATTTATTTTGTTAGAAAGAGGAATATCCATAACAAAAAGCTACGTTTTAGTGTTCACTGACCCCACCCACCATGAAGCCTCCTAAGAAGGGATGCGCTACAGTGCCAAACAAGGATATTGCAGGAATGCCAGGGTTTCATGAGCACTCGACCCAAACACCAGCATGATACAATTTTCCACAAAACCTGCTGAGAACATCCAACACTAGTACTTGGTTGACCCTAACCCAAGTGGACCTGTTGACTTACCCTAGGGAAGTCACCCCAAAGCTGCCCATCTACAGAAATTCAAGGCCAAAGTGGTTTGTTAGGATTGGACCCCTCAACCACCAGAATCCTCTTCTCCTCTTCATGGGCCACCATGTACGAAAAATCTGTGGGTGTATGTTTAAATCCCAGAGGAGATAAGCTGACAGAAAGGAACATTACCTGGAAGTACCCTCCACAAGGAACATGAATCCATGCCGAGGGGATTGGCATAGGTCTGACAGCTAATGATCTTAAGGGAAACTGTTCTTGTGAGAATAACAAAACTACATATCAATTGGCTAGAATTATGAAGAAGTGGAATCCCTATAATCTATAATGTTGAAAAGCAAACACTCAAATCCTGATTGTCAAAGAACAGGTCAACAGTAGTGACTTCATTAAGATCATTAGAGATATATTCTCAGTGGAAAGTTAAAGCTAGTGCCCCCCAAAAAGTATTGAATATGCAATTATAATTTTGTATCATGACCTCTTTTGTTTACTTGTCTTTTCAAAATGTGTATCTGTATTTTGTTTCTACATAAATTCTTGAAGTAAATTAAAGTAAAACTTAAAATACATTACTATATTCTTAAATGATTAAATTACACAAATTATAATCCAGCAGTTTTGAAACTTTAACCTTTATTTATAGTGAAGTAATTGACAAAAAAAAAATTAATGACAATTAAAATTTAAAAAGTTATCATTACTATACTAATAGAAATAGAACAGTAAATACAATACAAAATCATGGTAAATTTACACTTTGTAGTTTTATATTTTAATATTTAAGTATTCCTCCATTAGTAGTTTAACACGAGCAACAGCAGTTTAGTAGCTTTAGAAGAAAGACAGATCGAGCAAATTTAGTGGCAATGTGTGTTGAACATGAGATCTTCAAATGACTCTGCACTTTACACAATTATGTACACTTTTTATTTAACACCAAACACAATGGCAATATTCTGATTATTTGGACAGTCTAAATAATAAAAAACAATGAGTTATGGGGAACTAATTTCAATATGTTACTTACTTTTGTAACAATTGATTTCATCATAGTTTTGATTATACCATTGTTGAAATAACTGAAATAATAGGAACAACTAATTTTGGAAACAAATCAATCATAATTTCAGTTAACTTTTGAAATAAAAGTTATAATTTAAACAAATATTACATCCTTCTCCTAAATTTCTATCCTCATACTTACAAATGACCACAAATATGATCACCAAAGAGTGAAAATGTGTGGCTCTGGAAGATTTCTGTTTGTGTGTATTATATGTAAAAATGATTTAAAAAAATGTTTATACTTACAATGCAATAAACTTTACCATTGCTTTACTGACAATTTCAGACACTGACACAAGACACTGAACTGTAAACTGTTGCTGACGAAGAACAAAAAAACATTGTTTTCCTGTGAAAAAAACAATGAAAAAATATTGTAATTGCCAGTCAAGGTACAAACAAACACTAAAACTATTATTTATAGTAGCCTAGCTACTGAATACAAGTGAAATTTGCCAACTGTTTTACCAATTTAAAAAATAATGATCAATTGTGGACTATTTTTGTACATATATTAAATTATACATGTACATCATTAATATGAGATATGCACCATTAAAGAGTGTGCTTGTCAGATGATCAATTATTCTTTCTAGTACCATTAATTATAATTTAGTTAATGTTTGCCCCTTTTAAACTGCATTTTGAGCAACAACCTCAGATTGTGTTAAATTATATTCCATATACAATTTTAGATTTTTAAACAGAAATTTCTTGATAATGATTGAAGTTTCTTACAATTACTTGTACCATAAGGTATTCCAAGCAAATTTCTCATTCTCCAATCAATAATAACATATTTGCTGGATGTAGCAGCATGATAAATCATACAATCCATAAAACCTTTGACATTTTAACTGAGTTGAAAACACCACTGTTAAGTTATCTGCTGTTGTGCCATTATTTATAACAGAAATAATTAAAGATTAACACGGCACCATTTGAATACATGCTTTTATCAAATGAACAATCTAATTACTTAAAAATAAACTTAAAAAAGTTGTTTAACCATTTCTATCAACCTTCTGTTTCAGCTCTATTTCAAACAAAAACTTCTGAACACAAACTATCCTTCCACACTGCATGTCAACAGCACACTAGTCTTACAACTTCAAACTTTGTTATGATGCTCACAATGCATATTAATGTCTGATATTATAAGTTTCTTATACTATTTTATTTATGTATTAGATTCTACAATTGTGTATGCCCCATTTGCTTTCAATATGGGCCTAAAATGTGGTTTAAGCAACTTTACCATCACGTAGTAACTATTTTATTTCAAGTAATGAAATTCATAAATAATCTCAGTCCATCATAATTATAAGAGAAGTAATTCAAACAGCTGCAGACAATTCTAGGAAGTACAACATAGCTTTGTAGAACATCAGTATTTCATAATTTGTGTGAAATATTAATGCTAAAATCTCACCTTTTGCTCGACTAGTATGAAGACGTCCACGTACCCACACCTTCTTATCAGCAAAGTTCAAATCAAGTTCTTTAACGTCTACAAGATATTTTATTATCTTCTTTTGAGACTGATTCATCGGCAACTTTCCATACCGTCCAACAGAATAATCTTCTTCTAAAGTATTCACACCTTCCTTAATTAACTTCAAGAATAATAAAAATAACATATTTTACCAGAAAAATATTTCCAGGCTAGAAATAGTAGTGTTTCATACAGAAATATATATGAATAATAAGATACAATACAAAATATCTTGAGATTAAAACTAGTAACCCTGATTAACTTTACAATAAAACCTTGAATTTGCATTGTCTTTAACTTAATTTCAGGTGCTTTTTTTTTTTTTTTTTTTTTACTAAATGAAAGAAAAAACTTCTTTATAGTCAAAAGCCTTTAAATGCCTACCCTTACCTTTTAAGGAAAGAATTAAGAAAGACACAAATAGTATGGTAGACTATCACTCTGATTGGAAAGGTATTAAAATTTATTATAAATAAATCATAAAAACAAGGTCATTTCTGTTGACAGTGTATCATAAACTTGAAAGCATTTGATAAGATACCTGCTGTTAAACAAATTCACTGTATAATTGAGATTTGCAGGAAAAATTAAAAAAATTAATTTAAAATACAGCAGTGGCACAGTGGCATTTTTTCCAATAAAGTATCTGTTTTAGGACTGTTGTTCCTAACTTATGTCAATAATTTGGATAACTTAGTGGACAGTATTATTTGCAAATATAATAATGCTGTTATAATGCTTGGGAGAGTTGATATTACAGAATTTCATTTTATTCAAAAATATTTCAAAAGTCTTAATGGTTTGTTCAAAATAAAAAAAATGCAAGTAACTACTGAGCAATGCAAATTTACAAACTTGATTTTTGTTATTCTGAAACAACTTGGATGCTTGAGAAAATCACTGATGTAATGCATATACATAAAAAGAGATGGCACAAATATGATAACTAATAAAACACTCCACTCAATTACTTTAGTTTTTGCCTTTGGTAATTAATAACTAAAAATGTATTACCATTTTTCTAATTAAAAAATCCCAACAAGTTTCAATAACAGCTTTCATTTATTTGTTAATTAGTTTACATCAGTGTTTCCAAACAAGGAACATAATACCCCCTAGTGGGATTTTTGAAATTCACAGAACAGCAAAAAATTTTTGAAGGTTTCAAAGTTATATTTATTAAACTTAAACCCTAGGAATTATGGGTTTTCCTTTCAACAAATCTGAGAAAAAATTCATTGTGTGGGTGTTTTTGTGGCAACCAATGCCCACCCCAAACATTTCTTGTCCATTCATTGAGTATTTCTCTTTTGACACCACTTGTAGTACTTTTATTAAACATTTTACAATAATATTGGTTGATGTAATTCTGTACTATCACTGAAATAAAATATTTTAACAGTGCTTCCTTTGGCCAGAAACCTAGAATTTGGGTTGTGTGGTAGATCTTAATATATAAAATCATTCAGGAATGAATTAAAACTACTTTTAGTGTTGTCTAGTTGAATAAAAATTCAACACATAGCTTTTGAAAAAAACTGCTGGTGTCGTGATATTATCACAAGATTTTGACTCCTACAGTGCACAGTAGCACACTTAAAACGTTAATGTAGTGTTGTGGTTTTGACTCACCTACTCAACCATAGTTTGTTGTGTTCTTAGCTATTTGTCTCTGTTGTTGTTCTTTGTTTGCTGAGTAGATAAGAAGGCTTTGACCTAGGCATTATTCAGATAATTCTATCACCTTGTTCAAGAGAACTTTACCACATTTAGTGTAGCTCAGTTACAGTAACACTGAACAGATCACACTGTAGGTTCTAGTTGAAGCACAGACTAATTGACAAGTGCCATGTAACTGTTTAAATATCTTATTCTCCAATAATCAGATCTTCAATTCTTTGAATGTCATTGACTAACAAAGCAGTGTGTATATAGCTTTTATCTGAATATATTTCTCTGTCAGAGCTCACTGCATATCATTGGCAGATGATTTCTTACAAATATCATTTCCAATCATGTTCGTAAGATTATCCAGAACTCCTGAGAGAAACAAGGTACATAGAATTTTTAATACAATCATGCAATGTGCCAGTTCTTGTCAAGAGCACTGCAACTTGATGTCTTCTGTCAATTTTCTTAATTTAGGAAGTACTGTAAATTAATACCAAAGAACTACCACATTGAATAGACATTGTTCTCATGCCTTGTTAGAATACTACAATAATTCTTTGAACTCTTTGCTTTTGTATTTGAGTTCTTTGATGATATGCATCATTCTTTGATGTCACAAAATTCAAGGGATTCTTAGAAGTATTGTTAGACATTTCATCTTCATCAATTTCCAATGAAATAGCAAAATCAGACCTTCTATTTTTCTTTCTTTGTGCCTTTAATTTGCTCTACAGCTGTTTCTCACCTGTTTTTCATGCCATTTTGACCTCTGGGTCTAAACCATTACTTCCACACTAACATCAAGTGTATTTACCACATGTACTATATATATGCATTTTACACTTACAAGCCATTTTCTTCTTTCCTGTATTAGCATTGCTTTGCCAATACAAGATCAGTAAACTTACCTAATGCTGATATTATGTCAATATCTGTTTTGTGGACAGCTGTAGATCCAGTTTCCACAAATGGTGCAGTAATTTGCTGTTTTTGTCTATTTAAATTTTGGTAAAAGTTTTAGCCAATAAAAAAAGATCTGGAATGACTTGAAAAATTAAGTTTTGCAAAATCTTGGGTGCCTGGCTTCTGAAAACACTATTAAAATCTGCAGCTGACAATCACTGCCTTAAAATTTTTATTTTAGTACAATATCTTTTCATGGTCTAAAATTATTAGAAAGGAGCACGAGCCCTCATTATTTGCTAAATAATCAGGGGAAAAAGTTTGGCTAACACTAGTGTATGCTAAGTATTTTTACTTATTTTATCCAAATACAAAAACAGACATTTTGTGCTTGTCGTTCAGCCTTTTTAGCTGCTTTCTCCACTTCCTTAGCTTGCTTCTTCGCTGCTTTCTTTGACACAGATAATTTGTCATCATGACTAAAAAAAGGAATAAGATTGAATAAAACTTCTACACACAATAATTTAAAATAACTCATTTTCTAATAAAAAGATTTATACCAAGGTGATTAAGCTAAAGAAAAATACTGATAATTCCACATCCAATTATCAATTATATCAGTATTGTGTATTTTCAATCTAATTCAGGTTACATTTGAAGAGATAATAGAGATGTGCCTATAAAGGAATTGGCTAATTACACTGCACAACAAAGTTTTTGCTTCTTGAACACTTTTGGGTGTTCCTTATAGATCAGGAGTTCCCAACCTTTTGGCACTTCCGACCCCTTACCTAAAAGTTTAAAACCTATGTGACCCCCTACTTAGGGCTTACTATCAGCAGCTTAATTTTTCTTTTATTTTCTGTGAAGGAGAGGAAAGAAACATCTAAAAAATATTTTAAAATTCTGTAATTATTTATCAGCAAATTATATCACATTGGTCCAACCTGAATTCACAAAAAGAACATATATTTCTTAAAATAATATTAACATAGGTTTGAACAGCTATCCAACCCAGCTAATGAGATGCCTGATGTTGCATTTCAGCAGCAAGCTTTGAAATTTGTGGCTGAGTGTTTGTTATAGCCAGTCTCATGTCATCTCCAACATCCAATCTGTTCCTATTCTTTGTTTTTATATTGACAAGAGTGGAAAATCCTGCCTCACACAAGTAGGTAGAAGCAAATGGAACAAGGACACGTAAAGCTATCATGCTGACTTTGGAGTATGACTGATACATAGCACACCAGAACTGAGTTACAGATTTCACCCTGAAGAGATCACGAGCTGAAGAGTCATTCCTTAGAACCAGAAATTCATCTTAAATATCATCTGAGATGCTGGATACATCAAGTTCAGTACAAAATGGGTTCCTTACCAGGGCCTCCTGTTCCTGTGATAGCTCAGGAAAGTAACGCTTGACTTCCTTTTCTAGAGATTCAAGATGTTCGGTAATATCATCCTTGAGGAACTGATCCAGTTGGATCTGAGACTCATCCGTCACTCCACATAGTTTATCAAACATAGCAATGTTTCCGAGATTGGTTTTCCGATGCCAGTTCTGCAGTTTGGAAACAAAGGCCTGAAGACTATCTTGAAAAAGGAGATGCCATGAATTATGACAATTTAAAAGTGGCCTTGCCAAAACACTAGAAAGTCACTGAGCAATGTTTTTATTGGAAGTTCAAAGAAGTCAAACCTGACAATGGAGAAGTATTTCAGTTTGTGGCACACTTATGGCAAAACTTCACAAGGTAGACTGATATAGCAAGGTATAAAAAATCTTTTGAAACACTGGCAGATCCTACAATATATGAACAATTTGTGGTTACATGCTCAACTTACATGTCTCTATTACTAAGAGTGAAAGCCAAAAAAAGACTTGGATGAGATGATTAAGCTGGCAGAACAGCATATGAAAGTGCATGGAGGGAATACAACTAAGAAGCTCAAGAATAACCAGTTAAAGATGAAACCTGAAATAGCTGATCAGAAGTAGGATCTCACCAAAAATGATCAGAACTCAATGGACAAAGAGAAGAGATGCTATAATTGTTATAAATTGGGGCACAATGCAAATGAGTCCAAGTCTATTACCAACAAGTAACAGTGAAAATTTCAACATAAGGTGGCTGAAGCTACCTACAAAAACAGTGTTGGCAAGAAATATGAAAAGAGTAACTATTACCATGGATACTGCTACCATAAGAAAAAAATCTCAGGTTCTTCACAAGAAAGTATTTCTATCATCAAAATTACTGAGTGCATGATGAATGGTCAGTTTAAGACTACAAATTAATCCTAAATCCATGTACCTGATGTAAGCTTGTCCTTCAGAAATGATTCTCAATCACAGAGGAACACATGAATGATGCTATCAGTTTAGTCTAGATAGGTCCTCCAGCAGAAGAGAAGTAAACCATGAGTAATTCCATTGGTTGTGCAAGGATCATTGCAAGATGCACATATGAACATGACTTAATAGGATAAGAACCTCCAGTAAAACCATGGTTCCCAGAAGTGACAGAACCTTTTGTACAGTATGAATAGGAGAAGTGAAAATCTTAGTAACCAACAGTTTAAGAGCTCACAAGCTTAGCAAATTCAGAAAATAGTTGGAGTCCCAGATCAGCAAGATATTGGGTGAAAATGAGGAAGACAGGAAGCAAGGAAAAGCTCCAATAATGTGGTTGAAGATGTAAGGAGCCCAAAATTATAAATTACAATCCTGATTGAAGAAAAAGAAACATCATAAGAATGTGGCAACAGGGATATGGAGGAATGAATCTGAAACAAACTTGTCATCCACAGTTCCAAGAAAAATGAACCAAAAGAGGAAAAAGAAAGTTTTCATAAAAGTGTGGGTCAACCAAAAATTAAGGTAAAATTGATAACAAGACACCAGTCACCAAGTCTTGCTGGAGACTGCAAAAGGTAAGAGTAAAATCTCCAAGAAGGATTGAATACTCTCTTTATAGCTTGTTTGTTAAATAATTTTGACACTGCCTTCTTGGGGTATTGAAGAGGTATGGGTTGGATGAAGGAGGAAAGGAAACAGGATGAGAAAAGAAGGTCTATGGAAAGAACTAGAGAAACTCATCTGTCAGAAGAAAGGTGTAACCACTTGTGTGCAAATCAACAACAAATTCCCACAAGCTTAGATCCAAAAAGAAGATAAACGGGAGTTTGTGATAGCTGAAAAATTGAAATAAAAGTAATGAATGATGACAGGTGACCTCCTCCATTTATTAATGGAATTTTGACAACCTAAAGAAACTTCAGTAAGAAGCAGGGAAACTAGACAAGGATGTTTTGGTATTTGGCCTTTATTGGCATAAAGTAACTAGGCTACCTGTGCCAACAACTGGTAAAAAACTGTAAAATTGTTATGATATGTAAAAACGAATGAAGGTACAAACTAAAAGTTCAAAAAGAAGGTAAAAAGTTAGATAGAATTAAAAAGTGCAATGGCCCTTTAAAATTTTAAACACTAGAAAGGTGAACACAGTCACCATCATAACTGATACTGTTCAGCATCAGAGATAAACCTGTGGAAAAAACATGAATATGAATACAACCACAAGAGTAAAACAGAGGCTATTGTGACTGGAGTGTCATGCATAAAGACCATACAATAATGTATCAGTCGCAGATAAAATAAAACAATGAATTTAAAAACTGTGACCAATGTGAAACCTAGCCAAGACAAATTACTCTTTCTGATCCTTAAGGAAACAAAATGGCTAAAAATAAACAAAGTTTGATCTGGAAAAGCTTATCATGTTACTCACTCTAAGTTGACGGCTAAATGGCATAGAGCCAAGCCTCGAGTACAGAACTGTAGTCCACACAGGGAACAGGCACAGCAGTGATAACATCAGAGCATACAAACTTAGCTGTAGTGTCAGAGAGTTCATTCCCATGAATACCAACATGGCCTGACATCCAGAAAAAACAGATATAAACAGAATATAAAAAAAATAGACTAATCAGGTTTGAATACTCATGAGAACAGAGTTAGAACTAGCATCAAACAACTATCCCCATTGGAGAGCTAAGAGTATCAGTATAAATAGGACAATTGGTGTACTGCAAAACACATACATGATCCAGGAAAAGACAAATGCCATACATCCCAGCAATGAACACACAAATTGTATGTGCAAACACTTGTACCTCAAAAACACCATGCCAGAGTCCACAGAACCAACTGATTTCAGATCAAATGCATAAGCACAAACTGAGGAAAGGAAACCAGCTGTGCTCATCCAAAGGTTCATGATGAGTCCATTTTGTGTTTGGACTTATAAAGCTGGTGCCTCTCATACTGACATCTTGGGAAAGTACCCAGGGTTTGGTATGGAAAAATGTAAGGCTTTCCAATGCACATCACCCCCTTGGAAAGTCCAGAGGAACAGTGCTGTGGAAACAGTGCAATAAGTGAAGCTTAATTTTTAAAAGCAAACTGACTCGGATCTATCCAATTAAATGATCTGCTGGAATGGAAAGGATCCCTTTATCCTTAACATATGATAGTCCAAAATTGGCAGTCTAGTGTAATATAGTAATACCACCCAGTCTGCCTCTTGGAGGTCTAATGGAACACCCTATTTCTACAGAACCTGTTACAATCTAGATAAAGTATACTATGTTAATGGTTACTTGTGTAATTTGTTTTGATAAAATCACACCTGTCAAGGCATCACTTGCTATAGAGTGGAATTCTGTGAAAGAGAGGTAAGGGACCCTAGTGAGTAAAGAAGAGACAATATTCGTAATGAAGATACTTATTCCTCATTATAATTTAGCAAATGTGGTTGAGACAGCTATGGAATAATTGAAAACCCTCAGAGAAAGATACTGCCAAATCATATAAATATGAGATAAAAGTATTTGGGGAGATCCACATACTAGTCCACAAGGCACATTTAATGTGAGAAATCTGATGAGACATGGTTTACGCAAGTCTCCTTACCTCCACAAAGAGCCTAGAATAAGCAATATAGATCAACTAGGGATAAATCTTGGGAAATGGAAGGATCACAATGAATAAAAAGTTATTTTCTATCACTTATAAAGACAATGTAACAACGTAACAAAATGTAATTGGTCACAGAAGTGAGAAATAAGTTATATAAATTACTGAAAAGGAATTATACCCTTCCCTCATTGCCAGTGTCTTTGGTAAGAGGGACTTGTGTAATTACAGGAGGACATGGGTAGAAAGATAAAGCATTCTCTACACATGCTGTACAAATATCTTTAATCAAAGATGTCCACAGGCCAACAGAAACAAAGAATAAGCCTTAAAGGAAAGATCATACATGATACACAAGGCTAAGGAACTCAAAACTCGAGTGAATATTGAAAAACAGCATACAATACCACCTTAATAACCCAGTTAGGTTACTGAAATAATTGAGATGAAAAACCCAAAATGACCTGGAGGTCAGAGAGCACTGGAAATTCAAGAATGCTTTATAAAAGGCCATTGTGAAAGATATGAAACCCTTGTCATAAAGCCAGGCTAAAAACAAGCTCTAATTTGTACTTCTGGAGGGATTGGATTCAAGATCCTCGCTATACAAAACTGACAATATGCATGTCATTTCTAATGCAGAGAGATTGAGATGGACACAACATGGCTACCTTATAATTTAAATCTTGACACTGTACAAAGGATTGTATAACCTCCATTTACGAAACTTCAGCTTCTTGATGGTTGAGTGTACAACGTTGGATGATGGTTGCTTCAACAGAGATGGTAAAAAGTTGAAGAGGTAGGCACTCCTGAAGGTACCACAGAAGTGGAAACCAGGGTTAAGCTGACCAAGTCAGTGCTACCAGCAGAATCCAATAAGAACTTGAACGAATTATAAATAGTTCTCTGTGTGGCAAATGAATTGGTGGAAAGGCACAGAGGTGCAATCCCATTCAGTCTTGACTAAATGCATCTATTGCCAATGCAAGAAGTAAGGTACCAGAGACCAAAATGTCAGTAGTTGAGTGTTCCAATTAGTGGAAAATGCATCAATCATTGGTGTTCTGAACTGTGAGCAAATTCAAAGTACCACTTTGTGATGCAGCATTCATTCTGTTAGAAGGTGGCTGGATCAAGACAATTCATCAGAAAAAAATTCATTATTTTGGAACACAGCAAAAAAGTAGGATAATACGGTGGGAATGAGCCTAATAAAGAAGATCCAAGGTTTGAAAACAAAGATTTGAACTGAGTGACCCCTTAATGTGAAATATAAAACACCACCATAGAACTGTAGAATAGAAGTATGATGCGTTTCCCCCTCAACAAGCTCAGACTTTGAGACATCACCCTTTGAACAGCGAGGTTCTAATACACTGATATGTAAGGAAAGCATCATCATTAATCAAAGAGCCTTGGAGTTCCCAACTGTTGATATTTTCACCACATTCCTGAAATAAGACATCTGTTCAGTTTTGATTGATTTAGTGTTTTATGGCACAAAGCAGGTAGGCTATCTGCACCAAACATCTGCTAAAATGGTAAAAATAAGATAAATGAAATAAAATATACAAAAGGAAATGAAGGTAAAGCAAAACAGCATTGAAAAACAGAAAAAGTATAAAACCAATGTTGACATCTAGTCTGCAATGTTAAGAGAGAAAGCAGAGTAAAAGGAGTTGTAAAGTACTTACTCTAGCAAAATGGTAATGATCATAACCCACCAGGAAGACGAACGGGTAAGTTCAAGAACCACCGTCAGTCACCTGAAGTTGGCCTTGCCAGTCCTGGTTCTGGGTTATGTGTCATAGCAGCCATTATCAAAATGCAAAAAAAAATAGAAGTTTTAAAAGACACATTGCAAAATCATAATAATGAGTAGCCAAATGTCCAGTAAAAAGGTAAAAGTCAAGTAAATGAAGAAAAATTTGTAAAAATAAATGAAAGTAAAAACAAAACAGCAATTAAATAGAAAATGAAATAAAACCAATGTTGACATCCAGTCTACAAGGTTGTAAAGGACTTCCTGTAGCAGAATGGTAAAGATTGTAACCTGCCAGGAAGACCAACAGGTAAGTATAAGAACAACCGTCAGTCACCTGAAGTTGGTCCTTCCAGTCCTGGTCCCGGGTTATGTGACATTATGGCCAGTAATAAAAGTGTTAAATGACATGCAGCAAAAGCGTAATAACAACTCACCAGGACAACTAACGAGTAGTTCAAACAGCAGCGTTAGTCACCTGATGTTTGCCTTTCCAGCGCTGTGTGTCGAGTTATTTAATGTTCTGGCTATTTTCCAATATCAAATAAAACTGGAGAAAATGAAACTATAAATAAAAAAACCACAATTAAAAAGTTGTAATTAATAATTATGCAACACTTAAATGAGATTAAAGAGATTAGTAGCCAATAAAAAACTAAAAACTTTATCAAGGTGGACAGTGTCACCATCACCAATAACAATGTCCAATGTTACAGATAAACCTTTGGATAAAACATGTTTAAAATATTGCCATCGTTGAGAATTGTAATGATGGCAAGAAAGTAAAATGTGGCTGACAGTGATTTGAGTGTTACACAAACTACACATTAGTGCATCAGTTCCAGATAAAAGAAAATGAGTTAAAAAGCTGTGACCAATGCGTAATATAGTAAGAACAATTTCCTCTTTCCGAACTTTATGGAAGCTAAATGGCTAAAGCCCAGTATGTTGTCGTGTTGCTCACTCCAAGTGGACTGCCAGCTGGAACAAAGCCGAGCCTTAAATACAAGACCATAGTCCATGTATGGAATAACCACAGTGGTGATAGTGCCAGAGCAAATAGATTTAGCTGCCGTGTCTGCAAGCTCATTCCCGCGAATACCAACATGGCCTGGTATCCAGAAAAACTGGAAAGTAGCAGTTAATGAGAAACGGGCCAGTCAATTTTGAATATCAGTGAGAACAGGGTGTGAACGAATGTGTAGCAATTCCAGGGCCAGTATAAACAGTGCAGTTGGAGTACGGCTCAACTGCAATATGATCCAGGGCAAAAGATATGGCACACAGTTAGGCAGTGAACGCAGAAGCTGTGGAGGGGATTCTGCACGCAACTATCAAACCACAGCAAACCATTGCAGAGCCCAATGAATTACCTGATTTGGAACCATCTGTATAAATGGGAACAGAATGATTGTTTGAAAGATGTTCATTAGATAAAAGATTGTACTTCCAATCTGGAGTATCTGCCTTTTTCAGATGACTGAAGAAAGGTCACATTTGGAGGCTGTAAATAAGCCATGGTGGGATGGGCTGACCTGTGGAATCTGCAATGTTATCCAAGGAAAGACCCAATTCATCCAATTACGCCCGGATTCGAAGGCAGATCATCTGTTCTGGAAAAGTACGGCCCACCGAGGAAGAAAAACAAATACCCCCTATTGGATGCTTTATTAAGGAACGAAGTTTCGAAGAACAGTGTAAAGAAAGTAGCAAACAAGGTGCAGAGAAGGTTCGTGAGATTCAATGTATAAGCTTTGAACTGGAGAGATACAGAAAGCCCCAGTGCAGAGCTGAGGTCCTCGGTGATTAATGGGGTTTAGCATCTTTAAGGCCGAAGGTCTGGCAGAGACATGGACCATTGATCCAAAGTCGAGTTTCGATCGAATAAGAGCACGATATACCTTTAACATAGAACATCGATCTGCTCCCCAACTGGTAGAAGAGAGGACATGGAGGATGTTCAGTACCCTTGTGCAGTTGACCCAAAGCTGCTTTTAAGTGTGGTATAAAGGTCAGCTTATGGCCAAAGATAAGCCCTATAACTTGATCTCAGAGACCACTGGCAGTGAAACTTCACTGATATGAAGTTCAAGATCAGGGTGAATATCCCATTGGTGGCAAAAGTGCATGCATATGGTTTTATAGAGAGAGAAATTAAAGCCGTTCACCATAGTCCACTTCAGTACCCAATTAAGGGCAGTTTGTAGTTGTCGCTCAATATACCTCATGTTCAATGACTGACATGAGATGTGAAAGTCGTTGACATACAGCCCATTTGCAATAGTGAGAAGGAGTTGTTCAGTGATGGCATTTATCTTTATATTGGAAAGTATGACATTCAAAACACAGCCTTGAGGGACTCCAAGTTCCTGTACAAAAGAACGGGAAAGTGTCGAAACCACCTAAACTTGAAATCTCCTGTCCATTAAAAAATTTTCAATAAACATGGGTAAATGGCCACATAACCCATATGTATGGAAGTATCACAAAACGTCATACCTCCATGTTGTGTCGTAAGCCTTCTCAATGTCAAAGAATATTGATACAAGATGTTGGCATTTGAGAAAGGATTCTCCTTTGAAAGGAGAGAAAAGAAGTTTTACTTTGGAAGAAATTTGCAGAACTTAGCCTAAGACTTATTTTTATGATAGGGTGAGTTTATTATGAGCAGCAGTAGGTGACAGCACTTACACAAGTTTAAGAATAGCATTAATAATTTCCTGATGAGTAAATTGTTGGATTGTGTTTTTAATTTATCAAAAAGTTGGTGTGCAAGTACATTATTTAAGAACCCAATGATCTCTTGTTAATCTGAAATTTAAAATGTTATTCTTATGCTACTGCTGGCAAATCTTTTTTTCTTTTCTTCATAATGTTGTGTGATGTTGCTTTTTACCTTTTTTAGGAGAGAAAAAGGCCTTTAGAAGTGAAAAGGCAAATTCACAAAATATTATCAAGAAACAATTAAAGTAATGTAAAGCTTACATTTTAAATTTCAAATTACAACAACTTATTTCACATTCTCATCACTCGGAAAATGTACTCATTTTTTCTTGAATGTATTGTTAGTAGGCTCAGAATAAAAAAGATGTAAAGGACTTTTTTTTTTGCCCAAAACAAATGAGCACTTTAATTTTTCAGTATTTTAATAAAGAAATTTAACACTTAAGTGTTGATAATGTAATAAATTTTATGTCAAGGTTACCATAAACTGTTCATACTTATAAATTATACAAGTACACAAACGTTAACTTAACGACTACAATCAGTAAGATGCGTATAAAACACGTCGAGGCTGCAAACTGTCGGTTATAAACTGGTGTGGAGATAAATATTTTTCATCTTTGATGCATCATTGTTCCTACTTAAAAAAACAAACAAAAACTTATCAAAGTTACAAATATTAAAATATATAAATGTTAATTTTTTTCAAACTTTTGCCAGTTTCGGCTCGATTTGTTTCACTTTTGTAATGATCACCTTCAATTAACTGTGCGGATGGTCAATGTGAAATATAACGGCACTGCTGAAGTTGGTAATCTACTTTTAGAAATACATTATACAGGGTTCCTACATAATTTGTAGTAATATGATTACATTATGGTAGATGAATAGCCTACTCATACGTACTGACTACTGTTAAAAGCATATGGTCCTAATACTAATAATAACAGTACTACTAGCCCTTCATTATTATCACTCCGAAACAAAACCACAATTATAAAACTTACGAGTTAACGTTATTCAAATCACTTTCTTCGCCCTTTAACATTATAATGTTCTTTTTTTTTAAATGTTATACTACCATGAAACAAAAATAAAATAGAATAGCTTCTTCATCAAATTCTCTTCCAAGAATATATACCACACATACGAAAAAGTTGTAGCCCTCTTACGGTATATAAAAGTTTCTTCAAAATTGAGGAAAAACAAGACATATTTTGTACGTTTCTTTTTTCATTAATCTTGTAATTATAGAGTTTCACCAAGTGCCAACGTTTTCAAGCATCATTTAAATAAAAGTTTTTACTTGTAAAGAAATTAAAATTACTGAAGACTAAAATAACCGAGAAGTAGTAATATTTTAATCAATGTTACATTATTATTATGCATTTCGATTCCATGAAAGAACATAGGGCCGCAATCGCTTGCGGATTCATTAACAGGCTGGTTTTTTAAGTGAGTAAATTGTTAGACTACTGCACAACCTCCAACCAGTAGGAGAAACCTGAGCTGTCCCTAATTTTGCAGTGTAAGATTAGAGGGAAAGCAGCTAGTCATCACCACCCACCACCAACTCTTGAGCTACTCTTGCACCAACGAATAGTACTATTGACCGTCACATTATAATGCCCCCATGGCTGAAAGGGCGAGCATGTTTAGCACGACTGAGATGCGAACCCGCGACCCTCGGATTACGAGTCGCATGCCTAACGCGCCCGGCCATGCCGGGCACAATCAATATTTAAATAAAAAATATCCTGTTGCTCTCTAATTTGGACCTGGCATAGTCTGATGGCAAGGGACACGAGTTCGAATCCAGTACCCAAGTATACTCGTCCTTTGAGCCACAGGAGTGTTATAATGGAGCGATCAAACTCTTTATTTGTTAGTAAATAATAAGCCAAGAGTTAGCAACTCAGGAGTGGGCAGTGTTGAGTAGCTGTTTTCCCCTCTAATCTATCACTTAAAAAATAGGAACAGCTAGCTAAGATAGCTCTCTATTAGCTTTGCGTGAAATTCACTAACAAACTAATCTCCCATACTTGTCAACTCTCATGTATATAACTTACTGTATTTTCACACCTAATAATCAAAATCTTATATCTTCAAATATTAAGAAAAAATATTCTTCTCAAAACTTCTATTAGGCCCTTGTTAATTAAATCTAGCTACCGTATTTTCCGCCTAATAAGCCGAATTTCTGGCCCTAAATTTTGGACCTAATTTTTGGGGGTCGGCTTATTGGCCGATCACCAGCTTTGGACCAAAAAATACAGAAGACCAAAATCGGGCTCAAAATCATACCTTTGATCTCACAGTTACGGCAGAGTTATTTCAGTTGAATAAACTTTATTTATTAATAGAAAAAAGTCTATACATTACGAATGACATGTATTCATAGAAATACCAAAATTCATAAAAAAAATACACACTTTAATCTCAGAAATTTATTAAAATCCATCAAATTCATCATCTTCATCGTCAGTAGCACCAAATAATAGATTCCAATCCTCGGCAGAGACCTGGTCGTCGTACGGGTCATTCTCTGGTGTTATTAGCTGAGTGAGTGGAATGTTTTATATGCAAAAACGGCTGTTCTGGGCCCAGAAAACACTTCAAATAGAAGAGCGAACATATTTTGCATATAAAAGTTCTCAACAAGTGGGTTTCTCGACATCACTGAGTGGAATGTTGTCTTCTGCCACTCTGCCGGTTTTCATTCACCCATGTCGCTACATCTTCTTCCAGTTTTGACCACTTCGGTTGATTTTTCTGGTTACATTTACTTGTTTTCGACATTTCTTTTAGCACACATTCTGCTTTCTTCCATTCACGGACCTGTTTTTCATTCACACAGTAATGGCGAGCGGCATTCATATTTGAGGTTTTTAAGGCTAGCTCTTCTACTTTTAGTTTAAAAGCAGCATCATAACGCATTCTTTTTTTTTTTGCAGGTGTAGACATCTTTGGCTTTTGACGGTACAATGATAATATCCCACTACATACCCCTGGTATTTATACCCTGGGTTAGTGATTTTAATTACTGAGTAAAAATTCTGGAATTTCATTGGTTACCTACTTACAGTGAGTGAAGCCAATAACGAATGACATATTGATTCCATCTCTGTCTCAATACGACACGTTCTGCTTTGCTACAGAACGCCAATGATAACACACAACATGCTTGCTGACGCTGAAACGAGACTAAGAAATCATTTTGAAGAAACTTGTCACTTCTTAAAAATGGCCTCGGCTTATTGGGCGGTAATAAGCAAAAACCCTCATTTTCAGAGTTGAAAATTGGCCTCGGCTTATCAACCAGAAAATACGGTATTTAGCAGCTTTTTTGCGGCTGATTATCAAATTTTATTATTTGTCATCATACAGGTATCATTACAGGTCTCTACTATAATTTTTAATTTAGATTTTTGCTCTTAACGTTGTTTTGTCTCTTTCTGATATACCAAGTTTGTTTTTCGCGTAAAGCTACACGAGGACTATCTGCACCAGCCTTCCCTAATTTAGCAGTGTAAGACCAGAGGGAAGGCAGCTAGTCATCACCACCCACTGCCAACTCTTTGGCTACTCTTTTACAAATGAACAGTGGGATTCACCGTAACATTATAACGGCTGAAAGGGCGTGCATATTTGGTGCTACTGTGATTCGAATCCACGACCCTCGGATTACGAATCTAACGCCTTAATCCATCTGGTCATCCCAGGCCGTCCTGGTATAACAAAGGTAGCATGTTTGGCTTAGAAAAAAATCAGACTTTTCGAGTTCAGATTCCTCGCTGGCTCACCATGGAACTTATAGTATTTGACATCACTAAAATATGAGCAGTTTGTTCAGAAGCTGAATAATTGGGTTAAAGGCCAATATACTAATACACAATAATAAACCAACTGCTTTACTTATCACTCGAGTATTCTTGGAATTATATAGGATTTGTTAAATAAGTAGATCTAATGCTATTAATCTCAGCCAACAAGATGTTTGAAATCATAAACACGAATTATAAACCCAACTTACTTATTTTAAACACATTGTTGTCTGGTTAAGAGTAAATCAGTAGCATCAATGCTATATAAATGGGAAAGCTACGCAGAACAAAGGCAGTCAGAAGTACTTTTCAGCCAAGTAAGTTAAGGACTGATATTTCAAGATCGGATAGCCCACAGCCAACAAGAAGCTCACTCTGAAGCGAAAAGGTCTTTTTTAACATACTGGAAAGTGAAAAATCTACCACCACACCAATTTTAATAAAATATTGTGAGAAGAAAAAATAGAACGAGTGCAGCTACTGAGGCACAAGTGGATATAACAGGTGTAGCTCTCACAGAAGCAGAACTTGAAAACAGTGATTTTTATGAGACCTTATAGGCCTAAGACCATTGGGTGGAGACGTGACAAACCACGATGTCATTTTAAGTGAATAATTGACTGGCAAGTAGAAGAAAGATTTACAGGAACAACTGTCTTTGCAGATAGATTAGGTGATATAGGTCTCAAGCAATACAAAACAAAGACAAGGGATCCTTTCATGGTGAAGCCATACCAGATGCCCTACGAGAAGGGAGACAAAAAAGGGTTTGATTGTTAGTTAAGTTTTGAAGCTAAGCACAAAGCTATACAAAGAACTATCTGTGCTCTGCTCATCAAGGGTATCGAAATCTGGTTTCTGGCATTGAAAGCCCGCAAGCATACTGTTGTGGTATTTGGGAGGCGCTAACAAAGGCGAATATACTACGTAGTGGGATGTACCGTGACTTATAACGCCCCTACAGCTGAATTGGTAAGTACGTTTGGTGTAATGGTAATTTAAATTCACGATCCTCAGATATACAGTCAAGTGCCCTAATCATCTGGACATGTTTTATTAGAATTTGGTATAAAATTTCAAAGAGCCTGCAATTTGCCCTCAATGGGTATTAAAAGCCAGGTTCTAGTGTTGTAAAATTTCAGATATCCCATTGTACCACATGAAGGTCAAAGGAACAGACAACAACAGACAACAAGTGGTAGCAACTATCATGAAAACAATTAAAAATGTTTCTTTAAAAGTGGACTAAAATATTCAAATTATTTTGTTATTATCCTTCCAACAGTTTAAAATTTACTTTTCAACCACCACAATGAGCACCTTACAATTCTGAATAATGATATTATTATGATTTTGTTCTGAAAAGAGACAAAAGGAAAGATATGTAGGATTATTAATTAACTTGAAGTATTTGATAAAATGAATTAATTTATATTATTATTTTCTTCCACTTTATCACATTTATCAAACATATTTCTAAATTGTTCAAATATCTGAATATGATAAGCATTGGTTTGTTTGTAAGAGGACTGCCTGAGGCAGACATCCCTAACTTTAAAGGGATAGAGTAGATGAAAGGCAGAAAGTCAAAACCAGCCACCGCCAACTTTTGGAGTGCTCTTCTTAGCCCAAATTAAGTAGGTTGAACTCTTCACTGATATCACTTATTCGTGTACGTCTGCACAGAATGGGTAGCAATATTTTATGGCGTTAACATCACCTTTATTTTGAGTCCTTTAACTTGTTCTTTCATAAAGTTTTATTATTTTGGAATTTGGTGATAATGTAAGTTAAAAAACAATCGTTCTGTAACTGTAGCAAATATACTGAAATTTTTAGATGGTCGAACAAGAACCCTTCATTTACAGTGAAAGAAAAGTTCGATATTTTGTTTGTAACTGTTGTTGATAAGCTAGAGTCACCACACTGAAAGTTATATCAAAAGTGGCAAAGAAACGAATTGTTTTCTGTGATGTTTGTTTTGAACAAACCATCTACTGAGAAATTTGTAGCATCATTCTTAAGTTATCGTTGGAGGTAAATGTTTGCTTTTATTTTCTAAAAAATAAGTAAACTTAACTTATACACATTAATAGAAGTTTGACTATATTTGTTCTCTTTCTTTTAGATCAAAGAAATATTGAGCTCTCTACAGTGTCCACTATTGGGAATTGAACACCAGATATTCCTAAACTTTCCACTGTTCCAACAGGAAACACAGGGGACTAACTAGTATATTTGTGTGTTACATGATTTCTTGCTTTTATTGAGTATATATTGCACCATATTTGAAAGTTATGTTAATTGGCATATTAGCCATGTCAACTATGACAAATATCAAATGTTTTATAAAAGTTACTGTCCTGAAAACTATTTCTACGTGTTATTAATTTTAATAAAGTAATATTTTGTCTCAGAATCTTTAAGGAGAATCCATGAACAAAATGATTTATTTCAATAAATAATTAACATGTTACTGTGAATTGGTGCTTAAAAACTGGGCTGGTTTTGAACAATATGTTTCAAAATGTGAACAACTATCCTAAATGTAAACAAACGTGGATGATACTTGTACCACATTGCAAGTACCACATTAAAATACAACACTATTCAAAATATTCGAACAATATTGCAGAATACTAATAGAATTAGCTGTAAAATAAAGGCACAAATAAATTCACTGTTGCAATGTTCGTGTACTCATAGTATCCATCTTAATATGCTTTTTGATGGGTCATCAATAAGTTTACAAATTGAAAAAGCTTAAACCTAGGGTTTTATTTTCTGCGATTAAGAAAACACAGAGAGAAGCAATAAATCGTTTTGCGCTTAAAAAACAATATCCATCTATGCTGTTTCATCCTTCAGATATACGTTTTGCCATTTGTAGGGCAATATGTAAAGACTGCATGCATTTTTCGGTTCTAGTAATTTAGAATTTTTTTGTTTTGTGAAATTCTTACTTAACTACCAGAAGTATTTATCCATTGGGTCGAAGTTACGTAAATTTGTGATTACAGAAAGGTTATCGTAGGAAATAAAATTTGTTTCTCTAATACGCAATTAATTGTAAAAAACACAAAAACACCCATAGAAACCGCAAAATTGAAAGTTTATATTATTTCTACGTAAACCCCATAAACGATCCATCCACAGAAGGTAAGGTCGTGGTTGAAAACACAAAAACGGCCATAAAAACCGCAAAATGCAAAATTCAAACCTAAAAACTGTATGTACTTCCGCATGAAGCTAATGAGCCATCATATCAATTGTGTTGAAGATCCATCCACACCTTGCGAAGTTGTTTCATGGACAGAAAATAAATAATACTATTATATATATATATATGCAAAAACATATACCCTCAACCTTAAGATCATTTTTTTATGAAAACGTAATGTCATAATATTTCTAATCGACGGGAAAATTCTACAATGATTTCAGGGGAAAAAAAATTCATACATTTAAATTTTGTGCTTTAAAAGAGCAACTGTAAGAATTAGTTTTTACTTGTTTTCAAAGCTATACAATGTATCCGCACATTGCTCATCCCAGATAATCGAACCCTATATTTTATCTCTTAAAAATATAGACAGAGTACAATGAAATTGAATGATTTATATACGGCTTTCTCGATTAAATTGATGTTTAAAGGCACAGAAGATATAAACATCTAACGTTTTATTTTTACGTTGATAAAATATCAAATAACAACTTGTTTGACTTTTTATATTTTAAAGAAGATTTTAAGTTCATGTTTATTTCATTATTGAAATATTTAAGTCGTGGAAAGTGTTACACACCATTATAAGAAATGGTGGCAACAAGATAGGTGTTCCAGTGAATTTAGATTCTCTGATTGCTTGTTTAAATTCTCTCAAAACACTTCTAGGGGCAGAGCGTGGTCAGGTAGTTAAGGCATTCGACTCGTAATTTACGGGTTCGAATCCCTATTTTACCAAACATGCTAGGGTTAGCTGTACTAGCTGGCCATATTTCAGTTACAGATAGAAAGAAAGGGTTTCTATGTTTGTTTGTTTTTGGAATTTCGCACAAAGCTACTCGAGGGCTATCTGTGCTTGCCGTTCCTAATTTAGCAATGTAAGACTAGAGGGAAGGCAGCTAGTCATCACCACCCACCGCTAACTCTTGGGCTACTCTTTTAGTAACGAATAGTGGGATTGACCGTAACGTAATAACGCCCCCACGGCTGGGAGGGCGATCATGCTTGGCGCGACTTGGGCGCGAACCCGCGACCCTCAGATTACGAAGCGCGTGCCTTAACGCGCTAGGCCATGCCAGTCCAGAAAGAAAGGGAAGATAACTAGTCTGAAGCATCCACCAGTAACTTTTACCAAGGAATAGTGAGTTTTACTGTCACAATATTTTTCCGTCATAGATGTTCGACGATGTGCTTCAATCCTGTAACACGTAGATTGTGAGTCTTTTGTTGAGACAATGAGTCCATGCAAAACTTGCAGCATTTTTTATTTGCTTGAAATTGAGCCCAAAGATATATAATGCGCTGCTTGTTCTTTGCCCAACACAAATATCTAAACTGCTTTTTAACGGTTTGAGTCAGACTGTATCTTTAAACATGTGGAATGAATAATTAACGAAGTCTTTTGTGTTAATTTTCACAGTTACCGTATATTTGCAGAAATGTAATTACAGTTGTTGGTCGTACGGATTTTTACAAAGATTTGTATCTATTTTATCGACATCTATATAAGACTAATGCTACATAAGTTACAGTTGGACTACTTAACATTCTAATTGTACTTTATATTATCAATTATCCTGATTTTAAGAGACGTAACCAGGATTGCTCAGTGAAAGGTTCATATTTACATAACCTAAGGAACCTTATAATCTACTTTGCGGTGTTTATTGCATTCGTAGGTCTTGGGTTATGCCATCTAATTCTTCGTGTATTAAAGGTAAGATTTTAACTCAAACCATATAATGTATAATATTTACTGAGAATCTATTAGGAAATTAAACAAAACAACAGCAAAAACTTTCATTTGAACGAAATCACACAATTATCTGTTGTATTATTTGTTGATGATTTAACAGTAACTAAATGTCATGATTACTTATTTTTTATTGTCATGATTTATATTGCATTTATATTTATTATTATATTTATATTTATAAAACAAGAGTTGCTAGAATAATAACACGAGACGATGATTCTTTTCTAAATACGATATTTAATTTTGTAGGTAACTTTACTGGTCTAATTAATAACATTCCATACAAAGTCGAGAGATAATAATTAATCTTTGTTGACCAAAGCATGTGTGTGGGGCATACTCGTAGATGTTTTATAATACTTTATATTGCTTAATTTCTGTTATGCGTATTGGTGTATAAAATATATTATTGTAAGTAGTAAACAACTTTACAACTCCAAATCAATTTCTTTGTGCTTAAGTACAAAACTACAGAGTGGCCTGTAAGTTCCTACCCATCCAAAAATGTTATGTATCCAGTGTATCTGTGTGCATTCCCTCATTCTCGCTCCCTACATAATATTATGCGACACCATGTTCTGTGAGACATTTTCCTCAACATAGCAGGGGTTATTGTTCCAAATGCCACAGTAACAGCTGCCTTTAACTCATCATTAGTATTATAATGTTATTCAGACACAATATATGGATGGGTAGGGACTTACGGGCAACCCTGTACACAAACATCTACCTGTGCTCAGCCCAACACGGTTATTGAAACTTGATTTTTAGCAGCATAAGCCCGCAGTGCTAATGGGATCCTCCAAATTTGTTATTTTTCCTTCAGTTAGGCCCTCAACATTTCTCTTTACAGCTTGTTCAGGAGTGTTCTACTGTATTACAAACAGTAATTGACAGCACAAAGCTTCAGTTGGTTTAAATGATAAATTTCAGACCTTAGTGTTCAATATTACTTTTGGGTTATTTCACTGGGTTTTACACATGGCAGTCTAAGTTATTGTAGTTTTCCACAGTCTTGGGTTTATATAATTCAAAAGCATGCCTTTGATGACTTTACTGGTGGCAAAACAGATTCACAGTTACCTTGCAAATGTATCATTGGCTTAGAATTATTATTTCCAGGGGCAGATTTAAGGTTGTGTAATTTCAGGGGCTATTAATTTCTATGGATTTTACACCCATGTAATTTTACATAGAATGAAATTATCAGTGGGCTCCCATTAAGATCATGGGCTTTGGGGCTGAGCCCTCTCTAGCCTCTCCCTAAATACGCCTCTGATTACGTCAGAGTTGCAAAATTAATAATTACGTGTTTTTACCAGTACGTAATATCTGTTGAAAAAGAGGAAGTCAGGAACTACTCACCACTTGAACTTGACGCGAAAGATGTCATCACAAATAACAAGACTGCGTCTACCAAATCCAATGACAAGAAAGTGACAGATAAGGAAAATATGGAGAAATTAAGAACTACTGTTTTTTGAAGGAGCCAAGTAAAGAGAGTAATAAGATGTCAACCAAGGTAAATGAAAAAAGTGACAGACGAGGAAATCATGACAATGTTAAGAAGTATTGTTTCTGAGAGAGATCCCAATGAGAAATACACAAAGATGAAACAAATTAGCCAAGTCATGTGTTCTAAAGAATGGTGTAGTGGCTTAGAGGTAAATTTGTACTCAGTGCTAAAATATTATACATAAAAAGTTCATTTTTGAAACGTAGTTCTAATTTATTAGAATGCATTAGTTTACATTAATTATAACACTTCGTTAGTCAGTTTTCTGTTTTTATAAGAACATATGTTGTTTTTTGTTTAATTTTTGTCATACGTTTGGTAGCTTTTAGAAATCTTTCCCGTATAGCTCCGCAGTTGCAATCATATATTTGGGATGAGTTTTGCATACTCATCCTTGATTTGGCCACTTGTGTTTTTTATAGGTTTAGGATTTTCTCGACATTCCTTTGTTCTCAAGATACGTTTTCATTGCTATATGGATGACTGGTTACTGATAGCTCATTCTGAACAGGAGTTTGCCTTTTATACTCTTAATGTTCTCCAGAAGATAACTCGAGTGGTCTGTTTAATCATACCAGAGACGTATTCCTTCAACATACCTAATATCTGCCCATTTTGGGTGTTTTTCAAGACTTATCTTAGTAAGGCCTAACTTTCCACTCACCGACTTCATTCAATGGATGTTTCAGTTCACTGCATTCTTACAGGTCCCTCCATCTATTACAGTTCACGAGGTGCTGTTGCTTTTGGGGTTGTGGTCTGCCCTAACTGCTCTAATCCTTTGTGATTGAGTTGATATTTGAACTCTTCACAATTAGTAATCTTGCACAGGAACCTTTGCATGCATCTATTGTTCTTCCTCCTACGATAAACAACGAACTGTTTCAGTAAATGGACAAAATTCACACATCGGCAAGTATATT
This sequence comes from Carcinoscorpius rotundicauda, assembly GCA_011833715.1. Classification (NCBI taxonomy): domain Eukaryota; kingdom Metazoa; phylum Arthropoda; class Merostomata; order Xiphosura; family Limulidae; genus Carcinoscorpius; species Carcinoscorpius rotundicauda. Next base: position 89,558,921 of record CM022397.1, read on the forward strand.
CTAGTTTATCACCTTCATTCGAATTTACTTGTTAAAATTCATGAATAGAGAGAAGTGGTCGATCAACAGGGAGGTTTTTGGGTGTTGGTTTATAGCTGAGAAGTCTTATCATATGAACACTTTGGAGCTTCTGGATTTAGGATCATTTACTCCATCTTATCAGACATCGTTTGTCATGATTCAATCAACAGTTTTGCAGTGGTTGCGTATCCGAATCACCAAAGTGGCACCCTTTCTCAATATGTTTTATTTTGTTGGACTTTAGTTTCTTGGCCAACACGCAGGATATCCATATCACTGTAAGTCAAGTTCTCGGCGTTTCAGTTTCGCCGCAGATCATCTTTCTAGTCTAGACAAAACTATTCAATGAAGTGGTTTCTTGGTCTTCTCGTTTTCTGGTGGCTTCAACAACAGTGAGATATTCCTTACACTGATGTCCTTACCACATCCCTCAATCACAAACGACTTCTAGTTTCACCTCCAGTCTCTTATCCTCTCGCCATGACTATCAGTGCTTTCAGTTATGACTGAACCAATAAATACCTATATATTTATCATCACATGCAACTTTTTCATTGGATAATTTTTTTCATCCATACCACCCAATCTCACGTTCTTCTCATTGCCCATTATTGGCCTTTTCAACCGTGATTTCCCCGACTTATCCAGCTTCCTCTTTCTCCGTCTATCTGCCTTCTTTTGCAATTCAGTCAACAGTGCCTCATTTTGCTCTTCCTGTCCTCCATCTTCACCCTTGGTTTATACTTGGTTTTTAGTGAGAAAATTTAAACTTGTTAAAATATGCAGTTTTATTTATGGAATGTTCCATTTGGTCTTCCTCTATGAAACTGTAGCAACATAAAAGGAATGTTTTGTGACATTGGTCTCTGGGCCAGGAGCTTTCAGCTGACTGGATCACTGTTCATTGTATTTCTGGAATTATTACTTGGATTTTTGATTTGGAATACTCTATGTCCTTGGTTTTCTGTTATCGGTTGGCTTTGTCCCACATTTTTCATTTTCTTCCAGTATTATAGGGTATTTACCACTCCCTCCATATTGATAAGTTCATTTCAGATTTGTCGTTCTCTGTGACTTTTCTTAACTGATATTTTAGTGTGGTTCTCCACTGCCTCAATCAGCCCCTATTCAAACTACTTTCACGTGTTCCTTTTTCCAAATTTTTCTTAATATTTTTTTCCATATCCCCTTAATCTTGGACGTTGGTAGTCTGATTTATTTCCTAATGATATTTCATTTATTCTTTGTCATCCTACATATCTTCTTCTGTAGTTGAATTGCTCTTTATTTTTCAAAACCTAAAAGACTAGGGAGAGTATATTCTACTTTTCATTGATTTACCTTCCTTTTATTTTTACTTTTATCCTACGTGTGAATCAGAAAGACTTTTTTTCCTGTGCGTGCTCTTCAATGTTACATTGCCACATGGTTTCCATTTGTGATTTTCCTTCCTGCCTTTCTATCCCTTTGCAACCATACTCTGTGATATTTCTCTTTTTACATTTTTACCATCTATCTGCTTTCTTTTGCAACTGATATAGAATTTTAGATACAATTCGCTTGCTTGTTCGTTTCTTTTGTTGTCTTCTCGTAGTTTGTTCCAAATGTCTTCTCATCAAATTTGACACCTTACTTTTTCTCCGTCGTCTTATCTTTGTAATTCCTTAAAGGAACTTCTTCAGTCGAGCACGTAGACTATTACTAATACATTAACCGCCCACTATTTGCATAGTATTGTATTTCTTCCTCTTTGAACTATTGTATTCAATTCTTCAAATTTCCATGTGATTTTGACTAGTGAGTTATTGTTTTTATTCTCATTTAAATTTTTCAGGAACCGTATTTCCTTTTTTTATGCTAATTCTTATTGTTTAAGTCTCATTTTATAGCGAAAGGTACTCGACAAGAGTTTCTTTAACGTTTGAAATCACACTGTTCAGTCATATTGATTTACGTATCATGTTCCATAGGTATGCAGTGCATACTGCTGGATTGATTTGGTTGTTTTGGAATTTTGCGCAAAGCTACACGAGGGCTATCTGTGTGAGCCATCCCTAATTCAGCAGTGTAAGACTAGATAGAGGGAAAGGCAGCTAGTCGTCACCACCCACCGCTAACTCTTGAGCTACTAATAGTGGGATTAAATGCACGTTATAACGCTCCCATGGCTGAAAGGGTGAGCTTGTTTGGTGTGACAAGGATCCAAACTTGCGACCCTCGGATTAGGAGTCGAGTGCCTCAACCACCTGTCCATGCTGGGTCACCATACTGTTGGAAAGGTCACTTGAAGGTTTTCATCACGATTGAATTTCTTTACAAATACGCTCATCTCTTACCGTGCCACTCATTGCCTACATAGCTAAAGAACATTAGGATAGCTGTCTATCCCTACCATGCCTTGTATTGAGAAAGTCATTGTGGTCTACTTTTCAAATTCGGGTTTTTGTGGTAATCCATTGCACTGTTTCAAGTGTTATTATTCCTTTAGACTTTGAACTGTGTTTTATGCGCCTCCTTTTTCTTCTAGTGGATATTGAGAATCCTTACTACCTTCTATTTCCAATCTGGTGAGGTGATGGATTTTAGAGGCATACTTTTTAATGATTTAATGCCTTAAACTTCCATATTGAAATATTATTCACTGCAGAGTATGGTGGTGGTGTTCTGCTGGTGAAGAAGGCACGATAACCTCTACATTAAAGCATACAAAAACCAAAGAACTAAGACGTCAAATTTCAGTTGAACCCATAAATTTGGATCACTCATCATACCCAGACTTCCATGTCAGTTGCTAATGGTTGAGTGTTGGATTTAGAGTTAAACCGACCAACATAAGTTCTCTTCATACGTGTATTACATATGTCGATCTTTCTCACTCAGTTATACACTCCATCTGTGTCGTGGGTCGTAGTAGAGGTGCTAAGGAATGTTACAGATCCTTATCTTCTGCTCTCATTGATGTATTTTATTCCAAGGAAGTTGCTACACCTGGGTTGGTTCTGGTCAGTTTCATTCTTGAGAGAGAGTTAAGTTATCTGTGGTAGACATTTTATGAAAACTGGATATTGGGTTCCCAGATTGATATATCATTTTGCATTCTTAAAATGTGCTCTGTTCTGAAGTTGGGGTGGTTTGAGATTCTCTCAGTCTTTTGAACTTCAAGTGAAGAAAGTATGATCATCATCCTCTCACAGTATGGATGTCGGCTCCCAGAATCATGTATTATGGAAATTGTTCGCTTGCTTAGTGCAGTCTGTCACACTCTACACCCAGTTGGATTATCTCCTTTGATTTAACGCTCGTATCTATCATACCTTTCTTCGATGGCTGGAAAGTATACCTGGTTCAGACATCAGCACTTCGAATCTCACTCTTGGCTCCAGAAATGATCTTTGGATGATTTTGATGGATTCTTCTTTTCTTCTCTCACACTGCTATCTCTTGATAAACTGGTCACATACATAGCAGAATGAGCCTGGAGAGTGCTTGCAGGTTTTTGATGTCATCTTAGATAAAATCAGATAGGTCTATGTGTTCACTTTGGCAGTTAGAACTAAACTGAAGTGGTTAATTGTGAGCCCCTTTATATATGTTACCGTGGAAAGTTTTAGAAAATTCCAAAAGGTTTTTGTAAATTCTCGAAAGTTCTACAACATTCTGGAAAGTTCGAGAAAATTATCAGCTACTTAGCGCTGAAGTTTCCTGGAATGTTCTGGAAAATGGGAAAATTTGAAAATTGTATCACCCAGGTCACAAAAGTAAAGTTTGAAGAGTATTCATGCTTCAAAATACCATAATAGTAAATATCTTAACATTGTTTACACTATATAAACAAATTTTTTACTTTTTCTTTTTCCTGGGCAGAAAGTGTTATTTCTCAATTGATTATGCCTAATGTAAATGAAACAGACCTATTTTTCTCTTCATACTTTGCTTTTCTAACCTGGGAGCGTATAATGAAAACATGATGGGAAACTGTATTTGGGAGTTGATACGTGAAAGTGATTTATATTACAGTCGCAAATCTTGAAAAATACTCACTTCTAAACGTTTTTTTTTCATTTTTGTATAACTTTAGTTTAAATACATGTAAATCTTGATTCACATGTTGTTTTATTCAGATCTCATGTAAATGAAATGTGCAAATTTGCCCGTTTTTACATAGAAAATAGGTTAATTTCTAAATTTCATTATCCACGTCAGAAAAGCAAAGTTTGAAGGGAAAAATGACAATTTTCTGTACTTTTACAGCATAAAAAATTAAGAAATAACAAATACTATCGTGTAACATAGTGTTATTCAAATTATTGTATTTAAGTATGAAATAAAATATATAATTGTTCATGAAATATAGTTTGCAAAAGTATTTCATTTCTAATCTTCTTTATTTTTCTTATCTAGTCGTTAGTTTAAACAGCATTGTTCATAAATATCATTGTTCCGAGTTAGCCTTAGTGTGAAGCAGGACCAAATGTACAGGTAGAATCATAGTCCTTGGTTTCAGTTATCTTTCACTAAAATCTTTGTAAGTGAACTTCGATGAACAAGGAAATTAAGTTCCTATGCAGCTTTATTTAACTTTAATAAATGTTTAGCTAAATGTCCCGATATGGTCAGGTTGGTTAAGGCTTTCGAGTCGTAATCTGAGGGTCGTGGGTTCGAATCCCTTTATCACCAAATCTGCTTGCCCTTTCAGCCGTGGGGGCGTTATAATGTATGGTCAATCCAACTATTCGTTGGTGAAAGAGTAGCCCAAGAGTTGGAGGTGGATGGTGATTACTAGCTGCCTTCCCTCTAGTCCTACATTACTAAATTAAGGATGGCTACCGCAGATAGCCCTCGTGTAGCTTTGCGCAAAATTTTAAAAACAACCAAACAAATGTTTAGCTAAAATTTGAGAACGCACATTTGAAACCTATTTATCATTTTGCTGCATTTAAGTTTCTAAAGTAAAATAAATGTGCAAAAATATGTCATTATTCCCCAATGTTAAAAGTTTTACTTACGTAAATGATCTTGTGAATCTTATTTCTACTTTAAATTTGTCACTGAATGTACTTCGAGATATTATTCATGTATAAAGTAATTCAATTGGACTTTCCTTAAATAATAAGTTCATTCTTCTCTTAAATTGTCAATCTGCTGCTGTATTTTGGTCCTTTAGAATAACGTTCAATGTTTATTTATGTTTTCATATTGTTACTCGGTAAATTGCAAATCAGAGAACGAAAAAAAATCTACAACTTTCATGTTCTCAGCAATGTATAAAATAGAAATCTAAATGATTATCACTTTTTGATATTATCTGTGACAGATTTTGTTTATTATGAGATTTTTAAAATGAATGAACTATAAGAATTTCACGTAACTAAAAAAAAATAACACATGCTCATTAGTATGTGAACTCACATACTAACATGAACTAACTGTTCAAAGTCTACTGAAGCTCCATCCTTAACTCAGAACAACCAGTCAGCAGAATCCAATGATGGTACATTTGATATTAATTGAACAGTAAGATTCTTACAATTAAATGTTGTTGGTGCTTTAGCACACATTTATACATTTAGCAGTCTGTTCTGTGTCTGACAAGGGGAATCGAAACTTAGATTTTAGTATTGTAAACTCAAAAACCCACTGTTGCCCAAGAGGAGAGTTACATAAACGTTTAATCAGCATACAGAGTTTCGAACTTTGTTTGCAAATGTAGGAAAAATCCTTTTGTGTACTCAGAAAGGCGCAATTTTATGTAGTCTTCAATTCTATCAACATTTTGACAAGAGCAGCTGGAGCACTTGACTGACTATCAGCTGGGGTCGGATTTGATTTTCCTCACCCAACATCTAGGCCTTTTCATTCTTTTATGTATAATTGGAGACTATAATGTAGCAGTTGTTCGTTGGTAAAAAAATAACCCAAACGTTGACGGCAGGTGGTAATGACTTTCTGGCTTCCATCTATTCTTTTAGAGCTAAATAATGTATAACCCTCGAGTAGCTTTGAGCGAAATTAAAACCAATTTATTTTGCCAGCGACCGAAAAGGAAATATTTTACATGCCTCGTGCAACTGTACCAGTACTTGTTGTGTGTTTTGATTTTGGCTGTTGGCAAAATAAAAAATTTGTTGCGTGTTTAAAACATTAGCCCTATTTTACATTCTAAATTTTTTGCACAGTCGTTTTTATGTAGTTTCTTTGCCTTATGTGACTCCATTTTGAGTAAATAACTACAAAAACTAAGATTTCTGTTTAACACATTTCTACATTAGTGGTTAATACACATGAAGTTAACTAATTCTTATAACAGTTAGAGTAATTGAACTGTTGAAAACCACTACCATAAAAGAAAGCTTCGTCTTGAAAATAATGGGACATTTTTCATTAACCTATTCTTCAGTAGACCAACTGTAAGTTAACGAGTTTACGAAATCCGGCATTCGATTCTCAGTGGTGAATAGAACACAACCAATTATGTGGTTTTGCACTAAAACAACAACAACATACAGTCTTTAACCCTTTCACTGCAGCCCTCTGTTGAGAGTTTGTTTTGAGTTTTGCGCAATGCTACAGGAGAGCTATTTGCTCTCATTAAAATATAACATTTTATTAATTTCATATAATTCTGCGTTATACAATTTACATTAAAACAAACACGGAATTACGAAGAGAATCTAATAACATTTTATCTCCAAGACACTTCCTTCCTTGATTTATTTTTAAATAGTCGTTCTACTCAAAAGATCATTACAACAAAACAGATGTTTTTAACGGGTCGCGCAGATAGCCCTTGTGCAGCTTTGCGTGAAATTCAAAGCAAACAAACAATGAACACATTTTCAAAAATGACGTCCCCTGAATCTCGAGGAACACAAAATGCGATACGATACACAAGGTTAAATTACCTCGTAAATCTACATCCACAGTTCTATCAGGGTTGGGGTATCTTCCAGGAACATTTTATTCCCGCCTTCCCCGAGCCCACCAACTAAGTTTGATCCTGCTATCTTTAAAGGAAAAACAAGTTCACAACACCAACATAGGAGTACATTATTTTTTGCTGGGAGCCTCTCTCCTGTATTTACCTGGAAAATAAATGATTACAATGAACGCTATTTTATTCAGTTCTCTACACCGCGTATTTTAATAGAAAACGATATGAAATTACTCATTATGTGAAACAATATTAAAACTAGTCTTTACTTTGAATTAAATATAATTTATTTAATGTTTTTCTGTGGAACAGCAGTAAGATTTCGAACTTAAAATGCGGGATTCACTTCTCAGTTTCAGACATAGCGCAGATAGCCTACATGTAGTTTCTGTTTATTACAAAAACAAGTTATATCCTCTGATTAAATCAGTTTGTACGTTTTTTTAATTTCAGTTTCTGAATATTGGAGTTTGGAAGAGATTGAGTGTTTCACAAGAATGAAGGAACTAAAAAACACAAATCGTGAAACAGCATTCTTAACGGCGCGGTTCATTTGGCAGAAACTTATGTGACACCTATTCCAGAAAAATTCGAGAGATAACCATTGCTTTTTAAAAGCTTTGAGAAAAGCAGTTTTAAGGTGAAAAGTGAAAAGGTTTAAAAGACTGTGTTTGATTTGTTTGTTGAATTTCGTGCAAAGTTACTCAAGGGCTGTCTGCTCTAGCCGTTTCTAATTTTGAGTGATGGACTAGAGAGAAAGCAATTAGTGCACATGACCCTCCGTCAACGTTTCGGTAGTCCCTTTACAATGAATAGTTTCATTGACCGTTAGAGCTCATCCAGGGCTGAAAGGGTGTTCGATAATAAGATTGTGAGTCGAGTGACCTAACCATGAGGCCATGTCAGGCCCGTATTTGTGTGTTAAAACGAAAGTCCAGGTTAGTAAATGTCTCGTTTTGATAGACATAGTAAATTGATTATTCAGCCACCTAATTTGGACATTTGGGAAAGCATAAAAGATTTACTATCATTTATTTAGTTTAAATTTTGTTTCAGTTAAATATATATTCAGAAATGCATAGTGTTAAAATGTGTATTGCACAAATTCTGCCCATTCTCTAAATTTGTAAAATATTCTCAAGTACAAGAATCCTCAATATGCGTTTTACGAAAGCACTAGCGTATCTTCCAATATTGTTGCCAAGTAAATTTTCGAAAACTCGCTTAATGAGTGTAAAAGCTAGACATAGCAATACACACAAAGAGAGAGTTTTAGAGTATTGATTGACCTGCTACAGTCAATATAATACAAACCTCAGGAGCAATAATTGTAATAGACGCTTTTTAATAGTGAAACTACAAACATTTGACCAGGAACGTTTATAACTGCAGGTCCCCAAATTCAGAATGGAAACAGAAAAACTGGTACAACAAAGTACTTAGAAGAACAAGGTCTCGCCACCACGAAATAATCAGAGTAAACAACAATGTTTAATGTCACACAAAGCTGATAATGAATGAAGAATAATCTCATTAACTTCACAAGATTCTTTGACAGAATGAAAAAAAATCATGATTATTATTATATAATAAGAATCACAGTTAGCTAACAGAAAATAATTAACTCTAAATGTTATACCACTTCAATGACTATAAAATTTCACCACATTAAAGTTGTTAGACATTTATCCTCTAATACTAATGAAACAATAGCATATGTGTTTGTGTATTAACTTCAGTGAAATTTTCATATTTAATTTTTTTTATCTCTACAAACTCTGCAGGCCAGCAAATGTTTGAAAATTTAATCACCTATATGAAAAACGTAAAAACAACTTCAAAATATGAACAGTAGGTCTCGAGCATTAGGGTATGTTAATTTTAATCGTAATAGAAACGATGTGTTTAATGTATAATGTGAAACGACATACAAGCCCATATAAATAATGTAATTTAAAAGCTTATGCTCTTTACTTTATATTGGCAACATTCAAGTTGTACATTGACACAGAATTTTTGTTTATACCAGTTAAGATGTAAATAGTTATAATTATTTTCTTACTATTAAATTCCTCAATATAGTTCAAGTAGATAATATAAATTAATCTAAATATTATATAGCTCCTGGGAAATGCTCAATAAATCATTTGAAAATAAGGTTGTGGATTACATTTATAATATAACAAAAAATTAAAAATAATTAGATTATGTAGTGTTTTCAAAGTTGATGAACTTTTTTATTTACATATATCAATTTAGACAAAAATTAAACAATTAAAAATGCCATTAAAACAAGAACACCCACAGATAATTATATAAAACTAAATGTCCCTTGTGATTAACAAATAAAACCAGTTATAGACCTTAGTCATTTTTCTGAAGATATAATTTCAGAAAAAAAACCCTGAAATGTCAGTATTTTTACAACTATATTAACAATGTCTATCCTAATTTGAAATATTATATCTTTGATTTCAATAAATCTAATATTTTTAAATACTTCTTGAAAAGGATATAATAACGAAACAATAATATCTACTTCAAAAAGGTGATGCAATTATGCTGTTAACAAAATGAAATGATAAAATAGTTACAAAATTATCACTAGCAATGAAATAAATATTTTATAACCTTAACTATTATCTAACTTTAATGAATAGGTGATAAAAATTCGCGAGATTAAGACTTTGATCAAAAGCACGGTCGTGAAAAGATTCAATATTTTATGATGAAAATTTGTTTTTTATGTTATTTACGAATCTAGTGAAATAAATCTTAGGAACTTTACTCATACTAGTCTAAAAGACAGTGTAGAATAACTTATTAAAATAAAGTTCTTGGAAAGAGATAAAATTATACAAGAGATTTTGTATAGAAAGTTTCGGATTACAGAGCATCTAATGAAGCTTGCCGAAAGTCCAGTAAACATTTTAAATATTGAATACACTTTGTTTATTTCCTAGGCCTAAAAAAAGAAAAACAATGTAATATACTAAACAAACCAATACACGTTATTTTTTAACTTTAGTTTCTTTTTTTAGTTAATATTGCTCTTAAATCTATAAGATTTAAAATTAAAGCACGAGGGTATAAGTTTGATTAATATTCCCACGTTTATTTATATTTTTATATTTATAATATTTTTATTACTTTTTTCTTTTTAACATGCTTTCAGTTTTTATCCTGTGATCGTGTTTTGATTTATCAGATTATTTTACTATGTATTATTCTGTACGTTTAGAAATTATTCTTCTTAAATTATTGCTTCAGCTAATATTTCCTGCAGTTTAAGCTGTAGGTGCATTTTGTAAGTGACAGTCTATCGTCGTATAGTGTGGATGATGAGTGGAAAAGTACATTTACCTAGCTCGACTTGTAATCCGAGGGTCGCAGGTTAGAATCCCTACCACACCATACATGCTCACCTATTCAGCCGTGGGGGAGCTATAATGTGACCTTCAATTCCATTAATCGTTGGTAAAAGAGTAGCCCAAGAGTTAACGGTGGGTGGTGATGACTAGTTAGTTGCCTTCCCTCTAGTCTTACACTACTAAATTAGCAGATAACCCTCGTGTAGCTTTGCGCGAAATCAAAAACAAGCAAACAGTCAACTGCCTACTTTCTAGTTTTCAGTTGTTCTAAATAAGAGATGACGGTGGACAACCTTCGTAGTTTTGCCATAAATACAAAATACAGATACACTTTGTTTGTTTATGGCAAAATAATTAAGGGTTCGTGACGCAGTTCTAACTTAAGAACAACTGACCACGAGGAAGGCAACTGGCCAACAACAAACACCGCCAACTCTTGAGTTAACCTTTACCAAGTAATAGTGTAATTGACAATCATATTAAGAAGACTCGCAGGAGGGCATTTTAGGTGTAAGGTTTCGATCGGTATTAGTCAAACGTCCTAACCACCAGGAGTTTTTAAGTAACATAAATAAATCATTTAAGCAAGAAAATATTTAGTTGTTCATTCTGTACACATGTTTACATTTGAAGTTATATCTTTTTTTATCTTTATTTCTTATTATGAGTCCTCTAACCTTCCAGTGGCTCAGCAGAAGGCCTAAGGTCTTATATAGTTAAAAACCAGATTTCAATAGTTGCAACATAGAAACTCTATCGTGTAGCTTTACGCTTAACAACAAACACGCGCGCGCACACACACACACATAATTTGAAAGGAAAACAGGAAGACTGGATTTTAAATTTATTATTTTTAATGATATCGTAACTTTTAATTGTCAAATAAATTTATATTTTTCAATAACAGAATTTTTAATTGACATGTTTAATAATACCCAAAAAAAACTTGTTAGATTTGCCAAAATAAATCGTTGGTACCCTATAACAGATATATAAGCTAACAATATAAAGTTGATCCCTAGTCATACAGCGGTACGTATGTTGACTTATGTTATGTTATTTTGAATTAAGCACAAAGCTACACAATGGGCTATCTGTGCTCTGCCCACCACGGGTATCGAAACCCGGATTTTAGCGTGTAAGTCCGCAGACATACCGCTGAGCCACTGGGGGGCAATGTTGACTTAGAACACTAGTAATCGGTTTTGATATCCATGGTGAGCAGAGTGCAGATAGCCCTTTACTACAACATGTATCACTTCTCTTAAGACAGTTTCTAATCGTAATCGACAAGTTAAACATATTAAGTTTGCTCAGAACATAGCCTGTAACTTACCTACTCATTTGTATTTCCAAAAAAAAAAAAAAAACATTTGCTTTCTTAGACCAGAAATTATTGAAAAATACTATACTGTTTTGTTGTATCACCCTTAATTATCTCTGCAAGTTTTCCGGCTCAGAGGCCTAGCGCGTTATGGCGTGTGCTTCGTAATTTGAGGGTCGCGGTTTCACGCCCGAGTTGCGCCAAACATGCTCGCCCTCCCAGCCGTGGGAGCGTTATAATGTTACAATCAATCCCACTATTCGTTGGTACAAGAGTAGCCCAAGAGTTGGCGGTGGGTCTTACACTGCTAAATTAGGGACGGCGAGCACAGATAGCCATCGAGTAGCTTTGTGAGAAATTCCAAAAATAAAAAAACAACAAAATTTTCGGTTCATTGTTTCTTTAAAGAACATTGATGAAAATAAATTAAAAATACTTTGTAAAGTTCTATATTATCATGCATATTTCTGTACGATGAGCCATAAATGTCACAGGTAATTTACAAATATATTATTTTATATAAATGTATCTGACAAGTAATCTCTCTAAATTACTATGCTATAAAATGTTTACAAAATATTCTCAAAGTTTCCCATTGAGTTTATTGTCATTTACTTCACTTTCCTTGGGAACCTGACATGGCTTGCTGGTTAGGGGACTCGATTCTCAATGTATGAGTCAAAAGTTCGAAACCCTTCACAAAATATGCTCTTTTTTCACGCGAAAGGGAATTAAAATGTTATGATCAACCCTATTATTCGTTGGTAAAACAGTAGTTAAATACTGGGGGTTGATTGTGTTAACTAGCTACACTTCCTCTTGTCTGCTACTGCTAAATTAGGGACGGTTAGCGCAGATAGTCCGCTTGTAGCTTTGCGGGGAATTCTTAAATTATCAACCTTTTGTTGCAGAAAAAAATTTCTAGGAGTAGGCGAAATACAAATAGATTTATGTTTGATCTCTTTGTACTTGGGAAACATGACATCGCTACAAAGGTAGTTTAAGCTGATCAAACTCTTGTTAACAAGATAAACACGTGAATTTGCGTCACCTTTTTAACTGTCTGTTTGTTTTTAATTTCGCGCAAAACTACACAAGGTCTATCTGCGCTAGCCGTCTCTAATTTAGCAGTATAAGACTAGAGAGAAGGTAACGAGTCACCATCATCCACCGCCAACCCTTAGGCTACTCTTCTACCATCGAATAGTGAAATTGTTCGTTATATTATAACGCCCCCACGGCTGAAAGGGCGAGCATGTTAGTTGCGACAGGTATTCGAACCCACGACTCTCAAATTACGAGCGAGTGCCTTAACCATCTTGTTATAATAAAATATAATAAATGTAAGTCCAATATTTATGTCTCCATTGAGAGATGTATTTTTTTCTGTTCTTTACACGTCTTCCAAATACTTTTCTATTAACTTTCACTCCTTCATTTCTAGACAAATCGACCTGAAACTTGGTAGGGTTATACCTTGGTTATACCATTCTTTTCATTGGGGCTTAGCATGGTCTGATAGATAGGTTGCTTCCATCTTGGCCTGGCATGGCCAAACGTGTTAAGGCGTGCGACTTGTAACCCGAGGGTTGAGGGTTCGAATCCTCGTCACGCCAGACAAGTTCGCCCTTTCAGCCGTGGGGGCGTTATAATGTGACGGTCAATCCCAGTATTCGTTGGTATAAGAGTAGCTCAAGAGTTGGCAGTGGGTGGTGATGACTAGCTGCCTTCCCTCTGGAGTTACACTACTAAATTAGGGTCAGCTCGCGCAGATAAGCCTCGAGTAGTTTTGCGCGATATTAAAAATCAAACAAACAAACAATCCTTTTCATATGCTTGATTTGGTTTTTTAAAAGAAATTTTTAGGTTCAAAGGTGCGTGCGTGTTTTTCTTACAGTAAAGCCACATTTGGGTATCTACTGATTCCACAGAGGGTAATCGAACCCCTGTATTTAGCGTTGTTATTTCGTAGACTTACCACTGTATCAGTGAGGGACAGGTAAAAAGGTCAAACAACCCTAAAATATAATATTTTGGAGCTCTTGTGCAGTCATATTTACAGCAGTCAAGATAAAAATTGTCATAAATATAAATTTTCACACGCCCAAAATATTGACGTAAAAAGTTGTATTTGCCGATTTTAAGTCTTCTTTTAAAAGTAAGAAATCATTAAAAAGCGTAATTTTATGGCTTTTAGTCAACTACTCGTCTAATTTACGTGGGATTTGCTACTTTTCTATGGACCCTAAACATTGAAAAACAAAAATGGAGTGCCTAATTTAGTAATTATAGGTGGGGTAAAGGTGCCACAAAAAGCATAATTGAAGAGTGTTTTTTGTTTGTTTTTTTTACAATTACTCCACCGTATTTCGGTCAATTTCCATAACATTTGGTACAAAGACGCTTTTCTATGACCCCATCCATATACTTACAAAAATGTGGATATGCTTATTTGTGGTTATTTTATAGGGTTTGTTTGTAATTAAACACAAGGCTACACAAGGGGTTAACTGTGCCCTGTCCTTCACGGGTATCGAAACCTTTTTTTCTATTAAGTCTGTAAACATAATGCTGTGTTACTTAGGGATTTTGGAAATTAATCCGCATTATTTCGACCAGTTTACATGGTATTCGGAATTTTACAGGTCCCAAACAGAATTTTACAATGTTTGTCTGCCCCCCTCCTGTGGTATAACGGTATGTCTGGAGAATCATGCCACCAAAAATCGGATTTCGATATCCGTGGTGGGCAAAGTTTTGTGCTTAATTCAAAATAAATCAGAAACAAATTTTTGTCTTTTGTTAAATTTTCCAGCGAGGAAAGCACAACTTGGAGTTTTTGTGAACTATTCATATGTATGTCAACCAACATAAGGGGGTATTTGATGTAAAGGTACCTTCTTGCTGGTTCCAAGCAGTGCTGTTTGTTTGTTTTGTTTTGGAATTTCGCACAAAGCTACTCGAGGGCTATCTGTGCTAGCCGTCCCTAATTTAGCAGTGTAAGACTAGAGGGGAGGCAGCTAGTCATCACCACCCACCGCCAACTCTTGGGCTACTCTTTTACCAACGAATAGTGGGATTGACCGTCACATTATACACCCTCACGGCTGGGAGGGCGAGCATGTTTAGCGCGACGCGGGCGCGAACCCGCAACCCTCGGATTACGAGCGCACGCCTTAACGCGCTCGGCCATGCCAGGCCACCAAGCAGTGCTACAGAAAGTTTCTTATATTCTATGTTTTTACCGATTTTTCTGTTGTTCGAAATGGCCTTGTTAGAATTGCGCGACAGAAACATGTATTTGCTTGAAAGTGATGGTCTTATTAATTCGTTATATGATTTTGTTCCATAAATCAGAATGGTTTGTCAGGTTACGAGGGTAGATAACTGACAAGATTGACATTTGAACTTATTACTGTGGTACCATTGCATAAACGGACTAATTTTATGAACATTTAAGGTACCAGGGATCCAGATGGTACTAAATACGTTAGTCTTAATATGTTTTTTTGTAATGATACGTCTAAAAATAACAGATTCAAGTATGTCTGTATGTTTTCTTATAGCAAAGCCACACGAGGCTATCTGTTGAGTCCACCGAGAGGAATCGAACCACTGATTTTATTGTTGTAAATTTGTAGACTTACCGCTGCATTAGCAGGAAAAGGATTCAAGTATAATCAACTATTACATTTACTAATGGGCACACCTAACTTTACGTTCATGTTTCAAACAAGTTACGTTCATGTAAATGTACACATGAAGAAACAGAATTCATTTAGATTCACACATTAAAATCCTGTTTTGTAGATATATTTATGCATAAAAATGAACATTACTCAGAATCGGAAAAAACTGTAATTGCTATCCGATAAAGAATAAAGAGTTCCGCCTTCATGAACTAAATCGGTCGGGTAGGATGCCATGTTTTAGCAGAAGTGGTCTCTTTTGTTGATTGATGTCTGTGCGAGTATGTACACGTTTTCAAATTATTACATACGGGTTAATTTAAAGCTCGGAGTTGAGGTAATTTATTTATTTCGCACACGTTCCAAACAAATTATTTCAATGATCTTCTGAAATAGACACCGCCAAGTGAATTATATGGAAATTATTTGTTTTGTTTTTGTTCTTGAACTTCGCGCAAAGCTACACGAGGGCTATCTGCGCTAGCCGTTTCTAACTTAGCAGTGTAAGACTAGAGGGAAGGCAGCTAATCATCACTACTCAACTCCAACTGTTGGGTTACTTTTCCACCAACGACTAGTGGGATGGATCGGCTGAAAGGGCGAACGTGTTTGGTGTGACGGGGATTCAACTCCGTTACTCTCGAATTACGAGTCAAACGCCTTATACCACCTGGCCATGCCGGGCCTATGGAAATCTTAACCTTACAGTTGTTACAGAGAAATAGGTTTTCCATTTGAGCACGTTGGAGAACCTGGGAGAAAATTATTATATCTTGATGCAGGCGTATAAATGTTGAAACAGAAAATATTAAATATTATAAAAATTAGGATTTTTGTATTAATATCATTATTAATACATATAATGTAAGACGACATTCTTCTTATAATCTATTTAGAATTACACGAATAGTCCAGGCTGGACTGATGAAAAATTGGACTAATGAAACAATCGTGGGAATGCCACTGACCCCAGGTCTGAAGCAATAATACGGCCTGTACAGGTGGATGATCTGCTTAGAGCATATGTTTTTCTGTTGACTGGACATACTATGTCTACACTGGTTCTATTTTCTGAGATTGTGTATTCAAAGCTTTTCTAGAAATATCAAAAACGTGTAGCAAAAACAAATGTAAACTTTCGACTATTTATTGATGTGCACCTATTATGTGCACAAAAATAAAATGTGTTGAATTTCCAATATTTGCATGAAATGTAATGTAAGTAAAGTAATGTAAGTGCAATTTCAAAAACCTGAAAGTAAGAATCACATTTTTCAATTAAGTTAAAAAACAACAAAATTAATCCTTACTAGTTTCAACGTCACAAACCTTCAGTAAACCAAGCAATTTAAAACATATTAAAACCATCTACAAATGAGTACGTCAAAATAACTAGGCTTAATCTAAATAAATGTAGTGAGAATATTTTAATATATTCTCAGATGATCACATATTTTGGATTACAATGTGGTTCCTAACTCTAACAAGTTCCCGTAAGAATGATTCTTCGAATAATAAGAAAGTATTTTACCCAATTTGCTTTTTGGCTCTATGCACCATTCTAATAAAAACCTTGTACAAGGATTATGTATTATATGACAAAATCTATAGTTGTTAGAGCATTTATTCTGTAGTCCACGTTATATATGTATATATATTGTAATCTGGTAAGCTTTATTTGTAATTT
Source organism: Carcinoscorpius rotundicauda (assembly GCA_011833715.1). Taxonomy (NCBI): domain Eukaryota; kingdom Metazoa; phylum Arthropoda; class Merostomata; order Xiphosura; family Limulidae; genus Carcinoscorpius; species Carcinoscorpius rotundicauda. The sequence continues at coordinate 89,575,944 of CM022397.1, forward strand.
TTTTACAGACTACAGTGCCTATATTAAGCATACCATAACACCCGTTATTTCTTGATCAAAAAAGCTAAATATAATAAAAGTTTTAATAGTTTCAGATACTATCAGGTGTTGAACACGAAATATACATCCAGTTACCGAACGATATATATATAATAATTATTAAAGTTATATCAACATTCAGTTTATTAAAAATATAATCAACTTAATTATGAAATTCCTTTATTACACACAACTCTTCATCGATAGCCTGTTTCAGCTAGACTATACAGAGTTATAAATCTAATTATCTTTCTCTGAATGTTTATAGTATTTTCTACCAATGAAACAAATATGCTAGCCTATTTACTGCGACTAGTTTGTTTTTACACTCGCAGTTTTTACCTTGTAGGCCTGGCATGGCCGAGCGCGTTAGGGCGTGCATTCGTAATCCGAGGGTCGCGGGTTCGCGCCCGTGTCGCGCTAAACATGCTCGCCCTCCTAGCCGTGGGGGTGTATAATGTGACGGTCAATCCCACTATTCGTTGGTAAAAGAGTAGCCCAATAGTTGGCGGTGGGTGGTGATGACTAGCTGCCTTCCCTCTAGTCTTACACTGCAAAATTAGGGACGGCTAGCACAGATAGCCCTCGAGTAGCTTTGTGCGAATTCCCAAAAAAAAAAAAAAAAAATTTACCTTGTAACTGTAACTTCTCTAACGCTTTCCATGATTAGATACTTTACCTTCGTAACATTCTGCGCAAGTGGTGAGATTTACTGAAAAATTTGTAGTTAACTGGCCACATTTGTCTTATAACTAAATTATAACATTTAGTTTTCTGCAATATTGAAAAACAAAATATTTAGTCTTTCATATGCATTTTATGTCTTCAGAGACTGATAAACCCTGTATGCTTTATTTGTTTAACATTGTATTTCATTTATTGTATGTTCTATCCGTCTATTATCGTTGAAACTCCTAGACTGGTACATAATAACATATCATCTTTCATATGATTTATAAATAAAAGTGATTTACAGTTTGCTGCTACTGAAATTCTTGTTCCTGATTCCCGATTTACTTTCCTAATTATTATCTTACTGTAATGTAGTGGGCGTGAGTTTTCTTTATTTATATTTTTAAATAAAGCGACTGGTGTTGTATCTCTTAACTAAATTGTATTTTTGCATCTGAATGGTGTTTTTTTCTTCTTTTTCTGTAATTAAATTAATAAAATGCATTTCCCTCTCTTTAAATTTGTGTATGTATATTTAATTTCATATCTGTAAAAACATGTGTATCTTTATAGCTTTGAGTAACCAAATGTTCATGACTTATTCGTTGTTGGATGTTTGAGGAAAGGTGCAGAAGCAGTCCTTAATTCTGAAGCGGTATACTAGATGGAATGTGAAGACTGGCTAGCCAACAGCACGCTCTGCTAGGTCTTGGGCTACTCAAGTCTAAATGGCGTGATTTTACCACCACACACCTACGGCTTTAAAGAGCGAAGCTTGATTCTATTTATGATTTATGAAGGTATGACCCAGAGGTACACGGCTCGATAACGATTGGACTGTGTTTAGCCTGTACACTTTATAACCAGTAGTTATTCTATAATGTAAATAATCAAATGTTAAAGTAAAACTGTAACGTTTTTATAAAATGAAACCGGACTACATGAAATAAACTTCGATTTTCTCGAATATTATCTTCTGTTAATCCAGAAATTCTCCCTGGTGTACTAGAGATAAAGCTGTGAACTTGTAACACTGGAAGTAGCCCCTTGTGTATGTTTGTTCTGAAAAAAAAACATTTAATCTTCTGTTCTAAAGCTATTTAAGTCGAGTTGTTCAAACTTATTTTGTCTGCGGAATATATATGTATTTATAAACATTTGTTAATTGATTGGAAAAGGATTCAAAAATATATATCATTCTTGTTGGTTTCTTTTTATTTTATTTTATTCTAGAGTAACTATTGTACACCGTCTAAATATAAAGTTAACTTACTTTGTATTTTTCTTTAAAAACATTTCAGTTGAATGAGTTGTGTTTGCAATCAACATGTTTTTATTTTGTCACACATAAAATGTTAAATTTATTTAAAGTGGTATTCCGAGTTTCTCAACTGCTGAGTGGGAAGACGCTAAAAAACGTGACCGTTTAAGGTACATTGAAACAAAATAGGTTGTTTAGTGAAAAAATTGTTGATTAGGTGGACATCTAAATTATGTACAAAATCAATGTCAAAAACAAACTGACAGCTAATGTTTTGTTGATGACAGCGATTTCTGAATTACAGAACACTTAAAAGAAGTTTTTGTTCGTATTCTAGGCTAATATATATTCCCTGTCGAATAGCATGTTTGGTGTGAGTGATGCCTCCTGCTATTGGCAGAGCACAACATGAGGAAACCTACGGATCTGTATTTGCTTAATTAACTCTTACATTAATCCTGATATTAAAATAAGCGTGAATGTTTGTAAAACTTTTATTTTCTAAAAATTTAGTTCCTCTTTATCAAGTTTCTTAAGACTTTATATTAAATGAAGTTTTGACACAGGGCGCAGAACACAATGTTCTTAGGACGTTGTATTATACGAGGTCAAGAACGAGTGAAGAACCCATTATTTTTCTCAATATTCCGATGAGATTGAAATATGATTTTTGAAAACTTTAAATTATCTAAATGTATTAGATGAATTAAGTATCTTCGAGTTCTTATGAAACATTCATTATATTTACATACACACATATGTATATATACAGGGAGCGTTTGTTCGAAATTAAGCACAAACCAACACAATGAGATATGTGTGCGTTGCCAACCACTGTAATCGAAACTTGGATTCTAGCATTGTAAGTCCGCAGACGTTTTGCTGTGCCAGTGGAGAGCTTGTAATATATATAACGAGAGAACACGTTGAGCATTAACAGTATTTGGTGATCATAGATGGAACTAAAGTCATTTCAAATACAAAATTGTGTATATGTTTTTCTTATAGCAAAGCCACATCGGACTATCTACTGAGTCCACCGAGAGGAAAAGTATAAAGGCAGTCCTTATAAATGTTATGTATCTTAAATACTTTTAAACAATAATCGTACTTCTTATTGATATAAAAGCTCAATCAAATTGGGAAATAAGTTTTTAAAATATTTTAAACAAGTATTTTCAAAGCAAACATGCTTCAAAAAGTAATATTTTTCATTAAAATCTTGATTTGTTGTTGTTTCTTAGAACAAACGCATATAATTATATACACAGTAAGGATTCCAACCTTAGATGTTTTTATTTATTTATTTGTAAACATATAGCTGGTCCCCCAATTGAGACGGGCAAATTTACGAACTTATAACGCTAAAATCCAATGTTCTGTTCCCTGCAGTAGATACAGTAGGTAATCAAATGTTGTTCTGGTCTCAAAATAAACAAACTTATGCCTGACCCACTGGACTACTAAAATTTTAAAACAAGTTGGACATTAAAGTATTAAATCGTGTATTTTAATTGCGAAGCTAAATCATTGTTTTGAAAGAGAAAAGAAACATCGACTACAAATGTATCTAGACGTACCTATTACATATTTAATCATCTATATAATAACAGTTTATGAAGTTCGATAATATTAATCATTTTTTCATACTTTTTTTTTGGAATTCCCTAGTGGTACAGAGGTGTGACTTCGGACTCATATCGCAAAAAATCGGCTTTCGATACCCATGTTGGTCAAAATATATATAGCCCATTATTTAGCTTTGTGTTTAATTCTAAACAAACCAAATTTTCTTTAGAAGTGTCGAAGTATATTTTAGATTTATTGTTAACTTGCAATATATAAATTTTTGAGTCTGTAGAAACTGGGAAATATCTAGGTGCAAGTGTTTGTTTGTTTGTTTTTGAATTTCGCACAAAGCTACTCGAGGGCTATCTGTGCTAGTCGTCCCTAATTTAGTAGTACAAGACTAGAGGAAAGACAACTAGTCATCACCACCAACCGCCAACTCTTGGGTTACTCTTTTATCAGCGAATAGTGGGATTGACCATTACATTATAACGTTCCCCGGCTGAAAGGGCGAGCATATTTGGCGCAATGTGGATGGATGCCAACCCGCGACTCTCGGATTGCGAGTCGTACGCCTTAAAACGCTTGGCCATGCCGGGCCATATGTGCAAGAGACCGTTCTGTATTAGGTTCTATGATTTGCTGCAAATGAAGACCAGGAATAATGATATTATGGTCACAAATTTCAAAAATAAATTCTGGAGAAATGCAAGAATTATTTGTTTTGAATTGGGCAGCCAAGTTATTCGAGGACACTAATCAAATGCGGGATATTTTTAAAGATTTTTTTTTTTAAATATTCAGAATAAACATATTCCTTATAGGAAAAAATAACCGATAGTAAGAAAAACCACGTTGAGCCACAAGAGTGAAAAGGATAAAATTAATGAAAAAGGTAAAAAATTTAAGATATTTAAATTGATTAGTATGACTGGGAATTTACTAGATTAAAGAAAGATACAAAAGTTGGTCCAACAAGAAATTATGTAGGAAAAAGGGTAACTATCATAAAATATTTCTTTAAATATATTAAAGGTAAACAAAATGTTAGGTTGGGGTGGGACCTTTGTGACATAGTAGAAGAAAACTTGTATCTGATGATTATGAAATGGTTGTGTTATTAAATTCTGCTTTTATTCAGTTTATACTAATGAAGACTTCAACAGTATTCCCATCTTTGGCAGTTGAAAGACAAGATGAGCACATTCATTCTAAGTTGGTTAAGAAAGATCTGGGAAGGTTAAAGTATGATAAGACTCCGAGGTCAGATAATATTTTCATAAACGTTTTGAAGAATTTTAAGGATCGGATATGTTAGAGATTGTTAAGGGAATTGCTAGAGTTGATGATCATCCTTTTATACACTTAATGGTGAGAATACAACTAGGAGAAACAGTTATAAGTTTTGGCAGAGTAGGAACTATTTTGAGTTAAAAGGCAGCTATTTATCTAATAAGGTGGTTTATTTTTGGAACAGGTTGCCATCGGATGTTACAGAGGCAGTAAATTTAAATGAGTTTAAGAGAAAGCTCAATAAGCGACTTCTAAGTTGTATATAGAAAAAATAATCTCTTGTGGTTGTTTAGAATTAAGCACAAAGCTACACAACGGGCTATCTGTGCTCTGCCCACCATGGGTATCGAAACCCGGATTTTAGCGTGTAAGTCCGCAGACATACCGCTGAGCCACTGGGGGGCATTTCTTACAGATACACCTAAAACTCTTGTAGTGGTGAGTATGTACTAACTCTGTTGTACAGGATTTAGGTTAAATCTATAGTCTGTCAAAAAGAGGTTACTTTGGTAATAAATACTCATCACTAATACTGATAGTAGTAGCAGTTGAGTCCCTGTACAAATCGTTAAAAAAAATAAGGAAAAGCAAAAGCCTAAGACAGCAATTTACTAACAACTTGTTGTTCTCTCTGATCCAACTGCATTACAAATTTTAATACAATTTACAAACTATCTGCAAGTTCCTTGATACTAAATTTCTCTTAGTACTACTGTAGTAATGCTCATACTTAATTAAAACAGCCATACGTGTTCTTCTTTACCGGCTCAAACACCTGAAACGTATACGCTGAGAAACACTTTACTTTTGCTCAACGTTAGATCCAGACCGTAAACATAAATCGTGCTTTATTTGACAAATCACTGTACATTTTTTTCTCAAATCAAACTTAAGATGAGCTGCTTACCTCACCTAATTTGTCATTAATATGTTTATTAACTTTGATATGCAAAGTGGCATCTAGTGACAAATTCTTTAACTATTTTATATAGAATAAATACCACAAGGTATAGTAAATGTAATGCTTTGTTTCTTTTTGTTAATCCTCAGAGCTACACAACGAACTATCTGTTTTCCGCTCACAGTAGGAATCAAAACCAGAGATATAGCATTGAAGCTTTCCGATATTACTGCAGCACCACAGGGGTGGGGGTCAAACACGAAGAAGTATTATTCATGATTTTCTCAGATATTAATTGCATCAAGTCAACATTCCTAATAATTACTTGGTTATATACATTTTATTTGTTTGTAATTAAGCATAAAGCTACACACTAAATTATCTGTGATCTGCCTACCACTGGTATCGAAACGCGGATTCTAGCGTTGTAAGTCCGAAGACAGCGCTCTGCTACTTGGGGGGGGGACATGATAGAATTTTAAGTATAGTTGTAATAAATGCTATGTACATACAACTGTTCAGAAACAAAACAAAAACATAGAAATGTCAAGACATCCGTAAATTTCCTTTTTAAAGTATGCACAACGTTAAGCAAGTTATTTTATTAATTTTAAAGCGTGTTGGCAGTTTTTGTTAGCGTTTTCATTTTTCGTAATGCATATTGAAGCGAATGCTGTTGGAAATTATAATTCAGCATAGTTGTTTTAAGAGTACATATAGGAATCTTAAAAAAATTAGGGATAGAGACAAACGCGACGAATTTACGGGAGAGTTTTGGTGAATTAGGTTGAAGAAAATATTATTTAGCAGAATCAAAGCTTTAAATGAATATTTACCATAAATATGCTTTCAGCAGCAAGAAATGGGCTGCTAAACGTTCAGAATAAGTTTCAGTATAAAGGTAAATGATATCCTGAAAATAGTGAGAAGTGTGAAGAAACTACATTTTGCTTTATACCACAAAACGTTAGCTAATAGTTGAAAGCCCCATCAGCTATAAAAACAATGAGTTCGGGGCTCAAGTTGAATTAGAGAACTATTATATATTGAGAATTACTATTACTTGGATATATTTGTATAATATTGGTAATAGGAATTTCATGGGAATTTGAGTTATAATTTATTTAGTATTGATGTTGATATATGTTTTAAAGGGGAGGATAGATCTTTACCCAATAAACAAACTGCATTTTGCAGCGAATGAAAACATGACCTGGTTATAAACCAGGATTTTAAGGATGAAAAGGTTTCAAATGTCAGTTATAATATGTTACTTTATCAGACATATGAGGTCATAGAGAAAGTATATAATAAGGTCAGGGTTGTTCTGATAACAATACCAATACAAGCATTGATACGATAATTTAATTTCAAACATAAAACTCGTCACTGTAGTGAAGAAAAACCGTGTTTTAAGGATATTCAGTATAGTATTGTTTTTATACTCCATGGTAAGAGAGCTTACACATGGATGTTTTTTAAATGTATTATTAACCACTAAGGAAGGTGTGATTGAAAGAATTGGGAAACATTTGAAAAAGAATGATCACTGCATAATTAGGCTCGATATTGACATTAAAAAATGAAAATTCAGTTCCTGGTTTTCAAAAACACAGTTTTGAGATCATAAAATAAAATGTATCATTAGTGAATAGCTATGGGTGAAGGAATATCCCTATTTGGATATTTGCACTGATGGGTTAACCATTCTTTTTACTTTCAATACCCTGACTGGAACCTCTTAGCCACTTCCTGAATGTTCATTCATGATGGTGATTTACTAACATTTTCTTTTTTGGTTGCCAAATTATGATGCTGGATCACCTAATCAAGCATAGCTGATTGTTTATTTGAAATATTGAATTATCTAACTGTTCTACCCTCCACGTTCATTTTTGTCTGTGATTTACCTAATCATTCTCACTTAGCTGCCTGTTTTGATTCTGAATTATTTAGCTAGTAGTTTCTTTCTTTTCACTTGAAATATCAAGTTATCTAAACATTATATTCTATTTCTTCACTCCAGTTTCTGAATTAGCTAACCATTCTTTGTCCCGAATCTCCAGCTCTATTTGTGAGATTTTTCTAGATATTTTTATTTTTATTTGTTACTTATAAGATATATTTAGTGAACAATTCAGCTATTATTTTTATTTCAACTTGCAAGTTTCCAAATAAATTATTTCTTAATGTAAATTTATATTTTTTGGTGCTCTGATTTTGATAATTATTTTTTCAAACATTCTACCGAGTATTTATTTTAATGCTGTTTTGTTTGTTTGTTTTCTTAAATTTCGCACAAAGCTATTCGAGGGCTATCTGTGCTAGCCGTCCCTAATTTAGCAGTCTAAGACTAGAGGGAACATTTGACGAAAACTAGCAATAAAATATGACATTCCAGTTAATACTAAATTTATTCAAAAACCAGGCACAAAACTGAGGTCTATGCTATGTAAAAACTACACTGACAAACACCAAACCAACATTATTTATAAACTACAATGTGATAACTGCCACAACTTCTATATTGGAGAAACAAGTAGAAAAATGGAAACCAGATTCAAAGAACATAAAAAGTTACCTTCACACGTTTTCGAACACTGCAAGTCAAATAAACACAAAATAACCATAGAAAACACTCAAATACTAAATAAATAAACAAACATAAACAAACGCAAAATTAAAGAAGCCTCACTAATACAACAACTTAAACCTAAAATAAACCAATATAAAGGAACGCCTTTACACCTATATTAAAATTATGTATTCAAACATCTAACACCGCCCTCTACATTCCACCATCAGTTACACAACCCCTTCCAAACATGTGGTCAGCTTCCGGTCAGTTACCTCTTTCTTTCTTTGTGAACCTGACGATGACCGAAGAAGGTCGAAACGTTGTTCGCTCTTTTCTCAACCCAAACGAGCCGTTTTTGCATAGATATTTCACTACAAGTGGGTTTTCCGAACATTACTGATTACTGTACATTAACTTTCAAATATATCTGTTTTTATAACTAAACCTACAATAAAATGCTTGGATATAGATTTTTAGTTTAATTGAGTTAATAGATATTCAGTGTGGTACGTATAAAACAAAATCAGGATTTGTTTGTTTGTTTTGAATTTCGTGCAAAGCTACTCAAGAGCTATCTGCGCTGGCCAACCCTAATTTAGCAGTATAAGACTACAGGTAAGGCGACTAGTCATCACCATCTACCACCAGATCTTGGAATACTCTTTTACCAACGAATAGTGGGATTGACCGTCACATTATAACGCCCCAACGCCTAGAAGGGCGAGCTTTCATAGTGCGACGGTGATTTGAACCTGCGACCTCAGATTACGAGTCGAGTCCAACACCTTAACCCACCTGGTCGTGCCGAGCAAATCAGGATTCATAGTATGAAATAATTTAATGTTTTACATTGTAACGAAATGCGAAAAATTTAAAAAACAAAGTTTTCTTTGATATTTCAATGAGGGAAAAATGTTTACATTAACAGAAAGTGGTTCATACATAATAATATATTTTGTATACTTGTGCTAAATCAGATTAGCCGGGGTGCCTGTTTACGTTACAGAATCCAATATATAAAATAATCCTTCAAGATTTATGCTATACATCTTGTTTTAAATATATTTAATACCATCAACCAAATGAAGTCGGTCTCCACTACAACGAACAAATTTTTACTTATTTCTTCCAAAATACATTCAGTAACATTTTCCTAATTGCATTAATTTCGGTTATCTGAGATATAAAGATGAAAAGGCGCCCGTCGTGTACGCCGATATCTCAACCGTTGCGGTACCGATTGAATTGTAATTTGTACGAAATTACGGTGGTTTATACTGCGAAGAGGAATTTTTTTGACTTTTTACAATTCTTCCAGAGGTATATATATATACATCTAAAGCGGAAACTGCCATACATAGTGTGTATAATTGGATTTGAAGATGGGTTGGTAGGGATCTTGATAAGAAATGAAATTGACATGGGTAGATGCACGCCACACACTTGGTATTGCTGGTGCATGGGATGCATAATCACTAACTGAGATTTTTCATTACGTTTGTTTGGATGTCAAGATGCAGTATCACCATATTTCGTGTCATCAAAACACTCCGCTACAACTATTTAATAACGCGCATGTTTTACCCGCGGCACATTTTAATTTTGAAAATGCTCAAATTAAAACGCAATTCTTAATCACAGTAGGTTAATGAAACCAAAAATAGGAAGACGGTTCAAAGAGAAAGCACAACATAATGTTTAGGGACAACAAGAAATCTGTTGGTTCATCTCGGTTGTTCCAACCTCTAAGTTAAACTAACGCTATGAAATAAAAAAATAATAAATATCATTTGTATATCTATCAAGATATATTTTATACGCACTCAAATTTAGTGCCTCCATAACATCCGAATGCAACCCTTTTCACAGGCCAAATATTCTATTTAAAAAATAAAATTCTCTTTGCTGAAGACGACTTCAACCTTGCCTAAATCTATATTTATGTCCTTTAGTTCCATAAAGCTCACTGTTAAGCATGAGAAATGTTGACGTATTAACATTATATATTCCTTTTGCGGTCTTAAACACTTCAATTAGATCCACCCTGACTTTTCTTTCAAGGATCTTAACTTCAGTTCATATGACAACACCTCCATGCTGAATAACATTTCAGTAATCCTGCTCTGAACCATATTCAATAATTCAATACATTTCCTAAGAATGAACACCTAACCATGACCTATACAACAAAATTACACTTGTATTTAGTATTTCTGTAAATAAAATCTAAAATTCTTTTCGCCATACCACTTGATGGCTTGAGACTGATCAGCTATTACACCAAGATTTCTTTCTTTTATGAATCTCTTAAAATTATCCCCATCCTAATCATACTTATAATTCAAACGACGATAGCTCACATGCATTACTTGCTGAGATGGGTAATGTTTGTTCCATGTTAAACGTGTGTCAAATTTATTATTACTTTTTTTTGTTTCTCTTAACGTTAATTTAAATTTTTTTGGCGATTTCATGTGTTTTCGTATTTTTGGAGAAGACGTTTGCTCGTGTTTAGTTGGGATTTACATACCTCACCTTTTGTTGCACTATTCTAGAATTAGATTTGGCGATTCTTGACCTCTTGTCGTAACAATTAGTAGGTTTCCAGATATACTCCAGATCTCAGCATACTAGGAGTGATATGTATACGGTAAATTGGGAAAAGTGATGTCCTTTTCAACAAGTATATGAAGCAATGGCGAAATAATTGGTTCTTGCGGTACTCTGCGGTAATATGAAATGTTTTAGATAGATTATTAATTACTCTGAATTTGATTCTTTTATGGTACATTAAGTTGGAAGTCCAACTCATTGTTGTCTCATTAATATTAAATTAAATTATTAGCATTAAATTAGATTAGTATTAAATGATCTGTAGATAACTTCTGTTAATCTCGTGAGATGGTCTATCACTTTTTTCTCCATTCTCGATATCTTTTTGAAGTTTTAGTAGTGAATTATTTGCTTCACAAAAGAGTAAAAGTGTATTGGATATTGTTTTTCTTCCCATTAGTTTTCCAAGATAGTTTATCAAACTAAAGGAGCGGAAGTTATGAGGATTAGATCTATTGTTTTTAGGGTTTTTTTGTTATTACGGTTGTTGTTTTTTTCACATGTCCGGGTTGTAATCAGTTAAAAGTGATAATCAGGGAAAGAGATAGAAAGAAGCTTAAGTCAGTTTGGTCGTTGAGAGCTTTATCTGGATTTCTTTTTAGACTTATAATTTATTTTCAAATTATCAGATAATCTAGGTTTTTATTTTTTTTCAAATCAAATTGATGTTTAGTTTCAATAAGGTAAGATGCAAAGGTTGAATATATTTTTTCTAATTTTCAGCTTCTCAATTATTCTTTAATTCTCGTTTCTCTGCCATGTCCTGTTTGACCTATATATACACCATTCCAGGGATGACAGCTTAAATCGCCCAACATGGCTAAGTGGTTAAGGTACTTGACTCCTAATTTGAGGATCGCGGGTTCAAGTCCCCGTCTTATCAACCATGTTTACTCATTAGGACGCTGTAATTTTACGAGCAGTTCTGCTATTCGTTGGTGAAAGAGTAGTATAAGAATTGGCGGTGGGTGATGATGGCTAGTTACCTTCCCTCTTGTCTTACACTGCTAAATTAGGGACGGCTAGCACAGATAGCTCTCGTGTAGCTTTGCGCGAAATTTAAAAAAAACCAAATAAACAGACGAATACTGGTGTTCCTGTTCTTTACTATTATGTTTTTGTTGTTGTTGCATACTGTTTTAGAGTAGAAGACCGGTTTATCATAAACCATTGATTTTCGTTTTTGTTGTTTTGTACAGTATGATGGTGTATTGACTTTAAGTTTATGGTTTTCATTCTTTTTTGTCAATTACCTGTATAACTACTGTTAACAGAAATGTGTTTTATAATATTTGATCTAGTTTCATTATCTTTAGCTAACAAAGAATGCATTGTTAATTCTGTGCTACAAACTATTGAATACAACAAGTTGTTGAGAAGGATGTGTGATGGCGTCGCCTTAAGTCGGTTTTCTGACAATTTTAATTAAATGTATTTCGTTATTCATGTTAGTATTTAAGTTCAATAAAATTAATGTTTCCATTTCCACCAAATTCCATAATACATATAATAAATTTATTTTATAGATAGAGAAGAGGTACAAAACTGTCGAGCTGAAGGCTGAATCCTATACAGAGACAAATCACACCATAATCATGTTCATACCAATGCTTAACATCTTTTGTATTATCTTCATCACTAAATAATCTGTTCTGTAAGGCCTAAATTATCCATGAAAAAATCTGCAAACAAAGGAAGGGGAGAAAGCAACCCATAAGTTTAACTTTTCGTTTAGTTTACATACGTGGTTGTTATATTTAAAGTTGATCTAGGTTAGTTCTTTCATTGCGTTTTACTTTCTGGGTAGGAAAAATATTTATTTTTCTACATCCATTAAATCACTAATAATTCTCATTCAGTAACAACTACGGCTTTTTTTTTCGGTATCTCTAAATTTTTTATATACAAACTACAAGGAGTTTTTGTATGAAATGTCAGTTTAAAACCAGTTTGATTTTTGAAAATATTTTGGGTTTTTTCTATTAGTTTGTAAGCGGGAGCATTAGTATAGGAAACAACAGGTCTGATAGGGATATTTATTTTGCGTAGTTTAGGAAGTCCATATAGATGTGGCGGGCGAGGATTCATAATGCTTAATGCCTCAGCTTGTTCATTAAATAATTAATATTTCTGTTGAATATTTTGGTGGGCTTTTATTTAGGAGAACGAAACTCCTAGAATTAAGAAATTCGTAGATTTTACCGTTATAGTTATTGTTGTGTTTTCGAAGTACAACAGACACGTTATCTTTATCTGTTTTTGTGATAAGTAAACTGACAATTTTAATTTTTAATAATTTATACATATCATCTGCTTGAATTACTCATCTTTATTTCTAGCATAGTTCTCGAAAGAAGTCCGAATGCCTTTAATGCATGTATTATTTGTTTCAAAGTAAGAATTCAACATTAAAGACTACTTATATATATATACTGCGAAACTTACATAGTATTTTTACACTTAACTTACAACTTACTAGGTTGTAAAGGGCCTTTACAGTTTAAATTTAGTTTTTGTTAACTCGGATTTCGAAATATTTACTAACTTAAGATGGCGGTTTAAATGGTAATCTTTTACTAGACTTAAACCATTTTCCACCTTTATTTTCTGTTCAAGTAAGTACTGTGTATCAACGGAGAAAGACCACCCACTACCACCTCTTGTCTGACTAAATAAGATTTTGCCATCACTCCTATAACGCACTTACGGTCCAAAGTAATAAAAGTATTTTTGAGATGTTGGACACGAGCTACGTATCTTCGGATTTCACGCTTTAGTCACTCAAACAACTAAACCAAGTCCGTTTTAACACCTGACAGCATCCATTTTCAGCAACTTTCTTTTCTAGAGAAGTAATTGATATCTCTTTGAAAAAAGAAAGAAAACTACAACTTACCCGACAGTTTAATTCCCAGATAGACTAAACAAACAAAGCATATCGTAAACCATATTTTATTATTTGTTTGATACTCTCATTTCTTCTTGACATTAATATTGTTTAGACTTATGTAACACTTAGATTAATTGTAGTTGCTTTTACAGAAAGATTTTGCATGCACATTTAAACATTTAATAACTGAGAACATTAGAAGAAAATCATTCAAAATTACAACTGTCGAAAAAGTAATGCACAAAATTGTTTGTTTTCAAAGAATATTTGTATATGAGACCATTTATCTAATACTATGAAATACAACAACAAACTTGATACAAAATAATAACTATATTGTAATGAATAACAAAATTAAAAACTACACTTATGTAAGACATCTATTTACAATTAAACAGAATACAGCGTAAGAATGTTACACAACAAATAGTTATTAAAAAACAAAAACTTATCCTCAACTGACTCTGCATATATTTCACTGTCTGTGACATTATCGCAAACATGTATAGGGTCAATACCGACGAATACATGGACTATACTACTAGATGGCTCTCAAATCGTATAGAAGAGAACATACTATTTGGATTTGATTTGGTTTGAAATTTGCGCAAAGCTACACGAGAGCCTTCTGCGATAGCCACCCCAAATTTTGCAGTGTAAAACTAGTAGGAAGGCAGCTAGTCATCACCACCCATCGCCAACTCTTGTGCTACTCTTTTACCAACCAATAGTAGAATATACCCCCACACTATAACATCCCCTCGGCTGAAAAGACCATCATGTTTGGTGTGACGGGAATTCGAACCCGCGACTCTAGAATTACGAGTCGAGTGCCTTAACCATCTGCCCATGCCAGGCCTGTTACTTGGAAATAATTCGTCAAGCGTTGTACAACAATAATGATTTTACAACAGAGGTGAGATTTTACAAATGACGGTCAGTTCTAATTCAGGAGTTTTATTATTGCACATCTAAATCGGGTATTAAATTAATATAATTCAGTAGTAAACCATTCTTTGAATTGTAAGTTTCATTAAACTCCCCATGTGAGTAGCACGGCGATATGTTTGAGGACTTAGAAAGCTAGAATACCTGTGGAAGACATAGTACAGATAGCCTATTACGCTTAATTATAAACAAAGTCTGGATAATTTAATTGCTGACTAGGTAACAATGTGAATTGAGCCTTTCAATTATTCTTTGCGCTTCTTTTGATATTAGCCACTTTTTTATGATGCAAATTTCAAAATATAATCTATCACATACACACTTAACCCAATGAAAATAAGAAAACTATAATATACTAAGATCGAATAGTGTAATAGTACGATTATCTTACAGAGCTGGGAAGAGAACCATACTTAACTAAAGAAGTAGGGATAAGAGCAGCCCCCCAGTGGCTCAGCGATATGTCTGCGGACTTACACGCTAAAATCGGGGTTTTGATACCCGTGGTGGGCAGAGCACAGATAGCCTATTGTGTAGCTTTGTGCTTAATTCAGAACAACAACAAAGGATAAGAGCAACTTTCGGGTGATATTACACAATATCTTATAACAATTTTTTTATATTCTTTTGGTATTATGTCGTAAGTTAAGCACAATTTTGAAACCTTCGCAAGTGTAACTGTATATTCATGTTAACCACAACTAGTGTTTGGAACATTACCGAAGAAATGCGTAACGCATTATTCGTTTCTTCACACAAAAAAGTAATAATCATCATTCCATATTAGTTAAAGAAAAAGTAGAACATTACTTTCTATTATCTTATACTTCAAAACGAATTGTTGTAAACACTCGTAACTGAATTTAAACACAAGTAATGCAATTAATCTATTAAATGCGTACAAGTAAGCCTCAGTTCATAGTGCACGTGTGCAATTAGCCGCATAAGAACAACAACACCTAACCTAATTGTCAATAAAGCTTGTAAGTGTTAGCAGTTGCCCCCAGTGGCTCAGCGGTATGTCTGCGGACATACACGCTAAAATACGGGTTTCGATACCCGTGGTGGGCAGAGCACAGATAGCCCATTGTGTAGCTTTGTGCTTAATTCAAAACAACAACAAAAATCCTCCCTTTATTATTAATAGTTTATTCAAATAATTATTAAACATGTGTATCATATACTATAATTTGTAAATAACTTCACATTTCTATATAATTTATTACACAGGTTTTGGTACGTTACCCTAAAATGATTTTCATCATACAAATAACCAAGTCACAATGATACAAACACATATGGCATAAAATTATAATAAAAGGAAATGGATTAGAACTACAGAGTCTGTTTGAGGGTTGCATTCGAATGTAATAGCCCTGCATGGCCAGGTGGTTAGAGCGTTCGTATCGTTATCTGAGGGCTCGCGTGCTCAAATCCTCGTCACACTAAACGTGTTTGTCCTTTCAGCCATGGTGGCGTGATGTTGTAACGGTCAGTCCAACTATTTATTGGTAAAAAGAGTTGCCCATGATGACTATCTGTCTTCCCTCTTGTCTTATACTGCTAAATTAGGGAAGGCTAGCGCAGATAACTTTTGTGTAGCTTTGCGCGAAATAAAACAAACAAACATTCGCACATGGACAGTGTGACGCTCCCGAAGATTGATTGTTTTTAGGAAGGGTGTGTAATATCTTTTTCCGATGTAACAAAATCATACATACAGATTATACATGTCTGTTCAGATCGGGATTTCCTAATTTACAAAACGTGGATATTCCTTTTACTTAATAGTGATGGAAAATAAATAAATATGGATTACCTTGTAGCAATAGGATCTTTTAAAAAGAAACAAGTCAGGCATAATCACCCCAAGTGATTATGGCGTTTAACTCGAAACCTGACTGTAGCTGCTTCAAATCATCAGTGATAACATCAAAGACATGCATGCCTAAAACTAATAACATATTTCATAAAGGTAGACAATGCCTGAATGTACTAAAACATAACTTCAAACCTTCATGCTATTTCAAAAATATTGACTCACAAAAAGTGAAAAAACAGTCTACATGCTCTTGACGTCGTTATACATGACAGTCAAGAATGGTGTCCCCTTGAGAAAAGGGACATAAGTCACCCATGCACAAGATCTTCCACCACACCTTTGCCCAGCCATCGTATACCTTAAGCATCTAGAAAATTAAACTGATATTTGTGTGTTTTGATCCATACATGTGTAGTCAAATCGTCAGACACAGTGCCTATGGATTGCTTAGCTTTCAGGTTATTGAATCGTACGTTGGGAATGGTCGTTCTTGTACACTAGATGACCTGTGAAAAAAGTTGTAATATTGTGTTTTTTTTCAGGATGAAGGGAGACAAAACGTTTTTGACCACTCCAGGTTGACTTTCAGACTGCAAACTTTTTCGAAACTTGAAGGATATTAAACCTAAATTTCAGGCACTTTTTTAACACAACAATGCTACAGTGGCTCTTTCTCCAATGAAAATTACGATGTAGGGTTGTTTTTAATATATGTGTGTTTGATTAGACGTGTTGAGGCTGCAAAATCGTTCTTACGTTTCGTACTCAACCTTTATTTGTATATATACACGGTTGTCATTTGTGGTACATAATGTTTTGATTGTCCACACTCAATGTAAATTAAAATTAAACGAAGGAAAGTTATATCTAATTGAAAAAATAACCTTAAAATTTCTAGGGTAATTATCAAGCAAAAGGATAATATTCAAAACTCCTACAAATTGATCATGTTGAATCTTATACTCACTTAATAGCCACGATAAGATCGAAGTAGCACTTAATATAAAGGCCCAATCTTTGTACTCTACAGCAAGGAGAACAGAGAATAAACTAACCTTTAACCTACTCAGTAGGTCAATTCTACTATTTGTTTGTAAAAGAGTAGCACAAGAGTTGGTGGTGGGTGATGATGACTAGCTACCTTCTTTTTAGTGTTGCACTACTAAATTAGGGACGGCTAGCGCACTTAGCTCTCGAGTAGCTTTGCGCAAAATTAAAAAAAAACAAAAACAAAACAAAACAAACCTATTCTGATTAAATTTTGCAAAGGAACTTCTTCTTGTAGCACTATGTTGTGTTGAGAAAATACAATAATATGTCGATGAGGAAGACAAAAAGGAAAGATAGTCTGATAAGAGATTATTTTAGGCTTTCTATTTTGTAAATCAAATATATCTAATAATGTAAAGTTCTGTGATAAATCTATTGGTGAAACTCAAGAGCTTCTTATGACATTTAGATTCTCGTTTGTTTATTTTTTTTGTCTTCAGAAAGGACGATTGAAGTCATGTATGTAAGAAACCATTAGTTGCAATGTTTTGTGCAACTAACGACAAAGTAAAGCCCAAAGATGCGATGTTGAAGTTGAAATGAAAGTTAGGCTAAATTAGCTTTGGAGAATTCTAGTAGAAAAGGTAACACTTGGTAAAACTCATCAGCTTAAGACACCGCTTTCATAAGAAGCCACAGAATGGCTGCACATGGAATAAATTTGCTATTTTCGGTGCATAGTATTAGACGTATTGCTCAACAGTCCCGTTTAACACAAAAGCAACGGAAAAAATGTGATTGGAAAGGCACCTTTTGAGCCGCAAATATCTTTGTTTAGATTATCAGGAAACTGTTTTGGGATATCACTTAATAATATTTCATCCAGACAGTACAGACAGACAGCAACACTCGTGTTGACTGTCGGTCATTAGAAGGAAATGATGGACATTTACCTCTAATGTATGAAACATCTGGCAACTCAATACAGTTACTCCGACACTAACGGAATGTTGAAAATTTATGTAAATATTTTTTTTCTCTCGTCCATTTTCTTTTATATCAGACTGGTGAAGAATCACGGTATAAAATCATACATATATTAAAATAAATGAAGATATATCTTGTATGTTTAATAGACAAATAACAAACATAGGCGAAGTTGCCACGGTGACACTGAGTACATGCCCCCACCAATGTTCTTCCACCTCTTCGAAAATATAAGCTACTATATTAAAATTTGTTACACAAGTGGATTGAGTAAAATGAGTAATTTGGAAAGGCCAACACGGAGAAGTTAACTTATAAATATAAAACAAAACGATGAGGCAATGGAACATGCTTCAAATGCTTTAGATGTGTTTGTGAATGCGATGGTTTAATGGTAGAGACTGATCTAAGCTGTGAATTTAAGTCGGCTTAGGGAAGAACTTATTAGAAGATATCCCAATCGATTTTACATATCAATTGAATTCAAAGTTACTAAACTGATCACTGCATTGACACCAAAATATAAAAAGGGCAAAATTTTGTCGTTATCTTCCAAAAGATAAATTAGAATAGTATGTAAAAAAAAATCATTATTTGCTATATCTTGTGAAGCTAAAGGTACAATAAAAACCAAAGATGTAGTGTTGAAGTTGAAGCATATGCATTACAAAACTATTTCTCTAGCAATTCATAAAGTATCATTGCTATTTCAGCAATTAAGAGTAAATATAAATTGGATGTTAAGATGCATAGTGTTGTAACCACCATATAGATTCAATCATGTTGAATTTTCATTATTATTATTACTATTGTTTTCGAAGAAGTGCCGAGCTTCATTCATCGAAATTATCAAAATAACCCAAAATCAGCGGTTTTCGGAATGACTCCTGTCGACCTTCCTAGACTTACTAATCAAACATACTGTGTCGGCTCGTGTGGCAGTTCTTAAAAATATAATTAAGACAGAGAAATAATATGCAGAACTTAAATATGTAAGTTGTAAAGATTATTTCTGGTTCGAGTTAAGTTGTCAGTTATTTTTTATAAATCAAAATCCAAAATTCTGATCTTCCAGATTCAAAGTGCTTCCACTACCTATCATAGAAATGCACAGATTGTCAAAGGATGAAAAAAAAATGTTTTTCTAACAAATATACATAAAAACATTGGAAGTAATAGGATGATCGTACAGTGACGTTTCACCAAATAAATTCAGTATTATCAGTTTTATGTTTTTCTAGTTTTCCCAGTGCCCAGTGTTGAGTTACAGACCGTTAATATTTGCCCGAATAAAAATTGAAATACAGAAAAGCAAGAAACAATAAAAAGGTAAAGATATAAGTATAGTAAGAATGAAAAAAATAAGATCATAAGAGTAATTTGACATTCATGAGAGGTTGTTTGTTTGTTTGTTTGAATTTTCGCGCAAGGCTACACGAGGGCTATCTGCGCTAGCCATTCCTAATTTAGCAGTGTAAGACTAAAGGAAAGGCAGCTAGTCATCACCACCCACCGCCAAATTTTGGGCTACTCTTTGGGGAAATAGTGGGATTGACCGTCACGTTATAATGCCCCCACAGCTGAAAGGCGAGCATGTTTGTTGAGACAGGAATACATACCCGCGACTCTCAGAGGCCGAGATGAACGCCTTAACCTACCGGGCCACGTGAGAGACAGGCGACTAACGATAAACAAGGATCAAAAGATATATCTGATAGTTTGTAAGGGTAATTTTCTCTGTATCTGTTTTTACTTTCTGAAGTTCATGTTATCTATATTTTACCTAACCGTTTCAGTAAACATTTTGTTCTTTGGTAGTTTATACTGTTGGCTCTTCAAGCTTCATATCATTTACCTTTGGGTTGATCTCAATTTTGTATAACTTCCGGACATTACTCATTCTCATATTACTTATATACATTTCATCAAAGGTATGTTGATACTACATTTTTTACAAGTGTCACACTGATAATCAAATTTATGCATCTGTAGATTTAGTGTGTAGAAAATAGACAAAAAAGGACAAATATAAATGCAAAATACTTCAAAACAATTTATCATATATGAAACGTATTATATGTGGGCCTAAGTGTCAGTGTTGTCATAAGTGTTGTCTACGATATGTGTATCGCTTTATAGTTCTGCCAAATGTAGCTAAATTAGGACTAAAGTAACACATTTAGAAACAAAGTATTGAAATAAAAATGTCACAACTGAACCAGGGAAAGAATCCAATTTACTAGAGTGTCTTCATGTAGTACCGTGCCATCTGTTCAAATTAGAGATAGGCTTCTACGGATTTTCCTCGTGCCAATCCTTACTATGTGACAAGAGATGAGAACAAAGCACGAAGACAGAGAAAAGATAAAAAAGAGAAAACAAATGCGACAGCAGGGTTTAAATCACAATTTTGTCCTTAATCTTAGAAAGCGGACAGAGAAAAACAAAAACAATTCCTCCAGTAGTCAAAGCAGATAGCAAATGCTAGGCAAGACTGGCAAGCCACAAAAGAACTGAGCCTCTCCCGGTCCCATTAAGCTAGATAAAACTCCAGGAAATGAAAACAAACCTCAAATCCCTAGCTGAAAGCTGCTGAAACTCGGTATTTCTCCTGAATTGAGCTGACATGAAAGATTGAAGTAAAAATAAAGATTTACTGAAAGAATCGTGTTGGTTGCCTAGGCGACCGCACAAAGCAGCCATTGAAAGACGGACCCTGAATCCATGAATGCTACCGCTGATTAACATGGACTCATTCTGTGAGTAATCAGGGTAGGAGAGGAGAGGGGATAGGTGTTTATCACTACTGTAACCACTTATGGGCAGCGGAAATAAATTGTAATCGTCTTTGCCACGTTTCTGGGGGATTACTAATAAAAATAAGGGAATTTAAAAGCTCTCAGCTCTTAGGTAGTAAGTGCGTTACGTACGGTGGTTGTCTGAACAATTCTGACCCAGGAAAAAGTAAAAGCTGTGATTGTTTATAGATGTATAGACATGATAACAAGCACTAACCACTACTGTATTTAACACGTGTAACAAAAATGTATTTAACGTATGCAAGAAAATAAGTATATATTTAAAAAGAAAATGTAAAATTTCCCAAATGTTAGAATACGATTGAAAAAAATCGAATTTGTTGAAACTCGTAATATTCAGTTTTTTATTATTTTTTAAGCAAAGTAAATTAGCAGCATGGAAGGAAGTAAAATTCAGCTGAGTTACTAAAACAGGCACTTTAAAATACTATATTTACTTATAATGATTAGAAAGGTATTGATTTACCAGTTGGGTACCTTCATAATTAGCAATATTTCGGACGCAATTCAAATAATATCTGATGAGGTTCAGTCAACTTACGAGATTTAAGCTTCTGCTAAATCTACATAATATGCTAATATTGGAAAATGATACCATGGAAGAAGTAGTGAAAGTAAGAGGAAAAAAAAGAGACAGAACATATTCAAGAAATTATTTGTTTATTACATTTATTGCTTCACGTTTTTCTCAAATTATTGTGAATAAAATGTGCAGATGTGTCACCGATACGTTGACAAGCGAAAGGTTTAAAGAGATTGCGAGAAATTATTCTGTTAAGAGTTTTGTGGAAAACCTGAATGAAGTAAAAAAAAAATTGAAACATATTTCATTTACTTTATATTTTACTTAATCTGCAATAGACTATTGGACGTTTGCGTTACTTTCATTGATTAACTGTTTTCACTACTTCACTGAGTGAAAGGTAGTTAATCTTCGAGTACCCTTGCATTATTCCTGTTGACAAGCTGAACAACTTTTTTAACTACTACTTCACTGAGTGAAAGGTAGTTGATTTGTGAGTACCCTTGTGTTACTTTCTTTGACAAGCGAATTAACTTTCTTCAGTACTTCATTGAGTGAGTATTACACATCATCGGAGTGGTTAGTTCATTTGTAAAAAATCATATATTTACTGTTTTTTCGTTAATGGCTTACCACTACTGACATTTCTTTCTACGAAAAGTAAAAAAAGTTTCTTTCTTCTATTATTTCTTTTTAATCCTCAGTATTTTAAAATATTTGTGATGTAACCCTCAGTAGGTGATTGAATTCAATATGACGATTTTATCTGCTAATCACCACAATGCAATTAAATTGTAACGAGAATGTCAGTGTTTTTAAACTTCCCAGCCACAGGTGAAGGGTAAGGTGATTAGATAAGCACATTATAACTATAATTCGTGAGTAACACTCATTAGTGTTATTTCTGACTTTGTGATCAATGCGTCTAGATATTTTGAGAGCAGCCAGCCTCTCTTGGTTACGCCTATGCTACTGCTTATATTGTAATTTGTATTTTTATCACATTAATTAAAATTAAAAATCTGAAGTTGATTCAAATTGTTAATAAAATGGACATTTAAACATCAAATCAAATGTAATAATGTTTATAAAAACCAGGTTTGGTACTCGTGGTGGGCAGAGCACAAATAGCTCATCGAGTAGTTTTGTACTTAAATTTAAAAAAATAAAACTGATATTCTTCACGTATCTACTGACACTTCTTCTCTGGTACATGTGGTTGAAACAATTAAAGCATAATAAATGAAATTAATTAAACACATTTAACTTTGTGTAATAATGTGGATTGAGATGTATTAATTGAAACAATAATAGTAGTATGGAAAGAGAATCACTATATTACGTGTCAAGATGCACCGAAACATACCTGGGATTCTTAATGAGGTATAACTGTGTAACACAGTGGTTCCCAAACTGGGAGTAATTTAACAATTTATCGGGGGTAATGGAGGGGTGACAGAGAAAAAGTTAAAATTCTGAAAATCAAGAAAACATTGAGGTAGCTGGTATTAGGATTAATGTTACCTTAGTCCTAGTTCGTAAAGTTGTAAATTAAACCTATTTTAAGTATGTAATAAAGTTAAACCAAATAACAATAAACATCAAAAACTAATATACAGTAGTGGAAAAGAAAAAAATATGTATCTAAGTGTGTGGTAACCTAAAAGTATTTTGACAAGTATGCTTCAGAACACAAGTTACTCAGTAACCCTGATGACTCATTGACGTGTCCAGTACGTGTCACTCACTGCCTGAGGTTGCCTCTATTTCACACTGTCAGTTTCTATGTAAGCATTAGACGAGGTACTCAAAACTGGTATGTATGTGTACTGCCCTGTGCAGTATAGTTAGAATTTACCTACTATTACATCATTCCTATGCTGAATAAGCTCTTTTAATGCTATCTAAAAATAAATAATAAGTTCACATTGTTCACACTTTTTATACAGTTTTTCTTTTTCTTTTTCTGCAGATTAAATAATAAAATGTCTAAAAAGCGCACCTAATCTGATGCCTTTCTTCGCTATGGCTTTGGGAATTTACCTTCTGGTGGAGAGGATCGGCCACAATGTGTAGTATGTCACAAAGTGTTGACATATGAAAGCCTCAAACCATCAAAACTCTCAGCTCACCTCCAGAAGTGCCAGTTGATCTGGAATTCAAGCCCAAAAGCTTCAAGCTGCGGTCGAAGCATCTAACTTTGTTGCACATAAAGTTGCCGAACAATAAAAATGCCACACCATTGCAAAGAATCTGATTATGCCTTGTGCATACGAGATGGTAAGCAAGGTATGTGGGGAGGATCAAGCGAAGAAACTGAGTGTCATATCTTTATCAAACAACACAATCCGCCGACGAGTCGATGACGTGGCATCAGATATTCTGTCCTAAGTTACAACAGAGATCAAGGAAAGCTCATACAGCAAATTCTCCTTGCAATTTGATGAATCGTGTGACGTAGCCAGTTGTGCTGTTCTCCTTGGGTTCGTTCGTTACATCCACCAGGACAAGATCAAAGAAGAGTTCCTATTATGCAAAGATCTGCTGACAACCACGAAGGGAGAACATATCTTCAATATCATCAACAGTTTCTTTACCACGAATGAATTGGATTGGAACACCGTTCAACAGGTAAAGTCTAGATTACAATAAATACAATGAATTACATGGCATATAGTCATATAGATTTATTTATTGTACAAGTAGCTGCAGTGTAGCTAATATTTTATACATAATTAACAAAAAAGTATCGTGCCTGTCGTACTGAAATACTAAAGTACCAAAATAAATTAAAGTAAATTAAAACTATATAATTATAACGCAAAAGATAAGTAAGAATGTCTAACTGACGCAATCTATAATAGTTTTTCTTTTTTAATCTGGGTCTCCGTCGATGATGGGTCGTAATCGTGGATTACGGGGCCTCATACAAGCTGTGAATCCAGAAATTTCTGTGGATCAATGCATCATTCATCGGTACTCTCTTGGATCAAAAAGCCTGCCTGGTAATCTGAAATTAGTGATTGAAGATGAGTTGAAAATCGTCAATTTCATCAAGTCCAGGGATGTAAATTCGCGCATATTCAGGGAGCTGTGCAAGGAAATGGGAGAGCAGTATCAAGTTTTGCTCTACCACACCGATGTTCTCTGATTGTCACGAGACAAGGTTGTACGTCGAGTCATTGAGCTCCGAACGGCTCTTCAGGAATTTCTGAAACAAGAAGAATTTCCTTTTGCTACCAAGTTCACTGATAAGGAGTGGCTTGCTCGACTTTGTTACTTGGCTGATATAATTGCGGAGCCGAACAGTGATAATCTGCAACTCCAGGGCCAAAACACGACTGTTATTGATGCCTATTACACTGTGACTGCATTTCTGGGAAAACTGAGACTCTGGATTCGACGCTTGGAGAAAGGAGTGATCCCTGAGTTTCCCACCGTAGACCAGTTTGTTGAGGAGAATAGTTATGATACTGGATGACTTTTACAGACCATCAACAAAGAGATGAGCGACCATTTGAAGGGGCTTGAAACAAGCATGCAGCACTACTTTCCAGAGAGTGACCTAAAAACAGCCAGTCTTCAGTGGATCATTCATCCCTTTTCTGTACCTGATGAGGCCATTCATGATGATGATTTCCCTGCAAAGGAGGAGTGGATCACAATGCGAGCAAATGAAGCCTTGAAAGTCAAATTCCAAAACCAAAATGCAGATTCCTTTGGGATTTCACAATTAGCTGACTCGCCAACTCTGTTCAAGAGAGCCTTGCAGTTGCTAGTATCATTCTCAACAACGTATCTGTGCGAGAAGGGGTTCTCAACCTTGCTGGGGATGAAAACAAAAAGGAGGACTCGCTTGAATGTTACAAACGATGCCAGTCTGGCACTTTCAACAACAAAACCAAGAATTCCTAAACTAGCTTCAAGTATGCAACTCCATCCATCCCCCTGATGTTCTTGACATCTTTGGCAATATTCATTAGAAATGCACAATGATCAAATGCAATAATTAAAAGTGTAATTCAGTGTAAATAAATTGTATAAATAAATTTTAAATAAATAAAGTGTAATAAATAAAGAGCAATATATCTCTAGTTTAATTTAGCCAAATATATCAATGTTGAAAACATTTTGTGAAAGGGGTAACATGCTTAATGTGGCATGTTAAATTGGGTAACAAGCTGAAAAAGTTTGGGAACCACTGGTGTAACAGTTCACAAAACTAGCAAATGTATATATAAGTTGCGTTATCTATGGCACCAAAAAACAGCAACAAGAAGAAATATACAAATAACATTTAGAAAAGTTCCATATGGAAAAGTAGGAAGCATAATGTTTTTGAAATGTTAAGCATTGCATAAAATGTTTTAGTAGCATTACTATTCGTGAAAATAAAAAGCAGCTACGGCCTTTTATATAGTGCACTATCTTATCACTAAATCTTTTACATAAACGGCCATACAGTCATCTTCATCTTAACGTTACAGAGTACCATTAAGCAATCGAAAACAAAATCAGCTTTGTATCAGGGAAAGGAATAATATTAGTTGACATTTTCCAGTGTTGATACTAGTTAACATTTTGCTGAACCTATGCACTAGCAAGCACGTTTATTTTAAGCTGGTTTAAGAGCCACTTTGTGTAAATCGCTTTATTTTTTGCTTCTTAAAAATTTCACATCGGTCATCTGACGTCAACTAACACAGTGATAAAAAATTGCATCAGTCATAACAATGATCTCAACTTTAATTCTAGAAAACTGCCGGCACTGCAAGGCCAAGTGTGTTAAGACGTTCGACTCGTAATTCGAGGGTCACGGATTCGAATTCCGGTTGCGCCAAACATGCTCGCCATTTCAGCCGTGGGGGCGTTATACTGTGATGGTCAATCCCACTATTCGTTAGTGAAAGAGCAGCCCAAGAGTTTGCGGTGGGTGGTAATGACTAGCTGCCTTCCCTCTAGTCTTAAACTCCTAAATTAGGGACGGCTAACGCAGATAGCTCTCATGTAGATTTGCACGAAATTCTGAAACAAACTAAACCTACTTAATTAAAATACTTGAACTATATTTTGGTCATGTATTTATAAATATCCTGACTGAGGCCTAGAAATTTTGACTTATTGTGATATATTATACTGTAATAACACTCCTGAAAACCTAAGAAACATGACACAATAAAACAAGAGACAATTCACATCAATTTAACTACACAGGTATGATTCACACAGTTACGTAAATAAACTTGCGATAAGCTATTGTTTGTAAAAGTAACTAAATTTTACACTCGAGCTATATTTCAATTAAAATAGTTGTGTATATCTAATTTCCGTAATTAAAGACTCTTTAATGGATTATCAAATGTTGAGAAAGATAATACCATGAATATACATTTAGTGTTTTGTGTTGCTGTATAAAGCTGAATAATTGATAAATTCGTTTTGACTAGCTGTCAAGGTGAGTGACTCACAAAGTATGTTCTTCATTCATTAGTTTAGACTTAAAGTACAGTAAAAATTCAATTTATTTAGGTTTCAAAGCATATTAAAAAGTGGTAGACACATACAGTAAATACGTTGGGATGAAGATAATGTAAAAGTATATATTTCTTTTTCTCTTGTAAACCGTGTCATTTCTTTTTAGAAATAATAAAAACAACAAAACCGAGATAGTTTTCAATAGCTTTTTTATTAATAACAAAAACTATTTACAAATTTTTGTTTAATCTTTCACGGTGGGACTCGTTATGATTGGCAGCTACATATATATCGCAAAAATTATGCAATATTTATTTTTATCTTCAAATAAATCTCTTTTGGTTAGAAATTCTGTTCATTTTATCTGGGAAAATCTGTTGATTTTTTGATGCTTTGGAGAACTTATAAATTTAAACGTTTTAACTCGTGAATGTATTTTATGCGAATATTTGAAAATTTAAAAACGATATGGAAATAGAATTTTTGATTTATTAGCAATTATCCAATCTAATTTACGTTTGATTGATTAAAAAGTGTACTCCTACTAATAAAGTAAAATTATAATCTGCTGTTGTGAATTCATATAAAACATGAACAGTTTATATTAAAACAGTTTCAATATTATGTATAATGTAACTATACTCTGTATTTCACATGTACGGTTAGCGTAGATAGCCCTCGAGTAGCTTTGCGCGAAATTGATGGGATTGGCCGTCATATTATTACGCTTCTATGGCCAAAACTGATAGCATGTCTGGTGTGACGTGGATTCGACTCTACAACGCTCAAGTTACGAGTTGGGTGCCTTAATCACCTCACCAAACCGAGCCTTTTTCAAGTAGTAGTTTTATTTATAAAAATGATACATTGATTGAGATAAATATTTAAAAAAATTCAGGACAGAAAATTGTATGTTATATGACATAACAATCACAGGAGTGAAATTGAAGAACTAATAAATTATGAATCTTAATAAGTGTTTTAACAAAGAGCGACGGATAATTGTAAAAGTAGTAAAGGTCAGTTATTACCTATGTTATGATATTTTCCTCCTTCAATATTAATGGATTTATTTATAAATTAAGATAGTGTGTATGCTACTAACTAATGAGTCTAGACGCCTTAAAACTGATATCTAAAAAGCTATGAACATAACAAAAATGTATTTGATATTATTACAATATTTTTGTACTTGTTGGAAGCTTGGGAATGTGTTTGTCAATGACAAACAACTGAAACATGCAATAAGAAATGAACTAACTATTCCTGGTTAATCTAGATAAGAGGTCAGGCAGGGTCAAGTGGTTAGAAAGCTCAACTCTTAATCTGAGTATTACGGGATCCAATCCCCGTCACACCAACATTCTCACTCTTTCAGCCATGGAAGCATTATAACGTAACGGAAAATCCCACTATTTGTTGGTAAAAGAAAAGCTGAAGAGTTGGCGATGGTTATAAATGAATAGCCGTCTTCTTTCTACTTTTAAACTTTTTAAATTAGGGACATCTGGAGCGGATACTTCTTTTCTAGCTTTGCGCAAAATTTAAGAACAAAATCGATACAAATAATTTGGATTTGAGTCATAAACATGGTAGGCACTGATTCTATACTTAGTTTAGTCGAGATAAGAAAGGGGGATATTTTGATCCATGAAGACTGCCTACACGTTATCTCGGTACAAAATATTCATCAAGAAGTGTAGATGCAATTAAATAAAAATACTGCAACGACTTTATCGTTTCTATATGAATAGTACTGTATGCATATTAAATTCTTATGGCAACTTAGGTCTCACAAAAATATTACTAACATATTTGTTCATGATTTTGTTGCAAAACATTGTGATGTAAATATGTTCTCAACAATGAGGTACATCAGAATAAAAAATATTTATTGAAGAAAATAATACCACCAAAAACAAAATATTTTGTCACGAAGTCTTTATTGTTTGCTAAGCTTATACAATACTTAAAATTGTAGCCAATAAAAACACAAATATCCATTTTACTGGTAACATTTTAAAAAATGTAATTAATTACCGAAGTGAAAAACTATAATGTTGATAACATCTGTTAAAACTATATCTTCTCAAATCATCGATTTCCCAACTCTAGTAACTCTTCCTTTGGTGAGCTATATTATGATGTCATAAATTTCCTAACACGACCTCTGGTTTCACTTCATAGAATCATAAATAACTTAAAAGAGCTAACATGTTTGGTAGGACAAAGATTCAAAATAGCATTACTCATATCTTCAACTAAGCAAAGTTTAACTATGACGCTAACCAGTAGGGCACATTAGGTCATTTCTTAAGAAAACTTCACAAATCTAAAAACTTAAATAACTTATTTATATGTTTAAAAGCCTACTATAAGACACATACTAATGAACGACAAAACTATTAAGTTAGGTTTTTCGTCCAAAGCTGCGTGAAGGTTATATGTGATAAGTGTCCCTAATGTTGAGTTGATGAACTAGAAAGAAAGTAACACCAACCATCAGTTCTTGCTATACACTAATCGAATTATGAGACAATACAGCTACTTTTATAAAAGAGCACTTTAACAGTTAGTCCATTCCTGGTCTAAAATTTAGACAGGAAATGGAATAATGTTAATCTGACTTCTGGTTACTATGGATGGTTTTATTTGATCTACTGAATCTTTTTTTGTCTTCCTTGTAATAGAAGCAGCAGACCATTACGTCATTTATCGATAGTAAAGTGCAAGTAAGCGTTGTGTGGACACAGTTGCTGAGAATCGTTGATTTGTTCCTCAGGTTATTATGTCTACGAATGAAAATTACCTTGGGATTCTTGTGATAAACTACATCTTGTTATTTTAATTGTGTTTTTTTTGTGAAATTCAGCAACGTGTTCATGTCAACAGCTACACATTGCTTTCAAAAGTTCTACGGTACGTAAAAATTAAACACGAACATACAACGAGGAAAGTTTAGGTTCCTTTCTGTTTAAAAATATCTTGATCTTTCTACATCTGGTTTATAAGTTCGATTTAAATAAAAAAAAAGAAAGAAAATGACTGATGACACTGAATTATTTACGATTTGCCCTGTTGAGCTGAAAGCTTGTTACAGGATATTCGAAATTAATGTCAAGTTTTTCTTATAAACATTTTATTGCTACAACTTGTTTAGCAGTTGAGACGCTCGCTGTGATGTTTGTATATCAGTGTTAGTTTTGTGTTTAACTGCAACGTACATAATTTGTATAAACCTCAGACCTGCCCCTCCAAGCCATCACTGGCGTGTTGGTGACTAAAATCAGTGATATGTCAGTGTTTCTCTGATAATTTATGAACGTCTTTGTAAGTTTCTGTGTAAAACACTATTAGGTTAATCACTAATTCATTTCGAGAAATGTTACGTTTATTTCTATCTTTCGGGTTCAACTTGAGCAGATGGTAGCTAAGTTAGAAAAGAATGTAGAGTTTTTAATATTATAAGATTTTCTTTAAGAATATTATTTTGTGTTCCTGATAACGTTTTGCATTCCATGCTATACACTTAGATCAAAATATCTGTAATTTTTATCACGACGCAACATATTAAGTATGATACAAACGTGTACATTTCACCTTCAAAAACTCAAAAAAATAATTCTCATATCCAGAATATTCAAGGATCTCTGTCATTTACCTAGTGTGATGAGGAATCTTAACCTTAATGTGTTCATTATATACGAAACTGTTTACAATTTACCAAGTTACTAGCCCCAAACTGGGAAAATACCATATCTCTCTATTATAAAGAATGCTTTAAAATAATTCGGGATTCGGATTTTGCTTGAGATAAACCTCAGGGAGAACTTTCTCGTACTGACTTTCCATTTTCCTTAAAATGTTCATATATATATAAAGGTCTATTAAATTTCTAAATACACTCATGGAAACACAAACAGAACAGACAGAGAAATTAAAAAATACAAGAAATCAATGTTCTTACTAGCGCATTCAGTTACCCTTGAAACAAGAAACTGTTTTGTTACTTTTCACCGTCAAATGATCGAATAAAATACATGTGTTAATAATATCTTATTTTATAGATTGTTTCCGACTTTAACACAACTTAACTTTGCCATATTTATTCAAGCTGCTTTCATGGACAGTTATTATTTTCAGGTATAGTAAAAAAATGAGGGGCAATATACAACCAGAAAAAAACAGAAACACATTTATATGTATGTTTCTCTTTCTCTTTTTCAGGAAAATCGGGTTTGTTTTATTTCTTTTTCATTTCACGTAAAGCCGTCTCTTATTTGGCAGTATAGGAGTTGAAATAAGGCAGCAAGTCATCACTACTCAATGTCATCTATAAGCAACACTTCTATCAACAAAAAGGGGGATTAACCGTCATGATAAAACGCCCTCACGGCTAAAATGACGAACATATTTGGTGTGACGGATATTCGAAACCGCGACCCTGATCTAGCCACTTGGTCATGCCGGGTCAATAAACAAAGATACGGAAATAACAATAAGCATTATTGTTAATAATTCATCTACTAGCATATATATACCCTATTTTATGGTGTGGAAATTTAAAACTTGCTTTCCTCCAGTTTTACTTACGAGATAATTGAGTTTGTGGAATCTGTACACAGATGAACTAGCCAGGATTTATTACACGTTTTGTCAACTTATATTCTTTCTTCAGTTAACTTTGCTACAATGCAAACCAGGTAACCCGTTTCTTTTATGAATCCATAAATATTTTAATTTGTAAATGCTCCCTTACCCAAAATTTTATCCAAAAACGTATTTTATTAAATATTCATTAGTATCGTGTTTTTTTAGAACCTGGCGTATTATTTGCATAAAATAAATTAGAAGCCTACACTAACTCCATGTCTTCTTTAAATAAGTAGGATTATAGAAAATGTGTTTTATGTTTAATTTACGCACGTGTCTGATGTGTTAAATGTCATAGCTCGTGAATCAAAATATACTGTTTTCAAAGACACGGTTTATTTACAACATTATTTATGTAATTTGCCTTATGTTACGTTTTTTTATGTTTTATGTTTTTCGTAGACTAAACGCAACAGAAAAACACAGATAACAGCTTGTATAATTTATTACACTAAACTAAATATATATATGTAACAGATATAACATAAATTACATAACAACAATGACAGATATTAAGTTACAACATTCAAAATTAATTACGATACAAAATGGTACTAGTTTCAACCTTCAATGTTAATTACGATACAAAATGTTACTGGCCTGTGTCAAATATAATGATCTAGAATGAAAGTCCAAAAGTTCAGATCAGAAATCCGAAATTCTAGTCTAGAAGGTGAATTTGGTCCCACGAAGAAATTTCGAAGTTTGAATGGAGAATGACGAAGTTCTTTTTTACGGTGCTTCTTGATGAACGTCTCAAACTTGCCGACTCTCAGCACAACCAGTAATTCAGATGAATCGTAGAGATTGACGAAATAAAATCACAGCTTCTGTAGATCTAACTTCAGTCACAAATCACAGCAAACACTCAAATGAATAAAACTAATGTCTGACTCTTTTCTCCTTTCTTCTCGCGTCACCGTCTTTTATACCAGTAGGCCTACTTCTCGAACAATCGCGTAATTTCTACAGAACTCCAGAGCAATCCGCGCATGTCCGTTCTTGCATGAGACTTCTCGTCTAGACACTAGGCTGCCAGCATTTCATTTAAATACATATGATTGGTCTACCTAATTCTAGAAAATTCTAAATGTTATTTTAAATGAACGACAACATATTTTATTAGTTTAAACCTTGAAACAATAATATAAATATGGAAATATAAATAATAGAAATGAAAATTTAAACACAACACGACATGTTGTCGCTTACAAAACATTTACACGACATTTACATAACACTTATTAAAATATTCATACGCTATATCAGTCTAGTTTTTTCGTAGGGAAAGGTTTTAGATTTTTTTCATTTTGGACATATTATTGAGCAATCAGAAAAAAAAGACTTGTATGACATATCCATTTTCTTAACGATGGTCTTCTTTAAGTGACTCAATAGAAAGGCTGTGGGCTCAAAACAATAAAAATCGGGTTTCAACACTCGCGGTAATTAGATCACAAATTGTGTATCGTAAATATTTTTTTCTTACAAGCAAATAAATGCTCAAACATAAGTGTAAAACAACACTTTTAAGTTTTTCTAATCTTTTTCAACCCATTTATGCTCTTTAAAATTACTGTTCCCCTTTTAACTTTCATACATACTATTTACAAAAAATGAGTCTTCACAATCACCACAAAAATGGCATTAATGGTCTTAACTTCCTGAAATGTTTTATATATAATTTTCTCTTGCAGTTTTGTTTTTACTTACTTCATCTCTCTTGCCATTTAGTTGCTTTTCTTTGATCTGAAATACTTGTTTTGTTTTTAAAAATACTCAATTTTATCTGTCATTATATATTTAAAATTAATCTTTGTAAGTGTTATATAAAGGATATACTTAAATACAAACATACATGTATACATTATGTGTAAAGATCATAAAAAGGATAATATTTTATGAGTATCACGAATCATTAGTATTAGTAATATTGTTATTCTTATCCTTCAGAGGCCCAGCATGGCCACATGGTTAAGGTACTCGACTCATAATCCGAAGGTCGCAGATTCAAAGCCCCGTCACATCAAACATGCCCATCCTTGCAGCCGTGGGGGCGTTAGAATGTTGCGATCAATCCAACTATTCGCTGGTAAAAGAGTAGCTCAAGAGTTGGCGGTGGGTGGTGGTGACAAACAATCAGAACACTTTGTTAGTCTTTCGGCGAGACTCCTTAAATATGGCTTTGAGACATTGAATTTACCAGTGTAACTTATCTCAATTAAATGTTTTAGAATTGTATCATTTGCTTTCATATCTTGCTCTTTCTTTCGTGCTCTTGAAGTTATAAAAAAGAGTGGACATGGTGTGAAATAGCCAATATCAAAGTCAGTAAATAAAAGATATGAAATTAAGTAACTGAAAGATTCATCTCAAAATATAAAATAAGTAGTTATCAAAACAGCTCTGAAAACGTTCTACTGTTAAAACACTACATGAATCTCGAATATGTGCTAAACTTTTGTTAAAATAAATATTATTTTTCAATTTTTTTGTGTTTTATTTAATACTTTTACATCAAGAATTTAACTCTTTTTCTTTGCATTTACAAGCAAAGTAACAGTTATTGAAGATTTTCGTTTCTCATTAGAACGGAAGACACGAATGCTGGTTAATGCTTAAACAAAATTAAAAGACGAAAGCTTATTTCACTGCCGAGCTTTATCCCAAAAGTCCCTCAGTGGTAAAACTGTATGCCTGCGGACTCACAACGCAAAAAACCTGGTTTAGATACCTATAGTTGGCTGAGCACAGAAAACGCAATGTTTAGCTTTGAACTTAATTCCAAACAAAGTAACATTACTGCAATATATTTTCTATAACTTCACATAAATATAAACGTACGTGTCGTAATGCAATTCAAAAACGAACGCACTGAAAAGCAAAGTTAAAAAGATACTTCTTTGTTGTTATTCGAAACAATTGATTTTTAATAAATCAGTTCATATCTAGTGATTCTAAATCAACTAAAGAAAAAGGTATGTCATGATACATTAACTTATATTTGGGTCTGACGTCTAGAAGCCTCTGCCATAAAAAGAAGACCTGTGAAAAAGGGCACGAAATATAAGATATCTTTAACTTCACATCAAACCAACCAGCGAAGTGGATTGAATTTACTTATCGAAGAATAGTGGGATTTATCCTTATTTGAATTTTCTACAGCTGAAAATCTGAGCATGTTGATTGATGTATATTCAAACTACGTCGCGCAGATTGCGAGTCAAGCGCCCTGTTCATCAGGCCATGTCAAAAACCGATTGGTTTCTTTGGTTTTCGTTGCTGTTTAATTTATTAAAGCTAGTCACTACCTTAGACTAACACCTTCACATGTCTCTATTTTTACGCAATCTCCTGCATATCATTTCAAAGTTTAGCAGTTAATTAGATATATATATATTTAACTGAACACCTTCAACCATTAAAAGTAGTCATGAAAGTAAATTATATTATAAACAGATCCCTCTAAATGTGTGGTTGAGTATAAAAATTGCATTGGTGAAACACATTTTTAAAACTAGAAAAGTCTTATGGTAGAACTTCTGATTTCGGAGCTAGTCAACTGGGCTTTAATCCTTGCGATATGTCAAAGTATTTCTATACTTTTTGTCTTGAGTGCGTTATACGTGTGACAGTAAGTCTTTTGGCGTGAAAGATAGATAACATGGTGCTTTTGATTGATTATCTTCCATCTGTCTAATACTTAAAAGTTAAGTTCGGTGGCATATGACTTAATAGCTTTTCTATCAGAATGAAGTACGAATAGGAATAGAAAACAAAACGAAAGAAAAGACTTTATTTTATTTGACCAATATTTTAATTTATACACAAATTTCTATTGCAATGTGTTTGTGTGAACAGATTACGTTATACTTTCTCAAGAAATGATTTTTTTAGGATCATACTATTTATATTTACAATAAAGCTGTTTAATTTATATGGTGCAGTCCCAAATTTTGAACTAGTGACCAGAGGAAAAGCAGCTTGTAATTACGCTTTCTCACTCACAGTAAGTAAATGTTAGTAGATGAACTGCCGCTGTTCGTATGCAACCACAATTTAAAGGTCTGGAAAAAGTATGCTTTATCTCACAAATTCGAACAGCTCACCAATAGAGATCTCTATTACAAGGCTCACCCGTGCCCTCTTCAGGAAAACATTGTTACTGTGTAGAGAAATGCTTGAGTTAAATAAACCATAAACTTTATGACACATCTGAAGTATTTTAAGAACATGTTGATTTAAACACAGAGTAACATTTTATGACGCAAATCACTAGCACCATAAAGAGCAATTCAAATATTCCAATTGAATTTTCCTTTGAAGTTTCTAGATTAAAAAATTTTGTGCTACCTTATGTCTGCGTCAACTGCACGCATAATATGATCATTGGAGAAAGTCAAAACTGTAAAATCACAGGTTAGTTGATTTGGGATCCACTTTTGAACGAATACGCGCATTATTAACGAGTAATGTTTCTAATATGTTACTTTTTGATATAACTTGCTGATTTTCATGCTAAAACACCTGTAAATGAAATCGAAATTCATTAATGTAGTTATTATCCGGTCACGTATAGTTACGGGAGTATTTAGAAAGTTGGGTAGATGAGAGGCAAAATGGAAAAAAAAAGCATATGATTGTTATAAATGGAGTTCAATCAAAGTGGATTAATGTTACAAGTGACGTACTTCGGAACTCAGACTTAAGATCTTTGATTTTTTATTTAAATCAATGTCGTAGTTAAAGGATTGGCCGATAAATAATTTAAATTTGCAGATGATATCAAGGTCTTAAGTATTGTTGGCTGTGAATAAGATGCTGATGCTTTACAAAATGATTTAGATCATTTATTGAGTTGAGGTAAATAAATGGCGAAATTGTTTTAATTATGATAAATGCACGAAAATGCATGCGGATTATTATATATTGTAATAAAAGCATAATTGGAATGGAAATAACCTTAACAGTGCCATTAAATGAAACATATGTTGGTTTAATGGTTGATCAGTTTGTAGCTATCATTTAGTGTGATGTTGATAGTAATAGAGCAAATAAGATTTTAGGTTAAAACTATTAAATACAAGAATAAAGAGATTATAATTTTATTGCAATGGTTATTGGTTAGGCCGCGTTTGAAGTATTGTGTTCAGTATTGGGTTACTAATCTTAAGAAAGACACTGAATTGCTGAAAAGGGTTCAGATAAGGGTTATTAAAATGGTGCCTGGGATAGAAGATATTTTCATACCAGTAGAGGTAGGAATATCTCAAATGGTTTTCTTTTGAAAAGAGAAGAGTTAGAAGAATCTGATTGTAGTGTTAGAGATTCTAAATGGAACTGATACTATTCATACATCATCGATTTTTCATACTTAGCATCAAGAGTAGTTTGACTAAGGAACACAAATATAGCTTTTGGCAGGGAAAGAGTTACTTCTCAGTTAAGAAAGTTTTGTGTTTCTAACAGGGTGGTTGACCTTTGAATGTTGTGCAGGCAGTATATATATAAGTGAGTTCAAGAGAAAGTCTGATAACTATATGAATGATACGTTGTGGCTTTAAGATTTTCTACTTTATTTTTTTAGTAATTTTAGTTATTTTGGAGGATGAGATAGTAAAGATGGACCAATTGGTCCCTTTTTCTCTAAAACGCTATATTACAATATTTAAAGTTATTTTTCAGGTGACTCTGTCAACTTATAGCTTGAATAAACTTTTATTACCAGAATAAGAACCGTACACAAGTTAGTTTGTAAAGTATTTCATGACAGTAAGACATCTTTACGCATTACGGCGCAGCATGGTCAAGTAATTAAGGCACTCGACTCGTAATCTGAGGGTCGCGGGTTTGAATCCCTACCACACCAAATATGAAAAAGAGTAACCTAAGGGTTGGTGGTAATGACTTGCTGCCTTTCCTCTAGTTTTACACTGCTAAATTAGGGACGTCTAGTGTAGATAGCCCTCGAGTAGCTTTGCGTGAAATTCAAAACGAACTTTACACATTATTTTACACAAACGTTTAAAGCAAAAATTATAATAATATTAAAATGAGCATGGTTAAAATACTTTATGTAACAATTGTAATTAATAGTGGTGTAAGAATATTGCAAAATTTTACAAATCCTATATGATTTTGCAAGCGAAATATGAAAGACACCATAAAGTAAAATTTGCTAAACAATAAAAAGACAACTGGTATTTGTAATTTTCTAACAACGACAATACAAGTCATTCTTAGAAAATATTGTTATTACTGATTAAATAATGTACCTAATGATCAGAGGTGGGATCCATAGTTTAAATGACCAGTTACTTAGACATGACTGAATACATTTTGTCAATTTGAAATGAATTACGTAGTTTAAAGGCTTTACAGTTTTGCGATCTTAAAGTATCTATTTTATATTTTTATTGGTGGGGAGAGCCAAATGGCAAATAAAAGTGCGCAAATCACCATGATTGTTAAAATTGGATACATGTGCAAAGTGTGGAAGCAATTGGAAACATGGGATATGTAGACAATGCAGACTGTTGTATAAAATATACTCACAGAAATATTTATTTATTTGGTCCGCAGAAGTTGTAAAGTAACTGGTGTTTGGAGACGCTTGTTTGTTTTTGAGTTTTGCACAAAGCTACACGAGGGATATCTGTGCTAGCCATCCCTAATTTAGTAGTGTAAGACTAGAGGTAAGGCAGCTAGTCATCACCACCCACCGCCAACTCTTGGGCTACTCTTTTACCAATGAATAGTGGGATTGACAGTCACATTATAACGTCCCCACGGCTGAAACGGCGAGCATGTTTGGCGCGACCGGGATTCGAACCCGCGACCCTCAGGTTACGAGTCGAGTACCTCAACCACCTGGCCATGCCGAGCCATGGAGATGTTATTACAAACAGATGTCAAGAATAAGACTATTAATGTAAGGTAGAACTGAATGTCAGATGCTAAGGGTGATTCATTCTGCTAATAGAAGGGTACAACATAGCTTGTCTAGAATAATAACGAGGATACGTCCACGAGATAAATAACACGTGAAGCTATGTTCAGTTTTTATAGTCGAATCGTGTTTCATTCTGTTGCCAAATAATATATATATGTGGAGAGAAAGATGTAATCACAATCATTCCTATGTTTGTACAGGAACTTTTTCTGCTTTGTTCGATAAAAATTGCCTACTAGTTGGAAAATTATCCTCTATAAAGTTAACCAAATCGGTGCAGAGTAGATCAACCTTTACAAGACAGAATAAAAATGTAGCAAGTTCTGAGAAATATATTTTATCCTCTTTTTAAATCCAGTGAAGTTTAACAGTAAATAGTGAGCCTTGTCGCACCCAAATCCAGGTTTAGATTCTATTGGTAAATACAGCATAGAAAGATCAAAGTGTAAATTTGTGCTTAACAGGAAACAAACTATTCGTAAATATTGGTCACTATAATTTAAGCTTTGGATTGAGCATCACCAAGTCTTAAGTAACACATTTCTAAACAAAATAAAATATTTTATTAGTTGAATTTTAATAAGTAAATAAAAACAAAATGTCAGTTTGTTGTGTTTGCATCCACAAACAAACTTACGGTCAAATCGTGAGAACTGTAAAATTGACATGATAAACTGCTATTAAGATAAAACACGATAGCAAAAAAATATATTGAACTAATAATTATATATTATTAAAATCTACATTTTATTATCAGAAATGATATTTGAATTATTTTTCTTTATATATCCATGAGGAACGCTTGGATGCAGAGTTACATGACTATATAGGCCCGACATGGCCAAGCGCGTAAGGCGCGCGACTCGTAATCCGAGGGTCGCGCTAAACATGCTTGCCCTCCCAGCCGTGGAGACGTTATAATATTACGGTCAATTCCACTTTTCGTTGGTAAAAGAGTAGCCCAAGAGTTGGCGGTGGGTGGTGATGACTAGCCTCCTTTCCTCTAGTCTTACACTGCTAAATTAGGGACGGCTAGCACAGATAGCCCTCGAGTAGCTTTATGCGAAATTCCAAAACAAACAATCAAAACAATACATGACTATAGAATAGTCTGAACTGCATGGGCGTAAAACGAACATGCGTAATTGTTTATTACATTCTCAGATTGGAAATATTCTCTTCTCAGTGTGAAATGATCTCTGAACCTTTAAATTTTAGCATTACTTATTAAACCATAAATTATTATTATATAGACGGATTCTTAGTCTTTAGTTCTCCCAACTATAAACAATGATTCTATACATTTATAATGAAGGTGATTCAACAACTAATTTTTTTAATTATTTCTAAATCTTACTCTGAAAATCTTCCAGTATTAATTTATTTTTTAATTGCCAAGTGTCCCATCTTTTTTTTCAAGTTTACATGTTGGAAATTGCTAGAGGAAATGTTTTTTTGTGTTGTTTTTTTTTAGTAGTAACGTGCTTCAGTCACGTTTGAAGAATTCGCTTCTCTTATAGGTTGTTGTGATTAAGAGGCCCTAACAAGCTGTCACACCAGGTTTCACCGAGTTTGCTAGCTGTTGAATGAGGGTGAAACTCATTAGTGCATCTTCTGAAGTATTGTTATTGTTTCCTTTCGGGGAGTCTGAATGACTACTAACTGGTTCTTCAAAGCACAGAACCGATTCTAAACAGCGGAAAATATTTAGTTGTGTGACTTAAGTACACGAGAAAAAGAACAACAAAAACGTTGAGACTTTTGTTTTTACAACTTAAAACAACGAATGTGAACATCCAGTCAACTGTTTTATCGCCGTAGAACACTTTATGCGACAGACATGCAAGAGACGATAAGATATCCTTAGGAAAGTACATGATATAATTTATTCAAGTATTACTCGCATCGCTTGATAATGATAAATTTCCATTGTTTCAAACATCAAATAACAAAATACAGTAAGTAATAACATTTTATATATCTTTGTATATGTGTGTGTGGAGATTATTAGTAAATATTAAAAGCATTTAAATAGAATAGAAAATATTTTCAAAACGAGACCTAAAACTCGAGCGCTTTTGAACAGTTTGCTATATTCTCTTTCACGAGAATAAAATATTGTGTTCAGTAAGTGTAATGAAATATATATTGGCATTGAGAACTAGCCAAACATAACCTAGAGTTCCTGGTATCACCACCCCCCCAGTGGCTCAGCGGTATGTCTGCGGACTTACACGCTAAAATCCGGGTTTCGATACCCGTGGTGGGCAGAGCACAGATAGCTCATTGTGTAGCTTTGTGCTTAATTCAAAACAACAACATCCTTGTGTTAGGTTTAGTTTTGTGTAAAATTCATAATAGTTATAAGAATTGTTAATTGATTTATATAAAGATAAAATCAAAATAAACAAAGAAATAAAATTTAATAATGTGAAAAGCCGGTGGAAAAATAATAATGTAGTTCAATCTGTAAAAATCAAATTAAAATATATAGAGAGATTTTTGAGGGAGAATAAAACTTATAACGTAAAGTAGGTTTAATCATGAATTTAGTTTTGAAATATTTTTAAAAGAGACACCATAATGTTATCCACATTTTATAACCATCTCTGACATCTATGAAGAGCCCCATTTCAGTTTTGAAGTACTGTGATTGTGTGAGAAACCTTTATAAGAACTAATATGAATAGTGTAGATAGTTTCTGGCAGAATTTTTTTCGATATATATGTTAAAATGGTATACTGCATCATCACTATGATTTGTGTTGGTTCTTAAATCCAATACAGCTACAAGTTCTCAAAATTTAAATAAAAGTATTATTCAAATTTTCCTTTATAATAAGAATGGAGACTCTTCAGGAATCGACCCATTTGACTGACAATCAGTAGAAGCAGTTTGTCTTTCTACTATCAAGTCAAGATGTGGAAGAGCTGTGATGATATTAAACTTGTCTATGTTACCGGTCAAAATAATTGTTGCATTCAGGAAACTTTTGACACAGAGATGTAAGGTTCATACTCAAAAGAATCTCCAGGATAATGCTGAACCCCACCTGAAAGATAACAGAAGCAATCATTATGTTCTTGTTATGTGTATCATATTTATCACGGACCAGCCTCCGATTTATTATGTTATGTATTATGATTGAAAAAGGCCGGGAATATTAATATCAATTTCGAAGTTAATTGAATGTCAATATGTATCAGATTTATGATGTTTATCAACAAGACTAATACATACATATTTCTTTCTTAACACGAATATATTTTAATATACAAACAACAATACAATTTATAATACCGGTCATTACAAATAATTATTTATATACAAAAATTTTACAAACTCAGAGACAATATTCAATCTTCTATATTATCTAAAACTGAATATTTTCCGACAATCCAGGTTCACGACAAAAGAATTAATTGTTGGGTGCTAGCTTAAAGCACAAGTAAGTTTTAACCGACAATATCTAATGTCCTCGTAGAAATTCCAACATCCAACGTTAATTCACTAAAATTAAATAGTTTATACTATTCGAAATCCATAAGTGTTTCTTGTAAGATATCTGTAGTTTTCCGATTAATAAGCGTTTGCCATAATTATCAGGCTGTCTCTCCATGCGCTGCGATTTATAAACATCAAGGGGAGGTTCTAGAAAGCCCAATTAACAATAATACTGTCATTCACTAGTATTTAACATATATCATATAAGGTTTATTCTTACGCTCGAGCTCCTCGCTAGCACAGGGTTTCGATTTCCCTTGGTGGGCTCAGCAGACAGCCCAAAGTGAAAAACACAAACACACACTTACGCTTAAAAATATTCTACAAATGTAGAAAACAAGCAGAACTTGCACGATACATATTTAACGATATATGTTATGTTCATTTCTAAATATATATTAAGCTGAAACAAACATAGATATCAAAATAATATTAAATCCGTTACACTAGTTACTAACAACTTCTATCTGGTGCTCTTACTGGGGGCAA
This sequence comes from Carcinoscorpius rotundicauda, assembly GCA_011833715.1. NCBI lineage: Eukaryota > Metazoa > Arthropoda > Merostomata > Xiphosura > Limulidae > Carcinoscorpius > Carcinoscorpius rotundicauda. Next base: position 89,618,923 of record CM022397.1, read on the forward strand.
TATATTGCCTGAGCTGTGAAAAGTTTTCTTTAATTTGTCTGAATAAATCATTATCATTTATGATGCAGTTTCCAAGAATTATCTCTTTTCCCATTTTTCCAGGGTTTGAATCAGAGAAGATGAAAAATTTGCAATAACATCAATACTAAATTGTTTAAGTAATTTGGCTTACAAAGTATTATAAACATTCCTTGAAGACCTGCAAGCTTATACTAAACTTACTGTAATGCTCACCTCTTGAAAAATGAGTAATAATGTACACCTTTCGAGGTCGGTGTTTTCAGTTCACCTATTCTGGGAACTGAATATCCACTCACATGTTTATCGACCTATGAAGAGGAGGAAAGTCCTAATAAACCAAAGAAAATTATAAAGTTAAGGTGACTTTGTAAACTCGGAACTCCTAGAAATAATTCACATTTCAAGTACACATAGTGTTCGACTTGAAAGTTTCTTTCAAGCTATCTGTAATTATGTTAATACACGTTTTGTTTCATTTTTCAAATATTTGATACCGTAGTCTTACTAACGTTAGTAAACCTTTGATATGAGATTGTTTGAGGGTTTTGAAGATGCATTTCGTTTTTACAGTATTTCTTGTACAATATATAGTTTCTGTACAGTTTTGCAAAGTTTTATTTTTCAGATACACTAATTTTCAACAGGTAAGATATAAGTATTCCACAACAAACAAAACATTCAGTAAATATGTTTTGTAAAGAATCAATAAGAAATGGACACCAAAACAAAAGACCCATGTAATAAAGCAAATAATAAGTTTTAGAAGTTTCTTTTACATTTTGTTTCTTGTTAAGTTTAATGATATATATAATTGACGGTATCGAAACCCGATTTTATTCGTTGTTAATTCTACGAGTTACGAATAAGTTAGTAAAGGGATGTTGCAAAAAGATGGTATTCGTGTCTTGCTATGCTAATTCGTTTCGGTTAATGGTATACAGAAAAATTATACAACGTTGTATTAATGTATCTGAATATATCTCGCAAATTATATATATTGCTTTATAGTTATAAAAAGATCAAATGTAACACACCCGTAGTTGTAAAAGTGAGATGGTTAGCGCGACGCGGGCGCGAAACCGCGATCGTCGGATTACGAGTCACGGGCCTTACGCGCTTAGCCATGCCGGGCCTTTACACCTAATTATGCGTTAAAAATTAAATATTTGATTTTCTTATTTCTTTTGATTGAAAATTAATTTCGTGTTAGAATATTTATATCATTTTTCAAACTTCACTTTTCATACCCCCTCCCAATGGCACAGCGGAATGTGTGCGAATTTAAGACGCTAGAAACCGGGTTTCGATACCCGTGGTATGTAGAACACAAATATACCATACATAGGTTGGTGGTTAACATCAAACAAACTTTTCCTACCTTCTGCAATTTAAGAATTTACCGGCCAAATGCTGCATCTTCTTTTGGAATTGTGTGTCGTATTTAAAATCCGTTGGCTTATTGCAGTGTTACAATATTAAAATGTATTTCTGTTATAAGAAAAAAACAGCCCACAGGTGTCTCAACCGTGAGCTTGAGGGCTTATAGTCCTGACGTGCAGAGTTTGTTTCCTTTGGCTGGCACTACACAGATAGCCCACTCTGTTGTTTTGTGTTAACAAAAAGCAAATAACAGGTTTTATCAAACGGTTTATTCACGTTATCTTATGATATTTTATAGACTTTTGACATAGCTGTGAATGTTGCCAGTTTGAAAATCTTTCCTCTTATTGTACAAAACTTTGCGACACTCAAACCAAGACTTTGTCTACAATGTTTGTTGAGATACTGACGATTGACTACGCTAGGTCATATTTTGGTGTTAAAAATACTTCGTTCACAACTTTTCTTTCCACTCACTTCGTTACATGACATAGTTATGTTAAAATGTATAAAAGCATAGATGATTTTCTACAGGTAAGACGTAATCAGAAGGATCAAAATACCGAAAAAGATTTCTTACGTGAATAAACATGTTAAGCCTCTTGACTATATCAGTGCCTGGTATAAAAAAACTGATGTAATCAGAACTTCTAGGAATCTCTGGCTACATAACAATTTAATATCGCACCATAAATTCAGGAAGGACTAATTTGGTTTGCAAAACTACGTGAAACTACGACTTGTCATTACATTTTATAACAAGGTGGATTTGTATAGCGTTACAATAAAGTAGCTGCCATAGGCAGTGTTAAAATTATATATTCACTCTGTAACGGAAAAGCTTTGAAAACTATGTATGTGTATAAAGAAAACAAAACTAATTTCACATGAGACATTTAGTAAATAAATCATCAGATGTTACACTGCTGTTCAAAATGGCAAATGATTGAAAATAATCCATAGAATCTAATATATTCAAGCTTTCAGAACCTTTAAAACTCATATATGAGAAAAAGAAAGTTTGTTTGTTTAGAATTAAACACAAAGCTACACAATGGGCTATTTGTGATCTGCCCACCACGGGTATTGAAACCTGGATTTTAGCATTGTAAGTTCGCAGACATACCGCTGAGGCAATGAAGGGCGAAAGAAAGATATTTGATGAAAAAACAACAAAAAGGAATTTTTTGTTTTCACAAATCTGAAAATACAAATGAATGATTAACATCGCTGTGCAGGGAAAGGAGTTAATTATATAGACAAGGCTTTGGCTAAACGATCATATAACTACTTTCCTTAATAAAAGTTTAAATCTGGCTTTGTGTTTAAGGTTTCTTCACGCTATAACTTCGTTTGTTTTTCTGCTCACTTACTTATAATTTACTGATGCTAAGAATGCTTATAAAGTCTTACTATATAGTAGAAATACATGTATAAAATTTTCAGTTGTTGGTTATTGTGGATATTATGAGTTTATCAAATGGTCGTTCAGCAACATGTTAATTTAGCTCAACTCCGCCCCGAGACTTAACTCCCCAGTTGAGACAGCGCTAAGTTTACAGAATTATAATGTTAAAATGCGGGGCTCAAATCCTATAGACACAGCAAACAACTCCATGTGACTCTTTGTTTGTTTGTTTTTTTAATTAAGCACAAAGCTACACAATGGGCTATCTGTGCTCTGCCCACCACGGGTATCGAAACCCGGTTTTTAGCGTGTAAGTCCGCAGACATACCGCTGAGCCACTGGGGGGCTCATGTGACTGTACTCAAAAAACGAAACAATGTTGTTGTTGTTTTGAATTAAGCACAAAGCTACACAATGGGCTATCTGTGCTCTGCCCACCACGGGTATCGAAACCCGGATTTTAGCGTGTAAGTCCTCAGACATACCGCTGAGCCACTGGGAGGCAAAAACAAAAATAAGATTTAAACTTTGTGTTGAAAACTCGTTTTATTTTTGTATACAGATTTCAGACATTAAATTTCAGATGTTTAAAAAAACGTGACGCTTGACTCTTTTACCCAAAGAGTTAAGTAAATATTAATCATTCACTGATAATTAGATGCACGGAGTAACCATAAATACTAGTATATCAACTAAATAAGAAAAAAAACTGATGTGAAACATTATGACTGAACATAAAAATATTAAGACATTTACCTTGTCTCAAATAAACAGTGCTATTTAATAAATTTGCCCATTTACAAATAGACAATAAACAAACATCACTGTTCACGTGTAGCAAAGGATATCGAATGAACATCGTGTTAAGGAAACAGAGGTACTCACGATAATTGAGGTGCTGGTAATTAAATGTATGAATCTTTGCATTATTCTTACACAGTTATTAAAATATCTTCTTCTAAACTATACTAATACAACAACATGTTCGTCGTCTGTCAGTGGCACTACTGAGTAAATGTGGAGATGTATAATATGAATAACGACGTTACATCATGACAAGTATTTAGATCTCCTTAATGAAAAACTGCAGGAAAATAAAACAATGCAATATACTGATTATATTGTGTTAGAACATGTTGGAAGCTTGTAAGTAGTTTAGTTATTACGGGAAAGGAGTGTTTGATACCTTATGCTTTACAAATCACCACATGGGTATTTCTTATATTTAACTGTAAACCATTGCCATAAGGCAGTTAAATAAAACAAAATTGTAATTCAGCATTATCTAGTTCTATAATTAATTAACATTTCTGAATAATTTTATTAGCTCACAGATGATGCTTTTGTAAATAACTACTTCAAAATTTAACCACAACTCTGATACATGAGCTAATGTATATTTGAAGTACTTGCGTGGAGGTCTGACAAACTGGTTATTTCTGAATATATTTGATGTCTGTTTACTGGAAGAAGTGGTAAGATTTTGGTATGACCAGCTGATTAGGGAGCTCGACTCGCAGTATGAGGGTCACGGATTTGATACCCGTCACACCAAAAATGCTCGCTCTTTCAGCCGTGGGGGTGTTATAATGTAACGGTAAATCCTACTATTCGTCAGTAAAAGAGTAGCCCAAGATTTGGCGGTGGGTAGTTATAACTAGCTGCCTTTTTTTAGCCTTACACTGCTATATTAGGGATGGCTAGGTCATCTGTAGCTTTGCGCGAAATTCTAGAAACAAACAAACGAAAATCTTGAATTTCTTAATAAGGTCAAATCCAAATAACATGGTTGACCACTTTGTGGAGACAAAAATTTTAGGTATGCTGTTGGATCAACAATCTTGTTTTATAAATGTTTTCATATTTTTGTGTCAATGGGAAGCAGGGCACGAAATCACCACTGGATAAACGGCAAGCGCGAAATTCAAAGACAAACAAACAAACTAAGCGAAAAATGTATAGTGTGTGCAGATGACCAATGACAAAACGGAAGAAAAAAATGAAAATTATCTGTTAAAACAATGTATAAGTTTCCTGACTGATCACACCACAATAAAAAAACATAAACCCAAACTAAGCTCGTGACCTCAACTAGAGTTAGATCGTTTGAAACCCGAAATTATAAAATTTTAAAAATATTGTAGTTATGAAATGTATATGATATATGTATAATGTATGCAATAAGTCCATAATACACTCTTCATTTAGCATAAACATACTTACTAAATTAGAAATTACTTAGAATAATAAATAAGTTAATTAAAAAAAACAAATAAATAATGTATTGTTAAATAATTCTCAACCTAATTTTGTAACATAAATAAATACCGTCTCAGTTATTTACCTACTGTATCCCAGCTAATCTGAAAACACACTCATATCAAGCTCTTGATACAGTAGATATTATACCATAATTCTCGTATGGTTTATGTATTATTATACACTCTTTTTACTGCCATTTATTAATAGTATTGATTATTCCAGCATATATATGATATTTATAGAATAGCGTCTTCTGTTGGCTACTGAAGATGACCTTTTAGAGTCACTGATTTGAAAACCAAACAGGAAGACTGAACTGTCAGAAACTATATTTGTCTAGTAATTACAGAGCTATGAGGAATAACGCAGTTAATTACATCAGGGCAAAGGCATCTGGGTAAATTTAAGTTCTTTACATCACTTTGAATTTCAGTAAATAAAATTGATTCCTTAATGTAAAATATATTGAAAATTAAGTGACATTTTGTTTAGAGAAATATTAGTTGATGTAGCAATCTATAAATCTTTATTAATGGAATAGATTTTAATACTAGTAATAAATGACCTTACAACAAGAAAGGCTAGGCGGATCTGAATACCCGTCACACTAATTATGCTCGCCCATGAGGGCGTTATCATGTGACGATCAATCCAACTATTCATTGGTAAAAGAGTAGCCCAAGAGTTAGCGGTGGGCGGTGATGACTAACTGCCTTCCCTCTAGTCTTACACTGCTAAATTATGGACGGCTAGAGCAGATAGCTTTCGTGTAGCTTTGCGCGATATTCAAAAACAAACAAAACAATAGAACACAAAATGTGTTATTTTTCTTTAATTGGACACTTTTTGCTTTCGTTTCTTCAGAGCTGTTCGCTAAAACACAAATAGTAACTGATAATACAAAGCTTCAATTGATTTAAATAATGCATTCTAATAAATTTGGTCTTATAAGATCGTTTACCAACATTAAAACGTTTATACACACCAATATATACTACATAAATTAAATAACAGTATAGACTGCTTGTCTAGTTTTCTCGTAATCGTATTTAAGTAATTGTGTTCAGTAGGTTTGGGAGCCATCCACGAGTCAAGAATAGATACTTCACTGATGTTGTCTTTTTGCCGTGCTATTGCTTAAAATAAGATTTAAGTGTAGAAGAACTAACTTGTTTGACGACATATGCTTTAGACGTTTTTGAACGACCATTAGAAATTTTTATCAGCTCGAAACGCTCTAATTCATGGAGGTTTTATTCTGTGTGATATTTCCATTTCGATAATTTTCGTGTGCGTTGCTCTGCAAAAATTCTTTATTCATTGGCATGTTTTTCCATGCTGTTCTGACGTATTTTTTGTGACACATAACATTAAGTGTTTTGCTCCTTAAGTTATTTTTTTTTATTAAATGAAGTTCCAGTTTGAAACTGTTATTGAGCTGGGGTGCGAGGTGCCCCCTAGTGGCTGAGCGGTATGTCTGCGGACTTGCAACAACAACAGCGTGCGAGGTGCTTTCCTCTAATTCACTTACACGTTATTTCGTTGAACGTACTTTCTAATTATTTTTTGTCTGAATGGAAATAAAACCTGAATATTGTTTCATAGGTTCCTGTGTGAATCCACTTGCTTCCTATGTAATGCGTCATAAAAAAGACATCTTGCTTATCTAGATTGACTCTCTCCTAAATCAGTTATTCTATAATAAGAAATACTAAAGAATTTACAGGTATGTCTCATATAAGATTAAAAATAATACTATCAACAGACTACTGAATAAAATATCGAATATGTAAAGCTTCTTTTGCATCATACATACTTTCATATACATATGTTAAATTTAATATCTACTACAGTTAATTATCCATCTGTGTAAATGGGTAAAACCGTTTCAAAATGTTACCCTCTATCAGCTTTGATAGAGTTACAATTGGAGTTACAATGCAATATTGACTGTTACAGTTTGTTTTTTTATAATTATTAGCTATCTTTTAATTACGTTTATAAATACATTCTATAAAATATATTATTAACATTCTGTGAAATATATTATTAATTTATTTCAAATATTGGTTTTTTACTTTCGTATTTTCTATTTATTTACTTAATTTATTACATAAAATTGTTTCAAACATTATATTATAATATTTGAAAAATTGAATGGAAATATTTCTACAAGAATCTTAAGGCATTTAAAACGTGTTAACTAATAGTAAATACATTGTTATATCTGTTTAACAAATGTTACGTATGTAATAAGTATGTAATACGTATGTTATTAAAATAGACAACCAGGGTTATTACTTACTGTTCTTGTTACTCCCATTATCACAATTCTCAGAAAATCGATTTTTCTTATTTGTTTTTTTTCATATCGAGTTATTGTTATACTATAATTGATTTTTGGAAATTCAAGGTCATATTTACTCATATTAAAAATACATAGTCTAAGCTGCTTTTAGAATTATGCTCATTTAAAAAAATTAAAGAAGCCCAAATTTCGGTTCGTTGCTAACTTATAGAAATGACTAATTATATCAAACATATTTAAAATCCCTCGGTGACTTTGTTATGCATCATTTTATGACAAGCTAAACAAAAGAAAGTTCACTTAAACATAGAGATTTTTTTGTTCTAAAAACTTCAGTGCAGATTTTGTTTATAATTATAAAAAAGATTGAGGCACGTTTAAGATAGAGCAAACTTCGTTAATTAAGTCTTATTTGAATACTGTCTAATTATACGGTTGGTAATTAAATACCTTTCGAATCATAATGATTATACAACATACGTGCAGACAAGAAAATCAATCTAAATGATCTTTACAAACATTTGAAAGGCAGAATCTATTCAACTGAACTTGTGAGACATATTTAGAAAAAAGAGAGTTATTTTAAACACAGTCGTGCTGAATTTCTAAGCATATTGTGAACAGACATACAGCTGTCGTTCTGTTTCTCTTAGATTCATCAATTTATGATGATAAAATGAATCGTTTTCCTGTTGTTGATGAAAAGCATAATTAATTATGGGATAAAGTATTTTATCTTCTTCCTAGAACAATGCATAGCTGATAAAATAATAAAAAAACATACTATGAATAAATATATGCTTCTGTTGTTGTTTTGAATTAATTTGTTTGTTTATTTGGAATTTCGCACAAAGCTACTCGAGGGCTATCTATGCTAGCCGTCCCTAATTTAGCAGAGTAAGATTAGAGGGAAGGCAGCTAGTCATCACCACCCACCGCCAACTCTTGGGCTACTCTTTTACCAACGAATAGTGGGATTGACCGTCACATTATACACCCCCACGGCTGGGAGAGCGAGCATGTTTGGCGCGACGCGGGCGCGAACCCGCGAATTACGAGTCGCACGCCTTACGCGCTTGGCCATGCCAGGCCGTTTTGAATTAAGCACAAAACTACACAATGGGCTATCTGTGCTTTGCCACCACGAGTATCGAAACCCAGTTTTTAGCGTTGTAAGCCCGCAGACATACCGCTGAGCCACATATATGCTTCTATAGTATATTATTGAATTTTATATAGAAAATACGAACGTACTCCATATAGAGACATAACATCTAAAATTTATTTCATCTTAATATACTATGATTCGTTTTTATGACATAAGTATGAGTGTTTTTCTCATAACAAAGGCATATCAGATTATCTGCCGAGCCCACGGAGGGGATTCTAACTCCTGATTTTAGTGTTGAAATTCCGCTTGGCTGTACTAGCGGGGGGCTTTAGTGATGTAAGTCATTTTACACAATTTTTCGAAATCATATATGGCTCTTTTGTAAAATTAACAATACAGAAGAGAAGGTTTATGTTAAAATGTTCAGCATGAAACGACTCCCACATTCATGTTAGTTTTCAACAACTTCGTTCAGTTTTATATTTGAATCAACACTCTTTAAAATAAATGTTTTAATTCGATTTTTGTAACGTCTTTACTGCACTGAAAATATTCTGCTTTTCAACAGAAACAATATTGAAACAAAGATCATATTCTAAAACTGCTTATCAGTGTAAACAGAAGCTAGTTTTGTTAACAGATGTGTTTTATTTTACACATGTTTTTGAGGAAGTATTATTTGGGTGGAAGATAGAGTAAATGACTAAAACCTATCAGTTGTTTTGTAAAATACATATCTAAGAGAACTAAGTGTCTATAAAGTGACTTTTGATGCCTTTAACTTATTGATATAACTCATTATTATAAGTTTGAGTTTTATCAACAGTTTTAACATTAAAGGTTATCCAAATGTAAGTATGTATTCCAGTTTTTGTGTTCTCTTTTCAATTTATTAAATGAAAACGCCAATTAAGTTTAGCTTTGATTTTCATAATTAAAATTCAAGTTTATTTCTAGAACTTATTGTTGTGGGTTAGTATTTTATTTAGAGATTTGAATTCTTGCTATAGGAATCTTTACTTGATTTAATAATGATATGTGATGTCTAGTAACGTGTTTAGTGGAAAATTGTGTAATAATTCCTAAATTTCATTTTATCGAATATTGTAAAAAAATTACTCTTTAACTATAGAATCCGCTACATCAGTTATTTCAAAAATGGGATTATTTTGATGAAAATAAAATGAAATTTAGACTAAACTTTAAGATGACGAAACTTTGTCAAAGTGAGATAAAATATGTTGGAAATAATGAAATAGTAGAAAGATAAAGTAAGGAAAAAAATACAAGAAAAGATCGAGAATAAATAAATAAATAGTCAGATAATTAGAAGAAAATGACAGCAAAGTAAAAAGTGAAAAACAAATTTACTCAAAATTATAAAAATAACAACAAAATTAAAAATTCGAAAGACGACAAGAAGAGAAAGGCAGAAAATTAAATAAGGTCAAAAGGTAAGCTAAAATAAGAGTTAAAAGAAAGAGACATAAGAGTAAACAAAATTAAGATCATAAATAATTTAAATAAACAAAAAAACGAAGAAAGGTTACAGCAGTAAAACTAAAAATAATACAAGAAAACATCTTGCAGAAAGAAGGTAATGAAATAGAAAACGGTATCATTTAAGTGCAGAGGGATTATAGTTGCAAACCAGTGAGGCACAAAAGAACATTAATAGAAATATGCAAACATTTACATTTGTAAACATGATAATAAAACCAGTCACACTTTCCACCACACTGCTGGAAAATATCAACCACAAAAACTATTATATATATATATATATTAAATACGAAAGAGAAGAACTAATCTGGTTTTAACTAATCAGCATAATTGATGTGCGATTTACGTCTGTGGAAACTTCGTTGATTTCCTAAATACATCATTACTTATTTCAGTTTCAGAGAGTAAATGGTCATTTCAATAAAATCACCTAATTTAGAAACCAACATATTATAAGGGCAAGATACAATAAAAATATCTTACTTATTTTGAAATAATTTCCAAAGTGAATGCTTGTTTAGAATAACAATATTTTAAAACAATTAGCAGTCTTCTAGCTGAGGGCCAAAATATACACCAATCATTAGTAAATGCCTCATTGAACAGATTTAGAGTAAAACACAAAACGACAGCTTCAAAATCAATGGTTAGGAACAAACTAAAAAGGAATTACAATATTGTTCAAATATAAAAAGGATTGTTATATTATCTTCCTTGGATGCTCCACGTAAAAAGATACATTTTTGGCACATGTCCAACTCATAGATGTTATAGTACAAGGAAGCATGAGAATAAGATAAAAAAAATTTACAATGTTGTTGCTTAATTACTGAGTTATAGAATGTGTTAGACAGACAATTTTGAGCTATGTTATAAATTTAAGAGAAAACTTCAGAAGTAAGTAACTGTTAAGTTTGATTTTTCAATTAGGCCTACCAATGTACGTAGTAATTAATAAGTTATAAAATAAATAGAGAGCTCATTACAAATAAATGGAATGGAATTCATAATAACTTTACTGAATAATGAAATAGAACAAGCGAATAATAAAAACCGTTTCATCGTTATTGTTATTATTGGTCTTAATATGATATAATGTCTGACAGAAACCAGCCTAAAAATCATACTTCACTAGCTTGAGGTGTTATATATCAACAAGTTGAGGTACCAACCCTTTGTGCAGGCTATAAATGTAAAAATATGGTGGGGTGGGTACTATGATAAGTAACTCAAAAAATCCTAACTTTTACATAGCTACTTTATAACATAACGTATTATTACAATATTCATTACCTAACCAATTTTTTTAAAATAATCTTTAAAAACTCAATGTGTATATATTTAAAACATTGTACTTATTTTGCATGATCACGAATACTTTGTACGAAGTTCCTAAAACAGTGACGTTAGGAGGCTATTTCTGTTACTATCTTTCAACAAAACGCTTTTAATCTCCTCCGCAGTGTCACTGGCGACAAAAGTATCGTACTAGCCAAAATTTGAAGGTCATGGGCCAAAGTAAGAAGTGGTTATAACTCAAGAAATAGCTCTTTATACAAGCCTTATGATTACTATTGGAATGGAAACTTCAGCTGAGTTTATGTAGGACAGCAATAGTGATTGGCCGCGCGAGATAGGAGTAGTCAGATAACGGCCAAAAGACAGACACATATAAAAATGAATAAAAACCCTATAATTCGAGCACTTTCGAAGGGTGGGTCTTTCTTCTTCAGGGGTAAATTGGGACACATATTTATTTCGTGATTTATATACTTAATATTTCTTTATATAAAAGCACCTCGATAAAATTTTAAACACTTACTGACGACTTTATTGAAGAAAAGTTCTAATCAAATTTTAGATTCAATTCATTGAGAAGAATTCTAACTTTGTAAGAAAGGATGATGTTACAGTACTGCACGCCTCACAACGTGACAAGTCACATTAACCCACGTTCCCAATCTTTAACGAGACTTTCTACATTATATATAAAATTTCCCTATTTAGAGGACGAACGCAAAAGAAATTGAAGAAAGACCTAAGCATACAATAACCATTGTGTGTGCAGAAATTCAAGAATATGATTAGTATAGCAAGCGTGAAATGTGCAAGAAAAGAGATGCGCGTTTGGGATCCTTGTCTTCTTGGAAAAGGAATTCACTGCATAAAAAGTTTAGTTGGATAATAATCTGTCCATGCATGTTAGTAATAAGGTCTTCAACACATTGACTAAAATGGAGCCGATACTTTTATTTGTAACCAGCATGACTAATTTTAGTTGTCTTATGTGTGCAAAGCTCATAAATAAGACATAATAACAGGTAGGCAAAAGATTTGTTTGTTTGTTTTTGAATTTCGCACAAAGTTACTCGAGGGCTATCTGTGATAGCCGTCCCTAATTTAGTAATGGAGGCAGCTAGTCATCACCACCCACCGCCAACTCTTGTGCTACTCTTTTACCAACGAATAGTGAGATTGACCGTCACATTATAACGCCCCTATGGCTGAAAGGGGCGAGCATATTTGGCGCGACGGGGACACGAACACGCGACCCGCAGATTACGAGTCGCACACTTTCACACGCTTGACCATGCCGGCTCAAACAAGTGTACATTTTGTTATAGCAAAGCCACATTGGGCTATTTGCTGTGTCCACCGAGGGGAATCGAACCCCTAATTTTAGCGTTATAAATCCTCAGACTTACCGCTGTCCTACCGGTGGACTTCGTGGAAAGAAAAGAAAACTTTAATATATATTTACAAACGTAAAACTGTTTATTTCGTAAATGAACGCAAAGCTACACAACGGCACTAATCACCTCTAATTACGAAAATATTATCTAGATGACAGACAATTAACAACAATAGCGACTGCCGAAAGACAATAGACTAATTATAAAGTTGCATTTATTAGTACAGATTGTACCTAAAGAAGACAAACGTTTTGTTGAAACGTCTTTTATGTTTCGTTTCTCATGTATCAATGATATTGATAAATCACTAAGAAGCAAATGTGTTTGCTAAGCTCAAAATAGAACGACAGAATCTAAAACATCTACGCTTCCTGTTGAAGTATGAAACCTACAGGACATCCACAGTTTTATTTAATCAAATGTTTCAGAACATCTCACCTTTACCTAATCCTGTTAACCGCTGAGATTATGTACATCACTTTCATTCCTTACGTTTTGTCTTTGTAACTATATATAAACTCTATATTTCCTGGTACAGAACATACTTGAAGAAGACGGTGTGAGGCTTCAATGAAATATATACTATATTCCATCATTAATAAAACTCTTACGCTAACAGATTATTGTTTTACTACCTATTATTTTATTAGTACAGCGTGCTTCTTTACTCAGATATAAATTTGGGAACGTATATTACATTCTTAAGTTCATGCGAGTAGTTTTTGTCTTAATGGCATCATGAGGATATTTGATATATGTTTCCATCCGTATTGATTTAATACCTAACTTTCTAGATTACATAGAATCATAGTAAGGAGATAACACTAAAAATAGCTAAATGATGGAAAATACTTAAGTCCTAAAATAGCCCAGGAACCCCCTTATACCTGCCATGGTAAGTTCTTGCCAGCACACAAAACATCCATTAAGTCTTGTTATTCAGAAGCCCATGGTAAGTTATTGCCAGCTCACAAAACATACATTAAGTCTTGTTATTCAGAAGCCCATGGTAAGTTATTGCCAGCTCACAAAACATCCATTAAATCTTGTTACCATAACTTCAGAAGCCCATGGTAAGTTATTGCCAGCTCACAAAACATACATTAAGTCTTGTTATTCAGAAGCCCATGGTAAGTTATTGCCAGCTCACAAAACATCCATTAAATCTTGTTACCATAACTTCAGAAGCCCATGGTAAGTTATTGCCAGCTCACAAAACATCCATTAAATCTTGCTACTATTACTTCAGAAGCCTTATTTTGTATACCATGGAGGTATCAGCAAAATGAAGTAATATCACGTGTAACAGCTAAAATGTCAGTGAAAAATCCATAACAAAGGTAGGGAAAATATCATTAAAGGAGCCAGATGTTTATTAAAAAAGAAAACAATGGGGAAATAAATTACAATGAAAACTTCTAGTAGTTCTGCGGTATAACAACAAGGAACAGTTGGAATACAGACGAAAAAGAGTGTGTAAAGTAAAATAAAACCTACATTAAAAGCTTCACAAACTATTTATATTTTCTAAAGAGTGTAGATTAGCAGTTCTTCAACACAAAATTAGACGCAAAAACTAATAAACGTTGACAGGCAAATACATCAGTACTTATCGTTCGTTTTAAATTCACTTCTACACATAATTATTTCAGTAGACAATAAATAAATATAAACAAGCAAAGCCAGTTGTGTGAAGCTGTTTTATGCAGTATGCCGTAACATCTTATTTCAATCGTAACAATTTTTGAAATTTGTTAGCTATTGAGGTGTTAGCGTACTTTTCACATAAGATATGTTCGAGAAAGTTTTTTTAGCTTAGATTGTTTTCAATTTCGTGCAAAGCTACTCGAGGGCTATCTGCGCCAGCTGTCCTTAATTCAACGGTGTAAGATTAGAGGGAAGATAACTAGTCATCACCACCCACCGCCAGCTCTTGGGCTACTCTTTAACCAACGGATAGTAGGATTTACCGTCACTTTATAACTTTCAGCCCCCACGGCTGAAAGGCATATTTAGTGCGACGGTGCTTCGAAACCGCGACCCTCGGATTACGAGTCGAGTGTCTTAACCACCTGGCTATGCCGGACCATGTTTTTAAGTCATTATCATTCTAGTTACATATTTTTCATTGTTATTCCACTGAGATAACACCAGGTGTGCCGACGGGAGAAATAATATATAACCACATTCCGTTCATGAAAGCAGACAATTTTTTTTTTTTTTACTTTTAGGTTGAGTAATATTTCTCTAATTTTCAAAAGGGAATGATTACACAGGCCTCTGATGGTTTTGTTGTATTGAATTTTATAAATGTTATACAGTTCTTTCAGTACACTGAGTCCGAAAGTGATATCCATTTTGTACAGTCACGTTCAGATTTTTCCCAAATTGTCATATGTACTTTTCATAAGTGGATCATTTTCATTGAAGTCGGGTTACATTTGTAATGTTTAAAATGTTGAAAACCACTGGCTATAATTTTTTTTAAAACAATCGAGACATGAGAATCTTTCTAATGTTTCTAGAGCCCACGAGAAACATACTGTTAATGTATAATTTTTTTATTTAACAGGTAGAATAATATGTTATTTCTGGATAGTATTTGTTTGTGCGTGCACTCTGACGATATCATTTTGTTCCCAGTTTTATTTATTTGTTGTAATGCAAATTCATTGTGTAAATGACCAACACATATTCTGTTATGTTTGTGACAAATGTGTTTAAAGTAAAAGTTTAGGGCCTGGCATGGCATAGCGCGTTAAGGCGTGTACTTCATAATCTGAAGGTCGCAGGTTCGCGCTCGAGTGGCGTCAAACATTCTCGCCCTCCCAGTCGATGGGGCGTTATAATGTGACGGTCAATCCCATTATTCGTTGGTAAAAGAGTAGCCCAAGAGTTGGCGGTGGGTGGTGATGAATAGCTGCCTTCCATTTAGTCTTATACTGCTAAATTAGGGACGGCTAGCACAGATAGCCCTCGAGTTGCTTTGTGCGAAATTCCAAAACAAACAAAAAAACAAGTAAAAGTTTTTCTTCTAGATTAAAAGAAAAAAAACATTCTTACATGATAAAAAATGAATATTATTTTTGAAATCTATGTACTAAAGTTATGGAAAATCTGTTATTAAACCAAAAACAATTTCTTATGAAGTATAAATTCGTAAACGCGTGTTATCTATGTGGGCGGGGCTGGTCACACTGGGTACACCAATATTATTGTTCTCATTTAATAGTATTATGCTTATTCAGTCTGGAACGATAATTTAACCAAGACAATCTAGATAGAAAGTATTCAGATTAAGCAAGTAGGACCATCTGTGACATGATGTACTCTATGCTTATGTTCGAATAAAGTTTATTCATTGTATTGGCACCTAGTCGAATTCAGTTTCTTTCTTTATTTCTCATGAACTCAGTTACTCTGAATTATTTTATAATAAATAACTTGCCCAAATGTATTTTTACTCTGCAAGTTTATCTTTGCACCCGATGAGAAATCCAGTAAATACCTCACATGAGTAAGAAAGATGAATATAAAGCAGGAAAGAAACATCTAGTATGTTCTATCATGAATAAAATTATTGTTCTTTGCCTGTTCGTTATTATATCAACATAACATGTTTTACTGTTCAAATATCAATGTTCTCATGGGCCAAGAAGGAAACGCAAAATTAGAGATCAAGAAATTGAACACGTATCATGCAGAATTACAGGAAAAAAAGAATATTCATATGATGGTCTATGTATTTTTCAAGACACCATAATATCAGTTAAAATAAATAGCATGCACCTTCAGGGTATATTTCTGTCACACACTGTATATAGGAAAGCGTGAAGTCTTGAAATGCTTTACACTTCTAAAATGCTATGATTATAGAGTCACACCCGCATAGTTTGATTATCATGTATTAACAAGTAGATATTCAAAATTAGTGAATGAAAAGGTGTTGGATCACGCATGTTATATTTAGAGTTGCTGAAATATGAATTTTTAAATGAAGTGTGTGTGGGAGGAGGATTATGACTGGATAATCTACCCGATGTTTACACTTGTCATTGATTTTAAAAAATTGGTCAAGTATATGAGCCATGATCAAGCCATTCAGTTTTAAAGTCGTGCTAATCATCAACAGGTTTGGTTCGGTTTGTCTTGAATTTTGAGCAAAGCTATTCGAGGGCTATCTCCGTTAGCCCTTCCTTATTTTGCAGTGTAAGAATAGAGGGAAGGCAACTAGTCATCTCCACCCATCGATAACTCTTGAGCTACTCTTTTACCAACGAATAATGGGATTAAATGTCACATTATAACGCTTTCACGGCTGAAAGGGCGCGTATGTTTGGTGTGACGGGGATTCGAACCCAAAACCCTTATATTACGAGGAATAGAATAGGAGGAAATGTGCAATGTAACAAGAACTTTCCTCACAATTATAGAAACAAGAACCTACAAATAAATTACAGGAACCCTAAGAATAAGTAATTGTAAATAAACGATCAGTGAGATGTTTTTGTTCTATATTATTATAGAAATTCTGTATAGAAAGTAAATAACATCATGCAGGCAGGACACATTAATTTTATGTTATCATATGTTTATCTTCACACGATTGCTACATACTCTTCTGAATGTCTTGTATTACTTTCCAAAATTTAACCAATCTGAGTAGTTGCTATTTGACCTCGGCTTATATAGAAGTTTATACTTTTATAAGAGTATTCATATTTGAATTTGTACAAGGTAATTAATGGTTACAGTTGTTGCACTAGCTACTTTTAAATTTCAGGTATAATTTTACTACATATGTTGTATGGTTATGACAATTATATTCTTGGAAGATCAGTTCTCTATTTTGATAGTACAACAAATGGTTTCTCTTACCTGACATTTACAATGTTTTTTTAAAATTTACAATTATTAAACATTTACAATGTTTAAATGATACAAAGCCACTTGGCCAGCTATAAGGTAAGATGTCAGTACATTTCCAGTAACAAATTGTATGTGCTATGTGCTCCTTTATTTGTTCTCTGTTTTAAGACTTTTATTCTGCAAGTAAATCTTTTTAAGCCTCTATTGTATACATTTAATGCTTACTATTTATGTTCGGTGTTACCTGAGAATACCACATACTCAATTATGAAAAGAATATTTTGATACCACAACAAAGTACCTGTGTTTAATGTGCTAATGTGCACCAGTCAAACATCTGCCTCATTATTTCTTGTTGAGTTAATAAATCCTGGCTATCAAATGTTATTTCTTAGGTCCATTTAGAACTATGACGAAACTGCAGTTAAGATGAAAATATAATCCGAAAGTGTGTGTTTACATATATAATGAAAAAAAGACCCAATTCCTGGACCAAAATACTCTCACAAGCCACATTGAAGGTTTTGTATGCAATCGTCTATCTATACTAATTCTTTGTTCCAAGACATAGAAAGAATTTTTGGAGAAACCTGTCATTGTTTCGACAAGAAAGAATGATGCACAATAAGGAAAATAAGAAACAGATTTTATTTCAATCTTAACTCCAATGAAATGTTGTATTTTAATGAATAAGAAACGCTTGTATAAAATATGTAACTGCTGGCAGTATTACTTATGGTATGTTGAAGCAGATTGTGGCAAGGATTGATCACAATATTGATTACCAGTGATATCATAGAATCCTTATTGGAAAGTTATTAAAGGTAATATTCTTAACGAAGAACAATGTTTGTATATTATAATATTATGTAGTCATCCAGATATTTTATGGTATTCATAAAATAAACAAAAAAGAATGTTTATTGGAGCCTAAAATGTCTAGCATTGGAGCTTATAATCCATTTTCAGTGGGTGACATGGATAAAGCTGTAATGGAAATGTATGTCCTGTGCATCATCCATGGATCATTCCTTAAAAAAATAGTTTCTTGAAAATATATGTAACAAGAATTAAAGCTCTTGAAAAAAAGAAGAGGCTAATTGAACCTTTATAGTCTGGAATATTTAGATTACGTTCATGAGAAGAACACTGGTTTACTGAATTTTACTGAATGTTTGACCATGTTAAGAAGCTAGCTATTCATAAAACTAAGTTTCAGACAGAAAAACATGACTGTCATGAGGGTCCTCTTGCTTACAATTCAGACAACCTGAAGACAATGTATGGAAATTCTTTCCTAAGCGTATTATTCATGAATAATGAGGAACTTTTCTTTAATAACTTCTGGAAAAAAAATGTAAAAAGGACTTGTGTGATATTACACGAGTCAGTCAACTGTTTTTGGTTTGTTCTTGACTACTCGAGATTGCTTAGTCATTTCTTTGTCATGTGACCTTGATGTAGATAGAAATGGCCACACTCCAGTATCTTTCTCGTTTGACATAGATGAAAGAAAAAAGATTAAACATAACGAAGGAGCACATTGAGTCAATAAATGAAATTCTATTTCCACTTTATACGAAGACAGTTGAAACATTGCAATTAGACAGAAGATTATCAAAACTATTTGAGAAAGACAATTTTGTATCTTCAACATTTTAATGAAACCAAACATTCCATACCGAAAAACAATCTTAAAATTATATGAAATAAAAATAATACCTATAAAAAAAAAACATTTTGTGTTTATCCTTAGTCTAAATGTATAAATCATCAAGTATTGTTTAAAAGAGTTCGAGATGCATTTTAAACAAACCTTTAATTCTGCTTACTGTACATTTTGTGTTGTGACAACTGTAAGGTAGGATGTTTCACGTACAGAATATAGTTAACACGTGAACAATGGAACTGAAACTTTCTGTGTTTTAATGAAACTACGATTGAATGATTAGTTGTATGATAGATGTTAACACTTGGCCGTTCAACATACGTTTTATACAATGGGCTTGGTTTCAATACTCATCATAGGCAGGGCACAAAAAGCCAGTTATGTAGCTTTGTGTTGGATGACAAAGAAGCATATATTAACTGAAGATAATCTGGAACAAAATACATTTTTTAGAACATAGTAGTAGCAGAGAAATTATAAGTTTAAATATTTGGTTGTTGTTTTAGTGACCTCTATAACTTGTGGAATGGCTTGTCAATTGCTGTATAATAATAAAAAAAACATCAAATTATAACTTGTTCCCTCAGGCGCTGATAGAGTTGACCTTACTTCATTCAAATAGATAAGAATGCTCGGACTAACCAAATATAATATCTCACTCCCTTTGAAAATTCGAAAAAAATATTTCTTGGAACGTGTCGCGTTTTAAAAGGGGTGTCCAGGTATAATAATAGCCCTTAAAAGTACTTTTGTTGTTTGTTTTTAAAAAATGATCAAGGTTATGTGAGAGCCACATAAACTCTTTGATTTTAAATATGGAACATGAGCACTATTAGCCTTACTGTTTATGATAACGATATTCCAAATAAAAACAAAATGTCAGTGACTTTAGTTTTAAAGGATATAATGCTACATCTTTACTAAATACAAATGTAAATGTAATATCGCAAGATGAACGACCAAACGATTTTCTATAAGGTCACATATGAATTGTAGGAGACTTTTGCCTAAACATAAGTTAAATAGGAATGGTTGTTATTATTTTTATAAAAAAAACAGCAACTTTAGCCATGCCATAATAAAAGTTTAACAAATTAGGATTGTAGTTTTGATTTTTATGTGATATATCTATTTATTATAGTTGAATATATTATTTCTAATTATTTTTGTTTCTTTTCACTTGCTCTAACTGGTGTATGATAATAGCGGTATTGGTTTTCTCACGGATATAGTACATAATTTTTAAGAGCAATGAAATTACTGATAGAAATAAATATTTACATGCACCCATTGTCCTATTTAAACAATATGAATTCATTGTTCTAGAGGAAGAAGCATGGGGATCGCAGATGAATATTGTTGAGAGAAGTTAGCGAGTTTACCATCAGAGGGCACTAGCAAAATACAGCTTCTTTCTTTTCATGAGGTTGAGACCACTGAACTGCTAAGTTAGTGTGTGTATTGAGGAATTGTCGATTTACTTCTGCTCTCCCATGTGAATCACAAGCATCTCTGCTAGCTACTTTCACAAGAGTACATACATCACGCAGTTACTACACTGTGTTCAGGACGTTGCTATTAACCTCATGCACTTACCTACAGATCTGTTCGGCTTGTCGGCCGACTCAATCGACATTATGACGGACTTTCTTCTGCCTGGAGAGCGGTCTCTTCATGAGGCTCTAAACGAACATCCAGGTGAGTTAGTGCGAACTGGGAGCCCTAGTTTGCTATGTTCTCCGCTTCCCTCACATTGGCGATCCAATAAAACTCTACCCGTTACTTTCAAAGTGGTAGCCCTGGCCGATGTATCCGATGGAACAGTTGTGACTCTCCGGGCAGGAAATGACGAGAACTTTTGTGCCGAACTTCGGAACTCTTCAGCAATTATGAAAAACCACGTGGCTAAATTTAATGACCTGCGATTTGTCGGCAGAAGCGGACGAGGTGAGTAACATTCGTTTTGAAAACAACATCACCAAAGTAATATCTTGTTGGGTTCAAACAGCATAGAATTATTTAATATGAAGAGACGTTCACTTGTATGATGTATACAATATGTTCGCTTCTTAAATACAGGGATCACTACATACGTTAGAAACACAGTATTTTCATTTTTCTGAATGTTCAAAATTTTGTAATGTGTTTGTTACAAGGGATAGGAAACTCGTGAGTGTGTAACGAAAAGCACACTATACCCTTTGTCCTTAATTTCTTCTCTTTGTTATTATTATATAACACACCACATGTCGTGTATATTAAATTAATTAAAGTAAAATATGTAACTCCAGCATAATTCTAACAAGTAAGCATATTAAAATATACTGTATGCTTTTGTGTATAGGATTAATGTGAGAAAATAATTTAGTTTGCAATAATACGTCATTACACAAGAAATTAATGTTTCACATTTTTAGTAATGTCCATCTTTGATAATTTTCCGGTGAAGAAAAAATATTGCATCAATTGCATATTTGAGAACGATATGATCAGGTTTTTTGTATTATTTTTGTTTAAGTAAAAGTCGAAGTAATAAAATGAGAATAGAGATAGTAGACGAGGTTTTGTGCAACACATACCAGTCGCCATTGTTACCTTGAATTAACATAAAGGGAGAAAACGACTGTGTAGAAAATATAAACATAAAAAAAAAATCAGTGAACTACCTAAACCAGACAGACCAACACTGATCGCTCGGTGAAAGAATTCAGTTAATATAATGTTGACCAATAACAACAAAGATTACTCAGTGGTTTCCGTTCGTAAAAATTTAGTCACAAACAAAATTATTTTCCCTATTCGTAATGCACTTTTTATGCAGTGTAAAACCATACAAATGTTACATTAACAACGTTTAAAACCATATCTTTAGTTTACTGTCTGACGTGGTGAAAATATTTGATGATTTTTAATCGAGATTACTTTTCCAACGTTATCCAAAAACAAGGCCTAAAATTCACTAACCAGTTTTCTTTTAAGATGAAAGTCACAGCATGACCTGGTGGTTAAGAAGGTCGCTGGTTCGAATCCCTGTTATACCAATTATACTTGCCTTTTCAGCCGTGGAGACGTTATAATGTTACGTTTAATCCCATTATTCGTTGATAAAAGAGTAGCCCAAAAATTGGCGGTGGGGGGTGATGACTAGTTGCCTTCTCTCTAATTTTACACTGTACAATTAGGGACAGTTAGCGCAGATAACCCTCGTGTAGCTTTGCGCAGAATTCAAAACTAACAAACAATCCTTTAACATGAAACTCTAACCCCAGTTCTCTAACTCGGAAACAAGTATAAAAGACAATAAGAGAAACAAAACGTTCTATTGCATTTTGTACATGCACAAACATGACTGTGTTGATAAAAACAATTTAGAGTGTACATTATTCAAAAGCTCATGCTAATGAAAGAGCTCAGAATTTCAGTAATTTTTTTCTCTGGTAACTCTTCGATTCCCCTTGGTGGACTCATCAGGGAGTCTGATGTGGAGTTGCCATCAGAAAACACACTCACACAAATAACTCTAAAATTCTTAGAATTCCGTAATTGTTCATTTTGTCTTCAAGGATGCTTTTTTTTGCTATAAATCCCCTCTAATTAATTTATACTACTCATACAAATTGTTTTATCTAATATTAATATATTTCTGTAACGTTTTTATTAGATACACACAAAAAAATTTATCCTCCCGACTTCTATGAACGTAAACTCATTTTCTTAATATGATAAACTCGTCCTTATATATTTATTGAACTAATTTTAACAACTGTATTTAACGCTTATCACGCTAAAGCTTCAAGGTTTATTTAGTGGTTGTCTGAAAATAAAGATTTTTTAAGTATCTAACCAATCATTATGATTGTGACAGTTGCGCTGTTGAAGAACACTGAATTGTAGGTTGTGTTTCTTATGGGCGAACCTTTGTTTGTAAAGTTTTAATAAGATTATATATAAAGTATTTACGAATAAGATTACAGGTAACATTGATGGCTAGGATAGAGAATTTCATAAATTGAATCGCTGCGTGTTATTTTTTGTTTGTTTGTTTAGAATTAAGCACAAAGCTACTCAATGGGCTATCTGTGCTCTGCCCACCACGGGTATCGAAACCCGGTTTTTAGTGTGTAAGTCCGCAGACATACCACTGTGCCACTGGGGGGCCTGCGTGTTATTGTACTTAACATTTGCATTTCAAAGATCGGATAGGTATATTGGCATAACATACTCAGTCGTTTTGCTGTTAAGTTTACTGAATAGATTATGTCGGTTGAAAAATAGTTAAAAAATTAGTAGTAGAAACGTTAAACAAAATATTTTATCGATGCTACATGAGCTTTGTCAGAACTAAATAGGTTTTGTAAAATTATAACGAACCATTGACTTTTGACTTTACATGCAAAGTTTCATATTACTTTAATCATTCACACCAATAAAACAGTCCTTCTTCTGTTATTGCTATACGAAAATGGTTCGAAAATAATTTCATATACAATAAACTATTCACAAATATAAATATTTTAAGGTTAACCGTTTTACTTGAAAAAACAATTATTCGCCTGGTGATACACACGTGTATTCGTCTGTTTTTAAGCATCCGCATGATCACAGTAATTACACTGAAACATAGACAGTTTAAGGGTTCGCATCCCCTTCGCGCCAAACATGCTCGCCCTTTCAGCAGTGGGAACGTTATAATGTGATGGTCAATCCCACTATACGTTGGTAAAGAAATGGCCCAAGAGTTGGCGGTGGGTGGTGGTGACTAGCTGCCTTCCCTCTGTCTTACACTGCTAAAGTAGGGACGTCTAGTGCAACAGCCCTCGTGTAGATTTGCGCGAAATTTAAAAACAAACAAAGATTGGATAGCTATCACCTACGTGACCATATACGTAATCCCATCAGATATTTACTTTTGCTATTGTATTATAGCATCTAGTAATTTGGATTAATCATTCAATCTTAATTTTTGTTTTGAACGCGAAAATAGTTTTGTAAGTTATAATATTATTAAAAATAGTTTTCGTCTCTAATCAGCTCAGCAGAACGATTGGGTGAATTTCATTTATAGTGTTAACATAAACTATACAGGTACATCATAAGTGTCACTATTGTGAAGTAAACACAATTACCTGTTTGAGAACATATGCGATTTAATATGATTGGTACAGTTTCTCAGTTTCATTGTTTATTATACTCTCAGATCATATTAATGTAATTTATTTCGCAAACACGCCATGACAATATCGTATCGTGTAAGTAATTCGTCTCCAATGTGTTGCCATGTAACTTCTCGTGTCTGTTGTTTCTCTTCAGCATATAGAGTATGTTCTAACGCAAAAATAAACAAAGAAGTGATATGTTGAATTTCTAGTTATTCATGAAATGTCGAATGTTTAGCGGGTCAGCCATCATTTACACAACTCTTTAGTGGTTTAATTTCTGTACTTTTTTGAAATATTGAAGCGTGAGTAACGTTTGGTTTCTCTTCCATTTATAGAAACAAAACTTGGGAAGCCTTTTTCTGACATCGTATATGCGCACAACATCTAGTTTTTGTTTCTGAGCAGTAGCGTTTAATGAGCCCCCTAAAGCTGGTTTATGCATGGTTGGTGGTTGGTATCGGGAGATTACGTAGTCGTATCTGGTATCCGTGATTACACAGATAAGCTGACTTGATTGGCTTATGGAGGGCAAGATCCTAGTTGACAGACTTTCACGAACAAAATATTCGTGTTTTTAGTATAACTGTAACTAACAGTGGTGATTATCTAGCAATCAGCTTGTTTAAAACCAGTACAGTGTTTAATATATACATATAATTACGATCATTATTACAGAGAATGTGTGAAAATAATATACATGTAAACAATTTAACTAAATAATAGATATATATAGAATAAACTAACGAAATAACTTCTTACCTTTTCTAGAAGGTACGCACGGTTTTATGTTTTTTAACTCACATTTGTTACTTTTCTTTATTAAATGCCTTTGAAACTGTTTAGCCTTTGGTGATTTTAAATCAGTGTTTCATCTTTTAGTATAGTTTTATTGATGATTTTAGTTCATTGTCTTACTTTTCAGTTTAGTTGTATTAATGAGTTTATATTGGTTCACTTCTCCATTTTCTAGATTATAACTGAAATATGTGAATGAAAGTAAGTACAATGAACTGTAACTGTAACATTGTTTAGTCTGCTAATACTAAGTGTTTAGTTATATTGTAAAAAATATTATTGAAATAGTATGAAATGGAGAAGATTGTCCAGTTTTCGTTCAGTTTTAATACTTAAATCTTTCGTTGGTTTTTTTAAAGCACTCAATCGTTTAAATTGTGATGTTGTAAAGTTTATCTTTGTACAGACGTATTGATGGGTAAACTTAAACAATTGGTTATTTTGTTGGTGAAACACACAAACAGATAAAGGCTAAAATAAAGAAAGTCAAGAAAAGTGATCTAAACACATAACAAGTTACTTTTTAAACTTTTAGTTTAGTAGATATAATCACGAACAAATAGAAAATATGGTTCTGAAATCAGGTGACTAGAAAAATAAATGGCCGCTGTATAAAATTTGCTGTTATTAAAACTGATAACTTTTGGTAATTATTTATACGTTTATTGACTCTTTTGTTATAAGTCGATTTTGTACTTTATTACTATAACTTAATTTATTTCGTTTAAAGCAAAGTGTACTACATTACCTTTAAAAATAATACTGCTTTAAATGATATGTAAATAAAAAGTTGTCTAATCCGCTTTGTATAAGTAACGAGAATACTTTCTCAAACGGTAATTAAATGGATTAGTGTTTGAAGAGAAGCCTACTGAGTCATTAATTTAAACACATTGTAACTTATAGAATGCAACTGTTAACTGATGATAGTGCAATACTATGAGTTGAAACTTTGTAACAGTTAACACTAGAATATTCTTAATGTAAAATTTAGCGCTAATACATTTTTGAGATAAATAATTAAATATTGTTTATAGTGCAAAGTTACAAGGTAGGCCAGTAACTGAACCGCGGATTTTAGCGTTGTAAATTCCTTTATATATATTTTTGAACCAAAGAGAGACTATTAAATAGAACCTTATATTCAGCATTAGTTAATGAAACACGGCAATAAAATTGCCCAGTATAGTAAGAAACTACTGATTTAAGAGATAAGCAAAATACAAGGAAATAGAACGTGCTCTTATATAGTACGCTAGATGAATAATGAATAAAATGACAAATGAGCACAACAATATGTATAACAGTGTAATAAAGAGCAATGAACAATGTATTATTATCTTAAGTTGTGTTTATGAACAATCCGACCTGATAATTAAGTGGAACAAGACTCTAACACTAATAGATAGTTAAACTGTCTTAAGAAATAGTTAAATAAAGGGTGAAGAAGAAGTTTTTGTCTTCAGATATGTTCAAATAGAGCACTATACGAAGTGATAGTCAAATAGAACACCATCTTAAAACAATTATAAAGGAGTTCTGATTCAAGCAACAATTAATCAGAACTATTTTAAACGGTAATTACGTTGAATAACAATAGCTTCAGATACATGGATTACCGTCTTAATATAATACTTGAGTAGAGCGCTGTTATAAGCGTTAAATATTTAAAACTTTATCCTAAAACGTTTAATTTAATAACTTTTAATTCATCAGAAGGATTTCTCAAGTGGTAATTAAGCACCAATATTATCCTGTGACGTGTGGATTAATATTTTTATGCATTTTTCTTATTAACAAAGCCGCATTGTGCAGCCTGCTGAGTCCACCAAGGGGAATCAAATCCCTAAATTTAGCGTAATATTTTTTATTAGTTTTAATGTAGAAGCTTACATGTAATAAACATATATCCCATTTTTAGCTGTTGGGACGTTATAGGGTGAGGGTCAATCCAACTGTTCGTTGATAAAAGAGTAGCACAAGAGTTGGCGGTGGGTAGTAATGACTAGTTGCCTTACCCTTCCAGTCTTACACTATTAAATTAGGGACGGCTGGTGCAGATAGCTTTCATGTAGTTTTGCCTGAAATTCAAACCAAACCTCGTGTAGCATTGTGCGAAATCAAAAGAAACCAAATCATCTCTAATTATGTGCCCAAACTAGCGCATTGTCAGTTTTGTATATACTAGTATCCTTTTCGGTACAAGAAAGAAATAATTGCGACCCCATAGGAAGAGTTTTTCAATAGCATTTTAAAAGGGCAATAATTATGGCCGCCATTTTGTTTTATCATTGTCCGTACTGTTTAGTACCACCTTGTTTAACGATGGTTCTCATTCTCGTAAACGGCCAGTTATGTTATTAAACCTAATTCTTCGTGTATGGCATCGTGAAATAAAAAGTTTGGAGGAAAGATGTGGTTTGTCAATTTCTAGCATGCATGGTATCTTTTTTTGTTTTGTTTAAGTGTCTTCGGCTCAGTGATAAAAATATGGAGTGAATACAAGAAAAACTTGTGACCGTTTCTTAAAATATGCTTCTCCTAGAAGAAAAGGAAATTACCAAAGCATAATGAGCATCATAAAGTATATTACAGAAAATTTGGAGATTTTTCTCCAAAATACCAAAAAATCGGTTTCCTCACAATCTACAGTGCGTTTTATTATCATTTTTCTGCTTGGTTCAGAACTTGGCGATTTGAGTAAAACGGTCTGGGTATGCAGGATATTGCAAGGAACAAATAAATCTATCCAAAATACTGTTTCTGTAATACCTACGCTAAGAATAAGCCTGATGTTTTGGATGTGAATGACGAAAACAATATTCGAGATTCTAGACACGTTGAAGAATTTAATCCTTAAAACGACTCTTTACTATTGACTTCTTGAAGGATGCTGTAAGAACTGACTGTTACATAAACAGTTCTATTGGAAAAAGCCCAGCCAGAAATACAACTGAGAAGTTTCATTAAAATGCATTATCCTTCAACACGATGATAACTGGTTCTTTTATATTTTGAATAAGGCACTGTTATTTGGATAACATTTAGTGATACATAGTGATTCTAAAGAAAACTCCATACTTAAGAGCATCATTCTTAAAATCTATGTGTTCTAAAAAACCGAATGTTACCAGAAGCTTAATGATAATAACGCATTTTAGAAAACTTCGTTAGTCCTTGCAATATCTTGTATACCAACGTCATTATATTCAAATCACCAAGCTCGAATTGTTGAAAGAAGAAGAAAGAAGAGAGTGAAAGAAAAGATAAATATCCTTTATTTGTATAATAGAACGTGTACAAAATGTTCTGTAATGAATCGTAAAATTATTGTTGCATCTCTAGTTAATTTTATTTTAGGACAAGCATATTATAACACATAACCATTTTAAATATGGATTTTTCCTTATATGTTCATTTTATGTTTTTATCCCTCAACGAAAGAAATATCAACAAAAATATGGCCATTATCAATGTAGATATTTGATGACCTACCTTTCTGTTCACCACTGAAAATAAACGTGTTTGATTAATTGACGATGTGTTCACGATATGAATGTCTCGCCTCCGCTTAGTTTTGCGTATAAAAATGTTTTATCTTCTTCCATGCTCTTAGATTTCCTTCTTTATGTATTAATATTAAATATTTCTTAAACAAGCCTTGCATATTATACCGTGCTTTCTTTGATCGTAAATACTTACCTAAGATTCTATCTGATCAAATAACTAAAGTAACTGCTTATTATTTTGAAATATCGAAAAAAATCCACTGATAGGATAAATTTTCAACCGCATACTTTTCAAATGCTTACAAGTTATAAGAGCCTGTTTTATCTTTTTACAACTTTGTATACTAATTCTCATACCACATATTTATTTTCTAGCGGCCACACTTACTTTGTTTCACCATCTTGTTATCATATTTTACTTGAATTTTATTCTAAACAGACCAAGGAGAATTGTATGTTATGCGTGAACTTAATATAATTTAGTATTCTGATTCATGCATTTGGTTGGATGTCACGTTTTGCACTGCCAATACAGTCTTACAAAATTTAGTTTTATTGAATCCTTCAACCCTGTGTAGATTGTATTCTATTGATCATTATGGTTTTAAAGCAGATATATTCACTGGAAACTCCCTTCAGTCTATCATTAATGACCTTCACTGAAATACATGTGTGTCAAGTTTTATACGGTTGGATTATTTTCAGTAGGTGGCTGTGATTTGATTGGAAATATATCAGGCAGTAAAGGTTCGAAGGAACCAGACACAAATAAGACTGATGAAATACCCGCAGTCATCACAAAAGCTTGAGAAATGTAAAGTCTATTGAAAACTAGTGAAAGCAAAAGTTCAATTATAGAGTTAGGCTTCATGATCGTCAGTTTAGCTGCAACGGGAAATGTGTGAAGTGAGTTGGTTTCACAGCTTGTATTTAACAACAGTCTAATAATATGTCTTGTTAAAGGGTTTTCTCAAGTAAATCAACTCGCTTCTAAGGACTTTAATGAAAAACAAGCAATTATTTATAGCTCTGGATACAACTATGATAACAAAATGCGTAACAAAATCTTGTAGAAACATTTGCCGTGTTTTGAATATATTATTTTAAAACAAGTGGATTGAGTGTTGTCCGTTTATTGTTGCAAGTTATCGCCAACAACCACAACTACCTACTCTATGACAATTTGTAATTTGGCGAACCAGCCAGGATTATACAGTAGTAAGTGTCGATGGATGACATTTGAAGTAAGCCTATGCACACACAACTACAGTGGTGACTAACATATTGTAGAAGTTATAATCATGCTTTATAACTATGCCGGATGATTTTGATACATGGACAAAAACTAGGGAGGCAGAGAAAAGCGTAGGCAAAAGAGAATTGAAGAAAAACTGAAAGAATAAAATGAAAGAAAGGAGAGTCTAGAAATAGAGATAATAATGATATAAAGTGAGAAAGAAGATAAAAAAGGAGGGACAGGAAATAAAGAGAATAATAGTACAAACTGAAATTTCAAAGTTCATCCGACAGAAGGAAAAAGGACGAATAATGACATCATGGTCAGGACTAGCTAATCGAAACTGATCAAATGTTGTGAGCAAAACAACAACATGGATGCTTTCCTGAAAATATGTGAAATATTTGCCCAAAGTCAAACCTGAAACAAAGGTGTCTGGGCAGTTTAACTTATTCCACTGCTCATGGGAAAAGGCGTAAAAGCGTATCTAGGCGTGATGTAAGAAGATGCCGTGGAATATGGAAAGCTAAAAGTGGCCTTATTGAAACGTTATGAACGTACAGAGGAAAGTATTTTTGAAGTTCAGATTAGTCAAACCTAACATTGGAAATACTTTGTTTCAGTTTATGGCAAGTCTGCGGCAACAGTTTATAAGATAGACTCACACAGACAAGTGTGAAAATAGTTTTCAAGGACTATCAGATATGTTAGTAAGAGCGCTGTTCACTATCATTGTTCGTAAAGCAAGAGCACCAAAAGACGAGGACAAGAGGATCAAGCTAAAAGAACAGAATAAAGAAACTCGTGAAAAGAGTATAATTGGCAAGTATAAAAATAACCAGATAAATCTGAAACCAGGGGTGGCTGACCAGGAACAAGATATCAGGAAAGATAAAAAGAACTATAAAAACGAAGGAGAAAAGAGATGTTGTATCTGTTTTAAAATAGGGCACACTGTAAAAGAGTATACGAGTAAGTCTGTTACCAAGAAGCAACAGCAGAAATCTTAACACAACTGGAGTAACCTATAAAGACGGTATTGGCAAGAAACAATAAAAGAGTTACTATCACAATAGGTACTGCTGCTATAATAAACAGAACAGAGACAAATAGTCAAATTCACTATGAAAAGGAAGAGATATTTCCATGATTAAGCAGTGCACCAATGAATTAACAGAAAATGAATCAGTAGTATCAGCAGTTATAGGATCATGTGACAAACATCGAAGGGTGCCAATAAATTACAACATTCCAGGAGTAAAGGCTATGTTGAGGATAAAAAATGAGGATTCTATGAAACACTAAGTGCAGCAGTGCAATAGTGAAAGCTAGCCTAGAAGCTGATGTCCAGATGACGGGTGTGGTACATTTGTGTGTTCTGATTGATGGGATAGTAATAAAGTTTTCTATAATAAGAATATAGGTAAACACTTAATACAAGGTGGAAGATCTTGAGGCCATGTCAATAAAGACAGTCGTCTATTACTTGGTGATTGGAAATATGCAAGATAGTAGAGGTTTAGAAGAAACGGACACAAAAAATTATGAAGCATTTGCATTCACCACAAAAGCTGAGGAAAGCAAAAGCAATTTGAGTTAATGAAAGTAAAATTGAAGTTAGACCGCGTGTAATGGACAATTTGTAAAGTGAGTTTCATAGCTTATATTCTAAAAACAGAGTAGAGAAGAATAATTGGTCTTGTGAAGCGTGTTCTAATGTAATTGAATCCGATATTGTGAACTTTGACGAAAAAGAGTCTATTATTTAAAGCTCTAAATACTGTTGTGATGCCAATATTGTGATAAAATTTTGAGCATAGGTTTGTCTTGTTTCGAATATATTATTTTAAAGAAGTAGATTGTACGATGTTTGTTTTTGTTAAAATTTATCGTCAACAAGCCACTGACACCTACTCTAATGAATTTGTCCCTGTGAAAACGTTATAACGTAACTTCCCTTTTGCAACATTCATATAAAACACGGATTATTTTAAAATTTCTTCCTCACTGGCTACATGTAAAAACGTCTATTAATTACAGGTTAGCTAATTCTCTTTATATTATGACTTTTCTACCTGGATTTATACCTTAAATCAATAACTATTATTATGTTTAAATATATATATGAATGGTCCTTATGGTCATTTCACAAGATGCACTGTTTTTGTTTTTTCTTAGCTCTGATACTTCATTAACTTTATAATTTTAGGACTTTCTCTAATAGTGATGTTTTATTGATCTCTTAACAAATCTCTTCATGCTTAACACACAATGAACATTGTATGCGTCTTGTGTAGATGAAAAGTATTATGTTCTTTATCACCTTATCGTTCATAGTGATCAAAAAATTACTTGCGATTTGATTCTTGGTCACTGGTACCACTTGTGACGAATTGATAAGTCTAGCAAAGCTTTACCTATTTTCCTCTCTTACCTTGACTGTAAGTGGCTTATTTTAAAATAGTACATTAAAAAAAAGGAAATTCATGTGTTCACGTGTTAGGTTTGTGTTGTTTCTATAGTCGTTTATTTAATGTATACTAGTTTTTCTCTTTAACTGATTAGACCTCATTACTTTGTATCAAGATCTTTGTTATGACATCATGATGATATGGTAGGGACTAGGATTTTATGATATATATTTATTATGTTGTTAACTGTGCATCAGGCAAGTGTCTCCCAAACTTCTCCAACTAGGGACTGGTTCATTTTGTAACTTCTCATGAGGTCTGACCTCCTCAAATACTTAATTAGATAACCCGCTAAGATGTGGCTAAATCTTAGCATCAAACTGAAAGCAATAATTCTATCACTGCCTTGTCGATTATGAAACATACAGGTATTTTATAGTACTACTGCATAAAACGAAATAAAATGAATTATACTTCATTGTTCTTTAATCTTTACATTAAATGTATATTCATTAATGTTCTTTTAAGAAATAACGTACCTAATGAGAAGGATAATGCTATTTTTCATCTTACAGTAACTTCAAATAAGGAGGAAATGAAGTCAGTTGATCCTCAAATCTGACTCGACATGTATTCTGTTTCTGTACTTGTTTTTTCTAAGCAAACGAATCTTGAAAATCCTGATTCACATTTATAAGTCGTAACAAAAGACAAAAGAAATGTCACTGCTTTTCTGATACATTTGGATACTCAGCACAACAGCTCAGCTAAAAATTAATTAACGAGACTTGGCTTAAACGGCTTTTCAGTGCAACGTCACAGAACAGTTCAAAAATAGAATCAATTTCTGATTCACTGAGTTGTGATCCTTCCTCATTTTCCGTGTCAGCAGTAAAGTATTTCCTGATCCTCATTTTACTGCTGTCAATTGGAGGAAAATATTCTTTCAAGCATGATTTGAGCCCCCAAAGATGCTCTTTGATTGATAAGAAAATTTCACCTGTGATATCTTCTTCTTTTTCTTGGTTTTGTAATTCTGTTAAAGTAGAGAAATACTCATAATTGCTCTTCTCAACTCAATGTACCTAAAAGTTAATTTTTTATTTGCTGCTTCTATCTTTTCCTGGACTTTAAAAATGTTAGAATGTAGTACATTTGGATTTAATACATTTAAAAAGCCAAAAATGTCACATAATTAGGCTACCTTAATTAACAAATATAAATCATGAAATATATATCTAAATTCAGATCTTGTTTCCTTTGCTTGTGGGGGATGTTGCTTCACAAACAAAAAAAAAGCTTCGTTCTTCATTTCGTTGAGTCTATTTAAGATAGCCACTCAAATTCATTGTGTAACAAGAGATGCTTGTGTTCACTTTCTAATTATTTGCACAAAGCAGTAAAGTTTGTGGAACTTAACGAAATGGATTTTATATAGTTTATGAATTTAACACATAGTTGTATTGTTGAATTAAAAAATTCTTCACAGCTAGCGCCTCTTTGTGAATGCTGCAATGCACCCATTTAGAATCTAGTACAATTGCTTAGAGCCTTTGGAAAACTCCTGTGTTGGAACCTACCATTGAGCGATCACCATCAGTTTTGAAATTTCATATAAGGCCATAACCAAGTCTTCATTGGAAGAACTCATGGCAAAAGTGTGCAAAATTATTTGTTTGAAGAAACTATCTCATTTTTTTTATTTATCAAAAAAATCTATTTGCTTGCTCGAGTATTCTGGATGTCCATTATCCAAACGGCGTTTCAGTTTTGATGGTTTCATGGTCTTACTGAGAATGTCAAATAACAAAGAACACATAGTGACAAGTCGTAATTGCTACCACCAATGTGTCATGCATGTCTCGTAAGGCATCTGTCTATTTTGGAGAGAGGTTTTCTTCAAAAAGAATAACTTAAAAAATTTAGTTAGTAAACACAAAGTCACAAACATTTCTCTCTCTTCTCGGAACAAACTGACGCTTCTAGCACCGGCTACTAGAACGTTTCTGCTTATTTGCTGCGATCTGATTAGACGAAATGCTCAGATCTTTCATGACTGTAAATTTCAATTAATAGAGTAAGCAAATTTAACAGATTTGGAATGAAATTTCTAAAACTTTGGTGATGAAGAACCAGTTAACTTAAAAAATAAATGGTCCTTTTATGTGAGACAAATTTGATCTTACCTGCTTACATGTAGAGATGGGCTTGGACTCAGGAGAGAGACGTGTCAAGCTAACATTTAGTTTAAATTTACGGCACTTTACAAGAACACCGGTTATCAACACCGTAACATTTAACTGAGAACAGTTGTAAATTCTATAGTTTCATAACCTTAAATACAAACTTTCACTTTTCCTTCCTGTTATATTAGCTCAGTTGAAATACTGGGAAATTCAAGTTAGATTCAATGAAAATTTAAATTATAACGTATTTTAAAATATTAATTTTATTAGAATATATGTGTATTAACTGGGTTACAGTCTTTTTTAATATACAACAAAGGCTTGGAAAAGGTTACAAAGTGGCGGTTGGTAGTGAAAGGGTTAAAATTAATTTAATTTAGTTCTTATAATTATTTGCAGACCATCATTTTTCTTTCTGACCTGTAACAGACCACACTTTGGGAAATGCTCCTTTAGACAAAATAAATCTGGTTCATTCATGACAATATTTTGTCTATTATGCTAGACTTTCTTGAAGCACATTTATTCATGTTGTTTTTATTTGTGCAGCCTATATAACCTGCTACATTTGGTCTTGAAACATATTTGGCAGTTTAAAATATTATTACTTTTTGTCCATTTATTACCTTGTACTCATGAGCCTATTATGCTTTCTTTTCATCTCGACAACATGTTGGGATAATGTTTTCTGATAGATTGCTTAGAAACATTCGTTTGTTGGTTCCCTTGGGCCTGGCATGGCCTAGCGCTTTAGGCGTGTGCTTCATAATCTGAGGGTCGCGAGTTCGCGCCCGAGTCGTGCCAAACATGCTCGCCCTCTCAGCCTTGGGGGCGTTATAATGTTACGATCAATCCCACTATTCGTTGATAACGAGTAGCCCAAGAGTTGGCGGTGAGTGATGATGACAAGCTGCCTTCCCTTTAGTCTTACACTGCTAAATTAGGGACGGCTAGCACAGATAGCCCTCGAGTAGCTTTGTGCGAATTTCAAAAACAAAACAAACTATTGGTTCCCAAAATTTACAATACAATTCTCAATGACCAAGATTGAGAATGATCCAGGTTTTTTTAAAAGACTCAAAAGCAAATTAAATCAAAATATTTATATACTTATCAATAACATGTTTCTATTGAATTAGACTGTAATATAAAAATACAATAGTATATAATATCAAAGTTTACACTAATATTTCGGGATATAAAATAAATTATGGCTTTGTTTGTAAATGTTACGAGCTTTTTAAATACATTTTGATGATTTTAAGCGATACAAAAACTGAATTAAATTACTTAATTAGCAACAACTATTTGGTTCTAATGGAAACCTGTATTGAGTCCATATGCAAAAAAAAAACTAATTTACTTAAAATAGGGACCGACCGGCATAGGGAGGTGGTTAAGGCGCTTGACTCGTAATTTAAGGGTCTCAGGTTCAAATCCCCGTCACAACAAACATGATTGCCTTTTTCAGCCATAGAGGCATTATAATGTAACAGTCAATCTCGCTACACGGTGGTAAAAGAGTAGCCTAAGATTTGGCGGTAGGTGGTGATAACTAGTTACTTTCCCTCTTGTCTTACGCTTCTAAATTAGGGACGATTAATGGAGAGAGCCCTCTTGTAACGTTGTGCGATATTTAAAACAGTTTATAGACCATAACGTATATCCAGTTCTGCGTTGGTTCTTTCTTCTCTCCTGGTGCTTCTATCACAATTTCAGCTCTGTAGTTTAGGTTCTTTGTCTGATCTTTCCGTATTTGAATATATGTATTAGTTTTTAGTCTACGATATGGATTGTTATTGTGCATGGATATGCTAAAATTTTTACTATTAATAAAATACGAATATAATTGGCACATTTATGGATAATAACAAAATAGATTTTTTAAGTCTGCAGTTTATTCTATTATAAAGATACAGCTATAACTAAGTGTTCTGCACACAGTTAATTTGTTTTACATGGGCCTAGGTTTGCATGTTTTGTTTCTGTAATCATTGTTGTAGAGAGGAAGTAACCATTATTATACCTTACATCACGTTGTTTACTATGACCATATGGCTATGAGCTATTCTAACACATATTCATCATTACTTTCTCTTGATACTTGTATTAGAACAGAATAGCTTGTTTAGAGCTGTTTCAGTTACTTAATTAGTTCTAAATAATAGGTTTAGTCACTTCCTTGACTCCAAACGTTTTTGAAGTTGGTGACAAACTATTATTAACTTACTTCTTCATTTAGATAAAATTTAGAAGAAATATTGCTTTATATATATGTAATGCATAGTATAATGTAAACGAGGAGTTTAATTGCAACGAGCATTTGTATGTATTTAAAATGAAAACGAATAAATAAAGTAACTCTGTAATTAGCTTATTACAGAGAAAGGTCATGAAGTACTTTATAAGCCTATGAGTTCAGATCGAATAAACTGGACACCAAAATAATTTTGAATTTGTTTGTTTAAAATTATTTAAGCACAAAGATACACAACAGGATATCTATGCTCTGCCAATCACTGGTGTCGAAACCCGGTTTCTAATATTGTGAGTCCGCAAAAATTCGGCTGTGCCACTGGAGGCAACATGCTATAATACCATAGAATTGTCACATGTGGTCCAAATTAGTTAATCGCGTTTACCGCACTAGCTTCGAAGAAGCTGATTTATTGAATTGTGCATTAAGAAATTGATGTTTATTGTTGTATTAAGACATTCTTATAGATTAAACCGTTTCGAACATATAATAGGCTGTCGTGGATAGCTTTTGTGTCTTTCGTTTGTTACTGTTGGAGATAGAACTAATCCTGAGTATTACTGATTACTAATCCTGAGTATTACTGATTAAATCGGTGATCAGTTGCACTACAGGTCCTTTTAATCCTCTTTTTCTAAGTGTTTCATCGGTGACAGGCAGTTACTTTTTAACTGATAATGTTGATAGACTCTGATTACATCTTTTTAAAAGCTAGTAAAGAAAATCGTCTTGTGCAATAATACTATATGAGTATTTTCTGTATTATTTCAAACGTCGCAGAAAGCTTGTTTGTTTGTTTGTTTGTTTTGGAATTCCGCACAAAGCTACTCGAGGGCTATCTGTGCTAGCCGTCCCTAATTTAGCAGTGTAAGACTAGAGGGAAGGCAGCTAGTCATCACCACCCACCGCCAACTATTGGGCTGCTCTTTTACCAACGAATAGTGGGATTGACCGTCATATTATACACCCCCACGGCTGGGAGGGTGAGCATGTTTAGCGCGACGCGGGCGCGAACCCGCGACCCTCGGATTACGAGCGCACGCCCTAACGCGCTCGGCCATGCCAGGCCAGCGCAGAAAGCAGTACACAAGGCTATGACATGATATCTTTAGTTGTAAAACTTTAATTATCACCTTCCATACGGCAAATAACATATGGTGTGAACATTTTATTTTAATGTTTAAATGTGTGTAGGCGTTTTTTTTTATAGCAAAACCACATGGAGCTTTCTACTCTGTCCACCAAGGGAGACAGGACCCTAATTTTAGCAATGTAAACTAGAAGACTTATCGTTGTCTTAGAGAGAGCAATATGCAAATAAATACAATGTTATACAAGTAATATTCAATGTCTATTGAAGGAAAATAATGTGGTTGTTTTGAAACAATATAAAACTGATTGCTTTTAAAAACAAAATACAATCAGAACATTTTAATAAGCTTTTCATAGTATGTATAATAAGTATGACCTATGCATTCCTGTCTCTTATTTTTAATTTTTAAAATGTGATATTTGTGATGCATGAGATTATGCGAATACGTGGTGGGAGAATAACCTAATGATTAGTTTTTAATTTGTACTTATGATGTGTTGATAATAATTGTTGTTGTTGTTTTGAATTAAGCACAAAGCTACAAAAAGGGCTATCTGTGCTCTGCCCACCACGGGTATCAAAACCCGGATTTTAGCGTGTGAGTCCGCAGACATACCGCTGAGCCACTGGGGGCGTTGATAACAAGATATTTTACCACATATGTATAAAAAATGGTGCACTTGATATCAACGGCACTCAAAATTTCTTTATACAAAGCTACGTACTGTAAATTAATTTATGAAATCCATTATTTTATAATTTTTATTTGGTATACTTTCGTGCGCCAGCGATACCAAGTATTGAAGCATTAAAACCCGATTCTATTTTATTATTCATCAGGATTTCTAGCAGCCTACCCTTAAACTGAAAATTTCTAAAGCAGAATTATAGTAAATTAATCTTTGATACCTTGGACGTAATCAAACACATCAATCAAAAGAGTTTGACATCCTGAGTCCAAAATTATAATTACATCTGAAATCTATCGAGAGATGATGGAACTGTGAGCTAAAAGTGTGAAGTTAAAAAATAACAACAAAGAGCCGTTCTATGAATTGGTATGATGCCGTTAAAAATATGAGTATATTATGTCTTTTTAAGAACTAAAAGGAAAACTTAAAGTTTATTGCCATTTAGTTAAGTGTTTGTATCAAAGGTGGACCGAATGAAAAAGAGGAGCATTTTCGAGTGTACGTGAATGTAAACCGAAACATTGTTGTTGTTGTTTTGAATTAAGCACAAAGCTACACAATGGGCTATCTGTGCTCTACCCACCACGGGTATCGAAACCCGGATTTTAGCGTGTAAGTCCGCAGACATACCGCTGAGCCACTGGGGGGCAAACCGAAACAAACAACTTACTTTCATTTTGAAAAATGTTTTGTTTTGTTTTTCACAAACTATAATTCATTACTCACATCTTTTTTCTTTTTTGTACAAAATTAAATTATTTTAATACATCCTTATTTAGAGATTAGAGAAATGATACAAACAGACTGATCCTCCTTCTTATTAATTCCTATTTTTATACGCTCAGTTGCTGCGGATATTTGTAATAAGAAACTTGAATGGCTTGAACTAGTTTTCTGTAAACATCTAATTTTAAAATGGTAAGGCCAAAAACAGCTCTTTATATTACATCGACGTCCGCGAAAATACATCCAGTTGAAAGGTCATCAAATGTCCACAAGTGACAAATGTGTTTTGACTTTTTGTCATGTTTTTTTACATCCTATGTTATCAAGACATAAATTAAGATGAAAGTGGTGATAGTACATTCAATTGAATTTTACACACTTGAAAGTTTGACAATTTAGTAAGGAAGTTAACTTTTTGTTGCGAAAATAACAGTCTTTTGAAAATTATATAAGGGTGTCCTTATATATGTATATATATATTAGATTTGAGAAACTACAAAACAGAAAGTTCTTTTGTTATGTGTCACTTGCTTAAGTTTATTAATTTTTTTATATTTAAAACCGCTGGTATGAATGGAAAAAGCACAATGTAGAGGAGTGAACTACGTTTCGACCTTCTTCGGTCATCGTCAGTTTCACAAAGAAAGAAAGGGTTATTGACTGATAACTAACCCCGTGTTTAAAGGTGGTTGTGTAATTGAGTGTATAAATGTAGAGGGCGTGCTTAGATATTGGATATATTTATTAACATAGGTATACAGATGTTCCTTTGTATTGGTTTATTGTGGGCTTGAGTGGTTTTATAATTAAGCCTTTTTAACTTTTGCTTTTGTTTATGTTTGTTTCTTGTTTAGTATTTGGGTGTTTTCTATGGTTACGTTGTGTTTATTTTATTTGCAGTGAAACGTGTGAAGGTGGCCATTTATGTTCTTTGAAACTGGTTTCCTTTTTTCTACTTGTTTTTCCAATACAGAAGTCGTGGCAGTTATAACATCGTATTTTATAAATAATGTTGGTGTTGTGTATGTCAGTTTGTGCCTTACTTATGCAACAACTCAAGCCCAAAATAAATCAATACAAAGAAACACCTATATAGTCATATTAATAAATATATCCAGCATCTAAACACGCCCTCTGCATTCCTACACTCAATTACACAAGCACCTTCAAACATTTGGTCAGCTGTCGGTCAGTAACCCTTTCTTTCTTTGTGAACCTGATGATGACCAAAGAAGGTCGAAACGTTGCTCGGTCCTCTACGTTGTGCTTTCTCTATCCATGCCGCCGTCGTTACATATATAATTTTCTCTACAAATGGGTTTTATCATCAACACCGATTATTGTTAATTTTCGATATAAAGCTTTATATATTTTATTTATATTTTTTGTGTTTTTTTTTTAATTTGGCACAAAGTTGTTGTTGTTGTTTTGAATTAAGCACAAAGCTACACAATGGGCTATCTGTGCTCTGCCCACCACGGGTATCGAAACCCGGATTTTAGCGTGTAAGTCCGCAGATATACCGCTGAGCCACTGGGGGGCTTGGCACAAAGCTACTCGAGGGCTATCTGTGCTAGCCATCCCTAACTTAGCTGTGTAAGACTAGAGGGAAGGCAGCTAGTCATCACCACCCACCACCAATGCTTAAGGTACTATTTTACCAATGAATAGTGGGATTGACCGTATGTTTTATTGTGACGGAGATCCGAACCCGCGACCCTCAGATTACGAGTTAAGTGCCTTAACCACCTGGCCATACAAGGCCCTTTTGCACATGTAAAAAGTTTCTACTTTCTAAGAATTTATGTTTTATCGAGAGTTAGCCAAGCAGCCTTTGCACATGATGCACTAGCAACTATTATTGTGATTACTAAATGTATTTACTTTTGCTGTTTTCATATATCACAACAAACATAATTTGTAAACTTTCCTTACGATTGAGTATTGTTCGATATTTTCTTCATAGAGTTATATCTCCTGCCCTATCTGTGATATCTTATGAACATTAAAATGTTTCAAATCGAACCAGCTTAGGCTTTACAAGGCTAGCTGCTTATAGCAATCGATATTTGTCAGTAACCACTGTGCGATAAAAATACACAAAAATAATAAAAATGTGTTGTTGTTGATCTTCGATATTTGAGCTAAGCTGAACAAATGTTACCTGCATTAGACGTATCTAATTTCCAAATGAGAGTTTAGTCAGCCAACAACATTTGGACTACTGTAATCAATTAGTGGGATATGATAGTCACACTTTTAACGCACTCACGAGTGTGGATGATGAATTTGTTGCAGAGATACAGGAACTATCGTCCTTTAAATCTATAGACTGGTAAGTTAACTACAAGGCTACGCCTGATTCTGTGAAATAATTATAATGTACGGTGAAATAATGTTTTAAAATACTAACAAATGAATTTAATTAAAGCAGGAAGAACGTATTTTATGAAACTTTCAAAATGATTGATTTTCATGTTGTGTATACGTTTGGAAATCTATTGATGTACATTAGTTTTCCAAACGGAAGGACCTCAAACTCTTTACAAAGCAAGTTCACTTATTATGTACAAACATATTTATTTGTTTTTAATTAAATCAAAGCTACACCAGGGTCATCTGTACTAACTGTTTCTAATTTAGAATTGTAAGACTAAAGGGAAGGCAACTAGTCATCACTACCCACCATCAACTCTTCGGCTACTTTTTTACCAACGAATAGTGGGACTGACCATCACATTATAACGCCCCCACGGCTGGGAGGGCGAGCATGTTTGGCGCGACGCGAACCCGCGACCCTCGGCTTACGAGGCGCACGCCAGATCGCCTTTTATTTGATTTTGAACTTAAACGGTTCTTTAGAATGTATCATCTTGCTTGAAATAAAGAAGGTTACCGTGAGCAGTTATCTGAAGAAATGCAGACACATTTTATGTGTAGAAATACAAAAAAAAATTGTTTAAATTCGATTTAATACAACAAATGTTCGTAAAAAAAGAAAAAAATTCAACTTTATC
Source organism: Carcinoscorpius rotundicauda (assembly GCA_011833715.1). Lineage (NCBI taxonomy): Eukaryota > Metazoa > Arthropoda > Merostomata > Xiphosura > Limulidae > Carcinoscorpius > Carcinoscorpius rotundicauda. Next base: position 89,661,229 of record CM022397.1, read on the forward strand.
CGTCTGGTGATAAAAATGTAATGGACTGAGACGTGTTTTGATTGGTATGTGTACTTAGAAAATGAGGCTTAGAAAGTCATTACAACCATGTTAGTGAAACTTCTTTGCTTTTTTTCATTGCTTTGTCTTTTTACAATATTGTACACGTATAGACACATAGTGGTAAACTTACGAAAATCCGGGGTTCGATTCCCCAAAGTGGACATAGCGTATGTAGCCTACCGTGTATATTTGCGCTAAAATAAATGAGTAAAATAATGTGTATACTATATATAGTTTTAAATATTCAATCAAGACAGTCCTATAAAAATAATTGGAATTCTGTATTACTTGATTTTTTAAGATATACCGAATGGTGATTTATTTTAGACTAAACGAAAACACACAGAAGATCTTATAAAGAATATAACCCAGTCACTAAATTGTATATCTTATAACATGGAAAATAGGTTCGAAAACAACAAACCCACAAAAGAAACAGAATATATGACAGTGGCTAAAGACAAAGAACAGAATATGACAGCGGTTGAATACAAGAAATGGGATGTTACATTGGTTGAACATAATCACATCAAAAATCTAGAAATAGAATTGAAAATAAATTAGGAGATAAATTATTTTAATATAAAAAGGTAAATAGCATAGCAACATCCATAGAAAGAACGAAATAATAATACCTGAAATTATCGAACATGGCAAAAACGAATGGAAAATATATATACATATTTATTGATTAACAAATTAACAACGAAACCAAATTCCTGAGAATAAGTCAGCTATACCTCATAATTAAAAGTTAATTAGATGAAATATTTAAAGTCAAAAATTAACGAGGACTAATATTATAGAATTGGCAAATAACATATTTAGTAAAAGTTATGCAAAAAGTCGGATAATTACTAAAACTTATTACGGTTAGCAAAGGATTTGGAAATTCAAAACATCAATAAAAATAGAAATTTGTAATTAAAGCTCAAATGTATTTAAATAAAAAGTGAGGAAGTGACAACATAAAAACACGTACGAGTAATTGTAGAAATGTTTGGAGCAATATTGTAATTAATAATAATAATAAATAATAATTTGCAATTCAGCAGAGTAGCTAAACTGAAGCATACTCATAGTTTATATTTACACATTCTAATGAGAGTGTTATAACAGTAATTAGTGTTTAAAATTCTATCAAATGTATAATACTCTGTCTTGTATTAGCATAATCAAAGAAGAAAAACTCTAGCACTTGCTGTGAGTGCAATTTCTTAACGTAGCGTTTGCAAATCACATAGAATATTTTTTTTACTATAAATATAAGGCCTGGCATGGCCGAGGGTCGTGAGTTCACATCCCTGTCGCATCAAACATGCTTGTCTTTTCAGCCTCGGGGGCGTTATAAGCGACGGTCAATCCCACTATTCGTTGGTAAAAGAGTAGCCCAAGAGTTGGCGGTGGGTGGTGATGACTAGCTGCCTTCCCTCTAGTCTTACACTGCAAAATTAGGGACGGCTAGCACAGATAGCCCTCGAGTAGCTTTGTGCGAAATTCCAAAAAAACAAAAACAAATACTATAAATATACGAAATTTATTTTCAAAGTCATAGCTCAGAACTATTTTTAGAACTTTTTTTCTGTAAAATCAAAAGTTGTAAAAGTAATTACGAAGCAAGAATCCATAAAATAACCTCTTATCTTCTCACTTTAAATAAGAATTTTTGAAACTTCGATCATCATTTTTATGCTTTTGTATTGTACCACACGAGAAGATATACATGATAACCAACAGTCTGTCTGTATGCTTTGTTCTCGTGAACGCTTAATCGTATAAGAAAAATATATATATAAGCAGTATTAATGCTTATTTTCAATAGTATTTTAAAAGGTAATTATTAAGTTTTTGAAATTCGTATGTGCTGAGCAGTTAGTCTGAGAACAACTTATTAAAAACAAAAATGTTTCCTTTGTGAATTAATTTCAAAAAGATCAAAATAGAATTTTCTCCGTCAAATGATTGAAAGAAATAGTTTAAAAAACAGGAAAACCGCGTAAAAAAAGAACGTGTTTGATTATATATTTGTTGTTGTTCGGTGCATATCTATGTACAAATATATTTCACGTCAATAGTATGTATATAGATGATTTTCTTGTACCATGTTGAATGTATTGAACTGATCTGAATTGAAAATATCACTTTTAACACTTCTTATAGAAATGACAACTACCAAAAGTTCTCATTTCTGTAGCTATCTTTCCTTACTTTCAGAAAATGAAAAGGAACGGTGACATTCAGTGGGAAAAAAACACGACGGTTTGTTAGTTCAGCTGAGATCTTTTATATACTAGATGCATTCAATACATCTAAAAACAAAGCTTTAAAGAATAACGGGGTAATATAAAATTTAGACTAGAGAAACACATGAAAAAAAGCGCAGAGTAATTTTAAAGACTACTTACGGTCCTCAGTTTTCCTCTAGTGAAATGTATTGCTTCACACTCACAGTAAGAATCATAAATTTTATTCAGGAAACATTGGAAAGGGCACAGTATGTTTCTGAAGAACATTAAAGTACATTACATACGCAAATTTATTTTCCTAAAAACAAGCACTGCTTTTATATTCTCTTTTCTTTCTCTTTCAGCAGTACGAAGTTGGTTGTTCGTGTAAAATATGTGTCAGAGCGTAAGACTTTGACAGATCAATGAGCTCGTTCCAGAATAGATGGCGCTTGCAATAGCTTCGTTTAAAAAAAGGTTGTTGTTTTGAATTAAGTACAAAGCTACACAATAGGTTATCTGTGCTCTGCCTACCACGGGTATCGAAACCCGAATTTTAGCGTGTAAGTCCGCAGAAATACCGCTGAGCCACTGGGGGGGCCGTTTAAAAGAAGGCTCAAATATGCTGATAAAAAATGGCGTAAATCAACTTAAGAGCTATTTTTGAAATATGTTTTACGTTAAAACTTTGTGAATGAAACAGATTGTTTCCAAAGTGTTTCCTATAAAATCAGTTTCTTTTAAAGGTATAAAATATAACCATTTTAAATGTTTTTTTTTTAAATAATCATTATGTAATGCGAAAAAACCCACTAAAGGAATACATAACCACATGAAACAGACAAGTAGGCGAAATGTCACTTGCTAAGATGTATTATTATTATGATTAGCTCCACTCCTACGTGATCAAAACTGTGTCCTGGATGTTAGTAATACAACAAAAATATCCGAGAGAAAAAAAAGGGTATCCTTGAAATGGAAACATTGTTCAGATTTCATGTAGTACGTTTTATATAACTCTTTATATGTATATAGTAGGTGTATACCTTTCTTATGCATTGTTTCGCTTCATAAAAATGCGTTCTTGGAAATTTTGAAACTTATCATTTGTTTATTGAAATTGAAAAATATTTCAACGATAAAAAATTTGCAAGATGTGTCATGTGAAAATATTTAATCAGATTTTTTTCATTCTCTGAATAGACACAACTGAAAACACGACTATTTTCTTCACTGTATATTTAACTGGCTGGAAGTACCCATATTTATTCTAAATAGTTTTTCTATAACGTTCATTTATTTAATATACCCTATATGTTTATCATATACATTTTTTTTTAAAGTCTGACACTAATTTTAGTTGATGCTTGTGCAGTTGCGTGGTGTTCTGTAAATGACTATTCAGTGTTGCTTAGATTTTCATTCTCCTCTTTTATAGGAAAAAGTCTAACCATAACGATTACATTGAGCACCAGTCCTCCGCAGGTGGCATCTTATACAAAAGCGATTAAAGTGACGGTTGATGGGCCTCGAGAACCTCGAAGTAAGACACGTAAGTTTGCCTTAAGCGGTAAACGTAGTAGCGATTTTCAATTCTAAATGAAGTTCATAATAAGAAAATAAGTGATATATTGTAACAAGCATAATCTATATAAAATAAGTGATAGATTGTAACAAGCATAATCTATGTAAAATAAGTGATATATTGTAACAAGCATAATCTATATAAAATAAGTGATAGATTGTAACAAGCATAATCTATATAAAATAAGTGATATATTGTAACAAGCATAATCTATATAACATATTTGCTGTAATAACCATTACACCATGTGAAAGAAATGAAAGAAACTAAACACATACACTTATACATATAATATATGTATAAATAAAATAAAAAGTATGTATGTATATATTCAGATTAATAAATATGTGTACACACACACATGCAGATTATCAATGTGTGGATGAAACTACTACAACTGATGACGACAGTGTTGAAGAGATAATGAGTTGTTCGACAGTAGGAAATGGGAATCGGTAGATTCAATGCCATAAAATTGAATGTGGGAGGAAACTCGAGTGCTCCGAGCAAAACTCGCTTTCACTGTGTGGACGCTAAAAAACTTTACTTGTTCGTTGCACAAGCTGAAATCCGAAACTGAAACTAAAAAAGAAAAAAAAAACAAATATCTTTAGCTTCCAGAAAAAAACCACAGCTAAGATAGAACTGTTAACATACAAGAAGATCATATGGCTCTAAATTATTTGGAAAAAACTCATATTAACTGGATTCGAACCAAAATGTAGAAACGAACAAATTATGTTTAAAGCCTCTTAGGTAGCAACACAGAAACTTCATTACAGAACATTACAAAATATACAAACAATACGAAGGACAGATAATTATAATCGAATGTGCCAGTCGAGATGAACATTCTTCTAACCCTAATACTGAAAAAAAGTACAACCCATAGAGTATATAAAGAACAAAGAAACTCAAGTTCTGATTTCTTTCACGAACACGCAGGTATACGGTCTATAAAAACAAACTCTTATATTGCTGAAATAATTTCTGTCAGAATAATCTGAATAAGTATGAATTACTAATTTCACTGTCTCGCTGTATCATATATGATATAGCTTGTTTGTTTGTATTTTGAATTTCGCGCAAAGCTACACGAAGACTAATTTAGCAATGTAAGACTAGAGAAAAGGCAACTAGTCACCAATACACACCGCCAACGAATAATGAGATTGGCCGTCACATGATAACGCCCCCACGGCTTGAAAGGGCGAGCATATTTGGTGCGACGGGGATTTAAATCTGTATTACGAGTCGAGTATTTTAACCACCTGGATATGATTTAACTAGCTTATAATAAAAGTATTAATTAGGATATTTATGTCTAATTTGTTTGTTTTGAATTTCACGCAAAGCTATATGAGGGCTATTTGCGCTAACTGTCCTTAATTTAGCAGTGTCATACCAGAGGGAAAGCAACTTAATGGTATTGAGCGTAGCTTTATAACGTCACCACGTCTGATAAGGCGTGAATGAGTGAAATAAATGTGTCGCAATATATAAAGCTCTTCACCACGTGTAGGACTATACACATCAAGCAAAATAAGTTGTGTTCTGATACAAAATACCACACGTATCACATGAATGGAGTTTGCTTTGAAAAAAGGCTTGTTTGTGTGTGTTTTCTTATAGCAAAGCCACTTCGGGCCATCTGCTGAGTTTGAAAAACGTTGTTACAACTAAGAACTGGAAACAGTCGTTGCGTATTATAATTCCAGACGATTATTTTATTTGTTTGTTTTCGAATTTCGCGCAAAGCTACAAGAGAGCTATCTGCGCTAACCGTCCCTAATTTAGCTAGTCATCACCACCCACCGTCAACTCTTGAATAGTGGGATTTATTCATTACATTATAACACCCCCTCGGCTGTCAGGACGAGCATGTTTGGTGTAATCAGAAGACTTCATTTTGATGTGACGCACAGCTTTAATCAACATACTACCACTTGTTACGCCACATTGTGATTTGGTAGAGAAAGGTCTGGAATACTGTGGACACCACTAGAATATAGAAATGCGTGAGTTAACGGTAAAGGAGTATATAACAAACTTATGGTTCGGGGTTTTGGTAATTCTAGTTCTAGCATCAAGTGAAAGGTGTTTGATAAGAAATTGTTAACATATACTTTAGCAACTGGGTTCGTGAAAAATTTAAAACTCACGTTCTTACATCGAGTGCACATTCATGAAAATAACAATTGTGGCATGATTACAATAAAAAGCAATAAAATAATGAAAAAAAAATTTATTTAACCTGTCTGACTAATTTGTGGTTTGTCTGTGTTTGCGAGACTGCGTTTTATGTTTTTAGGATGTTGTGTTATAGATACAATAACATATTTGATGACGAGAATGTTTTTAGAAGTTTACTTACATCATTAAGTTGTTGTTGTTTTGAATTAAGCAAAAAGCTACACAATGGGGTATCTGTGCTCTGCTTACCACGGGTATCGAAACCCGGATTTTAGCGTGCAAGTCCGCAGACATACCGCTGAGCCACTGGGGGGCACATCATTAAGTAAACAGATGTGAAGCAAAACGCTATGGTTTGATCGATTTTACCCTTTTTTGAGAACGAATGTTGAGATGTGATTTTTCACTGGGATGGATTTAGTAAACGCAAAGGAGAGATAAATTAGGTAACTTGTAAAGTGAGAAATAAGAACGGCAAAGGTGTTTTAATGGAGAGAGTAAACCAGCTTCTAATTCGTTCTTTATCGAGGGCTGAATTTTTTAAATATTTGATATATATTTTGTCTCCTAACGTAGTAATTCGTCAGTTCATATAACATTAAAGATTTGATTGCAGGTTGATGTGGGAATTATAAGACACATAAGTGACTGGTGATTTTATGGTTATTATTTAGATTATTATTGCTGTTGTAAATATGTTTAGGCTTGGTTAGTGAGAGATATTTTAAAATACTCACAAAAGAGATTAGTGATTTCGCTGTGGGTAACAACAGCAAGTTTTTAAATATTATGTCACTCCTTTCTACATGTAAAATTAAATTTACTTTACTATAGTGAAGATTAAGACTTTGTTTTGCTGGTTCTAAGTGTTAATTCTTATGGAAATTCTGTGTTTCATTGTTAGAGCTGTTGCATAGTGTTTTATTTTGTTTCTAATGGATTTAGGATGTCTCTGTTGTTCTATATATTAAATGAAAGATTTTGGTTTCCTAATTGTCTAAGTACTCAATTGAGTACATGTAAAATGTACTAGGTAGAAAGAAGGTTTTCTACTTTATTCTGAAGTATCTTCCAGTCTACTTTAGAAAAGTCAATTTATTGTATGGTTTGAAATACATCTGTTACAGATTATCTGTGTAAATAAATTACTGGCCACATCCGGTATTTTCATGGACACGGAAGATTTAAATGCAAAGAGAAAGAATAACGATTACTATTACTATGCCCAAGATATTTTGTTAATCGTTAACATGAATGTCGGTGAAGGTGTTATCATTAAAATGTTGTCATTCGTGAAGGGCTGAAGATCAATATTCTTATTTAGTTGAAATATTGATTGTATGTTGCCTAGAATAAATACATGAGAATTTGAGTTTAATAATGTTTTAGATGAGAGGTAAAATACCTAAAGGGTAACGATTAAGAAGTTTTGAAAATACGGATTTCATAGAAGAGATTCTTTGGATGTAAGAGAAAATTGTGATATTTTACCATCAGGAATAGCAGTATCCTGCCTGTCTGGATATTTAGTTGTGAACAGTATTTTGTATTTATGGAGGAAAAAGATTAAGGAAGAATCCAGTAGAGTTTTATTAGTTATAGTTGACATTATCGTTCAAGTTTGTAATATTCTTGGGACAACGAGTCTAAAAATTGATGAGTCATATGTCGTCTATGGTTGCTGGAAACCGTAATAACATCAGCGAGGAGGGAGGGGACAGAAATGGTTGAACTGACTAGTAGAATATCATGAATGACCATAATGTAGAACTTCAGCAATGGACACTGATTCACTATTGGTATTAACTGGAGATATTTGGGTCCTCTGAGGTTTCAGTAGCTGCAACATGCAGTTCTGTAATAAGCTGGGTAGATATTTAGCAGAAAAGGAGTCTGCAGTATGAGAAGCCTTGCTACGAGCATTTGAAACTTTTAAGCAGCAGGGAAATCGCTGTAAGAAGAAACTTGGATTCCTCCATAGTTTGGACATTTAATTACTTCCTGTCGTTTGAAACATTTCGATTCAAGGTGGTTTCCTGTACCTAGGAATGACTTTATTCGCGTGTTGTAAATCTTTTGGAGTAGCCTTATCTCTGAAACTTGCAGAACTGTAAAATTGCGATTGGTATGATATTCACATCTTCTAGGCTGCCTAGCAGCTACCAGGAAACCTTTTCTTTGTTTTTGATGATGAAGTCAATTTGACAGAATTATAGAGAATGATTATTATGAATGGGTTGAATTTGTCGGTCTTAAGGGACTTCATTATGGTTATCTTTTAGACTGCAAACACATAATGAGATTTTGAAAAGTGGAATGTCCATGGGGATCTCACTGATGACGACGCTGCACAAGGCTTGGTAAGCAAGCCTTTAATCATACTTTCAAGGCAGAGATTGGGCAGGAGTTGAACAGCTTCGAGTATTCTTTGAGAAGAGTCCGTTTGATGAGAATGGTTTTCTTGGCAGGTAGTATACATTCAACTGGTTTGTGGAAGGAAACAAACTTTGTAATTTGGTAGTGATTTGTATTTTTCATAGAATCTGGCCAGTGAGTGACTAGTGTAGTTAGAACTGGATTGCTATGATAAATTCTTTGGCGAAATTTGGTTTGAGCAACTTACTATTTGGAGCTAGTGTTGGTCAATCATGGTACAATGCTGGTACATTTTCTTTTTACAGTTGGAGGCTAACAAAGGGTTATTTTTAGTTGATAACGAGCAGCTGAGATCCTCATTTGGATAAGATCTTCGACTGAAGTCAGACGTGTCATTAATATGGTTTAGCATGGCCTTTTGTTGTTGTTTTACAGTTATTGGTACCAGATCAAAAATCTGTGACACGTCCTTTAGGACGTTTTCTTTTTTATACTTATATCGGATCATCTTTGCTTCATTCTATACTAGATGTTGAGATAACGCATGATTCCAAAATATTTTACTTGCACAGAAAATTGATTACAATATAAGATTAACTTCCTTTTTTCAGAAATCAACAATCATACATTTGAGCCTTTGATGTATTTATGTGAAGTAGTCAAGTTGCTAAATTATTTAAGTGAAGCATTATTGAAGCGTAGCCATATGTCAGAACTGGGTTAATGGAATCTGAAATTCGCAAAAAAACAAACAAATAAGTTGCACGAGAGTGGTATGATTGAAATATGGAAAAATGGGACTGAAGCAAGAACTCCGAGTATGGGGTACAAAGAGTGGTGTAATGATAAATTTTACGATATTGAGCTGTGTCGTTGTATGTTTGATACTTGTTTTGTTAGGTTGTAGAAGAAAGTAGTTCATATTGCACTGAAACTTGTGCATTCATTGTATTTAAGAACCGTTGACAAACTTTGATGCAATATGTTTCCTAAAGTTTACTGGTTTTCCAATTGTGTGAAGACGTCTTTAATCAAGTACTTTCTTTATTCATTAACTCTGCCTTACCAAGAACATAAATAAAGTTTATATAAACGTGATTCAACTTTTAATCTATAAAGAGTTGATCTTTAAATCATTTTTAAATGTTTTCTCAACCTTCATCTGTGTTTTAATATATGTGTACGTACTCCAAATATTTGTATTGAATTTTAACCATACAAGTAGTCCTATAAGCCTAACGCTAGGTATTGTGCTGAACTAAGCAAGATTTTAGTCTGCTTCCCCTCCAATTTTACTTCACATGCACAGCAAAATATAGGATTATATATCATATTTCGTTTACGTATTTACATTTGTTTATAAATGCTTGAAGAAATATTAAAGTACTGATAAACATGTACTTACCGTGTCAGCCAAAAGTTATTCCGTCTCTTTTTCATTGAGAAAAAGTTGAACACTGCTTGTTTCAAGTCTAATTTTACACTTGATGAAGATTGTTAATTGCAAAATCAATCTTGTTTGTGCCATAGTTGATTTCATTTAGATTTTCACTTCGGTTTCAAAAAGCCTCTTTTTCACGAGCAAAGTCACCATAATTTGTAGTTACGATAATGATAATCTGTTATTGCAAACGTATTTCCATGTATTTTACAAAGTGATTTTGTTAAATCTTCATAAAAGGGCCTGTAATGTAACAAGCTAAGAATGCAGTACAGGTAATTAAGCAACAACTTGTATTCTTTATGAATCCGGAGGTTTGGTTTAACAACTTCGTCGAAATTTAACTGTGGACCACAACTTTCCTCTGCAAACAATGCTTGTTATATCGTAAATGAGCCTGTTATTCTTGGGAAAAATCTTCTTCCAAATGATTTCTATTTCTTCTGCAAAAAATCTTCCATCCACCAAATCGTGTGAAACGTTTTCATCAGTTCTCCACCGGTAAAGAAAATATTTTTTTACAAGATTCGGAACAATGTAACAGAGGTGAAAATCAATATTTTATTGTTGTATGTTGTTGAGGTTCATCTCATACAGCAAATGAAGTCATACAACAAAACACGTTGAAACTTATCGTCTTCGCAATGATTTGAAATATGAATTTGTTCTGCTTATTCTTGTGAAGAGATTGTCGTGTACAAAGTAACCCAGAGTATCATTGGTGAGTCCCAATTGATATTCAAGTGAAAAATAGGCTGTATTTTATTTCTAATTTTGTTATTTCAATAACGTCTTGTAACAATATTTCTCAATTAATTGAAGATCCTGTTGTAATAATATTTTTCAATTAATTGAATATCCTGCTGTAACAATATTTCTTGATGAGAAGAAACAAATGAATATACTCTGATTTATGTCAAAAAATGCTACTACGAGGCTGCAACAAGATATTCAGAAAATGTGTATTGCATTACACCCAAAACTCTTGGATTTATGTTTCTAATTCTTCATTGAATACTATGGTTTTATTTTATACGTTGACTTCATTGTGACACACTTGCCTCGTAAATAGTCCGGTTGAAGCAGCACTTTCTCAAGTCTACTCAGAATAAACTTATTGCTACTGGCACTGTTCGAGTCAGTCAGTGAGAGGGCTCCGAGCAAAAGAGTCGCTTATATTAAGAAATCGATGCAGAGACTTAATCGGTACGCTAGGCTGCTTATCAGAAGGTTTAAAGTTCAAGACTGCAATATGTTCTTCCATTTTCAGTTGTGAGGATGGAAAGTTTACAGTCATTTCTGCCATTAAATTCAAAGTAGGCAGGGAGGTAACAGATGTTGCTGACTGGATGTTTTCCCATCCCTTGATCATCAATTCTTAATTCAGGACTGCCATATCTAGCTCGGCCGTATAGCATATGTGTCACATAAGACACTGTATAGATTGTAAATATTAAATATCGTTGATATTTACCTGAACATTTTCACGTCGTGATGTTTCAGAAGCTCTGACAAAATACATTATGATTTCATGCTAATGTCTGAGGTAATACCAAACATACTTCTTGTTTATAGAAGCATTCAAAAACAGATTGGTTTTCTTGGACTGCAGTTAAATCAGCTCATTATGGGTGCATTTTCTTACTTAATGTTTATATACCTATTTTGTTTGCTATTCGTATAAGTTGTTTTTGCTTTTTTTCCGGACAGAATCAAACATAAACAAGTATTAAAGAGATTTAAGGAAATTTCATTTTGAGGTTGTGAAGAGCTTGGTGTTGGTTATACAGAAACTAAGAGTTTGAATTAAACAAGAGCTTAATAAGAAAATAAGGTTCATAATCATCTTTATCTTTTGTTCATTTCTTGTTTTAGAAATTGTTGTTTTCCTGATCCTTCTCGTGATAGCTCTTTTACTTTCTTTTAATTTGACCAGAATGCCCTCTCGGTTTTCTAAATTTGATCCTTTACCATTTCATCAGTGCCTTCCACTAGACAGGTATCTTTTCAATTCGTTGTTTAATAATTTTGAAAAATAACACTGTTTCAAATATAAGCTTTGGGGTATCTTACAATTTCTTCAAACGTTTTTAAAGTATAAAAATAACACTATTCTTTCGAAATAACACATCGGTAATTCACAAAGAACTAGTTATAAAATATGTTTAAAATTTCTAGCAACCTTTTTTCGGAACATTTTATGTTCTACTCATATCATAAAAATCAAGAAATGTCCACTCTATATTGAGGGAAGTTGAACGCCATTTTCCATTGGTTAACCATAGCAGACCACACGACTTAGAATAACAAAATAGAAGATGAATTATAAATGTACAACTATCTCATCAAGTTGATTGGCCAGAAAAAATATTTCTTAATTTTGCATCCACGGTGTTTTATTATTCTAGGTATTTTCCTAATGTACTATGTCCCAGTTTAGAGCTGGATAACACATCCGTTAACATTCAACGTTACCTGTGGATAAAATACTGATATTGATCTTTCTTTGAACTCGCGAGTGCAGTTTTCTGGTTATACAATTCATTCAAACATAAGGCTTCCTCTTTTCTATTTCATATATATCTTGATGTGTCAACAACGTACAAAACAAAAAATATTTTTTCATGTAATGATGATTAGACACTTAAATCCAGAGAAAAAGTGCAATAGACTTAATAACTTTTGCTTCATAAAGGTAAAACAATGACGGTTTTAAGGACAATGGAAATTGTCAATATTAAGTCCACTAAAATGGCGAAGATTAGACTTTTGTTTGTTTGTTTTGAATTTTGCACAAAGCTACTCCAGGGCTATCTGTGCTAGCCGTCCCTAATTTAGCAGTGTAAGACTAGAGGGAAAGCAGCTAGTCATCACCACCCACTGCCAGCTTTTGGGCTACTCTTTTACCAACGAATAGTGGGATTGAGCGTCACATTATAACGCCCCACGGATGAAAGGGCGAGCATGTTTGGCGAGAAGGGGATGCGAACCCGCGATCTTCAGTTTACGAGTCGCACGCATTAACACGCTTGGCCATACCGGGCCTAAAATTAAAAAAAAAGAAGAAGATTAAGCAAATAAAACATGGCAAGAATAGACACATATTTTATTTTGTACATTGTAATTAATTATTTAATTAAATATATGAGTTCTCACACGGCCTGGTGGCTAGGGCTCTCAAATCGCAATGTGCAAGTCGAAGGATCAAATCTGATCACCTGCTCGGTTTTTTAGCAGTGGAGGCATTATAACGTGATGGTCAATCCCAATTTTCGTTGTAAAAGAGTAACTCAAGAGTTGACAATCGACAGAACAATACACTGTACATGCTAAATCAACAGGAAATTATGATCCAAAATGGTAACTTAATAAAACAAGTAGAATCTACGAAACAACATAAAAAACGATAAAAACGTTAAATTTTCTCATGAAAACGTGAGAAATGAACGTGTTTGTATTTTTCATTAAATAAATTAATGTACACTGCTGTTATGAAGTCTTACTTTTGATAATGATTAGTTCCTCCATCGAAGTTGTAATGCACTTTATTAAACATCTGTACTTAAGAAAAAGGCTTACAATATGATGTTGGTTTTATTAGCTTAACTATGTCTATTGATTTAGCAGCAAAGTGAAATTTTACATTTATATGGTTAAAAAAAGATAATGTAATTTATTTTAGAATCCCAGCTCGAGAATATTCTGTTACCTATTTAATCATTATAGCTCTAAAAATATTGTAGAAATACAAAGCGTGAAGTAAAGAGTTTTACGAAAGTAACACATTGTGTAACTTTGTGCTTAACATTAAACCAATGTACCAATAATTCTCATAAGTAAAAGTTCGACCTCCTTTTTCATTGTTATTCACTTATTTATATATAACTGTCTCCTCTACAAGTCTTGGTTTAATTTTCATGTATACAAATTTAAGTAGAAGAGTCTTATAGCTGGTAATAATGTTGTTCATGTAAACACAAATTGTTTAGTCTCCTCATTCTTCAAGAATCACAGTTTTATTCTCTCATTCAAATTCTTAACAAAATTTAGGTAACAGTCATTGGCAAAAATTTCTTACTAAAAATTGAAGATTATGAGCATAAAGCGACTTTGAAGAAATTTTTGTGATTCACAGTTAAAGACGAGTTGCATCTGTTATCTCTAAGTATCTCTAAATTATAGGAAATTCAAATTCAGTGCCTATATGGCGAGGTTTTCAGGGCATTTGATTCGTAATCTGAAGGTCGCGAGTTCGAATCCCTGTCCACCAAACATACTCTCCCTTTCAGCTATGGGTGTGTTATAATGTTTCAGTCAATCCCACTATTCGTTGATAAAAGAGTAGTCCAAGAGTATACAGTGGGTAGTTAGACAAGCTGCCTTCCGTCTGGTCTTACAGTGCTACATTAGGGAGGGCTATCTTCGTTAGCCCTTAGGTAACATTTCGCGACATTCAAAGGCAAACAAACAATAGCATCGAAAGCGTTATATTGGCTTCTAGTGTTTGATGATAACTTGTTTCGTACAATGTAGGTTCGGCATAGGTTGGATTAAGGCGTCCGACTCGTAATCTGAGGGTCGCGGATTCGAATCCCCGTCGCACCAAACATACTCGCACTTTCAGCCGTGAAGGCGTTATAATGTGACAGTCAATACCACTATTCGTTGTTAAAAAAGTAGCCCAAGAGTTGGCGGTGGGTGGTGATAACTAGCTATCTTCCCTCTAGTCTTACACTGCTAAATTAGGGACGGGTGGCGCAGATAACCCTTGAGTAGCTTTGCGCAAAATTCAAACACAAGATCGTCCAGTCTTTGAACAACTCTACTATTAGCGTGAAAGCAAGATTATGCTTATAATACTTTGAAACACTAATCCAATTTACAAAAGCCTGTTATGAGTGGTTTGTTCGATATCTCCTACATTTCATATGGTGATTCACAACAACTGAAATAAATGAAGTATCATCTTTGTAAGTAAATTGTAAATTTATGGAGAACCCGTTGATTATTTTTGACTCAAATAATACAATTATTAAGCTTCGTACTTCAGAACATTTGACAAAGTGGGAAATATTTTCGTTTCAAAATGGGAGCATTAATCGAGAAAATTACGAATACTATATCTATCATAATCTTTATTAAAATGGAGCAATATAAATAAATATATTCACTAAGATTATTACAAGATATTATGTTATCGTGCTCTAACACCATAAGGGCTCTGTGAAGATATGGTTTTCTCTTTGGTTTTCTTCTTTGCCGGAGGAGGCAGGGTGGGGGTTAGATAGTCCAGGCGACTCTACATGGTTGGGTGATTTTCGGCTAGGAGCAAACTTCTGGTTTCCTGACACCTGCCATTTTCAGCCAATAATCACAAAATCTCTCTAACGGAAGTTCAGAGATAAACACTGTGGTAAAAGTGGTCATGAGAAAAAGACGAAATAAGCTTATTATCAGTTCACGTAATGATACTGAGGGGAAGACGAGATAAACTCATAACCTGTTTACGTAATGATATTGACGAGAAGACGTGATAAGTTTATTAACTGTTAATAAAATGATACTGAGGACAAGATGTAATTATTCTTTTATCATGGTTTCCTTGATTCGATCGTAAAACTGGAAGTCATTATAGAATCTAGAGAGAGTTCTGAGCTGAGGGACAGCAAGAACATTTGTAAGAAAAAGAAACAGATTATCTGGTTAGAATCCAAAAAAGTGAACTCACATATAGGAGAACCTTTTCCCAAGTTTATTCATTTTTAAGTAATATGTCTTGCCAGGGAAGTGTAGGCGAATGCGAATGTCTATCACTGATGCACTTACTAATAGACAGATCAGAATGGTGGTAGTTGATTCTTCAGAATAGAATATGTATAATGAAGGATGATGAAATAGTTTATTTAGAGGCGACCAAAATAATTCTTATCTTAAGGTTTGGGACAAACAGCTACTCATAATAAAATTTGGAGTGGTTTCGACAGAAGAAAAATTACTTCCTGTGACCTCTGGTCATCTAAAGCTAACAAATGAAACGATGTACTTTTTCTTGCTTATAGCTTAGAAAGACAACTAGTGAACGACGCGCCCTTAAATATTGGTTGTTTTTACTCTAATAACCCATTCCACGTCTTAATAATATGTTCGCTGAGACTGGAACAGCTGTTGGCGTAACAGCCGGCAGCCTGATCAATGGAACCGTTTATCTGAAGTATTCATTATTGGACTCTGCTTCCTAACCCTCGTCGTGACCAAGCATTCAGAATGTATTGCGAGCGCTGTAAGCTTGTGCTTCATGCATGCATACCTCGCGCGCCTTTCTCGCTGACTGAAGAATTATTCATTATTCAGTGGCTCCGTATACTTATTCTCTCGGTCGCACTTTTTGTGCTTTATATGTTATGAAACTGAGCACAGCCCACCGATATGAAGCGGTGGCAGCTAATACCCTGCGCACCACAGCCCAGGCGCTCTCGGCGTGGTTCCTGTAATCATTATTCACAAAGCGGCTTGGTGGCAGCCGATGTTCTTGCTCTAAGACACATCTAATATTTAGGATGTAAAATAATTACGGTGCTTGCATTGGCTAGCGCGAGATAAGAGCTGACTGGGTGGATCAAAGTTGCTGGGTTGTTGTTGTTTTTTTTTCTGCAGTTTCATGTTGATGCCTGTTATATAGTTTTACAGTCATATATGGTAGTATAATATCGTCTCAAAGGACGAGATTATGATAGTATCAAAGAATTCACGAATATGCTGAAAAGTCATATATAACAATCAAACCCTCCCATATCTGTAACATAACAGTTTTTCTTGTAAGACTAATGATTAGGAAATGTTAAGAACATACGTTTTCAAGTCTGTATACGTGATAACGTGCATGCATCTTTATAAATATATTCCATATCCATATGTATGCATTTATATGTATGTCTAGTAAAGTTTTCGATTTTCTTAAAATTGTATATCTTCGAAAAACAAGATTTTTGTTTCCCTCAAAAAATGTATAGGACATAAAAAGCTTATTTTTTTTATAGATGTTTAGGACCACGAGGGAAACTGATTAGCATAAAATCGTTTGAAACTAATGCTTACGACAAAAAGAAGGCGTTTCCAACTTCTGCAAGTATGCCTAAACTCTAGAGGTTTTTCACATGGAGCTTCAAACGTCACATTTCTCTACACTTGGCTGCCCTGATTGTTTTCATATAGACTTTACCTAAAGTATACAGTTTTTGTGAAAGTTTCGAGAAATATTTCTACATGAATACATAGAATAATACGTGTATCTATTAAATATTTTGCACAATGTTAGATATGTGATAGAATATAGCATAAAGTTTTGTTATCAAGCTAGAAAAATTAAATGGATAACACTGACAGACTTTTAAATTTTCATTATCTGCAAAAAATTGTTTGTCAGAAACGTTGATTTTAGTTTGTTTCACCTATTAGTTTTAAAGGATTAAAAAGAAATTAGTTTTACTTTTACTCATAGCTACATATGTAAAATATGTCCCAAGTTTTATAATTTTATAGATAGCGGTTAAATCTCAGTACGTAACAGAAGCTATGTGTCTATATATCTGACATATGTAAAGTTAAGTTTGTGTCTGTTTGTTCACGCCTTTCAATCATTTGTTCCACATTTCTTGATTAATTAGCACCAAACTTGACCCACTGAGATATGATGACATTAAGAACGTCGTCAAAGTGTTGGGGGTTAATCTCCATCAACTTTCTTATACAACTGAGGAAAAGCAAAACTATCAAGTTGGTACAACTTGACACAGTGACACGAAATGACATCAGAGATTTAGATCTCCCGCATCTAATTTTAATATTAATATCTTTATTTATTTTTATTGTATTTTAAGATTTGTTACGTTAAGACAAAAATGTAACCACAATTTTCTTTCCTTTGTTACAAACAAATAGGATTTCGTTAGCCATTATGTGGCCTTTTGCTTAAAATGCAAACAAACAAACATATCTTCTTTATACTAAAAATATGCAAAATGAAAATAAGGATTTAAAAAAAAAACACAAAATAAATATTTACCTACTCATTACAAATTGAAACTAACATAGAACTACTGTAGATACTGTAAGTTAGAACAGAAATATGGTTCAGTTGTAACTAAAATTTCATTTCACCTCAAAAGTAATAGACACACAACTCAGTATAACAATACGTTCTTTTTCTAAGAGATGCCTTTTTCATTTACAAACATTTTAAGTTCTAAACAGTTAAGATAGATGTTTCGGATCATCATGTTGGTAAGGATAAATAAATTTGAAAGTTAAATTTAAGCCTTTCAGATTTATAACACATTTGACCACTTTTGATTATAAAGGTCAAATGTTTTGGTCGGCAAAATTGAGTGATAACTCACTCTAGAAAGTAATTATTTAGTATAAAATAATTTTAGTTTGATATTTTTCATTCTCAGTTTAAATGAATATTTCAGCCTTTGTACAATGAACGTGGTTTTTGATACATAAATTCATAGACGATAATGAAGTGTGGTTTTTACAGCACTGATATTTTCCAGTTGCTCCTCTAACAGGGACTGTACGCGGCCCAGAGTTTATTGTTCTTAGCGAATCGACTGATTCATGGTTCACGTTCTTTTGTTGCAAAAGTACATTCCACACTTTAATCAGTTTTTAAGCCAGCAATCTCATAATGGCTGGCAGTGGTTGTTTTGGGGTTATTTGATTTTTCTTTAGTCTATCAGTTTAAAATTAGGAATGCTATTTGTAAATTTTTTGTAAATCTAACCACAGATAATTTTAACTACCTTTTTAAATAAACGTTTAAGTTAAAAACAGAATCTACAAATATTGCCATTACTGAGAACGTGCTTCTTATATAGAGGAGAACTGGACATCTGATATTACTATCATAAAGTCCCCTATGTCACCGCGGTATGTCTACGAACTTATAACGCTATAAATCAGGATTCGATACCCGTATACCTGTGGTGTGCAGAGCACAAATAGTCCTTTGCGGAGCTTTGTACTTAACTAAACAAGCAATCGTAAATTTTTGTTTTTGCGCAAAATTAAGTAATGAACTATGTACGCTTTGTCCACTATAGGGAATCGTAACTCTGGCTTCTACCATTGTAAGTCAGTAAACTTTCTGTTAAACCACCGTTAGCGCCTAACGTAAATATTAATTCGTCTAGTTTGTTTGTATTTAATTGTAAAACTACAGAATAGGATATCTGTGCAAGTTGCCCATCACGGGTATCGACATTCGATTTTTGGTGTTAAAAGTCCCAAACTTACCAGTTTACGTGTTAAAGACACTGTGATACGATTTTTTTACATAATTAATCATACATAATGTTATTTACTTCGTGTGCTTTATTTTTTGTTAAATGCGATTTAAAAAATTGATTTTATATTGAGAATTTGAACTAAATATTCAGTTTGAATTAATGTAATTGTATATTGTAGTTTTCTTTTAAAGTTTAAGCTATATTTATGTGTATGTGTGTGTGTGTGCGTGTGTTTTTTTTCTTATAACCAAACGACATTGGCTATCTGCCGAGTTCACAGAGGGTAATTTTATGTGTGTATAAATTTTATGATAGAGTAATTAGCTATGGTTTTAGTTTCAATTTTTATTATCTCATGTGCATATTTCATGTAATTTAAATTTCTACTCAACCATCTGACAAGTTGTTTATTATATTTCTGTTCTTAAATTTTACTCGCTATTAAACTTGGTGTGTTGCTGAATATGGTATTGCTGTTGTAATGTCATTTCACTGAAACTTGCTCACTCGTAGAAGTCATCTTTTTTTTCTTAAACTCCAGGCTGTAATATTAAGTTTGTAAGTCTATAAAAAAAAACAACATCGACCAGCAACATCTACTCGGAAATCCCACCTTATGATGAGCTTCATAAGTTGTATGAAATCATTTTCAGAATGACTCAGATATTTATTTTATTGAGTTTCAACTATTTCTATTACCCGCGTTTCGCATAAGAATTTTTGTTAGTTGAGAAACGACAAAAAGTGAGCAGCTAATGATTTTTTTTCTACACCTTATTTCACAACTTAAAGAAAATGTATGATCTATCTTTCACTAAGAACATAAAATAAAATATTCAAACACCAAATACTCTAACCTATTCTCCTACTTCAGTTTTAGCTTTAGCCTACTTTAATAGCGTCGTTGAAAGCAAGGTAGCATCATAATATCATATCATATACATTTCATGGTTAAACTATTTAGAATATGAGTTTTCATTCTTCGTGAAAATATTCTACATTGTAAGTTTTAGCATAGAATCTTAGAAACGAAGAAATAAAAATTTGGGTAACTTTTGGAACCTAATTATCTTTATGTTTAGAATAATTAAAAATGTCTTAGATATTTTTAGTTTACATTAACTTTATAGAAACTGTGTTGATGTGTTCGTTGTTTATTTCAGGACAACAACAGCGTCGAGCCTTGGCTACTTTTAGCCAGTGGCCCACTTTTCTTGACCCCCTTCGAGAGTGGGAACACTTGAGGCGCAAAGCTACTGAACAATGGACACTAGAGTTATCTCGAAGAATGCCAGGAGTACCAGGTGCCCCCACAGGTAAAGCACTAATTCTTTCTTCTGAAAGAAAATGACATAAATCTACTGGATACATTTTTCTTAGATATTCCAAGATATTTTGGTGTATATATATATACACCACAAGCGACACCATGGGCTCTTTGTACTTTGCTTACCACGGAAATTGAAACCAGGTTTCTAGGGTCGTAAGTCGGCAGATATTCCACTGTACCACTAGTGGTCGTGTTGATATAATAGCAAAAACATTTTGTTATTGATTTTTCCCTGTCTGTCTTGTGAATATTTTGTTATATGGACTTAGTGTTATTTCTTATCAGTGCTGTCAGTTCTTTGAATAGGAAGCTGCTTCCTACGGACGACTACATATGAAATTAATTTACATTTTGAATGAAGAGTTAACTGAGCGCGATAATATATAATTTAGTTTTTGTTGTAACACAATTAACCCACACGAATAATCGTTACAATTCCGTATGTTTGTTTTTGACAGAGTATGCATAGATTTTATTTATGTGCGTCAGTGAATTTTTTTATTCAAGTTGGATTATAGTTAAGTAAAATGTTTCCAGTACTTTCTCGTAAAAGTAAAACTTAAGCCTTTCTTTGTATTTCGGTGTTTTAGTGATGAATATGAAACAAAATACTCGTGATCTTTCATTATTCTTGGGTTTCAATTCAGCATTAGAAAGATTGATACCTTAAGGGACTTACTAGTTAGTGGTAATATTTTGTTGCTTATTATAGTTGGTCGGGTATAAGCCTATTTGATATACTCTATCATGGGGAATTGAACGCCGGATTTTAGCTTTATAAATCCTTAAACTTACCGCTGGCCCGTCGAGTGACCTTTCGATAGTGCATTTATTGAGGTTTCTGTCATTCTATATTAAACTCTAATGTATTTCATAGAACGAGTTACTCTTGAATATCTTCACTGAACGATAGATTCAAGACGTATTCTTATTTTGTGGTGAAAATAAAGACTACAGATATTTCAATAGCAGTGTTATTGACAGAATCGGGCTATTTGGAATAAATTTTGTAAGAAGTAAATAGGATTTTAACATTAATATTGCACTGAATAGAAAAAGTTTTTTATCGAACTACGGCAACTTTTAAAAGTGCATTCTTTTCAATTTACTTAATCGTTTCTATAAATACAAATGATAATTTATTTTAAATAGATCGCTTTTCTAAAATGTTAACAAAATGACTCATCACACTGTTACTTAAAAACAAACAAAAGCAAGTGTGTTTCCAAGGTTTCAGTTGAAGTTGATTACTTGTTATGTTATTATGTTGAAGTGATTCACTGCGTAATTTTCTTATTGAACTGGGAAGAATTTTAACATTTCGATTAAAATAAGTCAAACACTGAAGTCGATCAACTCCTGACGTTTCTTTTACTACTTAATATCTTGAACGTTGTGAGGTTCTAACATTTCTAATTTTATTAACCATTTTAAAGGATATCGTGTCTGACGTTTCAATTCTGTTGATTATTTTAAGGGGTGTACTGTGTAGCGTTTCAATTCTATTGATTATTTAAAGGGTGTCGTGACTAACATTTAAGTTTTATTGACTATTTTAAAGGGTGTCGTGTCTAACGTTTCAAGTTTATTGACTATTTTAAAGGGTATCGTGTCTGACGTTTCAAGTTTATTGACTATTTTATGGGGTATCGTGTCTGAGGTTTCAGTTTTATTGACTATTTTAAAGGGTATTGTGTCTGACGTTTCAGTTTTATTGACTATTCTAAAGGGTGTCGTGTCTAACGTTTCAAGTTTATTCACTATTTTAAAGGGTATCGTGTCTGACGTTTCAGTTTTATTGACTATTTTAAAGGGTATCGTGTCTGACGTTTCAGTTTTATTGACTATTCTAAAGTGTGTCGTGTCTAACGTTTCAAGTTTATTGACTATTTTAAAGGGTATCGTGTCTGACGTTTCAAGTTTATTGACTATTCTAAAGTGTGTCGTGTCTAACGTTTCAAGTTTATTGACTATTTTAAAAGGTATCGTGTCTGACGTTTCAAGTTAATTGACTATTTTAAAGGGTATCGTGTCTGACGTTTCAAGTTTATTGACTATTCTAAAGGGTATCGTGTCTGACGTTTCAAGTTAATTGACTATTTTAAAGGGTATCGTGTCTGACGTTTCAGTTTTATTGACTATTTTAAAGGGTGTCGTGTCTGACGTTTCAGTTTTATTGACTGTTCTAAAGGGTGTCGTGTCTAACGTTTCAAGTTTATTGACTATTTTAAAGGGTATCGTGTCTGACGTTTCAAGTTTATTGACTATTCTAAAGGGTGTCGTGTCTAACGTTTCAAGTTTATTGACTATTTTAAAGGGTATCGTGTCTGACGTTTCAAGTTTATTGACTATTTTAAAGGGTATCGTGTCTGACGTTTCAAGTTTATTGACTATTTTAAAGGGTATCGTGTCTGACGTTTCAGTTTTATTGACTATTCTAAAGGGTGTCGTGTCTAACGTTTCAAGTTTATTGACTATTTTAAAGGGTATCGTGTCTGACGTTTCAGTTTTATTGACTATTTTAAAGGGTATCGTGTCTGACGTTTCAGTTTTATTGACTATTCTAAAGTGTGTCGTGTCTAACGTTTCAAGTTTATTGACTATTTTAAAAGGTATCGTGTCTGACGTTTCAAGTTAATTGACTATTTTAAAGGGTATCGTGTCTGACGTTTCAAGTTTATTGACTATTTTAAAAGGTATCGTGTCTGACGTTTCAAGTTTATTGACTATTTTAAAGGGTATCGTGTCTGACGTTTCAGTTTTATTGACTATTCTAAAGGGTGTCGTGTCTAACGTTTCAAGTTTATTGACTATTTTAAAGGGTATCGTGTCTGACGTTTCAGTTTTATTGACTATTTTAAAGGGTATCGTGTCTGACGTTTCAGTTTTATTGACTATTCTAAAGGGTGTCGTGTCTAACGTTTCAAGTTTATTGACTATTTTAAAGGGTATCGTGTCTGACGTTTCAAGTTTATTGACTATTCTAAAGTGTGTCGTGTCTAACGTTTCAAGTTTATTGACTATTTTAAAAGGTATCGTGTCTGACGTTTCAAGTTAATTGACTATTTTAAAGGGTATCGTGTCTGACGTTTCAAGTTTATTGACTATTCTAAAGTGTGTCGTGTCTAACGTTTCAAGTTTATTGACTATTCTAAAGGGTATCGTGTCTGACGTTTCAAGTTTATTGACTATTTTAAAGGGTATCGTGTCTGACGTTTCAGTTTTATTGACTATTTTAAAGGGTGTCGTGTCTGACGTTTCAGTTTTATTGACTGTTCTAAAGGGTGTCGTGTCTAACGTTTCAAGTTTATTGACTATTTTAAAGGGTATCGTGTCTGACGTTTCAAGTTTATTGACTATTCTAAAGGGTGTCGTGTCTAACGTTTCAAGTTTATTGACTATTTTAAAGGGTATCGTGTCTGACGTTTCAAGTTTATTGACTATTTTAAAGGGTATCGTGTCTGACGTTTTAGTTTTATTAACTATTTTAAAGGGTATCGTGTCTGACGTTTCAGTTTTATTGACTATTCTAAAGGGTGTCGTGTCTAACGTTTCAAGTTTATTGACTATTTTAAAGGGTATCGTGTCTGACGTTTCAAGTTTATTGACTATTTTAAAGGGTATCGTGTCTGACGTTTCAAGTTTATTGACTATTTTAAAGGGTATCGTGTCTGACGTTTCAGTTTTATTGAACAACTTAAAGCTCATCATAGAGTGTTATTTCCAATGAGCTATGTGAACATTTAATGTTTACATTCAAATAAGTCAACTTTAATTGTTAACGTTTATGTTAAAGTGAATCTGTTATTTCCGTTCATATTAATACTTTTCAACTTCATTTGAAATTTGTCAGTTTTCTGTTCATGAAATCACAAACATGAATTTATGTTGAAGAACGACCTTTAAAGTGTTTATTAAACATATAAAGTTGTTAATTTCTATTAAAGGAGATTAGTTTTGACTTATGTAATTTGAAGATATTAATTTCCCTCATTTGTTAGTGAGAATAAGCTTTACTGATACCATTACTAAAGTGAAAGTGAAAACAAAAATCGGCCATCAAGATCAAAGGAAATGTTTGCATTATGTGCTGTTTATACAATAAATTTCTATTGTAAACATGCAACTTTTAGAAACAACACCAAATGATTAGTTTGTCGAAAATGATCCATAAAAGACGTCAATAATAATTACTTCTTGAAAAATTAAACAAGAACGTTAATTTTGAGTCTTATCTTTTAAAACATTTAATAACAATTTATATAATATTTAAAATAACGTGTAGCATTCATCTTTCTAATAAAGACATAACTTCTGAAAAATTGCCCTTCTGAGCAAGCCTTAAAATTTTTAGGTTATCTTATATTTGGAGACTATAAAACGTATGCAGAAATACAGCAACCAAGTGCTGAAGTTTCTTAGAAACAAATAAGACACTTTTTCATTTGCTTTTTCATATGAAAAATCGCTTCTCGTCCAATCTTTTTTTCTCAGTGGAACAGGCAAATGACAAAAGCCTTAAGGCGGTATGAAATCTATCATCTCCGTCTAGACGAACTTATAACCTAATTTTGATTATCCAGTCATAAAAAATGCATGATTCATGAACTAGGTTAGAGATTAAAAGACAACCTGCTCAAGGAAAACTATATGTAATCAGTGCTACTTAATAATGAAATAAATTCCTAGGAGATCGTTTTGTGGTCAATCAACCATGATGAAAATTCCTAGCTTTGCAGAATCTGTGCTTATACAGTAAGCTAGCACGGATTCTTGGAATAATCACTTCTATGAAGCCATTATATGATATGTGGTTTGCTGACAATTGGTAAGCATTTTTTTGGGAGATGTTAATGCAATCGAGCAAATAATGCGTTGGTGATCTATCAAAAAGATTCTCATAGTCTCCAGGTGTTTGCTAGCATGAGTAATAGGCAAATACGTTGTTGGAGTCAAAGAACTAAACCTTATTACACTAGACTCAGCATGATCAAGTGGTTAGGGCGTTTAACTCTCAATCTAAGGGCCATAGATTCGAATCACTGTCACAACAATCATGCTCGCCCTTTTAGCCCTGGGAACGTTATAACGTGACAGTCAATCCCATTATTCGTTGGTCAAAGAGTAGCCCAAGAGTTGGCAGTGGGTAGTGTTAACTAGCTGAATTTCTTCTAGTCATACACTGCTAAATGACAGATGGCTATCTCAAATTGAACCTTTGTGGCTTTGCGCGAAATTCAAAATAAACAAACAAATTTATTATAATGGGATATGTTTGGAAAAACACGTTAATTTTTAGCTTGTATTTTGGCTTTATTTGTTTTATCCTAAATAGTGTAATTTTTGTCTTCACGACCTAAAGCTAAATATATTGATTATTCATCAGATTTGAAATTTCTGTTTGTAATACTAAAAATATAAGATATACATAACTGTTTAGTTTTTGATGAAATTATATACATATGTATATTTATGTATGTATATTTTATATTGCACCTTTATGTAACGTTAACACTGCAATAGTGAAATTTATATCCAACATGTTCATTTGAACTAACTGGACAGAATGGGCTCATACATCAGCCCATACAAAGAAAATTAAAAAAATGGTTAAAATGTTTGATATTAATATAATTTGTCTTACAAATTGATAAAGAAGAGTTTCTACATTTAAGTTACGACACCGAATTCACTAGTTTTTTTATAATCAGTATCCATAGCTTCATCGAATTATTCATCCACAGCCAGATTTCGTTGTCGTGACTAAACAAATCAGCTTAATTGTGGATATGAATCTAAATTAGAAGGTACGTTAGAAAAATGTCTTTTGATCAGAAACATACCAATCTTATAAAGCCAGTTTACTTGTTGTTCATTTACGTTCTGTTAATTCAGCTACATAATTGGAGGGTTAAGGTAAATCATAAGTAGTGATTTTTTACTGACAAAAGTAAAGGTTTGGCTATTTAACATAAGCCAAGCATATTTATTCGTATTACTACTCTCATTTAAAGTTTTTGTTCATTTGTTTTTGTTTTCCAAAGATTAAACCTGATCATGCAAATAATTTTGTCAGGTGAATACAAAATGTGTAAAAAACATTTTGAATATCACTCTACTGAGTGTAAAGAATAAAAAAGAGAAATCCGTAAGGATCAACGTTGGTAGTGAAATACGTTTTGAAAGTACACTACAACAACCATTAAACAGGAAATTCTTAACGCGGCGTTAAGCGTCTTTTCAGATATCAACATACATTTAATTACTTACCTGATTCACTTTCTTAAGCGAAAGAACTGTGATTTCAAAGTACTTAAGCCTAATGCTCGACCAGGAGTGATGCTATACCCGTTTTATTAAACAAATATCACCATTTGCTGATTTACTCCTTTATTCACTGCCTGAAATCTAGTTCATTTCTCCATAAGTTATAATAAAACATTATTACCTGATAGACGAAAAGGATTTCGTGGGAAGTAGATACAAACGTGCGTTGGAAACCTGGTATATACAGAGATAAGTGGTAACTTATTTTAATATATCCAGTGGGATTTTGGGGAAGCAACTTAGATTTTCTTCTTGAAAACATGCACAAGGTCATAAAAGCTAGTTATCTGTACGGCACGTGGAATCGAAAACTTCAGTTCATTGCCAGCGGTCTCACTAGAGACTTCGGAAGAGGAGACACAAACATTATTAGTAGCTAAAATGAGTTGACTTTATTAGTTTGTTTAATGGTAAGAAGACGTTTCAGCTCATTTAAACTTTTATTTATATAATCAGAACTGATAGCAACGATACTTATTGTTTGCCTCTTCAAATGTCAGTCAATGGTTCATATCTTTACCAATGATAGACAGATCTCGAATAATACTCTATTTTTTTCTTTTTAATAGTGAACTCTTCGAAAGCATTCAAGTTTCGGGAATGGTTTAAAAATCATTACAACTTGTGTATATGATTTTGTGTGCTAACTTTTTAATCGAAATGACAGATGACTTTATTGTTCGAATGTTCCAAATGGATAATATTCTTATTATACATATATTTACTTTATTTTACGTGAAATTATTATAGATTTTATTTCATTTTCCTTTCATTCTGTATTTTACTTATGAGGCTATTATTGATCTTTATAGGACATTATTATGAGACTTGTCATCTCTGTACCTTTTTTCTGAAGTTTTTAGTGTCTCTCTTTTCTAATTAGTCTATACAGTTATTATGACCAGCCAGTTGATCTCTGTGATTTCATGCAGTCGCTTTGAAAGATAAAAATGTTTGAATCTAATTTTGCCTATTTGTGTTAAGCTAATATATCTAAGTAAGAAGAACCAGCATGACCTAAAAACCACTATAAAAATAGTAAGTTGTTAATTATTCTCTCTTCTACAGTTACCTTAGTTGGGGTGAAAGCCTTTCAATCTTTTGTTATTTTAGAAAACATTCTAAGGACTGGAATACCACATATCAAGTAAATATAACTGAAAACAACCAGTTAAGTGCGTGTGTAGTTATGGTATAGAAATGTAGTAATGATATGCGAATAAACTTGCGTACAAAAATGTATATTCCAGGGCAGACGAATTTATTATCTGACAATACAGTGAGTTGATTTGGCATCAGTGATACGAACTTTAGTGGTTAAAATTAGACTAGACTATCTTTATGAAGGCTGGTGTACCAATGTTATCAGTAAGTAACTTTAACAAGAAACATCATTTTTCTAGAAGTGACCGGCAGTAGACCTTGATTTAAATCTCACAGAACATTTCTCAATCTTTTTCGAGCTGCAGCTTAGCTCACCAAGAGAAGAGTGACAAGTTACACTGATTGATGTGTTGAAAAGTGAACAGATGCTACGTACGGTTTATCTGGTCAAATATAAGTTTCTCAGATGCAAAAACTTTATAAAAGAGAAACGGGATATCCATTACTGAATGCTTTGTTCAGCCACGAAACTTCTCCAATAAGTTGATTCAGAGAAGAACTATCAAACTTTGACCAATTTGAAATTGAAGACACTAACATTGCAGATGTTGTAGTTAGCGTCATATTTTCAATGACACTTGTCACCAGTTCTGTTCTATGGAAAAATATTTTAAATAGAATATATCCAAAATATAAATATGTTGTTCGTTCAGTTGATAGTGGCTTAGCTATAACATTTTTGCTCTTTAAAGTTATCGATAGTAGTATAAACACGAATGCTGTCCGTAATTTTGTCAACATGTGACACTTCTATTTGTATACGGTAATTTATATTGAATCCTTCAGTATACCTAAACCATGGTTATTGTAATACAGCTTGAAGCTCTATTGAAAAGTAATTAATCACATAAGAATACAAATATGCAGGTTTAGAAATTATCAGTACTATAATCGCCATAACAGAAAAGAAAATCGAAAAAGAGAGATATTTGCGCTAACCATCCCTAATTTAGTAATGATCGTGCTGTTAGAATGTAGCTAGTCAACACCATCCATCTATAACTATTGGGATATTCTTTCAGCAACATATACAAGAAGTGATTGTAACATTAAAATGACTGCAAGGCTGGTAGACCGAGCATGTTCAGTGACAGAGATTCGAATTCACGACCCTCATAATGCCTTCCCTTCGTCAATGGTGCCAGCTTTATCAGCCGTGAGCGTGTTTTAAAGCAGCGGCCAATCCCTGATTCGTTTGTAGAAGACAAACACAATAGTGTTTAATTTTATCACATCACTTCTAAATTAGGTAGCACAGATAACCTTCGAGTACTTTTTGTCACGAGATTGAAAACAGACAAACCATATTCTCAGATTTTAACACTCATTGCATAGTACGTAACTACAATAAGTCAAACTGGTTTAGAGTTGGGAATTTTTCCAAATCTGTAGTTTCTTAAATTTTAACCTTTCAAATACGAAATAATTGAGCTTTAAATCACTTAATTTGGAGCTTAGGTGATGTGGTTAACATATCATATGATTAATATGTTTATATGATCAAACTTGATTAATATATTTCTAAAAGCAATTTTTTATATCTACCGACATACCCTAAAATGAGATAATTATGAACAAAATCTATTCCATTAAACACCAGTTTCAGTCATCAAAGTGTTTCTATGATATTACTTTTTGTGTTTACGCTTTCAATAAAGAGTAATAGTATTTTATAGTATATGTATATGTGAGGTGCAGGGTCCTTTTTAAAATATTTGGCTACTAGTAGATGATGTTTCCATAACTATTGTTAAACTTATGAGATAAGACATGTTTATTTCGTAAATATTTGCAGGTATTGGTTTCATTTTACTTAAAACAGTGCTCAAGTACACATTTGTTAACATGTTTTCCGGCCCGGTATGGCCAAGCGTGTTAAGGCGTGCGACTCGTAATCCAAGGATCGCGGGTTCCCATTCCCGTCGCGCCAAACATGCTCGCCCTTTCACCCGTGGGGGGCGTTATAATGTAAGGTCAATCCCACTATTCGTTGGTAAAAGAGTAGCCCAAGAGTTGGCGGTGGGTGGTGATGACAAGCTGCCTTCCCTTTAGTCTTACACTGCTAAATTAGGGACGGCTAGCACAAATAGCCCTTGAGTAGCTTTGTGCGAAATTCAAAAACAAACAAACAAACAAACAATTTTTCTCATGTATTTTTTCGTTAATATTAGATAGTTTCATATGACACTTAAAGTTCGTCGCTCTTGCAAAACATTAATATGACAAAGTTGTGGTTATTGTGTTTATTTGTGTTACTGATTTTTAAAAAAATAAATTTCGGTTGTTTCTACACATCTTAAGGGTGGAGAAAAGAGAAATATAAAGAATTCTAGAAAAATCAATAAACTAAAAAAGAAATCCAGAAACTTGTGACGTTTTCATGAGATACAAGTAGATTACGGTTAGGTATCAAATCCACCAATTTTATTTGTCGTCAAGAAATATCTCAAAAATTGAGAGCCATGGATTTGTCGTTTGAATAAATATCCCAAATCACACAGTTTTACGCTATTGTAGAAAATTTATCATCTGAACATTAATAATAATTTACATTTTTTTTCTATGGAGTATCTTCATGAGATAGTGAAATCATCCTTAAACACCTTTGTTTGGAGATTGATGAGTAATCTCGTATAAACATACTCTCTGACATAGTTTTTAGCATTTTTCTTGTTCTATTAAAGTACTAATGTTTCGAATAATTATGCTATTGATGATATGCATTTTGTTAATTGATTTGAAAACTCATTTAATATTTATTACTGTGTAATAAAATTAAAATGAACGTTGATTTTAAATAAAAATGGAATAGAAAAGAAAATCATGAGTCCCGTTTCTTTGCCTCGCGCCACCAGCAATAAGCCAACGGATTATTATAGTAAAAAAAATGCGTTTCTATATGTATAGTACGTACAACACAGGTAGCCTATTGGGCGTCTTATTACTTAATTACAAACCATCACTCAAACTTCTTCTCATCTTATGAGACCGAAGATAGATAACTATATTTTAAAGGTAGAGATACTTGAATTTATTTATAGTATTTTTAAAAGATCTTAAAATCCGTAAAAAATACTTTTTACTCTTGGATTGTCTCGGGATTTCAAATTATACGAACAATAAATGCCGTATAAATAGCTATTGTAATTATATTATCTTATTATATAATAAGCAAACATGCTTTATTAAAATAAATATTTTAATTGCTACTTGAAATGCTTTTCAGTTTCGAATACAATAAACAACATAAACTTACAAATTTTCCCATTTTCTGGACGAACTTTTTAAATTAAAATTTGGTGTACGTTACCTTGTTTCTTTACCGTTTGTTGAACTTTGATCAAGGTTCACATCTGACTGACTCTGAACATCATTGGAATCCGTACGCTTTGCCTTATCCACCTTATTTTACATCGTCGTCCTCGATGCAAAGATCCATCTTCCCAGTGTCATACGTGAACAACGTTACCGATGAAGTATTACCAGGAAACCCTCACCATACAACCAATTCAATACCGTTAACCGCAGGTAATAGAGTGCTGAAGTATTATTTTTATACTTTGATAATTATATTTCATTGAATATTTCAGACATCTTTGTACTCCAGGTAGACTTGTAAAGTTATATTACGTATTAAGGTTTTATCAAAATGAAATTTACAATTTCTTTCTCTTAAATTAGTTTTGCTACCAATTCTGTAAGATTACACAATGTATTGTAGAAAATCTACTAATTCACTAATCCATGTAGAAAGAAGAATATAATAGGATGGCAAATAACGATTTATAAGTGGTGGAAAAGTAGTAAGCTTTCGGACTCGCAAAGATGTACTGCTCCTCCTGGTGGACACAGCAGATAGCCAGATCTGGCTTATGCTTATAAATCGTTGTTTGCCAAACTTTTACGATAATGGCATAATGTGCTTCCATACTTAAGTAACAATATATATTAATAATTCAAGTGAACAGTATATATATATATATATGTACACAAACACGATCAGTTTTGTTTTCATTTTCGGTGAACAGAATTGAAAGTAATTCGCAATGTGACAATATTTCTATCAATAATATCAACTTTTGTACTGATCTTGAAAGCAAGTTTTCGCGGAGACAGAAAAACTTGTAATTAATAACAGAACGTGTTGAGCACCAACACGTAAAACGCCCCGCCAGTACAGCGATAAGTCTACGGATTTACAATCCCAAAATCAGGGGTTTGATTCCCCTCGGTGGGCTCAGCAGATAGCCCGATGCTGCTTTGCTATAATAGAAACACACACACACACAACACATAAAAATACTCACGTGTTCAAGAAAACTACTAGAACAGTTACAATACTTCTGTAAACTTTCAGGAAAATATACTAGAGACACTACTAGAAACGTGCAAAATAAACACTGTCCGCTCACTGTGTTAAACACTACATTTGCCACCATTAAATAATAGTTTGATCAAATAGGCTTGAGTTTCATTCTCAAATTCTCATCACTGAATATGCTCACCTTCTAGAGTTACTGAAACAACCAGCCGCCCGAATATAATATTCATAACTAATACAAAATACCCTAGTAGCAGTCTTCCTCAAACTAAATGGTATCGTGGACGAAGGAAGAAGAAGCTAACGGTTTGATTATCCGATGTGCTGGGAAATGTAAATTTGGTTAGTCAGTCACATACTTGAGATTAAATATTCGCCATAGATTTCGAGAAGTATTATTAAGGCTGGATATATTTTTAAAATTTTGGAATAAAACAAACAGTTATTTGACTGGCTTTTCAAAGTATATCAATAGTGGGAGTGAAAAGAAATATATTATCCACAATAAATAAATTGTAATGACCAACTATTGGAGGTAGAGTGAGGGAAGAATTATAATGCTTGTCTATAACTTTAACAGTGGTCAAGTTCACACTATTTTTAAGTGTGCCATATAATAAGAGCGTTACAAGATCCAACATACAAAATAGAAAACAGTCTAAACCTTATTTATCTTAGAAAGATTTGGCTCAACTGTACTTAGAAAAATATGGACAGCAAGTAACTAGAAGTGAGTGATTTGTTTTGGAAATGTGCTTAGACGTCTCTGAGCTGACATGTTTTATTTTAGTTCCACTTCCTGATGTCGTGATATTAAGGACAGTTCCTTCAACAGGGACTTTTGTCATTTTATTCCATAAAGATGGTGGCAAACTACAAAAATCAGGTTATGGTCTGATATCACTTAATAATTAAATACGTCATTAATTAGGTATATCTAGGTTTATTGTTCACATGTTTTGTATCTATGACCTGAATTTAGTTTCCATCCTGGTATCCTACAATAGTCATCCTTACTCTGCTGCAATTACATTTTGAACGAATGCATATATTACACTAATTATTCAAGAGAGCGATGCCTACTATGCACCTAAATAGGTCATGCAGAGATTTTTACAGATTAGTTTTGCTGGGAAGGTAGAATTCCTTAAGACTTAATCTGAGGAAAATGACAGCTGTTGGATGGTGTACTGGTACTCCGGTTTGATAAGAAGTCTGGAATTAATAATGCCTTTCCGTCTAAATGCAATGAACATGTATATTTTTTTCTTTCTACTGTAGCATCTAAAGTATTTTTTAAGTAAAAGCAATAGAAAGTCTCCAAAATGTAACATTTGTACTGCAGAACAGTAAGTGAAAATAAAAACGAATCACAGCTAATGTGAAAGAAAACAAATTTTAATATTAAATTATATTTTTCACTTTCCTTTGTATCCAGATTTAATTTATTGTAATGCAACAGATTTAATTTCAACCTATCATATTTCAGTAATAATCTGTTTTATACATTTTAACTTAAGAATTCTAAAGACTACATTGCTCAGAAACATTTTGGTTTCAGGAAATCAAATTATTATTGAAGAATTTATTTCAAATGTCCCCCTTTGTTTCTTTTATCTATTTATTGCTGTCTGGTTCTGTATATAGTGGTTATGTAAACCTGGACCTTTAATGTTATGCAACTTGACCTCCCACTCCAGCATACAGAGGTAATAGACATCAGTTATGGGACATGATGTAAATAGACAGTCTGAGTATTTTGAAAACAACTAACAATGTCTAAACTTGCCTTAGGCCTTGAAAACAAGAACACTGGGTATTGCTCAAAAACGATCATGGTATTGCAAGGAGATGCATCCAAGCATTTTATTTCTTTCGTTGTTCAGGAATACTACAGGTTGTTTGAGTGAAATGTTATTATCCTTAAAACATTTGGATTGACTGAGACAACCTCAGGGCACTATGATGAGACTTATCTCTGCATGCCTCGATGATAGCTACTGTATATGCACATTCCTCCATATTTTTAAAATGCTGTCAGCTTGGAGCACCAGAGGTAATACAAGAGCATGTGAACGGATGAATTATTGTAATATTTAAAGAGCAAGTGATCAGCTGATAAGAAGAAATAAGTGAAACTAAAGTACCGTATGAGGAATGGTACTGGCGTGGCTTAATGGTTAGGGTACTCAACTAACAATCTGTGGGTCGCGAGAGCAAAAAATTTGGCGAATATGTTTGTTCTCTCAGCTGTATGTACGTATGTTGTAAGACGACGGTAAATTCCACTGTTAAACAATAAATAGCAACCCAAGAGTTTACAGTGTGTGGTGTTGATTACCTGCTTTCTCTCTAGTCTATCACTTCAAAAAATAGAGACAGATTTGTGAAAAAATTCAAACAAAAAGAAGAAAAGCATGGTGATCACAATAGTGTATATTAGTTCCCCTATATACCTCAAACAGATAAAATATATGTGTGCACTGGAAGATGCTCTTTAGTTTAATATCTTAGTTCTGGTGTCCACTAGAATCAAGTTGAATTCTACAAATAAAATAGATCTAATGTTGCCTTCAGTATTCGAAAATAACTCCAACAAATTCTGTTTCATGTTTTACGCCACTTGGCTTTCTTAATGCACTTGCCACTTTCGAAATACCGGTTAAGCATATATCGAGAAGTCTGGAATGTAAGAGGTGTTTCATTCATGTATCTCGTCAGGTGCTCGAATCTTCCATTAAGAGCCTAAAAATTGTATTTCACTATAAAAAAGAAATATGTGCAAAACAGGGACAAAGAAACTTTTAATGTGCATAAAATGAATTTTCTCAGTCATATAATAGAAAAAACAAGAATCCATTGATTTTGAAAATATTACAATGGTTAAGGGTTAAATCTATCCTGAGATCAAATTATAGTTATACTTCTTTGACTTTACAGTAACCTTGCAATATTTTATGCCCCTAGTGGCAAAGCGGTATTTCTACGAACGTAAAACTCTAGAATCCGGGTTTCGATACCCGTGGTGGGTAGAGCACAGATAACTCATTGTGTAGTTTTGTGCTTGACTTCAAAACAACATTAATAGTTTGTGGCAAATGTTCTCAA
This sequence comes from Carcinoscorpius rotundicauda, assembly GCA_011833715.1. Taxonomy (NCBI): domain Eukaryota; kingdom Metazoa; phylum Arthropoda; class Merostomata; order Xiphosura; family Limulidae; genus Carcinoscorpius; species Carcinoscorpius rotundicauda. The sequence continues at coordinate 89,696,631 of CM022397.1, forward strand.
ATGAAGCAACACTATTTCCCGTATTGACTGAGGTTTTAATGCACATTGGATAAACAGATTAATGTGAATTGGTATTCCAGAGGAAGGTCGAAACGTTGTGCGCTCCTCTACGTAAACATTTTCTCAACCCAAACAAGCCGTTTTTACATATATATTTTTCTCTACAAGCGGGTTTTCTGGTCATCACTGATTATGCTAATATAGGTTTACCTGCATCAAAACTATTAATTTATCGTTGATTTACGATGCTCATGATAGTGGAACACCATTGTCAGAGATGGAGTAAGTGTGATCATGTGTGTAAGCTACAAACAAATACAGAAACTTAGTATATTATATTTAAACATTTTGTAGCCCCACCACGACATTATCGGTGGTCTGGACATTCATGCTCCATCTGGTGTATGAATGTTACTTTTTTCAGGTGTCCTTTCAATAATCTCAACACACAGGAATTTGCCTTTATATTGTACAGCATAAATATTCGTTTCATTCTTTACGTTATTGAGGTATACATTACATGAAAAATTATATTACTGAAGGAATTTTTGTTCATGTGTAATTTGTCCAAACAGATATCCTTCTTGATTAAGTTATATACTATTGTTTGGGGCAAATGAGCGGATTTTGTTATTAAAATGTCTGCTCTTGAATTCTCTATATTAAAAGATTATACAGTTTGCTTGCCAATGTTGGAATGATACTTGTTGCAAGTTTCTTCTTGAATTATTTTTGTACTTAAAATACATTCGTATGTCTTTGGTTCCCAATGTAAAAAATACAAGAGATCTATCTCGGAAATTATAAGCTTGAATTTGAACACATGTTGATGACATTATTTTTCCACCATAAAGAACTATTACATATTAAGGTCAAAAGTTATGTTTTTGTTGCGTCACTTTACCTATAGCATGCCTCAAAATGTCAAAATGCAATTCTTTGCTACAACGTTATTTATATATTGTGTGCCGTAATGTGACTTGACAATTTTCGTATTCAAATCTGTTTTAATATAATTACTGAATTTCTTTAACTTCAGAATGCTGATACTGCATGACAACATATAAATATTTGTGATATTTCTTATATTTGCCAAATATTACAACTGCAACTTATATGTTCAGTAGTTCACTATTTAATTCATCCGTGTGAATGTAATGACTGGTGAGCTTTGAGTTGCAGACAATATGATTGATTGTATGGTGAATTAAAATGTTGTAAGTGTACACCTTCATATGTTGAACACTAACGAGATTAAAACATAGAAAATTTTATGGGTTTCTTCAGCATACAATAAAAACATATATTTCAGCAGCAGCAGTGTGAACTACTGGATAAATAATATACTGAATTATTATATTATAAAAATTATATCACACGAGTTTTGGATTTATACCTCAAAAAGCTAATCATGAGTTTGAGCAAAAGTAGTTGAAGGACATAGCCATAACACTGCCGCTACTTGTCTTCCAGTAAGATGACTTCCAGCCATTGAATAATAATTTACATAAAAGCTTTGAATGCAGAATGATCTATTATATAACTATAAGCAGCCACAAAATCATATATCGATCTTATATGCATCTAGTAATCACCAAAGTTCTTGGAAAAAAATACTTTGAAAATTGAATTCTGCAGAGATTATAAGGCACCACAGTATGTCACACTTAATCTAGAATGTGAATATTTGAGTTTCTAACTGAATTCGAATATAAAAATTAAGATGTGATAAACATTATACCACATAGCATCAAAAAAGAAAATTCATCCACATCTAAGAATTCCAAAAAAACAGTTGAAAAATCTTCTTTGCTGAGAATAGACCTGGAATTAGAAGGTTTTATACCGAAAGATAATAAATGTAAGTAATGTGTGTTTGTTATTATTGATTACTTCACCAATAAGAAACATCTGTCCAGTAGATGACACTTTAATGCAGTTCATCACAGATGGGATTGCTTTTAAAGTAAAACAATAATCTGAAACATATGAATGGACCAATTGATATCAAAGAGCATCTTTAAAAATCAGATGTTTTAAACACTGTGCCAATATTAGTTTACTTCTGATAAACTGATTGAGTAAGTGATAAAACTGTGAAGCATATAATTGGACGTAGTTCATTTTGTAACGTGTACCATGAAAGTAATTGGTTATTATTTCAAACATCCTGATATTGTGATTGGAAATATTCAATGTATACGAAAATATGTGGAGTAGCTGAATCATGCAATTTTTAATGAACTTTCAATTGAACTACGTTTTAATAACGTAGTTTTATACAAAAACAAAAACAGTAGTGGAAGAGAGACTTCATAATCAATGTTAATACCATATTATGCACCTTCTGCAAATAAGAAACCTGGCTCTGTCTGGAATCCCCGTAATGCTACAGCGGTATGTCTGCGGACTTACATCGAAACCGAGTTTCGATATCCGTGGTTGGTAGAGCACAGATGATCCATAGTAAGGCTTTGTGCTTAGTTCCAAACAATCGATCAACTGTCTCGAGTGGTTCATGTCTGAAAATGTTCTAGCCGATATCAGTGTTCCTAGACGTGTGACAACTGCGAGTAGATCAAATGCTTTCTTAATTTAAATATCTCTGCACTATAAAGGCTCTTAATCTGAGAGGAATGAACAAGTTGATGTTGATGCTCATGAAAATGGTGTGTCACTTATTAAATTGACTAATGAGGAATCATATGATGTCTGTATATATAAGACATTTCATGAGGGCGCTCGACTCGTAATCCGAGGGTGGTGGGTTCGAATCCCCGAGACGCCAAACATTCTTGCCCTTTCAGCCGTGAGGGCGTTATAAGTGATGGTCAATCCAACTATTCGTTGGTAAAAGAGTAGCTCAAGAGTTGGCGGTGAGTGGTGATGACTAGCTGCCTTTCCTATAGCAAAAGAAACAAAGAAATGAACATTTCATGAAAGTTTGTATAGGAATAAGTCGACTCTTATGATAGTTTTCAGAGTTGTTAGTATCAATCAACTAATCATAATGGCTGTGATTAAATTAAGTTGCGTCCCATGTCAAACTAATTCAATTTTAAGAGAAGAATATTTATTGATTATGACAATTTTAGATGGTTCAGTGATTGATAAATCAGCCCCTTGAGGTTGATTCCTGTAGAAGGTGAAGGACTTCCCAGAAGAGGTTCTATATCTTCAGTTTACCTCCTGTGGGATCTAAATATCCACCCTCGTGTTTACCGCGCAGGATCTCCAGTGAAAGAAAGGAGATGATCCTGGTTAAGGAGTGTCATTAATGGGTTAGTCTATATTAATGACATTAAAATAAATGCTTTTGGCCTTAAAATCTTACAGGCAGATGGCCTAGGTGTGGCTATTCGAGGGTTAATCAACTGGTCTTGTTCGGCTAAGATCAAATAAGTAACCTCGATGGTTCCTCCAGCCAAAGAGTTTCAGCTGTTTGACACATCTTCAATTAAAGAAAACGTTATAATACAGCCTACCAGTTTTCAGATTTTGAATTTTGCATCGCCACGTCTTCCTGCCACTGTAAAAGCAGGTTATCTGAACTGTAATGTACGTCCCTATATTACTAGCCCATTCTAAGGCAACTTGATATGGTTTTTTTGACATGTAGTGTCAATTGAATTGTCGTTGGATCAATTGTAACGTTTTACACTTTTCATACTTTTGTTCTTGCCCTAAATGATAGGAGGAAAAAAGGTGCATTATGTTTATGTATCATGAACAATATCTCTCATTCTGAGACGTGGAAAACGTTCTCAGCTCCATCTTGGACACACAGTGCTGAGCTCCATTTCTATGTTACAGTGGAAATGTGCAGAGATCATTCTTTGGATCCAACAGAGTATTTCTCCCATCATGTAAAGAGTCTTTTTCTTTCTGTGGATGAAACAAAATCGACAAGTCCACATTTACATCCTTCTCTGTCCCCACCATTGCTTCCAGTGACTGCTCTTGTACCTCTTCTTTGGTCCTAAGAGGAAACACAATTATTTAGTCCCACATTCAGTCATTGGAGTCTCCTTCTTCCAACCAAGACCTGTCTGTTGATTCTAGGGCAGGTTGAATGAATAACGATATACCTTTCTCCGCTAAAGAGAAACGTCACGGTGGCGAACAAAAGGCTTCTCTCTTTGGTTCTTCTCCTTCTAAGTAAAGGTAGCCACTCTGACACAACAGATCTATCCAGGTTTTCGTACTAATCAGTTTCTCTCATTCCATGTGTTTCCCGTTGCAAGAACCATTCTTCCAGCTTTCTGATTCTGTCACATTTTGACAGTTTTCCTTGTATAAGAATAATATAGAGATGTGGCACTATTGGTTGACTAGTATGTTTACACATTCTCTACGCCACTTCATATCCCCCTGGATGCTGTGGTCATTTACAGTGTGTGACGCTATTATTGTATGTTTGTTGTTTGTTTTGAATTTCTTGCATATATACACGACGATTATCTGGACTAACCATTCCGAATTTAGCAGTGTAAGACTGAAAGCAAGGCAGCTAGTCATTACCACTCATTGCCAACTGTTGGGTTACTCTTTTACCTATAAATAGTGATATTGATTGTCACGTTATAACGCTCTCTCGGCTGAAAGGGTGAACATGTTTGGTGTGCAGAGATTAAAACATGTAAGCCTTAGATTACGAGTCAAGTACCCTAACTATCTGATCGTATCGGGTATATTTCTCTATGTTCTATTTATCTGTTTCTATGAGAGATTTAAGATCAACAATACCTTAATGTTGGGAGAATTTTAAAAGACAATTCCGTCTGTAATGATGCTAATATTTAGGGAAGGGATCGTTTTCTGAGGTGTATGCTCTTGGAGCACAACATTTTACTCTTCAGTAATGATTTTTTATTCATTTTCGTGCTCCTAGTCAGAAGTTTATTGACTGCTATTGACGTATCTATTTGTTTTTCTTCACTTTTTCTCATTTTTCTTGAAGGATTGATAGTAATCCAATGAGCAGTGATCATTTTCCACCCATTTTAGTAGGAGACTGGTCACGACTGTTGCCACCCGTATACCATGATGGAAGTTGGAAGATTGTGACTTGCTTTCTTTTAACACTCTCAGAACTTGTTTCTGTTGTTGTTAGTCATCCATCTATTGATGACTGTATGGAGGCAGTAACTAACTGGATAATTCAAGCGGCTGTTCATTCCATTCCAATAGTTTCATCACTTTTTCCATAGTATCCTCGTTCATGGTTAACTCTTGCCTGCCAGCAAGCATGGAAATATAAAAACAAAACTGGACTATCTTTTGCAGGTGTAACAATCTTTTCAATCTTCATCGTATTCCACACCAACTGGTCAAACACCAAAGCCAGAAGGAATCTAGGATTAAATTTTCTACCAACTTATCTTCTACCAGCAGTTTTAAGGTAGTCTTGTAAAGATTGTAAAGTATATTTCTCGTCCCTTTTTCATCTTACTCCCCAAGGATCTGAAAGTAGCTGATGGCAGAGCATCGATAATACTCTTGTGGAATTTTTTTTCTTTTTAGCATTTCTTTCTCTTTCACTGCTTTCATGGCTACCAAGTCTCTAGCAGAGTCTGTCGCATCTGTGATTGCCAATTTACTCTAGGCAACTTATGATTACTGTCCAATTACTTTGACTAACTATATCTATATGGTTTTTGAAAGGATGGTTAATGCTTTCCTCACTTGGTTTCTTGAATCAAACACTCTCCTCTTGCTTACTCAATGCAGTTCTCACAGATATCACTTCAGCGTGATCATCTAATTCATCTCAAAACTTTGACCAGGAAAATTTTCTTCAAGAAGAGCATATTTTTTCTGTGTTCTTAGGTAGGCTTCTGAAACAACATGAAAGTTTGGCATTTTATCTGAGATACGTATCACCAAATCAGAAAACTTTAAAACTTCACTATCCCCTCCCACTTATAACATTTGTAGAAAAACAATAACTAGGTGTTGTTTAAACCATTCGAAATTAGTATAACAAATAGGCCTGCAACTCTATATCGTTTTATTTATTTATAATAAATGTTCATGTACCAATAAATCAAATGTAGTCTTGTTGACGTTTCATTTACTTTATTATTGAAATCAACCACAATACAAAAACATATAGCACTCGTTTTGCTACATATTGGTCTAAAAAGAATAGTACTTGTTTCAGTTCTCTTCTTTGATCAACTCAATAGCCATTCTTAGTCTGCTTGAATATATTTAAAATGAATCTAAACTTTACACTCACATCCATTACTGTATGCCAATATAAAATTGCTAATCACACTTCTCAAGAAGTATTTTGTAGAGCCTTATGTGTCCAGTTATTTCCATGCTATTTGTGGGCGCAAGATGATTCATCTTCGGTTCATGCAGAGTTCTCAATACAGTAGATATTCAGTTCAATTTAAATTGCGATAACTTCAAAGAACATGTGAAACGCTTATCAGAATATAAAATTCAAAAACAAACATCCTTAACTCGTAATGACAGGGTTTAATACTGATTTATAATGTAGCTCATAGTAGTATTTCTTAAAGCATGTTTATTATTGTCCCATGACGGGGCAACGGTAAGTGTCCTTTTAAAAGCTTAAATAAGTTGTTCGCTTTATCTCGATGGACATGGCTGGTATTCTGACGTAGCTTTGGCATAAAAAATCCTACACATTTAATGTTCGTTACTATTTGTTTAAATATATAATAAGAACACAATTATAAATCTAGTACTTTACTACTTTAACTTGTGTTATGTTAGCTGCATAATAACATATTTTCTAAAGTATTTTATGCTTTTTATAGGTCTCATTGAGCGTCCAGAAGGAAGATCTTTTGTTGCTTCAAACGATCAGGATAGTGTTGCACTAAAAAGAGACTCTATATTACGATCTGGGTTCAATAACACTATGTCTGCAACAACAACAGATCTTTATTTATCGAATAGACTGTCCGAATTGCGACAAGGGTTAGGTGAGATTAACAGCACGGGTATGAACTACCAGACGTCCAGCAGTGGTAACTCTTGCCTGTCCGTCAGCCACAGAGGATATGGGGTTTTGACATCTAATAATTCTTACAGGAACGGGAATTGTATCGCAACCGCTACAGCTGGGATGTTTTTGAACTCTCCAGTAGTTTCACCGTCCCTTCTTTATCCCCAGATTTATTATAACATCTCACAATCACATATTCATCCATCTCTGCATCTATTAAGCAACGAGTTCAAGTCGGCTGTTGATATAACTCTCGCCACTCAACAACAGTACAACAACGAGAAACTGGCCGCCAGTTTAACCAATATAGAAGGTTCTCAAACCATCGGTGGCGCTATGGACAGTATGGTGTATTCTGAGAATAATAGTGCTAAAGATAACCAGATAAACAATACTAGAGCAGAAAGAGGAAATGCCCTTCTAGGTGTTACTTATGAACCTAATGATCTCACATTATGGAGGCCATACTGAACCATTCTATTGCATGTATGTCTATAAATTTATATGTTGGAAAAATTGTTTTCCAGATTATTCGTCGATAAGTCTCAAGGCTTATAACACTAAATTTCGAATCTGATCCTCACAATGGACACAGCACAGATAATCCATCGAGTTGCTTTGTGCTAAAAAACAGTTAACATTATAAACACTGAACATCTCATTTCCAGTCGCTTCACTTTTGTCTTCATCAGTTTAAGTTAAATTTGCGTTGAATAACTTCCTTCTTTAATAAATATATTCAATTCGTGAGGATGCACAACGTCATTATCTATTTGCATAAACATCAAGCTCAAACTCAAATAATATAAACAAGTTCAGTTATTTTAATTTTGCATGTTTCTCCTGAAAGAGACAACAACCACGTTACATAATCTGAAACATATACAGTATTACATGTACTTCATTTTTTGTGTTATTTCATAAAGCTCTTAATTTAGTTCTAATTTCTTCAAGGAACGTTAATTATAACAAAATACACAATTTACGTTGACTAGCATCGTATTTTTTATATAATATTCTTGTTTATTAAGACTGATGTGTGCATGGATATTTAGAAATTCACGTGTACAATAAACAGAAGTATTTGGCTGTATATTCTAATGTATCTTTTCTTTTAGAGTGATATAAACGATCTATAGATTCTAAGATTTAAAATTAAAAAAGTAAAAATTCCGCAAAATTAACTGATGTACAAAACACTTTAAATATCATTATAGTTCTTATTTGTTTTTATGTATTTTGTATTTTACACGATTTTTCACAGCTATTCCAAAAAGAGTAAAACATAAATAAACAAAAAGCAAAGTGAATGGAATTAGGATTTCAACAAACGTTTTTTTTTTCTTTTTTCAGGCAGATACTAAAGCTATTTCCCTTGAGAAACCAAATTAATGTATTGCAAAAAAATTTAGAACATATGTGATATTTGCTGATAGTAGTTCATTGTGTTAGTTGCAGCAAGCACAAACAAAGAGACTGTTTAAACACCACTTCATGCTAATTAGCATTCCTTTAGTAATTTCACATTTTTGAGATTATAGTTATTTAGTTTTATAATTAATTTATGGATCAGTAGCGTGTTACTGGTACCAGTAATAATAGGCAGTTTCGATAATTGGCGCTAGCGAGTAATAAGGTAAATAAGTGCAAAATGTCTTTTATAAAACGTTTGAAAATAATTTTGAGGGAATCTATGGAATCTAATATATTTTGGAAATTCGATGTAATGTTTTTGACTGGTTAAATAATAGCGGAACAACTGGTGTATAACGGACAATGTAGAAATAGATTACAGGGTAGGAAACATTCTAAGAGAAAACTACATTTTTTTTTCCTTCCTTAATTGCATTGCGTAAATCTGTTTAATTTCCAAAGCAAAGAAAATTTCACCAGTTGGTACTTGCTAGTGAGGTATTTCATGAGAGTTTGTAATAACATTAGAAATCTAGTTAATTCACATTGTTATGAAGAGATTTGTTACCAGATCTTTAAAGTCTTGAACGAATTCTGAAACTGACAGAGAGATAACTAATGCTGTAGAACATGCATACTTAGAAAACTAAATTATCTTCAACTTAACTGTATAAAGTCATGATTAAAATAGTTTTTGTTAACAACGTAACATGCAACAATAGTTCCTTAAGAAAATATTTTAATTGATGTAAATATTGACGTGACTTATAAAATATTATCTAGTTTGCGAAGTTATAGACAAATATTAGTTTACTTATTTATTTATAAAGAGTTAAGCACAGATAAATTGTTAGGCGTTTACACTGGATACTCTTTCAAGCTATAACTATAAATAAAATTAGCCGTAAGTTTACATGGCGGTGTTTTAATATCATGCTCCTACCTTATACATAAAACACTTGGACTTCTTTGACAAATGTCTATTTTGCCATTCATAAACCTGTTGAGGAAAAGAGGAACCAACATCTTTCCTAGATACTCGGTTGTTGCTATCTTGGGTATTTTCTATTAAGGAAAATCTATATCATACGTACATAGTGCATTAAAATTCTCAACAAAAATAGTAGAAAACGCATTCTCACAGAAACAACAAAGAAAAAATAAGTTCAGTCAATGTGACTTCTGGGTCTAAAACATGATATAGAAATTCCCATTTGTTTTCAGGACTTTATATAGATATTTACATGACGCAAGATAAATGAGGAATGCATATTGACTATATAAAATGATATGTATATTCGTATAATATTTAGAAAGACAATTTAAGAGCAATTTGCTGCCTTTTAAGAGTATTAAGCGAACAACTGAATGCACGTTTTTCTCGTTAATATATTAGGATTTAACCATAAAATCTTAACTATCACATTCACACAAATATTTCATTTACACATTAAAGACCTAAGAAACCGGATGGATATATACATATATGCCTTGTATATTCTTTTATTAGCTTCTTTTGGGTTCTTTGTTGATTTGTTTGTTTGCTGTGAAGCACATAGCTATTTGTTGGCTATCTGTGCCGTACTCACATTGATTACTCTTTGTTGTGTTATTACGGAAAACTACACAATGGGCTATCTGCGCTCTATCCACCAAGGGGAACGGTACCCCTGAGTTTGGTGCAATTATGGAGTGCACTCGCAGTGGTACTGAGCTAAGACACAGCAAGGATTGAAAACATTGATTCAGTCACAGCAAGCTTATCCTATAGACTTAGAAGAGATGTATAAGAACTTTATTTAGGTCAACCTTTCGTTCATAAGATTACCAAAAACTTAAGAGAGAATATAAACAAAAATAAAGAAATAAAAACAGAAATATGAACATTTTATTATTATTATTGCTTTTTCATTCACTCCTTTTAAGTTAAAACTCGTAAGCTAGGAGACTCTCTTCTTGGGGACTCTTTTCTAGGAGACTTTCTTCTAAGAGACTCTTTTCAAGGAAACTCTCTTCTAGCGGACTTTCTTCTTCACAACAAAATATTCCTTGAACTACTGTATCTATTCGACACTATGAAAGATTTCAGTAACGGTAGGTACGACTTGGTTCTTTTGAGAAAGTTGAGCATTTTCAATACATTTCTGTCTATATGTTTTGTATCAATAATTTACAGATAACAGAAAGGTATAATTAAAGGAAAATGTCAATAACTGAAAACTTAATAAAATGAGACTTTAGTTGCTGGTGGGTCCTTTTCTATTGATTGTGACTTTTCTTTACCAGTTCCCAATACTGTTAACGATATTTCGAATGACTTGCTGGGAGAGCACAATCAATTTCTGGATAGAAAGTCCTAAAGCTCTCGACAGTGGCAAGAGAAGGTTCTTTGGGTCTAAATGCTCTTTCACCTAAATTACACATATGCTCTAGCATTTTAAGGTCCGATAGCTCAACAGATTAGACCAGTACTTTTGTGAATACTTTTGTCCTTAATTAATGCATTATTGCTTTACTCTGGCAATGTGAAGACAGGCGTTATTCTTTTGATACACGAGCTCATATCAAACATTGTTCGCTCTTTTGCTGATATTGTTTGATATGAGCTCGTGTAGCAGAATGTTATTCACGAAATACCTTGCTGTCAGGAATCATCTTTATATAACATAGAGATCTGTACACCACTGCGTACAGATGCCATCCAACACCATGAGTAAGCCACCTCCAAGGGTATCACACAGGAAAACGTTATAGGGCGAATATTGGTTTCCTTCTTGTTCAAGGCTCTCACAAGTCGATTGCTATAAGATAAACCAAATCTGCTCTCATCTATGAACATTCAGAAATCCACTGTGTAGGGTCCAGGTTTCATGTTCCCAGCCAAACGACAATCTGGCAGTTAGATGTCTTGTGAATACTACAAAAGCTATAACTGATATCCTGGACCTAAGCTAACCTCATGGAAACTGTTCCTGATAATTGCATACGACAGGCGCACATCTGTAAAGCTTGTTCCTGAAGCCTTTGTCGCTATTGGTGCTGTTTCAACAGGCTATGTCACAAATGTCGGCCGGCTACAGCACTTTTAGCCTATCTGTAATCCTGGCCTGATGTTTTGATGTATTTTCCTGTCGCTTGGTACTTATACACCAATCTAGTAGCCATATATTGTGACATTATCCACACATGTGCTATTTCTGTATGAGTGCAACCCTCCTAAAGCAATGTGACGGTTCTACAAAGTTTAGTTTCAGTTTAATTAATTTGCAAAATATTGCATTCTGTTTGAAAACATAAATTCCAGAAAAACATCCATAAACATAGCATTATCTCAACGGCGAACATCATTCCTGATTGATCAAATTAATTTTTTGCTTTGCAAAATTTGAGTCGTTCCTCAGAATGATGTATTACCTAAGACATAAATGGAGCAGCAAATTACAAATCCTAGTCTTACACTGCAAAATTAAGGACGGCTAGCGCAGATAGCCCTCGTGTAGCTTTGACTGAATTCAAAAATAAACTAAACCAAACGGTAACTTATAAGCAAATGTGGTTAGTTTAAACTGTTAAACATTATAATGCTCTTATTATATATTGAGTAAATAGTTAGAAAGATAGACTTGTTGTTGATTTTACGTTACTTAAAAAGAAACGTTAATAAAGTTTTAATTGAATACTTGCTATTATATATTAAGGATTGTCTGAACTAAATACAATAAAAGAAGAATAAAGGATTGCCAATTTGTAATTTTTTTTGTTTTAGGAGTATGTATTACAATAAATAAAAACATACTTGTGAAAAGTATTAACCTTTAATTGCTTATATTTTATCCAGCGAGTGTTGAGGCGTGTAAGTGTTTGTTTGTACATTGCTTGTTTAAGCTCGAAGATATTTTTTACTGTGGATGTTAGAAGTGAGAAATCTGTCTGTTTTAGATATTTATAATAAATACGTTGAGGTTAAGGTTGGGAAATATGTGTCCAGTAATAACTGACTTATAGCCGTCATAAACGACCACAAATGCTTAACTTTTAAAACTGCTATCTGGTTGTTTGTGTATAATAAAGTTTGACTCAAAGTGTGAGTATGCAAGTGAGTGTAAACGTGTGTTTTTGTGTATATGTTTTTCAGGTAACCTGAGTAATATTTTCATCCATTTTAAACCACTTCATGTTCAACATATCTACTTAATGATGGATGATTTGTGAACATTCGCACACAGCCACAACATCCACGGTTCATAGTAGTATAAATATCAGACACTATAGATGTGTTACTTTTCCAATGAATCATTTGACAGGGACCTATTTCAATAGATTAAATATGCATTTAATAATGCATGCCATTATTCCAGTGTGGACAGTTCAGAAAACGAAGCTATCGGGGGAACAGTTTTTCTACCAATTTGTTCAGTTGTGGATTTGCAAAGAAAAAATATAGACTTTATTCAACGCTATGACGTTTTGTATGTATCAGATTTAACCCGCACCACTCTTTTCTTTCTCATATGTAGGGAAGAAAAGACGAAACAGTTTCCATGAAGAATATCTTAAATAATCATATGATCAAAAATATTTCATAACTTTTTAAGTTGTTAGTTTTTAATTTACAAAACTTGCAAAGCTATCAAGTTACTCAATTTCATGACAACAAATATTTTAACTGTCTTCATTTCTGTCTTATATTTCATATTTTCAAATAATTAATTGTATGTTATCCAAGTGCCCCCCAGAGTATCCGTTTTTATAAGAGTTATGAATAATTACTAGTAACAAAAAGAAAACGAAAGCCTAGTGTAAGTGATGTTATTATTACTTCTGCCCCCCAGTGGCTCAGCGGTATGTCTGGGGACTTACACGCTAAAATCCGGGTTTCGATACCCGTGGTGGGCAGAGCAGAGATAGCCCCTTGTGCGGCTTTGTGCTTAATTCTAAGCAACAACAAACTAAATTATCCAAGAAATTGAAAGGAAAAAATGTTTAATACCAAATGAAAAATTCTATACAGAATCAATCAAAAGCTTTGGTATGCTATTGGGTGTATGATTTATGTGTATTGTTAGGATATATTTGCCGATTGTTTCAAAACAATAATAACGGTACTCATTAGAGGCCGATCATGGCGTTGGCTGAAGGTACGACATTTCAGAAAACTCAAACGTTCCATTGAGCGATATTAATACATATTGTGAATGACGCTGATTCAATATCTATAGTTTAACCAGTAAATTATCTTTTGAAATCTGTTATAATTCTGGTTATTTTGTTGATTTTATCGAAGAAACTATTTAATTATAAAATACTATAACCTAACTCAACTCTACCGGTTGAACTGAAAATAAAAATTAGAATAAAAGTGTTCTTCACATATGTGCTACACATATAGTAGCATGTGCTACTGCTATATAAAGTGCAGTAAGCACCCACTATTAAAGAAAACTTTCTGTCTGTCTGTAGACACAACTTCTCCTAGCCCGCCAGGGCCAGATGGTTAAAGCACTTAACACGTAATCCGAGGGTCAGGAGTTCCAATCCCCGTCACACCAAACATAGTTGCCCTTTCCGCCGTGGGGACGTTAACCCCACTATTCATTGATAAAGGAGCAGCTCAAGAGTTGGCGGTGGGTGATGATGACTAGTTGCCTCCCCTCTAGTCTTACACTGCTAAATTAGGGATGGTTAGAGCAGATAGCCCTTGTATACCTTTGAGCAAAATTCAAAACAAACAAACTAACTCCTCCTAAACGAGTTGACAGACCAAACGTAGTATGCCAGCTTAGTAGTTTATAAGCAAACCAAATTCTTATTATAGTTTTCTATATAGTGAAAAATAAAATCGTCTTATAGAATAACCCATAGAACGTTACTTTAGTACATATTTGATTTTTAACAAAACTTAAACAGCAACAAATTTCTACAAGTCAAAGATTGTAAATAAAATTGTCATCATTTTGGCTTATTTTCCATGATAGCTAGAATATACAGTAATACAGTATACAGCAACAATGCAAAAACTAAAGGCATTGCTGCTATTTCAAATTCTCGTCCTTTTCTAATTCAAATAATTTAATTTCTGGTTTATTTTAGGGCTACAAAAAACCCTTAAGCCTCAATTAGAGAAATAGTTTATTATTAAAATATTTTTCCGAATATTTTTAACTTTTTGATCTGGAATATAGTTATTTTGTAGAAGCAGAGTTCAAGGCTATTATTTAACGAATTCATCAAATGTACCAACTTCTGATGGTCGAAATCTTTACCACGTCTCTACAGTGAAACTGGCTGCTGTGAACAGAAGTGATGCAACTGCTTTGCCATTTCTGACAAGTTTCTTAACTCCACTGCTACATATCTTCATTTTCGACCCATTTCCCTTGTCTCAGAACAATTTTCTAAGAGAATAAAGCCAAAGAAATTTCTCGCAGATATTTCTTACTTTAAGCAAAGTGGTGAGGTTTTCCTCGTTTTCAAGAGAAAAAAAGACGGATGAGTTCTGTCTCCCTAAAACAACCTTTAAATGTTTAAGATAAGGCATTTAAAATGCATTAAAAAGTTTAAAAAAAACATTATGTAATGAGAATTCATTTTTACTTGGAAATTGTTTGTCGTACTTTCACAAATTGCAGAGGTGAGTTTGCAATTTGCTGTCAAAAATTGTTGAAATTCACATGTTCTTAATATCATATAAATAAGCATATTAATATAAGAAATCCAAAAATGAATGAGTGAAAAATACAGAATAATTGAATTCGGATACAAACTACTTCACTGGAACTGTAAAATGTACCTAAGTAAGAGAAATTCCTGCAGAAACAGAAGGTATACAGTTCTAGGAGTACACGTTCATCAGGTTTAATCTCTATTTACAAGCTTAATATGTGGTAGGAAAAGTTTAACATTCAGAGAGCAATTAAGAGTGCTAAAATCCACAATATTTCTCATCCACAACCATCATTCATTGGTGCAAAAAATTCCAGGGAGGTAATGACGTTTAATGAAACAGAGTTTTAAAGACAAACAAGTTTTAAAAGTTACTACTTCTAGACATACTGAGCTGAGAATACAGGTTAACTTATAAATTGTATTCCAGCCCTCATTCCTATATGAAAAAAACGTATTAAAATCTAAAGTGGTTAAAAAGAAAATTACTTCCAGATTAAAAAAAGAAAACTTTCATTCCAAGTCGAGTTTTGTAACATTTGTGCCAGTAAATCAAAGAAATAATGGATAGTGAATAAATGGTATGATTCCAACATATAAATTTGGAGAAACAACAGTTCAGTTTTGAAGTACACATGTTTGTTTGTTTTTAAATTTCGCAGAAAGCTACTCGAGGGCTATCTTTGCTAGCCGTCTCTAATTTAGTACTGTAAGACTAGAGGGAAGGCAGCTAGTCATCGCCACCCACCGCCAACTCTTGGGCTACTCTTTTACCAATGAATAGTGGTATTGACAGTCACTTTATAACGCCCCCACAGTTGAAAGGGTGAGTACGTTTGGTGCGACCGGGATTCGAACTCGCAACCCTCGGATTACGAGTCGAACGCCTTAACCCACCTGGCCATGTCGGACCGGTACACATGTTAGCAGCTGTCTGTGTCAACTAAATTATTAATGTCACTTTTTACATCACTTTATTGTTGGTTTTAGGTTCCAAAGGTCAATTATTCATACACATGTTCACCTGTTAATTGTCAATGGGTTATATTGGCTACTTCATATCATGGTACTTTATAAGATGTACTGATTTGTATCACGAACAATCGAATCATTCATATTTTCCTGTGAAGTAGAGAATAAAAAGTATTATGCCATTTAATAAGCACACAAAATATGATTAGAATTTCAGATTTTTGTGTCATTATATTTATGCGTGTGTATTACATGAATATATGTTCGCCGATGAATATCGAACTCCTGATTCTAGTATTGTAAGAAATTTCGTTATCCCACTTATTTAAACTTATCTTCATCTCAGTTGCAGTAACATCAGTGGAAGAGAAGGTATTTTGAGTTTTACTTGTCTCTATACATCTAGATTGTCTTCTAAAAGCTATTGATGATAACTGAGTTATAAAGTTCCAGGTGATTCTTGGGGCCCTTTGGTAATTTCTTTATAAACTACAAAAATCGAATGTTATCATTCCGTTTTCCCTTTTTTCAATCTCACAGTTATAAATAGTGTAGATCTTGCAGCCGTCCTAATTGTTGTACATTAACAAGAAATCACGAAAATTTCTGGTGGGCCTCAAATGATTTAATTTGACTTTCTCTTTGGAATTCTACGTGATTTCTTTGAAAGTAAAGTTTGTAAGACCTTTAAGTAGCGATATATTTATGCTGTCTTAGCGGCTAGGTCTTTTACACTGATGAAGTGTTGCAATATGCTTAGCAGATAGACCAAGATAATCTCAAATAATCTTAAATATGACGTTATTTAAGCTTGCCATTGTGCAATTAAAATTCTCATTTCTAAGTTTTATTTAAACTTACTGAGATAATACCTCAGAAAATGTTACGTCTTTTTGTTTTTCTCCAACGTTTCTGTTAGAATCTCTGGAAACGTTCGTGTAAATCCCATTTAACTGCGTGTTGAATGACGTCAAGGTAATAAGATTCACTAAATCATTCCGTTATTAAGTAGTAAAAGCAACAATTAAGTATTGACTCTTTTATCAGATCAAATCAACTGATGTCAACCAAGGTGTGGAATCATGGTGTTAAATCCACCTGTTATCACAAAAAACAGCGTTGCATGGCTGAAGTCCATAATTCTATATCATAAAACTGAAAGCACTATAATTTCTAGACAGTTCAAGGGGCATTATAAAAGGATCTCTTAGTTAAGGTTTTTTCTTTGGATACCTTCCTGATGCTTCAGTAGCCATTATATATAGTAGAAAAATGGAATAATTCAATAATTCTTTTCTACTATACTTATTGGAGCATAACAAAGATGATTTTATCTATTAAATACAATAAATATCTGTCCCATAGGGTTTCTTCATGCCAAAGCTCAGAAATATCTGAATGGCAGGTTTTCACTATTCTTCCACATTTTTAATTAGGATAAGCTCTGCTGAAAGGTAACAATTACGTCTTATTAGCACTTGTACTTAATGAAGATTGGTTAGTTAGCTAACAGGTAGCTGGAATAACAGGAGGTCTACCGATTTAGTTGATAAAAGTAAAATTACAAGATGATGCATTAAATGAATCAATCCAACATAGAGAAACAGATGAGCATATAACAAACAAAACATGCAACATGCACATGCAACCATAAGAAAGTATATGTCACTTAAGAACACTAAATGAAATGTTGAATGTGAGAAAAAATTAAAAGTTAATTGATGGCATGAGAATTAAAAGTAAGTTGAAAAATACACATAGGCGAGTTGAGCTAGAACTGAACAGTATATAAAACAGTCAGGTTTAACTGGTGTTAACTCATATGCACCATTTTTCCACTCGTTTGTGACAGGGTACACACAGTTTGAACGGTAATATCTTATAATTACCTCGAAAAATGACTCAGATGGCTGACTGAAAGCTCTTGATTTTACTTGTAACAGAAACGTCTGAAAGATATTCGCATGTCTTTAGCAGGAGAATATGTTCCCATTAATTAAACAGAAAGTCTAAAATTTAAAGATCATTAGACATTAATATCAACCTTATATGCAAGTGCAAAGTTTGAAGGTTAAAAATGTTATCCTGTTGAAAGATCTACATATAAGTAGAGTCATATTGGTTATCAGATTTATAATTTAATCGCAGACTTCAGGTGTAAACTAAAACTAGAAATGTAACTTAAGCATCATAAATCTACAATTACAATTTTATATTAATCTCATTTAATAAAGTGGTCGCTCCGAATGAAGCAAAAAACAAGGAATTAAAAGAAGACATGCTGATAGAAATAGTTTCTTGAAAGAAACAGTTGAAAATGACAAGTAAAATTTATTTCATATATTAGGAATACCAGCTCCAATAACTCCTACATGATTTTCAAACAGCATAATGAAATGAATACGTCGTGGTCAACAAGTTTTGTTACTTAGAAAACGGAACTTGGCATTTACTATCCAGACACTCCTTTACCAAATATTTTCCACATAGATTTTAAAATATTATAAATGGTTTATTGTAATAAAATTTATCTGTTCCTATGTTTTCCATATGCTGAAGTTACGTTATTAAGATCTGTGAGTATTTTCGTTGTAGGCCAACTAGTGTTTGACGGGTTGTTATTAAGCAGAAAGATACACAAAGGACTATTTGTGCTCTGCCTACTACGGGTACCGAAACCAGATTTCTAGCAATACAAGTCCGCAGATATATCATTGTGTTTACTGGGGAAGGGGTTGAGGGCCATCTGCTCTTCAGCTTTGAAACATTATAAATGGTTTAGTTTTTTGTCATGAAGACGAAATTTAGCAGTTCTATTCTTTACTATCCGCACATAAATAACTAGCAATGAAACTAGATAAAAGAAAAAAATATCGTTTATTTGTTTGTTTTATTGTATTTTGAGAGTAGTTACACGAGGGTTATCTACGCTAGCCATTCATAATTTAGAAATGACAAACTAGAGAGAAGGCAGTTAGTTATAACCTCTCACTGCCAGTTCTTGTGTTATTCTTTTTCCAACAAATAATGAGATTGACCGTCATGTTATAACGCTCCCACGACTGAAAAAGCGAGTATGTTTGGAGTGACGAGAATTCAAACTAGCGACCTTCTGATTACGAATCGAGCATCCTACTCATGTAGATTTTTGTAATTAAAGGTTTTTATAAATTATTCATTAATTTTGCAGGCAATAATGTTTTGAGTAAAAACAACAACAAATCAATACGAGTGTTTGTATCCTATTTACCATATATCAACAAACAAATTATTTAATAAATAAATTTACACAGGTTTCTACAAACATCAGATAACAATAGTCTTTTGTACATTTCAATGAATAAAGCAAACTCCTTTAGGGAAATAGCTTTAACATTCTATAATATGAAATTGTTCGCAACCAAAACCAACGTTGTGTTGCACAGAATTTACATTTCCAAACCGAGATGCTAAGGTTCCATTTTTATTGTCCCATTTGCGTTTAAAAACTACTCCACACTTTGAGAATGTTAGATATTATAAGAGTGATGGTTAAATAGTAAAATTCTGCTAGAATAGTCCAAACATTGGGATTGGTTGTTGTTTATTAACTAATTTTCCTCTAATTTATCCCTTCAAAATTAGCGACAGTTATTCCACACACAGCCTTTACGCGAATGTCTGGCACCCACAAACAAAGCAAAAAATTAGAAAAAATGAATAACTTTTCTACGCAGTACCAGTTTTGAGCTAGAGAATGCAAGCACACACACATGTAAGTATATATATAAAACCATCCCTCTTTACACAGTATGTATTAGATTTGTGATTTCTAGTGCTAAATGAAACCCTTTAGCAAAATCTCCTTCGAAAATGTTTCAAATTCATTAAAGGTCTATAATGCTGGTCCAAACCTAAACGAGGCGATTTTGGATTTTTATTTTGCAACTTCTTTTCACTTTACATATCCTTCTTAATGCTTGTCTTTCTGTTTAAGTTACTGACATATTGGTGAATGTCTTTTTTTCCACAATCTTAACAATGCCTTAAACTTTAATAGACAATAAAAAATGTGAGCATATTCACAAAACATTTGCAAGCGAAACACAATACAATGTGTTTAATTCAATAATTTCTAAGTTATAAATTAGGCCTAGTACATTTTTAAGTGTACTTAACTGAAACAACTACACATATTTCAATCAAATTTCTTTTATACTAATACAATAACTATAAGTGCTTTATGAAATAAAATTAACAGACTGTTAATTTCAGCATTGGACTTTGCATTACGACATGTACAAATTCGTAAACAGTATTTAAACCAAGTTTTTATATTTTAGATATTTAGAGCTTTCATCTTGATATATTTTGAAAAATTAAATATCTGTAAAATCTTCAGATTTTTTATATTATTATTTTGGTTCCCTAAACTCTACTGTTTGAGAGTTAGCCGTACTTGAAAGTAAGAAGCAATGACTATGTTTGTGTACGTGATTCTGGACTGCCATGACCCAAACACAAAGTCCAAGAGCAGGAAAACTGTAGGGAACCACTCTATTGTACTTTTGTTTACGATTAAGATTTATCACAGATGGCGCGTCTTACCCTCTTTCCAAACCCATCCATCAAACTAACAATAGATAACGAAAAACTGAGCCAAATGTCTTGAAAGCTTTTTCTCTTCTATTGGGAAACGTCATTGATTTATGTCTACAAAAGAGGAACTCTTCACTGTTGTATTGATTCCTGTCCAATTCTGCCCCTATTATCATAAACACGGATTAACTCCGCAATGTGTGGTGGTTATATGTCATTTGTTCTGGTTGTTTACTGAGTTGCGTATAACATTCTTGATCTGTCGAATTGTGCATGAAACTGTTCAGGGAATGAAAATTTTGTGTATTTTCTGTTATTATAATATTTTTAAAAAGAGAAAAACTATATGTAAATTATTCTAATTGTAATTAGAAAAAAAATGACATTTCAATGGTAAAATATATTCCCAAATACAAAACAACATGCAAAGTTTTTATCATAATGTATTCCAACTGTTATTTTTCTAATGAAGTATCATAGAAGTGCTGGCTTATGATTCTGAAATCTACTTATGACTTTCACGTTTGTTTATTAAATCCTTAAAGTATTTGCAGCGTAAAATATCTAAGGAACCATAATAACCACATATTGACAAATGTTTGATAGTATGATACAAAGTGTTAAAAAATGAGTACCTTAAAATTACTATTTTATTTTTTTTACTTTCCTTTATTGGTTCAGAATATGTGAGCATACGATATGTAAGTAAATTCAAATGATGATTCCAAAATTTCACTTGGGTGTTACGCACATTCACGCTAGTTTGGTGTCGAAAGGATGTAAAACATTTGTTAATCCTCCAGGTTAGATAAAAGCTACACATGACAATCGCTACTTTATAGAAACAATCATTTACACGTTTCAAAAATACATTTGATTCTATAGTTCTTGTAATGACTCAGATTACCGAAAAATAAGTCATTTATTCAGAATGTAATCAACTAATACAGTCAACAAACTGTACTTGCTTTCAGCACTGTTGAAAAACAGTGTTTACATGTTCAAAAACCTTTAGTGTATTTATAATTTTAGAAACAGTATTAGAGCTTTCAAATCGCTCAATGTTTTCAAACATATTTATATTTAGTATAGAATTTATAAGCGAGAATTATGCAAAGGAGTTTGTAATATAAAACTGGATTTTAATTCGCGTTTTCTGTGCTTTTGAATGTATAATTAAAAGATTCTAATAGGTTTGAAAACATTTGTTTCTTAGCTGCTTTATTTATTTAAATATATTGACTGATAAGAAATATAATCAATCGTTATCAGAATTAATCCTATTTATAAAGTAATTCGTCCTCATTTTGGTAACGCCATAATTAATGAATATTTTAAAGTTTAATATTCAATACAAAGAGTATTTCCATATTGATGATATTTAGACATGTTCTTCAAAGACTTTAAGATAATACTGATACAAGTTATTAATCAAGTTTGGTTCTCATGTTGAAATGCCCCCCGAGTTGCTCAGCGGTATGTCTGCGGACTTACAAAGCTAAAAACCGGCTTTCGATACCCCTGATGGGCAGAGCACATATAGCTCATTATGTAGCTTTGTGCTTAATTAAAAACAACAACAACAATAATGTTAAAATAATGTATGAAATGCTTAATTTTTACAACACAAGTGGTACTTCAGGACCAACAGTTTCAACTAATGGCGATATTGCTTTCTTTTTCGTTGATATACAAGTAATTTATTTAACAGTTAAAAGTAACTCTGATGTTTCAACTTCTAGAATAAATTTCATGTTAAATTAGACATTTTACACGGCTTTTCTGATGTAGAGATACTTTGCAATATTATTTCGTTCCAAGAAAATATTGATTTAGATTTAGGGTTAGTGTTCTCATCCTTAGATATAGTAAATGATGCTATTTGCAGCTAAAAAAAAGGATATTTTGCTCTTCATACAATAGTTTATGATCAAGCTGATGTAGGACAGTAAGAGATGAAGACTTGGACCTACCAAGGTCAATGTATTCTTACAATTGTAAGACAAACAATGCGTATGTGAATATTTTATTGACCCTAAGCTCCCTTACTAGGAAGGTTAGTAGATGATGTATGTACTTCTACGTTTACAAGGTTGTGCTAATGGTTTCTTTCTCAAATAATTCAACGCTAGTCTGCCATTTTCGATACTTGGTGTACGAGCAGCCAAGCAGTTTAAAGTTGTTTATCGAAAATCAGTTTTTTAGAAACATTGTGTTTATTTCGATTGATTTCGTTTTCCTAAAGCATTTACTTTTGTCGAAGTCCTTGATAACCATAGGATTATAATCAGTCATTGTATGTTGTATGATGGAAAATAACTGAAACCATTTTTTAACACATGACAAACTTGATAGTAACTTCACTGATAGTAACACTAGTAAAATAATAAGTGCCCTGACTGACCCTGACATACAAATTTGCACACCTTCCAGTGGCACGGCGGTACGTCTGCGGACTTACAACATTAGGAACCGGATTTCGATAATCGTGATGAACAGATCACAGAGATCTCATTGACTTCAAACAAACAACCAAGTTCATATTTCAAATGTGTGTGTGGGGGGGAATATTTGTAGGTAGTCACTCAAAAAAAAATACACGTTCCTGGCAAACTTGAAAATTCATCTATCGTCGAATAAAATATTTTAAGTATAATACTATTGTTACGAATGGTAACTTTGAATTAGTCGAGCGAGAAATGATGATCAATTAGGTTTGAATGAAAGGTTCACAGCTGCAATTTTGAGGATGAGACCAACCAACTATATCTTATGTAGCTGTTAGTTGGTTATTTTAATTTCCTTCTGAAAGCGGTAAGACAACTCTTATTCGTTTGAAAGTTTTGACAAATTCTCTCTGTTCTTAAACTGTCAGATTTTTTTAAAGGATTGTAACAACAGATCCGCTTACAACCATTATTTAACGTTTTATTGTAATGATAACTTATGGTTGAAGCCTTAATGATAGTTTTTATATTGACGTTAGTCGTTAAGATATTATGATCTCAGTTAATGAGTGAATGGAATAAAGTAGAATATTTAACTGCATTGATTCTGACAATATTTGTAGGAAGGATCTATTTGTTGCAGAAGTTTTCTCAAAGCTATACTATTTTTTTCTCCATATAAATGTGCTCAATTTTCAATATTATAGGAAAGGCAGCTATCTAGTCAACAACATATACTGTCAACTCTTGAACTACTGTTATCTATTTGAATAGTAGGAGTTAACCTTTACTCTTATAACGTATCCACATCTTTAAATTAAGGAATTTGTTGTATGTCTCTACGTATCACGAGTTGTTGGATTCATCGTCCTACCTCTTTAAATACAAAAACACAAACCCAATCCCGCTAAAACCAACAACAAAGAAAAATATAACAGAAACGCCAAAAATGAAACCTAAATAATACTAGGGTTTCACATTTACTTACACAACGAAATATGAAAATAGTAAATATTATATAAGGTCTTGCTGGAAAAGATGTTCCGTTTTCCTTGAGATTTTACTTATTTGTTAAATTCCACAACATAAAGACAAAAACTATGTTGGAGCTTATAAACAAAAACAGATGAGTTAATGTGATTGTTTAAGCGAAAGGTATAACACATAACAATCGCAGAGGAAAAAGAAAAAGACTAAAGTAAAATAAAAATAAAATTTGGAAATTAGAAATTCTAAAACAAACTTAACATAACGTTGCCAGTTGTGCTTGTATATATATATAAGCGTAATCTAGTATTTTGACATATTGTAAGAAAAATAAATCTGCACGTGAAAATTAATACACGTTACCCCTCTGTTATTTATTCGATAAGTTTATATGAAAACAAAGCTCTTATGAGAAGTAGACTCGGAGTTTAACAGCTGACATTAAACCTACTTTTCAGTTATTTTACAATAAGAGAAAATAACCTATTGAAATAAAAATCAGATTTTTTTCGGATATTTTGAGATATTTTGTTTCATTTTTTCACTTATTACCTGAACTTTTAAACTTTATTAACTCGAAGAATTGACTTACTACGTAATATCAGCCAATACAGTAATAATGGTGACATAATTGTGGATATAAATTCGTGCCTGTAGTGTCGTTATATATATATATATATACATTTATCAACCGATGAAAGGCCATAGTCTTTGATGATAATTATGTTTGTTTGTTATTGTTTTGGCAAAGTTTGGAATAACTACACTAAGTAGAGTTTTATTTTTTAAAACAGTTTTCACAGATACTCTCACAAAGAATAATCCGTTATTTAAGTAAGGCCGGTGAAATTTTGAAATATTACAAAGTTGTGTTTGTTTCTTTAAACACAGAGCTAGCTACACAATGCTTTATCTCTGTTGCTTCCACCATGGGAGTCGAATCCAGTTTTAACCTTTCAGACTTACCGCAGAGCTACTGCAGGGAAAAATCTATAATAATAATAAATCTAGAAAAAGTAAGGCAGTAAAAGGCTTTAAACTTTAATCAGAAGAATATCTCCCGTTAATATTTCATTTCTGACAGCCAAACGTATAAGTTTCAATAGCATGCGCTTTATATTATGGTCCTTTGTTAGACAGCCAGAGTCGTAGGGTTTAAACTACGTCTATACACTTGTGGTGTATGGCAGCTACGAGGCTACAAACGACTACACACCACACCTCAACCTACAGCTTTAAACACGTTTTGTGGCACCGCTCTAAGAGCTTTGTGTAATATGTGAGGACGTTGTTAGCCAACACTAATGGCGATATAGAACTTATTTATTACTTCTTTTCTTGTGATAATGTTCAACACAACTACCATAGTATTTAGACGAAAGACGTGTCAATTTATCTTAAGAGTTCAATTACAGAAATGTTTGATAACAAATCTTCATTTATCTGTCTATCGTCTTGTTCATCTGTCTATTCATGTTTCACTCTATCTAGACGACTGTGCGTTTATTCTATTTTTCGTCCCTACCAATTTTTATTTCATAATTGTCTTATTATTTTACTTGTAAGTGTACCAGAAGTGTAGTTTTACTTTTATAAACCTGTTATGGTTTTAAGTTGTTATAGAAATAAGAAAATTGTAATGTTATCCAACCTTACTGTTACTCTACATATTTTACGTCTTTTCGAGCATCACATATTTGCTTCACTTAAACATCGAATGCATGAAAATATTGTGATAAAAATTATTGTTAATATTCATATATTTGATATTTTATATCTTAATATACAGTTACTTAAAAGCTATTTAGGTACATATGGAACAAGTAACAGGGTCTAATGTAAATATATTAACATAAATATATAATTTACGAGAATCTATTTTTAAAAAGCGTTGCTTAACTAACAATATGGAGCATTTGTATGCTTTCAAAAGAGACGTAATGGTTGGTCCAAATTACAATTTATAACTAATTACTTTTTATTATTCAAAAATATTTTAATTGAACAGATTTCACTTTCTATCTGTTAAATCTCATTTTTTTCAATAGATATATTTAGCGTTATGAAAATTAGTGTATTTTGTCGCAAAACTAGCTTTCATATTAATGCGGTGAAAAAATTTTCAGTCATTTATTTTTTCTTATTGCGTTTTAAAGCAGTTAAAATAAGATATTTTTGGTTCTTTCTACCAACTTATTTTCTCTGCGCCTATATAATTTCGTTATATTTGGTGTAATATATATTTTTTTAGAAAAAATATATTAATTTCCAAATCATTATACCATCTGTCATAGCTCTTCACTTCACATTTGTTTTAAAGTTGTATAATATAGGCATATACACTTGCTCATTGTATAAAAGATACCTGGAAAAGTGTTTAAGTACAGGGCGTGCAATGAAGTATTCTTCTATCTAGTATTATCTGTTTTGAACTACATCATGTGTAACATCCTGGCCAAAAGGTAGGTCAGAGGTTTTATGAGTCGTTTTATAATGTAAAGCATGTTGAGCTGCATTCTGGCACTGCAAACTATGGACATTCTGATATGGCGCAATCACAAATAACTCCATTTAAAATTATTAATATATATCTATTCTTTTAGTTTATTACAAAACATATATACATTTATACATATCCTTGAGACACTTACAAGCATGTACTATTCAGGGGTTGAAACAATGTAAAACATTGTGAATACCTGGCTTAATTGTGTGTGCTTCTTGCTTTGATTGTAAGACTGCTTCAGTTACTAATATCACAGAATATGCAAGTTCATGTAATATATGGTCTAAGAGAGTCTATTTTTTATGACATAAAGCGCCACAACATTGCTTACTTCTAACAATCTTCCAGCCACTCTTATATCTACCTGATGAGATTTGTAATAATAAACACCAACCATTCTTCTGTTTACTTGATAAGACTTATAAGACAACTTCCATATTATAACATCATTTTATGTTGGTACTTTTTCAAAGCCAAACATTTGTGTAATTTAGGCCACTAAGACTCCCAGATAGTGTCCTTTTTTAAAGTTAATTAAGTCGCACTTCGTTCCTTGTATTGACTGACAACTTACGCGGAATAAAGCTTACATGTGATTAACTCTCACAAATCTCTTGTCTGAAAGGTCATTAGAAGATATACATTAATCATTCAACTGAGGGTCCACTCCATTTAGTACCTGAGGAGAAACGGACAAATCCTTGAGCAAATGTCATTTTTTGTTGTTCTTGGTCTATCGACTGTATTTTGAGTTATATGGTAAAAATGTGATCGTTTTACTTAAATCCAAAAGTTATATAAAATTATAAAGAACAACAATAATCAGCTGTATATATTAACGTCTCCAATTATTGAAACTCGTAAGTAATTTCTGTTATTCTACTGAACTATCTGTTTTGGAAACTAAGACTCTGTTTCGATAAATTTTTCGATTACTCTTGAAAATATTTTAAAGTAAAGACATCAGTCATCCTTTGACCATCCGAACCTCCTAACTTAATAAGTAATCAAACAAAATCCCTTTAAACTACTCATAATGTGTGATAAATTTTAAGAACTGAAATTATTGTCAAAGATGAAACTGTATTCCTTCATAACATGTAGCTATCATCTTTCTGTATGAATCATCCTAGATAAACAACGTTTATATTTACTTTTATATGATTTATATTTATTTTATTTCCTTAGATACACTATTTTACTTTGTCCATATCACATACCTCTCGTAACCAGACATATAATTCCTTTTATTACTTAATTAAATATTAAAGATTAAATTGGAGCTGCTGTAGTCTATAAGTGGTTTCGTTGTTTCTGGTTTCTAAAGAGGGTTTTATATTTTATTCACTTCTACGCTTTTAAATTAATTGAAACTCTTTGAAGAAAGAGGAAATTTATTCTGTTTGATTTTTGAGTTAGTGCAAAGCTACACAGTAAACAATCTGTGCTTTGTCGAAGAGGGAAAATCCAACGCCAAATTTTAGTATTGCAAGTCCATAAATTTCCATGGTAGAACGAAGACGTATTCAAGAGTTTCCTTTCTTACATACTCATGTGATTAAATTTTTTTTTCAGTCAAGGTGCATGACCTCTCACAATTTAACATCCGTGTCATTGGAACAAATGTCAATAAAATAGTATTATATAAAACAGAATTAGAGCGATGAACTTCACTTAAGAACTTCTCATAACCTAGAGGTGCTGAAATATTTCTGTGACTCGAATGAACTTATTAGAATATCGATAAAAAACATTTTAGAACTGGGCATAAAAAGTATTAACATGAAGGTTTCAAAGCTGTTTAAAAGAGAACACGTCCAGACATGAACAGGAGGCGGTTAAGAAGATCAACTCGTCATATCAGGTTCGAATCCCCTTCACACCAAACGTATTCACCCTTTCAGCTGTAGGTGGAAGATATAAGGTGACTGTCAGTTGTATTATTCGTTGGTAAAAAGTAGCCCAAGAGTTGAGGGTAGGTGGTGACGACTAGCTACTGCCCTTCTAGTCTTGTACTACAAAATTAGAAGTGTTTATACTACATTCAGTCTTGTTAATCTGTTTGTTTGGTATTCAGTTGACACTATGTAAAACTGATAATTCTAATCATTAAAAGCATTTTTTACCATCTAATAGACATGCCATAACTTCACCTGAACAACATATTGGTCAGCGAATTTTATGTTTTCAGTTTCTGAAGAGTGCAGTGGTTAAACATATTTGGTTCATAAACATCCTCATTTGGACATTTAAGAATAAGAAAACAAATTAAACATCAAATGAAATGAAATAAAATATTATTCAAACATTTAAAATGGTGCATTTTAAACAAATGACAGTGACTGATATAAAATTTCTGATAAAAGTTTGTGAATAAAACCAAACACATACATACAATAATGAAGTTTCAATGTCGAAAATATAATTACTTATGCTTTGAGCATATTCAGTATTAAAACTGATAACAATATACTTTATTTTTTTATGAGAAATATAGAATCTGTTTCAGAGAAATAAAACACCTCTTCAATTTCGTTTTTCAGTCTTGTGCAAATATAATAAATTTTCCAATAGCTCTTCCAAAAATGAAATATCTGCAAATATGCTGGTTCATAAGTCTGTAATTTTTCGTTTGAAGAAATGAAAAGCTAATCATAAGCTGTGTTCAGTTTCACGTCTCTACATGCAGTGGAGAGAAAATACTGTTACAAACTTGTTTAAATTGAAGCGCAAGTGTTCAGCTTTATTTGAGAACATCAAATTATATACTACCAAAACTATGCAGAATTTCTAAAATGTAAAATTCTAATGAAAAATAGCAGGTATTCAAAGTTTAAGTAAATAACAACCAAAATCAAAACTTGTAAAGTTATCACTAAGACACTCAATTTAATTAATGTTTTAAACTGCTATGATATGATAAGATAACTTGCTGTTTTCTTAAATTCTTATTTTTTACCCAATACGATATCATTCCTCTTGAAAATAAATATTTTCTTTAATACAGCCCAGAATTCTGCCCCGTTCATTTTAAATTGTTTGTCGGGTGAAGAACATTTTTACGTTACAAACGCTGTAAACACATATTTTTACGTAACAAACAATGTATCGATAATTAATGCAATTTGACCGAACTTTCGTTGCAATCGTACATCTTTCGAAATAATGTGAATATATTTGTTGACCAAATACTTTACAGATATTTAACACACTGTTAGAAATACAGTAATGGTCTTATCATAAAACTGACTTGAAAACAGTGTTGGTTTCACTCATTTGGTAAAATACAGTATTCAAGTCAAATCAACTATAAAGATGGCTACTGTTAGTTGAAAACCAGTTGCCACACGGCTTCCGTTTAATTAGGCAAGTGTAAACATAAAAGAAGAAGAAGTAAATAAGAATACAAAAAAGGTTTTTTTATTTTCTGTTTTGTCGATGTGCTAATATCTTTCACCTATCACAAAATAAGGAAGATGTGAATAATCTATAATTCCGGATCTTTGTTTGTGTAACTGCTAAAGCTCCAGTTGCAAAGACCAGAAATTTTGCATAGATAATAAGTGGATCCTGAGGGTGTGCATCCTGGTGTTATTATTTATCAAATGCGTGGGTGTGTGCACATCTTTATGTAATGTAAATAATCGAGAAACTGCATAAAAGAGAATGTATGACTGCCATAACTCCAAGATAAAATAATTTAGAAAACCTGAAATTTTGTACCTTTTCTAAATGGTTCTTGAAAATGTGCAACTTGGCATTATTTATCTTATTCACATGCAAGCGCACATGCTCATCTCATGAATGCGATAAACTAGTGAAGGATTACATAGAAAATAAGTAGTTCCTTATATTGCAAATAAAAAGCACAGAGAGATAGACACCCGTGTGTGTGTGTGTGTGTGTGTGTGAGCGTGTGTGCGTTCGTGTCTGTATCTGTGATCACTATAACTTTAAGAAAAAGAACCTAAAAACCTGAAATTTTGCATCCGTATTAAGTGGACCCTGAGAGTGTGCATCTGTGTATTATTAAATATCTTATCCACGTGCGTACGAGTGTATATTTTTTTCATAAGACATGCCAGCAAAAACTACATATAAATGTGGTTCATTATATGACAATTTCTAATACAGAGAAAGGCTAGTGCATTTTAGTAACAATGCCTTTTGTAGCCCAGTGAAACTTGGTATTGTTATTTAAAGATTATAAGGTAAAAGCATAAAATGAAATGTATAAACTAAAAAAAATAAAAATCATATTTGTTGTTTTCTATTTGTGAGGCTTTGTTCATTAAATATGTTTGTTTTTATTATTTGTTTTAGTATTTAAGTGTAAAATCGGAAAACAAGTGAAATGAATGTTATCTTTATAAACAGGTCATACCCCTAAAGGAGCAACAAAAGGAAATAGGTTAAACTCATCTAGAATAAATTAGCCTAATAACCCGAGAAAATCGGTTTACTTTAGCTAATTTAAAATTAATTTACACTAGACTTATATGTATTTGTTAAATTCTATTAGCATTTTTCTCAAAATAATCGTTTTCATTGTACTACCCTTTTTACTGTAATAAAAATAACAATAAACTGAACACTATATAATTATCTACACATAGTTATTGTGCATTGAATGATTCGATGTTCGAAATATTCTTTCTGCGGTAACAACAAATTGTGACTCATGCAAACAGTTCTTTCGACTTACCTTAAGATATTCGTAGGAATTAATGATTAACAATCTCACGGCATTTTATGGCATTGGACAATTATAAATATGTGAAAGAAATTATTAGAAGTAAAGCCTGCTTTTTCCAGAAGTAGTAAAGTGGAGTTGATAGAGGAAAATCAAAAGCTTGTTCAAGGCTGAAATAAAACAATCAGTGGCTTGATCTCATACAGATGTAAGAGTTGGTGTGGAATGTATGAACTTCATCTAGCTATGCCTGATACAGTAAAAATAGGCACATTTA
Source organism: Carcinoscorpius rotundicauda (assembly GCA_011833715.1). Lineage (NCBI taxonomy): Eukaryota > Metazoa > Arthropoda > Merostomata > Xiphosura > Limulidae > Carcinoscorpius > Carcinoscorpius rotundicauda. Next base: position 89,728,152 of record CM022397.1, read on the forward strand.
CGTCAGTGATAATCAGATTTATTAAATAAGATGTAAGATTTACCTTTATTTTTGATTCATGGTGAAATCATTATTGCTCTCAACTTCTGCTGATAATGCTTTTTGAAGAATCCAGATGAATAATTATGTTTAGCAAATATATAACAGATTAGTCGGTGAATTTTAATATTTGATTTGATCAGGTGTAAAACTGAAGGTATATTTGAAAAGCACTATTAACCATTGAAAATAAAGACGTGTAATTAATTTACTTTTTCAGGCATGCAGTTACAAGTAAAACATGTCAGTGAAGTCATTCTAATGCACGTACAAATAAGTATTTAATCACATGTAACTTCTAGAAACAATTGTGTTTAAGCTTACAAAACACAAACTGTTTCTTTTAGAAATTAAAAGAACTTATTCAAGCTTCATTCCTTTGGAAGATTTACATTGTAAGCTGTCGTCATACAGAAATTTCAAAATGATGCAATTCCAATGATATTATTTTGTTAACTGTTGAATCGTATATATTAACCTTACTGAAGTGATAGTTGACCCCTACTTGAAATATAACATGCGGTTACTCTTAGAGTTTGTATAAAATGATGGTTGGTTTTTATCAGATGGGTGGAACAACCATGAACAAATATTTTTTGACCACCAGATGATTAGAATTCCAATATTTTTACAATTACATTGTGTATGTGAATTTTGAAATTAAACATTTTTCTTGTAAGACATATTTTTGAAACATTTAAATAAATATTTGATTTAGATATACATTTTATTAAAAAAGGGATCGAATGCCTGAATCGTAAATTTCTGGCACATTAATTTGCTTATACAGAGTAAAATAATTTTCTTAGGGTTTGTGATAATTATGTAAGCCATATAAGTTAACAGATATGGTCATATTATTTTGAATTTACAAAGCAATGACTAAGAACAATAATTTCTTATTCTTTTAAAATAATATTATAATAAATTCCTGTGTAGTAAGAGTAGCTTTAGAAATAACATTTTTTTATGGTTGCTCCAAGATACGTCTGTATTCTCTTTAAATAATTGTGCTAGCTAACAACTATTGAAAGACCAAGAGAAGTACAACTGAACAAGATTTTAAGATGGAGAACGTGTCGCATCATCTCTATGTTAACTAATTAGTTTATTAATATTCAAAAAACGACTGTCTCCACCTACATCATGTGAAATATACTGCAGACACCAAACATGCTCGCCTTTTCAGCTGTGAGGGCGTTATAATGTGACGATTCGTTGGTAAAAGAGTAGCCCAAGAGTTGGCTATGAGTAGTGATTACTAGCTACCTTCCCTCTAATCTTACACTGATAAATTAGGGATGGCTAGCACAGATAGCCCTCGAGTAGCTTTGTACGAAATTCAAAAAAACAAACAAAGAGATACTACAGAACATTAGACGTAACAAATAAACACAGCTTCGTTATAAGATTACATCCAATGTGTATCTACCTATTGTTGTTTATTGCATCCAAATGACAATGGCTAAAACTTTTCACACTTTAAAACACAGATTATCGTGATGAAAGATGTACATACAATCAGTTCTTTTTTATTCAATGCCGCCTATAAAATTTTATTTAACAAAGGTTTATTTTGTCCGCATTGTCCGACAACTTAAATCATTTTAAACAGGGTGGGTATTTTACGTCGTTATTTCGTAGATTATTAATAATAAAACATGTTGGTCTTCTACATGTTGCGTCCTCAAAATCATTCAATATTCTGTGCAGGAATTTCTATGTTGTTGAGACGTGAGCTTCAGAAGAGAGGGATCATATTATAAACTCCCACTGCAGTGAAAACTACTCCTCTGTTTCAAATCACTAGCGTTTTCAGTTCAAATCAAATTTAAAGCGCTTCCTAGCCCACTAATACTTTTTTGACGTCGAACGTTGAGTATTATCACGTACGTATAGCACGGTTTTATGAAACAAGACGTCTCCTGCACCATACTCATAAAAAGGCACCGAATATCCTAGACCCAGGATCTGAGACAAACAAATTTAATATTATTGTGCCTTCAGGACAGAATATAAGTGATCTATTGATTATACATACACATATATTAAATCTGGTTATGTTAAAAAATGAAGAGTTTTTGGAATAACTTAATGTTATGCTTTGAAGTTTCTGTAATTATTTATTTACTTGACGTTGTTGTAGGTGGCGTATAGACCTCTAGAAGTAAATATAAATCATACTTCTGCAAACAGTGAAATTAACTTGAAACTGCCTTCGTTCTATATTTACTGCATTATTCAAAGAAATATCGTTGGTTTCAAAATTTATTTGAGATATAAACCATCGTATTTAGTGGTTTTTGTTCTTTTAACATTTTTGCTTACATCAGTTAAAAGGTTTATACTCGTAATCTGAGGGTCGCAAGTTCGCATCCCGGTCACGCCAAACATGCTCGTCCTTCCAGCCGTAGAGGCGTTATAATGTTACGATCAATTCCACTATTCGTTGGTAAAAGAGTAGCCAAAGCGTTGGCGGTGGATGGTAATGACTAGCTGCCTTCCCTGGGAAATTAGGGACGGCTAGTGCAGCTAGCACTCGAGTAGCTTTGCGCGAAATTCAAAAACAAACAATCAAGTAATTAGAAAAGAGCTTTCAAAATCAAGTTTTATGCTTTTATTTTAATTTTGTTTTTAATTATAGGATGTAAACAAACGCTTAATATGTTTGTTATTAGGTTAACCTTTGGGTTTAGTGTGTTTCTTTTAGAAATGAGATTAATGATTGTTCCGATTTATCTTGAAATATTAAGTTGTTCAGAAATAAATGTCGTTTTTGAACCGCGAAGTTTGAAAAATTATAAACCAGTGTTGTAAAACACGCTTTAATCAAAGTGAGCACTATTTTCTTCTACACACTTTTGCCAACGTGTAATGATACTATTTATGTCTCTGACGCAGAAATCAGTTTCTAGGGTTAATGAGCTCTCTGAAAGCTTTTTCTGCAGCTGCTTGGATTTGAAAGCATTTATCGTTCAAAATGTTGTCAAAGTGCTTAAGAAAATGAAAATCTGTATGGGAAAGACCAAGGGAATAAGGTGGATGAGGCAGAACCTCGATTCCCAATTCGTTCAGTTTTTGAAGCGTCATCCTTGACAGGTCTCATAACGCTGATTTTCTTGATCTTTAGTCAGTTCATGCGGAACCCACTTATCCAAATTTTTTGTCTTTCCAATCGCAGCTCGGTGGTTTGTTATGCTTGGTTTGCTTGTGCCTAGCTTTTCTGCAAGTTTAATTTACTGTCATGCGAAGATCTGTCTCAACTGCTTCCCTTAACGTGTTTTCATCTATAGATGGCTTTCTTCCACAACATTTGTGGTTTTCAATACTTTCATCTTCATGTCGAAACCTCTGGAACCAACTCTAAACTGCATGTTCAGAAACAGACCCATGGCTGAATGTCTGGTTGTTGTTCTGTGTAGTTTCGGTAGCTTTTCGTACAAGTTTGAAGTCGTACAGGAAAATCAGACGAAAGTACTTCTTGCCTTTGCTATTTTGGGAGTTGCGAAACTTATTCTGAGTAGAGTTGAAACAGCAGCAATTAAGACTCTTTGTAAAGAACAATTGTTGGATTAAACCAACCATCGATAAGTTACTCAATATTTACCTTCTAAATGTTATCGTGAGAATTCCGACATTTATTTACAGAAAACTTAATATAAGAACTATGAACCATTTATCATAATTTCCAAATTTGATTTCAGCATATTTAAGAACCATAGGAGAAGTATGCTTACTTATTTAAGTGCTCTAATGTAAATCAATGCCAGATTTTGGATCCGCATTGGAGAAATCCCTGTAAAAGGGTTTTCGCGAATTACTCGGCTTTCCCAAAGAGTGGAATAAACACTTTTACCTTTATACAAACCTTAAAACCAAAGTAAATCGTTTATTACCACTTAAACTTCGGTTAGAAGGTGAACGCTAAATCTTATTTTACAGATAATTTACCATTTTTTATCATCAGAAACGGAAAAAATGTTAGAAATGAAATTAAAAACCTATTTAGGCATACAAAAAATTACGTTCCAACATTTGCGACACTCTTGTTTCATTGTTCGTTAACTTGGGCTACTATTTGAGCCTCAAACAATGCAGGATGATAATCATTATATTTCTTTGAAGTTACGTACAAAGCTACACAATGGGCTATCTGCGCTCTGCCCACCATCGGTATTGAAAACCAGTTTCTGGCATCATTGGTCCTCAGACATACCACTGTACCACTTAGGGATAAAACAAATTCAGTGAATAGTTTGGATCCTGTAACCTCCAAATCGCGAGTCAAGTGTGGAGCTACCAGACCCTTTTAGGTTCGTCCCCGCCTTGCGCTCGACTCTTAACCCGAGGGTCTCGGATTCGAATTTCCGTCACATCAGAGATGCTTGCCCTTTCAGCCATTTGGGCGTTATAATGTGACATTCAGTCTTAGTATTGGTTGGTAAAAGAGTAGCCCAAGAATTTGCCAAGGATAGTGATGACCAGCTGCCTTACCTTTAGTCTTACACTGCTAAATTTAGGATGGTTAGCGCAGATAGCCCTTTTGTAGCTTTGCGCGAAATTCATAAACAAACAATGTTAAGTCCTTTGATAATCTGAAGAAAGTAAACTAATATGTGTTTCTACACTTAAATTTACGTTGAAACAGTATAACAACTTCTCTATACATTAAAACTGTCTTGATAAAAAGTTAGTTAAAAACTATTGACATGGAAAAATCTAAATATATTTATTTTATTGTAATAATTTAAGTCTTTTTTTCATATTTATATACACCACACATTACGATTTACAAGAAATTATGTAATTTTAGAATGATACGTGAAATAATATTTGTTTATGTATTATTAGATTTATTAATTATAAGAAAAGTCTTCTAGATTCTCTTAAATTAATTATTTTCACTGGAACTTTTCCATGATTTTAATGTGAGCTATGTAAAATTCTAATTATCTTTACAGAAGTAACATGTTATTATGAAAGCTAAGCTGTTTTCATTATTAAGTGTTAGCTTCGCTTTCAATACTATAAATATCTATTTAAAATATGCTTTTTATTATCAAACTTCTGTTTCGTTAGTGTTTTAGCGTAATGTTGTTATCCAACTTTCGTAACGGTCTGTTGAGGTCGGTTTATGATTTATAGTTACATTTTTTCTTTTTGTTAATTTATATGTTATCTATATTTTCCTATCCAAATATTGTTTTTTAATTTTAAGATGGCTTGTATAGATAGGTATTAGCACTTTAACTAAAGTGAAGCACAGATCAATGTTATGACCTTCTTAGGTCATCTTTGTCATGACGAAACATTCAGTTTGTACGAATACTTATACATCTACTACGCACGTATACGTATTTATGCATCTTGTAATACATCACTATTAGATAACGTGTATGCTTACATTCACATATACACATGTGTCTGTCTGTTTGTCTCTTTTCTAATAATTTGTGGGATGATAGTTTGGTGCAAATAGCATGTTAATGACGTTTCACAATCCCCTCAACCCCTATAATTCTTGTTATTGTTGTTGTTGTTGTTTTGAATTAAGCACAAAGCTACACAATGGGCTATCTGTGCTCTGCCCACCACGGGTATCGAAACCCGGATTTTAGCGTGTAAGTCCGCAGACATACCGCTGAGCCACTGGGGGGCAATTCTTGTTATTGAGAATTTGTTATCTTTGAGGTATGATAACTTAGCAACATTGATTGCCCACGTTCTTACGCCAGAAACAAGAAAAATATTAAATTTTCTATTAAACAACATACAAACAGTGTGGAAGGAAGGGAAAACAAAAATGTGATATATTTCAGAGAGTGAACTAACGTCCTTTATGGAGAAATGCAGTGGAAAACATTATTATTATAATATTAGAATACTACCTGAGCTCAGATGAAGATTGTATTCCAACAGCCTCCATAACGTGATCTGAAGAGTTATTGTCATCAACTACTTAACCCGTAACTTTCAACTTAAGCCTGTAAAACACTCCATCGACCACTTGTCGTGAACTAATTAATCACGCCAAATATTGTGAAAGAATTAAACGTTGAGATCGAATAACAGAAAGCACCCCTACTGTCACATCCTTGGTCACAACTTCTTCCTACAAAGTCACCCTGACTATTACACCGTGAATAACATGTTTTAATTATATGCGCATTGAGTTCTTAAAGTTTAAATAAAACTTTTTGTGAGGTAATAATGCATGTTGTAATAATATGTTATGTTATAAATAAATTGTGAGAAATTTATTATTTTTGCGTTATTTATCATAGTATCCACTCAACATTTATTTAAGTTCATAACCTGGACAAAGGACGGGAACCTCAGTTTGTATCTTTCTAAAATAACGCTTCCCTTTTATTTTACAGCTGCAGTGTTTACTTATCAGATACTAAAATTACAAAACAACTTTGAAACGTAAGTGTGTGTGTGTTTTCGTACAACAAAGCCATGTCGTGCTGTTTGCTATGTCTACCAAGGAGAAAATAAAATGTGAGAAAAATTATTTCTATCTATTTAATTATTTATTTTAAACTAAAAAAACATTATTTTCCATTTTACAACAAGGGTAAATATATCAAGTGGACATACCAGTTTGTCTTTGTTCTATATCCTACGACTCTGCAGGTCGGGTATTAATTAATATGATAGATTGCAGGAAAGAGTCGTGCCTTCTCCAATAAACTCTACTCCATTAAATTATTGATGAAACATATGTGTTCACGCCCTGACATTAAACAAACAGCTTGTAAAACTGCGAGTTCTATACAAATGAATAAGTTGAATGAATAATGAAACAGCATTTTTATTTCATACAAAAATTATTTAATTGACAGAACAAAGTTTTTAATATATAATGCTTTATTTTTATTCTCCAAAGCTAGGCGTGGGCTAATGATTGGCGTGTCTGCGCTGCGAAATTCGTGAAAAAAATATTCCGCAGTTTCAGATTCCTACTACATTATAAAAGCTGCACTAAACTTGCGCTGTTTGATTAGCGTTTATTGACTAGCTGCCCACCTTGTTGTGTATCATTTCACATTTTAGTTTTCGTGTTGCACATGTGAAAGTGACTGGAGTTTCTACAGTATGTTCATCTTTAAAATAAATGCCTGAATCTAGGTCAGAGCTAATTACATTTGCTCTCTTTCCAATGTTGCAAAAGGAAGTTAGAGAGGTAACAATCCTCTCATATTTAGTTTGTTGTCATTTGTCAGGATGCAATTTGAGTTATTTGGTCAATTTTGTGGCTTTTCGTGAAGTGCCTGACATATGTAATAGTCAAATAAGGTTGTGTAATGGGTCATTGTCCACTGAAAAGCTCATCTTTTGATCCACATATCATTATTAGCACGCACTATAATATACGTAGTCCATGGTTGTCAGATTGATTTACATGCAATCCAGCATCTGCACTCAACCAGCATAATAACCAGGTCTGACTCAGACTGTGCTTGTTTTTTGTTGATTTTCCCGGTTTTGGTAAATAATACAAAAATAGTGATAAGTAAGCTCTTTCTGAAGTTTAAATCTATTTAACTGGCAGAACAGTCCTGTGATTCAACAAAGAACCACGGTAACAGTTATTGACATATTTTTTATCCAAAAAGTTTATTTAAAAGCTCAAATGATTTACATTTAACAAACTAGATTAGTGAAAAAATTGAGACTTATCTCAGTCACATAAGGCGTTCAAAAAGATCATATCGATGAAGTACCTCACATGATATTTTCTTCCCATGCCTAATTACTTCCTGTTGTTGTTTTTGACGAATAAGACTTATGTATGTAACAAGTGCAATGATAAAATCACACACTTATGGAAAATGATTGTGAACAAATAACACCTAAAGCTTTGAAAATAAGAAGTATATGAAACAAGGGAAATTGTATATCAAAGAAATTGTTTTATATTTTTCAGGTTTTTCACATTTCGGTAAAGTTAGTATTAGGGTTCATAACGCAGCAGATGAAATATAAATCTCAAGCAAAAACTTTTTTTTTACTTATGAGTTTTCAGAGGTTTTACAAATGAAATATTGTTAACATGGATTGAAGTGTCACTTCGATAATAACTCATACACCTCATAACTCTGTTAGTATAGCAAATGTACTTTTGTGATCGTCATTTACAATAATTACAGTACCATAGAGTTAAATGGACAAAACGAATAATGTTGAAATTAAAGTGTTACGTTTTATTATTTATCTCGGACCAGTCTCCAATTTATTACGTTACGTAGTACGATTTAAAATAGCCTGAAATTTTATTTTCATTCAGAAGTGAATTGAATATCGATATATATTAAATTGATTATATTTGCCAACAAGACTGATACACCCAATTTTCGTTAATTTACACAATTAATACTAGTATATGTTAATATACAAATAACAAAACTATTTATAATAATGGTTATTACAAACTTACAAACAATACTGAGTCTTCTATCTGGTCCGAAACTGAATATTATATCTAAAGTTAAGGGTGAACGCATTAATTCTATATTGGTACAGCTATTATCTTCACACGTTCCCACTGAAGGTATAAGATGTACTAACGTCCTAGATTAATTCAGTAAAGTTAAAATGTTTGCAATATTAGAAATCTATAAACGTTCCTGGTCAAGTATATGTAATTTTCCGATTAATAATCGTTTTTACAATTATAACCTCCGATTTCTATAATATACTAACTGTATGTGTGTGTATGATTTCTTATAGCAGACCCACATCGGGCTATCTGCTGAGTCCACCAAGGGGAACCGAACCCGTGGACTAACTGTAGGAAACCAACAGTACAGTTACGACAGAAAGTGTGTTTTTTCTTATAGTAAAGCTACATCAGGTTATCTGCTGAGCCCACCGAGGGGAATCGAACCCCTGATTTTAGAGTTGTAAATCCGAATACATACCGCTGTACTAGCGAAGGGGCCCGACAGAAAGTGTTCGTAACCCTGCGTCCCGAGTAGATTTTTGCTTATAACTTTAAAAAGTATCACAATTAGGCTAACAGTCGTATACTTTGTTATAAATATTATACTAACACACATCTACATACATTTTTATGGAAATTAAAAGACAAATAAACTGTTTATAAACAAATAACTAAAAATAAGAGGAGTAGAAAGTTTTCGTACATTTCAGAACGTGTGCAAAATCTGATATTCCTGTAAAAAATTTGTTTAGTTTTTCGAATAAACTACGTTTTACCATTCCAGAACTAGACACTGGGTTCATAATTATTAGAAGTTAGCCAGCAAAACATTTACTTCCGGCAATTTAGCGCCGTCTCTCTCATTATCTGCTTAATCATCATGGCGAACGGGAAACAACTGTGATTTGAAAACCGAATTATTGTAAAGTACAAGTCTCGTGTGTCTCTTTCCGGTGTTGCTACACAACTTAATGTGCCAAACTCCACTGTTCAAAGCATAATTGCCAAGTTTAAGCTAACAGGATCAACTGCTAACTTCCCTCGTTCCGGACGCCCCACCAATATTCCAGAGAGAACCAAGAGGAAGGTTCTTAGAGAAGTTAGTAGGACATTTTGAAATTTCGCACAAAACTACTCGAGTGCTATCTGTGCTAGCCGTCCCTAATTTTGCAGTGTAAGACTAGAAAGAAGACAGCTAGTCATCGCCACCCACCGCCAACTCTTAGACTACTCCTTTACCAACAAATAGTGGGATTGACCGTCACATTATAACGCCCCCACGGCTGGGAGGGTGAGCATGTTTGGTGCGACCCTCGGATTACGAGTCGCACGCCTTACGCGCTTGGCCATGACGGGCCAGTTAGTAGGAACCTTCGTTTAACACGTAATGAGATACAGAAACTGGTAAGGGAAACTGGGGTTGAAGTAAGCACCTCTACAGTTATGAACATGTTAACGCTCTTCTGGGTTCAAAGCATGCCGTCCTCGTAGAACTCCATATTTAAAGCCAGATTGAGGTATGCAAGAAAGCATGTAGATAAACTCTTTACCTGTTGGAAAAGTATTCTTTGGTCAGACGAGACTAAAATCGAGCTTTTAGGCCACAATTATATTAGCTATATTTTCCATAAGAAGGGGGAACCAAATCTTCCAAAGAACACCGTCCCCACAGTTAAACACGGAGGTACCTCTATCATGCTATGGGGTTCATTTAGCTCTTCTGGTGTAGGCAGACTTCACCGTGTCAATGAAATAATGAAAACAGAAAAGTACGTTGATATATTAAGCACTTATATCAAGAATGATACTCGATACTAGCGGCTTGGGTGTCGTTGGATCTTCCAGCACGACAATGACCCTAAGCACACATCGAAATTTTGGTTGCAGAGGAACCACATAAGCGTTCTGGAGTGGCATCGCAGTTACCCGATCTTAACCCAATTGAAAACATTTAGCATGAGTTGAAAACCAGGGTTCATCAGCGTCATCCGAAAAACTTGCAAGAGTTGGAGGCCTTCTGTAAAGAAGAATGAAAGAAAATACCAGTCGAGTATTGTCAAACGGCTATGAGGAGAGGTTGCGCCAAGTAATTTACCCGAAAGGCTACAGAACTGACCATTAAAGTGGACGCACAAACACTTTCTGCTCCTCCTATGTTTGGTTATTTGTTTATAAACAGTTTATTTGTCATTTAATTTACATGACAAAGTATGCAGATGTGTGTTGGTATAATATTTATAATATACTATACTTTCATTATCCTAAGCATGAAACTTTGTAAGTTATGAAGAAAAAACTACTCACAATGCAGTAGTACGAACACTTTCTGTTTAATTGTATAAAAACTGTCTCGCCAAGTTGCGTTGGTTATATTTTAAAAGCTCAATAGGAGATTTTCTAGAAATTTTAGCTAAGGCAACAATGATTGTATTTATGTACACGTATACATTGTTGATTCTTACGCTCAAGAACCTTCTATATGGATATTAAAACATATATTTAGCTGAAACAAACATTGATATTCAAATAAATATACATTATTGGATCCATTACAAAAGTAAACTATTTTAATCTTTTTTTACACTATCAGAATTTTACTTTCAATTAGCATGTGGTCTTCGGGTACACTGATATTCAAGTGATAAACTTAAAGTATCTAAAATGTGAAAACGCTTCCTCTTGTATCATCATTCGTATTTTTCAATAAAATAAAAACTTTTTTGTGTGCAAATATTTAAGAAGCCTGCCATACGTTTTCCACTTAACAGCTGCTGACAGCTCGTGAAGGGACTGGCAGGAGCCAACCAAATGCAGCGGAAACAATCTTTTCGATCATTACGTTTTACTTTTCCAGAGATTACAGTGGGCACAGTTTGCGGGTTTCCAAGCTGTAAGCTGAGCAGAAAGTGTGTAGTCTTGTATTGTACTAGCAATAAACACAGTCACTTTCCATTAAGGTTTGTATGGTGTATTCTCTGTTGGAACAGTAAATCACAGACTTGGAGTCAGTATAAGTAAGATAGTGCGTTGGTTTTTTATCCACTGTTTCGAGTCAGCAGAGCAAAACATAGATGCTGTTTTACAGCAATAAAATCAGTTTTATGTAAATTGTACTATTGAATAGAATGCGAGGCCTACGTTAGCTCTAAAAACTGCAGTCGAGTGTTTAAATCAGACATGAGAATAAACCAAGTTAACGACTTATTTAAGAAACAAATTCACGTTTTTACAGTTAGAAACGTGTCTATGGGCATAAAATGAAAGAGACACTGATAAGAGTAAAAGGGTGTATTTCATAAAATTATAAGAGATAAGAAGAGTCAAAGCTGACTCGATCTGGAGTTATTTTATTTGTCCAACAGGAAGCGTTTCCAGTGAAATTGCATGTTATTTTGAGTTGATCTTACCCAGTGTAATTATTACTGAAATACGTGAAGACTTTTAACTTCATAACGTATTGCAAGCAGCTAATTGATTTTTTATGCAATGTCCATTAGATATTAGTTTCTTATGTTGTCCAATTCATAATAATTGCAGGTGTTGTTTACCCATTTACTTTTTCTTGTATTTGTGAAGTGTATTCAGCTATATGTAATTCTGACGTATGAAAATATACCTAGAGAACAAATTATATATAAAATATTTGATAACCCATTACAAATTACAACTCAATTGTGAATCATTAAGAGCTAAGATGAATGATGTATTAATTAATTTGTGCATCAATCCTGAAATATTTCTCACGTTCGGCGTTTGTTCACATCATACCAGTCTTTATTTCTTTCTTTAAAGAAGGTTTGTGAGTCACAGCTTTTCTAACTAAACTAAACAGCAACTCTGTCCGTAGTGTGGCAAGATTGTGTTCTTTACTTATTTATTCACATTTTTAACATGTTTTGTTGTCACATGAGAAACATACCTTATTCATTGAGTTGAATTACTCTGAAGCCGAAATTAATTAGTTGAAAAAACCCACAAAAACAACAATTTTATGATGTTGTTTGTTTGTATTTAAGCACAAAACTACATAACACGCCGTCAGTGCTGTGCCAACAACATGTATCGAAACCCATATTTCGTGTCGTACAGTTTCATAAGAAAAAAAAACTCTGATAGGCCATTATCATTACATATGTGCACTATATATTTTTTTTAATTATGCGAATGATTAGTTTATACGACAATTAAATTACATTAATTATTTCTATGGTTGGTTTTTATCGTTGTCACAACTAGCATACTGTACCATCACGTCTAATTATCAATTAGTACTTTATATTTCTTCTCCAACCATAACAATGATTCTAATACGATCGCTGTAATTGTAACGAACACATTTGTTTGTAATTATAATAAAAGCAAACGCTCAATAAATTCATTATCCACGTGAACAACAACAATACTGTAATGACTTTTCTTTAGATATGATTCTTTTTAACGAAGGTAAAACCACATACAATTTGACATGATTCTTTTTAACGAAGGTAAAACCACATACAATTTGACATGATTCGTTTTAACAAAGGTAAAACCAAATACAATTAGACATGCATTTTTTTCTCAGGTTTAATATAGTTTTATTAATTCCATGAACAATTTTCATTTTTCCTTCTTTGTTAAAGAACAAATACTTGTTTTTGTTTGATTGCTACGAAAGTAAGTTGTTTTAGAGAATAACAAACTTAAACAATGTAAAGAAAAACTTTTGTTAGATAATGTTCATGTTTCATGTCCTTATTGGTGTAATTAATCCAATAATTAATCTTAATATCACTTGTAAACACGAGGGATAGAAAGAGGAAATACACAGAAATACGTAAACAACAAGGAAGAAATATCGTATAACAAAAGGGATAAACTTATTAAGAATACAAAACATTCCTTATTTTCCACTCCTTAATAAAAGTCAAGTTAACAATTAAGTTAGGTTTCAGTAATTTATCACTAATCGAACTTCAACACTTTCATCGTAATTTATTTAAATTATGCTGCATGTTTTTAATCACGCGTAATGAGACTATTTAATTATTTGTCTTCTAGCAATTTATGTTATATTAATAGCTGAAACTGAAAATAAATTTATCCTCATTTTAATTTCAAAATGACACGATTAATTAAAGCAAATGAAATTATCTGATTTGTAGTCAGCTAATGGTGAAAGTGACACCACTCCAGACAACTTGCTGATAAAATCTATTACGCTTAAGCAGAGATAAAGTATAACTTGTACTTATGATAATCATGTTGACAGCACGGATGCTGTAATTATCAAGATAAAATAATACTCTGGGATGTAACGTTAGATGAAGTAGTCGTGATGTAAGGCTTTGCTCGACTTGCAAGAGATTGAATCTAGTTGCATAACGAGTTAAAAGCTGAATGGTTCTTAGGAATTAGATCTTTCTGCTAAAATTGCATAAAATTATGTTCAACGTTTTGTACTACAATTAACGAATTTTGCATGTATTTTTGATATGTAAACAAAAAGTTAATAAGCGGAAAACAGATTTAATGTATTAACAAAACTAACAGAACTTGAGAGTAGATACAATGTAAATAAAAACAAATGAATTGATACATAAGTATCATATTCTTGGCTAAAAATATTTAACCTACATCCAAGCTATTAGATAAAATTGACAGTTGTGTCTTAGTAGGTTAGAATTAATTGAATAACGTAAACGACAAAATAAGAAGACTTAGTCAAACATCTAATATTTAACACGTTTTTATTTGATGTTTAGATTTACAATTAAAGTATATTAAAATATTAGATGAAGACAAAAAAGGTAAATATATTATAAATTCCCAAAAAAAGTTAAGACAGACAGAAGAAATCTGTACTATTAGTTTTGAGGATAAACGTACTTACAGAACAACTGGTTTTATATACAGGGCATTTAATGAAGAAATATGAAATAATGGGAGTCTCACTTGGGGCAAAAATAAGACGTTTTTTAACAATAAAAATAGCTGTAGAGTCTGCCCGTCGAGATACAGGTCTCTAGTCTGGAAGAAATTATATTACAGGAAATAGTCAATTAAGTCAACAATTTAAGCTCTTAGAGAAAATGCACAAGAAACGAATGTTGCCTACAAAACCACCGCGTAAAAAAATTGTGGAATGTTACGTAATATAGTTCTAAAGAAATCACCCAATAACACATTAATAACGAATAAGATAAACATATAAGCTATGCTTCTAAATTTTAATATATGTATATATTATACAAATTATAGAGATATGCTTTTTAATAAAACAATGACAACAAACACACATAGACTCCAGTAGGAATCAAATTACATTTCAATGTAAATTCTTATGAATTTCTGAACATAAACAGATGGTTTATGAGATGCTAAGTAGCGCACCTTACAAAATATCATGAAAGTTAAATACAAAGAGACAGTTACGCTCACAACAAAGAATAAACAGTGACGTGAAAACTAAACATAGACAAGCTATACATAACAAAACATAGAGTAACGTAAACGGGTGCCATAATCAATAGTTCGTGACGTAAAAAACGAAGCATATACTGTCCTGAACACATTACAGAGTAACACGAACGGATATCCTAATCTATGCTTAGGGATGTGAAAACTAAAATTACATAGAATATTTAGGAAAAAAAACGCATCTATAGTTTGTGAAGTGAAAATAAAAAAAAATATGTACTATCCTGAATTGAGCACGAAGTACCACAAACGGATATCCTAATTTTTAATTAGTGGTATGAAAAACTGAACACAGGTATTCTAACTTAAGGAATAAACGGAACGAATCGTACGCAAAGGAAGATACTAAAATTGTTATTATAATCATAACAAAAAAGATCGTAAACTTACAGAGCGCAAGCTCAAATTTGTCATCAGAAATTAAATAATTGAAACTAACGTATCACATCGCGAGAAACAAAAAATATCATCACAATAACAATAAAGTTTTAATTATAACTATAACGTACATAACAATAAATACCCTAAATCACTATCACAAATAACATAATCTTAATACATACTTTCCTGCTTGTTTTATGATAATGAACACGTTTAAACAAATCCCAGCGGCTCAGTGGTAAGTCAAGGAGCTTATAACGAAATAAATGACGATTCGATATCGGTGATGGGTACAAAATAAATAGCCCATTATTTAACTTTGGGTTAATCTAAATATGACTCTATGTGCTCTACCTCTATATTTTCAAATATCAAAACATAAAAGAAGAAAGGAGAATTTGTACGTCAGTTGCTACGTATATACAAGCGAAGAAAGAACTTCTCAAAAAAGGAAGTAAATGTAAGGATGGCTAATATCACTCCTTTAACAGAATGCGTTGTTTTTTACAGGTTTAATATTAGCCATTCCCACGTTTACGTTTTTTTTGAAAATATTTTCTTTGCTTGTTCGCTTGCTATTTTATAATACAGTGTTTCAATACAAATAAGTTGGTTTCTTTTTTTAATCAAGTCCTCAATACAATAACGTTCCAATTGTAATATTTATTTTTTATCTATTATTGGCTGGTAATATTTGCTTCACTTTGTACATCTATTTTTTAAAGGAACACAAAGTGGTACTGATTATTTGTTTTGAATTTCGCGCAAAGTTACACGATGACTATCTGCGCTAGCCGTCCCTAATTTAGCAGTGTAAAACTAGAGGTAAGGCAGCTAGTCATCACCACCAACTCTTGGGCGATTTCTTTAATCAACGAATAGTGGGATTGACCGTCACAATTCTACGCCCTCACGGCTAAAAAGTCGAGCATGTTTGGTGCGCCGAGGATTCGAACTCCCGACCCTCGGATTACGATTCGAACGCCTTAACCCACCTGACCATACCGGGCAGAAGTAATTGTTGTTGTTTTGAATTAAGTACAAAGCTACACAATGGGCTATCTGTGCTCTGCCCACCACGGGTATCGAAACACGGATTTTAGCGTATAAGTCCGCAGACATACCGCTGAGCCACTGGGGGGCAGAAGTAATAATTGTTGTTGTTGTTTTGAATTAAGCACAAAGCTACACAATGGGCTATCTGTGCTCTGCCCACCACGGGTATCGAAACCCGGATTTTAGCGTATAAGTCCGCAGACATACCGCTGAGCCACTGGGGGGCAGAAGTAATAATAACATCACTTACACTAGGCTTTCGTTTTCTTTTTGTTACTAGTAATTATTCATAACTCTTATAAAAACGGATACTCTGTTTCAAACTATCATGTCAGTGAAATCATTTTACACCGTTGTTTTGTTTTTGAGTTACAATTTAATAAAAAAATGCAAAAAAAACAAATAAAAAAGTCAAAGAGTTAGTTATGATATTTACAGACATCATCAGAACTTGTGACTCAGTTACTATGTAGATATTGTTATTAAAGGAAATACCACATAATATTGTAAAATTCTGATGACAACTTCAAGAGATATTTAAAGTAACATTTCTGCGAACAATTCCAGCCATCAGTACATAGATAGCGTCACTTCCTGCTTGATACTTTTATTCCCCTCAACTTCCTATTCGCGGATTTAAGATTTGATACTTTCGTCCTTTGTTGAAAGTACTGAAAAGGCCAGTACGGTTGATATGACGCGGATTCGAACCCACAACCCGCAGGTTATGAGTCAATTGCTTTAACCACCTAGCCAGTCGGCTCTTCTATTAGGTTTCACTAAGGAAAGACTTTGTCTTCACTTTACTTAATCAGATTTGAAGACCGTTATACAAGCCGGCTTTGTAAAGTTATTCTCTCGGTTGTTATGTTAAAACAATCACTTTTGAAAACTGACTCGAATATCCTGCTTTGCGGAACTAACTGAAGTCTTTTCAAATTAGAATATCACAGATCAAGCAATAAAAATGAGTAATTATACAATTTACATATAACCATTTGAAGTTAGAATATTTCAAAGAGAGAAACAAATAGTTGTTATTCTTGTTTTAGTAGCACTAACCTACACAATGGGCTACATTAACAGTAGACTGCAAATAATGAAAATCCATATTTTTGCTTTGTAAGTCCATAAATGTATAACTTACTTATAGAAAACTTACAGAGAAAAAATAACTAGGTAAGTGTACTTTGGTTTCAAACTTTAATATAAAGTACAAAACTAATAGCAGGTGTTTTTTATAGGGGGATACAGTTAAGCAACACCTGGAAAATGTAGAAGAAAATACGAATACACTGGACACAGGTTTACTATTTATGATCCTTAAGGTAACTAATTTTTTTAAAGCGATCTGCCCCGGCTTTGTCTTTTAAAGTTGCATAAGTAACAGTAATTCTAGTCGTTAAGTACATACGTGTATATTTAGCTTCCTACAAATTCGCAGTAATCCTGCCTTTGTTCTAAATATTAAAAAACATAAGGAAACCAGTTTTGAATTATAATGTATATTACGTCTTTAGTAATACCGTTGATATTGTGTGTCTGTCACGAAATGGGAGTTTATTACATAATGTCATTAACCATTATCATCTTTGGTGTTATTGTTTAATCATTACTTGGTAGAAATGCACAAAATTATTCCAACAGAGCTGCCCTGGTCGTATTCCAAGTAAAGATAAATGCTTATTATTTTGCAATCATAGTTGTTCAATTTCTTAAAATAACAGTAGTGAATTTAAGTAGAACATCTAATAAATGTTTGTAGTTAAACACCTAGTCAGCGCCTAACTATTACTTGACTGTATAATTTTTTTTCCATCAGCTTGAAATGCTCAGAACTGGAATCCATTTACTATTAGTAATGGTACACAATGAGAAAAATGTTAGTATTGTACTGGAAGCGTGGAAATGATTGTAAGCTGCGGAGAAATAATATTATAAAAACAAACAAACATGAAACGGTAATAACACAGTCTATTAACCTACACCGGAAATATTAACACGTTTTCACTTCTTTTGTGATTAGACCGGCTGTCCCTGAGGCCTGGTATTGTCTCCTGGCTAAGATGCTCACCTTGCAATCTGGGGGTTGCAGATTCTAATCCAACCACAAAACATGCTTTCCACCCTTTCAGCCATGAAGACGTTATAGCTTGAGAGTTGGTTCCTCTATTTCATTAGAGCAGCCGAAGAAGTGGGTGGTAGGTGGTAATAGCAGCTCTTTTCTCTGTAAATTGTCAGTTCTAAATTAGGGACGGTTAGTGCACTGAGCTCTCGAGTAGTTATGCACAAAAATAACAAACAAACTGAATCTCCTATTAAGTCACGATGTCGCCTAAACTTAACAGGTGGAGCTTTAGAGTATTTTGTTTGTTTGTTTGTTTTGAATTAAGCACAAAGTTACACAATGGGCTATCTGTGCTCTGCCCACCACGGGTATCGAAACCTGGATTTTAGCGTGTAAGTCCGCAGACATACCGCTGAGCCACTGGGGGACAGCTTTAGAGTACGTTTGAGCTTTCAAGAACGTGTATTTGTTTGGTTTGGTTGTAAGTTATTGGGCTCTGGTATCAAGTGGTACAAATAAACTATTTAACAATTTTACCGATGAATATAAATCATTGTGCTTTAACATTAGGATGCTCTATGCGTTATATAAATATATTTTTTATTTTGACTAAATATATTTTTTTTTTACTTATTATGCTAGATGTAAAGGCATTCCAAACATATATATTTGTAAACATAGATTTTTTTATGCTTATAAGTGATTGATTTTAGTAGCATTGTTCTTTCTTGTAAACACCTGTTTTTATTTAGATACCTTCCCAGCTCTACAAACCATGTGGTGGCCTGGCATGGCCGAGTGCGTTAAAACGTGCACTCGTAATCCGAGGATCGCGGGTTCGCGCCCGAGTCGCGCTAAACATGCTCGCCCTCCCAGCCGTGGGGGCGTATAATGTGACGGTCAATCCCACTATTCGTTGGTAAAAGAGTAGCCCAAGAGTTGGCGGTGGGTGGTGATGACTAGCTGCCTTCCCTCTAGTCTTACACTGCAACGGCTAGCACAGATAGCCCTCGAGTAGCTTTGTGCGAAATTCCAAAACAAACAAACCATGTGGAGCAGAGCACAGACAGATCATTGTGCAGCTGTGTGCTTAACTTCAAACAAAAGTATTTAGATGAAACATTTGAAATTGAATGAAATCAGGTTTCCTCTAGAGTCATGTATTTCGTTTTTAATTTTAAAAGATTTTGGTGGATTGAAGTGTAGTCGAACCTTTAAACAAATTGTAACGCAATTTTCATATTGCTCTCAAACTCTAAGGTAATTTGCAAGCAATTTCTACCTCAGGTTTTTGTTGTTCTTGTATCCTGTGTGGTCAAGCAAAAATTTAATTTAATATCAACAAAATTTATGTATTTGATATACAGTTTTGCTTTTGCATAAATATCTCCACTTTTGATTATATAGTGTGTAAGAATTCTCATATTATATGTAACTCTAGCTACATTTTTCAAATTAAGTTTCACATTCGAGAAAAAACATAATTTTACGTTTGGTTTGTTTTTCTAGTTAGTAGAGAAATAATTCTCGAGTTCATTTCGAATTATGGGTCTTATTCTACAGTCTCAAGTGATTTGTGTTACGTAATATTTGGTCTACTACTTTTATTACTTCGCTAGTTTTCGACATTTAGGTCGTGCTTACAACACTGTAAAAATAAAATAAAAACTCGGATCAACTAAACGTTCCCATAAACAAATAACACACTAATTATGTAGGCATGTGTGGCCATAGTTATCACAGCATGAAGTAGACTGAGAAAGGAGCAACTCTAGCAGATATATTTGAACAGTGAGTGTTTTACAGTTAATGTTTCTTCTTCAAATTGTATCCCTAGAGTAAGACAGATCTCGTGCTGTTGGGTAAACTATTTACATTTGCTTTATCTACTGTCATATTCCTAATTCAACTGATAGGAACGACGTGACTCAAAAATAAGTTACATAGGTTGAACTCAATTTCAGCCTCTACATTCCATGTTATGTTCCAGTTGTTCAGGCAGGTTGCAATAACTTTCTTTATTAGAAATTATTTATCATAAGAATTTGTCATTTTCCATAATCTTCGGTATAGTCAGGTGGTTAGGACGTTAGACTCGTAATGCGAAGGTCGCAGGTTCGAATCCCCATCGCATCAACCATATTTGCCCTTTCAACCGTGGGGACGTTATAATATTATAATCAATCCCACTATACTTTGATAAAAGACTATTCCAAGAGTTGGCGGTGAGGGT
Organism: Carcinoscorpius rotundicauda; assembly: GCA_011833715.1. NCBI lineage: Eukaryota > Metazoa > Arthropoda > Merostomata > Xiphosura > Limulidae > Carcinoscorpius > Carcinoscorpius rotundicauda. The sequence continues at coordinate 89,748,837 of CM022397.1, forward strand.
GAAGCTGCCTTCCCTGTAGGGAATTAATTAAAAAAGAAACAAACTAATGTTCGGTGACGCTTTTTTTATTTTAAATTTCACACAACACTACACAGAACTTTCTGAACTAGCCCCCCATAATTTAGCAGTGTAAGGCTATTTTTTTTTTTGCAAAGAATGGAGATTTAGGACCTGGAGAAAATTTCTATTTTATACAAAGAACTCAACTAAAGGTTAAAAAATAAGACATTATGATTTCCAAGGAAGAAATCAAAGCAATGAACTGCTTTCCTGTGTTGCTCATACAATTAATGAGGTTAAGGGGAGTATACAGTTTCGGCATCAGATTCTTGTTTGTTTGTTTTGTAGTTTAGCACAAAACTGTAAACTGTACTTCAACCACCATAGGTGATTTTCAGTGTGATAACGCAGTGATGAAACCTTAACCTTGTGATATGCTGTTATAACATTCACAGTCCTTAATTTGTAATGCTTGATTTATTACTTTTATACCTCACTTCAATCATACTGTTACAGCGTAATCGGAATGTAAATGGTTTTCAGGAAACAATGTCTTATTTAAATCATTTTGTGCTCTACGTGTAGGCTTACTGTCTTTCTGGTCTGTGTTTCTGTATTATAGGTTGTGAAAGACAGTTTTGTAACTTGGTTATAAATCAATGCTTACACAATGCTTTTTTTTTGTAAAACATATTTATGTCTGTAGTTACCACAACTACATGTTAACAGCTGTAACTTTGATCACTAGAAAGTGATGTAAGCAGAAATGTCATCGTAGAAAGTCAAGCTATCTGTGTTTTATGTATATATATATATGTATATGTGTGTGTGTATAGCCAGCATACTAATACGTAGAGAAAAATCATGCTTTATATGATCAATGATCAGTAATCCAAATCCATAATGGCACAGACCATCCGACAGACAGAGATTGGTTTCGTTTGAATTAAGCGCAAAGCTATAGGATGGCTATCTGCGCTAGCCGTACCTAATTCAGTAGTGTTAGATTAGAGGGAAGGCAGCTAGCCATCACCACCCACCAAAAACTTTTGGGATAGTCTTTTACCAACAAATAGTGGGATTAATCGTAACATTATAACTTCCCCCTATTTGGTGTGACAGAGATTCGAGCCCGCTACCCTCAGATTACGAGTTGAGTGTCTTAACCACCTGACGATGCCAAGCTAACAGACATAGAAAACAACAATTTGGATAACTTCAGGAGCTTTCTTTTCGAAATATTGTATACTGCGAAGATGTTTCTGGACTATTTACAGTATGAATTGACGTAATCTTCGTTATTTGTTATAATATTTGTAGAGTCTGTGATTACTTCTATAGATGTTTTATAAACTATTTGATATGGCAACCAAATGTAGCAACTTTTTGAACATTACCATCAGTGGCCCATGTGTTGGTGTAAAGTGCAACTATTCAACATAAATACCAATATGATTGAAAAGGAACCATGATGCTCCCAGTGGCTCAGCGGTATGTTTGCGGACTTACACGCTAAAATCCGGGTTTCGATACCCGTGGTGGGCAGAGCACAGATAGCCCATTGTGTAGCTTTGTGCTTAATTCAAAAACAACAACAACAAGGAACCATGATTTTCTGACAGTCAAATGAACCAGTTTCGTTAATGAAGCTAACTGATGAAGAACCAGAACTTCCTTTTCCAATGTTTTTTTTTCCTTCTCCTTAACAAACTGGCGAACGGTTTGATTTACTTCCAATCTTGACATCATGTTTGAGAAGATCGCAAGGTGCAACTTCTTTTGTTAAGTAGGCCCGGCATGGCTGAGCGCGTTAAGGCGTGCGACTCTTAATCTGAGGGTTGCAGGTTCGCATCCCCGTCGCGCCAAACATGCTCGTCCTTTCAGCCTTGGGGGCGTTATAATTTAACGGTCAATCCCACCATTCGTTGGTAAAAGAGTAGCTCAAGAGTTGGCGGTGGGTGGTGATGACAAGCTGCCTTCCCTCTAGTCCTGCACTGCTAAAATAGGGATGCTTAGCACAGATAGCTCTCGGGTAGCTTTGTGCGAAATTCAAAAACAAACAAACAAACTTTCTTTAAGTACCATAATTTTTTCAGTATTCGATTCATTCTACTGTGTATAATTGAATCATTCTGTGGCTGAAGGTCTTTGGAAGGTGTGTATGCAGCACAAACTGTGGAAAGCCAATATTTTACGTAAAAATAAACATTTAAGAAGCAGATGCGGTGCAACTTTCCCATTCTGGCTTCATTATAATCCAGATTATCACCGACTACGTACGTCGTAGCACTGAAATTACAGTTGCTATCCAAAGTGCACGACAATATGCACCATTCTGTAACCAGTCCCATCCTTGAAGTGAAGTGTCTGCTATGAGAATCAACATTAACTCTTCATATTCTAAATAAATCGTTATGAGGTAAAGAGCAATTCGAGATAATTGCAGGTAAAGTCAATCTTTGATTGAGAAAGTTTAGAATAAGTTCACACCGACGGTTAAGTCGATGATCAAAGATGTACTGCGTCCTAATATTTGATCGTTCCATTATAATTTCCAAAGATTTCTTAAACCCCTTGACTGGATGTTGTGCAAAACAACTCCTGTGAAGCGGCACATAAAATTATTTGCAAAAACTTCTAATTACACACAAACACTACTCTTCCATCCAAAGTATGAAGCTATGGTATCGAAAACAAGTCTAACAATAAAGTTTTCCCTGAGTTGTGAGAGTATGGCTTGTGTTACCCTAAATTGTACCACTTCCTGTTTATGGTCTTCCATTTCTGTTATAAAAACTCCTAGACTCTTCTCATCTCTTGGAAAAAAAAATTTCCATCTCGGTGCAAAGTTGCGTACTTTTGTGCAGATAAAGTTTTCGTAGCAATGTTATCCTCCATTCTAATAATTGTTGTTGCACTTTTTACACTACATTTAGAAAGAGTCACACACTATCCACATCGGTCCCACTTTCTGAAACGATTGCAGCTACGAGTGATATATTTTGACCTTCAGATAAATTTAAGTGATCTGCCAGTGTTGAAATTCTGGAACTTTTAAATAGATTTTTTGGAAGATGCAAAGTAGCAGTTAGTTTTCTCGTATATGTGATGTCCTTGCGCCTTGCAACAAAGTAAGAAAGGCACTTAAAATTGTCGCCTTCAGACTTTATATCTGGACTGTGTTTGGAACCTACTGGCGCGAGATTATGATTTTGTGTATTTATTTTGACGGTTACTACAATGCTTTACATTCTTTGTTCTTATGATCTTCTTTTTTATCAAATAAGAATTCTTCGTTGTTATTTCATTTCTCTTTTTCTTCTTGTAGGTTTTGCCTTCTAATACTCAAAATACCTTCTTCTGATTTTGTAGAGTTTAGAAATTCGATTTTTTTTTCCTGATTTCGAAATCGGTCAATATTTTTATGTTGTTTTATTTTGTATATTTTATAGTGCAACGAAAAAGTAGTTTTATGACTTTTGAACAAACAATTTTCTTTCGCTTTACTTCATTTACATCATTTTAATTTTTAGAGTCCTGAAACCATCATAAAAACTCAGAAAAAAAGTTTTTCAGTTTGTCATTTTGTTGAGTAGCTGACCTTGCTTTGTTCCATTGGTTTTGAATTTCAAGTATAACTTTACATCTGAATCATCAAAGCTCACGAGCATTTAATCGAGCAGTGATGCATATTTTAAACAGAAGAACACCCACAATACATCTTCTTTTGTAGGAAATGTGAAACTGAGAATTTAGACCGAGGTTTTTCCTCTGTCCCACATATCCCGATCTTTCTTCAAACAATTTTAATAAACAAGATTTAATTAATATTTATTCAGTGAACATAATTAATATGTTCGAATTTAATTACATTAAAATATTTTCATTAATAACTTAAAAATCCAATAAAAACATAACAACGTTTAATATTGTTTTAAATAAGATAAAAATGGTAATAATTACAAAATTTCTGATTTAGATAAATTTTTGACGTGCAAATATTTTTAGTGCAGTTGAGAAGGTTTTGGTATCTTCAATTGGTCTAAATATGACTATGTTTTAGGAAAATGAGTATTTTTTATAAAAAATACAGAGGGAATATGCCTTTGAACAACTTTTGGTAATTGCTATATATGTAGAATCTCCTGCTCCTTAACATCTATAGTGAAATTTTATATTCCAGGATGTTTTGACACAACATTGTTACAAAATGATGTGTGTCAGAAAAACAGTGTAGACAGCAAAGTTTTAGTGAATATTATGTTACAATGAAATCTCTATGGGGAATTGTATTACTTACTGAAGTATAGTAACAGCGAATTACACTGCTAAATTTCCAGGAAAGATATATGGAATTTAAACCTTGTAAAAGGAAAGTCGCTTTACAGTTAGTTTCCAAGAAATATCATTACATAGTAGAGAATCGTTTGGGAAGATTTTTACACGACATCTGTTGGGAAGGTGGATAAAACTAAGCTGGTGGATTTTCATTTCAAGTTCATTTACGGAAATAATTAAACGGTTCATTTTTTGTCTTTCCATTTTTTTGTAATGTAGTAAAGTGGTGATATTCTGCATACACACTTTATAATGTTACTAGCACCATAATAACATTCGCAATAAAGTTGTATAGATTTGTAAAGTATTGTTTGTTTAGAATTAAGCACAAAACTATAAATGGGTTATCTGTACTGTGACCTGTTTTTGGCGGTGGTAGTCCTCAGAGATCTTCTATTTGATCCATTCAAAAGCAAAGCATACTGGATGAGATGGTATTCCATCTAGGAGGTAGAATGTACTAACAATATACTAATTTAGAGAATAGTTTTAGCTCTACGACTAAATGTTTTGAAATACACATTTTTCTCATTATTTTAAAACTTTATGTGCTTATCAATTTTGTGATGTGTTTGTCAGCATTAGATTTATAGGTAACGAATTAATTAGGGTGAACTCGAATTATTTGGATACTGGATTTACAAAGATTAAAGTGATCTGTTCACAATATATACGTCAGGTGGTTAAGGCACTCAACTCGTAATTCGAGATAAGGGTCACACCAAATATTTTCGCTCTTTCAGGTATAAGGGCGTTATATTGTGTCGGTCAATCCCACTATTTGTTGGTAAAAGAGTAGTAAAAAAAAGCAAAACAAACCTTGTTATAAAATGCAAAAACTCTCTATCTCTTTCACAGAAAACTTTATTAATAAAATTCCATTTGGCGTGAGCTATTTTATGAATCATATCCGTAGTTTACTCTATAATTTTACATTAACATTTTCCAGTCAGATCTTAAAAAAATTGATGATTTGTTTATAAACTCAGCACAAAACTATATAAGGGCTATATGTACTAGCTGTTTTTATTTTAGCAGTAAAAGACTAAAGGAAAGACAGCTAGTCATCACCATCCACTACTAACTCTTGAGCTACTCTTTTACCAACAGGTAGTGGGATTGATCAGAACATATAACACCACCATGGTTGAAAGGACGCGCATGCTCAGTGCGATGGGGATTCCAACCCGCAATCCCCGCAACCCGAGTCGAGCGCCCTAATTATTTAGCAATACAAGGACAGTAAATAGTGAAGGTTACATGTTACAGCGTTGGATACTTTGTGAATTGTTTAGGCTAGAAGTCACTGGTAATTTAGTTAAATAATTTTCAGAACTCGAATAGCCTACTTTTACCATCAAGTTTTGTGTAGGTTGTTAAAAAACATGTCTAAAAATTCAAGCTTTGTTATTTGGTCTAGAGAAGATAACAAAGCTTGAATTTAACTTGGCGAGCTATTTAATTTAACAGCTTTCTGATACTTTTGACCTGGTATATATTTTTCTCTATTTTTTTCTGTGTTTCATTAAAATCGATATTTCCCATGAGAAATAAATAAAAAAACTGAATACTGAAGATTCCATTCTCTACATTTTCATACTTTATTATCTGTTATTCTATTTAATCAAATGGTATAAATATTGTTTCAGTTTGATTATGGAGGAACAAACGCTGTAATTTCTCCGAGAAGTAAAAACAGCAAAAACTAAAAGGATAGCTGGTAGACTGTTTTCTACTACTTGTAATCTACTCTTATGGTGTACGCTTTTCTTCGCTTTAGGGCTGTTTTTAGTTCATTTCTTTTCTCAACTTAATATTTATCTGAAAATATTTCTGTTATAATAATAATATACTGCTTTGAATATTTAGTTATTAAAGACGAGAAACTTGCTTTTTAAGATTCCCTAATCCTTGATGTTGATGTTTTTTTTACCTCAACCTTATCAGTGCGGTACAGACACCATTAAAACAGACTAAATAAAGTCATGTTCCAGAGGACAACAGGGGGTGGGGATGTGTATAGTTATGAATAGCTCAAATATTTGACCTCTTTAGCATAACCAGTAGAAACAGCGAAAATAATATTTAGTATTGGACATGCTTCTCTCAATGCTCTTTTGTTATGATAGATTTTTCAATGATATTTGCAGGGTTTGTTGCTGAGCTGTAAAGTCTGATGAGCTCAGTGTATTATGTTTTAAAGGAAAGAAGTCAGTAATAACGGAGGTTCACGTTTTCGAAAAAAATCATGGATTTTATAGGCACAATATTTCAACTTTCACCCCCGTTCTCAAAGCAGTGGACGAAACGTCTTTCGAACTTGTGACAAAAAAAAATTAGTTAATTCAAATTAACTAACAGCTGACGTATTTTAATCCCTATCCCTCCTCAGTGGCACAACGGAATGTCTGCGTGTTTAAAACGTTACAAATCGGGTTTCGATATCGGTGGTTGGAAGAGCTCTTTGTAGCTCTTTGTGGTTAATTAGAAACAAACATATTTTAATGTTCTTTAAAAAAAATCAATTGCTCTTTCTTCTTGATTGTTTGTACAATATGCACTAAACTTAGTTTGTGGCTTACATCACTTTAGATGTGGTTGATCATAAACATATTTTTTAAAACACATTTCATTTCTTTTAGTAAGAAAAAACATAAAATAATATTAATTTATTTTGAAAAATTATTACAAACAAGATTTTCAAGAATATTTAGTTGAGGAAGACTTTGTGCATCTATTAAATTTATTACAGATCTAAACTTAAAGTTATTGTGTTACCTTCACATTTAATCCAATCTCAAGAACATTTTAAACATGCCAACAAAAGTCGCTTTATGTTTTATGTGTGTATAAAAAAAATTTTTAAGCATGACATATTTTATCAAATTTAACTTCGAGGACAATATGTTTTGAAATAATCAACCTCCCATTCAGAGCCCTCAGTGGCTCATCAGTATTTCTGCAGACTTACAACGCTGGAAACCGCGTTTCGACACCCGTGGTGAGCAGAGCACAGATAACTATCGTGTGGCTTTGTGCTTCATTACAAACAAAGCCTTTTTAAAGGAAATAAAACAAAATTTTAGCTGCGTTATATTCTTCTCCAGTGTACATTTAGGATATTTTAATATTCTCTAATTATAGAGTCTCTTATTTTTTTTGTAAAATCATTGCTGGCTATCCTATTCTATACATGTTTTAGAAATAATTAACTAGACATTTCCTTCGGACGCGCACTGTATAGCAAGCAGTAAGGAAAATATACATAATAGCACACTTCTCGCTCATTCACTCTTATTGTAGAGTAAGAAGATACTTTTGAATAATAAGTAGACTATTTGAAGAAAATAATAACAACAATTAAAACATGGTATAAAACTATATAAATTATGTATATTTAAAAATCCTGTATGTCATATCTCAGCTAACATGAATATTTCCGGTACTGAACGGAAGGCTTGTTTGTAACACAAAACTACACAATAAGCTGTTCGTGCTCCACCCACCAAGTAAATCAAAACTCGGTTTTTAGCGTTGTGATTCTTAACTACCAGTTAAGTGAATTGTATTAATATCAACTCGAATCTAATTAATTACTTGTCGTGAACTGTTGATAAAATATTCAGTTCCAAATCAGATAGAAGACTTGATAATGTGTGTTAGTTTTTTTATATAAATATCATTATTTTAAATGTTATTATAATTTGTATATTAAAATATATTTAAGAAGGAAAAGTTCGTGTTTCAGTCTTGTTGGCAAAATTCATAAATTTCGTGAATGTCTACATTTAATGAACTTCTTAATTTAAATTACAGTTTAAGCCGGTTTCAGACCACTTGAAATTGCAATACGTGACAAAATAAACTGGAGACTGGTCCGGGATAAACATTTGCACGTAACATAATAAATTGGGGGACTCGTTAGAAATAGGTTCTAATACGTAATAGACTTTATAATTACTAGCATGAAACTTCATACCTCTTTTATGTTGTTAGGAATAGACTTTTAAATGAGCTGAGAAAAGAAACACTTGTACTCGTCAATATCCCAGTTTGATTGCACATTAGTTCTCAGTCCGTGGTTCCGGGTTTAAGACACAATCCAAGAGTTTCTTTTCATTTATGTTCTTTTATCGCTAAACAATGATGTTTTTTACATATATAAAATTGTTTAATTCAGTTTCTTTCAGCTTAAAAGAACCTGAATTACAATTTTTGTGTAAGGTAAAATATTTAATACATTTTAAATTCAAAATTGCTTTTTTTCGCTTCTCTATTTTGTTAATTAATTATACTACAAAGAAACAAACAAATTTACAATTGTGAACTTCACTACGGTACAAAGCAGTCTGTTAAAGTAAAATATAAAATATCAAATATATATACGTGTATACGTTTTCCATCTATGTTTTCGTTATATCGATTGGTTTATTTTATATTTTGAACTAAACGTTTTTCTTTTCATTTAAACAAAACTTTTCTGCACTGTAAAGGTTGTTTACTATTTATTTATCCACTTAATGCGTGGCTGCAGAAAACGAGAGTTTACTGATTATCTTTCTCACAGAGCATCTTGGGGGTTATAATGTGATATTCAATCCTACTACACGTTGTTGAAAGAATAGCTCAAGTATTGGCGGTGGGTGGTGATAACAAGCTGCCTTCCTTCTAGCTTTCTAGTCTTAAACTGTTAAGTTTGGGACGCATAGCGCAGATATCTTTCGTGTAGCTGTGCGCGAAATTCAAACCAAACCAAACCAATTTGCCATAACTCTTTATTTCCAAGTAACTATCGATTAAATTGTTTTATTTATTTCTTCGTTGGTCTAATAACTTATATTTATTTCTTAACTCAGAATATCAGAATAAAAGCAAATAATAACTACACATGTGTCCCACAAGTTACCACTGAAACTATTTTAAAACTACAAAATTGAAATAGTTCTTCAAATATTATTTCAAATGCCTTCTGATTGGCATTTAATTGTCCAATACGACTTTGGTAAGACAGGTCTGCGAAGATTTCATTGTCTTAAAATTCATACATGTTCTACAGCAACTCCTGTACAATGAATACGAAAATGATATCAATTTTTCTACATAATGTGGAGATGTCATATATATATACGTTTACATTTTTACTGAAATCGTGTCACATTTTGTTATGCTTAAAATGTTGACAAACACTGGCTATGAACTACGCTAGAACAATCCCGACTTGGGAGTCATCGATCGTTCTAGAACACAAACATAGTAATAATAAGAAATTAATTGTGGCAGAGGAAATAATAATTTGATCTAAGTAAGAATTTAATTTATTCGTGATTCGTAAAAAAATTCCTTACGTGATAAAAATGAATATTATTTTCGAAATCTGCTTAATTGAATTGTGGAATATATGTAATTAACACAGAAACAACTTTTATGAAGTTTAAATTCGCACACTGTAGTGATTTTATCACGCATAATTCGTTATTTCTCAAGTAATATTTTTTCTTTGTCTTACATAAATTTGAAAAAAACAGCGATTTTTCACGTGTATAACGTAATTTTAGATGATATATCTATAACTCGTTTGTTCAAGGATAAGCTTTAAATGGTAATTGTAGCTGTTATGTATTTAATTCACTTGGCTAAGAGACTGTATATTAGATGTTAGTACAATAAAGATTGATTAGTTTGTGGATTTTTGCTACTGTTATTGTTATCAAGCCACTCAATTCACACTGACAAAATCAAATTGAACGTCGAAATACCAGGAAACGCATTTGGAAACGCATTTTCGAATCTAATCCACATATTTTAACAAACGAAAGAATTGTATTGAGAATGGTTGATGAACAGCTGAATATTGACAACCGTTCTGAAATTCAAGTATTTTGTGCAAGTTGAATTGTGAGTAAAAGGGTTGCTGATAAACGAAAATAAACTTATGTTTTCTTTGCAACTTCTCTTACAGAGAGGTAAGTGTTTCTCTGCACAAAAAGCGCCACAGTTTTTACTGATAATGAAGTTGACAGTGAGTGAAGATGATTGGTTTTGTATTCTTTTTTTAATTTCGTGCAAAGCTACACGAGGGCAACCTGTGCTAGCCGTCCCTAATTTAGCAGTGTGAGACTAGAGGGAAGGCAGCTAGTCATCAACACCCACTCGCCAACTCTTGGGCTATCTTTTATCAACGAATAGTGGGATATGACCATCACATTAAAACGCCCCACGGCTGAAAGGGCGAGAATGTTTGAAATATGATTGAATACTGCATCACTGCTGGTCCAAAATAATTTGTTACAACAATGATGTATAGAATTTTAGTTTCTATTAAAATGTTATGATTATACTTACATTGGATTTGTAATTAGATCATTTATTTCAGACGACATTAATAAAAAAGTATATAATATAGAATGGGACAACTTTGAAACTATTTTCTTATGATATTATACTGTCACCATTTCTTGTTCTATATAAAGTTTACAAGAAACTTTAAAACAGGTACGACAAACTTATATAAAAAGAAGGTATATTTACAAATACAGATGTGTTTCTGATGTATCGTTACCAAATACTCCATGTATCTATAAATTTATCTGAATATTTATTTGCCTTATTATTTGTGTTTTTGATAATTGATGTTTCTTATACAGATAATTTAGTACATTAAACTTTACTGGGCAAAAATGTCACAAACTCGTTTCATAAAACAAATAAAGAAATTAATTCTTATTATTTGTCTTTAACTAAACTTTACTGATAACATTATTTTATTACATTTACTTTTCTTAAAAACATTTCAATACTGTCTTTTAATTTCATGAATTTTTACATGAGCATTCATTGTGGCACTGTGTATTTTGCTGAGAATTTTCTGGCTAATACCATTTTCAACAAGAACAGCGGTAAGTAAATTGTCAAAAACCTAAATTGACTACAAAGAATATATAATTAATACTCGACAGTCAAGTTGTTGGTGGTTGGGAGCTATATCAGATACTTTCCATTGAGACCCTCTATATCAGTATAATTTGTCTACTGGGGCCCCGCATGGCCAAGCGCGTAAGGCGTGCGACTCGTAATTTGAGGGTCGCGGGTTCGCGCGCGCGTCGTGCCAAACATGCTCGCCCCTCCCTGTCGTGGGGCGTTATGATGTGACGGTCAATCCCACTATTCGTTGGTAAAAGAGTAGCCCAAAAGTTGGCTGTGGGTGGTGATGACTAGCTGCCTTCCCTCTAGTCTTACACTGCTAAATTAGGGACGGCTAACACAGATAGCCCTCGAGTTGCTTTGTGCGAAATTCCAAAACAAACAAATAATTGTCTGCGGGGCTATTTATTAGTGCCTAACCACCATTATTGGGGCTGAAATACTAACTTTAGGAAGTAAGCTTATCTTACTTACCATCAAATAGTAGTACCTTGTTATTATTACTATTTTCTTCTTCATTAGTTGGGAGAACAGTCACCTTCTCATAATTTCAGGTCGTGAAGTTCAATAAAGATATGGGACGATGTGGGTTTGAGCGCCTCACATCTCACTCTCCTAATTTCTATTTCTTTTGATTATTTTATTATTATTTATGGATTTATTCATATGAGACTGGCGAACGGAAGCTATGACTGATAGACGGTGTTATCCTCACAGGAATGTGGTTCTTACTTCCTCAATTAACTCCAAAACATAGGGTACACTTTATAGCCCACATTATAGCCTGTACCCTTTTAAGTTGTACCTTTTAAATTTTTGTTTAGGATTGTTTTCATTGATTAGAAAAAAATATACATACCACGTTTTTTCCAATGCCCAAATAAGAGAGCAAAAAACATTTGTGATAAGACATCCATCGAAGCAGAATGCCAAAAGAACATAAAGACTTTAAACAGAATGGTTACACCTTCTCCTTCATCAAAAACTCCTTGAGAAAGATCATGACAGAAAGAAAAGGTCAGCAAGTTACCACCACTACCACCATTTACCTACCATACCTACAACATGGTAAAAAACTCAAACGCGTAGCCAAAAAATTCAGCATAGAAGTCAGGTGGGAATTCTACAATGACTTAAGATCCATTCTGATTAAAAACAAACAGTGACCTACCAAAGAGTATTTCAGAAACGTTACCTATAAAATTTTGCGTTCCTGCAGCGATACTTACATCGAAGAAACGGGAAGACAACTCGCGACAAAAATAAAAGAACATAAAAATAGGATAAGACTCATGAAAACACAAAATTCAGCTTTTGCAGAGCACACCACGTCAAACGGACGCAGAATAAACTGGGAGAAAAATAGAATCATCGACACAGATAAATTCTGAAAGATAAGAAAAATCAAAAAGTCATTTTATATTAACACTATTAAATCTTCACTTAACAAAGATTCTGAATTATATGTGAGTAATCTGCGGCTGTCATTGGTTGGATCTACAGGAAATCTCTCCTCCAATCAGAAACAGTGATAATCTAACAAATCACAGCACGCTCTACAAAATCCACCAGGACACAATAGAAAACCGTCAACACCTACACATCCGATCCACGCTTGGCACTTTGATCCATCGATCCATGCCCGGCCCTGAAATGGCGCGTTTGGTTGTTATTTGTATTTATCCGACTTGCTTCTCGTCGCATTTCTCCGTCTCTCTTCTTGGAGGGGGTTTTTTGCCTTCCTTCGCGCCGCCGTGTTGCCTACCACGCTTACCAGACAAGCATTTATATGAATAATTTATACCATTTACCAATATGCTAGTTTTATTCATTATGGCAGTTTTATTCAGTAACGTTGTTATTTTTCTAACTCCTACCAAGTGCGGGGTTGAAGGAGGACAAGTTAGTCTTCGAGCACCCCTGGGGGGATTAATTTTCCTTACGAAGCACTAATCTCAAACCTAAACTCCTACAGATATGGCGCACACAGAGTGACTTGAAGACGAAAGACTTTCGAAACGTCGTTCACCTCACTTGTGTCTCCACAACAAACAGTAGCCGTCCATTCTACAAAGTTTCATCATGAATATTCCACCTAAACAATCTATCAAAGAACAGCAAGTTACTTGGCCGGTGTTTTAGTGCTGAACCAATCATCAATATCCTTACAAACTTCTTTGGTAAATGCATTATTCATTTGTCCAGTTATATCGTTGTTCACTAGAAAAGAAACACAAAAGCTCAAACATATATGAATCTGATATTTTGCGACATTTTGTTCAAGAAAAAGTAAACTTCTACCTTTCACATAAAGGCCATCTTTCACATTTTGTGGAAAAGCAAAGTCCAGTTTTCATCTTTTATAAAAGACATGAGATTACCTTTAATCTTTTAAAGAAAACAAAAGGTTACCTATCTCCTTTTATAGAGAGGGAAGGGTTATATTTCACTTTTTATAAAAAAATAATAGGTTATATATCATCTTTCGAGGAAAGACAAAGTCATTTTTTGCCATTTAAAGGAAACAAGAGGTTATCTTTTATCTTCTATAAAGAGAAAATAGTGTTTTTTTCTTTCGTAGCCTTTGTGCTCATCTTGTATCATGTATCTATTGAATATTTTCAACAGTAAAATTAGATAAAGAAAGGGTGACATTTACGACCAACAAGTCAGTTTAACTTCACCATTCTTAAACAAAATGTCGATACTAAATTATTGTAATACTTTTTATTTCAGTGTGTTGTTGTTTGTGTGTTTGAGTTTTACTAGATTTGGCACTACGTTTAATGGTTATATTGCTTTATTCGTTTTTTTATATTCTGTTGGAGAGAAGGCACGTTTGCAAAAGATATCTTCTACTTAGCTCCTTTGTCAAATTTCTTGTCTTTTTGTTTTGTTAAAAGAAAAGCTTTATATTATTTTAAAGAAATAATAATATCTACGAAAACATCTTTTACAATCAAAATATAAGTAAGAAAATTCCAAGTCTATCGACCGTAACGCATTACTGCTTTGAACTAGTAGAAAGGGCAGATTTTCTATGTGTTAAGTGTGCCTGAAAGGCTCGAGATTAAGTCCTAATTACACTGAATCATAAAGATGCCACATATTCTGTCGTATAGTGTTGTGATGATAGCCACCGAAAGATCACTGTGTATCTCATAATTTGCCTCAGCCCTTTGTTTCTCCACACCATGGCTTTTCCACGTGATTTTCAAACCCATAAAGAGTACCATTATAAGCCTCAGAACGTACAGGAAAATCCCTGCCCCTGTGACTCTTCACAACTTCCCTGTTTTCCTGCATAAGAGTTTTGACCAATTGAGATTGCAGTAAAGATTCGTACTTGCCCAGGTAGGTGTCCTTTAACCTTTTGTTATCACTGTGACTGGTTACAACTTTAGATCAAGAAGTGTGTCTTACTTAGATCTTACAATATTGTTAGCTTGAATCCTATTCACCACCATAAGTTTTATGTAGTTACAGAAATTACCTTCCATTGTAACATCAATATTTTACAGTACCAGTGAGTCAATGAAAAAGAATTTTCATAATGAACTCTACAACAAGAAAGCCATAGTTCAAAGCGCAAAAGTATTTATTCTTAGCTAGTTTGTGACAATTACGTGCATTGAAATTCAATAGAAATGACAAAAGTTCCCACTAAATTCAGGCTTAAACTGCATACTATATGAAGTAAAAATTGACAGTATAAAAACAACTCGAAGTTGAAATTCAAAACTTGTTTATTTGCCAAAATATGGCTTGTCTTTTTCTTTGATATCATCAGCCTTTTTTAAGTCGAAAAATCAAAATTACAGGAGACTTAAAAAATATGAAATTGAACTATTGCAAAGCCCGACGTAAATACATTAGCGAAGCAGATAATGTCAGGTATCCCACAATCCCATAGGTTAAATACTTCAACCAATGCTCTACACACAAGCTGAGCTCAAGCCACTTGAACAGGTTCCTCTGTTACCAGTTTGATTAACCTGTTTTCCAAGAAGTTCGTAGTTTGAGGCTTAAGAACAAATATTGCAGCATGTGACCTTTACTTGTGTAGTATAATCAACACATGTTGTCAACATTGATACATCCATTCAACAGGTATGCTGTAGCAACATTCAGAAAATGTTTGAAATTATGAAATATACCTATAAATGAAAAAGTGTTCGAGACTAGTTATCGAAATATAAAATTCCTGGTTGTTTCTGTCATTACTATACGAGTTTTAAAGTTTTAAATTATTCTTTCTTCAAAGTATTTTATTTTCTCTTTAAATTCAAAGAACCTCTTAATAATTAGGAGATAATTTTTCGTTATTTATATTATAATATTACATTATATGTTTACAATCTCCGAGGCATTTGTCGCAACTAAGTCCTTTGATGAACACTCTTGTTAACTAGTTAATCTCCCCAGTGTTAATCTAAATTTAGAGTTATAAATGAATTAATGTAATAAATTTTAATTATTTGGAGATATCATTTTTATTATTTTCACTAATTTGATAATCTTCTTGTTAATGTATTTAGTGACATCTAATCAGTTTGATTTAATTACACTGAGATGAAGCTATTTGTTTAAGTTTTGTGATTATCTGTTTACTAAGTTCTTCACGATATTGTGCCAACATGTCTAGTAACATCATTATTAAGTTTTCTCTAAGCATATCACCAAACCTTCCCAGTATACTCCTGCATAATTCATCTTGTTTGTCAACTTTTGAGTGATACTTTTATCAATGTGGTTGTAAGATTACGTGTTATTTTATTTGATGGCATCAGAGACAGCTGTTTTCGTAAAATCTTTATTTATTTGCGTTGTAATAAATGGTTTACTTTTTCTATGTTATGATTTCTTAGAAAAATGGAACGTTGATTATACCGTATTGAATTTTATGTGTTATTAAACAAAATGCTATACATTTCACTATCTGTATTGTACCCATTGTAAGAATCGAACCTAGATTTTTAAGGTCATGGCTCTCAGTCTTACCATTGAGTCACATTTTTAGAAGTTAAAGTGTTGGAAATAATTACTCTTTTCTTGTTTGTTTAGTTTCATAATTTTCATTCAGGCTACACAAAGACATAATTTTTAACTAATAAACTAAACAGAAGGCAGAAAATCATTATCAGTCACTAGTTCTTGAGCTGCTGTTATTTAGCTGAAAAATAAGATTTACTGTTTGTTGCTCACATAATGCACACCAAAATAGGAAGCTCATTTTTGAGGTAACAGAGCATGAACCATGAACTATTGGATTCACAGTTGAACTACGCTGTTTACTATACGACACCCACTCAAAAATAATGCAGGAAATAAATATATGGTGTTATTAACAATAAGTAACTGTAACTGAATGTTCAATTTGTTATTACTACACCATATAAAATAATAATTAATAATTTCTGGAATGCACAAGCATTTTGCACATCCTTTATCCGGAGCAGCACACTTTGTTGTTATGATAATACAAGTTTATCAATGCATGATTGCGAAATTTTTTTCTCTTATTTTACTTCCCGCAATTAAAGAAGTCAATGAGTTTCTCTTTCCATATAACTTTATAAAATCTAAATATTCAAGTTTAAAATATGTTTCAGGCCAAACCATGGTTTTGAATGTTAGATTAGTCAACTTTGATTCCTCATATCATTTTACCACTTGTAAGGCATGATAGTTTTATTGGATAATGATTCCCTCCCAAACATATTTTGATTTTGTCACAGGGAATGACATGATAATAAAGAATCTGCTTGTACTTTGCAATAACCAGGATCCTGCTAATTTTGTGTGGACAATCAATATCTCTGTTTTGAATGCAGCCACATTTGGATTGGTTCCTAAGTATTCTCAATTCGATTTATGAAATATTAACTATTTTTCTCTGCCATTGAGCACCCAATAACTGATTGTTGTCAAACAACTACGATTTAGAGTCATGGATAAAGCAAATAAAGTACTTCTTGTCCCATTTTTGAATTATGATGCTAACTGACGCTTTTAATTCAGTCATCTTTCTTAGACAGTTTTTCAATCGAACTTACCTTTTATCAATGCGTATGGTACTGTTCTGAAGGTAACATTTGTACTTGTACTTTACACCATTAACAAGATCTGTAAAGGATCGTTGTGCATCATGCAAGTAGCAAATTCTCAGTTATTTCAAGAATTAAAGTTTTCTTTCTTAGCCACTTCTATTATCAACAGTACTAGTTTCAATGTAAAGTATCAGATAACCATGTTAAAACCAGGAAATGAAACATTTCAAATCTATTACAACAATACAAATTTTAGAAAATATGAATTAAAAATTAATTAATTTCCTAGCCAAATGTTTATAAACTAAACACAGTTTCCAATCTTAACCTAAAGATACAAAATATAAAAAAGGAATACATTGTTAATATTATCTTTCACCATACAATACCAATAATAGTTTATAAAAATATGCCCTAACTCGTTACAATGCATAAATAAACAAAAGTAGACGGTTCTTAAACATATTGAATCAAAACATCAATCAAGTATTTGCAATAAAAATTATTTTAATTCTTTTACTTGCTTGTTCTGAGCACAAAGTAGCAAATTAGGCTATCTGTGCTCTGCTCATCGCAGGTATCGAAACCCGGTTTTTAGCGCTGTGAGTTCGCAGACATATCGCTGTGCCACTGGGGGGATATATATTTTATTAATCAAATATATCTTAAGTAAAACAGTAAGCTAATGAAGATATACAAAGTAGTATTGCTCAATTCCATATCACAAGCATTTATTTCAATACGTGACCCTAAGATTACCTAACCAATGACCTACAACTAAGACTTGATTTACATAACGACACTTGCGTTTATTATCCACAGATCAGAGCTAGAGGAATCTCACGTTTATGTATTAATATAAAATTACTTAATGTTTAATATACACTAGTACGTTGGTGAATAAGCGCGTAAAGCAAATATGTGCTATTTAGCTTCAGAATAAACTAAATGGTCAGTATAGTCACATGTAGCATGATTATTAAAAATTATAAAGCATTTTCTTCATCTTGGACGTTCATAGAAACCCAGGCATTTGATCTTTCACACTTATTTTATAGACTTCCATCAAAAGTTATGTCAGGTAAGTTATTTACCATATCAATAACATCATAAAATTATCGCTGCAAGGATATAAATAATATTTTTTTCTTATGATTATCCATATCCTAACACAAGTACAAACATTAATTACACCATACAGGTTTAAAATTATGTTTGTTATATCTGATGCTCCTCAACTTCCATGTTAACTTTTCGTAATGTATCACATTACTGTTAAAAAGTAGTCATCTTTGGTTAGTCAGGTATTTAAGTCATTAAAACGCTGGCTATTGAACCAACTTTCTTCAGAAAAATCACGCTCATACTCTGTTCAAACTTGTCGTTCATAAAATTCTAAGTCATAATTTATTTGTGGAAGTAAGTATTTAAAAGTCACTCTGTGTTATAATGTGATTATGTTTTTTAAATAATTAAAAACTAATATTTTGTTACTTATTTGCAAACTTTGATGATTAAAACAAGATTCATTAATAATTTGGAACTCAAAAACTGTTTTTTTTTTAATGTTAGTGTTTACTGCAATCCAAAGTTTGTACTTTATTAATTTTTACATCTTTTAACGATCAAAATCCTGCAATTCGTTATACATTTCATCGTTTTTGCTATTAAATGTTAGTTTTCTCACAGTTAGAATGTGCCTTTTCTTACCTGTTGAATTTTTTAGTCACAATTTAGCCTTTCATTACCTATTTACATATCTTTACAACCAAAGTCTGCCTTTTATTACCCAAAGAAACATTTATAATGTAAAAGTTTAACTTTTCCATCTATTATTATTCAACTCTTTTATCAACTTGCTTGTTTTTCGAAATCCTAAAAATGTTTACCAAGTAGTTATTTTTCGAAATTCTAAAAATGTTTACCAAGTAGTTGTTTTTCGCTCTTCAAGCGCAAAGAAAATTGGATCGTTTGAATATTTGAAAACCTCAAATGATATACAAAAATATGACTTTTAGACTTTTGTACTTTCATAAAATGTGTATAAATGTTTACTCTTTCATCTCATTTTCTTAATATAAAATGTATTTTCACGCAGTGATTCTGTTCAAGAAGAGTTACTTGTTACAGAGGCTATCCAATAAAAACTTATGCCAGCTTGTCCCTGTGTCTTTGTCTGCTTGGACAAAAATAACATGCATCTTTATTACCATTGTAATGAAGCATGTGATCCCACACTTCGTCATCACATCTTCTAGTGTACTTGCCCACGTGATGTGACTTTAACTTTATAGATTTGCAAATGTGCACATCCTCAGACTAAAACCTAAGTAAGAAAGAGGTGTTCGGACGTTATAAGTGTGCCTGAAAGGCTCGAGATTAAGTCCTAATTACATTGAATCATAATGAGATGCCACATATTCTGTCGTATAGTGTTGTGATGATAGCCGCCGAAAGATCACTGTGTATCTCATAATTTGCCTCAGCCCTTTGTTTCTCCACACCATGGCTTTTCCACGTGATTTTCAAACCCTTAAAGATACCATTATAAGCCTCAGAACGTACAGGAAAATCCCTGCCCCTGTGACTCTTCACAACTCTCCTGTTTTCCTGCATAAGGGTTTTGACCAATTGAGATTGCAGGAGATATTCGTACTTGTCCAGGTAGGTGTTTTTTAACCTTTAGTTATCACTGTGACTGGTTACAACTTTAGATCAAGAAGTGTGTCTTACTTAGATCTTACAATATTGTCAGCTTGAATCCTATTCACCACCATCAGTTTTATGTAGCTACAGAAATTACAGAAACTTAGTATTCAGTTAATAAACATGGTGGTATATTTCTGATATAGTAATGCTCACAATCCAATATTTGAGGTATCTATATGCAGAAATTATTGTTTAATAAGACATACTTATTTTTATTTTATGAAACTTTCTGTGTTTTAATATATAAAAGAATAAGCAGTTATCGTTGTACAGCATTATATTTTTTAAATAGTAAACTATATATGATACGTATATTACGTGATTTTAACATGTTACAATTCTGCTTCAGCGCTTTGTAATATTGTAAAGATGGCCAACCTTAAAAAGTGTTCTTAAGTTAAGGGAAGAAATTTGTTAGCACCTAAAAAATCTAATACGTTACCTATATAACAGTGGTTATAAACATTACATGGCAAAACATTTAAGTAACGACACACATTCAAATCTTGATTCCCTAGATTTGATTCACTACATTCGCATTTTTAATTTTAAGTAAAAAAATCTGGCAATTGAACAAGAGTGTTACAATTTAGATATTTTATGTATAGCGCGAGTGTTAAATATAGTTACTTTTATAAACAATAATTTATCGCACGTCTGTTTATGTAGCTGTGTGAATCATACGTTGTGTAGTTTAACTGTCGTGAATTGGAGCTTGTTCTACCACTTCATCGTGTTACTAGAATATTTAAAATTTCTCGTTGTTCTAATTAACTATTATTTCATTACAACGTTTCATAATGTGTGTAAGATGTTCTAGACCTCGTTGAAATTATGAAAACACATAACGTTTCATAATGTGTGTAAGATGTTCTAGACCTCGTTGAAATTATGAAAACACATCGAAATGCAATTATAGTTAGTAAATTACATAGTTAAATAGAAAAAGAAAGATCTAGATTAAGTGATTGAGAGTTTGTTCAGAAATAGAATAGACTGGCGATTTCTAAAATGAAATGATCATAAGCCATATTGTAATAATAAAGCAGAGAAAAATAATTTACTTTGTGAATTGTGTTTTAAAGTAAGTGAATTAGCCTGTCAGGGCTTTAACGAAAGAAGACAATTAATTTAAGACTGTGGATACAACTGTGATAATCAACAACATAACGAATATTTGTAAATATATTTGAATTGTTATAATATGCTATTTTAAAGTAATTAAGCTGTATACTGTTTATTTTTGTAAAAAAAATATCGCCAGCAAGTCACAGACACCAACTGTAAAGAATCCAGTTCATACAATAAAACTTGTCACAGTTGTAATAATATAAGGTAAAATATACTTTAGAAGAAGTCAGAGCTTTCCCATTGTGAACTTTTCCCCCGACCACCAATATTTATCTCACGATTTCCTTTTTTTACACATACAAAGTTACTGAAATATTGCTTCACTAGACTGCATATTTGATTACAGTGGTATGTTCCATTGTTTAGAAGATTTTCACTTCCATTAATTACGTTTGCTTGAGCAGCTTTTAGTTTATTGCGATGGAAATTTAAGCACATTCGTAATAGAAACAGCATGAAAAAATTCGAAATACTTTCTTACTGTAATATGTAATGAAAATACCAAACCTTGCTATTTCTACTTCTATAAATTCAGGATTCCATGAATTGTATAACTTTAGTTATTAAAATATGCCTTCAGATCCTCCCCTGTATTTGAAATGTACTTTATCCAGAACAGTTTTTGAATCACCTCAGTTTGTTTTAACACAGGAAAGAATACCTTAGTTAGATTATCCTTATATTATAACCATTAAATCCAATTTTTATATTACTGGTTTCAACCATTCTAGTGACCCTTAAACATGAAGCTGAAATTTCTACTCATTTATTTTCGTATATTTGATGAAGATACAAATATAGCTCAAAACTTCTAATTAACTGATTAAAATTGAAATCTGACTGTCATATTACCAGCAACGACAAAGCGGAGGGTTAAGTTTATTAACACAAATTTGGGGTACTTCCTAATCGTATCTAAATGTACTGTACACCAAATATGCTAGTCTTTTCAGCTGTGAGGACGTTATATTGTGGTGGTCAATTCCACTATCCATTAGTAAAAGAGAATTAAACAAAATCTCGCTTAATGCTATTATCTAAGCACTATCAGTTAACTAATTAAGCAGAAAATTAGAACTTTAGTGGTGTTTAGTTGAAGAAGAGGTGTATGTGGAGATGCACTAGGATCAGTAAATAAAGTTGGGACAGATACAAATGAATTGTAAAAGTAGAACTAAAATACCAGATGATGTTGAAAGAGCTAGAACTGCAAAGAGAAAAGGAACAAAGAAAACCAGAAATTAAGCAGCAAGAATTAGAAACAGAGAGGAATTTTTAAAAATATGTAATTATTTAATAGGTCAAACTCTATTTCACTGGCGTTATCTAGTAGTAAACATTTTGATGCAGCTAAAAATATGAGATTATTTACAAAATTCCAGAAAAAAAGAAGTTGATTAATATTTCTTACATTTTGAAAATTTTTCCACTAATCTGAAATGGCTAAAATAAGTTAGAACTCTGCTATTACAGAGTATACTGATTGGTAAAGACAAGGAAATATTTCCAGCACGTTTACCAGGACAAAGCAGTGACTATGACACTGTTAAACAGACTATTTTGTGGTCTTACAAATTAGTGTCAAAATCTTTTAGGCAAAAATTTAGAAAATACATGAAACAGTAAGACCAAACGCATGTGGAATTTGTTAAAGAGAGGAAACAACTTTTTGGAAAATGATTATTGTATAAGGAAATAGAAAAACTTCGACCAGCTGATGCAGCTTATATTGACAGAAGAATTTCGGCAATGTATCCACCTGGAAATACTAATGCACTTGGATGAGCACAAGGTTAAAAACTTAAACGAAGGGTGATAATGGTAGTTTACCATGCTCTTAAGCATAAATTCATTTCAGAAAAAAGTACTCAAAAGTATAACATGCTGATAAGTAGAATTGGATTGGAATTTCCCATCAGAAAGCCCAATTCAATTGCAGACCATAGCCAGGCTCGAAAAATGTTAATAAGCATTTCAGTTCTGGTTCTTCTGGATCGAGCGAACTGAGTTCAATAAAAGATGTGCCTATGTGTATGTACTGTAAGAAAGAAGAGCACGTTGTATTGGAGTTTAAGGTTCTTCAAAGAAACAAAGGAAAAGTGAGCCTTACCATGGTAAAGGACTCTGTTAAGTACTTGAGTGTTAAAAGTCCAGTAAACATGAGAAGATTAGAGCCTGAATTTATGGAAAACATATAAATTATTTATCTCAAAAGGATTTGTGCCATTAACAGATGAAAATTCCAACTTGCAACTCATTGAAATATTGAGAAATACTAAAACCTCTTAGTCTTTGTTATTAAAGGGCATTCTGCCACTGTTGTTTGACAAGCCTTCAACTGGAGGCAGCGGGCTTATTCAAGGTGTAGAGTTAAAGTATGTGAATATTCTCCTATATGTTGTGAATTTGAACTCAGGCATTGTTTCCGGACTTCTAATGGTATGTGTCCAACCTACTTTTCCAGTAGAGAGCATTTTTTTATTTTTAGGCAACTATCTGACAGCAAAGAAGTCATCACGAACCCAAGTGTTTCCTTGAAGCCCTGCAAAGAGGATAATTATGAGAAAGATAAACTTCAGGATATTTATTCTGTATGTGTAGTTATCAGGGTTTATGAACAAAACGTTCTCAGCTAAAACTACTCTTGACATTGTCAAACCCATTGACCAACAAGTTGACTTAAATGTAGGTTCACTTCTTCTATGTCTGACAATAAGGAGATTTCAAATGAAACAATGGAGTTTTGTCTGCACGTATTATGGATCCTAAAGTAAAACCATTTAGCCAAGCTAAGCTCATTGCTGAGCAGGTAAAAAATCCTAAAGCGAGTGAATTAAGTCAGATGTTAGATGCAAAGAAAATTTCAGTATGTTATTATCTTAAAAATGGTATGTTAAAGCAAAAGTGGAGGGTACCTTATGTGTCAAGTTGGGATGAATGAAACATTAGTAACCTAATAGTTGTTCCAAAGCTGTATTAGAAAGAAATTGAGTTAGACAATGGTATGTCCATGGCGAGACACATCTAGAAATATGGAAAAAACTGTGACAGAATTTTGAATCATATATATTGGCAAATTGTCTGGAAGGATGCAGCAGAATATTCCAGGTCTTGTCATGTGTTTCAGTTATTAGAAAAACCAACACAAAATTGTTCGACACCCTGCTCCAGCCCATACGATCATTTAATGAACCATTCATCAGGATTATTGAGGATTGCGCAGGTTTACTTCTAAAAATAATGTTAGCGAATCAGTGTCTACTTACAAAAATGTGTGCATCTAATTGATTTTCTGAAGCAATGCCTTTAAGGAATATTAAATCCACCACTATTGTTAAAACTATTAAAAATTTCCACTTTGAAGGTCTACCAAAATCAATTGAGTGTAATGGAAAGTCAAAGGTCTTGTCAGAATTATTTCAGAAAGTTATGCTTCAATTAAGAATTAAGCAATACAAATCAAGAAATTAGCATCCAGAATCCAAAATGGATTTGCAATACTTCCACCGAACAGTGACAATAATCTGGACATATGTTTGAGAGTTTCAGAACAATTACCATTCGAGAAGCTCCTCGTGTATCACTTGATTTTAGCTCTATTGAGCATTTATTTGGTTATTCAGTGTGGAGATCACTGAACTGTTTAAAGATAATTGGTCGTGTGAAGGTACCGACATGAAACTGCTTGATTATGTGTTAGGTTTTGAACATAAGTTTACGAGAGCAGTTGAGGTTATTTAAGAAATTAAAATAAAAATCAAGGCGGAATGAAGCATGCAAATAAAAGGCTATTTAAGCCAGGTGATAAGTTCTTTCCTTATTGCCTGTTCAAGGTCATGCGCTACAATCTCATTATTCTGGCCCTTATAAAATTGAGTTAAAGGCCAACGACTTAAATTATATTGTCAAATCTCCAGGGTGGTGAAAACAAAAACAATTATGCCATGTCAATATGTTCAAAGAGTACATTGAGAGCGATTACTCTCACTCTGTTAAGCTTCTTGCCATCTTAATCACTGCTTACAAAAGTGATAAGATTAGAAACGTTGAGAGTTATGAAAATGAAAATTCATGGCGGAATGAAAATATTCAACATGATGTTAATCTGAAAAATTCAGATGCAATTTCAGACTTAGATTTAAAATCGTGTCATCTGAGGAATACTCAGTGAGAAGAACTGAAATCTTTAATTCAGAAGTTTGTACATTTAATTCCTGAAGTATCAAACAGAACTGATCTCGTTAGTCAAGACGTAGATGTTAGTTATGCCATTCCAATTAAACAACATTCTTACTGTGCTACTCTTGTGAAATTGGAAAACATGAAAAGTGAAGCGAAGTATGTGTTGGAGAGTAACATTATTGAGCCATGTAATAGTAAATGGAGCTCGTCATGTGTCTTACAACCCAAGCCAGATAAATCTTAAAGATTATGTACTGATTTTAAAAAAAAATAATGCTGTAACCAAGAGAGACTGCTGTTCAATTCCTAGTATTGATAAATGCATTGATATGATAGGTCATGCTAAGTATGTTAGTTTGTTTAACTTACTGAATTGATTCTAGCAAGTCCCACTGATTGACAGAGCTAAAAACATATCAGCTTTTGTAATTCAAAATTGGCTTTTCCATTACAAAATGATGCCTCTGGTAAGATACACTAGCAACATTCCACTATTTGATAAACAGTATAACTGTTGGACTATAATCGTTTAATGACGTTTTATATCAAGTGATGTGTGGGAAAGGTTTGTACAACAACTTCATGACTGTAAATCTTCTAAGAAGTGATTTTTTTAGTGTAGAATATTTATAACATGTGGTAGGTTAAGAGCAAATAAAACCTTTCATGACTAAGGTAGAAACTGTTGCAAATTTTCCAATAACAAAAAACAAAATATAACTGATGAGGTATTTTAGAATGGTTTGGTATTACAGGAAATTCTGTTTAAATGTTTCACCATTTGACCAACACATTATTTAACTAGAGTAATCAGTACAAGCATGCTTTAGAAAGTGTCAGAGCCATTCTAATGAATTAACTAGTTCTTAAAGCAGTTTAAACTTGCTGTAGATGTTAGTAATGTTGGCATTGGCGATCTTCTGTTACAAGAGGAGGAGGATCATGTTAGTAATGTTGGCATTGGCGATCTTCTGTTACAAGAGGAAGAGGATCATGTTAGTAACGTTGGCATTGGCGATCTTCTGTTACAAGAGGAGGAGGATCATGTTAGTAATGTTGGCATTGGCGATCTTCTGTTACAAGAGGAGGAGGATCATGTTAGTAATGTTGGCAATAGCGATCTTCTGTTACAAGAGGAGGAGGATCATGTTAGTAATGTTGGCATTGGTGATCTTCTGTTACAAGAGGAGGAGGATCATGTTAGTAATGTTGGCATTGGTGATCTTCTGTTACAAGAGGAGGAGAATCATGTTGATCTTCCGGTTTGCTAGTTTTTAAAAGTAATTTCCCACACACAAGAAGAATTATTCTGTTATTGAAAAATAATGTCTTGTTCTGTTACTAGCACTACAACATGTTGATGTGTATGTCAGCACTACCAGTTGACCTGTTCTTGTTTTCACTGACCACAATTCTTGATATTCTTTCATAAAATAATATAAAAACAAGAATCAACGACTCTTAAGAAGAAGACTGACTTTACAAGAGTATAGTTAAAACAATAAACATATTATGGGTAAGAACAATGTTATTTCTGATGCCTTTTCAAGAGCTGGTTAAAATGTAACTGCCAAAAGGTTTTTGCTACCAGAGATTTATAAATTTTTCTTTGAAATTTCTCAAATGTATCAGAAAGTTTTCATCGTATTAAAACTTTCATCTTTTAGGTAGGAGAGGTGTTACATTGTAGTGTTCATAATAAATAATAATACTGTAATGGTTAGACGTAAATATTGCTGCTTCTAATATTGAACTGGATACCTGTTGAGATCCTTAGCATGATTAATATGATTGATTTTCATCAAATATTCCTGAATTACAGAAAAGTTATTGAATATTCTGGAAAACTCTTGACTTAAACCTACAAATGTACATAAAGTATCGAATCTTTCTGGAATGCAGACTGATGGTCAACGAACTTAATAACATTGAACTTTCCAGAGAGAAGGAACGACGTTCACGTGCGGAAGTTTTAACTGTTTAGACATGTCTAAGAGTTCTATGATAATATATACTCGTCACTAAGCACGTTGTGAGGTAAGTACCTTCTATAGAGACTTAACCGACTGCCGAAAGTCATGACGCTTGAGCTTTCAAAAACGTGGAATTTGTGTGGCGGTTAAAAAAACTCGAACTGTATTTGATGGTGAAATTGATGAGGCATAATTGTATAAAAAAATTCTCGATTCTCGTCAGATCAGTTGATTTTTAGTATTTTTGGGATTATGTTAATGTTGCTTTATAATTGGGTAACTACTGTCGCTCTAAAATTATTCTGATTGTGTTTTAATAAATGTCTGAATGCTTATTATTGTAAATTAGCTCTTTATTGTGTGTTGGTTTCTCGATCGTTAATTTCTTCAGTAACACTAATACTCTTATCACGATATTTACCCTTCTGTCGTGATGAAATATATAATCTAAGTCTTATATATTCAGGGACTTGTTTTAAGTTTCACACAGACCTTTCGGATGTAATTAGTGTATTCTTAAAAAAACACATGTATGAAGGTTTCAAATAAACACCTAATCTTTATACATTGTTAAATGTTACATAATATGATAACATTTTGTAAAATAATGTATCCTACGTTCATGTCTCACATTATGTATGCTAATTTCGAAGAGTAGTATACAGACTTATTCGAGTTATTTGGTATCCATGTTTGTTTGTTTTTCTTTTGCATACAGTTATTTCGAATCATCATTAATATAGGTAATACATGAGTTATAAAATACTACAATATGTACCTTGTTTGACCACAATGTGCGATATTCTGGCTTTCGTTTTTATTCTATATGAACATTTTGACAAATTCTCTGCAGCCACAGCATCCATTTGTTATTTTAGTGTTAGAAACTAGCCATTAAGTAAAAGAGACACATTCACACATTTTGTTGTGAATAATGATAATAATTTATGTATTAACCAGTGTTAGTGGTTTTTCTTTGCTTCCTGTGTCCATATTAACACTCCGCATGTAATTAATTGTCCAAAGGTGCATATAGCTCATACTTTACTGTTTTCAGAGGATATACCTGAACCTAAATACCACAACCTATGGTATATTCGATTATGTTTTACGATATATTTTACTTAACCAGTTTTTAGAGATGTTATATATTTTTTTCCATAGTTATTGTGAAATATCATTGTTAAGACCTTTAATGATATCCTGATAATTTTACCTGGTGGTCTCAATACTAATATATGTTGTGGCATATAACTTTCTAACGATATCACATACAATCAGTGATGTCGATTAACCCACTAGTTGAGAATTTTATATGCAAAAACGGCTCGTTTGGGTTGAGAAAATATTTCACAAATTGTGAACCTGATGATGACCGAAGAAGGTCGAAAGGTTATTCGCTGTTTTATGTAAAATATTTTCTCAACCCAAACGAGCCGTTTTTGCACATAAAAAAAGATATCACATACAATTTTGAAAAAGTAAAATATCGTGATAACTCCAACAACACTTTTTGTTACATTCGATTTAGAATGTCTTGTTTTTTGTGTCTTATTTTTTTTGCTGGCACACCACCTGACATGCGTGATCTCAACCTAATTATTTGTTTTGTTATTCATTTTGTCTGCTTTCTCTGTATATTTCATCTCATTGTAATACTTTTATTTTTACAAAAATCTTAATATTTTATCTGTTAATATAGCTTTATTAATTTACGTAAATACCCTGTCCGAGCCTGTCTGGTAACACTGTCAGTCATTTGATTGTTTTACTTATTAGGATTATCCTTTCAGCCGTGGGGGCGTTATAATGTGACGGTCAATCTCACTATTTATTAGTAAAAGAGTAGTCCAAGAGTCTTACACTGCTAAATTAGGAACGGCTAGAACAGATAGCCCTCGAGTAGCTTTGTATGAAATTCCAAAACAAACAAAATTATAAATAAATCACCTTACAATATAAAAAGCTACAAAAATATCACCCGTAAGTAATTTTATCGCTTTTAAGATACATGGTTTTACTCGAGTCAAGGAAAAACTGACGAGTATAAATTAAAAGTTTTGTTAATTTTTGCAAAGTCAAAATTAAATATTTTAACAACAAATGAAATAATTAAGCAGCTTTGTTAATTCTTTAATACCGATTCTAAAGATAAACGTACAAATACAAATAGTAAACAATTATTTTTGACTATATTAAAGCTCACAAAGAGGAATTAATTATTTAATACCGATTCTAAAGATAAACGTACAAATACAAATAGTAAACAGTTATTTTTGACTATATTAAAGCTCACAAAGAGGAATAGCATATAAGAATACTTTATTAAATTGGCAAGATGTTAAACAAACAATATTTGAAATAGTAAGATTCAAATTATTCTTACGATTCATTATTATAGTCGCCAATAAAAAATACAAACCTAACTAGTTTATCTTTCTCTTTTTTAATTTCTTGCACAAGAACGAGTTGTAAAATTTAACTAACAGAGAATTATTAAAATGTTAATCATCAACTGGTGTGTTGTAATGTAAAGTATGAACAGCGATGTGTTTTACACAAGTGATCCCTTTATATAAACAGAACGAGTTTGCTGCTGCAAAATATCAGGGATAAACTGAACAGCAAACATAACTGTCACAATCATCTCTTCCAGCAATCCAGTCATACTATAATCTATGTTCTAATGAGAGGTACAGAGGAATGTATACAAACATGAAACATGCTTTCGTACTTTGCACTTCCTGTTTGGATATCAGCATAACGAAATAACGAGCACCTGGCGTTCAGTAAACTGTTTATGATTTCCTTCACTTCCGATTGAAAATATACTGATAACAGTTAAATGAACGGAAAGGAAGCATTCGTATTAATATAGTTTCGTATTTACATAACAGGACAGCTGCATATATTCAATTTCCCACTACTGCAACCTAGCTTTACCAACGAGATTTGTTCACAGTTTTGATATTCAAATGAGTGAAAGATGTTTCTGTTCTTATGAACTTCATTATAAACAGCACAGTGTTTCCTGTTTCTTGTGTTTCTATTTTTGTTGTTGTTATCATGGTTGTTTGTTTACAGTGAAGCACCGAACTGTACAGTTGACAGTCTGTACTCTGCCCACCATGGGTAACGAAACCCGATTTCCAGCACTCTAAGTCCACAGACGTACCGCTATGTCACTGAAGAGTTATTCTTGTGTTAAAATCAATTTTATCATTCTTAGGTATCACTTCCTAAGTTCATTTTGAAAATACTCTTGCCGTTGTTACTGTTAAATTGACAATACTTTCTATCCAGAAGTTTCGAATTTATTATATTTCCCGTAGTTTTATTTTTCTTTATAAAACAGTTTTCATTTTAAATGATAATTTGTTTAAAATCATAACAAAACTAGAACTATTACTTTTTATGTGAACGTTATAAAGCGCTGAAAAACAAGGTGTAAAATCAGCATTCTGCAGAAAATTTAAGCAATTTAAACATCGTATAAAAATTATAAAATATCGTAACCTTCTTCATCCAGGTTTCGCTAAATGTAGTAATGACGGGTATAACTTTTATAATCAGATGTACAGTTACAGTTGAAAAGTGTTACGAAGAGTTTTCGTGAAAGAGCAACTCTGCTCTTTACTGTTGCTTGATTTCTTTAGTACCATCCTTACAAACTCTAACGAGTGCTTGTCATTTCTTGTATGAAAATATAAGAGCATCAGTTGTGTAATCAAGCAACCATAGCTAGCTGAATTTAAAGCTATTTATCGTTTATATATTCTCAAAATGCTTATTAAAATATCGTATTGTCGGAAAGCTAAGTTTTTTATCGCCATAGTTTCGGCATTTGTTCCAACGTTTGAAAAAGGTTTTTCAGTTCTTGCTGCAAAAAATTATTTACAGCTCGCCAAATACCGTAAATACAGGTTGTCCCAAAATAAAGTTTACACTCTTTGACTGTGTTTAGCTAATAAACCGTTTCTTTCGTTTCAGATTTGACTCGTGTCCAAGTATGGCGGATAATCGGCTTACAATCGAACACAAAAGATTCATTCTCAAAACTTTTTGAAAAGTCGAAAACAAAGCTCAAGTGCAAATACGTTTTACTAGAAAGTTTCATTTGGTTGCAACATCTCGCCCCAGCATTTCACGCATCATCGTCAAGTTTGATGAACACGGAATTTTCCACCATATGAGAAAGAGATCATCAACAAGCCCAACAAGAGAGCAAGAGGTCATTGATAATGTTCTGAATTCTTGAAGAAAATCGTTTGTTTGTTTGTTTTTGAATTTTGCACAAAGCTACTCGAGGGCTATCTGTGCTAGCCATCCCTAATTTTGCAGTGTAAGACTAGAGGGAAGGCAGCTAGTCATCACCACCCATCGCCAAGTCTTGGGCTACTCTTTTACCAACGAATAGTTGGATTGATCGTCACATTATAACGACCCCCACGGCTGAAAGGGCGAGCATGTTTGGCGCGACGGCTCCAAGAAAATCAGTGCGCCAACTGTCTCGTGAAACATGTATTCCTAAATCCAGCGTTCATCGCATTTTGAAGGGTTTCCAATTCAAAAGTTTCATCCCATCGCTTGTTAACAGCTCCCTTTATTATTTCTCTTTTATACGAACAAAACTAACTCTTTCTTTCTGAAAAGATTTTATCGTGAACCAATCCTATACTGATAGAAATACAAATGTAGGACTTAAACCATGAACGGAAGCAAAACCATCATTTACCATTAATATATAAAAAAATAGCTTATATAATTTGCGGAGCTTAAATATGATATTTACTTGAAACAGTAAATAATAACAATAAAGTTTAGAAAATATATCTTAACACAACTTCTCAAAGATATTGTTTGGTTTGTTTTGAATTTCGCGTAAAGTTACTCGAGGGCTATATACGCTAGCAGTCCCTAATTTAGTAGTTTAAGACTCGAAAAAAGGCAACTAGTCATTACCACCCACCGTCAACTCTTGGGCTACACTTTTATCAATAAATAATTCAATTGAATTGACCGTCACATTATAACTCCCCTACGGCTGAAAAAGCGATCATATTTGGTATCACAGGGATTCAAACCCGTGAACCTCGGATTACGAGTCGAGTGCCTAAACCAGACGAATCCATGTGAAAGAAAAGAAATGGTGAAAATAAAAAGAGAAAATGAATTAGACAAAATCAGCAAATTAAAACACATAAATTAAAAATATCGTCAAACCCAGAGTTACCACGAAACTAATTTAAAAGTATTTTATAAAAACCATAAATCAAATAATAAGCTATAGCTAATTAGATAATGGAGTATAAATCAGACACAAATACACTCAAAACATGAAACATTTCATAAACAAATATTCCTCCAGTCCGTCATTGATTTGATGAACTTGTTTTAGTATCATTGCAATTGAGGTTTTTCATGTTACCTCAGTTTGCAACACCTGTACGCTGAGAAAACGTTCAGTTGTTATCTTGGAACGTATGATTCAGTCTCAGATCAAGTAATCTGTCGTTGTAAAGCTATAAAATAACATTCATCTGCTTATGGTTTGGACTAAGATTTGTACTTTTCAGACAGCTAATCATTAATTTAAAAGTGATTCCATTCACTGCTACTGAATATATACAGATATACCACTGTGGTTATTTAAGAGATATACTTACAGATATTAGCTATCGATGTCGATACAAAAGAAAGAAAACAGCAGAAAATGATTAATTACTATTTCAAGTAATATCTTCAAAGCGGTTAAACGTCTGCTATACATATGAATATTGATCAATGTTTAGAAAATAACAAATATATATGTAAACACGTTAACGTTCTGTAAGTAACTCAGACAGGATATCATTTACAATTTTATCAAGAAAAATAATGAATGAAAATGAACAGTATTAGTTGGAAAAAACGTCAAGAAAAATTGGAAAAAATGCTGAATGAACTTCTGTAATGATATTTTGATTAATGAATATGCTCATTTAATAATGAATTAAAGATATTAAAAATTGAAATATTTGGCTGTATTTATTGAATATTCTAAGAATTATTATTCTATAATAATTTTTATATATTTTCATATGTATATTATACCTAATATATATTTCATATTATGAAATATTTAATATTTATAATATTTATTATATTTATATATAATATTTCATATTATATATAAAAATATAATTATTTCCTACGCACTCAAAAGCTAACAACAACACCATATATTGTTTGTTTGTTTGTTTTTGAATTTCACACAAAGCGACTCGAGGGCTATCTGTGCTAGCCGTCCCTAATTTACTAGTGTAAGACTAGAGGGAAGGCAGCTAGTCATCACTGCCCACCGCCAATTCTTGGGCTACTCTTTTACCAACAAATAGTAGGATTGACCGTCACTTTATAATGCCCACACGGCTGAAATAGCGAGCATGTTTGGTGTGACCTGGATTCGAACCAACAACCTTCAGATTACGAGTCAAGTGTCTTAACCACCTGGCCATATCAGGCCTTGTTTTTCTAAGAGCAAAGCCACTGGGAATCGAACTTATTTATTTTCACACGTACATATATATATATATATACATATACGTAGACTTAGTGTGGTCCACCGGTAGGACAAATTTGTTACGTGGTGAAGTAGAAAACAATATAAAATAATAAGTAAGTTTCATAAAATAAAATAACGTAGATAAAACATATCTAAATAAGATTGGTGTGAAAATATAGAAGATATAAAGAATGGGTTGCAAAATATTAAATGGGTAAAATACACTGGGCAAACTGTTTGTTTAGAATTTTTGCCCAGAGCTACACAAAGGCAGTCTGTACAAAGTTGGCCCTAATTTTAAATCCATAAACTAGAGGAAGAGCAGAGTGCTAATAACATCCATTTCCAACTCTTCAGCTATGTTTTACTCATTGAATAACGGGATTTGACCATTATTTAAATAGTGAACTCAGCCGGTCATGTTTTTGTAACAAAGAAGTTCACAATGCGAACTCCCTAACTCCTACACCACTTCCGAATTAGACAGATAAGGAGCTAAGTATTCAGCATAAGAACGTTATTGTTCAACTGATAGAGAATACATTATAAAGATCGAATGTGACTGAAATCAGAATAAAAAATAATGCTATAATGGCTCCAAGTATTAAGAATAGTAATCCAATGAGATCTACTTTTCTTTTATCTCGCTATCTTATTTAGCTTTGAAGCCAGCTTTGTTAGTGAGTGAATAATGTATTTACTTGAAAGTTTGAGCAAATAAAGGACTTTCGAACCGCCAATAATCGAAGATATATTTTAGTTGAAACATTCTGTAATGGTCATATGTATTCGTCTAACGTGCTAACGGTTAAATTTTATACAATGCACGAAGTTAATGGCATTTCGTCTAAAGCAAGCACAAACTTTATTTTGACCTCTAAACTTCCAGTTTGAACAATCCATTTTATTACAAAGTTAGCAGCAGATATTTATAGACATGGAGGTAATTTTAGCGTGAACTAGAATGTCGTTGTTCTTTTGAATTGAGCACAAAGCTACACAAAGGGCTATCTGTGCTCTGGCTACCATGGGTATCGAAACCCGGATTTAAGCGTTGTAAGCTCCGCAGCCATACTGATGAGCTACTGGGAGGCTAACTAGAATGTCTTTGACAGTTTTTTTTACTTCGGAAAAAATTAAAAAATGTTTCAAATCAAAGTTAAGTTTGAGCATAGCATATTTGAGAAAATGTAGAGATTATTAATAAATTAAATATTTTTGTTATTTAAATAATGAAATATCTGAATAAAGAGAAAATATTTAGTTAAAGTCTGATAAGTCGAACAGAAAGAGCTGTTTACAATTTTAATTAAAATAATTATTTTGATTCTGTTGAATGTAATAATGTTACGTATGAATACATTAGCTTTCAAGATTCTATTGTTAAAAGAAATTAAATTTCATCCACTTTCACAAATTAATATTTGTTTATACAAGGAAAAAGTGGCGTTTTGCAAAGTGTGTTTTCAATCTTCCACTGTTTTAGCCCGATGTAGCCAGGCTGTTAAGGCACTAAACATGTTCGCTCTTTCAACCGTGGGAGGATTATAACATGACGGTCAATCCAACTATTTCCTGAGAAAAAGGTAGCCTTAGAGTTCATAGTGGGTGTTGATGACTATCTGCCTACTCTCTAGCTTACACTGCTACATTAGGGACGGCCAGCGCAGATTGCCCTCGTGTAGCTTTGCACGAAATTCATAAACTAGATCACATAAAATATCATGTGTAGAACATGTTTCTCTATCTTCGATAAAGAACAGTTAGTGATAGTTTAAAACTGCAATTCTATACTGATAATGATGTTAAAGTTACACTTCACTAAGAACAAACGTATTTCTTATTATGCTAGAAACGTTATTTGTTTTTAATGAGAAACACCGTACTTACATGAGTTGGTATCGGAAAGCGGAATGGTAAGTAGATAAGCTTAAACACATAACTTTACATATATGGAATATAAAAAGGTACTTATGTGAAATGTTAGAACGTCAACAGCAGCTGGACCAGGGTCTGTTCAATTTCCATAAAAAAGAGAAGTTTTGGACAACAATTTAACACTTTACGTCATGACACTTGTCAATGACATCGTCGCTCAACCAGATCGTGTGTTGAATAGACTTTTGGCACTAAAATTCTGTGACATACGCACATACAAGTTTTTCAACTCTGCAGCAAGAAGGAGACGACAATAATATATTGGTTGTTCGTAGTTAAACACAAAGCCACACAAGAGGTTTTCTATGCTCTGCCGACCATGGGATATCAAAACTCGGGTTCTAGCGGTGTTTGTCCCCAGACATACCGCTGTGCCATTGGAAGAACAAGAACAAAATAACTTAATGCATTCTACTACTACAGGGAAGAAACGAAAAAAAACGAATAGAATAATGCAATGAGAGTTCTCTTTGAGACACAACATATGTCGTAGGAGAGAAAAATACTGTTCCTATGTTTAGTAGCAAAATAGAATAGGGTATCTAAAAACGAATAACAAACTTTCACTTCGAACATGTTTTAATTAAAGTTTTACTTTCTTAAAACACGGTTTAAACTGTCTTAAAAAGCGATTTTGCCCGAAACCTTGCTTATTAATGTAAAGTGTTTGCCACAGACGTGTGTTTTGAGTTATTTTGAAAACTTTTTATTATTTGATTATTTCTCCACGTCTTGCGGTATTTTCTGATGTGTGTGTTGTTTTCTATATTTTATGTAGAATTTAAATAAGAATGGCAAACTTAAGGCTTCGAGTATTCTATTTATTTACCAAATATCAATCATTAGTCAGGTAGTTTGTAATATACCTCACTAATTCCTACTGGTCATAAACTCACAAAAATTACAAAATACATTGTATTTCGAAAATATCTTACGTTAGGGAAACTTTTCAACTTAATACTTATAACCTCATCCTTAACGAAATTGAGTTACACGATCATTGAAGCATAATAATGTTTTTAATAACGATACATACTTAACACACTTTTATTCGTAGTTAAAAATTGCCAAAGTATTTTAAAATAGATCATAATTAATAGTTAAACAATGTAGACAACACTTTATATTACTTTATTATAGACATGGTTACGTATTTGTGATTTGACTGAACGAGAAAGTGACTTTGGTTTGGTTGTACTTGAACACTAAGTTACGATATAGAATGTTGTCTGTACGCTGTGCGCCACAGGTTTCGAAACACTATTTTTAGCATCGTATTCCTGGAAAATTATCGTCAAACCACTGGAGTAACACAATAATACAAGAGAAACTGGAAATTTCATAAATAAAAAATAATAAAAACATTTCTGAAAAATTATCCATCGTTTCTCCATTTACAGTTAAATATTTATAGATCAGTAACACTAAATGTTTATCAAAGATAAAATAGGTTAAAAATTATTAAATACTTATACATCATGCTTTAGTGTTCTTTACTTTTATTGCTAGAATATGAAATGTTTCGTTAGATCTAAAATACAGTGATTTTATTAAGAACTGCATTGGATCGTACTGCCAGAGACCATTCAAAAAGGCCCGGCATGGCCAGGTGGTTAAGGAACTCGACTCGCAATCCAAGGGTCACGGGATCATATTCCCGTCACACCAAACATGCTCGCTCTTTCAGCTTTGGGGCGTTATAATATGATAATTAATCCCATTATTCGTTGATAAAAGGGTAGCCCAAGAGTTGGTTATGGGTGATGATGTCTAGCTGCCTTTTACCTAGTCTTATACTGTTAAATTAGGGACAGATAGCGCAGATAGCCCTCGAGTAGGTTTGCGCGAAATTCTAAACAAATCAAACCAAACTACACTTAAAATGAAAATTGATGTCATTTGTTATGTATTATAATTTGTGTCTGGCGAGTTTACGCTTTATTATGTTACGCACGTTACGTATTACTATTTTAATTAGCTGTAAGTTTAATTTTAATTTAGTTAATTAAATGTCAATATCTATCAAATTTATTATATTTGCCAACAAGATTGATACACATAATTTTCTTTATTAACACAAATATATTTTATTACACAAACAAAAAATTTTTAATCACGGTTGTTTCGTATAGTTATTGCAAATAATAATATTTGTACAAAAGTTTCACAAACTGTACTGAGTCTTCTATCTGATCTGTAACTGAATCTTTTATCGACTGGTCACGGAGAGCAAATCAATTTTATGTTGATACACCGGTACGTTTTCCATGAAGGTTAGCTAGCTGCTTTACTAAGCACGTGTAAGTTTTTCACTAACGACAGTATATAATGTCCTCGTAAAAATTGTAACATCCAAGGTTATTTCCCTGAAATAAAATGTTCGAGATCTCTAAATGTACGTGGTCAAATATTTGTAATTTTCCTATAAATAAAAGTTTTCCACAATTATAGCTTCAAAAGTTTATGGTATACTGACTGTAACAAACTAACGATAATATTAATTGTTTCTTGGTCATGATTTATAATCTTCAGGCGAAGGTGTGGAAAATTTAGCAGGCAACAATATTTTACTTACGTAAATAGTACATTGACTCTTTTACTTGAGAAAGCCCCCCAGTGGCTCAGCGGTATGTCTGCGGACTAAAAACGCTAAAATACGGGTTTCGATACCCGTGGTGGGCAGAGCACAGATAGCCCATTGTGTAGCTTTGTGCTTAATTCAAAAACAGCAAACTACTTGAGAACCTTCTGCAAATTTAAAGAATGGGTCAAACTTTTGCAATAGACATTTAACAATATCATTTACATACTATTCTAAATATATATATTAAACTAAAATATACACATATATTAAAATAAATATACAATATAAAATCCGTTACACATTTCACCAGTTTATATTATCAAATTAATGTTTTTTACGTGTGCAGTGATTATCATAAGTTATTTTTAACTTTATATCATACTGAAGTATCTATTTTAATAAAAAAAATTAGAAATTCATTTAATAACGGTTCACGAGCTCTTAACTTGTTTTTCTTGAGTGAAACGTTTATTTTTATATTTAAATTTTACTCATTTGTAAAACTTTATAAACTCTAGGGTATTACTTACCCTAACGAGGGTAATTTCATGAACTTTTATTGCAGTTGTTTCTATTTCCTACGTGTTCCGTTATAAATTTTAAAAAATGATTTTGTGATCAATGATATAGACGCTATAATGTGATCCCTTAACAGAAGATCAATGCTCTCAAATTTTTTTACAATCGACTTATTTAACAGGTAAATAATAATAAAAAAAAATATGCTGCAAATAACGTATATACACATGTATATAACTCAAAGTATGTGTGAGCGTAATTTTCCTTTAATGGAATATTAATGCACAAGTGAGCTTTCCAAAATAAGACACGAATTTTGAGGATTTCCCTACGTACTTTTCCATAATGCTTTAAAGTGTGTTGTGAATAAGAAACGTCACGTAACAGATCAATAGAATAAAATATATTTTTTTTTAGTTCTTTGGACAATAATATAAGTCTAAAATAAACGAAGAGAATGTGCATGAGAAATAAATAAATAAAACCAATATAAAGTTTTAAAGCACTGATAATACAGTACATCATAATTACTACACAAAGACAGGCTATAAGTTACAAGCTGGTGACGTTACTACGTTGTTGTCAATGTAAAACACATTGTTGAACATTCAAACTCTCGTGGCTAGAACAACCTCGAGTAAAAAAACCAGCCATTCCAAATCCAAAATAAAATGTAACTAAAATGCAATAAATTACTAGTACCGAAATATTACAAGTGTTTCTTAATAAGTAAAAACCAAGCTTAAAGTACAACGGAAAATAATATTAAAATTTAACACAATATAATTAAAAATTAATCACAGAATAAAACAAATAACATAAACATAGGTCATTATTTTTACGACAAGAAGAGCAGGTTTGAATTATTTTTTATGCAAAAACGGCTCCTTTGGGTTCAGAAAATATTTTAAATAGAAGGTCGAAACGTTGTTCGCTCTTCTATTTAAAATATTTTCTGAACCCAAAGGAGCCGTTTTTGCATAAAAAATTCTCAACAAGTGGGTTTCTCGACATCACTGATTGAGGTTTGAATTATTATCATCGTGATATATTTTGAAAACTTGGACTGACCTCACCATTTAAATCATATACAAAATAAACTATTATAAATGGATGTAGAATTTTCTTTTGTTAAATGTTATATTAACATTTCATTTTAAAAACCAACTTAAACACTCAGACTGCTAGTACTAATTTACATTAGTTGCTACCGAAGTGTAACTTGTAAGTCTCTACTATAAGTTTTGCATTTTTTTTTGTACAATGATGTTTGTGAATTTTCAGTTCTGTGTTATATACTCTTTCCCAGGTTTGCAAGTTCACACACTTTTGAAACTAAGAACTGTCATAGAGCATGAGGCTAGGAAGAAAGTTTTGATTGACTTATATCATGAAATTATATTTGCTGTAATTTTGTGGTAAAATATTGAAAAAGTGTATTTTGCATTGCCAATTTAAACTTGAAATTGCATTTTCTAACTTATTCGTAAATTTACTAGCTTACACCATTAAAATCTGGGGTTCGATTCCTTACAATAAACATAGCACAGAGCCCAATGCAGCTTTGCTCTAAAATGAACATCGATACAACTTGCATTTATACAAAAATGAATAATTTTGAAGTGGAAGTGAAATATTGGAAGTTAAAGTGAAAGTAAAATAAGTGACTGCATGTGGGTTTAGCTGTAATGGCCGATATCTAAAGTGAGTTTCACAACTTGTAATAACAGAGATAAAGGAAAATAATTTGTCTTGTCAAATGATGCTCGTTCTAAAGTAATTTAATCTGCTTGTGTAGAGTTCGACAAAAAGGAGATAATAATTTACAACCCTGGGAACAATTGTTATTACATATAACATATTTGTTTTGTTTGATTTAATTTTTTTTTATTATTTAATTAATTAATTTAGTAAAATTTAATTAAATTTGATTTAATTAAGCGCAATGTTACAGCCACAGGTATCAAAATTATGTTTTTAGTGTTGTAAGCCCACAAATATATCACTGTTCCGCTGAGAAGCATCTATAGAGTAAAAATATTTTATTACATATGTGTGGATTCTTTTACGTGGAATGTGTGCTGTCTGTTTGTTACTGAAATTCATCACCAACAAATCACAGACATCTACTGTAAAGAATTGTGAACCTATAAAATCCTGACACAGTTTCTGCTATCATGCACTACTTATTTCCTGTAAGAATAGCTGTACTGACAAACAACTTTATTAGAACTCCATTTATTATTAGACTCAGACCAACACTTGCCACAATTATTTGATTTTGTCTCATCTTTTACTGGTTCATAGACGCTAACAAAAAGTAATAATGCCAAATGCAACATTCAAGTTAATCTCAAATATAATTGATTAGGTAAATAGTTATAAATTATCTAAATCAAGAAAAGATGCTACTTTCGACATTACTTTGAACCAATATTGGACAATATGAATGTAATATATTTTACATCTGAAAATAAATTGAACAATTTTAGATGGCGTAATCTGTAACAATATTAACATACATTATAAATGATTTTAGTCCTTTAATGACTGATGAAGTAGCTGTTACTAAAATTTCTCCTTATCATTATACCATATTCGACCAATTAGACATTTGGAACAACTTAATCAGAGTAAAATACCTTATGTATTTGTTAGTCTTATAATTTTACTTTGTTATTATTAGAACATGACTGTATGGATTTAGGAGAAAGTTGGATTACCATGGACGATGAATCAGCTTAAAAGATATTGGATCTAGATAAAAAGTCAAAATCGCCCAAGTCCATTATTGTCCAAAAAATTCCTATTTACTAACATGGAGGGTGGTTGTTCACACTATTTATGCTCTATAAGACAATAACAAATAAGAGGATTTTGGTGAAACTTGGTTGCCATGTGTAGTATATTATTTTTATTGTTTTGCTAAAACAGTATATTGTTAAATATTGGCACATTTCTTTTATGTAATTTTAAAAGGTCGAATATAATCATCGCTGCGTGGCGGTAGTATATTTTCTAATGTTTCCCCTCTGGTTATTACTGAAACAATAGTATAAAACACTTTTGCTCTTTTTAAGTCTATCCAATAGTGTTTTCACCTGATCTGACATCATAATTTAATAGCCACAGATATTTCAGGAAGTAAACATCACTGTGTCAATCCAACTATTCGTTGGTAAAAGAGTAACCCAAGAGTTAGAAGTGGGTAATGATGACTAGCTGGCTGCCTTCCTTCTTGTTTCAAATGCTAAATTAGGAACGGCAAGCGCAGATAGCACTCGTGCAATTTTGTTCGAAATTCAAAACAAACCAAACCCTCTGTGTATTTTTGTCTGTTATTTCTTTTAATTTTATTCACTTGTCCTTTTCTATCTCAAAGTAATGTTTTTACATAGTTTTTAATGTTTGTTATAATTCCTTACTTAAAAATTTACTTTAATCTAATATCGCACTGCGAAGCTCCTGAGATCTAAATGCTGGGAATGTCGAGTATATGAAAAAGTTTGAACTTTATGAAGACATTTAGTTTTGTTTGTTTTGTTCTAGCAAAACGAACTTTGAATATTAATACCAACACCCAAAAGCTATTGAAACTCTTACGTTATACTTTCGGGAAGAAAATCCGCTAGACACAACTCAATAATATGCATTCGTTGTTTTGAAATCAAAACAATCTTAAGAATGTAAAAGCATTTTTGTTTGTGTGAAATTCCTATTTAGGTATTGCAGTGAGACGAGCGTTGGGCAGCACTGTTGTTTTTACTACATCACAATGTAGTAGCGTGACCTTTCGTTATCAATCGAAAAGCGTTGTATCAAAACATAGAAAACCACTTTCCATTAAAGGGGGTTGGTTCTTAGAGTTAGAAAGCAGTAAAGCCAAGAAGTGGAAATTGGATTTTCTCCATACGACCGCGACAAAGCCACAGTTTATAAAGATTGTAACTGCCTAACTTTTTTTTATTTTTCTTTAGGATTAGTATTTTATAGTGACTCAAAGTGATCGGGCAAGTTCTGGGAAATAACAAAACGAAGGAAATGGGAGTGGTTTGAGGAAGTATGAAAGTCGAACGTTTAAACTCGTTTGATTCTCAGGGAATAATTTGTGTTTTATATCAATAAGTGTAAGCTGAACAGAAATATTATGTGTTCTAGCCTTATATAATTTCATGATTTTGGCTAATCTCGAATTGCTTCTTAGTGGATCCGAAGACCAGAGCTATGGTTTCAGTAACAATGAGAAAAAGAGCACCAGAATCCTCAATGATGAAGATGGTGATTAACTGCAT
The DNA here is from genome assembly GCA_011833715.1 of Carcinoscorpius rotundicauda. Taxonomy (NCBI): domain Eukaryota; kingdom Metazoa; phylum Arthropoda; class Merostomata; order Xiphosura; family Limulidae; genus Carcinoscorpius; species Carcinoscorpius rotundicauda. The sequence goes on from CM022397.1 coordinate 89,792,018, forward strand.
CTGAAAGAATTTATTGTTTAAAGTAAGAGTAACCAGAAAATTTGTAAAACCAGCATACTTAGAAAGGTAAGTAGGAAGAAGAGATAGAGGTATATCTGTTACATAGAGAAGACAAAATGATGAAGATACAATCAAACATTGTGAGCACACCAGTGTAGATTTGTCTTTATTCTGAAGGTTTTGTTACTTGGCTTTCAAAACATTTAAAGGTACTTTGAAAGTCTTTAAATACCATTGATTAAAATGCAGACATTTATATTAATTAATTAACACAGATATTATAGAATGTAAGTTATCTATTTATTTCTTATAGCAGATGACAAATGTGAATTGTCAGTTAGCTCTCTAATTAAACTTATATATGCAGATTTTCAAATTGTTTTTCTTTTGTAATTTTAACGATCCAGTATAATTCTAAATAAGTTCATTTAGTTGAATGTTTTTACTTTTTACGCTGTTACTCGTGTTTTGTGTTTCTTTCTTTTTTCGAATGTTAGTATCAATGCGACGAATTAATTCCTATGTAAATAGTTATCAATATTTTATTATAAGTAATTAAAACTGATGAGTAAATATGGAGCAAATCTTTTCATATTATTTTGCATGCATGATACATTATTAAACATTTATACCAAATTAAGGATATAAGGACTTGAACTCGGGTTCTGTTCAAATTTGATCTGTACAAATGAGTAGGAATTCTTATGTTTATAGTTCAGAAACAGATACTTAGGTATTAATGTAACAGCCTCTTTCTCATTCAAATCAACAATTTCAATTATGCCACAGAAAATCACGAATCTTATGTATCGGTGAAAGCTATACAAATTTTGACGTGTGTATTTTAATTTGACATACCCTCACACTAAAACTTTCCGCAAGAAGGGCTTTTAATTTCAGATAAATATAAAGAAATTGCTTAAACTTCTATAAGGAAAACTCAAAGAACTGGTTAACATTTTTTTCGAGTAAGGGATATAAAATGAGTTAATTACCATGTGCGGACTCATATTAAGAATTACTGTCTACAGTAACAGAAAGTTGACTCAGTTAAGGAAAGTGTCTAATTTCTCTTGCCGAGAGTCTTCAAAAGCATTATTCAAACCTCATGAATCAATTAAGTTACCTTCTTTAATTTCAATAATTATGTTAATTTTCAAAAGGTATATACTTTTTACTTTGTCTGGAGAATGTTTCAGTACTCAATATTTGAATTTTTGTTCCAGTCAAATTAAAGTTATGAAATCTTAAGTTGTTATCTTGTTACGTTTTTTTTTGTTTTAAGTTTTTCGTAGACTAAACGCAACAGAAAAACACAGATAACAGCTTGTATAATTTATTACACTAAACTATTAACAGATATAATATAAATTATATAACAACAATGACAGATATTAAGTTTAAACCTTCAAAATTAATTACAAAACAAAATGGTATCAGTTTCAACCTTCAAAATTAATTACAAAACAAAATGGTATCAGTTTCAACCTTCAAAATTAATCACAATACAATGTGGTACTGGCCTGTGTATCAAATATAATGATCTAAAATGAAAGTCTCAAATTCCAGTCTAGGGAGTGAATTTGATCCCACGAAGGAATTCCGAAGCTTAAATGAAGAAGTTCAAAAACAATTCACAATTCAATAAATTCGACGAAGTTCTTTTCACGATGCCTCCGATGAACGTCACAAACTTGTCGCCCTCAATTTTTCCGATCTCCCGTAAATAGTTCCGCACGTGTTGACTTACAGTATAACCACTAATTCGAAAGAATCGTAGAGATTGACGAAATAAAATCACAGCTTCTGTAGATCTAACTTCAGTCACAAATCACAGCAAACACTTAAACTTTCTCAAATGACTGACTCTCTTCTTTTGAATAAAACTAATGTCTGACTCTCCTTTCTTCCTCGCATCTTCGTCTGTTTATATATTGTAGGCCTTGACTCCTCGAACCACGGCGAAACTTCTACAGAACTCCAGAGCAATCCGCGCATGTCCGTTCTTGCACGAGATTAAACGTCTAGACACGAGGTCGCCAGCATTTCATTTAAATACATGTGATTGGTCTACCTAATTCTAGAAAATTCTAAATGTTATTTTAAATGAAAAGCAACGTATTTTATTAGTTTAAACTTTGAAACAATAATATAAATATGGAAATATAAATAATAGAAATGAAAATTTAAACACAACACGACATGTTGTCGTTTACAAAATATTTACACGAGATTTACATAACAATCTCTACTACCAAAGTAAAACTAAGGCTGTTGATTTGTTATCAATTCTGAAGGGTAAGAGACTAAGTAATATAATTCACATGCAGTATATGTACTTAAAAAACACAAAATAAATTGGAACATTTTACTTTTTTATATATTTTCTTCTTAATAATGTGCTTCATAACATGTCAAAAGTTCAAAAAATGTCAAAGTATAGTACACTGCCAAAAATACAGTTTATAATAAATAAAATCAAATTAGAAATTTACACTCACTAATATATACATATATATATATATATGTCTAATGGAACCCTTTGGACTGTTTGACAAAATAATGATTTTTTAGTTTTAACCGATTTAAGAAAAACTAATTATAATAAGCTATCATTGAAGGTAATTAATTCTTAAATATTTCGTTAACGAAGCGTAAATACTTACCTTACATTATCACTACTATTTTATTCTAATAAGATCGTCTCGAGTTTAAAAAATTATACGAGGACCGCTGAAACAACTTACACATCGACATTCTCAAGGTTGTCTTAAATAAAGAGTTGTACTTGAGGAACTAATTTTCTTTAATTGACAAATTATAGATTCTGATATTAATACTTCATAAAGTTTATATTGTGCATGCTGAGACATACAAACAGTGCACGCAAACAATTTTATAAATTGCCGATTGAAATACTTTACACCAGAAGCCTTCTGTTGTTATTTTACACTCAGGGAGTATTTATTTTATTTGCTTATTCTAACCGTGCTTCCTGTTATTTAGCCCTTCTAATTTTTATCACGCCAAATTTTTCTAACTCTAATAAAACCAGATATATAGATCGAAATCATCTTTCACAGTTGTTAATATTATTCACCCTTGTGTTTATCGTGATCTTCACTGAAGGTTTCATTTGTCATTTAAACATTTAATATTTGTTTCTTTATTATTGAACGATATAAATGACTGGCTCACCAGATAAAAACACGATAGATCAAGTACTCTTGGAAAATCGGCCATCTTGCTCGAAACACAATAACTTGAGAAGTTTCAAGAAATAGAACTGCCATCTTCGAGTGTTTCTTTCACGATTTATCTTTTTTATTTATCCAACGTGCTTTAGTAGCGCGAAAAATGTGTACAGAGATATTGTTAGAATTCTTTAGATGATAACAAATAATCACATATTCATTGATGCTGCCTGTGTGAGACGATTGTGCTAATCTTTTTAAACAAATTCTCCCTTCGAACTTTATCTATCTTAGAAAGAGCACGATTAAAATCCAATATTTCTCTTGTCATACCAATTTCTCTAACATCAATGAGTTATTCATAAAAAGAACGTTTACTTCTAGTATTAGGTTCTTTGAAAATAAGTATTGTTTTTGGTACAAAGATGATATTGAAAGAACAAAATTGGAATTTTCGGTTTTTTTATCGTATCCTTCGTAAACCAAGTTAAATTTTCAAGAGGTGATTCATTAAGGCCACATAGAAGTTTGGTTATTTATTAATATCTTGATAAAAGTTTAATTACTATGCACACCCACTGTGTATGTGTATTTTTATGGAATCGTGATAACTTTGGGATATCATCTAGTATTGTTATAATCAAAACATAATCAATTTAGCTGAAGCAACTGATGAGAAAGAGATATATACCGGGTGGACAATAATTGTTGTTAATTTGTTATATTTTTTATTATATAACAGAAAAAAATATAAAACTATATCATGTTAGAACACACTTGACGAGATCTGTTGAAATGTGATAACAAATCCTAAATTTAACACTAGCTTTTGTAAATACCTGGAGTTTTCATGATTCATTAACATTTCCTCATAAAAAGTATTGTGTACCTGCTGTAATTTCTCAGATTTTCTTGTTCCAGTTATCCTAAAAAATGATAAAACAAGTTTCTCTGTAAAAATCGAATGTAAAAATGAGACTAAAAACCAGTTTCAGAAGTTAATATTCAGTTAACATTACCTTCCCTTGGATTTCAGTTTTGCTTCACATCGACATGCCTTTAATGAGTTTGTGAAGCTGTTCCTGAGTTATTTACTGCCATCCTACTTTAAAATGTTGATCTGCAGTGTATGACTTCGGATGTTTTATTCAATCATTTTAACTCAGCCCATGTATTTTCAGTCATATGGATATCAAATCAAGTTATTGACCTGGCCATTCGATGATATCAGTTTTCTTATTTCTAAGATATTTTTCAACGACTACACAACTATATAATTCATTTTAATGATAGATTCTTGTTGGTACTTTATAGCTTTGTAAATGTTATTATTCCTTTTCTCTTTTAATGTGTTGGGCCTGGCATGGCCGAGCGCGTTAAGGCGTGCACTCGTAATCCGAGGGTCGCGGGTTCGCGCCCGCGTCGCGCTAAACATGCTCGCCCTCCCAGCCATGGGGGCGTATAATGTGACGGTCAATCCCACTATTCGTTGGTAAAAGAGTAGCCCAAGAGTTGGCGGTGGGTGGTGATGACTAGCTGCCTTCCCTCTAGTCCTACACTGCAAAATTAGGGACGGCTAGCACAGATAGCCCTCGAGTAGCTTTGTGCGAATTTCCATAAACAGACAAAACAAACTTTTAATGTATTATACCTGATTACGTTCAGTTCTATAGTATATATTTGTTCCATGTGGTTTTCTTCTATATTGAGCGTAAGTGAGTTGGTTTTTTTTCAAAAGTTACAAAATAGCATATAAATTTCAAGATATAATTACATAATGTGTAAAGTTAGCATAATGTTAGCCAATAATATTTATGCTAAAAATCAAAGTACCGTGAGAATTAAATGTTTAATAGTAAGCGTGTTTTTGTTCTTTTTTTTTAAATTATGGAACAAAAAAAATGTGTAAAAACAGCTTAAGCAATTTTTCGTCCAGTAAGTTACCAGTTCCTTCTCAACAGCAATTGAGAAAAGTCCACGTGACGGTCGGATCAATACAGACAAGCTGTTGTACAGTATATCATGTATTATAAACACTTCCAACAAAAATAAATTAGTCACAGTATATTTAACTTACAGAGCTTACTCGTATGACAAAAGAAAATAGTCGTCAAGAGGAAGCGTTTAAATGCTTTGAAATTAGTCAGTCTGTCCTGTAACATAAAAAAAATCCATAGGTTTTGTAGATTTCACATTTATTTTACACTATCTACAAAATATTCTTTAACATTATCTTCTGTTAGTTTGTCAGATGAGATACATATCCCATTCCTCTATAGCTGATTATTATAGAAAGTATTTGGGAAGAGAATATTTAGATCATTTATAATTTGTTTCATTATATTTTCAAAATATCCGTCATGAATATTTTACTGAGCTCTTGACTGCAATGCAAAATGTTTTTGCGTAACAGACTAACAGATAACATTATGATGCTACGATAAACCGTTCTTTATTTCATATTCTTACCCAACACTTCCTTTGTGGTGTTATTTTATAAACGAATCACAAAAGTCATCGAAGCCTAGAAGCAAGTTATGAGAACAGTACGATATCCTATTGGTGCCTATTTTAAGAATAATTTATGAACAAGTCATGAGAGTTTAGTGTACCTGTTTTTGAACAAAGCCATACAGAGCATTCTTACATTTCTTCTCTGGTTTGCAAATGAGATGTTTCGTCTGTACTTAGCTGTTTTTATGTTGATACTGTGTTGTTTTTTTAATTTATGTAGCTTCTGAAACAACATCTAGAGTATTTTATCGTGTTATTAGTTTTCTATTTATCGTATATCAGGTATAGATAATTTTTTGTGTTTTTTGGAGGGAGAAGATGAGTGGGCAGATGAACAACAAAATATATTAGGTACTACTTTCGTTTCATTCACACAGTAGTTCTGTGCTCATGTAGATTTCAGCCGCGTCAATCAGTTCTACTTTCTACAACGGTATGTGTGTTTAATTCCAAATAATCAATATATCTTATCCATCTTTCACCTTCCAGTGAAGACTTGGCATATTAGGGCACGGCATGGCCAGATGGTTAAGGCACTTGACTCGTAATCCAAGGATCGCGGTTCCGAATCCTCATCACACCAAATATGCTCGCCCTATCAACCGTAAGAACTTTATAATGTGACGGTCAATCCCACTATTCTTCGGTAAAAGAGCAGCCCAATGGATAGCGGTGGGTCGTGATGACTAGCTGCCTTCCTTCTAGTCTTACACTGCTAAATTAGCCCTTGAGTAGCTTTGCGCGAAATTCAAAACAAAGCAAACCAAATTGACATATTAGACTAACCAGCTACAGTCATGTGAAAAAATTAGGACACTCTATTAAAGCTTGTGTATTTTTGTAACATTTTTGGATATATAAATATATAATTTCAATTTTAAAAATACTGAGAGATTAAAGGAATATAACTAAACAATTAAAACTGAAGAAATCACTTTTCAAGATATTCTGTAAATGTAATTCTACAAAAATGCATATTCTAAATGAAGAAAAAGTTTGACACCCCTACATTTACTCCCACTTAAAATGGCTCAACTCACACACAGGTGAATCACACCAGGTGAACATGATTAGAAGATCGTTACTCAGCATTTTGAATGAGACTTGCCCCTATTTTAACCACAAGATGCTAAAATAGATCTCCAAACACCCTGACATGTCATCACGGAACCTACGACAGGTTCTGGCTACTGTTGATGTGAAAATGCACGCCTCTCCAATTAGAAAGAGACTGCACAAGTTAAACTTGCGTGGGAGATGTGCAAGGAGGAAACCTTTTATTTCTTAGAGAAACATCAAGGCCAGACTGAAGTTTGCCAGAGAGAATGTAGACAAAGACCAGAACTTCCGGAATAATGTTCTTTGGACAAATGAGTCCAAATTTGAATTATTTGAACACCAGAACAGAGGACATGTTTAGCGTAAACCAAATACAGCATTCCATGAAAAGAGTCTCATACCAACTGTGAAGCATGGAAATGTAAGTGTCATGCTTTGGGGCTGCTTTGTTGAAGCAGGACCTGGACAGCTCACAATCATAGAATCCTCCATGCATTCTACTGTGTATCAGAGGGTGTTTGAGGATCACGTGAGACCCCCTATATGAAAATTAAAGTTGAAGCTGAACTGGACCCTGCAACACGACAATGACCCAAAACATACCAGTAAATTCACTAAGGACTGGCTGAAAATAGAGAGTCCTGGAATGACCGAGTCAAAGCCTAGATCTTGAGATGCTGTGGGGCAACTTGAAACGGGCTGTACATGCAAGAAACCCTTCAAACATCTCACAGATGACAGAATTCTGCATTGAGGAGTGGGGCAAACTTTCTTCAGACCGATGTCAGAGACTGGTAGAGGGCTACAAGAAACGTCTCACTGCAGTTATTTCAGCCAAATGGGGTAACACTAGCCATTAGGGGGTACGGTGTCCTAACTTCTTCCTCAGTTAGAATATGCATTTTTGTAAAATTATATTTACAGAAGATCTTGAAAAGTCTTTTCTTCAGTTTTAATCGTTTATTTATATTCCTATAATCTCTCAGTATTGGTAAAATTGAGATTAAATATCTATATATTCAAAAATGTTACAGAAATACACAGGCTTTCATAGGGTGTCCCAACTTTTTCACATGACTGTACATATCACCTGAAGGAAAAATTTATTAAACAGATATTTATAATACTATTTTATATACCAATATCTCTTACTACACATAACACTAACGCTATAAGTATGTCTGTTTCTCAATAATACGTATATTAATCCGACTGCAAAGACTACTGTTATCGAATCATCAGTGCCACTTGAAAGAATAAAGAAATTAAATATAATAGGCCTCACATAGTTGAAGAAGGTAAGTTGTGGAACGAACATAACTACTGAAGCTCTTACACGTTATTTCCTAAAAATGTAAGCACAAAAGTCTCCTGAACACAGTTTTCTGTTACCTTTTTAGCATTTTTGAACTGGTAGAAATCACTGTATTCATAAATATCTTATTATAACAGTCGACTATTTTTTAACGCATATTGTTTTAATTGTAATAGAAGATCATATAATGAGCTAATATTAGTTTCTGTTGTTTTGTTTCAGCATAAAAATACAATACTGGCTACCTGCGTTGTGAAAACCTCAAGAATCGAAAATAGAATTTTAAAATTATCAATTTATAGACAAACCATCATTCACTGAGGGACGAAAAATAATATTAATCTGACAATGAGTGAAGCAAATTAAATACATATTCTCTACTTTCTTATTTGAAAATATTAATATATTGAAAGGCCAACCAAAATTACAGGAAGATACCGATTTAACATTATAAACGTCTAATGCTATTTGTGAAGAATAGAAGATGCTTTCGTTAAGCCTGTTTGTGTTTGTAATTATTCTACTAGCCTTAGTAAAATAAAATATTCTTAGTATGTAATTTATAACACGATAAAAATATCAGGACGTAAAACCATATAATGTAGACATATTCTTCACTATCGTAAGGGGAAGTTGCAACTCTCTGGCCAGAATAGACTCTTCTATTCTGCGATGTACTCTCTAAAGCTCTCCATCATTAACTGAAGATGATTCTTTCAGTGAAAACGTACATTCTTCTAACAAAGTTTCTGTAAATATTTGGCAGTATACGTTTCAGTTGTTAGTACAAAACGCCGGTGAAATAGTAATAGCTGTATAAATGTTGTGTAACTTTTGAATTTAATGTCTCAAGCTAATTTCAAAAATGGTCTATATAGTAGCCTCGTAGTAAGACATTCCAAAACTTTATTATTTATTTGGCATCTTTGTAATATGGGGTATGATCTTTCTGTAACAACATGTCGATTTGTTAAAGAGAGAAAGTGACATTTGTATACACACACATGTATATAAAGCACAAGCTTTTGTGTGTCTCTGTTTGTCCATTATCTAAATACTTTACATCGTTAGACCAGTCTCAACCAATGTTAGGGCTCATAACATCTCCACTCCCATTATTGCTCGTATTGAGAATTTATTATATTTGATATTCATAACTGTCTCATCCTTCTTTAACGAGAAAAAAATAAACTTCATCCAATTTTATCATAACAGAATATACACAAAGTGTGTAGAAGGGCACAAAAACATTTATCTTATATATATCTCAGTGTGTGCTCTAGCACTTTCTGTGTAGAAATGCAACGAGACAGTGCCCGCCAGTAGTGCAATATTACATACATTTGGCTGAAGTTTCTACTCAGTTGTTGAGTTATACCAACTCTCTAAATTGCCTATGAACTTTCAACTTCAGCCTGTTAGACACTTCTGCGGCCTATAATCATCAATTAATTAATCACATGAAACATTGTGGAAGGACATTAAGAGCTGGGTTTTCAAAGCGAGTAACAGAAAGCACCCCTAAAAATACTGTTATTGTCACTAACTCTTGCTACAAAGTCAGCTTGGTCATTATACCGTGTTTCCATGTTTTGAATATATATATATGTATATGAAGTCTTAAAGCTTATACAAAATGGTTGTAATGAAGAGTGTTATAATATGTTATTTTAGTATATCTTATGTTTATATACAAAGCTATATGTATATATAGCACAAACATCTGTGTATTTCTGTTTGTACGTTATATGGCTATTCTTAGGCTGGCTGGGCCAACGAAATTTTACAGAATGATAGTTTGGAACAAAAGGCATGTTAACAGGGGGTCACAACCTCTCAACCACATTACTGATGTTACAGAACAATTATCACCTTTGACCTAAGTTAACTGTAATTATATTCATAGGTGGCGTCCCATTCTGAAACAGAAAACTAAATTACATTAAACTTTCTGTAAAACAACATACACAGAGTTGGGAGGATGACACAAACGTGTCTTAAGCATCTCAGAGACCGTACCAGCATACTCCATGGAGAAACGCAACTTAAAACAGCTCTCACTATTGCAGTACTATATAAACGTACCTAAAGTTTCTACTTCAACAGTTATACTCGCTAACTGGTTGATCCATGACCTTTTACAATAATGATGGTAAATCGTTTAATCATGTAAAACACTATAAAAACGCATTAAGAGATGGGTGTTGAAAGCGTGTGACAGAAAGCACTCTTACCTCCACTGCTTTAGACCCTATCTCTCCATCCAGAGTCATCCTCACCATCGCCCACTATGTACCATGCTTTAAGCATACACGTAATGAATTATTAAAGCTTACACAAACGATACATAACATTTTGTGAAGTAATAATGAAAACTGTAATAATATGTCATGTTATAAAGAAATCACGTGTAAGTTAGGATGTTTGTATTATTATAGCATTCACCCGCAAGTTGATTTTTTTTCTCAGATTCATAACTCGAACAAAGAATGACTACTTCAGCTCGTGCAGCGTATACCCGAGATCTTTTAATATATACAGACATTTAGACATAAACTCGTTACACAAATATGTCCCACTTCTAGAGGGAAAAAGGCAATCCACAGCATTACACTTTCGTTGTAAGCACTTTAATAATTGTTATTAACCTACCTACATTTCAGTTCATATTTGTCTACAGGGTGGTCGCTAGAAAAGCGGAAAATTTGTAAAACAGCTATTTATTTTTACAAAGTTTTTAAAGGCATATGTTATATTACACTCATAGATGCTCAAAATTATTAAAATCGTGCATTTTATTCATGATGTAAAGAAATCAAAATAGAAATGAGTAAGCACGCATTTTATTCATGATCTCATCTGACCCTCAAATTTTCCGCTTTACTAGCGACCACCCTGTATTATCGAAAAGCTGTTTTGTTAATTCCACGTCATTTGGAGCGTACTTTCCAAATATAGAATGTTGCTACCAAGTCTTTTCGTAATTTAACTTTTCAAAAGTGTCCATATTCGTGCAAATCATGTCACACAGATTTCACAACTGATAACTGCCCATATTTGGCCGAGATAACTACAAGTAAGACAGTGTATGTTTGATTCAAAAATATGTCTGCTTACAGTCTTAAATATGTGATCCTTTGATATGCTCCTACAGGAATTTTGACAATCTTGAATATTTTCGAGGTGTTGTACTTATCATATAATTAATATTATTACTTAATAATCGCGAATACTTCACGATTTCCTTTTCTTTCAATAACTTAGAAATTTTCGTGATGTAGTTCACGACGTTTAGAAATATTGCATTCATTTATAATTTATTCATATATTTTATTTTTACGGCTTTGTATTTATTATATCTGTTATCACTTATTGAGCATACTGAATAGACAGACATTTGAAGGCTGCCCTGAAACCTGAAGCGCTATTTTAATCTATTAATCATTTTTTCTTAATAGTAAATTGCTATAGATGGTAGCCTTGCGACAATATTTGTAAATATAAACAAACAATCAAACTTTTCCAACAAAATATAAATAATAATAAAATAAACAGAAAACATATTTAAAATTATCTTCTTGTGTGAAACTTTCACTTTCTATAGCAGCAATATCAACCATATTTAAAACAAGATTTGTAACGCCATCTATTAATAATGTTATTCGTTGCTTAAATTTGTTGACGAAAATCTGTCAACAAACAGATTATTATTGAAATAAAATTCAAAATAATCTAAAATATATAACACAATTTTCCAATATTACCATATGATCAGAATAACAAATACTTGTTAATTTGTATTACTTTAAGATATATAGACACACGCATTTTAATTAAAATTATTATTCAAAACTATTTTCTTCGAACCAGTTAGGGTAAACTTTTTTTTCTGGGAAAAACTATATAACAAAGGAACAAACAGTAAAAAGAAATTTACTTTTTTTTTTTTTTTTACTTTTCCACCTTAAGAATGGAAGTTTAGCTGGCTATAAATATAAAATAGTAACTACAGGCGATAACTACACACCTGTTACTACCCTTTAAAACTGCATATTTGACTCCTAGTGCTTCTCCAGGATTTAAAATATGAACATCATTAGGTCATTTTTATTATGGACCATGAGACATAAAAAATATGACAACCAAACATTAAACTCAGTGATGTCAAGAAACCCACTTGTTGAGAATTTTATATGCAAAAACGGCTCGTTGGGTTGAGAAAATATTTTACATAGAAGAGCGAACAACGTTTCGACCTTCTTCGGTCATCGTCAGGTTCACAAAGAAAGAAGTAACTGACCGGAAGCTGACCACATGTTTGGAAGGGGTTGTGTTATTGAGTGTCGCAATGTAGAGGGCGGAGTTAGATGTTTCAATATACAATTTTATCTATAATATTAATACAGGTATAATGGTGTTTCTTCCTTTATATTGGTTTATTTTGGGTTTAAGTTGTTGTATAAGTAAGGCTTCTTTAATTTTGCGTTTGTTTATGTTTGTTTCTTTATTTAGTATTTGAGTGTTTTCTAACAATCACTGATTGTTATTTCATCACGACGATTGTTCGAGAAGTGTAAGTTTTTGTGTTTTTCTCAGTGTATTTGTACTTACCTGTTACCATTATGTCTGAACAAGCATACAGTACACCACGATAAACACTACACGCTCACATGATCGTTAAGAAACTAAGAAATTTAAACCAACGAATTATTAATAGAAGAAATGACATCAATTTTATTCAACAATGTAGAAAGGAACAACTAACCCCTAATTTTGTAAAGGTAAAACTTTCAAAAAATTTTAATAAATACACAAACATTATCAAAAATATACAGAAAAAAACAACTTAAAGCCATGTTGAACACAAAATACAAAGAACACATGACTTACAAAAACAAAAAAATGAACCTGGACCATCAACTGGCATGCTGCATTAAACCAGAGATTTAAGGACTTATACAACGAAACAGAAACCAAATCAAAACTAAGAACGACAGAGGCAAAAATATCCGCCACAACAAAAAACTAGAAAAACTAAGATGTAAACAACAAAAAAGAAACCAAAACGACAAATCGTTGATTAACCTCATAATTAACAGATCCGACCGACAATTAAACACAGACGAGATACATCTACTTAACAAAGGACTCAACTTCGCAATAGCACCAAGGTACATTCCAACCATAGAAATCAAAACATGTTCAGAAGACCTAGCCAGGAGAGTTGTGATACTTTTTACAGAAAACAAAAACAAGGAAAAAACCGAAAACAACCAACAGAAAGAAGACAACTTAAATAATTTTATTGACATCAACAGCCAAACTTCCCAGGTAAAATTACAAATGTATATTTTCCAGAAACACCTAAAAACAACATCTTAAACGATTTTTTCAAAGAATTTTCTTACAAAGCCATCAACATAATTTCACAAAACAGAAAACTGAAAAACAACCTTACAAAAAGAGACATTAATTCCATTAAAAACCCAAAACAAGACAGAAACATAAAAATTCTGAAAGCAGATAAAGGTAACCCTATAGTAATAATGAACACGAATGAATACATACAAAAAATGAATAACATCCTATCAGACACGAACAAATTTAAACCAATGCACAGAAATCCAACAAAGACACACGAGACGCAATTGAACAAATTACTATTACAAATGAAAAAAGCCAACACAATTTCACAAACACTTTATTCCTACCTACGTAAAACCGACTCACGCAAACCGCAAATATACGGCATCCCCAAACCTCATAAACCAGATTGTCCATTACGACCAATAATGTCAACATATGAATCGTTTAATTACAATCTTGGTAAATAAATAGCATGGGCATTCTCCAAACCTCATAAACCAGATTGTCCATTACGACCAATAATGTCAACATATGAATCGTTTAATTACAATCTTGGTAAATAAATAGCATGGGCATTCTCCAAACATGTAACATCAGCAAGCTCATTCATCAAAGACTCTTTTAATTTCAAGTCTAATTTAAATCAACTTAATCATAAAGCCTTAATGGCCAGTTTTGATGTTACATCCCTCTTTACAGAAGTTCCAACAACTGAAGCCTGCAAGATAGCTTTAGAACTCTATATCCGAGACCCTAACCCAACTATAGACATTCCCAGTAACCAGTTAGCAACCCTCATGGAATTCACCATAATAAAGACAAACTTCATGTTCAACAACCAAAACTACATACAAACAAATGGCCTAAGCATGGGCAACCCAGTATCACCAGTTCTAGCCAATATTTTTATGACACAAATTGAAACACAAGCAATTATCACAGCATTACATCCACCACTATACTGGTACAGATATCAAGATGACACGGTTGCAGGATTCAAATCTGCAGAACACATACTTAATTTTTCAATCACATTAACTCTATACATCTCAACATTAACTTCACATGTGAACAGGAAGAAAGCAATCAAATATCATTTCTTAACCTCAAAATTATAAGAACCGACACACAATTCAAAACCGAAATCCACCGAAAAATCACCCATACTGGACTATACATTCCTTGGGACTCAGCACATGAAACAAAACAAAAACTCAACATACTAAGAAACCAGATAAACACAGCCATAAAACTATGCTCACCAGATAAAAATAACGATGAATTAGACAAAATAAAACAATACTTCATCAACATCAATAAGTTTCCTCCACAAACCGTAGAAAACATTATACGCACACACCTAGACAGAAAGCAAAATTAACCATCTAAAGTAAATATATCTCACGAATCAAAAAATCACGTAACCATATACTGCTGTATACCATATATTCCTGACATCAGCAAACAAATAACCAGCATTTGGCAAAAACTAGTCGCAAAATATGACATTCCAGTTAATACTAAATTTATTCAAAAACCAGGCACAAAACTGAGGTCTATACTATGTAAGAACTACACTGATAAACACCACACCAACATTATTTATAAAATACAATGTGATAACTGCCACGACTTCTGTATTGGAGAAACAAGTAGAAAAATGGAAACCAGATTCAAAGAACATAAAAAGTCACCTTCACACGTTTTCGAACACTGTAAGTCAAATAAACACAACATAACCATAGAAAACACTCAAATACTAAATAAAGAAACAAACATAAGCAAACGCAAAATTAAAAAAGCCTTACTTATACAACAACTTGAACCCAAAATAAACCAATATAAAGGAACGCCATTATACCTATATTAATATTATAGATAAAATTATATATTCAAACATCTAACTCCGCCCTCTACATTGCGACACTCAGTTACACAGCCCCTTCCAAACATGTGGTCAGCTTCCGGTCAGTTACCTCTTTCTTTGTGAATCTGACAATGACCGAAGAAGGTCGAAACGTTGTTCGCTCTTCTATGTAAAATATTTTCTCAATCCAAACGAGCCGTTTTTGCATATAAAAACAAAAATTAAACCCATTCATGCTTTTCACTGTAATTTGTCTAAATATTGTCTCGGTAAATTAATTCTAAATATTGCTATTTTGGCTTTTCATCCTAAATGTTTGTCACGTTTATGATTGTTTGTTTCATGTTTTTATATTCGCCTCAAGCTTTCGTGTACAAAAGTGACATAATTATATGTGCTTGTAGGTTTGCACCTTCGAATAAACATACTTCTAAACATTTTGTTTGTCATTGTTCCAAATACACAGAACAATTAACTATGAAAAATATTATTAGTTTTGTGTCTCAAATACGACCTAAAAAGTTATGAGAGAAATACAGTGAAGAACTTCGATAGTTAAGGGACCTTCCGACTGCATTCAAATGTCCTCTATAGTAAAGTGCCTTAGATATGAGAAATGAGCCTCATAAGGCTAGATTTAACATTTCATACTAAATTTCTGAATCTTAAGTCCCTTCCCATTTTCTTTGTTGTATGCATTTAAAGCTATTCTGTTAAATTTAACGTCTGTTGCGATTTTCACTTTTGCTGTGACAGCCAGAAAAAACCGGTTTAATGACAGTCTGGTCGAGGAGATGCAAATAGGTTTGGTTTGTTTTGAATTTCGCACAAAGCTACACGAGAGCTATCTGCGATAGCCTTCCCTAATTTAGCAGTGTAAGACTGGAGGAAAGGCATCTAGTCATCACCACCCACCGCCAACTCTTGGGCTACTCTTTTACCAACGAATAGTGAGATGGACCGTTACATTATAACGCCCTCACGGATGAAAGGGCGAGCACGTTTGGTGCGACAGGGATGCGAACCCGCGATCCTCAGATCACGAGTCGCACGCATTAACACACTTGACCATGCCGGGCCTTAAGTTGCATAAATCAGACAGCATTTCATTCTGACCCTCCTATGTAACCTTATGTATCCTTGTGTACTCAATATGTTATTATATGATCTCTGACAAACATGGAAGGTAGCCATAGGAATTCTTTCGGAGTGAAGGAGGAAAATTGGCGTTCGATCTTATGTCACTCTAAGGAATTTCTTTCTGTTTGTGTGTCCGTCTTTGGCACTAATAATTTTTGTATGATCTCAATCAACAATAGTACGTTTTCCTCTGACTTGAACTGATATATCATTTAGTTTAAAGATAAAAATATAAGTAATAATACAAAAGTTTCTGAGTAATTAATAAAAGCAATTGACGTCAAATAGATTATTATACAAGTTTCCTCCCAACGCACATGCAACTTGTGAGTAGCCTGGTAATTAAATATTAATTGGCTTTGTGTATTATCACTAATTCTATATAGAAAAAGAAGCTTTCAGAATTACTTCACATTTTACATCTCTCTACTTTAATCTCTGATAAGGTAAACGATTTAGCTCAATTATTATGGTGCTTGTTTGCCCTTATCCATTTGGACAAGATTTCAAACCGTGGAACAATGTCTTGGAATATTAGTTTTATTACGCCATAACCATAAGAACATAATCAGTTGCTTGAAGTTCCACGAACAAACTTTTCATTAATGTTATATATAAAATATATATATATTGAATAAACGGACATATGGAAACATTATAGGAATGGATTACTTATTCGTTTCATTGCCTTATGATTAATTAAAGATGAAACATATTCCAATTGCAGTAAATGTGATTTGTACTAAACACGTTTGGTTGTACCTTGGTATAACAATTAGCTGTCTTGCCTTTTATCACTACGATAAAAATAATAAGAAGGATATATAGTTCCAGGGATAAATATCCTGTGAAAGATGTTATGACAAGCATAGCATGCTTTTAATTTTACGATCTTTACGCTTCTTCAATTTTAACAATAAAATGCTCCAAACACATCTATTACTCTTTTGCGCCCTTTCAGCCGTGGGGGTGTTATAATGGTACGGTCAATCCCACTATTTGTTGGTAAAAAAAGTAGCCTAAGAGCTGGCGGTGGGTTGGGAAGACTTACTGCCTTCCATCTAGTCTTACACTGTTAAATTAGGGACGGCTAGCCCAGATAGCCCTCGAGTAGCTTTGTGCGAAATTCAAAAAACAAACAAACAAACAATTACTCCATTCTTTGTAGTTTTAACTTTTTTATTCAAACAGACTAGACTTAGGTATTTAGCTTAATTTTGAATTCATTGCTGCACAAATATTCGATGCATTTACAATGTTTACGAATAATTAGTGGAATATCGGTGAAGTTTGAACTGAATATTGAGTTTTATAAATATGTGTTTATCAATGCAAGTTGATTTATATAACCTGTCTTTCTTTTGGTTCATCTTCTGCAGTATTTTAAGAATGGATTCCTGATCTACTCCTACCTTAATCCTCACGCACTTTAAAAGACTTTTTTTTAGTACTCAAGACCAATTATAAAATTAATTGTTTCGGAAGTTAACCTCAATAAAACCCCAAATGAGTTTTTTTTCTATCAAATCTTCTCTTTTGCAGAGATCAAAATCTCTATTTTCATTCAAATGAAAAGCAAGCCTGAATAATTTTAGTTAGATTTTTAATTTAACGCAACCGAACAGCTTCGGAAGCAATTAGAAAACTTTTCATTATACCTAACGTCTGCCATTGTAATAAGAAAAACTAAAACTTTTTTTTGAAATGGCTTTTTCTGTTGTTGGCTTAATTGTACTAGAATGCCTTGCAATATCAGTGAGCGTTGCGGTTCACAGTAAACGTAACCCAAGCAATAAGGTGTGCCTGAAGGTAGGTTCTCTTTTTAGAGAGCGATCTGCATACAAATAAGATTTCGAAAATAGCTGGCAACATGATGACAGTATGAAAATAAAGAAAACAATATATATATATTTTTTAAATTCAATAGCATTACCGTAGAAAGAACAAAGTTATTCTGAGTAGGAAATAAGTTTTTTGGATGTGCTTAATGGAATGAGCGCTTAATGAGACATTTCTGTTTTGAGCAATTCTCAAAGTAAAGTTCCACGTATCGTAATTTATTTTCAAACACCTTCTGCTGCTATATTCAGTCTGAAACAGGAACAACACAAAAACAGATGTTTTTTTGGCAAAAGAAAAAACAAAATATTTATAATCGGTTTCAGCTGACTAGTTTCGGTAATAACAAAGATCTTATCTTTCATTGTGCCAAAAAAAGTAGCTTTTGAGTAGTTTTCTTCCAACAGATAGATTAAAGAGACCAGAAACATCAGTGTTATTTTTTAACTGATTTATGACTTTATCAAACATTCATTATTTTAACGATTGCCACTTAAAAACTTCCTTATTACATGTACCTTTATTTCCCAATTGAGGACTCTAACAGTTATAATTAAACCTTGTCTTACAACTATCATATAAATATAAGTTTATGAGAATTGCTGTCCCTAAATGATCTCAAAATGGATTTGCTACATAATGTTACACTAATATATGATTCCTTCTATTATTTCATAAAATTTAGTATTTCGTGTCATTTCAACAGTTAGCATTAAGCTTTGAAATTTATATCGCACTATTAGAACACATATATGTACTTCATATAGAAACGTGACAGGTGAGTAACTAAAGTTGTGTATCGTTATTTGATGTAGTCATAAGATTTCTATTGTAGAATTAATTTACAAAGAACACCTTAAATCAGGGTTCAAGTTTCGCTACATGAATTTTTTTTATATTTCACAGAATTCCTTTAATAGAGAAATCACTGAACAATATGAAATTGATACTGGGAAAATTGTTGTCTTGTTTTAGTTTATTATAACTGTGTTAAACATATGTTAGGATATAGTATTCAGCTCATTGAAACCGTATAAAGTGTGCGTGTATGTTTTCATGTAGCAAGGCCACATCAGACTATCTGCTGAGTCAACCGAGAGGAATCGAACCCCTGATTTTAGCGTTACTATATATAGTAATTTATTATAAAAAGAACTTATTTAGTGAAAAATAATGTAAATATGTTTCATGCTGAGTTGATGTGAAATACATCAACTGTATTTATAAACGATATATGTTTTATCCACTTAAAATATTTAAACATAATTGTTATGTGTTTAAATATATATATATATAAAGAGAGAGACTCAGTTTAACTCAGTTTGGATTGAACAAATATATTTTTTGTACGTTTATCTTTCTATTACTTATGCTTACTTTAATACTGTTTACCATTTTATACTAAGTACGCACCGTTTCACAAAAAATATTATTGTTGAAGGAAATAGGAGTTTCACGGAATAGTACATATGAACTGAAATCTATGCTTTTATCCTTAAACTATGTGATATCCAAACCGATTGGCTACTTTGTTAGGATCCCCATATATCATCGTCTCCTAGCATCTTAGAACTCGATAATAACATAAAAGTAGTAGTTCATAAACTTTATAAGGAGCCTTAGAATGCATTTAGTGTTATTGTAAACGTTACTTTGAGATTTGATGTGTCCAAAACTGGTTCACAGTTATCAGTTTAGGATTACAGTGGTGAACGCGTTATTTAAGTTAAACCCAAAGATTTTCCCAATATTCAGATTTAAAAAAAAAATACATCCACTTACTATTTTGCTTTTACGACTAGTTTTCACCGGTACTGACAGAAAAAGTGCAGAAATACATAAGTTGATAATCATTTTTGTAAAGGTTTCAAAGTATCCCACGTTTGCCACAAGAAATCATTAAATCACTTTCAACAATTTATACTATTGGGACAACTCTAGAAGTACTAAGCATTTCATATCACTATATTTTTGTTGTATACTTATTTCACAAAAGTGTGAAACGAGACGAATGAAACTAAATCCTTGCCACAGATTAAGGGATCGGTCATTTGGAACAGGTCTATTAGCTTGTTCAAGAGTCATACCTCACAAAAAGTATTTTGAAAAGTTGTGGAATTCTTTATATAACTACTTAGAAAAGGTCTATATAATTTATATAATTTTATCTGACTGTAAATATATCTAACGACTTTATAAAAATTTTATAAGAGATCTCAATATTTAGACTTACAGTGTATAATTACTTGTCAATTTTATTAATGTTTATCGCAGTTGCAAATTTTTACCATGATTTTATTTTTAGTTTTAGAATTTTATCGTCTTGTATCGAGTTTGTGTACATGTGTTGTTGTTTTTTTAATAAAGTTCCATAGTTTGATTGCTTCTAAATGCATCATGTTTATTATATTGTGCAAATACACATTACTTACATATGTTAAAAGCGTCAATCTTGGTTGAGTAGGCCTAAAATAGCTCGGTGGCAAGCGCATTCTACTTCAAATTTGCGAGCTGCTGATTGTAACTTTCATTACTGAGCATGCTCTCCCTTTTAGAAATGGAAGCATTACAATTTATCTACAAATCTCATTATTTTCTGTTAAAAGAGTAGCTCAAGAGTTGGCGATCGGTTGTGTTGAATATTTACTTGCGTTGGAAGCGAAACTAATTTATGATATATTTTTAAAATCATTAGAATTTTAACAAAATTTTAAAAACAATATCTCATAGAATGTCTTCAGAATTATAATAGGTATATCAAATGACTAGCTTTCCTAAAGATGCCCCCACCCCCAGTGGCTCAGCGGTATGTCTGCGAACTTACAACGCTAAAATTTGGGTTTCAATACCTGTGGTTGGCAGAGCACAGATAACCCATTGTGTAGCTTTGTGCTTATTTCAAAACACAACTTCCTAAAGATATTTTAAGAATGCTTTAGATTTTCTGGAAACAAATTAACGAGTGTTTTATAGTATAAATTTGAGCATTTTTAAAGAAAACCTGTAGAATTGTTTTATAATGTACATAAAGAAATGTTTACTCTCAAGTTAAAAGTAATGGATCGAGAAAGTTGTCTTGGTAACAGAAATATTCTATTCTTGCTACCCTTGTCGAGAAGCTTTGACAACTAGTAAAAGAAACTGTTTGTAACAAAGATGTCTTTGCTGTCTTCTAACTCTTCACACATCCCATAATCAGTGTAAGTTAGCGAAACATGACTTTCGTGTTAAACACTAAATCAACTTTTTAATATTGTACAATATATCTCTAAGTTTATCGTAACGAAATAAATTTCAATATAGCAAGTCCAAAAACCTATGCACATTTGTGTAAAGTCTTCACTGTATATCATTGTACAACAATAAAAATCATTTAGATTGTGATCACTTGATAATTTACTGTTGTTAATTAAAACAATTTTGTTTGCTTTAGAGCAAAACATGTTGAGTTTTCTGCTGTGTCCACAAGTGAGAATCAAACCTCAGATTCTAGCGTTAAATCGGTAAAATTACAGTTGTTTCAAGGGAACAATGGAAGAAAAAAGTGAGGCAATGATTATCGTATTTTTCGTGTTAATTAAATATTATTACATTAATTATTAAATATATTTTCTTTAAGCTATTGTACGAAAGTGAGCAAAATTTATACTTTATATTTTATACCTTATTTGTCAGAAAATATTAACTAAAAAGAAATTAACTACTCATAACGTCGTGAATCAGCGACTTGTATTGTTTGGAATACCTTTATGAACAAAGTCACATAATCGAACCATATTTACTTCTGCTAAAAGGCAATATTTATTCATTTTCCAGCTACTTTATGAACAAAGTCACATAATCGAACCATATTTACTTCTGCTAAAAGGCAATATTTATTCATTTTCCAGCTACAGATGAGATATAACGTGGACATTGGAGACAACAGTTATACAGGTAGCCAGGTGTTTCTGTTTCCTATCCCACCGAACATGCTTCCCATTTCATCTGCAGGGGCATTATAATGTGATGGTGAATCTCATTATTCGTTGGTAAAAGAGTAGCGCAAGAGTTGGCGGTGGGTAATGGTATTTTGAGTGTCAATAAAGTAATGAAGAAATTCAGACACAAAATTTTCACACATAAAAACTGATTATTGAAATGTGGCTTTGAGGGAAAACAAATCTGTTACCCAAATAATTTTCTTTTTGCAATGCGTCTCCCACTACAAAGCGAAATGTCTGCGCATTTTCAATGTTATAAACAAGGTTTCAATACCCTTTGTGGACAGAGTACACACATTGTGTAGCTTTTTACTCAACTTCAAATAAATAAACAAATCTTTTGCAATACATGATTATATGCACATCCACCACTCCTTTGCATAGATCATGACTTCATTTTTACTGCCCTACTCCTGATTTAATATTTTCATTGAAGTTTAAAAAGTTTCTCACGCACCAATTCACGTTACTCTTTATATTATATGAAATAAATTAAGACATGTTTTGAATTTCGCACAAAGCTACTCAAAGGCTATCTGCGCTCGCCGTTCCTAAATTAGCAGTGTAAGACTAGAGAAAACGCAACTAACCTTCACCACTCACCGTAAACTATTGGGTTGCTCTTTTACCAACGCATATTGGGATTAACCGTAACATTACAATGCCCTCGTGGATGAAAGAGCGAGCTTGTTTTGTGCGATGGGGATTCGAATCCGTGACCCTCAAATTACGACGAGTCGCACGCCTTAACCCTCCTGGCCATGCCGGCCCGATACAATTTGGTTAAAACCATTTTAAATTTTTATCAGCTTTCTTCGATCTAAGATATGAAGTTTAGTTTATTCTTAGATTTCTTTTTTATTCTGGAATACATTTCACCTTATTTTAAAAAATATGTATTTATAAATATGAGTGTGAAAGTGCTGAACGGCGTATTAAAATCAAAGTATTTGTGACAAAACTTAAATTTGGTTCAACGAGTATTGTCATTAAATACTGTGCATATAAAAAAACCCACTTAAATATCCTAGACAAAAAACGTTGTTTTGTAAGCTTAAGGTTTACAAAAAGGACAAAAACACGTAATAACTGCACATAACGCTTTCATATGCACGCGAATCAATGCCGTGAGACACGCATGGGATCACGTGCGTGACGAGAACATAAATATTGTACATACTTCAAAAAATGTGACAAGAAAAATCGAAGTAAATTGGTAATCTTGTTTCGTAGCATAACGAAAAACACAAAAGGGACGGAGAATAATAATGGTGAAACAAAAGTGTTATACGCAGTTTCAACTCAATATGAAGGTTCAAACGTTTCGGCTATAAAAAGAGATATGAGAAACAAACGGTGAACTCATAAAGAACTTATCTGAGAACCCTGGAGTGCCAACGGTTAGTTCAATGACATACAACAGCATATTGTTTTTTATTCACATTTACGTTTGAACCAGAACAAAATATTAAAGAAATTGTAACTTCTTTCACGACCTTTCTCACAATATATTGCAGTAACTCGTCGAATGTGGTTGATACCTGTTTACGTTCCATCTTCTCAGTGAGGTTTTATGCATTTATTTCATATAGATAGATGTTATTAATTTGATAACTTATATCAAATGATGACTAAATTAATTCACGTAAGAGATCAGTAAGTGATATCGACGATTAGATTGGAAAACATATGAAAAATATCAGTACTTCTCTAAACTGATACAGTTTTGTATCGATAGCAATAAAATGTTTCAACTAAATTTATTCATAAAATAAAAATTTATAACGCACTGATTTGCCATTCATATAATTTCGTTTTAGCGATATATCTGCCGTAATATCACCGTTATATCTTAATTTTCGTCCAAATCAGAGGGATTATACCAACCATTAATTTCGTAATCCAAATATGAAGCTAATAAGTATATAATAATAACAATCTATATTTTAAAGAATAATGAGATAGATGCAATACATGTATGTGAAACATAAATATAAGACAAATGTTCGCCGTAGGAAAGCAAACCCCTGATTTTAGCAACGTAAACCAGTGAGAAGCCTTTTAATAAAACTGGCGTCAAAGAAAAAAATATTTATATATGGATTATTTATTCCTTTATTCTCCTGGTAAGTATGGTTCACATTTCATAAATTTGCGATTGATATATTTTAGAAAATAAAACACATTACACGATTATTGATTTTAAACTAATTCTTTCATTTTTCATTTTTATCAATGTTTTGATATTTGATTTTTTGATTTTTCGATGGAAGGTGAGATAGACTATCACATTGAGGTGTGGACTGAAAACTGAAACTGATGACACAAGATATCTACCACGCCTTCTATAGTACCAATAATAAATCATAATATTCAACTCAGCACTGTTTAACATTAACAACTGCTACACAACAGCTACAGTGTTCAATGGAATTAGTTAAATATTGAAGATAAGTTATTAGAATTCTTTTTGTCCAAATATGAAATTCTTAGCAAAATACCAAAATAATAATTTTAGGTGATTCCGTTTTGCTTTGCTCTTTCTTATTAGTGATGGCAACTCTTTCATATACACGTGTGACGTATCATACTTGAATTACCAAATACAGTTTTCTATTTCACATCCACTTTCGGTTTACGTTAATCATTCCCTCATTACTACTGTCTACATTCAGTTTACAATTAACATTTTCATTATATACAAATAAACAAATCGTAAACAGAATAGTAAATTAAAACTACACTCTAATTAAGCTTTCCCCTTATGCTAGGAATATTTAGAAAAAAAAATATATTAAAAATTTTGGTTACATTCTTTCAGCTGTATTAAATTTGGTTTAAATACGGTTCAACATTTTGATCTCCAGTACTTCCCAGTTATTATATCGAACTTTCAGGAAATATAATTCTCGTTTACAACTGTTTTGTTCCTGTGATAAAAACACGTAAGTTTCTTTTTATTTAGCGTTTGATTATTGTGTTTATTATTAGCTACGCGAATATAATATCCATGTAAAGATTAACTAAAAATGTTAAAACTATGATCAATTTTATGTTACTAAACAGTAGCTACTTAACAAAAATAAAAACATTTCTGTCTGCTTTAATAGAACATATCAGGTGCAAACTAAAATTACTGTTATGTGTTATTTCACTTTAATTATTCGTTATAGATGAAAATATAAAGTTGCTTCATCACTGTTTATAACTAGCTAGCTGGTTGACTGTACATATCTAAAATGAACTGAAAAAAGAATACTACCTTTAGACTAACAGATATATTATAATGTTAAATTCAAGTAATCTAGGCCTCAAGGTGTTAATCCTAGATTAGTTTAAACTTTTGTTTTTTCACTCAAGTTACTTTTCCATTGAAATTATGTCATTTATATTGCAATACAGATGATAAAGGTTATTGGAAGAAATAAAAGTAAATGTAGTAATTCTTTAGTGCTATTTATTTAATTAAATGATTCCGTATTAAATATTGGAAATTCTGGTTGACTAAATCCATTTTAAGGTTAGAAACGTAATTTTTTTACTCGGAAAATTGGAGATTATAACGTTGCAATGTAATAGTACCGGTAGTCCTAATGAAAAGAGAGTAATGACCATTCTTACTTTTGCTGAAAAATATAAAAAAAATCCCAAATATTTCATTCACTTTTTTTGTTTAGTAATAAACTTCTTTTGGTCGGTGTGACTACAAAATATGGCTTCCTGTGTGACTATGCACCCCATACCACTTTGTCTCAGAGTAATTTCAGTTACAGTTTTAGCACAGTGAAGAAAATCGTGCGTTAGTGAAATTGTTGTGTGTGATACTACATTGCATTTATTTTCCTTTCTTTCCTATCTCTGATGACAAGAATAATTTTTTTAATCTTATAATAGTGTGAGAGTATTTTATGTGCGTGTATTTTCGTAAAGCAGAGCCGTGTCGAACTATCTGCTGAGTCCACTGAAAGGAATCGAACCACTGATTTTATCATTGTAAATCCGTAGACTTTAGTATGGTTATATCATATTGTGTCTGTGCCCTTACGCTAATATTTTCAAATTCACCAGTGAGAGCCCATGAAGCTTCTTAAAACGTTATGCTATTCAAAACTTGAAGCTAAGTGTCAATAATTTTCAAGAACAAATGTTTATTTTAAAATTGTAGATGGGTTACTCCATTTATTAGATAACTAAGTAAAATATTCTCTGATTTATAGCATCATTATGCAAATAGAATGTGTTCGAAAACAACAGCTAGAAAACTAAAAAAGCTGGTATATTCAGTGTAAAACAGGTAAAAGAGTAATAGAACCTGGTTCCGTCTTTGTTGACAAGACTAAATAAAGCAAGACAGCATTATTTTTAAAGATTTAACCCCGGTTCTTACAGGGAAGAAATCTCTGTTAGCATGATTGATACATGCTGGTCAGCCTTAGTGTATTCATTATTCCAATATGCGAGGTTATCTTCCAACTGAAACAGAAATAGTTTTATTTACTGGAGCTCTTATATTGAATATAATTTATTATATTTATCAGTATTAGCATAAAGACAAAGACAAACTTAAAGAGATATGCATATGGCATTGAATGGTGATCTGACATGTAGGGCTGTTTATGATGTTTCCATGAAGGATAAATCAAGATGGGAATAAGATGTTTTTTTTCATTGTCATATACATTTGATAGCAGTAAAACTGGTTTACTCTGTTTATCATCTGAATTATGCCTTATCTTTCCTCGTCCGTAGTCTCAACAAAGCTAAACTGTTTGATTAATCTTTATCTGTGTTATTGAAATATTTCGAAATAGGTACATTAGTGCAAGGTCATCTTCCAACTAAATTTAAGAGTCCACCATAAAAGGTCAATTGAAAATATGGTCACTTATTCAGATGACTTGGTTGTCAGCATGAAAATGCATGAACAAGAATGATAGTGCAATTTTGAAAGTCATCACTATTAATAAACTTGTCAAGGTTCTCAACATGGCCCCTGATATCAGTACTTTATATCTTACACAATTTTAATAGCTACACGACGATTTCAACGAATGATTTGTCAAACAAACGGAATCCAAAGCTATATAAATAGCTCAACATTAAACTGTACATCCAGCTCGAGCAGTTTCACCACAAAAACATTTCACTGACAAAAGAAATAACTGATTGCCACTAGAACACTAAATTTCGATTCAGAATCTATTAAGAAGACAGCCAGAAATTGGGTTTGTATTATAAGAGTAAAACTCCATGAACATAATATACAACAGAAGAACTGTTTTGATATGCCAAATATATTTGAAGAAACGACTGGAATGAGTAAAGAAAAACTAAATGCTGAGGAGCGAACAACATTTCGACCTTCTTCGGTCATCGTCAGGTTCACAAAGAAAGAAAGAGGTAACTGACCGATAGATGTCAACATGTTTGAAGGTGGTTGGATAATTGAGTGTAGGAATGTAGAGGGCGTGCTTAAATGTTTGATTATATTTATTAATACGGGTATAAAGGTGTTCCTTTGTATTGGTTTATCTTAGACTTGAGTTGTTGTATAAGTAAGACTTCTTTCATTTTGCGTTTATTTTTGTGTCTTTATTTAGTATTTGTGTGCTTTTTATGGTTATGTTGTGTGAAGGTGACTACTTAACAAAGGGCTCAACCTTTCAATACCACCTTGGTACATTCCAACCAAAAAATAAAAACATGTTAAGAAGACCTAGCCAGGAGACTTGAGACTTTCCACAGAAAACAAAAACAACAAGAAAGTAACTGAAAACAACCAACAGAAAGAAGACAACTTCAACAATTTTATTGGCGTCCAACAGTCAAACTTCCCAGAAAAAAATTAAAATTTATGTTTTCCAGAAACACCTAAAAACAACATCCTAAGCGATTTTTTTCAAATAACTTTCTCACAAAACAGAAATTTTTTAAAAAATTACCTTACAAAAAGAAACATTGATTCCATCAAAAATCTAAAACAAGACAAAAACATACAAATTCTAAAAGCAGATAAAGAAAACGCTATATTCATAATGAACATGAATGAATACATCCAAAAAATAAAGAGCATCCTATCAAACACAAACAAGTTTAAACCAATACACACAAATCCAACAAAGACACACGAAACAAAATACTATTAAAAATGAAAAAAGCCAACCCAATTTCACAAACACTTTATTCCCACCTACGCATGACCGACTCATGCATATCACAAATACACGGCATCTCCAAACCTCATAAATAAGATTGTCCACTACGACCAATAATGTCCACATATGAATTGTTTAATTACAATCTCGGTAAATACATAGCATGGGCATTCTCCAAATATGTAACATCAGCCAGCTCATTCCTGAAAAACTTTTTTTAATTTCAAGTCTAATCTTAATTAACTTAATAATAAAGCCTTAATGGACAGTTTTGATGTTATATCCCTCTTTACAGAAGTCCCAACCGCTGAAGCCTGCAAGATAGCCTTAGAACTCTATATCCGAGACCATAACCCATCAAAAGACATTTCCAGCAATCGATTAGCAACCCTAATAGAATTCACTGCGATAAAGACAAACTTCATGTTCAACAACCACAACTATACACAAATAAATGGCCTAAGCATGGGCAACCAAATATCACTAGTCCTAGTCAATATTTTCATGACACAAGTTGGAACACGAGCAGTTAACATAGCATTACATCCACCACTATACTGGTACAGATATGTAGATGACACGGTTGCAGGATTCACATCTTCAGAATTGGCACTTAATTTTTTCAATCACATTAACTCTATGCTTCTCAACATTAACTTCACATGTGAACAGAAAGAAATCAATCAAATATCATTTCTTAACTTCAAGATTACAAGAACCGATACACAATTTCAAACAGAAATCCACCGAAAAATCACCCATACTGGACTCAGTACATGAAACAAAACAAAAACTGAACATACTAAGAAACCAAATAGACACAGCAATGAAACTATGCTCATAAGACAAAACTAATGACGAATTAGACAAAATAAAATAATACTCCGTCAACATCAATAAGTTTCCTCCACAAACCGTAAAAAACATTACGCTCACACACCTGGACAGAAAGTAAAATTAACTAATGAAAGTAAATATACCCCATGATTTAAAAAATCACGAAACCATATACTGCTGCATACCATATATTCCCAACATCAGCAGAAAAATAACCAATATTTGGCAAAAATAGTGACAAAATATGACATTCCAATTAATAACAAATTTATTCAAAAACCATGCAAAAACTGAGGTCCATACTATGTAAAAACTACTCTGACAAAAATCACTTTAACATTATTTATAAAATACGATATGATAACTGCCACGACTTCTATATTGGAGAAACAAGTAGACAAATGGAAACCAGATTCAAAGAACAGAAAATGTCACCTTCACACGTTTTTGAACAACGCAAAATTAAAGAAGCCTTAATTATACAACAACTCAAGTCCAAAATAAGCCCAATACAAAGGAACACCTTTATACCCGTATTAATAAACATAATCAAACATCTAAGCACGACCTACATTCAACTACCCAACCGCCTTCAAATATGTGGTCAGCTATCGGTCAGTTACCTCTTTCTTTCTTTGTAAACCTGACGATGACCAAAGAAGGTCGAAACGATGTTCGCTCCTCCACATATAGTTTTCTCTATCCATATCAGCAGTTTTCACATATATAATGTAAAGTGAGTTCTAAAAACGTATAGCTTTACATATTTTTCTGTTATATAATAAATGATACAACAAATTAACAACACTTTAAAGGGAAAGTCAGTTTTATGTCCACCTCTGTATATCAAATATAAATTGTTCTCAACAAAATTACTTTAATCTGTCTTCACCTAACATTATCTTGAAAAACACACTCTAGGTCATTGATAAATATTTGTCAGCTGTTGTGATATTGTTTAATAATTTGTAGCCAGAAACGGCAATTAATGCGACCAGTAAAATAAGGCACGAAAACAGATATCTTAATGAATACCAATAAAGTTAAAATTAACCAGACAGATAACCTGGAACTATTTCGTCAACATTTTATATGCAAAAACGGCTCGTTTGGGTTCAGAAAATATTTTAAATAGAAGAGCGAACAACGTTTCGACCTTCTTCGGTCATCGTCAGGTTAAATCGCAATTCTGATTTGAAAACAACTTTTGGAAATATAAAATTATATTAGTTCTTAAAAAACAAGTCAGAAAGCTTTAATAGTTATTTCACACAATTCGTGCAGCTTGATTAACTTTTAAATCGGAACAAGAGGAAAAAAATTAAGGGATGTGAGTGACATTTTTCTGGTCTGGATAAAGCTAAACTGTTTCAGATATGGCAATCATGATTTGTTTGTATCAGTTATTTTACTAACACATGCTATGCCAAGTTGTCTATTTCACAGCATGTGTTAGTAAAATAACTGATAGAAACAAATCATGATTGCCGTATCTGAAACTGTTTAACTTTATCCAAAATTTTGTTGAATACAGATATTTATTAAATGTTACAGTGCAATTACACAGTATTTTGATGTTACTTTCTTTGTAAATTTCTTTCCGTTCCGTATTTGGCTGTCCCAATAATCAACGGAAAAATTATAAATTTACAACTGCAGAGCATAATCGCTCAAACTAGCAGTTGTAATAATAATTTAAATCAGAGAAAAAGACATCATGTTAAGCTCTTCTCACTCAAGTTATAAAGCTGTTACCAGCTCTGTATCTTTTACTGTTAGAAAAAACAAAAATATATTGGATTTCCAGTTATCGTTTTGTTGGTTTTAAGGGTTAGAGGGCTGAAATATAGATTCTTTTGGAGATCGCATAGCTGGACAGAATTCAAGATAAATGTGAATGTGCTTACAAACTACGTTTGTTTTGATAGGTATAACACTCCTTTACTTTGGATTTCTTCGTGAAGAGACGTTGTACATCTCGAAACGTGACGAGCAGACATTCTTTATTAGGTTTCGGTATAAACATGTTTTAATTGTTTTTTTCTATCTTTATTTGGTTTGTTAAACATGGCTGTGTATTATTCATGCAACAATAGTGTTGAACATAACGAGTTGTTATGTATTAGAGCTTGAAGAGTCTTTACTCGGTGAGGTATCAATACTTCTCCAATAACTGTAACAAATATTACCTTGTGTCACTAATGAAGTAGAGATACTCGATACACGTTGTTTTAAAGAGATATCACTTATGAATTATACTGCACATCAAAGGTTTTGCTTCTTAAAAATTGTTGGGTGTTTCTTATAGATTTTTAACTGCTCATCACGAAGATCACATCCCAATGTGCTCATCACGTACCGTTTCATCGATGTTGCTGCAATGGATACATGATATCAGGGCAACTGGAATCCGTCAATGCTTGCTGACTACTGTTGGACACTGCAACGTGATGCACCGGACATTGAATACAAACGAAACTCAGGAGCAAAACACTTTTCATTATTTTGAACTTAACAGCGTATTAGAAACATAAACCCAATTAAGTATGTTATTGCCGGTAAACAGTTAATTGTTTATTTCTACATGATGAGGCAAAATCAAAACTATATTTGTGCATATACTCACCAGGTACCTGTCACAATCAACAAAAACTTTTCAAAAGTGTTATCGACATTCTATACGTTATTTGGTTGTGTTTAAAGAGGTATTGCTAATGAATTATAAACACTCAATACATGATTTAGTTGCGTATCAAGATGTGTCGCTAATGTATTATAAACTTTGAGCTCAAACAAAATTTGAGCCCTTTGATATATGTGTTACTATATACTTATATTTAATTATATATTTGTCCCCCACTAGTCCAGCGGTGTGTCTCCGGATTTACAACGCTAAAATCAGAGGTTAGATTCCCCTCGGTGGACTGAGAATTTGTCCTCCAAGTTCGGGGTTGTGCGGCAGGCGAACAACCTACTCACTTAAAAACCAGCCTATTCATGAAACCGCAGTGTATGTGACCCTATGTTCCTTACGGAATTGAGTGATATTTGATTGATTTTTTGAATTATATATTTCTTAAAATTAAAACGAAATAGGTTATGGAGTGTTAATAATTCTTTCAACCTTGGTTTCTGATCACTCACACAAGCTTTATTTGCAAAATGTTTATTTTAATACGTTGGTTCCACTATGTCTGTTATGGTAGTGTTACTTTGTAGTTTTATAAAGTTATATTTAAGTTTTTCTGTGGATTAAAAGTGATTGAATCAATAACATCTACTAAACATTATTTTACTATTAACATAACATAACTACATTCCATAAGCAGACGCCCGAGTTGTGTAGGACACGTATAGAATACACGACTTGTCAAACAACTTTTGAAAAGCATAACTTTAATACTGATTTATCAACGTTCCTGGATTATATTATTAATAATACTTCTTGAGCTAAATAAAAGCATATAGGAATGAGCAAAGCCTAATGGTTAATGCCAAGCTACAGATAAATTAGTCTTGTTGGCTAGCTGTCTTATATCTGGTCAGCAGCTAATTCAAGGAACGGTGTATTCTATTTGGGTGGAAAGCTCCAGTTATAAAAGAGTGAAAGGCCTCGTTGGCACTGGTTGTAGTAGATATATTATTATTGATATATTATTGAATACTCTATTTACTTCTTAAAATCTCTTATCAATAGTAATTAAAGTAGTTTTAACCCCTTAACACTAGACAGCTAGTTCGTTAATTGAAGAAAATAATAATTAATAACATATGATTTTAAAATAAAAACAATATACTTTTGAAGTCACTATTTTAAATCTGAGTTATGATGAGTTAAATTAAATTACTACAAATTATAATTCGCTAATTTATTCCAGTTTACTTGGAAATATTTGTTATTGAACAAATTTGACAATACAAATAGCGTCTCAATCACAAATGTTTGTTGTATCCCACTGGGCCACAAGAGTTCTAGTAAAGCATGAATAGTCTCTTCGGCATTAGACATTGTATGACCAAAACGTCTTTACGTTTACTTGTAAGCCCCCCAGAAGGACAGCAGTTAGTCTTCCTTTGATTAATGCTTTATAAAAATAACAGTTAAAATGAATGTATTTTTTTCTTTGTTTTTGGATATTTATGCTACTTTAAACCGATAGATTACAGTGGAGACAACAAATAAACAGCATCCGCAACTCTTAGGCTACTTTTGTCATAAATGTAGTTTGTTTTTCATCCCTATGACGCAGTCACAGCGTCAAAATACAGAACGTGATTATTTTGTTGTAGTAATAGAACTCGAACATAGGACAAGTAAATCCATAGTCTGACATTTGACAGCCCGGCCCATAGCAACTGGTAAAGAATAACCTAAGTACATGAATCAGAGTTTTCGTAACCTTATAAAGAAAATATTTGTGTTATATTAAAGAAAATAAAATAAGGTATTACAGGCAGTTCACGTTATGAAATAATTTCGTGAAGTTTTAAAGGTAAACATGAGAATACTTCCAAGTACAACAGGATACGCGGAAAAAAATATCATTATGCAATTTTAACATAACAAGTTTCAATAATAGCTTTAAATTAAGAGACATGATTATCTCTATTGCTAGAAACATTCAAGCCATAAACCAATTAATACTTTCTTTTTCAGCTTTGTTACGGTCGCGGGATCGAATCCCCGTCACACCAAACATACTCGTCCTTTCAACCGTGGGGGCGTTAGTTTCAGACTTTAATATAAAATGAAAAACAGGTTCCTTTAATACAGTTAACTAACACCTGGAAAGTATTGAACAAAATATGAATACACTGGACACAGGTTTACTCTTTATGATCCTTAAGGTAAATACTTTTTTTTAGAGCGATATGCCCCAGCTTTGCCTTTTAAAGTTGTACATGTAACCGTACATACGTGTATATTTAGCTTCCTATTGGCCCGACATGGCCAGGTGGGTTAAGACGTTCGACTCGTAATCTGAAAGTCGCGACTTCGAATCCCGGTCGCACTAAACATGCTCATCCTTTCAGCCGTTGAGGCATTTTAACGTGACGGCCAATCCCACTATTCGTTGGTAAAAAATTACCCCAAAAGTTGGCGGTGGGTGGTGATGACTCGCTGCCTTCCCTCTAGTCTTACTGCTAAATTAAGGACGGCTAGAGCAAATAGCCCTCGTGTAGATTTGTGCGAAATTCAAAAAGCAAACAAACGAATAGTGATTACACAGACTAAATACTCTCTACGTGAATCTTAAAGATTTTGGGCGGTACATTGCAGCTGTTCCTAAATCTTCGACGGAAACATGGATTTCCGCGAGGTAGAGTGAAACGTGTTCGTTTTTGTAAGATCACCAAAATCAGGGTGTAATAATAGACCATATGTAGCATTTGTAGTCATAGCTTGATAGCAAAGTCTCCAAATCTCATTTAGATGGTAATTAGGAAGAATGATAAATCGCAGAGACAGAATGAGGACGAGGACTAATAATTGTTAGGTGATTATGTCGATTGCTTACCGTACGATGAGGACCTGCGGTAAACGTACCCTCTTATTTTAAAGCATTTGTTTTTCTCTTTTCACGTATTTCAAAAGTTATATCAGTTCAAGAGATTTATTTCTAAGTCAGTCGTGAATTAGTGAACATATACTTTGTTTTAATCCTACCAACAATGGCTAATAATTTCTTATTTGTTTGCCACATTTTCCTTATCCTGTACGATGTTAATTGTAATGTAAAAACAAGATATGTAATAAAATTATTACATAATCACAAGTAACGTACTAAAGGACTTGAATTTTTAGATACTCAATGCTGTAATATGTTAATTATCATCCCATGACCAGCGAATAATATGTCGTTATTCATGTGTATTCAGGTCTCTTTTTTTAAGTGATGGTGCAAGTCTTCTGCATGTAATTAGTGACATGTTTGTACAAGTCGAATGTACGAAAATCATTTTTTTTATTTTTTGGCGCTGATTCTCTATCTTGTATTATATATTAAAGCGCCTTCTTTATAAACAACTTTATCTTGTAGGACCTTATTTAGCCAGGCATGGCCAGGTGGTGATTAAGGCATTCGACCCCTAATCTGCGGATCGCGGGTTCGAATCCTCGTCGCACCAAACATGCTCACCCTTTTCAGACGTGAGAAGCGTTATAATGTGATGGTCAATTAATGGTCAACAGAAATGTGTCGCATCGTAAATATAGGATTCTTTCAGCCTTTTCTTCATACTTAATATTACAGAAGAGCGTGTCTTACTCATATAATATTGGACAAAAACAATACCAGTTATATCAGGAACTTGTTTGTTTGTTTTGGAAATTCGCACAGAGCTACTCGAGGGCTATCTGTGCTAGCCGTCCCTAATTTAGCAGTGTAAGACTAGAGGGAAGGCAGCTAGTCATCACCACCCACCGCCAACTCTTGGGCTACATTATAACGCCCCCACGGCTGAAAAGGCGAGCATGTTTGGCGCGACCAGGATGCAAACCCGCGACCCTCAGATTACGAGTCGCACGCCTTAACACGCTTGGCCATGCTGGGCCCATATCAGGAACCGATAAATAAAACAAAATAAACATATACATGAATTGACTGAAAACTAGTTTTACTCCATATGACGTCTTGAAAATTTTATATTTCACATCATATTTATCACTGGATAATATGAGACGAAGTTATTTTAACACTAAGACATGATTGGCTTTTGAATAGCTGAATATAACATTGTCTTGCAACCGTAAAGTTAATGTGAGATAAAAACAAACAAATAAAGCTCATTTATTAAAGCTTAACTCGGAAAAGAACAATATGTAATGGGAACAATACAATATATTTGCATTCTTTATTTTTCACATAATTCCAAAGTTAAATACATAGTGCCCTCCAGTGCCCATTTGTTGTCCTACATGAAAGGCTACTGAAAGAATTGCTAATTAGCTGAAGTACTTACTGTCAAATTAATGTATTTCAGAGCGTTTTTTTACAAATTTAGGTTACTGACAGAAATAGCACGTAAATCGATGTTTATATATTCTTCAGGCAGAAACCGAATGTGGTAATTTCATAGAGTATGACAATTACTAAGCTGTATGTATGACTTACATGAACTTATAACATTTCCAAAATTTTTATTCCCCACTGCAAGGAAATTATGAATTATTAGTTTGTTTGCTTGCTTATTTATAATGTTCCCACAACGCTGTACAAGGGTCATCTGCGCATGCCTTTTCTATTTTATTCTAGTAAACTGAAGTGAAAGTAGCTAATTAACGTCGTCAACTACCAATTTTTCGGCAACAGTAATCTAATAGCGGGATTTGACCGTTACTCTTAAAACACATCTACAGACCAAACGTGGAGAGAGAGATGTTGCAGATACGAGACACGAACCATAGACAGTTGGATTAACATTTAAAAGCTAACATTTGTGTTATGCGCACACATCTACAGACCAAACGTGGAGAGAGAGATGTTGCAGATACGAAACACGAACCATAGACAGTTGGATTAACATTTAAAAGCTAAGATTTGTGTTATGCGCAGCCAAATAACTTCCGAAACTTCTAATCAAATATTGATAACCTATAGCGTCATGAGTCATATTGTCTTCCAAGGTTTTCCATCTATAAGAAACATTAGTGGAACCATGAATAATAAAACATTTGATCAAACAGGTATCTTTCTTTATAAACATAAGTGTAAATGTAAACTTTATGGTCACACGGTACCGTTGGAACTAATCTGATTAGCTCGTGTTGATAAAAACAGAAAATAATGTAATTTCGCCATGCCTGTTATGTAAATGTCGTGTAAATATTTTGTAAACGACAACATGTCGTGTTGTGTTTAAATTTTCATTTCTATTATTCATATTTCCATATTTATATTATTGTTTCGAAGTTTAAACTAATAAAATATGTTGTTATTCATTTAGGGTAACATTTAGAATTTTCTTGAATTAGGTAGACCAATCATATGTTTGTAAATGAAATGCTGGAGACTTCGTGTCTAGACGTTTAGTCTCGTGCAAGAACGGACATGCGCGGATTGCTCTGGAGATCTGTAGAAATTTCGCGGTGTTTCGAGGAGTCTAGGCATACAATATATAAACAGACGAAGATGCGAGAGAGAAAAAAGAGAGTCAGACATTAGTTTTATTTCAAAAGAAGAGAGTCAGTTATTTGAGAAAGATTAAGTGTTTGCTGTGATTATTCAACTTGGATTTGTGACTGAAGTTAGATCTACGGAAGCTGTGATTTTACTTCGTCAATCTCTACGATTCATCCGAATTAGTGGTTATACTGAAAGTCAAAACGTGTGGAACAATTTACGGGAAATCAAAAAAATTAAAGGTGACAATTTTGTGACGTTCATCGGAGGCATCGTGATAAGAACTTCGTCGAATTTATTAAACTGTGAACTGTTTCTGAACTTCTTCATTTAAACTTCGGAATTTCGTCGTGGGACCAAATTCACACCCTAAACTGGAATTTGAGACTTTCATTTTAGATCATTATATTAGATACAGGCCAGTACCATTTTGTATTGTGTTTAATTTTGAAGGTTGAAACTAGTACAATTTTGTGTTGTAATTAATTTTGAATGTTTAAACTGAATATCTGTCATTGTTATTATATAATTTATGTTATATCTGTTATATCTGTTAATAGTTTAGTGTAATAAATTATACAAGCTGTTATCTGTGTTTTTCTGCTACGTTTAGTCTACGAAAAACATAAAACATAAAAAATACAATGCCCTTGGGAACAAGACAATTGTTGCATTTTTAGGGTTAACTTCTGACAAGATAGGCCATGGACACAAACCTTATTCTGATCAAAAAATAAAAGACAATATAAATGAGTTTTAAAATTTAGGTATATCTTATACAATATTGGCTATTACCAGTTTAGTTACTTTATAGTTATTAAATGAGAATAAGAATTGCAAACAATCTTTTGGTTCAAAATATAAATAAAAATCTTCTTTACATTACATGTATTAATTTTTCCGGGGAATTTAGTTTGTTTTTTGAATTTCGCACAAAGCTACACGAGGATTATCTGCGCTAGCCGTCCTTCATTTCGCAATGTAAGACTAGAGGGAAGGCAGCTAGTCATCATTACCTACCGCCAACTCTTGTGCTACTCTTTTACGAACGAAAAGTGGGATTGATCGTGGATTTATAACGCCATCACGGCTGAAAGGGCGAGCATGTTTGATGTGACGGTAATTTGAACCTGCAACGCTTGGATTACGAGTCGAGAGCCTTAACCACCTGGCCATGCCGGGTTCCGAATTTTAATTACTTTTTTGTGATTGGTAGTTATTCTTGTGTATTTGGCCGGCATGCCAGGTGGGTTACGGCTTTCGACTCGTAATCTGAGGGACGCGGGTTCGAATCCTCGTCGCACCTAACATGTTCGCCCTCTTAAGCGTGGGGGCGTTTTAATGTGGTGGTCAAACCCACTATTCATTGGTAAAAGAGTAACCCACTAATTGGCGGTGGGTGGTGAAGAATATCTACCTTCCCTCTAGTCTCACACTGCTAAATTAGGGACGGCTAGCACAGAGATCCCTCGTTTAGCTTTGCGCGAAATTTAAAGCAAAACAAAATACTTGTATTTTTCTGTTGGTAATAGTAAAAAGAATATCTAAAATTTAACAACAATAAAAACATGTTAAAACTTTTGAAACTGAGGGTTAATGCTTTTTCATGTTAGCAT
Source organism: Carcinoscorpius rotundicauda (assembly GCA_011833715.1). NCBI lineage: Eukaryota > Metazoa > Arthropoda > Merostomata > Xiphosura > Limulidae > Carcinoscorpius > Carcinoscorpius rotundicauda. The sequence continues at coordinate 89,831,027 of CM022397.1, forward strand.
ATCATGAAAGGAAGCTCATGTTTCGTCTTTAAATATTTAATCGTAGTAATTAAAATTACAATATTCTTCTCTCTCTTTGTATCATCGAAAACACTATTTTTTATATTCACTGTAAATGTATTTATAGGTGCAAAACTACTCTATTATTGTTATTTCAATTTATTACTATCTTGCCTCTTATTACTAGTAATGTTAGGCCCAGCATGGCTAGGTGGTTAAGGTGTTCGACTCGAAATCTGAGGGTCGTGGGTTCAAATCTCCATCACACCAAGTATGCTCGCTCTTTCAGCCGGGGGGGGCGTTAAACATGTGACAGTGAATTTAGCTATTCGTTAATAAAAGAGTAGCCCAAGAGATGGCGATTACTAGCTGCCTTCCCTCTAGTCTTACACTGCTAAATTAGGGACGGCTAGCGCAGATAGTCCTCGTGTAGCTTTGCCCGAATTTCAAAAAACAAACAAACTATTAACATTTTCAGTACCTGAAATGCGTATAAGTTTAGTTCAATGTGAATAACAAAGAACTAAATTTAATTCTAAAATAATTCAATGAGGGTTTCATTTTTCCAACCAAGATCTTTTCATAATATCACTAGTTAACTTCAGATTTGGTTCATTAAGAAAATATTTGTAAATAACAACTTAGCAATAAAAGTCGACGGTGCTGGTCTTCGTCTTCTATAAGAAACTGTAAATAATAAAGGAGGAATTTTAAGAAAGTTTAAATGTGTTACTCTCAGTAACTTGAGGATAAACTATACATACATATATATATATATATATCCAGCTTCATGTGATTGAATTCTCTTTGTAGTTGAATACAATGAAAGTTTTTAAAGAAAACGCCTAAAGTTTTAAATAAAGTTTTCTCTATATGTCCAATAGAATGGAAAATTATGTCCTTTTATATACCATCTCTTTCTATACAGTTTTCTAAAAAGGCATTTATCGTGGTGCGAAAGAAGATAGAACTACGTTGTTGAATAGAGACAAAGATATCGCATATTGCTTGGTGTATGACAGGTGCAGACTATTATATGTCTATAACTAAGATATACATGTGTGTTTATCGCTTACACTTACTTATACGTTCATGGGCCTTCATGTTTTACAATGTACGGACAAACTCAGATCCTGGATTTTGTCTTTTGTATGAAATGGCCATTTAAAAGTTTCAAATAGTAGAGGACTTGAAATCTAGAGCTGTATAAACAAAAGTATAAATCCAATAAAATATCTGTTTGCACTTGAACAGTTTTAAAGATTAAATGACCGAAACGTTATTGAGTTTAATATGTCGAATGAGAACTGGTAGCATTATGGTATTTACCATTACTATTGTTACGAAAACCAGCAGAATACAGGGTTCAAATCGATTTCACAAAAGGCACCTTTGTAGCATCAGATATTCAATCTCATCTTTCCAATAATTCCAAAGGCCTGTCTTGATTTACTGGTGATACAATGTCAATATTTTTATCGCCACATTTTTCTTTCTTACGAGACTACATATGTTGGTTAACACGGAAACAAAAATTGATTAGCAGATAAGTATCAATGATCGAAAATACGCTTAAACACTGTTTACAAATGCGTACCACACACGCCATCATTACAGAGATTATCTGATACAGTGTTATTATAGTTCTGACCACTAGCCATGGCGCAGTAATGCTGGTCATCACCTATAATCAGTCTTTCTTGTTGTTGTTTTTTGTCGCAAAGCTACAGTGTATCAACCATGAAGAACTACCCACAAACCTTTAACTATATAATTCTAAACTTTATTGCTGAGACACCGCTTGGGGGCTTTTTATCTTTTATTTGTCTCTGTATTTGTGATAATAAGATTTGTTGTATTTTTCAACAACAGCTCTGTTCGTAAAGCACACAAAACAATACACTGTTTTACTTTAAACTTACGTTTTGAATGTTAGACTTAAATTTTATAAATGCTACTCATTGTACAGCACACATAATTATATATTTGTATTCTTACACACTCAGAACATTAGTATACCAACATCTATGGGTTTTTGAATTGTTTATACTGTACCATCAGTAACCTAAATTAATTAAAGTACGTGCTATAAACTTTCGCTTAATTCATTATTCGAAATTATACAACGACCAAGTGTTTAATGTTCAGACCTCCGCTAGAACAGCGGTAAATCTAGGGATTTCCTGCAATAAAATCAGAAGGTTCGATTCACCTCGGTGGACTCAGCAGATGGTACTATGTGGCTTTGCTACAAGAAAAACACACACACGCAGTTTAATGTTTATATATATGTGTGTTTGTGTGTGTTAAATACTCCTTTTCTTTTTCACCAAAAATGAAAATAAAAAAAAATATATTTGCGACTTAATATATTCTTTAAATACCACAGTGTGTAGTTTCTCATTTTTAAAGCTCTTCAGTACAGTTTGGGTCAGCAAACTAAAGAGATACAATCAGGACCTTTACAGTGGTAAATTATATATAATATCTATGTGACTTGAGTCATTTTTAAATCACAATACAGCTACTTAAGTTAATATAGGTATTTAAATAATGTTATAACATTTCCCTAATTCATTATTTGATATTTTACAGCGGTCCAAGTGTTCAAAAATTATATATATGTGCGTCTGTGTTAAAGATGGTCATTCTTCTCTTTTTACCATGTACGAAGTGAGACAGGAATTATCAACCACTTATAAATTAACACTTAATGACTAGCATGAAAATATTCAATGATATGTATGCTGTACAATTTTTGTGTTTAGGAGGGCAAACCTTACGTTAAGTAAGAAGCGAAGGTGTAAAAGAAAATACACATCATAGTAAATTTTATTACATACATAAAATATACTAGCTTTCAGTGAGGGGAGGAAGAAGGTGACAAAACAAACAATAGAAAAAACATTTTGAATGTAAAATGATGTAGAGAGAGCAGTGCATAAAACAATGGGAACAAGGACGTAGAGATGATTCAACTATATCATAGATCATCTCTACACAATATTAAAATTTAATCTTACACTGTAAAAAAGCATACTTGACTTTAATAGTACTGTAGTTGGAAGTTATATATTCCTGACTGTTAGTTTATCGTAATGATATGTCTATAGGCATCAATCAACTGTAACCAAGAACCTAGAACTAGAACCAAGTTGAGCTAAAGTATGTATTGATTATTACAAACTACTAAAGACTTACCGACCTAATGATCATTTTGTACTCGTAAATTTATCTTTACGTATCGTTATGTAAAATGTGATATAAATCTAATCGTGTTGATTAGCGCCTGGCATGGTTTTTATGTGAATTTATTGGAACATTCTTTTCATCTGATTTAATATAAGGGATACACATGTCCTTTTGAAAGTCATACCTTTTGTTGTGAGATCACGAAATTTAGAAACATATTACAATATTAGGAAACGTTCACTTTAATATTCATGGTATTTATGTTTCTCAAAATAGATTGATTTAATAAAGTATTTAACACATTTTCTGTCTTTTATATGGGACTAGAACCACAATCAGTGTTCTATGTTGTATATCTAATGATAGATGCTTGTTTTTTGTTTTAATTTCATACTCAAGTAGCTGTTATATGACTAATGAAGAAAGATTAGTAACGGTGTCTAGCTGAGTAGAAAGTCTTAAAATAATTGTAGACTAAATGTAATGTATCAGACTTATTTAAAAAGCTATTTTAATCGTAACCAGCAGTTATTTATAATTCTTGCATATTTTAGTTAGCGTTATTTGCAAAATGGTTTGAAAGTTTTAAATTAATGTTGCTCTGAGTAGAGATGTTTTAATACTGTCTTTGTGAACATATTAATTTGTTATTGTGAATGGATTAATATTGTCTGCATGGAAATTAAATAATTACAAATGTTATTGAGCAATCAAATTCTCAGATGAATTCACCCCCTGAATAAACTTACTTAGGTATACTAAAGTAATAACTATATTAAACTATGCCTAAAAGTAATTTTTATATAAGAAAATCAACACTGATTTGTATCATTTTTAAGTAAAAAGAAAATCAGTTAATGTAAGTTTCAAATACCGCAATAAAATAGTTTTACTGAGCCTACTAACATTAATATTACATCATGAGTTTGCTTTAAAACACTTATTCATTTATCCAGTGACATGTCTTTATTGTTATGTCAATGTTATTTGAGCTTGTTTTCATATATTTCTAATCTACTCAAAAATATAAAATGTAAAAGAAAAAGTAAAATGAAGATAATAACCATAAAACTGAATAAAAGTTTATGATGTATTCTATAAGATATTTTAGTACGAATGATGACATTTTATTTAAAAACGTGATTAATCAGTTTATGGAATCTAATTAAATGAAAAGTACACAAGAGTCGTTTGATAGCTGAAATGTTCTATTCAATATTGTGAATATAATATTATTATTTCGTATTACTATGGAAACTGAAAAAACTATATTTAGTAACGTTTAAATTCCATGGCTAATAAAAGTTCTAGTCAAAATACTGTGAACATTCAATTCATGTAGGAAATATATTAATAGGTAGACTTTGAACCGTTTATTTTCAACATTAAGTATAATATAAATAGTAAAATGTATTATAATCTTCTTGCTTAAAATTTCCTTTCACTAAATTTTCTGCGATATTGACCAACTTCTTCTTCTAGTAAAACCTAAAATCATGTGCAGGTAATGTTACTAATGTTTTAGTAAGTGTGCAGGTAGTGTAAATATGTTTTAGTAAATACAAAAAGTCAAAGGCTTTTCAAAAAACAAAACGTTTCCCTTATGTTTGTAATTTTCTGTTCGTAAAAGTGTCTTACAAGTAACATAAGTAAATATAGTAAATCACTGATAACTACAACAGTAAATATATTAAATCACTGATAACTACAACAGTAAATATATTAAATCACTGATAACTACAACAGTAAATATATTAAATCACTGATAACAACAGAGGTAATTGACTCCGCTATGTACCCATATTAATTTCTAAACCTAAAATGTTATTAATATAAATTTTACAGTTTTGATAAATTACAGCTTTCACCTTAGGGTGCACAGATTTAATCACAACATGAGATTTTTCAATTCAATTTTTTTTTTCAATATCCACGAGAGAGTTTTTTTTTATCTATATACGGATTCATTTATATATATATATATATGTGTACCTACATTTGTAAATAAAAACATTAAAACAAAAAGCCCATGAGTAAACGATTTGGTTAAATACCAGCCACTACTGATAGTTTTAATACTGAAAATCGTTTGACGGTAATCTGTCAACATTTTGCGCGTTATAAAATTTTAAACTATCAGGGTCCAATTAGTACGTTCCTCATTCATCTGTTTTTACTACGTGTTATTACTTATTTTTCTTTAAATTAACTCCTCTGCTTCTCAGGATGTACTTATGTTTTGTTTTTATGTCCTTAAATTATATTTGATGATAACAAGTAAGACTGTGTAGCAAAGGTTTCTATGTTTCCATGTTCGATCATTAATAATGCTTTAATAGTTTTGAAACTGTTTTCATTTAACCCATTTGAACTTTTATCTACTTAAAGATCTTCAATTTAAATTATAAAACATAAAAATAGTGTCGTACATATTATTTGTTTAATCCCGGTCGCACCAAACATGCTCGTCCTTTCAGCCGTGGGGGCATTATAACGTACAGTCAATCCTACTATTAGCTGGTAAAAGTGTAGCCCAAGAGTTGTTTGTGGCTAGTGATGCCTAACTGCCTTCTCTCTAGTCTTACACTGCTAAATTAGAGATGGCTAGTGCAGATAGCCCTCGTGTAGCTTTGCGCAAAATTGAAAAACAAATGAACAATACGTTCACTTTTACATGTATTCTAACATTATAATTTTCATTAAATGTACGCCAACTCATACTTTTAACACTAAACTCTTTTGATCGATGTTTTTACCGAAGAAATATGTAAATAAATACGTTAGCTGAGTTGTTTTAAGGGTTTCTTCACAAGGATAAATCTTAAAGGAAAGGAGTGACCACCCACATTCTCTGTGTACATGAAACAGGTTGTATCAAGATAAGAATATTTATAACTAAACAATACTGTGTTCTACAAATCTTTATTCAATTTCACTACACTCCCCCCGCTGGTACAACTGTAAGTCTAGGGATTTACAACGCCAAAACCAGGGACTCGATTCATCTTGGAGGGCTCAACAAATAGCCCGATGTGGCTTTTCTATTGGAAAAAAAATAGCTACACACAATTTCATCACTATATGTACTGTTACTTAATATTACAGTTTATATTAAATAATATGTTCATTGAGGAAATAGTTACGGTTTTTATTATTTATTTTAGCACTGAATCGATGAACGATCAGTGTTGTTTTCGATCTAGTGTCTTCAATGTTTTCACCTACTTCTATCTAATGTTCTAATGTATTTTTTCACGTTTGTAAAGCTAAGACACTCGATATATCAAAAATGCCAATACACTCGCCCACTAGAAAGTTAAATACGTGCTAAACTTTTCAAATATCCGATACGCCTAATAAAGTGATGCATCAAATTACCTACTAGTCTAAAACGTTACTGTAAGTGGTGCACCTGACACTGCTTAGAAACTTGAGAAAAGGAAACCGTGATCAGATGAATTTTGCTAACAATACCACGAATTTTCTGCAGAGAAACGATTAAATAAATAACCTTATTATGGCAATAAAATTATTTAAAATGGTAAAAACTGTTGTTTATGCAATAATTACGCATAAAGAAGTACAAATTATGCAGTTATCATGGGAACAACTACTGCTCATAGATTGGTGTGATTATATAGGTTCGCGTTCATGTCCTGTTACATTCAGACGAATTGTTTGTTCTGCATGTTTTTTTTGTTTTAATTTCGCGAAAAGATATACGAGGGCTATCTACTCCAGCCGTCCCTAATTTTGCAGTGTAAGACTTGAGGGAAGGCAGCTAGTTAGTACCACTCACCGCTAACTTTTGAGCTACTCTTTTATCAACGAATAGTGGGATTGTCCATTACATTGTAACGCCCGCACGAGAGAAAGGGCGAGCATGTTTGGTGCGATGGGGATTCGAACCCGCGACCCTCGGATTAGGAGTTGTACGCCTTAACCCACCTGGCCTCAGACGAAGAAAGTCACACTCTAACGGCGTTGGTGCGTTATAAGTGTGACGGTTAAATTCCATCAGACAAGATTAGACTAACAGTTAGCGGCTAATGCCGTTGACTGGCTGGCTGTCTTCACTCTAATCTATCTATGCAAAATTAGGGACGGCTAGTGCAGATAGACTAACCAAATGAAGTACTGGTTATAGGACAAAATGATGCAACCCTGATATCGAGCAAAAACTTTTGAACAGTAACATTTTATATAACATCAGACATAAATATGCTACATTACCATAAACAGTGTTTTCAATAACAAACAACTTTCAGACTTTCAAAATTCTTCTAGTTTCCAGTTATTGTAAATTGCTCAGTCATGTATGAAGTTAAAAGAAGAAGAAAAATATGTTGTGAATCATAACCTTACCTCGTCCAGCTTGGTAAAAATAATGTGTGAGATAAAAAACATGGATTTTATAAGGTAGATTACCTTAGTTATGTATATGGAGTGTGGAAAAAAGATTGAAATTACACCTGCTTAAATATATTTGTTTTATATATTTCTTTTTCCATTAATCATACTATCTGATAGCAGGTACCACTTACTAAGTTAACAAAAACTCAACAACAAAGTATGCCGTAAATAAAACAATCACCATAAATCAGGTATCACTGACCTACTTCAGTTTAGTATCCCTAAAAATCCAAACGTTTATTATACATAGATTATACAGTTAGCCGCTGAATATGCTGTCGTAGGTATGTTATTCTAAAATATCGCGGCTGCTTCACCACTTTAACAGAGACACAATTCTTTAGTGTTCATTGATTACTTGTGACAAACATCACATGGCTGAAAAAATTCATGCTTATCATAAAACCCTAAAGTTTGGTTAATCTAGATTTAATAATAATTAATTGATAGATTCATTTACTACGTTATACCAAAACAATTTTGAAACTCACTAGTATCGTCACGTTAATTCCATCAACCCCACTTATGCTCTGTCGACGGCTGCGCGTCTCAGCCATAGATCTGTAGCGTGGTTTCGTTGTAAGACTGTCACGTCCATAGCATACCACTCGTCCTCGTATGCTTTATTAAGATCTGGCTTTAAAAGATGGTAGCTTCATAGCATTTGTGTCAACAGTCGAATCCAGAGATCTGCAAGCTTTGAGCTCTTTAAGGAGATTTGTGTGGCTCTAGGGTTATCTGCTGTGTCCACCGAGGGAAATTTATCCCCTGATTTTAGCGTTATTTTTCCGCTGTGGCATATATCGGCTCTCGAAATGTTTTGTTCTTAGACAAAAGGAAAAATCGCTTTTTGTCCTTAAAGGGTTACCGACCCCTGGTCTAGTCATACAGAAATTAATAGACATTGCATCTTATGACTTGATTAATATGTCATTGTATAAAGAAGCACGAATAGCTGTTTCATCCTCGAGTTATTTGAGGTATGCGCCAGTTGAACGGATGTGTTACACAAGCAAGATGTGCACATGTGATGTACATCACTCTTCCTAATGAAGCTTATGATTCATTATATTACACACTGTGGCCTGGAATACGTGAATACTTTGTGTCATTAACCAGTACGTTCACAGCTATGACTAAAGCTGTTATATACCTTTCTAAAAATGGCCAATTTGTGATATCAAAACGTGGTTATGGTACGTACTATTCCACTACCACTTTATATCAGCTGCAGTTGTTGTTCATTCATAGTGTAGGTGAATTGCTATGTAGAATTATAAACGGCCTTTTATCTAAGTTTATATATAATTCTACACCTGTGGTTTTTACGTGCCTTGTTAATTTTCTTGTCGAAAAGTACACAAAAACATCATCCCGTTTTTAAATATATTTTGTTTCATAGTAAATTATGACACTGTATAGATGAATCCAGACAAACAGCTGTGCCATATCTTTGAAAAAGTAATTTTCACCAACAGTGTGTGGCCAAACTCATTGCATATTTCTTCTCAGTAATAATGATGATAGAATCGTGTATAATCTTCTACACACAAAAAAACATTGATTATTGGCATAAAGTGATATCTCTGACTGTGAAACAGAGAACTGTTACAAACAGGCTCCAGAAATAAGAGGAAAGTTTAGAATTTCGCAGATAAGAATGGATTTCTAATGTTGAGAGAACAAACAAGGCATGTGGGACTTTGGGGGCAGGTAAACAAAATTAACAGTGACTGTGATAGTGTCATTCTTGATAGGAATCACTAATAGACTTTAAATATCTTTAAAATGACGTATTTGTTTTAAATGTTTCTTTGTTTATTTTGAATTTCGTGCAAAAATACACGAGGGCTATTTGCGCTAGTGGTGTAAGACTAGAAGGGAAGGCAGCTACTTATCACCATCCACCGCCAACTCTTGGGCTACTCTTTTACCAACAAATTGTGGGATTGTTCGATACATTATAACGACCCCACGACTTAAAGGGCGAACATATTTGATGGGTTGGAGATTTGAATCCACGACCTTCAGTTTACGATTCAAACCCCTTAACCCACCTGGCCAAGCCGGGCTGTATTTTGTAATTATTATGTTATATAAAGTTTCCGTATCTTAAATCCTTACTTTCAAAAACAAGAAACACAATAAATAATAAAGACAACATAGCTTTCCTTTTCTTTCTTTATTTGCTTAACCTCAACATGGAACAATATTATATATTTCAGACGATTAGTGACAATTCAACACTCTTATAGTGCAAAAAATCAAATTTCGATACCCATGGTTTGTGAGGCACAGGTATCTCACTGTATAGCTTTTTGCTCAACAGTAAGAAATCGAAATAACTAACCAAGTTATAAGTCCTAGTTTGTGTCTGGTATGGCCTGATGGTAAAAACCTTGACTCAGAAACTAAAGATAAAATATCATCATCGAACATGCTTGCACGGTCACCCATGGTGACTTGACATGTTATAATGTTATGTTTAATCCCTTTGTTTCAATAGAACAGCCCAAAAGCTGATAGTGAGTAATGTCGCTTGTTTCTTTCTTTCTCGTCTATCACTTCCAAATTAGGTGCGGATAAACTTCTAGCAACTTGATGTGAAATTCAACAAAGAAACACACTTATCATCTTTATTCACAGTTATCTTTGAAGTTTAGCAAGCATTTTATTGAAGTTATATAACTCTGTTCCTAAACATCTAATTAATATCATCGTGGTGACTCAAGGAAGTTGTTTCAATATGTCGTTGATTGTTAGCATCTTTATAGCGTAGGGTCAGTGTGTTCTGTCCAGGTAACAATATGAACTGACAAACATTTTTATACAATCTTCCTAAAGTATATCTTATATTTTCCAAGTTTTATGTTCATATGATGAAATCTACGACGTACGTTAATCACCTTTCCCTTATGTGTTATGTCAATAAACATTCCAATAACTATATTCACAGTAATTTCTGCCAATATTTATACAACACTGGTATATTTCTCACATTATTGCAGTGGTAATGTTAATTATACACGATACCTATACAAAGCCAAACTTATTTTCTCACTTTTTTCAATCTCAGTTGACAAAAAAAACAATGTTCCCTAGTAAAAATTGTGGTTTAACTGCAATACCTTGTAGCAAAGAATGAGCAAAATCCTAGCAGGTCTTATACCTATGAGAAATTCCACACTATTTCTCTAAGCATGCACTAAAATTAACTAAGCCGTGCGTGGCTCAGAATGTTTTTAACTGGCCACTGCACCTGGAGGTACAGGTAGGATTATTGTATATTCTTCCAGGACAAAAGCCTAATCTCATAAAGAACCTGTTTGATTAATATAATAAGCTATCGCATTATTAGCTGCTGACGTGCTTTTGACTAAAGTGATGTGTTATATATTCTATGTAGCCATAAAATCACATTTTCTTTAAATTCCTAATCAGTCCAAAGTTAATACACAGACTCCATAATACCGTTAGATTCTTGACCTGAAGTCCCCGTCACACCAAACATGCTCGCCGTTTCAGTCGTGGGGACGTTATAATAGAACGATCAATCCCATTATTCGTTAGTGAAAAGTTGCCCAAGAGTTGACGGTGGGTGGTGATTACTAGCTGCCTTCCCTCTAGTCTTACACTGCTAGATTAGGGACAGCTAACGTAAACAGCCTTTGTGTAGTTTTGCGCGAAATGCAAAACAAACGAAATCTTGCCCTGAGGTATCTTCTGTCTGTAACATTAGTTCATCAAGAACAACAATCGTGCTATTGTCTTGGATGATCTTAGATTGGCAAAATTAAAAGACACTACTTAGATGCAGTAGAGGTGTTCTTCATGACTTCAAATCCTCTAATGTGTTCCAGAAATCCATTTTTGTTAGATTTCTAGGTTTCCCTTGTCTTACAGCATTATTGATGTTATTATCCCAATCACTGTTTCTGTTATAGTTAGTATATCCCTGGCATTATGTTGTGCATCATGCACATGCTTGGGAACACCTTTACACCTTTGTCCATGAGAATGTCCCAGCAGAACCCATCCCCTCCTTTATATTAAGTCTCACCTGAAAATACCACAAATCACTACACTTTCACATACATTTGGAAAGTGTGACACGGAACTGGTCAAATACTTACGCGAGATTTTTTCTTCGACCCCTATTTAAGATAAAGAAAAATACCGGTGCTGTAATGTGATACTAAAACTTTTTAGGTAATCAGAAAATAACATTTTTTTTATTTTTTGCAATAAAATGAATTGAAATCTTTTCTAAACAAACTTTGTAATATAGATGAACTTGGACATTTGAGAATAACCTGCCATCTAGTGACACAAATGATAAGCACGTTCTCTTCAATAAATACTGAAACTAGCTTCCGTTGGTCACTTTTATTATTTCTGTCCATGTAAACTGTAAATGCATTTCAGTACTGTGCTATCCTCTTCTGTTTCTCTGATTGAATTCTAATATAATGTAGACATTTCTGTTAGTTCAAGTGTAAACATAAAGGTTGTATAATTGGTATTTTGATTTTTAAATGTTAATTTTAATTTATATTTTCATGATTGTGATGGATAGTTTCTTAATTATGATCTACATTTGCTACAAACACCAATTTCGTCTTATAAAAGTGGCTTCAAATTTCTTTCAGTTAAAACAGCTCAACCGAGTAGAGTGTAATTTACTGACGGTTAGTTTTCTTTTGATATCTGTAACACACAGCTCTTAACGTACAGAAATTGTACATGAAATAAGATACAAAGTATTAATTTCTAGTTGATAATTAATAATAATATATGAACACATATGAATGTAAAAATATCGACATTTCGATAATTATGGTAACACTTAAGTCGTGAAGTCTAAGCTACATTCACACGTCGGTCAGGTGTTATTAGTTATTACACAAAACTGTGCTGAAAGACCAAAATACAAATTAAACATGATTAGAGTTTGGATTGTTCATCCAACAAATGACCTTATTATAAACGCCTCTCATGCTAAACATGTGCTTGAATTCATCCACGGTAACATTTTTATTCGTACACACACACACACACACACACACACATATATATATATATAAAGTTTTGATTTTGTAACCTACATTTTCCAAGTATTTGTTTGTTTGTTTTGGAATTTCGCACAAAGCTACTCGAGGGCTATCTGTGCTAGCCGTCCCTAATTTAGCAGTGTAAGACTAGAGGGAAGGCAGCTAGTCATCACCACCCACCGCCAACTCTTGGGCTACTCTTTTATCAACGAATAGTGGGATTGACCGTCACATTATACACCCCCACGGCTGGGAGGGCGAGCATGTTTAGCGCGACTCGGGCGCGAACCCGCGACTCTCGGATTACGAGCGCACGCCCTAACGATTTTCCGAGTAACATTCTATGTATATTTTTATACAGAGGGCAGAAATTAGTTCGTGTTGAAAAGATTTTGATTATATAAGTGAACAAGTCGTGTAACAAACTTAGTCAATACTATCAGTTGGTACTGAATATAACAACATTTTGATTTTGTGATGTTTCCGAAATTGACCACTTTCGGAAAAGATGGATTGAAAAATCTTTTCGAGGCAAAATAAAGTAAAATATTCAGACACTCAGATTGTTAAAAAAAGGTTCATATTGGGAACCTAGATTTTCCAAGGTTTGGATATCCCTTAATGACATTGGTAATCGGTTAATATAAATCATCCTGTAGACTGCCGTCCGGAAACAAACCTGCAACAAGTGGTTCTCAAACGTTTAAGGCTCGAGTACCACTTCTCGTGTTTGTTACAAACCCAGACGTAACTTTAAGAAATAATAGCTAACAACAAAATTTCGTACTTTTAGCATGCGTAGAATGGGACTATTATTTCTGGCACGATTGAAAAATATGTGGTACCATGTTTCTCAGTTTTAAGGGAAGAAAATACTGGCGAGTCTATGTAAGTAGAGGGTTAGTCTATAAGTGAGAAAAGTAGTACGTGTAGATACATGGAAAGCACAGATAAAACTTTTTAAATTTTCATTATTTTTAATGTCAATTACGTTGTGCACCGCTGACATACCACAGTTTGAGATTCTCCGGTCTAAATCATATTTTGTAACCGCTGCAACAATTATCGGAGAAATTTATTAGTTTATTTACTACCATGTTACGTTAAATAATCGGCACATTTTCTTCCGTGAACTGTGAGAGAAGACAACTATAAATATAAGGCCTGGCATGGCCGAGCGCGTTAAGGCGTGCACTCGTAATCCGAGGGTCGCGGGTTCGCGCCCGCATCGCGCTAAACATGCTCGCCCTCCCAGCCGTGGGGGTGTATAATGTGACGGTCAATCCCACTATTCGTTGGTAAAAGAGTAGCCCAAGAGTTGGCGGTGGGTGGTGATGACTAGCTGCCTTCCCTCTAGTCTTACACTGCAAAATTAGGGACGGCTAGCACAGATAGCCCTCGAGTAGCTTTGTGCGAATTTCCAAAACAAACAAACAACTATAAATAATTAATATGAATACGTCATCTGTTGGTATACGGATGCTTATTTAGTTACCTTAATCAAAATGGCAGTTTGTAGTATTCCATGAAATATATTTTATCAGCATTTATCTATCATTTTATCAAAAAAATGTTTAAAACTCATTGAACGTGTTACTGGTTTGATTATATGTTATTCCTCTTTGAAAATAGTAAACTTCTGATAACGCGCAGACAACGATTCTATTCAAATCCGCGAGAAATAATATGGAACAAGTTATGTACCTTAAAATTATTCACAAAAACTTAACAGCTGTTACTTCTTCATCTTAGTGACTCAGCGACACATACATTTTTACTGGTTAATAATAGTCTCAACATGTAAAACAGCTTGAATTCTTTAACTTTTAAGGGTATATCTCCTGACACATACTATCTTTCATTGCTTTCTTCATGAAAAACAGTTTTAAGAAATTCAGATTATGAAAATATTGTTCTAAGAAATCAATATTCAAACAGTATTACATAAATTGTACTAATTTATCATTTTTGAAAACAAAACCGTAGATCTCCTGGTAAAAATTAAGTTTGAGTGAGTTAAGCACATAGCAACATAATTGGCTATCTATGCTCTGTCCATCTTGAATGCTGAAATCCCAATTCTAGCTTGTAAATCTTTCAACCTAGTTTAATATAAACTTATTGAATATAATTACAAGTTCTTAAAAACGTCATATCACTTACGTGATATGGGAATATCTTACTTTAAAGAAATAATTTAGCAAACCTTTGCAATTCTTCATTTATTAAGCCATACCATCTATCTATAAATAGTTTTTAAAAGAGGCCTATAAGATATTAAACGTTTGGATATAGAAAACCTACAGGATATGTAATGGCAACATACAGTTTGTGTAATATATAATTAAACTTGGCCTTTGAATTCAGTGGAATTTCTAAATAGTGACTTCTTATGTGCACTTTATTACACATTGTAAGAAAAAAATTGTAAAGTATACCTTTGAAAAGCAGTTTGTTCTGGTATAGATAATCGAAAGTTGTCTAATAGCCCCATAAATGTATTAAAAAGGTGTCTTCTCAGTTGATTACAATAATTTCGTATAAACTTTACAATATTTAATAAGTTTTAGGAAGTAATAGGAGAAATAATAAGTCTTATGTATTAGACAAAGTTTCTTCTTATCGTAACTTTACACTCAAGCTAGGTGATTGAGAAGTAAGTTTCTTTAGGATATTGTTTGTGAAAATTGCACATAGTCCATGCATGAAACAAGCACTGGAAATATATTTTGTGTCTAGGTGATATTTTTGGTGCGATCTTTTTTTCTCGTGTCATTGAACGAATGATTGAGTAATTTGTGGCACACGGTTCTGCAAGTAGATAGATATAATAATTGACGTTTTGGAAACTGCAGAAAAAGCAAATGTTGGACTCAGATATAGCATGAATGCTCCTTGCTGTGTAGCAGTGTAAAACCTGACTGACTCAGTTTTGAGAATGTTAAATGAGTGCACGGAAACATGTGAAACTTTCATGAGCAATTACAAGTACTATACTATTAGCATCAGCTACAAAAAAAAATTGTAATTTTCACAGGCAGTGGTCTCCATATGTTTGAAATACTAGATTTTCCCTTCCTTTCCTAACACAATGACTGGAGAGCTCCTAGATGTGACATGCATTTGTTCTAATTTGCAAAGACAGTTCTTCTTCACATATATGAGCTGAGACATTCAGTACTAGGGTAAATACTGTATGGTAAACTTCAACAAAATTGTTGGATCTGGAAATTGTTAATCCCATACTGAAGATAGAAGAAGGTTACTTGTATATAATAATGGCCACTGACTACGTTACAAAATGGAATGACGTTTATCCTTTGATTGGTACGTTTGCATCATTTGTAGACTAGCTGTCAGACCACTAGTAGCCTGGTTTAAAGTATCAGAGAGAAAGCTTTAACAGCTAATTATTTTCAGAATTGTGTAGTGTTAGATTTGGTGAAAACAATAACCTCAACTTATCATTTCAATCTCATGGTTGAGTGGATTGGATAGAAGGGGCTATTAAATACATTGTTAATGAAAATAACAAAGCCGGTGTTTCTTGGCACAATAAAAGATACAATCTTTTTTGTTGTTTTATCCAACTAGTTTCATTAAATAGCTTGTTACTCTTAAATAGTCCTCCAGTGGGATAACGGTAAGTCTTCGGATTTACAACATTAAAATTAGAGGTTCGACACAGCAGCTAGTCCATTATGGCTTTGCTACATGAAAAACACATATATTCTCATCTGGTTCTTCAAGATGAGACAAATGAAGATCTGTTGACACGCCTCAGTTAAGTTAATAATTTCCAATGTCTTCATAATATCGGTGAGATTAGTTCCACTTATCAACAGCTAGGACTTTCACTGATTGCGGGGTTACTAATGAAAAATAAACGGTGATATCTGCTTTTAAAACGATCAAGTAGTAGTCAACTTACAATATATACTCAACATTATGTAGCTTCCATTTGCTTACAAAGGAGCCAAATTGACTGGTGTATGTGGACATGATGCAAAGTGTATGATCACTTAGCGTGATTAAAGAGTATTGTTAAGGAACATTTTCACATAAAATGACCTTAAGACCTTTGATGTTGAGAGATTTGTCTGAACCAAAATGTTAGAGATGTTTCACAAGAATCACTCACTTGACCAAACGAACTGGTGATAACTTTATAAAAAATATCATTGAGTCCTCACTGTACGTTCTTATGTCGAGCTTGAAAGATATAAATTATCCACGGCAGTAAAGTAATTATGTTTATCAGATTGTATACTGATTTATACTGGAGTAATAGCACGTATGTTAACTTTAATTTATCTGAACTTTATTTAGTTTTTCTAGTTTGGCTGAGTTTTGTATGCATTTATTAATTTTCTGATGCCTGTAAGAAACAGAAAATGTGTGAATTTCATAGTTCAGAGGTTGTAGCGTTTCAACAGATCACAGTTACTGAACATTAATCTTGGAACTTAAGTCAAGGTGCTGACAAAAACATTGGATAGCAACTGCAAACAGCTATTTGTACATGCGAAGACATTAAATTATAATAAATGAATATGAGAAAATACTTATTTAACTAGCTTTATGCATATGATTCTAAATATGTGTAGAAGCAAATATATAATGAATACAAATAGATAGATGTGGATAGATGGAGGAAAAGAATTCGATTAGGTGATCAATAGTTATTGATACGATTTGATCAGTAATTACTGACCTATATAATGTTATGGGTTGAATCAATGGACGTATTATTTTTCTTTAATAGTTATGTGAGAAATTTTCATTTTCTACATTGAAATATTATGCAGAAATTAAATTATCAAGGAATAATAGAAATAAAGGAAAAACTCAAACTTTTTCCTGAAGAAAATACAATTTATTTCAGTGTTTTGTTTCGGTTTGAGTATTGTATAATATTTTGATTTGATAAAATTGACATTTTTAGGAGCAAGTTAAATTAACAGTAGTGCACAAAGTTTCCAACTTCAATATCTAAATAAATTGTTATATTTGATTAAGATAAAAACTGTCAATCGTTCAGATTGAAATGCATAAAAAACATTATTTTTTTAAATATTTTGTTAAAATGTTTCAAAAGATACAGAATAATTTCTAAGAAACTGTAGGCTGTAAATGTACAATGTTTGTTTGGTTTGTTTGAGTTTCGTGCAAAACTACACAGCGACTCTCAGATTACGATTCGAGTGCCTTAATCACCTGACCATGCCGAGCCTTGAAACGTTGTCCTCTGCTTATCAATAAAAGTGTTAATACCCACACCAGCCGCTTAGAGATACAGTCTGGAATAATGTTTTATGAGAGTAATGATACTCAACGTATTGTATAATGAATGATACTTCCATTAGCACAGCGGCATATCTACAGACTTAAACCAGTTTTTCGATATCCGTGATAGGCAGAACACAGCTACACATTGTGTAGCTTTGTGCTTAAACACAAACAAATTGTACAAAAATATGAAGTTCAAGCACCAAATTTATGAAGGAAATGAAGAAAATTGTTTTATTATTTGAAAAGATCAGTAACATAAAGACGTTATTTAGGATATAATTAAGCTGAATAATAGTTAGATAAATTGTAGCATGTGAGAAAATGTATAAATTCTTAATAAATTAAATTTTTTGCTTACATTATTTAAATAATGAAATATCTAAATAAAGAGAAAAATATTTTGTTAAAGTCTGATAAGCCGGACGGATAAAGTTGTTTAAAATTTCGCTTAAAATAATTATTTTGATTCTGTTGAATGTAATAATTTTACATATGAATACTGTAGCTTTAAATGTTCTATTATTAAAATAAATTAAATTTCTTCCACTTTTACAAATTAATCTTTACTTATCGAAGGAAAAAATGGCGTTTTTTTAAAGTGTGTTTTCAATCTTCCACTGTTATGTTCCTAGAACTGTTGGCCCGACATGGACAAGTAGTTAAGGCATTCGACTCGTAATCCGAGGGTCACGGGTTCGAGTCGCCGTTATACCAAACATGCTCGCCTTTTCACTGTGGGAGCGTTATAATGTTACGACCACTCCCATTATTCGTTGGTAAAAGAGTAGCCCAAGAGTTCGCAGTGGATGATGATGACTAGTTGCCTTCCTTCTAGCCTTACAGTGTTAAATTAGAGACGGCTAACCCAGATAGCCCTCGTGTAGCTTTGCGCGAAATTCAAAACAAACCAGAACTGCTATTACATGTATAAATTAAATCTAGACAGCTGTATAGTTAATTTTAGAGATCGTACCTACCTAAGTAGCTTGAAATTTAGTGTTCAGAAGTGGTTATTCCTAGACTAGATTAACTCAAAACCAGATGTTTTATGAAGCTAACCCTAAAATAACTGAAAGGTTAATCATAGACTGCTTCAAAAATGGATTTCTACTTTTGTTATTTAACGAGTTTACAGAGTTATCATCACATGTTGACAATTATGTCAACGCTAAAGAAAGGAAGTGGTAATGACTACATTGTAAAACGTTTCCTAGGCATGCTCACCCTTTCAACCATGGTGGCCGAGCGCGTTAAGGCGTGCACTCGTAATCCGAGGGTCGCGGGTTCGCGACCCAAGTAGCCCAAGAGTTGGCGGTGGGTGGTGATGACTAGCTGCCTTCCCTCTAGTCTTACACTGCTAAATTAGGGACGGCTCGAATAGCTTTGTGCGAAATTCCAAAACAAATCACAAATTCAACCATGGAGACGTCATAACGTTAAGATCAATCCCACTATTCGTTAGTAAAAGAGTAGCCTAAAAGTTGGCGGGGGTGCTGATGAACAGCTGCCTCTCTTCTAGTTTTACATTGCTAAATTAGGGACGGCTAACGCATTTATCCCTCGAGTAGCTTTGCGCGAAATTCAAAAACAATCAAACGATAAGAAAACTAACTGTTTCTTTTGCTAACAGCCCGGTATGGCCATGCAGGTTATTCTGAGCGAAATTCAGAAACAAACGAATCCTTTTGTTAAATGCACATACGTATACATTATCTGTTGAAATATAAATTTAAGTTTAAAAGTTTCTCAGAGATTTTCGTATTAAAATTTTTCCCGAATCACAACAATGACCTTTATGTCATTTTAAATGTTAACATCAATACTCTTTGTATAGTCCTTATTTAAAAAAATATTGACGTGAACAATTATATATCATTTAAAGAAATATATCATCCCGAACAGAACAGTGAATAATGTTCGAAATATAGCTAAAACTTATGAAGGCTGTGGTAATTAAACTTTAGAAACGACAGGCTTTAAGCAGATGTCGTGGGAATGGGAACTATTGGAGCGCATTTTCTCCAGCAATGCTAAAAAGTCGCATCAAAAGTGCGAGGGTGAGAATGTACGGTAGACACAGCAGTCTCACCGTGACAGATTTATTCTTTTACAACCATCGTCTCTGTCAGTGGCAAAGACAGAGTTAGCCGCCACTTTGAAGAGATTGCTTTAGGAAGTTTGTCACGATATGCAGGGTCAGGCAGGAGTGGTCCCCTGAGGAATCACTCTCGTGGGTTTGGAGTTCAACTTCTCAAGGCACCACAAACTACCGCCCTCTAACCGTAAAGTTACTTTGCAGTTTTTCATTTCATGCTTACACGAGATCCAGATAGGGGGATAAAAGTTGTCAAGTCAGAGGTTGGCTTTCGAAGTGGACTCCATCAAACTCACGAACGCGACTCTTACATCGCCCAAGTCAGTATCGGTAGGTGATTCTCATTTTGTCTTTTTTAAATAATCTGTGAAATCTATTGGTCACTTCTATCTTAGAAGCTCTTTTTATTATTATCATTTCACATGTGCGAAGGACGGGACGTAAAAACATCCAAATAAAAAAGTAAATATTATTCAATCAAGTTTTATGGGAATTTCAATTTAAAACCACTGCCCTAAAATAATTTATATGAAATAAAACCACCAAATCAGTAATTATGTTTGTTTCACCATAGAAAATATACAATAAAGTACCTGCCCATTGTCCATCTAGCTCCAATGTAATACAATAAACTCCTTGCTGACCCTCTAGAAACTAAGGTGCGGATTTCTTTAACTTTTAACATAATTGTCAACATGTGATGATAACTCTGTAAACTCGTTAAATAACAAAAGTAGAAATCCATTTTTGAAGCAGTCTATGATTAACCTTTCAGTTATTTTAGGGTTAGCTTCATAAAACATCTGGTTTTGAGTTAATCTAGTCTAGGAATAACCACTTCTGAACACTAAATTTCAAGCTACTTAGGTAGGTACGATCTCTAAAATTAACTATACAGCTGTCTAGATTTAAAGAGACTGTGGAATATTATTACTCGCAAAAATATTGGATCATTCTGAGTTCTACTGTTTATAATATCATTTTTTTATATGCACTTAGTGGATGTTTATTTATACATGTATGTAGATATATATATATATATATATATATATATATATATAGGAAGTTTTACTGACGTCAATTAGACCCAGCATAACCAGGCGAGTTAAAGTCTTCGACTTGTAATCTGAGGGTCGCGGGCTCGAATATCCGTTACACTAAACAAACTTGTCCTTTCAGTCGTGGTGGACGTTATAATGCCACGGTCAATCCCACTATTCTTTGGTAAAAGAGTAGCCCAAATGTTGGCGGTGGGTGGTGATGACTAGCTGCCTTTTCTCTTTGCTAAATTAGAAAAGACTAACGCAGATATCCCTCGTGTAGCTTTTCGCAAAATTATAAAACAAACAAACTTTCAACAAAAACCGCAGTCATTGTTTTGAGGTCGTGTGGGCCTGACATGGCCGAGCGCGTTAAGGCGTGCACTCGTAATCCGAGGGTCGCGGGTTCGCGCCCACGTCGCGCTAAACATACTCGCCCTCCCAGCCGTGGGGGGTGTATAATGTGACGGTCAATCCCACTATTCGTTGGTAAAAGAGTAGCCCAAGAGTTGGCGGTGGGTGGTGATGACTAGCTGCCTTCCCTCTAGTCTTACACTGCTAAATTAGGGACGGCTAGCACAGATAGCCCTCGTGTAGCTTTGTGTGAAATTCCGAAACAAACAAAACAAAAGAGGTCGTGTGTACGAGATAGAGGTAATGACCAACTACCGTTATTCAGTCAGACGTGATTAGTCCATCAGTTACTTGTGGTCGCTGTAAAGTGATTTCCTTCTTTTTTTAGTCTATCAGTTTAAAATTAGTGAGAACTAGCTCAGATAGCCTTTAAGTAGGTTGGTGAATATCCGATAACAAAAAGTCTTATCATTTTAGATATAAATGTACTGGTTTTTTCAAGTACTTGTACTTAGCCTGCGTTATTTATCCGGTTTCTAAGTTTCTTAACTTATCTTTCTTTCCACGATACAACATTTATAAAAGCTTGTTTGTTGTGTTAAATATAATGCAACAAACTCAAGATTACTTTGGTTATAATAAAAATGAGGATATTTCAATCAAATAGTTAAGACAAATATTCTTAAGAAAAAAATTCAAAGATTCTTCAGAATATGCAAAACGAAAGTTCAATAGAAATAAACCCATCAATACGTAGCGTTTCTGAAATTAGTTACTCCTTAAGGTTTGGTTTGGTTTGTTTCGAATTTCGCGCAAAGCTACACAAGTGCTATCTGCGCTAGCCGTCCGTAATTTATCAGTGTAATACTGGAGAGAAGTCATCTTGTCATCACTACCCACCGCCAACTCTTGGGCTATTCTTTGACCAATGAATAGTAGGATTGACCGTCACATTATAACGTACAGATGGCTGAAAGGGCGAGCATGTTTGTTGCGACGGTAATTTGAACCAGCGACCCATGGATTACTAGTCAAACACCTTAAACCACCTGGCCATGTCGGGCCTTCTCCTTAAGAACTGTTGGCTGAATTTTGTGAGAAATTTCCTTGTTAGTCTTGAGATGTCTAAAAGACGACACTTTGCGATGAGAGACAGTAATAAAGTAAACCATAATGCCCATTAAAATAATAAATAAATAATTTAAAAACATCGAAATAAGACTGTTTAGCACATTTCAGTTTTCGATTATGTTGATGTCTATCAGTTCTTTGTTCCAAATTCGCTACTAAGTCTTAATTTCTATTATACATGAAATCGAAGGCGTTTTTGTATTTGCTGTCAAGTTAAATATTTCAACCAGAAAACATCTCAAAGCTCCAATCTGTTTATTTTAAATAAATTTTCACATTTCTTGTTCTCATTCGCAACACTGAGCTTTGATTATGACAAATTAAGCCAAATGACTTTCCTATTCTTTCATGAACGTACTGAAAAATTGTATTCTCTGTATTATAACAAAAAAACGTGTCTTTAAAAATACTATTCGATATAATGAGATGTCCACCAAAGAAACATCTTCAATTAAGATTTTTTCCATGAAAGAACTAGAAGTGAGAATAATTTGTAAGAAACAAATACATTCAAAAATACGAATTTTGTTTATGTCTGCTACACATTGTTTTATTATTTTGTTATCCTTCAATTATAAGGCCTGGCATCACCAAGCGGGTTAACGCCTTCGACTGGTAATCTGAGGGTCGCAGGTTCGAATCCCAGTCGCATTAAACTTGCTTGTCCTTTCAGCATTGGGACGTCAAAAAGTGACGGTCAATACCACTATTAGTTGGTAAAAAAGTAGCCCAAGAGTTGGCGGTAGGTGGCCATAATTGGCTGCCTTCCCTCTAGTCTTACACTGCTAAATTCGCAAACCAACAAA
This sequence comes from Carcinoscorpius rotundicauda, assembly GCA_011833715.1. Lineage (NCBI taxonomy): Eukaryota > Metazoa > Arthropoda > Merostomata > Xiphosura > Limulidae > Carcinoscorpius > Carcinoscorpius rotundicauda. The sequence continues at coordinate 89,854,401 of CM022397.1, forward strand.
CTTTTATTATATCTTTACGATTTCAAGTGGCAGTTAGCAACAAGAATCTAAGGTGAGATTTTGCTTTACAAACTGTAAGGTGTACTAGAAATATTAACTACATATTTTATTTCTCTAAGCTTTGGTTTAGAAATGTGTAGAATAACCTGATTGAAAATTTAAAAGGTTAATCTTACTTTACTTCTGAAAATTCTTCTTTTCCTTGATTGCGTTAAGGGAATTTGCCTTTTTGCTTCTTCGGATCTCTGTTCCAAAAAAGGAAAATTCACGAAACGTAGTTCAGAAAAAAAAATGAAAATTAGATTTTTCTTGAGTTGGTTAGACCAACCTTTTAGATTTTAAATTAGTGTAGGCTCTTTCGAAAAAATCTATTATTCTATTTGTGTAAAAATCTAGTTTAACATACATGGTGGGAATTTAATATTTTTCTTGAGCTTAAAAGATTGAATGGTGGGCTATGGTAAGACAACAACTGAGGAACAAGCTAACAAAGTCGTTTTAGAAATTTCACTGAAAGCTATATATATATATATATTAAATTGAACAAGTTAATTTTCACTATTTTAGTGCAAACGTTATTTAAATTTTATTTTTATAAAAACATAACAAAAAGCTACAAAAATTAGAAACAATAGTACATCATGCGCTTGTGTTTATTTTTAATGCGATATTTCGTCGCACATCTAAACAAAAATTAAAATTTTCACTAACTATTATTGTTAGGTACATAGCTACACCATGTGCTTTCTTTGATCTACTCATCACAGATATCAAAACTTAATTTTAGCATTATAAACCGTTAGACATACAGCGGAATCACTAGAGAGTGTTTTATAAGCATTTTCAAAGAATTAAAAGTTATTTTAATATTAACAAATAAGTCTTCGTCTATAATAAATTTCAAGGAACCTGTATAAATTATCGATAATAAAAAACAAATAGCTAACATTTTCAGTAAATAAGTAAATTGGGAAAAGCGTACAACTGCCAAAGGCACGAACAGTTCACGACGTGAAGTTCAAAACAGTTCAGTCCTCTAAATATAGTTTCACTTGGAATATAAATTACTGCTAATTTTTATAAACTTTTCTGAAAATGTCTACTGAAATGTAATTCGTTGGGATTCACAATGATATTCAACCCTATTATTGTCATTGTGCTATGATAAAAGTTTATTTGAAATTCCTTATAAACTTGCAATTCCTACGCATTTTCTTCACTATAAGATGGCGCTTAGTTGTAAGAAGTACCAGTCAAACAAAGACAAGGCAGCCTCCCAACAATTGGACGAGGTAATATAGTTTACTTTTCCTTGTAAGCTATTCAGTTTTACAACAGGGCTATTTCATCGTCTGAGACCAATTAGCTTTCTTCCTGAGGTGGTTGTTTTATGGTTGTCTTTGCAGATACTCCACAAATGATGGTCTCGTGGTGTTTATTGTCCCCTCTATAGGACTACATTTACAACCTGTTTCTAAACTTAAAAGTCAGGGCACATGTTTCGGAAATCCAAAATGAAGGTTGTGTGGTTTGTTAGTTTACCAGATGTGGGAATGGCGGTTCGGATCCATCATCTATTTTATCACAAAGTTCCAAGGACAAAGTGTGAAATGAAAAACATAATAAACAAGTTATCCTGTCCCCCTCTAGGCGCTTGTCGTGCGGTTATCCACAGAGGCTACTACAATAAGGAATGAACGCACTCTTTCGGATGTTTTAAAAAGACTTAATGATTCAGTTCATTCGAAAATATAGCTTTAAATGTTTAATGTTAAGTACATTATAGTTTTTACTGAAATAACCTGTAATTTATCAAAACGATGTATCATATGGATAAAATAATGAGATAGAAGCGTTGCTACGCAAATCGAAACGCAACAGAAACTTTTATTTTATTTAGTTTCTGTAGTGCATATTAAATGTACAGAAGACTTTAATATCAGAAATAAACAACCTTATAACACCAAATTCTTATTTTTCTTCAATTGTACACTCAATGTTTCGCTTTACAGCTTCTTTTGGGGCGTTTCACTGAAACATAAACAGTCACCGGCAATACAAAACTTCAAAATTTGAATTTTGTGCTGTTGGTTACGGTTTATGTTTCAGTGGAACGTTTCTAAGTAAATTGTAAAACAAACGTTGAGTGTCCAAAACAACAGTCTGGTGTTATAAGTTCGTTTAATTCTGGCATGAAATATCGTTAGTGTTGTTTCATTTTTGTTAAGAAAATAAAAACACACTTTCAATACCTTTATTAACTATTACTTTTCATATTTCTTTTTTCCAATACAATAGCTGCTGTATCACCACTTAAATTTTGTTACAATAATATACTGACCTAAAAGTACAAATGTTTCATAACTCCTATACTTATAAAATACAACACATTACCTTTGATAAAATATCCGGTTTCATGTGAGAATAATAACAAGTAATTTTTTTCTCATAGCAAAGCCACATTGGGCTATCTGCTGAACCCACTGAGGGTAATCGAATCCCTCATTTTAGCATTCTAAATCCGTAGGGGACAATAACAAGGCTTCAAAATAAGTTTCAGCTATTTCTTTCGGTATAGAAGTCCAGTTTTTTTGCTTTCTAAAGATTTATTTCAATAGCGTTCTTAAAGTAAATATACCTAAAAAAAACAAAAGTATTTGACTATTAACATTCGAAAAACAATGAATCCTGGTTGCAATATATCGTGGTTGACGTTTTAAATTTTGCTTTCGTTAAATTTCACGCAAAGCTACTCGAGAACTATTTAAAAGTGATAGACGAGAAGAAATGTATTAAAGTTCGATACTCTTGGTGGGCAGAGCTTAGAAATTCCTTTTTGTAGCTTTGAGGATAACACAAATTTATACATCTAAGAAAATTCATTACCAAGTGACAATAGCTCAATACTCATGACCAGTTGGTAAAGGTACTCGACTCCTAATTCGAGGGTCACGAATTCGAATCCCTGTCACACCAAACATGCATGCTCTTTCAGCCGTGGGGATGATATAATGTGACGGTCAATCCCCCTATTCGTTGGTAAAAAAGTGGTCTAAGAGTCGGTTGGGGGGGTGCTGACTAGCTGCCTTCCTTCTGGTCTTACACTACTAATTTAGGGACGATTAGCGCAGATAGCCCTTGTGTAGATTTGCGCGAAATTCCAAACTATTCACAAAAATCGCTAAACCATCTGAAGATTACAAAAATTAGAGTAGAAATCGTTCCTACCGTCTACAAATAATCCCATCTTAAGGTAAATTAATTGATCGTTTTTGTTGTCCTGGTTCTTGACTATATTTAATTTCTATGTTTCATAACACATTTTCCTATGAGTTATAAGTATTTTTATTCACAACTTTATACTATTGTATAAAAACAACTCTTTTCGTTTTATGTGCACTAATATTTATGCAATGTTTGTGTGGTTTTGAATCTTTTCTCAGTGTTTTTTTGAGGGAAAAGATTTAAAGTGTGAGGTAGAACACGCTATCTATCACTTTACCTAGAGCTAATACGAGTAACCAGTAATAATTTGAATTCATTTTTACTTCTAGTTGTTCGAGTTTATCTCTAATCACCTCAGTTTCTAATTTCTAACTGTAAAGTCATTTCTCTTTGATTTTTAATATCGTCCTTATTCAATAAGTACCTCATCAGAAGTCTAGCTGGCGAGTTCTTAATACATACTTATGTGTGCTTACAAAGAAAGATTTTGTAACATAAGATATATTATTAAACATATTGGCAGTTTTATTAGCAACCTTTCAACAATAAGATTATACCTCTTCGTTAGAGTTAACAATATATTTAATGTAAAAATATTTCTTATTTTAATCTTGTTTCTAAGCGACATTCCAAGCTCACATAAACAGAATTCACTTCATTAGAACGGCGAGTTTCCTTCTGACAACTCATAACCAAGTAAGAGAGATGTAGTTTCCTTGGTTTTACATTATATAGTTGATATTTTATGGCAAATTGTTTCAAGATTGTTTTCTTTCACTAAAGTCGTTTCACAGTTTAAATATAATAAAAAATATAATCAAGTATTTCAGTCATTATAAAGTGCTTTAATTAAAGCCCTGGTGGCATCTTCATGACCAGATTATTGTTCTTGCGGGTACTGATGCCAGTAACAGTAGAATTGGAGTGTATTGTCACATACAATGAAACGTGATTGTATATACTGGGCATATGTTTGATAGATCCTGAATGAAAAAACAATTTGCCCACATCACCTCTTCTACTTTTATGATATAAAGTTCACCATTCTTGTGATTTTTTCTTCTGATTTAACGTTGTATTACAACTTTGGGTATGACTTTGTTTACATCATCATCCAGGCTCACAACATTGATGTTCTAACAAATTGTCTTGTCCAACGGTAATCACTTTTCCCTTTGTTTAAACTACTTCTACAACAAGCAGAAGAAATTTAGCACGGATTAAAGAACACAATACAGATACACAACGTGAGGCATTTGTCTGAACAGTTACAAGTTCATTAAAATCACTGTGTTATTGTTACAAGTCCAAAAAAATGTGGTTTCCAAACATTGTTGCAACTGGTGGTCCATAGGCTCTTATGTAAGCGATATTTCAAGTTTTGGATGATACAAGCCCTGGAGACTATATGATAGTTATATGTACTGGTGTTAACATACAACAGTAGCTTTTTTTCCCGTAATAAAATCAAAACATTTGTAATTTAACCAAAGGAAAAGCTAGCAAAAAGTGGTGAGTTCTCTTTCTAGAATAAACGAGCTGACTAGTATTGGTAAAGATGTGAACTTCTTTTTATCACCAGCAGTCTGATCGTTTAGAAGAATGACCAAAGCAGATTATGATGCCAATGTTGTTGATCGTGAAGTAGCCCAGCTAGAAAAATACTTGCTTTAATTTATGATGAAACTGATGCAACTGCAGGAAAGTTGAGCAGTTGTTTCCTGAAGATGGTTAAGTGTGACCTTATTATTGTGGATTTGATCAATAATCGACGTGAATAAGTAACAAATAATCAAACTATGGCCATACATCACTGATAAATCTCTCTTCACTGGCTAAACCAGAAATCAAATTGAAACTGAAGAGTTGGAGTATTGTTTCTTATCGTCTCCTCTTAGCTGATGATGACGAAGTTGCTAAGTGTACTCATCTGACTATTCGATAAGTATGTCCCATCAGAGGAAGTTTCGTTGACATTGACTTCGACTTCTTGATTAATATAATCGAGATCATCTGACAAATTACAGTTAGATCAGTTATTTATTTTAAGGTCAATGACCGAAAGGATGTGTCAGCCATTACTTTCTGAGTTGTGTTTCATGGTAATATGAGTGTATCCCTTCCTGTGATTATTATACAATTAGTACATTTTGTGACTGCAAGATTAATAGTACTCAGAAGACAAAGCATAAGAATATTTACCTTAAAAGCTGCTACCTGATTTTCATGTGGTAAAATGTCTGTACGACATCTTGCAAGAAGCAAATCAGTTTTTGCAGAGAAACACGTGTACTTGCTGTTAGTTTGGCCAAGATTGTATGTTATGGTGCTAGAATATTAACTGATGTAGGACTGTTTGATAACTATAATATATCTGAAGGCTGTAAAGAGATTGCGTTTCTTGCCGCTAAAACATAGAAATATGGATCAGGTTGATATGAATCCAAGTGGAAATTTCTTTGTTTCACTAGATATTCACCTCATTTATTTTTCCATGATGACAATTGTAATGAATAGATTGACTCGCGATTAATAATGTAATATTCTGATAGTTCATCTAATAAGAGATTTGTAATCATGTATAATAATGAATCCATTTTATTGAGGAATAATTTATAACCTGCATTAGTCTAAGTATTTGTGTGGTGATGAATACTGTAATATTAGTAGTAGTAGTACTAATCATTAATACTGGTCCTGATTAGAAAAAAAAAAAAGTAGCTGAAATGCTATAGTCCCTCTTGACTCTAACATTAATTATTTATTCCTAAAATGAGCTAGAGGATAAAATCAAGTTAATCAGTTGGTAGAGGTAACTGTGTCTTTCTTACCATAGCAGTGAAATGACAGAGGGAAGTTGGGTTTGTAATGCTACTGTTGGTTATGACAATATGTGATATATATACATACCATTATCTCATAAAAAAATCTGTGTTGGTGTGTTCATTATAGCTGACAAACTGGTAGATCTATTTTAACCAAATCTGATAAGGTCCTGGAAAGAACATATGAGAATTGAAGCTTGGATTTGACTTCTCAAGAACCTCATGTCTTTCCCGAGTATTAAATGGATTAGTCAGCAAGTATATATAATTTTATAAAGCTCATTCTTGAATGTTTTATCTTCTGACACGAATAAATCGATTACACAGAAAAGGCAACTGTCAAGGATTTGACATGACTGTTAATGACATGTGAACCATTACTGGAAAATACAGTTCTAATATTTTCATTAATTCTGTTACGAAAATGTTTTCAATTTTAACACAAAAAATTGATCACTATAGCCTATATAAAGTTGTTTTGAAACTATATATATCAAAAATACATTTTGGTCTTGTGCATATAGTTTGATGAATATTCATACATTAATATCATAAAAATACATTCACATTTTTGGTTTAGATATTCCAAGAAAAGTATGTTCTTTGTACTTAAAGACATGATAAAATAAAGGAATATGGATTAGCTTTTGTTACACCAGGTCCATCCAAAAATAGACCTGAAAGAAGTCAAAGTGTGGTATCTTAAAATAGTTGAGAATTCACTTACCAGGTCAGTGGCAAAACCACCCACGTTTTCCATACTACATACATATTAGGTGTGTCCAAGCTGCAACATGATATATTTATTTAATCGTCACGTACCCCAAACATCTGAAGAATAAAACAGCTGTACAAATTACTCCATAAGAAGACTAATTTGTAAGTGAACAGATACATTGTTTATGAAAGCTGTTATCCTTGCAAAGAACAACGGTTATGGAATGTAAGAAAATAGCAGTGGTCTACTTTAGACATGAAAATCTGACGATAGAGCATTTTTGTAACAGAAACTATACTGTAAAGCTATTGTCAACATGCACACTTGTCAAGTTGAAGATAACTGGATTTGGTAACATGAAATGTAACGAAATAATGAGGCTCCAAAATCGCTATACAATGTCTGTAGTAGCAAAAAATATATTTAAGTATTCATTGCCACCGAATATGTCCTCAGTATTTTGTTCATTACAAAATGCAGTTCAAACTTGCAATAGTTTAAAATATTTTTAAGCAGCCTCATACAAAAAGTGACACCTATGTGACATTGCTTCGATGTAGCTCTGACCTATGCTAAGCTCCTTTGAGTAAAATCTAGTTGAAGTGAAATATATGTACTGACGGTTGGTGACTGTACATCTTCTAGCTTGTTTCAGTTCCATGTATAAGAACCGATGCTAAGAGTTTTACCAGAGGTCCGTTATTGTAACAGTCAAGACAGCAGGTGAATGTGTACAAGTGTGAGAAAGACAGTTGCGTTGGCTGTTTATAAGGTAATATTAGGTAGAACAACTATATATTTGTAAAATATAGGACCCTAATGAATCGTGATTATTAAAATGTTGAATAACACATCACTACTTCTAACTGTGTATCGTTACGAGATCACTGGTCATTACGCACAAAAAACTGTTGTGCTCGAAGACTGACTTTCCGTAGCATTTTTGACAACTTTAATCAACACGTTTTCAAGAGCAATTCGATGCTTTCGATAGTAAATTTAACACTGACTAATTTTAAACAGCTTATTTGATTTAGCTCTGGATTTTCAGAATGTGTCTAAACAACGTTATCACAATGTTTCGTATGCTTTTATTAGTAAACAGTATTATTTTGTAAAAAAACTGCCACTACAAGCTATGGACTAAATTACTATTTTATTATGTGGTAGCTATGCTAAATCTGACCTATTTACTTTGGTTCGAGGCATATCCCACGGTGGAACTACCTCATATTAAACAATATATATTGGTGTACATCCACGCGAAGCTGCACAGGTGTATCAGAAAATGTTTAATATGCCTCAGATTAGTCACTTCTTATCCCACTATCAGTACAGAATTTTGCTTCCACTTATCAAAAACATACAATTTAACTTCCTGATAAGATTCTTAGCCATCGGAATAATTCTTATTCAAAGAAGTAAACAATATGTCTGAAAACGTAACAATTGTAAAATATCAGCCATACTTAAATTACAATTTTGATAGGGCGAAATTAAGAAATTATTTTTCCTCTGTCCTCTAATAAGGCGGCCTGGCATGGCCGAGCGCGTAAGGCGTGCGACTCGTAATCCGAGGGTCGCGGGTTCGCGCCCGCGTCGCGCTAAACATGCTCGCCCTCCCAGCCGGGGGGAGTTATAATGTGACGGTCAATCCCACTATTCGTTGGTAAAAGAGTAGCCCAAGAGTTGGCGGTGGGTGGTGATGACTAGCTGCCTTCCCTCTAGTCTTACACTGCTAAATTAGGGACGGCTAGCACAGATAGCCCTCGAGTAGCTTTGTGCGAAATTCCAAAACAAACAAACAAACCTCTAATAAGTTTAAAATAAATAGAAAAATAAATGGACTACTTACCTATAAGTTTCATAATCTCAAATTAACTGTCACTTATAACACAGTATTATTATTATTATTATTATTATTATCAGAGTTCTACTTTTGTGAACCAGCTTTGGCTATGCATTAAGTAGTGGCCCGGCATGGCCAAGCGCGTAAGGCGCGCGACTTGTAATCCGAGAGTCGCAGGTTCGCGCCCGCGTCGTGCTAAACATGCTTGCCCTTCCAGCCGTATAGACGTTATTATGTGACGGTCAATCCAACTTTTCATTGTTAAAAGAGTAGCCCAAGAGTTGGCAGTGGGTGGTGATGACTAGCTGCCTTCCCTCTAGTCTTACACTGATAAATTAGGAACGGCTAGCACAGATAGCCCTCGAGTAGCTTTGTGCGAAATTCCAAAAAACAAACAAGCATTAAGTAGCTTGTAATAATGGGTATTTTTAGGTTGGCTGAAAAAAATTATTACCAAGTTTTATGGCTACTTACGTCAAGTAAAAGTTCTGCAAACAGAATTGAAATATCATTTTATTTTTACATCGTGTACAAAAGTGTTGAAAAATAAAATACAAATTTCACTCAGAAGTAACGTGTTGTTCGTTATGAGAAAATCTGTATATAATATTAGTGACTTGCAAAATTTTCAATCTGAAATTGTCAAGTATTTGATATATACACATTTTTCAAATCTGAAAAAAGAACCTCACGTTTTAGCCCATGATATACTGTATACTGTAATTTAAAAGATATAACAGAAACATTTACTTCAACTCCATCATTTCCTTTTTGGTAATAAGTAGGATGCATGTTATTTGTATCAAGAAAAACTAGCTCTCCAACTCCGTTACCATAAAGGTTGGTATAGACAACATTAAAGAACCTATGAAACATTTTGTCTGATTTTCCATGTGTTAAGTTTGCTTCATAACGTAGTATTTTATGTCTTGTAACCTGAATTTTGAAAGTTATTATTCATATAGAGTATATACACCTATTCTCATTTCTTTCTTGTCGTAACCTTTCAGCTATTCGAATAAAAAAAATGAAACGTGTATTATTTATTCGTTATTTGAATTCAAAATAAACGTAATTTCTATTACAATGATGTGCAACGCCTGATTGAGTATTATAATAGTTGTCTTTACTTAAGAAAGTTACACTTAATAAACAATACATTCACCTTACCAGCTGCTTTTTTTTTACATGTATATATTTATTGTTACGAGTTTTTCTTTGTGGTGGCGCCACTATAGCAGGAATGTCACTCGACCGAGTGCACGAGAACAAAGTACCATTGGTAGTATATGCTGAGCTTGACTCGTAAACCATACGTGTTTCGTTTTCTCACCCACATTCAAGAAACAAAAAAAATGGAAAAGGAAAAAAGATTTATGTAGAATTTGTTAATGAATTTGAACTGATGCACTTGCCCGCAGGTTTAGCTGGCCTATCAGCCAACACCATGACTGACTTTCGTTTGCTTGGAGAGCAGGCTCTTCTCGATGCACGTAACGAACACCCGGGAGAATTGATCCACACAGGCAGCCCAAACTTGCTGTGCTCGGTCCTACCTTCACATTGGCGGTCTAACAAGACTCTACCTGCAGCTTTTAAAGTGGTAGCCTTAGCCGATGTAACCGACGGGACGGTGGTGACTCTCCGAGCAGGAAACGATGAGAATATATGCGCAGAACTTAGAAACCATTCTGCAGTCATGAAAAACTGCGTGGCCAAATTTAATGACTTACGATTTGTTGGCAGAAGTGGAAGAGGTAAATATTTTTCATCTGTTAACGCTTGGATACCATCTTCATAATTAACATCGTATATACGAATATCACTATGCAAAGTTCAGGTTACACCATGTGACACAAACTTTGTTCCTGGATAGTACGTGTTATTTCTTTATTGCTTATGTTATAAAAATTCAGAAAATGGCCATTATTCCCTTCAAATTTTGCTGTTGTGACCTGGACAATGAAATTTATAAATTAACCTATTTTATATGTAAAAACGGGCAAATTTGCACATTTTCTTTTACGTGAGGTCTGCATGTATTTATACTAAAGTTATACAAAAGTGAACAAAAATGTTTAGAAATGAGTAGTTTTTCGAGATTTGTGACTGTAATGTAAATAACTTTCACGTATCAGACCCAAATATAGTCTCCCATCATGTTTTCGTTATACGTTTCCAGGTCACAAAAGCAAAGTTTCAAGAAAAAAAAATAGATCTTTTCCATTTACTTTAGGCACAAGCAATTGGGAAATAACACTTTCTGTCCAGAAACAAGGAAAAGTAAAAATTTTGTTACATGGTGTTATCATTAGCAAGCATAATTTATTATTTCATTGCAATATACATGAGATGTGGGATTTATTTTTTTTCTAAAGATATGAATCTTTCTTCTTCCCGTACTTTTTTTCTATTCTCGTAACTGATTTATTACATTAACATACTTAGAACCGTTAGAAATGTTGAAAGATATAAAGTAAGTAACTTACCTAGTGAAATTTTACAGTGCAAACTGAGACTAACCAGTACTCCAAGCAGCCAGTTTGAATTCTGTAAACTAACCCTTAGTTTACAGCTGAATTCAAAACAGTTGTTAATGCATAATTATCGTCTCAATCTAACATTCAAAGACCAGGCATGTCCAGGTAATTAAGGCGTTCGACTCGTAATCTGAGTATCACGGGTTTGAATCCCCATCACATCAAACATGTTCGCCCTTTCAGTCGTGGGGCATGATGATGTTACAGCCAATCCTACTGTTCGTTGGTAAAATAATAGTCCAAGAGTTGGCGGTGGATGGTGATGACTAGCTGCCTTCCCTCTTGTCTTACTCCGCAAATGTAGGGACGACTAGCACAAATAGCACTCGAGTAGCTTTGCGCGAAATTCAAAAACAAACAAACATCTAACATTCGACTTGAAATAGAATATAGAACATCTACAAGAGGTAAACTATTTATTATTTTCACTCAGTTTCATTAATTTAGTTTGTAAAATTATCAAGACATTTCATGGAACTATTTTTGAAATAAAGTTTTAAACTTTTTCATAGCACATAATTTATTGATTATGACAACTATAAAAAATGTTCAAAATAAATTAAACGAAAGTATTCTGAGCATATGAGGCATTTAGAAATCGAATATGAGACAGTTTGCAACACATAAGACTGGTGTCATATTAATGGCTCAGTAGATAAAAGTCAGTAGGTTTTATAATAAATACTATATTAATTGAAAATGCTAACTTTTCATTCCAAAAAAAAAAAAGAAACTTCGACTGAACTTTTCGAGTCTTCTACTCTTGTTCACTCATATATCAATAATAAATAATTTTAAAACTCGTAATCTGAGGGTCGCGGGTTCGAATCTCAGTCACATCAAACATTTAAGTCATGGGTGCGTTATAATATAACGGTCAATCCCACTATTTATTGGTAAAAGAGTAGCCCAAGAGTTGGAGGTGTGTGGTGATAACTGTCTTCCCTATAGTCTTACACTGCTGAATTAGGGACAGCTAGCGCAGATAGCCCTTGTGTAGCTTTGCCCAAAATTCAAAACAAATAAACATGATACCTTTCAAATTAATAGTTTAAAAATCGTCTGTATCAAGAGACTTAAATGCAATGATCACAAATACAAAATATCACAAAATACACTACACTTAAAAATAATAACACTAACAAATCACGCATTCTAAACGTTAATATCCACCCTTTAGCCAAATAATATCTTTTGCTAATAGTTCGTCCATCAAAAACAGAAAATAAAACATTGACACCATACGGGATAAGTGACGTAAGGTACTATTTGTTGATCGAAGTTTCATCTAATTGTGATACTAATGATAAATACTATTTCAAAGATTTGTTTGCAGAACTAACCATAGAGACATTTAACATAGTAACATTTAAAATATGTGATCATAGTGGCCATCATAAGTGTTCACACTTATTATGTTCTTTGAACCAATCCTTAAGTTTCTACCTTGTCTTCCTGAAACAGATCAGATACGTTTGGCATGAATATTTTTCATCACAGGGCAAACCTGTTCTGTAATATGGTTTCATAATTATTTGCTGTTATTATTCACTTTCCGATGAAATAATAAGCACTAAATTATTATAACAAACAGCCGTCCGTATCTTCAAAAGGCCCCTACCATGTTGAATTGACAACTCTAAATATCCAGGTTCCAAGCTTATTATGGTCTTCGTCACACATACACATATGAAAAGCGCTCATTTTATGGGCTTATGCATTTTTTTCTTGTTTATGTTTATTATTATGGATTTCTGAATGAATACGTGCTATAGTAATCCAACTTGTACTGTACTTGTATTATTGTTTTGTTGTTGTTTTTTACGGAAGAGATTGGATGTTGGAAGAGTCACGTGAAGTTCTTCGCGTATTTCCAAATTTCAAAATTCAAAAACAAAGTAGAGGGAAAGCAGCTAGTCATTACCGCCCACCACCAACTATTGGGCTACTTTTTTACCAACAATAGTGGGAATAATCGTGACTTATAACGCCCCCACGGCTGAAAGGGCGAGAATGTTTGATGCGACCGGGGTTCGAACCCACGACTCTCAGATTACAATTCGAACGCTGTAACACGCCTCGCTGTGCCGGGCCGAATCCTGAACTCGTCCACAACTTATTTTAAAGGAATCTCACGTATATTCTAATAAATATATACAATTTATAAATATCCATAACAGAAATTTTTATACGCTGTACTCAGTGTCTTACTTAGGCTTATGACGACCCTGGAATGAGGATGTTCCCCTCCCTTCTCTACAAGTAAACTCTACTAATATCGCTTTTAAGTTTGAAAACTTATATAGCTTAACAGTTTAGAATTAAAATGCAATTTTACAAATTTAAATTATAGATTGCGCGAAAATTTGGAAAATAGCGACTTTTTCTTAAAAGTTTTATCAATTTAGGGTTAGGTCTTTCAGTAGTTTTCTTTCACATCTTTAGAAAAAAAGTAATAATTTCTTCAAAGAAATGGAAATAAAGCAGTACATCAAAGAATTAAATATTTTCTGAGAATATCTTAACAGCGTATTCTAAGAAACGAATAGCGAGCTATTCTTATCATCCGTATCGATAATTTTCTATGAATTTCTTGCTGTTAACGCTGTAACTTTATAATATATGTTTAACTAATGATTATATTTAATGTCATTTCATAGGAAAAAGTTTAACACTTACAATCACATTGAGCACCTCTCCACCCCAGATAGCTACTTACAGTAAAGCTATCAAGGTCACAGTGGACGGGCCTAGGGAACCTCGAAGTAAAACACGTAAGTATATCTCTAATTATTAACGTTTCCTGATTTTACTTATTATTCGTGGAATACCCTAGAGAAACATTATTACACAGTGTACACGTTGTAATACGTAGACCTATGAAGACCCTGGAATAAAAAATTACCGTACCATCCTTTCCAGACTAGTTCTACTAATGACAAGCAGACAAACCTACTAAATTATGACAAATAATAATAAATAACAGTTCTTTCAGATTGTTTCGTGTAATATTACGGTGTGAGTGTATATGGAATATCCCTAACTGCTGATCTGAAGGAATATCAAAACTGTTAACAGCTGAATTTTCACGAGTTGCAATTACATCAAACAGGCCCTTTGGTTTCAAAGGAGTTTACGTCCTCCACGAGCTGTGACTGGAGATCGTTAAACTGGCGCTTGAATACAAAATTAATTAACTTTATATAATTCTCAAGTGGACTTTTCATAAATATGCATGAGGCAGCTGCTCCAGTTATACCTATAATTAGGATTATAATTCCATATTAACTTGTTAAAATCGTCTGCTGAATATAAATTATGGCCCTATTAACCCATCACCTTCAGACTGATGAATTAAGAATAAACATCGAAATGAAACTTCCAAAACCCTAAACTGATTCATCTAACATTTACATGGCAAAATTTTACTTATCAAGTTTGTTTTTGAATTTCGCGTAAAGCTACACGAGGGCTATATCTGCTAGCCGTCCCTAATTTAGCAGTGTAAGCCTAGAGAGAAGGCAGCTAGTCATCACCACCCACCGCCAACTCTTGGGCTACTACTTTTTACCAACGAATAGTGGTATTGACTCTTACATTATAACGCCCCCACAACTGAAAGGATGAGCGTGTTTGGTGCGACCGGGATTCGAAACCGCGATTCTCGGATTACGAGTCGCATGCCTTAACCCACCTGGCCATGCCAGGCCTAGCCTCACTTATCAGGTAACGAAGAATAACTTTCACGATATAAGATTTATCTGCATTTTGTTGAGTTTAATGCAATGTTTCATTTAATATAAACTGATTAAATTCATATATGTATACATACGTTTAAAATAGGGAAACATAAAATAGCCATAACTGCTTTGATACTTTTAAAAGGTAACAAGATTGTCCTAAAGACATTATTACCAAATTCGGTAGATGATCTTTGAATTTGGTTAACCAAGACTCTCTCTGCCAAATAATTTACTCTAAAACGTGAACGCCCCGAATCTTCCATTATTGTTTGTCCCCCACTGGCAAGTGTATGGATTCACAATGCTAAAATCAGGAATTCGATTCCCCTTGGTGGACTCAGCAGATAGCCCGATGTGGCTTTGCTATATGAGAAACATACACTCATTATGTTTTAAAACGCCATCTACCCGCGGGCTTGTTGCGGTTTGATAATCAAATAACTCATTGCGCCTTTAAGATTAAGTAATAGCAATCGACATACATAGTTTAGGTTAAGCCATAATGAGGTGTATATTGGTGCCTAGAAAATTTAACATTGGTTTATTTTACATAATGATTTTAAATATCAATCCAATACAAGCGATAACTGTAACTTGTAATATTTACTCTTTCAAGCCCTTCTTCGGTGTTTCAGTGATGTTGTTTTTGATCAATTGAACAGTGATCTATGTGCTTTGTCCATTGTAGGAAAAAAAATCACAGATTTTATTGTGTAAGTTTCATAAATCTACCGCTGTCCCACAGGGGAATCAATGGTAAGTCTGACGGCTTACTGTACTCAAAGTTGGGTTTCGATACCCGGCGGTAGCAAAAGATAGCCCAATATTCACCGTTGATAAGTCTAATCTTTAAACGAAGTATTTTTATATTTTTTGCATTTATCAGTATGTATATATTTACTTCAACTAATCCATCTTTATCTGTTAGGTTATATAGATTTTACAGGATATAAATGTCTATTAAAGTTAATTACAACTTTAGAATTTTAAGTCAGATCAAATTTGTAACAACTAAGTTTTGCGTCTCTCTTTTAAAGTTATTTAGTTGTGGCATTAACTATATTGTCAATTGAATAAATGTATAAGCTTACTCATTTAGGAAGGTTTTCTGAAAATATTACGTACATGACTTAACTGAAATCGTTTAGCTAGATCACAATATCATAATTACACCAGTAATACAAATATCTGTGAGCCAGCTGACATATCATATACTCTATCATTAGCAATTATGAAGACAGTGCAACTCCCATCTTGACCTGCTATAGATATAAATGATTTCTAGTGCAATTCTACAAGGTAAAAGGTATATCTGTAGCTTGGAATTGTATTGTAAGATTAGGATCACCTTTACTAGAAAAAATAGATTAAATGTCTGGTCGAAATTCCCTCAGAGCATTGGTTTATTTTTGTACATAATTATCTATTAGTAAATTATATATTAGTGTGGAATTAAGTAAGTGTTCTAGATATTAATTTCTCAGTTAACTAATGAATATAAGAGAACCACAATTTAAAAAAAAAACATCTTGTGAAGAATGATAAAAGTGTAAAATTTATTATTGTTAAAATGATTTAATGTCAGTTGACTTGACATAATTACCCCTCAATGACACAGTGGTATGTCTGCTATATACTGTGTTTCGATACCTACCACCGGTAGACAGAGAACAGATAGCCCTTTGTGTAGCTATGTGCTTAAGTAACTACAAACAAACAAACTGGCATAATTATCTAAGGTTTTAAGCCAAGAAAGAATGGCTCATAGAATGCCTTTGAGCTTGCTGTTTGTTTGTTTGTTGTTGTTTTTTCCAAGTAAACTTTTAGCTTTAGCTATGTGATTTTTTGACTTATTTGAGATCTAATTATAGTGTTCGAATTAGAAAGTCAAACCCTTTCGATGGATTATTTAATCAAATTCAAAGTTCCATAGATTAATTTATTTTATCCTGCCTAAAAGAATTTCGTCAGTTTGAAGGTAGAGATCCTGAGTAGCAATAAAATCAAATAAGTGTACGTATAATATAGATAGTGAAAGGAACTTAGTTAGGTAGTTAGGTATTAGCTACTTACGCGCAACTAAACGCGTAAACTAAACTAAACTAAATTCAATAGGTAATATGGTAAAACAGTTTCCCAAGACTTGGCTGTAGGTAGTTATGATTAGCTACCTTCCCTCTCTCTAGCCTCACGCTGCTAAATTAGGGACGGATAGCAAAGATAATCCTCGTAAAACTTTGTGCAAATTTGAGAAACAAGAATATTTCGGTATGCTGCTGTGAAGTGATGTTTTGTATTAAGAATAATATCTCGAGACTAGCAATGGTTCTGGTGAAAAATATAACCAGACTTAGGAACAAAGGGTTTTTAGCGCCCTGGAACAAAGTTTTCGTGCCTCTTCGTGATAAAATGTAAGCCATAAGGGAGTCCGTCATTCCTAATTATGTAACATCAATTTGGTGCCTCCCACCCCCGATGCTGCGCCCGGGAACTGATGTATCTCTTTGCCCCCCCCCCCTAGCTACGCCACTGCTTAGGAAACTCTGACTTAGTCGTAGTTTTCACTCAGTATCAAATCGAAACATACTACTGTAAACTACTGCTCTTTGATAAACCTTCAACATCTTTTAAAAACAAGGCGGCATTAAATTTATTAGAAAATTCTAAATATCTATTTGTTTCTTGGTTTTGAAGTTAAGCACAAAGCTACCTGTGCTCTACCCACCACGGGTATCGAAACCCGGTATTTACAAAATTGTTTATTCAACTTATCTACTTCAGTTGAAAATAGTGAATATTTTATATTTTCTCGCTGAAATTTGCACTTGTTAAAAGGCCACTGTCGACGTTATTATGGTCATTCTTTTCCGACCAACTTTTAAGTTACGTGCTTGAATAATTTCTTTAAACAGGTTTGATTTATAAAATTGTTTGAACTTATTTTGAAAGCTTTCACAGAGCAAACGTAACTTCTATATGCAGTTGCAATCTGATACAGTAAAACATGTAGACTATTATAACAAGGCCTTAATTTATCATGTGTTTTTTTTAGGAGAACAACGACATCTACGAGCTTTTGCATCGGCTTTATGCCAACGGCCCCCTTTTTTGGATCATTTACGAATGAAGACAGGCCAGTTCACCTTAGAACTGCCTAGAGGATTTCCATCTTCGGTTCCGCCTCCTGGTCAAGGTATGTACTGTTTTATTACAAAAGACATGTCGTGAAACATTTAATTATTAATAGTGTTTTTAAATTTTATACCAGCTCAAAACTTACTTATTACAATATCAGTTCGGAGAGAGAGCATATGTTAGATTAACATCATGGAAATGATCATAAAAATGAAGTGGTTTGAATATAGTATGTTTGTTTTATGAATTTCGCGCAAAGCTACTCGAGGGTTATCTGTGCTAGCTGTTCGTAATTTAGTAGTGTAAGACTAGAGGAAATGCAGCTAGTCATTCGCACCCACCGCCAACTTTTGGGCTACTCTTTTACCCACGAATAGTGGGACTGATCGTAATATTATAACGCCCCCACCACTGAAAAGGCGAGCATGTTTGGTATGATAGGGATGCGAACCCGCAACCCTCAGATTACGAGTCGCACGCCTTAACCCATCTGGCTATGCCGGGTCTTGAATATATTAGCATTAAATGTATATTTTATATTATCATTGTACGTTTATCACATGAAACCTTTGTAAGAATTAAATTCGTATTGGTCTACCATATACAAAATCTTGAGTTATTTTGACAAACTTTGTTACACACACAAAGAATAATTGTTGAGAGCCTGGTTATATTGAAGTTGTGTTACATATGTTTTTAATTTCTCTTTTATATGTGGTGTCACTTTACCTCAACTTCATTCTCGTCAACCACTGATTTATTACCATAAAAACTGTATTGATGTTAGATCCAGCTGACTTAATAAGAAACATTTGTCTTGGAAAGTGTGTTCGGGGAAGATTAGAAAAGAATGAAGAAAAGAGATTCAGTACTCCATGTCTGGAGAACTTTGTGTAAAATTGGAAAGACTAGCGACCTCTAACAGAAAGTTCATGCCAACACATAACTTTTGTTCTGCTAAATACACTTGTGAAAGATTGAAGCACAGGAAGAATGCGATTTACTTTTAGTTAGGACTAATTGTTGTATTATATGGTTAGTTAGGACTATGATTGTTATATATATATATATTATATTTCCGTCATGTATAATATCTTAGATTCACAGAGTATTTCTCATGGAACATGAAGCCCTTCAAGTTCAAGGTGACTTACAGCATAGATCAGGTAATTCCCAAATACAGCTTACTTTGCGTAGAAAAAAAAGTCTCGCGATTAAGATAATTGACGCAACCACAGCGTGAAATACCACTGCGCAGCTTTGGATAAAAAAGTGCGGTTGTTTTTGCTTTCGAGGTGAGGTGAGCGAATACAGATTGGTTCGAGTAAAGCACAGTAAAGAAATTACACAGTTCTTTTTGGTAAGAAGACACTGATTCGCACACGGTTTGAATGAAGAATACATGTTATATAGGTAACAGAAAAATACTCGCTTGAATAAATTATTTATTCGTTTGCGTTTTGGCAAAGTTTGTGGCCTTAAACCTTTAATCATTTTATTACAAACGTTATACCTGTGATCATATATATATGTATACGTTGTGCTCTCTATTATGTAAACAAGAAAGTTATGTTACATATTACCATGTAAATTTGTGAGTGTGAGACATTTTGCGGGTTCTCTTGATCATTGACTAAAGGTTGTTGTAGATATCAGCAGCTAACCTTACAATGTTCTGTTGTTTATACTATGTTAATTTTTTCTTCATTTCAGAAGAGTTATAAGTACAGAGTTATCATTTAACTTACCTATGTTTATTTCAGTTTCTCTAAGTTCGTTTGTTCTTCAGTGAAGTTTGGCTTAAAAACAAGCACAAATAATCTATAATAATAAAATAACCTGTTTACCGGTAAATAACTCCCAGACGAAAGAGCCTAAAAAACTGAAATTTTATACACGTACTTAGTGGACCCTCTGGGTATGCACGTGGGTATTATTACTTACCAATAAAAAAACATAGAAAAGAAGTGGTTCCTAACAATTTCTAATATAGAGAAAAAACCAGTGCGTTCTGATGACAATTAGTTCCAACAATGGCTTTAATTAATATCATGTTGCTTATCAATAAAAGTCTAACCTAATATTGTTGTATTAAATGTATAAACAACAAAATCGACAAATAAAAGTTTCCTATTTTACAATGCTCTTTTAATTAAAGAGGGTTGTTTTATAATGTTCGTTTTATTATTTACGTTTTCAATTCAAGGACAAATAAGAAGAAAGGTTACCATTATAAATAACCCACATCCAGTAAAGTAGCAACAAAAGTACATAGATTATAACTTTAGGTTAAAATGGGTTCAGAATACACACACACACTGTCATGTTTTTTCTAATTAAAAAGAGAAAACTACACAATGAGCTATCTCTGCTCTACCCACCATGGGTATTGAAATATGGTCTCCAGCTCTGCAAGTCTACAGACTAAGGGGTCACACCAAAATAGTCACCTAGAATAAATCAACTTAATAACCTGAGTGAAGCTGGGTATTTTTGTCTAGAATTGTATGTAACATGAATAGGTTAAACTACCAGAAGAAATTTAATATATATATATTTATATATCACCTTTAAAACCGTGATATTTCAGATCTCACGTTACTACTTTAACAACTTGCTACATCATTGAATTTACTCATATTCATGGTAATGCTGTGAGACCATTTTTATTTTAAACTTTAGAGAATAATAGCAACACCAGTATTAGACCAAACGTTTTCTCCAAAGTCTTTCTAAGACTATATGTATGCACACCAAATACATGAAAATTCATTCTTAAGATATATAATCACAAAACTTGAAAGGTATGTTGATTAATGACATTTCTGTGATTTCAAATTTATTTTTGTTTTTTACCATCTTTCTCATGAAAACAGTCACTGATTTCAAATTATGGGGTGAAGCTTGTAAATATTTAGCTTTTGAGCCTTCAAATCATTGTTGATTATCTTGTTAACAGAACCAGGTATCTGTCGACTTTCGCCAAAGTGGCTTTGAAAGTGCGATTTTTTTCTTTTGCAACCACACCCTCCTCTCTGCAGAGTTAAGCTGTTAACTTGCAACGTTATTTTGGCAGCTCTTCTGTCCTAAATACTCTGTTGTACATGTTCTCTTACTTCCAATGAGAACAGCATTTGCATTGTTTTATAGTCCAGCTATACAAGTATTTTAATAAATTACTGTCACATAATCCCCTAGAAGTAAGATACATGTGGTGCTATATATTGAGGTGTTAGAGCATGCTTTCTTTGCACAGTTATATCAACGGTAATGTTATATTAATATATTCAAGACATTATTACAAACTTATTCATCCTTTGTAATCAAGGTTTTATACCACTTGTAACTACACACACACACAAACACACATGCACTATTAAACTATGTATGCAGTTGCAAAGGCCCAGTAAGGATTTGACTTTTTTATTTTAACTTTATGCATTAGGGAACAAAATTTAGGATAAAATAAGTGCTGACTTACCATAAAAGATGTTTTAAGAAGTTGAATGAATGTATTGGTACAAACACTAAATGATAATAGATCTTACTAAGCTGTTGATGAAGTCAAATGAGGCTGGTGCTTTGAAACTCCAGTTTCGAGTGGTACAAGCAGATGAGAATGGTGACCCATTACACCGGAATGGAATGTTCATACGTTGCATGGTAAACCCCAGCTAACAAATTGTATCCATACTATGGCTGGTCAGACTAGAATGAGTATTTTGCTTAAGGACTTAACCATCTGATTATGAGTCCAAAACATGAAGTAAAGATGCCCCAGAACATACAGTTCTAGAATAAAATCCTAACAATTGTAACAATAACTATTGTACCAGTAGTAAAAAGAGAGTAAGAACAGTTAGAAAATCTGTCCAGGTTTCCCAGAAGCAGTAATTTCCATATTGTAATGGTATCTATTGTACCGGACATAAAGAAAAAAAAATACTACGATCAGATAGAGCAAACATCCAGATTTTCCAGAAGCCATTTTATCTTGTGGGAAAGCAACATGTTTTCTATGACATTTTCTTGGTTTTCTCAAAGGAATAATATACAGTACTTGACTTTCTTAAAACTTTGACCTGATTATCATAAAACATTTTGTATGTATTCAATTTTTTCTTCATTATAGATATATATATCAATGAAAAATTGAAATACCTTTGTTGTATATTTGTTTTTAGATATCAGCACTACATTTCATATGCCACCTCAAGAACCTTCTTGGGGGTCATATCATAATCCATATTTAGCTTCTGCGTGTGCATTTCAACCATCTACATTCTCAAATTCCATGAATACATGTTCCCTGGAAGCACAACCTGACAATCAACGAAATACAGATGTGGATACTCCTTGTACATTTTCTTCAGGTTAAATGTTATTATTTTCTAGCTTTATTCATCAACCTTCATAAAGAATTTTACAATTCATTTTTGTTTCTCGGTAGTAAACACTTATCTTTAAAAAATTATTCTGAAATGAAAATAATAAATTTGAAGTAAACGTTTTTATTTAAAATTATTTAAGGACATTTTGTAATATTCTGATAGAATTTTTAAAATGAACTCTTTAGTACATATTAGATCTGAATGGTGTGAAATTAGATAAGCATGACAATAATATACTTGTTTTTTAAGAATTTTATATACTTATATTTTTTGTTATTGAAAAGGCCTTAATCCTAAGTTAAGATTTTTAGCATTTTTAAGGTACCTTAGTTCTTATCTCTTCATTAACTTGAAAACTCATTTTTTCACTTCAACTATAAAATGTTTGTCCCTCATTAAGATATAAAATTCACATGTACATGTTTATGTAAGTGAAAGAAAGTAATTAACTAACTTTTCAATAGTTAAAATTTTTGAATATTTTAACATATTCTATTTTGAAGACATATATTACAAGTTTCTCATTTCTTTAGCCCTCCATCTTGATTCAGCAGCTGGAGCACCATCAGGACAAACATTACAGAACTTGAGAGAAGCACCATCTGTATCCCACCTAAGGATACAGTCAGAGAGAAGAGACAGTGGCTCTTCAACTGAATATTCTTTGAACAATTCTCCAACAGAAGACAGTACAACCCGAGGAACATCTTTTGTTATGGGTATAGGCATCCCAGACTTTAGAATTCCTTCTGATCATATTTCCAGTCACAACAGATCTTCCATAGAACTAACTGTGCCTCAACCAGTTTCCTCAGTTGCACTTCTATCTTGTCCCAGTAATTCATCATTTTCTTTACCTTCCAATTGCAGTGGTTCAGGAATTATGCCCTCTAGAGGATTCTATGGCAGCAGTACCATAAATTGTGCAAGTACAGGAGGAATGTATTTGAGTTCTCCAGTAGTTGCTCCAACTCTATTGTATCCACATCCCTATTCTGGTATATCTCAATCCCAAATTCATCCATCACTTCATTTACTGGGCAGTGAATTTAGGGTAACTACTGCTGATACAAATATGATTTCTCTTCAACACCACCAAACAAATCAGCCTCATACTTCTCAAGGAACTTTTGTAGTTCCTTCTCAGTATATCAATTCACGCCTGTTTCAGCAGGATGCTAATTCTGGTGGAAACTTCCATGTTAGATTACCAGCAACCCCCTCCACTATCATAACGGAAAACTCAAGAACTGATTTGACTGAAACACCTTCTCAAGGCAGTTCTAGAGACCTTTCAGTTTGGAGACCTTACTGATGTATATAGTTTTATAACTGGAAAAAAAACATATTCGCTTGATACAAACAGATGCAAGAAATGATGGGATATTTGACAAAAACTCAGTAACAAATGCCTGGACTAACTGAGATTATATGAGATTTTTTGTGCCTTACTTGGCTGTGATGAATAACTGTAAACTATTTGTTTATACCAAAGATATAATAAATGCTTAACTCAGTGGTTTTAAAAAGTGAGATTTAATTTGTTGTTAATCAGTGTATGTTAGTCAGTCATTTCATATTTATATGCATACTCTGAGTGGGCTTAGATTATTGTGTGACACAATGTTTACATACTTATTAAGTTTTCTTCCATAAATAATGAGTTTTACTGTAATTATTTTGAACTGAAAAATAAATTCTTATACTTCATACTAAACCTAAATAATGATTTTTAAAACAAACATTTTATTCTGTAATTTAAACTGTACTTCCAACGATACTTGGAAGCATGGCATGGCCCATTACAACAAAACAAGCTTCACATTATGGTGTACCATATACATGGTGGGTGGTCAAATCCCAATATTTAGTTAGACAAGAATTATTAGTGAGTGTTGATTAGTATCTTCCTTTATTTATATCAGTCCCAAATTAGTAACCATCATGCGACAATAGCTGTTTCTGCAGCTTTCTTCAAAGGTTTCAAAATGATTAAGCAGAAAAATTAGAATTATTCTTGAGAAACATCATTTTATTTTGAGATAAATGAAACCAAATGAATACCCCTCAAGGAGGTGCTTCTGTGGTTTATAGAATATTAACAGGAGAAATTTAACTTGTTTCACTTTTCAATGATTAAAACAACATTCTATAAACACAAGTTAGCTCAGCTGAAGCTTGGTTTGGTCAGTTAATTAGTGTGCTGTCATCAAAAATACTCAACCTTTCATCCATGGAGGCATTATAATGTGATGGTCAATCCCACTGTTTATTGGTAAAAGAGTTGGAGGTGAGTGATAGTTGCCTTCCCTTTGGTCTGTCACTTAAATTATGGTTGGATAGTGCAGATAGTCTTTATGAAGCTTTGGACTCAATTTATAACAAACCAAACAGCACGTTACCTCAAGCTAGGTCATAATGTTTGCTCAAAAACGTGTACTTTTTTATTATTTGGTAGAAAATTCACTGCTTAGAGGAATCATAGTGTGTAAGACATTACAGAATTACTAACAAAGAGTGATGAAGGTCCTCATCTTCACCTCAAAACTTACATTATGTATTGAAGGCTACTCATTTAAATCAAAACTCTTTGTTATCTTGTAACTTTGAAATGAGTTAACCTTTTCTGAAAGTATCTAAACCATAAAGTATTAAAATTTGCTGATAGCAACCTGGAAATTTGAAACATTTCTTTTGTATATGACCTTAAGTCCAAACAATCTAAGCTCTTAACATCCTACCAGTACAATAAATCTACACATTAAGAACGTTAAAACACAAGTGATTTGTTATTGTATTGAATGAACATAGAATGTTTACTTCTTTATATTAATATGAAATGGTAAAAAGAAATATATCATGTAGGTAAATAACTGTATATTTATAATGGTTTCTGGTCTATAACTTCAAGTTCAAAGGACAAGACCATTAAAATATGGTGAAAAAATAATGTAATTATCACAATTTTCAGCCATTTTAGTTTTACTAATATATGTGTTGTTCAAAAACATATTTCCACAACTTCAATAAGTATATTATGTTTTGTTGTAGTAATTATTAACCTATTGCCTTTTATATTCTACATGAAATATTAGTTGTATTAAAATAATATAGAGATTTTAATTTATGTGTGTCATGTGAAGTACAGGGTGTTCAGAAAGTCACTGTGCAATTATATATTTATTAAAAGACATGTTTCAATATAGAATACAGGAGGTAAATACGAATGACAATTACAAACAATGTTGAAAGTGACCCCTCTTGGCATCAATACAGACTTGGATCCTTCTTATTTTGTTTCTAAACACCGCTATCAGTTGCTGACTTTAAATAGAATGAATGAATGCTGTTATTGCTGCTTTCAAAATTGGACAGTGAATTTCCAAACACCCTGTAGAATTTTTCAATGCTGTACAAAATAAGTATTTTATAAACTGAATTGTAGTCTACTACTGTAGTGTTCCAGAGTTCGATGAATGGCTAGAAAAGCAAGAAATAACCAAAATAGGTGTGGATGTTAAAGTTGTGTGAGCTGGCAAAATAAAGTAGTACATAAGGCACAAGGTGTGTAAGGAATAAATGGCTGTTCTAGTGAGTGTTGCATTCTAGATGTAAATCAAGTAGAAGTTACATTGTACTTCAAGAGTATCAGGTTGGACACAGGTGAGAAAACTTAATGGAACTCTGTAATATAACTTGTAAAATTTTGACTCATGCAATAATTTACTGGCATATAAAACAACAAACTGACAGCAGTTTATACACATAAATAAATTAAAGCTCAACACAAAAGTTGACACATTCTACTAACTACTATGAGAACATCTCCGATCACTTCAAAAGAGACATAAGAGATCATCTAGAAACAGTTGATAACAGAAAGAACTCAAGACAATGTGAGCCTAGATTGTGTTGTTTTCTAACTTGTGGATGGCAGCTTCATAGTAACTACCAGGAAACTGTGATTACCTCCCACACATGTTGAACACAGATATAATGGTGCTCACAACAGAACCCCAACATATAAGCCTGCAACAGCTTTTCTCTCCTGTATTTTAAGACGCGACCTATGCCAACCATTACTTAACATTTGAAAAGGGAAGAATAGATACACACACAAAATGAGCCTGTAATCTCTATACAAAGTTTAATCCCATACGAACAGCTCAACTCTTACTATTAACCCATAGAACATCACTCAGAATATAACAGTAAGGCAGTATAAACGCATTTTCTACAACCTCGTGCATACCATGAGGAATCTGACAGGAATAAGAGACAAACAGCACACAATCCAATAAACAAAAGCGAAAGACATCGATATATATGTGTGAAGTCTGCTTTGTCAAACACTACCACATCAATAATGTTACTCAAATAACATTAAGAACTACTAATTTTAAAACATTAAAAAAACAGTCGTTATATAAATTTCCAAAAAAAAATTAAATTAGGAAAATAAAAACACATGGTATAACATTATAAAAAAAAATACATTTCAACGACATGAACATTGCATGCAGATACACTTAATAGTTCAAAGCTTCCATCATTACACGTCAGTGGCATCAATTCTGATAAAATAAAATAAGCAAAAACTGTCTATTTAAATTATATACAAAACATATAAACTTCAAAATCAGTACTTTACCCCATAGTAATATTTAATACCAACAGAGTTCATGAAACCATGATTTACTAAATGGACTCATATGAACTCTCACTGTTTGTTTTTAGGTTTATTTCTATGCATATTTTTATAAAGTTATATACGTACCAAATTCCTTGTGGGTTCATAACTTTGTTGAATACACCACGAGTGACACAATAACAAAAATACTATGAACGTCACCAGCCCGTTAACTTTTGTTAATGTTCTTCGTTTATTTTAGTTATAAATTTGTAAAGAATTGTGTAAAAATAAACACATAAAATATACACAGTTTGATGCGGTATCGGAACATTCTGGTTGTGAATGTTACAAAAAAATCTATCTTGTTTTATCCTGTCATCACAGAAACTAACACAAACAGATCAATTTGGACAATAAACACACCAACCCTAATTCTAACCCTGCTTATTTAACAACTCCAAAGACAGACTAAACAGTTATCAAACCCATGTTTAAACTAAGATATCCGTCTTTTAGAAATAATGTAAAATAAACAAAAAAATAGGCGTTACAAGTAAAGGAAAAATTAAAATAAAAAGCATGGCTAATTTAAATACAGTTAGCATGTTTGTTATTTGAGTATATAATATACAATAGTTAATCATGGAAGTAAAAACAAAAACAGTAATGAAATATCTATATCAAGATAATCACACCGTAAAATCATAGGAAACTGATAAGCCTATTGCATACCGCAATCCTATTCCAAACATATTTAAGGTTCGTGGAATTAAAACATTTGGACTTTTTTTGGGAAATGCGATTTCTGTTGTTTTTTTAACCTGTCATGAGTGTTGAGCACTTTTCGGCTGATGAGTGGATATCAAATATAAACGTTCAAGTAAAATAATAATTTTAGATGTATTACCAATTTGTTTATTTAAATATACTCCATATTTAATATTTTGTCATTTTGCTATACTTAGTTATTGTAATTCTTGAAGAATAATAACAAACAATATTCAAACTTACATTCTTACAAAACTTCGGAAGAAGCTCGCCTCTAAAGAATACATTTTTCGACTGTTTAACAATTTTAACTCATCACAAAACATAGGTTTATATCTGTTAAAAGAATGATCTTTCTATAAAAATATAATTCTACAGATTTTCTTCTCACATGATTTTCTAAAACAAGTTATTATAAGTGTATTAAAAATAGTTACGTGTAACCATCTGGAAGGTTTAAAACTTATCGAACAAATTATAATATTTTTCGATAAAAGATTTATCTCCACCAGGCTTCTTTCTCTGATGTATAGATTACAACATTCTTCACTTTAAACAAAAGTCAAACGTTGTGGTGTAGTTGTCATACTGATCATATTTGTTCTACTCACACTTTCAAGTCAAATGGTAACACATGCAGTCGCACTCCGCCCATCTTTCTTCGTGGAGCAAAAACCTTCTTAATTTTAGAGTTACAGTCAGCACGAGAAACTTTAGAAATATATATTGTTCAGGATATATATATATACACATACACGTACATTTTTCTACAAATACAAAATCTGTTGTCATAGTATGGCATGCAACTCGAGACGGATTGATAACATAGTTTAAATCTTTGAT
The DNA here is from genome assembly GCA_011833715.1 of Carcinoscorpius rotundicauda. NCBI lineage: Eukaryota > Metazoa > Arthropoda > Merostomata > Xiphosura > Limulidae > Carcinoscorpius > Carcinoscorpius rotundicauda. The sequence goes on from CM022397.1 coordinate 89,883,071, forward strand.
TGCTCCAAACATATGACTACTTTTCTTATTGGAAAATATAATAATCTAAAGTAAAAATAAAAAATATATATTTTATTTTCTTTTAAAAGAAAACAACAAACTATTCTTGCTTTATTTTTCACAAACTTTGAGTTAGCATATATACTTCAATCCGAATACTGCAGCAGGCTTATATACACAGAGAAAATAGAACAGCTTCTCCGAAAGAATAGCAGTAATTTTTGGAAGCAAACAAACCTTGTCGAACAAAATCTTGTGTCGTCAGAACGAGATCGAAGCAACCACGATCAATAATGCTAGATATTAAAATTTTACGCATCCCGAGCTTTATCTATGACGTGTAAAAAAGTACATCCAACAATGCATCTGAATTATTTTTATATGATCATTACGTTAGTCAAGCATGGTAAATGTCACGCTTTTGTTTTTCCAACATATTATTGTATGCTGGGTGTATGTAGCTTTAAAACTCTTTACGAAGAATTCGCCTTTTCAAATCAAATGACACTGTAGATCTACCTGTTTCCACTCAGAGAAATGAAATAAATGACTATATTAAACAGAAACTGAAGATAACAGCTGTTTGTTTCTATATTATTAAGAAATAAAATCAGAAATGTTTATTTCACTTAAAATGTCTCTATTTATTTCCACAGCAGACCTCATAATGGTCTAATACAATGTTACACAAACATCAAACTATAGAACAATAATTTCTTTTTAAATAAAAAAAATATATTTTTCTTAATCGAAAACAAATAAGAAACCATTTATAAATGCTTATAACGAATTTAAATCACTTCTTAATTGTCATTTAAATAAATTAACACGATTGACATGGTAAAACCTGATAATCATAATATGCACAAAATTATCAGTTTCTTCTCTAAATTGACTAGCATTTTATAGATATTATCTGGATATAGCTGTATAAATAAGTGAATATTTACTATATATGATTAAAAAAGTCCAAGCTCGTTATCTGAGGGTCGGGGGATCTAATGTGAGGTCAATCCCACTATTCGTTGGTAAAAGAGTAGCCCAAGTATTGGCGGTGGATAGTGATCACAAGCTACCTTCCCTCTAGTCTTACACTGCAAAATTATAGATGGCTAGCGCAGGTAACCCTTGAGTAGCTTTGCGCGAAATTCAAAATAAACCAACATATACATACCTTTGAATTATGGCCCAGCATAGCCAGGGGTGTTTAGGCGTTTCACTCGTAATTTGAAGGTCGTGGGTTTGAATTTTCGTCGCACCAAAAATACTCCCTCTTTCAGTCTTGGGATATTATAATGTGATGGTCAATCCCATTATTCGTTGGTAAAAGAGTAGCCCAAAAGTTGGCAGTGGGTGGTGATGATTAACTGCCTTTTCTCTAGCCTAATACTGCTAAATTAGGGACTGTTAGCGCAGAAAGCTCTCATGTAGCTTTGTGCGAAATTCAAAAACAAACAAACCTTTTAATTTTTCTCTTTGATGTTTTATATTTTTTATTTATTTTACGTTTAACATCTTACCTATTTGTATATATTACAAGTCTTTTCTATCAATGGGTTTAAAGTCTTATATAGCCCGAAAAGGCCAAGCATGTTAAGGCATGCGACTCGTAATCTGGGGGTTCGCATCCCCATCGCGCCAAAATACTCGCCCTTTCAGCCGTGGAGGCGTTATAATCTGATGGTTAATCCCATTATTCGTTGGTAAAAGAGTAGCCCAAGAGTTGGCGGTGGGTGGTGATGACTGGCTGCTTTCCCTCTAGTCTTACACTGTTGCCTCCCAGTGGCTCAGTGGTATGTCTGCGGAGTTAGACTCAAAAATTCGGATTTCGATACCCGTGGTGAGCAGAGCACAGATAGCCTATTGTGTGGCTTTATGCTTAATTCAAAACAACAACTTACACTGTTAAATTAGGGACAGCTAGAACAAACAGCTCTCGAGTAACTTTGTGCTAAATTCAAAAAGAAACAGACAAATCAAAGTCTTAACTGTTTATCGTTCTTTCCACAGTTCGGCTTATAAGTTTGATTATAATATTTACAAAACAAGGATCATTTTCTATTTATCATGTTGTAAATGGTATGTTATAGATGAAATGGCTTCAGTATCTACTACAGTGGTCAATGAGTGAATAACAAAGAAATCATTGTCTTTCTCTATGTTTTAAATTACATGATTTCCAATTAGATATTGATATATTTTTCATCTGAATATGAATTATCCGAATGTTTATATTTTTGGTAATTTTTATTCGAGATGCTCATTCAATATTATAAGTGTTCTGCATGTGCTACCATCTATCAACTTATTACGTAAACACACACAAATATAACAGTGGTCTTACCATAACAAAATTTACACTATAAAGTTACTTAAGAAAAAAATCATTTTGTAAAATCTTTTATGCTTAACGATAAGGGTAACAATTACTTTCAGAAGCACTACATTGTCTCTATATCAGATTATTCAAAATATATAAATTTACTTATAAAAGAATATTTTAGTACTCTATTATATTGTATAATTAAATATATTGAGTAAAAAAACATTGAGTTGGATAACTATTATTACCCTTGTCTTTATTCTTCCATACAATTTGTTGAGTTAAAATAACAGCATTTTAGAATCTTTTGAGTTACAGTTCTTGGAGCTGCTAATTGTAAATAAGTAAATCTTAAATGAAATTTTTATTTAGCACTTACACACATCGATCAGAGAGAATTACTATCTTATGACCATTAATAACTATTTGCAAAACCTACTACAATGATCTACTTACACTAATAATATTGGCTATTTTTAACATGGTTTAACTTATAGGAATACAGTAGACATGTTACGGTTCGTATTCTGAATTAATTAATCAATCTTATAAAGCAGCGAATGTAATATAAGAGCAACAGTCAACCCAAATGTTTTCGTTCCTTGCGCTCACATATATACTTCTCCCAACTGAGTCATCGAACATTCTACAAATTGTGAGATGTATGACATAAAAATAGTTATAAAGCGATAAAAGAAAGTAGTCGTCAACAATACTAAATAATTAAACTATACAAACAATGTAAAGGTTTAACACTCTTGCTATGAAAACTAAATAATTTAGTTCATTAAATGAACTAAATAATAATTTATATTTTAAATAGGTTTGTATATTCAACGCAATCAGCTTCACTATTTCATTGTCTGCCTCTGTCGCATAGCCAAAATATGTGAGATTCTACATATCATTACATTTGTTGGATATACAAGACTGTGTAGTGTAGGCATTGTCATTTAAATTATTTTGAGAGTTCATAGTTAATGATCGTTGAGTTTTTCATAACAAGAGTCAAAAGCAGTAATTTCAAAGGTGATAGTAAGGACAAGTTTAATTATTTAATTGGGTAAGTCACACGTTTGCAAATTATTGATGTCGAGACTACAGAAAATTCTAGAGGCGTCTACGTTAACATAAAGTAAAGTCGAGAGAGAGAAAATTTCGGTTAGAGAAAGTTAGAAAACGTGAAATGAGCCATCGTGGGTGTGAATAGCATGAGCGGTCAATATTTTAAAGCAAGATTAACATTTTGATAGCTATAAGAAAATTAATTAGTCTTGTCAAAGGGTGTTCTAAAACTAACATAACCCACCCATGTGGACTTTGATGAAAAAGAAGACAATTATTAGAAGTTAATAATACAAATGTGGAATATTCACTGATACTATAATGATAGAAGTATAGAACAATATTTTGGTTTGTCAACTGGATTTCAAAACAAGTGAATTTGCCTAAGAGGACTATTGACAATAAGAGGCCCGGCATCATCAGGTAGTTAAGGCATTCAACTCGGAATCGTGGGTTCAAATCTCCGTCACACCGAATATGCTCTCCCTTTTAGTCGTGGAAGTGTTATAATGTGTCGATCAATCCTACTATTCGATGATAACATAATAACCCAGTAGTCAGCGGAGGATGATCATGACTAGAGATGACCAGCGCAAATAGCCTTTGTGTAGCTTTGTGCAAAATTCACAAACAAAAGCAAACAAGGCAGAGATAACTGCATAATGTTTAGAATACACCTATGATCTCCCTAATAGTGTAAAAAGTTTCTGTACCTACATTTACTTTTGAATATATGTTATTTTAAAACAAGCAGAGTGCGTGCTGTCTGTGTTTTTATTTGTTCTACCTTATCTCCAACAAGTCACAGACATTTGCTGCAGAAGTATCCTTGACCCATACCTACATATACTTAAAATTTTCGAGTCTCAAAGGAACAAGTAGGTTTTATTTGGTCCAGAACTCAGTGATTGTTTCTCCTTACTGCTACTGAGATCTTATGACATCTTTTTTAGCCCCATATTTCAAATGATTTGATGTAATTTTTCCCACTTTTTAACTTCTACATCATTGTATCGCTACTGAAAAAAAACAACAACAACGTTTTTACACATCTTATTTAAGTTATTCCAGAAACAATCTTATTCAAAATTATCTTAATCAAGCCTGACAGTGATGTTTTTCTAATATTAGTTTTTTTTCTGATTTCTTCAACACAACTCTAATTTGTGTCTATTCTGGACCCCAGAAAAATGAAACTTTCTGCTACCTGCACTTCGTCATCATCTATTTTCAATTTGTTAAGTATTCTGAATGGTATGTTCTTTTATTTCTTAATGTTCAACAGCAAATAAGCTCTTACAGTTTCTTCTTTAGATCTCATAAAAAGGTTTCTTATGTCTTCTATTTCAGTTAACAAAATTGTGTCATCAATATGTATTAGATCGTTGATGTTTTTCTCTTATTTTGATTCCATCCTCAATCTCTTACAGTCAAGCCCTTTCTATGGGTTTCCGTTGTATAAGTTAAACAAGTATTGATAAAAGATACATCCTCGTTTTACCCCTTTTTCCATGGTGAACCATCATGTTTCTCGACACCCTATCCTCATTATAGCTTCTTGCTCAATGTAAGGATCCCTCAGCAGGTTAGTCAGATATCTTGGTACACATCTCAAATTCCTGCATGGTCCACGCAATTAAATACTTTTCTGTAGTCGATTTACTTTAGATAATTTTTTTGTTGTTTTTATATTATCTTGCTCTTTCAATTAGCCTCTTACGTTGGCAATCTCTACCACTCCTAAATCCAGTCTGTTGATTTGGCATTTATCATGTTGACATATAACTGTTAGGACTTCTTGATCGTTTCGTATCCTTTTGCTTTAAACTGTTCCTTGGGTACCTCATCAATTTTCTAGTACTTTTCCGTTTTCTAGTTTATTCAATGATCATGTATTTTAGTTTCTATTACTGCAAACTCATCGATGAACTCTTTTTGTTCGAAAGTTTTGTCAAGCTATAGATTCGCTAGTAAAACTCATCAATATACACTTTCTTTTGATCTCGTTTCACTCCATTAGATCTCTTTTAGTGTTTGTTTTTCAAACTCACTACTCTTGTAGTAAACTTCTATGTTGTCTTTTTAATCTCTTTAAAAGATATTTCCTCTTTTTTGTTATGCTACTCTACCTCTTGACATATCTCATTAAGATATATCTTGTCTTTAATTAGTCGTTTAACTTTCCATAAGTCACTTGAAGCTTTTGTCTTCCGTTATCGATTTTTGCTCCTTATATTCACTTAACTTTGTTAGCTGTCGTGGCTTCAGGAAAATGTTTTTTTGCTTCCATCTTCACATTTCAAGAATTATTCTGGCTGCCTTTTATCAGGTTAACCATGTATCAAATATGTTTTTATCCTCTGTTGTAAACGGCCTGGCATGGCCGAGCGCGTTAAGGCGTGCGCTCGTAATCCGAGGGTCGCGCTAAACATGTTCGCCCTCCCAGCCGTGGGGGTGTATAATGTGACGGTCAATCCCACTTTTCGTTGGTAAAAAAGTATCCCAAGAGTTGGCGGTGGGTGGTGATGACTAGCTGCCTTCCCTCTAGTCTTAAACTGCTAAATTAGGGACGGCTAGCACAGATAGCCCTCGAGTAGCTTTGTGCGAAATTCCAAAACAAACAAACTGTTGTAAACTTTGATCGAATTATTTCTAAGTTGTCTCTTGTTCGTTTTGTGGTCTTATTTACCTTTTTCAGTTGAAATCTAATTTTTGATACCAGTAGTTTGTGGTCTATTCCACAGTAAGCACTTCATAGCATCTTTTCAGATTGGAATGAAATTGTCCAACTTTTACTACAAGTAACATAGTCTGTTTGAGTCCAATGCCCACGTAGTGAAATCCACACGTAAAATCTACGCTTAAGAAATGTTATATTTTATCATAACGAGTCTTTGACCTGATTTTCATTGAAGTTTGGGCAACACTAATCGAGAGTTACCTATGCTAGCCTAATTATAAGTTGTAAACCAAGAGAAAGGCACTTAATTAACTATTAGTCTTTTATAATCGAATAATGAAAGTGACGGTCACATTACAGCGCCCTCTGTAATCTGCTGTAGCATTTTGCTGCTGTAGCACTATTGTCGGATTTCTGGAGTCAAGTGTTAGCTGGTGTTTTGCTTATTGTTTATTCAATTAATTAAATATAATATTTTCATGGAACATCATATTTTAAACAGAAATATCTTAACCATTTCATTTTTAATTTGTTTACTATGTTCTTATGTCAGTGAGAACACATAAAATAATTTAACCTTCAACTTTATAATCTGTAGAATAGCCTTACTACCAGAACAGATTAGGTTCGCTGGGCGGCATTCAATGTCTAAGTGCAAGTAGCATCAAATCACAGAATTATATAACAAAATGTAGACAAAATCGGATCATACCTTGTACAATAAGATACTTAAATATCAGTGGTGAGTAACAGTCACGAACAAGATATTAGTCTCAGATATTTTACACCCCTTCTGGTCTATAATATGTCAGTCAATCCAACATTTTGTTGTTAAAACTAGCTCAGGAGTTGGCCTTCTCTCCTTAATCTATCGCTTTATAATTAAAAAGGGTTAGCTCAAATAGCCCTTGAGTAGCTTTACTCAAATTAAAAAAAAACAAAAAAAACAATTAAAACTAAAGTAAAAATTCAAATTTTAAATCGTGCTAAATAATTTCATTAATGCTGATGTGGTTCGTGTAATTACGATAAAAAATTAATATAAAATAAACTATTCTGACGATCAACTGGTGTTAATTTACATGTGTATATATTTGCGTACATATCAATTGAAATATCTTTTAACAACTCCCCCTTTCGTGACACAGGAGTAAATATGAGAGCTTATAACACTAAAATCTAATAGCGTACCTTTTACATTTCACAGTAAACAAAAAGGCCTAGCACGGGCAGATGGTTAAAACATTTGACGCGTAATCCGAGGGCCTTCGGTTCGAATTCCCGTTAGATTAAACATGTTCTTACTTTAAGCTTTCGGGGCTTGATAATGTGACGGACAATTTTACTGTTCGTTGGTAAAAAAATAGCCCAACAATTAGCGATGGGTGGTGATAACGAGATGCCTTCCCACCAGTCTCACACTTCTAAATCAGGGACGGCTATTGCAGATAGACCTCCTATAGATTTGTGCGAAATTCAAAACAACAACAGTCAATTAACAAATCTTTTTCCCAACAGAACAGAATCAACCGAAAACAAGCAGCCTACCTGAAACAAGCACATCAACAGAACATAATAAAACAACAAAAACCACATATGCAGAAATGTTAAAAGGAAAAGAACCACATAAACAACAAGTACAGAAGACTAATACACAGAACAAGAACACATTAACACAAAAACCAAAAGAAAACAACACCACCATACAAGAAACCAATATTAACACAACAGATAAAACAAGCCTGTTTTCAACAGTGTTCAAAAATGTAATAACTGAGTTTATAACAGAATATACTAAACCAAACCAGACAACTAACTTTATAGAACTACTGATCACAATTACCATAAAACACGTCATACCTCATATACCCTACATTATAACTACACTAACAGGTTACACGCTCACAGCACAATGTTCACAGTAGTGTATATCAACATCCAAGGTGCAATAGCTTCCAAGAAACATGAGATCGAAGACCTAATAGAAGAATTAAACCCCCAGATTATAATAATAAGTGAAACTCTAACATATAATAATAATAGATTTAAAATACCTTATTACTCAATAATTAGAAAAGACAGGAAAAATAAAAATGACGAAAACAGAGGCATTATGCTGCTTCATAAAGTAGACTTATCTGTAGAAGAAATAGAATTAAACAGTAGCAATGAACATGTTACTGTAGATATCCTCCAATCAAATAAAACTAAAATAACCGTAGCAGGAATTTACTGCTCACCCAATAAACAATTAGATACAACTTTACTAAATAACATCTTTTCCCACAATCAAAACACCATAATCATGGGAGATTTAAATAGTAAAAATGTTTCATTTGGATGCCGAAGTTCTAATTCAAATGGTAGAAAATTAATCAAATTTATTGATGATAACAATATAGCTTTATTGAACGATACTACCACAACTCATACATCCTATTCCACTAACTCTAGTGACATACTAGATCTGTGTATGTGTACATATAATTTAAGCCAGAAATTAGTAAAATTTCAAGTGGGAAAAGATGTAGATAGTGATCATCTCCCAATTTTTTGCATCTTCGATCTCACCCTCTATAAAAATATAACATATAGGAAAGAAAAATTTAATTACAGTAAGGCAAATTGGCAATGCTATAAACAAGAATTAGATAATCTATTACCTAATAAAATTATTAAAGAAGTTATAACGCATGTCGAAATAGACAACTATTGTCAAACAATCACGGATTGCCTTCAGAAAGCAGCCAAGTTAACAATACCAAAACAACATCACAAAATAACAATCAACACATGGAAACCCACCACAGAAATAATCAACCTAATAAAAAAAGCGCAGACAACTAAGAAGACAGTACATGATTACAAGAAACAGAGAAACTAAAACACAAATAAACAACATTAGAAATAACATCAGAACTCTAATAAAACAACAAAAACAAAATAAATGGGACAATTACTGTAATAAACTAAACGACATAACTGACCCGAAAAAATTCTGGTCACATCTTAAAAGATTCACAAGTGAAAACACAAACACAAAGAAATATCCTCCACTTGAACATAATAACACCATTGCACGTACAAATAAAGAAATAGCAGAAGCTTTCAAGGATCAACTCCAAAATACATTTTAAACTCACACAGATCCAGATATGAATACAAACTTCTACAATAAAGTCACTAATCACAGAGCAAACAATAAACATCAATATGAACCAATATTTCCAGTAAACATAACTGATACAAATACAAGTTCTAACACTGATTTTGAAAGCACATTACTAACAAAGGAAATATCCCTACATGAAATACTAGAAGCAATAAAAAACACCAAAAACAAAGCGCCAGGAGAAGATGAAATACAAGCTATTCTCCTAAAAAACGGCACTCCGAAATTGTTTGACCACCTAAATTCTCTATTTAACTTATCGCTATCCTCAGGATATATCCCAGTTTCTTGGAAGCTAGCAAATATTTTAATGTTCCATAAGGAAGGAAAACCAGCGAATAAACCAAATAGCTACCGACCAATCAGTCTGACCAGCTGTGTTGGCAAAATTCTCGAAAGAATAATAAGTAATAGACTCTACACATTCTTGGAGGTAACATCAAAATTACCAGAAGAACAGAATGGATTCAGAAAATTTAGACAAACGACAGACCATTTAATAAGATTAACCGAAATCATTATAGATAGTTTCAACAAAAAAGAATGTACAGTCGCTTGTTTCCTCGATATCGAGAAAGCATTCGACACCGTTTGGCATGATGGTCTAAGGTTCCGAATGAAAGAAATGGAACTACCGCGAGGAATTATTCCGCTGGTTATCTAACTTTCTGGAAAACAGAAAATGTAGAGTAAACGTAGAAGGAACTTTTTCCGAATACTTTACTCCACTAGCTGGTGTCCCACAGGGAGGGGTGGTTAGCCCTATACTCTTCATCATGTATGTTAACAATATGCCATTGAAGGATCCAAATCATGGATTCTCATCACAGTTCGCAGATGATGTGGCAATCTGGAAAAGTGCTGCAACACCCACGATAGCAGCTACAAACATACAACCACAATTAAATAGAATTACTGAATACTGTGAAAAATGTAGAATTAAAATAAACACTGCAAAAACTCAGCTCGTACTCTTTACGAAATCGACTAAACACAGAAAACAACAGCTAGAAATATATATGAATGGCACTCTGCTCCAGATTGCCCAATCAGCAAAATTTTTAGGTCTGACTTATGATTCAAAATAACTTGGATCAATCATGTCAATGAAATTAAAAATAAAATTTGGCGAAGAACAAACTATGTTAGGAGTCTAACTGGTAAACACAGTGGAGCATCTACAGATAACATTTTGAAAATATACAAAACTTATATTAGACCAGTAATAGACTATGCAGCTCCAGCATGGGTAACTGTAAGTAATGAAACAATCAAAACCAAACTACAAACAATACAAAACACACTTCTGACAACAGCATACAGAGTTCCGAGAGCAACATCATCTAAATTCATTCACAATTACTCGAACATACCAACCATATCAGATAGACTCCTAAATATTACAATTAGATATTTTAACAAAAATTGGATGAAAAATGATTTATTATGCGAACTAGATAGGTACCTCATACACGATGAAGAAAATCCTAAATACCTCTCCCCAATTAACATATATATTAAACATAAAGAAAAAATAAATTAAAGTAAAATATGTTTGTATATAAACTTTAAATCTTGTATTTATAGTTTACATATTTATGTATTTTAAAATAATAATAAGATAAAAAAATAATAATAAATTGCCACCAGCAAGCTTGACTACTGTGAATAAAAGACTATAAATGGACATTGCCCTGAAAAGGACCTAACATACAAACAGTTAGGGAAAATACGTTCAGGAAGGAGGAAGAGGTCAAAGTGAACCTGACCCTCCAGGGCAAAATACCCAAATACCATTGACCAAGGAAATCTTTTTCAATTCATATAAAGGAAAGGAAAAAAGCTTGTGAGTAGTGCCATCTATTTTCCATTTTTGTTATTTTTAGTTTAATATATCTTAAAGCAGTTGATTGATGGAAAAACAATATATTTACAGCAATTTATAGCAAAAAAGAACCGACACACAATTCAAAACCGAAATCCACCGAAAAATCACCCATACTGAACTATACATTCCTTGGAACTCAGCACATGAAACAAAACAAAAACTCAACATACTAAGAAACCAAATAAACACAGCGATAAAATTATGCTCACCAAATAAATTAGGCAAAATGAAACAATACTTCATCAACATCAATAAGTTTCCTCCACAAACCGTAGAAAACATTATATGCACACACTTAGACAGAAAGCAAAATTAACCAACTAAAGTAAATGTATTTCACGAATTAAAAAATCACGAAACCATATACTGCTGTATACCATATATTCCTGACATCAGCAAACAAATAACCAACATTTGAGAAAAACTAGTAACAAAATATGACATTCCAGTTAATACTAAATTTATTCAAAACCAGGCACAAAACTTAGGTTTATACTATGTAAGAACTACACTGACAAACACCACACCAACATTATTTATAAAATACAATGTGATAACTGCCATGACTTCTATATTGGAGAAACAAGTAGAAAAATGGAAACCAGATTCAAAGAATATGAAAAGTCACCTTCACACGTTTTCGAACACTGCTAGTCAAATAAACATACCATAACCATAGAAAACCCTCAAATACTAAATAAATAAACAAAATAAACAAACGCAAAATTAAAGAAGCCTCACTAATACAACAACTTAAACCTAAAATAAACCAATATAAAGGAACGTCTTTATACCTATATTAATATAACAAAATAAATAAATTATGTATTCAAATATCTAACACTGCCCTCTACATTTCGACACTCAGTTACTCAACCTCTTCCAAACATGTGGTCAGCTTCCGGTCAGTTACCTCTTTCTTTGTGAACCTGACGATGACCAAAGAAGGTCGAAACGTTATTCGCTCTTCTACGTAAAATATTTTCTCAACTCAAACGAGCCGTTTTTGCATGTATATTAAATATTAAATTAATATACTTTCTCGCACTTTTGTGAAGTCTATGTCTTTTAATCTTAAAACTGCGTGTTGTGATGTTTTCATTTTAGAAATTGCTTTTAAGGTCTGGTGATGCTCCCCCAGTAGCTCAGCGGTATGTCTGAGGACTTACACGCTAAAATCCGGGTTTCGATACCCGTGGTGGGCAGAGCACAGATAGCCCATTGTGTAGCTTTGTGCTTAATTCAAAACAACAACGTTTGGTGAAAAACCTGAACGTAATGCTTCGCTTCGCTTTTTCTTTGTGGGTATTTGGGTATGTTTGATTTTTAAATACCCAGGAGAGTCAGGTGCAGAAGACCTCTTCCTTCATCCCTAGCTTTCATGTCGGCTACTAGTAAGAATTTATTGTTGTTGTAGTGCTTTGGGGCCAGAATATCCTATAGTATTTTAACCCTTTTCACGGCAATGTCCATGTATTGTCTTGATTTGCCATTTTTTGTTATTTTTTCTCTTTTATTCCATTTTTATTATTTTTTATTTATATTTTTTTTTCCAGTTATATATATATATATTCTCTTTTTTCATACATATTTATCGGAAAAAAATAATAAAAATAAAAAAATAAAATGAAGAAAATAAATAAAAAGAAAATTTAAAAAATAAGATTACATAAAACTAGTTTTAAGCATCTAGTGCGTGGTGGCCAGTTTGATTTATATTTCTAAAATATATTTATAAGAGAGAGGTACTTAGGACTATGTTAATCATGTACGTAGTGTCCGTCCATTAAACATTTTTGTGCCAATTTTTATGAAAATAGTTTAGTGCATTATGCAAGAGTCTTTCAGATATGCCCTCCGCTGGTACAGCGGTATGTCTTTGGATTTACAACGCTGAAATTAGGGATTCGATTCCTCTAGGTGAGTTAGGCAGGTAGCCCTTTGTGGCTTTGCTATACGAAAAAAAAAAACACACACACACTTTTAGATATTGTTTGTATGTTTGTGGATGAAGTGCTACGTGGTGCTTTATAGGCAGAAGTTAAGATTGAATTTTGTAGTTTCTGTAATTGCTGTACGTTATAAAGATTGTTTGTTTGTTTATTTTGTATTTCGGGAAAAGCTATAGTTGGGCTATCTGCGCTAGCTATTCCTAATTTAGCAGTGTAAGACGAGAAAGAAGTCAGCTAGTCATCACCACTCGCAACCAACTCTAGGGCTACTCTTTTATTAATTCACAGTGAGATTGACCGTAGTTATATAACGCACCCACGGCTGAAAGGACGAGTATTTTGGTGTGACGGAGATTCAAATCGAGGACCCTCGGATTACGAGACGAGTGCCTTAACCAACTGCCCATGCGTACAAAAATTACATTCTAACATGTAAACATTTCAAGACAACAAAACCACCACAGGTCTCTGTTATCGAAGTGAAGTGTGCATTGTTAGAAAGTGAGAAGAAAAACAATGTATTCATAAACTCTTGCAAATATTTTCCGTAATCACTTGTTGCTTAACTGTTTTCCTCTTTATCGAATATACAAGAGAAGTAATAAGTACTAATTCTAAAATGGACTGACGAGAGAATGAAAACAACAACCAGTCGCAACAAATTTCAGCTTTAGAGAAAGCTATCTTTATTTGGCTTAGCCCAAAACTTAACATTAACAAGAATGGAATACGACCCAGTATTGACTGAAAATATTAATATGAGAAAACGGCAAGACACTCAGGTAAAGATAGAAAAATAAATGATTGTTTCTAAGGTTTATTTTAACCACACAAACGATGATAAAATAATTTGTATTCTTGTTGTAAGGTTAAAATGTAAGCATTGGAATAGCTGCAGCTCAACTATTTTATGAGAACATAGAGATAGATTAAGATAAGAGTTATTAAAGAAATATTGCAATCTAAAAGCTCAGGTTTAAAACAATCAAAACCTACGGAAGTGTGACATTCTCACCAGTCGTGTCTATCATATAATAATCGTTGAGGGTCACTTGCGTGGCACGCTGCCAAGGACTAAAGCAATTTGACGATAATTAGAGGGAGTCTTGGGATCCTTCTCAGGTTTGGAGAAAGGAAGAACAATAGCCCTGTGCCACGCATCAGGAGAAACATTCTCCTGCCAAATCTGATTTAAAACAATCACAATAAGAGCAAAACAGGCAGTAGCGAAATAGTACAGCATAACATTACGATTATGTACAGGTATGGCTATTAGCTAAAATAAATGATGATCTCTCTGTCTAGGACTTTGAAGATCAAGAAGGCACGAAAAGAAAAGCTCTTCCCTGGAATATCGGCGACTACATCAGTAGTTTCCTGGCCATGTGAAAACAAGACAGAAAGAGAATAAGAATAAATTTCCGAATCTTGTCAGGCCTGGCATAGTCAAGGCATATGTTAAGGCATTGGACTCGTAATCCGAGGGTCGCGGGTTCGAATCCCGGTCGCACAAAACATGCTCGCTCTTTCAGCCGTGAGGTATTATAATATGACGGTTAGTCCCACTATTCGTTGGTAAAAGAGTAGCTCAAGAGTTCGTAGTGGATGATGATGACTAGCTGCCTTCCCTCTAACCTTACACTGCTAAATTAGGGACGGATAGCGCAGATAGTCCTCGTGTAGCTTTGCGAGAAATTCAAAACAATCAATTAACCGAATCTTGTCCCAGACAATTTTGGAACTGGTGGTAAAAGAGATGTTGATGGTGAACGTATTCCAAGATTTCTTTGTTTTTGACATCTTACCTGCATAGTATGAGCACAGGCTCACCGGTAAACAACGTAGCTAGAAAGAGTGGAATATCTGTGAAGGGTATTTCAGAACCATTTCTGAGATTTCCATGCCTGCTTGCAGGAAGTAGACCACCATACAAGCGGATGCTTTGGAAAAAGTTTCTGTATTTTGGGAATAGAAGAACCAGTTGCTTGAATTATACAGTCAGTTACTGTCTCCACGTAATCGTTAAGAGATGGAAGAATAACAACAAAAAATCAATTTCGAAGAGAGCAGTGAGGTCATAGTCATTCTCCAAGATGATTGAGAAGAAAGTGAAAGGAAACAGAAAGATAGATCAACAGCATTAAAATACTGACCAGTGGCATGAAAATAGGTAAATGAATCAGCATCATAAAGATAATTTGTGATCTGAGAGCATGCACTTCACAGAACGACTCCTCTCATGAATATCGGTACCACCCAAAAGCAGATCATACCCACTAAAGTCTTCAAAAGTGAAAAGATAAGATGGCAACTGTTCTACAAGAATATCAAGGTCTGATTGATTGTAAGTGTCTCTTGGAGTCAGGTAAAGAAAACAAATAGTGATGGTATGACCCACAAAGATATGGAAACCTAAAACCTCTAATAGGGTATTGTATGGCATGAACATGTTGTGCATATGTTGATCAACTAACATTACCGTACATTACATATCTTTTTATTCTGGTATAAAGAATACTGCCAGAAAGTAACAGTATCAACAGGTTTCATGAAATTTACCTGGAAGGAGACACACACAGAAATTTCAACAGCTTCACTGTACCAAAGTGGCTAGTTTTGTTTAGGTGAAGAGGAACTGGGCGGAGAATCTTTCTGTTTGTAACCACAACCGTTCTCTTTAGAATAATGAAATATGTTGATCTTCATGGAACCAACCCAGGATCGATTGGGAAGATCTGTGTAAGAGGATGAAGTGTACAGAGACTGAGGGTGGAACCATATAGTGGTTCTGTATCTCGGGACCAAAGGAGATGGACCCGAGCAGTCAATGGATGAGATGGCAAGGACAAAGACAATAACAGACAAACTCGTCAATTTATGCAACCATGAAAGACAAAAGACTCTGATGGAGGCTCAAAAAGACCTCTCTTCACTCCCATTTGAACAAATGGCGAAGACATTTGCCCTAAAGATTTGTTAAAGAAGGATGAAAATGAAAAACGAGGTGCAGGTACAGAAGGGGATGTTGACTGCTATTTAGAGTCTTTCAAACGTAAACTCTTCCCCATCAATGAGTTTTTATTATTGTTTTGAGTCAATGGGTGCAGGATCCATAAAAATGGAGAACCTTTAGTTCTTATTGGCCTCACCTACTGTGGAGTCCTAAGAGAGAATGCACTACAATGCTAATGTAGAGTATTGTAGTGACAACAAAGTTTCATGGACACTATACCCAAACATTAGCATCATACAAAAGATTCAAACATCCATTGACAATGTGAAACACTGGTACTTGGTTGACCATCACCCAACCAAACTAACCATCCTAAGGTCACCCATCTACAGGAATACAAGTCCAAAATGATGTCTTGAAGAGCCAACAATATAAATTGACCCATCAATGGCACTCATGAACTACCAAAATCCTCTTTACCTTTTCATAGGATGCTGCACATGGCAAATACATAGGTATGTAATTGAACCCCAGAGGAGGTTAACTAAAGATAGAGATCCTTTTTGGGAAGGTTACCTCACCACGTACAATAATTTACCTAGAAGATAAAATTAAAGGTAGTGAAACAAATGTTATATATGTATTGTAGGTGTGTATGCTTAAAAGTGTCATTTTCAAGATACAAAAGTTATAGAACAAAAACTGGAATCTTCATATTGAATCATCCAATATCTATAAAACAAATAGGTATGACAACACTTTTCAGCAGTATATTAAGTGTTATTAAACGCTATCTGGTTCTATAAACAGAAAATACATATACCATGCAAGTTGGAGGCACTAAGTTTTAGATGTTACTATAATACTAGTTCTTCAAAATATATTTGAGTTTTGAAAAATACAGCGTGAAATATTTCAAATAAAAACTAGATAGGTTATTATAGACTAGACTGTTACCAGTCTTAAATCTCATACATTTAATGTGTTGAAAAATTATTCTAAGATGATTGCTGTAAAATGTGGTTGTTACTCGTTTATAAGCTTGGTTCATGTGAGGGGGTCAGGGACATAAGAGCAATCTGGCTGATTAACGGCCCCTGTAATTCTTAACAATGTTTAACTACACTTAACGCTGTATATAAAACTTTTTTTGTTTCAAAATACTTCAGTTGTTTACACTCCCTGAAAAATCATACAAAATCTAACATGCTTTGTTTTGATGAACATAATTAGTATGAAAGTTAATCCAGCAATTTTATAAAATACGGTGCTTATAATACCTAAAATTTTTGTTACCTACATATGATACTTGTTAATTTTACATTACAGTATTATGAGCTATAAAGAAACGTAAACTTTATATAAGAGAATCGTAGAATACTCTATTGTAACTTATGATACTTCTATAAGTTAAAATAATCAAAGAATTATAGTTAAAAGTTGGTTCTATCCAGTTAAAAAAAATTAAGGTTTAAATAAAATACAAATAAACAGAAGGTCTGGTTTGTTTGTATGAAAGCATTCTTGGGATACCACAAAGATATTAATGAATCTTTGTTCATGTATTTTTATGAAGATCAGATTGGAATTTTTTTATTGTAATAAAATTAGTAAAGAGTTAAAAACGAACATATTATGTTGAGAACTTTTCATTTAAACCAATAATAGGTTTACGTGTAATTAAATGTAGAAGTTCATCACATGTTAAAACTATGAGCTTATTATCCACCATTTACAGAAACACTTCTCTTAGTAACTAGTTAAATAACTACCCAATTATTGTTTACTTTTTATGTTGAGACACGTATTGTACGAATCATTGTGTCATAGCTGCCTAGAAACAAGTTGTTTACATTGTGATGTTATTAGGTTGTCCAAATATTAATGTTGTATTTTAACTGCGAAGTTTGGAAAAGTATAAACCATTGTTGTAAATCATGGTTTAATGAAAGGAAGCACCATTTGCTTCAACACACTTTTGACAACGTGTTACGATGCTGTTTATGCCCCTGCTATAGAAATCAGAGTTTTTATGGTCATTGAACTCCCAAAAAAGCTTTTCGTACATCTGCCTGGTTTTGAAAGCGTTTATTGTTCAAGAAGTCGCCAAAGTGCTTGAAAAAAATAAAAATCTGCAGGGGAAAGGTCATCCTTGACTCGTGGGGATCAGCATTTTCATGAAGAAGAATAGGACCCCTTCTATTGACCAGAGCTGGTTGTTTCTCGCGCAACTTCTGATGCCTTTAGGCGTATTATTGGCAGTATTTGTCCGCTGTGATTATTTTCCCTGGATTCAAAAAGGTGTAGTGAATGATGCTGGCTGCAATCCACCATATAGTCACTGTGATCTTTCTTTAGTAAAATTTAGGTTTTGGGAAATGCTTTGGGGCTATTTTACGATATAGCCATTGTGCAAATCCTTTACAATTGTCGTACAGAATTCACTCATGTCACTATTCGTTCAAGAAATGGATCATTTCACTTCCTCCATTGTAATGTAGAGTAGGTTTCATAACGCCGATTTTGTTGATCTTCAATCAGATCATTCGGACTCCACTAATCCAACTATTTCGTCTTTCCAATCGCACTTAGTTTGTTAACAATGCTTGATTTGCTTGTGCATAGCTTTTCTACAAGTTCAAGTACTGTTGTGCTTCTCTTAATATATTTTCATCTTAGGATGGCTTCCTTCCACGACCTTCGTGGTCTTCAAAACTTTCATCTCCATGTCAAGGCCTTAGGAACTAACACTGAATCTACGTTCAGTAATAGATCCATGGTCTAATGCCTGGTTCATGTTCTGTGTAATTTTAGTAGCTTTTCGTCTTAGTTTGAAGTCGTAAAGAAAAATCAGACAAAAGTCCTTTTTGTCCATGCTGCACTGGATGTTGCGAAACTTACTCTGAGTAGAGCTTAAACAGCAGACAATTATGACACCTTGTAAGCGACAAACGTTGGATTAAACCAGCCAACCAACGATAATTTACTCAATATTCAGCTTCTAAATGTTATCGCGAGAATTTCGATATTTATTTCTGAACTATCTTATATTACATAGTCATTTATCATGGTGGCAACTTTTGGAACTATGATGTATTCATCTTTGATGACATTTACTCCCTCTCTGAGGTAGCTAATCAACGCGAGATAATATGCAAAGGCCAAACAATAATTCTCTGTTTGAGTTCATAACTTTTTGAATTTTTTTTCTCTGAGTAGCACACACTGAACAATGTTTAGATACCACACGATATCTCAAATTGAAATCAGCTGGTAAAACTATTTTTGCATGTTATAACATTTTAATGCAACATCTTTATTAGCTTCAGTCCTTGAATTTTGCACGGGGACCATAAACTACAGGACAAGTCGAGAGCTATATTTGAAAGGTTGATAACAATGGTATGATACACCTTCCAGCACCTATAATTGTTCATTCAAGCACCTACGTTCCTTAATTTGTTTTGGCTATGTTTCACATTGTTGTATGGAAGAAGTGTTCACATTAAATCTAGGTCTTAAATTTGCTTTTCCAATACCACCTAAAGCATTAAACATTGTATCCAACCATAAGTAAAATATTTTACAAGAAAGCATGTTATAACTATAACGGAAATTTAATTCTCACCAGGTGTCCAAGTTTAAGACATTCCGTACATGGACTGGGTGTCCCCATGCAGTGAGAAAAGTTTTTGCACTTTCATGTTGTAGGGCCAGATGATGCAATGAAACATTGTAGTCAAATATGCAATAATCTTTTGGGACTTGTTAAATTTCACAAGCCAGTAATACATTGTGGAACACATAAATAATAATATATCTATCATACAAGTAGTACTGGTGGCGTTTGAAAAGTAGCACAACTTAAAACAGTTCTTTCGTAATCATAAAATATATAATTCAGGGACAATTTACATGAAACTAGCATGAAAGATTACCTGTTCTATTCCATACAACAACTTTAATAACACTCCCTAATTTCAGGATTGCTGGAATCGTATTCATTAAGGATATATTAACACTAGAGCTTGAACTAGAATTGTTGGTTGTATTTCTCAATCCACTAGCTGTAGTGACAGCTGATAACTGAGGTGTTAACTAAGAAATGTTGGTAATATGACAAAAACAAAGAACGCTAAATAATATTCATTTAGTCATGTCCTAAGACCAGTTTCACACCTTTATAATCTTTATAGAGTCAATAGAAACTATATTTATATTTACGATGTGACTAATAAATTCCATCTGTGGGTGCATTAATGCACACTTCCTTGTTTTCTTCTTCCAGCCCTCCTAAGCATTAAATTTAATCATGCAGCTAAACAACAAGACATCATCAATATTAACGAGCCATCTCTCCGATTCCATTTTATTCGTTAGCCTTTTAAAAGTATTAGGCATTTTACAGGCTAAATATCCAGAAACAAAACTCAAATAAGTATGAGTACTAAAACATTCTTATCATCCAATTCATTTTGATGGCATTCAGGTGCCAGTTTAAAAGACTGACACCTCCAATGTGTTCAGACATTTGTCTGTTTATGTAAGTAGGAAGTTGACAAAGCAAGTTATCGTGTCCGCCCGTACATTCCTTGTTCCTGACAATCATTAGTGGTGATAATCATGCACTCTACAAGGTTGTACGATTCTGCCATTTAAAATTTGCTGTATCTCAAAAACCTTCTATAGTAATCTTAGGGTTAGAGTTTTGTTATTTTTGAATTAAGTACAAAGCTACACAATGGGCTATCTGTGCTCTGCCCACCACGGGTATCGAAACCCGGATTTTATCGTGTAAGTCCGCAGACATACCGCTGAGCCACTGGAGGGCTAGTGTTAGAGAAAAGCCTTTGCAGCAATTGTTTAATTCGATATATGCCACTTGTACCCAAACGTTGGTAAGTGTGATAAGCAATCACCCATAATATCTCCCAAATACATTAATTTATTTTATTATTTTATTCAACCAATAATTTGCTTCTTTCACTATGTTGGATGAAAGGTATTTGCAACCGTTTTTTTCATGCTACTTTCAAGAACAAGTACATGGTTAATGATACATCTGAGGTCTCTAACTGATAATTTTGCAGTTAACTCACCCTGTTAATGAGCATTCCAGCAAGAATGTAATAACTATTTATCTGCAACTACAGAACAACATTATCTTTCTGACGGATACACGCCCAAGCTAAAGTTGACTCGTTTGTGGATAAGAAATAACACGTTTGATGAAATGACTCAGTTACCATGTGACAAATTATCAATGCATTATACTTCACATGTAGTAAACCATGGAACACCATTTTTGTGCACAAAAGTACTTTGACACTCTCACTAACATACACTTGGGCAGGCCAATGTTTCTTGATCTTATCTGGCTGACATCACATAGCTACTTTACAGAAATACAGTTCACTTATTGTAGAGGCAAAAATGATCAGAATATTTTTAGTACGTCCTCTCCCAAGATGCCAGTTTCAGAACCATGTTGAAAAACGAATAACTTCATTTCGTGGTTGACAATACTTGCAGTAGTTATATATATGCCCTTTCTTGAGCAATAATCCCATTATCATTCATTATCATTGACTAGCCAATGTAGTGGGATTATTTGATACTTAGTAAGATAAGTTAGTGTCCTAGCAGCTCCTGTATCAACCAAAAACTCCATCTCTTGCCCCTGTAATATTACCAGTATATACCATTCATGAATCAACACTTAGATCGCTGAGCTGACCACCAACTTTTTTTTTTGAAGCAAGCTGACAGCTGCAATGCCAATAGTCAGACCTGACTTAGGTTCATTTAGTTTTCTAGAATCCAAATAGAGCTTATCGACAACTCTTTGCACCTGCTGTGCTGCCAGGCAAAACAGGCAGTTTCACCTATTTTGCTGTGAAATAAAAAATGAAAATAGTTTTTAAATTACTCGATTACTTACACCTAAAATTAAAATTAATTAATTATTCATTGCCCAATTCTATTTGGAGGCATCACAACAATTGAGTGTTAGATAAACATCATAGGAGAGCTAGATAAGCCCTTCCAGCTCTAACAGAGCTGTTCCACATTGCTGAAATGTGTTGACTGAGTGTTAGATAAACATCATAGGAAAGCTAGATAAGCCCTTCCAGCTCTAACAGAGCTGTGCCACATTGCTGAAATGTGTTGACTGTTAGTATGCTTTTGAAACAGAATAATATCGACATGATGCTCTCACATGAGTAGTGTGTTTTGTCGAAGGTACACTCACTGCAATTGATGCAATCTTCGTCCTCTTCTGTGAGGCACATGAAGTTGCTACTTCACATCTCTCATATTAAAAACTGCTTTCGTTCGGATACGACTTTTTACTCCTCAGTAACGCCTCTTTACTTCAGTTTCCTCCTAACCACTTAAAATGTACTCAAAATACTTACATAACAATTACCTTTTATTAAAGTCTTTTGTTGTACAGTAAGACATAATTATTTTATATTTGAATTTTAATAAATTATTGAAATAAATACTTGTTATAAACCTAAACATCGAAGTAGGGCATTCATTGTTCTAATTATACTTAGGATATTTTAAACATTTTAATGCCATTTTCAGATTCTGTTGAATGAATGTCAATGCGCACAAATTTAAATACTTACGATTCAAATATTTTTGACCAAAAAATGCTTACACTATCGATAGGAACAAAATCTATCTCGTCATAACCACTAATAGTTCTACTGCAGTGTTTGCAAAGTTAATAACATATCAGATAATAATTTTTATCCAGTTAAAAAGTAAATATTTAAATGTTGCGGCCCACGTTTGTTAAAGATTGGAATTATTTTATTTTTTTTTACTTTCAGTTTATGGTTGAGCAGTTTGATGTACTTATTGGCAACTATTGTTTGATCAGTATTTACTTGTTTGCTTATAAACGTATACTCGATTTAACTTTATTACTTATCAGAATATTTACTAGCCTACCCTCAAAATCAAATTGTTTTAGACATGAGCAGAGTAAGTTAATATTCAAGACGTTGTCATTGTAATAGACAACAATTAAAAGGGTTTGACCTTCTAAGTTGAAAATCTAATTAGCCTTCAAATGAGTTAATAGATGATGGAGCTATAAACTAAAGGTTTATACTTGGAAAAAGAAACAGAACAACTCGAGAGCCAACCAGCTACATATATTTATCACTAGATGGCGAGCTAATCTAAGAAATATTTTTCTTCAATTTGTTTGACTTACCATTAATATTAGATTTAGATTAAAAAAAAAAATCCATTGATTGCATTGCAAGTATATACCATTGTTTGGTTACCGTTAAACACAAAGCTGCACATTGGGTTACTTTGCTGCACCCATCATAAGTATGAAACCTGATTTAAAATGTTATAAGCCTTCTGTTTTACCGCTGAGCTACAAGTAGAAGAAAAGGGGTCAAAATACCATTATACTCAGAATCAAAACACAGTATTATGCAACAGTCACTTTAATTACCTACAAGTGATTTGTCCAATTTATGTCTTAATTCTTTTTAATCAACAATAATATCGAAAATGTACATAATAACAAATATTTAACTTCTGGAATATTATTGTTTTACAATAACAAACTGAAACATTAAAATGTAATTTATATCCATATAATTATCAAACATAATAGTAATAACATTTTTAACTCGAAATAGCCAATCTGAATGAAACTGAAAACGTTGACTCTCATGTGGTGGAAAATTACATCGATTTCATAATAAAATTACATAGAAAGTGTAACTGGGAAATTTATGACTTAGTTAAGGAGTTGAAATATATTTACATAAAATACTACAACCGATAATAATGTATTTTGCAGCATTGTTATCAAGGGCTGGTGGACGTGTTGTATAATAAATTAAATATTGTATTTAGATTTGTGTTTTGCTTGTTTTATTGGTAGGACCTCGTTCATAACGTAACTGTAAAACTTGGCTATTTCTTTGTTAATCGTTGTTCTAGTATCTAAATTTTTTAATGCCGGGAATTTTTAATGGTGAGGGAGTAATTTATGTAACTATATTTACGTGTACATGCTTTACAACTAGTAGAAGATTGTATATGGTGTATCCCTAAAACAGCAGTCATTGTTAATTGATTCAGCTACCTACAACTTTCCCGCTGTTTATGGGTTAAGTAGCAAATAAATAATAAATATTTAATGCAAAATAAATTAACAAATAGCTTTAATCTTCAAATTTGGTATTCAAAGGCTAGAAAAAGTTACCTTATATTCTACAATAACTATAATAGTTTTGATCGTTTATGATAATATTATGGTAATTCAAGTGCGCATAAAAACAACCTCTAAGCTATTGTAGTTCACAATGACATAACATTAAGCTTTTAGTAAAAAACATACTTTACTATAAATGAACAACATAATATTGGCATAAGAGTTTCACTTTAGGACAAAAATATTGAACAATGATAAAACAATTATTTTGTTGTTTGTTTTCATAGTTACTAGTGAATAAAAAAAAGAGATACCTTATTTAAACAAAGAAAGGGAACCAAGATCTGATACTGAATTAATTCTGTTTATGATTATATTCACGCCAAAGATTTCCAACGCAACAAGTAACCCTGTCAACAAACATAATTTATTGACAGAAAAGGTGAAGCACACTTTCCACATTTTCTGTCCTCACACACTATCAGCATGCCAGACATCAGTTTTCTATGCGTTATTTAATAAACACGTAAGATAACAGGAGAAACGAGTTTTAAGCTTACATTTACAAATCTGAAAGACCATTCCCAATGAAAAGATTAGTATATTTCAAAACTTAGTGCATATACTGAAACTTGTATCTACAATGAAACTACTTTATTATAACTGGAAAGTTATGTGATAAAATTTACAGATTTTAAGCATATCTTAATATATATGTTTCATATGTTTGGTAACCTGTGGTCATTAAATAATTTTAAACAAATACTTATCTACAAATGTTATAGTGTATGCAAACTAAAATTGACCAATATTACATGAGTCTTAGATATGCGTCTATAAGAATGAGTTTGGCAACATCTCGTAAGATTAACTTGTGAAAAAAATAATCAAAATTGAAAATTCAGATAAAGAGTTAACACATTATTGTGTTATTAGGATTATTGTTTTAATAATCTTTCAAAAAACGTGTCGATTGTAATACTACCTTTGAAAATGAAAACACTTTTCTGTCAAGAAAAAAACAATGTTATGCCAATTTAGTATTCTGATACTTAAATCATTACATCATCTACGTCAATGAATATTTCAAGTCCTATAAATGAAGGAGAGAACCCTAACTCACACCAACTTTTACAAGTAACTTTAGCAGCACTTGGAATAAGCTTACCTTATTTTAAGTAGTAGGCGTTATATCTTCGAACTTGTCATGGAAACGCTGTTAATGTGTATAATCGTAGCCTAAGAAAAATGATTACTACATGTTTACGACCTTTTAACACATGGTAACACGGATGTAACTCATTACTTTCAAAATATCTACATTAAAATTTGGAAGCCTTACCTGAATGCACCTGAACACGGATACATTTTAAACTAATTATTCAACAATGAAATTAGCAGCTTCTCATCTGTGACACGGTAATCTATTCATTCAATTTCATGTCTTCCACTTGTATTGCGTGTTAGTTGAAAGGGTATTGAATTGGTTATTCAGATTCTTTGAAAAAAATTGATGAAATATGACACAAACTTTTAGCTCAAAACCTCAAATCAATATAGTTGAGGAAAGATTGATTAACCCCCTTGTAGGTTAGTTGGATGGAAGGAAACACAAGATTATTATCAATGAAGTCCAGCCACACTGGACCCTCGCTACTGATAAAGTACTTCAGAAATCAGTACTTTGGTTTGGGTTTTAATTTCTTTAGTGTTTTCATCTGTATTGACGATGTTAAGGTATTATATACTGACCAGATTTTTTGGTAAGTTTAACAATTTTTTGACAAATGACTTTTAATTATATAGAATGAAAGAAAATGATTTTGGGTTATTGAAATTTGAATTACATGTTAATATAGATGAGAAAAGGATTATTACGTGTATTAAACCTTTCATTCTATTTATGATCTTCGAATCCAGTGATCTATTAAATTAGTTTCTGAAATTACGTTTAAAGTAATCAGTTTAAGAAATCACAATATTCATATCATATTCTTACTGTCGACATTACTATTGAATGGTAATACCAATGTTGCAGGTTTAATTATATGATGAAACTCCTCGAAGATAGGTCCAGAAGTTTTTCTAACGTAATATAAAATTAAGCATTGCTCTTGCATTTCGTTCCGATAACACGGACTATACATAAAATGCCTTATCCGTTCTTCTTTGTTATGGACACTATTGTAATATAAACGTACTGAAACATATATATGAAATACTTTAAAGACATAAGTGAAAGATTTACAATCGTTCTTTAATAAGCGAAGAGGCTTAGTAATTATAATCTCAACATTTTGCGATTTCTCACACTATTTTTCAGATACTTGTTATTTTCTACAGTTATTTAATTTATTCAAAGGAGCTTTTCAGGAAATTTCTAATGATATAATATTTCAGTTGGTAAGGCACTCTATTGATGAGCAAAACGTCTCGATTCTATCTCAGCCCGAAGAGATATCATTAAAACAATTTACTCTAGCTCGTGGTTGTGGCATGACTATGAGATTAGATCCTAGAACTTGTTTTGCTAATGAAGCAGGAATGATAAGTTTGTTTGTTTGTCAGCTGTTGGACAGAATAAACAACTGAAGTTAAAGAACTTAACACTAACTATTCCAAGTAAGCCATTTCTTAACAGCTAAGGTAGGAGTGATCCTGAAAAAAAATTACCAGATTAACACATACATATGTATTACTCTGAGAATGAGTTTTCACTGAAAAAATAACCCTTGCAAAATATATAAAAGAACTATACTGGCACAGTAAACATAATATGCAAACAATAATGAATCTACACTGCAAATGAATACAATGCATAATCAAAAGGGCTATTAATGCATACTTGCTGTTTACTTGTGGCGTCAGTGCATTAGATCTGCGTGTGTCATGATGTCATATCGCCACCCTTAGAATGGAGAAAAATAAATTTTTTCGTTGCGAGAAATGGAAAAGAAATGGGAAAATCGTGACCCATATTGTAAATCTAATTACGCAAAAGATAAAAATTACGTGAAGTTGGGTGCTGCACAACGCGTAATAAAAACGTTCTTTCAGTATCATATAAGCAAGAGATCCATTATAGTATGGTGTATGATAAACGTGATCTGGGCTATTTTATTCTAAATGAAATCGATCAACTAAAAATAAATTAGAATAAACTGGATAGGTAGAATAAATTATCGGTAGGGTACCTGTAGGATACAATGGTTTTGTTATACAAAAATCTTATTTCCTGATAGCAAAACCGACCAGTTATTGAAATTATTATTGGTGTATATTTTTCACATCAGTTCGCAATGCAATATGTATTTGATAGTTTATTTTACATAATCGATCTGAGCTAATGATGAAACCAATTACACCTTTTTCCCACTCATTTAAGCCAAACGTAGAGTCTATTTATTACAGTGTGTAAATAAATATTTACAAATGCAGTGAAAAAAGATCAACCACGAAATCTTGAACTACACCTGTGTCGAATATAAACACATTATGCCTTTTTTACCTCCGTCTACTAATATAGAAAATTTTGATAATTTGTTGTTTTGTGCTGTTTTTACACCGCATGGGTCAAAACTCTTCTTAAACTCCTTTCATTTGAAGTATCTCTTATTCTGTATCATTCATTCAAGATCACTCATGGTAAGTAACATATTTATATAACAACCAATCTGGTATTTAATTGGAGAATAACGTGCTACGTGCGTAGTTCTAATTGTTCTGGATAAGTCTGGTGTTAATGACTGAAGTAGTAAAGGCGTGAATTATATAAATTATATAGTTAGGAACCAGATCTAAGTTTAGTCAGTTTGTAATACGATTTTGAGAGATACATTTTAGAAACTGAAATCGCCAAATTAGTACTAACTCTCCAGTAAATGCCATTGTTTATCGTGACATGTTAAGCATACATTTCCGATGTGTTTGTCTTAAATAAAGATTGTTCACTTTGTGTTTAGTCTTTCATTACTTATCTTTACTCCAACGGTCAAAGAGCATGGAACTACTCTGCAGTAAACATAATATCGAATATTTCATTACTAGTGGACTTTACGATATGATATAACTATATATTCGTTAAAGTACTACAACTGTTTCATTAATTGTAAAACTGTGGCATATGGACCTACACACAACTAGTATCTTTATTATTCATGTATAAAATTACTTTTAAAATTGATTCTCAATACAATGGAGTCAGGAACCAACAGTCGAACATATGAGGAACTAATCAACGAGTTTACGATCAAAAGACGTGTACGACATGAATGTGTGACGTCACCACTCTAGCGTAATGGGTGATTGACAAGAGAGTTAATTGCTTATAAAAGAGTAATCAAAATATTTAAAGAAACAGAATGTGTAATAGCATATGATGTTACAGCAGTTAAGGTTGTATCTGAGGAAAAGATAAAACTGTTACATTAGTGTGTTTTTTTTAATAAACGGAATAAATGTCGAGAAATCCAACAAACTAATAATTTTACGATCACAGAAAATTTCTTAAGACATTTATTAACAGGAAGAATAAGAATAAAGTATTGAAAGATGGATAATATCAATAGTGATGACAAAGGTGGAAGGAAATAAGCTGAAGGAAGGGAACGATTAAAATATAATTATTTAATTTCAAAGAATTATTCAGGAACAGTATCAAACTAAAGTTGAAGAGAAAAGTACGAAAAATGTTACCTATTGTTAATCTTATTCTACGATGTGGAAACATGGGCTCTGTCTGCTAAAACAAAACGACAGTTGAGAGCATTTTAATTTACGGAAATAAGGTTCATAGAAATAAATGTGAAGGCTGTAGCATGAAAATACAAAAAAAAATTGTACGTATATAAACGATACGAAATATATGCTACTTAGGACGTATAACTAACTCTGATAAAAGGCTTCCAGAGATCCTAATGAATAAAATCAAAGGAAGAAGAGAGAGAGAGACGCAGGCTTGGTTTAATGTATTAAAAAATGTGAAGCTTGATTTAGGAAAGCTGTTGGTGCACGCCAGAGAAGAAAAAGAAATCAAGGACCATAATAGACCATAACGAGTTGGTGTTTAATGTAGTTATCTCAAGACAACCTTAGCAAGACACTGAAACAACATTTCATTTGAATTAATTATCATACAGTTTATGTATACGATAACTTGTTTTAGTTCATTATTGCAGGTGTAGAAAATCCTGAAATTTTATTAATTTCGAGGACAAAGCATTCAGTGTGTGAAAAACGTAAATATTAAACCTATTACAATTTTTCAACTATTTTATCAATACTCAAACAGTTTTAATCTAACAGAATTAGTAAAAATTTGATAAATAGGTGCGTACAATATACATCTTATATGCTTTGAAATTCCTGTCAAGTAATTTTTCAATTTTTCGAAATAAATAAATTAGCTCGGTAAGAAGTAATAGATGGCGCCACATAATTATTTATTTTAGATTTTGTTTTGTTTTGTTTTTGTTTTGAATTAAGCACAAAGCTACACAATGGCCTATCTGTGCTCTGCCCACCACGGGTATTGAAACCCGGATTTTAGCGTATAAGTCCGCAGACATACCGCTGAGCCACTGGGGGGCATTTATTTTAAAAATAAATTTAATGTGTTCTTTTTGTGTTTATAAAATAAAATGGACTACCTACGTTTTGTCATCAGCGAGGAATCAAACTTCGAATTTTAACTTTCTAAATCTGAAAATCTAACTTGCAAGGAAAACACTTGAAATTAACACAAAAATCTATAACATTTTAAACTTGTTCTTTACATAAAGCTCCTTAGTGACTTACAAAACCTAATTTTAATTTTTCATCTATTAACACAAGAAATACGACGTATTACCATATTGGCTTAAAAATTTATGTTACTTTATCCATCATCCATATTAGTAAACAATAAAATAGGTTACATATGATAAAATATGCTATTCACTGTGTCTCTGTACCTTTATCGAAAATTATATATTCTAAATAAAACATGTATAATGTCTCAGAACTATAAAATTTTCAAAATGTACCAATCGCTTTTCAATACCAAACGAATTGCGAACTTTTCTTTGAAATGTCTGTTAATGAACACTTAATCGCTTTACAGGGTTATTACCATAGCTAAAACATTCTTTGATATATTTTTTTAGGCAGAGTATTCATGATGAAACTTTGTAAAATGGACAACAACTCTGTTGTGGAGACACAAGTGTAGAGGACGAAGCTTTGAAAGTCTTCCACCTTTCGAAACTTCATTCTCAACACTTGTGTCTCCACAACAGGTAGTTGTTGTCCATTTTACAAAGTTTCAAAATTTGTGCGTCTGCCACTTTAATTTCTACGTAACTGTGACAACACAGTTCTCTCTATTTTTTTAAAGGCCTGGCATGGCCAAGCGCGTTAAGGCGTGCACTCGTAATCCGAGGGTCGCGGGTTCGCGCCCGCGTCGCGCTAAACATGCTCGCCCTCCCAGCCGTGGGGGTGTATAATGTGACGGTCAATCCCACTATTCGTTGGTAAAAGAGTAGCCCAAGAGTTGGCGGTGGGTGGTGATAACTAGCTGCCTTCCCTCTAGTCTTACACTGCAAAATTAGGGACGGCTAGCACAGAGAGCCCTCGAGTAGCTTTGTGCGAAATTCCAAAAAAACAAAAACAAATCTATTTTTTAAATCTATATTCTAGACGCATGTCTTCAATTAATTGTGCAACGTGAAAAAGAAACTATAGAAATTTTAAATGACACAAATAATAACAACTAATGGACAGCTAGAATATGTACAGTAACAGCTCCGAGAAGGCAAAGTTGTATTATCAACTAATACTAATCATCCTTTAGACAATTTTTATATAACTTAGAAATATGATTAACAGCAGTGTGATCTGAAATGCATATGACTGACAGCTCAATACCAGCTCATATATTAACATCTGGTAAATGTAAATTTACGTATTTAAACTTCATGAAACTACACTTCAGCACTGTGTTTATTCATTACTAAAAGCCAAATCATTCGGCTCCTGTTTTGCAAACTATCAAATCAGTGCACTGATAAAACATTGAGTTAGCCTTGGTCACTCCTTTTAAAAGCTATTTTACTTGGCATCTTTAATATCCAGAATTACTTGAAGAAATGTGAAATATTTCCCAAGCGTATCTCAAACATATTTTACATCTAGTGATTGTGGAGGCTAATGTATTCAGCCAATGTTTCCTTCTTCGATAAATGTCTTGATTAGTATAGTTTCTGTTGAAAAATGGTTTATAGAATTTTCAGTTAACATATTATTGAAAATATCCCTAGAAAGTAACTAAATATGGTATAAATAATACTAATAAAATTGATTCATTTAACTTTGTATTCTCGAAAGAATCGTTAAGACACATATATGCAAAGAGACCATAAGACCATTATTTAACTACGTATGATAACTATCAATGAATATATATCCACGCGCCCGCTTTTTCTGAATTAAAAATTGCTGAAATAATATTAATTAAGGCAATGAAAAAAGGAGCTTCTAATGTTTTTATTAACTAAACACTTTTCGAATAAGCTCTCAGATATTTTGTTGATTTATTCAAGTAATGTCGAAAAAAACTTTTGATTTCATGAAAAAATAATACCTAGAAGACTTTAAATCACTAAACACAAGGAAAAGAAACCTAAACACCTTTCAGTAATTACGCACCATAGAAAAGAACCCTTTATATTTTCAGTTGGCCCGGCATGGACAGGTAAGTTAAGGCGTTCGACTCGTAATCCGAGGGTCCTGGGTTCGAATCGCGGTCGCACCAAACACGTTCGCCCTTTCAGCCATGGGGGCATTATGTTGCGACAGTCAATCCCACTATTCGTTGGTAAAAGAGGAGCCCAAGAATTGGCGGTGGGTGGTGCTGACTAGCTGCTTTCCCTCTAGTCTTGAACTGGTAAATTAAGGACAGCTAGCACAGATAGTCCTCGTGTAGCTTTGTGCGAAATTCAAAACAAATCAGTCGTTCAAGAAACATACAGAACAGACACGTACGAAGTTACTGTACAGAAGATATCAGTTAATGTTCGTGTTGATGCCTGACTATAATGACTAGAAGCTGTCTGGAAGACGGCCTAATTAGCATCCTCAGTAGCTCAAACTTACAAAAGAAACTGTAGGATGTTGCTTAAGTCAGACAACTATACTCTTTTTTTTTTTTTTGTCTTCTGCCGTCGTTGTTGCTTGAATGCACTTTCATTTAGACTACAGCAGCGATGAACGAGTGTAATTATGTAGCGGTCAGAGCAAAATTCAGCACCCAACTGTGATCCTCCTTATTGTGAGCTGCAAAGCCCGCCTACTGATAGTTGTATTTTCTCGGCTTAGCAGATGATGACGGGAAAGAAAGGGGAGGGGAGTTTCATAAGCAAGAATTATTCACATGCAAAATACTTCACGTGTGAGTACGTGCCAACATAACTTCTGTAAAAGTGTAGAAAGCTGATTAGATGAGGTATTTTTCAGGTAAAGAGTAACCTGTCCCTAAGACTGCCTCCCCCCACAGTTCTTTCTTTCTCTATCTGCGACAAGATACAAATAAAAGTGAAATCATTTTCCACGCCTCGACCAAGCTGACTCAGTACACGTTGCATGTGCCAGGAACCACACCGCCCATCTAGACTACGACTATAGACATCCAAGGCAGTTAGTTGCCGACAGTGTGAGCACCGCCAGCCGTGGCAGACGCGTGGTTTCTCCTAGTAGCTCACTAGATTGTGGGTTATATTGTCTGAGAGTGAGAAGAACCTATTGATGTGATATTACTTTTTAGACTAGGCCTACAAAGAAGTAAAGGGTAAGAATAAAGCAACTTACATATTTAGGTCAAATAAATAACCAGATATATAATTATACGTAAGTTATATGTATTGCGTAAAATAGGGATATGTAATCTAAATATTGGTACTCAAGCACTTGATTTACAAAAGGCCCCACCATAGCACTTTTTAAAGTTATTTTATATGTCTACTATGTCAATCCTTTTGCATTTTGTTTATAATTTATACCCTCAACACCAGTATTTATTAGCGGGCGCGGACAATCTTAAACAATGAACGAAGTTTAAAGTTTCATGATGAGGCCTGGCATGGCCGAGCGCGTTAAGGCGTGCGCTCGTAATCCGAGGGTCGCGGGTTCGCGCCCGCGTCGCGCTAAACATGCTCGCCCTCCCAGCCGTGAGGGTGTATAATGTGACGGTCAATCCCACTATGCGTTGGTAAAAGAGTAGCCCAAGAGTTGGCGGTGAGTGGTGATGACTAGCTGCCTTCCCTCTAGTCTTACACTGCTAAATTAGGGACGGCTAGCACAGATAGCCCTCGAGTAGCTTTGTGCGAAATTCCAAAAAAAAACCAATAAAGTTTCATGGATAAGCAAGGATATTACCAGTGGTCGCTTTCACGATTGAGTGAGAGAGTGTCAAATGTTGTTTTTACTGATGTGTAAAGACATAACTAGCAGTGAATTTTATTGGTAAGTAGAGCCGTTATGAATGACATCGTTCACTGGGCACACCATGAACAGTAGATCATACTGACGATTTATTGCTGTCAATAAAGGTTTACGGTTATAAAATAGCAATGCATTTGTTATCACACGCTCAATATCAACTACTATTATTGAATAAGAACAACAGTAGTTCTTGGTATGAAAAGGTATTGCTGACAGTAATTTTTATCTGTGACAAGAGCATTATTAATATATTAGTACCTATTATGCATTATCGTAGCGAAAGTATTGTCAACATTAGTTTCCATTAGTTAGCGCAAATATTACTAATACAGCTTTATTGATAGGATGAACTATTACGAATACTTTACTTTATTCGTTAGCAAGTCTTTTAGCTTTGTTCAGTTGTGGACCAAAACATTGCCCCTATCAGTTTCTACTGGCAGTTTACGACATTAAGAACATTAACTTGTAGTGGTGGGTGAAGATAACTTTATGAGTATGGTATATTCGAATTAAAATACACTGATCATTTCTTTACAAAGTAATATTTATAGTTATAATTCATTCTACCAAAACCCAAGATAAATAGTTGAAACAGTAATCAGAGCTAACACCTTGCACATAACAACTAAAGCACAATGAGAATTTCTAATATACTATAGTTTTAACTACTCATGAGTATAAAATACACATTTTGTTGTTACACACATGAGAGGAAAATGTAATAAAATTGAGTCAGTTAACAAAGTTGTTGCCTCCGAAGAAAGGACATTAACGCACGAAATGGTAATGTTACCAGGAAACCACCCAGTTGGCGACATACATTTAGATCAAATTTAATTAATTAAATGGAATGAAACTACCTGTTGAAAGAAAATAAGACGACGTATCGGCTTTTACACTAGTTTTCTTCAACACGGGTCTCATTATAGAAGCGAACCGTCGTCTTATTTTCTTTCAACAGGTAGTTTAAGTCCATTAATGTTCTCAAAACCTTCTATCTAATCTACCTATAACTCAATCTAAACATGATTTTGAGAAATTTCTGTTTTAACAGATGTATCATACTTCGTTTCGATATCAATATCACGAACATACCAACTTGAGGTGAAGCTGGACTCAGAATTAACAATATTTTCTTTAAAGAAGAGATAATACCATGCAACACAAATTTTGTTCCTGAATGGTATGTTTTATTTCTGAATTGCTGATGTTATAAAAGTACAGAAAATGACCATTATTCCCTTCAAACTTTGCTTTTGTGTCCTGGATAATGAAATTTAGAAATTAACCTATTTTCCATGTAAAAACGGGCAAATTTACATAAAGTCTAATAAAATAGCAAATGAATCAAGATTTACGTGTATTTATAACTAAAATTATATAAAAATGTTTAGACGTTTGGTTTGTTTTGAATTTCGCGCAAGGCTACTCAAGTTACTATATTATAACGCCCCCACAGCTGAAAGGGCGAGCATGTTTGGTGTGACGGGGATGCGAACCTGCTACCCTTTGATTACGAGTCGCACGCCTTAACCCACCTGGCCATGCCGGGCCTATGTTAAGAAGTGAGTATTTTCACGATATTTGCGACTGTAATGTAAATCACTTTCACGTATCAGGCTCCAAATATTGCCTCGGCATTCGACTTTTTTAGACCAAGATCTCTGATAAAGTCATTAAGGTCTCTTTGGTTGGGTTAGTATGTGGATCTTCAACGTCCACCTACTCTTCTGATTTGCTGCTTTCTTCTGAGGATGGCTGTTTTCTCTCTGGTGGAGTTGTTACGCGGAGCTCAGGCCAGCGTGGTACTGGGGCGATGGATGATGGAAGGTCCGAATACATGAAAGCAGATACATTCTTGCCAAACGAAGTTTGGAAAGGTCCACCATGCAGAAGTAGAAGTTGCCTGAGTGGTCAATGGGTTCACGCCAACTTCTTGGAATAGCAAACTTGGTGGTTCTCTTTTCCCATCTATACCACCCTGCAAAAAAGCAAAATAAAATTGTTATTATGAAGAATAATTTATTTCATCCACAACTAATGCGTAAGAGGTTTGTGCAAAATATTTTATATGTCATATTTTCTATACTATTGGAAATTTAAAAAAAAAGTAAATTAATATTTCATTTTAAAAGATCTAAAATTTGTAAAATATAAAAGGTTACTATTAACACAAACAAAAATTGTCCGTCTTACATTCTAGACTTTTTTTGCATTGCTCGCTGATAAAATGAGGTGCCCAGGGTTTGTCTTGATCCCCGACAGACATCCTGAAATATGCCTGAAATTTTAGCAAATGCTGTCACAGAGTGCTTTTTCGCTATTATCTTGATAAATTGGCCACATACATAGCAGGATGCACTGGAAAATGCTTACAGCTTATTGATGCCATCTCTGATAAAATCAGATAGGTCTATGTGTTCACTTAGACAGCTAGAACTAAACTGAAGTGGTGAGTGGGGAGCCCTTGTACATATATTACTGTGGAAAGTTCTAGAAAATTCTAAAAGGTTCTTGAAATTTTTCGTAAGGTCTACAACATTCTAGAAAGTTCTTGAAAATTCTCGTCAGTTCGAGACAATTCTCTATCAGCTACTTAGCACTGAATCTACTTGGAATGTTCTGGAAAAATGGGTAAATTTGAAAATTTCATTACCCAGGTCACCAATGCAAAATTTGAAAAGAAGAATAGGCCTTTTCCATTTAGTTTGCCCCCCAGTGGCTCAGCGGTATGTCTGCGGACTTACACGCTAAAATCCTGGTTTCGATACCCGTGGTGGGCAGAGCACAGATAGCCCATTGTGTAGCTTTGTGCTTAATTCAAAAAACAAAAACAAATCCATTTAGTTTAGGCATAAGCAATTGTGAAACAACACTTTCTGCCAAGGGACAAGAAAAAGTAAAAATTCTACTACATAGTGTAATCGACTGAGTACGTAATGTACCATTTTATAAGTATTTCAATGTGATAGAGAATTCATAGAATGCTCTCGAAAACAAACATGTTACACCCTGTAAATTCGCTTTCAGGTATATAAAAAACTCTTTCATGGGGTTAACTATGATGTCTAAAAAAATTATCAGTTTTCTGAGCTTAAATTTGCGTCATCAATTCAGGTGTCATTGTGGTTTAATGAGACTAGCCGCCATATTGAGTTAGAGTACCATAACTCTAATGAGTTGAAGCCAATTCTACCAAACGAGCATGTGAAAATATAAACTAACTGAATAATAGTTTGTATTTCAGGTTGGGTTAAAAATTGTAACATACCTGATTGAGCTGAAGAGGTGATTATCATTCTTTTATGCTGGTATTTTTGTCTTGTACGAAAAAAATATTGAAGATTCAGATAAGTCTATAATTTATTTTATGCATTCTTAACAAGGTACATTGTTACAGCAGAAAAATACTGCTATTTACTAGTTAAACATTACAACAATGATATGATAAAGACATTTGACATAGCCTGATAATTTTTAATGTTAATTTACAAAATATGCCTTAGTGCTTTGATTAAGACAACAATGTATTCCCGTCAATTAAAACATTAGAAAACTCTCATGTATTTAAACAGATTAACGTTAGGAAAAACAGACTGTAATTAGTATTTGAAAACTTTCAAATCACCCCTAATCAAGATACAGTAAATTTGCAGGAATATTCACAATTTTTAATTATCTCCCAAATATATGCTGTTAAAATTAATTTTTGATAGTCATAAATGTAATTATGATATTATTATCTAGCTTTTTGTTAAAATTTTCTTTTACTATAGTTATGAACACCCAGACTGACAACAGTTGATGAAAACAGATTTACATATATACACATAGATAAAGTATAATCAAAAGTATTAGAACATAATACTTTCAGAAGAAAAAATGCAGTGTTTAATTGTTGTAAATTATTTTAATAAGGACTCAGCTAGCCCATCTTTGGCATTGAGTGCTAAGTTTAAATATTAGTGATATTTCGGGTTTTCCTTCAAATTGCTATAAGGTAGCCAAACTAATTTTACATAAGGTCTCTTGGCTGTTTCGGGCACATCCTGGACGTAGTTTCAAAGTACTTGAAAAGATTGGTGAAAGCAATCTGAAGCACTGCAGACAAAACAACACAGCCTGGTCATGCCGCAGTCATGACTTCCTTAGTTATTACCACATTACTTTTCGCATTTGAGGTAACAAAGATGTGTTCAGATTATCATTGAGTATAGATTTATCAGTCAAAAGTAAGATTCATTTCTCTATATGATGTTGTGTAAGTTTTATCCTTCCTAGCCTCAGTTACCTTTATTAAGGCAGTATGAGAATCAATCCTCAGCTTTCATGGCTATGATGCTGCTTGTATAGGAAATTCAACATTATTGAGCCCCCAGCATGTAGCAGACCTACTGGCTGCAGTTTTGATCTGTAATTATAGTGCTAGGATATACAGCTTAGTTCTAGGACATAGAAATAATCTGGTGGTAAAACCGGTATTGATAGTCAAAATCAACGTTTCATTACATTATTTATATTGGATATAAAAGTAAGTGAAACGGCTAACATGATCTTACAAACAGCTAATAAATCATTCCTTTCAGATACTGCATCAGCTACTTTCCTTACTTCATCTTATCGATAAAAGGTTAACTGTAGCAAACTGATTATGTCCATTAGTTTATACTGGTGCACCGCTTTTGGTAATATACCAACACATACATTTGTACATATATATACATGCGACCTACCAGATGCTAAAAGCACACGACTCGTAATCTGAAGGTTGTGGGTTCGATTCCCCATCACACCAAACATACTCGCCCTTTCAGCCGTGGGGGCGTTAAAATGTGAGGGTCAGTCCAACTATTCGTTGGTAAAAGAGTAGCCCAAGAGTTGGCGGTGAGTGCTGCTCTAGTCTTACACTACTAAATTAGGAACAGCTGGCGCAGATAGCCCTCGAGTATCTTTGCGCGAAATTAAAAAAAACATAAACAAACAAGACAGTGGGAAAGATAATTTTTTTAAAAGTACCAAATATTTTCATGCTAATGTCATTTTAATTTTGCTAATTTTTCCTCTCTGCAATAAACACCATGCCATACTTCAAGAATTAGGAATGAAGATGCTGCTAACAAGTAATTAATTCAGTTCTACTCTAACGTTTAGTACACTCGAACACTTTCTTACTTTCTCATCCATTTGTACTTTCATGACATAGTAGAGAGCAACCATAACATCGTTTAATTCGTTTGAATAGTATAGAATAATAAATATGAAAATTTTGAAAATGTATAATTAATGCGGATCAAGATATATTTATCATTAATGAACGAGAAAATACAAGCAAAAAGTGTTAATTAAATTAAACTCTTATAACTAAACGATAATTGCAAATTCGACCTTAGGCTATTTTATGGTGAAATAATTAGTTTATTTTGATACATATTGATTTATATGTTTCGTTTTTTTATTATTTTGTATATATAGTTTAAGTATTTTCTTTGTTAACTAGGGACGTTTCAACATAAGATTATAACGTCTGTTTCAAACCACTAACTGGCCCAGCATGGTCAGGTGGTTAAAGCACTCTACTGGTAATTTGAAGGTCGCGGGTTTGAATCCCCGTCGCACCAAACATGCTCGCCCTTTTAGCCGTGGGGGCGTCATAATGTTATGGCCAACCTCCCTATTCATTGATAAAAGAGTAGCCCAAGAGTTGGCAGTCATGCCTTCTCTCTAGTCTTACTCTCCTAAATTAGAGACGGCTAGCGCGGGTAGCCCTCGTGCAGCTTTGCGCAAAAATAAAATAATAATCAAACAAACAAACAAAATCTACTAACTAAACTCGGTTGACATTATGCATTTGCATAAATATTGGTACTTGTTTCTACAAGAAAATAAGAAACAAACTTGTTAAACATAATTTACATAAAAGAAAACATGAACCGAAGCAGAGTGACCAAAATTACAAGGCGAACTTTCAGTAGTGACGAAAAATTAGAGGTATTATTAAAAATAACGAAAATCCGGTTCTTATAATCACTCTGCAGCTGCTTACGTCTTAAAAAAAAATGTTGAGGGTAAAATGTTCACATGTGATCTAAAGCATTCTTTGTAGCTTGAACATAAATTAACTTTTCTCACAACACAAACTCAACTGACAAAGAAATTATGAAATATTTTCTTGCTTAGCATTTGTTTATAGTTAAACACAAAGCTACACAACGTGCTATCTTTACTCTGCTTTACATGGGTATCGAGAGCAAGTTTATAGTGTTGTAAGAACACAGACATACCGATGTGCCACTGAGGGGATGGATAAAATGTGTTAAAAAAACAACAGTAACTTTGGTTTCCAAATTTTCGATATATAAATAATTAATTTTCTCCAATCAAATAAGTCTTTTCGTTGCCTTTTCCTGAGTTTGCTCTCATATTTCCAAACGAATATCCGCTATCATTTAGTTTATTCGATAGATGCAACATCGAGGATACGTTAAGACTCAGAAGTAGCGAGAATGCGTTTTTTCACTGCGCATGTCTTACAGGAAGTTAATAAAAACATAGCAGCATTCCGTAGGCGAGGGAACATATGTACAAGCGCTCGCGATAGAAAGAGAACGAAACTTGATACCTGAGGTACGTTATCCTCTCACTTTTCACCATTTTAGACGAGATTCTCCTGTAAAGAGCCCATAACCGGGCCAATCGGTCCAAGTTGCCGCCACAGAAAACGGAGGGCGCCCAAACACAGCTGCCCACGGTAAACCTGCTGCAGTGCTAGGGATGAACGGCTCTGAAACTTCACGTAAACGACGTCGGACGCGTTGGGAAGCCGGGGAACAGAGTAACATACCCATCAAGAGAGAATCTGAAGAAGATATAAAGGTAAACAATCTAGAGTAGTAAGAAAACAAGAGTATTACTAGATCCAATCTATTTGAATTTTCAAACTGCCTAGTATATAACATAATACTAGATCTAACAATGTTAAGCTTTGTAAACACCTAGTAACGTAGTAGGCCTTAGTCACCGTGGGACCTTAGGCAAGGCGCAGTATTAAATATTTGATGAAAATTGTACAACTGAACGATGTGATGCTAATAGTATGTTTTACTTATGGCGGTGGGCGGGGGTTGCAGGCTCGTCATTAGGAATCACTCATAAAATATATCCATAAAGGTCCCAAAGGAAGCTCTAAGTACCTGCCGTTCTAGAAATACTACAAATATTTGTTGTTCTAGGCTGCTTGAGGTTGTGGTCTAAGTAATAATAAAATCAGAGTCAGTAAATCCAAATCTGCTGAAGGCATTAGGTCATTTAACGATACTTTGTGTCTACCTGTATGTTGGTTGGATGTGTAATCTCTATATCGATACATCAAATCTGTTTGGAGATGTTTTCCACCCACCGTTTCATGACTGTACACATCGATCAACGTCAAGGAGTAAGGCTGGAGAATTAATACATCTCAGTTGTTTGAAGACGTTATCCGTTTAGTAATACTTCATGTTTGTCAAGTTTGAACAATTTGAATATCTAGTTAGTGAAGTGGTATCACAAGAATTAATGCATCCTGTTCACTATACATCACTATAAAAAAATCTTTCTATGCGTTCGGAGATGAAAATTGCTCACTGTGCTGATATAAGTAGCATCTAGTCTATTCAAATCTTTAACCTACACATCGACTCCATAAAAATCAATGAGTCTCGCTTGTTCGGATTTGCATTCTGTGTTATTGCCATTAAAAGATTCAACTGACAGTTTGGTTACAGATGTATGTATCAAACGTGCAGAGAAAAATAATAAAAATAGCAAAATTATAGTTGTAAATAGATCAACATAGTTACGTAGTCGAAGTCGAGTTCACCTTAAAAGTAGATGTATGTATAAATTAGAGCTAACTTAAGAGTTAATAGATGTTACCAGTAAGGATAGGTTACAAGTACAAGTGGGCTTTAATGTGATCATAGAGCCAATGAAAATTCTTAAGAGACGAGTGTAACCCTCATAAACTAGTTCCAATGATGTTGTATTAGTCAGAAGATTTCTAGTCAGTATAAAGGACTTAGTAGTAGGAGTTATCTTCAATAACAATCCAAATAAGGAGATATTACTTTGCTGGAAGTATAACGCACGTGAGTTATTTATAACGACTCTGACAAATCAATACATTTTGCTAGCTTGAAGTCTTAATCTACATAAGTTATATTTAAAGAAACCATAAGAATCTTTAAACTTCATACTTAGGCGGGAGAAGAATACACGTGGGTAAACTCTAGATGTACTATGCTGTGAAACACAATAAGAACCAATACTTCTTGTTCACGTACAGGTGTAGTTCACTTAGTAATGTTATCCCATTGGAGAAACCTAGTTTGATTGTAAATTGTTGTCCATTAAAGTGATAATAAGATTCGTAAGATCTAATAAGCGAAATACACCGTAAAACTCAATTGGTCTTATGAATAGTCTTTAGTGGTAATGTTTCCCTTACCTGTAATGCACTAGATCATAAAATAAGCGTCAACGTACCATTCCTATTTGAAAGTGTCGTCCTCTTGTAAATAACGTATTAAAATCAAGTGATCCGAATTTGGGAATGTAGTGCGTTTGGTAATAACATGATGATTAAATTATCATATCTGCTTCATGGTATTCATTTAATAAAATCCAACGAGTCAACAAGTCATGTCGGATCTGTTTAATGATTGTAATGATATCAAGTGATCATCACTGTTTATTGGTGTTGTCCGCTTAATGATAGTTATAATATCAAATGATCATGGCTGTTTATAGGTGCAATTCGATTAATGATATTAAAGATATTAAGCAATGATAGTTTTGAAATATAGTCCGCTTGGGGATAACATAAATCAATTGATTGTGACTGTTTGTAAACACATTCTGCATGATTTCATTTACACACAGACGTACAAAGTAATGATAATGTCATGTTATTAGTAAAATTCGCAAAACAAACTTGATTTCCATGGCGGAATTACTTTCCATGAATAAACTTATATCTACTAAAAACTATTTATCTGTCTATACCAAAGAAATAATCATTTCCCCCCCACATATATTTTAACCTTAACAGGTAAATA
This sequence comes from Carcinoscorpius rotundicauda, assembly GCA_011833715.1. Classification (NCBI taxonomy): domain Eukaryota; kingdom Metazoa; phylum Arthropoda; class Merostomata; order Xiphosura; family Limulidae; genus Carcinoscorpius; species Carcinoscorpius rotundicauda. The sequence continues at coordinate 89,925,873 of CM022397.1, forward strand.
TGTTGTGAGAGATTCCAATCGCAACAAACTTTGTTCTGAAAAAAATTAATTTTGTGTTCTTTAAACACATAAATTAAATTCCTTGTTTAAAGTAGTTACTATCAGTCTATTTTCATTCGTTGACCTGACGGCTCGTTAACTCAAGCTCTGAAAACATGCTGAACTTCCTTTTATTAAAGTTCATTCTGATGAATATACTTGTTAATCTGGGGTCACCAACCGTGATTGTTCTCATAACAAGCTGCAAGGTCACATCCTCGGTTTTTCATGACACACTCTGATACATATAAATGTATAAATGAAAGGTGTAGTTTAAAACATAAGTTTGACGGCCGTAGAATACCGGCTCTGGAAAAAGCAATGTTTCTGAACACACTATCTATACAGCGTTACACCATGTTACCAATGAATTTTTTGTTTTGTACTACCTTCGTGGCGCCTCCGTGCGGCGTGTTTCAATCAGCTATATAAATTTGCAGATGAGAAGCATGACCAAAAACACATACACAGGCGTTTTGTAAATTTTTATCTGTGGCTACCCACACTAATGAAACTGTTCAACACTATCATGGCTTTCAAACATTTATACCATGCACACACATACCTCCCCTCGCCTTTCAAGTAAACTAAAATAATTTGCTGTTGTAGCCCTTACATAAAATTTATGCAAATTGTTTAGGGTATGTACAAAGTTTTTCTTGTAGGCTTTGCTTATTACAACGGCCTGATGATTGCAAATAATTACGTAATTATCCATTATTATATGGATAATTATGGTAAATACCCTACAGTAATTTTAGTGAAGTTCTTTTTGTTTTGTTATTAATTGTTTGATGAAACTTTGAGGTATAAGTTTTACCATTTTTATTAATTAGACCAGCTTTTGCATAAAATTAAAACAATGAATTAAGAATTCTATTTGGTTCTATAGCTTCCCTAAGTTCATTGATTCATTGTTAATCTACTCTGTAATAGAAAGTTTCCTTACAAACAATAACCGATCGTTACTAAACCTTAACCCTTACGTAATCTTTTCATGATTTGTTTTTCTAAAGTGAAAGTTGCATATTTAAGTTATTTTGTATCAGAAAGACACGCAAACTGTGGGAGAACGGGTTCACAAAGTAAACTTAAAAGTAAAATTATTCAAAATTGGAACAAGTAATGATTACTCGACTTTACAAACTTATTTGGCATAATTGGATACATAATTCCATTTTGTCGTTTTCGCAAGTTATGGATATTCTAATACTTTTATTTAAGTTGTTGTTTCGATATCGCTATTACTCTTCGCCTTGAATATAACCTTGACTTCTGGCAGCTAGACGCTCTCTTTGTTCATAATCTCGTTAAGTAACGCATTTAAAATATTATTTGATAAGGTACTTTCAAAACAACTAACTCTACACATGCTCTGACATTATACACAATCTCACACGTTTCTTTAAAGAGACTGACTGAGTCGTGATTCACTTTTGGCCGCAAGAGGGCAAAATAATATCTTATGTTATCATTAAATCAAAATAATGTATTATGCTATTATTAAAACAAGGTAAAATATTATATAATCATTAAACAATGATTCGCTATCGACGAGAGACTTCGCCACATCGTCTCACAGAAGTTCAGTAACATGTGCTTAAACATTGTTAGGTCTCGATGTCTCTAGTAATTTTTAGAATTTTCAAAATTTTTGTTTCTTAACTAACTGATTGTTTCTTGAGAAATTACTAAACTTGTCCTAGGTTCTCTTTTTTGTGATGGATAAAGTAGGCTTTGTAAGCTATAGTCTGCTTACTGTTAACTTGTAAAGCTCACACGATAGGAGTATCCATCACAGGTATCTAAACCCAGTGTTTAGTGTTTTAATTCCTTATATCTACTGCTAAGCCTCTGCGAAGGCCTAGGATTACCATAAAATCAAATTACTTGTATAGAGTATCTTAGTAACTGCAATAACAAATACAAACCTAAATGTTTAACGATAGTCTGGAAATAACACTATAAAAATATTAAATAACTATTAACTTTATCTTTTATCACTGGCTAAATTACCCATTCATTGGATGAGCGAAATCAAAACTCGTTTGTAACAGAGGATATGAAATTGTCCTTATATGTCATTCCTGACATAACAAACATTAAAAGTGCAATAAGAACACATAAAGATACCAATACTGAAAATAAAGACATACTGTTTTCAGGAATTCTAACAATGGTGGTTAAATAGTTCATTCTAATTCTGAGTAAAAAATATATTTGTATTTTCCGAAATTTGATATGAAATCAAATGAGGAGTCCACCCCTCCATAACCTTATCATGTCAAGTTTGATGCTGACTGATCGACAAATCTGGATGTGGAAACGTATAAGGAACAGATACACTTATTTACGTAGTTTCAGTATTCACTACTGACTTCTAACTGACTGGTCCCCATGTATTTAATGCCTAAACTTTGGAGTCGACATTTCTCCAGATCTTTGTGTCATTACCTAATTAAAGACATGCAGCTTCCTCTAATTCACAAATAAATTACAACATTAGTAATATAGTTACAACAATGACATAATAACATAATGCACAAGAGCAGACAGCACATCACCTCTTTCTATAATTGTCTTCTTTCTAATAGCGACTTCTCAGTAGTTTGTAAATGACCAGACTAAATTCGAGAGTAATAAAATCATCTAAGAATTTTTATTTCGCGGCCAGAGTTTTTTGGTCCTCCTTGTTTACGTTCCATGTTAGTAAAACACAGTCTACATCTGATTGTGCATTAATTTTTTCTGGAAACTCATGCTTATGAGTTCTCTACACCTTATTAATAGTCGTTCCACACTTAAACAAATTATTTGACTACTCAGTGATATGCGTACGTTGACTTGTGTCCACACTTGTTTGATTGTTTATATCTTTTTTGGCGATTCTTACTTGTGAATTACATAATTGACTTTGAACTATAAGCTTTTCATAAAGGTATAGCTACACCACCTTCAACTGGCGTTTAGAAAAAAAAATGGTCTTAGATTTATAAGGTATCGTATCTGAAGATGTTAACGATATTGCACGCAAACATCTACAGCAGTATTTGAAAAAAAAAAAATGACACAGAAGTAAAGAACTATTTTGTATGTCGAACTTACATCACTTTTCACATATATAATCGTAGTCTCATCCGAACTTGAAATATTTATTCGTCCTCTACGATCTTAACTAGCTATGTATTAAGTAACACGTAATAATTAAACATGAATGTTGACGTTCAAACTCAATTAACATCAGTACTTTTCACTGTGAAAGAAGGAAAAGGAAAAGAAATGCCACGGCAAGTAAGTCGTGTTTTTTATAACGTAGTGAATACAAAAAACATAAATTATAACATTAATCAGACGAAACTCGTTTTCTTATAATAGTTTTTATGAGTATGTATTAATTTTTCATTATGATCAATTTATCATAGAAATGGTAAGTAAAGTTAATGTTATAATTTGTTATTCTCTTTTTTCTTTTACGAGAGAAAATTGGTTAGTCGGTAATTTTTCTTAAAATTCCCTCATAGTGTTCTTTAGTATACTTTTCTCTATTACAAATTTTAGTTTTCCTGAAAAAAATGTGGCGTTGTAACCGTTATGAGTAACGTTAACTGTACTCACCCAAGGATTGCATTGTTGAACAGGCTAAGAAAATTTAGCTTTTTAAGAAAGAATTATGTTCAGAGGTCTTTATATATAAATTTGCATTTAAAAAAATGTGATTATGAAAGCAAAACATTATTACATTATAGAAACACAGTAAAAACATATATATGTGCGTATTAAATAACTACTAACTGGCAGATATCAGCTTCCTCTCAGTAAGAAATTACTTAAAACCATAAATAATAATAAAAAATTTGTAAGATTATCAATTGAAGTTGATAGAACAAGTAGATGGATTTGCTGCTTCCTCACTAGATTGTTGCTCTATCATCAGGATGTAATAACGACAATATTGGTAATTAATTAAATATACTTCACTCTTTTTTTTTACTCTTTATATGAACTAGCCAAAGGATTAATTAATTAAGATTTTTTTTGTAATTTTGGCAATAAAAATTATTTATAATATTATCACTTCGTTTTATTTAGTTTCTATTTGTTTCTAGCTATTGCTTCAGATATTTACAAAACTTCGCATCAAATTGTAAATTTTACTCCAAAGCAAAGCAAGTAGATCACATGAAAAAAAAGTCAGATTTCAAATTCATTTACCAGTTAAAAAAACTGAGTCGTGTGTGTGTGTGTTTTCTTATTGCAAAGCCACATCAGGCTATCTTCTGAGTCCACCGAGGGGGATTAAACCCCTGATTTTAGCGTTGTAAATCCGTAGATATTTTGTGCGTCATTTCACCTAAGACTTGGTTATTACTAAAATCTACAACAAAGCTGAAAATGTCAGCCTTTTAATTTGTCCTTGTAAACTTTTCAGCATAATTATTGATATTAACATTATAAAGTTAGCTATTTTAATTAATAGATTATAAAATTCTGTTGAACTTTTATCTTTTTCAAAATTCGACCAATAGTAAGTTACCAGTTTCACCAAGTGAAATTATTTAATATATGCAAACTGATCTCTCAGCTTATTAATCATCAAGAAAAACGGGAAAGGAATATTTTAAGTGCTTTCAGTGCTTAATTAATGACTGTTCAAGAGGCTCGTAAATGTAAAGTAAACATGTGTGGCTGGATTGTTCATCTGTATAAACGTTTCTTTGACAACACCACTTCAGCGACACGATGTAAAAATGATAAAGTCAGAACAGAATAAACTCGAATCGTTGATATGATATACGCTATTACTCAGCTACATTCTTAATATGCAATAGATTTGACGATAAGTGAATTAAATAATAAGCATATTTTTCCAGTTGCTCCACATATTCTATAAACGATTCTGTTGTTAGTTATTTTACTGGCGATCAGTTTAAGATATGCTTGAAGATTTAAATATATATATATAACCTCCTAGTTTCATAGCAATTGTTTTTTATATGTAATGTATCATATTTATTGAGAACATATAAACAGAGAATGGACATGTAGCAGGAGAGTACACAAGAAACATTACGTGAAAAAAGTGACATAATTGAAGCTGATAAAAAACTTAATACACGAGTTTCTTTTTCTTATTTTTTACGTTTGTTATTGCAATAGATCGCTTTCACGCCATGGTAACCAGTTATCGGTTGCACTGCTTTAAGCCTCTCTGAAGTTCAAGCATTAACCACCTTATGGGTCTCTCACCAGCAATATAACATTCTTGATTTCACTTTGGGCCTCGATATCAACAGGGTGTGAATGTGATACGTATTGTTAACACATACTGAGACCTGCTGCTGTGAAAAAAGTGTGGCTATAAGTAAGTTGGTAACATGATACAAGTACATATAAATACTGAATAATATTCTTGAGTTGGAAATTACCTTTAAGTTTGAGTGTTTACATAATTATTTTCTAATGATTATTGCTATTTTGAAGTAATTAAAATTTGGATATTGCTGTTTAAATGGACGTGGCTGACATTACGTCCTTCTTTTTTAATGTCTTAAAGGCGCAAAAAGAATAATTCGAGAATTAGTATTTATTTGCTTAAATTTATTGTGTATTTGCAATTGTATGCGACATATCCGTCCAGTTGAACATTCAAGTTCAAATATGGTGATTTATCATACTTTTTTCATTTCACTTAAAACCCTTGACGTCTCTTCGCCTGTGATAAAATATTCCTCTTAAGTTCATATTCTACATCGCTTCTACTATTACATTTACACTGACGAATGTATTCGTGTTACGTACTGGGTTTTACAGACGCTAAACTGATTTAGTACTGTGTTGTTTAGCAGTTATTTTACTGGGTGCGCAGATACGTGTTTCTGTAATGGATTGTAACTTTCTGTTTGATGAAACAGTCTACGTAAGACTATTGTGTTAAAGATAATAAAATTAGATATATTTTCTAATACAATCCATAAATTTCATAACTGATTCTGTTTCACAGTACGTTATTCACAATAAAATTTTATTGTTTTTATGTCTTTCTCGCGTTTCATCTTTCATTAGAAACAATGGGTTTAAAGTACAAATTTGTATATATATATATATATGTATTTGTAGGATATCCCCTGTGTGTCAGTAGTAATTTTAAGGACATGCAGCTTTGCAAAGCCAGAGGATAGTTTCCCCTTAGTGGACACAGCACAGATATCTATTGCGCAACACTGCTCTGAAACAAACAACGAAACACACATACATATATATTAATCAGAAATATAGCTGTTCTATTCCTTTTTCGCCCCTCAGTGGCTCAGCGGTATGTCTGCGGACTTACACGCTAAAATCCGGGTTTCGATACCCGTGGTGGGCAGAGCACAGATAGCCCATTGTGTAGCTTTGTGCTTAATTCAAAACTAACAAACTATTCCTTTTTCATACTCAGGTTCAGAGCTGTAAATAAGACAGTGCTTCTACTCCAGGCGTCATTAGGTGACGAAACAAACATTCGTATGTATAATTTAAAAAATAACAACTGTAAACATTCACCTACTGTAGTTGAGCTATGAATTATGCAATGTGGACTATGTCTATGAGAGGTAAATTGTCATATTTAGTAACTCATTCTAGCTAGAAAATCATATGGTATAAAATTCCAATTTGCATATTAGTAATCTTGTCTTAGGGTGCTGGTCTCGTAATTTGAGGGTAGCGAGTTCGAATCCCCGTTACACCAAACTTGCTCACCCTTTCAGTCATGGAGGCATTGTAATGATACGGTCAATCCCACTATATGTGGGTAAAAGAGTAGCCCAAGAGTTGATGGTAGAAGGTGATGACTAGTTTTTTTTCACTTTACTCTTACACTGTTAAATTAGGGATAGAAAGCACAGATAGCCTTCGAGTAGCGTTACGCGAAATTCAAAAAACAAGAAAACAAAGTAATCTTGTCATTGGAAACTGACCACCTTAGAATATGCCTGAACCACATTAACAAAATTCTGCCATTATTTGGTTAATTTATTTTACATTATTATTATTTTCAGGAACATAGTGTGTTTAATATACTTTTTGTAAGATTTACAATTTAAACTGTAACTTTTAATTACAATTATAAGTATATATATATATTGTACATTATGAATCTCTAATTTCATTGAAGTGATTGTCTCGTTGGCAATTTATTTAAAAATAAGGAAAGCCACCTTTATGAATTTAATGCCAGCTAATAATACTAAGTTTTGTGATGTTTTTCTACTTTATATTATAACATCGATTTATCAATGTCCAAGATAATAAATTGAAAATAATAAATGCTGACGATGAGAGATTCATCGGAGAATTAACTCCTTACGTTATATGCAGTCAAATATTAACAGGTAACTTGGGAGTGTGAATGTAAACAACAAACACGTGTTAGATAACTTCAAGAAACTTAAATATCTTAATCTACATTTTGTTTGTTTTCAGAATTAAACACAGCGCCACACAACAGGGTATCTGTACTCTGCCCACTAGGGGTATCGAAACGCAGTTTCTAGCATTGTGAGTCTGCAAAAATATCGCCGTATCACAGGAAAACCAATCCATGTTGAATTTTAAAAGTGCTGTCATTAAATACCAGGTGTAAGACACAAGTAAAATGATGTTCAAAGTACAAGCTTGTGTCAGTGTGCGTGTTAAAAATGTTATTTGCTTTATGCACAAAATGATCAGATTTTTTATCATTTATGTTACTTGTTTGGTGAAACTATTTTCTGAAATAATTGATCTTTATTTTGATGTTGGTTAAAACTTATTCGTTAGGCCATGTGACTTCGTTAAGGAAATGAACAAAAAGGATAATGATGAAAACAAAATTGTTTTATCATTCTTTAAACATTTATTTCTCGTATTTTTCATAATTATTAACAATATTCCGCCTCAAGCGAGGTTCAACCTTTATCTATCAGAAGAAACTTTCAGCACAAATGTGTTATCTTAGACTATTATCCATTCCGTTATTCTAGATTTTTTATTTGTCCTTAGACCCTCATGTCTAAATCTAGTGACTGTGGAGAAAAACATTATTAATTAAAATATTATCCTTTGTTCAAAGGATGTCAAATCGTAGCTTAGACTGACATTTCTCAGTGGAATTATAACTCCAAACCGTCCAGCTTTGCTCACTAAATGATTGTCTCCAGCTCAATAAAGATAATAATCAGACGAACATTAACTTTACAGGTTTTGCACTAATATTTTTTCCTGATTTCAAACTGATATGAGCCAGATGTTTTTAATATAATATAAGAATGTTTAAATCCGTTCAGAAACATAAGAATAATAACATTCCCGTATTTAGAAACAGCTTTTACTCTTGCACTGAACATCTATGAATTATAACATATAAGGAAATAACTACATTCTCACAGCTGCCTACATTAACTTTGAAAACATATGTACTTCTAACTACAGTTTATTGGAATTATTTCGAAGTTTATATCAATTTCAAAGTTAAGGTTTATCACTTCCAAAGTCAAACTTAACATTGTAACAACCTTATTCCTTATGTCAGCAAGTAAAAAGTTTCTGATTGGAGATAAAAAATGAGAAATAGAAAGTTTGATAAAATGTAATTAATTAGCTTTTTAAAAACCTCAAAACAGTTGTTTAAAATTTAACTAGATATTGAAGAAATTATTGATAATTTGAGAACATCACATATGTCACAATGGAAAAATTAAAATATGCTCTTCCGATCAGCTATAGGAATGCTGCTTAGGTTTGTGACCTACACATAATTTATTTTGTCTTGTTACTTTTTTGATAAAGTTTGTGTTACGTGTCGTAGTTCGTCATTTGATTAGTCTTAATTGTGTTCGTTCAGGTATTCTTTCTTATTTGTGTCGTTCACGTGATGACAATGAAACAAATGTTCTGTATGATACAGCTAAAATTAGGTTAAGATACCACGTCGAAAATTTTAGCTTTTGATGTTATATTGAGCATTTCATAAATCATATAATTAAGCAATTTTTTTAACCAGAGGGGAAGGATTGATTCTGCACTATAGCTTTAATTTTCGAAAATGTATACCTGGGTTCGAATCTATGGCAACACAAAATATCCTACCTTCTTTAAGCTTTGGATATGTTACAAGAGTGACAGTTAATCTCTCAACGTGGATGGCGGGATGCTGCTAACTAAATGCCTTCTCACTATTCAGTAGTACAACAATACTGAACAACGTGTAATTAGGATATAAGTTATTATTTCTTTGGTTTTCTGTATTTTTTTCTTTTCACGTTTCAAACATCTACATGAGGGGTAATACGGTATTATTGATTGTACATATAAGTTCTTTGAGCTGTGAGCATTATGGAAGACAGTACATTGAGCTTAATTATCCCATGTTGGTTTAAACACGACTTAAATTTCACGCATCACATATCTTGATCCTTTGTGTTATTGGTTTTGGCTTCTGTGCACTCGCTAGCATTTGGAACGAAAGGTCAGTTTCTGTAATAACTTGATTTCACACTGTACCTCAGAACGATTGGAATGAGTATTAACAATTTTATTGTTCTCTCGTTATCAAGCGAGTTTCTCATCATGAAGAACTGATTTCACACTATAACTGTGAACACCGTACTGCATTATGATGCACTGTAATGATTTTATAGGCCGACTTCACGCTGTTTTAACATGGTATTGCAGTGGTGTGCCATAGCTCTAGTTATCCATGTTTGACGTCTGGACTGAACAATATAATTCTGGATGGTGTTATTTATAATTAACTCAGAAAATAGCACAGCTAATTTAATATAACGGTCTATGAACAAGAAATGCCCCAAAACAAAAGCTTATATAGACATGAATGCATAAAAGTAATTAGAAATTATCGTTTGAATAACTTGACTGCTATTGATAATTTCGAGCGTAATCACAATAATATTCACCATTTTCATTCAATTCAAATTTAAGTTAGTGCTTAATATTTATATCTTTATTTCACAATGTGCATACATATTTCATTAAAAATTCATTATTCTACAATATAACGCTCTCTGGTAGTGAATTATTGAACTTCAACGTAATTTTATGACTCCAATGTCTCTTGGGTGCTTTACAGTTAGAGCCCACGAATAGCTTTGTACAAATCAGTGGCCATCCTCTTAAAACTTCATTGTAAACAAGGTACCGATGTTATGAAGAGTAATCATGCACGAGGTTTTCATACAGTTTCCCAAGCAAACTTAGAAGGTACCTTGATTATTATTTACAGCCAACGTTAACAGTAGATCCTATTTTATTACAGAAGGATAAAATTAGGTCTTCAAATATCAGTATATTTTCTTCGTTTTATCTCTCTTTTTCTTCCACAGGTCTTCGCTATTGACATTCAATTCTGTATATGTGAAACACTTCTAAATGTTCTAACTCTTTACCTTCTAATTTTATACATATTGTGAGAGCTTCTTCGTCAGACTCACACCGCTAGAAACCGGGTTTTGATATCTGTGATGAGCAGAGCACAGACAGCCCACTGTGTAGCTTTGGGCTCAATTTCTAACTATTATTAATTACGGTCGATCTGCATGTAAACATTGTTGCCCAACAAATATTTAAAAAAATATCACAAACTGAACTAAACAACAGTAAAAATAAATAAATACAGATTTTTGAAGTTAAACATACTACTTTAGGTATGTATAAAATATCTTTAATTATATCATTTGATTTAAGAGTGCCATAGATCAAGGTAGTTTTCTTTGGATATATAAAGATTAATAAAGTATATTTAGTGTATATATATATATATGCAATTAAGCAGGTTTCACCTGGACAATTGTTATACTACTATTATTAAAAATAACATAAGTAAAGAAGCAAATAATAGTAGTAAAGCTATTACTTATTTATTATATAAATGTTTGTATAAGCTGTAGATAACTCAAAAAGTGACTGAGTAGTGTTTTCAATAGAAAGGACACAAAACTATCTTGTAGGCAGTTGAAAAGTATATACATTTTATAAAAGATCTCGTAGTTGTATAGATTAACACATGCGTTTATATTTATCCAACTAAAGCTTAATAAAAAATGCAGATGTGCTTATAATGTTATAGCTTTTTAGATTAGTTGAAAGTGTTCTTCTCTTGGTAAGGTATGCCCATTTATACATGAAAGCATAAAAATGTGTCTTTACTTAGATCACGTAAAAAACCTGAAGTAAAATACTGGAAACAAGAAACATTTCACTAAAGTAAGGAACACTTCCAGAACTCGACGTTAGAAATCTAATGTCGTTTTGCTTCATACTTCGCGCCAGTCGGTATTTTCAAAATGTGAATTGTAATCAACAATGTCATTACCACTGATTGTAATAATTGTAAAAAAAAAAAAATTCACTCAAATGATGAAAAACCACTCCATGCGCGTGAAAATCAGAGAGTTAAGTAAATTACATTGTTAATGTGTTAAGTTATAGAAGTAAGTTTCATTGTTGAATTAACATACCTGAAATACTGACTTTCTTAAAATGTGGACCCATAATAATTCAAGACTTGAAGACCCATATAAAGACACTAAATTACCTATAGAAGGAGTAAGTTTTTTTTGCAGTTAGACAAAGAAGTAATCTAATTAATTAATTTCCAGAAATGTCCTCTAGATGAATTAACTTATCTTGAAAATATTTGACACTAGTGACGCCTTATTTCTAATGTATATTATGATACTTAAAGTTTGAATTGACATGAGGAATTAGTAACTTAAGTGGACTATGGACTTTTTGGGTCTTTTCTTTCAATCATTTCTACTTACACAAACGTACCAAATAGAAACTCGATAATATCCCTTGCGAGAGTTTTGAACCAGGTACAAAACTGTATATCGTTTGTTTGTGCTCTAGATGTGTTCCATGTCTAATAATGGATTGTAACTTATACTAATCAACTTTAGTCCAATTCATTAGTCATCAGAATAAAGCAACGTGTATTTTGTTTTCATTGGAGATTTAATTGTCTTAAATATTATTCCTGATGAAGGAACAGATAGGTAAAACTTACGTCTAGTGATAAGACCATAAATTTGGTTTGGGTACTGTTAGATATTACTTAGAAGAATGACCATTGACATAACTTTAACTGGTTCACTAATTCGTTATTCGAATATTCATTACTCCTCAATACAAAGTTAATGAAGACCGTTTCAGCTCTGCTTTTGTTCACATGTTCCTCGTGTTATTAATAGATACTTTAAATCAAATCTAGACAAAAGAAGAAATTATTTATAAATGTAGCAATCTGTATTTGTATTTGCAAAATCTCGGAGGTAAATTAATCCTCCTGTAAGGTTTTTACAAATAAATCATGAATAGACCTACTATTATTCGTTTTGTTATTAATATTTATGTCAAATACGTAATAATTCCTAGTTTCATTTAATTGTGTTTATTATCACTCAGATATACAAACGATTTCCTTAAAGTGAATTTCTGTCAAATTAAAATACTTATGAGAAAATAAGTCATTGAAGTATTGATATGATAAATTTAAACAGATACAAATACTAGACTGTTAGTTTATGTCTTTATTATTCAAATTAATGGTAGATCTATCATCGGCAGAATGAGCTGTCACGTAGTTTAAAAATTAGAGGATTGTGTTAAACTGTCGGTTTCTTCAGGGCGTTCATTCCAAAGCTGTTGAGAGAAGTCATGGTCGTACATGGCTGCATATTCACAATGCTGTGGAGATTTAATTAGTACTTTGTATGTTTAAACTGTCTATTCAACAGTGGATGGGTGTTGTTTCGTTAATTCAGGTGCGGTTGGTACCTGTAGATAAACATGTAACAAAAACCGGTTTTAAATGTGTGCTTATCAGCAGGTACACAAACCCAGTATTTGTTTAAAGATGCTGAAACTTTGATATAGAACACGAATGCGTCCAGACACACAACTAATAACTTTCTAGCTAAATTACAACTTTTCTTATGGATTACCTGTTGTCTCAAAGACGTGATGTCATTTGTACTAAGACTTGCCTTTCGTGCTCTTCAGTTTAATTCAAGGCAGCGTTAACAAGAGTGCTGCCCTTTTCATAAAGTAAATCATAGTGTTTTCATGAATAAGATTCTGGTTCGTGTTTCCTTAGTAAAACATGTTAGTGGCGTTCTAACTTCCTTCACGTGACCTTTCTTTACTTGTTTTGGAAAGGGGAAAACAAAAAAGTAAGACTAGCTAGTCCCCCGCTGATACAGCGGTAAGTCTACGGATTTACAACGCTAAAATCAGGGGTTTTACTCCCCTCGGTGGACTCAGCAGATAGCCCGATGTGGTTTTGATGTGAGAAAAACACGCATACATAAGACTAACCAATACAACGCGTCTTAAAATTTCGGGCCTGGCACCCGACTCATGATCTGAGGGTCGCGGGTTCGAATCCCCATTGCACCAAACATGCTCGTCACTTCAGTCGTGGGGGCGTTGTATTGTGTCGGTCAATCCTACTCTTCGCTGGCGAAAGAGTATTCCAAGAATTAGCGGTGAGTGATGATGGCTAGCTGCCTTCCTTCTTGCACTGCTGAATTAGTGATGGCTAGAGCAGATAGCCCTCGTGTACCTTTTCGCGAAATTCTCATCAAATTTTAAATTTCGTGAACAGCGATAGCTCATACTGAATAAATTACAAATATAAACGTAAATAAAAACAACATATTTAGCTCTTATTAAAAACTAATTTTATGATTCAAATAACATTGCTTAGAGATGTTTCTAGAAGCCATTACGGTCGCTCGCTAATCATTATGAGCTCATTTTTGTTATTTGTTTTCAGTGTGCGATACAAGTTCTGATATCAGTGTATTTTATACTGACAGGACATTTCTCACTTCCCACACCTCAGTCTGTACAGATTCACCTTATTTCTCAGTCGAGCTTATGCATAAGGCCTAAGATAGACCTACCTTTGAGAAACTCCTAATTATATTACGAAATGTATTACCATTGATTGTGGTTTGTATGAATATTGCGTAATATTCCAACACAACACAACATTAAGCAATTTTCTCTTCTACTAATGTTAATACGATGGTAATGCACATTTTCGAAAGAACATCGTACGTTAAAGTACGACCTCTAGTGAAGAAAACAAGTTCAGATATCGTTGAAGTAATTTTATATGAGTGCTTATCACTTATATAAAACACTAGTCTTGTGTTTATTTCATTAGAGTGAAAACGTCTTAACACTTAAGATTAAGTTTCAGCTTTAAGAGTAAAATATGACAGTTTAATTTTCAAAATATCACTGTTTACTTTTCTCTCTTTGTCTGTTTACAAATAAACTAAGCACAAAATAACAGCCAACAAAAAACTTCTAACTATCTTAGTTTTGTATGGTTGTTATTGCCATCTGTGAATTTCCTCTTTCGTATCTAGTCTCTCAAGAGCTGAGTTACGTTTGCGATTTATTCGTGTTTCGTTTCATGTGTAATTTCACGAACAGTTATTTCATATTCATGTTTTTAAATTTCCTTACATGTAATTGGTTTCTTGAATCGTAAATCTAGCAGCCATATGTGGGCAAAACTCTTGTAACATATCACCACATGTAACGTGGTTTGATATGAGTTCTTACCTTGAGGTTTGTTTATTTGAAGATTATAGTAAAATATTAAAAGCATTTTACTTCTATACAAAATTTCATTCAATTTTAAAGCTGTGTGGTACCAATGCATCAATGTGAAATCAAGCTTTGGGAGAAACTGTGTACTATGATGTCATTTGATTAGATTATCGGAAACCATTTTAAATAAAACAGCTACGTCTTAACTCTTCAGTAACAGGCATCCTTTCAGCCAACAGTTCTTCTTAACCATTTGATCTCCAATATTATCCAATAACAACTTTCATATTAGTTCACACTTTCTACAAACTGGAGTCTTTACTAATTAATCAAAAAAATATATTTTAAATTTTATATTTCATCTGCAAACAAGAATTTTTTTTTTACTTAAACCAATAAAAGATAAACACAGATATATTTTTGTCAGGTACATCTTTTTGATGTATTTGCAAAACGAAGATATTAATAAAGATACTTAGTTGATGTAACGGTTTGGTTGATTGCTTTTACAAGTGAAAACTTAATACAACACGCCTTTGAAATCGATACTTCCAGACAACTTTCAATAACAGACTAAAGTAACTATTGAATGATAGATAATCAACTTTGTCACAAGAAGGATTTGTGGCATAATTTTAACTTTGGCTATATTCCAAGAATTTGTCGAGATTTACAGAGAAGATTTCATTTAGTATTTCTACTAACACTGAAGAGCTACTTCCAAACTGGTTTCGGAAAAATCTGATATTTACAGAATATTTGTTTTGAATTAAGCACAAAGCTATACAATGGGCTATCTGTGCTCTGCCCACCACGGGTATCGAAACACGGATTTTAGCGTGTAAGTCCGCAGACATATCGCTGAGCCACTGGAGGGCTACAGAATATTATCGAGTAAATTCGCTTTACACGAATTAATTAGTATTGTTTCATCAGCGGGACAATGAATCCAAGAAATGTTGTTACGTAATTTATTTATATGTACCGTAAATTAATACTGAGGATAAAAAATCCAATCCAATTATGTAATAACTTATACGTTTCTAAAATTAAGAAAATATTTTAGTTTGCATGCAATTAAGTTTGCCTTAAACATTTGTCATTTAAAATATAAATACAGTAACATGGTCTTATAATCTTACTGGTCGAGTGTTAGATTGTAGGTTTGTTTACTGTTAAGTGCAGGCCTATACGAGAAACATTCTTCACTGTGCCAACCGCAGGGATTGAATTCCAAATTTCAAATTTTTAAGCCGTCAAGCTTATTGTTGAACCATCAGCGACTCAAACCTTATAAACCAATGAATCGTGAACATTATAAAATATTTGCGTTTATAGCATTTTATTCCACAAAGTCGCAAATTAACTCTGCGACTTTTGTAGTTAGTAACTCAAACAAAATTAACATTATTTATGTTCTGTTTTTAGTCTAATCCAAAATATATTAGATAAATGTAAAGAAAAGATAAAGTAACATTCCTTGTATCAACTTACAAACACAAAGTTCGGTCACAGTTTAAACTAGTCCAGTACCAGGGATTCTAGAAGCACTATATTATAAAAGTTGATAGTGTTACGATCCCGTATTACCGTACTGTATACTACCTGAAAACAAAAAAACAACTCATCAATTTCATAGTTTTCTAGATATATTATAACAAATCAAAACATAAACATCAAATATTAATTTCTGTATATTAATTTACAAAAGTGTACAGTATAAAAGAATCACCCTTTCCTTTGAAACTGTTTCGCAATTCAACGTGATCATTTCAAAAGTAGCATTTCGAAATTTAGATTCAAGCTGCAAATTCGAAGTTAAGAGTAACGCCAGATATACAGTTTCAAAAGTTCGGTGTTCCAATGGCAATTACATCAAATTTTATTTATATTTTCATAAACAGTTTTCAACATTTCTTAAAAAGAAAGCGCAGATAGCCTAGACGCTTTGCGCCATAAAACACCAAACTACCACTCTGACTCAAAAAAGAAACAAAAAACACACAAGTTAAGACTGTATTTTCACTCTAATCTTACTAACTCTTTAGAATTGTTAACAAAAACCTACGATTAATATCTAGGTTCAAAAACTTTTTGAATATAATACAGAAAATCTCTGTTTGAAATGATCACTCAAACTATATCTAACCAAACTTATCAAAAAACAATTTTTTTTTCTCTCACTAACGGAAACTTGAGACCTTTTATATCAAACACCAAAAAACAATGGAGGGGCCGCTTGTGATAAAAACAGTTTGTTACGTCAGTGATCAGGCAGCAAATACCAAGCGCGTTTTGTTTTTATAATAGTAACAAGTCAAACAAATAGTATTTTAAAAATATGTGACAGCACTTTACGGTCAAAGAGATAATTACAATTGAAGTATATGTTGTCGAGCTATTTCTAAAAATAATTGGTAAGAGTTAAAGCAATTTTTTTTCACTCATCTTCCAGATGGTTCTAGTGCTGTTAGAACAGATATTTACGTTTTGTTTCCGATGTCACGTAATTGCCCAAGATGTAAGAACAATTAAAACACTTGCTCCAAATATATCAAATGCTGTTAAAACAGATTTTTTGGGGAACTTTGATGGTAGTTCAAACAAAAGGTAGATATTATAGTTCGTAGACATGCTATTAAACTAGTTTTGTACAAATTCGATTACCAAATAAATCAGGTACATTTAAGCACATTTTTATGAAGTTTGCCATGCAAGTTGCCACAAAAAGACAACAAACGAATTCAGGTAAACTTCAAACATCTGTTGTTGACAGTCTTTATTGCACTTTATTACCTAATATATCAAGTTCATTTCAAAAGCTGTTGTTCAAGAGTTTCTAAGTCTTAGTTTCATTATAGCCTCACGCTATCACAAAATGTTTACTAGTAAACACATGTGTTTATCACGTAGTTATATTTCTTGTAAACATCATGCGTGGCCTCACATGGCTAAGTGGTTAGGGGCGTCCGATTCGTAAGCTAAGATTCGCGGATTCGAGTCCTTGTCACACCAAACATGCTCGCCCTTTCAGTCGAGAAGGCATTACAATTTTACAATCAATCCCACTATTCGTTGATAAAAGAGTAGTCCAAGAGTTGGCAGTGGATGCTGATAACTGCCTTCCCTCTAGTCTTACACTGCTAAATTACGGACAGCTAAAACAAATATTATATGTCTATACATTACTGACTATATATTTTTATATTTATCATTTCGTAAACCTCATTTTTTTTCTAATTATCACTGCTTTTATCGTTCATTCATTTTGGCCCTAAATTTCATCTGTTTATATATCCGCGGTTTTTCCCCAAATTCTTGATTCTTTATATGTCAATTCACTGCTAACCTAATATGTCATTGATCTTATCATTAAGATGTGCTTTTTATTAAAGTTATGTGTCTAAATGTTGATTTTATAATTATGAAGAGTTTGATGTCAGTCTCGTCTGTCAGTATTCTATTAATCATATTACTGATTTTTGTCTGATCGCAATCAGATCCAGCCAGATATTATTGTTTTTATCGTTACCTTCTACATGTTGTTAATATCGTCATCCTTTATAATAGTGATTATTTCATTAAATTCTTATCCAAAATAATCCTTGTTAGTGGTTAGGGTACATTTAGAGAGGTGGCTCTGATTATACAAATTACGCTCTTTGAAAGCACAATGTCAAATTCATGTACACGAATGTTAACTGCTCATAAAGGAAATAGCAGGATATTAAAAATTTAATCCCATTAGATTCGCCATAACAAGCTTTTCTGACTTCAGTTTTATGAAAAAAATGTGGAAAATTGTCACTGATCTGGATCATTCAGCTGGTCAATAGTGACACGGGTCAAGCGGGCATCTACATTGAAATTGCTCTTTAGAGTTTGAGTATAGGACCTGTTAAACCTTGACATTGATGTAACATACTGCTTTTGCAATTAATAGCATCAACTGGTAACAAAGAAAATTTTCGGTCCTCGTAGGTAACTTAGCATTTAAAACCTCAAGTATGAATATAAAATGCTAGACAGACATAAAATATTGTACGTCTTCGTATTTTTCTCCTAAGCAGACGCCATTAAACCTGCAATACTTCTTCAGAAACTGTCATCAAAGTACTTACAAAAACATCTGAGTCAGAAGAGGATAAACAAATCTTGAATTACAAAACCATTGGACAAATTTCTTTAGAGGAAATCTCTTATAACATTTTAAAGTCCTTGAAAGAAGCAATTAATGAATCAGCTCATTTTAATACCTCTGTAGTGCAAGATTTATTACAGTTTTAAGACCGCATTTTAACATCAGTTCATCAAATTTCTGTCAAGAAAAGAGGAATATATAAAATAACCAAGATGATCATTCTTAACGTATATTAGACCCAGCATGGCCAGGTGCTAAGGCACACGACTCGTAATCTGAGGGTCATGGGTTCAAATCCCTGTCACACTAAACATGCTCGCCTTTTAAGCTATGAGAGCGTTATAATGTGACTGTCAATCCCACTATTCGTTGGTAAAGAGTATCTCAAGAGTTGACGATGGTGGTGACTAGCTGCCTTCTCTTTACTCTTAAACTACTAAATTGAGGACGGCTAGCACAGATAGTCGTCAAGTAGCTTCGAGGGAAATTCAGAACAAACCAAACTTAATGTATGTGCGACCATATATTTTGAACTCTCTTATATGTTTCAACTGTTTAAAAAAAAGTGGACGTTTGATGACATTATTTTATGAATATTTTCTCCATTTTGGTGTTTAAAACCAAACAACATCTATCACGTAGATTCACTTTCCGTTAAATGTAAAATAACATACAGTTCTTAAACACAAATGAATAAAGTTAGTTGAAATTTCTCAAAACTCTGAATAGCATCTTCTGTTTGTTGTATTATATTATATAGGGGCACATAAAGATAGTCATATTGATTTTAACTCTGTGCTCTATAACTTTAGTTATTACGCATACCACTCATTCATTCTCTTTTCTTATGTGCATCTGTGTAAAGCTTTATTGGCTTCTGTGGCTATTTCAGTACATAAGTTCATTTATATTCCACGATGCAGCACTATACAGTGTTTAAATTCTACACACGTCGCTGCTTTTAGGTCTGTTTTGTACTCTCAGATAACGTTTCAGTGTCACCAGATATTTTATTTTGAACTGGGTCCTATTTAAAATCTCCAACAAAAGTTTCTCTACAGTCATCTGAACTTCCATTCAATATTCGCAATCAGCAAATACTCTTGCGGTTTGTTACAGAGGTGGGATTCATGCAAAACATTCTATTTATTATTGTGTTACTACAATTTTGTAGTTTTTGTTGATGCTTTGTTTTATTTTTAACTAAATGGCCTGCTATTATCCAAAACCACAAAATGCTGAGCAACATTAATTTGTCTTTTGATGCACCTGCATATGTTCTTGTTTTTTACATTCTCACTTGTGATTTGGTAATTAGTAATGCCAACATATTTTTGAAGAATACTACTTTCTCTAAGAATACTTGTTTCTCTAAAGAGATCTAAATAATGTGACTCAGTTTGTACATGTGTTGGTTGCTACATTTCTGTAAGTTTTCGTAAGCTTCCTTCTTTAGTTTGTACTGTCACTGCAGAGATATGTACATCTTCTTCACAATAAACTGAACCAATAATCTTCATAATCGTTATTTATTCATCTTTGAAAATGATTTGGCTGTCGATTAAACAATACAGTCTTTATTCGTTTATTCCATACGCAAATCATAAGCACTGACAGTCTGGTTCAGAAGCTGTAGGGACCAACCAACCAGTCTGTGACTGGTATGGCAAACTGTTTAATCTTCGTCCAGTTCTACTTTTCTCTCATCACTTAAGTGATCAGCAGTGGATGTTTATTAAAAATAGTTTACTAAACAATGTCCTTATTACTGTTTTACTAATAATGTATTTAAGGAAAATAAGCTTTTTAAAAAAAATTATGGTTTAATTACAGAGTTTTATTATTTATGATTTTATCATAGCCTTACATTTATGTGCAATCTACTCTTTGATGTACAAGTCAATTTAATAGTACTTTTCTCTTACGCTTCTCTCTTTATGTAACACAATTTTTATGGAGAGTGATAACCGGGAAATTATGACATTATGCAAATTGATGACGTTATTAGATTTCCAATAATTATAGGCCTTTATTTAATACAAACTGAGGTGCATTTTCTTTGTCCGAGATATGAAATAAAAAATGTAGATGTGTGATAAATAATACAAATGTTTATGTATTACTGCAGTTGTGGCAGGGCCCGGCAGGGCCAAGCGCGTAAGACGCGCGACTCGTAATCTGAGGGTCTCGAGTTCACGCCCGCGTCGCGCCAAACATGCTCGCTTTCCCAGCCGTGGGGGCGTTATAATGTTACGATCAATCCCACTTTCCGTTGGTAAAAGAGTAGCCCAAGAGTTGGCGGTGGGTGGTGATGACTAGTTGCCTTCCCTCTAGTCTTACACTGCTAAATTAGGGACGGCTAGCACAGGTAGCTCTCGAGTAGCTTTGTGCGAAATTCCAAAACAAACAAACAAGTAGTGGCAGCCTGGTCTTTATTCTTTTCCTTAACATACATTTTATGTGCTGTCCTTCACTCTAGATGTATGTTGTACTATAGAAAAATAACAACGTTTTTAATGTGAAGATGCAGTACCATCTGTAAATGTAGTTTACGTTAAGTTACAATGAATGTAATAAATGCTCAGTAGCAGCAAAAATAATAGGTGGAGATGGTTGTAAAATACCCAATAACGTGCCCTTTGTTCCAAAGTATCATTTTGTACAGTTTGGTACTGATTGGCTCAGCGACCTAGGAGCACTTAGATGACGTACAAACAGACAAACGCAGAATTTTTTTTTGCTTTATAAACAGAGTTAGTAGCTTTGCTGTTAGGTTTCATTGTATCATTTCGCTGCGTTTACAAGCCATTTACTTCGTAGTTCTGTAGTCCAATTTACTGTTGTGTTTCGTCTCGTTCAGGTCAGACTGCTTTCGTTTCTTTAAACCATTGAATCTCCATCAACATAATCATTATTTTATATTTCATGGTAATATTATATGTCTAATTATTATTGCATTACTGTTTTTTTTAAGTTTATTGTTTGTCACCACTAACTGATATCAATATATTTAAAAATAACTTTCATTAATTTTATTTTCATTTCATATATATCAGATATTATGTTGTTTTCCAATGGCTCAGCGGTATGTCTGCGGACTTACAACGCTACAAACCGGGTTGTGATACCCATGGTGGGCAGAGCATAGGTAGCCATTGTGTAGCTTTGTGCTTAATTCAAACAACCACAAACCAGAGATATTATGTCATGGATGTCTGGTTATTAATGTTCTTTACAATCTATCATTAATATATCCCGTCAGAAATGGCGGGATAAATACTTCTATCCCCAAACTGTAGTATATCTTAGCCTCACATTTCATGGCTAATGCCCTCCAGTGGCACAACGGTATGTCTTCGCCCTTACGACGCTAAAATCTAGGATTTGGTACCTGTGGTGGGCACAGCACACATAGCCCATTATGAATATTTGTGCTTAACTTCAAGCAAAAAAATCACAGCTAATTAAAATAATTAAATATTACAAAATCAAGCTTAACCATAAAGAAAGCATAAACTATAGTTGACACAATCAAAAGCCAATAAATTCCTTCATGAAAGAACCAAAATTAGGATTATTCATATAGTAATTATGAGTAAAAATCACTTAAATTAAGAACTTATAATATAGATAGAAAAAAGTGCGTTTTGATTAACACTACGTGCGAGCAGTGACTTTAATGTTCCATTGCTCAGCAACTAAGGAATAACCTTCTATTGTTATTAGAGTATATATTGAAAGTATATAATAAAACAAATAAACGGCAAAACAGGAAAAAATACTTCCTTACTTCCTAAGTTATAGCTTCCGTAGATTAAAAAGATTTGCTTTTTATTAAGAACGTTGGTAACATAACAAACAATTGTTCAATTCATAAACTATTTAAGTTTATAATCGAATTGATATTTTTACTTTCGTGATAAAGATTAATTTTATACACTTGGCACTAAGCTAGGTGATCGCACACTTTAGGTTTATCGTAACAACACTTACTGTACAAAACGGTTTCACGGCCCCTTCCACCTCCACGACTAAAATGGCAATAGGCAAACAGAAATTGAACTGTTCTATTTGAATATAGGTATATTAGCTTTCGTGACACCTCCTATTTCGAGGAATCTAGACAAATCAAGTGTGACGTGATGTAAACACACCAGTTTTTATGTAGATTATATTACATGACAGGTGATGTTAACTTCGTTTATCAGATATTATTGAGTTGTGTTTATGATATATTATTTTATCATTCATTTCAGTTTCTTGATACTCTTGCCAGTTAAGGTATTACTAAGTATATCGTTAAGATGCTACTTATTTTATCTGTAAGAATGTATCACTGATTTCTTCAATAAGTTATATCAGATAATAGTTTCTCAAGTTTGACTCGATGACGTAAATATGCCTCGTATTTGTAGGGTGGGAACAAAAAAAAAGAGGCCCGAAATTTGAGAATTGCAGACAAGGAGACTGACATACAACTTAATTTATTTTAACTAAATAGAGGTTACATTGATCTTTTAAATAATAATATCAAACAGTCGGAACTGAAACTACAATTATAGTGAACAAATGTAGGAAGTCAAATCACCTTTTCTGCTGCTGTGCCCTTGTTTTGTAGTATGACTAAATATTGATTTCACCATACATTTTTTAATTAACATTCACCTAAATATTAACTTCAACGCAGCTGATAGTTTTAAATTAGTATTTATACAGTTGTTATTAATTTTATTACTGATCTAAGTTTTCAATCATTGATATTTTTTGCTTATTTTCAGTTGCCGATTATCTCCTACATAAAATTGATTTTATCATATTATGTTTTATTATAATCGATTTTGTCATTACGTTTCACTAGCGATGTCCTCGTTAGACTAAACGTTATTACTTTTGTTGATATAATTTGCTAGTGATAATATCGCTAGTTTTAAAAAATATCGTCATTAGTCTTTAAAGTTTTGTTTACATCCTTATTCTAGATATTGTTAATTGTATCATTGTATTTGTTTCTTAGTAGTCACTGCACTCAGTAAGTTCCGGTCTTTTAGGTGTGGTTCAGTATTTATGTATACAATAGTGCTTGTCCATCAAGTATAAGACTGTCAGCAGCATACCAGACTTTACGTACCACATGTGCTGTTGATGTTTTGCACATCTTTATGTTTCACAAGATCCTTTGAAACTTCTTTCTGTAATATATTTACTGTCCCTGTCTCATCACTGGTTGAGTTTGTTTGTTTTTGAATTAAGCACAAAGCTACACAAGGGGCTATCTGTGCTCTGCCCACCACGGGAAACCCGAATTTTAGCGTGTAAGTCCGCAGACATACCGCTGAGCCACTGGGGGGCCACTGGTTGAGAAGGGCTATAAAATTAGATGTCCATATTCAATGACTCCAAACGAAATACTTAGAAACAGATATACCACAACATAACCAGATATACCACAACATATCCTGATATACCACAACATAACCAGATATACCACAACATAACCTGATATACCACAACATAACCTGATATACCACAACATAACCAGATATACCACAACATAACCTGATATACCACAACATAACCTGAGGTTTGATATTTTGGGAAATAAAATAATAATGTGAAATGTACGATAACAGAGAGATAAATTTATGACATGGTTCTCTAATATATGAGATTTCATAGTTTGAAAATACGAAGAGTTTAATACAAGTTCCTCTACTCTAACCTTTTTATGATGTTTCAAAGCATTTAAGAGCGTAACAGTTGATAACTAACTAACACATAAAAGAAAGTTAATAATCTGGTGACTTTAGAAGGTGCACATTTGTTAGCAAGGGTGAACCTTCCTAAAACCCTAAGGTTATCGGGTTTCATACTTTTTAATGTGAAAGGTGACTGAAAAATATTAAACATCTGGGTTAAAAGTATAAAGAACAATTTTTACCTATGGCAGTTGGACACACTTATTTATTTATGGTTATATGATGAGAAGAAAATATCCAAAGTTTATAAACTTCTTAGTACTGATAATTGAAAATTAATACTTGAAAGTTTTCATCATTGAGAAATATCAAACACGCTTTATCTTGGTATTGAATTATACATCGAAACCCAGTATTTTGTAGGCATATAACATAGTTTTTGTGTAAAGAGATGAGTTTTTATTTATTTATTTGTTTATAGCACACACACACATGCAATTGACTTTCTGCATTCTCTTAAAATAGGGAAATCGAACTCCGAAACTCCGTAAACTTACCGCTGATTCAATAAAATGGGAGATGATCCGGGAGTTATAGTGGCATTTAAATATAATAGTTATAAAGAATATCTTAAAGCAATCACTAAAACTCTAAAACTGAAACAATAATAGAAAAAAACAACTTATCCTTTTCGAATTTACAATGGATTAACAGTTGGATACAGACCAGATACTTGTATATAAATTAAATAAGTAAGTTCAGTAACTGATTTGTTTCACTTCCTCTGGCTTTTTCAATTAGTCCTGTGCAGATTTTTTTGGTCTGCTATCCATACCAATGTATTTGTGTAACTACGGTATACAAAAGTTAAAATTGTTTGAAACGCTGTTGCTAAGCTTTGTTTAATTCTGTAACACTTAATTCTGTTTTACCAAATGCATAAAAATAAATGTTACTGAATTATTACAAAGCGTGTAGGAAGGACACTATTGTTGTAAACTATTGCAATTTTTCATTATGAGAAATACTTTAAGAAAGTGAGACGACATAAGGTTGTTTTAAATTTTGTAAAAGGAAGAACAAATTTTAAAATTTAACAAGTGGCATTCTAAGAAAAAATATTTTACTATTTTTTTTTCAAAATTACTTTTGAATTTGTTTTAAATTTTGTAAAAGGAAGAACAAATTTTAAAATTTAACAAGTGGCATTCTAAGAAAAAATATTTTACTATTTTTTTTTCAAAATTACTTTTGAAGGAATATTTGCTTAATATGACGCCAGTGACATTAGTAATTTAGCCTGAAAAAATATTTTCTAGCTTTTAAAAGACGCAGACAAGCTTGAGGCTTCAGAAACCGGCATTTAAATAAGAAACGAGTTGTTCAAAATTTCCCGTTTCAAATTACGCGTTTCTCTAACAATAAAAACAAAACAACAAAAAATACAAAGACAAAATAGCATAAGATGTTGAGAGTCACTCTTGAAGCTGTTTTCAGGTAGAGGCCTATTTCGGTTCATTCACTACACATTTTTTAAGGGGTGTCGTATTGAAATGTATGGAAAAATATTTCATCACGAGAGTGAACATTTATTTAAGTTCAAAGCACGTGAGATGTCTTATTTAAACCCTTTAAAGCGCAACACAATTATAGTGGAATAAAGAAAGTTGTGCATATATAGAGAGAATTGAAAATCAAGAAATAGATACACAGACACAAATTATTAACATAATTATTTTCGCCATGCGTAATCCGTAATTAAGGTTTAATCACTGTTTCTGAAATCGCGAGATAAAACACGGTAGATTGCTGTTTGAGTTACGAAATTTGTTTCACTCAAAATGATAAAACAAAGCGAACTTCCAACAGACACATGAAATGCTACACAGCAATAATTGATTTACATCGGTTTTCTTTGTGAGACGTCTGTACTGATAGGGCCCGCGTTAGAGCGCTCGACTCGTAATTTTTCAGCCGTGGGGGCGCTGTAATGTGACGATCAATCTCGCCACTAGTTGGTAAGAGTAGCCCGAGAGATGGCGGTGGATGGTGATGACTAGCTACCTTCATTCTAGCCTTACACTACTCATTTAGGGATGCCTAGCGCAGGTAGCCCTCAAATGATTTTGCGAGAAATTCGAAACAAACAAACCGTACTGAGAAGACGTAGGAAGGAATTGAAGGAATTAACTTGGACGTAGATATACTGATAACGATTTTTATTAATTTAACTACTACGTGTAATTTCATCTCGAACTACCGGTAATATATCATTGAAGTCATCTATTTCTTAATTTTTCTTTCGTTGTCATGATTACCTAAATTACCTCTAATCTTTTTTAAACTACCCTAACTACAAACACGTAAATTACAATAACATGACGCGATCTGAGCTAGTTCAAATCTTAAAAATTAATATGTTTTGGAAAAAAATGAGCGTTTATTTGTTTCGCTATTATGCACAAAGCTACACAAAGGGCTCTCTGTGCTCTGCCCACCACAGGTATCGAAACCCGGTTTCTAGCATTTTATGTCCACGGACATTCCATTTTGTTACTGGGGAAACCAAAATGAATGCTACATTGTTAAAAAGTGTTATTATCCAATTTTCCTTCCTGCGATCAAGATTTGAAATTTGTATATACTATTTTCGTTTTTCGTAAGTCAATATAAGATGAGGCCCGGCATGGCCAGGTGGGTTAAGGCGTGCGATTTGTAATCTGAGAGTCGCGGGTTCGGATCCCCGTCGCACCAAACATGCTTGTCTTTTCAGCCGTGAGGGCGCTTTAATGTGACGGTCAATCCCGCTATTCGTTGGTTAATGAGTAGCCCAAGAGTTGGCAGTGGGTGGTGATGACTAGCTGGCTTTCCTATAGTCTTACACACCTAAATTAGGGACGACTAGCGCAGATAGACCTCGAGTAGCTTGTTCGTGAAATTAAAAACAAACAAACAAACAACATAAGACATTGAAATTCATTCCTAACCCATTTAATGTTATTACAAGTCCTGTTAGAGAAGTAGTAGAATGTGAATTATCTGTGTACGGTGCTAAAGCAAAGAACTTTGATATTTCACGCAAAATACATCACTTCGGTCCCACTAAACGCCCAAACTTTTAAGTACTGGGTTTATTAAAGGAGCGCCCTCTTGAGTACAAATGACGTATTTCTCGTTAAAATAAAGCCCTGGATTGGAGGCTGTCACATAACAACGGATGAGTTCTCCATCACCCCTGGTGAGTCTCCCACCTGCACGACTTCAACGTTAATCGAGCTAAAACACGCACGGACGAGTTCTCCGCCTTCCTCACGTGCCAGTTTCATGATCTCTTCTTATTTTATTATTTCAGCGATCATCTTGGCTGCTGAGAGGTGGAAAGATAAGAGACTTAATGGCAGGATCTAACGAATTCTTCCACCCCCACCCCCCGACACCAACCTCAACACGCACTTAAAATACCTACCTGCAATAGGCTAAAGCCCAAATATACCAAAATACATAAGTGTTGTATATATATCTTTGTACTCAGTAAATTTAAAAACAATCGTTTCGCCAAACTTTACTTTGTTCGTTCGTTGTATTTGACATAAAACTTCTAAAGTGTTATCTGCTTTAATAACTAGACGCCACACCAACAGGAACTATTTGTTTATTCTAATAGAATAGTGAGATTTCTTTTCGTATTATAAAGTTCTCAAAAACGAGCATGTTCGATAATGTTCGAAACTGCCACTTACAGATTGCTGGTTATGTGCTCCAACCACCAGATTATTTTACTTTCACATAGTTTTTTAGCACTTCCATAATTTTTTTTATAGAACTTGAGTACTAATTACTACTTCCTTTGAATAACTTAGCTTAAAACATTTAAATTTCATTTTATGAAATTGCAATCTACTAGACAGGACCATATATTTGGTAGAGAATTCACTTCTGTTTATCTTATTATTAGTTCGAGAAACTTAGTAAATAATAAAGAAAGGGAGTTTTTTACAGTTGTTTTTGTAATACCACATACTAAGGTTAATTGCAATGTTTAATAAAACGTGACGAAAATTTTGAAGCCGGAATTTTAATATTTAGCATTTACTTACCAAATTGCCCGTCATGTCCAGGTGATTAAGGCCCTCGCGTCGTAATCTGAGGGTCGCGAGTTCGAGTCCCAGTCCCACCAAACATGCTCGCTCTTTTAGCCGTGTGGCCGTTATAGTGTGACGGTCAATCCTACTATTCAGTGGTAAAAAGTTATCCAGTAATTGGCGGTGGGTGATGATGACTAGCTGACTTTCCTCTAGTCTTACACTGCTAATTAGGGATAGCTAGCACAGATAGGCCTTGTGTAGCTTTCTGCAAAATTTACAACAAATCATTATCATCAAATAAATAATGTGACCATTAAATACTTTTCTCGAAGACGTTATCAGTAGATTTATCAGTTATTCTAACACTAGAACATGCCTTCTATTTATGTGTGTATGTGTGTGTGTGTTTTTTAGCTTCTTCGGCATTTAATCACTCACCAGATATTTTTTGTTTTCCTCCTGTAATTTTTATCTGCTTTGTAAACCAACCACGATTCTATACTCGTCAACCAGATGTTATGTTTGAAACGATCTTTCCGAACAAAACAGAAGCAGAAATATCAAAGAACGGATTAATATATTGCTCTAAAACTGATTATATAGATTATCTGTAATTGAAGGATAGTCGTCACAAATATTCCAATAAAACTGGTGTTAATGAAGAAGAATGAATGTGCTTTGATATCCTAAGTACGTCGACCAACGAACATGAAATACTTTATTAAATATGAGAACAAGTTATAGGTTAAGGGTGGGGTGATATAAGATGATAGTTTAATGAATATAAATATTCTTTTTAGCTCTATAAGTAATATTTGAAGTAGCACATTTTAAATTCGTTTCTAGTTTGTTTTTTTTGTTTTTTTAATTTCGCACAAAGCTACTGGAGGGCTATCTGTACCAGCCGTTCCTAATTTTGCAGTGTAAGACTAGAGGGAAGGAAGCTAGTTATCATCATCCACCGCCAACTCTTGGGCTACTCTTTTACCAACGAAAAGTGGGGTTCACCGTCACATTATAACGCCCCCATGGCTGAAAGGGCGAGTATGTTTAGCGCAACGGGGATGCGAACCCGCCAACCTCAGATTACGAGTCGCACGCCTCAACACGCTTGGCCATGCCGGACCTGTTATATAGAATAACTGAAAGAAACATACTTGATTTAAAAAGCATTTATATATAATAATAAATATATACATAATTTCAATGGAAAATATAATTTGCACAACAGTATTCCGCATATTTCTCATAGCGAAAGAAATTTGCTGGAACCCGATAATTAATAAATGTCGCTTAGATTTAATAACTGTAAGTTGTATAATTTTGTATTAGGCCTGAAATTATTCCTACGAACACCATATGTTAATTTAGATTCACGAATTAGAAATGAAGCCTTAATTACATGTGTTATTTTTCTAATCATAAAAGCTGTTCAGATCACCGAGTTCTCATCCTTTTCTTGATAACCTAAAGATCACGCCCCTTTTTACAGTGTTCGTTGAACATTTAGATTAGTTTTAAGTTAACAAGTACATTGTTAACAATAGCATGGTTTATTGTATTCCTTTAAAGTTTAAAGGTAACGCTATTTAGTTACGAATTTATTTAGAAATCAGATAACATTAGTAGTTGCTCATACTTAAGTTCGCAAACCTGAAAATGAAATAAAATTATCTCGTTTATTAAAACCTTTAGTGTGAAAACAAATATAATTATTTTGCACTTTATTAACTCATAAACTTAATATCAGGGGTTCGATTCTACTCGGTGGGTTCAGCAGATAGCCCAATGTGGCTTTGCTATAAGAAAACACACATTCATGAACCGATATATCATCAGAATCGCAGATATTAGAACAAAGATTCAATTGTTTCTCTTCAGATTTCTAAATTTGGGTATAAAGTGTATAACATCCTATATTAACATATTTCAAATATATGTAAAACCGAAGCATTATGTTGTTATTGAAACAATATTATGGGATGATTCCTTAACTGTATGACTTTCTAACCGAACCAGTTTTCTGAAAGTAACTCATTGCAGAAACTGAATATCATTAGTGTATTCTCAATACGGCTGTTATGGGTATTAAAATTATAACTAAAATGAAGTATAGAAAAAATTTTCACTTTCTTAGGTCATCTTAGACTCACATAAAAGTTGTTGTTGTAGTTAACCTGAAAATAATCTAAGAAGGTCGAAACGTTGTTCTGTACTTATTTTAATTAAAGTTTTAATACCCATAACAGACACCTTGAGAATACATTTTTACTTAAAATGGGTTTCTCGTCATCATGAATATTATTAGATTGCATAACTAAAGTGTATGGAAAAAAAGTTTTGTTTTAGATTTAGGTTTTCAGTTTTACGTTCACAGTTTAATTTTATAAAAGTCTTTAAACAGTTTTAATCATTTCAATCCATTTATAAATGGCTACCTATTTATTCCCTGGTTAACAATTACGAATTTCGTTGTCTATTTCTTTCCAACAATATTCAATACTGTAACAGTTTAGATACACTCTTGTACGTGGTAACATTACTCACTTACAGAAAATGTATAGTATAGAAAAATATAGCATGATATTGTGTATCATTTGCTAAGGTGTTTATTGTTTTTTGTTTTTTTTTGCTATTAGGTTTTATGTTTTAAATCACCAAACTAAATTTTTTTAGCGTTTTAACCTTCAAGCATACCGCTGAATTATAGGGAAGTCTGATTTGTTATATGAAAGAAAAAACACTTCCTTTGATATATTTGCACTTTAGGCCTAAATACCTACATTATTATTGTATTGTAGGGTAAATACAGTCAATACTCTCACATGTTACATACAATCGTTGTTAAAGATATAAACGTAACGTTTTTTATTATAATATTTAGTAACATATTAATATTAGTAAAATTATCATAAAGCTCTCTACGTGGTTTCCAGCTAATTGCAGGTTAGACTTAAATAGCATTTACGAATCACTCCGTTAACTAGTTTTTTGGTGTTTTTCTCGTGCATTTGGGAAAATACGTAATTTCTGTCCTTTATTGTCTGCAAAGATACATGACATTTCAAGTTAAGTGAAAGATATCACTGATTTTTACGTTAACTTCTTTCCTGGGTATTGCTGCCACAATCTGTGGTTAATCTTACTTTGTTTCAAGAGTAAATAAATTGTTGTTTCAGTTTTTGTAAATTCGAGGTGGCTTTTTAAACATTCTACAGTGTTTCAAGTTCATCTCGGTTGATAGATTACAAATAAACTCAAGTATGTGCTTGAAACCATTTCCTTGAATTTCTTTTGTTTAACTGTGACAGTTATTGTTCAAACTTTTCACATTTGTTTAACTGTGACAGTTATTGTTCAAATTTTTCACATTTGTTTAACTGTGACAGTTATTGTTCAAATTTTTCACATTTGTTTAACTGTGACAGTTATTGTTCAAATTTTTCACATTTGTTTAACTGTGACAGTTATTGTTCAAACTTTTCACATTTGTTTAACTGTGACAGTTATTGTTCAAACTTTTCACATTTGTTTAACTGTGACAGTTATTGTTCAAACTTTTCACATTTGTTTAACTGTGACAGTTATTGTTCAAACTTTTCACATTTGTTTAACTGTGACAGTTATTGTTCAAACTTTTCACATTTAGAATGATTTTGATTTAAGTTTTTCGTTATCTTATTCCTCTTAGAATTACCAAGTAAACTGATTTTTTTTCTTGCTGTTCATTTTCGATATCCGCAACATTAGTAACTATATGTATGTAGACATTTGTCTTTCAGTAACCTCAAGCTTTTCGTGCTCGGGTACCACTATACGAAATGTTCCAGTTTGTTATTGTAATCGGCTAAAGATCGGTTTGTTAATTGGTCACCAGCAGAACATTTTCAAACAACAACTTACTTCATATAAGTCTTAAATCGAATTTTAAATTTTTGCCTGCGTTATCGAACACAGTATTATTGTTTAAAGACGTTGTATTACAAGCTTTATAGAGTCGCTTGAATATTATCATATATTGTGTGACAACACTGTAAGTAACAGTTACACTCGCTAGTGTGTTTCAAAATATCGTTCCTAGTTTTTATAACCCTTTGATTATCGAAATGAGTTAATAAAGTACCCATGTGTAACGTTGTATACCATGTCACTAATTTACCGTTTTACTATTTAAACTTTTTGCAATTTCTTAATCATATTATAATTTGCCTATCAGCTATTTAATTATCACAAGAAATAAAATAAAAGTTGGATGCATGAATTGCTCCTATTTGTCATACAGATCTGTGTGATATCTTCGTAATTGGAGGATAAACCTGTAATATTGTTCTGTTTTGATGATGCTACCATTTCTTTGCGTAGTTAATTACTAGCGGGTTTGAATCCCCGTCACACCAAACAAGATCGCTCTTCAGCCGTGAGGGCGCTTTAATGTTACAGTCAATCCCACTATTCTTTGGTTAAAAAGTAGCCTAATAGTTGACGGTGGATGGTGATGACTGGTTGCTTTTCTTCTAGTCTTACACTGCTTAATTAGGGACGGTTAGCACAGATAGCCCTCGTGTAGCTTTGCACGAAATTAAAAACAAACCAAATTTTTAACGTCTACTCATTTTTAGTTTTCTTTTAAGTGCACGATCAAATCTTGTTTTTCTTTACTTTTCTTTGAGGTTTATGCTCTTCATAGCCAATGTTTTGATACTATACATTTTTTTTTTC
This sequence comes from Carcinoscorpius rotundicauda, assembly GCA_011833715.1. Lineage (NCBI taxonomy): Eukaryota > Metazoa > Arthropoda > Merostomata > Xiphosura > Limulidae > Carcinoscorpius > Carcinoscorpius rotundicauda. The sequence goes on from CM022397.1 coordinate 89,959,160, forward strand.
TTTTTACAACCACCCTGAGTTATTTGATGTTAAGACATTACCACATTTCGGATAGAACAGAAAATTCGAGGCTTTAATTTGCCAGAAAACAATTGTTTGCAAAGATTACAAAAATAAAAATGTGATTAGTAGCCATTGGTCTAGTGTGGACTGAAACAGGTTCACGAGTAGTGAAAATGGATAACACATTTGTAAAAGGAGATTAATAAGCATGACTTATCATTACATAAAAATTTATTCGATTGACGAAACTTTCAGTACGACCTTGTCTCTTATCCCTGTTTGCTCTTAGAAACAATCCAGCCTTCTTGGAAAAATGAAACAGTTTTCTCTCAGTTGAACTGGAGACTGAGAGAAGAAATAGCAACAGCTCATGGGTGACAGAAGACAAATAAAGGATGATGCCTTTCTTTACACCAATCACATCAGAATTGTTGTTTGATGACCACTCCATACTACCTTGAAAAACCTAACTAACAGCCTATAGGAGGATACTTTGGGCCTAAATATCCAATAAATCTTTCTAAACTCAAACCAGTGATTACCAGAAAAACGCCATAATATCAAAATACTGTCTTCAATCAGCTAACAGATAGCACATAACAAGTGTGGGAAAATGAAATTAATGGGGGGCATGACGTTCACAAGATTCAAGTTACAGTAATTTTGATAGTCGATATTGTAATAATTATACATAATTAATCTCATTTTGTTATGTTCATATCGTCATACAAGCACAAAATATTTCATCATATCTGGATTCAAGTAAGCTGGTGATAATATTCGTTAAGTAGTTAGAAACATTATAATATTTGACTTATAATTCTTGTCACAAGCACTTAGGTTGGCTATATACATATATATTTTTTGTCCTGAATTTCCCCGGTCGTTGCGGCTATCGTAACTATTTGGTTTTATTTGTTTAGCGTTGTGAATCCGGAGATATACCGATGTACTAGCAGGGGGCTAAACTATTTAGACTCAGCAAAAGTGTTTGAAATATAATAAATACCATTCTCTAGCCGCTGCTCAACAACAAAGATTATTCTAAATATGCAAACATTATCACTCTACAGTTTCATCAAGAAACCAAGTCTTCTCACTCTGAGGGTCCAACATGGCCAGGTGGGTTAAGGCGTTCAATTCGTAATCTGAGGGTTGGGGCTCGAGTCCCCGTCGCACCAAACACACTCGCCCTTTCAACCTTGGGAGCGTTATGACGTTACGGTCAATTCTACTATTCGTTGGTAAAAGAGTAGCCCAAGAGTTGGCGGTGAGTGGTGATAAGTAGCTGCCTTTTCTAAAGTCTTACACTGCAATTAGCGACGGCTAGCGCAGATAGCCCTCGAGTAGCTTTGAGCGAAATTAAAAAAAACAAACAAACCTAGTCTGAGAGGATAGCACTTGTAATGCCACATAAACTACGTTAATTCTGCATCATCTTTGTAAGATGAATCTTGCTTTTGATGACTGGGTAAAAGCCTAAAGAAGAGTTTTATTGTACGTTCGTTCAATACTGTAAGTTATTCAAGTAGACTTTGCAGGTGCAATACAACCAATGCTTTTGTTAAAACCAATTTCATATCTACAGATAAATATTCTGCAGCACTATCTGAAGATATGTAATTGTGTTATAGAATATCTTATCTGTAGATAGGAAATTGATTATACAATAACTATTTGTAGATATATTATTCATTAACGTTGAATTATTACACAAAAATAACCATTGCATTATGTATTGAGAGCTTAAATCTCAGTTAATTAGATATACGAACCTCTAATAACAATTTCACATAAAAATAGACTATATAAAGTTGTGGTAACATGAGAACATACTCATATTTTGTCATAAAAGATGTTTTTCTTTACAATTATTATTATTTCTAATATTTAGCACGTTCACGAGCCAGTATTCAGATTAGAGAAAAAGTTAAGAAGAGATGAGAAGTTCGGGTGCTCAAAATTTCCAAGAAACCGAGTAACGTGATCTTCATGTGCTCCTCGAAGGCAAACAAAGACAACACTACTACATCAGTAAACTAATGAGATACTTGATAAGTGTAGCTTAGGTTTCTGTACAGAAAATATTGGGGAAGCTTGTGTTGTTAGCTGAGAGAGTATCGAGTAACATAAACAAAACGCAGCTGAGGAGATACAGCTCAGATATTAGAATTTTACGAAATGGGACATGAAAACAGAGCTTACTCCAAAGAATGATGATACTCAGTTGAATATAATTACACAGAAACTGAACATGTACCTGCAGACAAAGGGTAATTAATTAAGAAAACACGATTTATTATTATTTTGCTGATTAATCATACGTCATTGATCCACGTAGGTATAAAAAATACGAAATTATTCATACAAATTTTCTCCCAAACCCTGGTATTCAGTAGACATTACTTATAATACGCTATTAGCTTCATAGTCGAATAATATTTACGTTGGCCCAGCAAGGCCAGGTAGTTAAGGTACTTGACTTGTAATCTGAAGGTGGCGGGTTCGAATCCCCATTCCATCAAACATGCTCGCCCTTTCAGTGGTTAGGGCGTTATAATGTTACGGTCAATCCCACTAGTTGTTGTTAAAAGAGTTGCTCAAAAGTTGGCAGTGGGTGATGATGACTAAGCTGCCTTTCTCTGCTAAATTAGAAATGGCCAGCGCAAATAACCATCGTGTAATTTTGCGAGAAATTCGAAACAAACCAAACCATCCTGGGTTGTAAGATTAAAGAAGCCCGAATACCTGATACATTATGTTCGCAAATTAGCAATTCTTGATACTGTTATCTCTCTCTAGCTTAAATACTTATTTTATATTAACTTAGCAAGTTTCAAAAGATTCTGTTAAATGCTCATAACTTCAGAGTACTTCAGGTTCTAGCAATCACTAAACCTGAGAAACTGAATGTTTAAATATTTATTTGATAAGTAATGGTTTCTTTTGAATTTCGCGCTAAACTACACGAGGGCTATCTGTGCTAGCCACCCGTAATTTAGCAGTGAAAGACTAGAGGGAAGGCAGCTCTTAACCACCTGGCCATGCCGGGGCTAACATAGATTGAAAGTCGTATGTTATAAGACAACTGGGCTAAACAGTCAAACTAAAGATTGCATAATTCGGATATAACCGTTCCTAATTTAGGACGGCTTCGCAGAAAACGAGTATGTAGTGTAACCATGTACATTTATCTTTATGGTTTTTCTATTTTGCATATCACGTGTATTGCGCAAGTTCCACCTGTTCTCGAAATTTGCAGAAATTTCCTGAAATTGAAAACTGAGAACATCTGTCTCACATAAACGTACTAGAATATTGTTGAAATGTAGAGAAACTTGCATGATTCTTGTATTAAAAAGTGACGCGCCGAGAGACAAAGATGATTATTATTGGTCAGCTGCAATCAGAGTGTTATAGGCCTAAAAAGCTATAATTATGATCATCGCCTATTAATGAGAAACTACAGAATTAGAGGAAGAATCTTTATGAATTTTGAATACTGGAAATCGTTCAATTTCGTCAAGTTATTTCGGACGTTATTATTGCTAATATGAATTGCTAATCGGTAAGAAGTGAACTTGAAACAACAGAGTATATAAACCATCATTTGTAATAACTATTAGTAGTTTTTTATCTTTGTACATTAAAATATATTTGTGTTTAAAAAATTATATTGTATGTATCAATCTTGCTGGCAAATAATGTAAATTTGGGATCATATGAATGTTATGTTAACTTCTAAATTCCAATATCGAATCAGAAAGAGAAAGTAATTGTCTTGAGAACGAAAAAGCCCGTATCGAAGCCAAGAAAAAGCAAGCCCTTCTGAAGTCGAAAAAGAAATTAGGCCGAAGGATATATAAAGTAAGCTTAACCTTGACTGACCAAGGACAAATGCTAACTTTGAACTCAATCAATAAATTAAAGTACCAACATTTAACAAAAATAAACTTGATAAATATTTTCAACATTTTGAGAAAGTTGCCATAACCATGGAATGGCTCCTCCAAAAATAGTCATAACTGTTACTAAGTGGTATCATTGATAAACTTCAAGAGGCTTATGATGCTCTCTCTCGAGAAGATTGTACCAATTATGATAAGCTTAAGGCAGATATTCTCAAAGATTACAAGCTATCATTGGAAGTTTATCGCCAAAAGTTTTGAGGTTATCGCGAGCAAGAAGTCAAACGCATATGAAATTCATCCAAGAAAAAGAAAAGTATTTATCCATTGGTGGTGTAATTTTATGCATATTGGGCACGGCTTTGATAAACTAAGATAATTAGTACTAGTTGAAGAATTCAAACGATGTGGAGTTGGAGGCCCAAAACTTATCTGGTTGAAAAGAAAGTTAAAACACAATAGAAATCACCGACTCTTTTTTTTATGATTACATTTTCATTCATGAAACCAATTTTCATAAAAGAAAATTTTGCCAACAAAGAAAATCCTATATATGTTCATTCCAACTAAAATTGAATATTCTTATAAAAAGTCCAGCTGCTCTAGTTCAAAATATTCTGATAGTCCGGATAAAACTTTATCAAAACCATCACAGCCTCTCTGTTACTTTTGTAAAAAACATGATCGTGATAAGTTCGACTGTTGGACTTTGAAAAAAAATATAAAAGAACAGGAGGCAACTCCTCGTGCGTTTGCGTTCACGTATGCATGCAATTTTACCAGATCACCTGATGTTATTTATTTGGCCATTGATGAAAAGTGTGGTGTAGCTACTAAAGAATTTATACCTTTTGTGTCTGTTGTTCTGCGTCTTTCACAAATGATACTGCTGATCCAATACTCACACGTATTCTATGTGTTACTGGGCTGGCTTGATTATTGTTCTTAGAAGGTGTATTGTCTTTAAATTCGAGTTCTGGCATTAGTGAGTCAATTACGGCTCAGAGTGTTCAGAATAATTTTATTAATGTTCCTTTTCTATAGCATTTGTTTAATATCAGACCTAATTTCGAGATCAGTTGCAAGGCCTACCCCACCGATTCAGGGTGTGTTATTATTGTTGAGAAAAGCTGTTGCCGAACCCAAACTGGATAATAACCCTATCAATGTTCAACTGAGGAATCCAGAAGTGTTTCCCTCGTGTGGTGTGACTCGAACTCAGGATAAGAAATTAAAGCAAAATGAAGTGATAGAAACTTGCTTTGAGGGTGGTATTGTAGAATTGTATCGCATTTTTGGGTCTGCGTTGGACCTTGTGAATGACTGTCCTATTGACAAGGCTTTGATGAATGGCAATGAATGGACGTGAGGGATCTGATTAACTGCTGAAGTTCAGTTTGCTAATAGCAAACTGGTCATGAGCAAGAAAACTATCCGCAGATCTCATCACGATTTAAATATGCTCTCTGAAAGAATGAACTGGAGAAAGTTTCAGATAAACTTTTGCAAAAAATGATGTGCTCACGAGAAAATGGAGATCACCAAATTTACCAACTTCAGAGGACACGGCTGTAATTTGTCAAATAGTTGTTCTAGAAACATATAATCTTGAAATATTAAAATTTGCCCATGATACACTTGTCAGCAGCGGCCACCGCTACATATATAGGACTCGATTATTACCCGAATAACAAAGTTAATTGTATTATTTATACAGATCCTACGAGTGGAGGTGTAGAACTTTGGTCCTTCATCTCCTACGCTACATTTGACACATTTTAACACTATTTCGTCATGTGCTTCATTAGTTACTAAGATAATACAAGCAGCCCCAAATATATTATATACGTTTTCATTTCAAGTAATTGGACACCATAAACATCGTGATTTCAAGCTTCGTGAAATTAAAGCATCGAGTATTTTGACTTTGTAGCTGTTATGATATTTGGTGTCCAAGCATCACTAAAGTTGTAGCATCCTGTTCTAAAATCTTTGTTATCGTCACGGCAACATATACTCGAACTTCATCCATGAAATACTATTTAAGTTTCTATACAATTATATTCAAATAGTACAGCCAAACTCAAATCTTATCATCTGGTAATTGCAATTTATGAGCGTTGTTATATTAGATGTTGTGGCTTTGTGAACTCTGTTCTATGAGGTGTACAAGACTTTGTGAATATAACGAGTTCAGATTCACAACTTTAACAAAAATTGTGTTATTTATTGAGCTCCTAAGCATTATAAGTGTTAAAGCAGAATATATATAGCATTCACAATGTTTATAGTATCAGCTGTTCAGACTTTATAACAATAATCATTTCACGCAGTGATGATTTATGATAATGATAATATCGGGAATCCATTGTTTGTGAATATTATGTGTGGTATCAGATGTACGTAATAAGTGCAAACCGAAGCATGATGTATTGAAATTTCCTGTGCATAATAACATCAGATATACTTCATAAATAGTTCACAATAATTTATTAAAAGATTAAGAAAGTTATAAGATTGGAAACTCAGGTTGATAAAGATCTTACAGCCAGATGTTTAGATCTTACATTTAATGATATATTCATATTTTATGAAGACCACAGTATCGGGTGTTTATATCTTACGTTACATGATATATACACGCTTCATTTTAGATGTTTACATTTTAAAATACGAAATATATTCACTCATCATTCAACACAACAGTGTCAGGTGTTTATATCTTATATTATGTTAGCATATTTAAGTTTCATGAAAATTAGGTACTGTTCAACCTTCATGTTTTATGAAAATAATAAAATAAACATGCCAAGTATTCATACTTTGTTACTTTTATCACATCAGGTTAGTTGGCTTCGTGAACGTCATTAAACATTTTAACGTGTTGATAGTGATTAAATTATTACAGCGAGACGCATTTAGAGTTTATGAACGTTACAATAATAATATCTAGACTGATAAAAATAGTATTTTCAAGTTTTACGTGTTTATGAACACCATGACGTCACACATTTAATTTCTTGTGAATATTACAACACTAGATTTTTTTAAAATCGTATTAACATTATGATATAATGTATTGCAGTTTGAAAGCTAGAATAGCAGAGAAATGTTTGAATGTCATAATACCAAATACTCACTCAGGTTCATGGTTGCTTTAAGTTACTACATTTTATGTCTTTATTTTCTTTGTACTTTAGCATAAGTATAAATGGATAAGAAAGAAGTTATCCAGATGCTTAATATTCGTGTTCGTTATGATTTTATGATCAATACATTATCACATGATAAAACTAAACTAACGACATAGTATCAAGCATTTAGATTTGGCAAACATTGGAATATTAAGCATTTCGAATTGTCATGATGTAAAATGTTTTAGAGTTGATAAAAGTTTTAGCATCAGACAATGACAACACAACCTTAAGTGTTTATCTCCTGCTAATCTTATTTTTTGTTAAAGTATATTGATATCCTTAAAGATTTTATTTACCTTCAAAGTATCTGTATTTTCAAAAGGTTAGAACATTTTTACGACGATGACAAGGCCAAAGTGGCAAAAATTGTCATCGAAATTCTTGTTATTTCTTCATATTGAATTACAAGACATTTTCTAACTAAACAGTTATAGAAAACTCTGTAAATGTCATATTCGCCATCAGTTCCTGAGCTTAAAGTGCAAACATTTGTCACTATATTTTGCTTTTAGAAAACTATATACGAGGCTGCATAGAGCGTTTTAAGTTTCGAACAGAATAAGCAAAAACCGTATCTATATATTTCCACATTTATCAGATTAGAACTAAAGTGGTATTTTTGTTATTTTACTACAGTCACAATCTCCATTAGATGAATCATGCTCATTAAACCGAAATCAAATACCACTAAAACTGACAAGCTAATTCTGTTAAGTTGTAACTTGACGCACTTAATTATATATATATATTTGCATACATATACGAAAATATAACATAAAGCTTAATGTTTGTTTTTGTTTCAAATAAGCATCCTTCATGGACTATTATTTATCATATATTTTGTAATCCTTGTGGATGGTTATCTCTGGCTGTATTTCACAGGAATAAAGTTTCTAATATTCTATGATATGCTAGGATAGGTTACGTCTATATTCTCACAAGTATTTTATATAATTTCTACCCACCCTTGGTCTTCAACATAACGTATCAAATTATTGAAGTCATGAAGGTGCCTGATTTCGCCCTCTGAGGAGTAACATGTGATAACATACATAAAGATATGATGCAGATTAACTTGTTTAGAGTACCATCTTCTTCTAACTGCAGCAACCAGTGAGAAAAACGCTTTGAGTCATCGAGATACGTGTTCAAATAAACTGGAAATCTTAACCCTCGATCTTAGCACGTGACAAATATCTCTTGATCCAATTGGTTGTAACATTCAATGCTATTTTTTTCTACACCGTCAGTTGAAAATGATAGCTCGAGGATTGAACTACTAAAATAACAAACCATACTCCAGAAACACGTGCTTCCTGTATGTCGAGCTAGTGAAAACTCCAAACCCCATCTCTCTACAACCCTCACATCCTGCTACTTACATCACAACTTAAACACTAATTTGCATAGAAAATAGCTGCGTGTTGCTTCAAAACTTTATTACGGCTTAAATAGTGACAAAATTCCCTTTTACATATTGTTATTAAAATTTACCTCTGTATAATAGTAGTGCTGTTTAGGTGACGTTTTGTGAAAGGAATAAACAAATTGAATAAATGGTTCCCCTGGCAAGTAAGTGAAATCAAATATAATGATGCTTTAAAATGTAATTTGATAATTTATCAAAAGTTTAAAGAAAAGTTAGAATTTAAAAGTTTTATATGGGACATTTTCTCTTTTTCTTTTTAAAATTCAACGAGAGTGATATTTTGTAACTCATATTTTCCTTTGAAAGAAAGCACCAGACAAGTTTATTATAAAATAGGTATAATAATCAATGAATTAGTGACTGAAAAGTTTTCGAATAGGTGAATAAATGAGTAAATGAACAAACAGCATGGCGTATAGTAGGTAACGTATGTCCAAATTGGTAGATGAAAATGTAACAGGGATATCACACTATGTTCTACGTTCTCCTATTCTCGAGATGTAAGTAGCCATATAGGAAACAGGTGCTATTGACTTATTGTCCTTTCACTTTACAGTTAAGGATAGCTAAACCCAACAAAACCTTTCTGCCTGACTAGATTATTTAGTGCCAGATATGGTTTTGTCCAGGTACATCAGGTGGACTGTTATATGTATTGATATTTCATTTCTTTGTCCTAAAGAACCTTTGCAAATTAAACCTACATATGTATTATTCTTTATAGTACTAGTTTCTTCTAACTGTTTCTATGACAGAAACACAAACAACAGTGTTGGAAGAGTGTATGGACGGTACTCGTAACTGAAAAGTTAAAACAAAACAATAACAAAGAAATACTTTATATCTGAAGGTAAGTAATAAAAAATAATAAATCTAAAATTGCTGCGTGTCTACTGGAAAAAAATTAGATTTACTGTGCAAAATTCAAATAGAACATTAAATGTACAGTATATTAGAATTCAATGTCTACGCATCATGGACTATTTCAAATAATATATGTAGACAAAAAAGAATATTAATTTAAACAAATATCTTTGCCATAGTTTGAAGTGGAGTCACTTATACTCAGAGGCCTCAGACGTAGAGCCAGGATGAAACCAGTTTCTAGGCGTAGCATAAGTAACCTTTAGTTGAGTAAAAATATAACACATGTCTTAAGATAGCAAAAATGCCAAAACTGCACAAATACAGAACACCTGTTCGAAAATTTATAAAGAAAAAAAATGATGTCATGAAATATTTGTGAAAAGGTAAATTTCGTGAACTTTACAGTAATTATTTAATAAAATCAAAGGCCGTGATTGGCTGGGTGCTCATCTCGAAATCCAATAGACGCTGCTTTGAATCTTTGTCACACCGAACATGCTCGTTCTTTCAGCTATGGGAACGTTATAATGTGACAGTCAATCCCACTATTCGTTGATAAAAGAGTAGCCCAAGAGTTGGTGGTGGTGACTATCTTCACTCTAGTCTTGCACTGCTAAATTAGGGATGGTTAGCGCAAATAACCTTTATGTAGCTTTGCGCGAATTCAAAACTGAACAAACAGTATAATCATAATAAATAAACTAGGTGAATGCAGATTGTATTAATAAGTGTACTCGTAAAAAGTGTTTTATTAACAGAATCTTAAATGTCTCTAGTATTTTCCTATGGAGGTAAAATTTTGTGCTGTTTTTGTTGTTGTTGTTCTGAATTAAGCACAAAGCTACACAATGGGCTATCTGTGCTCTGCCCACCACGGGTATCGAAACCCGGATTTTAGCGTGTAAGTCCGCAGACCTGCCGCTGAGCCACTGGGGGGCTAGAAGATGAATTAAAATGCTATAACAATGTTCAAGAGTTAATAAATTATATAGAATGTATAGTGTAGTGTCATTGGTTTTTTTCTAACATTTATTATTATTATTGAAAAATAAAAGAATTAACAAAGGCCATTTTAACATCATTAACACATTAAAATAAGAAAATTGTTTACGTATAGACACATAATGAGTTTATTCACTAAAACACGAACTCTAGTTGGTTTCGTTAGGTAATAATGAGAAGAAATCCGACTAAGTTAAGCCTAATTATCCATTTGAGCATCAGAGACTTCATGTAAGTTTATATCTATCAATTTGTTTTTATAAAGCTAAGGAAGGTGTTTTAGAAAATGTCAGTCGTACTGGATTGAAAATACCTTCAAAACACTAGTAAATGTGATCTGGTATATCCTAGTGGTTTAAGAAACTCGACTTGGAGTTGAGGAGATTGCAGGTTTGAATCCTGTTCTCGAACGTACTTGCCCTTACGACAAAGAAAACATTATAATGTGATAGCTAATCCTACTATTTATTTGTGAAGAATATTTCAAGAATTGACGATGACTGGTCTTGACTCTCTGCCTTCTCTCTATTCTATCATTTCAATGGCAGATAGTCTTCGATTAGCTTGGCACAAAATTAAACAAAAAGTTAATAAACAAACTAATAGACATATAAAGTTCTCTGTGAAGGTGTTTTTGGTGAATCGAATTCATACAAAATAAATTATATTCCTACAATATCTGTGTTGTTTTCATTACAAGAGATGTTATCATACGAAAAATATGACAATCATTTTTGAAAGAATTAAAGACATTTTATATAAGATCCTCCTGTTAAGACAAACATTACAATATATTAATATGTTTTTAATACGTCCCAGAGGCTTATCAATAAGTCTAAAAGCTGATAACACTAAAAACAATTTCGCACACGCTGGTGACCTCAGAACAGATAATTCATGTTTGGTGTGACAAAGATTCGAACTCGTCACTTGCGAGTCGAACGCCTTAACGATCTAGGCCACGCCAGGTCTTATCGGTTAGTGATAGTTTATTGGTGTTTCTTAAATGTCAACATACTTTGAATGTATTTTTTCTACATCATAAAGATTAGCTTACTGGTTCGATGGTTATTCTAATAATTGTCAGTTTATTTGAAGGAAATGAAAATTGATATTATATGATGTTAGAATAAATAAGTAAAGCAGTGTTCAAAATGAATACACTAATTATGATTTATACTTGCTCAAATAAAATGGATAAAAATTATTTTTTACCAACTTAATCCAGTTTGCACCGAAACAATGGCTTGTCAAGAAATTCGATTATATAAATAGCTTCTCAAACATAACTTTGTCTTTCTGTCTCCTTGGATAGCTTTAGTATTAAGAGAAAAGCACCGAAGTTACTAGCTACTACTTAGCTAAGAAGTTCTTATGTGTTGTTTAGTTATTTTCAGACTAAATGACTACTGAAGCAGAAAGATGATCTTCTTACTTCTGAAATAGACAAAGATAAAAGTAAGAATGCTTATGATAATGCACTGTTCTGAAAGATTAAAACCCTACTGTAGTATTCCATGATTCATCAACCCATATTGATAATCACTCTCGTTCTATATATCCAAGAGAAGTAAATCAGAGCTCATAAAATCTTGTATAAGCCTGCATATCATCCCTTGTCTTGTATGACCTGCATCACAGGTTAGCAACTATTTTGAAGTATATCCAAACAAGTATAAGCTTTTACGTAGTGGCAGTTGTAGAATAATAGTTACAACAAATCAGTTGCACTCGAGTTTGAAATACGGTTGCACTGAGGGCGACAGTGTGTTAATACACTAGTGTCGGAAAACTTAGGAATAAGTTGTTCATTGAAAAATAATCATAAGTCCATTAACTACATTTATAATAATTCGAGTCTTATTTTTATTATCTAATAATGCTTAAAATATATTTTACACCAACGTTAGACTTCCGAGACAGATGTTGTAATCAGCACTGCTGTTTAATTGTTTTCTAAATATGCTGGTGTTAACTTTGCATCATATATGGATGCCAATCTCTAATCACATAGTGGTTTGTCTGCGGACTTACAATTCTAAATACTGGGTTTACAACCCCCACGGTGGTAAGAGTACAAATAACCCATCGTGTAGCTTTCTGCTTAACTTCAAATAAATTATTAATAGATATGGAATAAAATCTGCGTATGAACAATTTTACACTTTACACACTAAACATTTCTTTTTAAATTTTTCTTTCCAAAATATGAGCCAAGAATACAAAGTATGTAGTTCGCAGAACTTCTACATTAATTAATCATTCAAAATTCAGTCATGATATTATTGCACTAAGAATTACCTTTTAAGATATGTATTTAAATTATTAACACGAATTTTGACATTTTCATAATAACAAATGTGACAAAGAGCACACTATACACATTGTTTGGATCTTAAAATTTCTCCTGTATCAAAAATATCAAAGTCAAAAAATGAGTCGTAAAATTTTCAAAAGCATATGTGTAAATATGTACATGGTAAGAGATTACTCGAAGTTGTTGTTGTGGGGCTGATAACATAAATGATAATACGATGACATGAACATGGTTCCGTTATTCGTTGCATTTATACAAATTTAAGAACAGCTATGTTACATATGTTTTGGGAAAAGAGTGAAACACCTTCAGTGTCTGTGTTGCTAATAAAAGTAAATAATTATTGATTTGAAATATCTACAGGAAGCGTCTTTATTTTCTGTAATTTTAGACTTTGGTTATATGAAATTTAAAGTCAAGGGATGGAACTAACTTATAAAATAAACACAACACAAATAATAAATTATTGTCTTCTTGAAGTTGAATTTATTCGCGGCTCCACGCGATACAAAACACTTCATTTTTAAGGCTTTTTGAGTTCACAAGTTCATATGTATTGATGCAAAACATCCTTGAATTAAAAAATACATTTTTACATTTATTATAAATTCACTTTTGACAGGTTTGTCGTACGAAAAAAAAGGGAACAAATAAGATAATTTATATATATATATATACATAGATGTACTTTATATTAAAACGATTTGAATATGCAAATTAGCAAGTCGCGTGATCACCACAACCTATATTAAGAACGTAAACGTATTGTTGAGGATCATGTAGAATAGAATATAACCTGTATATTAAGAACGTATTGTTGAGAATCATGTAGAGCAGAATATAACCTGTATATTAAGAACGTATTGTTGAGGATCATGTAGAACAGAATATAACCTGTATATTAAGAACGTATTGTTGAGGATCATGTAGAACAGAATATAACCTGTATATTAAGAACGTATTGTTGAGGATCATGTAGAAGTGGGTATATTATGTTGTTTTTTATTAGTTATTCAATACATTGAAAAAAATCCCTCAGACGACAGACAAATTGTAAGAATTTGTAATAATGTGACAATATTATTTATTTATTAAATGTTTATTTGATAAATAAATAATAAATTATTCAAACAAAATGATAACAATAATAATTTGATATGACCAAAACTTCACTTTTCAAACATGGAGTGTGGTGATTGCTTGATTCGCAATTCTAAGGTAAAACCCCTTGCTTAATATCTTCTCTTATTTAACCTCAGAGGAGTTATAATGTGGAATTTGTTGGTGGACAATAAATAGACCAAAAATTGGCAGTGAATGACTTACCTTTTTATTTTTCCTTAATATATAACTTCAAAATTAGATACGACGAGAACAAATAGTCCTCGAATAGTTTTTCAATAAATTCAACAAACAAACAATTATCTTCCAAAGAAACTAAAGTTATACTTTCTGTCAGTCTTCTTAATTTAAATATCAGATATCACGTTATGTTCTTTAAACTTTCTTCAAACAGCTTTAATTTACGAATTTTGGTAGTTTTCATCTATTTGTTTAATTTTTTTGTTTAATACAGTAAAATCACTAAACTTTTAATAAATCACCAAATCAGACAGAAAGGCACATCAAGCCCAGGTGGTTAGGACGCTTGACTCGTAACTTAAGGTTCGCGGGTTCAAATCCCCGTCGCACCAAACATGCTCGCCCTTTCAGCCGTGGGGACGTTATAATTTCACGCTAAATCTCACTTTTCGTTGATAAAAGAGTAGCCTAAGAGTTTGCGGTGGGTAGTGATGACTTACAATACTAAATTACACTGGTTTACAAAGAAATTGGGGCAAGCACAAAAATAGCTGTTTTAACCTAATTTGGGGGTGCTGAATTCAGATTTGAAATCCGTTTTTACTCATCACCTCTAGTTTTTTAGATATGCATACTGTACATTTTGTACACATACTGTACATAAAGGCGTATATGCATTCAGGGTTAATTTCTAATATTGTGTGACTTATGTCTTCTTTTTTAGTTATTATGCAATAAATGTAAGTGATAGCATTACATTATATATATATAGCTATATATCAAGACGGATCACCAGTTTCAGGAATCGGAACAAAGACCTTGCTTCATTTTTCGACATGGAAAACAAGTTGTGCTACTGCACAAATGTACCTGGCTTGTTCACTTTCCTTGGTTTGCCACATAATCCTTCAGACTAGCGTCTTTTCATAGACTCTTCCAAGCGAAGTCTCAAGGCTGTGCTTCTGCACAACGGGAATAAATGTCCCAGCATTCCCACTGCACACTCTGTCCATCTAAAGGAGTCCTATGACAATATGGAGCTTCTTTTAGAAGCTGTTAAGTACAACCAGTACCAGTGGAGTCTGTGTGGGGACCTCAAGGTCATTGGTCTTCTTATGGGTATGCAAGCGGGCTTCACAAAGTACTGTTGCTTTCTCTGTCTCTGGAATAGTCGAGCTGTATCCCAGCATTATAAGCAGAAAGACTGGGGGTCTAGAAGCACTTTCGTTCCTGGCGAACACAGCGTCAAGGAGAATCCTCTGGTTGACATGAAGAAGGTGCTTCTTCCTCCTCTTCACATCAAGCTTGGTTTGATGAAGAATTTCGTGAAGGCCATGGACAAAAATGATGCTGCCTTCCAACACTTGTCTACTGTGTTCCCAGGTCTCAGTGCTGCTAAGCTCAAAGAGGGCATCTTTGTCGGACCTCAAATCCTAGAAGTGCTGAACGATACTGATTTTGAGGAGCTTCTTACCTTAAAGGAACTGAGAGCATGGGAAGCATTTAAGTCAGTCTGTAGTGGCTTCCTTGGTAACACACCAAATTACCAAGCCTGTATTGAGAAGTTGCTAAAGACTTATGAGGATATGGGATGCCGAATGTCACTCAAAATTCATTTTATCCATTCCCACCTCAACTTTTTCCCTCCAAACCTTGGAGCAGTAAGTGATGAGCATGGAGAAAGATTCCACCAAGACATTACGAAAATGGAGAGCAACTACCAAGGCAAGTGGAACCTCAGCATGATGGGAAACTTCTGCTGGATGCTCTTGCGTGACATCCCGGAGGCAAAATACATCAGATCATCTAAGAAAACACACTTCTAACTGTCTGCGGTACTATGAATTGTGTACATTGTGTCATCCAAGTATATTTATTCCGTCAATGTTCTTTATCTATCCTGTTTTATCTGTAATAAGCTGCTGCAACTGTTGAAATAAGCACGTATATACTCTGTATATACTAAAATGAGACTATTTAAAAGCCAGAAAACTAGAGGTGATAGAGCAAAACTGTTTATAAATTTGAATTCAGCACACCCAAATTAGTAAAAAACACCTATTCACATTCTTGCCTCAGACAAAAAAATATTTTTTTGTAAACCAGTGTTATTAAGCTACTCGAGGGCTATCTGCTCTAGTCGTCCCTAATTTAGCAGTGCAAGACTGGAGGGAAGGCAGCTAATCATAACCCACCTGATCATGCTAGGCCGTATTATTAGCTTCCACTTAACGATATACCTCGGTGAGAAACCCTGACATAATTATTAATTAAAAACAATTTGAAGATTATATTCTCAAAACCTTATTAATAAACATATTTTTCTGTCGAAAAACGTTGGTATATTTATTGCAATTATATAACATTCAATACTATAATTGATTTTCGACATTTCCTACTACATTAAAAATATCTGCACAAAATAGAAAGATTTTATTGCAGAGAATCGGTGAAATATTCTATATTGTAAAGTGACAGATCGCAAAAAGTTTGATATAAACCATGTGTATAATATCTTAATACGGATGTAAAGAGATGCAAGTAATACAGAGACCAGACTTCAAATGAAAATGTATTGAATCTTCGAGTTCATTGTCTACAGCAACAAAAAGTTTAGTACATTGTCTAAGAACAGTTTTGGTTAGTTCAACATCACGAATCACAAAGTTTTGAAGGCAAAAAGTGCAAAAGTCTATGTAAAGACTTATTGTGTTTTCTTAGAGGACAGACTTTATATATGTTTCACCACAGCGTTAGAACACTTACAATGTTAATTCAGTACAAAATTCGACTTTGATTATATTTGAGTTCAGTAATATGTGCTAGAGGTAAAAAAGAGAGAGAGTAAAGCTTCGTAATTTTACTGCTTAATCTTACAGTTTGTTATATGTAATCTTTCCTCGAAACTCTGTCGTTGGCTCACACTTTAGAATGTAACACTTTAAACCTAAACACGCTGTTCCACCTACACCTTGTGTTAACACTGGTCGAATCCTACACTTGCATCAAAAACACACTTGCATAAAACTAGGAAACGAAAACTACTCTCAGCAACAGTCAGTAAAAATCTTTAGGAAACCTGTTGTAATATTCTAAACGTTATTTCACCAGTAATATAACGTTAAGCTACAAGTGAATAATTCGTATTGTGATTTTGTTTAATTGTTATTAAGCACAAAGCTACATAATAGGCTATTTATGTTGTGTTCACTACAGGTGTATAAACACAATTTTTAGTGAACAATGAGTTATAAACTATTATTCAAATAACCTGCAGATCACAAAAATATTGGCAATGGGAAAAACTATAAAACAAAAACTATAACTGTAAGAAAAAATAAAAAAAATGAAATTGTCTTGTATACACTCGATAGAAAAAGTTAAAAGAGTATATAAATGGCGCGCATTGTTATGATATATTTTGTTCGATTACTTGTTTTGCTTTTCTTGTTAAATACAAAGCTGCATAATAGTCTATTTGTTCTCTAGCAACCGCGGGTATCTAAACTTAATGTTTGGTATCATAAGGCCTCACATATACCACTGATCCACTGGGGGAGAAAAAGCATTAGTGATATACGTAACATGTAAATATTTATGTAAACCGTTTGAGATAAACGTCTGGCCAGTTGTTTGACAGTGATAATAAATGTTTAAGTCGTTAACAGTGTGTTTGATACTGGGTGACTCATTTTAAGCTTGGAAGAAATAGGTTTGTGTTATTATTATTATCTTGAAGTGATGACTATTAGCGAGTTTAAGTAGAAAGACTTATAATTCTAGAAAGAACAAACTATTTTTCACTGACTCTTACAGTACATGTGTGCTGAACTAACTCGATCGACAGAGACAAGACTTAGAAAAGCGTCTTTGACGATGGCAAGCTGTATTCCAAGAGACTTTCAAATGCAAAATGTATCTCTTAAGTTCTCTTTCTAAAAGTATTTTTGAGAAACATTATCACCTAATGAAATAAAAACTCTTCTAATTTCAGTTAATGGCAATCTGCCAACAACAGTGTTAACAAGGTTCGTCCTAGTTTTCTCTTAATGTGTTCAAAGTAACAGAACCTAATACTAAAATATCTCATGTGTAGAAAAACGAAACAGTATGGCTTATTTAAAAATATCTTGCATTAAAAAAACACAAGAAAATTAACAAATTGAAATAATCAAACTTGTCGTCAACCTAGAACAAATAATTAAATTTAAATAACATGTAAATATTTGTGTATTCTATTTAAATTAGTTTTTTTTTATAAAATAACTTTATTATTATATCTATTTGGTAACATATTCATGTAAATAATGCTTAGATTATAGTCAACTGTAAAGACAAAACTCAAGTTTGGGTTAACGAAATCAGTAATCTGAAAAATAGAGCGCGCGCACACACACAAAGTTCAATTAATTTAGTTATTTAAAGAATAAAATAATTTGGTCTTTTTTTTCTTCTAAATTGTTTAATTATTATTATTACTACGAGTTTCTTTAGATAACTTTTTATTACAATTTAAAACTGATTCTACATATCGTTTAAGGATTGTTGCAGATTCTGAGAAAGCATAGACATAAAAAACATAATGGCATAGTGGTATGTCTGGGGACTTAAGTTTTTGAAACCAGAAACCGAGTTTCGATCCATACCAATGATAGACAAAGCATAAATGGCTAACTGTATGGCTTTATACTAAATTTCAAATAAACAAATAACTCTTCTTAATAGAAAGTCAAATAACAATTTTAAGTGTGTTTGTGTGTTTTCTTATAGCAAGGCCACATCGGACTATCTACTGAGCCCACCGAGAGGAATCGAACCTCTGATTTTAGCGTTGTAAGCCAGTAGACTTACCCCTGTATTAGCGGGGGCAACAATTTTAAGAGAGCCCATCTTATCGAATTCACCGCTGTACATCTTTGACATGAAATAGTACTCGTTTATATTTATCAGAAATTCTGTCAAGTGACTCATCGAGGTTCGATATTTGGAGTGGATGGAGCCAGTTGTCTAGTTATTCAATCAAAAGGAAACAAACTTTTCCAAGATTGATATTCTAAGACAAAAATTAATTAATGTATTACCTTGTGACAACTGAAGGTAGAATAAAGTAATATAAATTAAGACAAACTTAGAAAGTTATGACCGATGCTGCAAATGTAAATAAATTAATTTACTTTTCTATTTGTTGTTTATAATAGTGTTTCACTTGACTTGAAAGTATTCAAGGGTGATGACCTATTACTAAAAGTGACTTAAGTATGTCAAAATATAATAACAGTCAAAATAAAATTTATAAGTATGTTATTTGAGAAATTTTGAAACTGTACTTGTGTGCAATTAAACTGTAGATTGTAGGCTTGCTTTTGTTGTAGTTTGCTGTTTTTTCCCGACTTAGTAGTTCTGATCCGAAAGTATATATCAGTAAATTCATTGTTTCACATCTAGTTTTTATTGGCTCAATTCCCTTTATATGTGTTTCTCGCGTCGTAGGTGTTATTAATGACCTCGTACAGTGCTGTAGGGCTTTTCCCGTACACTCGTTCACTGCTTTCTTTTCTCCCAGCAACGATCTTTCACGCTTGGCTAGCCATTGTCCAGCGGGGACATTGCCAGCCTATTTTCTCAGTACACACCGAAATGGCTAGTTCTTATCGACGTGGCCATCAAACAACTGTGATGAACAACACTTTTCTGTAACTTCTTTCGGTTATTAACCCGCATCATGCTTGTGCCCTGGACTAGTGATCAATACTCATTGAGGGGAAAAAAAAATTGCTCCGACAAAGGATCACGAAGCATGATGCACGCGGTAATGGGCGGACTTGGAGCCAACTATCTTCTGAAAAATGACAAGAAATGTCATCAACGCCATGAACAATAGATTAATAACAAAGTCACTTTCTCAATTGAAGTAAGGCAAACATATATGTCAGTCTAATCACTGACTATTACTCCGTCGTCCTTGTCAACTGATATGTATCCAAGTGACCCTATTTCAAATATGCTTTCCATATGTTAAGAATGTTCATTGGTTTTCTTTCATTTTTGCCATCCACAATAGAACTTTAAATATTCGGAAAGGTGTAATTACTAAGATAATTTCTTAACAATGCATTTAGAGTTGTATAAACCTCACACTGAAACAAAACACACACAGAAACAGGGATATTTCCTTTAGTTCATTGTGTGTTTTTTTCTGATAGCAAAGCCACATCGGGGCTATCTGCTGAGTCTACCGAGGGGAATAGAGCCCCCCCGATGTCAGTGTTGTAAATCCGTAGACTTACCGCTGTACTGGCAGGGACTAGTTTATTTCGAACAGTTACCTAAATTTGCTCGTTTTCTTACCACTAATGAGTCGTGTACGTTTTTTACTTCTCAAATACTTTATTTTAAATATAGCTGTTTGAAATGAACCTTTGTTGAAAATATCGTTTATCTTTCATATATAATTTCTTATTTAAAAAAACCCAACAAGATACACTCCGATTATTACATTGTTTCACCTAAACATTACAAATGTTTTATTAGTGGAACGTAAAGATGTTACAAACAAACTTTTTAGACATTTTATTACAGATCGTAACATTGCTCTAACTGAATGTGTGAGTTAATGCGTCTATTTAAATTAATTTACGTAGGTATTTAAGTTTCCAAAAGAAACTGGCCAAGCTTTTGCCACCTTGGCTGCCATTGGCTAATTATACAATACACGCAAGAAACATTAACAACGAGGAGCCGTAGAAGGGCGTGCGTCGCAAGTAATTTGAAGACAATGGCGAATTTGAAGTTTTAATTAAAAATGGTCTGAGGATAAGATAAAGTAGGACACGCAAATGAAAATTGCGAGTTAATAAAGCAGATTTTGGTGTTTAAGAAAAAGATAACGAGTGTTGATTTTGTGCTTTAACCCTAGCTGAGACAGAAGGTTACCTTAATTATCTATTTGTTGTACTGTCTGAGTCATCTAAAATTATTTGGTCCGACCTAGCCAAGTGATTAAGGCGCTCTACTCGTAATATGAAGGTCGCGAGTTCAAATCCCCATCGCACCAAACATGGTCCTCCTTTCAGCCATGGGTGCTTTATACTGTGACGGTCACTCCCACTATTCGTTGGTAAAAGAGTAGACCAAGAGTTGGCGGTGGGTGATATGACTAGTTGTCTTTCCTTTAGTCTCTCATTGCTAAATTAGGAATGACTAGGGCAGATAGCCCTTGTATGGCTTTTCGCGAAATTCAGAAACAAACAAACACTGAAATTAGCTATATAGAAACTCAGGTATACGGCAAGTACACTATTTGTATTGTTAAATGTAAATATTATTGCTAATTTTCTTTCGTTATTTCAAAATTTACATCACTCATCCTTTCAATGTCTTCTTACTCCCAAACGACGCGAACATTTGTCTTGATTGAGTGGATGAGTATTTAGAGGAATATTGGTACAGAAAGCGTATTCGGCTATAAGAGCAAACAACTGTTGTTGAATATAAATCGTCTTTCTGATGGAAACATTTTAAATTTACAGCAGCCAATTATCTTCATAATTTTTTCAAGACGATTTTCTAGATAGCTATTGAAATATTATTTATCTTTAAAAGAAAAAAAAAAAGGAAACAAAATACTGGTTTCTTATGGCTAGAGAAAGAACCTGTTTAATAATGTTATCCATGTGTAATCTTAATATCTTTTTTCTTCCTAAATTTGGCCATTTTCTTCATTTTTTTACGTGCAAATGACGTTCATTCTAAAAGAAAACAGAAAACTTCATGTATTTTTTTCTGCAATTTGTTATTTATGTTCTTTTAAGTTATTTCAATAATTTATATTTTTTCAATATTTTCAGATAAAATGAAATATATATCATGTTTTTTTAATGTACCCAGGTGCTCTTGACAGCTTTGGTGTAGGTGCTGACATCTTGCATGTGTACACATTTTAACATGATGAAAAGTCTTATGATTATTTTATTATTGCATCAGTAACTTTAGGAACTTCAAAGGACGATATACATATATATATAGCAATTTAACCATGATAACTTGGCTAATTATTTAATATTATTATAATGGCTGATTATATTAAACTTATTTGAAACAGTAAGTAAATAAACTATAAGTTAGGGTTATAGCACTGATTTTAATATTTTTAGTAACATTTTAAGGAAGAAGCTGAATGAAAAAATAGTCACTTTGTCAGTCCTATGCTTGCTTACTGCAGTCTTTATAGAATAAATTATCCATTCTTTCTCAGGTAGCAGTATTGTTTCATACACTTCATTTAACGACTGCAGATTGGATTGCGTGTTTGTTTGTTTTGGAATTTCGCACAAAGCTACTCGAGGGCTATCTGTGCTAGCCATCCCTAATTTAGCAGTGTAAGACTAGAGGGAAGGCAGCTAGTCATCACCACCCACCGCCAACTCTTGGGCTACTCTTTTACCAACGAATAGTGGGATTGACCGTCACATTATACACCCCCACGGCTGGGAGGGCGAGCATGTTTAGCGCGATGCGGGCGCGAACCCGCGACCCTCGGATTACGAGCGCACGCCTTAACGCGCTCGGCCATGCCAGGCCTTTGGATTGCGTGAAATGTGAAGTTAAGAGAGCGCATACAAAAAGTTCGATCGATACATTCATTCTATGATATATTGTTAGTTCTCCACGTTAAATAGACTCTTTTATATGCAAATATGAATTTCGCACATTGGATGAACACTTCTTTGTAGTTTCACCTTATGGAATAATATCGAACGGTCTTATATATATATATATATATACACACACACACAGAGACACAGTACGTTTTTATTCTGATCTAACATTTTAAGTGAAATCTCTTTGTGTAGAGTATACCTACAATGATAGATTTGGCTTATTAAAATTATTTCGTAATGTCCACAAAAAGTTTGTCTTTCGGTAAAATAAGTAAGAAAATTAAGTCTACTTTCCTAAACTGCCTATTGTAAATTAAAATTGTTATGACACAAAACATTATTTTATAACCTGTGGGTTCAACAGTCACTTGTATGATTTCTAAAAGAGTTTAATCGTAATAAATTGTCCTATATGTATATATATGTGTGTGTATTTAAAATGCTCCGTTTTTTAATATTAATGTTAATATTTTTATAATCCTAAAGTCTGATAACATCACCCATTGTTTAGGAAAACTATTAATAAGGCTGTTTTAAATTGCAGTTTTTACTTGAAGAAAAGTTTGCTTTTAATAATATTTCTACCACTAGGACTACGCCGAGACCACAATGAATGAGCTCCTAGGGTGGTATGGATATGAGAAATTGAACAGTAGAGATAAACAGGGGCTTAATCTTCAACATTTTACATCTGTTGTTTCACCAAGAACGCCATCTACTCCGGGTGGCAGTGGTTCTGAAGATACCAGTCGGGATGTTTCTTTCAACCAGGTTAGAATAAGAACTGATATCTCTGGAAGTAACAACAGTGGAGCACAAGAACACAGCCCGAGAGTTGAAGGTAAAATAATTCAATGTTATTTTATATAAAGATCATCAAATTTTCTATTTAGAGTGGAATTGAAACTTAAATATCTTGTGATGGAAAGTGGTACTATGTGACAACTCTGAGAGAAGGACATGTTCGTGAACATTTATACATAATCATAACTACTAACATTTTCTTGGACTTGTTCTGATGGAAAATTATATTTGTGTTCATTAATTATGTATCATCTTTGTTGCAGAGGTTGGCTGCAATAAACCATCAGCATTACCAATCATAATTCCTTCTTGTACACTGTGAAAGCTTAAGGTTCACTAACTAATGTATATTATCATCCCAATAATGTTATTTATCTTCCTTTTGGTCTCTTTCTTTCCACCTTTTCTTCTATATCTCGTTCTGCCTGTTTATATACCTTTGATATACACTGACAGGGTGTTAATGATTTCTTTTTAACATTTAATTTCTTAAAATATATTCATTTATTTTTCCTGTTTGTTCACGATATTTTATCAGTTTTTTCGAAATATTCGCATTTCAAACGCATCCAGCTATTTCTTAATACGTTTATTAATTATTCAAGATATGTAGTATCTAATTATTCTTATTATTAGTTGAACATTTATTTTTTGGCATCATAATTTGTTTAATACAATTAATTTCTTTAGTACAATTAATTTATTTATTACAATTAATTTGTTTAGTACTATTAATTTGTTTAGTACCATTAATTTCTTTGGTACAATTAATTTGTTTAGGACTATTAAAGGCAGTTTTCGTAATAGCTATCTCCATCTTATCACTTTCACTTTCTTTCGTGATTAATTGTCCAATTTAAGTTTTTTACCTTTTTTACTTATCGCCATCGCCTTTGTTTTCTTAGCGCAATATTCAATCATTTTTTTCTGTTTCTTTTACTTTATCAGCTATTTGTTGCATTTTACAAGATTCTCAGTCAAGAGCACTGTGCCATCTACATATCTTAAATTATTTATATTCGTGTTTATTAGTTTTTAAATCCCTCTATTTTCTCTGAGGATCGTTTCCGCATATACGTCAAAGATATTCACATTTCTATGTCACATTTTGTATTTCAATGAGCGACGATAATTTATCGTTGGATTTTACTTCTGAAATTTTTTCCAAGTATAGGCGAGCAATAAATCTAATGTTCGTATCATCCAAACTGAAGATTTAAAAAGATTCTATTTCCTTTGTTCATATAACTTTATTGAAAACAGTTGCTACTGAATGTATTAAATTGACTGGAAGCAAAACTGGGTCACGAATGTATATCTTTTACAGAAGGAAAAAATTTAATATCAATATTTTAAAGAAAAAAAACATGAAATAAGCAAACTAAATTCTTTTATAAAGATTTCTTCTTATTTTTACCTGCGCTGTACGTTGATATATATCAAATACATTCATTTGTGAGCTTGTCTGTTAGCACAAAGTTTTACCCAAATTTTCAGGTTTGTCTAATACCAACCTATTGAAAAACGAAGAACACAGAGAAAAAATGAATCTATACACGCAGTATTTGATTTCTTATTATTTTTCTATGTAATATAGAACGAAAGTGTTTCAGCATCAAAAATGAGTGAATGTTACATTACAATTCTAACAACCGTTCTTATAAACTGGTCGAATCTAAGTGAATGTTACATTACAATTCTAACAACCGTTCTTTTCAACTGGTCGAATCTAAGTGAATGTTACATTACAATTCTAACAACCGTTCTTATAAACTGGTCGAATCTAAGTGAATGTTACATTACAATTCTAACAACCGTTCTTTTCAACTGGTCGAATCTAAGTGAATGTTACATTACAATTCTAACAGCCGTTCTTATAAACTAGTCGAATCTAAGTGAATGCTACATTACAATTCTAACAACCGTTCTTTTCAACTGGTCGAATCTAAGTGAATGTTACATTACAATTCTAACAACCGTTCTTATAAACTAGTCGAATCTAAGTGAATGCTACATTACAATTCTAAAAACCGTTTTTATAAACTGGTTGAATCTGAATAAATGTTACACAAAAATTCTAACAACCGTTCTTATAAATTGGTTGAATATGTTTTCGTACATTATCTACATTTGAGAGAAACTATTTCAGAGCAATACCGTAAAAACAACAACTGAGAAGAGTACTACCAATAGTTTAATACAGAACCTACGGTTTTGGTAATGAGTGGAACTTTTAACTTTCTAATTAGAGACTGAAATTCCTATTTGTTTGCTATTTAATAAACTTTTACTTAACAATTTATGCTTTCGTTGATTTGTGTGTTTGTTATAAGAATGCAACATTCTATGGTATATCTGTACTTTACCCACAGCTAGTATCTAATCCCATTTTTAAGCGTTCTAAGCCCTCACATTTAACGTATAGCCCGGCATGGCCAGTGAGTTAAGGCTTTCGACTTGTAAACTGTGGATCGCGGATTCAAATCCGCGTCGCACCAAACAAGCTTGCCCATTCCGCCGTGGGGGCATTGTAAATTATGTCAATCCCACTATTCGTTTGTAAAAGAGTAGCCCAAAATTTGACGGTGGGTAGCGATGATTAGCTGTCTTTCATCTAGTCTTTCACTACAAAATTAGAAATTAGGGAAGGTTAGCGCGAAATTCAAAAACAAATAAAAACATTTGCTGTTAAGTTAAATAGGAGGAAGAGGTCAAAGTGAACCTGACCCTCCAGGGCAAAATACCCAAATACCATTGACCAAGTGTTAAGTTAAAAGGAACGCCAGTTTAAACAACAAAGATCTGAGGGTTACTGACGCTATTGCTTATTACATGTTCTTTAATAACATAAGAGCCATATAAAAATTTGACACTAAACTATTATTAACAATGCAATTAACAACACTAATTTCTGCTTCCTTTAAAACCCCTCTCCCACTGCTTTTGTTTGTTGTTGTGTTTTTTTTGTCAACCATGTGTTGTGAAAAGAAGAAATTCATTGCAATGCAATATATATATATATATAGACTTCACCACTAGCCTCGTCAGTTTGGATCTATTTTTTTTAAATAACTTTAATAAGGTTGTTAACACTTAGATGTAAAAGTCGTCATATCATAAATAACACGAAGTAATAATGCCCTTGGTTAACAAAACTGCTTTAGTCATAGCATGAATTAACTGTTTAGACGAAACTATTCTAGATTGTTATTCATGAGAAACTAAAAACTATTTCACTCTTATTCTATCAATTATTTATTCTGTTAATCACGAGCTTGAATCTGTGCGAACAGAAATCACAACTGAGACTTTCAACTGCTAGGTTAATGACTTAAAAACTAGGCTCTAAGGTTAACATATGTAGTCTAATAGAAAGACATTTTTAAATCGCTCATGTTATGAGCTCTGAATATCAGAATACAGTTTTCTTCATTAATGTGCTTTTTCCGTCACTTTAGTTTAAATCTAGTATAACAGTGTTTTATTTTATTACTTAAAATCTGTAGAATTTCAAGACTATTCTAATATTTCTCAGTATTACGTGTTAACAGTGTAGCTTAAAATTTCGAGTCACTTTTTTTCTAAGTATCCAACGTCTGAATAATTAATTAAAAAAAACTTGTGCCATGCTGCAAGGACACATAAAGATCATCTTTTAATAAGCATCTTCATAAACCTACACAAAACATTCATAATAGCTTTAGTAACGCATGATGAAGGTTTCATCTCATTACGCATGATTTACCTCCTCTTGAACTCCAAGTTTGTTTTTGTTTGTTTTTGTTTGTTTTGTTTTAAAATTTCGCGCAAAGCTACACGAGGGCTATTTGCGCTAGCCGTTCCTAACTTAGCAGTGTAAGATTACAGGGAAGGCAGCTAATCATCACCACCTACCGCCAACTCTTAGGCTACTCTTCTACTAACGAATAGTGGGATTGACTGAAACATTATAACGCCCCCACGGCTGAAAGAGCGACCATGTTTGGTGTGACGGAGATTCGAATTCGCGACCCTCAAATTACGAGTCGAACGCGTTAACCCATCTGGCTATGCCGGGCATAAACTCCAAGTGACACAGCGGATGTCTGCGAACTTACAATGCTAGAAACCAGGTTTCGAGACCCTAGTGGTTAGAGCACAGGTATCCCCTTTTGTAACTTTGTGTATTACATGGTGTACTGGTAGCGTACTTAGGACACTTATTTTACTTCTGGGTAATCAACTTTTTACTGTTCAATTTGCCATTTGTTTTATTCGTGTGTAGTGTGTTTTATATGTGAATAAGAATTCATAGCTCTTTGTATGCACATATATACATGTGCATATGGGCCACATGCAACCTAGTGAATAGCGTGTCCTTATTGTGAATTCGAGATTTCATGGTTCAAAGTCTCTCCTGCGAAACGTGTTTTACGTTTTGGAACATTATAACGAGTAGCTGTCAAAATATCAAAGCCCACTATTAAACCAGATAAGATAAGCCCAAGCAGCAGGCTTTATTGAGAAGTTGAATTTCTTCTATTTTATCTGTTCAAATTAGGGATTATTATGCTGCAGATGAACCTTCTACAGCTTTGTACTAAATCCTGAAACAAACAAACATGCTTTATAGGCATGTAGAAAAATACATTTCACTCCAAGGAAAAATGACTATCAGGAAGATTATTTTAGAAATGTAACAGCAAAATGACTTAGCAGCGTTGCATTTCTATTAACATTCAGTACGTACAACTGTTGTTGACAATTCATAAGGACAACAATATTTATCATTTTACTTATCAAATTTACTAACCTGCTAGCGTAATATGCAAGATTTTAGTTAGTAAGTTTACTAATCTCCTAGTACAATATGCAAGATTTTAGTTAGTAAGTTTACCAATTTGTTAATACAACATGTAACATATTACTTAGTAAATGTATTAACTGTTAGTACAACATATAAGATTTTACTTAGTAAGTTTACTAATCTACTAGTAGCAGATTTAACAGAAGTAGTTTTGATAGAGAAGAGAACAGGAAATGCTTACTATTGTAATGCATTTTAGACCACCAGACCTTTTAAGAACAGGACGTACAGCATTTTTGGAAAGCTGTTAAAAAATTCACAATATTTACAACATCATTGTTTGTTATTATTTCCCTATTTCAATTCTTAAGGACGTGTGATACTATTAATGATTTTGTTTATGCTTTAGTTTGGGCATTGGAAATTGAATAGTAATTTAATTTTGTATACATTATTTTTCACTTTATGAGCAAGTTTAATACACATCGGTGATTAAATAGTGAATGCTTCACTGTCCTTTCATAAAATGTTTTATCATTAGATTAATCGGTTAATATATTTAAATGTGTGTGTGTGAATTTCTTATAGCAAAGCCATATTGGGCTATCTGCTGGGCCCATCGAGGAATCGAACCCCTGATTTGCGCGTTATAAATCCGGAGACTTTCCGCTGTACTAGCAGGGGGCATATATAAATGTATAGAGAGATATTATTTTAACAAGGATTAAAAAAAAAATGGAACTTTACTACCTTTCTCTAGCTCCTTGTGGCTCGGCGATATCTCTCCAATCTTACGACACTAAAAATCGGCTTTCAATACCCGTGGTTGGTAAAATACAGATGGATCATTGTGTAGCTTTGAGGCTAACAACCACCAAACTACAGTCTCCGACTAGCTTCTCGTTATGACAAGGAAACCTTGTGTCAGTGTTCAGCTTCTCATTACGGCAAGGAAAGCTAATGTCTGCGTTTAGCTTCTCGTTATGGCAAGGAAAGCTAATGTATGCGTTTAGCTTCTCGTTATGGCAAGGAAAGCTAATGTATGCGTTTAGCTTCTCGTTATGGCAAGGGAAGTTTGAGTCTGTGCTTAAGTTTTCTTGACGAACTTTATATTTTTTATTTATATTTTGATTACTGATTAAAAGCTGGCATTAAAAAATCTTCATTAGGAGCGAAAAGAAACGAGATTCAGGATTAGATTAAATGTTTTGATTATGTCAGTTTGCTACAATTCTTAAATATTATTTGGTTTAGTTTGTTGGTAAAGCACAAAGCTCCACAATGGGCTATCTGTAATATCGAAACCCGGTTTCTAGTGATGTGAGATAGCTGGGGGGGTACATCTTATCTTTTAACTATCACTGGTGTAAACATTACAAAAGCTGTGACCACAAAGTTTAATTATTTACTCACCTTAAAGAATTTAATAATTGTAAGGTCAATAGGGGCCAAAATATTTGTAAAATATATATGTTCAGATGTCTGAAAGGTTAGTAATGTGTCAACATTTTAGCGAATTGTTATTTTAGTTAATTATACGCAAATAAAACTAATGTTACGCTCAAGTTATTCTAGCTATTCTCGTTAAAACTGTGGTTAAATATTACACATGTACATGCTGTGCATTTATACGCCTTTTGTTGGTTGGGAAATGGCTTGTGTGACCATCAGTAACCACACAAATCTACTGAGTACGGACAGAAGTACCCGTGCTACGCATGGTATTAACCTTCACTTTCAGACGACTGCTCTGTTTACTAATATATTTAAATATATATTGAAAAAATTGATAAGTTATCAACACCTATTGTTTATTGAACGGGATTAATGGCATTTCATGCGAATTTACACATAACTGAAACATTTTAAACTGACTAAACTTGGTTTTGAGACTGCGATCAGAAACTGCTTTAAAATCAATGAATGTATCTGATAGATTAATGAATACACTTTTAGTAAGATTGTTTTGCCTCAGCATGGTCAGATGGATAGGTCGCTCGACTCCTAATTTGAGGGCCGCGGGTTCGAATCCTCATCACACAACATGCGTGACTAAACTATTTTACAAGCTCCTCGCTGGTGCAGCAGTATGTCTCCGGATGTACATTGCTAAAATTAGCGGTTCGATTCCCCTCAGGGGACTGAGAAATTGGCCTCGTGGTTGGGGGTTTTGCAGTAGGCAAACACCCTACTCACCTAAAAACCAGCCTGTTACAGAAACCGCAGTGTTTGCGACCCGATGTTCCTTAAGGAATCGAGTGGCATATGATGAAGATAATTTTACATTAATTAGATTATTTTGTATTTTTTTCTTCAAGCAGTCCCCAAAATTTAACAAGTATTTGGTAATTTTTTGCGATATAATAAAATAATATAGCTAAGTATAATTTTACACGTATTTTAAAACTTCAGTATAAAATTGGTTTCAATAATTTAAATTTCTTCTTTCCTTCTACTTTCGTGTTTTTTAGTTCATAAACTATTCAGTTACTCACTAACAATAGAATGTAAGCTCTTCTCCTGTGTCTTGACTGCTGGAAACTTTAGAACTTTTACTTCATGGATATTTTTAAATTATGTAACTTCAGTTAGGATATCAGATCTCTGATTATCTATATTGATGCAGGTATTAACATCTTAAAATTATGATTTCTGGATTGAAAAAATGATTTTTAATTTCCCGCTAGAAGAAATTGACGCTAAATTCATATTATATTAATGCAGTATATTAAACTTAATTTGGAGTATGTATCTTAACCCAATGATTTTCGAACTGTATCTATTTATTGTTTTTAAATTTAGTTAGTTTTTGTGTATATATACTCTTAAAAAAAGAAACGCAAAAGGCAAAATTTGAGACAAATTGTTAACAAGTTTATTCCGGGTAGTTCTGTATAACATGTGTGAAACTGCACATTTACTGCTGAACATCCAAAGTTTGGAAAGGCGAAGTTCGCGCTCACTAGTTGAAGTTTAACGTTACTCAACGTCAATAATGAGAATGCCCCCCGTGAGCATCAATAACTGCTTGGCATCTCCTGCCCATGGAAGCGATGAGATGACGAATCACATCCTGTGGAATGGCTGTCCACTCAGCCTGCAAAGCTGCTGCAAGCTGAGGTTGAGTCTGCGGTTGAAATTGTCACCATCGCAGACGTCGGTCTAACTCGTCCCAAAGATGTTTGATGAGGTTTTAATCTGGTAATCCTGAGAGCCAGGGAAGAACGTTCATGTTGTAGTGTCTCAAAAGACAGTGGTGAGTCAGGCTGTGTGAGAACGGGTGTTGTCATGTTGAAAAACGTCGTTGACGTTCACCATGATGGGTTGAACATGGGGCCTAAGAATCTCGTAGACGGTTGCGTACGGTCTGATCGGAAATCCTACGCAGCCCTGGCATGGTTGAGGCAGTAGACGTCGCAGTGGTGGTCCTATCTCGAAGGTGACGTAACCGGATGTAGCGATTTTGTGCAGACGTGGTCACACGAGGTCTGCCAGATCGTGGACGGTCACAAGTTGATCCATGTTGTTGGTGACATTCACAGCTCTGGCAACATCTAATCGAGATTAACCTGCTTCCAAGCGACCAATGGCGTTGTTGTGTTGTGCTTCAGTCAGTCTTGGCGTAACTGTATTGCGTGTCGGTGGCTTAACACTGAGGTATGGAAACCGAGAACCCGTCACTTTTATAGGGATTTTGCACATGTTGCACTTGCAGAACATGCAGATCTCTCAAACATATTTATTGGACACGAATGCGTTTTGGCGAAATATCCGATGTTTTCCTCCGATTTCAAAGTGCACAACTTTTATTGTCATTTTGGTCTGACAATCAGTGCCGTAGCACGTGTAACATCACATACTCTGAGCTTGTAACGTTCTTACATATATATAAAAAATATCCCTTTTGCGTTTCTTTTTTTTGAAGAGTATATATATTTTTTTCTAAATGCAAATAATACATATTTATTTCGGCTCCATAAAGAATAGACACATATAAGCAACAACACTTAAAGTACGTTTTAAAACATATTTGTATAGAATACTTTTAATTATTATATAAAAAAACTGAACAAAATACCCGAGCATACAAAAGCAAGAAAACATGTTGTCATAAATTATATAGTATTCTGTCTCCCTGTGGGACGGCGGTAAGTTTACGGATTTACAATGCTAAAATCAGGAGCTCGATTTTCCTCGGTGGACACAGCAGATAGCCCG
Source organism: Carcinoscorpius rotundicauda (assembly GCA_011833715.1). Taxonomy (NCBI): domain Eukaryota; kingdom Metazoa; phylum Arthropoda; class Merostomata; order Xiphosura; family Limulidae; genus Carcinoscorpius; species Carcinoscorpius rotundicauda. The sequence goes on from CM022397.1 coordinate 89,991,653, forward strand.
ATGTGGCTTTGCTATGAGAAAACACACACAATATTCTCAAACATATTACAGTTGTGCATACCTGACTATTAATTGGCTCACACCACTTGAACCTGGATTTGAAAACCATGATACACTGAAGCTCAGATCTGCCACAGACATATATATATTGGAGTGACTGGTTCATTTTAACAACGTAAAACTACAATTAAAGTAATATCAAAGGAAAAAAATACTTTAATTTTTATAGATGTAAGTAAATCATGTTAATAATACAGCAGGATCATTTACAAAGTTCGCTTCATTTATTTGATACTTCAAGTATTCTTTTTCTCCTCCTTTCGTCTTGAGTCTTTTTAATTAGGAATAGGATATCCTTTTGTGTTTTTGGTTATTTAACTTGTAATATCAGATTTAACTTGACCTTCTCTGTTTACCCGGATCCCTTACTAAATGGTGTCACGACCAGGATCTAGGAGTTTTTAAGAGGGGATGAAGGTGTTTTTCTTGACACTCTTGAATCCATAACCCTGATTCATTGAGATGAGATCCCTTCTGGAACGCAGATTACAATTAATGTAATTATAAAGTAGTCAGAACTGGTGGTTCCTTCCCCTTAGCGGCAGATGACACGAAACGATTTATTGTTAAGGGGGAGGAGCTACCAGACAGTTGATCGTGATTTTCCAAACCCTAACCCTACATCGTCACCCCGCCCCCTCACTGTCGGGTTTCTTTTTCTCAACAGGGTAAATTTGCATGCATACTTTGAACGTTGCATATATATATATATATATTAATTATACCAGTTACGTAATATTTCTTTATAAATCGCTTTTATTTTATTTTTTCAACAACCGTATCTTATCCGTATGTGCAATTAAATTAATATATTTCATCTTACTGTATTTTTGCGGTGATGACTTGTTTTAAAAACAGTCATTTTGCGTATACCTAAATATTAATTATGAAACTCATATTTCAGTTTAAATTTTCACTTTGAAATCAATTTGCGTGCGTTTCACAGCTATTCAAGAATCCAACAAGAAGATAAACTCTTAGCATCCACTCTCTTCCTTGTTATAGATACACTCCGCTAGAAATCCCGATTTTCTGGAATATGCGTGCACATTTTCAGGGTTTCTTTTACCATTTTCAACACTTTAGAGTTGTTGTTGTTTTTATGCGAATGAATGAATCACTTTGTAACTGACTCAAATATTCTTCAAAGAAATACATTTGTCTATTCCATACATGATATAAACGTAAAACTGGTGAAAATAACAAATCTACTTTGTAGCTACCTTTATTTTTTTCTTAGCATTACGAAAAACGGGGTTTCGTAAAGTCCATTTATTTTCAGTTGTTGCACAGCTGTTAGCGAGCTCTAGTTTGATTCACGTCACTTCACGTTACCACACAAAGGTACTTTAAACTTTGGGGTCGTGGTGTATGACAACTCTATAGGTCAAGTCCCAGTATTTGATTAGACAAGAGCAGCCTAGAAGCTGGCAGTTCGTGCTGGTTGAGTAGCTTTCCTTTAGTTTTCGATTTAAAATTATAAACCTTGGTGTTCGGATCACTCAAACATTTCTAATCAATCAATCAATATTACAGCTTTAGCTTTCATTTTTATTCCAGATCTCTTGGTTTGTAGATATGTAACAGAAAGTCAAAATATTCCCTTCTCACATTGAAAAATGACTAATCGCCTTCTTAGCATAACATAAAAATGCAGAAGAATAACATGTTTTGAGTTCATGCTCAGTGATGTCGAGAAAACCCACTTGTAGAGAAAAATATATATGTGGAAACGGCTCGTTTGGGTTGAGAAAATATTTTACATAGAGGGGCGAACAACGTTTCAACCTTCTTCGGTCATCATCAGGTTCACAAAGAAAGAAGTAACTTACCGGAAGTTGACCACAAGTTTGGAAGGGGTTGTATAACTGAGTGTCGGAATGTAGAGGGCGGTGTTAGATGTTTGAATATATAATTTTTATTATTTATTATATTATTTTTAATATAGGTATAAATACGTTCCTTTGTATTGCTTTATTTTGGGTTTACGTTGTTTTATAAGTGAAGCTTATTTAATTTTGCGTTTGTTTATGTTTGTTTTTTATTTAGTATTTGAGTGTTTTCTATGGTTATGTTGTGTTTATTTGATTTGCAGTGTTCAAAAACGTGTGAAGGTGACTTTTATGTTCTTTGAATCTGGTTTCCATTTTTCTACTTTTGTTACTCCTTCTATTTTTACATATAGAGTTCATGCTCGTTTGTCACAGGTAATTTAACGCAAAAGAATAGTAGACAGTTATAACCTTTAATACATGAGTAGTGTAAATTTGTTTGAGTTTATAGGAAACCCACATTGGGCCATCTTGTGTGTCTACTACAAGTCATCCATCAGAAACCCGATTTCAGAGTTTCAAGTCCCTAAATCTTATCGCTGTACCACTGGGAGACAGGCAATAGAAGATCACACCAAGATTAAATGTTTTGGGAAAGAGATACTGAGAGGCTAATTTTATATGAATTCAATACCTTAAAAGTTTAACACCAGAAAAAGCAATCTTACAAAACGCGTTTATCAGCGGAGCCCGAACTTGTATTACTTTAAAAAAACAATAAAGACACGTTTTAAAATGTTTAGTAATACCTTGTTACATCAAACTTGAAGTTTTAATTTGAATTTGTATCATAACATCCGTCCTTACGTCACTGTTTTAATGCCTTAAAGACATACAGTCATTGTTGTTGTGACACATCAAATAAGATAACAACGTTATAAAAATATCCGACTTTGTTGAACAAGTTACGTCAATTTCCTCGTTTTCACAGAAAGTAAACTAGAGCTACGAATATTTCCAAGTGGTGTCTAGAGAGGAAGGGGATATAATTATCTCAAAAATATTCAGGTTATAAAAGTGTGAAACTCTACACACGAGTTCCAGTAACTTGTACCGAATAACTAATGTACATATTTATTTTTATAGCTCTGCACTGTTTTTTTAATAATGTGAAGGAAAACAAATACTACTAAAACCGCAGTATATTTAAGATAACTTTTGACTAAATGTCTCCGATTTCTTTAAATCAATTCAAATTCCACGTGTTCAGCTATTAGTTCAAAAATAGAAAAAAAAAACTATAAATATGTGTTTTTATAATTATAAATACCGTGAGACTTTTGAAACCCTTTAGAGAATGAATATAAGCTTACATTTTCTCCTCTTTAGAAACTATCCATATAGTTTTCGGGCAAATCTAAACTAGAGATCTCTGTGATAGACAGTGAAATTTAGTAGTTTAAGACTCGAATGAAAGACAGCTAGTCATCACTATCCATTGCCAACTTTTGTGTTACTCTTTTACCAACGTATAGCTGGATTGACTGTATCATCATAACACCCCCATGGCTGAAAAGGCGAGCATGTTTGGTGTGACCGGAACACGAATCCACTACCCTCAGATTCAGAGTCGAGCGCCCTAACCACGTGACTATGCAGGGCAGGAAATATATTGTTTACTAGCTTAAACAAGACTTATGATTATTCAGACTCCCGATTTTATTGACCTCACAACGGTATTCATATTTATTCAGCAACAATATTTTTATTCTAATGACATTTAGTTAAATCTGTCGAAAACAGATGTTGAGGTTTAATCAAATTTACTCGTGGTTCGAGAATTCTAAAATTCGTATTGGGCTATAAAAGAAGTATATTAGTTTTACTTGAGCAGTATTTAAATACAAGTAATGAGACTCATCACTACTCTTGTTTTATAAAAAGACGGAATGCACTCCAGAGATGAGCGTGTCGGTCTCTTAATTCCGGAGTCCAATCCTGTCATTTTAATATGGCGTTTCACAGTTTGTAGTCTTGCTTTATTAGAGTAGAGGTCGAATTCTACTATTCGTTTGCAAAGGGTTAATAGTTGGCAGTGAGTGGAATTAGCTCGCTGTGTTCCCTTTATTGTATTAAAAACAACTCGTGCAGACTGTTGAAAACAAACAAACTTCAAAATAAATATGAATACATGTATTATGTGTGTGCGCGTGTCTTTAATTCTGATAATGGATGGTTATTTGTTCAAATAATTAAGATGAAATTTGGTGGGTTAGATTTAATTTGAGTTTCCCTCTGTGAACTTGTTTAGAGGCGCTTTGACTTTGAAATTATCAAAATAATGTGTCTTTCTGTTACATAACAAAGTTTTAAGCCTGTTTTAAAACCTAAATTGTAATAAATGCATTACTAAAATAACACAAGAATCTTAAATGTGATTTAACTGGCATGCCTATTGAGTGTTACAGATTCTGATCTCAAGTTACGGTTTATTGAATGATCTTTGTTGTCACTATCAGAAATAGTTAATATAAAGTAAATAACGAACCAACCACGATCCTGTGTTTTTATTTTTAACAAAATAATGTCACCACAGAGGTGAGTTACAGCAAATGTGTTTGAGTTTATGTGTTATCGAATCGTATTTTACATCATCAAACTTTCATGAAACAGACGTCCTGGGTAGAACAGAAGCTGCTATACTGTTGTTGAAATAAACAACACAATAAACTGGTATAGTTCACATTATACGGTGTTTATAACAAAGGAAATGTTACGAAGACATTTATATCTAATGACTGTTCGTTTCAGAGTAACATGTTAGAAATTAAACTACGTGCTAAATTTTAAAACTGTTTAATCAATTTTATCCAACCCTCTATATATATTGTAATAAATGTGACACATCTCTGTGTGAGCTTATGCATTAATTATAATTTTACAAAGAAAAATGTCATATCAGAGTTTTCTTTCACTTAGAGCCTCGAAATATTCATTTAGAAAAAAACTGCTTACTCGTAAAAACATTAAAACTGTGTTGTAATCACTTGATTTATTGTTGTTGTTCCTTTTATATAATATATTAAGAGAGTACAAAATGTGTTGTTTCCCACGTAACACTATTAAATGCCGAATAGAATCATGCCATTCAAACTTTCAGGGTCAGTTACACGTGTTGAAACTAAGCTGAAATGGATGCATTGTAATTCGATGTTTATATTCGTGTGTGCAAACCTGACATATAAATAGAATGAGTCGCGAAGTTTCTAAACATTTCTTTCTTAAGTATATATGTGTATATATATAAACGTTATCAATAAACCTATCCATAAACGTTAGAATACCGAAGAAGTCCTACAAGCTTGTCTTTTGTTAACAACGAATACTTTTCTGGATAACACACCTTTGTAGATAAGAAATACAAGGAGATACATGTTGAAGAGGTCAGGTAAATAATGCTTCATTGCCTAACAGGCTTGGTGCTACAGGGGTAGTACTCGTGATTAGAGGGCGCTGGCAATTATGTGAGTTAGGAGTTTAAGAGTAGAACCTGTGTGTAAAAATAAACTATGAGAATGTGAAACTCGAAAAAAAAACGTAATCTGTGACGGAATATTTGAATGAATTCAGTTATATTAAAACGTTCTATTATGTACGCAATTACTAACCATAACTTACTAAAACTGTGAAATACATTGTCATTATTTTAGCATTGCCAGTAATCAGAACTTGTTTTAACAGAAGCATCAAGATCCCACTCAAAATGTATTATTTATTGCCTAGTCAATGGCCATAATGTATTGTAACTACAGTTTTAGAGCTTGCTGACGTCTAAATAAAAAATCCGATATTTTAGGGACCGGGTTATTATAAAGTTCAATGACCAAAATATGGTTTAATCTAAGCACTTTAGTTTCACTGAAGCTTTAGTGTATACGCGACTCTGACAGAAACTCTATTTAATCGAAGAGCCTAAGCTTAGCTAAAATATTAGTTATAGTTTATTTAAAACACTTTAATTAAGTATCACAAATTTTAGAAGTTATTTTAACCATTCTTTGTAAGCTGCGTTTGGTCTAACGTCAACATTTAAAACTGTTTTGAAATTTATTGTTTTTTACACTAGTAGCCCCCCAGTGGCTCAGCGGTATGTCTGCGGACTTACACGCTACAATCCGGGTTTCGATACCCGTGGTGGGCAGAGCACAGATAGCCCATTGTGTAGCTTTGTGCTTAATTCAAAACAACAACAACAAATACACTAGTAATTGATACAAATATTGATCTAACAGTAGTTTTAGGAAGTTTTAAGTTAACAATTAATTCTATAATTTTTTTCAAGTAAAACAATATAACATCTTATCTGACATGGCTTATCATAATTTTCACCATCTATTGTTGCTTGCAATATGGAGAATAATCAAGAGGTTTGCATAATGAGGACTCTCGCATTAAACATATTAATAGAAGTATTTGTAGTGAGGAGCATATAAAGAGTAGGACTAGTGTTTGCTTCGTTTTGTAGAGAACCAACAAACATTCACTTTCTCTTGTTCTTATTTTTTCTACTGTAATTCGTGTAGGAACAAATCGGGGTAGGAACTCCAAACGAGAAAGCTGCTTAAAATGTTCAAAGTGCTCCTTGATTGTTTTGGAGATAGAAATAATCATGTGCTGTTGTTTTTAGGTTTGTTTTCTCGTGAGTGCTCCATAATATGCTCCGTGAGCAAAGTATGAGAATAAATTACTTAGTTGGATCCAAGATTTAAACAATTCATTATGCTAAGAACAATAGGTGAGCTGAATAAATCTGTAGGATACTCTTCACGAGCTGAGAAAATGATATGCGCCACATACACTGGTAGGAAAGTAAGATGTTCAGGAAAAATATAAATATATTCGTTAAAGATAGTTGAAATTAATCTGACTAAGTAATGAGTAATTATTACTTATTCTCAAAATAATAGTAAGAAGGACACTGATGTGGTAAAGATCTCTAATTTATTTATAATACATTTCGAAGATAATAGGACACGACAACACATGTTTAAGATTCGGAGATGACTGGCTAGGCTCCAACCAAGTAATTTTTACTTTTCCGGCAGGATGATTAACTTTATGAAATGAAATGATGAGCACAGTAAAGATGGCCGGCAATTTTTGAGGTCTTAAGAGGAAAATTGATTACTTCTTGAAAAATATAAGTTGCATATACTTTTCTACGAGCAAGTATGCAAGATTAGACTTGAAGGACCAAATCATCTTTTGTTATGCTATATTAAATCTTTATTATTAATGTGTATATTTTTTTTCTTATAGCAAAGCCACATTGGGCTATCTGCTGAACCCCTGAATCGAACCCCTGATTTTAGCGTTGTAAATCCGTAGACATACTGCTGTACTAGCGGGGGGGGGGCTTTATTATTAATGTGTATATTTTTTTTCTTATAGCAAAGCCACATTGGGCTATCTGCTGAACCCCTGAATCGAACCCCTGATTTTAGCGTTGTAAATCCGTAGACATACTGCTGTACTAGCGGGGGGGGGCTTTATTATTAATGAATTACATTAATGTAAGTTAAAGTTTTATGTGGTTTATCATGCACTAATACTGTATGTATATAATATTAATAGAGGCTTATACTAAGATACCAATAAAGCATGTAAATCATTTAAACAAAATGAGAAATCATAAGCCTTTTTTCAACTCTCACTTATATAAATATTATATACTCCCAGTTTATTTCTAACTTATTCGATGGGTTTTAAAGGAGGATAGAATTCAATCTACATGTGGTAACACTTATTTGGTAATACTATCTGGTAACACTTATCTATTGTTTTTAAAAGACTTCAACTTTAAGCAATTCATCATTATTTTTTTCAGATGAACAACCAAAGAATATTCTAAGACTAACTTGTTTTTAGAGATAACAATATTTAACCAAACCCTGCTATGACGAGTAATACATCTACCTTTTTAAAGATAGAAACTGTAGATATTGTAATTCGAAGTATTATTTTGCATATATTATAGCCGCCTTTACTTGATAAACGAGTAAGCATACGCATGTTTCTTTTTTTAAATCACATGCTGGCCACATGGTAATGGTTTCCAATGTTTAAAAACTAGCACATTAGTATCTCCTTACATTTCACACTTGACCCAATGAAAAAAAACTGTATATGCGTGTTACTAGAGTAATATAGGATTGTTGTTTTGTTGTTGTTTTGAATTAAGCACAAAGCTACACAATGGGCTATCTGTGCTCTGCCCACCACGGGTATCGAAACCCGGATTTTAGCGTGTAAGTCCGCAGACATACCGCTGAGCCACTGGGGGGCCTTAATGTATCTAGAGATGTTTTGTTTATAATATTTGGTTTTTTTGTGTGTTTTATAATAGTCTAACTATTATAGTTATTATAAATTTTTTTACGTCGATTAGAATAAAACAAACATTTATCTGATGTTGTTTTTCGTTTTAAATGTAAATAGTTCTTTTTTTCCTTCGGTAAGTACGAAAACTAAAAAAACAAACAAACATGGTTCTAAATATTTCTTTCACGTACACGCTGGACGACAACAATAAAAAATGTTAGGATAAAATGCTCAAACCTTTTTCTGGCTGAATACTATTCATGGATATTTTCGTTTTCTTTCGATATTTGTTTACTCCTTGAAGAAAATGAAGCTTTATCAAACGAAACAAAGTCACTTTATGCTTTCTTTAACGATTTAAAAGTTAACAAGGAAACTGAAGCAGAGTCTTGTCATCATAAAATAAAAAGCGTAAATTTGATATAATAAAGTTCTGTCTGAAATATAATAGATTAGTTACACTTTTTAAAAGAATGTAAATTTAATTAATCTGTGTTTATTCTCAATTAATGTCATATTTATTATCTCCTTTCGAAAAAATAGTCTATTAAAAATTTGTGAACAGGATGAAAAAAGGGGGGAAATTTGACCCCTGGAATTTCGAAAGAAAATTTATTTCAATACATTGATTTTAAAAAGTATTAAAATTAAATCATATTTAAATATAATTGATGATAGGGTTTCATTTGGTTTGTTTTGAATTTCGCAAAAGGTTACAAGAAGGCTATCTGCGCTAGCCGTCCCTAATTTAGCAGGGTAAGACTAGTCATCACCCACCACCAACTCTTGGGCTACTCTTTTACCAACGAATAGTTGGATTGACCGTTACATTATAACGCCCCCACGACTGAAAGGGTGAGCATGTTTCATGCGATGGGAATTCGAACCCGCGACTTTCATATTGCGAGTCGAGTGCTTACGCCACTTGGCCATGCCGGATCTAAATAAGCCACAATTAGCCAAAGTAACGCGTTCAAATGTCATGGCAAATTGGGGGGTTGACCCCACTTGGAATAAATTTTGCAGAGTCCCATGCTTGTGAACTTTATTTTTACATATATCTAAAGCACAGCATAGTTCAAATCGATTTATTTCAGTAGAACTTTCCAAAAAATTCGACATTAAACAAGTTTCATAACGAAGATAACGGATTAGTGTCACCAGACTGAACAGGTTCTGCGGTAAATAATTCCATCTCCCATTTTTTTCTATGATAACCCATGATTACTAGATGATTACAACGTCAGGTCCATCAGGGTTGTTGAACCTAACTTTGGGAAATTATTGTTTCATTAGATGCTCATAACTGTCAGGGCAATGTATTGTATGTGTACTGTGGGTCCCAAAAGAGAAGCTTCTTTACGTGATTTATTTTACTCTAACACACTTACACAGAACTACAAGGGGATCTAAACGCTTTTGAACTGTGTAAACAGGTCTGAGATGTGTACTAACAAAAACTTGAATCACGCATAAGTTTTTATCCATTAATTATGCAACTCGTCCCCCCCCTAGCGTCTCTCTGTCTCGAATGATTCATAATCAGAAACAGAGCGCAGAGTTGACGAGTCTGAGCAAACGGAACTTGGAGGTCAAGGGAATATAGTTTGTCTTTTTTTTTCTCTTTATATTTTCTGTGTTTTGTTCTACTGCCTCCAAATAGATTATACTTTACAGTGTTAGAATACCTCAGGGGATGGTTCCTGATGTTTTCGAAAGATCAGGTTGTAAAATATAAAGGCTCATTTAATAACTAACCCTGAGCATTCTTCTAGGTTTATACTATAATGAATTAAAGTGTTAGGAATTAATTAATCGTGTCCTTATAAAAGTCTGCGTTTACAATAACAACGCTTTTTATTGTACAGTATGGAGACCAACCATTCAAAGCTAACAATGAACTATCTTTATTATAAAGCAGAGCGTATTCAACGACATAACGCAGGCTGAAGATTCGAACCTCCAATACAAATCTTGATGTGCACGTGCAATCCTGCTGGGAATATATAAAAAATAAAAAAAGAAAGAGACTGCATTATGATTAATTATCTGCGATATTTCAAGTGTAACTATGTAAAAAAAATAAATTAATTAAGTACGGCAGGGGGTCTTTAATTTTCAATGTATGAGTTGCTGTTGCATTTCGCTTTCTCTTTTTTTCTTTATAGATAATAGCGGATTTCTAAACACATTGTAAATACGTTTTAAAGCCGTTTAACATAAAACACAAAGCATGCGATTTGTTGCACCTGCAGAAATAAAGCTTAACATTTCTTACAGCGCTAACATATATTATTAGTGTGTTTATTCCAAAAGGACCGTGCTCTTCCATATTGGAACATCATGGATGTAAACACATTTGATGAGACATTTTCTAATCTGTTTGTAGATTGGGCTGGAAGAGAGAGTCAATTGGTCCCCTCATTCAGTAAACATTTCACCTATGAATTTATATATATATTTTGGGGGCTTCATAAAGGGCATTTTATATTATTCTGCTTAACTTACATTAACGTACGTAATTAAACTGATTTCTCCTACAGGGTGCAGAGATGAAAAGACCTCTATGTGGTATATTTTCGTTGTTAACTTTTAACATTATAATAATTATAATTTGAAAGCTGTTGTTGTTGTTGTTTTGAATTAAGCACAAAGCTATACAATGGGCTATCTGTGCTCTGCCCACCACGGGTATCGAAACCCGGATTTTAGCGTTAAGTCCGCAGACATATCGCTGAGCCACTGCTGGGTACCACTTTAGCTCACTAGACATCCGGACGGCTAACATAGCGTAAAAGAATAAATGAATGCTACTTAAGTTATTAAACATCCTGACGGCCCTAAGTATCCAGGTGGTTAGGACGCTCGACTCACAATTTGTAGGCTGCGGGTTCGAATCTCCGTCGTACAAAACACACTTGCCCTTTCATTTGTGGGGGTGCTATTATGTGACGCTCAATACCACTTTTCATTGGTGAAAAGAGTATCTCAAAAGTTAGCAGTAGGTGGTGATGACTAGCTATCTGCCCTTTGGTCTTTCACAGCTTTATTAATTAGGGGCGGCTTAATCAGTCAATCCTGGTGTAGCTTTACGTGAAATTCAAACCAAACCAAACTTAAACCATATATATATATATATATTATGCTGTATAGTGAAAAATCAACGTGTAATACATCTGTATGTTGTTTCTTTCAGTATTCTTATCATTGTATTGGATAAAAACACAATAACTGGTGAATGTATGTTTTAAAATACAGTTTCTTATGAACAGCTGTTCTCAGAGATGAATAGAGCATGCATAAAGTGAAAATTATCCATCTTTTAGAATAATACCCGTAACAATGTCTCTGTAACTCGTCGTTTAAAGCTTTCTCTGCTAAAGCAAAAATTTGTTAACTGGAGACCCAGTATTTAGCGAGCCATCTGTGTAGCTAAGGATCTGTGATTCGTGTCCATTTACCGCCCCCTTCAAATCATGCACCGTATTTTGGAGCTATGGTTGTATTATAAGAGTAACAGTGAAAAACTTTTTTTCGATCTGACAAAAGTAAGCTATGAGATGTCATTTGGTAGTGTTGAAATGCTGCCTTCTATCCTGTCTGTCAAGGATGGTTACCACAGATAGTACATGAGTAGTTTTGTGCTAAACATAACGAAAAAATATATTTTTTAATTTATCAGTTTAACTTATCACTGCTTTACCATACTCTCTTTTTTATTCATATTTCATAATAATATACTTTTACTGTAGTTTTAGAAATGTTTTGTTCTTTTTTTTTCTCAGACTCTCATAGACAAGGAACGGTTCGTTCTTTCATTAAAGGTGTCATCAGGGTTATTTCTTAAGTAATCAATGAACATAAGCATTAAAAATAAATTAGATGCATTTTTAAGTCCACTTGATTGTTTTACAATAATTTATTTACTCCTTCAATTTAATTCATAATACGTTATCACTTGAAGTTCACTCTTATTCACCAGGGTTGTTGCTTTTGTTTTATAAATTAAATAACTAAAATCTGCTTTAGTGAATAGCTGATGTTATTTCACTCACCACTTAAAAGTCTACACTAACTGATCCCTAGAAGTATGAGCCAGTTACTTTAATTTTCGTAGTTTCGTTACTCCTTCAGTAAAAGTTGTTGATCAAAAAGTGTTTTTGTCTCTTTTTCTCTAAGCTACGAACAATCCCTGTTATTGTGGACAGTATCATTTGTTCGAACTGTTTGATAAAATACATTCTAAATGAGTAGGTTTTGTTTGGCTTATTACGTCACTCTGATTGTCCAGAACCCATTCTTCAGTCTCTTATTTGCAGTGTCCTTTGTTTGATTATGAGATTTTCTTTCATTTATTAATTAAAACCTCTGCAAATTATGCTTATTTTCGTTATAAATACTAGTATCATCTTGCAAACTGTACGTGTAATGTTCTCAGTGCAAAATAGATATTTATTATGTTTTACATGATAATACCTCTTTAAGATATTAACATTCACCCGAGCATGCTGTACAAACTGCTTAACCATAATAATAGACACATTTGGAATTTGTTTATACGTGACTCCTTTCTAATGTTTCTGACACTTATTTTCTATATCAGATTCTCACATAACGAATGTTTTTCGATGAAATATAAGAAAATTTAGTTTATTTATGTTGGTACATATTCTTTACATATTGCTGTAAACAGTATTTACACATGCCCACTTAAGTAATATCTTCTACCAATAGATAATTCAGAGGAAACGAACGACTAGGCTTTGTTAATCACACAAAGAAAGAACTTAATGAGATATTTTCTTGGTACAAACAGGCTGATCTACCTCCGCTAGGGGTGGACTATAAGAAATATTTTATGGAGACACGCCCCCTAGTTGTCATAATTTTCTACGATTACTCTGTGGGTTCTTCAGTTGAGTTTTAGGTGAAGGATTTGTTTCGTGACTACAGACGGCACTCCAAGTCTAACTCGTGTGTTTCAAACGGAAAATTACACTGTGTCATTGCTAGAGGTGGACGCTGTTATTTATTCCTACGTGGTGGCTATGTCTTTCATTAGTCTAGGGCGTGAGGCGCTTCCCTCTTCTTTTCTCTTTCTTATTTTAAAAGCAAAACGGAATGAAATAGCAACCTTGCCCTTTTGCAGCGACTGAATGATCGCGAAAGCTTATATTACATGGTATCGTACATGTCATGATTTGAATGTTATGATCTGTGAGTGCACTTAGTTAAGCAAGTTCCACCCACAATAGAAGTGTTTTGTGTACCATTTACAATTTTGATAACTTATCTAAGAACTTTACTTTGTGAGTTACACCTTTATATAATGTCGAAGAAAATGCATATTCGAAAGCCCTCTCGCAAATGGCACCTTAATTCAAAGAAGCAGTGATACAGCTTTATTCGTCTGTATTCTGCCTTATTGACTTCAAGTACTTAGTTGTTAACTTGTGATCTTCTTTTCCGATAGTCCATTTTTAATAAAATTCGCAAATTACGATGTTTTTCCAGCTATGACCGGTGTGCAAAAGATATATAATTTAAAAGTTCACGCACGCTGAATCTTACAAAGAACCAGAGGCAATAAATGACCAGAGTGATTCTGGATAGTTCTAATCTTGATATGTATTTGATGTACCGTGTGTTGAGATAAAACTTTAAGAAAGTATTTCTGATTATTAAGGAATATCAGTAAGATTCCGACATAGAAAGTAGCGCAGAATGCATTATTTAATACATAATACATAAATTAAGCAAAATCAGCACAGAGTGAAATATTAAAAACAACTTTTAATTTTCAGATCAAATAATAACAGTCAAAACTATGCAATGATAGCTTAACACGTGCGATATTACTGTACACCGATTTTTATAGTTAATATTTTAATTCCATAATCGCTGGAATAATTTTAATCTGTGTACTTGACGTTTTTTTCGCAAATGTATGGATATTCTGGTATTGATGTTACATTAGGGCTCGATTCCAAAATAACTAATGCCACTTCTGACAGCTTTTAATGGAGAAAAATTGAACCAGTTTAGAGTTCTTTGAAACTGACTGTTATGTACGTAAAACAGAAATATAATTTAAAAATAAAATTCATATTTCAGTTTTTAAAATTTGTCTTCCTACTATCGTTACCCAGTATTTATTCCCCACTGATTAATTTACTGTGTATTGACTGTATGGGGAGTTATACTGCAATAACATATAATTTGAACTAGCACGACCAGGTAATTAAGGCACACGATTCGTAATCCGAGGATCGCGGGTTCGAATCCCCGTTCCACCAAACATGCTCACCTTTTCAACCGTGGGGGCGTTATAATGTACGGTCAATCTCACTATTCGTTGGTGAAAGTGTAGCCCAATAGTTGGCGGTGAGTGATGATGATTAGCTGCCTTTCCTTTAGTCTTACACTGCTAGATTACGGACGGCTAGCGCAGAGATCCCTTGTGTAGCTTTGCGCAAAGTTCAAAACAAACTAAACTAGCTTATATCAGCTATTATTCTATTCCTGTATGGTATACTATTGTAAGAAATGTTTTAAACCCTATTTGTGCTGTCATCTTATTATGTAGCCTAATATTTATCCACTATATAGTTTGTAGTAAATTGTCCAGTATCTAAGTGTGAATGTAAGGCGGATTTTTACCCTCCAAACACCACCTGATTGTTCATTATTTCCACGCATGTCCAATGAGATAGAAGGGACCTAAAAAGACATGCTATTGGAATCAGAAGAGGGTGAAATAAAGGTTCAAGGTTTGTTTCTTTGTTTTGAATTTCGCGCAAAGCTACTCAAGAGTTGTCTGCGCTAGCCGTCCCTAATTTAACAGTGTAAGACTAGAGTGAAGGCAGCTAGTCATTACCACCCACCGCCAACTCTTGGGCTACTCTTTTATTAACGAATACTGGGATTAACCGTCACATTATAATGCCCCCATGTCTGAAAGAGCGAGCATATTTGGTATAACGGGGATTCGAACCCGCGATCTTCAGATTACAAGTTTAACACCTTAACACACCTGGCCATGCTGGGCCAATATTATATTATATTAAATTGTAAAACAAGCACATATATATATCTTCCGACTCTTTGAATTAAAAACCTTAGACTTCAATATTCATTATAGAAAAGCTCGAAAAGATTTGTTTTCTCGTGATACACATAACTGTTGCGTGTTTATTATATATATTAGAAATATTAATTACATTGTTTTTTTATTCGTCTTCCAGAACACACCAATCTACCTTCTGGGTGCATAGTTTGCACGTGGTGTCAAAAAGTAGGAATGAAACTTTTTACCTTGAAGAAAACAAATGGAAGCAAAGCCTTCTGTAGCGAACTTTGCTTTACTCAGTGTCGAAGGGCTTCTTTCAAAAAGAACAAAGTCTGTGATTGGTGTAAACATGTGAGACACACTGTGAACTATGTTGACTTTCAAGACGGAGATCACCAGCTTCAATTCTGTAGTGACAAGTGCTTAAACCAATACAAAATGAACATATTTTGTACAGAAACTCAAGCTCATATTCAAATGTATCCACATCTCAAAGAAGCCACTTGTAGGGTAGCTGATAGTGGTTCATTGAATTTAATTACGCCTGATCTCTGGCTTCAGGACTGCAAAACACAAAGTTTTATGAACTGTCATGATAAAAAAAGCCCAGAAACAGGTGAGGAAAGTGACACTTTACCTTCAGAGAAAAATAAAAAGATATCACCTTTCTCTTTATCTTCTAAAAGTTTGGTAGGTTCTTCACTCCAAGAGGATGAAACCCCGACTCGACAATCTTCCAAAATTAAGGAACAAGAGAAGATACGTCGTTCTGCTTGCAGTTCTACAATATATACGACTATGACGTCTACACCACCCCTTCACCAAACAACATGTTCTCCAAGTAGTTCGAGCAGTACACCACACAGCCCTATCAACATGTGTTCTCAAGGTAGTCTATTAAATAGTCCTTATTCGACAGTCAACCCTCACCAATCGCAGGGTTCTATGAACGTGTTTCCTTCTCTCCATTTTGGTTCCGATAAATTACGAAATCCGGTGATTCTTTCGAATTTATATCCATCTTCTCTGAACCTCATGGCTCAGCAGCAGATGGAGTCTTTGCTCCGAATGCAACACGGACTAAGGATTAGACCGAGCATCACGCCTCTTCCCGTTTCCCCTGGTTTAATCTCATCTGTTCCTCCCCTATCACAAGCTAATGTCTCTAGCGCGTTTATGAACTCTCTA
The DNA here is from genome assembly GCA_011833715.1 of Carcinoscorpius rotundicauda. Classification (NCBI taxonomy): domain Eukaryota; kingdom Metazoa; phylum Arthropoda; class Merostomata; order Xiphosura; family Limulidae; genus Carcinoscorpius; species Carcinoscorpius rotundicauda. The sequence continues at coordinate 90,008,123 of CM022397.1, forward strand.
CCCAGTCCTTTTCCTCATGCTCAAACGCAGAACCCGTTTACATCCTCTCTCCTTCCTCCAGTGACAGTTATGGTACCTTGTCCTCTTCCATTTCCTGTACCTATCCCCATACCTCTCTTTCTTCCTGTATCCTCTTTCGCTAAATCCCAGCTTTCAACTGGAGACAGAAAATCTGAAACTCAGTCAACATTGACACTAGATGAAAATAACAAGAGTGAGAAAATCAAAATAAGTTCTCAGACTGAGGATCCTTCTTTCAAAAGAGTTGATTCTGTGATAACTAAACTGATCTCCGAAGAAAAAATTCAGTATCCTGCTACCCACTCAACCACTTCTGGACTTATTTTTTCAGAAACGGATGATACACCTCATATTTCAAACGTAATAACTCAAACAACTAACCAGGGAACTAGACAATTAGAAAATTTCAAGTCACGGAATTGCTCTCTGGAACCGGGAAGTACCGAAGAAGATAATTTAACTTCAAATTACAGTGATTTGGGAGAGTTAGGCACTTCTATATCAAACATCAATCGTGTCAACTCTTACTCGTTTTCTAAATACACTCTTAAATATGAAAGTGATAAGACAAATGTGAATGACTCTACAAGTTGTTATAGCACTGCAGTTAAACCAGGTTATTTCAAACAAAACAAGTCATCACCTGAAAATCTTCAATCAACATATACGTCCAAAAGAAAATGTATACAGAAGAAACCAACAGAATAGGAATCAACTTAGAATGAAATTAGTCCTTAGCTTTGTTTAAGTCTGTTATAGATTTTCAGAATAACATCTGATTACTAAACAGTACTACTTAAATTTGTCATCTGGAGCAAAGCAACCTATATTATCTCAGTAATAAGTACATACGCGTCCGTCCTATTGCCATAAATACTGAAAGAGTTGAATAGAAACAGTCTAAATGTAAACAATGTTTGACAATGAAATTCCTCTGATTTAATTTTTAACTGGTTCCTGTACATAACAAAGACTATCATCCACCATCTTTGAAACTCTTCGAATATTAAAAAACACATAATTATAAAGCTACCATTTTTATACTGTGTATTAACGCGTGTATTGGCTCATTTTTAATTAGATGCAAGTGCGCTGAGAAAATATCTTATTTAAAAACACGTGTTTTCGAACCGGTTCACATTAAACGTTTTCCAAATGCTTCACCAACCATTAATTATCCTTCTGGTTCTGCTACTCTATATCAGGCAAGCCATATTCTATTATGATAGTTTGGTGGTTCGTGAGTTAATCTCATGTGTACATATTTATTCCACAGAATAAGCTGTCACAAAATAGCTTCTCTATTAATATAAGCATAATGCTATAGAAATTAAATATTCTTACAACATTGACATTCATTTCATTATCTAAGAAATGCCAGTTTTTTATTACTATTTAATTTATATTGTAATTTTAACATCACTAATTGAAGTATTTCTGATAACAATTCAATATATAAAAAAATTGATTTGAAACGCATCTTTGAAATAATCTATTCTACACAAAATACATCAGTCGGTGATTTTTGAGAATATCTCTTCACACATTATTTGTAGTGCGATTTAGGGTTGTTGGTGTTTTCAAAATCCTAAACTGGAGAAATCATGTTCGCAATTTCCTGATTACAACCTGCTATATAAACCTGATCTATATAAACCTGATCTATATAAACCAAACGCTTGTAAAGTACATTTTCATTTGCATCTCTTAATACATTTGTAAATCCTATTTAGAAAACTGTAGACTAAGATTGTCTATGTTTACTGATTAACCGTTTAATATTGACATCAAGATCGTAATCTTGTATAAAGATTAACTGTTTAATATTGATATTAAGAACCCCAATCTTAAATATTCTTCCAAACCTAAGCTTTTTTTCAAAATAAAGCAAAATAAATTATACCTTAAACTCATTCAGAGTACAAAAGGGCTTCTGTTAGAAGCATTGGTTTTGAGAGTATATATACCGTTGTGAATGTACATTTGAATATTTTTTAGGACTAGTAAGTTTGTGTTTTTTCCAAATTGTCTTGGGAAATAAAATAATTTTTTATTTTTTTCTGTATTCAAGCTATTGATACAAATTATTAAGAAACGTTTGAAAAGATTGAATTTACTTTTCCACAGAATGTGACATAAAATCACCTACAAAGAAATTTGAAAAAATTGAAACCTAAACATTATGTGAAAACCTACAGAACCTTCATGACACTTACAAGTTGACAATATTTATTTTCAAATTTACCCATTACAAAGTATTTATGACTCTTCACTTTTCATATTACGACAGGTTAAGTTACAGATTTTTGATAAATCTTTGATTATTTCTTCTACTCAGGCTAGCATGGTCAGGTGGTTAAGGCATTCGACTCGTAACCTGAGAGTCGCCCGTTCGAATGACTGTCACTCCCAAATATGCTCCCCCTTTCAGCCGTGGGTCAATCTTACTATTCCTTGGTAAAAGTGGCATGGCCGAGCGCGTAAGGCGTGGGACTCGTAATCCGAGGGTCGCGCTAAACATGCTCGCCCTCCCAGCCGTGGGGGTGTATAATGTGACGGTCAATCCCACTATTCGTTGGTAAAAGAGTAGCCCAAGAGTTGGCGGTGGGTGGTGATGACTAGTTGCCTTCCCTCTAGTCTTACACTGCTAAAATAGGGACGGCTAGCACAGATAGCCCTCGAGTAGCTTTGTGCGAAATTCCAAAACAAACAAACAAACAAACCTTGGTAAAAGACTGCCCAAGAGTTGGCGGTGGAGAAAATGGGGCAATTTATTATCTTTTGTTGCTCAGAGGTGCCAAGACTCAAGAAAAGGAAGTTATAAAATATTTTATTATGTAATTAGGCCACGTGACTTACTCTGCCCGCTGGCCCGCTTTGCCCACCATTCCCCACAAGTAGGATTTGCCATCACTTTATAACACTCCGATGACTGAGAGAACGAACATGATCGGTAACGGCATTCGAATCTCCGGCCTACAAAGTGCGTGTCCTAGCCACCAGGCCACGCTAGGTCTTATCTTATCAGCTTATACTATCATATTATAATGTCACAAGTTTTTATTAACAATATTTGAGTTAATATCAAAATTAGTATGCAGTTCGACAAGACAGAAGAACGCTTTAAGATATAATTTAATTGTTTCATTTGTAAAAGTTCAATAGCGTTTTAAAACAACTGATATTCTATTTTAAATATGTCTGTAGCAAAACAATAGGGTTACAATTATACTCTCGTTTCATGGAATGTTATAAAAAGCTTATGACTCGTCAGTGTAGATATTTGTGTCAAATTATGTATACATCAAATGAAAATCATTAGAACAAAGACAAATATTTTTACACGCATCCAGCAAACTTGGCAGTAAGCATGTGGGCTTATGATGCCAATTATTAAAGTTCGATACTATTAGTGGGCAGAGCTCAGAAAGCCCTTGGAAATTCAATACAAAGTGGCAATAGCTTAATGCTGAGATAACTATTCATGGCCCGGCATGGCTATATGGTAAAAGCACTCGACTCGTAATTCAAGGTTTGCGGCTTCGAATCCTTATCACCCCAAACATGCTCGTCATTTCAGCCATGGGGACGTTATAAAGTGACGGTCAATCTCACTATTCGTTGGTAAAAAAGTAGCCCAAGAGATGGCTGTGGGTAGTGATGACTAGCTGCCTTCCTTGTAATCTTACACTCCTAAATTAGAGATAGCGAGAGCAGATAGCCCTCATGTAGCTTTACACGAAATTGAAAACCAACCAAACAAACACTTAGTGATTATAATGTCCCTGCACAGCCTGTACAAAATCACCAGAAGAAGTCATTCACTCACTCCACCACTTTTACGTTAACTCTACTGAAAGTATTAATTCAAGCTCTATTGTATTCATATCAGCTATTGATACTCTGTATCAGTAAAGTTTACCGTGCGATGGTGACATCTGTTACGAATCTATTTAGTTATTTAGAACCACATCCTAAACTTTCCTCTGCCGTAAGATTCTAAAGTCTTGCAACTGCTTATCGCACTCGTAATAATGAGTGTGAAACTAAACAAACATTACTGATATGTTTATTTAAACCACGATTCAAGAAACTACTTGATACATTTATTTTACCAACTTTCAAGTTCCAAAACATTCGACAACATTGCATTAAGCAATGGAGTTAAGCAAACAATGTGGAATAATTCTAGATGAGGAGAAATCTGCTTGAAATAAAAATATACTTCAAAACAGCTGGCAAGGGTAGGACGATTGAAACTTTCTTCGTGTTTTTTTTTTTATATTTTAATTTCGCGCAAAGCTGCACGAGGGCTGCCTGCGCAATCCGACATACATTTTGCAGTGTAAGTCTAGAGAGAAGGCAGCCATTTGTCACCATCCACTGCCAGCTCTTGGGCTATTGTTTTACCAACGAATAGTGGGATTAACCTTCGCTTATAAAGCCTCCACAACTGAAATGGCGAGAATATTTGGTATGACAGGGATTTGAAGTCGCGATTCTCAGATTACGATTCGAGTGCCTTAATCACTTGACCATGCCGGGCCTTGAAACGTTGTCCTCTGTTTATCAATAAAAGTGTTAATACCCACACCAGCCGCTCAGAGATACAGTCTGGAATAATGTTTTATGAGAGTAATGATACTCAACGTATTGTATAATGAATGATACTTCCATTAGCACAGCGGCATGTCTACAGACTTAAACCAGTTTTTCGATATCCGTGATAGGCAGAACACAGCTACACATTGTGTAGCTTTGTGCTTAAACACAAACAAATTGTACAAAAATATGAAGTTCAAGCACCAAATTTATGAACGAAATGAAGAAAATTGTTTTATTATTTGAACAGATCAGTAACATAAAGACGTTATTTAGGATATAATTAAGCTGAATAATATTTAGATAAATTGTAGCATGTGAGAAAATGTATAGATTCTTAATAAATTAAAATTTTTGCTTACATTATTTAAATAATGAAATATCTAAATAAAGAGAAAAATATTTTGTTGAAGTCTGATAAGTCGGACGGAAAATGTTGTTTAAAATTTCGCTTAAAATAATTATTTTGATTCTGTTGAATGTAATAATTTTATGTATGAATACTGTGGCTTCCAATGTTCTATTGTTAAGAGAAATTAAATTTCTTCCACTTTTACAGATTAATATTTGCTTATTCAAGGGGAAAATGGTGTTTTGGAAAGTGTGTTTTCAATCTTCCACTGTTTTGTTCTCATAACTGTTAGCCCGATCTGGACAGGTAGTCAGGGCACTCTACTCGTAATCCGAAGGTTTGAATCTCCGTCGCACAAAACACGCTCTCTCTTTCAGCCGCTTCGGCGTTATAATTTGATTGTCAATCTCACTATCCATTGGTAAAGGAATAACCCAGGAGTTGGCGGTGTGTGACGATGACTAGTTGCCTTCCCTCTAGTCTTACACTGATAAATTAGGGATGGTTAGCGCAGATAGCCCTCGAGTTGCTTTGCGCGAAATTCAAAACAAACCATATTTATGCTTCACAGTTGCCTTCTGTTTTGTTTTTAGGTAATTATTACCAAAAGAATTAATTTTAAAATTTTTACGTAAAATCTTTAGATGGCCAATATGACAATACCTTATTGCTTTACATTTCATATACTGACAAGAACAAACTTTAATAACAATAAAAAATGTTGGTTCTTCTGAGCACTTTGTTTTAAAGGTTCGTAAAAATCTGTTTTCTTCTGAATAAACAATCTTCTGTGAGAAGATTCTTGAGTAGATTTCAGTTTGCCATACCTAAAATTTAACTATTAGTTGTCTTACATAACAACAAAGGCCCACTTTTCACATACATATTTTCACTGTTAGGTACAATTTAACCTCAAAACCAATAGTCGAGTTAAACCTACTATTTGTTTGTTTTTTGTGGTACTATTTTTAGGAATTCAACACAAAACTTTAAACAATACCATAAAATATTAATCATAGTAAAAATAAGAATAAAAACAAGATTTGAACAAAACATAACAAGCTAACTGAAGGTTAGACTTTTTGCCACTGAAGCTTATTTGATGAATCAATAAATTTAATGAAAAATAGTTGACTTCAGTGTTGAAAATGCTACAAAACGTTGTACCTTATTTTTTCATTTGGAATGCTTAACAAGTTGTTTAATTAAAAGCTTGGTCGATTATAAAGTTGTTAATAATATATATATATATACACATATATATGTATATACATATAATCCTAATTTGTTACAAATTAGTTAAAAGCTCTATTTCTTTGTTCACTTACGTATCTTCGCTGGTACACGATAAATTTGTTTAATCATGTATTTCCCGTTTAGGTGGTTTATTTCGCTTGTTCCAAAAGTCAACAAAGTTACAGAATGATTTTATCATACTCTTCGGAAAGGTAATAATACTTGCAGCTATTTAATATCATACTCTTCGGAAAGGTAATAATACTTGCAGTTATTTAATATCATACTCTTCGGAAAGGTAATAATACTTGCAGCTATTTAATATCATACTCTTCGGAAAGGTAATAATACTTGCGGTTATTTAATATCATACTCTTCGGAAAGGTAATAATACTTGCAGCTATTTAATATCATACTCTTCGGAAAGGTAATAATACTTGCGGTTATTTAATATCATACTCTTCGGAAAGGTAATAATACTTGCAGCTATTTAATATCATACTCTTCGGAAAGGTAATAATACTTGCAGCTATTTAATATCATACTCTTCGGAAAGGTAATAATACTTGCGGTTATTTAATATCATACTCTTCGGAAAGGTAATAATACTTGCAGTTATTTAATATCATACTCTTCGGAAAGGTAATAATACTTGCAGCTATTTAAAATCATACTCTTCAGAAAAGTAATAATACTTGCAGCTATTTAATATCATACTCTTCGGAAAGGTAATAATACTTGCGTTTATTTAACATGTGTGCATATATTCGTGATGACAGGCAAGCAGCTGACGTTACAACTTTCAATAAAATCGTGTAAAAAAATTGAGATTCACACGTATTTATTTGTAGCTGAACAAAATTATATTAAAACATAAAACAGATTTTAAGAAACTAAATTTATCGCGCCTTATCGAAAATAAAACGCTATTCACCGGTGCACCTACCTTAAAAAAGAAAGTTTGCTGGAAAAGTTGTGTTTAATATACTTTCTAAAAAAAAATTTTACTGACCCGAAGATAATAGAAATACAAAGAGAGGGCGCAACCAGTCATCAAGTGAATACGTCCATTTCACAATTGAGAATAAGACCTTTATAAAAAAACAGTTATCTTCATACTACTTGCGAATTGTATGTATGTTATGTTTTATTTTGAAGTATGTTTTTTTTTATTTCAAGCTTTAATACACATATATAATGAAACAAATGTTAATTCTTATAGTCGCCTTTCACAGTACTAATAGTTTGGCTCAGTAAGCTAAGCTAAAATCTTTCAGGACTCGACCCGGTATGGCCAGAAGGTTAGAGCAACTGATTCCAAATCTGAAGGTTTGGGGTTCTAATCCCCGTTTAAACAAACCTGCTCGCTTCTTCATCCGTGGGAGCGTTGTAATTTGGCGGGAAATCCCACTCTTTGTTGGTAAAATGTTAGCCTAAGAGTTGACGGTGGCTGATGATGACTAGCTGCCTTCTCTCCAGTCTTTCCCTGCAGGTGATACTCACATAGATTTGAGCAAACTTCAGACCAGTTTCACAGTTCCCTTTATAAATGGTTTCTATAGCAACGTTACCCCGTGACCTAAATAACTGTTATTCTGACTTAAGAGTTTCCATCCAGGACTATCTAGTCCTAGTGCATATCTAGCCCGCATGGTACCTATCGTTCAGGGCAGTAGCGTATTTCCGTATTACCGCGTTTTCCGATGGTAAACCAGCCTTGGGAGGATCATTAAAAACAGTGGTTTAATCAATATAAAAGTATTGGGATTTCACCCGTTACTAACTTAACTATATAATTACTGTAGTTTGGAAGAAGAAGCTACACAGATATATCCTTCGTTAACCACAGTGGGATTACTGATTATACGTGTCGACTGTGGTTCATCCGATCAGCGTGAGTTAAACACCTTGTAAGTTTTTCGCTCGTGATGCGGCGCAAATTAGGACTGCGAATGCCAGATGGCGCTAATTTAGTGTTATTTATTATGCTGAATGCCAATCTACTTTTCGTTACACATTTTTCATGATGAATTTAGATATTTTTTTATGTTTTAACTTCTGTTATAGAAGTGTATATATATATATATATATATATATATATATGTATGTATGATAAACTAAAGCCACCGGTCAGGTTACACCACTGAAGGCCTGCCATGGCCAAGCGCGTAAGGCGTGTGACTCCTAATCCAAAGGTCGCGGGTTCGGGCCCACTTCGCGCTAAACATGCTCGCTCTCCTCCCAGCCGTGGGGGCGTATAATGTTTCAGTCAATCCCACTATTCATTAGTAAAAGAGTAGCCCAAGAATTGGCGGTGGGTGGTGATGACTAGCTGCCTTCCCTCTAGTCTTACACTGCTAAATTAGGGACGGCTAGCACAGATAGCCCTCGAGTAAGTTTGTGCGAATTTAAAAAAACAAAAACAAACACAAACACAAACAAGATACACCACTGATTCAACGAATACAATATATATATATACAACAAATAGCGTTGCGTATACTTCGTGTAACAGTCACAAGAGAAGAGTGAATAGCTTACGTCGAAGTCTGGTAAACAAGAGAGAATTCTCAATAGCCGCTGCTGTTGAAATTCGTTAAGGCAAAATTAAAGTAAGTTAATCCATGAGAACTTTGTTTCATTTTTATCATTAGCTGTGTTTTTATGTTAGGAAGCATGCAGCGAGCGTGTATGTGACCTACACATATGTGACCTAATGGTCAGCACAATTTTAACCAGCTTATCCTCAAATTGAAATTGGAATTTTTCGTAAAAACTGTCTGTACTAGTCATCTCTAATTTAGCAGTGACAAACTAGATGGAAGGTAGCTACTCAATACTACCAACAACAACAACATCTTGGATCACTCTGTTACCAATGAAACTGAGATTAACAGTACCATTATAACTTTCTAGACCCGTGGATTACAAGTTGAGCACCCTAACCATCTGATTATGCCGGTCTACAAGCATGAGAAAAGTAAATTTCTTTGACAGAAACTACAACCATAACAACATTACCACAACATGACGTCTACATCTAGAATTATGATACGACATCATGGAAAACTAAAGAAACTGAACTTAACACTGAATTTAGAAAACAGTCTTAACACATGTGTCATGTGAAGAAGTACTATAAGGAAAAAACGACACTTTTGTCTGAAACAAAAATGGTTTTGGTATCTAGAATACAGACATTAAAACTCCTTTCAGAGATTTTATTGACAAAATAAATAAGCTATTCTTATAACAACACAGTTTGGAATACAAATCGACATCATATTTCAATAACTATGAAACAAATTCAAGTTAAAAACAACACAATCATCGAACGGTACAAAAACGCACAAATCTTTGGGTGACAAAAGATTTCTGTATAGAATTTTATACAATATAGATACACATCATAATGTGATTTCACAGCATACTAATTTACTAAAATAAACAAAAGCAACAGCACTTCACTTGCGTTGTTAGAAAACATACAAAACGTACGTATTTATATTGGCAGAACAATTAATTGTTTCACAGTTCACACAAGCTTATGTTTGTGGAAAACAGTTTAATTAAGTTGTTGTTAAATAACACAGAGTGTTAGTTTACATATAATACTACTTAAGTCTACCTTCTACTTCATATTTATTCAAGCTTACTGAAAGGATTCATAATTTTTAAACATTTTCTATTCTCCAACAAATGACATTACATTTGATAACGAATAACCCTAGAATGAGACATAAAGTTCTAATAGAGAATATTGATGCAATGCTATGGTTTAAAATGTACACTTTCCTTTTTAACAAAACATTAGTTGTTGTTTTTATAGAAACTGTAACTGCATTCTTTATTTATTATCATATTCAATGAAAATAATAGTAAAGACTATTATAAAAAGAAGGTTGTGTTGGAGCTAAACATTTCTGTATTAGTCTGTTATCATTAGGACACAATTTTAAAGACACAAAAATTTCACACATTGAACAAAATAAAACACAGTACAAAGAACACCTTCGTCGAGCAAATATGAAAGCAATATGTTGAAATGACTACTTTGAATAAATCGTGTGTGGTATAATATATAAGGGAAATGAACTCTTGAAAAGAGAAAAAAACATTAACTGGAAGGCATAGTAAAGACATGTATAGACAAACAAAACAACTAGAGCTGTATACATATATATATATGAGTTTCTGAAGGGAAGTAAAACTTTCCAGGTCTTCCCATCTAGACAATAAACTGCTGCAGTGTACCAGAATGACTGGTAAAGTTTCGCAGAACCTGTCATAATAGTCTGTTTTGCGTCATTAATTTTTTTTCGTATTTATTGAAACGGCTTCTAGCTTGACTTTGGAAAGTCTATTGTACTGCTTTCTTTGTTTATAATTACTAGAAGTAAGGTGAGGGCGTAGCTGTGATAGGGGTGGACCCTACGATACACCCTGGTCGACGACTCTGTGGGGGAGGTGTAATGGTCATCTGAGCTTCAAGCCTGTCTTAAGAGAAAATAAATTAGAGGGTTCTTACTTTTAAAATGCCAGCGCTGCAGACGCCGGTATAATAAAGGGAAGATTACCATTTTTTTATGTGTCGTGGAAGTAATGACTAGCCGGTAGCTACTGGCAGTCTGCTATAACAACCACAATGGTAACCCTAATACTTCTCCTTACGATGAGACTTCAGACAAAATTGGTTATACAAAACTTAGAATTACTGTATTTTCAATTCATCATTTGCTACATTTTTACTCATTTGAACTAGCGCCATCTAATTAAAAGTATGAAATTTACTCAATATAGAGGAAATTCTAGCAACTTGAGCATTTTCAAAAATTATAAAAAACAAAAGTATTATGATCGTTCAACACATTTGTCATGCCATTTACAACAAAAATTTCAAATAAGAATTTCAGAAAAATCGACCAACACGAATTGCTAACATATAATCAATGTATATCTATAAAAATGTACTTCTCTGAATAGCATTCTAATTAAACTAAAATATAACTTATTGTAAGTGTTACTAAAAAGTAATTAAATAATTTTTATTGTGATTTTTGTTTAATATACAAATCTGTGTTTAGGTAACATAGCTTCAGTTGTTGTAAAACAACAATGTAGAGATTAGTTTATGACACTATATTTTTACCTCAATTCTGTATTTTATCAAAGTCTTGAATCCCTTTCACACCAAACATGCTCGACCTTTCAGCCGTGGGGGCGTTATAAAGTAATGGTCAATCCTACTATTTGTTAGTAAAAAAGTAGCCTAAGAATTGGCGGTGAGGGATGATGACTAGCTGCTTTCCCTCTAGTCTTACCTTGCCAAATTAGGGACGGCTAGATCAGATAGCCCTCGTGTAAATTTGCGCGAAATTCAAAACAAACCAAACCAATAATGTGTAAAGCTGAAGGAGGGAATTACGAAGATGGAAAGCTAATTAAGCTCTCATTGATTATAAAACAAATTATTATTTTTATCTTTACAGTAAGAACAGACCCTTCCATGCTCGTGTGTTTTATGCACACGAGAATTTTAGTTTTACTCTGTAACACTACATTATTGATTATGAAATATTTCTATAGCTTATTAGTGCTTATTAGGATCTTAGAGTATGAACGAATTTTTTTACTTTAAAAGTGATTAAAATTCTAAACGCAAATAAATATAAACGAGTTCATAAACATTTTTTTCTCAGTATATAAGGTGCAGTAAATTGTTCATTGAAAAAAAACATGAATTTAAAGTTTTACATCTTGCTTGTATCGGAAATTTTATAGAATATTTCGTAATTAAATTTAGAAGTTGCGATTTTGAAATCACGAGCCGTGATAGTGGTTTTTTCTATAGAGATCGCAGAAAAATTTGCTCTCAAAAATGTTTAATATAACGTTCGAGTAAAACTCAACACAAAAAGTATACTTATTTTTAAACAACATTAATAACATTGCTTTTCAATAGTCTAGACCACATACACAGAAATAAAATAACTAATTTTACGACTGTAAACAAAATCAAAAGTTAATGTTAAAAAGCTTATTATTTTTAATTGAAAGTTGATTTACATGGTTATAAATACATAATAGCTACGATATTGTATATTATTCTCAGCAGCTGCTTATGTACTTGACGCGTGTTAAACGTCTGTTTATACGAAACTTGACTCGGAAACTAGTTGATTCGATAAAAAAATTATTTCAATGTCACGAAGCGATGTTTCATTTGAAAAGACTGCTTTTCTACAGGGAAAATATCATACGTGCTTAGTGGGTTTTGTGTTTTACTCTAGTCACATATTTGTCTACAGTCGTGCATTAATACAGCAACATACAAGATAATTAAAAATGATAATTTAAAATTAATAAGTGAGCAGTGTCACATAATAAGTAAACAAGGCAGGAAATCTATGTTTGGCAGCTTCCTCATGCTACAAATCCATACCATGACACCACTATAAAATTATTGCAAGGAGAGAAAAAGAAAAGATACAAGAAAATTGGAAATGAAGAATTTGTGAATACAAATCGGGATGGTAAAAGATGTAATAAAAAAAAAATGGGTGTTTACTGCTGACGGTTTGCTCATGTTCCAAAGCTGTATTATCTATATCAATTACTTTAATGGTAAAAGCGTCCATTTTCATTCAAACACAAAGTAAGAATCTTTTATATATATATATAAATATCAAAATATTTTCTAGTTTGTTTGTTTTAATTTCGCGCGAAGCTACTCAAGGGCTATCTGTGGTACCCGTCCCTAATTTTGCAGTGTAAGACTAGAGGTAAGGCAGCTAGTCATCACCACCTACCGCCGACTCTTGGGCTACTCTTATACCAAAGTATTTGATCGTCAATTATAACGCCCCAACGGCCGAAAGGGCGAGCATATTTGGTGGGACGAAGATTCGAATCTGCGACCCTCATATTACGAGTAAAGCGCCTTTACCACTGGACATGACTGGCCGCAACTTGGTAGAATGTGTGTGTGTGTTTTTCTTTATAGCAAAGCCACATCGGGCCATTTCCTGAGCCCACCGACGGGAATCAAACCCTTGGTTTTAGCGTTGTAAATCGTAGACTTACCGCTATACTAGGAATGGGTAAAGAAAGAAAACATTATTTAAAATGTATATTATGCCATCTTCTTGTCAAAACGTTGTACATTTATAAAGAAGTTTTCTTTATTTTCAATTTTCAAACCGTCTCCAAACTTATTTTCTTACAGTAGGTTTCTCGTCATCAAAATGCTTAGTCCCGCCATCTCGTGGTGAAATATGTACACTCACATATGTTATTATAATAGCATAAAGGAGCAAAAGGAGAAATTATAAATGTACATTTTAAACATTTTAGTCCCTTACCTGCTTAGTGGCATGTCTGTAAACTTAAAATGCTAAAAATCGTATTTCAGTACTCGTTTTAGACGTAGTATGGAAATACAATTATTCAATTTAATCTTGTTTCGAATGACACATGACAAACATATTGTTTAGAATATAAAACTAATCATGCATTTAAACATAAACAAAAGGATTAATGACTAGCCTTTGTTTTAAAAAGTCTACGCTTAGAATGTATCTTAAAAGTTATATATTATATGAGAATATATAATCTTGGAATAAAAATATAAAGTTGATAATATTGAATATATTAAGTTCGATAATACGGTTTGTTTTGTTTTTTTTAATTTCGCACAAAGCTACTCGAGGGCTATCTGTGCTACCCGTCCCTAATTCAGCAGTGTAAGACTAGAGGGAAGGCATCCACCGCCAACTCTTGGGCTACTCTTTTACCATCGAATAGTGAGATTGACCGTGATAATATAATGTCCCCACAGCTAAAAGGACGAGCATGTTTAGTGCGACGGAGATGCGAACCCACAAAATTAACATGGCACGTGGAACATTCAACAAAGCTACTTCAAAGTTTGGTGTTAAACACATTATCATGGAACAATATACACATTGAGATTCAAGCAGTTTTACTTTTGCTATTACTGAAATACCTCAGTTTTATTTACACTCATCTTTATTTGCTTTTATTTCGGTTTAATAATGTTAATCAGCTTCGAAAGGACAGTGATGTGTATTAAGTTGTTTATTTTCAAACTAAAAGTAGTTTTGACCAGTTTCAGCCACATTTCTGTACCAGGTAATTATCAATATCTTTATACAGTTAATGTGAATAAATAAAACATATATAGCCACATTTCACTACAAAGTACTTTTCACTGGTTATTTTTAGTTATCATAAATAAATGAAGCGTATATTAGATAAACTATTCACAAACAACGTTGTAAATACAGGAAATTTCTGGATACCCGTATAAATAAGATAAAATATTTATAGAAAATTGACAACCATTAGCTTAGTTATGGATATTGGAATTGCTTATGAACGATATGGTCATTTGTATCTCAAAACGGCTGGTATTAACACTTTTATTGATAAGCAGAGAACAACGTTTCGACCTTCCTAGGTCATCGTAAGGTTAACAAGGATAAGGCCATTTTGTATTCTCTGTTTAACATGTATTAAGTTAGTTAGTCTGTTTTAATAGAGCAAAACAACATTAGGCTATTTTTATGGCCAGTGAGAGTGCTCAGTTCGACAAGACAACTAGGGAAATGGTTGACTTTTTCTTTAATAAAAGAAAAATAAAAATAAAACATATTTAACACGAAAAAATTGCATTTTACTCCAATCAGTAGAATGATTAAAAAGTTAAAAAAATCAAAAGACATTTGTGCATAAAAAAACTGATTGTTAAGGCGCAAATTGCTTTCGCCGATCAGGCTCGCTTGTAAAATTGTAGGGAAGTTTCAACGTAAATTTCGATCCCAGAATTCGTTAATGAAAATAACCCAAGAAATTGCAGTGGGTAATGTTGACTAGCTGCCTTTTCTCCGTTCTGTTAGTTTAAAATTGGAGATGGCTTAACGCAGATATTTCTTTAATAAATTTGTGCTAACTTTAATAAACAAAAACAAATTTTACAAGATGAGAATGACCAAGAACGTTGGAAAGCAGTGGCTCCTTTGAAATTTATAGGCCTAAAACATGTTAATAACGTTATAAATGGTTATTTAAGAGAATCCATTTCAATTCACAAACGTTGCAGCTGCTTGATGAGATATATGGGTGGACTTAAAGCAATAAAATTCTTATAAATTGATTTCTGCTGGTGTACACTTATTTTGATAGCCGTTGAAACACGTATACATATATATATATATAGTTTACTATTAAATTCTTTATTAACATGTTTTATCTTCTTAATTGAGCTAACAAACACCAATTGAACAAAAGATCACAAAAAATATTTCTTTCGTCAGCTAAAAAGACAGTCAATTCAATAAAACCATTCAAAATGAACAAAGGTTTTTCACACCCATATACCTACCGAAGCAAAGTTTAAAAAAAGTCATCGTTAGCTCACACACCATGGGCCCGGCATGGCCAGGTAGTTAAGGCACTCGATTCGTAATTTGAGGATAGTGGGTTTGAATCCCAGTCATACCAAACATGCTCGTGTTTTCAGTCGTGAGGGAGTTAAAATGTCACGGTCAATCCTGCTATTAGAGGGTAAAAGTTGGAGGTGGGTGGTGATAACTAGCTGCTTTTTCTCTAGTCATAAACTGCAAAAATAGGGATGGCTAACGCAGATAGTTCTCGTGTAGCTTTGAGCGAAATTAGAAAACAAAAAACAAATCACACACCATTATTTTAAAACAAACTTATAAATCTAGTGACAGTTCATTTTACAAGAAAACAATTCTAAGTTTTGGAAACCCATATGTTATCCTCACTAAACCTCTTTCTATCATTAAAATTTCTCTTATGTCGCTCAAAGATATTTATATTAAACAATTATTATTCATTTTACTAACAATTATGAGATTTTAAATTAGGGCCCGGCATGATCAGAGGGTTAAGGCACTCAACTCGTAATCCGAGGGTCGTGGGTTTAAATCCTCGTCACACCAAACAAGCTTGCTCTTTCAGGTCTGGGGCCGTTATAATGTGACGGTTAATCCAACTATTCGATGGTAAAATAGTAGCCTAAGAGTTGTCAGTGGGTGAAGATGACTAGCTGCTTTCCTCTAGTCTTAGACTGCTAAATTAGGGATGGCTAGCGGAGATAGCCCTAGTATAATTTTGCGCTAAATTCAAAACCAAACTGTAAATCAAAAGTCTTCTGTTGTTTTCCTTTACTTTCTAAATAAAACCTTATTTCCTTAACTTAATCTGTCATATAGCAAAATTACAATGAGCTATTTACCTTTTACACCATGAGAGAATCGAATTCCGAATTTAACATTATAAGTCCACAGACTTACCGCTCTCCAAGTAGAGGACAAATTTTAAGTTAGCGTCACGCTAGTAGTCTATTTTTGCAGTATTTCAAATACTCTATTATGTTTCACTGTAGTAAACAGATGTAGTTCACTGAGAGAATACACAAAACTATGTGCAATAAAGCTTACGATAACTTGTTTTAGCCTGATAGGAGAATAAATAAAACCAACGACCAAAAGCCAATAATAAAGTTATAACTGGATTAGTATCTGATTGAAATACGTAGGTAAAATGGAACCGTATTGCAGTTTTAGATAAATGGGGCCAACATAAAACAAAACAAAACAGACAGTTACTTTTGGTTCGAAATAGGATTTTAATATGTACGAAAAAATAGTATTTAGAGTTATCTGTATTTAACTTTATATCTAGAGTCAGGAGTCATCATAACTGTGGATCTATAAAAATTAGTTTTAACACACCTAACCAATCGAAGTGAATTTCATATAGGTTAAAATTATATTTGTTTTGAATTTCGCGCAAATCTACCCGAGAGCTATCTGCGCTAGCTGTCCCTAATTTAACAGTGTAAGATAAAACTGGAGGGAAAGCAGTTTGTCATCACCACCCACTGTCATCTCTTGGACTACTCTTTTACCAACAAATAGTAGGATTGACCATTACATTATAATGCCTCCACGGCTGAAAGGGCGAGCATGTTTGGTGTTATAGAAATTGAACCCGCAACTCTCAGATTACGAGTTGAGTGTCTTAACCAATTGGCCATGCTGGGCCAGAATTCTATATGAATAATTTAGCTTTTTACACTACATTACTTCTGAAAAAAGATAGACATAACGTTGATTAAAAGTGCCATAAAAACACTGGACTTTCGTGATTATTTACCGAATCCACAGTTTTTAGTATTCGAATTAGTTTTTAACAGAGGAAGTCTTTATATAGTACTTCAAACACAACATGTACCAACAGCCCTCAGTGGCACAGCGACAAGTCTGCTGACTTACAACATTAGAAACCAGGTTTTGATAACAGGTGTTGGGTAAAGCACAAATAACTCATCGTGTAGCATTGTGATTAACTTTGAACAAACAAACAAAATCTAAACAATACAAATTCAGGAAGAGTTAAATTACGAGGTATTAAACTCAAGAAGTTCGTGTAAGCATAATGAGAAAAAATAGAAAGCACTCTTTATATGATATACCAGTTTTTGGAACATCTACTACAGGACTGATTTTATTAGTATGACCTCGTTTTATTATAGTTATCTGTTCTTTAATGTATGAGCTGACCACCAAATGAAATGAAAAAGGAAAAGAAGGTCATATATATATACATCGTTTTCAGTTTTATGTCACAAATAGATTTCTCAGTCTTTAACCTCTGTATGATACATACATATTTATATCATGCTTTCGTAAGTCAGCATTTACTTTAAATCCTACATGAATACAATATTCAAGGAGTTTTTGTTATTTTAACTCACCATTTCGTAACTTGAATTTATTTGGGCACGTAATTAGTATTATGACGCTGCATCAAGGACGAAATTGAAAATATAGTCCATGACGTAGAGATCTAGTATATTCTTTGATTCGTCATGTCCTTTGCAGTAGTTTGTAATGTAATTTAATATAAAAAAACATGGTGAGTTTATAAAGAGTTAGAAACACTATGCATATCATCTACATTTTCCCATTATGTAGGGCCTAATGATGGTTTGCTTTGTTGACCCTAGCCGTGCTGATATGACTTTAAGAGGCAAAATTGCAGTCGACAGAATAAAATGCGGCGATTGAAAGAATGTATTAGCCATCTAGATCACAGGTTTGATTCTTAATTTTACCTTTGGTATAAAGAAAAGAAATCTATAATGTATTCACCATGTGAACCTTTACTAAGTGCATTACTCGAAGTACATGGACTGCAACAAAATTGTTTTCATTTTGCCTTTAGATATACGAATCTCACTGGTTAGATAATATTCCCTAATGAAAAGTATTAGTTTGGAAGGTGTTTATTTTGGAAAAGAAAATGAAGTTGCTAAATAGCAACGTAACTGAACTCGAGGACTTAGCTGTTTCCATAAAAGAATGTGATAAAAAAATATTTTTCTCGAACACAGGAAATTAAGAAGAAATAGTAACAGGAAAACTTGATAAAAGAAGGTCCTGTGAAAAATCCATGAATACAAATGTTTGAAATATAACCTATATGATCGAACTAGTGATGATGTTATATCTTTTTTTACTTTTGAAAACATAACAAATAACACAGCAATCGAGCCTTACGGGACAATAACATGGATTTTTTAAAAGCTGATAAAAACTAATTACAAAGTTATTTTACTTTTAAACACCGTTTAAACATAGCTCATTAACATAAATTTCCAGATACGGTGATACTTTTCAGGCTTCCCACTAAATTAACATACACTTAATTTCAAGGTTTGTGACATTTCAGGTTGTTTGACCATTTGTTTGTTTTCTGAATTTTGCGCGAAGCTACAAAAGTGTTATATATGCCAGACGTCCCTAATTTATCAGAGGGAAATCAGCTTGTCATCACTTTTCACTCCTAACTCTTGGACTACTCTTTTACCAACGACTAGAGGAATTGACCGTCACATAATAACGTACCTGCGATTGAAAGGGCGAGCATGTTTAAATGCGATTCTGGGATTCTCATCCGTGGCCCTGAGATTGTGAATTGATCATCCTTGCCACCTGGCCATTTAGGTCACGATGCTTAATGAACCATTGACCCCAGCTACTACAGCGGCAAGTTTCCGGATTTACCACGCTAAAATCAGGGGTTCGATTCCGCTCGGTGGGCTTAACAGATAGCCTCATATGGCTTTACTATAAGAAAAACACACACGCTTAATGAACTTAACTTTCAGACAGTTTTTTTTTCCACGTGTGTTGACCGTCAGAATGGCTAATGAGTTAAAGTGGCTCCGTGAATGTGCTTCGAAATTATAATGACAATTTCTAAGGTGTCTAGGCTGATGGGTACGATATTAATTTCCCTTACAGGAAACGTCAGTCACGCGCAAGTAAGAATATCTAAAAGATATGTTATGATTTTTCCATCCAGAAACTATGATCTGGTTCAGTTAGTTACAGAGTTTGAAAGGAAAGAAAAACAATTATAATACGTAAACTTTGCCTGTAAGCGACATATATTCATATTGGACATTTTTTTAAAACTTATAATGGAATTTCTATATGTCTTAACTACGAATATAAATTTATCTATTACCGCATGATTATATTTCTCCGTGTAACGAATTATTTTTAGGCTAACTCATGCATTTTGTTATTTTGTTTCGCTTACGAACCATAATGAGCTGGGATAAATATTACTTAATATGACTCGGATTATTTTGTCATAAATACATCTTTGTTTAACTTTTTTATTTTGTGATGAAAATTTAAGACACAGGAAACAAAACTAACAGGCGAATCTACATAATTTATCGATATTTTTTGGAAAGAAACAACAACTTGTTGATCTATTCAATTATTGTTTTAATTGAATTCTGAATAATTCTGGTGAAATTAAACTTTTTCAAGTGTTTTCTATTTATCCTCCTAAACATCGATAAGTTCTGATGCTCTCGTGACAAGGAAACGTTGACTAGTTTAATACTTAATTTTTCCGTACGTTATAACAATTTATCAACAAATAATCCTTCAGAATTAGCAAAGGTCCTTGTTCAATGGTTAGCTTGAGGGTTTATAAGGTATAAATTCCGGACTCAGTTACTGAGTGAGGTGTCTCAAATAACTATAATAAATAGACAAAGAGTGATTATTATGAACTTTCTAAAAATCTTATATTTTACAGTTTATCGTAAAAAAAACATTTTACTAAACGACATCTGTAAAATAACGGAATGCTTCCATTTTATGTTTTTTTATATTCCGAAGCTGTCGGCTTTAATTAAGTCCAGAATTATTGCGTTATATGCTGGTATCAAGTTCATTCACCATTTTCAAAGTTCTTACATAATATTCTAAAAAGCTTTGGACCTCTTGAGTAAAATTAAGTTCTCTTTGCTTTCAGTAATATTCATAATAAATCTATAAAGTGAATATATTAGCGACTCTAAACATTATTAAAAAACATACAGAGAGCAACATAACAATGGCTATTATTATTAAGTTCGTTTTCAATATCTTACAGTAATTATTAATTTAGATATAAATTTGTATAACCACAACTCTTTGCATGTAAAAAGATGTTTCAAGGTAATTTGTGTCAGTTTTTTTTTAAATAAAACAACTGATAATTAATAACAAGTTACAAATTATGGAAGCGCATATATATGTTTGTGTGTGTTTTGAACATTAGAATGAAATTGAAATTAATTAATCCTAATAGAATTATGTAAGTTTTCATGCGGTACTGATGTCTCCGCGAATTTTATTGTTAATGTACTATAGTGTAAACTATATTACACAGATGGCGCCACACACATTTGCTTCAAACCATCCAAATATCTTCAGTTTTCAAATATTAAATGTTTGTAAATTGAAAAAAATGTTAAAACAGCTAGTTTCACAAAGTATAGATTGAAGGTACTACTTGCGATAAAATTTTACATTTTATAGCTACTCAGAGAGTAAATAAAACTAAATGAGAACTTTAAAAAAGGTCTAAACACTTCAGATGGTTACGACTTAACAGCAATAATAATAATGAATTCTTTTCAAGTTTGTCATTGGGAATGCATTTTTCTATTATTTCTCATTCGATGTGCATTTTTTTCTCTAGGGTGTTTCATGCATATCGGAAGCTAGCTTTCCATAGCGAAATATTTATGATATTACACGTGGTGAGCAAAGAACAAATAGCCCATAATATAGCTTTGTGCTTAACTTCAAAGAGAAACATGTTAGCAACTTAATATTATTCGGATAATTCATCCAGGTTCATTATCGCATATCTCTTTCAGTGTTTCAAAACTCATTAAAATAAAAAATATGTTACTTATCATTCTTATTCATTAATTATTTTTTATTTGTTTGTTATTTCGGAGTTTTCTTTGCTGTTTTTGTGTGTATTTTATGTCCATTTCTTTAAAACGGAGTTTTAATTTATTTCGTGAATAAAAGACACACATTATAGGATACAGCACAGTAAGAGTTACAGAATACATTTGCAGTAACTAATGCTAATACACAGTGATGGATGATGGCCCCACATAACAGTCTATAAGTTTTCATTTTTTGATCATTTTTATATTGGATTATTCACCTTTAATAACACAATAATATTACAAATTACAAGTTAAAGATTGTTGTATAAAAGTTAAACAATGGAATATCTACGCTCAGTGATGTTATCTTACATTTGAAAAATCAAAAACTTAAATTGTTATAAAAATAGGACATTAATAGTTTGTATTAAAAACCTGTTTATTTTTAAAATGCTTAGTGGGGGTTTCCAAAGACGTAGACCATATTTATTTGAGAGTAATTAAATCAATTTTTGTTGCTATGCAATCTAAAAATCCACACACTCATGAGATCTTCTGATGAGTGTTTTTATTTATTTATTTTAGCAAGTTGAGCTTACTATTAATTAGTTGAATTAGTGACATACGCAAAGAGATCTTAATACAACCAACAATGAAACAGTTATCATAAAATATAATACGTGCTTTCAGTTTTGGTGTAATTTTATAGAAATATCGATTTGACGACGTAATAAAAATTACCTTAGAAAAATATTTGTTTTTTGAATTTATCGCATAGCTATACAGGGCTATCTGCGCTAGCCGTCCCCAATTTAGCAGTGTAAGACTCGAGGGAAGGCAACTAGTCATTACCAACCACCGCCAACACTTGGGGTACTCTTTTACCAACGAATAGTGGGATTGACCGTGAATTTATAACGCCCCCACGGCTGAGAAGGCGAGCTTGTTTGGTGCAACGGGGATTCGAACCCACGACCCTCGGATTATGAGTCGAACACCTTAACCCACGTGGCCATGCCGAGCCTGAAAGATGTTTGTTTAAAAACTTTCACACAACACAACATTAAACAAAGGATACCTAATTAAAAAAAAAGGATTGTGTGTATTTTCTTAATAGCAAAACCACCTCGGACTATCTGCTGAGCTCACCGAGAAGAATCGAGCCCCTAATTTTACCGTGGTAAATCCGAATACTTAACGTTACACAACGAACGGACAATTTATTTAATAAACCTGAATTATTCTTCGTGCAGGTGTCTAATTGCATAATACTGGTAGACTGTGATCTAACAAATCTTTATTTACAGTCGGGGACAGTGAAAATGGAAAGCAACATAAGGTTGCTAATAAATCGGTTGATGAAAAATAAGGAACCTGAATAACAGCGCCCACTGCCGTCTTTTTGGGTACGCCTGCTTTACTCAATAGTATAATGAGAATAATTTCTCATTCGTTCATGGCCCAAAGTATCAAACGAACTTTGCAGAGAAAGGCCATGAATCGTGAATCGTCGGTTTCTCAGATCAAACCCGTTAACTACGAGAACACGCTAAGCTTAACTTCCCAAAACAATCTTTCTTATGAACATCATAAACTTTTTAATGGGTTAAGTTAGACTGAGATAATACAAATCTTCATTTCGTTCTTCCTAAGTCTGTGTTGGCTTTTTATAACTTATAGCGTTTGGACTCCTTTCAATCGTTTTGATGCCCTGGCATGGCCAAGCGCGTAAGGCGTGCGACTCGTAATCCCAGGGTCGCGGGTTCGCGCCCGAGTCGCGCTAAACATGCTCGCCCTCCCAGCCGTGAGGGTGTATAATGTTAAGGTCAATTCCACTTTTCGTTGGTAAAAGAGTAGCCCCAGAGTTGGCGGTGGATGGTGATAACTAACTGCCTTCCCTCTAGTCTTACACTGCTAAATTAGGGACGGCTAGCACAGATAGCCCTGGAGTAGCTTTGTGCGAAATTCCAAAACAAACAAACAAACAATCAATCGTTTTGTATGTATGTGATAATAATATAGTTTAAGAGCTTGTGATAGAAACAACTTACTAAGTCTCATTCGCTGTGTTATCTGATTCATAATCAGAATAACTTTGCTTACATTTAACGTCTAAACTGCGTGTATACGAAACAATTTTGAGTACCTCGATTATATCCAGGATTTCCTGGTTATGTCTGAACCCCGTACACATGTCGCGTGCAAGAACTGATTTTATCAAATCCTGGAGGTCGCTTTTAAATCAAGCATAATTAATGTAACGAAGAAATTAAGTATCACGTCAAGCATTACTACCATATCAGGCGTAAACAAATGACATTTTGTGATTTTAGTGGTGTATATAAAGGAAATGTATGTTCTATCCGAGGTTATCAAAAAGTTGAAACAACTAAACAGAAGGCCCGGAATGGCCACGTGGGTTAAGGAGTGCGACTCGTAATCCGAGGGTCGTGAGTTCACATCCCTGTCGCATCAAACATGCTTGTCTTTTCAGCCTCGGGGGCGTTATAAGCGACGGTCAATCCTACTATTCGTTTGTAAAAGAGTAGCCCAAGAGTTGGCGTTGGATGGTGATAACTAGCTGCCTTCCCTCTAGTCTTACACTGCTAAATTAGGGACGGCTAGTGCAGATAGCCCTGGAGTAGCTTTGTGCGAAATTCAAAAAGCAAACTAAAACACACTAAACAGAAATAACAAACTCTTAGACTGCTTTTAATATTGAGTTAAGATTAATGATTTAATTACGTACAACAAAATCTAATACAGCTGTAAAACCTTCCACTAAGATTGTTTCTTTCTGTATTTCTTTCTTTTTCATTTATAGGTAGATTGAAATACCAGAGTATTTATTAAAACTATTTATATTGGTTATAACATCCAATAAACCAAAGTGGCATGAAAAAGAGACGGAAATGTGAAAGAGATTTTCAACGATGTGACACTGAATCCAGGATTGCTCATAGTAATTTTAAACAGCTCACAGGTTTTGTATGTGTATATATTCAAAGTTTTTATGTGACATGTGACACTAGAACAGGTCTTTAAGTAAACAAGATATCAAAATAAGTCAAAGTAAAACAAATAATCGTACATTACTGCTTTATTTAATTATATTTTGGATGTTCTGAAGGTATTCACCGAAATCCCTCATTGATATTCACCAATCTTGAGGAGAGTTTGCTGTTTACTAGGGTTGGTATTACACTAGTACCTGTGATGGACAGGCCACAGATAACCCATTGTGGGCTCTTATCTTAACAACTAAGAAACAAACAAAAATATAACCCAAGCGAAGGATTTATCGTAATTTACTGATAGGAAGTTGACTGTGGTGAAATTCGATTCTTATCTTACCATAAATACATGTGGACAGACACCAGAAGTATCATAGTAATAAGAAATGGATGTTGGTTTAATATCATACAATGATAGGTAATCACTAGGAGAGGTGTATATCGTACTTCACAAACATGGGATAATAAACGGTAACATATTAGTTGGGAATGAACTGTATGCTATTAATTATAGTTAGTTGATCACGGTGTACTCACGCCATACTTTAGCTCGCTATTCAAGACAATGAAAAGTCTTAATTTACCAGTAGGTGGTCGACACAACATGCCATAGAAGTAGATGATGAACCGAGCTATAATAACAAAGAACTGGTCACACTTCAATAACACGACACGGGTGCTCTATTTGGAGCGATAAATGTTATTTCGTATCAAGGTGTGCATCTTGTTCTGAATGATTAATCACACTCTGGTGAGAAAGACACAGTGCCAAACACCCACAGAATAAATTTCACTATAATAAAAGATAGTTTACTACACTATAGTAAAACAAAACAAATTATACTCACCTGGCAAAACATGGACCCTACTCTTCTAACCAAGAATCATACGATATCAGTAGTAGGTAGATTATATCATCATTCAATACCAACATAAGAAACATCTTATAAGTTATATGGTTATAAACTACCAGCAGAAAATACATGATATATATTGGTCATACACTACCAATACAAGAAACATCATATTTATATGGTCATACTCTATTAACAGAAGGTAGAGTAACAATTGTATTGTTCTGCATGGCCAAGTGGCTAAGGTGTTTGATTCTCAATCTCAGATAGCTTTTCTAATCATCCACATCTGAATATTGTATAAAAGTAGAAATATGTTGTTATTCATAAAATAATTTTTCGTCTCTGCATAAGAACATAAGTTACCTGATGTGAGATTCTGGTTAATAAGCGGTTCCATTGTCTTGTGTATTTGTTTATTAACTATTTAGGTAGCTTGTTTTAGAGGCTGTTTCCTTTACTAAATGCTGTTTTACTGTTTTAAATGTCAGAAAGTAATAAGCATGATTGTTCAGGTTTCTTCAGTTACAGTTATGTTTGAAGAAGAAATAATAGAGTGGTTAGATTATGACTGTATACAAGTTATACATCCTTCCTTCAGAATCAATGAACCTTTAAATGAGCATTGAACTTTAAAAATATTTCTTCTTTAAAATTAAATTGCATATGTAAAGTATCAATTAATTTCAGTTACGATAAGCTATAAATTTATCTTCAAACAGACATAATCATTTCATATTTCGATCTACTTTAGATTATTATGGCTTCAATTTACCGAAGCTTACCACTGGCCCACTGAAAGACGACTTCGTGTGATAATATGTAGTTAATGAGTTCTTCTTGATTTTACATGTATTTCTTTTCATTTTTTTCGAAGAGCTCACCTGATTTGAGAACCACTGAAAATGACTTGTAACAGTCTGAGCTTAGTTGCTAGATAAGCTGACTTAGTACCTTCGTCTTTATAAAACTGACGTAGATCAAAAGCCTTCAATATTGTCAAAATACATCGTTATGATTTTTTTTACAATTATTATGAAACAGGATTATTACAACGCCACATTGGGCTGTCTGCGAAGTTCACCAAAGGAAATCGATCCCTTTCTTTCAGTGTTGTAAATCCGAAGACTTACCACTGTACCAGCGGAGAATCTTAGGAATACAGAAATGATATATAGAAATGTTTTTCAACGATATAGTTTATTTAACTCGTGAATTAAAAACAAAGGCTATAAACTTAAACGCTTTCGGAAAGATGAAAGTGCTCGAATTTGGGGTCCTTTCTGCAAAATTCATTACATCTCTTGTATGAGATTCTGAGTGTTAACTGTTTTATCACAATAGTTTATTTAATCTGTCGACATTATTCAATTAAATATTTGTATAATCTAACTTTGTGATATTTTATATTTGTCACAGATTACTATGGTAACAAACCAGTATCTATTTGCATAAAGAAGTATTGAAAAAGTCTCAGGTTGTTTTTTACGTGTAGAATTTTTAAATAATTTGAGTACATACCAGACTCATCTTTCAGTTCACCTTCCACACTTGTCCTGAACCTATTTGATATGTATTCTTTGAAGGTTTCCTCAGAGAATAATACAGTACCATTGGTTTTGTCCTCCCATTTAAAGGCCTCTGTACCAGCATCCACAATTTAGCGATCCTGAAAA
Source organism: Carcinoscorpius rotundicauda (assembly GCA_011833715.1). Lineage (NCBI taxonomy): Eukaryota > Metazoa > Arthropoda > Merostomata > Xiphosura > Limulidae > Carcinoscorpius > Carcinoscorpius rotundicauda. Next base: position 90,035,185 of record CM022397.1, read on the forward strand.
ATGTCGCGTTAAACGCATAAAGGATAATAAATTTTCCATAGGAATAAATTTAATAACAGGGATATGCATTCCTAATTGCAAATTTTCTGGACATTTAGAACATCTAAACTTATTTTATGCTTTAAATTAGATACTGAAATATTAAAGAAGTATATAAAACATTAAGTAAGTCGAAAAATAAAAGTATATCGCTGCACAGAATAATGATACCACGAGGTAACCACAGATAAATTGGACATATGTTACATCTCACACACGCGCAGCTGGGCTGAAGAGTCATATTCCATTTCAAAATCGTCCACGAATTGTTATGCATACTTGAAGTCTGGGTCTTTTAAGGGCACATTGCTCATATACATGATGAGCAAAATAGGGTTAACTTTCTCTCATTGGAAAACTCCAACCTCTAAAGTAAATACTCAGACTCCCCGAGCACTTAGTTTGTAAGTTCTATTTTTCAGGAAGTCGGATAGCCAGCAAACAGTCCTTGGGGATAGTTCTATTTCGGCCATGCGGAATCTTAAACCATTGTGTCACACTGTGTCAAAAGCAGCGAGAAATTTATAACCATTATTAAATAATATGGAAGAATACTGCCACAAATATTGCACAAAAATAAACTTATCACAGAATTAATTATTGACATTCACAAGACAAACAAAACATAAAAAAACGTTATATGCAACACAAGAATGTTAAGATAGATATATACTTCGAGCAAGTGTGGTTTAGTCCGACACTCACGTCAGAAGAAGAAACTATAGTGATCGGTAATTGCTAACCGAGAATTAATACAAAAAACAACTTTAACACGATAGAGCGTCAGCAGAGGTCGTGCTGAATGGAATATAACACTATTTTTGTGCGTGTTAAACGGACACGTTGGCTAATTAATCACATAAACGAATATTTATTACCATGGAACAGTAATGGTAAAGTTCTATTTTCTTAAGATGTAGTATTTAAAAAAGGAGCTCTTCTGAGTAAATATGCATCTCAATCAACTGTTATCACTTATAAACCACATATCGAATTTAAATTATTGGTTAACAACGATGGAATTGAGAAAAATCTTACGGTAATCATGGCCAGATGATTAGGACGATCGACTCGTAATCTGAAAGTCTAGGGTTCGAATCCCCCAACAAACGTGCTCACCATCTCACGCGCGAGGACGTTATAAATTTACGGTTAATCCTACTATTCGTTAATAAAAGAATTGGAAGTGGATGGTGATGACTAGCTGCCTTCTCTCTTGTCTTGCACTGCTAAATGAAGGATAGATAGAGTAGACGGCACTCGTGTAGCTTTGGGTGAAATTCAAACAAATCTACGGTAATCGGTTTCTAAAACTCAAAACGCGTTTATTTCATGTTTTGTTAAATGCGTCAATTTCAACTGGCATTTCTTCTAATAAAATAAAAGGAGAAAAACTAATATCGAACGTAATTAAAATCCTCAACTGAGCGAACGCTCTAAAGAGATAAACTTCTGCTTTTCAAATGCCACGACTCCAAGTTTACAGTTTCCAAATTCATACTGTTGTTATTGTGAGTTTGAATATTATTAATTTTCTTAATTTTTAACATTAAACTAGTTACGTGGACTTTAGTTAATAAGCTTTATAATATTTTATACGAAATTGACAAACGTATTTCCATACCATAATATTTTTCCTTTTTTTCTCTAGATTTCTTACATCATTATTAAATGCATTATATGATTCTACAGTTTCTAAAAATGTTAATGTTTCATGAAATAAAAGTCATAAATCGAAGTCTTAAGGAGAGAGAACCACAAATTTAGTTTTTGTTTTTGAAATATGAATCATAAGTATAGATAGCCCTTCAGTGGGTAATCGGTAAATCTAAGCTTATGACAAGGAAAATAGAATTTTGATATCAGTAAAGAGAGGAGGACAGAATAAACTATTGTATAGCTTTACACTTAACAACACGCAACTATGAGTACAATTTATCTTGAAGGTTTATTATACAAGCAAATGCTTTCTTTGAAAGCTGTTTCTTATTTGAAATTCATACACTGTACGAAGACGATTCATAAATACAATAGCGATGTGTTAACTAAACGTAAAATAAATAACTTCGTTCTCGTCAACATAGATATCATCATAAATTTGCCCAATTATCAACTGAGCGATAAAATAGTCTTAGTTTGTGTTTTATATTATGGTTTCTGTTTAAGTAGTCTTAGTTTGTGTTTAAGCCGATTGCAGTGAGATATTTACTTTTATGATTCTGAACCTTTATTGAAGCTGTTGAAAGAGTGCATTGTGTTTCCTTTTATTATTGGCTCATTCCATACTAATAAAGTTTATTTTAGTAGTTTAACCTTGTCAATATACTTACATTTTTAGAATTAAACGTACACATCTTCCTGCTTAAACATATAGAATTTTAATTAATTTTAGACATAATATATATTTAATTACGACTAAGCAACAGAAAGTGAATTTTATACATACAAGTTATTTTAAACAAAGATGATTATGTTACTATATGATATTATACAATAAGCTATCAAGTGTTAGAAAGATAACTGATAACGATCAGTTTACAACATTATCTCCGAGTTCTTCTTGTTGGATCCCAAACTGAGAGTCTGTACGGTATGCTGAAAGTTTACAAACTGGGTTGTCATATGAAATAAGTACTATGAAACATTGACACTTTTAACCAGATTTTGTTAAATTTTTCGTGCTAACATTCGTCAAGGATATATAGGATTAAATACGAAATTAAACTTAATTCGACGTTTTCAACTAATATAAAATTCGTATTTTCATCACGATACCAACAGTAATATATGTTATGTTGAGTCATTGTATAGAAATATCTCACTTAAGATTTTTTGTTGTTGTTTAGAATTAAGCACAAAGCTGCACAATGGGCTATCTGTGCTCTGCCCACCACGGGTATCGAAACCCGGATTTTAGCGTGTAAGTCCGCAGACATACCACTGAGCCACTGGGGGGCCTCACTTAAGAAACTACTCAAATTTGTACTTTTATCTTCTGCACAAACGGTTAAAATTTATATAAGGAAATGTTTTTCATTTATGCATTTTGCTGCTAAAAATCCTCATTTAACTTTTATAACGTATTTGTGATCGCATTTTGTTATGAAAACAGACTCTAAATATGCATTTCTAGGGGTAATTTAGTTTAAAATTGTTATGAGATAACGTAGCTTGTGAAGGTATTGTTTTTAAAAACCTGTGTTACAAACGTTCCTTTTATAGTTTTAAATTGAACGACATATAAATCTCTGTATTATTTGAGTAGACGACACCTAACTATAAAAGTTATTATTAAACAAAAGCACGATTCAACCTTGCTGTTTTTTATATGATGTTTTAGTACATAACGAAGAAATTTATTTTGAGCTGAATATTTATCACACATCAGAGACATCGGGACTAAGCATTTTGATAGTTTTGTAATCACTACTTTTAAATTAAATATGATTCAAACTTTCTGTAACTCGACTTAAAGAAGTATGGGTAATTACTTTTAACGTTATCAAAAATAAAATAAAGTGACTCTGTTACTTTTCTCAATTATATTCGTTAACTCCTCCAAGATGACCTGCTTCAGAATAGTTAGTTGTATTTATTTCTCAGTTACGATTACACAAATGGTTATCTTTCCATCCAACACTTATTTCATCTTATTATGTAATAAATGACAGTGTTGACACAAATGCTTGATAGTGTTGAAGTTAGAGCTCTTAGTAATTTGTGCATATTTGCCAGCAACAAAGTGTTAGGAGTTTTGGTCAAGTTAATGTAATCTTATGGAGAATTGACACTTTTTTGCTGGCGTGTTTTTTTACGACATCACATTAAATTCTAATCTGGAATTTTGTTCTCAGTTAACACTTTGAGCGAAAGGAGGCACCAGTCATTTATATGTGGTAATATTTGTTCAAATCCTTTAAGAATTTTAGTGTCCATCTTTTTACGTGTTGTCCATCGAATCAATTTGTAACTTAACTTGTGACCTAAGCTCAGGTTCAACCTTTCTTGTGTGGTCTAGTAGTAGTATTGGGAAATAAACTAGTGTTAAGTTCAAATACTATAGTTAAATTATGGATTCAAATGTGAATTCAGGTAATTTAAGGGCAAAAGATTGGACACCTGCAAAGCCTCTCGTAGGCGTGTGTGTTTTTTTTTTATAGCAAAGCCACATTTGTCTATCTGTTCAGACCACTGAGAGGAACTGAACCCTTGATTTTAGCGTTGTAAATCAGTATACTTACCCCTGTACCAGCGAGGTATTCCTATTAGGTAGTGGTTGTACTGACCCATAACATATAATATACACTAGACGGTCGTTTCTAATAGTTCCAGCTTATGATATAAATTTCTCTGACTTTGTTAAACTTTATTCTTACCCCTCCTGAGTTAGTTCACTGAACTAAACCAGTCTTGGCGCCTCAAAAAGGTCTTCCCAACTGATCTATTCATGGAAATTTTTTGTTTGAAGTAGATGTTAATTTGTATGTGGTATTTTAACCAGGTGACTACTGGAAAGGTTAGAATTCAGTGAACATACCACAAACCAGCAATTTGATAGAAAAGTTTTTGTGCTTCAACAGCAAAAGAGAGTACTTCACGTCCACTAAGTTTTCTAACAAAATGATTTTGTTTGTTTTTTATATGCAAAAAACGGCTCTTTTGGGCTCAGAAAACACTTCAAATAGACTTCTATTTTTTGAGCCCAAAAGAGCCGTTTTTTGCATATAAAATTCTCAACAAGTGGGTTTCTCGACATCACTGATTTTGTTTGTTTGTTTGTTTGTTGCTTTACATTTCGTGCAAATCCACATGAGGACTGTCTGCACTAGCATTCCTTAATTTAGCAGTGTAAGACTAGAGGGAAAGCAGCTAGTAATCACCACCCACCGCCAACTTTTGGGCTACTCTTTTACCAACGAATAGTTGGATTGACCGTCACATTATAACTCCCCACTACTGAAAGGGAGAGCATGCTTGGTGTAACGGGGATTCGAACCCACGACCTATATATTACGATTCAAGCTCCTTAACAAAATGAACTTGGTATTTGCTACTCTCTGTTAATTCCACCGTTACAAGATACATCAGGACCTCAGGAACTAATGAGTTAAACGATAAAAATATACTTCTGTGAACAACATTTGATCATCTAACCAAAATATGTTAATGAATTATTTTGCAGTACTCATGGATAGTGAAGGAACAAATTGATAAGCTACTGAGATTAATCACATTCAGTAATAATGAAGTACCATGTAAATGTTGTCCTTTGAACAACATCTTCCATTACTAGTAATACTCAGTCTGATGACCTTGATTATGCATACTGTTCAATCCTACAACCTCTGTTGTAAAAAACTTCTGCACATCATAGCAGTCTTTTTTACCGAAATTGGATGCTAACTTTCTGAAATGTATTTAAGGAAACCAGAGACAAAATAACCTGTCAGATACTTTAAAACATTTGTATTCTTCTAAAATAGCTATTGTCATTTCAGTTTTTTTATCATCTTTTATATGAAAATAGCTATATTTTTAACCCAATCAAGCGAAAAAGAATGTAAGTCATTCCTTGACGGTTTCCTCTCATAACAGAAATACTTATCAAGTTGTATTATATTTATGAACATTTGTTGTTGTTGTTGTTTTTTAATCAAGCACAAAGCTACACGGCTATCTGTAGTCTGCCCACCACGGGTATCGAAACCCGGGTATTAACGTTGTATGTCCGCAGGTATACCCCTGAGCCACTGGGGGGCTGAGAATATTTCCTTTCATCCTAGAATTTTGTTGTTTTTGTTGAACAAAATGTTCCATTTCAAATATTCAGTAAGTTTCAGCTTCACTGCTATTCATTAACATATTTTGGCAAGCATGTCGGAGATCAAGACAAACCTTGGACACCTCATTTTACCTACAAGCATTAAAAAAACTTTAGAAGATAAGACGGACAGTTTGTGCTTGCTCGAATAGTAATATTTTATATTACTAATATTACAAATTTAAGACCTATTAAAATTTAATTTTTTTTAAATATCAATAGTATAGAAAACATCTCATAAAAATATTTCGCATGAACCTCTTACACATTAGTTGTAGATCAAATAGATTTATTCTTCATAATAACAATTTTAATTTGCTCTTCTGCAGGATGGTACAGAGGAGAAAAGAGAACCATGAAGTTTGCGATTCCAAGAATTTGGCGTTAACCCACCGAACATTCAGGCAATTGCAACTTCTGCGTGGTGGATCTTTTCAAACGTCGGGCTGGCAAGAATGTATCTGCTGTCATGTATCCGGACCTTCCATCATCCCTCGCCCCAGTACCACGCTGCCTTGAGCAACCTGTACCAACTCCACCAGAGAGAAAGCAGCCATCCTCAGAAGAAAGCAGCAAATCAGAAGAGTGGGTGGACGTTGAAGATCCAACCAAAAAGACCTTAATGACTTTATCAGAGATCTTGGTCTAACAAAGTCGAATGCCGAGACCATATTTGGGGCCTGATACGTGAAAGTCGCAAATCTCGAAAAACTAGTCACTTCTAAACATCTTTGTATAGCTTTAGTATAAATACATGTAAATCTTGTTTCGTATCTTTTTTTTTATTATTCAGACTTTATGTAAATGAGCAATTTGCCTGTTTTTACATAGAAGACAGGTTAATTTCTAAATTTCATTATTCAGGTTACAAAAGCAAAGCTTGATGAGAATAATGGTCATTTTTGTACTTTTACAACATAAGCAATTAAGAAATAACACACACTATCCAGGAACAAAATTTGTGTTATATAGTGTTACAAGTCGAGTGCCTTATCCGCTCTGCTGGTCTTTTTCCATCGCTTATTGTGCTTGTTAAATTTAACTCAACTTAATTGATGTGTTAACATAGAAGAAAATTTCATAGTTTTGTAAGTACAAATAAATTAATACAATTTTTTTTCTCACAGATGAAATAAACATTTAAAGAATGTTTTAAAATTTCTCATTTCTGTGGTTTATTTCTGGATCTTTTAAGCTTTCAATTAAGTTTATTCTTTAATCCTTGCTTGAGTTTGATCTTTTACATTACAACTAAAGATCAAATTACTGCTCAGCTTGATTCACCGATGTAACTATTTTATAATTTGCTCAATCAAACTGTATTTAAACTTTGCCCGAGTTACTTGCAAACCTGCCCCTCATTGCTAGTTTTTGATATCACATATTTTGACACATAAATGGGTGGAAATGTTTATTTGTTTGAAATAAAGCACAAAGCTGCACCTTACTATACCTACCACGGGTGTTGAAACACGGTATTTAGCGATCTGAGTCCGCAGACATATCACTGTGACACGGAAGGGGGGTCTAAGCGGAAATGAAGCTCTGTAGTAACACGAAATAGGAAAAAAAAATATGTGAGAAACAAGACATGGATAACTTTATTATCAAAGAATGGTCGTTTTTTAACAAATATAAAAACATGCATTGGAGTAAGCAGTAAAAACCTGAAAACTTGTTCGTGTTATCTAGAAGCGATATTACTTGAAGTTGCTCAGAATCTGATTTTCAACATTTTGTTTTTAATGTTTCTTTCTGAATTATTAAATAAATGTTGCAAAATGGCAATCATCAACTCTAAAATAGTTTTAGACAAAAACTGTTGAAGCCAGTTTGGAATTATTGTTTGTACTTACGTTACATATCTGATATGGAGGCGCCACTGAACTACTGAAAGAAGCTTGGTTATCATAATAAGTTAAAAGAGCGGTTATTAGCTTGAAAAAGTTTGACGAATAAGCCTATGTCAACTGCAAATGCTTCTTTAATATATGAGCAACATTACCTACGAATACATTTAGCTTTATTGGAATATCTTGTCGAGCCCCGCTAATACAGCAAGAAGTCTACGGATTTATAACACTAAAATCATGGGTTCGATTCCCCTCGGTGGACCCAGCAGATTACAAGCCAGATGTGGCTTTGCTACACAGAAAACGCACGTACACACACTTGTTGAATTGGAAAGTTTTAGTTCATATAAAAGATCTTCAGTTTGAAAATGACTGCTTGAAGTTAAGCACAAAGTAACGCAATGGGCTATACCCTGACCACCATGGGGGAGTGAACTTGTGTGGAAAACTATTACTACGCATTTCAGTGATTTTTGTGCGTAAGTTGTTGTTTTTTAAAGGAGCTTGGATGTGATAACGTTAGTTGATATGTGTGAATGAAAATACCAAGCAGTCGAACGTATACAAATAACTCCAGCTTCTCTTAACGTACTGAAAGTAAATCCTACAGCAAGACATTTTAATTCTCTGGAGAAACATCTTGAGTTGATAAAACTGAGAAGCATTTGTTGAAGAAATAAAACATTTTGTGTAAATTTTTTCTCAATCGTCTGATAGATGCTGAGTTTTTTGTGTTTTTCAAAGTTTGGAAAAATACATGAATTCCTTCGCTATGCATATTCCAAGTAGTAGAATAGTCTATGAACTCCAAAAATTAAGTCACTTCTCTTTTTTGCAGCAGTAATTACACATAGCAAAGGTTATTGAATTTCAAATGATTTTTACCTATTAACGAAGAATGGTTATTTGTAATTAAACATAAAGCTGTACAACCGACTATCTTTGCAATGTTCACGCAGGGTTTCAAACTCCAGTTTCTATTGTTGCAAGGTCGCAGATACACTACTCTACCAGTTGGGCACCTGGAGAAGGAAAACAAATGGAAATATTAGCTCTTCAGTAGTCTTATGGTGAGTTGCTAGTTAAAAATCGTTCCTTGAAAGATGATATTCCAAGAAAAAAAAGATATGGCGTCACATTTCGACTTGTTGTGATAGTATTACATTCTAGATTTATTGTATACAAGTGTTTATAGAAAGAAGAAAAGCACAACGAAAGACAATGAGTGAAGGTGTATTAGGCACGTTCTGAAGAATGGAAAATACTGGGTGTCAGGTAACTTTTCATAATTTCTACTCAAATTTGAAGTTGTTCAAAAACATTTTCGGGACTAATTGTGCTTGATATTATAGTAAATGGAACTTTCACCTGAAGTGGTCCCTAAGAAAGAACATTACACATTTTCTCCTACATTTACTGCTCTAGCTTCATTTTGTAACAAGACGAAATAGCAGTTGCGCCGCTAAGTACCATATATGTCCAGCTAGAAATAGACAAGAATACAACAACCAAATAATAATAATAATAATAAAAGCCAGTGACGTTTCCAAATTACAACATTATCACAAATGGAGTGGATATTGTTGCTAAAAGCTAAAGGGCATCTCAACTAAAGGAAGACAGATGACCAGTTTCTGTTTTATACAATTTGTTGGAAATACACTACCTATATGTGTTCTACTTTCGTGGATTCATTTTACCACGATTGCAATAAAGAAAGATCACGTAAGAGACGTGTTTTTTTGTAGATGCTAGAAAAGTAAATCATTTAAAAACAATAAAAAATCTACAAGAAAAATACAGGCTGGCGTTACAAGAAATCGTGGTCGTTGCAATCTCTACCCTAAAGAAATTGACAAAAAATGTTACTGGAATAGATGTGATGCGTGCCATAAATTTGTGATCAACGCAGTTTCCAGAGAATCTTATGGCAGCTTAGATGGATGTAGACATATTTTGTTCAGTTTCAAACTTTCATACTGTTCTCATTTTATAATTTTCAAACATAACGTAATTTTAGAATGATGAATATTGTTGTATTGTAAAGATAACATCAATATTCAGAAACAAGTAAATCCAGAAGACACTGTTAAAGTAAAATAACATTTATAAATGTAAAAATTAAAATATATATTTTCAATCTTTTTATTTATTGTTTTTAGGTTATCTGTATAACAGTATTAACATTTACAATATTACTTGGAATTAATTTAAAGCGCTAATATTTTCTATAAAAAATATTATTATTGGCTTACATCAGCACCACAGCCATCATATTTTCCTTGCATTATACCATATCAATAATAACTGATTATTTAGTAAACTGCTGTACGAATATACATTAAAATGTAACATTTAAAATATTTCTAACTGTAACGTTTAAAGTGAACCATAACTTAGCTTTCTGTTATGTACATATCTAACTCGAGTAAACAGGCCTTGCCATATTTCATATTCCTTTTTGCCAAACCAGAGAACGATTAATGCAATTACATATTTTAATCAAATAACCTCTAAGATTAAATATTGATTACCTAATAATTTTCGTACTTATTAACTGATTTGTTTTAACAAATTAATTCAACTTTGCTGACAACAATTGGATTTAATGTAAATATCTTAGGATCAACTCAAAAAAAATATTGTTATAGTATTTTTTATCAGTTTGTTCAGGTGAAATTCAAATTATCATTCACTTATGATTTACTAAGTAAAATAATTAACCATAACAAAAAGCGCTGTATGTAATTATATATATATATATATATAATTCTTACTTGAATAACTTAGACTGTAAAATACAGGTGAATTAGATATATTTTCGAAGTCGTACACACACTAATTAGTAAATCATTTCTAATTACAGTCAATTTTCTTTAGTTTTAAGCTTTGCTCACGGAAAGAAACTTTAAAAATAATTTAATAAAATGGAAATAGTTCTATTTTGTTTTAATCAGGTTTTTTATCTAAAACACAATTTTCTCTTACTGGTAATATATTTTTAATGTTTCTTCAATCTGTACTTTAAGCAATATATTGCTTATTGACATAATCCTCATCTAACTGACTGTAAAATACATATAAAATGGATTTATAAAATGTTAGATAGATTTTTGTAAAAAACGCACGGAATAGACTTAAGTAATAATGTTATGCAGTTGTAACATCATTAAAGTCATAATGCAGTAACAAAAAATTAGTTTCTATGGAAAAGGAGACGATCACACATTTTAAAGGAAGATAAATAAACAGAAATGGTTGTCGATTATACCTGGTCTACCATTATGGGACATAGTTAATAAACTACAAATCATGTTTCTTCTAATGGAACTACGCTACACGATATTTAGTTACAGTTACGAGTTCTTGTTTCATAACGAAAGAAAAATGGTTCGAGGCTGTTGCACTCTCTTTTGTGATTTATAGAGGGGTTAATATAAAAAAAATGCCAATAGCAACTCTACAGTTGTAAGGCGTAACTTTCTCAAACTTCCATAAATGAATGGAAGTTAGGCACTCGACAATGCTGAGCTTGCAGTTTCGAGTCCCGTTACAGAACATACCTATTCAGCCGTTGGAGCGCTATAATGTGACAGTAAATTTCTACTATTCATTAGTAACGAGTAGTTAAAGCGTTACCCTCCCTTCACAATTAAGAAAGGCTAGTCCAGACAACCCTTGAGTAGTTTTGAGCGAACTTCGAAAACCAAACTCAAAAGAACGTAAACTGGCTGCAAACCGTTACTGACGTAATCTTTTAACGAGACATCTGTTTGTGTATCATTCTTACGGTCTGTAAAATCTGTCTTATTCTAACTTGGTAAGAAGACTACCGTCTTCTCACTATCCTGAGAAACTGAAATCAATTGAAGCAAAACTTTTCCCCTGCTGCGTTCTGTGTGCAGGACTAGGAAGAAGGAAAAAGAAAAACGTAAAGAGCTAAAGACAAGATTTCAGTTGTTATTTTGTTTTGTTTTCACTCTAAACGTGGCTCTCGCGTCAGCTTGGAATCTTTACGGCTGCAAGCTATCGGATAATGTATATAGTAATATGTCTCTTTCTAATGACAAGTTACATTGAGACACTAATAATATAATCAATATTTTCATAAATAAATGCTAGATATACAATACTGTAAAGGCTGTTCTAAATTTTGTTTTTAACTTCATACTTTCAAATATAATCCCATATTTTTCCAAGCATGATTTTAGATAGTGATGATAGATTTACGTGTTCAGCCCTTTGAAATTATTAAAAACTCAAGGAAGAATGAAACATTTTTGGATATCATCCAGAATTGTTTTCTTTACTCGTGACTATTCTAAATACACATTTATCCATAGCTAGAAAATAAAATAAGGTAGCACAAAAGTGGCTAATGAATAGACTTTCTTCATGAAAAATATTATACTGTCAAACTGACAGCAGCTGACCAACAAATTCAGAACTAAAGAAGTCAAAATCTCATATCTCATGTAACACATAGTTTATTTAACAAAAAAACTTTTTGTATGCTTCATTTTTAAATCAAGAATTGGGTTTTTCTACTGTTTTTAAGATGTGCTTATTTTCCACTCGGTTAGTGTTAAACAAAACTTTTTTTTTCTAGGTTATATATTTGATCCATTTTTATTCTCATACTCAAATTGTTCAGGTTTTATCAGCACCATAAATGTTTTTCATCAGTTATATTTTTATGTAATTGTTACGTTATCATCCTCTAACAAAAAATAATAGAACCTTCGATGTTTTACAGTCGAATAACGTTTGTGAATGAAAGGTTGCATGGTGTCCGTACGGGCCCCAAGTAATACACAGATTTGGAGCTCTGTGTCTTCATTAGGCATTGTATGTTTGGACTCACGGAGGTTACCCATTGTGATAAACAGTGATTACGTAGGTAGATCTCTCCTGTAGTGAAGTAATGCGCACAATCTACTCAGAAACATCTCCAGAATCTCCGTGAAACACAGACTGGTGTCAAATCTGCCTTTGTAGATCTAGGATTGTTTGACACAAGACAGCATGATGGTCGAGGTGTTCCATTGACAAAAAAAAAACGATGTTACCTTTGTCCATGAACCGTCAAACCTGTACAGCATGTAGAAACCTGCGCTAATCATTCTACACCCAGTGTACGGTATGATGAGTGTTTGTAAAATGGCTGGTAAAAGATATGAGAAACACTTTGTGTTTACTCAGAGTAAGTTTTGTTTACATATTTTTCAAAACTTGGCATTAGTTTAGCTCTGAAACAAAGCTTGTAGTTCGGACCCCAAGCACATTTTCGTACATTTTGGCGTTTTTTGTTACCTATTCGAGAAATATGTTTCTTTATTCATTATTTTATTCGTTTTAATTGTGAGATGTCTGTTAGAGAAGAAGTGGTCCTATATCGAAATGTATGTCAATGATGACGTTTTTTGTCTAAATATGAGAAAATGGATACAAGTAAATTTCATATTTTGTAATAATAAATAACATATATACTTAGGTACTCAATCTTCTCTACAGTTTACCTGTACAACGCTATGAGAAGCCAATGTACTAACTTTTCAGCATCTAAGTCATAGTTTTAACATTACGATCATTAAATATATGCAGGGTTCATATGGACAATAGGTGTACTGAAAGGTGAATATTTTAACGTGTAGTTGTTAAGAAATATACTCACTTATTAAATATATCATTTTCTTTTGCTGAATAAACAGAACGTATGATAAAGTCGGTACGTTAGATTAGAACATTGTAATCGTACAGCTTTTATTTTCATCTATTCCAAAATTTCTTCAATACATTCGAATCTTAACAAATTTACATCTACGGTCAGTAAGCATAGATGTAAGAAGAATGAAACATTTTTGGATATCATCCAGAATTTTTTCTTTACTCGTGACTATTCTAAATACACATTTATCCATAGCTCAGAAATTTGTCGTTACTCACAGAAGTAATATTTCCTTACAAGACCACCATATCGAAAAGTATATGAAAGAAACTGAATTTAACATGAGTGTCTATGGTCTTCATAACTCGTTTTGTCTTTACACTTTAACTACAAGTATTTTTATAGCTGTAGTTAAAATAAGGTTCATGAAGTGTGTGTTTTCTTATAGCAAAGCTACATCGGGCTATCTGCTGAGCCCACCGAGGGGAATCAAACTCATGATTTTAGGGTTTTACCCACATTTCAATCTTAGTTGTAATTTTTTTTTCTAATGTGTTTAACACAGAGATGTTTCTAGTTTAGTATTTAATTTTGTGAAAATGAAAGGCAAAATATTACATATCTATTGATTATTTACTAGCCTAGTGATTAAAGACTGATTAATTTAGTACATTTTGTGTTACGCTAAAACATGAAGTACACTTAGGACATCTTATTTACTTACGTTTCGGAATACTGATTACAAAGGACATAGGCGATTACTATTCAGTATAATATACTTATGACGAAACGTATCATCAGTGGACTCAACTAGAAAGTTTTTCTATTCAGATGCTTCCCACAGGTTTATAAATGAACACAAAATAATGGAAAAGGCAGTCATCTGACGATGCCTATGCTGCAAAAGTTTTCTTCCTCATAAACGGTAATATGTATGATAAAAAATTACATAACAGATATTCAGCTACTTAGAATGAAATTCCCTGCACATACATGCAAATTTTATATTAAATCTAAGCAATAAAGAGCGTTAGAGTTAAAATATAAAGAAGATATATGGTAGTAAAAGTATTGCAAAGTGTAATGCAAATAGCTTGCAAGACGAAAATACACAGCTAATGTTTATACCGTTATAGACTCGTCTATTGATTTATTTTATTGTAGAGAAACTTCATGCATCCGTTTCGTAAAAAGTTTAAGGTTTAAAAGCAAAAATAGGAAAAAAAAACACGTCAAAAACTAAAATATACACGTAAATGTATCAAAAAGTTCTATTTAATTTTCTAAGTAGAAAAAGTCCATATCATTAAATTCAAAAAGTTGCATTATGGTTAATGCATTAAAAAAGGATCTGTATGTTCCTGCTGGATTCCAATTCCTGGTTGATGTACGTTTGTGTACTTAATCAACATCCGCACCTTGCAGTACGCGGAGTTCAGGAAACTTTACATTCAAAATTTTTTACAAGTGTATACATTTCTTTGAAAGCGAGAACATGCATGTTATCTGTTGTACATTTAAATATTTTAGATGGAAAAATACTTCATGTAGGTTAGATTTTCTCATTCACTTCTATCCAAAATGATGACGACTGGCTTGAACAAGTGAAGCTTTCTCAGTTTAAGAAAAAAACTGACTGAAATGCTAGCTTAGAATATAAAACTTCTATAAATGAGTTTAAAATCATAAAAGCTAAGTTTACCTAAAGTATATTTCTTCTTTTTATTGGTTGGTTGTTTTGAATTTTGCGCAAAGCTACACGAGGGTTATCTGTGCTAGTGTAAGAACGAAAGGAAGGCAGCTAGTCATAAACACTCACCGGCAACTTTTAGACTACTCTTTTACCAATAAATAGTAGGACTGACCGTAACATTATAGCGCCCCAACTGCTGAAAGGGCGAACACGTTTGATGTCACGGCATTCAAACTCGCGACCCTGAATTTACGGGTCCAACGTCCTAATCACCTGGCCATTCTAAGCCTGTGTATTTTACAACTACATTCCATTTTCAAATAAAACAGTAATATTTCTGTTAGAAGTTACTGTCGTTCTCAAAGTTGAATTACAAGTTCGTATTCCTTTCGGAATTTTGTAAGCACCGTTAAACAAAATATCACAAATTAAGTAATTATGAATTATAAAACATAAAAGGTAAGAAAGTGTTATTCACTTATCTTTTGTTTAGCTGCTAGAATGAAAGTTTATAGTGTTCTAATTTTTATATATTGACCAGCTGGAGTTAACGTCCCTTGGCCGGAAGTTATGTTAAACTTTTGATAAATGAAAGGTTATTTTAGGACATAAAAGGTTGTTTCTCTATATGCAATTGTAAAAAATACCCATAAAAAGTGCAAAATACAAAGTGTGAAAACGCAAATATCGATTTACCCAACAAACCTGAAAAGAAGGTGATTTTGATGTTTCGCAACGGACATTAAAGTGTTAATCCAGTTATCTAATTTTAGTTTTCATTACCTTAGTAAATATTTTGAAAATTGAAATATTGATCCAAAGTTACTGTATTTTTCTGTATATGTTGACCTTTTATTTTAATTAGGAAAAGCATGAGTGTTGTTACTTACAATTACTTAGTGAAAATATTTCTACAAGGAAGAAAAACATTGTTCTACTATGGCTCAGCATCATACCTGAAGACTAATAACACATTAAAAAACCGAGTTTCTATGAATGCAACACAATAACACAAAAACACCGAGTTTCTATGCCTGTGATACCATTAGCTACCTTTGAGACCAAAAACTAACATAAAAGAAATGTCCCCCATTGACACAGAGGTATGTCTGCACTCATACCACTAGAAACGGGGATTCGATATCGGTAACTGGTAGTGCCCGATTAGCCCATTGTGTAGTTTAGAGCTTAAATACAAAACCAAAAAACATAAAATAAATAAAGAAATCATTATATATAATTATAAGTAACCAAGAAATTTGTGTGTCATGAACTGTCTTTTACCATGAATAGAATTCATTTGGCAAATATATGTTAAAGCTTTGAAAACCTTGAACTGTTTTTATTATAACAAATTAAAACTTAATTCTGTTTTCGATGCGAGAAATCCTAGTCGGTCGTCATTTACTCTGAAGAAGAGGAAATCACTACAATACTTACATCTCTTGGGAAATCAGTTCTAATGGCAGGTTTTCTCTCACAAATTCCACATTTTAACTTAATTTATCTGATAGTTATTTCAGTTACGTGGCAAAAGGACAATCTCCTTATTAATCACACAAATAATTTACCGACTTTTAACCAAAGGATACAGTAGTTGATAAACAAGCATTTACGAAAATACGGCTAGAAGTAACTATAATTAATTTCGTATCCGTATAAGACAGTAAAAAGTATTCAAATCAGGAAAGGAACAGCGTGAGCGATTACAAAACAATAATAGTTGCAAGTTAAGACGTAAATGATATGTGACTATACGGTACCACGTTGAGTCGAAATATTTCATTGAATATAAATATGAGGTTTTACAAAGTTCAAATTTTATTCACACATAAACTGTCCATTAATATTTGTATTTTTGTGTTTTTAGAAATGGTTTGTTGTTACTCTTAAGAGAAAAAAATAAGACAATAGGTGACATAATAAAGGTGCATACGCTTTCATTTTTTGACATTGCAGATTAATCTAACCAAGAAAAATTAAAGAGATACTAAAACCTGGCCTATCCGATCTATTGCTGCATATACTTTTAGTCATTTTAATATAAGGCTCAGCATGGTCCAGTGTGTTAAGGCGTTCGACTCATAATCCGAGGGTCTCGGGTTCAAATCCCGGTCACACCAAACATGCTCGCCCTTTCAGCCCTGGGGGTGTTATAATGTGACGGTCAATCCCACTATTCGTTGGTAAAAGAGTAGCCCAAGAGTTGCGGTGGATGATGGTGACTAGCTTCCTTCCCTCTAGTCTTACACTGCTAAATTAGGGACAGCTAGCGCAGATAGCCCTCGAGTAGCTTTGCGCGAAATTCAAAACAAATCAGACTGTTTTACTATATGGGACTAAATCTGTATCTTATCGTTAGATCTTATTCTTAATTTTAGACAGTAACCTAAGTGATTTAATTATTATTGTTGAGCAGGTTGAATAATGATTAATATTTAAAGTCTTAATTTTTACTAAAGCTCTTTTTGTTTGTAAAAACTTTTGTATGCGCTTATAAGCAAAACGTCGTAAACTTTTGTTGGGAAGTCACATGGAGCTCTTAAGTAGAAAATAACTACAAATGTTGTTTAGGCGAGTGAGTATTATCTGCCAGATATTTTTATTTTACATTGTGTAGCTTTACGTTTACCAACAAATAAACTTAAATGTGTAGAATATCAAATCGTTTACTTTATAATCACCGGATGGCTTAGCTTTACCAAGTGTAACTACGTAGAGAAGTTGGTTTGTTTTAGAATTCCCACGTTGTAAGTCTGTAACATACTGCTATCCCACCTAGCGGGAAGGGGAGGCATACAGAGAAAATAAAAACAATATTTGATCCAGCTATTTAAAACTTGTGTAGCGTCCGCAAAATAATAATCATTGTTCAAAAATCTAGTCAAATTCATAAATCACATTGTATTATCTTACGATGCTATTAAAAATGATTATGCTATTTTCACAGTGACTGTTGACAAGATCTTAGCATTTCATAGTGCTGAAATATAACTACTTTAAACCTAATTTTTTTTAAACTTCCAAATATTTAATTTGTTTTAAATACATGTATAAACATTAAAGTACTGTAAATTATACATTCCATAACGAAAAAAATATACTTTACTTTGCAAGAAAATTAATGTTTCATGAGAAAGGTCACAGAATGTTTGTTTCGAGAATTCCACTTTGTTGACAAACAAACTGAACCAAATAACTCTAACTGTTGATCGTAAAAATAACCAGAACATTGCAGTGCAACTCTTCCAATAATAACAAATACATCTAAAGCATTAGATGTAATTATAGAGTTACTGAAAAAAAAAATATAACATTAAGCTGGAAGCCATTTCAAAATTGACACTTTAAACATGGCGAATGATGGTGTCAACAGTATCCCGTGTTTATTGTTGTTTGTTTTATATAAACGTAAAGATTTTAGTTCTTACTAAGCGACCTTTTCTTAACTTTTCAGTAGCCATATAACATATCATAAATATCGATTAGAAATATCAGAAAGAAATATATCTATATATATTTATGTTATATCTCTTGAAGGTACAATGGGAACGTATATTGAGGACAATACGGTGTACTTCACTATGTCAAAAACTTTATCGATGATTCAACAATACCGAAAATTTGCAGACTGGGTTGTTTTCTTGTAATCCAAACTGACAATAGACTTGATAGCGTACGATAAATATATATAGTCACAGATTCCACGTGCCTCATTCAGCACATTCTAACCTAATAACTATGGTAAACAATTTCTTATCAGACAATTAGACTCAGACAATTGCTGACATAGCTACTGGTCAGTGGCGCCAACTAAAGTAAAATCCGTCAAACAGATCGTTGCAACATAACAAGACAAGAAGGTTATCTCTTCTTTGTAAAGATACTTTTAGCAATGAAACAAATTTCCTTTGCTTATAACAGTTGTTTGATTGTTGTTGTTTTCTCTTCTATTTTCAAAACATTAATACCGTACATTTTTTTCTACTGTTATGTCTGTACAGTTTAGAGTTTAGTTTGCATTACATAAACATTATTGACTGTAGTGATACTTTCAACACTGTAACATTTACCTCTGGAGTTACGCACAATGAAACTTCAATATCGTTTACAATGCCACACATAACGGTAAATTATACGTTGTATCACAATGTTTTGTGTTTATCCTCGTTCACAATGTTTTTCTTTTACCCAACTATAATCCAACTAACAAATATTAGAATATTATATCATATCTAATATTACTACATCGACACTAATTTTATCTCTAGTGCCACTATCAACAACTAAATTAACAATTTTAATGTTATAAAAATAAAATTCAATTTGCATATTCATTGTTACTTACAATGTTAATTATTCTATTCCGTCGTATTGTATGTAACAATTCTTCGACTGTTTTCTTAGTATCACGTAAAACGAAACTGTTGTTTCCTATTATCACACATAATGAGTTATAAAGTCTTCTATAATCTCACAAAATTTTAAATAATTACCTCTAATATCACATGCAAGGCACCCGGTCTCTACTGTCACGTGTCAATATATTCATTTATCTATTTTGTGATTTACAGAAATACTTTACTCTTGTTTATAGTGTCACGTATAAGAAATTAATCATCTCTAATTAGTCACCCTGGATAAAGGCAAAAAAAGAAAATAACAAGACTTGACGACTAGTTGGTGTGACTTGGAGCAATACCAGCAATAGAGCAAGAAAGCGGGCATGTCGTATGCTACAATGAGCAAGAGAACAGGCGTATCATATGTTACAATGCTATCAAGATGTTTAAAACTTTAAATAATTTTTCATATTCTGAGGACGACAACACGCAGTTTAAAAACTCATTAAGATTACCTTGTACTAATTGCTTTGTTTCTTTCTATTTTTATAATGATTAATTTCTATTCTGTGAGAGGGGAAGTTAAAATAGCATACAGAATCCAGGTTGAAAGATTAGAACTGTAATATCATTGTTAGCATAGTTGACTTTGTCAATACAGCCGACCAGTTCTGTGGAAGAACAAAAGTAACAAGGTCTCGTTATCAACTGAACAACGCAGTTGAATTTATTTATACGAAGATTAACCCTGAGGGAAAGAAGGCCTAGTTGAAGCGATTACAATTCTGTCTTCGCAAGTACACACATTGTGTTTTCAGTTTATTTGTTACAATAAAGTTTAGTCGTTTATTTACATTTGTCGGCTTCACTACCCTACATTTAAAGAAACTCAGTCAAGTTATCTACTACTGAAAGCTTTTTCTGATTTCTTATCCTTCACTGGCACAGCGATATATTTGTAGACTTACAATGCTATAAACCGGGTTTCCATATCCGTGGTAAGTAGAGCAGAGATAGTCCACTGCATAGCTTTGGCTTAAATTCAAGTAAACAAATCTTATTTCTTGATGAAATCTTCTGTTTCTTACAAGTTGGCTTATCTGAAACTTCTGGAAAACTACCAAAAAATAACAGATTGTTACAAACTAAACTGAAATGTACCCAGTACTTATACATTTTCTACATCTATCTCTCTGTAGTACGGGAAAAAAAACCATGCGTATTTCATATTTAGTGCCTTATAATTGTTTCTTACTTCTTGTTATTATTATTAAAATAGTTAGTTATGTAATTCACAATAGAGCTATACTCTTGATTCTAAGTTATGTACTATGGTTTACATACTTGTAAAGCAACACAATAAATGCAAAACTACCAAATGAGATAATACTATTTAATTTCTTCAATAACGTACAATGGTAAAACATATATCATCAGTTGAACATACAACAATATTATATTTGTCTCCCCAATGTCACACACAATGATACTTTACTCTCATATTTAGGTACACGTACAATGCTTTATATGCGTACTGTTATGAATAATATTATTACAAATTTGTCTTTACTATAATTCACCATGTTATTTTATTCTCTCATAAAAAGGTATCACTCGGAAATATGCAACATTGTTGTATAAAGTTTTATTTAAAAAAAAATTCTTCTCTATATTGTTGCGTTTAGCGGAGGTCTTTATTTAAAAAAAACAACAACAATTTATTCCTAAAAATCCACAAGGGGCGAACTAAAGAAAGTAGTTTTTAATAATGTAATATACCTAATACTAATGTGTTATGATGACCACAATCGTAATCTGTGTTTGCCGGTTAGTAAAAAGCATACACACCATTAGTGTTTAACATTGTTTTTCCATCAAATAGCTTACTTAAATCGTGTTCCGACTACGGTTGTGTTTCTGGCCTAAAGATCTCTGGGTTAAGTGAAATAAGTTATCGACAATGGATACCACAAATATAACAGAATTGGTACACTGTTTTTATATATTAATTTAATTCCAGAAAATTATTAACGGACTTAACAATATTATGTTTAAAATATTTTCACAAAGTATATGAAATTGGTTTACAAACAATGGAGAAGAATTCAATTTTAAAAGTAAAACTAATGCTAGTACAACCCATTTTGAATTTTAATTAATTAAAAATATACTATGATTTCTATTTTCTTAACTTTCAGTGTTGTTGTTATATTTATGAAAGAAGCAAGACTGGGCTAGTGACTAACGTAATGAACTGTAAATCTGAGGGATCATAGTTCTCGTCCCGTTGCCGAAAAACTTAAGTGCTCCATACTTTGGAAGTACGGGTGTGTTACAACTGTAACAGTCACACCCCGATACTTCATAAATGTCGCCTAATAAGCCGTTGAGAGATGGTATTCACTAGCTGATTTCTCTCTAGTACATAAGGTCAAAATTTAGCAAATCTAACTTGGTGCAAATATTCAAAATAAACTATTAGACATTCCTGAAGAAAATAAAATATTTTATTAAAATAATTAATGATATTATTTTCATGTTAATGGGTTTTATAAAGGAAGTTGATAATTTCTAAAAGACAAGAGAAAATATTGTTGTTTAAGACGATAAAAACAGGAATGTAGAAATTTCCTTTTTGGCTGATATAAATAAAAGTATTGCATTTTCCCCGACCTCTAGCAACAGAATAAGGCTATAGTAAAATCTGATTAAACGTTTAAGTTCCAGACTCGTAAGTTTGTTTGATTTTCAACACTGACTAGAACTGTGCCTGAAGGTGACGAACAATTTTAATTAGTGTCAACTTTAAAAGTCTGTATGCTCTTACCATCTATGGCTTATTCACGTGTAAAAAAGTACTGAATAAATAATTTAAATATTTCACCAGCATAAAACAAAGCTGAAATTAATTTTTTTCTGGCATAACAAGAAAAATATTTTGTAGACATTTCTTGACAAAAACAATGGAGCTTTTAAGGAAATGAACGCAACAAACTAATAAAAAAATACAAAGAAAGGCGTTAGGCCTAAATCAGTTTATATTTTCAGATGTTATATTTATGATATTTTAAACACAGTTTTACAAGTCATGTGTCTTTAATTTCTATACGTTCTGAAATAACTTTAATGTGTTTAACGTATATAAGTTAACATAGCTTGCAGTATTTGGAAGAAAAATCTCTATTTATCCATACATATATAGCTTTACGTACTATGGTCTTTAATAGGCTAAAGCTTTATTTTTTCCATGCACATGTAACTTTAAAAAGCTTTGTTCATCCTTATATAGCTTAGAGTGTTTGATAGCATACAGCATTGTTCGTCGATATATATTATTATGAAAAGACACTGAGTATTACCTCTCTTATACAAACGCGTGCACATTTTTATGTGAGAATACCAAATATTGTTTGATATCTTTGAATCTTGCGCAAAGCTACACAAAGGCTATCAACGAAAGCCGTCCCTAATTTATCAGTATAAAACTAGATGAAAGACATCTAATAATCACCACCTACAGCCAACTCTTGGGCTATTCTTTTACGAAATAATAATGGGATTAACCGTATCTTATAATGTCCCCATTGTTAAAAGGGCAAGCATGTTTTGTGTGACGGAGATTCGAGCCCATGTGACTCGGATTACGAATCGAGCGTCTTAATCTCCTGACCATACCAGGCCTAGAAGAGGGTGACAACAATAACTTTATCAGTTTACAATAATAAAATAATGGGAAAGAAAGTAATACTCTAACTCATCACACTTAAAAATAATTATGATGAGAGAGCAAAAAAAAATGGAAATTACTTATTATATATATATATATATAGCTTATAGTGTTCAAAATAATATATATCTTTATTTATCCATACGTTGGTGTATATAATAATGTGAAAAGTTAGGACACCCTATAAAAGCCTGTGTATTTTTGTAACATCTTTTGATATACAGATATTCAATCTCAATTTTAACAATACTGAGAGATTATAGGAATATAACTAAACAAATAAAACAGAAAAAAAGACTTTTCAAGATCTTCTGTAAATGTAATTCTACAAAAATGCATATTCTAACTGAGGAAAAAGTTAGTACACCCTCACATTTATTCCCACTTAAAATGATACCCACGGGTGTATCACACCAGGTGCACACGATTGGAAGATCGTTACTCAGCATTTTGAATGCGGCTTGCCCTATTTAAAACTCAGACATTTAGTTTTGTGTGCTCCTGACTGTTGAAGTGAGAGTGAGCACCATGGTGAGAGCAAAAGAGCTGTCTGAGGCCTTCAGAAAGAAAATTGTAGCAGTTTATAAGTCTGGTAAGGGATTTAAAAATATCTCAAAATACTTTGAAATCAGCCATTCCACTGTACAGAAAATAGTCAACAAGTGGGGAGCTTTCAAAGCACCTGACAACAAATCAAGGTCTGTTCGTCCAAGCAAGTTCACCCCGAGAGCAAACCGCAAGATACTAAAAGAGGTCTCCAATCACCCTAACATGTCATCACGGGACCTACAGCAGGCTCTGGCTACTGTTTATGTGAAAGTGCATGCCTCTACAATCAGCAAGAGACTGCACAAATTTAACTTGCATGGGAGGTGTGCAAGGAAGAAACCTTTGCTTTCTAAGAGAAACATCAAGGCCAGACTGAAGTTTGCAAGAGAGAATGTAGATGAAGACCAGGACTTCTGGAATAATGTTCCTTGGATAGATGAGTCCAAAATTGCATTATTTGAATACCACAATAGAGGACATGTTTGGCGTAGACCAAATACAGGATTCCAGGAAAAAACCTCATACCAACTGTTAAGGATGGAGGTGGAAGTGTCATGATTTGGGGCTGCTTTGCTGCAGCAGGACCTGAATAGTTCACAATCATATAATCCTCCATGTATTCTACTGTGTATCAGAGGGTGCTTGAGGATCATGTGAGACCATCTGTACGAAAATTAAAGCTAAAGCGGAACTGGACCCTGCAACACAACAGTGACCCAAATCATACCAGTAAATCCACAAAGGACTGGCTGCAAATGGAGAGTCCTGGAATGGCCGAGTCAAAGCCCAGATCTTAATCCCAGGGAGATGCTGTGGAGTGACTTGAAATGGGCTGTACATGCAAACATCTCGCAGCTGAAAGAATTCTGCATTGAGGAGTGGGGCAAACTTTCTTCAGACCGATGTTAGAGACTGGTAGATGGCTACAAGAAGTGTCTCACTGCAGTTATTTCAGCCTGACTTTTTCTTCAGTTAGAATATGTATTTTTGAAGAATTACATTTAAAGAAGATATTGAAAAGTCTTTTCTTTAGTGTTAATTGATTAGTTGTATCCCTATAATTCTTCAAATTGAGATTAAATATCTATATATCCAAAAATGTTACTCAAATACACAGACTTTCATAGGGTGTCCTAACTTTTTCATATGTCTCTATATGTCTTTATATTACTTATTTATACTATATATATTTATTTATATAAATATATGTAACTTTACATAGCTCATAATGTTTGACAGGATCGACCTTCACGTATCTCTCCCTATACATAGCTTTTCATGGATAATAGTGTTTCATAGCATAAAGCTTTACTCACCCTTAGATACACATAACTTCACACAACTACCGTGTTTGATATGATATAACTTTATTTTTCCATATTTCCAAATTAAAAACAGTGGGTTTTATCAAAAGTCAAGAATACCCAAGGTTCCCAGTATAATGTAAAAAACTTTTCACTTCAGTCATGGTAAGTAAAGTGATCATTGATTTTAGCTGGGCAAGAATAGCCTTTTGGATGTCTTATCAACGTGGCCTCGTCGTGTCGCTTTCCTGATTAGACACCAGATTTCTCCCCAGCTGGTTTATTGCTCGTCTCATCACTTGAAGATAAGTGATGCTATTGATTAAATTTTCCTTTTCTTCCCTTCAAGTAAAGAAAAAAGACAAAAAAATATCAGCTTATTCGATCAGGCCGATATCAAAATGCTCAGCCTGGCCTTAGAAAAACGTCAGTTGTACTTATTGTCAAATGTGTTTAGATTAGATGTTTAAACAAGAAGAGTGATAGGTCAAGAGGTCTTTCTTCTATTAAATCATTTCCTTTTTTGTTTGAAGTGAAAACGTGACTAGACTGGACCAAATTTAATTTAATAGAATTGGTGATAGACAGATAGATAGATAACAATAAACAATTACCCTTCAATGGCAACAAAAATGCTTACGTAATTCTTAAACGATGCAATGCAATTAAACATTCATAACATTTGCTGAAAATCATTTCTCACGCACAAAGGTTAGAAATATTTTTAGTTGTTTGTTTACAAGGCTACAAAGGGGCTGTTTTCACAAGTCCTTTCTAATTTTGAGCTAATAAGGTACTTCGAAAGCAGCCAGGCAACAGCAATTAGACTGTTTAATCGAATAGCATAAAATAATCGTTACACTTAGAATTAACATTTTCGCTGCATAATGACACAAATAATTGGACCAAGTCCGGAACACAAATATTAGTTAACCATGAAAATTTAACATGTGCACTTAAACACAAGCCATAAAATTGACAGAGATAATACGCTATTTTGTTAAAGAATATTTTAAAATTTACTGTTGGTAACAAGATTACACCACAAGTCCTTTTTAATAATACTAGGGAACCCGTAGGCTTATGGTACACATTTACATTTACCCTACAATACAACTTTAAATAGTGTTCAGCACTTTCTTTTCAGTTTTACGGCCATTGCTATTAAAATGTAAATTTTAGTTTATTTAATGGTAATTAGTGAACTTGTTATTTACATGGTCTAACTTGCATCAACGCCAAAGTTGAGACCCACTTTCCCTGAAGCCTAGAATATTCAATTGTTCCAGTAGAATGAAATAAATTGAGATAAGCATTAATTCCTTTAGAATCAAATTGTCATACAAAAGGGACATTTAAAACGAATGCATTTATGATTAACACATCATAAAAAGTAGGATACAATAATTAAAACTTATTATTTAAATATTTTTAGTACTAAATTATTAGTTAATTAAATCGGGGTGATGAAACTTGTTATCTTTCTATAAACTTCTGGACCCAGATGGTTCCATTTAGAAGTCGATATAACCAGCGGTTTAGAAGGAGTTTCGTAAAATACACACACACACAAACATACTGATTATTATTATATACATAATTTCGCAATGACAAAACTTACTGTTTACTGAAAACTCATTATGATTATTTTTTTTAAATTAAGATGTTTCGAATTGTGATAATATTGTTCATTATATTTGTTAGAAAACTCGATCGAATTAATCGAACTTTAAATGTACAATAGTAAAACAATCACTCGGCAAATTGTTACTTTTGATTTATTTATGGCAAATGTATGAATAAAGGTGAAAGACAAAATCTAAATGGAAACCATAAAACTCATAAGTAAATAAATTTGCACTTCAGAATAAAAGGCGATGTAGCACCTTGTCATGTGGAGACGATAATGGGTAGAGGGAGTAATGTCATCAAAGATCACGAGGTCATAGTTCGAAGTTTTAAAACCAAAGGGTGTACAGTTAGAGACGTTGTTATACCGTCATGACACATACGATAGATGTTTCATCATGTCGATAATTAATCATTTACTAATTAAATCATACGAGAAAGTACGCTTAACACTAATTAATTAATTCATTTATAACTTTTAATTAAATCGTTAATTTTTTGTTGTATAAGTTGTATTTATTGCATAATATTGATTTAAACCTACAAACATGCATTGTGTGTATGGTATAATGTATGTTGTAATCATGTTGCTATAAATAATATTTCATGTAATTAAAAATACTTGAATGATTAAGTCCTTATCATTATATCATCCTTTTATTAAAATAAATTTATTAACATTATATCAATTAACTAATAATTTAATACTGAAAACCTTTAAACAATATATTTTTTAATATTAATTCCCTTTTTAAATGTATTAATTATAAATTCATTTGTCTCAAGTGTCCTTTTTTACAACAATATAAAGATAATATATATATTTCAATGATGTCGCTTGTCATGGCGGCCTCGTAATTTGCACCTAACGGTACGCCCTCTAGTAGGAACGTTTGGCATCACGTTCGCCTGTTAGCGTTGATGACAACACCTTCCCTTTCCCTCCTTAACTTTCGTCGTGAGTGTTATGGCCGCACATCGTTTCCGCCTGTAAAGTACGAACCTTGGTGCTCCTAAATTTTGTTTAGCATTTATTATCCTTGAAAAAGAACTACGTATTATTCCTTTTAGTTTCCACAAATTATTGTATTAAATAATGTCAAGTATATAAATGCACTTAGAAATACTGTCATTTTGACAACAATCATCTGTCATGGGCTAATAGTTAGAGCGCTAGAATCGTTATCTGCAGGCAAAGAGTTTGACTTTTGTAATCGAACATGTTCGCCCTCTCATCTGTGTGGCATTATAATGTCTTGGTTAATCCAACTATTCTGTGGTATAAAGTAACCAATGAGTTGGTTATGAGTAGTGACAAGCTGTTTACCCTCTGGTCTATAACATCTTAGGGATGAATATCGCAGAGAATATCAGAGTTACATTGTGTAATATCAAACAAAACAAGGATTCAATGTTACAAATTCATGTATTCGAATAATGTAAATCTCATGTTTAAATAAAAATATGAAAGCGTGTCTCCATAGCACGATCAATGCTGCAGTTTCAAATTAGATCGTTGTTAAATGATCTATTTCTATATATCTAACTGGAATGCCCGTTCCCTTGACGGAAATTATGTAAATTCATGACTAATTAAAGGTTATTTTAGGACATGAAAAGTTCCTTAACGTATACGTAATTGTAAAAACAACACAGAAATACCCATGAAAATTGAAAACGCAAAATGTAAATCACGAATGTGCATGTATCTCTGCATAAGCCAAACAAACATTCATGTAATATTTGGTGAAGAACCATCTACAGGAAGTGACGTAGTGGTAAAATCGCCCATAAAAACCGCAAAATACAAAATTGAAAATTTATAAATACCCAATGGACCCAATGAGTTTCAATTCCAGTTTCAGTTGAAGATCCATTCACACCCCACAAAGAAGCTACGTAAACATACAACAGACATCAGGTAGTACTATTATAATTTATATAGATAATATTTTAGGATGATACACAAACGTTTAAGTGCATTAAGTGACATTTTAAATTACACATAAAATACAATGTTAATTTTTTGAGAACCAAATAACTGTGATTGCTTACTTACCTTTGTTCTTATTAACTGGAATTGGAGCTAGAACAAGACATAATTAATTTCATACCAGTTTAAAATTATTCAGTAAGAAAACATTTTGCAAGAGAGACAGAGAATTTGTAAATTGTAAAAATGATTTAGTAGTTGAATAATTCATAAAATTTAAAACCACTTTATAATAACCAGGTTTGTTTATTTGTTGACACGTTCAAAATCACAAAACGAGCTATCTTTTCTGTACCCACTGTGTAACAAACGAGAAAACTGTGTTGTGTTCAAAAATACAATTTTTCATTTCATTATGAAAGTATCTGAATTTGTATTAATTTCAGGGATGATTTTTTTAAATTATTAATCTCACCAGAAAGTCCACATAAAGAAATGTAATTAGGTCGTCTTAAAAATCTCTGATGAGTATTCTGTTCTTGTTAGAATGAACAAAGTGGTGACATAGAGTAGACAGTACACTTAAAAATGACGAAAATAGTACAAAACTTCGTACTTACATATATATGCATTGTAATCTTGGTCATACAACGTTCATTCTATATTTAATAGTTCAGTCGCTCAGCCAGTAATGTTAAAATCAGTATTATATTTTCTGGCAGTCCATTAATAAGTTAATTTACTTTTTACACATCTTACAGGAGGTCCTCTGCTTGTCCTATAACAAACTTAATCTACACAGCTACTTTAGAATAACTTTTTTACCCAAAGTAAAGCAATCACATTTATTTACCTATCTCAATAGAATATTTAATGTTCATAACCTGAGCTAACAAACAAAACTAGGTAGTTTTTTAATGAATGAGAACAAAGCATACTTTTCTCTCTTTTTCTTTTTTGGTCATCACTAGAATGTGAATTTTTCTTTATTTATTTTACATAGAGTGTTTCCTTTTTGTTAATAAATGTGAAGCAGAAAGCTACATCACTTTCAGATATAATAATATGAAATTTATTTTCCTGCAGTGGTAGCGAGAATATGGTTATATTTGCATCGACTTGGCCCGGAGTGTGATCTTTTACAACTTAAGTTATCATATTGTAAGAATATTATCTCAACCATTCATGCATATTGCTAGTGTAACGGATGTGCTGCTGTGCATTTATTTTAATATCTGCGTTTGGTGTAATTTGATGTATATGATGTGTATTGCGAAAGTCCCGCGTGTTCTCTAAATTCGTAGAATATTCTAGAGAGAAAGAATCAACATTATATGGTTTACAAAAACACTAGTTTATCTTTGAATATTGATGAGAATCTCGCCTTGGAGTACACGATCCGAGGCGCCAAGAGACAGAGATAGAATATCGTTTGGTCACTACTGTCAGTATATGATAATCCTCTGAAGCTGTGATAAATGCTTATTAATTGGAAAACTACAGATGTTTCGTCAGGAACGTTTACAGGTTTCTAACATTACAAAAAAGTTTAACTTCTGTGAATTAACTTTGGAAGTTAGTCTTCTTACAAGGACATTAGATATTATCGTCGGCGAAAACTTTCGTGTGTTTCAAGCTAGCTAGCTGTGAAGAGAAGTGGTTTTATTAAACCATGTGAACTGTATTATTCTTTCCTTTAGTGTGGTTTGAATGTAGATTTATCTTCTATTTCCAAAAATGTATATCCTAGTTTATTTGTTTTGTATTTTGCCCAAAGCTACACGAGGGCTATTTTCGCTAGACGTTCCTAATTCAGCAGTGTAAGACTAGTGATGACAGCTAATCATCACCACCCACCGCCACTGTTGGGCTACTCTTTTATCAACGAATAGTGGAATTAAGTGTCACATTATAACGCCCCTACGGGTGTAAGGGCGAGCACGTATAGTGTGACGGGGATTCGAACGCGATACTCAGATTGTAGGTCGAATACCTTAACCATCTGGCCATGCCGGGCCATCTAAATTAGAATTCAAGTATATTAATCATTAATTTAGTAGGACTGCAATTTTCATTTCTTCTGAAGACCGTTTCACTGCAGTGTAAAATGCTTCTTTCATGTGATTCGGCTGCAGTGTAATTCCTATTGGCTCAGTTGAAGTGTATCTTTTATCTGTGTTTAATAAATTTCATTGTGTCTTTCTGTTTCGTGATTATAACATAAGTATAGTGTTATGGTTGCTTTCACTGATTCAACCACAATGCAACATTTTCATACTTCAGTTGGATATGAGAGAGAACAATATTACTCCTTTCGGTCACTCCGCTGTAGCATAATTAACAATTTCATTCATAAACAGAAGCGTAATTAATAGGGCTTGAATCTAGTTCCTCACAACGTGAGTTTTCGTCAGCGTTTTTGTAGTAGACCTTTTCATTTATCTGTGATAGTAAAATATGTTTTGAAATTGCAGAAGGTTCCTGCACAATTGTTGTTCCATGGATATTCCGAAAAGGATGAAGTAAATTTCAGTTAAGTTTTGTTAGTCATGTTTCATTATTTATAGATGACGTATTTGTATTGTTATCGAGGGTATTTTTCCTCAATTCTTGGCTCCCAGTTGCACAACAGTAAGTCGTCAGACATACAAAGCTAGAAATTGGGTTTCGATGCCAGTGGCGGGAAGAGCACAGATTGCTCATTGTCTAGCTTTGTGCTGAATTACATACAACCATATCTTCAAATCTTAAACTTCCGTGTAAATACGAAGTATCTGTTTGCTATTAATACAACCAGCTCTATTGCTCACAGAGGGCGCCTCCTAAACCAAGAATATTCAGTAAAGTTTGATTTATTGAATTTTATACATTAAAATATTTTTAAAAAATTATAAGATTTGGTTTTGTGTTGATTCTAATGCACTCCAAATGAAAAGAGTATTTCTAAATGCTCTGTTTTTTATTTGTTTTGTTTTATTTCAGTAAAACACAATCAGTGATGTCGAGAAACCCACTTGTTGAGAATTTTATATGCAAAAACGGCTCTTCTATTTAAAATATTTTCTGAGTTTGCTCTTCTATTTAAAATGTTTTCTGAACCCAAACGAGCCGTTTTTGCATATAAAAGTAAAACACGATAGTCAACTCTCGTGATGACGAGAAACCCACTTGAAGTAAAAAAATATCTCTAAACGGCTGGTACGGGTGTTAAAACATTTATTCTCTTTGTTAACCTGAAGATGACCTAAGAAGGTCGAAACATTGTGCTGTACTTTATATTAATAAAAGTTTTAATACTCATATCAGCCGTCTTGATATACATAATGCTCACCCTGTTCTACAAAGAAATTCAACATAGTTTTGAACAAAAAATCACTGATGCGAACCTCGTAACATCAATACATGTGTAGTTTTATCGATTTTAGCCAATCAGTGTTTCTCAACATAGTTGTCATGGAATGATCTAATTGCCTGTATCTTAGTTTCCAGGAAACTAAGATTAGAGATTTAAACAGCTAATTAAATCTCATTTGGTGTTCTTTACAAGATATGTTTTTCGGGTCAACAATGACACAATTATAGATAACAAAATATTCTAGTAAAAACATAACTTGATGATACGTTTCCAAAGATGAAGTTCATAAACAAGTGGCACTAGGTTTATAGCCCTGATTTTCTGAAAGCTTGTTTTATGTTCTATACTTTATTGAATTACGTTGCTGTAGTACAATAGGAAGCAAAGTTGCTTCCTCATTGCTATGAGGAAGACTTTACATAGCAATTTTTCCAGCGAAGGATTAACTCTAAAAAAGTTGAAATGAGTACAGATTTAATGAACATATCATCCTTATATATACAGAGATAAAAATAAGTGTTGAAAAGCGTTAGGTTTTTATGCTTTCATAGAGTTGATAAACACTAGCTATTGTTAACGAACAATAACGAGTAACACTTGTCATTGTTATTTTTTAACGCTTGTTCTCAGTATTAAAAATCAAAATTTCAAAAGTTACATAGGAATTTAGCTGTATGAATGGAATAACATTTACCTCAATTAATACATACTCACACTATCCCTAATATACACTTCCTTTAAATCATAACATACGGTTGTGTATACAATTAATAAATATCACTGTAAATAACAACTTGATAAAATAATCAAACAATTACCAAATTTTTCAATCATCCTTGTTTTATTTCAACTTCATGTATTTTACAGGAGAAAATATGTACAACAATATAACTTTTCATGAGTTTTGTTCATTAGCTTCGTGAGGTGTCTAGCAATGGATTCAGCACTGCATAGGCCTAATTGTCTTAACGTACAACAAATCAGAGTTTCACTCCACACGAGATTGTTTTTGGTGTTTCT
The DNA here is from genome assembly GCA_011833715.1 of Carcinoscorpius rotundicauda. Lineage (NCBI taxonomy): Eukaryota > Metazoa > Arthropoda > Merostomata > Xiphosura > Limulidae > Carcinoscorpius > Carcinoscorpius rotundicauda. Next base: position 90,068,119 of record CM022397.1, read on the forward strand.
CGTTTAAATGCACTATCATGTTTATACCAAAGTATGTGACTAACCATCTAGAAAATAAGTATGGAAAGACAAAAGTATTTTTAATGTTGAGTTATGAAATGTAACATGATTTCAGCAAAACTTGGTTTGTCTTTTAAAATTTCTTAAACACTCCATTTTATTCAATGTATTATGTTACCCATTTTTCCTTCATACTGTTATGTTGCCTTGATGCTAGTTTAAGCATTATTTAGTCTATTTGTTTTGGTTATCCAGCTTCACACAATCATGTACCCAATTTTCTCACGTAACCCTAGGTTTCCTTCAAAATGATAGTAGCATTTGAGACATGAAAATGAAGAAGCAGTTAAACACTAAAACTCTGAAGATGATTGTACAATTGTACGAATCTGAAAATGCTAACATATTGTTACTATTTTGATGCAAAAGAGTAGATTTATTATGAAAGAAACAAAGAGGAAATATATATTGCATATAAAATGTGAATATTTTATTAAAAAAAATGTGCGTCGCGTGTTAAACATTCTCCAAGATTAAAAGCTACGTTCAAGGAATTGCCGTTCAAAGTAACTTAAGTAATCAATACATTCTTGTTCGTAGATGATAAAATATGTGTTTGAAATGAAAACTTCGTCATACACTACGAGGTTCATCAAGCAATAAGTACTCTTTTTACTGTGGAAAGTAAGCGATATTTATGCGAGACTGAGAAAAATTGAAATCATAGTAGGTCAGCTATAAAATACAGCACACATTTCATATAAACGTGCAGAGGAATCGTACAGTATATATATTTATATATACTTGGTCAACAAGCTTACACAAGGGCTATCTGCGCTAGTCGTTTCTAATTTAGTAGTGTAAGACTAGAGGGAAGGCAGCTAGTCATCACCACCCACAGTCAACTTTTGAGCTACTATTTTACCAACGAATAGTGGGATTGACCGTTATTTATGACACCCACACGGATAAAAATGCAAGCATGTTTGGTGCAACAGGAATTCGAAACCGTGACGCTCAGATTAGGAGTCGAACGCCTTAATTCACTTAACTTATTAAGTCTGAAAGGATATATTGTCCTGATCAACTCTCCACATAAAATGGTAATACAATTTTATGTTATCCAAATTAATATTATTAGTAGAAGAGTACGTTATCCTGATAAGGACTATTAACATAAAGTATGCTAACTGTGATTATTAATTATATCAGATGGTTAGCACCACGCGTGCAAAACTTTATTATGTATACCTATAAGCAATTCACATACGAGAATGTATTATTTATTGCTTTGAGCAAGAATGGATATCTCAAAGACTGTTTATTATTTACTCTGATAACCAATGATTCTTCGAGAACATATTTTTTACTAACCCAAACTTCTGGGTACGACACTCTGATCTTTATTGGCTTGTGTGAAAACAATGTACTCCCATGAAATTATGTTTTTTGGTTTGTTTTCTTTTGAATTTCGCGCAAAGCTGCATGAGGACTACCTGCAATGCAAGACAAAAGGGAAGGCAGCTAGTTATTACCACCCACCGCCAACTCTTGGGCTACTCTTTTACCAATGAATAATGAGATTGTTCGTCACATTATAAAACTCCCACGGCTGAAAGGTCGACCATGGTTGTTGTGACAGGGATTCGAACCTCAAATTAAGAGTGAAGCGTCATAACCACCTGTTCATGAAAGGCCTAGGAGGTGTGTCAAAAGATCTTCCACAATTCAGATTCTTTCAATTATCACAAGTAAAAGTGGCGTAGTTAATTCGCAGAATATAAAGTTTCATTTTTTCACATACCATAGTTTTGTAACGAAATAAAACAAATTACACAATAGGTCTGAATAGAATTTATCATGTTTATACCAAAGTATGTGACTAATCATCTAGAAAATAAGTGTGTAAATGCAAAAGTATTTTTAATGTCGAGTCATGAAATGTAACATGATTTTAGCAAAACTTGGTTTGTCTTTTAAAATTTCTTAAACACTCCATTTTATTTAATGTAATATTTTTTATTTAAAAATATGAACCAACTATAGAACTATGCTTCAAATATACATCTATTATTCTGGTATTAACACAATAAAGAATGTACTTGTAACCTTTTATTGGCCTAAACACTTTACTGAGTAAGTTATTTATTTTCATTTTCATGGGGGGCATTGAAGGTTCCAATTTATGTCCTTTAGATCTTAAAAAAATCGCCTATACAATAAAAAATATTAGTTTTGTAAAGAAAGGATATTAAAAACAGAAATTCCAAAATATTTCATTTCATGTTATTTTGGTTTTATTTTCACACTCTAGCGGTGAAGGGAATTTAAAATAACCTAAGTCCATGCAAAGAATTTTATTACACTTGGCTAGAAAGCTAAGAGGACTCTAGTTACTCGTGTGTCAGCTCTTGTTTGCATGAAACAAAGTACAGTATGTGTCTTTTACAAACGATTGATTATTAGATGTGTTTTGTTATTTTTTGTTACTTGGTAGTCTTCGGAAGAAATTTGTTGTTGTTGTTTTTTTAAAGAAAGACCAAAAAATGGAAAAAGTCTGTACGTCTTACATGAAAACCACATATATACACACACACAAATGTATATATACTGTGGGTCCTCAGCTGGGACAGTGGTACGTGTTCTGATTTACAACACTAAAATCGAGAGTTTGATTTCCCTCGGTGGACACAGCAGATGACCCGATGTAGCTGTGTTACAAGAAACAAACTCAAAATATATAGATTGTGAAAATTGCCACAAACTAGCTAGCAAAACGTAAAATATCTCTGTCGTTTACGCTGCTATGATGAATCATCAGGTCTTATTACCATTGGACTTTTATATGATTTATCTTCGAAATCTGAATTTAGTATCATTTTTCTGCTCTGAAATCCGTGGAGAAGATGGCTGTTGTTATAATTGAAAAAATACTCTACATATTCTTCTTAAAGCTAATTCTGAGAACTAATGAGAAAAACAATACAAAAGGATAACAGTAGCACTGAATTAAGATTGATATCATGTTTGATTAAAGCTTAACCGTATTCTAACTCTATCTCAATATATTTATCAATTTTATGCATACCTCACCGTGGCAGAGTGATATATCTGCAGACTTAAACTACTTGAAACCGAGTTTCGACATCCGTAGTGAGCAGAACACAAATAGCTTATTACATAGCTTTGCTATTAACTACAAATTTTATGTCTAACACTTCAAAGTGTTGTATGTTATAAAATTCATATAAAGGCTTCCAATCTTATAGTTCCGCCCTTGAATCAATGTTGAAAGTTTGATAACAAGAATCCAGCTAATACAAACAGTCTATTACTTCATGCTCTACTTCATGATATCGTTAAAACGGAATTAGACAAACGATAGGTTATTACTAATACAGAAGAAAGAATTAACAAGAGATTATAAAAGATTACTTTTGGATACTGAGCCGAGTACACACACAAGATGGAAATAATAACTACAGAAACTTCCTTCCTAACTTTAAATCCGATACCCCAAGAAAAAGATTAAATATTATTTCTAGCAGTAACTATAAAAATAACCAATGAAAGATTAAAAAAGCGGCTTTTATATTGAAAAATGAATATATATAAAATTTAGATCATTTCCCAACACTGATCTGGTGCCAGAAAAAACATCGTATTCTGAACTCTCAGCTACCATTTCTTTATCTCTTTAGCTCACTTTCTTTTAACTTACGCATTTGAAATTATCCGATGATGTTTTGGAACTGTTAGTGTAGCTTAAATATTTCTTCAGTTATGTAATTATATTCTTATGGTTATAACTTCATTCCATATTTGTATACTAACATAATTTTTAGATCCGAAAAATATATGTAAAATAGTCAGCTTGTCTCTCTCTTTCTCTCTACACAATGTATTCCTCTATCTATGAAATGAAAAATTTATGGCTTCGTTTGATTACATTGACGTAATAAAAAACGTACTGCAAATCTAACCAGGAGAGAATGTGGTTTTATGAGCCATTTCGAGTTGCTCCCCTAGTAATATAATTCTGTAAACATTAGAAAGACAAGATATATTGCTTAAAGTTAACCCTATTTAGAAACTGGGTAGATTGTAAATCATAAATCACGATTCATCGAAGATGACAGGTTCATGGTACCCATAAAAATAGCTTGTAGACAAATGAACAACTGTTTCTTTTTTATTTGTTATTGTTTAAATTATATTAAATATCTTAGGCTGAATGAAGTATATTGATAGTAATACTGTTCATTGTATGAAATATCACAAAAGAATGTTAAACTGGAAAAAAATGATGCGAAGGTTGACAACAGGAAATTTGGAATACTAAAAAATACAAATTGTAAGAATCCTTGAATGCAATACACTGCTCAATCTTCCATTTAAAAATGTTTGGCTCTTTTAAACTAACATTAGAATTATTGATGGTTGTACCTTTAATTCCATGTTTTGTTATAATTTTATGACGAACTTTATTCTAGAGTCTGTTTGAATGTCTAAATTTAACTTTTTGGGTGCTCCAGCATCAAGACGCCTTTAGCAATACATCCGAATATGTTCAAAATGAGATAAGAATTTTTTTAAAGAAAATATTGTATGTTGTGTGTTTTCTTATAGAAAAGCCACATAGGGCTATCGGCTAAGCCCACTGATAGGAATCGAACGCCTCATTTTAGCGTTGTGAATTCGGAGACTTGCCGCTGTGCTAGCGGGCGGCCTGTGTGCTGTCGAAATTATTTGTATATTAAACACAAAGCTCTTCAAGGATCTGACTACGTAAAGTTTAGATCAGACTGAAATTGTCTCAAAGACTTACTAATTGTAAGCGTAATTTACCACGTGAATATCAGTAAAATTAATATAAAATATGCGTATTGGCATTTTAATGTCGTCCACTAAATATATTACCGTCAAGGTAAAAATATAGCATGAAACATTTGTTTTTATCTTATGTCACTGTAAATGTATGCTATAACATATTATTTTTTTTATTTTCATTCAAACAAATGATAGAAAAATTCATGACACGGTTCATTACTGGCCAACATGTAATTTGGAGATATCAGAAGGTGGTAATCCCAATAAATGCTAATCTGTCTGGAAATGCTTAATGATCCAGGAATACATTTCAAAAATGTCATAGTTTAATAAGATCATATAACAAATATTACTGGCAGAATGATTACTAAAAGCGTTTGAAACTATGCCCTGAAATAATGTATTACAGCATGTAGATAATTCAGAAAATACAGACACCTAATGAGAATGTTATAGAAAAATGTAGAGAGCTTAAAAGTGTAGTAGGATAAACATTGGTAATCAGACGAATGCGAATGACCATCTAGTCGTCTCGTATAGTATAATTACCATGTAAGTACTTCATTAGTGAACTCTACATCCTGTTTAATAACTAAGAGATTCGATTTTTAAAGTCTTGTTATTTCATCCAAAAAACAAATGCGAGCTCATCATTAATATTTTTTTCATTTTATGACTGAGACGTTTATTGCTGATATTCTAGTCTTATTGAGGCAATTATTTTCCTATGTTACTGGTAAATTTTCATAATAATATGGTTTAATTTTGCATTTCATAAAGGTGGAATCGTGACTAAAGGTTTATGACGGGTTTTACTAGACGCAGTTAGTTTAAATTCACACAAAAACTAAAACAAATTTTAATATATAAATAAAAATATTTATATATTATTTTTACTTTATATTTACTTCAGTGGTGAACACACACACGTGCAGACATCGGAAAGCATGCATAAAACAACATACTCTAAGAAACTGGAGATCATTAAAACCAACTTCATCTTTTCCATGGCATATTTCCACAAGTTGCTCAATGGTAGAATTATATATAAGTATATTAAGTATCACTATGCCCACTATAAATCTTTTTAGAACATTTAAGTCTTCTCAAAACCTAACGCATTTAATCAATTCAAAATACAGAAATTGGGTACGTTATACTGAACAATCACCACATTGTTATTTTTTTGTTGCCATATTTGATTATGTTCTTTTTTACAGCTGTTTATCTTGTAAGAGGATCTGCCTTGATGATGCCGTGTTCGAAACCTTCTCAATGTACTTCAACAGTTTGATCGCAGATATTCATACGCGTTGCTTCCGGCAATTTTGATATCTATGTCTTTGTATGGAATAACATGAATTTCTGTTTTCAGCTGTTTAGAATATGCAATAATTGAACAGATATGTCATGAAAACAACTTATGTACCCGTGACGGGGATCCTCTTATATAGTGTCACTTACTGCTACCTGGAACACTGAGACAACTTTCACTACTGAGAACTGCATTTGTGCATACTACCAAGTTTTGCTTACTATAATTGAGGTATGACTCTTCGCAAGTTCTGGTGCACCATGATGATCCATTTTTCTCTGTTTTCCACTACCATTAAGTACAGAAGATATCTTCAACCTGTTCCCAAGAGCATTCAGTTTTTTGTGGTATCGCATCTCCAACAAAACATTAAACAATGTTAAAATGTCAGTGATGTCGAGAAACCCACTTGTTGAGAATTTTATATGCAAAAACGGCTCGTTTGGGTTGAGAAAATACTTTACATAGAAGAGCGAACAACGTTTCGACCTTCTTCGGTCATCGTCAGGTTCACAAAGAAAGAGGTAACTGACCGGAAGCTGACCATATGTTTGGAAGGGGTTGTGTAACTGAGTGTCGCAATGTAAAGGGCGGGGTTAGATGTTTGAATAGATAATTTTATCTATAATATTAATATAGGTATAATGGCGTTCCTTTATATTGGTTTATTTTCGGTTTAAGTTGTTGTATAAGTAAGGCTTCTTTAATTTTGCGTTTGTTTATGTTTGTTTCTTTATTTAGTATTTTAGTGTTTTCTATGGTTATGTTGTGTTTATTTGACTTACAGTGTTCGAAAACGTGTGAAGGTGACTTTTTATGTTCTTTGAATCTGGTTTCTATTTTTCTACTTGTTTCTCCAATATAGAAGTCGTGGCAGTTATCACCTTGTATTTTATAAATAATGTTGGTGTGGTGTTTGTCAGTGTAGTTCTTACATAGTATAGACCTTAGTTTTGTGCTTGGTTTTTGAATAAATTTAGTATTAACCGGAATGTCATATTTTGCGACTAGTTTCTGCCAAATGCTGGTTATTTGTTTGCTGATGTCAGGAATATATGGTATACAGCAGTATATGGTTTCGTGATTTTTTTATTCGTGAGATATATTTACTTTAGATGGTTGATTTTGCTTTCTGTCTAGGTGTCTGCGTATAATGTTTTTTACGGTTTATGGAGGAAACTTATTGATGTTGATGAAGTATTGTTTTATTTTGTCTTATTCATCGTTATTTTTATCTGGTGAGCATAGTTTTTGTTTTGTTTCATGTGCTGAGTCCCAAGGAATGTATAGTCCAGTATGGGTGATTTTTCGGTGGATTTCTGTTTTGAATTGTGTGTCGGTTCTTATAATTTTGAGGTTAAGAAATGATATTTGATTGCTTTCTTCCTGTTCACATGTGAAGTTAATGTTGGGATGTATAGAGTTAATGTGATTAAAAAATTAAGTATGTGTTCTGCAGATTTGAATCCTTCAACCGTGTCATCTACATATCTGTACCAGTATAGTGGTGGATGTAATGCTGTATTAATTGCTTGTGTTTCAATTTGTATCATAAAAATATTGGCTAGAACTGGTGATACTGGGTTGCCCATGCTTAGGCCATTTGTTTGTATGTAGTTTTGGTTGTTGAACATGAAGTTTGTCTTTATTGTGGTGAATTCTATGAGGGTTGATAACTGGTTAATGGGAATGTCTATAGATGGGTTAGGGTCTCGGATATAGAGTTCTAAGGCTATCTTGCAGGCTTCAGTTGTTGGAACTTCTGTAAAGAGAGACATAACATCGAAACTGGCCATTAAGGCTTCATGATTAAGTTGATTTAGATTAGACTTGAAATTAAAAGAGTCTTTGATGAATGAGCTGGCTGATGTTACATATATGCTATTTATTTACCAAGATTGTAATTAAACGATTCATATGTTGACATTATTGGTCGTAATGGACAATCTGGTATATGAGGTTTGGGGATACCGTTTGGAGATACCTATTTCTTTGTGAACCTGACGATGACCGAAGAAGGTCGAAATTGTTCGCTATTTTATGTAAAATATTTTTTCAACCCAAACGAACCGTTTTTGCATGTAAAAAATATGTTAAAATGTATTTCTTATACACGTGATCCAACCGCAAATTTGTTGTGATTATCAGTTTAACCTAATTTCAGAAATTTGTGAAAAAACTAACCGTACTTTCATTTACACTAGTTAGAAAAATATTATTTCTCAGATACTAACCTATTTCATGTTATTCGGTACCAAAATAACCGTTACAACAACCAGTTTTATAAGAGCAGTGTAACACTATAATAATGATAAATTAAGATGACAAAAGTAATTTAATGTAAAACTAAATGTCCAGAATGTTTTTGTTTATCGGTCAGTGTAACACCAAATAATTATACAACTGGACCACAAGAGGAAGAGTTTAATCCAGAAAAAAAATATCTTATGAAAGGATGTTGGGGTCAATGCGTCACAAGATATAAACAGCGGAATAAAAAGCTACTCGAAGACTATCTGTGTTAACCGTCTACAATTTTGAAATGATAGACTAGAGAAAGGTAGCTAGTCAGCATCATCCGGCACCAGTCTTTGTGTAATCCTCATTATCAGACTGTTGGAGTGACCATCATATTATAACGCCCTCTCAAGACAGCGAGCAAGCTCAGTGACTGGATTTGATCCAGAGACTCATATTAGAAGTTGATTGTGCTAATTATCAAGCTGTACGAGGCTCTAAGAAAAAAAAAACTTTTTGACTTATTTGTTTATTAAAACTACATAATATACTATACGTGTTGTGCAAACCTATTTTTAGTGTTAGAAGCCCTAACACTGGGCCACAAGGAAGCAAAGTATAAATAAATGAAGGTAGAAAGCGATCAGTTGTTTCAAATTTAAATTTTAAGTTTGTGTAAGTACACTTTCATATATATTTCGCACGACGTTGTTTTAAAAATACTGTTAAAGTATTATCAAAATGTATTTATACTTTAGAAATATTTCGTTTCACTAAATTATTCTTATAATTAGTTTTCTTCATTTTCACAGCAGAAGTGAAAAAGTGAAAAAAGTGAATGTTTAATCTTGAGACGATAGCTATTAAATCCTAATAACCATTATGATATGAGTAACCGACAAACATAAAATGCTTTACGGTAACATTAAGCACCTATTCAGACATAAATTTGGACATACTTTTAACGATTTCAGAATCTTTAATTTAACAATAAATCAACTTTAAATGTTGAACTACGAAATATTATTTAAACAAATGATAATTTAAAGGAATATGTCTACACATCATTAAAACATGTTAATCATTGTTTAAGCCTTATCCTGCTTTTAGAAGATCCAAGAGGCTGAATATAACAATCGTACTCATATACTTTCGTAAAGCATACATCATTCATCATTATGAACTGATAGGTTCCCCGTTAGAACAGCGATAGGTCTACGGATTTACAACGCTAAAATTAAGGGCTCGATTCCCTTCGATGGACTCACCAGATAGCCCGATTTGGCTTTACTGTAAGGAAAAGCTCGGCACGGCCAGGTTGTTAAGGCGCTCGACTCGTAATCCTAGGGTCGCAGGTGTGTATCTCCGTTACACCAAATATGCTCGCCCTTTCAGTCGTGGGGGCGTTATGATGTGACGGTCAATCCCACTATTCGTTGGTGAAAGAGTAGTCCAAGAGTTGGCAGTGAGTGGTAATGATTAGGTGTTGTCCCTCTAGTCTTACGTTGCTAAATTAGGGACAAACAAATTTAACCCTTACAATCGTGAATTTCCTCTTTCACCCGGAGTTCTCACTGCACCTCACATCTAAAAAAAAATAACAAAAAGTAAACATAAATGAAATAGAAATAGAAATTGAAATAGAAATAACTTAATTCAGCATTAAAGTATCAGTTTCAAAGGTAAAATCAAAAACCTGTTTTAATTATTACAGTAAATACTAATTTTAGTGAATAAAAGTGCAGATCAAATACATTCGCTCATATTAACTAATATGTTCATTGTTACAACAAATCTTTTGTAGGATTATGTTGAGAGAATATTTTGGCTCTCAAACTTATTTGTTTGAATGAGCACTGGATATTATTAGTTCCAAAAGCTCACATAAATACTTTTGTCGTTGTTATTCTTATTCGTATGAAAAATGTAAGATTTCATGGAAAAATTTCCTTTCTGTGTTAGAGCTTTTACCACCCTCTCTTTTTTTCCATCTCTTACTACATGTCTTTTGTACCTACGCAATAATAAGGTTTATCGACCAACAATTTTCTCTTCATGAAAGATTAAAGTACATGTCTCTTAAATCCAGGATATTACGTTCATACTGAGTCTCTTAAGTCAGTTTTGTTATTATCCACCTGCATATCAGGTGAGCTTAAATTTAGAAGATTTCAACATGTAACGGCCACTAGTACAAAATGCAATCTCCTTACATAAAATGTGTACTCTCGACATTTTACGATGTTTTTTTTCTGTTAAACAAATGAAGGAAACCCATCATAATCCCTTCTGTAAATGATTTTGTTGTAGATGATAATTCTTTAAAGATGTCACAGAACATAAAAAAAGACATTTCTTTTACAAGCAAGTACATCTCTCATCTCAAAAAGTTTGGAGAAAAGTTACTTTTCTCGTATGCTGTATCCAGATATATCGTTATCACATGCTAAATACAATCTTACAACATTGACTTCAAAGAGGAAATTCATGTTTGACAGTGGTAAAAAAAATCATTTTGTTTCGTCTTTGTAATATTAGATGTGGTAAGAATGAAGAACATCTTTCCCGTTTGTAGGTTCGATAGTTTCTACATAAGAAGTGTTCTTAAAAATTAGCATGATAATTTATTTTTCATAAGAACAATATATCCGATGATGCGAAAAGATTACCTTATTCACCAAGTACGATTTAAATTATGACAGATATATTAAAAGTAATAGCATTAGAGCTAGAAAGATTTTAAAATTATCATTGTAAAGCTACTTGAAATGTATAATTATTAGGATATTTTATTGTGTCAAATATATTAAAATGAAATATATTTGACACAATAAAAATATCCTAATAATTATATAAAAGAACATCATTGTTCATAGTAATATTTTTTAGTGGAGTACGAACTACCTGAGCAAGCGGTCCCTAATTTTAAAGCACTCATTTTAAACTACTCTTTTGAAACTATTAAGTAGTGGGAGTGACCGTATACCCACAACTGAAAGTTGGGGCATGCTCAGTAACTTGATTCAATTCTATAACTCACAGATGGAAAAATGAGTGATCTTATCTGTAAAACTTGCCAGACTTCAGTTACTATAAACTTTCTAGCGTGTGTTAGAAATATATTATTGGCTTCTCTACGAATTACTGAAGAACTGGAAATATTGTTTGTTGTAGTTTTTCTTAATTTCGTGCAAAGCTATAGAAGGGTTATCTGCGACAGCCGTTCCTAATTTAACAGTGTAAGACTAGAAAGAAAACAGCTAGTCATCACCACCCACCGCCAACTCTTGGGCTACTCTTTTACCAACGAATAGGGGGATTCGAACCCGCGACCGTGAGATTATGAGTCTAGTGCCATATACAAGGACATTTAAAATAACTTAACACTAAGTGCTTAAATTTACTTCTTATACTGCAGGAAATTTGTTACATCACAATAATTAAGGGTTAAAACCACATGTTTTTTACCTATGATTATTTTACAGAATGTACTATTTTACAAGCATATAATATTTAATCTGTGTTTCTTTATACGTTCTTAAGTTATCCATGTATAGCCGCAACAAATAATGTAAATAAACTGGCAATTTAAGTAAAATCACTTCTTATTCAGTAGGGCAGAGAACTCGTGACATAAGGTAAGAAGTATTATAAATGAATACTTTATTATCCCCAGTCATGAAAGCAAAGAAATATAGATTTATTTAGATAAAACTGATTAAAACCTTGCTTCTGAGACTCAGCTTCTGACAGAACCAGCTGTTTTTTACCATACAATATGTCAATAATTTTAACATTCATGAATTCATTGTATCACAATACTGCACTTATTGGTGTTTACTTCAAAATGTATGTGCGCCAAAGAAATTAAGAAATTTTGCCCATTTACAGACATTCTTTTATTTGTAAACATTTGGCAAGAAGCCAGAGAAAGAAATTAAAAACTTGTACTGCAGAAGCCACAGGCACCATCTTTCTTGTTTGATTAAAACATACAAGTCGTTACAGGTTCTGGAAGTTTCTAGGTTGTTTTCTACAACGCGTGGCACTTTTCGTTGTTACTATTCTTGCAAAAAGCAAACAAACAGATAACAAGAACAAAGGAAAACATGCATCTTTAATGACAAAACAGCTGACTAGAAACATTGTCTTCAATGTTAATCAATTTATTTTTTTAAGTATATTTTATACAGAAATGTGTCAGTGATTATAGAGTTTATTGGAAAAAAATCAAAAACATAACTCCAAACTAACACTTGAAAAACACTCTCAGGCGAGGTTTCTCATTAATGATAACACCAAGGAAAAATCGTGACGTAAACGAAACGGCTGAAGAAACTGAGCTCTTGAATAAACATGTTAGAACAAATCTGTAAAATCTCTGGTGTTATACCTTTAAGAATTTATTTTATTTAATGACGATAAAGAAAAAAATAAATTTCATGAAGTGCTTGAACCTAAAAACAATATTAACTTTATTAACATGTCACTCTCACGACTTTTTATGTTATAGTATTTTAACACCAGTAATAAACAATTTATAACACTATTTTTATCCTTAATTGGACACTCACTGTTCTGCCTCAGTTTTATCACAAAGAGTTCATTAAAACAAACCGTAACTCACAAGTACAAAGCTTTAATTGGTTCAAGTAATGAATTGTAATAAGTTCTACAGGGAGAGTTTATGTAGCATGATTTTGCATTATTATTACTAAAACTAGTGTTGAAATAAATGTACAGTTGAAAACACGTCTTGTTAACTACAGTAAACAGAATTTCTATAAGCTTTAATGAATGAAATAACAAAATTTATAACAAGTATTGTAATTATATTTATAAATGCCATTGTCCATTGCTCTTCATCTGTGGCTATAGTTGATCGATGAGTAGTTTCTTCAAGCTTCCTGTAAGTATATTTGGTAGTTTTTGCGAGGATACTAACACTATCTTACCATAGACCACAATAGTTAATTCTTTCACTTTAATTAAAGTTTTCTTGCTGAAATATTCACTACAGAAATCAAATTATGAGATTCTACAATATGATGGAGCATCGTATGATGTGAGAACATCCAGGTAGGTAGTTTCCTAATACACTACACCAGTTCAGAGTTGTGTTGACAGGTTACCATTTATAACTTAAAAGTAACTGATTTTTCCCTATAAATATTATTGCGAAAGGGCTCAACGTAAAATGTATTACGTTAGGATGTTCCTCAGATGTAAAAAAATATTTGTCCTTAAAACAACATGACATCAAACTATAATATTCTAGCTTATTAAGTACCCACCTAATCCATTATCAATACACACTATATTAAGCCATAAAATACACCAAAGTGAACAGATAACGAAGTTTTTTTAACTTGTTTGTTTTGTTGCCAAACGCAAAGCTGTACAATGGATTATCTATTTTTATTACAGTCTGTTTGTTTGTTATTAAGTTCAAATCTTCCAAAAGTGTTATTTGGGGTTTGCCAAGTGAGGTTATCGAAACTGCTAAGCCACCAGGTAGGGATGGTTGATTGGTAAAGTGCACTGTTGTATACATTTGTAAATGTTTGTTTGTTTTAAGAGCAAAATTGTGTTGGTTTATCTGATGTGCCCAACGCTGGAATGAAACTCCGGATTTTAGTGTTGTAAGTTTGTAAACTTACCTTTATCCTGGTTTGTAAATGAACTTTCATAAAGACATCGATTAAATTCAATGTGATCATGAAAAACAATGCAGAAAACATACGTCATCTTTAATAGACGACAGTTTTAAATACTACAGCTATAGGTTTAAGTGGAAAATAATAATAAATTTAACAGTTTATAGAATAGTATTAGCAATCTAAATATATTTGCTTATACAGGTCTGTTTCTCGCAAGTGTTTTTGGAACTTAATTAATGAAATGTCTGACATTTTTTATAAGTCACTTGCAATATCTTTATGTGTGAAATTGAATAAAAGTTTGAGTTTATTCACCATGATGTGTATTTATTAGCATCTAACTGAGATTTATTTGTTAGTAAGTTAACAATGTAAAATAAAGATATCTGGCAGATAATACTCACTCGCCTAAACAACATTTGTAGTTATTTTCTATTTAAGAGCTCCATGTGACTTCTCAACAAAAGTTCACGACGTTTCGGTTAAAAACGTATTCAAAAGTTTTTACAAACAAAAAGAGCTTTTGTAAAAAGTGCTTAAATTTACTTCTTATACTACAGGAAATTTGTAACATCACAATAATTAAGAGTTAAAACCACATGTTTTTTACCTGTGATTATTTTACAGAATGTAGTATTTTACGAGCATATGATATTTATTCTGTGTTTCTTTATATGTCCTAAAGTTATCCATGTATACCCGCAACAAATAATGTAAATAAACTGGTAATTTAAGTGAAATCACTACTTCTTCAGTAGGGTAAAGAACTCGTGACATAACGTAAGAAGTATTATAAACAATATTTAATTTTAATTCTATATTATACTTGCTGATATGATCAGATAGGGAAACAAACATTATTTGAAGAATAATGTTTATTTTATTATTAAATCTCTAATGACCTCATTCAATGCTAATTGCATATCTTGCTTTGTGAAAGGTAGTAATTAACTAATTTAATTAATTAAGTATTTGTATTTTCCAATTCAAAACCAAAAGTGTACGAAAAAATGGAAATGTGCCCTATTTCAGGGTATTCTTTATTCCTATTTTTAGGCAAAAATCCTACATAAAAGGTATATAAAAATGGAAGTGTGCCATAGTTGAGCGACTTTATTATTTCCTTTTTGTAATAAAAGTATTAAAACAGAACAATTCTTGTAGGGGGTGAGATAGTTTCTTGTTACCTTAGAAAAAAATTACGTTAATCAAACCAGCCAGCTGTTGTGATGGAAGCCAAAGTCCATAAAATAAGTGGAAATATGTCATATTTTGCCTGATTTTTATTCCACCTCTTCAAATAAAAATTCTAGAATAGAATAACCCATCTACACCGTCAGACAGATTTTAATTGATATACCAAAATTTATGGTAACGGTCTAACGAATTGTAAGTGATGGATGCTAACACACACACGCATACAATGACTAATCTTTATAATAAAACGGACGTGGATGTACCTAAATAATGAATAAATGCATTCTAATCGTTGTAGAATTTGATTTTATGATATCGCGTACTGCTAGTCAGTACAATATATTAAATTACCTTCATTAATTACTTAGTTTTTTTTACCTTTGACATATATATAGAAAGCTTGCAATAATATCAGAAGCTATTAATGATAGAAGGACAAAAGAAGTAAATTATGAGTGATATAATTCAGTTTATGTTTAATGGTAATATTTCACAAGAATATGAATCATAACTACTGATATTCAAGTTTCAAATTTGTTACGTTCTGGCAGTTATTTCTTATCCTCTAGAGCTACGTAAAATACAAAAGAGTTATTTATGGAGAACTAAAATGGAACGATCAGCATATATGCAATAAAAACATGAAGATGATTGGCTGTTTTTGAGTGTTGTTATTTCCTTCCTTCTCAGAGTAAAAGTGGTTTATGTAAAGGCTTAAGAAATACCGTGATATCACCTTAGACATCACAGGGATAAATATATAGCATTATAATATATAAGTAGTTTTTTTTTCCATTTAAAAGATTTTGAATAAGTGATACAAAAATATTGAAACACATGACCTTACGTACAACCTACTTGAATTTTTCAGTACTAAGTACACTTTAAAAAGCAAACAACACAAACCCCAAAATCTCAAACACTTAGAATTTTAAAAAGTCTATATGTCATTATAGACAATGTACTCAGTTTCATAAAACTGGATATTTTTAGTTAACCCTAACATTTGCAATTATTGTTGATGTAAACATACGTTTTATGCAAGTATTGATACATTACGCAGTACTTGCATAAAACGTAATGTTCCTCCTGATTTTCCTCAAGTCAAATAAAGCAGTCTGTAATCCAATGTCGTTTACCCTTATGTAGCTAACAAACCTACATAGCTTGGCAGTATTCTGTTTTATTTGTTCATCATGACATTGTTACTAGTGATAATATCCTAACTACCAGGCCATGACTTAATTTAGTTCAATATTCTTCAAGAAATTCCACTCGTACACGAAGTTTCTGATGCGTTGAATAAAATCGCTTTGAATGCTTTGAATGATCTTCAATTACATTCTATAATTGTAAGGACTCTGTATAAATCACCATAATATGTGACCTGTAAAATTAATTAACAAAATATATTTTCATTTGAAATTATTAACGCTACTGAGAAATAAATACACGATTTACGAGTTTTGAGTGCTTTCAAATAAAATAGTTTGTACGAATATTTCATTCTGCTAGAAAATTAATTCAAAGCCCTAATTATGTTTAAAAATTAATCTTATGGCAAAAGAACATTAACACAATTAATCCTATGTAATAAGATTTATGATTAAGCTGTAAACCCACGTAATGGATTATCTAGCTTTCACATGTTAAGTGCCATAAGTCTTTTTCGTGCTTTTTAAATTATCATTAATGAATTTCTTACCTGTTTTGTTTAGTTACTTGCGAGATAATTTACGTTATTGGTATTTGTTTCGATAAGCATTATAATTCTATATTTTGTTGTGAATGGCAGTTGTAAATTTAAGTTTAAACCTTGTTTATCTGGTTTTCTTTGCTATATTTTTCATCATTATTATATATGCTAAATTTACTGCTATATACGCTTGTTATAAGCTGATTAATTAGCTGGTCCTCATTGCCAATAAATGCATAATACAGTGTATTATTTTTGCTTATTTTTCCAAAAGAATTATGTCTAATGTCAACAAAAAAATTAAGATTTTAGTGCTGCCCGTAATTATTTGTCGCCTGTTGTCAATGAATCGAGTAAAAGTTTCTCTAAATACAGTATTCCATAATGTTCATTGTGATTGTTTTTAATTCCAAAACTCTCATTTTATTCCAGTAATCGTAAGAAATGCATACG
Source organism: Carcinoscorpius rotundicauda (assembly GCA_011833715.1). Taxonomy (NCBI): domain Eukaryota; kingdom Metazoa; phylum Arthropoda; class Merostomata; order Xiphosura; family Limulidae; genus Carcinoscorpius; species Carcinoscorpius rotundicauda. The sequence continues at coordinate 90,085,508 of CM022397.1, forward strand.
TATTTGAAGCAATTATCACGTGGACTTGGTATGTTATAAAATGTTTGGTATTGACCTTGTATCGTGGTGGAAAGATTTCAGTCAAAGTTCTATTTCAGACTCTTAACAGTTTCACACAATTTGTGAAGATTTGTATTTATGAAAAGCATGTAGCTGAACAAGGGTAGTGGACCCAAAATAAGATTATCCCACTTCAGACAGGTTTACTGAGACCCTTTTCAGCCGTTAATAAAGCTATGTTATGGCTCATAGAACGTATTAAGTGTTATAGTATCGACCAAAACTGTCAATAATAGATTCAAAGAGGCTCTCGTTCGAGGTCAAAGAATGCTCGTATTTACAAGCCAGTTGATACTTGGATCAAGACAACGTGGCTTTAAAGTCAAAGTTATTCATAGACTGACACAGGTTTTTGTCGTGATTTTACAGACTATCGTGTCGACAAAAGAAACGATCTGGGAATCACTATATATGTACGCTTGCGTACTTGTGATAGCAATCTATCACTGTCTGATGCAGCGTAAGCGTAATAGCTAGTCTGACTTCTGCTTACTCTGGAACAGTTCTTTGAAAACTGTGACAAACAGAAATAATGCTTGTAATTACCATTTGTCGTTGTGAACGACAACATTTGTCTACAATACAGTGCCTGGCATGGCCAAGCGCGTAAGGCGTGCGACTCGTAATCCGAGGGTCGCGGTTTCGCGCCCGTGTCGCGCTAAACATGCTCGCCCTCCCAGCCGTGAGGGTGTATAATGTTACGGTCAATTCCACTTTTCGTTGGTAAAAGAGTAGCCCAAGAGTTGGCGGTGGGTGGTGATGACTAGCTGCCTTCCCTCTAGTCTTACATTGCTAAATTAGGGACGGCTAGCACAGATAGCCCTCGAGTTGCTTTGTGGAAATTCCAAAACAAACAAACAAGAACATATGGTTTGCATTAATTCACATTCCATAGTTAATTTTAATTACATGTACAAAACAAAGTCTACAATACAAATTACACTTTTGTCAACGAATAATGGGATTGACCGTCACTTTATAGCAGCCTTACGGCTGAAAGGGTGAGCATGTTTGGTGTGATGAAGATTCGAACACGTGATCCTCAGATTAGTCAAATATCCTAACTACCAAGGCCATGACTTAATTTAGTTCAATATTTTTCAAGACATTCCACTCGTACAAACGTTTCTGATGCGTTGAATAAAATCGCTTTGAATACAAAGCTTTATTATTTCCAATTGCATTCTATAATTATAAGGGCTCTGTATAAATCACCATAATATGTGACCTGTAAAATTAATTAACAAAATATAATTCCATTTGAAATTATTAACGCTACTGAGAAATAAATACACGATTTACGAGTTTGAAATGCTTTCAAATAAAACAGTTTGTACAAATATTTCATTCTGCTGGAAAATTAATTCAAAGTCCTTATTATGTTTAAACATTAATCTTATGGCAAAAAGAACATTAACACAATTAATCCTATGTAATAAGATTTATGATTAAGCTTACTGTTTGAATAAAACATCTATAAACGTGTATTTCATTTAAAAAATAAAAACATTTTTTTTTGTTTTACCATTGTCATTTGATTGTGTTTACATAAAAAAAATGTTAGCAGCATATTTAATTAATTTTAATATTACTAGCAAAATAGAGTTTAAATCATGATGCACATTGAACTTTTAATTTTATTTATAATCAAAACAAGGTACCTACATGGATCAAAATTAACTTACGTGGTTAACTAAATATAATGTCCAAACTATATTACTTGCAATGAGGAAATTATATTACTTATAGTTATTAAAATATATTATTTCATCATTTGGTGTTTCTTGTTGTTAATAATATTTTCAACAATGAATAATGTCTTAAAATGATTTAGATTATACTAAACCTCTCTGTTTTCCTAAAAATGTAGAAAAATCTTTATTATAAAATAATAAACATAAAATTATATAAGGTTGTTGTACAAATTGTAACGCTTTGTTTGTTTGTCTGTTTTGGAATTTCGCACAAAGCTACTCGAGGGCTATCTGTGTTAGCCGTCCCTAATTTAGCAGTGTAAGACTAGATGGAAGGCAGCTAGTCATCACCACCCAACGTCAACTCTTGGGCTACTCTTTTACCAACGAAAAGTGGGATTGGCCGTCACTTATAACACCCCCACGGCTGGGAGGACGAGCATGTTTGGCGCGAACCCGCGATCGTCAGATTACGAAGCGCACGCCTTAACGCGCTAGGCCATGCCGGTCCCAATTATAACACCCTCCAGTCGCTCAGCGCTATATCTGCGCACTTAAAACGCTAACAACCGGGTTTTGATACCCGTGCTGGGCAGAGCGCAAAGAGCCCACTATGTAGCTTTGTGCTGACTTCAAAACAACAAATTATAGTATCGCATTAAAATATTTAATTTTATTTTATGTATATTTATATTAATATTATAAACTACTTAAGACTTATCAGAAAATGAAGTGTGACAAAAACAGGCCTTTGTTTCACGTTGAGATGTTCTATGTTGACATTTATTGTAATAGTAGTTTTATTTGGTCCCCCGCTAATACAGCGGTATGTCTTCAGACTTACAAAGCTAAAATCAGGGGTTCGATTCCCCTCGGTGGGCTGAGCAGATAGCCCATTGTGGCTTTGCTATACGAAACACACACACACAGTTTTATTTGTTCTGAAAATGACCTTACTGTTTAAATGTTCATGCTCGTGAATGTAAGAAAATGATGTTGTTAATATACTTCACCGGAGAACTTGTGCAACAGCGTATTAAATGTATGTAAGAATTTTTAGGAAAGTTTCAAGTTCAGTCGTAAAAAAACATTATAAGTTTATTTATTGATACCGTTCTGCATTAAAATTTGTGTCGGTCGAGTTTACGATTTATTGTGTTAAGTAATGCGATCTATCCCGCACGAGTTTCAAGTTTATTATTTTATGTATTGCAATTTCAACTAGCAGAGCCCTAGTGACACAGTGGAATGTCTTTGAACTTATCACACTATAATCCGAGTATCGATACCTGTTGTGTAGTTTTGTGCTTAATTACAAATATCCGGAAAGTTTAATTTAAAAGTTAATTGAATGTCAATATGTATTAGATTTATGACATCTGCTAACGAGATTAATACGCAAAATTTTCTTTCTTAAAGCAACTATATTTTAATATACATACAAGAATACAATTTATAATGACAGTTATTACAAAAAATACTTCATGTACAAAAGTTTGACACCTCATAAACAATGCTGAGTCTTCTATATGGTCTGAAACTGAATATTTTATCGACAGTTCACGATGAGCGAATTAATTCTATGTTGATAGATAGGCACACTTCACTTGACCGGAATTGAGCTAGCTTCTTCACACGTGAGTTTTTCTCGACAAAAACTAACATTCAAAGTTAATTTACAGAAATTAAGTGGTTTGTGGTGTTCGAAATCTATAAACGATCATTGACATATATCTGTAGCTGTCTAATTAACAAGCGTTCATCACAGTTATAGCTTCCAAGGTTTATAGTATTCTGACTATAGAATACCAACAATATTACACTTTATCTCCATGTATTGGTTTATAAGCTTTAAGGGTAAGGTTCTCAAAAGTTCAGTTGGAAACAATATTCGGAGATACATTAGTGATTTTACAGAACACATATTGTTAATTCTTACACTTGAGAATCTGCCTCAAATTTGGATAATAAGCGGGACTTTCGCAACACACATTTAACAGTATAAGTTAGATACATTTCTAAATATATATTAAACTGAAACAACAAAGATAATAAAAGAAATATAAGATAGTAAATTATTTACACTTCCTTAGGAAGTCAAAAATTGACATTAACCAACTTTTAAATCTATATATATATATATATGCACTGATAACGATACATGAATTATAATACATTGGCAAAGAATTTTCGAACTTCAAAAATTATTACACAATCAATGTAAATAACTTAATGATCAGAAAATTAAATAACTCGTGAAAATGTATCAGTACAGATGTTATCAACCTATTTGAAATCAATTATCTTCAAATCATATTTATTTAATGTTAAACTCCAAGTCAACAGTCTGATGTTTTTGATCTCCATTTGATTCAAAAACATTAATAGGATGTAATCAGTGTAAATGAAAATAGGTTGTTGTTATGCAGATATGCACACGTCGAAATGTTATAAAGCTAACACTAAAGCCAATGTTTCTTTTTCCACAGTTGAACAATTCGTTTGATGACAATTAAACTTTTCTGAAAAATAACAAACAGAGTATTCAGTTTGTCTGTCACCTGATTCTAATAGAATGGCACCAGTACCACAATCGCTGACACCAACAGCTAATGCGAAAGGTTTATCAAAGTCGAGTGCTATCAACACAGAGTGCACAGTAAAAATTTGACACCTTCAAAAGTAAATTGACATGTGTAGACTACTGGAACTTTTTATTTATCTTCAATAGATTTGTTAATGGTGCAGTAATGTCAACAAATATTTACAACATTTTCTGTAATAACTAGCCACTCTCAAAAGGTTTATCAAATTTTCTTGTTTGCAGGTGTGGGATAATTCACGATACAGTTAACATTGGCTTAAGTTGGAGAAACTCAGGCGGGGTATATGTACTACGTGACCTAAGTAAGCAACTTTGACTTTACCTAATCTACTTTCTGCCAAATTTACGGTAATTTTTAAAATGCTATGTAATACGCGTAAGTGTTCTTTCTTAGTGTTATTGTAAATTACAATATCATCAATATAAATTCAAACATCTGACAGATTGTAGAAACATTGATTCATTGTTCTCTGAAAAGTTGCTTCAGAAATTTTCATCCCAAATGGCATTACAATGAACTTATATAATCTATCAGGAGTACTAAAAGCAGAATATTTTTTTGCCCTGTCAGATAGAGGAACAGCCCTGTATCCCTTCAGCATGATAAATTTTCTGAATATGAACCTCTGAAAATATACACTCGTATTCCAATAAAGTAACAAGTTGATCTTTCTCTTCAGGAAGTAAGTGATCGAATTTTGAGTCAAGATTAGCCATATGTTAGAATCACTCAGTTTTTCTTGATGACGAGAAATCCACTTGAAATAAAGATGTATCTCAGAACAGATGGCAGGGGTATTAACACTTTTTACAGATAAGGAGAGAACAACAACTACTCAGTTTGATGTTGCATCCATCTCTAATTGTTTCCAATTTATGGATGTATGAGTCAAAGAGAATATCATCCTTATCAGTAAACACTCAATTGCATCTCAAATGTAACAGGACTTCAACGTATTGATATGATACAGCTGAGTAGCCTATCGAAGATCAGATGTTTTCACAACACAGTCTGTATCATTTACTTCCAAACAACCTCATAGGGGCCATGATGTCTAGCTTTGAAGGGTGTTTAATAGTACGTAACAATACTAAAAGTGTTTCTACAGAAAGAAACTTACGCTCTTCAGGTTTACAGCCATAAAAACTTTTCATTCTAGATTGGGATAACTTAAAATTCTCTTCAACCAATTGTCCAGTATCTAAAAATCTGGACTAAAATCTGGAAACGTGACCAAATAAATTCATTTCTTTCGGGTAATTATCTAACCATTGTTCCTTTAGCAACTTCAAAAGACAATGTACTGAATGGCCAAACACGATCTCGAACGGAATAAGCCCTAACTACTCCTGAACAGATACATGAACAACAAATTATAATAAATTAACTCTCTCGTCCCAATGCTTCTCATTATTGAGAGAGTAAATCCGCATCATATTTTTCAAGGTAGAATTGATTTTTTTAAGAACACAACGTGGTTTTGGATAATAAACTCTAGATTTGATCTGTTTAACACCAAGTTGAAACAACCCCGATATAAAATTTGATCCCTTATCAGACTAAATTTCTTTGGGCAAGTCAATAAAAGTAAAGAAATTATTTAAAGCCTTAGAATTTTTCGATTGAAATATTTTTTTAAGCGGAATGCGTTAGTAATAAATTAAATTAATAAATTAAATTCTCTGTTTTTACAGAGAAAATAGGTTAATTTCTAAATTTCATTATCCAGGTCACAAAAGCAAAGTTTGAAGGGAATAATGGTCATTTCTTGTACTTTTACAACACAAGCAATTGAGAAATAACACATACTATCCAGGAACAAAATTGTGTTACATAGTGTAATCAATCTTTTTAACATACTTTTACTTCAGTTGTTAGGTAGAAAGTTAAAAGCTCTATTGAAAAGTCATGTAATTTACTTTAAAAATATAATTTTCATAATACTGTTGAAATTCATTTATTTTACCTTGTTGGCCCAGTGGTAAACATGTTTTGAAATCCCGGATTTAATCCGTGCAGCACAACGTAGATGGTCAAGTGCAACTTTGTGTTAAAAACCTATAAGCCAAATGTATTATCCAGTTTAGTCAAATTGCGTTTCGTGATTTTTGTTTCACAGAATAGCTGTTTTCCCTTCAGGAAACATAGTCTAATCTATAAAATAAATTCCCTTTAGTGGGAAGAAGGGAGATTAAAGCCACCAGTTGTTAATGGGCTTATACATTATGCATTTAAAAGTTAATTGTAAAATAACTTATAAATATATCAGTTTATATGTTGTTTCAATATCCTGAATATAATATGCATCCTCCCTGCATCTGATTTATCTGTGCAGCACCTTCTATTTTTATAATTTATGTGTTTTGTATTCCAAGACTCTAATAAAACATACACCTTATTTTTAACTCAGGTAGTATCACAATGCAATCCGCATTACCTGTATAAAATTGTCATAGGATACATCATACCTTTTGTTATTATTATTATTCAGATACTTTGGTAGCGCGACTCGAATTACAATACTGAGACTTTCATAGAACATACCATAACTCTTTTCCGATTTTGTTGTCTTTGTGGGAGATTTATTTGCTTGTTGCATTAACTTACTACAATGTCATTCAAAGATCGTTTAATTACTCTTCCCTTGTCAAGAGAATACTTTTCTGTCGAATACAGCAGAATATGTTCATTATATGAAACGATTTTGAAGTTTGATTTCTTTCTCACTGAAATACTCGTTCTATTATACGACGGCACATTTTAACAATAGCCTTACACTGTAACTTATCTTGAAAATCCCCCAAATAGCACAGTGGTATATCTGCGTACTTATAATACCAGAAATCGGGTTTCGATACCCGTGTTGGACAAAGCACAGATAACTCTTTATGTAGCTTTTGCGTAAAAACAAAGAAACAGTCTATTTAAAAATGCTCTAGTGTCATAATTATCACACTATTCGTTCTTGAAGGCATTCATTAACAATGAAGTGTATTATGACAACGGTTTCCTAGCATCAGTTCTGACAATCTAATCAAAAAGAAATTCTCACGTATGCGAAGAACAATATGACTGGAATAGTATGAGACAACTTCAATACACTTTTCACTGTCCAGTTGCTTAAAATGTATTAAGATTGCAGGTATGTCTTGTGTAGAGAACTTTCGTAAGCGTGGCTTTTGTAGCTTTTACAGACATAATCATTTTTTGTTCTGTTGTGGAAGGCTTTTGCTTGTAGCATTTGTATCTGTGGATTCTCATCTGTTATAATACGCAGAGCACTGCTTACGACGATGAGGTTACTTCTTCTTGCAGGTGTCCTTATTGGTTTTAATGTCATAGCTTGATCCACATTCCTTTGTTTTTAAATCTAATTAAGTACATGTGATGCCTCTTTCTTAAAAGTTCTAAACGCTTGATATAAATACATTTCTGTAATCTAAGCGTATGAATAATTTTTATAAAAAAAAGCTGCTAAATAACCCACTCAAATGTAGTCAGTTTTTAAACACATTAAGTTAGCCATGTGCTGTTGTTGTTGTTTTGGATTAAGCACAAAGCTACACAATGGGCTATCTGTGCTCTGCCCACCACGGGTATCGAAACCCGGATTTTAGCGTGTACGTCCGCAGACATACCGCTGAGCCACTGGGGGGCTAGCCATATGCATCAAAAATATAAATATGGAGTTCTGATACATTCTGTCCCACCAGGAATTTGTATAAGCTATGATTGACACGTGACCAGTTGGCTAGCATATTCAAGACTGTTCGCATATAGAGTTCTCAACAATCTATATATTTGTTGTAATTAGAGCACACTAATTTTTCTATTACACTAAATCGTTGATTACACTGTTCAGTTATCATCTTTACCGTTTGTTCTATATGACGTGTTTATTTCTTTGTTGTCTCACCTTGATTTCCATGTGTCGTGTCCATTTGTTTGCGTCACTTTGTTTCTTTGCATCACATCTTCTTACCTGATGTGTCTGTTCGTTTCCACTGAACCACTTAATTTCACTAGTGTATCAGTTTGTCTCCATATTTCACGTCCATTTTCCTACTGCATCATTTTGTTTCCCATGTATTTGTCGAATGAATTCGTTTGTTTTCCCTGCGTTTGCATTTGTTTGCTCCATCATTTTTCCTCTGTATGACATTATCGTCTGTCTGCTTATCTGTTGGTTTACAATGCATTTAGCTAAACTGTATGTTATATAAATAATTGTTGGGGAGAGAAGGCAACACATTGACTTGTTTTCTACTGTAATTTATGCTCTAAATGTGCTATACTAATTTGCTTACTGCTTCAGTTAATTTTTCTATATTGTGATACTCTGATTATTTCAAAACTTATTCATCAATTTATTTTCTACATGCCGCCTTCTTTATCTGTTCCATCAGTTTTGCTGAACGTTTCGTTTTTTCTATACTTCATCAGTTTGTTTTCCGCACGTCGCATTCCTTTTTTTTCTGTTTCATCAGTTTGTTTTCCGAGTGTCACATTCTTTTATTCTATTTCATCAGTCTTATTACTGTGTACATAACATTATTTTTCTTTCCTGTTTCATCAGTTTGTTTTCTGAGTGTCACATTCTTGTTTTCACTCCATTAGTTTGCTTTATGTGTAACACATTCATTCCCGGCTTCGTATGTTTGTTTTCTTTATTTTAAGTTCTTCGTTCTGCTCCACAATTTTGCTTTCTCTATGCCTTGTTCTTTTGCTATCTTTCCGGTCTCTTGCTGTGTCGCATTTTATTCTGCTTCATCAAGTTGTTTTCTGTGTGTCGCATTTTTTCTACTGCATCAGTTTATTATTGTGTACAACATTAATTTGTCTGTTCAAGTACTTTCAATAACCTATCTTACTGTTATTTTTGTGTAAAATTAATTTGTTGTGTGCCTCGCGCTTTCTTCAGTTTCCCTTGTATATTCGTTTTAAGTATAATATCGATCTGGAGTTTTGTAAAATATCTGTGTATCTTGATTGCTAACTGTTGAACGGGTGCCATTTTCTTCTTTGCTTTACAATTTTTTTGAGATTTAATTATATTTAAATTTTTGATTTAGTTCAACGTCATCATTCATTAATTTTGGTAGCTATTCCACATATCCTAATTTAATTTGTGCATAAAAAATGTTTAAGGGTGAATTTTTGTTCTGGGTCTCATTTGATCTACTTTATTGAATTAATCTTTGTCTGCTATACCCTTCGATTTCCATTATCTGTGTATTCCATGTATCTGTGAGCTACTTCTTACTTAATCAATATACAATTGGGATATATCACTTTATGGAGCTACCTACTTATATCACATCACAGTTTTAATTATAATATTACATAAGTCAATCATATAATATCTCTTACATAAAGCGAAGTGAGATTCGTGTTGTGATAATAAGTTGTTTTTATGGAGATACGGTTTGGTTTCTTTGGTAAGAAATACATTTTTCAAACATGCAATATTAACTCGTAAAAGAGAGAGCACTTCTTACACCATCGGCGTTTAAAGTCAATGAAGTTAAAACCCTAAAAAGTTTCATATTTTCTTGTCTTTGTTTCTTGTTTCATTATACCCACACTCACAGCTGTAACTCAGTAACGTTAATTCTTTGTTATTTAGAACAAGGGAAACAAAAACGTACTTTATAACCAGATTGGTGTTTTACTGTTATATCTGTATTATTTATTAATTTCGACAATTTTATCATATATATGTATACATAAGTATACACTTTAACTTAGTTCATCCTTTATCGTTGCTTTGAGATGAATAAGCGATCTTCATTTTTCTTTTGTCCATTCGGAATGGCATTGACCAATGTAGAAAAGTATATAACATACTTTTTTGAAATAACGGATATTGTCAAACTACATGCCATTAATCACCATTTGGATGAATAATTCAGCACAGATATACTTATAGAGTGTAGCAGATGAAAGCATCGTATAAAAAATAACACACAGAGTTATAGCTGTTTTATTTTTGTCGTTTATTTTAAGGGCTTTGTATAGTTATACCAAAGAAAAGGGAGTCTTAAAGGTCATATCGGCCAGTGAAACGACGCAGTCTCTTTTCAAGGAGAAGGCAAAAATTATAAATATATTTAAAGCTCTTATGTAAATGATAGTGCTGTTTGTCCCTATTACGAATAATATATTTGTTTGTACAGACCTGATAAGTTATGTCACTTTAAGGATTTATTGCACAAATTTGGCTCACTAAACAAATAAACAGTCTGATTCACAATAAGTTTTTATTCTGATTTACTTATGTTACTTGCCCTAGGTTACTGTTACTGTTCTTACAAATCTAAATATCAAAATATATATTTCTATTTTCTTATTTAGTGTTACGTTATCGAAATTCTCTCGTGGGGTCCAACACTGGTACAACGGTAAGTCTATGGATTTACAACTCTAAACTCAGGGGCTCGATTCCCCTCGGTGGACTCAGCAGATAGCCCGATGTGGCTTTGCTATAAAACACACACATACACTCTATCTCTCTCGTGGGAGAAATATTTATGTTTAAAGTGAGTCTCAAAATGAACCAGATTTTATTTTGTTATGCTGTCTGTTTAGAAATTTGGAGAATATGGTAAAGATAAAGCAATGTCATGTGTGTTTTTGAGAAAACATTAAACGATTACGAAGTGCTGTTAATGTAATATTATATGATGTTTGGTATTGAAGGACTGTAGTGTGTAGAATTAAACATTTTTCTTGCTTTGTGTTTTAAGGACTTTGATGTGAAAACAGAAGATTTCACGCTCACGAATTATTGAGCTCGAGATAGGGGAAGTGATAAGAAAAAAAATAGAATGTATATACAATAAAGAATCGGAAGGGTTGGATTATCGTCTGTCCTCAACACTTCACTTGATGTATCAACTTGACTGCTTTAAAAAACAGACATACATATCTGTGGAAAATAAAAGATACATAGACGATAGAAGTAGTGTTGACTTTACAAACTTAATAATAAAAAATAGTGAAAAATCTTATCAATACAACCAGCAGCTTAATATTTAAAGCGCCCCAGTGGCTCAGCGGTATGTCTGCGGTCTTACAACGCTAAAAACCGGGTTTCGATGTCCATTGTGGGCAAAGAACAGGTAGCCCAGTGAATAGCTTTGTGCTAAATTCAAAACAACAACAACAACAACTTAATATTTAACATCAAACTGCATTCAAAGAAGAGTATAACTCGACTTGCTCACTTTTTGCTTTGTAATTTCTTCTGTATGAGGGTTTAATTAATCGAATGTTGTTTCCCAAAACTTTTATATAATATGATTAGAGCTAAAACAAACAAAAGGTGCAAAAACAGATGAAATACAAAGGATTTTTTTTAATAAATGATAACTTACATGGACATTGTAATCGTATAACGTTTAGTCGGCGTTAAAAAGTCAATTTTTTTATGGCACAATAATATTCACTAGCAAGTTTGGTGACATTTTATATATGTGTTTCTTCACTGATTATCCACTAACTTTATGTCTGGAAACCGGAAGCACGCCGCTATTACAGCCGTATGTCTACGGATTTACAATGCTAAAATCAGTGGTTCGATTCCCCTCGGTGGGATCAGTAGACAGCCCGATGTGGCTTTGCTATAAGAAAAACACAAGAAACCTGAAAAAGTTCTTAACTAAAAATCAGTTAAGAAATGAACATGAAGTATCATATAAATCATAATTTAGATTAAAAATGTATTGGATAAAGAAACCTTTAAAGTTAGGTATAAACGTTAATGTGTACTAGAGATTACGAGAAGGTGTTTTATATACGTATGCATTTGTGTGTTAGAGATCTATGATGATAAAAATCAGGGATGAATCTCTAGAATCTTATCTTCTTTCTCATAATGTTCTAGCAGGTCATATTCTTCTTTACTATCTACTCTACATACCAGTTATTAGAATGTTTATTTGAACAAAAAGGCTACGTCTTTAGTACCTTTAAAACGAATAAGGTTTTTTTTAAAAAATCAGAGAAATATCTGAAGAAGTCCAGTGTTGATCCTTGATGACGAGTAACTCACTTGAAGTAAAAAATGTATTTCTACGATTGCTGGTACAGGTAATAAAACTCTAATTAAAATAAAGGAAAGAACAGCGTTTCGACCTTCTTAAGTCATCTTCAGGTTAACAAAGAACCTTAACGTTCTAATATCCATACCAGCTGTCTTAAGAATGCAAGTCTAGTGCTGCATTAAAAGGCTTTATGGTGATAGAAGTAAAAAAAAAAATTCCAGACGTAATTATATCTATATATTGGCTCAAATTTAAAACGTACTTTGCTAGTGGATGTATTTAGATGCAACAATAGAAAAATGAAAGTGCATTTTCAAGTTACGAGGGCCAAAGTTTTAAAAATATACAATGTATTGATAGATGTGAATAGATACATTCTGAAGTTTTATTCCCTATCAAAATACATATAAAAAATGAGAAATATGACAGTTTGGTTCGTGTATAATCCAAACCTTTATTGTGTTTCGCACTAGCGGTGAAGACAAATTTCTACTGACTTTTAAAATAGTCCTCGGAAATTCGCTTCTCTCTTTCGGACAGCTCTCACTGTCACTAGTTGGTGATTTGTCAACCTCCAGAGAAGCCATTAACAAAGCTCAGGTTTCTGGTCTAAACAAGTAAAAAAAATCTGCTCTTTAGTGTGACCAAATAATATATTGGATTGCAAAAATCCTAGACACACAATACTGATGTAATATTTGAAAACACGATTCCAGTGTTCTAAATATAAAATTTACTTGTCTTTGTTTGGATCAAAATATTTTAGAAAATTTTCAAAAAGAATTCTATAGTAACAGTGAGATAAATATCACGTGCTTTATGATGATTCCAAAACTTTCTTAATCACTAATATAAATCAATATGTTCTACGATCAACACAACAGTAATGTAAAACCCGATCCTGAGTTGTTTTATATAACATAAGCTTAGAGAATATAACTATTATACTATAATTTTGTGATTACATGTATAATGTAAGTGTATCGTTATGTTGGTTAAATACGTTTAATTTAATACTTACGCCTCAGTAAAGTTTTCTCTTTTGTATGTGACGCATATTTTTGTATTGCATAAGTTCCATCTTTTCTTGAAATTTGTATAAGATTTTTGAGACAAAGAATCAACATTATTTCTTTTACAAAAATGCGCTAGTTTTCGAACATTGTTGAAATTTCGAGAAACTCACGTTTTTTCATATAAAAGTAGTTAGCCGAGAAACAGAAGAAGATCATTATTCGTCAGCTTTAATTGTATTCAATCTAATATCCATTATTTACAATTACTCTAAAAAAATAGCAAAGCTAATATTAGACACACTTTGATACTTTTTTATTTTCCAAGTTCACGATTTACCAGATCAAATGCAGAAAGAAAAATCCACTGGAATTACAATAAAGACTTGATAGATATGTAGTTAAATAATATTGTTGTGGTTTATGTAACTTCGTATTCTATCTAATAAAAAAACAATCATGGATTTTGAAATGTGAGCCTTTGTATATTTTAAACTATTGTTTATATTGATAATAACTGTGCGAGAAAATATATCAAAACAAATCTCAATGATTTTTTATATGCAAAAACGGCTCTTCTGGGCCCAGAAAACACTTCAAATAGAAGAGCGAACAACGTTTCGACCTTCTTCGGTCATCGTCAGGTTCACAAAGAAAGGGTTACTGGTCGGAAGCTGACCACAAGTTTGGGAGGGGGGTTGTATAATTGAGTGTTGCAATGTAGAGGGCGCGGTTTGAATATATAATTTTGTCTATAATATTAATATAGGTATAATGGTGTTCCTTTATATTGGTTTATTTTGGGTTTAAGTTGTTGTATAAGTAAGGCTTCTTTAATTTTCCGTTTGTTTATGTTTGTTTCTTTATTTAGTATTTTAGTGTTTTCTATGGTTATGTTGTGTCCATTTGACTTGCAGTGTTCGAAAACGTGTGAAGGTGACTTTTTATGTTCTTTGAATCTGGTTTCCATTTTTCTACTTGTTTCTCCTATATAGAAGTCGTGGCAGTTATCACATTGTATTTTATAAATAATGTTGGTGTGGTGTTTGTCAGTGTAGTTCTTACATAGTATAGACCTTAGTTTTGTGCCTGGTTTTTGAATAAATTTAGTGTTAACTGGAATGTTATATTTTGTTACTAGTTTTTGCCAAATGCAGGTTATTTGTTTGCTGATGTCAGGAATATATGGTATACAGCAGTATATGGTTTCGTGATTTTTTGATTCGTGAGATATATTTACTTTTGTTGGTTGATTTTGCTTTCTGTCTAGGTGTGTGCGTATAATGTTTTCTACGGTTTGTGGAGGAAACTTATTAATGTTGATGAAGTGTTGTTTTATTTTATCTAATTCATCGTTAATTTTATCTGGTGAGCATAGTTTTATGGCTGTGTTTATCTGGTTTCTTAGTATGTTGAGTTTTTGTTTTGTTTCATGTGCTGAGTCCCAAGGAATGTATAGTCCAGTATGGGTGATTTTTCGGTGGATTTCTGTTTTGAATTGTGTGTCGGTTCTTATAATTTTGAGGTTAAGAAATGATATTTGATTGCTTTCTTCCTGTTCACATGTGAAGTTAATGTTGGGATGTATAGAGTTAATGTGAGTGAAAAAGTTAAGTATGTGTTCTGTAGATTCGAATCCCGCAATCGTGTCATCTACATATCTGTACCAGTATAGTGGTGGATGTAATGCTGTATTAATTGCTTGTGTTTCAATTTGTGTCATAAAAATATTGGCTAGAACTGGCGATACTGGGTTGCCCATGCTTAGGCCATTTGTTTGTATATAGTTTTGGTTGTTGAACATGAAGTTTGTCTTTATTGTGGTGAATTCTATGAGGGTTGCTAACTGGTTACTGGGAATGTCTATTATCGGGTTAGGGTCTCGAATATAGAGTTCTAAGGCTATCTTGCAGGCTTCTGTTGTTGGAACTTCTGTGAAGAGGGATATAACATCGAAACTGGCCATTAAGGCTTTATGATTAAGTTGATTTAGATTGGACTTGAAATTAAAAGAGTCTTTGATGAATGAGCTGGCTGATGTTGCATATTTGGAGAATGCCCATGCTATGTATTTACCAAGATTGTAGTTAAACGATTCATATGTTGACATTATTGGTCGTAATGGACAATCTGGTTTATGAGGTTTGGGGATGCCGTATATTTGCGGTGTGCGTGAGTCGGTTTTACGTAGGTAGGAATAAAGTGTTTGTGAAATTGTGTTGGCTTTTTTTATTTGTAGTAGTAATTTGTTTAGTTGCGTCTCATGTGTCTTTGTTGGATTTGTGTGTATTGGTTTAAATTTGTTCGTGTCTGATAGGATGTTATTCATTTTTTGTATGTATTCATTCGTGTTCATTATTACTATAGCGTTACCTTTATCTGCTTTTAGAATTTTTATGTTTCTGTCTTGTTTTAGGTTTCTAATGGAATTAATGTCTCTTTTTGTAAGGTTGTTTTTTAGTTTTCTGTTTTGTGAAATTATGTTGATAGTTTTGTAAGAAAATTCTTTGAAAAAATCGTTTAAGATAATGTTTTTAGGTGGTTCTGGAAAATATAAATGTGTAATTTTACCTGGGAAGTTTGGCTGTTGGATGTCAATAAAGTTATCTAAGTTGTCTTCTTTCTGTTTGTTGTTTTTGTTTTCTGTAGAAAGTATCACAAGTCTCCTGGCTAGGTCTTCTAAACATGTTTTGATTTCTATGGTTGGAATGTACCTTGGTGCTATTGCGAAGTTGAGTCCTTTGTTAAGTAGATGTATCTCGTCTGTGTTTAATTGTCGGTCAGATCTGTTAATTATGAGGTTGGTTAACGGTTTGTCATGTTGATGTCTTTTCTGTTGCTTACATCTTAGTTTTTCAAGTTTTTTGTTGTGGCGGATCTTTTTGTCTCTATCGTTTTCTATTTGAAGTGTTTTCTGGGCCCAGAAGAGCCGTTTTTGCATATAAAAGTTCTCAACAAGTGGGTTTCTCGACATCACTGATTGAAATCTCAATGATGTTTGTGGAGTTTGGACATTTCCAGACTTTTTATTATTGCCTTGCTAATATTGTTATTGACTTAAATAAATTAATATGAAGATTAGAATTTCATATAAATCAACTTCGGATATAGTTTTAGAGTTTACTTCTTTTTTCTTCTTTCTACGGAAAACAATGAGGTCCCTGCTTTTTGGAATAATTGGTCTCTTACCGATGTATCCTTTAACGTCACACAAATCTCCTTTCTCTGATAGAGACTGTTTATATCCAGCAGTATTCGATATATCAATGGTAAATATATCACCATGAATCCAGCATAGATGCTAAGCATGTTACCCTTAATTCATGGCTCACAACTGTAGCGGCATTTTCTTTCATTTAAATATACAGTTATTTGTTCTAAGTATAATTAACTTCTATTTTCACAATTATTGGAAAAAGAATATAAGGAGTATGATAGGAACACCGAGTTAAATAGCTTTTGTAACCAATAAACAGAAGAAGACAGTGTATTTATATATTACTATAAACTATTATTAAACCAGTAAAATCAACACCTCTTCTATTGTCTGTGACATTCTTTAGTATATAAGATTCGTGATTTTAACTGTGTGCGAGACATGTGGTTTAGTCTAAAGTTTCCTGTTTCCAGGCTCTATTACTCTGAATAATTGTGGCTTTATAGTTTTATTATTGCTTATGCACAATAAGTTTATCATAAACAAACTGAAGTACCAGTTATTTATCATATTGTGAGCTTTAATAGATGTGGAGGTGGATGCAATAATAATAACTTTTACACAATTTATAATTAAACACGTTACTACAGTATTTGTTATTACATCCTCACAAAGGTTTGTGTAAACTTTAAGAACTCAACATGTCTACGGTAGCGACGGTAGGGATGTTTTCAAAATCCATCTCATTCCATAGTGTTTCACGTGCATAACTAATTGACCATCATTCACTGACAGGGAGGATCGTGTCTTGAGTTATACCCACTTGCTATTTTGACCGCGTGACCTATCAACTTCGGCCCGTAAGATGCTTCTGTGGCCAATGATCATCAATCAGTTAATCACTTGAAACACTGTGAAAGAGCGTTAAGATATGTGTGTTAAAAGCAGATGACTAAAGTCACTCTTACCGCCATTATTTTTCACTCTACCTCTTCACACAAGGTCACCCTTACAATCTCACATGTATGTCATGTTTCAGTTATATATATATATATATATATATATATATATATATTTACTTCTTATAGCTTACACAAAACTTTGAGTGAGATAATAATAAATACTGTAATAATATATTATATTGTAAATAAATTACTTGAAAGTTAGGATTTTTGTGTTATTTATCACATCATCCATCCCTCACTCACAAGTTCATAGCTCGGACAAAGATACGGCTCACTGTAAAAACTTTCTGATGAGTTTTATTTGTAAATATTTATGCACATCAGTTATTTGTCATATATTTACATACAGTTTACATTTCATTCTTCGTGTTTCAGTTTTATAACTATTTGAATAATGCTCATAAAATTAAGTTAATGGTGGAAAAGAATAAAACCCCTGGTGAGATATTGGTAAAAATACGGTTTTACAGCTCTAAAATCTTTGTTCGATTCCTTTCTGTTGTTCTTCTAACTTGATTAATAAATATTGCGGACTCGAATCCACGTAACACCAAATATGCTTGTTCTTTCAGTCGTGGAGGCGTTATAATGTTATGGTCAATCCCACTATTCATTGGTAAAAGAGTAACCGAAGATTTCGCGACAGGTGGTGATGACTAGCTGCCTTTGCTCTAGTCTTACACTGTTAAATTAGGAACGACTAGCAGAAATAGCCCTCGCGTAGCTTTTCGCGAAATTGAAAAACAAACACAAACAGAATAAATCTCAGTTAGATGTTAATAAATACACATCACAGAGAATAAACTCAAACTCTTATTCAATTTCACACATAAAGATATTGCAAGTGACTTATAAAAATGTCAGACATTTCATTAATTAAGTTCCAAAAACACTTGCGAGAAACAGACCTGTATAAACCAATATATTTAACTTGCTAATACTATAGTATAAACTGTTAAATTTATCATTATTTTCTACTTAAACCTATAGCTGTAGTATTTAAAACTGTCGTCTATTAAAGATGACGTATGTTTTCTGCATTGTTTTTCATGATCACATTGGATTTAATCGATGTCTTTATGAAAGTTCATTTACAAACTAATATAAAGGTAAGTTTACAAACTTACAACACTAAAATCCGGAGTTCCATTCCCGCTTTGAGCACATCAGATAAACCAACACAATTTTGCTCTTAAAACAAACAAACATTTACAAATGTATACAACAGTGCACTTTACCAATCAACCATCCCTTCCTGGTGGCTTAGCAGTTTCGATAACCTTACTTGACAAACCCAGATAACCCTTTTGATAGATTTGCGCTTAATAACAAACAAACAGACTCAGTGTTATCATTAATGAGAAACTTCGCCTGAGAGTGTTTTTCAAGTGTTAGTATGGAGATATGTTTGTTTTTTTATTTTCTTCCAACTGTCAACACAACTCTGAACTGGTGTAGTGTATTAGGAAACTACCTACCTGGATGTTCTCACATCATACGATGCTCCATCATATTGTAGAATCTCATAATTTGATTTCTTTAGTGAATATTTCAGCAAGAAAACTTTAATTAAAGTGAAAGAATTAACTATTGTGGTCTATGGTAAGATAGTGTTAGTATCCTCGCAAAAACTACCAAATATACTTACAGGAAGCTTGAAGAAACTACTCATCGATCAACTATAGCCACAGATGAAGAGCAATGGACAATGGCATTTATAAATATAATTACAATACTTGTTATAAATTTTGTTATTTCATTCATTAAAGCTTATAGAAATTCTGTTTACTGTAGTTAACAAGACATGTTTTTAACTGTACATTTATTTCAACACTAGTTTTAGTAATAATAATGCAAAATCATGCTACATAAACTCTCCCTGTAGAACTTATTACAATTCATTACTTGAACCAATTAAAGCTTTGTACTTGTGAGTTACGGTTTGTTTTAATGAACTCTTTGTGATAAAACTGAGGCAGAACAGTGAGTGTCCAATTAAGGATAAAAATAGTGTTATAAATTGTTTATTACTGGTGTTAAAATACTATAACATAAAAAGTCGTGAGAGTGACATGTTAATAAAGTTAATATTGCTTTTAGGTTCAAGCACTTCATGAAATTTATTTTTTTCTTTATCGTCATTAAATAAAATAAATTCTTAAAGGTATAACACCAGAGATTTTACAGATTTGTTCTAACATGTTTATTCAAGAGCTCAGTTTCTTCAGCCGTTTCGTTTACGTCACGATTTTTCCTCGGTGTTATCATTAATGAGAAACCTCGCCTGAGAGTGTTTTTCAAGTGTTAGTTTGGAGTTATGTTTTTGATTTTTTTCCAATAAACTCTGTAATCACTGACACATTTCTGTATAAAATATACTTAAAAAAATAAATTGATTAACATTGAAGATAATGTTTCTAGTCAGCTGTTTTGTCATTAAAGATGCATGTTTTCCTTTGTTCTTCTTGTCTGTTTGTTTGCTTTTTGCAAGAATAGTAACAACGAAAAGTGCCACGCGTTGTAGAATAACAACCTAGAAACTTCCAGAACCTGTAACGACTTGTATGTTTTAATCAAACAAGAAAGATAGTGCCTGTGGCTTCTGCAGTACAAGTTTTTTAATTTCTTTCTCTGGCTTCTTGCCAAATGTTTACAAATAAAAGAATGTCTGTAAATGGGCAAAATTTCTTAAATTTCTTTGGCGCACATACATTTTGAGGTAAACACCATTAAGTGCAGTATTGTGATACAATGAATTCATGAATGTTAAAATTATTGACATATTGTATGGTAAAAAACAGCTGGTTCTGTCAGAAGCTGAGTCTCAGAAGCAAGGTTTTAAATCTCTTTTATCTAAAAAAAATCTATATTTCTTTGCCTTCATGCCTGGGGGAAATGAAGTATTCATAGATATAGATAAAAGGAATAGAATATACACCAGTCTAGGTAGATTTCAAAATTTAAATAAGAGACTACAGATTACGTTTTGCCAACGTTTGTTATTGTTAGATCTTATGCTCCATACTCAACGTACATTTCGTAAAGTGTAATATATATTTTTTGTTATTGTTGTAAGCAAAACTATGCAATATTTTAAAGGGTTATGGTCACTTTGGATATTGAAACCTCATTTTTATCGTCTTGAGCCACCAGGGACACTCTTTTTGTATAGTGGAGAAGTTAATTAAAAAAATGATGAAAAAGTATTTATAGAAACAAATTATTTGAAAGTTTTTTATAAGTTTAAGAATAGTATATCTTCATTGTGGTAATTTATTACTTTTTGGAAGTTTTCCGTTTACATACAGGTGAGTTTGAGGAGAAAAAAAGTTAAAATTCAAGGCTGCACCCTTTTTATAAATACAGCACAAATGATTGTTTTGTAGTGTTGCACTTAAAATAATTGGTAGTTTATATTTATAAACCGTAATTAGATAAAAAGACATTTTTTTTTCTCAAAATTATGTTTAGTGTCAGAAATTTTAGTTAAAACGATGCACAGATGATTTTATATAAATTATATTACTTTGTGATTACGGAAAGAAAAATTAAACAGGATAACTGAAGTAAATATTTTCCAGAGAGGTCTACGAATGGTTACAGTCATTTTAAAATATAACAACCTTTTAGCCAAGCAAAGATAAAAATCTGTGATAAAATATATGTTAGTCCACGGACCTCCAGATCATATACTTTCTTCATCTCCGACTCTTGTCAAACATATTGACAAGCACGTCTTCTGAAAAAGATTCAGGTATTCTCTTATATGACCCTAGAGATCGACACGTGTAGCCGGAAGTAATCTCACAGTGACGTTACATTAGGAAAGCGCAGTGTTCATAGTAATTGTCTCTTACGACCAAAGTAATAATTCATTAAATGCTGTCAAGTGTCTCAGTATAAATTCTAAAGAGAGGTGGTATTTTGTTTTGCTGGGCTTGGCATGGCCTAGCGCGTTAAGGCGTGCGCTTCGTAATCCGAGGGTCGCGGGTCCTCGCCCGAGTCGCGCCAAACATGCTTGTCCTTCCAGCCGTGAGGGCGTTATAATGTGACGGTCAATCCCACTTTTCGTGAGTAAAAGAGTAGCCCAAGAGTTGGCAGTGGGTGGTGATGACTAGCTACCTTCCCTCTAGTTTTACACTGCTAAATTAGGGACGGCTTGCACAGATAGCCCTCGAGTAGCTTTGAGCGAAATTCCAAAAACAACAAAAACTTGTTTTTCTTCAAAACCACTACCCAGTAACACCATCAGATTGTGGCTTGGCATTAAAATTCAGCGAATCAACTGTTGAGAGGACAGTACCTTCACTTAAATTAGATCATCTAATGCTAAAGCAAAAAATCATGAGCTCATGAACTATGAATGCCATAGATGAATTTAATTTTTCAGTTGTCAACGAGTATCACTGACTAGTTGAAATTCAGATTGGCCAAGTACAGCTCATCCAAATTTCACATAAATATTCACTAAATAGTTACTATTTTTACTTCGTCTTGAAGGAATCTTAAATTTTAGTTCAGATAAAAGTAAGCAGAAATAGTGAAAGAAAGTAAATTTATTAAATGTTTTATGTCTTTGTCTTTACGTGTTTAAATTTATTACGACTCAAAAGCGTACAACCGTTTGTAAACACACTGATGCAGTTCATGTTACTAGGCCTAGAGTATCCAAAAAGTTAGTGTTCTGAGTTATCGAAATTAAAGTCCAAGATTGAAGTCGTATCTGCTAAAATTATCTATTTCTTAGATCGTGGAGGCGTTATAAGTGTGGAAGTCATTCCTGCTATTTAGATAAAAGTAACTATGTAACCAAGGGCAAATATTATCTTGTTGTTATGTAACCAAGGGGAAATATTATCTTGTTGTTATGTAACCAAGGGGAAATATTATCTTGTTATGTAACCAAGGGGAAATATTATCTTGTTGTTCTTGGTTTGGCCAACATTTCTAAATCCTTGGGGGGTTTGGCCATACCATTTAGATGAACGCCGATTAAGATAATGTTCACATTGAAAATTCTAAATCAGTTACCAGCATTAACTTGGTGCAAAGTTATTGCAAAACAGATAAATAATATTAATTCAACAGCTAATACTACATCATAATAAATTAGCAAATAATTATTTATTAGTATAAATGTATTGTTTATTTTTAGGTAAACATACGTCATGTTTTTAGAGAAGAAAAAAGACCAATACTCTGTCGAAACATGTTGTATGTTCCCTCCAAAATAAACCATCCATTATGCTGATAAATTACTGTTTCCCAGTTTATTACTCTATTAGCATAATGTGGCTCCATATTTCAGTACTGTTATATCTTTCACACCAATTAAAATATATGTGAAGATCGTAATGGATTATGGTAGCTGAACAAAATATACTAAAAAATAGTTTGGATAGTGACATAAACATGGTAAGAAAGTTAACAAAACTGATGTGCATTACATTCTATATCAGTTCCTGATAAGTATGAATTGATGTAAAGAAATGTAGGATATCTTCATTCTTGATTAGCAACATGGTCAGGTATGACCCTGTTTATGTGTTGAGATACTGACTAAAGTCTTTTAAGCTCAAGAAACAATGTTGCTTACGGGTGAAGGTTCATTATAAAAGTGACAGTTAGCCTTATTATTCGTTTCTAAATTGTGGTAGCAGATGCTACTTACTGGGTATCTTCTCTTTGTTTAGAAATTCAAAATTGGTGACGCCGATGTCTTAATCTATGGATCTCTAAACTGACTGTTTAACACAGATGTGTATATAATACGTTAAAACTAAATTTTTTTAGTTCTAAATGATAAAAGCAGTTTAATATTGTCTTATTTATAACAGTACGTGTAAAAAAACTATGCTAAGACTGATTGAGAGAAATACTGAGCTTGAGTGAATTGTTCTAAGACAGTTTTGGGACATCTCCACATTGTTACAGTCCATACTACACATTACCATTATGTTCTATCTCATGATCGTTCCTCTTGTTAATATTTCTTCAGGGTACTTTAAACTTTAAAAGGCTCCATAGTACGGTGTCTGTGTCAAAGTTACACCTTCCCATCTACAGTCGCTCCATAACGCATTTAGTAAATAAGGACTACGGTTTCTCAGGAACCACTTCAATAGTCTGAATGCAAATATATTTAAAATGCGCTTCATCCAGAGAATTAGCCAGTATGAATCATAATTTTAGTCCCCAGTTGCTTGAAATATGCAGTAAGTATAAAAAACGGCATGAGAAAAGTCACATCTTGGTGAACCCATGCACCGTTGACTTCGTTTCCAAACGGAGATTCTTCTTAATTATACTGCTTACTTTTGTCACGTGAATGGCTTTTATCAATGACCTTCATGTTTGAAGATTACAATTAAAAAACACTGCACTTAGCCCAACGTGCCTGGGATACGACTTTTTGGCGAGTCTATTTTTGGATGGTCCTGGAATTCAACATTGATTCACGTTTATTTGTTTTCTAATTACATTAAATACAAGGAATATATTTGTCTTGGAAAATTCACACCCCGAACTGTATTCACATTTATGACCTGAATATAGCATGAATGCCTTGCGTCGGAAAAAAAGCAAACATTACATACCCCTTGGCAACTTCACACTTCCTATGTAAAATGTAGTTTTAGATACATTTCTTTCTACAACAACTTAATATCTGCCGTGAATATTATATTACTTGCCGATTTCTATATTACAAATCATTTTAATATAACGTATCGTACAGGAACTGAACCAATCTTATGATGAAATAAGAAGTTTCTAAAAAAATGATTTAAATATAAAACGAAATATCTTACGTATATTACGAATTATGGTATCTGGCCGGACGTTCGTTTGTCTCATATCTGAGACACGTAGATTAAGTTCAACATTAACTTTTGAAATTACAGCAGAACAGGCACAAATAATGTTAATTCGAAACTTTATTTCACCAGCAGGAAATTCTATACTAAACTGTTATTAATTAATCACACTATTATTCAAAATGTGATGTAACTTAAATAATAAAAATGTAGATTTACTGAATGTTGTTATTGAGCGACTTTTAACAACACTGAAATGTTCAACAATTATTTTGTGGCACTTTGTGAATAAAACCGAAAGTGGAACACAATTAACTTTTATAATAATATCCATGAAGTAATTTAAATTGATAGATTAACTTAAACGTTTTCAGTCACTGGGGAGAGGTACGTTTGCTTGAATTAGATATTTTAATAAAAATGATGGCTGAAATGAACTAAAGAGTATGTTTATGAAAAAAATAAAATTTCATTAATAAGATTGTTGTTTAAATAGTCCAAATCAAAAAAAAATTAATTTCTTAACCTAACGGCTGTATTCTTAAATCCATGTATACTACGGTTAACTCTGTTGAGATGACCATGTGAATGTTTACTGTAATATATTATTAAAACATTTCATGTTCACACAGCTAATACAATTTATAAGGAAACTTAAAATACAGGTAAAATATTT
The DNA here is from genome assembly GCA_011833715.1 of Carcinoscorpius rotundicauda. Lineage (NCBI taxonomy): Eukaryota > Metazoa > Arthropoda > Merostomata > Xiphosura > Limulidae > Carcinoscorpius > Carcinoscorpius rotundicauda. The sequence continues at coordinate 90,110,539 of CM022397.1, forward strand.
TCCGCTAAAGTCTTACTATTTAAGCCTTTAAAGGATGCTCTAGGGTTCCTGTGAAATCAAATATGAAATCTACGTATGTGACATATGTGTTTGCCAAAGCATGAAAGAGAGTGAATTATTTTTATTTTAGTAATCCTACTATGAACTGAAAGGTTGTTAATGTTAATCAATCTACAATGTTTATAAAAGACAATTTTTTCTGAAAATGCATCACCCACTGTAGTAACCAGCTGTGTAACGCTACAGTTGCTCAGAACAACGTCAGTAACTGTGTTTTTTAATAAATGAGTGAAGAGTAAGGATAACAGAATAACGTGTATTATGTTCAATCAAGTGTTGTTCAACAGAATATTAAGTGTTATTTGTAGGCGTATTTAAGAGTATGAGTAAAAGTCAAAGCAGTATTCTCAGACTGGACATTAATCTTCGGAATTATGAGATGATTTATGGTGTTTTTAATATATTATGTTGGAATGATGGCGTATGGTAAACGAATTGTCCTCTTCTTGAAAAATGTACATTTTATTAGGTTCGTTTTCAAAAGCATTAATGCATAATGAATACCTGTTAATATATAGTGGTTGATAATTTTATTTCTACCTATTTGTTATGAAGGATGAATTGAGATGAAATGCGTATCTGAACGTGTAGATGAAGAATAAGTCAGTTGTTGTTTAAATATTTTCGGTAAGATTATTCATTTTTGATTGATTGATTGTTTTGAATTTCGCACAAAGCTACTTGAGGGCTATCAGTGCTAGCCGTCCATAATTTAGCAGTGTAAGAATAGAGGGAAGGCAACTAGTCATCACCACTCACCGCCAACTCGTGGGTTACTCTTTTACCAACGAATAGTGGGATTGATCGTAGAATTATAACGCACCCACGACTAAAAGAGCGAGCATATTTGGTTCGACGGGATGCGATCCCTCAATCCTCAGATTACGAGTCGCACACCTTAACACGCTGGGCCATGCCGGGCCAAGATTGTTCATATCGGACATACCTTCCGTAACTAGATTGTGGGTTTCTGACCCATGTGTACATATGCTGTAGTATCAACATCAATATATTCTAGATAGAATCTTGCATGCGCGTGATTTTGTTTGTAATTCAAATAGAATTGGAATATTGGCGTCTTGAGAAAATGTCTGTGCTTTTAAACGTTGCTTTGTCTTCAGATAAAATCTGAACTGAACAGAAAAAAATCCACTCTGTGTTCTGCGTTGCATTCATTCATACGATTCTCAGTCATTTGAAAAGTTAGACATCAGAATAGAATAGCACTCCAGAGGTATGTCTACGGATTTACAACGCTAAAATCAGGGGTTCGTTTCCCCTCAGTGGGCTTAGCAGATAGCCCAATGTGACTTTGCTAAAAAAAAAAGAAAACACACAGAATAGCACTTTGATTATCAGTTAAGTTTAGATTTGAAAATATCTCAACAGAAGAGACCCAGCAAGGCCAAGCATGTTGAGGCCTTTGACTCATAATCCGAGGGTCGTGGATTCAAATCCCGCTCGCACCAAACAGGCTCGCTCTTTCAGCCGTGGAAGCGTTATAACGTAACGGTCAATCCCACTATTCGCTGGTAAAAGAATAGCCCAAGAGTTGGCGGTGGGTGGTGATGACCTCTCTCTAGTCTTACACTGCTAAATTAGGGAGGGTGGCGCAGCTAGCCCTCGAGTAGCTTTGCGCAAAATCCAAAACAAACTCAACAGAAGAAAAGAAGTTGACGCTGTGTTGAATAAATCAGCCACGTTATTACGAACAACATTGCTGTAACACTTTTACACACCACAGTAGGTCTTATTTTGCTGGAGAAGTCTCTTATTTCATTTAAAATATTGTAAAATATATACTATTAGAAAAGGTAAAGAATTAGGACTTAAGTTTAAAAAATAGCGTTAGAGATACAAGTAAAACGCTATATAAATATGTCAAATTTGATGAAGAAAGTAAAGTTAAAAACAAACATGATGAAACTTTATAAAAAATCTTGCAAATGAATCAAACTCATTCAGTATAAAATTGATTTTACTGAAAACTAAGAACATTACTTGGACTTAGGTATAGTAGAATTTGTTCAAGATTTATGTTAATGATTACAGGGTTAGGAACTGTACGGAACATTAAGACCTTTTTTGTTTCATAGAAACTTTCACATCTACACTTTAATTTATAGAAATTACTTAAAATAATGAACTTTGATGGTTCACTGACCACCACTAGTTTTATTTATTGTTTATTTAAGCTCTTACAATGTAGTTAATACAAGTTTTGTTACAGTTTCCTATACATTATAGCATTACGTCAATACTTAACTTAACATTTTCTTGTTCTTTTGCATTAATTTTATTCTGATACTTTTTATTGTTGTTACGTCTTATTATTATTCAGATATATAGAATCTTATCTCGTTTAATTTTCAGTTATTAAAGAAATTAGTTGTTGTTTTTTGTATGTATGCTTAACAAAGCACAAAGCTACACAAAGGGCTATCTGTGTTTGCCCATCACTGGTTCGAAACCTGGTTTCTAGTGGTATAAGTCAGGGTAGTTCTGTTAGACGTGACCAGCACTACGTTTAATGTTCTAATTCCATTGCGTTAAACTTGCTTATTTTTTCAGTTAGGGTGTGAAATTATTTGTTATTTATTGTACGATTCTCTTATTTATTATTTTGTATCAATTTGAATTTTTCTGCGACTTTAGGCTATAATCAAATGGTGATATATATTAATAATTTACTTCAGATGATGTAAGGTTACTCTAATGTTAAATGTGTAGCTGTTTAGGGATTTTTGTTGATCACAAGATTTTACTATGGAAAATTGTATAAAGTTTTGCTTATTCTGATATTAATTTCTTCAAGGAAAGTTACCACAATACGTAAAGCAAACAGCTAGTGTTTATTTATGTTCTCCGTAAGTAAGCTATACATTGTTTGGTTATTGAAAGTGTTGTTAAAAATGTTTAACGTGTATATTATTATTGTTTGTAATTTTTCATTCTTACATTTTTATTCGGTGTGAGCTAGTATATTAAAACGAAGTTAGGATTTAAGACTAAACTAAATATCCTAAAGTAGCCGAAAATTGTAATATATTATTAGTTTTACGGGCAGAAATGTGTCTAAGAGAGATAATACCTAACTGATGAAACAATATGAACAGTAGCCATGTTCACTGCTGAGTTCATTTTTAGATTTCGTCTAAGAGAGTAATTTGCATTAATAGTCAATTAAACAAAGAAGATTGTTGCATTCTGCGTAGATGTATCATTGAAACTATACAATCGTTATATTATAATTCCTAGACATCAATGTGCACGGATAGTGAATCTGAGAGTCATGGCTCGCTTCCAGTTACTGAAAAATTACAGTCTGCAGTTTGAAACCTTTATTTGGTCAGACAAGAGTGCTTATGGTATTATCATTGGGTGCTGTTATATAGCTACCTACCTTCTAGTTTATAACTTTAAAATTATGGTCAACTTTAAGCAGATAACCCTAGTGCAGCTTCATGTAAAATGTTAAAAAATTGGAACTAGTTGTATCGACAACCTAAACAAAAGCTTAACTAATAGATTCTGCTCAAAACATCGCCAACGAAAAGTGTTTTAATGTATTATTTGTGGATATTATTCCACCTATTTGTTCTTGAAGTTTTATTTATGTTTAGTTTATTTTCCTAAGCCTGTGATTACTAAAAGTATTATTAATGGGTATGTGAGTATTTTAGTTGTTACCCATTGCAAACTTACTCTACAAACTAATCTGTCTATATTTGCAAACACTACTTTGGTTGTTATTTATGTCAGATTTTATATTGGAACTTTTGGATACAAAAATTCAACCTTTTTATTAATGTATTGCACTTTCTTTTTATGATTTGAGATATCACTAACAGAGATCGCGACAACGGGAAAACAAACCTGCATAAAATAGACATGATATTAGTACAACACTAAAGAAACGTTCAATTAGGCTTCGTTTCTTTAAATTAGCGAAGTTGCATTTAAGGTAAACTATATAAGAAACACAACGGTTGACTGAATTTTCGAAGCATAAAAACAGTCGGCCTATTTTAATTAATACAATCTCCGTGGGAGTTACAAGTGGCATTTAAACTGAAATAAAATTCATCCTGATATCCATGTAAAATGTTTATTACACAAACCCCAAAGCTTAAAATATATTATTAGTTTAATATACCAAAATAACTTCATAGTTCTTTGCCAAAAGTGAATTCAAATTGTAAATACAGCAAGTTATCTATGGATTCAAGAACTTCACTACCGTATATTCCTTTTTAGTATTCAACATTTTTTTTAGGTCTGCTGTAAGTTATCTAGTAAAAGAATATGTTCGATACATAATTGAGTAAAATGCGTCCTTTTAAAACAGAAAATCAGTTCGTAAGTGTTAAGGAGAAAATAAATAATGTGTAACAAGTTTCTAAAGGCACACATTCACATCATTCCTCCTAAGGACAACAAATGGTCTGTATAAATCGTAGTTATGATTGAAAGTTCAGAAAGTGTAGCTATGTAACATCACAGGCTAAAGCATTCAGCTGAAAGTTTAAAACCTGCTTCTGAATTGGAAACTCTAAGTAAACAGAATGATTAATCGATATTTCATTCCAATGTCATGGATCGTCATTAGTGAGTTGAAGTGCCATTTAATCACTAGTCTACCAGATACTCTACTCTTAATAATGTTTTCAAACGTCATCCAAATAAGTTGAAATTAAAAACTCTGGTATTTCATCTAACAAGCTTTGGCTTTAACTTTCTTGAAATGAACTCCAATTTTTGATGATGACATCCATGAAGTAAATTAAAGTAAGACTGATTTAAAATTAGTTGTTTGTATGGAAATATAGTTGATTATAATATTGATGTCATTAAGAAAGTAAGTTAAATTAATGAGTCAGTTTTCTCCTATCAATGCTGACGTATTCACGATCCGATGGTAAGAATTGGAAACTTCTGAGAACCACATCTGGAGAGGACACTGTTTTAAAATTTGATGCTATATATGAACCATACTTAAGTATAAATAATTAATATCCCAGAACATTTCTTTATATTTGATCAATGTAACATTGAAATCAAATCTTGTCTGTGGTTAGTTTCATTTGCTATCGCGTCTAAAATTATTTCAGCATTAATGTTTAGATCTCTTTGAAAGGTTTAACGTACAGACAAAAGGATATTTGTTTAGACCCGCTCGTTATTTTAAACTGATAAGTTTTGTTTGTTTTGTTTTTAAATTTCGCATAAAGCTACTCGAGGGCTATCTGTGCTAGCCGTCCCTAATTTAGCAGTGTAAGACTAGAGGGAAGGCAGCTAGTCATCACCACCCACCGCCAACTCTTGGGCTACTCTTTTATCAACGAATAGTGAGATTGACCGTCACATTATAACGCCCTCACGGCTGAGAGGGCAAGCATGTTTAGCGCGACTCGGATGCGAACCCGCGACCCTCAGATTACGAGAGTATGCCTTAATGCGCTCGGCCATGCCAGGCCATGTTAAACTGATAAACAAGAAGCAACACGTTTAGTCAGTAACATTCACGACAACCTCTTAGACTGCCTTATCCGACCTTGTATATTTAGTATATATATATAGTATTTAGTATATATATATATACTAAATATACAAGGTCGGATAAGGCAGTCTAAGAGGTTGTCGTGAATGTTATATATATATATAAATATGGCCCGGCATGGCCAGGTGGTTAAGGCATTCTACTCGTAATCTGAGGGTCGTGGGTTCGAATTTCCTTCACACCAAGCATGCTCGACCGTTCAACCGTAAGTGCGTTATAATGTGACAGTCTATCCCACTATTCTTCTGTATAAGAGTAGCCCAAGAGTTGGCGACGGATGGCAACGACTAGCTTCATTCCTTCTAGTCTTTTCCTTCTAAATTAAGAATGATTAGCGCAGACAGCTTTCATGTAGCTTTGCACAAAATTATAAAACACACAAACAAATAAATATATACGTATATCGATTTTGATAAGTCTTTTTGGATCTCGCCTGTTTGAAAGATGTTATATAAACACCTGTGATCGTGTCAGCACCAAACTCACCTAATCTCTCAATCATTACGGTTGTAAATGTAATCATGTTCATAGGCTTTTCCAGCAATAACATTTATTGTACTTTTCACATTTCCTTCAAAAAAGTATGACACTCAAAATTATTCCTTAATACAAAGCTTTTAATTATTTCAACATCATTAAATTTGTTGATGTGTTCTTACAACACGTTCAAAATATTGCTCATTTTCATGCCAATGTGGATGACCAAGTCCTTCTCCCAAATATTTGGTTAATTCTCTTGTACATTGCATTTATGTCTTCATTAAAAAGCCTCTTCTATTTCTTTATAGCTGTCATTTAACTATTTTTACCATGATTGCGTGTATTTTTTTATATTTCTCTATTTAGTCGATTGTATTCCTCTCTATTATTCCTGCTTTCTCTTCTTTTGTCCATTATATTCAAAACATATAACGTAATTAATTTTGCGACGATATTAAAACCTCTTTCTTGTCTCTATAAAGTGAATATGCTACCATGACTGAAACTTAAACCTTGAAAAATAATGTTTTCGTAAGTACACACAAACATATCATAATATAGTGAGTAAGAATACAAACACTATTCATCCCTTTTATTGTGGATTTAACGTGAAATCAAAAATGAGCCAAAATATTAAAACCTTAACTTTTCATCCTTTCACATAACCTGTACTTCATGAAAAAAGCACAATTGTAAAGCATTTCATACCACGTAAACTATATGATTTAATACATTCTAGAACTCTGGGTTCCCCAGTGGCTCAGCAGTATGCCTGCGGAATTACACGCTAAAATCCGGGTTTCAATACCCCTGGTGGGCAGAGCACAGATAGCCCATTGTGCAGCTTTGTGCTTAATTCCAAACAAACAAACAAACTAGAACTGTGGATATAAATTTCAAAGAAATATAATAATACTTAAAACATTAAATAGACAAAACAGTACTAAAAACAGAAAACAAAAATGAAAATATTCCAAACTTCACAAATTAGCTTTCGAACATTTTATACGCAAAAACGGCTCGTTTGGGTTGAGAAAATATTTTAAATAGTAGAGCGAACAACGTTTCGACCTGTGAACCTTACGATGACCGAAGAAGGTCGAAACGTTGTTCGCTCTTCTATTTAAAATATTTTCTCAACCCAAACGAGCCGTTTTTGCATATAAAATTCTCAAAAAGTGGGTTTCTCGACATCACTGATAGCTTTTGAACACTTCCACAACAAAATGAAGATAACTGGAATAATTCTATGGGTTAATATTGTAAATTAAAGCACAATAACAAAACAACAGCATACAATAGAGCAGAAGTTCCCAAACTTTTAACACATGCAGAGCTTCATATCAGAAAGAAAAACATTCCGGAGCCTTAATTCAAAACAAACATACACTAAAAATAGAAACAATCGGTCACGAACACAAGATAAAGTTTACTTCAAGCTTTTAAAATATAAATTTATTGAAACTAACAATATTTAAAAAAAAATGTTTAATTCCACTTATTTATTCAAACATTTCTGCTTGCAAAATTTATATCAGTAAAAGTACAGTTTACTTATTTATTAATGGCTAGGATGGGTTTGCTTTTGTTCCCAAAGTAGTTCTGTATTTGGAGTTATGGTTGTTACTTATTGTTGGAAAACGCAACAAAATTTTCGAAAACTCTGTTACTTATTTCAGGGTATTCCATGGCCATTTGAATCCAAAACTGTGTAATTTATTCCTGCTGAAATTTAATTTTTAGGGCCTAATCAATTGAAATTTCCATAAGCTGTTCTTTCTGTTTCAATCTTTGATATTTACAGAGTCAACAATGGGATTTTGAATCCACAGTATTTTTTTCTAAATGAGGAAAGAAGTACTTCGCAACACAATAGTTGTACACAAATCAGATATGTACTGCAAGACTGAAACTTTTGCATCTTAACTTCAGGAAAGTTCATTCATAAGTAAAAAAAATACCTGAGATTTTCAAAGCAGTCAAGTTCTTCCATAAGTTTTAACTTATGTTGAAGCTCTTCCATTTTGCCCTAAGCTTTGAAGTACGTTACCCTGGTACCCTGCATCGTAGCATTCACTTCATTTAGATAGTTAAATATATCTGAAAGGTAAGCCGCTTTCTGTATCCAGCACTTGTCTTTTAATTTGTATGCAAGTTCCAAATAACATTCAGATAAAAAGAAACCTATCTCCTCACGCAGTTCGTAAAACCGAACAAGCACTTTTCCTGAGAAACGATCGGACTTGAGTGTGAATCAGCAAATATTTATGCAAACTTCCAATATCCCCACAGAGTAACCTGTAAACCCTTGCATTGACTGGTCTCGATTTTATAAAATTAATTATTTTTATGACATTACCCAATACTTCTTTTTCGTTTCCTGGCATTCGTGTCATTGCAAGCGCGTGACGATGAAGACAGCAGTGGATACTCTCGATGTCTGGATTTTTCGTTTTTAAACGTGCCACTGCACATGGAAATTTCCCACCACAGCAGCAGCTCTGTCTGTGCAAATACGTGAGCAAAGCTGCCATTGCATGTCATGTTCTTCCATAAATAATTCGATCATTTTAAATATTTCTTCGATTAGATGCAAACTACTGTTATTCAACATTGTTCCGCATTCAACATACAACCCACTAGGTCCATCGTCATTACCTGTCCATGTAAAACTATATTCAGTAAAACTTTCATCACACTTTCTTTTTCTTTCTTGTTTCGGTACTTCTCGCATCATCCCGCGTTGAAGTAATTGCGCACGACAATAACGCCGATGAATTCGATTTAAGCCTAGGCCTAGGAAGATTTTTACTCGTATATCAGATTTATTACTGATATTCAGACACTTATCTGTATTAAGGGCGACAACTAATCAATAATTTGTGCAAATGTATTCTTGTATCTTTGAAACTTCAAAAGTATTTTCACAGACACAAAATACCTTCTTAATGAAAACTCGTTAAAGCACTTGAGTGTTATCATCATGCAGTGTTGTCAGAAATAAAGACTTGTGGAAAAAAACCTCGGCCGCTAGAGTAGTATATTTTTCTAAAGTAAAAGGGGTAACCTATTATTTTAGATTTTTTTATTTTTAACAGAATTTTTAAGCCTGTTTTGTTTGTTTGTTTTGGAATTTCGCACAAAGCTACTCGAGGGCTATCTGTGCTAGCCGTCCCTAATTTAGCAGTGTAAGACTAGAGGGAAGGCAGCTAGTCATCACCACCCACCGCCAACTCTTGGGCTACTCTTTTACAAACGAATAGTGGGATTGACCGTCACATTATACACCCCCACGGCTGGGAGGGCGAGCATGTTTTAGCGCGACTCGGGCGCGAACCCGCGACCCTCGGATTACGAGTGCACGCCTTAACGCGCTCGGCCATGCCAGGCCATTTTTTTAAGCCAAATAACAAAATATTAACCCAGATCTGACGTGTGTCTAAATCTCGAACGAAATGAAACTTAACGGGAGTATGATGTCAAAGAGCTCACTGGTACCGAGTTTGTCTAATTAAACTACAAGGAATCTAATCTAACAATTACCAATTAGAAATGTCATAAATATTATTATACTTCCTCTAAATATACATTGAAATTGAAAGAATCGATACTGAATCACAATGTTTCGAATTATGGACAAGTTTCAGCTATGACGCTGTGGTTTATTTCTTTTCATTTCATTCAAGATTTAGCCGCTAATCCAGATCCGGCTTTTAAAAGACAGTTTGCATCACCACCCAGGGTTGACCGATGTTTCATTCGAAAATTACTAGACTATCTTGCTTCTCCAGTGACGCATGCGATCTTGAGATAGTTCCATATCTTCCAGCAACCAGTGGCGCCACTGTAGAAGTTAATTGTGAGTCTATTAACACTTTCACCGCAAGAACGTACCTCAAGCTAAATAACACTGTCTGGTGTTAGACATAATAAAACACTGAAAGGTCCAATACGCGATAAACGTGATATATTAAAGATATATTTTACTTTTTTGTAGAGCTTATTCTGATTCAATTTTATAATTTTAAGAAAAATCATTAACATGTTAAATTTTTTTCACGAACCCCTAGATAACTATGGCGGAGCCGAATGTCTCCGAAGAACATAGTTTGAAAAGCCATGCAATAAAGCACAAAGTTTAAACTTAATCACACACACACACATTTATTTATATATATATATACAGAGAAAGAAAAAAATGATTTTGAAACCTTACCACATCATTACAGGCCATGTCTCAATGCCAAATCATGCTTAATTTGTCCACCACACAACTATAGTTTAGTTTTTATCATGAAAGGGCCAATCATAAAACTACCATATTTCTTTCTACAAGATTTCATATTCCGCGGCCCGGCATGGCCACATGGTTAAGGTACACGACTAGTAATCAAAGGACAGCGGGTTCGAATTCCTGTTACATCAAAAATGCTCGGCCTTTCAGCCGTGGAGGGGTGATATAACGTTACGTTCAATTCCACTATTCGTTGGTAAAAGAGTAGCCCAAGAGTTTACGGTGGGTGATGATGACTAGCTGCCTTCCCTCTGGTCTTACACTGCTAAACTAGGGATGGCTAGCACAGATAGCTATCGTGTAGCTTTATACAAAATTCAAAAACAAACAAGCCATATTTTGCCTAGTGTAAAAAAATAATAATTTCTTAGCACCTGTTTCAGTTGAAAGTCTTATGATAACTACTTCGTACTATACTCGTTTCCAAGCACAGAATTTTTATTTCGTACTGTTACCCGAGAAATGCAAATGATTTATGCTATAAAACTTCGTGTTTTTGAATTTTCTTTGTAAAATATTCAAATGTTCTTAAAAGTGCTAAGAGAAATGGTATAAAAGGCAAACTTTATGAAAACAGTACTCCGTTACTGCATGATAACTGGTTTGCAAGACGTAAAATATGCTTCACTGTAATCTACCTTTTTGTTTCCCTCTAACCAGGTTCCGGCATGACCAGATGATTAAGGCATTCGACTCGTAATTCTAGGATCGCGGGTTCGAATCCCCGTTATACTAAACATGCTCGTCCTTTCCATCGTTTGAGTGTTATAATATTACGTTCAATCCTACTATTTGTTGGTTACAAGAATAGCCCAAGAGTTGGCGGTGAGTGATATTGACTAGTTGCTAAGTTAGGGTCGGCTAGCGCTCGTGGAACTTTGTGCGAAATTCAAAACAAACCAAGCCCTCCAAGCAGATGGGCTCCTTTCTAGCCCATACCCGACCAAAATTTTCTTCTATGATTACCGTACTATATCTACAGCCCAGTTGTTTGGAAGTTTCGGAAAAGTTTCTTGTTATCATGTTTTATTGGTATTGGCTACATTTATGTGTAGTGATATTTATAATACATTGTGTTTTGTCTATAGTTTCAGCACCTGCAGATGCTAGTTTGTGGTTCGAGATAAATCCATTTTTACAAGAACTAGCGGATTAAGCTTTTGGAATGAATACCACTCATAGAAGTGGTTTTTTCATGTAAAGAAGAGTCAAGTAGCCTATATTATTCACCAGCTGCAATATCATTCGTATTGCCTTCATCACATGTTATGGAGTTGGTACATTCAGTTTATCTGTTTATCTGTAGATTATTTCAAATATCTTCTTTTTTTTCAATTATAACATTCGATGATAGATAGTATCACAGCTCCATATTGTTTTTTGTTGTCTTCCGTATTTATCTTCACTAACTTTTCAAGATACAAACCACAAGTGAAACTGTCAGAGTTAAGGAGCTGTGATTTTTCAAATGCAATTATGAAGAGAGCCTATTTGCTTGTTTTTTATAAAGCATTATAGCGACACTACTGGCAATCTGTGCTTTGCCAACTACTGCTATCAAATCCTGATTTTTAGAGTTACAAGTCTCCTACCTTACTGCTGAGCTACGATAAATCTAAACAATAGGTTTGGAGAACTAATGACAACATGTCGTTTGTACATTAAAATACAAAGATTTCTGAAGTTATCATGAATAAATCTATCACTATTGTTGAAATCAAAGAGAAATGAAACAAATAATAAAATCAATAAACGAGGCACTTGTCTTCGTATAAAACACAAAACATTTGAGTAATGTAGAAAAAAAAAGGACATTTTTTTCCCAATTGCATTTTAATAAGCTCATATGAGTGATAATTCTCATCTGTCCCCATGGGGCAACAGATAAGCTACTTCCATCTCAAAGTGATTTCTACTCAACATGTTAGATCTACAGGCATTGTAACTGTAAACTATTACTCTAATATTAGATCCTGACAAGCCAATGACTTCACATACTACCAGTTACAGTCTTTTGAGCCCTGAGGTCATATCTACAGCCAGGATTATTTGTACTACAAAGAGCTATATATTAAGTAACTTACAACATAAGGAATATGAATTTTGTCTTAGCACTAAGCTAAACAATTAATTATTTACACCCTGTACATCATGAGCAATCGAACGATATATTTGAATATTGTTTGCCTAGAAACTCACCACTAATTTCAGGTGGAATAGGAAAAATATAAAAATAAACTAGAACACATTATTTATTATTTTGTATTTGTGTATAGTCAAAATCATACATATAATTAAGAACTTTATTTCGTAATAAAATAATCGCTTAAATTTTTAAATTTTTTGCACAAAACTTGCTGGTCCATACTGACAGTGAAATCTTTCTCTGTTTCAATATGTCAGATACAATTAAAAGCCACTCTCTCAAAGAAAAGTAATAATCAAAATATGAGTATACATCATTTCTGTATTTACTTGTTCCAAACTGAAAGCACACACTGGGTCATACATTTGTATTTTCGTTGTTTCTATAACAAATTTCTTCATTTAGTTTCATCACTATTTTAATAGTTTTACTTGTACGTATTGTTGTGTACGTCCAGTTACTTAAACACTGGCCCCCCAGTGGCTCAGCGGTATGTCTGTGGACTTACACGCTAAAATCCGGGTTTCGATACCCGTGGTGGGCAGAGCACAGATAGTCCATTGTGTAGCTTTGTGCTTAATTCAAAACAACAACAACAACTTAAACACTGGTAGAGTTAGAGCTGTACAAGATAAACAATAGGCACGTAACAGAATGGTTGAGTGAGCAAAAACATTCTGATATGTTTTACTGGAATCACCTATCTGTATTCTACACAGAAACTTTGCGTTCCTTCTTTCTTTTTGGGTGACCGTCAACTTTCTGATGTTTTTTTTGTTTTTTGTAATTATTGATGACGAGAAACCCACTTGAAATAAAAATGTATCTCAGAACGAGTAGTACGGGTATTAACACTTTCGGCCTGGCATGACGAGTTAAGGCGTTCGACTCGTAATTTGAGAGTAATGGGTTCGAATCCCGATTGCACTAAACTTAATCTTAACCTGACTTTGATCTCTGTGACCCCATATTTGGATGACCTAGAGCTGATGAAATTACAAATATTTGTCATGTTGGCCTGGCATTGCCAGGTGGCTAAGACACTCGACTCGTAATCTGAGGGTCGCGGGTTCGAATTCCTGATACATCAAACATGCTCGCCCTTTCAGCCGTAGGGGAGTGTTATAATGTGACGGTCACTCCCACTATTCGTTTGTAAAAAAGTAGTCCAAGAGTTGACGGTGGGTGGTGATGATTAGCTGACTTACCTCTAGTCTTACACTGTTAAATTAGGGACGGCTAGTGCAGATAGCCAACGTTAAGCTTTGCACGAAATTCAAAAACAAACAAACAATTAATACTTTTATTGTTCTTAACCTGAAGATGACCGAGGAAGGTCGAAACGTTGCTTTATCCTTATCAATAAAAGAGTTAATACCCATACCAGCCGTTCTGAGATACGTTTTAACGTTTCTTTTAATCCCATTCTCTTGTATTCACACTAACTATTTGCCAGCTTTAACTCCGATTATTCAGTATCTGCACAGAAGTTCCTTTTGAAGATTCGTGTTTGATAAAAACATCTCAGCATCTTTTGAGTATATGCACCTTGTTAATCTGAGGTAATGAAAATGCATAATATAGAGAATATTAAAATTACACTTACATGTAATTAAAATTAACTATGGAATGTGAATTAATGCAAACCATATGTTCTTGTTTGTTTGTTTTTGAATTTTGCACAAAGCTACTCGAGAGTTATCTGTGCTCGCCGTCCGTAATTTAGCAGTGTAAGAATAGAGGGAAGGGGCAGCTAGTCATCACCACCCACCGCCAACTCTTGAGCTACTCTTTTACCAACGAATATTTGGATTGAACGTAACATTATAATGCCCCCTCAGCTGAAAGAGCGAGCATGTTTGGTGCGACGAGGATGTGAACCCGCGACCCTCAGATTACAAGTCGGACGTCTTAACACGATTGGCTATGTCGGGCCCAAACCACATCTACATTATAAATAATATAAAATGAAACATGCACTGCCATGTTGATGCTGATGTCATTCGACAAGTATAAATAATTGAAAAACCAAATGACAGTTAAGTGGTAACTTAAAGAAAAATTATAATGACTAGAGTATTATACACATAAATGTGATAATTATAAATATATTTTTGACATAACTAAGAGAATGGCAAAAGTTGATATACAATACAGATACAAATATAACTTATTTAAGATAGGATTGTTTACAATTAAACCCAAAGCTACACAATGTGCTATCTGTGCTCTGCCCACCACGGGTATTGAAAACTGGTTTTCAGGGGTGTGAGTGCGTAAACATACCGCTTTGTCACGGGGGGGGGAGGGGCTCACTCAAGAGAGAAAATTTTGTTCACACCATAAAATGAGAGAGAATTTCGTTTGGAGACGAATTTCGTTCCAAACTTTTACACTCATATTTTTTATCATTGTAGGTGGCCTGTTGTAGTATGAATATGCTTATGTTAACAATTTAGTCACTATATGAGAACTTGAAAAGTTTAAAGACAGTGTAAATAGTGGTGCCGTCACATACACACTAAATGAGGTCTTGGAAACTGTTACCCAACCTGTATGTTATCAACGTAATGCACATTTAACAGAACGTTATACAGTTGCGGTGACATCCTGAGTTAAATGTGAATCTATACAATGTATGGAATGAAAACATTAGACTAAGACAGTAATGGACTTATTAACATATTTAGCATGTAATGCATATATTTCGTCCTCATTAATTAGTTCCTTATACTTGTTAATATATGAACACTACAGTTTGTAAGTTAGAGAATGTTAAGTTTACTTTCAAGCTATTTTCGTGTTTGGACAACACACTTCAGTGTAGAGGTAAGAAATGCGTTTGTTGTTTTTAACCAGCTAGTACCAATTCTGCAGACCCGTCTAATTAGTTGGTTGTCGTCATGTCTTCGTAAATAAATAAATTAGACTATAAATCTTCAAAACAAACTCTCTAAAAAAGGTTTATGTACTGAAATGCATAACGACATCTTCTGGTAAATGTAAACCACTAGGGAAACACTGGAAATTAAAAATAAACTAATCAAGTTAAGTATACTAAATACACATGTAATGGTCTTAGAATATTGGCAGATATTTCTATTCCAGGGTGAGAGCAAACGTTATCCAAGTAGATGGTACACACTAGTCATAAGATAACGTAAACTGAACATTTGGATTAGCAATAGCCAGTTCTGACTTTGTTTTATAACCTTTTCAGATATACCAAAGGTGTTAACGACATTTTCTCTAATATATCTCAGAATACAAAAGTCCATAGATTCTTTCAGTAATGTACGTATCTGCGTATTATTGACAGATTATTAAATGGTGAGATGCAGGAGGATGGTGTCAGTGGCTATCCTTGCTTTCTGTATTTAGAGTGAGAGGTTTACTGTATATATTCAATGCATATGATGGACTTCTCCTGTTCACAAAACGTATTTTCTCTAGTGTAATTATACAATACTAGAACAGGATTTTGAGTCTCTTTATGCCATAGTCAGCTTGGGTATAGCCTTGTACTTCATTTTCCTGAAAGAACCAAACTATCAGTCTTCTGTTAGATAAGAAGTTGATGTTTTGAAGGCTAAAGAGGCGTCATTAACAGTATCGAAAGAAGAATCTCAGTATGATAAAAGTTTACAAGTTACTCATGCAAACAATTGTTTAGTGCCAGAACTGTTTTGTTTTTTCACTTTACAGCAGGTAATTAAATGTAATATCCTGGTAATATAGGTAAAGTGGTTGTGACAAGTACAGCCATAATTTGAGGGCTGTATAATGTTACATCACTTTCTGAACTCTGGTTTTGAGTTTTTAAAAGTTCCATCTTAATGAACTTCAAGTGTACTGGAGTCTAATAACATGGAAACAATAACATGATTTCCTCCTTCAGTTCTTAGCACATTCTAGAAAAAGTGATTCACACATTTCAGGCAGAAGCTTTATATTTTCAAGGGTGGTATTTTAAAAATCCATCCCAGAATTTCTGATGTAAACTATGCTTCATATTATTGTTATAAAATTGGTCATTTAAGAAAAAACAAAACTGTTTTCAAATTACAAAAAGTCAAGCAATGCCAGAGAAAACAGGAAAAAATTAAACCACCGTTCTTTCTATGTCTTTATTGAAGGTAAATACTGGTCATGAAATCGGTAAACTGTACACTGTGTACACTTAATTAATAGTCATTCATCAACAGATCGTTGTGAATGAAGAGATGTGATAATTCGTTGAATGAACGTTTCAATTCACAAGAATTAGTTGAAATGTGTGGCTATGAAGAAAGTCAACAAATAAAAATGTTAAATACAACAATACGTTGTAATATAACGAACAGTGCCAACATTATTAAGATAAATAAGCAGAATAACAAAAAAACAATGAAAATTGAAGTAAAAAAACTTTTAAAGTAAAATACATCTGGTCGGGTTAAGTTTGGTTTGGTTTATTTTGAATTTCGCGCAAAGCTACACGAGGGCTATCTGCGCTGGCCGTTCCTAATATAGCAGTGTAAGAATAGAAGGAAGACAGCTAGTCATCATAACACACCGCCAACTCTTGGGCTACTCTTTTACCAACGAATAGTAGGATTCACCGTAACATTATAACTCCCCCACGGTTGAAAGGACGAACATGTTTATTGTGACAGAGATTCGAACCCCCGATCCTCAGAATATGAGTCGAACACCTTAACCCACCTGGTCATGCCGGCCGATGAAGTGTGAGAAAAATGAAATTATTCCGTAAAAACTGTAGAACTGTGTAACATCACGAATTTTACTCATGAAACCAGACAATCAATATATCTCCTTATTTACCTGTTATGCCCTCCGTTATTACAGCGATAAGTCTATGGTTTACAACGCTAAAATAAGGGGTTCGATTCTCCTTGGTGGTTTGCTATAAGAAACACGCACACGCACACTCACCTGTGACAATTGCACAGGAAGCTTTTTCTTTAATTTTAAACAAAGCTACACAATGGGGTATCTGTGCTCTGCCCACCACGGGTATCGAAACCCGGATTTTAGCGTGTAAGTCCGCAGACATACCGCCGAACCACTGGGGGGCCGAGGGTTATCTGCACTAACCGTCCGTAATTTAACAGTGTAAGACTAGATGGAAGGTCTTCACCATTCATCTCCAACTCTTGGGCTACTCTATTACCAAAGAATAGTGGAACTGATCGTAACATTGTAACGCTAATAGGATGAACATATTTGGTGTGACGGGGATTCTTATCCGCGAACCTTAGATTTCGAGTCGAGCACCCTAAGCACCAGGCTATGCCGGGCCCATTTAGGAAACAACAGTCCAAGGAGTTCCAGCTACTTGTTCCCAGCAGGCAAGATAAGGAATGCACTAGTATAAAGTACATTTATCTGGAATTTTCGTGTCATTAACGCATATAATGTAAAGATTTAAACTAGCATTCTGAGAACTGTGTTGAGTTTACAGATGATTAACACAAACTCGAAGATGTCGTAACGGTAAAGATGAATTTTTTACCAACAAACAGTGGGATTGACCGTAACTTTACAACAATAAAAGGGCGAACATGTGTGATGTGACAGGGATTCGAACCGGTGACCCTCGGAGTACGAGTAGAGTGTTTTAATCATCTGGCCAAGAAAATTGGAAGAAGATAACTTTAATTCTGTTTTAAAATCAAAAGTGCTTCGTTATCTTAACGTTGATCTATTGTGTGGAATTAAACACGAAGCTACACAATGGGCTACTTGTGTTCAACACAGGTGTCGAAACTCAGTTTCTGGCGATGTTAGTCTGCAGATAGATTACTGTACCACTGGTGGGGGGAGGGGCGTTACCTTGAGGAAGATTAGTTTGTCCTTGAAAAAATTGTGTGGTATTTGTAAAAAAGAAACTCTATGGTGTCGATTGAAGGATACGCTTTTGAGAATCGATTTGTCTGGGAAAATTTTAAATAAAAATGAGTATCTCCACGACCTTAATCACATAGTTCAAGCTTTCTTTGTTAAATATTACCATGAATTACTCACATGCATAAGATGAAAGAATATTTCTGTTTCAACTTATGTATATTTACTCATTAATTTCACTTTTTAACGAAATCTTAGTCTTCGAATGTCTTAAGGGTGAATTGGAGAATGGTAAGACATCGCGTAACTCAACTTACCCACGCTGAGTGAAATAAACACATAGATCCACTTTCATATAAATAGAAGGTGTATTAAAATTTGTTTAGCGGCAAACAGGTTTGTTTGTAAAGAAATCCCATCAGAAAAAAAGTTTAAAAATATAGAGCGTAATTGATTAAGTGCCAAGTAAGTTGTTACCGAAACAAAACGACATATGACATAACTTGGAATAATTACTGTTCACCCAATTTGATATTTCCAAAAAACAACTATTTAAAATATAACTAAAATATATTTTGGAATTACTTTAAAATTCTTTTTTCTATATAGAAATGGCATGGAATTTGTTACATATACTCTAGAGTGTCTTTTCATTCGTTTAACTTTAATGTCGTAATATGAGCTACCTGTGATGCGCTTACCACAAAAATCGAACTGTGAATATCAGTGTTATGTCTTCATTTGTGTTTCCAAGCTACAGCAGGGGTACATTAAAGAGCATAGGAAATAAAACCTTTTCAATTAATATCATTAAAACTTCAATACTTTTAGAACAAGGTTACAGGATGTTTTGATTTTTTTACTTATTTTTATCCGTATAATTTTATTGAAAGTAATTTCTCTGTTGTTAAGCCATTTTTGCTTGATAATTTATGTAAGGCTGATACATCTGTATCTTAATTTATAATGTAGAATTAACCTTCTTTTTTAATTCAGTAAAACAGCAGTTAGTTTCAAGACTCTTTTATATTTTCATTAATAGTATAGAATTAATCTATAATTCAGTAAAAGGACAATTTGTTACAAGAAACATCGTAACACTTCTCGGAACACGACTGCTCGTGCGCTGTGATGACGGTCATTTTTCACAACAGTATTGATGTTTAGTTTCCATTACACAAAGTTCTGTCGTAGGGCTATCATGCTTAAAGCATATCACTCCTTCAAGCGGAATGCCTATAATTCATTTATTGTACGAAAACAATACCAATTTTAATAGACCGATTACACAAACATTCATATGGCTGGCAACTTGACCTTCATGTAGTCGCATAGAATGGCAAGAATATTTGTTTCATTCTTCCGAGGTATGAGGTTGGCAGCGCAGAAATAGAATATGAATGGAAGTATTAGGCTAATAAACCCATACCCCTTGGTTTCGTTTTTCTCTTCATAATG
The DNA here is from genome assembly GCA_011833715.1 of Carcinoscorpius rotundicauda. Lineage (NCBI taxonomy): Eukaryota > Metazoa > Arthropoda > Merostomata > Xiphosura > Limulidae > Carcinoscorpius > Carcinoscorpius rotundicauda. The sequence goes on from CM022397.1 coordinate 90,130,384, forward strand.
TCGCATAATGCTGTATCGGAGACGTGAACAGCTTTTGCGACTGGCCTGCTTTTGCAGATTCTACACTTTGTTTACCACGAACGGATTAGGACTTTATGCAATTCTTTCTCTGGGTGGACCTATTTCTTTTGATTCCCAATGCTATAAAGTCCAATGAATATTAATGCCTTGAAAATTATTATCACAAATGAATTTTTATGATCCGAGTGTATGAAAATTTTGCGTCGAAAAGGCTTTGGCACACACTTTCTAAACAAGATTCACTTCCCAATGGCATCATACCGTCTACAAAATGTAACTCCGATACAATTTATTATACCGCTAAAATAATTTACGTAAAATAATTTTACACGTTCAAAATCGTTTTAATTCAGAAAGTTGAGTTATTTGTTTCTAGAAACGTAAATTTTTAGAATTTAAAATTAGTTTGAATTATTAAAAAACTACTACGTTAATTTTCACCGTATTAATTACTTTATTACCTATTACGTTAATTCTGGAAGTAGATATAAAAAGTACCGAAAAACACGTAGCAGAGTATTTTGACGTAAGGCCTTTAGGTGGAAACGGAATAGGAAAACTAAATACGAAAGTAGATTTATTATTTAATTCTTTTTACACTGACTTTCAACAAGCTTAAGCAAATCAGTAAATCTCAGACAGATAAAGAATATTAAGATATAACATTGTTAACATCTTAAAATAAACAGGTTGCAGATTTGATTGAGAAACAGGCAGAGCGATTATTCAATATATTTCTATTAGACTGTTTGACCTTTTTAACGAATGTAAGACTTTCAAGAACTTACAATAAATATTGTTACCACTTCATTTAATCACAATATGTATTTAAGCAATGATATATTTTCTTCTATTTTAAACTTGTTTATCTGTATCTGTCCTTCTCCTCCTATATAATTCTCTAGATGTCCATTTTTTTCTATAAATTTTTTATTTGTGTAGTAAATCAGATGTTACTCTATTTTGTTTGTGTAATTCAACACCAACTGAGTTCCAGACATCAGATCGTCACATAAAGTGGTAAAGGTACGTATCTTCTTACAGTGAAGCCTTCCACAGAAATCGAAATTTGGCTTAGCCAAGAAGACGTGATTTGACTTTATTTTACCCTTAACTCTAGGGAAAAATCAAAATTGATTATAGATCAATGGAAAGCTCCCATTTGTAGATTACACTGATGTCATAAACTCAACTACAACAAACAATCAGTTTTTATTCTCTGCACGAAGAGGTAGCCCAAGAAAACAGAGAATAACTTTCTTTGAAGTTTGTAAGTGAATGTAGAATATTACGTATGCTTTGTGTGTGCGGGTGTATCTTGTACATCAAAAGTTTTAGTAATATACATTACATTAATTGTAACTAGGTGATCTAAACAGAACTGTATAAGGATAATAATATTAAAATAAAGCAAAGCTAAAATGTTTATAACAACATTATTAGTTTTCGCCTTTACTATTACGTCATAATGGGAAATGCTTGTAAAAAAAGCTCCAATCAGACTTAACCTAAACGCAAATGTCTAACTACTTAGCAGATGCGAATAATCAGATTATAACGTTTTACCTCCTACCGTCTTTCTCTATATGCAGCTGTTATGTAAATGTTTTGTAAACGACAATATGTCGTGTTGTGTTTAAATTTTCATTTCTTTTATTTATATTTCCATATTTATATTATTGTTTCAAAGTTTAAACCAATTAAAAAAATATGTTGTTATTCATTTGAAATAACATTTAGAAATTTCTAGAATTAGGTAGATCAAATATATGATTATAAACGGAAATGTATGGCGACGTTGAGTCTCATGCAAGAACGGACATGCGCGGATTGCTCTGGAGTTCTGTGGAAGTGACGCGATGATTCGAGAAGTCTAGGCCTACTAATATATAAAGAGACGGAGACGCACGAAAAAAAAGAGTCATTAGTCTTTATTCGAAGAAGAGAAGAGTCAGTTATTAGTTTATATTCAATTCAAAAAATAGTGTCATTGTTCGAGAAGTTTTCAACGTTTGATGTGTGTTTATTCAACTTGAATTTGTGACTGAAGCTAGATCTACAGAAGCTGTGATTTTATTTCGTCAATCTCTACGATTCGTTCGAATTACTAGTTATACTGAAGGTCAACACGTGCGGACTGTTAGGGTAGACTGGGAAAATTGGAAGGCGGCAAGTTTGAGACGTTCATTAAGAAGCACCGTAAAAAGAACTTCGTCATTCTCCATTCAAACTTCGGTATTTCGTCGTGGGACTAAATTCACACCCTAGACCGGAATTTTGGATTTCTGATCTGAACTTTTGGACTTTCATTCTAGATCATATTATTAGATACAGGTCAGTACCATTTTGTATTGTAATTAACTTTGAAGTTTGAAACCAGTACCTATTTGTGTTGTAATTAATTTTGAATGTTGAAACTGAATATCTGTCATTGTTGTCATGTAATTTATGTTATATCTATTACATATATAATAGTTTGTTGTAATAAATTATACAAGCTATTATCTGTGTTTTTCTGTTGCGTTTAGTCTACGAAAAATATAAAATAAAACATAAAAAACCTAACAGCAGCCAACTGTGGAAAGACAGCCACCCCCAGTCTTTAAACATATAATAAAGGAGTCTCGGGGTAGAAATAAATAACCCTATATTTATACACTTTTAAGACTCAACATTTACTCTTTTCGATACGTATTATGTATTATAAAATGATATTAAATTAGGTAACCAAAGTTACAACTATTGTTGTGTTTAATATTAATTTTATGGTATAAATAAACTACCATATTTCTACTTTTGTAGCACCCTTTAAATCCACTCTTTTAATAATTATTACAAAATAATGGTATTAAAGCAGTGGTTCCCAAACTTTTTCAGCTTTTTACCCAATTTAACATGCCACATTAAGCATGTTACCCCTTTCACAAAATGTTTTTAACATTGATATATATGGCTAAATTAAACTAGAGATATATTGCACTTTATTTATTTACAATTTCTTTATATAATTTATTTACACTGAATTACACTTTTAATTATTGTATTTGTTCATTGTGAATTTCTAATGAATATTGCCAAAGATGTCAAGAACATCAGTGGGATGGATGGAGTTGCATACTTGAAGCTAGTTTAGGAATTCTTGGCTTTGTGGTTGAAAGTGCCAGCCTGGCATCGTTTGCAACATTCAAGCGAGTCCTCTTTTTTGTTTTCATCCCCAGCACGGTTGAGAACCCCTTCTCGCAGGGATACGTTGTTGAGAATGATACCAGCAACTGCAAGGCTCTCTTGGACAGAGTTGGCGAGTCAGCTAGTTGTGAAATCCAAAAGGAATCTGTATTTTGGTTTTGGAATTTGACTTTCAAGGCTTCATTTGCTCGCATTGTGATCCATTCCTCCTTTGCAGGGAAATCATCATCATGAATGGCCTCATCAGGTACAGAAAAGGGATGAATGATCCACTGAAGACTGGCTGTTTTTAGGTAACTCTCTGGAAAGTAGTGCCGCATGCTTGTTTCAAGCCCCTTCAAATGATCGCTCATCTCTTTGCTGATGGTCTGTAAAAGTGATCCTGTATCATAACTATCTTCCTCAACAAACTGGTCTAGAGTGGGAAACTGAGCGATCACTCCTTTCTCCAAGCGTCGAATCCAGAGTCTCAGTTTTCCCAGAAATGCAGTCACAGTGTGATGGGCATCAATGACAATCGTGTTTTGGCCCTGGAGTTGCAGATTATCACTGTTCAGCTCTGCAAATGTGTCAGCCAAGTAACAAAGTCGAGCAAGTCACTCCTTATCAGTGAACTTGATAGCAAAAGGAAATTCTTGAAATTCTTCTTGTTTCAGAAATTCCTGAAGAGCCGTTCGGAGCTCAGTGACTCGACGTACAATCTTGCCTCGTGGCAACCAGCGAACATCGGTGTGGTAGAGCAGAACTTGATACTGCTCTCCCATTTCCTTGCACAGCTCCCTGAATGTGTGCGAATTCACATCCCTGGACTTGAGGAAATTGACGATTTTCAACACATCCTCAAACACTAATTTCAGATTACCAGGCAGGCTTTTTGATCCAAGGAAGTACCGATGAATGATGTAATGATCTACAGAAATTTCTGGATTCACAGCTTGTATGAGGCCCCGTAATCCACGATTACGACCCATCATCGACGGAGACCTAGATTAAAAAAGAAAAACTATTATAGATTGCGTCAGTTAGTCATTCTTACTTATCTTTTGCGTTATAATTATATGGTTTTATTTTAATTTAATTTATTTTGGTACTTCAGTATTTCAGTACGACAGGCACGATACTTTTTTGTTAATTATGTATAAAATATTAGCTACACTACAGCTACTTGTACAATAAATAAAACTATATGACCATATGCCATGTAATTCATTGTATTTATACTAATCTAGACTTTAAATAAACATCTCTCCCTACCTGTTGAACGCTGTTTTAATCCAATCCATTCGTGGTAAAGAAACTATTGATGATATTGGAGATATGTTCTCCCTTCGTGATTGTCAGCAGATCTTTGCATAATAGGAACTCTTCTTTGATCTTGTCTTGGTGGACGTAACGAACGAACCCAAGGAGAACAGCAAAACTGGCTACGTCCCACGATTCATCAAATTGCAAAGAGAATTTGCTGTATGAGCTTTCCTTGATCTCTGTTGTAACTTGGGACAGAATATCTGATGCCATGTCATCGACTCTTCGGCGGATTGTGTTGTTTGATAGAGATATGACACTCAGTTTCTTCGCTTGATCCTCCCCACATACCTTGCTTACCATCTCGTATGCACAAGGCATAATCAGATTATCTGCAATGGTGTGGCATTTTTGTTGTTCGGCAACTTTATATGCAACAAAGTAAGATGCTTCGACCGCAGCTTGAAGCTTTTGGGCTTGAATTCCATCTGAAACGAACTGAATATTCTTCAGTGCTACAGCCCGGCCCTGAAAATAAGCCTGATCCTCATTTTGAAGATTTGGATGGCACTTCTGGAGGTGAGCTGAGAGTTTTGATGGCTTGAGACTTTCATTTGTCAACACTTTTTGACATACTACACATTGTGGCCAATCCTCTCCACCATAAGGTAAATTCACAAAGCCATAGCGAAGAAAGGCATCAGAGTAGGTGCGCTTTTTAGACATTTTATTGTTTAATCTGCAGAAAAAGAAAAACTGCATAAAAAGTGTGAACAATGTGAACTTATTATTTATTTTTTCATAGCATTCTAGATAGAATTAAAAGAGCTTATTCAGCATAGGAATGATGTAATAGTAGGTAAATACTAACTATACTGCACAGGGCAGTATACATACATACCAGTTTTGACTACCTCGTCTGATGCTCACATAGAAACTGACAGTGTGAAATAGGGGCAACCTCAGGCAGTGAGTGATGCATACTGGACACGTCGATGAGTCATCAGGGTTACTGAGTAACTTGTGTTCTGAAGCATACTTGTCAAAATACTTTTAGGTTACCACACATTTTTTCTTTTCTACTACTGTATATTAGTTTTTGATGTTTATTGTTATTTGGTTTAACTTTATTACATACTTAAAATAGGTTTAATTTACAACTTTACATACAAGACTAAGTTAACATTAATCCTAATACCAGCTACCTCAATGTTTTCTTGATTTTCAGAATTTTAACTTTTTTTCTGTCACCCTTCCATTACCCCCGATAAATTGTTAAATTACCCCCAGTTTGGGAACCACTGTATTGAAGAGAAGTTAAAAACCTTCACATAAATGGATCTGTAACAATTATTCAAACTTCCTTTTTCTCCCGTTTCTTCAAAAACATTTGTTCAAGTATAAACAGAATGAGCTGAAACAAGCCCACCTACCGGAGTTTGTCTTTCTATCCCAGCATACTGAATAAATACCTAAAAATTTATAGTTACTTATTGGTAAAATTTAAATGAGCTTAAGTTATGACAGTTATCTTTTCGAGAAAGTAGTTTCGTTAATCAAAAAATATATCTTACAATATATTACCATATTTATTATAAAATAGGGTTAAACGTTTTTTTTTTACTTACCAGTCTTTGTAACCATTGTTTTTTTAAATTTATTAGTTAATAATTGAACCTATTCATTATATGATTGTTATGGTTAAAAACACCCAAGTATACTTTTAATTTATAAATGTTTTTTTTTTCCAATAATATAAACAAAAGTATGTTGTTTTAGCTCATGGTGGATTTGTTTGGTTGGTTATTTGAATTTCACACATATAAACATGGGAGCTACTTATATAAGAAGAATGTGAGTAGCATTGTTCGTTTGTTTGGTTACTTGAATTTCGTGCTAGTCATTCCTAATTTTGCAATGCAAGACTAGAGGAAAGGCAGTTGGTCATCACCACCCACCGCCAACCCTTGGGTTTCTCTTCTACTAACGAATAGTAGGATTGACCGTCACTTATTATAATACCCCCACGGCAGAAAGAGAAAGCACGTTTGGTGTGACGGAAATTCGAACCCGCGACCCTTGGATTACAAGTCGAGCACCTTAACCACCTGGCCATGCCAGGGCCGTGAGCAGTAACATAAGTAGTAACAGAATTAACTGCTTTTAAAAACCTTAAGGTAGTTAAATATCCAAAATTTGGAATATCATTTTTAATGATCAAGCACAAACAGTAAATAAATCATTTAATAGAGATTGTAATAAACTTAAACATAATGGTCATTTTATGAAGTTTCGTAAATGCATACAAAAATGGTAAATTAAAACAAATAAAATCGACATGTACATGTCAGTTTTAATGGCGTTCTTCAAATTATTGGTAATTCTAATATTATTTTATGTAAATTTTAAATAGTTTAGTTGAGTTAAACAACGAACATGAAGAAGGTTGTCAAAACATGTTATTTGTGAGGTTTAGACGTTTCGGAATACATTTATTCCATATAGATTCAGCGAAATTTGAAAATTCTGTTTCAAGGATAATTATTAATTAAAACTATAATATCTTAATAACTTTTGAAACGTCGTTCTCTACACTTGTGTCTCCACAACAGGCAGTTGCCGTCCATTCTACAAAGTTTCATCATAACTACTCTGCCTTAACAATCTATCAAAGGTTTACACATCGACTGGTGGTTGGAATTGTTTAGGAAATTTCACGTGATCTTCGTTTGAAAATTAGCCGGGTACCCATTATTTAACTTGTATGTAGAAGATTTGTTTGTTTGTTTTTAATTTCGCACAAAGCTACTCGAGGGATATCTGTGCTAGCCGTCGCTAATATATTTATGTAAGACTAGAGGGAAGGCAGCTAGTCATCACCACCCACCGCCAACTCATGAGCTACTCTTTTACCAACGAATAGTGGGATTGGCCGTCACATTATAACGTCCCACAGCTGAAAGGACGAGTATGTTTCGCGCAACGGGGATGCGAGCCCGCGACCCTCAGATTATAAGTCGCACGCCTTAACACGCTTGGCCGTATGTAAAAGGGTAAGTTATGTTTTTGCAGAAAGGTAACTTGTTCGTGCAAAATAAAGTAATTGAAGCAAAGATTAGAAATTTCGTTGAACAATGATATGATCAGATTAATTTGATAGAAGTTTAGAATAAAGCTGTTAAAGCTGATAGAGGTGTTAGTAAAATTTCTTTTATGATAAAAACAGGTTGAAAAGTGTTTATCTGCCTTGGTAATCCTGACGTCTATAAAAGGTAAGAAATCATTTCCCTCGAGTTCGGATGTTAATTTAACATTGAAGAGGTGGGAATCAGGAGAGATATATTGTGTTTGTGAAAGACAGGTTTGGATTCACGTGTTTCTCTCAGAAGCATAATTTATTTAATCCGTACTTAAAAATTTTCTTACATTTAGTTACTCAACTCGTTATCCCTCCACAGATTTTTTTCTTGAAAAACCATAGATGCTGGAGATGTTGTGATACTCGGTTACTATTCAGTACTTTATACTGTGATAACTCATACATTCTAAATATTTTATCTCATATCATAATGTGTATGAGAATGTTAAGTTTTTAAGTGTTAACTTAACTGTCAAAGCAGAACAACCGATAACTCTCGAGTTAACTCAGAAACATGGATCATTGAGCTAGGCTGTAAGCCATATCAGGTCGTAATACTAAGAGGTATTTATAGGCAACACATACTCTTTTGAGTGTTACAACAGTATAAGCTACAACAATGGCAGAAGCAGAGATATGTGAGAACTTGTGGTTTTTTTCTTTACCATATTAGGTAACTTTCTTACCACAGTAATACATCAAGGATCATTAATGTACTCAGTGATACGAAGTGAAATACTAACCTGATTGTCAACTATACCGAGAATGAAACCTTCTTGTTCAACTCGACCTGATGCTACCATTCATATTCATTTTCAGAGATATTTAAGCGCGCAAGTCCTCGTCGGCCTCGAGAAAACATCATCACGTAACAACCAACGGTCATTCCACCTTGCTCTGAGACCCGAAAGTCATAAAAAAACCTCACCTTAACAAGCGACTATACTAGGAACCTAAATCTTTTGTTATCTTTAGAAAAGTTGATCTCTGCATAGCTACTGCCAAGGATTCCTTTTCAAATTCCACGACTGAGCATCTAGGCATCATTTCATTAAGTCGGTAGCCCGTCAACACACTAATTAGATTAGCTAAACACCTACTGAATGAAGAGCGTTAAACACAGTATTTGCAATATAACTTAATTTCCAAGATTAACCTTAAACTCACCTGAACTCCCCTTTCCATGGGCCTCTATTTTCCGATCTTCAGTCTTTTGGTTGGATATAGGTCCAATTTTTTCAATATAGATATATATATATATACTCTTCAAAAAAGAAACGCAAAAGGGATAGTTTTTTATTTTAAAGAGAAATATATGTAATAACGTTACAAGCTCAGAGTATGTGATGTTACACGTGTTAAGGCACTGGTTATCAGACCAAAATGACAATAAAAGTTGTGCACTTTGAAAACGGAGGAAAACATCGGATTTTTCGTCAAAACGCATTCGTGTTTAATAAATTTGTTTGAGAGATCTGCATGTTCTGCAAGTGCAATGTGCAAAATCCCTATAAAAGTGACGGGTTCTCGGTTTCCATATCTCAGTGTTAGCCACCGACACGCAATACAGTTACGCCAAGACTGACTAAGCATAACGCAACAACGCTATTGGTCGTTTAGAAGTAGGTGAAACTCGATCATTTGTTGCCAGAGCTGTGAATGTCCACCCAAATACCATCACAAAACTATGGAATCGTCACCAACAACACGGATCAGCATGACAACGCCCGTCCTCACAGAACCCGAGTCAACACTGTCTTCTTGAGACACCACAATATCAACATACTTTCCTGGCTCTCCATATCACCAAAGTTAAACCCCATCGAACATCTTTGGGACGAGTTTGACCGACGTCTGCAACGGCGACAACCTCAACCACAGACTCTACTTCAGCTTGCACCAGCTTTGCAGGCTGAGTGAACAGCCATTCCACAGGATGTGATTATTCGTCATCTCATCGCTTCCATGGGCAGGAGATGCCAAGCAGTTATTGATGTTCACGGGGGGCATTCTCATTATTGACGTTGAGTAAAGTTAAACTTCAACTAGTGAGCGCGAACTTCGCCTTTGCAAACTTTGGATGTTCAGCAGTAAATGTGCAAAGTTTCACATATGTCATACAGAACTACCCGGAATAAACTTGTTAACAATGTGTCTCAAATTTTGCTTTTTGCGTTTCTTTTTTTTGAAGAGTATATATACATATATGTATATGTAAATTGAAAGGGGGGTAAAAAAGAGGAAGAAACAGCCATTTCTATCTAGAAGAACAACTTGAACAACTTCTGAGCTATTTTATGGTTTAAGTTTCGTCCTTTTTAGTCTACGTCCCTATTGTTTGTTGTTAAAAAAGATGTTTTCCAATTGATAATAGGGTTTACTATTTGCGGTTGGACCTTTGGAGCTAAGACTTCATTCGTGTTCCCTGTGAATTTTTGTGTAGAAATTTGTTTGTATGTTTTTGGTTTTTAACTTTTTTGAGCTTAATGCTACAATACTTATATTTGCGGAGGGTGTTCAGCTTGTAACATATGTTATTATATAATAATGCACAGTTGTGATTGTATCTCATTATTTTCCATGTATGACTAATAGATGTCACCGTTAAGTATCTTGTAAAATTAGATATTTCTAGTCCACTGTCTTTATTCATAAATTCAATGTTTCTCTGGTGGTAGGGTATGTGATAAATAAAAGTGTTTCGAGTAATTGACTTATTTAACTGTTTGTACTTTTATTGCTAGAAATACTTCATCATAAGTTATACCAATATTATTTTTTTTCTGCTTCAATGACTTTGTTTTGGGGTCATTTTATTTTTATTTCTTATTTAGGTTTGTGTTAGATATGCAGTTAAAATCTCCAATCAATACTATTTTGTATGGGCAGTATGAGTATTGTTTTCGGTTTTGGTAAAACATTAGTGTAATATTTTCATTGGCTGGTGCATATATGTTATTACTTAATACTATGCCTACTTCAGTTTCTTTAAGGGTTCTTAAACTCCATAATGTTGTGATACTGTTTTATTATTAAACTGTTTTGTTTGAAAAAAGTAGCAATTGTGTAGGTCAAGAATGCCGAACATATTTTAGTTCATTACGTCCATGACTAAATTTTGTTTGTTTGACTTTAAAAATTCTACTGTATTTAGTGTTATTATTTTTAGGGCCATTACGATCAGGAAACGTTAAAATAATAATCTGGAAACTATAGTACCGTAAAACGATTATTTGTTTTTCTTAGGAACTGCACACAAACAACTTATTTTAAGTAAGAAATTACTGACTTATCCAATCATTGATTTTTTCTTCCTCCTTAATCTGTTCGAAGATGTGGACGTCGCCATATTTGTATTTCCTGCTATTGCCACTTCTGGAGAAATAAATGAGAAGCAGATCTCTTGCTAACATTGATAATTTTGGTGTTTAGTTTTAACTTCAAGTGGGAAGTTTTCTAGCCAATTGTTTTCGTGATAGAAGTAACCATGGCTATCGTTAGATCTAGTAGAAACCCATAGTGATTCCATCTATCTGATCATAAATTACATGATTAAAAATGAAATACCATGAGCATCCTGACTTGTATACAACACACTAGTATAGCCAGGAAACTCTTCCAAGGTAACGTCCACATATATCATTCATTAATATTTATATTGCAGCAACCACTATATATTTTATTCGGTTTGTATGCGATACAGTCTTTCCAACTGCAAACACTTCCAACGATTAATGTACACTTTAACTATTTTAATCAACCAGATGTGTACTTGCATAACTATCCTACTTTAATGTACTCCCAATTTATTAACCTATTGATAAGTTTACCTGCTAGCAATAGGTAGCTTGTTCCTATGGTGATATATGATGGTGAGATGAACTTAGAACAATTTATGTACTGCACCCAGTAACGTTCTAAGAAGCTCTAATAACTCGTTTTTCTGGTTATTATTCTGTAAATATCTAAACTCGCTCCTTAAGAGTCTGTCAGGTAGTAATTACTGTTATGTAAATATCATGTAAATGTTGTGTAAACGACAACCATATCGAAAGTGTTATGTAAATGTTATGTAAACGACATGTAAATATCATGTATATGTTATGTAAATATCATGTAATGTCGTGTTTAAATTCCCATATTTATTATTTATAATTCTATATTTATATTATTGTTTTTAGGTTTAAATCGGTGAAATTTAAAATAACATTTTAGAATTAATTAAAATTCATTTAGAATTATTCATGTAGAATTTTTTAAAACTAGATAGATTGATCACTTGTATTGGCCTGGTGTTTGTACTGTGGAATTCTGGGAAGTTACGCGATATAGTATATAAACAGACGGCGATGCGAGAGAAGTAAGTCATCCATTTTTACTCGGATCAAGAAGTTTGTCTTGTTTGAGAAAGTTTAAACTGAATTTGTGAATAGAGCTACATCGACTAAAGCGGTGAAATATTTTATTCCGTCAATCTTTACAATTCAGTCGGATTACGGATTATACCAAAAGTCAATACGAATTGGACTGTGAATTTTTGTTTGAAATTACCCATTCAAACTTCGAAAATTTCTCCGTGGGACTAAATTCACCGCCTAGATTAGAACTTTGGATTTCGGATTTGGACACTTATTCTGGATCATATTATTAAGCACAGGCCAGTACCTTTTTGTATTGTAAGTTGTTTGGATGGTTGAAACTGGATATATGTTATTGATATTGGATAATTTATTTTGTGTCTATCACATAAGTAGATCATTATAATAAATTATACAAGCTGCTATCTGTGTTTTTCTATTGCGTTCAGTCCACATAAAAAACGTAACAATTACATATTTGCATTATTGTGGAGAAAAGAAGTGATGTTCTGTTGGGGATTCTGAGTGCTTCTTTAGATAATGGATTTTGTGTTGTTTGTAACTTAATTTTAATCAATGATGGGGTGTGTGAGAGTGAAGAATATACTGTGCTATGCCGGGTATGCATATTCATTGACTGTAAGTTGTGTTTAATTTGATAACACTCTGTGTTGTTGTTCCTCTGTTTTTACCTGTGTTACTCGGAATATAGTTCATGTGGTACCATGTTCTGGTTTCAACTTTATCTCTATGCTTGGTCAATATTAGCTCAGAATCATAGGTTAAACCTAAAAATTTAGCAGATGCAGCAGTTTAGAGAAGTGTTATGCATAAATACAGTTTGATGATCGTCTCTGGGTTATAACTAGTTTTGTGAAAATAATTATTTGGAACTTCTCTTACATATTAATTTTTATATCAATCCACTTGTGGTTGCAAACATGTAGCTTCTGTCGTGGGATGGGAGCACTCTTCAACATCACACCATCAGCAAACTGGTGTTAAACCAAAATCTGGATCTTTTAACATCATATTACTTGGATACGTAGTGATTAATTTTAAGTAAAATATTCTGAGCAGATATTCTCCACATAAACTCTATATTTTCTTTTTCCCTAAAAAGCTTGACAGCCAGTATTTAATACCGCGCGAAAGTTTTGTTTATAGCATACTGAACCTTAGATCTTCAAGAAAGTTTTCTTCATATCAATTTTTAGTAAAGCTACTTATTATGGTTAACCTAATTTATTGATCAGAAGTTTGTATATCTTTGAAACTATTTTGTACTTCTGTAAATTTTAATGTGACTCCCAAAAATGGTTAGGCTGATAGGACTGTAACTGTGCAGTCAATTTATTGACTGGTTTACCTTCTTTATGGAATATTAGAACACCTGCTTGCTTCCAAGAGACTATGATATAACCATAATTTAATTATAGATTTCAAAGTGTTGTTAAGTGCTCATGTAATCGCTGAGTGCCTATTTTGAGGTGACTAGCTTGTATGCCGACAACAATCGCTGATTGCTTTTTTTTTAGGTGAATAGCTTGTATACCATCAACAGTGGAGTTTTTGTGTTTTGGGTTGTTTGTCTTCGATTGATTTTGTGATTTCTGAAATGTAAATAATTTTAATTACTCTCTATGTGTAACTGTGCTTGAGATGATGCTGTTAATGTGTGACAAAATTTTGGTCTTGGAGTTGTTCCTTCACTTGATCAGTAAAATGTGTATTCATGTCTGAACTTGTGCTCGTTTTAAATGTGTTTCATAATTGTGTTTTGAATGTGTTTTCGTTATTTGTATGTATTCATATGTTATTAGTATTGGGTACGTATGATTTCTTTTACCACTGGTTATGTATATATTTAATTACGACACCGGTATGGGCAGGTGATTAAAGGTGTTGACATGTAATCTGAGGGTCGCGAGTTCGAATTACAGACAGGTACCAAATATGCTTCATCTTTCAGCTGTAGGGGCGTTATACTGTGACGGTGAATCCCACTATTTGTTGGTAAAATTGTAGCCCAAGAATTGGCGATGGGTGGTGATGACTAGCTGTCTTTCCTCTGATCTTACACTGCTAAATTAGGGACGACTAGCACAGATAGTTCACGTGTAATTTTGCGCGAAAGACAAAAAGAAACAAATCCTCCAGTCTCACACTCTAAATTATGAACGGCCGGTGCAGATAGCCTTTGTGTAGTTTGTGCAAACTTCAAAAACAAAACAAACACTTTGGGTCACCTTCATTGTTAAGTTTGGAATAAAAATCATCCCACCTTCTTTGTTTAAATTGTTTGACTTCACTTCGTGTTTTATTTATTTGCGTATTATTGAATTTTCGATTGTTGGATTTCCAACGTTCATATATTATGTGCGTAGTTGACGTCTTCCATTAATCACGTGTTATGCGTGTGATGGCTCTTTGTGTGTGTTTGTATTGTATGAATATTCTGGCAACCATTTGTTTTTTGATTCGATAAGACGTTAACTGACTCTTTGGCACTATGCGTTTGTTAGGACGGAGTTTCACCAATCGAATTTATTAGTCTTTTGTCTACAGTGCCTGCATAGTCACACCAGTTCACATTTTTCTTTTTGTAATTACATTTGGATGAATTAATTTCTCTATTTTTTGTGACAGGGGCAAGGTCGAAGAAGGTAAATGTTCAATATGGAAATCACATTATCCATTAAAAATAAAAAAGAGAACATTTCTGGCTGAATTCATCTGACCTCAACCAGATATCTATTTTGTCGCTGTTATGATATACCAGTCGGTTTAATTTTTGCAATATTATAAAATATATTGGTGTCGATGGGTGAGTAATAAAGACCAACTATTCTTCTATAAAATTATGTTGAGTGTTAAGTCGGCATCTATTGCTATGCTTTCCTTTGATGTTCCTGTTTGTACAACAGTCACTGTAAGTGTCATTTGATAATTTTGTTTGTAAAACAATTACCGGAAGTATTATTTGATGTTTTTGTTTGTGCAACAGTCAAAGATAGTACTATTTCTCTGTTTGGATCTTTTTCGTTCTTTCTATCTTTTCTTGAAACATTATTTCATGGCTAACGTAATTAATTAGTTTTATCGACCAAAGTTTCTGTAATATATAAAATATCAAGTGCTGATTATCTTCTGATGTCTCTAATTTTGAACTTATAGACAAAGGGGAATGCAGTGAGTCGAAGATAATCTATCACCATCTCTTGAGTTACTTTTCTCTGACCAAGATCAAACTAACAGGAAAGGCTCGTAATCTGGTGTTGTGTTACTGTGTTGAATTTTAATGCTTCTTATCCACCAAAAATCGTTGACAATAATAATGTTTTAATGTGCAAAACTTCTGGAAATAATACTTATTCTTAACAATGAAAAATATTTGTTTGCATGTTTTGTTTAGGAAAAAAAGGTGCACGTGGTTTATAATAAATTATAACAAATAATAATGAATTAAACTACCAAATATAAATTTATATCCTACAATACTAAAGAGGCTTAAGTGTTATAAAGAAATAAAAAATTAAATGTTTGTATAATCAACAGTGCATGTGCAAATAGTAATTTATTTTATCATGTATTGTTTTCTTCAGTACAGAAAAGAAGTATAATTGTCACACATAGTTGTGTAGCAATAGTTTCATAGTATCGCAAAATCCATGATAGTGAAGTATTACTTCATATAAACAATGTTTAAAGTACTACATCTCATTTACCCCATGTGAGTAACATACTTATTTTATGAGATCCTTTTACCCTTACATTACATGACAGAATTAATAAACACTCAATAAAAATGATATTACAGGTATGAGCATGTATATGCTTCAGTCTGTGGAATAAAATATTAGCCTTAAAAATTAATGTTATTGTATCTAAGGTTGTTTAGCTTTATTATTTTTGCTCTTACTGATAATTATTTATGGCTTCCAATCTGTAGTGTGCAAACTTGCACTGGATGACTTTTGTCTACCACATGTCACTGTTAAACAGGTCTTTCTTTTATACGAAAACTCAACAGATAGGATGAACTGTGGCAGATAAAATACATAGTACTGTGTAAAAGTGTCAATAAAAGATAATATTTTGTCATTATTTCCATTTTACGGGACTCATTGTTCCATGACATTACAGAATGTAAATTTCAACACTGTGGTAATGTTTCACTGTTGACAGTTGAATGAATCAGGACGAGAATACTTATCATTCTTTAGAATTCTCATGTAATTGTACCAAAATCATGTCATAATGATGCTATCTGAACGAACAAACTGATCATGTTTAAGATCTGAAATAACTACTACAATTCCCATGCAGTGTCTTAACTATATAGAAAGAAGCTAGCATATGATACTGGTATTACACAATATAAGTAATCAATTTAATCGCACTCCACAAATAAACTTTGATAAAAACAGTATTTAACACTACCAAATTTTCGTGCCTTGCTATGGACTAAAAAACTTAAAGAATTGTCACTAGAGAAGAGAGTTTGTATAAAAGCTTTGCATAATGCTGGTTTGACTCTCAGACAAATTGCTATAGACTTGAAATGCTCCACAAACACTGTAAAGAACACCTCAGATAGTGAGACCGAGACAAGTGAATTTGAATATGAGAAGAAAAAGATGTAACATCTAAACTTAATGATATTTATGTTAAGTATCTTCATTTATGCAGCCTTCAGGACAGAAGCATGTGATGTACAACCATGTACCAAATGACAGAAAAGCGTCCCAATCTACAGTATCAATAAAACTCAACGAGAATGAAATATTTGATCGTGAGGAAGTTACAAAAAAACCTTTACTTTGATCTCCAAATATTGTCCAGAAACTGAAATTTGCTAAAAGGTACAAAAACTGGACTGTTTAAGATTGAAAAAGAGTGTTATACATAGATGAGTCCAAGTGTGAAATATTTGGTTCAAAGGGTAGGTTGTACGTCAGGCAAGAGAAATGTGAAAAATACTTACCTCAAAGCATAACACTTAACATGAAGCACGGAAGAGGCAGTGTAATGAATTGTGAGGTGTCTACCCGCTAAGACGAGAGAAGATAATTTCAAGATAGATGGAATAACAGATCAGCGCAATTGCCGTCATATAGTACACACCCAGTGCTTTGCAAATAATTGGTAAAGGATTCCACTACGAAGAAGTTAATGATCAAAAATTAATCCAACCTATGCAGAAATTACTTAACATAGAAGGAAGCTGTTTGAGTAATTTAAATGATGCAATGTCCCCCACAGAGCCCCTATCTCAACCTAATTGAGCAACTCTGGAATTCGATACATCAAAAACTTAACAAATCAAAAGTTACTTCCATAAAAACTTTATGGACGTGTATTAGAAACTTCTGGAGTAAAAAGTACAAAGAACGCGTTACGTAAATGTGTTCCAACAACTGCCTGTAACACTGTTTGTAGTTTTTAAGCAAATGAAGGGAAGGGAATATTAACTGTTTGCTGAACTCAAGCACATTCGCTGAGTGTTTGTTGTGCTACATATGAAGATTAATACATTTTGTATGTTTAATCTGTGTTTACCTTCCATTGTTCTTTGACAGTAGCCTAAAATCTCATTTTTGACTTTGTCCTAACACTTTTACTCAGTACTGTATCTATGACACAGTTTGTATTCAACACGAAAAACTTATTTCAGAGGTGTAAAATCTCGCCAAGCAAAGCAATTAGGATTCTTAAATTTAACAAAAATTGTTAAATAATGCATGTCTATAGGTTTTTTTATGTACTTGTCCAATGAACTTACAATTAATAAAGCCCCGCAGTGGCTCAGCGGTATATCTGCGGACTTACACAATAAAATCCGGGTTTCGATACCCGTGGTGGGCAGAGCACAGATAGCCCATTATGTAGCTTTGTGCTTAATTTAAAAAACAAACAAAAACAATTAATAAATGGAAGACTTAGCTCAAAAACTACGAATAATGGGCACGGAACTTGGTTTAAATAAAGTGAGTGACACAGTGGTAAGTATTCGGTTTCACAACGGTAAAATCAGATATGAGATTTAATATACTAAGTAGACACAGCAGATAGTTCAATTTCGCTTTGCTATTTAAAACACAGATATTGTGGTTGTAAAATACAGATTATAAAGAATTTCTGTTATGTTGCTAATTGTATCTGAGAAAAATATTTCAATATAAACAAAAAGGTGTTTAAGACTGATATATATAGAACATACTGAGGTATCCGTCAGTTGCATAGGTTGTGAAGTTTAAAAACATTGTGGGTGAATGCTATCTATCTATATACTTAAAGCATAAACATCTGTTTGTCCGTTATATAACTATTCCTAGATTGCTGGGATAACCTTAAAATAACTTTGTTGGATGATAGTTTGTGGTTGTTATTGAGCATTTATTATCTTCATTGTAAATGGCGTCACATCCTCACAGAAAAAAAGTTCTACGATACAATATATACACACGTAGTGTATGGGAGGGAACACAAACATATTACGTATCTTAAAGATTGCGCTAGCATTTCCTATGGAGAAATGCTATGATATAATATCCGACACTACATAAATAATGCATAAACTCAGTTGAAGCCTATGCTCCTAAACCACCATAAATCTTATAAGAAGCTGCTTCTTGAGTTGTACCCCGCTGGTACCCCGCTAAGTCTACTGATTTACAACGCTATCATTAGAAGTTCGATTCCCCTCGGTGGACTCAGCATATTGTCTAATGTGGCTTTGTTGTAAAAACACACACACGCACTCGCTTCTACTTCCTACTTTGACTAGTGACCTTTCAACTTCGGTCCATAAGACACTTCTGCAGAAAAAGTCCGTTGATTAAGTAACTACGTGAAATACTGTGAAAAGACATTAAGAGCTGAATGTTGAAAGCGGGTAACAGAAAGCACTTCTACTGCCAAAACCTCTTCCTACAAAGTCACCCTAATCATGGCACAATATACAACATGTTTTAAGTGTATACAGAGCGATTTATTGAAAGTTATATTAAACTTTTGATGAGATAACCTTATTTCTTTCTAAATACAAATATACAGAACAAAATAATTTGTGTTCTTGTCTGTTTGTCTATTATCTAACTACTCCTAGCTCCCTGGGCCAAACTCAACAAAACATTGTAGGGCAATAGTTTGAAACAAGTGGTGTATTAATGGGAAGCATGACCGAGCGCGTTAAGGCGTGCACTCGTAATTCGAGGGTCGCGCTAAACATGCTCGCCCTCCCAGCCGTGGGGGCGTATAATGTGACGGTCAATCCCACTATTCCTTGGTAAAAGAGTAGCCCAAGAGTTGGCGGTGGGTGGTGATGACTAGCTGCCTTCCCTCTAGTCTTACACTGCTAAATTAGGGACGGCTAGCACAGATAGCCCTCGAGTAGCTTTGTGCGAAATTCCAAAACAAAATTAATGGGGATTTAGAATATCTATTCCCACCATTGTTATTGTTAAGGGTTTATATTTTTGACGTAAGTTAATGTTCACTACATTAATAGATGTTCCACGTTTTGCTTCTAAATAAAAAATGCTTTATTAATTTTCTACAACATACATACAGTGTGGAATAGCGCACACAAACGTCTTATACAAACATTTCCCCAGCGCTCTCTCTTGAAAAATGCAATAAATAAAATGGCCTCCACTATTGCAATGATACATAAACTCAATATCTACCCACTCTTTACGAGTACTTTCAACACAACATTATAGAGTACACAGATATCTACTTAATATCTACTTAATCTTAATATTTATGTGTCAAAATGTTTCTCTTGTCAATCATACTATTTATACGCTCGACCAAATAATAAAATACTTAATGGTTTTGTCTGTCATATTATCGACTTGTTTTGTACGACATATTATAATGTTACTCCTTTTGTATATCATAGTTTTAGTACTGACATGTTCGACACGATATAATGTAATCTTCATGTTTCATTATTGTCTATCATACCGTCAAAACGATTGTGTGGCATATTCTTTTTGTCATGGTTGTCACCTAAAGGCATTTTGTGTCAAGTTTGTAAATTTGCGAGACTTCAAATAAGGCTGTGTTTATTAAGCACATACAATTATTAGTGGAACAGTAACACAATGGTATTTAAATTCTTTCAAACTTCTAACGTTGAATAAAATGTATGTAAGTGTCTACCTGTTTTCAACTGGTAATTATACCAAAAAACTAACTTTTAAGGTTTAACCTAACAATAATATGTATTCGTAAATATTTTAATATGACTTCTATAATCATATAGCCATGTCCTAAAATTATGATAAATACCAAACGCCTTTCGTTCATCAAAAACCGCGTTTCGTGATTAAAAAGTATAAAAAAATGTTTCGTATAATTGCAATCACAGTTTAAAAAAGTTTGGATTACGTAAATAACCTTCCGAAGCAGAATATACTTGTACCATCATTTTAATCTTCACACAATACAGCAAGGAAATTGCGTTTCGCTCTCTTTTTTTTTTCCTTTTTAAGATTAAAAGTAAAAAGTTCACACTCCTGTCTTCACTCTTAGATGAATCCTAATACATTTTAACCATTAGAAAAGACTGTAATAGTTAGGTTTATTTTAAGGTAATTGGACAAAAAAAAGTGTTATCGATTTGTCTGTCGGTCTGTTATTTATAGCTAGCTTATTTATTTTCATTATAACTCAGTGGGGATTCTTACGTACAATAGGGCTACTCCAAAAAATTTCAACTTCAGTCTGTTATTTATTAGAGAAATATCAAAACTGTCTAAGAAGAAGAATATCAAAATAATTAACATAAAAATATACCAAAAATTTAACATTTCAACTCGATTTTTCTTATAAAACAAATTACTGTAAAGTCAATGTCAGACAGTTTAGTGAAACTAATTTGATTTTTTGTCACCGTAGTCAGTTTCATACTATGCCCAAATTTTTCCAACTGATGGCAGTTGAGAGTTGCCCAAAACCACTCACGTTCTTCAGTTTTTTTAGCAGACATGAAATTCATTATTATCCCTCATGCTATTCTACTTAAAACTGATGATTACTTAATTAAATAGAGAAGCATAGTGAATGTTTATAATAAAATGAAATATACACATTAAAGTCTACAGACGAATGTTATAAGTGAAATGAAAATTTTCTTTATGTCTTTAATAATAAAAATTTTTGTCAAGAAATCCCAACCAAACCTTTCACATACATACTCTTATGAATACGGTATAACCTATTAAAAGCAAATCTATTTGGCTTGGCATGACCAAGCGCGTAAGGCTTGCGACTCGTAATCCGAGGGTCGCGGGTTCGCGCACGCTCGCCCTCCCAGCCGTGGGGGCATATAATGTTACGGCCAATCCCACTATTCGTTGGTAAAAGAGTAGCCCAAAAGTTGGCGGTGGGTGGTGATGACTAGCTGCCTTCCCTCTAGTCTTACACTGCAAAATTAGGGACGGCTAGCACAGATAGCCCTCGAGTAGCTTTGTGCGATATTCCAGAACAAACAAAACAAATCTATTTACTACAGCTTTTTTTTATTGGTTATTGTTAAGCACAAAGGGCTGCTCGTGCTTCGCCCAACACGAATACTGAAACTAGGTTTATAGTGTCATAAGTCTACTGCTTAGTTACTGCTAAGCCACAAGGAACAAAGGTTTTATTTGCTTGTTTTACTCACACAATAGGATATTTGCGCTCTTTACACCACGGAGAATTAAATCCTGAATTTTGCTTTATAAGTCAATAAACTTACATCTGATCCGTCAAGGTACATTTGTTTCAATGTAAAAAAAGACGAGTATGTTACAATATACAATAACAACTGTCAAAGTGTTCGATTAAAATCTTATAAGTACATTCATTGGCAAAATCAACCAACAGGTGAGATAAAAATATTTTTAAAACCACCAGATTGAGTTAAATATTCAACTTTAGAGACACCAGAAACATTTTCTTCCTAAAACAGCAAAGTGGAATAATTATTCAATTGGCAGAATCATTAATATTAGTAAAACTTTTTTTGAAATCACCATATGAATTATCACTCTTTCATACAGCTCTATAATCCGAATTCATTTTCACTAGGTTTTCAATACCTTTGGCACCACCAGATGGATTTTGTTTTCGTTTTTATGGATTGCTACTACTATTTCCATCACCTGCTATAATTCTGACAGAATCTACTCAAATCAAGGACATTTGGTTTCACTACTTAGATTGGAAATTTCTAAGTCACAACTAAATACCTCTTAAATATTTTTGGTCATAGTAAAGTTACTTCAATAATTTTAACACCATCAAAGAAAGTTTCGTAATTGTATTATCATCGAGACCAACTACAGGCACGTTAAAATATTGTTTTGGTAACTACAATTTTCTGTTTTCTATTAGGTTGTCCAGATATAAATGCAGTTTTTGAACTGCAAAGTTTGGGAAAGTGCAAACTAGTGTTGTAAATCACGCTTTAATCAAAGTAAGCACCATTTTCATCAACACAACTTTGTCAACTTGTAACAATGCTGTGGAAATTAGAGTTTCTATAGTCAATGAACTCCCAGAAAGCTTGTTCTGCAGCTTCTTGATCTTGAAAGCGTTTAATGTTCAAAAAGTTGTCAACGTGTTTCAAAAAATGAAAATCTATAGGACAAAGATCTGGGAAATAAGGTGGATGAAGCTGAATCTCGATTCACAATTCGTTCAGTTTTTGGAACGTCAACCTTGACAGGTATCATAACGCTGATGTTGCTTCAGCCAGCTCATGTGAAACACACTTTTCGAACTGTTTTCGCTCCAAATGCACTCAGGTGGTTGGCAATGCTTGGTTTACTTGTGCTTAGCTTTTCTGCAAGCTCACTTACTGTTGCGCGAGGGTCTCAACTGCTTGCTTCCCTTGATCTGTTTTTATCTTAGAATGGCCTTCGTTGTCTTCAAGACTTTCATTTTCATGTCGAAACCTTTGGAACCAACGCTGAATTGAACGTTTAGCAAAGATCCATAGCCGAATGCCTGGTTGATATTCCATGTAGTTTCGGTTGCTTTTCGTCCAAGTCTGAAGTCGTAGAGGAAAATCAGACAAAAGTCCTTCTTATCCATACTGCCTTGAGGACTGCGAAAGTAGACTTTAAACAGCAGACAATTAAAACCCATAGTAAGCGACAGACGCTGGATTAAACCAACCAACCAACGATAAGTTACTTAATATTCAGCTTCTAAATGTCATCGTGAGAATTCAGACATTTATTTCTGGATAACCAAATACAATTTTCCGTGTAACACGTGAGAAGTTTTTGGTTCTTTTTCTGTCAAGTGGCAAAATAGTTTTTGGTTGGTAAATAATTAATTATCGTCATTGGCAACTAACCCAAACTTAGAATGACTGTTTAAAAGTATATGAATCGCAACAAGTAAAACTATTTGTAATCTGTTGATTGATGGTATTTTATGCTCATAGGGTTATTAAACAACTATACGATTCTGATAACTTTATAGTCACTATTTATGACACATTAATTAGGCATATTTTCGAATTCTGATTTCAGGTGTCACGAGCAGGTGTAAAATTTACAGTTTGGGAGACTTGTAAAAGTGGTACATAATGTATTTTTAAAGACGAAAAAGCATGACGTGAGCTGACCTCGACCTCGCAACCAACAGGCGAGCGGTTGAAAGCGCGTGGAACTCAGGATGAACTGGTATTTAGGGAGCTATACTTGTAACCTGAGGTTCGCAGGTTCGAATCTCCATTACACCAAACATACTCTCCCTTTCAACCCTGGTGGCGTTATAATGTGACGGTCACTCCCACTATTCGTTGGCAAAAGAGTAGCCCAAAAGTTGGCAGCAGATGGTGATGACTAGGCACCTTACATTAATAAATTAGGGACTGCTAGCACAGTTAGCCCTCGTGTCGTTTTGCACGAAATTCAAAAACAAACAAAGAGCTGGTAGCTGTCCCAGTATTAATGAAAATAACAGTACAATTGGAATGTCAGTAAACTTTAAGTTTCTTTATTTTGTTATTAAGCAAAAAGATACTTAAAAGGATATCTATGTCTCGCCTACCACTTGTATCAAAATCCAATTTCTAGGAACATAAGACCCGCAAACATACCATCGTGTCACTTTAAGATCAAGTACGTTTCTACAGCAGTTGATTGTAACTCTGAAATACTATGATTTTTTACATCATATAGATAGATACTTATTTGTTGTTTGTCTTTTTTGAGAATAAAATACATCTTTTCAAACACCCTTTTATTTAATCTGTATCAGTGGAGTGTCATGTATGACCTATGGGTTCCTCCGACCAGAGAATTTATGATCAAATACAATTATCGTACCGAGAAACGTCAACCCAAGAATTGCATATTTATGCTGTTGTCTGTCTGCTTTCTCTAGAATTTCATTTTTTTTCTCAGATATTCCCTTAAACTATTTCAAGAACTATCTGCACTAGCTGTACCTAATATATAAGTGATATATTACAGGTAATGCAGCTAATTAATAATGCCTAACATTATCTGTTAGGTTAATCTTATTTGACCAACTAATGGGATTTGACTATCACCCTTATAACACCACTGCGCCACCAACTATCATTTTGCCTTGAAGAGTATATGAGGTTTTGTTGACTTCACTGTTTTAGAAAAGATATTTTGTTACGTCGCTCAGTAACTTTTAATTTTTATTTTTAATCAATCTGCAAGCATAACTAAAAAAATAAATATAAACGTTTTGGAAACAAAGCGTCTATTGAACTTCTAGCTTCAATCAGTAAGTCTCGCTCTAACTTAACTACAAAACATTATCACTGAATTATTGGTCGTTTATGTAATCAGTAAGTCTCGCTATAACTTAACTACAAAACATTATCACTGAAATATTGGTCGTTTATGTTAAAACTCTCAGTTTTCTAATCGAACATAAGTCATCAATCATAATTTATTTATAAAGTCCTTAGTTAAGAAAATAGTTTTATGTTAAACAAATAACATGCATGTATTGAAACGGAATCTAAATAAATGTAATTGATTTCTTTATACAGGGTGGTCGCTAGAAAAGCGGAAAATTTGTCAAACAGCTATTTATTTTTACAAAGAATAACTTTTACAAAGTTTTTTAAAGGCATATGTTATATTACACTCATAGATGCTCAAAATTATTAAAATCATGCATTTTATTCATGATGTAAAGAAATCAAAATAGAAATGAGTAAGCACGCATTTTATTCATGATCTCATCTGACCCTCAAATTTTCCACTTTTCTAGCGACCACCCTGTACATCGATATACATTTAACGTGTTGTTTCCGTTGCGTTTCATTTCTCAACTGACGAACCAGTTGTTCATTATAAAGCCACCACATCATTATAAATGAACATGAATAATTTCCTAGTTGTCGACAGATGGCTACGTGGATGTAAGTATACCTAACAGAAAAAGAAATGCAAAAGTTGTCTTATTTTTTAGGCTCTTCTAAAGTAGTCTTGTATAAAAATATTACTTACATTTGATGCAAAAAGAGAAACCCTAAATTACACAACATCGAACTGGAGAAAGACATCTGCTTTATTCTGTTGTGTAATCTTATTTTAAAACACGTTGGTTTGTACTTCTAATTACCCAGCTGTCAAAATGAGAAACGAGCGTTTCAATGTGCGATACAAATATAGCAGTAACTGAAGTTAAGTGATCCGTCCAGATTTTGTTTTATAGAAAATTTGCTGTAGTTAAGAAGCTCAGTCAATCCTCGGGTAGTTTTAAGCAATAACTCTGCCTCGTAATGTTCACTGCAATCTCTTCAGGTCTCACTGTAATTCGTGGATACTTTCTCAAGACCATTCATAAACATAAATATCTTATGTTTGAAATGAATATTAGTAGGATCATTTATTTATTATTGATCTACATATAACATTGTGTAAAATTAAAAGACAATATGAGGAAAATAACATAAATGTGTAAAACGAAATGAATTAGTATATTTATTTGAATGTTAAATGAGAAAAGGCAACTGAGAAAGTATTATACCTTTTTATGAATACAAAATAAATTGGAATACAAGTTAGAGATAAATATTAGATTGATTGAGAGGTATTTCGCAAAGAACAGTGAAAAAAAGTTAAGATATTAGACAAAAATGACACCTGGATTAAAATCAACTATCTAAATTTTTCAACAACTATGTAGGTTTAAGAAATGAAAAGACGTTTTTTTATAATTAATATGCATTTTATTTCAACAGAATGCATTACTGTCTTAATGAAACAGTAATTTTTACGCCTATATGTATTTACATTTCCATATGAAAAACTCCCCAAACCACCGGTAATAACATTTCACGTACACAGATATATTTAATTAGGTTATTCCTAAGTAGAAAATGTTGTGAAGTTCGTGGATACTATACAAGTTAATTTACAGATTATTTAAAAGTGGTATAAATAAGATATGTTGAAAGCTAGCTCTTAATAAGTTATAATCTTCCGAATCCAAAACAGTTGCTCGTTTTAATGGCACCCCTAAGCTGAATTTGAATATTTTTCCATCATTGCTTAGACTACGTATTAGACTCAACATGTACTGCACTTACAACAAAATCCTAAGATTTGGAATTCGAAATAGACTTTATATAATCAATCAAAATGGTTCACTTCCAACTGCTGTTGTCGAGTTGTGTTTCACGAGCTACAGACTGCAAACTACTAATTTAAATATTCAGTCATCTAATAGTGATGAGAAATGTTGTTTCAAGATTAGTAAGCAACCTACTAGGATCTAAACTGAATTTATGTATATCAGTTCAATTATCAATGACTGAATCGCATAGCTTTAGAAAATGTTTTATCCGGTGAAAATAATTCTGCAAGCTGTTGTTGTTTTGAATTAAGCACAAAGCTACGCAATGGGCTATCTGTGCTCTGCCCACCACGGGTATCGAAACCCGGATTTTAGCGTGTAAGTCTGCAGACATACCGCTGAGCCACTGGGAGGCCTGCAAGCTGCAAGTAGCCAAAGAAATAAAAAAATGATGGATTTTTTTTAAAAAATCTACAGTTTTATTCAGTAAAGCTGAATATCCTGACATGCTTATTAACATAAGGTTCTTCAAGTGACACAAGTCTGCAGATTTACGACACTAGAATTAAGGTTTCGATATCAGTAGTAGGCACAGCATACATAGCCCATAATAGTGTTGCTTTGGGCTTAGCTTCGAATAAACAAACCTTAGAAAAGGACTCAAATATAACTATTGGAGTAATCTTAAAATAATCTTAAACGCAGAGGCTTGATCTTGTAAATATAAAATATTTGGTCTCGTAAGCACGAGAGAGTTGCTTAGTGTTTGTTTGTTTTTAATTTCGCGCAAAACAACATGATGGCTATCTGCACTAGCTGTTCCTAATTTAGCAGTGTAAGACTAGAGAGAGGACAGCCTGCCATCACCACCTCCCGACAACCCTTGGGATACTCTTTTAGCGACAAATAGTATGATTAATCGAAACATAATAACGCCCCACGGTTGAAAGGGCGAGTATGTTTGGTGTGATGGGAATTCCAACCCCCAACTCGAGCGTTCTAACCACCTGACAATACCGAGCCAATAATTTTGACTTGTAAAATTAAGAGTTTTAGTTTTTTTTCAAATGCAACAGTTCAAGTCTCGCAAACGCAGTAATTTGTTATGGTGAACACAATAAGTTTATCTTTTTACTCACAAGAGAATTGTTATTGTTTCAGATTGTTAACGTGAATAGAATTGTATTGTAAACGCGTAAAATTTGTTTCTATAAACATGAAGGTTTTGTAAAGTATCGCGAGAATTATAGTCTTGTAAATTAAAGAGAATGCATCTTAAAAATACGAAACATTTAGCTCAGTACATACGTTTTAAACTCTCGTCTCATGATGTTAGTAAAGCATGCAAATCCAAGAAATCAATTTAACATAAGATATAATATCCTACAACCCGAGAGCTTTTGAAACGCGGACCATTTATCTTCAATTAATGGTGTTTTTTCACAAGGCCTTTTTTTTTTCCTTTAGCATTCTCATTAGCTCTCTCATTAAATATAGATTAAATAATTTAGTTATTAGACCATTGTTTCATTCTGTACCCGAATAAACCCCAAAACCATCTGCTTCTAATCTCAATAAAACCATTTCTTCAATATATTTGTTATAAAACACAAATAAAACAGTTACAACTAACGATGACAAACAACATAGTAACGATTTGTTTATGAATTTCGCGCAAAGCTACACAAGGGCTATCTGCGATAGCCGTCCCTAATTTAGCAGTATAAGACTAGATGAAAGGTAGCTAATCATCACCACCCACCGCCAACTCTTGGGCTACTCTTTTACCAACGAATAGTGGGATTGACCGTTTAAAGGGCGAGCTTGTTTGATTCGACAGGGATTCAAACCTGCAACCCTCAGAAAGAATACAGATTGGTTAAAAGAAATTATAATGAAAGAGTAAAAGACACTTATCTCGCTTTGAACGTGTTTGGATAAATGAAAGTTTAATGCAAAATCCCTCCACTAAAAAAAAATATACTTCCAGTTTTAGTTTTATATTAATTTTTCTTCGTGATTAAGGTACTGTATGAAAAAGGTTTTTCTATCAACGTCACTATTCTTAAAATTTTTATCATTCTCATTTTTTTATCACATTAATACATACAATCATGAATGTGGTGGGCTGACCCAAACACAAGGATCCTTGAAATATAATCTTAGTTTAGTTTGCTCCAAACACAGGAAAAGAAGATTTCTTTCTGAACTGCACTGTCAAGAGGGATTTTCAACGAGAAAATGAATTCGTTGAGAACAGCATGTAGTAAATGGTAATCTTAATTACTTCCTTCAATTATAGAAAACGGGTTGTTCTAAATTGTCACCAATAATCGCTATAACCCTTGGAGCCCTCAAACGTGTTTCTCTTTTTGTTATTGTTGGTGAGTTAATCAGCTACTTGCTGCTCCAAAAGGGGAAGTAATTTTGTTAAATGAGCGGTACAACAAGATGTAACTTTTGTGTGGTGCTCGTGTTAAGAAACATGACCAATCCCTGTTGTACAAGTAAAAACTGAACTTGATGTGAGTAAGAATATTCTCTGCTATGTTTATTATTTTAAAAATAAGTCTATTCGATAGCAATTCTTTTCTTCAAACTAAAATCATATGAACAGTTTGCTAAGATTCTACTCTGCCCGGCATGGCTAAGCGTATTGGGGCGTGCGACTCGTAATCTGAGGGTTGCGGGTTCGCATCCTCGTCGCACGAAACATGTTCTCCCTTTCAGCCGTAGGGGCGTCATAATGTGACGGTCAACCCATTATTCGTTGGTAAAAGAGTAGCCCAAGAGTTCGTGGTGGGTGGTGATGACTAGCTACCTTCCCTTTGCCCTACTTTTTATGTCTCCAAATTTACAACGCTAAAAATCAATGGTTCGATTCCCCTCGGTCGGCTGAGCAAATAGCCCAATGTGACTTTGCTATAAGAAAAAACACACACGCCTTCCCTCTAGTCTCACACTGCTAAATTAGGGACGGCTAGCACAGATAGCCCTCGTGTAGCTTTGTGCGAAATTAAAAAAAACAACAAGTTTCTACTTACACCTCAAGTAAAATTATGAATTTAAAGATAAAAAATCTCCGCTAAATGTTTTGTTTTTTTTCTAATTTACGATAGCATATTCTAGTCATGTTAGTTATGCTGATATTACATTACTCTAAAGAATGTTTTCATTGGCTATTTTTTTATTTATTTAAACATGAAGAATGAAAGTTAAGTTATGCATCGAAATTTTATGTTAAAAGTTAAAACTTTTAACTTTAGTTTAGTTAAAACTAAAATATTATTCCTAAAGAAAACAAGAACAAAATAATAACTAATCTTGTTTTGTTTGTCACACAGAGAAACATTCGAGAAGCAAACGCTAAAACCCAGATGAGATTATGCCTTAAGAGGTAAAGTTACCTGAAACTTAAAGATTTTTATCACGTTCAGAGAAATAGTCCAATGAACAAAAGTAAAGTCAAGATCGGATTAAATCTCTCTTGATCATTTAGTTTCACGTTGGATTTTTCTCTGAGAATCATCGGATAACGTGTAAGGTGTGAAGAGAAACCTTAGAGACAAAAAATAAAATTGAATCATCACAGATGATTAGATATTTCATTCGTTAAAAAAAATGATCCTAAAATTATTAACTCAATAACATAAATGTTAAAAAAATCCCACAGGGTAATTATTGATTCCTCACAGAATGAAATCAAGAGATGCTGCTATAAAAAATTATACGTTTTTAGTTTCTGTGAATACATTATGCTTACAGTAAAATCTTGTACAAAAGCACTTGATATCTTAGAAGCATCTTTCACTGATTTGGCCTTTTTTTGAAATTTAGACACGAAGCCCCTGAAGTGGAAAACCTTCTGAGTAAAGCTCAGCAGAGCCAGTTGGTTAAGGCACTAAAATCGTAATGTAAGGGTCGATGATTTGAATCCCCGTCACACCTAACATGCTCGATCTTTCAGCCGTGGGGGCGTTATAGTATGACGATCAATCCGACTATTCGTTAGTAAAAGAGTAGTCCAAGTGTTGGCGGAGGGTGATGATGACTAGCTACCTTTTCTATAGTCTTACACTGCTAAATTAGGGACGGCTAGAGCAGATGGCCCCCGAGTTGCTTTGCATGAAATTCATGACAAACCAAACCAAAACCTTCTGAGTAGCATTATAGGCACTTCCCCTAGAGAGTATACCAAGTTTTGGGTCTGTAACTAAATAAGCGGTTATTTTTTATATATTCATGTAAAAACCTTGCTTAAAAATGAAAAATGTTCTCTTGAAACACTGTTGTAAGAAAGGTCTTTGCTAGATTTCTGTCATTATGTAAGCAAACAACTAAAAAAATTACCATTGTTTAAGCAATGCATATAAAATGTAAAAAAAAATGGAAAGTAGTTACTATTCGCTAGCTACGCGTCTTTGAAACTTAAAGATTTGTTAATGACAATCGATTTCTCCGGTTCTTTTAAACTACCAATTAATAAACTTTAACTTTAAAGAATGAACTCTGAAATAAATCCAGTTTCTTAAACGCTGCTTGGAAAAGAAACCAGAATAAAATAAAAACAATCTTTCGTCTTAATGGCATACAATGCATTCTTTTTCCTGCGATCTGTTGAGACGGTAGAAATGTTTTGTTTTTTTAAAAAAATTCCTTATGAATGTCGTCGATGATTGATGTTCTTCCAATAACTCATTAAAACCTCGTTAAATTTCCAAAATACCAAGTCCTCACCTTTCTGAGGTTCATACTCGCAGATTTCTTTTTTCATCAAATAATAATTATAAGTCATAAGCCTCTGCGTTTTTAACCAATTAGGCCATAGCTCCAAAACGCTAAAACACGTTCCCTTTTCAACAAGTATTTTTCTTGTTCAACATGTTTGAGAAGAAACCTTTCTTTTTAAAACGCTAAGCAATGTGTAAGGGTTACTTATAATGCATTTTTTTCTGATTTTATTTCGCCCTCAAGTCTGAGGACTTACACGCTAAAATACGGGTTTCGATACCCGTGGTGGGCAGAGCACAGATAGTCCATTGTGTAGCTTTGTGCTTAATTCAAAACAATAAAACAACTGATTTTATTTATTATTAACTTTTTTTTTTCAATTTGTCATAATTTTATAATTCTGTTAACAATACGTGACAGTAAAACAAACATGAGCTTCATTGTATACGAGGCTTAAGGTATCTGATATAGAAAATGATATACTTCATTATTCATTCACATTGTGCTACTCTAATACTTTCAAATTTATTGTTGTTACTATTTAAAGACGTGTCACGTTCTGGACAGTCGCTTATATCTCTAGAATCGGTGGTGGGGTTTGCTCGGAATATCTAAGATCAAGTTGACAGTAAATTTTGAGTTAATAAGTGGAAGAGATTTGATCTGCCAGAAGCTGGAACAGGATAAAATACCAATGCTAATAAAAAATCATTCAAATTCAAAACCTATCGGTTTAGACTACTGTGTCACATTCTGGATAGCAATTCACTTTTCAATTTGGGTTTTGGTCAGTTGACCATAAAATATTGTTTTTACACATCGAATTCTGCTTTCAATGATAATGTAAACTCAAAAAACGCTATTATATTAACCCATGCCACCCGTATCAGAAGTTCGCTTGTGATTCTTTAGCATTTTTATCCTTGTTTTTTTAAAGATGTTTATGAAAGTGGATATACCAAAATTTTTTGAATTCAATGTGATTAAGTTTTTGAAGATTACGTTATCCAACACAAAGATGGATGAATGTCTCCTTCTAACAAGGGCTTAGCATGGCCATGTGGTTAGGGCGTTCGATTTTTAATTTGAAGATCTCGGGTTCGAATCCCCGTCACAGCAAACCTGCTTGTCCGTTCAACTGTGGGGGTGTTATAACGTAACACTCGCACTGTTTCGTTGATAAGAGTAGCTCAAGAGTTTCTGGTGAGCGGTGATTAATAGCTAGCTGTCTTCCCTCTAGTCTTACACCGCTAATTTAAGGACGGTTAGTGCAGATAGTCCTCGTGCAGCTTTCTGCGATATTCAAAACAAAGAAATCTTCTAACAAGACTGGACATTTATTCTTGTCTATGATCCTGTTAAAAGGATTCTAACAGGTTTTTATACTGAAGATAGAAACACAAACAGTTATTGGATATTGCACTAGCAGTATTTTGGTTGTTGGAATTTCTGAAAAGGATTAGTTATCGAAATAACCTACAAATTTTTGAGAATGTGACAATGGTTAGATATAAAGTTTCTATAATCAATTATCCTTCTCCAGAACAGATTAAGGTTAAGTAGATTCGTTTTATATTTTGACTGAAATTAAGGAAAGACAGTTTTCACACATCCTATAACAGTTTCGTTACATTTTATAGAATGTTCAAACATTTAATGAATGAAACGTGTTTTTTTTCCCAAATATGCTTTAGGCAAAACTTAATTACATCAGTAGAAATTATTTTAATTTTTAAAGTATAAGGATTTATTTATAATTACTCTATTCGAACAAGAATATTAGCATACTATATGCTTTTGTTATGATTCAGAGTAAAGTTTATTAAAGTAGTAGTAATTAATATGAATAAATAAACAACTGGTGTTCACCTTAAAAGAAAATAAATAATGTTGTGTTTCTAACTCTTACTGTAAATATATGATTTTTTAAAATATTGAAATAATAATTAATATTTACTTGCTTCATTTTGTTCGCACCTTTAAAGTAGTTTCCTGAATATTTGTATTAGATATATAGTACCTTGAGTTCAGTGTTCCTACGCATGTTTTACACTCCGAGCCTTATATAGTACCTTGAGTTGAGTGTTCCTACGCATATGTTTTACACTCCGAGCCTTGCAGTCCGGATAGTAAAACGATAATTCAGTTATATCCTTTTCTCAGGCCAGTTGAACAGCCCCTGGTAATTCTTACGTATCTCCAATATTCCACCATTTCAGTTCCTTCTTCAACCAATTTAAACTAGTGTATCAATGGATCGATCCAATAAAGATGAAAATTTTCTCCATTTTTCAAGCCACATCGTCTTAACATTCTTCTGTAGTCCCTGGAATCCCTTCCTTCGTGTTATATGTGCAACCTCTGAAAGTAAATCTTACTCTTTCCAAATTTTCACCGAAATGTCTAACCTACAGTAGCAAGAGAAGAAATCACGCACTCACTTGAGCGCTTAACCAACATAAAGCAGCATGAGGTTCATCAAATCCATTCTCACTTAACTGGAAAGACATTCTAGTTCATGAAGATCATAACACTATCCAAACTAACACTAGATATTAGCCTTAATCACTGTTGTTGTTTCCAAAACATTCACTTTTAAAGCCAAAAAACTTTACATGAATAATCGTAGATAAGCCTAGGCCTACGAATTTACTCTTCATAAAGGTTGTTTGGTTTTAATAACGGATTTTCCATTACTTAATTACGCAGATTTCTAAAATAATATTCCTTTTTTTACCATATAAGAGTCTCGTTTACAAAGCTGAAAGTAAACACAACCTCCAACGTAAATCAAATTTATTATAAATATAATATAATATGTTTGGCTAATTTAAATATAATTTTTTTTGCCATAACAACAAATAAATAACACTAAAAAAAAGAAATAATGTTAGAGTGCATGCATGAACAAATACACGTCCTGGTTCCTGTTAACCGTTTATATACTAGCGGTGTGTTTCTCATGAGTTCTAGAATGATATCTATGATTCTCACATTGCGATTGGTCTAGAAAAATCTATAGCCAGTGGATGTAAACATTTTAAGCATAACAAAATGTGACCCGATTTTAATGAAAATAATTTACTTATTTAAAAGTACGTGTGACCTTTCGTGTAAATTTTTTTTAAGTTATTGAGAGAAATGGGTATCATTTTCGAATTCAGCGTACAGGAATTACTGTAGAACATGTAAAAAGGTTTAAGGCAATAAATCCATCACGGCCTTTGTAGTAGTTAGTATTTTAAACCATCAACCCAACTTTCGTCCACTACCAACCAATTTACCCAAACAAGCCAGAAATTTCTACCATTGACTAAGTGTTTGTTTGTTTTTTAATTTCGCTCAAAGCCACACGAAGGCTAGCTGCGCTAGCCGTCTCTAACATAGCAGTGTAAGATTAGAGAGAAGGAAGTTAATCATCACTATCCACTGCCAAATTTTTGGATTACTCTTTTACCAATGAATAGTGTGATTGAACGACACATTATAACCCCCTACAGCTAAAAGGGCAAGCATGTTTGGTGTGATGGGGATTCAAATTCACAAACCTCAGATTACAAGTCGAGCACCTTAATTACCTGGCCATGCCGGGCCCCTGATTAAGTGACCCAGAGAGACCTCTCAGAAACTAAAGATGAAACCACTTTTGCCACCCAGTCCATGCATGCCAAACCCCACTTGAGGACAAATATCATGCTCATACAACTATTACTATCTGTCACCTGCGATGAACAACTTAAGATATACTCCTCAACCACTCACATACCCTAAAGTCCCACATTACCGGAAGACTTCTACCGATTTGACTCAGTCTCCCACGATTATAGCAAAACTACAACGGCGTTATCAAAACTATCTCATGACTAACTACTCTGATGATTCATACTCTCGCTTTCTCAAACCCCGACCTTCTTTTCAGTTCTGGACATATTTTAGCACAACCCAAACAGGCATTAGGTTCGTGAAAGTGTTGTTTTTTTTGAGTCACTCTAGTTTTCTCTCATGAAATAAAATATCCGATTTTGTATCTATAGATTCCTGCCTCTTTCATTTCAGAAACATTATTTTTTTGAATTCAGGGTTTCTCATCTCTTCATGCTTCAGGCTTTTCTGAATTAATTAAAATCTTCCACATTTAGACTGTCACTTCCACTTTTTTTTTCACGTAGGGTTTCCAATAACCCAATGTCAAGAGAGGAAGGTCACATGATTCCTGTTTTAAACAGCCTCAGCCTCTATCACGATTGTTTTTGCTATTTTTACTCTTTTATTGAGAGAATACGCTCGTCGGCACCAAACAAGGGCTTTTTTCTCACACATGGATTCTCAGAATTTTAAAGTCAAAGCTGAAGGTTTAGAACATCATTAATAAATGTCAAAGAAGTGTTGTTTTTGTTTTCTATAATTTCGCGCAAAGCTATACGAGGGCTACATGCGCTAGCCGTCCTTAATTTACCAGACTAGAGGAAAGTCATCTCCACCCACCGCCAACTCTTGGACTACTCTTTTATCAATGAATAGTGGGATTGATTATCACATTATAACGCCCCCACCATTGAAAGGGTGAGAATGTTTGGTGTGACGAACATTCGAAACCGTGACCCTCGGATTACGAGTCGAATGTCTTAACCCACCAGGCCATGCGAACCATATCAAAAAAGTGAGATTAGGCTTAAATAGCACTATTATCTTTGTAGCGGAAATAGTGACTCATATTTTTACTTGGTTTCAAACAGATGAACCAAACAAACTTTCTTCTGCTGAGTTCCAATACACAGGAATGTTTTGGTGTGGTATGTAATTAGCATGAAGATGGGTATTAAATAGATGTTTAAAAAACATATATGTGTGTGTGTGTTATAGATAAAATATGAAGGTTCTTTTAGTTGAAGCTTAATATTCTGTTGATTAGTAAATTTGCAGGAGGCCTGGCATGGATTGTGGGTTTGAACCCCTATCACACCAAACATGCTCGCCATTTCAGCTTTTGGGGCTTTACACTGAAACGGTCAATCCCATTTTTCTTTGGAAAAAGAGTAGCCCAAGAGTTGGCGGTGTGTGGTGATGACTAACTGCTTTTCCTCTACTATTATACTGCTAAATTAGAGATGGCTAGCTCAGATAGCTCTCGTGTAGCTTCTCGCGAATTTAAAAAACAAAACAAACAATTTTGCCTAAAAGTGAAGATCTCCATTTATTATATGAGGACACTGTTACCCAATTAAAAACCATATAATTTCTTATTTCAGTCACAGTAAGCATTATAAAGGGAGAATTCCAAGAACTGTTTTTGAAACATTTATTTCTGAAGGTCTTAATTCATTTAGGTTTTCCTTTATCAAATAACACTAATACCATATCAAATGAAACTTTTGATTCGAATTTCAAATATTAAAATTTGTTTTTTAATCAAAATAAAATATGTTCGCTTTAAGGCATTCATATCCGTATTATATTTTTGATGTGTATCTTAGTTTCACTATTTATCTGAAATATTTTGTGTTACCATACTTACAGTGATGACATTGTTAAGGGACTAGTGTTTTGGTTTGCTGTGTTAATAATATAATGTTGTAAAATACGAAAAGCTTCTTTGGTCGAAAATCTTGAGATAAAAAGTAAAATATAAGAAGTCATATCATTGAAATACTTATTTAATTATATTTAATTAGAGACACTCAATAGAGCACATACCTATGCCAGACACAGTTGGTTATGTCTGGCTTTCAAAAAAAAAATACGAAAATGTGTCCTATTTCCATCGTTTTCATCTGACACATGCCATTTTTTGCAGTGAGGAATAATATTCTACGTATGTCCACCAAGGTTCATCAAATTACAGTTATTTCTGACTCAGTTATAGAGCAAAATATTGTTTGAAAAATCGTTCCCATGTTAACAGATAAGGGATTTTTTTGAATTCGTGATCTTGTATTTAGTCCTTGACCATCTAAAAACTGCTTACTTCCAGCTTTAGTCATATTTAAAACGTATACTAACTCTCGTCAAATTTCATTCAGTCGTTTTCGAGACGGTTGACAGTCGCAGTGGTAATTGAATTTCAAGTTATGGGATGGAAAGATTACTAATTATTAAATGTTTTTTAAAAATATTATCGACTCGACAGAATCAGTCATAAACATCTTCAGTATTTATGTGTAGTTTTTGAAAAATGTAAATTTTTATCACAAAACTGCATAACGAACGAACTTTCAGTGCTCTGCCGAGCACGGGTACTATTACCTTTGGTGTACATATATAAATTTAATTCCAATTAAGTAGTTCTAATATACATGTGTATATTTATTTCCATTTAAAAAATTCTAATACTGTTACCTTTGACATACATGTATATATATATATATATACTTAATTCCATTTAAATAGTTCTAATGCTATTACTTAGCCCCCAGTGGCTCAGCGGTATGTCTGCGGATTTACACGCTAAAATCCGGGTTTCGATACCCGTGGTGGGCAGAGCACAGATAGCCCATTGTGTAGCTCTGTGCTTAATTCAAAATAACAACAGCTATTACCTTTGTTATACATATATATATATATTTAAATTATTCTAGAATTAATTGGTAATGCGTGGATTACCAAGAAAAGACCGATTAATGAGAGAAATTTAAATATGTAACTACTTTTATAAAAATGATTTTTCTTAAGATAATCTTATCCATGGTGAGGTCATCCAGAAATTGTGTATAGGTGAAAAACTGTTTAAAATATGAGATATTTGACGAATTATTTTAAACTATTCAGTTCGGCTCGTAATCCACATATTTCTTCCCGTATCAAAGACTTCTTCTGTGGTCTTTTTTATCAGATTACATACTATAATAAATCAAGAAGTCCATTCCATTTCCAACTTTTTAAACAGTTGAGAGGAGATGAATTTTGTTGAACTGCAGATATGTGAAGACACCGTTGGAATATAAAGTGTCACATCCTCAGTGAAAAGAATAACCATTTGAAAACCAGCAAGTCTGTGGCTTTTCAACCGGACGTGAATTGATGTTACACCAAGAGCACGTGGAAACCAGATGAAGGATTTCGTTGGGTAAAGCCGGAATTTTGAATAAGAGCATGAATTAAATGTTAAATAATAAGTTAATCAAACAACTATTCTAAATCATGAACATAATTCGGCAAAACCTTTCCATCATAAAATAACCTAACAATGTAGCTTCATTTGTAACGCAGATTCTTTATTATATAGTGAATGTTTATGTTTTGGTACAGATTTATTTAAATACAACAATTGTTAGGTCGTAAGGTTATTACAATCAAAATGTAATAATGTGCTTAATCTTAAACTTCCCGGACAAATTTTTGCGTTTAACTATATAACTTAAATTTCATAAATATTTTTTTTAAATTACATATAAGATATACCATGTTTACGCCTACTAAAAATTTCGAAGTTTGTTTTTTTCCTTTGCTAAATTTTAAATGATTTTTTTATCTTACTCATAATTACATAGAATATGCCACAATTAAATAAAACATAACTGACATGAGTCTGAAACAGCAATATTTTAACATTAATGTCAGCACCCAGCATGGTTAGGTGGTTAAGGTACTCGACTCGTAATCAAAGGGCTGCGAGTTCGAATCCACGTTACACCAAACATGCTTGTCTTAACAGCCGTTGGGACATTATAATGTAAAGGTCCATCCCACTATTCGTTGGTAAAAGAGTAGCCCAAGAGTTGGTAGTTGGATGGTGAAAACGAACTGACTTCCCTCTAGTCTTACACTGCTAAATTAGTAACGGTTAGCACAGATAACCTCGTGCAGCTTTGCATGAAACTTAAAAGTGAACAAAAGCGTAATTATCTAACCAGAAATAATTTTTATGATCTTTGCTTATAATTTTACTCTTTGAAGAATCTCAAAATGTTTGGACTATGCATATATTTACTCCTTTGAGCCAACACATTTGAACGTGTTTCTCTTTCAAAAAAAATACAAAAAATCACTATTACTTAAAAGGTAAACAACAGAGCAGAAAACATTTATTATTCGAGCTATAGAGTTAATAAGACAGAAAAATTAAACATTTTAATACTACTCACTTCTCGCCTCCAGCTCAGTGTGCAGATTGGAAACAGATATGCGTGAGCGTTTTACAAGTGCTACTTTGAAAGATAAATTTCGTTAGTAACCTTCCTCTCTAATTCTGGATTTAAACAGACATATGAGATTTGATAGTTTTAGCACTAGGTTTGAAATCATACAGAGTTGATACAATATTTTATTTTTTCTTTTATTGATGAAATGAGATTATTAAAAAATGAATATTAAAAATATTTTTTAAACATGTGATAATTTAATTTCATAATTCCTTGTTTAATTCGCTACTTACTTTACCTAGTTTTTGGAATTTAGTAGAAGCAAGCCAGAAACTAATAGAAGTAGACATTCAACCTAAAAAAAGTTCAATCATTACATAGTAAACAATTTTGTCGGACATGTTATTGTGGACCTAGAAATCCAATGGCTCAAGCCGAAATGCAACAGAACATGCTCAACACTTACGAGTTGTGACAGTCAAACCCGATATTAAGTTAAGAGTAGCTGCTTGCCGATTGCTGTTCCTCCAGTCAACAGTTTTGAATGGCTATCTTTGAATTTTGAGCTTCCTAACATGTCTCTCACTTCATATGTTGCACAAGATTTTCCTCATATATTTAATAACGTATTAACGAAATTAAAAACAAATATATCATTTATTACTTTAATATCAAACTTATATAAGTTTTTATGCACGACATCAAGGGCAGCAGCTGAAATACGAGTATACAGTTTTCATCTGCAGATTCATTAACAGAATGAAAAAACGTGTACCAAATTCAATCGGTATTTTTTAGCTCTCTCTCGCCCCCTATATAAATATATATATATATTGCATACTTTATTTTTAAATTGTACGAGATCTTGGTATTATGTGAAAACACATGCAACGTGTGAAAAGTATACTTTACACTGATTAAATAAAACGCTATCAAATTGCAAACCACAAAATAACAACACAAGGGTTTAGGATTTAGTAAATAACAACAGTACGAGGAAATAAGATATTAATTACAACACAAAAGTGAAATATTATTCAAATTAGAGGAAAATACGAAGATAAAATGAATTATAATTATATAAAACAATATATGAAACCTTCAACATCACAACTACATATTTTACATATAAAAACTATCATACCAAACTTTAATTTATACGTTTTTGTTTTTAAAGTAAAATTTTT
This sequence comes from Carcinoscorpius rotundicauda, assembly GCA_011833715.1. Classification (NCBI taxonomy): domain Eukaryota; kingdom Metazoa; phylum Arthropoda; class Merostomata; order Xiphosura; family Limulidae; genus Carcinoscorpius; species Carcinoscorpius rotundicauda. The sequence continues at coordinate 90,170,906 of CM022397.1, forward strand.
AATCATTAATTTAAAAACATATATACGTTGTGAAAACAAAATTGTGGTAATAATGGTATTGTATTTATGGAACATAAATCAGATATTTACCAATCATGGTGCTCAGTTTGTTCCTCGATGAGACAGTGGTAAGTTTACGGATTTACACGCTAAAATCAGGGTTTCGATTCTTTCCGTTGACACACCAGATAACCGCATGTGGCTATTGCTACACAAAAGAACAACACGATTCTGTTCAATTCCGGAAGTAGATACTTTATCAGATTAATATTCTTTGCATTGGTATAAATATCGATTATTACACTTTCTGATCTTCAAACCAAAATTTAATCGACATTTTGAAATGGGTTTACCAAAAATACATCAGTTCCGAGAAAGAGCAAATTAAAAAAAAATGCATCGTTAGGCCTAGTTAATATCAACTGTTGTAATTAAATTTCATACTTTTATTTTTTTATAAAATATAAGAAATTTAACTGAAACAAGAAACAGCAATTCTACATTTTTATTATAACCGTATTCCAAGTTACCAAAAAATACGAGTTTGTATGTAAGTAATTGTATTTTAACAATACTGCATCCCTTAAAGCTTCGTCGAAGCTAAAAATTAACTGGCTGAAAATTAACAGAAATATATATATTTTTAGAATCATCACAATCTTTCCCATTAATCTTAAATAGGTACGGGTCTACGAACAAAACAAGATTTCGCCTTTCGAATGTCTAACCAAGAATCGTTCGTTTATGACACTCGCTTCAATTTTCATGAACAAAAATGATCTATTAGGTTTTATTAAGTAGTTTTTAGAAATTTTTAATTGTGATTTATTATTATCTTCCGGTTTTCTTTCTTCCAGTTTTCCTTGTCACTTTTTAAAGCATTACTTCTACAATACATATGAAGTCAAGTGTATTCTAAAGCACGTTGCCGTTATAGTCAGTCATGTATATGTCATGATTTAAAGTATGCCTCAGTTTGTATTTGTGCAAAGTTGTGTTCTACCCATTAATCTTACATTCTACAGCGTCTATACATTTGGAGATTTAATTCGTGTTAATTAAACAAAAATGTTCTGTCATGTGGTAGATTTCAAGTTAATTCACTGAAAAGTACCTAATTTCAGTGTTTGTTGGTTATCAGGTGGACATTGTCACGAAAATCTGAAACTTACTGTAAATGATGGATAGTCTGCGATTGCAAGGATCTGTTTGACTAATAAAGATTCATAATTTTTAGTGTTAATGTGGTGTGTGCTTAAATTGTGAACACACATATATATAGATATACAAGGTGGCTTAAAAGTAGATAAATGATAACTTATTTAAAGTAATTAAATTAAAATTAAAGTATACAGTTGATAATTAATAATTTATCTAGCGGCACTTTACGTACGATGTGGAATTGTGAAAATTTAATACTATGTTATTCTTGCAAGTGTTCGTAGTTAAATTCGTCGCTGTGTACATAATCCTGCAGTCTGGATTGGTCATTATTCAGGTTATCAGTCATTATGTTCTTATCACCTGAAAACAATTCATATGCAACTTTTGGTTTGGTTTGTTTTGAATTTCGCGCAAAGCTACACGAGGACTATCTGCACTAGCCGTCCCTTATTTAATAGTGTAAAGCAGTTAGTCATCACCACCTACCGCCAACTCTTGGGCTACTCTTTTACCAAAGAATAGTGGGATTGACCGTTACATTATAACGCTCCCACGGATGAAAGGGTGAGCATGTTTCATGCGATGGGAATTCGAACCCGCGATCTACTTTTGGACTGATATATATATATGTATATATAAATATTAGCATCTTACCAAAATTTTCAATGTGATTTAAGTCAGATAATTGTTATTGCTTCAATTATTTGTTGTTCAGTTGGGACATTTATATATTCATAAAATAACAGATTCCAAAAGCCAAAAGACAAGTGATGACATTTATTCTTAACAATTGATCTTTCATCCTATAATTACATTTCATCCTATAATAACACACATCAAACATACACCTATGGATACAGAATACTAGCAACATACTGGTTCAGCATTCTCATTTTGAACCAAAGAATGCTTAAGAGTCTTAAAGACTAATTATATATATAAATATAATAATTCTATATGTTGTGTGTCCATGTTACCTCTTTGCAGGATGTTGCTGAACATTTTCCAACACTGGTATAGTAGTTTAATAGGTACATACAAATGTTCATTTTTTTTTAGTTTATATGGACATTTCTCTGTTTTTCAACCGCTAGTTCGTCTCCTGTTGTTTGATATTCACCAAATTTGGCAGGAAGGTTATTTTTTGTTCCATGTAGGAGATACAAACAAACTTGTGGTTTTACGTTTTATAAGTTGCAAATTTTATGAGCGTTTTATTGTTTTGATTTTAACAATTACATATAAGGGAAGCAACTTTTCAAGTTAACCTTTTACTAACCGTAACTTTACGTAACTTCCATCCGGAAACCGTTACCGTGTCTATTAATTTTTTATCTCTTGTTTACAAAATGACATTAACAAATTTATGTAAAGAATTTGGTACTCACTACTTTCAGCCAGAAAGGTCAATTCTCTTGACCAGTTACCAGCTGAGAAAAACCAAATAAACTCTCTCGGAATAACAGGTTGTATTTGTAAGTCTAATCTCAGTTAGTGGTTACTCAGAGTTTTACACATAAACCAACAAATAATGCATTTTCTATAACTTATTTATGATTATACTGGAACTGGTTTACAAAGTTCTAACAGTATATTTAGTTTCAAGTAAAGTGTCACTGATGAATATATTTAGAAATATATTAATCGATAATTATAAACTGAATTTATATGAATAAGACTGGCAGTCTCAGTGGTCAAAGAGTAGGTCTTCTTTAACTCTTTATGTATTCAAATCAAATGAAACGAAGTGGGCCTCTCCGTGGAGATCCTCATTACTTCTTCCGAAAGTGGTTGTGCCACTATTGGGAGTTTTAGTTAATATAGCTATAAGTATATGAGGTCGTCTGATATGTTTACGTCCATTGAATGTCTCATTATCAATGTTTCATCACCAAAGATGTTCATTCAAAATGGCTACATAAAAAAGAGACCATTTTTATGTCAATTGGAAGTAATCACGATTGTGTCAGCTGGAAAGGTGTGACGTAATAGATAATGGTTACGCCTACCGGGAACCGCTATTGTAGAGACAATGAGAAGCGGCATCTTGATGTAAGATGACTTGATTTGTTTGTTTGTTTTAATTTCGCTCAAAGGTACATGAGAGCTATCTGCAGTAGCCGTCCCTAATTTAGAAGTGTAAAACTAGAGGGAAGGCAGTTAATCTTCATCAAATCACCGCCAACTATTGGGCTACTATTTACCAACAAATAGTGGATTTGACCGTCAGATTATAACACCTCCACAGATAGAAGACAGGAATTCGAGCCCGCAACCCTCAGATTACGAGTGAGTGACTCAACCATCTGGCCATGCCAGGTAACATGTAGTAATATTTGTAATTACATCGGCTCAATGTCAACCGAATGTGGAGTCACAAAAAGCGAAGTCAGGCTAAGATTAAGTTTTGTACAAAATCTCAATAGTTTCATCTCTAATTTAGGTTTTACTATTACCGCGTTTCTTGCCTAATGCACGGTATTCGAAAAGTCACTGTGCATTTATATATTTATTAACAGACAAAACTGCACAGTGACTTTCAAACATCCTGTATAATCTCGTTTGCGCGTAAAAATTGCCAAATTAGATTAGAATTTTCAACTCGAATAACATATTCTATTTAAATTGAATAAACGAATACGTCAGAACCATTTTCGACCGATTAAATTTTGAATTATTCAACATTCAATTTTCCTATAACGGTGCCCTTCCTAGTGGCTCACCTAAAAACCGGGTTTCGATACTTGTGTTGAACATAGCACATCTATCCGACAGTATAGCTCTGTCTTTAATAACAAAACAAATTATAACGAAAAGAGCTTGTCTTTGCTTTACAATGTTCTTTGTGTGGTTTAATTTACCATTGTAGTGGAATTTGTAAAAGCCAGCTAGGTCTATAATTATGCCCCCCAGTGGCTCAGCGGTATGTCTGCGGACTTAAACGCTAAAATCCGGGTTTCGATACCCGTGGTGGACAAAGCACAGATAGCCCATTGTGTAGCTTTGTGCTTAATTCAAAACATCTACAATTATATCATCTGCACTATATTGAAAAGTAATTTGTATCACCCCATGATCGACAGAAAATCGTACGTTTCTCATTGCAATCTCCCAAATACATTTAGGTCGAGCATTTAAAATTCAAGATAGTTTTCGTGATTGTTGGTGTTGTATTTTTACTGATGTTTCTGTGCAGTAGATCTTGTACTCGTTGTTTATATTTTTGTAATAACAACGGTTTTCTAACATTGTTTGAGTTCAGTTGATTGTGGAGCCTCTAAGTAATCATTCTTAAGTAAATGGATTTTCAGATTAATTAGGCTTATTGGTTTAGTAAAAATAAGAAAATGACTGAGGATCAATGCACTACGTCTTGTGCTCTTGAATATATAGAAGGTAATATCATAGTCTAAAACAGGATACACAGATATTTTAAGGCTAAATAATCGACCATGCTGCTCTCAAACCACAAGTATCATTTAGTACATGGCCGGGCAATATTTACTGCATGGTTTTTCAAACTATGCTCCGCAGAATCCTTTGGATACGCCATAGTTATCTAGGGCTCCACAAGGATATTTTAGAATCTTATTTTTTTCCTAAAACCATAAAATTGAATCAAAATGTGCTTCACAAAAAGGTAAAATATATCTTTAATACAACACGTTTCTAGCGTATTGGGCGTTTTACTGTTTTTATTTAGCCTAACACCAGGCAGCGTTATTTAGCTTAGGGGAAGTTCTTGAAATGAAAGTGTTAATACATTCACAATTAACTTCTACAGTGGCACCACTGGTTGCTAGTAGATATGGAACTATCTCAAGTTCTGATGCGTCATTGAATATGCAACATATTTCATTCTCGTATGAAACATCGGTCAGCCCTGGATAGTTATGCCAACTGTCTTTTAAAAGCCAGATGTGAATTAGTGGCTAAATCTCGAACTATATGAAACAAAATGTAACATGACGCCATGATTGAAACTTGTCCAAATTTGAAACATTGTGATGCAGTTTGATGCAATATAAATTGTTTCAATTTCAAAGTATACTCTTCAAAAAAAGAAACGCAAAAGGGATATTTTTTTATTTTAAAAAGAAATATCTGTAATAACGTTACAAGCTCAGAGTATGTGGTGTTACACGTATTAAGACACTAATTGTCAGACCAAAATGACAATAAAAGTTATGCACTTTGAAAACGGATGAAAACAACGGATTTTTCGCCAAAACGCATTCGTGTTTAATAAACTTGTTTGAGAGATCTGCATGTTTTGCAAGTGCAACATGTGCAAAATCCCCATAAAAGTGACGGGTTTTCGGTTTCCATAGCTCAGTATTAAGCCACCGACACACAATACAGCTACGCCAAGACTGACTGAAGCTCAACGCAACAACGCCATTGGTCACTTGGAAGCAGACAAATCTCGATCAGATGTTGCCAAAGCTGTGAATGTCCACCTAAGCACCATCACAAAGCTATGGAATCGTCTCCAACAACATGGATTAACTTGTGACCGTCCACGATCTGGCAGACCTCGTGTGACCACGCCCGCACTAGATTGCTACATCCAGTTACATATTCTAGGACCACCACTGCAACGTCTACTGCCTCTACCATACCAGAGCTGCGTAGGATTTCCGATCAGACCGTACGCAACCGTTGACGAGATTCTTAGGCCACATGTGCAACACATCATTGTGAACATCAACGACGTTTTTCACCATTACAACGCCCGTCCTCACACAGCAAGACTCACCACTGTCTTCTTGAGACACCACAACATCAACGTTCTTCCATGGCCCTCCATATCACCAAATTTAAACCCCATCGAACATTTTTGGGACGAGTTGGACCGACGTCTGCGACGGCGACAACCTCAACCGCAGACTCTACCTCAGCTTGCAGCAGCTTTGCAGGCTGAGTGGATAGCCATTCCAAAAGATGTGATTCGTCATCTCATCGCTTTCATGAGCAGGAGATGCCAAGCAGTTATTAATGCTCATGGGAGCATACTCGTTATTGATGTTGAGTGACGGTAAACTTCAACTAGTGAGTGTGAACTTCGCCTTTGCAGACTTTGGATGCTCAGCAGTGAATATGCAAAGTTTTACACATGTCATACAGAACTACCCGGAATAAACTTATTAAAAATATATCTCAAATTTTGCCTTTTGCGTTTTTTTTAAGAGTATATATTTGTATGGAGTATAATTATATTTATGAAATTATAATTGGTAATGATTAGCTAATGTTGGATTCATGGTTGTTTAATTAAATAAACTTGGTACCAATGAGCTATATGACATTATACGCCCGCGTGACATAATGTTTCATTTTCTTCCATTTCGCTCGAAATTTAGACGCAGATCAGATCTTGCTTAGTATTTTGTAATTTAGCTTAATTTTTGTTAAAAATTATAAAAATAATAGGTTACCCTTTTCCTTTTCGAAAATGTATTATTCTAGTAGCTCAGCCTCTTTACCATACATCTTTATTTCTGATAACACTGGTCTCAGGTTAACATGTCACTATGTACGATGATAAAACTTAAGAGCTTTAACGAGTTTTCATTAAGAAACTATTTTGAGTCCGTAAAAATACTTTTGAAGTGCCAATGTACAAGAATATGTTTTTAGACAAATTAATAATTAGTTGTCACACTCATAATAGATAAGCATCTGAAGATCAATAATAATTCTGATATACGAATAAAAATCTTTTTAGACCTAGGCCTAATTCGAATTCATTGGCGTTATTGTCGTGTGCAAGTACTTCAATACAAGAAGTACCGAAACAAGAAAGAAAAAGAAAGTGTGATGAAAGTTTTACTGAATATAGTTTTACATGGACAGGTAATGAAGATGGACCTAGTGGGTTGTGTGTTGAATGTGGAACAGTGTTGAATAACAGTAGTTTGCATCCAAGCAAAGAAATATTTAAAATGATCGAATTATTTATGGAAGAACATGACATGCAATGGCAGCTTTGCTCACGTATTTGCACTGACAGAGCTGCTGCTGTGGTGGGAAATTTCCATGTGCCGTGGCACGTTTAAAAACGAAAAATCCAGACATCGAGAGTATCCACTGCTGTCTTCATCGTCACGCGCTTGCAATGACACGAATGCCAGGAAACTAAAAAGAAGTATTGGGTAATGTCATAAAAATAATTAATTTTATAAAATCGAGACCAGTCAATGCAAGGGTTTACAGGTTACTCTGTGAGGATATGGGAAGTTTGCATAAATATTTGCTGATTCACACTCAAGTCCGATGGTTTCTCAGGAAAAGTGTTTGTTCGGTTTTACGAACTGCGTGAGGAGATAGATTTCTTTTTATCTGAATGTTATTTTGAACTTGCATACAAATTAAAAGACAAGTGCTGGATACAGAAAGCGGCTTACCTCTCAGATATATTTAACTATCTAAATGAAGTGAATGCTACGATGCAGGGTACCAGGGTAACGTACTTCAAAGCTTAGGGCAAAATGGAAGAGCTTCAACATAAGTTAAAACTTGGGGTGAATGTATACTTATGGAAGAACTTGACTGCTTTGAAAATCTCAGGTATTTTTTTTTACTTATGAATGAACTTTCCTGAAGTTAAGATGCAAAAGTTTCAGTCTTGCAGTACATATCTGATTTGTGTACAACTATTGTGTTGCGAAGTACTTCTTTCCTCATTTATAAAAAATACTGTGGATTCAAAATCCCATTGTTGACTCTGTAAATATCAAAGATTGAAACAGAAAGAACAGCTTATGGAAATTTCAATTAATTACGCCCTAAAAATTAAATTTCAGCAGGAATAAATTACACACGTTTGGATTCAAATGGCCATGGAATACCCTGAAATAAGTAACAGAGTTTTCGAAAATTTTGTTGCGTTTTCCAACAACATTTCTTTGTGAGTTACAAAAACCAAACTTAAAAACAGGCTAAATATTAAAGATGACTTACGTTTACAGGTAACAAACATAACTCCAAATACTAAACTACTTTTTGAACAAAAGCAAGCTCTTACGAGTGTTACGTTTTTTATGCGGACTAAACGCAACAGAAAGACACAGATAGCAGCTTGTATAATTTATTATAGTGATCTACTTATGTGATAGACACAAAATAAATTATCCAATATCAATAACAGATATCCAGTTTCAACCTTCAAAACAACTTACAATACAAAAAGGTACTGGCCTGTGCTTAATAATATGATCCAGAATGAGTGTCCAAATCCGAAATCCAAAGTTCCAATCTAGGCGGTGAATTTAGTCCCACGGAGAAATTTTCGAAGTTTGAATGGGTAATTTCAAACAAAAATTCACAGTCCAATTCGTATTGACTTTCGGTATAATCCGTAATCCGACTGAATTGTAAAGATTGACAGAATAAAAATTTCACCGCTTTAGTCGATCTAGCTCTCTTCACAAATTCAATTTGAATAATCACACGGTAAACGTTTAAACTTTCTCAAACGAGACAAACTTCTTGATCCGAGTAAAAATGGATGATTCACTTCTTGACCCGAGTAAAAATGGATGATTTTCTTCCCTCGCATCACAGTCTGTTTATATACTAATCGCGTAACTTCCCAGAATTCCACATTACAAACACCAGGCCAATACAAGTGATCAATCTACCTAGTTTTAAAAAATTTCTACATGAATAATTCTAAATGAATTTTAATTAATTCTAAAATGTTATTTTAAATTTCACTGATTTAAACCTCGAAAATATAAATATAAACAATAGATATGGGAATTCAAACACGACATGACATGATTGTCGTTTACATGACATTTACACAACACTCTCGACATGGTTGTCGTTTACATAACATTTACATGATATTTACATAACACTCTCGACATAGTTGTCGTTTACACAACATTTACATGATATTTACATAACACGAGCCTCCAATAAATACGTGCACTGTACTTTTACCGATACAAATTTTTCAAGCAGAAATTTTTGAACAAGTAAGTAGGAGTAAAAAAAATTATTTAAAGATTGATATGTTTAATAAATATATATTCTGAAAGCTTGAAGTAAACTTTATCTGGTGCTAAAGATCGAATGTTTCTATTTTTAATGTATTTTTTTATTAAGGCTCAGGAAATTTTTTTCTTTTTGATATGAAGCTTCGCTGGTCTCAAAAGTGTAAAATCTTATAATTTAGTAGAGAATATATCTGCCTCTGAATCGAAAGGTTTCAAATTAAAAACTGATACCACTGGATACGCCATCCTTTTCAGCGTAATGAAAATGGTGGTCAATCTTGCTGGTTCGTTTAAAGAGACTGACAAGTCTTTTGGTGCAGCAATTACTGCTAACTGGACACCTTTCCTCAGTTCACTAACTAACAATTCAAAGCGGCTACATTTGGCTCTTACGTGGTGATTTGTCTTACCTGCGCATGTTTTGAAAATTCTAATCTTGTTTGGCGCATGAGCGAATACAATTCTTACTCGTAACGGAGACTGTTTTAGTCCAGGTAGAAGGTAAAAATCTGAAATGGAATCTTGCGCCTACGTTTTATTGGAAACGTAGTGGAAATTAACTCAAACGACATGACAAGAAATAACAAAGTTTTGGAACCAAATTTAGGAAATTACTGCACAATATTGTTCTTCATTTCAATTGCTTCAGATAATTTTAAAACAGTTCTCTCAAACACAGAGACAGATACACACAGTTGTAAAATATGTATTGTGTAAAGCATTTTCGGAGAGTTGGTTATGCAGCATAACTAAATGTACTTTGATGAAGCACATGCATGAAAAAGTGCTGACAGAACGAAGACAAACCTATGGAAGAACGTTCTTAACTGAAAGTTATAAAAATGTCAACAGACTAATCTCGACAATCTAGGTATTCAATTCATCTTTGTTAACGCATTGTGTTTGTTGTTAAGCACATATTGAGATATCTGTGATATGCCTACCAGGTTTTTAGTGTTATACTCCAAACTTACTGTTGAGTCACTGTGACTTGTTGATTCGTCAATGACGGAGATTAATGACATTTCGAATAAGGTTTCAGGAAAAATAAAATAAAACATATGTTTAAAATTATTCCTGATTTTGCTGTATCACAACACTTTTTATTCAAGTTTTCAAAGCTATATACAAGTAAATTTGATATCCTTCCTTTCAACAATTATTTATTACTTGTTTATAATATAACCCTATAGGATAAGTTATATATAAGGTATTCAAATTACAATGGAATAACAATTAGAAAATGTAAATCAACGTCTCATATGTTTATGGCTATTTCTTAGTTGTTAGAATTGTAATTTCATTTACTGAAATATGTCTAGTTTTTTATGTTAAATTCGGAAAGTAGTCAATGCTATCATCTCATTTTTGTTGAATAGAGAACTAAAACGTGTATTCAGTTCGTACTAGATTTTGTTTGATAATGCTTTATACTGTACACGAATATTATTGTGAAACTTTCGAGCCTTGGAGTTCTCTTCAACTAAGAAAAACTCTTGTTGACATCACAATCGACTCGGGTAAAAAAACATCTTTGAGGACTGATGTAAAGTCAGTGATGCGTGTGAAAATAATTTCATCGTTTCTCTGTTCGACCGACCGTGTAATTAGTAATTCCGCGAGTTTGGTAATTTATACGTGGTGTAAACTATTCGTTGAACTAAGTATTGATGTGATGCTGTTAGGAATTAATGGAAATGTTGGTGTAATGCCAACTGCGCCAAGGGAAGTCAGTGAGAAGTCTTTGTTTATCTAATTTTCATTTTGTTAACGTAACTAATGCATTTACACAAGGTATCATGAAACACCTTTAATCGGGGAACTTTTCTCTTTAAATAAATACACAGAGAGAGGAAATGGTATTTTTATATAAATGTTTCGTAGAGAAGAACTCGTGATATTACATAGCCTTTCTCAACCATTGGGTTCGCTACCCGAAGGTCTGGCATGGCCAGGTGAGTTAAGGCGTTTCGACTTCGAATCTGAGAATTGCGGGTTCGAATCCCCATCTCACCAGACATTCTCGCCCGTTTAGCCGTGAGGACGTTATAATGTTACTGTTAATTCCACTATTCGTTGGTAAAAGAATAGCTAATGAGTTGGAGGTGGATGGTTATGACTAGCTGTCCTCCCTCTAGTCTTACACTGTTAAATTACGGACGGCTAGTACAGATAACCCTCGAGTAGCTTTGTGCGAAATTCAAAAACAAACAAACAAGAACATATGGGTTGCATTAATTCACATTCCATAGTTAATTTTAATTAATGTAAGTATAATTTTAATATTCTCTATATTATGCATTTTCATTACCTCAGATTAACGAGGTGCATATGCTCAAAAGATGCTGAGATGTTTTTATCTAACATCTATCTTGAAAAGGAACCTCTGTGCAGATACTGAATAATCGGAGTTAAAGCTGGCAAATAGTTAGTGTGAATACAAGAGAATGGGATTAAAAGAAACGTTAAAATGTATCTCAGAACGGCTGGTATGGGTATTAACACTTTTATTGATAAGGATAAAGCAACGTTTCGACCTTCCTCGGTCATCTTTAGGTTAAGAACAATAAAAGTATTAATTGTTTGTTTGTTTTTGAATTTCGTGCAAAGCTTAACGTTGGCTATCTGCCCTAGCCGTCCCTAATTTAACAGTGTAAGACTAGAGGTAAGGCAGCTAATCATCACCACCCACCGTCAACTCTTGGGCTACTTTTTTACAAACGAATAGTAGGAGTGACCGTCACATTATAACACCCCCCTACGGCTGAAAGAACGAGCATGTTTGATGTATCAGGAATTCGAACCCGCGACCCTCAGATTACGAGTCGAACGCCTTAACCCACCTCGTCATGCCAGGCCAAAAGTGTTAATAGTCGTACTACTCGTTCTGAGATACATTTTTGTTTCAAGTGGGTTTCTCGTCATCAATAATTACAAAAAAAAAAACATTAGAAAGTTAACGGTCACCCAAAAAGAAAGAAGGAACGCAAAGTTTCTGTGTAGAATAGAGATAGGCGATTCCAGTAAAACATCAGAATGTTTTGGCTCACTTAACCAATCTGTTACGTGCTTATTGTTCATTTTGTACAGCTCTAACTCTACCAGTGTTTAAGTAACTTCCACAACAATACGTACAAGTAAAACTATTCTTACTTATTCTATCACTCACTCATTCTTTCACCATACCTCTTGTTTAAGATTATACGCTTATAATTTCAGCAGAATATAAATACATACAGTTGATCATCTTATACAAACTTTTCGTTTACTGAGCCATTCATTTATATTCATAATATAAATATACTTATCTCTTCTTAAATATGTACTTATTACATTAGAGATGTCCCACTATTATAACTCTCCAGTTATTAAATACTTACAACGAATGACAACCAGCAGAAACAACGGAAAATATTGTAGAGAAGCTATTATTTCCTTCAAGTTTGTTTTAATTAAAAACAAAGCTACACAATGGGCTATCTATGCTATACCCACCACGAGTATCGAAACCAGTGACTCAGCTGAAAGTCATAGAACTTATAACTTTAAACATCAGACTTCGATATCCGCAGTGTGTAGAACTCAGTCGCTGGTGTACTTTTTTGTTTAACAACAAATAAACAAACAAATCTATCTTTAATCATTATAGTTAAAAATAAAGAAATCTAGCACTGAGAATATTAACAGGTAACAAACTTGTATGTGTTATAATAATCATACTCATTAAAATACATGGTGATCTCTGTTTAACTCTAATTAGGAGATAGGCCTGTAATGTTCAAGTACACTAAGTTATACAATCCGCTATAAACGGTAAATTCGGAAATATTATTACAGACGAATATAAACCAGGACAGTAAAGAACTGAAAGAAATACAAAATGATGGATTTCAAATAATATTATTTACTATTACTCTAATTATCACGAGAACTGAACTAGCCGACGTTAGAGTTCTGACTTGTGACTTACTGATCTGTAGGCTGTGACAGAACTGGTTTACTTATGGACAGGACGGAGGCAATAATCAAAATAATGGCATATTGCACAGTTAAAATAGATCAAAAGTGCACTTCCTTTTAATCATAGACTACTTATATCAAAGATTTGTGTTGTCATTTATAAACCAAACCTTGGAACGAGAAGAGTTTTGTTTAAGTTAAGCAGAATACAGAAATATAGTAAATCAAGAGTAGCTTTGAAATCAATTACCTTTATCGGAATACAACAATACTACATTTTTAGCAAGTGCGGCCAAGTGTTTGATGTACCACATTGTAAATCTTAAGTTGATTTTCCTTTACCACCAACAGAAGTAGAATAATCCTTACTTTGGAGCCGCGTGTGTATCATAAAAGTGGCGGTCAAAATCCCACTCTATGGTTAAAATAGCTTTATTACTTTAAGTACTGAGTGTGCAAAAATTCCACAAACAGGTTATTTGATATATTGTACTTTTAAACCATATTAAAACTATAATTTATTATTATCACGCTTTACCAGAAAAAGGCGTTTACACCGTAACACTTGTTAGTTCAATAAACGAGTAATATAAGTAACTTTACGACCATAACTTTGTTTATTCTATGACAGCCGGCCTGCTGAAATTTGGTATTGAGCGAAACGCTTTTGTATTCACATCTATCTACTCTTCTCGGGAGAAATTCTAAAGAACCAAACAAAGATTGAGCTACTTAAAAATACAATAAACTAATATTATTGTCTTATGACAACTATAAACATTTAGGGCATTATCGCAGTTTTACAAACTTTCCATATCCTCTTTAAGAAAAAGCCAACTGACTAAAGAAAAAAAGAAAACCTACATGAAAATTTAGAAAATATTGCCATAATACGTTTAAATAAAGATACATTATTTACCAACTATAAGGGGGTGAAACTGGAACGTTTTTCAACCGAGACAAATCCTCACTAACTTAATACCTGAATTGTTTTCTAACCAGGAATTTAGTAGCTTCCGCTTTGAATAAATTTTCAATGATTAGAACCGTAACATGCTACATCCATATTATTGATTAGAACCGTAACATGTTACATCCATATTATTGATTAGAACCGTAACATGCTACATCCATATTATTGATTAGAACCGTAACATGCTACATCCATATTATTGATTAGAACCGTAACATACTACATCCATATTATTAATTAGAACCCTAACACACTACATCCATATTATTGATTAGAACTGTAACATGCTACATCCATATTATTGACTAAAACCATATCATGTTACATCCATATTATTGACTAGAACCGTAAAATGCTACATCCATATTATTGATTAGAACCGTAACAAACTACATCCATAATGCAAAAAGTTTTGAAGACAATGCTGACAAAATTCAGGCTATCCTTAAACATATTTTTTGACCAAAACAAAAACTCAAAGAAGTAAGAGGAATATCAGGTCAAGTTAATCGATAACATTTGGCATATTTTTCAACAAAATCAAATTAAAACCATTTAAGATATTAAAATTGTATAGTATTGATTTCTCCAACTCTACTTTTCTAATTTTTTCACAAATATGTAAGACTCTTTTCATTCAAATCCATCAGTAGCAAACATTCAAAAAAACAAAGAATTAAGTTTTCTAAAAATATATATTAAATCTAAGTCACAATTAATAGCAGTTATAATTAAATATTAACATAAAATAATTTAGATGTACAAGTAAAATGGATTTCCTGTGTTTATATATCATATTTATGTTTGAATGATTGTCATGCTTTTTGTAAAGTGTCCCAAATCTTGCACGAATAGAATTATAAAACGTACACGCAATCATATTAAACTCCTAATTATTCGTATTTGTGACTGTATTTCGGGAATGCAATAATCAAAGCCATAGTCACAAATAGTGTGAACAATTTGACGCTTTACATCAATACAAAATCCTCTCTCCATCCTCCATGAACTGTATTCTTAGCTAATAAAATACGTCCATGTCCTCAGGGATATTGTTACAAAAACAGTCTTTATTTTTATTAATACATTATTGACTTTACAAGAACCAGAAGAGTTAGCTTGTTCTTCTCTGAAGATCTTTATAATTTTCCTTGTAAGTTGTATGTGAAAATACCAACCAAGTACAATAACGATATAAAGTATTGCAAATATGAGTCGTTTTATGATACACGTAAAAAATAGATTTTGTACAATTGTTATCTTTCAAATAAATTGCACATAATAAATTTAACTTTGCAGTAAAATTAATAGTTTTTTTAGTTCATTTATTGTCTAAGCATATCTTAGTACAAGTTGCAGCTCTTATAGTAAGAGTTTTATATAGAACGGGTACGTTTCAAAACATTATTCCTGTTCTGAATACAAATCTTTTTGTAAAAGCTGAAAGTTATAATAAAATATTTTTAATAAAATGTATAATCTGAAAAGAGGTAATCATTCATATCTGTAATGCAAATTTTGTTTTTTTTATTTTCGTAAAATATAATTTGCTCATGATATCTTAACCTATAACCTAAAGGATAAGAAAATTTATTATGAAATGTCTATAACTTTGTTAGACACTGGTACACAGTGCCTGTGCCTCGAATTCATAGGTGATGTATAGAAAAATCAGAATTGAAAACCCTGATTGATGTCACACTGAAACGTCAAAAATTTCCTTACCTGAGGTTCCAAGTGCGATTCTCTTTCAGTACCTCGCGACGCCTCTGAACTTATCTAAATATCCAACACTATTGATACACATATATTACACTAATGTAACCCTCTAACACTCTTAGTGTCAATAAGATCCATGACTGACATTGTACAAACTACTTTGTATCGAGCTATTTTAATGTCGACAAAAAATGTTAAACTTATTTTTATGAAATCTTTCAGAAAAGCTTCTATTATTACAGTCCAGGTATATTTTTTTTTACCATTTCATAAGTAGGACTTCGTCTAAAACTTGTACACGTTTGGTAAGCTTACAGTCTATTTTGGTAGGAAAGATTTTCTAAACTTTAATATACAGTAACAGGTGGTTTGTTCTTGATCTCTAATATTGAATGCAGAATTTTCACTTTAACTCAAAAGTTACAGTCAATATCCTTGTTATGTACAGTACAAACAAATCATTCATTTTATTGAAAGCAGAATAATAAACAAATAGAAGAGTTACCTTTGCGATATTCGACTTCATCATCTCTAACAATATTATTATATAGTTACATTGCGTTACGTTGATGTATTTGTTTCGAATTTCACACATAGCTGCACAAGAGTATCTGCGATGGCCGTCCCTAATTTAGCAATGTAGGACTAGAGGGAGGGTAGCTAGTTATCAACCATGCACCACCAACTCTTGGGTTATTCTATTACAAACGAATAGGGAGATTGATCTTCACATTACAACGTCCTCACGGCTGAATGGGCTAACATGTTTAGTGTGAGTGGAATTCGAACCTGCGACACACAGATCACGACTCGAGCATCTTAACCACCTGGCCATTTGTTGCTCGCTCCTTTCAGTTTCAATTAATCAGAATGTTTCCGTGCTGTTACACATATGTTTTTAAAATTCAAATAATACCAGATTTAATCTATACCTGTTCTCTGTCTAATACTTCTTCAAATTATGCCAGTATAATGTATTATAATTATGGCTGTGGAACACCATACTTAAAAATATTAAAACCTATTTTTCTGCTATTGTTCTGGAATTTTCATTAAAGGTGTTGTAACTGAACAATTAACATACAAATCATTTACTATAAAATTTAGTTAAGATAACCAAGATTTACTGCCCATAACTTACGACTTAAATGTATTTTAGCACGTGAGCCCTGCTAATGATAAAGAAAAGTTAAGATGATTTAAAAAAAAACTTTATAATTTAAATTATGTAAGATAAAATACCCTAAAGTTGGGCTAATTTCTATTAATTAAAAAAATCGATATCACACTCCGCAGTTACAGCTTTACCTCGCAAGACATCACTTGAAGGTGTCTTGAGCAACGCATTCCCAGTTAAAGCCATTTACGAAGACACAAAGTAAGTCATCATATGACTGTGTTTCTCAAAGCTGCTGGTATGGTTATTAACATTTTTACTAATAACGCAGAGACCTTCTTAGGTCATCTTCAGGTTAATACCCATACCAGCTGTCCAGAGGTATATTTTTACTTCAAGTGCGTTTTTCGTCATCACGAACTACTTCATCATATCATTACTTACTTAATAATCTATCAGAAAATTACATGCTTGTCAAACAGAAAAATATATTTGCACAAGTTATTCTATAATGTGGTTTCACTATACAACAATGTTCTTGTTCAAATCTACAGTTTTTGTTCTTCATTTGCAATCAAAGTAAACATTTTTTTTTCTGTTTTTAAATGCAGTCTCTATAAATTCAAGAAGTAATAAAAATGTATGCCAGTTTTACAAAATTGCTTACATGTAAGTGCTCTCATAATGGCTTTCTGGTTATTTCTGGATAAAGTGCTATTAATGCAAACAATTTTCAAAAAACATTTTAGTGTTTAGTTCTTTATGTGGCACTTTAAACTTCAAAGCTTCGTGTTTTGTAATATTTTGTCAGATATCTTGAAACTAAGTTAATATATTAAAATAGCTAATCATGAAAGGTCGTTAATTCAGGCAACACTTCATTAAAGCATTAAAGATTAGATCTTTCTCACGGAAGATATTATAATGGGACAAATAGTAAATCTATCCAAGCTTATTCTAAAACAAAGCATGTTGCTTTGTAACTGTAGCCAAATACATCAACAACAACATTGTAAGAAACACCAGTGTATACCAATTATTTGAAACCAACCAATATACAGTTATGCATGTTCAAGCGCAGTTAAATTGACTTAGAACATATGATGCCACCAACATGAGCTAGTTACTTGTCGTTGTTTTGAATTAAGCACAAAGCTACACAATGGGCTATCTGTGCTCTGCCCACCACGGGTATCGAAACCCGGATTTTAGCGTGTAAGTCCGCAGACATACCGCTGAGCCACTGGGGGGCAGTTACTTGTCATCAGTTATTAAGTATTAATTTCTTGATCGAGTACTAGTTAAATCGAATACAATTTGTATTTCTGATGTTTTCAATCACTAAACGTGTGGTTGAAATAGTATGAGCTATTATAACCGAAATTTTTGTACGTTAATTTCGTGACTATTTTGTAAATATAATTTAGGCATCACCACTATACGCTAGAAATGAAATATTTTCTCTAATCAAGCCAAATAAAGATATTTACCATGTATTTGTTACTTTCCAGTCATTCCTGTTTTAATTAATCAGTTTCAGTTATTGAAAATTATTTATTTTAAGTTTCACATGAACTGGTGTTATTTTGAAAACGAATATCCAGGAAAGGTTATGTGGCATTGAGAACAATGAAGCTGCAGAAAATACGCAATTATACATTAAACATCCGAGTTTGATTACATTATCTTTCAAAATTTCAATAATATTAATTCTGAGGATTTAATTTCACGAAAATTATGCATATCGAATAAAATACTGCTTAGTGGGTGTCATCAGAAGAAACTCTATTTCTTTCACACATTGTTCACTCAAAGATTGGAAGTTAAAATCAACTAATAACTCAGAGATGTAGTCTTTATATAAGTTATAAAAATTTAGAATAATCAAATTAATTTTTAGAGCATTATTAAATGCTGGATAATGAGATTTTCTAAAGTAATTGTCTGTATCCTATTTGCATTTTAGATGTATTTCTATTATACCTTATGAACGGCTTTATACTAAACATAATCTATCATCTTAAGAACTAGTAATTATCATGTTGAAACTTAAGTTGTTCATTAAACCTGAATATCTGTGATAAATCGTAAACTCGTTTTGTTAAGAAAACAAATAGTGAGTAAATAACTCTGCCTCATTTTCTGAATGTTCTTTTTTGTTATTTGTATTGTAGTTTTTTCTGTAATTACAAAAACACCTCTTAAAAATATATTTTATTTTATATTTTTTTATATAGATGAAATCGTAAAATGAATAAACAAATTGTTTTATATGTTTTTTACATTTAATTGTTACATTCTGGTAGACTTGACCAGCCCTAAAAATATGAACATTACCATAAAACAGTGAAAGAGTTTTAATAATTCATTTATTTGTTTAAATATCTTCATCAAGTTTTCTTGACCTTTGTAAGGCAAGAAAAACAAACATGACAAATGATGTTAAATGTGCTAAGTTTTATTTGTTCTTTGTATTAAAAATATTAAGATGCAGTAAGCGATTTTAAACTGATGATAACTTGGCTGATATTAAAGTTACTAATAAAAATTACATCATTGACTCAGTGATAAGTTTACGATATCAGTGTTGGGCAGAAAATAGGTAATCTATTCTGTAGTTTTGTGCTAAACAAGAACCACACCAGTAAACTTAATTATAAGTTATTAGAAATGTACAACATTTCTTAATCTCTTTCTGTTTATCAAATCAGAAACTTAATTTTATTCGCTTCCTCATTGTAAAATAAAAACTCTAGACATTTAGAACGTCAGCTAAATAGTGTCTTTTCTTTTAAAGTAAGGATGGAAGTAACAATTGTGTCTTTTAAATTATTTCTAAACAGTTGTTCAAGCAAAGAAAATACGAACATTTATAAAGATAAAAAGCCTAAATTCTTATTGGCTTCTTTCACAATCAGTGTATTGTGGTCATTAAAAGTCAGCTTTGGCATAAAATGTATTCCTAAAACTTTAACTAGATTTACTTTGTAATATTATTAATTAACATGGAATAGGCTCAGCATGGCCAAGTGGTTAAGACGCTCAACTCGTAATCTAAGGGTCGTGGGTTCGAATTCCTATCACACAAAACATGCTTGCTGTTTCAGACATGATGGCATTATAAAGTAACGTTTAATCCAACTATTCGTTGGTAAAAGAGTAGCCCAAGAGTTGGCGGTGGGTGGTGATGACTAGCTGCTGTCCCTATAGTCTGACACGGTTATATTATGAACGACTAGCGCAGATAGCCCTCGTGTAGCTTTGCGCAAAATTCAAAAATAAACAAACACAACATGCAATGTGTGTATAATATAAATACGAAAGACCACCGGTAATTATTAAACACTTGGAATTTAGCACAGAATCAGGAAAAAAAGAGTCTAAATTAGAACCTGGATGTACGTCCGATTTAACAATATATTTACAAGAGTGAGGACTGTAAAAAATAACAGTTTGTAACTTATGAGAAGAAATAAACTTAAGCAAAGTTGACGAAAATACAAAATTATATATACTTTTAGTTCTAATATACTGTCATGATCTACTTTATAAACAGGTTTTTTTATAAATACATCTAAAAACAATACGTTGATATCCCTCATACCTAATAGCTGAAATATATTGTATAAAAGTCGTAGATTAAGTAGAAACCTCATCAATAACAATTGAAACGTATGATGTAGAAGCTAGTTAACAGCAGGTCCCTCACTAGTAATGTTTGATACGTGTTTGTGTAAAACTGGTTACAATAAAACCCTCATAAATAGTAATTGAAACAATTTGTAAAAGATAGACATAATTTTCTGCTGAAAGTTTGAAATAAATTACTAAACACAACTAAAGATATGATGTATAATAAATGTTAAAATATTTTAATAGGACAAAGCAATATTGCGATTAATCCATAATTATCAATGGTATTTTGTTAGCCGATTTATAAAATGCCGTAATTTAAGTGTACTTTAAAATTTAGGGAAATACAGTGTAAAAAATATTTAACATACAGACATTTACTGTACATTACAACATACCTTCAGTATGTCTAGGGAAATACAATAAGGGCTTTTGTTGATCGTTAGGCCCGGCATGGCCAGGTGGTTAAGGCACTCGAATCATAATCCGAGGGTTGAGGGTTTGAATCCCCGTTATAATGTGACGGTCAATCCCACAATTCGTTAGAAAAAGGGTAGCCCAAGAGTTGGCGGTGGGTATTGATGACTAGATGCCTACCCTCTAGTGTTACACTGCTATATTAAGAACGACTAGCGCAGATAGCTCTCGTGTAGCTTTGAGCAAAATTCAAAACAAATCATTGATAGCAATATTTGAAGATTAACATTTCGTTATGTCCATGTTACTCGGATTATCAAACATTATTATCCGGCTCTTCTAAAAGAAAGGGAATAAGGAAGTGAAGAAATTAATTGAAACTGACAAAAATGTGTAACAGCTAAGGTAGAGTGGAATAATATATTAACCTGAAGCAAAAGAACAGAAAAAGATGCAATTATATTGACAACATAAAACAGTGCCTTATAAAACATGTTTGATACATAATTGAAATCCGGATCTAATTCTTAAGACGTAAAAACACACTGTAGTTGGGCTTGCTTGGTAACAATATAAAACATCTTATTAAACGGTCTACTAAAACAAGGTACTCTTTGCAAGTGCTAACACAAAGATCGCCTAAATGAAAAGATTAAATGTCAAATATTGAACTTACTCTGATAGATACAAAGGAACACAATTTTTTTTTAAATAAACAAAGCTTGTTTGTTTTCGAATTTTTCGCAAAACTACTCGAGGGCTATCTACAGGGTGGTCGCTAGAAAAGCGGAAAATTTGAGGGTCAGATATCTCACAAGTTACCCTTCAAAACGCTACACGAGCTTGGATTTCTAGGTTAAGACGCTGCTCTGAAGTGCACGGACAACATTTTGAGCATCTATGAGTGTAATATAACATATGCCTTTAAAAAACTTTGTAAAAGTTATTCTTTGTAAAAATAAATAGCTGTTTGACAAAGTTTCCGCTTTT
This sequence comes from Carcinoscorpius rotundicauda, assembly GCA_011833715.1. NCBI lineage: Eukaryota > Metazoa > Arthropoda > Merostomata > Xiphosura > Limulidae > Carcinoscorpius > Carcinoscorpius rotundicauda. The sequence goes on from CM022397.1 coordinate 90,192,885, forward strand.
CTAGCGACCACCCTAATTTAGCAGCGTAAAATTAGAGGGAAAGCAGCTATTCAGCACCATCCACAGCTAACTCTTGCGCTACTCCTATCCAACTAATAGTGTTTTGGACTGTAACATTATAATGCCCCGACGGCTGGAAAGACAAGAACTTTAGTGTGACGGGGATTCGAATTCGCGGCCCTCAGATTACGAGGCAAGTGTCTTAGCTACCTGGTTAGGTTGGACATAAACAAAACATCGCTTTAGTGAGAAACAAAATTTTAAACAATACCTTTCTTTACACGCTATTCTTAATACATTCATATCACAATATTAATGTGTATTTTGTTATTTGCTGTGTCAATCGAGAGGGAACCGAACCTTTGATTTTATCATCATATATCCGAAGACTTACCACTGTCCCGCTAAGGAACCTATCAGTCTTAAGAAACTTAAATTTACGAATATGGTTCTGAAACAAATTGAATGTATTATACTTAGAAGTAAAGTATATGTATTTTTTTCTTTTATTCTTCACTTGGATGTGTCTTTGATAAATAACTAATAACATGAGTAACCTCATTCTCAGTCTTTTAAAGAAGTTAATTTATAACTTTCTATACACGGTACTGAATAGAAAGTACTTAACTACAAATAATATGCTTCGGTTTTGTTTGTCGTTTTAGTATTATAAGACGACAGTCTTACTGCTTAGTTACCAGAAATCGCATTAATGTATAATGACTTTTTTGAGAATATTGCAAAAGAATGTGGTGCAAATTAACTCCCATAAAACATATTTATGTTCGTTTTGTTTTCACTTTAACATGCTATCCTTACTCACCGTAAACGACCTCGCATGGTCAGGTGGTTAAGGCACTCCACTAGTAATTTGAGAGTCACTGGTTGGAATCCGCATCTCACCAAACATGCTCGCCCTTTCAGCCGTGGGGGTATTATAAAGTGACGATCAATCCCACTATTCCTTGGTAAAAGGGTAGCCCAAGAGACGGCGGTAGGTGGTGATGACTCGCTCCCTTTCCTCTAGTCTTATGCTGCTAAAGTAAGGATGGCTAATGTAGATAGCCGTTGTGTAGCTTTGTACAAAATTCAAAACAAACAAACTCACCCTAAACTGAACCAAAATTTGCAGACAAATCAAGATTTCTGCTCCTTATTGCTAAGCTGTCAAACAAGACAAACTGGAATTCCGTGACATGATAGCAACAAAGTAAAAATACGTCCATCTGTTTTTAATGGGTTTTTTTTCAAGTACAAACTTTTAGCTCATAGCTCCGTCATCTCCTGGCCAATTTGAAATCTAATTACAGAGTTAGCCTCAAAAGATCAAACCCGTATTTCACTACGCCTATGGTCTCATAGATTATCTTTCTTCAATCTAGCTTAAAAGAATTTCAATTTGTGAGTAGATTAGTAGAGATCATTCTGAGTAATAAAATCGAATCCAGCATACGCTCAACGCAGAAAAAGAAAAAAAATTGCCTCTTATATTAATGTAATCCTACCTAAAAGAATTTTAAGTGCCGCAGCTATTGAGAATTTCCTCTTATTATTACTTTTATCAAACTGCTCTCTGCAATGTTAGTTGCTTTTTTTTAGAAAGGGCAACATCTTTTAAAACACGCTGTTTGAAAAGTTTATTTTTTGATAAAAAGTACAAATACTGCAATTTATATACTAATAATAAAGTATCCGAGGGAAAAGAACAACATATGCGTTCCTGCAGCTCAACGGAAAGTTTCGAGCTACAAGTCAGTTTTCAATGCCCGTGGTGAGCACAGCACAACTTTCTGTCCATTGTGTAGCCTTGCACGTAACGAGATACAAAAAATTGCGTATTTACGTCTTTCTTCAAAGGTTTGGTGTACGTAAAAGATAGTTTTACTCCCTCTTTCGTTTATTTTGTTTATACATTTAATATTTGTTTGCTTTCGATTTACACAATGGCTGTGTAGTAAATCTCTAGATTCTGGAGTTGGCGAGGCAGGTTCAAATTCGTCAAATACCACGAAACAGTCTACGCACTTTAACCTGCAAATGCATCATATAAGTGACAGTTAATCTCTCATCGTGAATTGTGTTTTTAAGTACTATTGAATGGTTACCTTCCCTATAATCAGTAGCTCAAAATCAAGGACTACAACAGATAGCGAGAGTAGTTTATTGCCAATACAAATTACAAATTTCCAGTGTAATATGCGCAAAAAATCCGTCATGAGGATGGAACTTCGAGCTCTAGTGTTACAAGTCCTTAAGGCCTGTCATGGTCAAGTGGTTGTAGCGCTCTACTTGTAATCTGAAGGTCACGGGCTCGAATCCTCATCACACCAAACATGCTCGCCCTTTCAGCCGGGGGGTGTTATTACTTTATGGTCCATCCCACTATTAGTTGGAAAAGAGTAGCCCAAAAGTTGGTAGTGGGTGATGATGACTAGCCGCTTTCCATCTAGTCCTACACTGCTAAATTAGGGACGGTTAGCGCAGATAGCCCTCGTGTAGCTTTGCGCAAAAATTCAAAAACAAACAAATCAATTCCCAGTTTACCAATGCTCCACCGAGAGTATTGCTATGCACCAATACATCTCAGCCAGATCAAAAGTCAGTGAACGGATTGACAACTTGTTCAGAAATGTAAAATATTAGGTTGTAGCTTCAAAATTCAGTAATATAATAATTTCATTTGCTAAGAACTCACAAAAAAACAAGATAAATCTTTTTCTTTAACATACTGATCTAAATATGATTTAAATAGTAGTTAAAAGATTAATAAATCACATCTCTTTGTTTACTTTTTGAATTAGTAACTACAAAAGCAAATATAAATCTCATGATCCTAGGGAACAAAATCTATGTGCGAGATGAGAATGGCGCATTAATGTTTACGTAGAAATTTTAAAAGTATGTGATTGTCGTGGTTTGAAATGTATTAAATATTAACAGAGTTCGAAATATCTATATAGGTCAGTGTGCCATATATGAAGTTTCAAATGTGAGTGACGTATTATAATTTTAAAACGTTTTGATCCATTATTACATCCTGTATTGCACTAGTTTTCAAATAACCGCAGGTTACGGAAATGAATAGTTTGTTTGTTTTGAATTTCGCGCAAAGTTACTCGAGGGCTGTCTGCGCTAACCATCCCTAATTTAGCAGTGTAAGATTAGAGGGAAGACAGTTAGTCATCACCACCCACTCACTGCCAACTCTTGGGCTGTTCTTTTACAAACGAATAGTGGGATTGACCGTCACATTATTTATTATGCCCCCCCCCACGGCTGAAAGGAAGAGCATGTTTTGTGCGACCGAATTCGAACCTATAACTCTCAGATTACAAGTCGAACCCACCTGGCCATGCCGGGCCGAAACGAACAGATAGCCGGATATTTAAGTAAGGCAACGCAAGGGATTGTTTGCACCAACATTCCTTAGTTTTGAGATAACTGATGAGGACAAACACCTAGTCAACGCAGCTGACCACTTTTTTTGGACAACTTTCATTATTTTGTGGGAATATAACTGCCAATCTTATAACCCAAAATGCAGAACACGAATGGGATATTGTTAACAGGGCGTGAACGATGGGCTCTTGATTTCACATTCTGTCACATTAATCATTTGTCATATTGATATGGAATAAAATATTCTAATAAATCCGATGTAGTCTTTAGTAATGAATAATTTCACGTTAAGTTATCTAATTGAGCTCTAGGCACAATTTATATTTCGTGTGGAAGTTAATACCTTCAATAATAGCGCCTACTTTTTTATTTAATGGGAACAAAAATTATACTGGAACGTTCTCTGAAGATACGGACTCATGTAATCAGTTTAAGATTTTTGTAAACACTTACTTAAAAAAAAACAAAAAACATGGCGCACGACTTAGTTTAGAAAATCCGTGCAACTCAAGTGTTTTTCTTCAAATGAATAATTCTATTACGAAAAGAAAACAGCGGCAAACCTAAAGAGGCACATCAACAAATAAGCGTGCCCATTGGGTAGGAGCAAAGAAGTGTATTAAGTTCTGTTTACACTACTCTAGTATCTATCCATAGCTGGTATCCTATACAATTAGCATTTTATTACACTGTTATTGTGACAGTTTTCGCAGTAGTGTTCTCGAAGTTATTGCTTGCCACTTAAAGAAAGAATTCCTGTTCAATCTCAGTTATCACATTCTTGCTGTGTGCACGAACCAGGAAAAGAACGATTTCACGCGTTACGAGTTGTTAAGAGTTACGTATACTTAGCTAAGAAGATTGTGAGACTGGGATTTGGTTGCTCACGGTCTTCACGCTTCTTCACCATTTTTGTAAAGTTAAAATACTGTCAAAAAATTGAGAAAAGCTATAGACAATAGGTAAAAATATAATTCCCCATCTACTGAAAGAAGAAAATTTCAGTTCACGTAAACAAAAAACCCAGGTAAAGGTAAACTGTTATTAGATTGGTTTAAAAAAGAAAACTTGTTTTGAATAAAGCACAAAGCTACACAATGGGCTATCTGTGCTCTGCCCACCACGGGTATCGAAATCCGGATTGTAGCGTGTAAGTCCGCAGACATACCGCTGAGCCACTGGGGAAAAAAAGAAAACAATATATAAGTTACAAAAGTTCTGTATGCACGTGTTTTGTGCTATAGCAAACCACATTGGGCTATCTGGTGAGTCCCCGAGGGGAATCGAAACCCTGATTTTAGCACTGTAAGTCCGTAGACGGTTACAAGAGGAAAAAAAACAAATACAAGTACTGTTATAGAAAGACAGAATAATATTTTCTGATATATAATTCAAAGAAATGAGATAATTAAGAAAATAATTGTGTTTGCTCCATTAGGCATGTAATATTCCATATTTAAAAATAATAGTGTTTAACCATATTACACTGTCTACTTTGTACGTGCATGGTTATGTTAATTATAACTACACTGAAACAAAAACAATAGCTTAAGAAATTAGGAAAAAATATCCACTTAGTTTAGCGTTAACTTAATAGAAGAAATAAAGTGGTCATATGTTTTATCGTAAAATTTCAAACAAGGAACCTAACAACAGCCTCATTTCATAATAGTTTCATAAATAAAATTAATCTTTACCTCTTTCAGTTAGATAACGACACATTCAATTGCTCTATTATTGATGTCTGTAGACTATCAAAAGTAATTAAGTTAAACTTTTATTGCAACAAATGATAGAAATCAGTAATTCATTTTATAACTATTTTCTTTTACATTTACATATACATTTCAGTAACGTTTTACTATTTTTTTTTCAAATGTAAAAAGTAATTTCAATATTTTGGTATTAAATTTCTGAACATATAAATAAAACTACTGGCATAAAATATCATTTCATATTCTTTATTTTTCCTACAAAGTAAATCATTCGAGTGTCTTTATTTCAGTTTATTATTATTATTATTTTATCTACTAAAATGTTACTTGTAGGACATGTGAAATACAGCAACTGTTTAGAAAAAGGTAAAATTGAGTAACATATTGAGGATTTATTAATAATATTTATAGTCTTGGGGCTCAAAATGCTGAGTTCAGCTAGAAATTAAATTATTTTCAATTAATTTTTTTGTTTTTGGAATTTCGCACAAAGCTACTCGATGGCTATCTGTGCTAACCGGTCTAATTTAGCAGTGTAAGACTAGAGTGAAGGCAGCTAGTCATCACCACAAACACTTCATTGGTAACAAATGTTTATCCTGTAGACTTGATTTCGTCTTGTTTAGCGCTTTCCTCTGTCATTATTAGCAATCCTGACTGGATAGCTGTCTTAACGAGTTCACTAGAGAATGTTTGTAAATTGAACTTTTCGTGATATATAGTTTTACGGATCGTGTGTGAATTTCTCGGACACGTAACCTATTTGACCTTAAAACAAAATTTATCCGTGGATTGAAAACGGTTTTTCATTGTTTTTAGATATTTTAATGGATAACATTTCTTGAGATTTTTCAACCACATAGGAAACTTTCAACTCGACAGTATACATGCTTTGATAGTTTTGTCCACTCCAGTCATGAGCAAATCCCGCCTACTAAATAAAGCTCACACATCTTGTTTTCCTAATTACCTTTAAATTCTTACACGATTTTTTGAATATTAAAAGTCAATCGAAATTTATATATTTATGCCAAAATTAGACTTGCTTTCATCCAAAAGACGGCATTTCAACTTCACTTCTTTCATTAAACTAGATATATTAAAGGATATCTGGAAACTGCGCTTAGAAATGGACAAAAACAAAATATATCAAATACTACTACTACTATCCAAGCTGCCCCCTTACACGCTAAAATCCGGGTTTCGATACCCGTGGTGGGCAGAGCACAGATAGCCCATTGCGTAGCTTTGTGCTTAATTCAAAACAACTACTATTCAAGCCAATAATAATATTTTTGTTGTACCATTAAGTTGTGACTACATAGAATTACTCATAAATCGTTAATTAAACAAGATCTTTAGAACTTTTACAGATTTTTGTTCTAGTTTACTTTACTTTTGTTTATTACTTTTATAAATATTGTAATATCTCTCATGATAATCTTGTTTCTAATCTTGATTTATTGCGTATTGAATTTCAACTAAACTTCGGAAACAAAATATACTGTTTACTGTTAAGTGGTGCTGAAAATACAATAAATTTCTTTAATTGTTCCAAAGTCAGCAACTAAAGGTTAAAGGTTACGCGCATTTAAAGGTTTTCTTTTTTTTTAATTTCGCGCACTGCTACTTAAGAACTATCTGCGCTAGCCGTCCCTAATTTAGCAGTGAGAGACTAGAGGGAAAGTAGCTAGTTATCACCACCCACCGCCAACTCCTGGACTGCTCTTTTATTAACTAATAGTGGTATTGACCGTTACATTATAATCCCCTCCCGGCTAAAAGGGCGAACATGTTTGGTACGACCGAGACTCGAACCCCGCAACCCTGGAATTACGAGTCGGGCTGAGAGATTTTCTATAAATATTTCGGTTCAACATTTTCAGAATTAAAAAAAACATGTACTTTATGTTGGAAATCTATCGAAATAGTTTCTTTAACTTTGTTTCGGTTGCCTCTGTAGAACATCACGATTTATGAGAACATTGACACTTTCCGTACTAACTTTGTGCTTCTAGATATTGCTGCCCTTCGTGACTACAGCCAAGATCTCTTGAAATCAGTCCTAAAGCTTTGAATCATTGAGTAAGAAAGAAATGACTCATCCGAGGAGACATTAAACTCCTTTGTGTTCTTTATAGGAGAAAAGAAAACTTCATGGTAGCCTTAAGGCAAATAATATGTTTCTGATGCGTAGAAGGAAAAAACAGTCGGGCTGAGTTGATTATCTGCCCAAAAGAACAAACTCTGATAAACATTTACTTAATGGAAAACTGATGGCCTTGATGTGTGTACATTAGCAAGTACGTTTTGGTTGTGTAAAGCGTCGTTTTGTTAAAAACAATGTGTAAAAAAATAACAAACTTTATTTTATAAAATGGCAATGAACAGAAAGAACATTTACGAAATTACTTGGCAACTATTTACATATTTCTTTTTTTTTTCGATTTTTGTCTTATGTCTCCATACCTTTGTTATCGTGAAAATACAACTTCAAAACCTGTAGGTTGTTTTTTTGATACAAATTCTTTTTTAAAGAACTTCATGTTAAAAAAACATTTTGTAATGATACAAAAACTCACTTTCTTAAATCTCTTATCATGTCTTCTCAAGCACGACAGCGGAAACGATTTCGAATACTTAAGAAGACAGCTGTTTAAACTGTATCAATGATAGAATTAAATCTTGTGATAAACAGAACCGTTGGTTTTCTTTTCAACTTATAAATTGATGAGAGTGAGAAGAAATTTGTGCACAAAGAGTTATGGAATTAAGGGCAGATAAACAGATATCACCAAAATTATTTTGTAAAAAGCTGGACACATATAACGCCTGAGGAAGTTGCAATAAGAACAAAGGTTCTAATAGAAACGTGAAGATGAACAGCGTGACACGTTATTCGTATATATAAATAAATTTGGTTTCTAGAAAAAAATGGTTTGTATTGATTACAGTCTTTCCCTCCAATAGACAACATCAAACTGACCATACTAAAAAATTAAATAAAAGCGAATCACTGATTAAGATATTACTTCGTATCTGCGTTCTTGGATTTTATAATTGTTTCTAATTGTTTGCAAATATACTTAATTCCACACAGAAAGAGAAATATGGTGAACTTTGTAGTTACTTAACAGTACAAAAATTCAAGCTGATACAACAGTGAAACAGTTTTATTATAACAAATTTACAAGATAATGCAATGTGCTGAACGACCACCACGTTACCAGACTGATTATTTTACAATTATATTACAAAAAAGGACATCATGTGACCAGAAACACCCAGGTGCAAGTTATTTCAAACAAAAAACACGAACAAAAAAAATGTCATTGGTTGTTGAAGGCCCGATGTTTTCATGATTTTCGTATTCTCCCTGTAACATACAAATGTTAGTAAAAAAACTGTTGGTTTATGTTGTATTTATGTTTATTTTTTAAACAGCTCAAAAACAACTTTACTAAATACCTGAGTTGCCTTTCATTATCAAATTTGAGGAAATATGGTCACACACTCGAAACATTCCTGACCGTCTAAAAACACAGAAAAGTTATGAACACTGGACCTTTGTACTGGTAAATGGTAATTAGAAACTAAATAACAAGGTAATAATGACAAATTTTTATTCAATCCTTAGCCATTTACATATCTTTACTTTAAAACATCCCCATTTGTGTTACATCACAAAATACATTGAAATATTTTAATGCTGTAATCGAGTTTAAACTCTCTTGTCACTTGAATTGTCACGTAAAACACAATCACGTTTTAGATATAGCTATTGTATAGACTTTATTTTTATATTACTATTAGTTATCTACTTTGTTTTCCATGAGACTTAGTTACAGTCATAAAATATCATCTTAAACTGTGAAGTGCATTAGTATTTTAAAATGTAATTCACTGACTGGTCACTTTAATCATCTTTTAGTAATCGTGACATTTGACTAAATTTGTACTTCTTCCCATGTTGTGTGAAAAAGTACAATAATAACAAAAAGAAGGTTATATTACCCTGGAAATTACATGAAGACAATACATAGTTTGCCAAATGACTAATTATAATGTAAGCTCATGATAATGTTTCTTTTGTCATTTACTAAATTATAAATGTGAAACATTGACCTTTACGAAATATTTACTGACTTTTAATTAGTCACTCTTAATGCAAAGATGACTTTGGTATCCAGTGTATATACATTACGCCTACCTTTACAATTTCTGAAATTTGCTATGAAGTACACGGTCAGATGCTGCAGTTAAAACCTAGTTTAAAGCTCCTATGTTTTCAAATTTTAGACACATAGTGATTCAGCAATACACCGTCGAATTAAGTTTAAAAACTAACCTCCTTTTGTTTTATACACTTAAAACCTTTACCACTGGCTATTTTACTGTGAATTTCTTTTAGAATGCAAATATAAACGTTTGATAGATCGCACCCATAAATTCACAAGGCAACGTTCATTACAACAGGTCTTTACACTGTCCATCAAAGTACTTTTATCATACGTGGCGTAAGTTTCAAAAATAGCTCATTGATTCTCGTGGATTATTTGCTGATACCTCTTATTTTACTATATTACCCAGTGAAACGTCAACTCCACGAACAAAGAAGTCGCTCCTTTCTATCAATGAACCGAGTATCCATCAAAACATTTTTTAACTTAACCCACACATGGACGTTTTGATTTGAAGCTTGAAATGTCTAAAGGAATAAATGGGTTAACAAATAACGCTGTACACTATAACTATACAGAGAAAACGTATTTGTAATAAGTTATATTTTCTACGAATAAATGTCGAGTTTTAAAATTCTATCCAAATTATTCGTAACGACAAGTATGTTTTTCTTTTACTTTCACAGGTAAAAGTAGCTAGAAATTTACACTACTTCTCAATGGTGTTATCTTGTTAAAATGTAGTAGAAGATGTTATCGCATAAAAAAGATCGCTTACACTTAGTAGCTACTGGTAATGCTTTTTAATAAATCAACTGACAGACTTACAAGGCACTGTTTAGCCTCAGTATTGTAAAATAACGATGATACCTAAGGTTATTAAATCCTCGAAAATGCAATTCATATGAGTTTTAAAGTACTGAACTTAGAAATGTCAACTATCGCTAAGCTTACACCATAGTGACATCTCCTCATATGTATGAAAACAAATATCATATTTTCAACTAGTCCATCCTAGTCGACGGTGAGCAGATCTACTATCAACTGACCCCCGAAACGTTCGTTTAATAAAATACTATAATAAAAAAAACAAAATAATCATTAGATTCATTGATAGGAGTATCATTAACATTAATAGTATATATCCCCACTAGATTCATTGTTATAAAATAAAATTAGCGAATGCGAATTCTTTTTATTTTCTTCTTTCAAATAATAGTTAATTGTTTGTATATGATTTTGTTGGATTTGGATTTCATACAATTTAAGTGAATTCTGCATTATAGAAAAAAACAGTTAAAACAACTGCAATGATCCATGAGAGTGAAATCTTTTTTGAGAAAAGTAAAAACAGAATAAAGGCCAGAGTAAAAGTAATCAAATTTGGCTTTTTTTAATACGTATATCAAAATTAGTATTTTTAATGCGCACGTTTGCATGTATTTATCTGTAACGAACTTGTTGCTTTTGGGTTTGTAAGCTTAGTTTCAATGAACACAAATGTTTTCACTCAAGTTAAAACTACATTAAAATCAGATACTAGACATGCGTACAACTATATATATTTGTTCGTAAAATAACTTATCTGGAAATTTTTTGTGCACTTTAACATTGAGAACACAGCACTCAAAAATCAATGTAAATAAGACTCGAGCATGTTGCTGTGCTTGTAAACACTGATATTTGTTATTTTTAACCGAAATTAAATGCAATCATTGCGATAACAATTAAAAGGAAATAAAATCCATGGTTATCAAAGTATATTGTTTGAATATATCTAAATAATTACTGTGTTATTAGCTATATATATTACATTGTGCGGTAAATTTATAAACATTCAGAATAAATTTCCTAACCCAGAAAATCAAGATGTTTACTGATCAGGTGATTTTCGTTAAAGTTTTATGTACATACGATATGATAACCCACTTCATTAAATATGGTCCTTGAGTTGGTGTTTGGATAAACTTGACTCTCGCGACCACCATTGATTTACATGCATTAAAGAACGTTCTTTGAGACATACTATAAAATTATAATACGTGCGTAACTGAAATACGTAGTAACTTTGTACCGAGTGTTAGGTCAACCTAAATAATAATGTAGTGCATACCGTTAAAACACTTTGACTTTTTACAACGCAAGTGTATCGTATTAATCATTAGCAAATAATTCACTGTCGTAGTGTGAAGTTATGACTATAATGTGTAGAGAGCATGATAACTATTTTTTATGATATTATTATTTTGTCACAATTTGGTTTTTATGATATTAGTATTTTGTTATTATTTTATTTTTATTATATATTATTTTGTGATGATTTTATTTTTATTATATTATTATTTTGTGATGATTTTATTTTTATTATATTATTATTTTGTGATGATTTTATTTTTATTATATTATTATTTTGTGATGATTTTATTTTTATTATATATTATTTTGTGATGATTTTATTTTTATTATATTATTATTTTGTGATGATTTTATTTTTATTATATTATTATTTTGTGATGATTTTATTTTTATTATATTATTATTTTGTGATGATTTTATTTTTATTATATTATTATTTTGTCATGATTTGCAAGTTTGATTTTGTTTAAATACGTCTACTTCTGATTAAAACTGCAGAAAATATTTCAGGTCTCAGAGGTAACAAAATCTCAATAACATAACGGGTTATAAGCAAAATGGTCTATATAAATATATAAGTGTAAATCATAACAGACTATTGAAAAAAACGTTTTCTATTAATTGTTTAAAACATTCTGTAAATCAGTCTTCAAACAAAGCTTCGTTTCAAAACTTATAACGTATTTATCTGCACCAATACTAAGTGGAAGAGAAAAAGTAAAACAGATTTTCATGGACTTCTTAGCAATATGGTAGTTAAGATTAAACAAATCTACAAATACACATATTAAGACTAATAAAGTAATTATATACTTATATTAATGTCAGTCTCGCTTAAAATGTATTTTAAAAACAAACATTTAACATTTTTCGAAGAGTTATTTCATCCAAGAGTAACTAGATAAATCAGTTTTTAACTGTACGTGGGACATTTCAAAATTGGCCATCTTTTTATTTGAGGATCAGTCTCATATAAAGCCAACTCCTTCCAAAAGTTATGCTTTCTAACTTCTGACGTTATCAGAGTTTTTAAATATTTTTTCTGAAAGGCAGAACTATTAATGTTGATACTGAACGTCTCATCAGCGACGACCACGAGTGGATAATAAAAATGAAAATAACTTTTTTTCTCATTTCACTTGAACAACGTAGCTGTGGCAGTTCTGTCAATATGTTTTTATTTTTAAATAGAAAACAAGAAAACAGCGACACCATGACAACTTAAACGCACCATCTACAGTACATCAGCACAGGCTGTCGTGAGGAAACTTAGCATTACCGTTTCGTTTAACGCCACTTTCTTCATCAGCAGCATGTACGCTTACAGCATGTGAAATGGACACCACGGTCATGCCTTTAGTCCGTTCACTGTCCTCGATGTGTTCGAATCCAGGACTGTTTCTTGCTGACCCAATAGAATTATAGGTATTTGTGCTACAAGGCGTTTGGTTAGCTAATTCCAAGTCGCCTTGTAATTCTGCAACAGAGATCTCTCGGTAATGAGCAGTTCCCATTGGCGTAGGTTGAAGAGAATAGACTAATACACCAGTAAGAAACAGGAAAAATGACAGCACGTATAACCAGTGAAACTAGACAAAAGGAATATATATATATGTATTAATTTCTAATGCCAATTTAAACCTAAGTATATACAATTTTAAACTGATAATAAGTGCTTCAAAAGAAAAAGTACTTCGAAACTCCAGATTTGATGTTTCTTGATAAATTTTTAAAGTTACTAAATAACTTAAAATTATTATAACAGAAGAGCAAGTTTCTGTTTATAATGTTCGTTAAAGGAAGAAAAATTTCCACTTCTTATGAATCAAATAATACAAAAACACAACTTTTGTTCTCTGCTGAATGATACTAGCCAGAGTTATGTAATAATTAAATAATATACACATTAAAAGGACACAAACACTTAAATACAGTAATGTTGTTTAGAACATAAACGATTTACTTATTTTATGTAATTTTGATTGGAAAACAGACAAATAGTTGGTATTATAATGCCTTCACAGAGACTTTGTTCAAACTTTCAAATAGTTGTTTCAAATTCTCAACACCAAAAGGAAGGTAGAGTATAAACAGTAAATATAAAACAAAACAGAAATGTAACTTCAATTTTGATGTCACAGAGAACACCAATGCCTAACAATTAACAAATCATTTGGACAAAAGCAGTTTACAATGTTATCACTAACACGCAATTGTCCATTGTATGACTACTCTTAGTCCTACAAATTAGTTACCCCATCATTGAACGCGAAAACAACTGTTGTTTGTTTGGTTTTGAATTTCACACAAAGCTACACAAGGGCTATCTGCGTTGAAAAACGTGAGTATACTACTTGACCACATTTTTCAATCTGGGATACAAGGAAATATAACTTACACTTTTTTATTAGAAACCTTAACATTGTACTTTTAGCATTTGTTCTATATCTATGTTTTCAATAATTTACGTTATAATTTCAATTTTCAGGTGTATAAAGGTATATAACAGTTCATGAATTATATTCACATTTACGATAGTTTTAATGGGTTTTTAACCCAATTTTAGTGGAGAAGTTAGTTCTATGTTACATTTGGGTCTAACGTAAAAATAATCACCTGGTTTAAGATATTTCCTGTCATATAACTTAATTTATTGTAAACTAGAATATTCACAAGAATACCCGAACCTATTGATTTAGATATCTTTATGCTCGTCCAAGAAAATATGTCCTCTTCACGTTTTGTCACTTAAACAGAAAAGGACTGGCAACATTGCTCAAGGGATTTCTCAGTGAACATAATTTATGTTCACAAAATCCACACAGGTACAAGGAATATTTACCGGGAGAAAGAATCGATACTCAACTAAATAAATTCAATAAAGAAAAGGAAATATAAGAAAAACTTATTGTTTTCCTCGGTGATCTATGATATGTCAACAAATTCTTTATTCTTGGATGTCAAGGATTCAATAACTTTGACGTATATAAATTGGATTGAACATTTTTTCCTTCTGGCAATGAACTGATTTTCTACATTGAATTCAAATAGAAAGTTACATATTTGAAGATTTAAAGCACGTTTCGTGAAAATTAGTTTTCTCATAAATAGATGTCAAACTCATTGAAGTACTTATCACAAGAACTTGGTGTCAAAGGAATGATAAACAGTCACAGTCTTAAATCAATGTATAGCATTGCTAATGTTACTTGATAGTTTCGTGGAAGAATAACTTATTCAGATAAAGGCTCCTTAATCTGATTATCAGGCCACACGAAAAAATAACGTAAGGTAAAACTCGAGAAGGCATTTCTGCCTTTAAAAGAGAGGGGGGCGGTGTATTAGTGATTTTTTTTTTCTGTTGGTGAAATTACTTTTGAAATATATTCCAAATTCTATTTTCTAAAAACGCAGATTAACTAAAAAATAATAATTGAAATATACTCTTTCCATAGAATGGATTTAAAAAGGGTAAAAATAATCAGAAAATAGTCAGTAAAACAGGTATTTCACTTCGTACGAAATATTTTGAAATAATTCGTATTACATACTTTCAAAATTTTGAGGTTACACAAAGCTTTGTAAATACGATAAATAAAAAGTTATATAATCCATTGAAAAACGTAACTCAAATCAAAGGCATTGTTTTCATAAATTTCTATTTTCTGACAACATATTCCCTTCATTCAAGAATTTCTGGAAATAACTTAAAACAAAATCAATTAAAAGGAGCTAAACAGAGTTAATTGCAGTCAGCAAATTAACAATAATAATAATTTTGTAGCAAAAATCTATCGTTTTATATTTGCATTTGGAAAGATAAATGCATCAGGGAATTCGGAATTATTGACCAACGCAAACTGAAAATCAAAAGTAGCGTGAGATACCAGAAGGTGTAAGGTGTAATATCATATCTCTTCAAAGAAGGAATACAACAAATCATTCTTTCTGCGCGTGAGATCAAGTTTCATGTTTATAAATAACCTTTGCTGGAACAGGTTTTCAAAAAAAACATTTTTTCTTCTTTTTTTTAAATCCAGAAAATAAATAAAAATGAATATAAAACAGGTCTTTAACATGTTAATAGTTCAAGTACAAAATTTTTCTTATCGTAAAAATGGCAACAAGAACGGCAAAATATGAGTAATTCACGTTGTTGTTGTTGTTTTGAATTAAGCACAAAGCTACACAATGGGCTATCTGTGCTCTGCCCATCACAGGTATCGATATCCGGTTTGTAGCGTTGTAAGTCCGCAGACATACTGCTGAGCCACTGGGGGTGTAATTCACGATAAATTACAAAAACATTTGAAAACTGTTTGGAATCTCGCACAAAGCACGAGGACTATCTAAATCAGCCTTCCTTAATCTAGCAGTGTAATATTAGAGGGAAGGCAGCTAGTCATCACTATCGAAAGCCAACTCCTCATCTACTTTTTCTACCAACGAACAGTGGGAGTGACCGTGACATATAATGCTCCCACAAGCACGTTTGGTGGAACGGGGATTCGAAATGGCAGTTATCAGATTGCTGTTGTTTTTTGAATTAAGCACAAAGCTACACAATGGGCTATCTGTGCTCTGCCCACCACGGGTATCGAAACCCGGATTTTAGCGTGTAAGTCCGCAGACATACCGCTGAGCCACTGGGGGGCTATCAGATTGCCATTCAAGCGCTTTCGTCTTTTGGTCATGCCTGACATACTGGAAGTAGGACATATTTTAAAACTATTTTCAGAGAAAATTGTTAGCAACACACCATGTAACTCATTTTAACTTCTGTACGTACAGTATGCAGTACTCCTGTAAGCTGATGTCTCACCTGATTATTAAAAATGTAGCTTCCCATGAGAAGGCTATAAAAATCAGCTGTTAGTATGGACAGATTGACAGCAGTGGCACTGGCGTTCTTCATCATTATCGGCAGGGCGACGTAGAGGAGAAATAGGCACATAGTATACCCCAATAGGAAGGAAACTGTAATTACAACATATGTAATATATTATTATTAGTTGTTTTTGGTTTATAAATAAGTGATATAATGGTCAGTTTTATAATCATTACTCCTTTATGATTGTAGTCAAAACAACTATAAATTTCATATACTCTGCAGGATATGCTGTTAGCTGGAAATTTTAGTAATCTTTTTACATGCAGCAGTGATTTATTTTAACAATAGTTTAGCTCATGGTATTAACAGATTAGTAAGAATAGACTATTATTTAAAAGAACGATTTTATAACAAGCAGTAATGTTTGGAATGTCTAGCATCCATGAACTCCTAAAGGCTATATCAGTGACGCACATTTTTAATAATAAAGCAGAGAGCAACGTTTCGACCTTCTAAGACAAATATTCTCTACTTTATCAATAAAAATGTTGATACCCATATCAGCCGTCCTGAGATACACTTTTACTTGTCATCACGAGTGACGTACATATAACTCAGTTATAAAATTCATATATAAATTAAAAGAAAATCCCTTGTTCAACCTTGAAGTTAAATACATTTTCTTATAGTTAGAATGGCGTACGTACTTTCTAATTGGTCAGTTGTATAAAACAAGGTCTGCTCAGAACAAAATAGAGTTACATTAGCTAACATCAAAGGATTTTAAAAATATCATGTACGAAAGACGATATACATTTAAACATACAAGAAAAAAATGTGTTTGAACGTTCTCTACATAATGGGTATAATGCAATATTAGCATATTACGATCTATAAGGCACTCCATTGTTCTGCTATATTTATTTTTAAGTGAGGACATTTCTTGCCTAGTTCTCTCACACAAGACAAGAGATGATCCCTTTCTGGAGGTCTAAATGTATAATAGAGCACAAATACAAATTGTCGTAAAAGCTTTTAGTATACCAGTCATAAGGTATCCCAATGTTATTTATTTGAAAACTGTAGGTTAATTTTTGTTTCGGATTATAAAGATTCATTATGAAACGTTAGTGATGGCCTGTTATAGCATAATGTTTGGATCAAAAAAGATGGCGGTGATTTATTGGATACAGACATGAAGTAACATTGTTGTGGTTTGGGAATATTCAGTCATAGAGAATTATGATGATTTGTTAAGGTGTCAGCATGAAGCTTAGAAACGATTATTAATCCCTCGTGAATATTTGGTTTTAGAGGATCACTCTGGATTATTAAAATACCGACAAAAGATATTGCAGAGATTCACTTACAACGATACCGGTTTCTCACTGTAGTAGAATCATTAAGTATAAAGATTCAGTGCTGGTTTTTAATCGGAATCCAGCAGGTTAAGAAAATGTCCTGAATACGTTACTGATGGAAAAAATAAATGCATAAATGTTGCTTCTCTTTATTATATTATAGGGTGTACAAACAGTAAGATGACGTAGTTACAAATAAGTTATTATACATCCTTAAACTATTGATAAATATTTATTTTCTTAACGAAATATTTCTTATTTTCTCACATTTATTCAGTTTATTTAAATTTTATGAAGTGCAATGAAAGAGCGCCATCATCCAAATAATTTATAAGTTTCAGTCTAATGGAAGAAACGATAAGTATCTAAGTTTAAAAGCATCCAAACCCTTTTTTTCTCCTGAAGGAGGAGTCGAACAAATAATAAAGTATAGAAAAGCCTCAGGTAAACATCTACAAAGAAGGATGGTGAAATTCTAAGAATTTCAATACCAAATCGATCTGAAACCTCGAAGTTGTGCAAAGTGTGTATGGAGTTCGAATAAGCAACAAAACTTTTCGAAGGCGGTTACAAGAAAGTGGTATTGATAGAAAATGTTGTTGCTTGGAAGGTGGTCGACGTTTTACAGATTCAAAAACAGAAATAAAATTCAAAGAATGAGCAAGACAGTGTGCCATAATCTGAAGAAAATAGATTTATTTTTGGAAAACAGTATGGAGACGTGACAATGAGTACTGGAACCAAGAGTATGTACGTAAAACAGTATCACTGAAGCCAAACTTTAATGCTGTGGTAAAGTTCATGCATTGAAGGGATGAAAAATCATTGTAAGAATTTCAAATATGAGTGTAAAATCTACTAAATACCACAACTTTGGGTCCGTTACACGATATTCAATAAACAGTAAGAATTGAATTGATCTTGGCTTGGATTTTCATCATAATAACAACTCGAAAGCACAACGTTTTGCTAAAAGAAGAAGAGGTATTAGGAGTAAAAATAAATAGTTGGTGAAATAGAATAATACAACTGAAGAAAAGCCAATTATTTTGGCCAGCTTAAGACATTAATATTAGATGGTAAGTCAAACATAATAGGAAATACTACGTGATGATATGAAAACACCACCAGCAACACCCATATCTCATTAATTACTTTATATAGGGGAAGTTAGAAGAACACCTATTAAATACAATCTTGGTCCAAATGTTTGTATATGTTCTATATTGATGCTAGTGTTTGCATTTGTGGAGTGGTTATTGAATAAATGCCCAAGTGGTGACAGAAAGGTAAAGCAAACATACAAGTTGTTATTTTGGTTTGCATAAGTCGTTTTAAGCATTTGTTTGTTAAAACACACAAACACATCTGTTTTGTATAAAAAAGTTTTGCTTTTAATATAATCATTTTTTTAAAAACAGATCAATATTTTGACCAAACAATTTTTCTGTACTCGGTTTAGAGTCACAACTCGTTACGTACCAAAACTTATAGGGCGTTAAATTGTTTGACTGCCCAGAAATGATATGAAATAAAAGAACATTGCTAGAATAGTAAGGTAACCAAAGTGTACTGTATTCAGAATCATAAAACGTGTTAGGACTACAAAACACGTTATTTTGAAAATAAACTGCCAGATATGACCATGTTTTGATCAGATTCACACTTTAAAACTGAATGAAGTATTGCAAAATCTTACGACAGGAATAGCATAAACACATCAATAAGAGATGACCAATCAAGGTCATTCTGCAAGAAAAACTTTCTGCAAACCAATATTAACCAGAATTCGCCATCATCACCATGTTACTTTGACAAGACGACATGCCAGCTTATAGTTGGGACACTTGTGACATGTTTTCTTTTCATATGAATTCTGTTTGCGGCTTGTTAAACCTGATGATAGGATTTGTGTTTGTCGTTTACCGGAATAACAGATGAGACTAAGACTATATTTCCCAAAAGAAACACACAAGAGATGGTGCAGTAACTGTTCGGAGAGCTGTTCATTATGATGGACAAACTACCCCTTTCATCCACCACAGGAAATTCAATGGCACCTCTTACAAAAATCTAATTTAAACATCATTTTTGCTATTGTATCTGAGTTTGTTGGAATAAAGTTGGAATAAAAACACAGAAGATTACATCTGTTACCTTGTCACCTTGCAAAGGTTATTAGAGTACAAGAATGACCAACCAAGTATTGAATTTTAGTACAAAGTGGTGAAAGGTTACAAATGCTATTTAAAATAATTCTATGTTAAATTTTGTAATTATATATACAGGGTGGTCGCTAGAAAAGCGGAAAATTTGTCAAACAGCTAATTATTTTTACTAAGAATAACTTTTACAAAGTTTTTTAAAGGCATATGTTATATTGCACTCATAGATGCTCAAAATGATATTAAAATCATGCATTTTATTCATGATGTAAAGAAATCAAAATAGAAATGAGTAAGCACGCATTTTATTCATGATCTCATCTGACCCTCAAATTTTCCGCTTTTCTAGCGACCACCCTGTATTTTGGTAAGGTTATAGTGCGTTAGGTAAAATGGTGAATTACACATTTTTGTGCAGGTGTCTGATTAAATTGTTCGTGATGTCCCTAAAACACGTGTAATTATACAAATTTGATACGTATATATTTAATGTAACGTGTATTTTTGAGTTTGACAATACAAAGTATATTTGTACGCTAGCTTAATAATTACTATTTTATTAACAACAAATTTGAAAACATTTAGGAAAAGATTGCATATGTTATGTTTGTGCAGATAGTCCTGTTGCTTTGCGCTACAAAACTCCAATTAACCAATTATTTTTATGGTATTTTTTTCAATGGAACTATTAAAAGTAAACAGTTCATTCACTATTTAGTATACACACAACATTCAAATCAAAATTACACTTTTCTTTTTCAACATCTCTTAAAACCTTGATCGCTGAAACTTAAGACTTTTAATCAGTTTTCTAGTTTGTGATGTATTAATTCTGTCAGCTTTGTGATGGCTTGCTGTAACATGTACACTAACAATAATATATTTTACGCACGGAGTTCTGTTTTAGGAAATCATAGAAGATAATGATGGCTTATAGAAGAGCCCAGTAAAGATTGATTATACTGTGGGGCTCAGTCTATAAGGTTCATGACGTGAAAATGCTTCGGCAGGTCCACAGGAAGTGAAATAAATTGCGAAAAACATGCATCAAAATTCGGGTAGACAAGACTAAACATTGGAAAAGATATGAAATTAGTTTTCGAATTGTTCTCTCTAACATTGAAACTAGAATGGAAAGATTTATAGCTTATAAACAGTCTCATTAGCTATATATCACATAAAATCCTCTCAGTAAACTTTATGCAGACATAAATTTATGAATGTATAGTAAAGGTAATTAAAAGTATGTAAAATTCTTTATTTAAAATCTTCTGAATTTATTTTTACAACGTGGTTTATCTGCATGGTGTGTACCATATCAAATACCGTATGAAACTATACATTCCTTCGTACGTTAAAGCCCATACATTTTTACCGAGTTTGCCAGTCCGTGACGAATGCAAATACTGGAATGTTGACATATTATTATTCGTTTTTATTCCTTGTTTCCACCAGGGGGTTCTATTAATTGTAGAGGATATGACAGTCCATTAGAGCATAAAATATTATGATAGTAACTGTTCAGGGATAATAGAGAAAACATTAGGATTTGTTTTAAGACGGTGACGAAATTTCGCGATGCTTCAGTAGGTTCATTACAGAACATTAAGATGTTTCTAGCTGATAAAGTATAGATAAAGAAACATTATATTTCGTGGCAATTCAGAAACAAAGAATTATTGAGGTTTGTTATAATAATTACGTGAGGTTGAACCGCAGAGGGTTGAAAGATAAATTTTACAAATATTGTCATCCTGGTTGAAGGAAAAACGTTTAGCTAATGTTTCAATTTTCAATAAAAGTCAAGAGAAACCTACCCTATGGTAAAAATGTATCTCAATGGGGATATAGAATAATTTAACCTGGGGTACTAAATGTATATTGACGGAGGTTAAAAGAGGCCTATCTTGGGATACTGATTGAATATTAATAGATATCATTTAAGACTTGACACGGGGTACTGACTGTGCTTTAATGGTGATAAAGAGAAGCTTGACATAAAATAATAGTTGTACGTTAATGGTATAAAGAGAAACCTATTATGGGATACTGACTATACACACATAAATGAAGTTCGATAGAGGCCTCGCCTCAGGTAATGACTATGCATTAATGAAGATCAAAAGAGACCTAAACCGGACTACTGACCACAAATTAATTAGGCCAAAACATAAAGTAGTAATTGTACGCTAATGAGATAAAGAAAAGCCTAACATGGAGTATTGACTGTACATAGATAGGGATCATAGCAAATCGTGAAAATAAATAAATACGAATATAAAGATTTTACGTTTATTTTCATCACAAAGCTACAAGAGCTGTTCCTACTGTATATCGAACCTCACTACTTAATGTTCTCCAGATTATCCCTCAGCCACCATGAAGCACGTTTATTGTGTTGCCTGAAGAACAGACATGGGACTCATCATAACCTTGACATGACGAGACATAATGACCAGTTTCGGGAATGGTAGAAAACACAAAGTTAACAAACTGTAAGAAGTTCGAATATAATGAACTTCAATAACTTTCATAAGAAAACAAACGAACAAGGAGGTAAAAGAGTCATGTAAAATAAAAAAAATAAAGTTTATCAACACATAAAAACAAACCGAGGGAATATGATTTGAGACATAATATGAAATGAATGAGAAACCTGTCAACCTGCACGATGTAAACATATCTCAACCATGAGTGACTTACTGCAGTTTTGAGCAAATTCCGAACCTATCGGGACAGTTCGTTCAATCACAGAAAAAGTAAAATATCTCTCTTAAAACAGATATATATTTCTCGATATCCAGATGATAAATTTCTTATTCCAGCTCAAATTAAAAAAAGGTACTTTTCGATAACTTAGAATTAGTATCAGTGTAAAATATTTTCATAAATTTATAAATAATATTGTCTTAAATCGACCTACCTATATAAAAAAGATCTATACTGAATAAATACACTCAGAGTCTCTATAAGTATTAAGTAATCGCTGTACGATGAAAGTAAGTTTTAGGTTAACCAAAATGAAATTGTATGCTGTAAATGCAGCTATTTTAAGAGTGTCTGTATGTTTATTTGTTGTTGAATTTCGCATAAAGCTACTTGAGGGCTGTTTGCCCTAACAGTCCCTAATTTTGAAGCCATAGATTAGAGGCCAGTTCGTGGACTATTTTGTACCTTTGAATAGTGGAATTGTCAGTTACCTGTTAGTGCCCTTACCACTGAAAAGATAAGCATGTTTTTGGTGACGGGATTAGAACCTGCAGTTCGCAGATTCCAATTCTAGTCTCCTGACCACCAGGACATGCCAAGCCATAATTGTTTGTCAGTTAATATTGACTTGCACTTAGATCACAAACAACAGTTTGGAAGCCAAAATCACTCAGAAGTAATGGAGAGCTGTGGTAGTGATTTACAAATATATTCTGAAATGTGTGAAAAAACTGATTATACATCACGGTGACTGCAATGTAACAAGGACCGAACAAACAAATCGGTCACCAAAAGTGATTTTCAAAACGGACTGAAACTATAGCTAAATAAATTAAGAGACAGAGATGGTGTAACAAATAACGTACCATACAACTTGTGACGACGATTAATAATACCACAGTTTGAGTGTTCAGGGGTTTAAGATAGAAAACATTTTTTTTTTTACGTGGGAAACATTGCTGTTGTTGTTTTGAATTGAGCACAAAGCTCAATTGTGTACAATGGGCCATCTGTGCTCTGCCCACCACGGGTATCGAAACCCGAATTTTAGCGTGTAAGTCCGCAGACACACCGCTGAGCCACTGGGGGGCTGGAAACATTGCTCATAATACCCAACGTGGTTCTTAATATATTTGTTTCTGAATTAACAAATGTTTAATGGTGACTAATCGTTTGGATTTTTTAAACCCAAATTAACTTAAAACTTTTGCATACTTTGTATATTGATATGTAATATAATTTATTAATACTTCTTTTCATTTTCATACCTCTCACCTGATAAAAGTAGTATCTACAGTATTGCTCGTTTGTTTCGTTTTTGAATTTTGCGCAAAGCTGCACGAGGGCTATCTGCGCTAGTAGTCCCCAATTTAGCAGTATAAAGAAAAAGGAAGATAGCTAATTATCACCACCCATCGCTAACTCTTGGGCTACTCTTTTACCCACGAATGGTGGGATTGACTGTCACATTATAACGCCGCTACGGCTGCAAGGGTGAGCATGTTTGGTGTGAAGGGATTCGAACCCGCGTCCCTCAGATTACGAGTCGAACGCCTTAACCCACCCGGCCATGCCGAATCTCTACAGTATTGAAAATGTTTTCGAAGCTTCGTTTGCTGATGTATTTCACGTCTGGATTATACGTGGCTATCTATTTTTGTTTCTGAGAACCACGCCTTCATTTGCGTAGTTAACTTAAAGTTTAACCAAAACGTTGTGTTTAATTCACTGGAAAACATGATGAAAATTATGAGTTGCATTTGTTATCATGAGCCAAATATAAGTATCATCGACTACGCGATATGACAACAAGCAGCTGAAGAAAAACTGTAATATCATCTGTGCCAAAAGGGCCACAGTCATGCACGTGATCATATTCACGATATCATTTGCGTTTAGTCGTTGCCTGGAAGACAATTACTTCAAGCATTTTCAAGATGCTTAAATTGAACCTGCTTTTTTATCACCCAAGTAAAGAATGAATATATATATAATTTACATAGATAGTAAGTCACCAACTTGGCCAAAGACAAATCACAAACCACGAGCTTTGAATAACTCATTTGCATAGATAGTAGATAGTAACTCAGGTGCCTCGTTACTGATTAGAGGTTTCGTTACCTCGAATAAAGTTTAAACAATTTATTTAAGTTTATTGATTATATATTTTATTGCTTAGGAATTTCAGTTATATCCACAATAATTGCAAGTACAATAATTATGTGGTGAATATGGAAAAGAGTAATGCTATTTTTTTAATAGAAATACATATGATATATGTATGATGTAAGAGAAAGTCTACAAAACAAATATCACAGTTTGTTCATTGTATCTTACCTTCTCTCCACTCTTCCCAGTTTATCACAGCTAATTCCGCTCTTTCTAAAATAGCTCTGTATTAATAAATAAATAAGATATAAAATTAATCGATATGCTCAAGCCCTCTTCAAAGATTTCCGTACCAGCTAGAAATGTCAGTTAGCGGTTTAAACGCTAACGAAATTTTTTACATACGATGAAACTTTAAGAAGACTGCGTAAAAATTATATTTTATAAAACATTATTTTTAGTATTGTTTATCGTAATTTTAACATTTTTGAAATATCTTGTAAGAAATAAATATCAGGTTATAATAACCAACGCTACTTATTGGAATGTTCTTAAAATAAAAGAGCCGCTCTCATATTACACAGAAAAGTTGTTCTTGCTGTGTTTTTTGCTCGCAACCTGAAGATTGTATCGTGGCAAAAACGAAACAAAAGCGTCTACCGTTTCGTACGTGATTTCTGTCACTTCCTTAAATTGGATAATGTGAAAACTGGGTGAGCTAAGACTGATCCTAAGCAAGAAACTGCGATAGAGTTTTTCACCTCAACTCATAATATTCACGCAATTGTTGAAAATGGGTTTTATAAAACACGCTTACAAGTAATCTTCGTTTCATCGCGGTTTTCATTTCTCAAAGAGCTGTCAAAGATATTTTGATTGGAGGAAAACATGCATTTTTACACTGACGCAAGTATTGATGACATTTATCAAAGGCGTTTTTTCTTGACATCTGTTTCAATTTAAATCACACTAAATCATAAAAAATAAAAGCACTGTTGTTACAAGACTATTTTTGTATGAATCTGGTAAAGCAATAATAGTAATATTTATTTTACGTACCCTCTAAGGTGTAATATTAAGTTTCCAGTTAATACAGCTTGCTTGTGTAATAGAAAAAAGTCATAATAAAAATCAAATTTACAAATGTTGAAATAAAACGTAAATAACAAAACAATATTTAATTTATTAAAACAGGATTTGGATTGAAATGTTGTTAAATATTACAACCATACTTACAACTGTATTCCATTTAGAACACTACCAAAAAGTCCTAACATCCCAAGGAATTCTACCCTGTTATAAGTCTTGATGACGAATTCTTCTGCAACATTAGACACTCCATAGAGGGCAGCACCAGTAAGACATAGCATGTCTCCTAAAAATCTGTTACTAGCTGAAAGTTAAAAATAACAGAAATACACTATATAATGTATTCCAAATAAAACGAAATTAAAGAATGTAGCAAAACTATTAATGTGAGTTAATCCACTCTTAAGCAATATAGCTCTTTAACCCGAGGCGTCACAATTATGTTAGTGCTTCTTACCTCAGTAATGATACATGTATTCATTTAATATAATATTATATTCAGGCACAAGAAGGGACCTACTGGTCCACATCGGCTGTACTATCCTCTAAACTAAACCAAATCAAATATATTAAATAAATTTAAAAAATAATCTTGAAGCCAAACCTTATCATTCATACACTTATCAAGCTTTCTTTGAATCTCGCTTAAATTTGCTTCCTCTACAACATCGGAAGACAAGCTATTGTAGTGACCAACCATCGTCTTTTTAAAGTTAAACTGTCTTTGCCGAATATGACTTTTGTCTTGCCAAAATATATATTTTGTTCCCTAGTCTTACTATTCTTGCTGTTAAGTATAAAAAAATGATGCATCAACTCCACCAATTCCATTTACAATATTCAACATATTAATATGATCCCCCTTTAACTATTTTCTTTCTTTTTGAGGACACAGTGTGAGAGATCTTACCCTCTCCTGATATGACAGTTCCTCCATCTTACGCACCTTTCTAGTAGTTATTCTCTAAACCCTTTCGAAAAAATTAATGTTCTTCCTGTGGTAAAGAGCCCGAGACTGAATACAATATTCCAAATGTGACCTAACCAGTGGTCTATGCAATGAAAGTATAATATTATTAGATTTGTATTCAGTATTGTAGTAGGTACAAACTAAAATCTATTTGTCATACCATTAGCAACACCACATTTCTTGAACGGATTGTAACATCAACACTCCTTGCTTTCATGACGTTGTTAAGGTTATTCACTTTCATATTATAAATATAATTCAAACTATGGTTATTCACATGTATTACTTTGTGTTTGTTATAATCAACACCCATCTGACTAAATGATCTAAATTCTTTTGTAAAGCAGTAGCATCCTATTCACAGCTGTAAAAACAACACCCAATACCTTAATATCATCAGTAGTTCTTCGATCCAATTAGCTAACTTATCCCCATTCCTATAATAATAATTTTTTACAAGTCCTTTTTGTATTACTTTATTTATTGCTTTCTGAAAATCCAAATACACCACATTTACACCTTCACGACCTTCTACATAAGCAGTAAACTTTTCATAAAATATCAAAAGATTTGTAAGGCTAGATTTTTCCTTAGTAAAACGATATTGACTATCCAAAAAAATTCAAAACTTTGTTGAATGACTTTCCAAAGAATATTTTACGAAATATTCCAAACCTTTTCCCAAAACTAATGTAAAATTAATACGTCTTTTATTGCTGGGACAATTTTTATTACTTCCCTTTGAAAGAGAAATATTTTAGGTAACCTCCAATCCTTTAACACCTGCTTACTGTATAAGAAGTTATAAAATATAGTAACAAATGAGTCATATTCCCAATCCTCCTTCAAAACCTTTGATAAAATATTATCTGGCCCGGAGGACTTATCCTTATTTAACATTTCCATTCTTAACAAGGTCAGAATTAATGGAATCGATAGTTTATATTGATTACTATTTCTGTTATTACGAGCTGTTTTATATGCGATAAATCGATAACGACAGCTTATCCTTGAACCATTTTTGGTAAAGTTTGATCAATATTAACAATTAGTTTAACATCTTTTGTTTTAGGACACTTTAGGTACAAGTTTGCTGAAAACTGTTTTGTTTGGACAGCTTTAATTAAACATAAGTTGTTAACGTTTTATTATATTCAACTAAAATAACAACCTGTTAAAACATTTTATTTGAGCCTATTGTAAATAAAGCTTTATCAATGTCTTTACTTACATGTAGTTAACCTCAGATAAAGTTGTTTTTTTTTACTTTTTATTTAAATGAAGTTAATTAAATTATTTATTCTGTCTCACTTTAATTAACACTCGTGTGACAACACTTGTTTTGGTCCATTTCAAATAAAGTTTGTTGTGCGTATCCCCTCAGTATCCCCCACAGTCAATAAACTTTTATTTGGGCCCACATTAAATAAATTCAAATCGTTTCTCAAAATCTTTCTTTTTGTTTTTATTATCTATGTGAGTGTGTGTGTGTATAAGCTTCTATCAATGTGTCTTGTTTTCGATCATATCGAATAATGCTTTGTCAATACTTAAGGTTTTAATTAGCAAAATATTGCTAACAAGTGCAGGAATTGTTTTGGAATCAAACCAAACCAGAGTGTAGCTGAAACAACTGGTGGGGAAAGACATTTTGCATAACCACTCTATTACCAGCTACTGTTTTAGGAAGTATCACCTAAACTTAGGAACCCATATTCTATTTCCTGAGTAAGTGAATGCATGATACTGGTATAGTACATGTTTTCTATGGTATGGTTACAGTCAATGTAACATTAGCTTTTCCAGATATCACTTTCTGTCACGAATCATGTAACCACTGAGTGGACATTTGTTTACCTGGTTATAAGAAACGAAGCTACTTTTACGAAATACGATGGTGTTCAAGAACGTTTTACTAAACATTGTCTAAACGCAATTTATACTTTACTAACATTTAAACTAAGCCTAAATTGGAAGTCCCATTACAAATTGGACCTAAAAATGATTCAATTTTTATATGCTACTGGCTAGACGAGCGCACCTTCAACCACAGCTTTGGAAGAGCCCTCCAGAAGCACAGAGTACGGATTTACAGTGCGAGAAACCAGGTTTCGATACCGTGGTAGGCGGAGCACTGAAAGCCCTTAATGTGTAACTTTGTATTTAATAGCAAACAACAAGTTACTGAAAACATTTTTAATGTTGAACTGTTGACCTGAGGGAAAGCAACAGGACACAAGCACGTACGGCTGGAAGAGTAAAAACGTTCTGGATCGAGTTTCGATCTTTGGACCCACAGATTACGAGAAAAGATCAATAACCACCACGCCCTGATAAACCAGTAACAATTACTATAGTATAATTTTGACAAGAAAATTTCTGAAAAATACATTTTCTTTTCAATCGTTTTAATCTTTGCATTGTAAAATGGAATATTAAAAAGTTTTATTTTCACTTTATTAAAAAATGTCGTAATTCACGCAAAAGTTTAAAATTAAACAAGCACCATGTAAAATGTAAATATTATCACCATGAATCACCATGTGTTAAAGGGTTTCTTAACTTTTTAAAAATTTATTGAAATTGCGATCTTGAACTACAGTTAGAATGGTCAGTTTGGTACTGAAACAAGATGTTTACAATTTCCTTTCAATAATTGCTTTTAATCAATGAATAACACATATTCACAATTGTACATTAAACTACTTAAGAGAATAACCCATGCACCAAAATAGGAGAGGGAGTAATTCATGAAATCCTTAACTCTTCCTCACAGGGTCGTATTTTATAAAAACGATCTTCGATGACAGAAATGATTGACGTGTAGCTGCGGTTGATAACCATCGTT
Source organism: Carcinoscorpius rotundicauda (assembly GCA_011833715.1). Classification (NCBI taxonomy): domain Eukaryota; kingdom Metazoa; phylum Arthropoda; class Merostomata; order Xiphosura; family Limulidae; genus Carcinoscorpius; species Carcinoscorpius rotundicauda. The sequence goes on from CM022397.1 coordinate 90,222,398, forward strand.
TCACGAGGGAAATATTTAACATATCTCTCTTTATACATGCACATGTATGAGGGTTAAGGTGGGTGGTTGTGTATTGTGAAATTCCTGATCATTCAATAGCAAAATAGCATATAAGTAGTTTTCAACTGGAAAACTATGTCAGTTTTTCGATCAAGGAAATTTGCAGACTGTGTGCCCAGGAAAACAAAACACCTGAGAAAGATACTGCACTTAACCGAATAAACTGGGCAAATGTCTTTACCTTGTAAAGAAACATTAACAAGGCTCTTTCCGCATACTGTTAAACAAAAAACAAGTCAGAGAAAACTGTAGGAAAGATGCTTTGTCTGCGAAACAGAGAGGTATTCTTGTAACAACGGACGGAGCTTGGTGTGTTTAAAGGTCTGTGACACGGAACAATATATTTGTTGCCGTTAAATACATAAAGACACATTTTCATCAAGGTTTAATATGTAATATCGAATTTAAATTTCATAAATTGCACAGTTATTGTATAGCAAAGGTGCCAAGAAGATATGGCTTCATCTTGATATAACATAAAGTCGCGTGGTTAATACATAATATCATTTCTACAAGGAATGTATTATTAATTTCGTGATCGTGTTATCTCTCGCCGCCAGCGTGTACCGTATTTCCCGGCGTCGAATACGCTATATTTTGCCCAAAATAAGTCTAAAAAATTTACACTAAATCTTCTAGCCCGAAGGTTACGCTGCTTCTAAGCCTAAACCTAAGCCTAGTGGATGCGTTTTGATAGCAGACTGTAATCCAAGCACCTCTGCATGGCTCAGAATGAAATGTATATGTTATTTAGTATTAAATAACAAAATAAATAAAGATAATCATAAATAATCACTGAATTCATTGGCACTTTTGAAATAGACTGAGGTAAAAAAAAGTCGATGGTTTAATTTGCCTGTTTTCCATCAAATAATGACATTTGTAATCATTTCAAACGATGTTGATAGTAAGACAATATTACAAAAATAAAAAAAGAAGAATGCGGAAACAGGATAACGGCAGCCATTTACAAAATATCTTAAGTTTGTTTTGGTATCGTTCAGACCGTTCTGTTCAGTTGTTGTGTAACGATTTCAAACACAGACCTGTTCTCAGTGGTAATTCTCTCTAACAGCTTAGCTGAATCATTTTTTTAACACAGCCCATATTATGCCTTCTACACAAAATAAAGGCACTCTGAGAATAGGTTTGCAATAACGTTATTAACGATAATAATATATTCCAGTGGTAATATAAGGTACACACTTTCAAAGGTAGATATGATTAGCACATAGCTCACAAAAAATGACAAGTGGACAAGAGGACTTATGTACAGTAAGTCACTGAATAATTTGAAAAATATATTTATGTTTATATTTTGTCTTCAAAATTTAACTAATCAAAATGGGGTTACATTTTCAGTGCTAGTGAATACGGTATGTAAATCATCTGAGTGCGCACACTTCTGTGCAAAACTTCGATGTAGGTTGGAGACTATGACCATATTGTTAGCATTATGGTCTAAACTACACATCGCTCTGTATCCCAGAAACATGGTATAATTAAAACTACAGTATTAGTCAACAGTTCATAGTTATGGCTACGCATTGAGCACATTATATCGTGCAGAGAATATTTCCAAAGGCAGTATCGCCTCGTTCTTGAAAAGTGAGATTGACTTTAAACATACAGTTGCAGAACATTCTAGAAGAATAACAAAATTAAACTAACAACGTAAAATCTGTTTTAAAAGTTTCAGGTCCAGATTTAAAATAAACCTAATGAAAACGCTTAAAGAAACATATGTGATTTTATTTCTTAAATTTATTATTAACAGTTAATCCTACTTAAATTGCTTCTCAAAATATGCGGCCTTATTCGTTAAATCTATCAACAGTTTCCTAAATACTATTTAAAGTATTTAAGAAATAAATGTGACCTTTCTCCTTAAAACTGGCCAGGTAGTTAAGGCGCTTGACTCGTAATCCAAAGGTCGCGAGTTCGAATCCCAGTCACACCAAACATGCTCGCCCTTTCAGCCGTGGGGATTTTATAATGTGACGGTCAATCTCATTATTCGTTGGTAAAAGAGTAGCCCAAGAGTTGACGGTGAATGGTGATGACTAGCTGCTTTCCCTCTAATATTAGAGACTAAGACTAATTAGGGAATGCTAGCGCAGATAATCCTCGTGTAGCTTCAAGCGAAATTCGAAACAAGCCAAACCTATCAACAATTTCCTAAATGCTATTAAAAGTGTTTCAATAAATATATGCGACTTTATTCCTTAAACCTATCAAAAATACGTTTCTCAAGCATATTTTTTAGAATATATACGAATAAAACATTCTTCTTGATAGCTGCTTAAAGGGTTTAGCGTTACATCTTAACTGCGTGTATTGCCCATCTGTTTGGACTTAGACCCCCGCTAGTACAGCGAGGAGTCTACGGATTTACAACGTTAAAATCAGTGGTTTGATTTCCCTTGGTGAGCTCAGCAGATCCGATGTAGCTTTGCTATAAGAAAACACACACACACATTGTTTGAAATATTTTTCTGTCAGATTGTTTTGAATTTCATAATGCGCTAGCAATGCTTAACTGAATATTTTTATCGATTCACAATTAAAGTTTATAACTTTTTCAGAGATTGGTTAAAATTATAATACCAGTCGCTGTGTTAAGTTTAAAAATAAGTTAGTTTTAATTAAAAAATAAATCCCAGTATATTAAATAAAAAACAGTATAAAATAACATATTTTTTACTAGTAAATAACTTGGAGCACATTTATAGATATTACTATTAGTTAACCTTTTATTTCTGTATTCTTCGTCTTTAATTCTTAAATTATTAATTTAATGTAAATACTTTTTATTATATTAATGCTAGAATTACACAGCACTTAAATAATTGTCAAAACTATTTTGTGCTGTTTATAAATTACTTTTGTATTCTGGAAAATGAAAAATATCTACTGTTTTTTTTAATCTGCTGTTCGCGTCTTCTAACAAACAAAAACAGAGAACTAAAACTAAAAAAATAACATCATGTGAGCAGAATATTTTTGCCTTTAATATGAAATAAAATACTGTAAAAAATCAAATATCTGTATATATACGTTCATTTTTAAATAACTTGTTTAACAAAAACATTGAAAAAGTAAAACTAAGATCATAATCTGAATTGTAGATGATTTTAAATCTCTAACTACATTACTGCTTCATTTTTAGGTTTACAACAACTTTTTTTTTCTACAACACATTTGTTTAAATAACTAAACTAAAACCTACCATACTGGGAATTTTTCTCTTCTTCCAGATCAGCCCAAACAAGACACCCTACTCCGAGTACAGCGACACCTACTCCTAAAATATGGACAATTTTATAACGGACCTTCAGAAATATCCATGACAGGGCCAACACCATGGGAATAGTGAAGCAGTCGAGAAGCTAAAAAAATATCCCGGTCAAAGTTGAGCAATTTATTTTAAAACTATACACGTTTTCATACAAATGCAAGAAAACAATATATTGCCTCATAAATACAACATAACAAAATGTGTTTTTGATTTAAAGTAAAATACAAAGGGGTTTATATAGTTTATACTTCTGCAATTTTGCTTGTGTTTACTGTGCAACATACCAGTCTAGTTTTTAGTTCTTACCCTTTTACTGTAGCTTGATAGATTATTTCAATCCTGAACTAAATTCATCAAGGTATCTGCATCTTAAACACAAAATAAACAAAGATATACATTCTGGTATTTATGTTATCTACTGTAGCAAAGCTACATATTTACATCAAGAACGTCGTTTTTTAAATCCTTTTGTTTAATCTCAACTTTCTAATTATTTACTTTAAAATCTTAGCTGTTGAAATTATTTGCTTTTAATTTTCTTCCTCTGATCTATTTGATAACAGAGTAGTCCAGCTGTTGGTGGAGGTTGATGATGACTATTTGCCTTCACTCTAGTCTTTCACTGTTAAATTAGTGACGGGAAGCGCAGATAACCATCCTGCAACTTTGGGCAAAATTCAGACCAAACCTGACCTATTTGAACTTTAGTAGGTTTTATTCATGCGTATGTTAACCTTAGCTTAAGATTTACGTCTCAGTTCTAGCCTTTTAGATTTGTTGTACCTTAACCTCAGTCTGTGAAATTACCGATTTTATTTCTGTAACGTACTAAATTATTTATAAAGAGACAACCTTAACTTATTTATGTACATTTAACCATAGGATCAATACATTTCGCATAAAACAAGAAGTAATTTGTTTTGTATTTATAAAATGTTAAAAATATATAAGAATGCACATTATCATAAAAAACTTACCCTTTTAATATGCTAGAACTAAAATTAATGTAGTTATAAATCCTAAAATCTGAATAGCTACAAATTTTCCGTGTAAACGTTTGTGCCATTATATAAGTAATTTGAACGTTCTTGGAATTATATTTTGATTAGTAATTTTTCCGAGTTTAGATGAAAAATAAGACCTGATATGGCCAGTTAGATAGAGCGCTCGACTTGTAGTCTGAGGATCGCGGGTTTGAGTCCCCATCACACCAAATATACTCGCCCTTTCAGTCGTGGGGACGTTATGATGTCACGATCAATCCCACTATTCGTTGTTAAAAGAATAGCCCAAGAGTTGGCAGTGGCTGGTGATAACTACCTGCCTTCCCTATAGTCTTACACTTCTAAATTAGGAACGGCCAACACAGATAACCCTCATGTAGCTTTTCACAAAATTCAAAAAAACAAAACGTGTAAACTAACTAAATAAATATCACGAGCTAAATCATAATGACAACAGAAGACATCGAATCATAACACACAATCACATATCCCTAATGTCAACAGTTTTACTTTTAATGAAACATATGTTGCAGATATGATTGCATAAATAATATATTATCTTGTTATTCTATTCAGTCTCTTGACAAGAATGTTTCATCACAACAATAATTTTTCCAGTTTTTTTAACCTTATTCCTTTAAATTCTGTCTATTTTCCAGTAACTGTTTTTCCATTGTTGCTTCAGTTGGAATCTCTCCTCCCGTTCCTTTACCAAATGTTTTCACCGTTTGTTCTTCCGACAGTCAGTAGACGCATTCTAAGGTAACGAACAGTTATCGATAGCTAAAGAACATATTTGCATTGCTGTTGTAACAAACTGGATTAATTTTCTATCACCGTCTGTTATGAAAATTAACTAAATATAACCGATCTAAGACGTCGTATCGATCTCATCCAGAATAGACTCACTTTTTCATTTACAACAATTCAAAGCCTGGCCTTACCAATGCTACTGACAAATTTTATGTTATAATCTTTTTCTCAAGTTTCCCTTTATTGCAGACCTCTGAATTACAAAAAGAATTATAACTAATAAGTTACGCACAAAATTATTTGTGAAAAGCCATCAGAAATGTAGTTTGTAGTCATCTAATTATTTTTCAAATTTGCGTTTACTGATGTGAAAGTTGGTGCTTTTGGTTTTTCTCCACTAAAGTCGTTTCCAAAGTAAACTTTCTTTTGCGATTTTGTTCATTAAAATTCATATTCCCATTACACATAAAAATTCTGTGGTACGAGATTCCAAACCCATTTTGTTAATGAAAGTGAGTAATGAAGTGGTTTCCTACAAGATAATGACACTTCGACATTACCGTTTTGTTCTCTTGAGCACCTGCTGCCTTTTGAAGTGCTTAGATAACAAAAATTCCAGACAAGTCTTATAAATATTACACTCACTCAATGGAAGATATGATTTTCTTCTCCTCAAATGTAATTTCCGATTTAAAAAGCCAACGCTCGAGGCACTTGACAGCTTTTTTATATATATATATATATAGAGAGAGAGAGAGAGTTAGCAGGGACAATCTTTTCATTTTCATCATTGTTATAAAATCATTGAGTTCCTGCTTAAACAGTCACTCTCAATGACGAATAAAAATTCACATATTACCCATATTAATACTACAAGCACCTTTTCTTCAATGTTTTTTTTGAACAGCAGCAATAATTGAGAATTATTAGTAAGAGACTCGTACAGATTAGTAAATGTAACCTAATTACACTGTTTTCTTTGTTTGTTTTGGAATTTTGCACAAAGCTACTCGAGGGCTATCTGTGCTAGCCGTCCCTAATTTAGCAGTGTAAGACTAGAGGGAAGGCAGCTAGTCATCACCATCCACCGCCAACTCTTGGGCCACTCTTATACCAACGAATAGTGGAATTGACCGTCACATTATAACGCCCCCATGGCTGTAAGGGCGAGCATGTTTGGCGCGACCGGAATGTTAAAACATAAGTTGCAAATAGAATAATGTTCATTTAAATGTAATTACTTAGAGCCTAAACGCATAAACTAATAGCTTCTTTTGGGGTTCTCACTACAGTACGAAGTGATACTGAATATCAAAATAAATATGAAGTAATCGCGTTAAAAACATATTAACAAAGATGAAGTGAGTTTACTTTATTAAAATTCTCATTCTGAAAATCAGATGGCATCTAAATAAAAGAAGTTAATATATGATTGTAATTACATATGTTTGTTAAAAACATTTAGCATTTTGGTATAATTAAATTGAATTACCCAGTGTTTGTATGTTTTTTTTTAATTTCGCGCAAAGCTAAAAGAGGCCTATCTGCGTTAGTCATTCTAATTTAGCAGTGTAAGACTAGAGGGAAGCTACTCTTTTACCAAGAAGTACTGAGATTGACCGTCACGTTATAACGCCCCCATGGTGAAATAACTAGCATGTTTGGTGTGACGGGGATTCAAATCCTTCATTTCGAGTCGAGCGTCCTACCGAACTATGTCGAGCCAAATTGCTTAGAGAAAAATCAAGTAATGTTTCATGTAACTAACAGATAACTAATCGTAGTTAACATCTGGCAGTTATAATATAAGATGAATCGTGTTGTAAGAATTAGACACCAGCACTAAATTAGTTTTTATTATCCTATGTGGCATAGGAACTGACGAGAAGTGTGCATTAGTAATGTGAATGTTGTATATTCAAATCGAGTAAAATAAGTATAGGTAGTTTTAAAAAAAATGAAAATTCGATAAAATCATGGTAACGTTGAAAACCTCATTGTTTAAATAATCATCTACTTTACATGCAAATCGATCTATATTATGTGCTACTGACAATTTACGATTGTGTTCACTCTCGTGCGACACCTTGTACCATGAATGAAGGCCGTCACTGATCTCTGAAAACTTTCGAATGCAATTGATCTAAAACCAATATCACGGTGGGTTGCTGGTGAGTTTCTTGGAAAATCCTTCAAACCTCCACTTTAGGTCACACTAAACGTAGACAGTTTGTCGGTGTGACGTCTCTAAGATAACATAAAGCGTTTGTCACTAGAAGGACAGTAAAATACTTTTGCTTTAAAGCTTTCTGAGATTTTCTGTATGATCTGCATGAGTCTCCAGTCATCCGTTCCAAAATGGTCAAAAGCATTCAGAAGGCTACGTCTAGCGTGCCAGAAAACTTTCCTACACAGCCGAGAAGCTGAAGACTGGTATGAACCAGTTTTATCAAAATTCAACACAAGTGACAGTTTCAACCTTCATTTATTTTACCGTAAATGCGTATGACGGCCTTGTTACTTGATGGATTCGATGGAATTAGTAATGAAGAACAACACAGTTGAGAAAACACAAGTGTCAGCGTATATTTAGAAATGACAAGTGCCGGTGACAAATATAAAGCACGCAAACTATTAACACTGTTTCGGTTGTCAATGTTAAATGTATTAATGATTTTCATACTTCTATATTTTCAGAACTATTGTAATATTTAGGATATTAAACAAATTATGTAAAATACCATGACTGTCACAGGTATCAAAACTGTTTTAGTTGTGTATCTTAAACCGTTAAAATTTGTTCTAGATATACAACATACACGTTAGATACCGTGTGATTGCTTTAGTTGTATATCTGATTTATCCTTAACCATATTTGTTTAAGTTGTACATGATAAACTGTCAAGAAGCTAGGAAAATGCATCGATTGAGAAAAATCAAGTAAAACAAAATATCAGGTATCATGACTGTCCTAGTCGAGGCGGTTCACATGGGGTACAAGTTAAACATGCATAAAGACTTATATATATTATACCAACACATGTAAGTACATCAGAGGAATAAAAATAAAAACCATCATACTAAAATGACCGGGTCTGTAACCATACAGCTTTTATTTGTTCCCCTTGACCCAGTTTTGCATGTGCTTTCTTCAGGAGCTATGTTTCACCCTTTGTATATGTTCAATTTTGAGAAACTTCATTGTTATTTCACATGGTTACGTTTTTATAAGTTACTCTTTGAAACCACGACTTTTCCATTTATAAATTATTGTGCCAGTTGTTTATATTAACTGGTCTGGTACCAAAACTGTCAATTTCCGTGACTCTTTTCAATTGTAAATTTTAAACTAGTAAACACATGATTATCCTAGTTGTATTCCTCATCCGCCAGGTGGAAAGACCCAGCATAGAATCACGATCTGTGAGCGGTACGATTAAAATATATCGCCGAAAATGCTCGTCAGCCATTTTAAGTTGTTATAATCTCATTAAATCTTACAATTCGTTATATAAGTGCTGGCCAAGAGTTCGCAGTGTGCATTGTTCAGTAAATACCTTAATTCTAGTCTATCACTATAAAATAGAGAACAGCTAGCTCAGATAGCCCTCGAGTAGTTCGCCTGGAAGTTCAACAAAAGTAAACAATCGGATGTAAAGATTGTCCATATGTGTATAGGCTCAACTATTTATTTATTTTACAATGAATATTTCATTAATATATCAATCTATCCAACTGTTAAATACTATTATTTGCCTAATTATGCATGCTAAATCATCACAGATAGTATCACTGCCACAGAAATATATAAACCGTGAAGCATCACAATAGGTCTTACAAGTATATATATCAAACTGTATAAAGCTGTTATTACTCAAATTACACACGTTCAACATTCTGAGTCCAGTACTGCCAATTAGGTATATCGTTTAGGTTATAATATAAGCTATCACACATTATAATATTCTATATTATATTTATATCTTTAGTTACTAATTTATATCATATCTGCATGTAATAAATTTACAGGTATAACATTGGTCGTAGTTCTATACTTTATTCTATATATAACTGTATTTTAATTGTTACAGACAAGATGTTACATTTTTAAGTAAAAATGTCATGTTGCATGATTATTCATTTTGCTTGTATTTGACTGTTAAAAGCCATGTAAGTTTAAATGTAAATATCTATAATAATGATCGTTCCAGATTAGTATCTTCACATGTCTTCTACAAGTACCATCCCAGTTATTTAGATTAAACTGTTTGGTCTCATGGTTGTCCTGATACGTATGCATAATTGTTGGTTACCATGACTACTTCAGTTCTTTACACTAATCTTTCCACAGTACGTTTGACTTAATATGATTTCAACTTCTAGTATTTCTGATTACGCGAAGGTTCAGTACGTTACATTAAAATTATTTTGAATATGGACATTAACAAGCCAAGAGAAAACCAAGGCCGATATCAGTCGCGATGGAATAAATTGTATAACAACTACATTTCGGCATTACTTGTTGTTTTATGGGTAGTGTGACGCCATCAGAAAATGATCACCTGTGGTAAATTATGTAACAGCCCTTGCAGCTGCAAACTATTAATTCGTTTACAAATATTCAGATGGGGGATTTAAAATTTCCAAGATAAGGATATTCCTTGCACTTAATGAGACTGGAAAAATATCTTGGGATACTAGTACCATCCTAAAGAAACCTGATGCAAGTTGTATTCCAGCCGCGGTAAGCAAGTGTTACGATTCGTAACATGTAAAAGAAAATCTACAAACATAAAGGTCTACACGTACTTCGGACAACAGTAAGAATATTCATCTGGAAATGTGGCATTAGTTCAGTTACCTATTCCTTTCTTTGTGAACCTGACAATGACCGAAAATGGTCGAAACGTTGTTCACTCCTTGACGTTAAAAAAAATTATCAACCCAAACGAGCTGTTTTTACATACATATTTAACTGCAAGGCTATAGGCAAAACGCATGGCCATTAGATACAATTCGACCAGATGTGGTTACACTGAATTTAGCTACGTGGTGGGTCTTCAGTGTAGTTTTAATGTAACATATTAAATCCCTGTGCAAGTTAAGCTATCTGAAGCTATTATTAACTAAGCTACAATGTTTCAATCTTATTTTCCAATTTCTTACTCCTGAAAGCCAGGTAACCATAATGGTCTCATTTGATTATGTCAGCGGAATCTATAATTTTCCAGCTATATATTTGAAAGTTTTACTTTTTATTTCCACAAAGAGTTGTGTTAAAATATGTGTCATCATAATATACCTGATACAATTTATTGCTTTAATTTGTTTGATTTTTTGCGTAGGAAAAGTTTAAGACAGTAGCAGGCTACATAAAACGTGATGTGTTTGCTAATTAGCCGAAATACAGGTAAGTTACAAAGTTGCACAGTTTGACTTATATTTAAATATCGCTACAAGAGGAATTTTTTTTTAATTTTCCCGCTGGTACAGGGGTAAGTTTAAAGATTTAAAACGCTAAAATCAGCGGTTCGATTCCCCTCAAAATCCAAAATCCAAAGTTCTAATCAATACGAATTGGACTGTGAATTTTTGTTTGAAATTACCCATTCAAACTTCGAAAATTTCTCCGTGGGACTAAATTCACCGCCTAGATTAGAACTTTGGATTTCGGATTTGGACACTTATTCTGGATCATATTATTAAGCACAGGCCAGTACCTTTTTGTATTGTAAGTTGTTTTGATGGTTGAAACTGGATATCTGTTATTGATATTGGATAATTTATTTTGTGTCTATCACATAAGTAGATCATTATAATAAATTATACAAGCTGCTATCTGTGTCTTTCTGTTGCGTTCAGTCCGCATAAAAAACGTAACAGGCTCATATTAGCGAGGTATGTTTTAGCTTTAATAAACACACACATACATAATGTATATAAATATGTTGAATTAATAATTATCAAAATACCGTATTTTCCGGTTAATAAGCCGAATAAGCCGAGGCCAGTTTTCAGCTCTGAAAATAAGGGTTTTTGCTTATTACCGCCCAATAAGCCGAGGCCATTTTTAAGAAGTGACAAGTTTCTTCAAAATTATTTCTTAGTCTCCTTTCAGCGTCAGCATGCATGTTGTATGTGATCATTGGCGTTCTGTAGCAAAGCAGAACGTGTCGTATTGAGACAGAGATGGAATCAATATGTCATTCGTTATTGGCTCCACTCACTGTAATTAGGTAACCAATGAAATTCCAGAATTTTTACTCAGTAATTAAAATCACTAACCCAGGGTATAAATACCAGGGGTATGTAGTGGAAGTTTATCATTGTACCGTCAAAAGCCAAAGATGTCTACACCTGCAAAAAAGAGAATGCGTTGTGATGCTGCTTTTAAACTAAAAGTAGTAGAGCTAGCCTTAAAAACCTCAAATATGAATGCCGCTCGCCATTACTGTATGAATGAAAAACAGGTCCGTGAATGGAAGAAAGCAGAATGTGTGCTAAAAGAAATGTCGAAAACAAGTAAATGTAACCAGAAAAATCAACCGAAGTGGTCAAAACTGGAAGAAGATGTAGCGACATGGGTGAATGAAAACCGGCAGAGTGGCAGAAGACAACATTCCACTCACTCAGCTAATAACACCAGAGAATGACCCGTACGACGACCAGGTCTCTGCCGAGGATTGGAATCTATTATTTGGTGCTACTGACGATGAAGATGATGAATTTGATGGATTTTAATAAATTTCTGAGATTAAAGTGTGTATTTTTTATGAATTTTGTTATTTCTATGAATACATGTCATTCGTAATGTATAGACCTTTTTCTTTTAATAAATAAAGTATACTCAACTGAAATAACTCTGCCGTAACTGTGAGATCAAAGGTATGATTTTGGGGCCGATTTTGGTCTAAAGCTGGTGATCGGCCAATAAGCCGAACCCCAAAAATCAGGTCCAAAATTTTGGGCCAGAAATTCGGCTTATTAGGCGGAAAATACGGTATTTCAGAATTCGTTTATTCTAATTTTTGGATGGATAACCAATTGATTGACGTGAAAAACACAATTTTGTATTGTCAATGGCTATTTGTTACTTTTAATTTTGAAAAATAGCCAAAGAGAATTTATCCTACAGAACAGTGCATTTCACAAAAATTGCCTTTAACTACAAAGTGTTTCTTTATATCTTTTGTTATCAGCATTTTCTGGACAGAATAAAAAAATCATTTTCACTGAAATTGTTAACTTTATCTTCAAAGTATGATTTTGATTTCTTTATTTAGCCAGCTACTATAAACACTAGTGAAAAAACACACACCTGTTTTAAACAATGATGTTCTTAAGTAGCAATAATTTTTCATTGAAACAGATAAGCAGTGAATTTATGTAAGATACTTATCATATGATCAATTTTGATGAGTTTGGACATCCTACACTATATAAAGGATTGTATATGAAAGAGATCGTAAGCCAATTTGGGGCCCGGCATGGCCAAGTGGATTAAGGCGTTCGACTCGTAATCCGAGGATCACGGGTTCGAATTCCCCTCGCACTAAACATGCTCGCCCTTTCAGCCGTGAGGCGTTATAATGTGTAGGTTAATCCCACTATTCGTTGGTAAAAGAGTAGCTAAAGAGTTGACGATGGGTGGTGATGACTAGTTGCCTTCTCTCTAGTCTTACACTGCGCAGATAGACCTCGAGTAGCTTTGATCGAAATTCAAAAACAAACAAACAAATTAATTTGGCTTACTTAGTAGTACTTAAACAGAGACTACATTTCATTTCTTATCTCAACGAAAATATTATTTTTGTTTTATTTTTGTATTAAATACATAAATCATGAGTTTTCTTGAAGTAATCTCTTCAAACCAAAAATGTGAAACAAAAAACATTCACTTTTAAACTTTGAAATTAAAGCCATTTAAAGTGAAATCGCAAAAACCACTGTTTTTTTTTAATTTGTGAAAAAATACATTCCCTTAACTTGGATAACTTTAAAATACGAGCCCAGGATTAACAGTTGTCACTGAAAAATTAAGCATGCTACTTTGATTGTATGTTGGTTTGTCGTTTTTGCTTAATGCATACGAGTGAAAGGACACCATTCACTTAATGGGAAAGTTAAAATAAATTACCATTTTCCTCTCCAGAAAGTTTGTTATAACAGTGGATAATATATTTTAACATTTGTTTTGAAATTCATACAGTTTGACTATTTTTAAAACTTTTAAAGCTCTGTGGCATACAGTATGATTGTGAAGTAAACTCAAGTTTGATTAATTTCAAAAACGTGATTCACAAATGGAATTACGAAGCAGAAAGATATATTTTAATCTCTTTAAAAACCTGCTCTGAAAAAAAACTGTGTGATGTAAACTAGTATTAAAAGCTGGTATTTAAAAATAACATTAAAATTCCAACAACCTTAAAGGTACAAAAAATGAAGAACAGAAAATATAACAAAACATGATGTTCTTTTCAACACAATTTAGTTTTAAGTATTGAATATTGCTATTGTTTTAAATAGAAATCAGTTATTGATACTTACATAAGCAGAACATGAGTTTGATTAATAGAAAGAAAAGTTAGATTAACTAACAAGGAAATAAGTGATTATTAAAGATAGAATACAAGTATACTTAACAACTTAGAGTTGATGAGCCAATGAAACTCAGTCGTCATTGTGCTGTCGAATCTGTAATCTACTTCACTCAGCATATATCAATTATCCTAGACGTATAGTTACAAAGTCTTATATTTTATTAATATTTTGCTACTTGTAAACGATTTCTCAGTTTTTATGAATTAATTTTATTTTTATTTTTACTGTACACTGAGTAAATTTATGTGAGATCAAAGCTACAGCAGTGACTTCTAATACTCAAAAACATCTAAAACAAAGTTTTTGTATTGTAGTACCAAGTACATTATAATATGCTAGTTATTTATGGAAAAATAAGTAGAATGTTAAAAGAACGTTTTCTTGTAAACATTTCTTCTACAGGTCCATCAGTGCAGATATCAACTAGCTTCTACTACTTCTACAATCTGAATGCTGTTTCGTATGGTACAATGTACACATATTTCAACAAAACACTGGTATAAAAATAAACCGCTTTTGGCTGTTAAATAGGTGTTTGAATAGCTCTGGTGCTAAGCGTTTGTTTGTTTCGAAGATTCTCGTATGTTCTTGTAAAGCCACTCAAAGGTTATCTGCACTAGCAGTTTCTAGTTTTCAACTCGTAAACTAAAAGAAAACCAGCTAGTTAACAGCGCCCCCCGTCAACTCTTTGAATAGTAGTATTTGCCCTTCACTCTTTTGTAGGGCACGCATAGCCACAAGCCACGTTCAGTCCCAGTAAAATTTATTTCAAGCATTTATTTATTCTTTTTCCTTTGAACTGTAACTTCTACAATAGAAACTGGGGACATTTAAGAGAGCTTTCATTAACATTTATGTAACAGCCTCAGCAAAAAAGTGAGAACTAGAGAATTTAAAGAACAACATGCCTAGAATAATTTTTTCACTAAAATGTAACAACTTTAGTTTATTAGTAACGTCATACTGATCATTTATCGTTATATCCAATTCTCTCTGTTCATATTACGACAGTCTTATTATTAGAACTATTACACACAAGACAAAATGTATTGTAATATGATTTTAATATCTGTTTGTTTCAGTTTAATATGTATATATATTTAGAATTGTATGCAACATATTGTTAAATATGTATTGTGCAAATCCCACCTGTTCTTTAAATTTGTAAACAATTCTTGAGTCTAAGAATCAACAGTATGTGTTTTAGAAAAGCATTAGAGACTCTTTAAATATTGTTGTGCCAACTGAACTTTCTAGAACTTGGTCTAAAAATCACAAATCGACGTGCTAATAGACATTTTTATAATACTGTTTGGTCGCTACAGTCAGTATACTATAAGCCTCGGTATTTATAATAATGACAAACGCTTATTAATCGGACAACTACACATTTGATCAGAAACGTTTATAGATTTCGAGCATCACAAATCGTTTAACTTCTGTGGAATAACTTCGGAAGTAAGTATTTCTACGAGGACATTAGATATATTCGGTGGCATAAAAACTTACGTGTGACAGTGAAGCAGCTAGCTAGATAGCTGTCAGGTGAAGTGTGCGTGAACATAAAATAAATTCGTTATTCGTAAACATCAATAAAAATTACAGTTATAGACTGGATATCAGACTCGATATTGTTTGTAAGTTTGTAAAACTCATGTATATAAATTGTTATTTCTAGTAACTATTTGTAATAGCTATAATTGTAATTGTTTTGTTATTTGTATATTAAAATATATTTGTGTTGAGAAAGAAAATATTGTTGGCAAATATCGCAAACTTAATACATATTAACAAGTAACGACATTTAATTAACTTATAAATTAAAATTAAAATTTCTGATGTTTAAAATCGTAATACGTTACATAATAGATTGGAGACCACTTGTCCGAGGTAAATAATAACACGTTAGAGCATATATTATTTACCACAAGCAATATTGTAATTTACATACGTACATTATGTTATATGTATATCGTTGAAATCTAGTGTAGATTAATATCTTATCGAATAATACGCTAGAACTACCATTATGTTATTATTTTATGCAAGTCTAATAAAACTTTAAAATACACTTTATAAGCTAGTCACCTGTGTACGCCATCTTATAAAAAAGCAAACAAACGAGTATTAGGTAAAACATTTGTCGCTAAATGAAAATGTTTTATATAATTGGCTATTAAACTTGAAAAAAGGAACCGAACAAGACAGAAATGGAAGTGGAAACATAACTTACTGGGTTAATGATCATATTGCAGACTAAGCTGTCTGGATTTTACATGGAGAAAAAGATATTAATACAAATAATTTATAGTTATCTAAAATAAAAAACGCATAGTGTTATCTAATACAGTAGAGGATGAACAATTGAAGAAGATGACAGAAAGAATCAAGTTACTGCTAAGTACATTAAGAATTGAATTATGGGTACGTTATTAAGCATGATGAATGTTGAAGATACCGTTATATCTATTAAGGAAAAATGCGTTAAACCGTAGGGTAGGATTTTTTATAAATTTAGAGTACATTACGTGGATTGGATTATTTTAAAAATTAGTTTTAAAAGAAATCAGTGGCTTATTTTATTTATTAACTAATGTTTCGGTTTCGCACATTTATTGTGTGTGTGTGTGTTTTTCGGATAGCAAAGCCACAAAAGGCTATCTGCTCAGCCCACCGAGGGAAACTGAACCCCTGATTTTAGCATTATAAATACGAAGACATACTTCTGTACTAGCAGAGGGCCACACATTTATTCATTATTAGAGCTGTGACAAAGCTTGACAGCTTGGTAGGCATAATCCTTATGAAGGTATAAAACCTCAATTTTAGAAAGTAAATGTAAGAAGACTTTGATCTCCTTTAGAACTGCTCAGCGATATGTCTGCAGACTTACAACGCTAAAAACCGGGTTTCGATACCCGTGATAGGCAGAGCACAGATATCCCATTGTGTAGCTTTGTGCTTAATTCAAAACAACGACAACCTTTGGAATTAATAATACTCTGTACAGCTTTTAAAGATAGTGTTAACCATAATAAATAATATTTGAAATGTAATAATATCTCAACTTGTTCTCAAATGCAAGATGTATGCGCATTTTCTTCTAAGCAACTATTTCAGTATTATTATTTAACGATAATGTTTAAAAAAAACAACATCTGTTATAGGTTAAATAGTTAAGGTGACGCACTTTACACTGCTTTTATAAGGTAAAGATATTCCCCTCTGCATTTTTAATAAAGATATTTTAAATTAAATCAAACAAAAAATCGAATTTGTTTGTAATTTAATCAGACGAAAAATCTAATTTGTTTGTTGAACTCACTGAACTATTTTCGTGTGGATCGAATCCAACATCAAACTTAGCGCTGACCCACTGGAAGCATCTAATTAGAAGTACTTACATTAAATTTACATACATCATTCCAATAAACGTATTTAATTTCGCATTCGCAGCTTGTACTCTGTAGTTTTTGTCTGAACTGCACACTTACGCCATGATTCATAATATTTACAAACGTGCGAGTAAGTCACAATATAATTCTGAGCTTTATTTTATATTGTAAAACTTAAAAGTTCTCTTCAAGCATTGTAACAGACAAATACAAGAACAGCTAAATGTATTGTAAAGAAATATTTATAAAATATTTTTACAAAATGATAAGTAGACACATAATAATACATAACACTGGATCTAAAAATAATTAAATGTAATAACAAATAGGCAAGGATGAAGACAGATTATTTAGTTAGAAAATACAGAGACAGATCTCCGTACGCAAATATATGTTTTAACACAGCTAGAGTTAAATGTATATACAGATAAAATGGAAATATGGATGAGCATATGCGCAGACAGCACAACACAAAGTGAAGTACTGGATAAACATTCAAGCAGTTACATACAGAAACTAATGTATGTTGATGATTTATACAAAAACAAACTGATAATAGACAAATATCCGACTTATTTGTATCTTGTCTTCTTTAGTTAGAAATTAATTGTCTTCCAACGTCCAAATAAAACACATGTATATTAGCAATGTCAAAAATAGTGTTTTCTGATTAGCAACTTAAATCTCCATATATAATAAACAATTCTAGCACTTTTGTGTTGAATTTGTTCTTTTCTGATGTTCGTCTCTCAGACTGATTTATTTGCTAATCAAGCAGCTTTCAACTGAAACCTTAAATAACCCTTATTAGCAATTGGTCGTTAGAGAAAAAATAAAGGTTTATTTTACACTTGTCTGATGATATCATAATTTTTGCATCAAATCTGTGATTTGCTAGAAGTATACTTACCTGGATACTTGTTAGAGTAGTGTATTGATAAGCTTTGACCAACAAAAAATTAGCTTCCACGTCGGCCACTGCTACCAATAAATATTTCCATCCTCGACTGCGTAAGACAGGAATAAGTCCTTGGTCTCCTGAACGGCATGCCAACCACGTGGTGAACACCGTACATAGAAGAACGTAGCTGAGGAAACTCTGAGCTTAGGGAAGACAGAAATACATTTACCATAATAAAGATAAGGCTTTATCAAATGTTTTTGCTTATCAAATTATTTTTTGTTTAAGCTGTTAATTAGCATCGCTGACTACATTTCGATGTATAAAAACTACAAACGAAAGCAGAAAACAGATAAACACTCTCTTGAAACGTAGCAAACTTAAATTTAAATTAAGATAAAACGTACAAAATCCATTTTTCAGTTATGTTCATCGTATTTTTGAGTTCTAAACTTTTTTATTCCTTTAAAGACTCAACTTATAAAATAACGTATCTTTTCAAATCTTAACCAGTCTTTAAATTAACATAAATATTAAAATAGCTCTAAAGTTAACGATTTTTTGTTTTCAATTTCTGCTTTGGCCATTCCTAATTTAGAGTTAAGTTTTAATCACCCTCTGCCAGCTATTGGCTACTTAGGATTCACTGTCACATTATAAAGTTCTCACGGCTGAAATGGCGAGAATGTTTGGTGTAAGGGGAATTCAAACCCTCAACTCTTAAAATGGGAATCGGGAATCCTAACCATCTGATATGTTTGCCCCCCAGTGGCTCAGCGGTATGTCTGCGGACTTACACGCTAAAATACGGGTTTCGATACCCGTGGCGGGCAGAGCACAGATAGCCCAATGTGTAGCTTTGTGCTTAACTCAAAACAACAACAACATCTGATATGTTTGGCCTTAAAGGTAGCGATAAAGTTACTATAGAACTTACACACTTACTTCTACAGACTGTGGATATTTTTGAAAAATACTCTAATAATTACTTACTTTGACCTTAATAATCCTTAAGTATTTTTATCCCCAGTGCAGATCTAAAATTCATGCCAAAATCTTTGGATTCCTAATTATTAAACATGTCGCCCCCTAACGGCTTTCAATTAATATTTGAAGAATTTGATAAACAATTAACATCAGCTTTCCACGTGGATTAATGGTTTCGCGTCATGTCTTTTCGGCCATTAGCAAAAAAGACACTTCACCCAATTTGTTCTGGTCTAGCCAACTCTATGATAAGTATCTAGCTGTTAACTGCGAGATAACCTGCTATGGACTGTTATTATAGGTTACTTTTCTTATACCTCTAGAAACCGAAACCGGGTTTCCATACAGATAGCCTTTTGTGCAGCTTTATACTTAATAACAATCAACATTAACTTATCTGGTTATACCACTAGAATTGGAACTCGAAATTCCCAACATTAAGTGCCTTTTAAAGGAACAAAGAGGACTTAACTCTTTAACTAACAAACTTCTAACTAACTGGCCTTTGTGTACCAATGGGAAACTTGACAAATCGCGATTCGATCCCTATATAGATAACCTTTTGCGCTTTGCGCTGAATCAAATAAGACAATTAATTATTTAAATTTAAACAAACATATATATTTGAAACATAAATCAAATAATACGTTTGTTTGTTAAGTTTCGCGCAAAGCGAAAACATTCTATTACAGAACAAACAATTGTATTCATCTGTAGTAAGCACTTCAAACGACATAAGATATTGGAAAAAAAATCCCAGTTAGGCTAGCAAATGTTCCTAAAAGTAATATAAGATCGATTACACAGTTTTTCTTTCAGAGAAACATTGAGAATCATCTGTTATATACAAGAAAGTGTTTCTTTTAAAAAAAACACTTTGGTGTAGTCTCTTTCTTCAGTTTTTCTTTCTCCGACTGGCTAATCAGGAGAGATGGTTGTTAGTTTCATTCTTCGTAGAAAGAGTATATTCAATTATATCGTAGTTTCCAGCTTTTCTCACCTTTACTCTCTACCCAAGATATGATACGCTATTTACTTTCAAGATCAACTCAGAGCCATAGTATAAACAAAGGCAGAGAGATTGTGTACTCTCGCCCCGCCGTTCCTTTTCGTGTTTAGTTGCGTTTATACTGAATAACATCAACTTTCACTTTAGAAAATTGAGAAATTCCTTCTCAAAGCTAGAATTTTCAAAGATAGGGACAATTATTTGTTGTTTGATGAAAAGTCTAAACCTTAATGTGTCCATGAAATTGTTACATATCCGATTCCATTTTCCAGAGTGATTAAACCAAATTCGATAAAATATCTTATCCGAATCCGGTTTTGCATTCTAACCAATTCTGGGGAGATAGGCGCGCGGAAATCCAGAAAGAAAGATACACATACACATGAACCCGATTGCAATGAGGGACCTTGCAACTTATATCGGTAGAGGGTGGTAGTAGTGATGCAGTCCTTGTCTATAGATGTTAATATTGTTCATGTTATTTGCCACCTCGTGCTATTGTACTTTATCTTTGCTTCTTAAATATACTATCCCAAAAACAGTTCAGACGGAACCAGTAGAAACCGAAGAAAGGAGTTACTGTTTGACATCCATGTATCTGATGCCATCTATGATAGGCCTATTCATAGGCAACGGTGTTAATAAAAGGAAATAGTTTCTGAAAGTTAAGGCTTAATACGAGATATTATGCTAAATTACAGTTAATACAATATAAGGCTTATGTAGCAAATCTGTTAACCAGGCAGATTTACCTTTTTTATTTGAGTAAGTTTCTGTGTTTGTATATTTTCTTTCATATATTGGTTAAGCTGTTGGCAGAATAAAACAACTGTTAAGCGGTGATAAAAACAGATCACATGCTAAATAAATGTAGTTATTAAATGTAGTTATTTAGTTAATTAATTCATAATTAAAGTATTCAAGAAAGTATAATAATTCTTTTATCCACTCACTTATATTGTTTTGCACAGCTGAGTTCGTCCTGCTTTATTGTACTTATACTACTTTGCACAATTGAGTTTGTCCTGCTTTATTGTACTAATATTACTTTGCACAGCTGAGTTCGACCTGCTTTAATGTACTTATATTACTTTGCACAACTGAGTTCGTCCCGCTTTAATGTACTTATATTACTTTGCACAACTGAGTTCGTCCCGCTTTATTGTACTTATATTACTTTGCACAGCTGAGTTCGTCCCGCTTTATTGTACTTATACTACTTTGCACAGCTGGGTTCGCCTGTTTTATTCCCTTAAAATGGTCTCGTCACAAGGTACTTTTTGTTGTTGTAACCAAGTCAGAATTGTTGTCCAGGTCAAATCATAATACCTGATTCGTTTTAGAAGCTTTAAATTATGTATTTAAGAATTAATCTATATTCATTTGATCGATAATAAAAATGGTTAACGTCACAAAAACGTAGCTGTTTATTTATTTAAATGTATTGCCTACATTGTAGAAACACATTAAACATAATGTCAAGTTGTTTGCTTGTTTTACGAAAATATAAAAATATAAAAACCTATTTAGTAGGTTTATTTGAAAGTTAATATCATATAACTTCAAGTTTATTGTTACGCTGTAATTAAAGGCAACGACGTAGATTCTGTTGTTTAATATTTTATTTTTTTGTATCTTAATGGAAAACCAATAAGCGATAATGACAGGGGCCTTACCATTCTCCGTTCGAGATATCAAAGAATGTCTATTTTAATAAAAGTAGTATGGTAATTTTAAATAATATAATATGTTACATCCATTATATATATATATATAAGTATATAGATATTATTTTGATGCAAATGGTGATAAATTTAAAATCAAAATTTTAAATTTGCTTCGTCGACAAGATTCAATATCATCATATTCTAAACAGTTTGTTCACATTACAATAATAGTTTATGTGGCTGGTATACTCTTCTGTATTGTATTTGTATTTTTAATTAAGCACAAAGCTAATCAATGGGCTATCTGTGCTCTGCCCACCATGGGTATCAAAACCCGGTTTTTAGCGTTGTAAGTCCACAGACGTACCACTGAGCCACTGGGGGGTATACTCTTCTACTTTCTTTCTTTTACAACTCTAAGTGTTTAATTCATCTTAATATATCCTATCTTAATAAGAATCAATATATTAAAATATTTCTACTTACATGCCAAATGAAAATGTTCATTGATCCTTTGATATTTTGTTTAAAACAAAAAGGGAGTTAGAGTACATTATATTCCAATTTGCCAATACATTCATCACAGTAAAGAGATGTAGTGACAAGAAAATGGTGATGTTGGTATTTGTTAAATACTTTACTTAAGAACTCTTTAACTGTCTTCCCTAAAAGCAAATGCTTGTCACCATTATGTCAGAAAGTTGGTTCTAAGAAAATAACAAAGTCTTGAAAACGTTCAGGTGTGAGCCTGCTGTAGACTCGATCACTCAGTAAAGTCAGTTGTAAAAATACAAGAGTAACTTTTCAGGCTGACTAGAAAGCACATCAGGGACTGAACATTTGTAATGAGGTTTGTCTGTTTCATGGCACTTGGAATCATGTCAGGCTTTCCTGGTTTACTTGCTCTTCGTTTTTTACTCTATTTTATTTTTTAAGGCTCCTTATTTCATTCAGTCTTCTTAACAGGATTGGTCCAATGGAAGTTGCTCTAAAAGGAGGGACTAATACTGAGTTTCGAAATAGGCTTAACAAAAAAAAACAACAACCAATACACGTTTTCAACCAGGATAAGGGTTGAGGAAAATAAATCTTCCTAATAATTGAATTTAGGTCCTTTATCATGTGATACTAAACATGAAAAATGTATTTTTTTGAAATATAGTGTGCTCCTTCGAAAAATAACAGATAAAAATAACATATCTAAATAGCATTTATTTTCCTGTTGGTGGAAAAAGTAAGTACAATATTTTGACTTATATTTTATTGACTTCCAAAAACATAACTGATTCTATAGGTGTAACGGTAAAACAAGTCGTTCTAAAAATATCTTGTAAGGGTGAAAAAGAAGTAAAAATCATGCCACATTATTAAAATCTAGAGTTTTAACCTTACAACAAGCATTTATTAAGTCGTATGAAACGTCTACACAAACATATATCGGCCCGGAAAGGTGAGACGGATAGGGCACCAAATTCCTAATCTAAGAGTCGCGGATTCAAATCCCCGTCACACCAAACATGCTCCCCCTTTAAGTGGTGAGGGCATTATAATGTGACGGTCAACCGCACCAACTATTCTTTGGTAAAATATTAACGCAAGAGATGGCGGTGGGTGGTGATGACTAGCTGCTTTTCCTCGCCAAATTCAAAACAAACCAAGCATATAATCTTTTTTATTATTTAAATGAGCGAAATGTAATCTAATTCGAGACACAAAACTTTAATTTTTAGCACAAATAGCAATTTCTGCAAATAAATAATAGCTCACAATGTTAACAACACGTGAAAACATTAATAATTGTTTCACAAACTCAACAGATGAGGTGACGTCATCGTAAAAATAAAATGTTTTACTTGTATAAGTCATTATGAATGACCATACCAACCCAAAGTAACCACAAATATTAAAAACTATAATTTAACTAGTTATATGTTATTTTTTTCCACTTGAGAAAGTGTGTTCAGTTCTGAAAATTAGATTTTGTCCAATTACGATACGTTTTATTTATTAAAAATATTGCGTTTTTATCTCGCATTCTCACTAAACATCATTAGAAATATAAGAAATACGATTAACCATCAGGAAAATATATTTATTCCGAATATTTCATTATCTTAGGTTTATCAGTAAGAATGTCTCCTCGCGATTTGTAATAGTTCTTATACTTCTGTTACAATATCAAATATCTTCTACTTCCCTTTAAAATCATTGAAAAATAACTGATTTAGCATTTATCGGGCTTGTTTACAAAAGCCATTTTGTTTGTTTCTCTCAATTGTTGTCGATCATTTTGTTTTGACTTTGTAACGTTGTAAGTTTTTACTAATCATAAGAACTGTGCTTCTGACTCATTTTCTTTTTACAACTAATTATAACTCGAGACAAGAAACTTCAGTTCTTATGATCATTTGTAGTTATTTATTCGATCTTAAAGATTTGGTTTCTTTTGGATTTCGCGCAAAGCTACTCAAGGGCTATCTACGCTAGCCGTCCCTGATTTAGCAGTGTAAGACTAGAGGGAAAACAGTTAGTCATTCGCACCCACCGCCAACTCTTGGGCTACTCTTTTACCAACGAATAGTGGGATTGATCGTAATATTATAATGCCCCCACAGCTGAAAGGGCGAGCATGTTTGGTGCGACGGGGATTTGAACCCGCGACCCTCAGATTACGAGTCGAACGCCTTAACCCACCTGGCCATGCCGGCCCCATCAGAAGCACACACGTATAAATATCAACGGACTCATTCGATCACTTTACCAAAAACCTCATGAGTAAAGTAGCTATATTTTTTATCTCGAACAAATGGACTAAGCAATCAGGCTAGAATCTCTTGCAGTTCGAATATAGATGCTGCCAGGTTTGAGCAGTTGACTATAGGGAAGGCAGAGAACAACATCAACAGTCACAAAGGTCTTGTCTGGCTTATAACCGATTACTCAATGGATAATATCTATGATGCTCCCATAGCTAAAAGTGCTAAGTGTGATAAACGGTGTATTAAGGTTCGAATCTTGACTTTCTGATCTGTAATTCGTCAAAACCAACCCATTGCATAGAGCACATGCAAAAATTAGTTTTGATGTCATTGAATCAGTGATAAGTTTGCTTAAGATCTTTAGAAATATTATATTTATGAGGGAGACATATTACTTGTGATGAATAATTATATGAGTGTAGCAAGGTTTTACACCTTAAATAAACATCGTTAGGTTTTATTATGAGAAAGTTATTATTTTATTTCAAGTTGTTGATTTTCTTATAATTTTTTTTGTATGGTTATCAATGATTTTCATTGTCAACAGACGTATCTAACTGCGTAAGATACAATATCTTGCCCCCCAGTGGCTCAGCGGTATGTCTGCGGACTTACACGCTAAAATCCGGGTTTCGATACCCGTGGTGGGCAGAGCACAGATAGCCCATTGTGTAGCTTTGTGCTTAATTCAAAACAACAACAACTACAATATCTTAGTGAACAGGTTTTGATGGTTCATGTCGATTATACAATAAAAAAATTGTTAATAAACTTACTGTATTAAATGACCAGAGTTCAGTATTAGTAGGAATCTGCTTACATTATATAATGTATCTTTCTGTAAATGTATAGTTTTTAATATGATACATTTCAGAAATTAAAAAAAATCCAACAACACTTGAGACTGAAAGCTCGATGTTTAAATTTGTCCAACTTTAAGGATCTTTTTTTCATATGTAGAACGTGGCTGATTTTCAATCCTTGCAGGCTTTATCAGATAGGTTTGTTTAATTTCTCGCAAAGCTACACAAGGGCTATCTGCGTTAGCCGTTCCTAATTTAGCAGTGTAAAACTAGAGGAAAGGCAGCCACTTATCATTACTCACTGCCAACTGTTGAGCTACTCTCTTGCTAACAAAGAGTGGGATTGTTCGTCACATCATAACGCCCCTACGGCTGAGAGGGCAAGCATATTTGGGGTGGTTGGGGTTCGAACTCACGACCCTCAACTTACAAGTCAAGTGCCTTAACCACCTGACCATGCCGGGCCACCTTATCAGAGAAAAGCTTTGGTGAACATTAGAAAACTTGAAAAGACTGTGAAGTTTGAGACTCATTACAATTTCTTTTAGAAAGCGGATACGATGAAAGAAATCGTGATTTATATAAAATTACTCAACTTTGAATAATTCATTGTTTTATGAAAACAATAACACTTGTTTGAGAAATTAACCCCTTGGTGATTAAATTAGCATGAAGTAGCTGGTGCTATGCAAAGAAATTAAACCTTTAGAAAACTAGTAAGTTAGGCATTTAAATTTTCTTGTTTAACTTATTTTATATTTTCTTAATGTGTTTGCTAACTTTTCACGTTATTATATGAAGTATATAAAATCCAGACCGCTCTGAGTACCACAGCATATATACATATATAATTTTAACCATAATGAAACTAAAAATATATCTTCCTCCGTATTTATCAAATTACTTTTAATGATATAATTATATATCCTTTTTAACTCTATATATATATTGTCACTTAAATATTTGAATACCATTAACTTAGCACATCTTTATTAAATAATTGATGTCTGGGTAACTCAATAAAATATTTTCTGTAAATAAGTTACCCATAAATGATACAAAAATTAACATCTATTTAAGTACAAATTTAAGATAAATAACAAATTAGCTAAAAACAAATTCACGGAAACATACAGTTATTTAGTTAACTAATTTCTTTTTTAGTGAGGCTAGCTAGCGAAAAACCAGAGAGAAAAGAGTGTTTTCCTTATAGCAAAGCCACGTCGGGTTATCTACTGTGTCCACCAAGGAGAATCGAACCCTTGAATTTAGCATTGTAAACCAGTGAAGTTATTGCTGTCCAAGCGGAGAATCAAATAGAAAAGAAATTGTTACTTATTTTACAAATAGAAATTATAGACGGAGAAACACGTACCTGTGTGCGTGCGCACATGCGTCTCTGTGTATGGATGATTGCCACACATCCAAGATAAAAGAACCTAGAAACCTGAATTTTTGCTCCATACTGAATAGACCCTAAGGGTGTACAACTGTGTATTATTAATAATACGCTCTGACAATGGCTTTTATGTAACGTCGATTAGCAACAAAATTATATAGGTCCTGTTGTTATGGTAAATGGGTTCAGAATACACATACTATCAACCTAATAACTCAGCAAAGCCGGGTGCTTTCGCTAGTATATTACATTACAGATTTGCGCAAATAAGTAACAAGAATAATATTTGAGATAAACGACCAGAAGCATAGTCTGGCTCTCATGTTGCAAGCTTATCATTAGTATCTATAAGGTATGAAGTGCTGACCACTCATAGAAAATAACTATTTCTTTAGTGCCAATAGTGTGATACGCCTCTCAAGGGTCTCCATTGCATGCATTAATAGGCCTGCATGACGCTCCATCGAGTCACTCTTGTCGTTTTCAAAGAAAGTTTCGACCAGTATAATACGGTATAGGCAGGCGTTTCCACCCACTGAACTGAAGCTAGAGACAATTGCAATTTTACTGCAGCTCAAAGGGTCGTAGAATATGATGCTATAAATGAGGTCCTATTAATGTCGATCCTCAAAATGTAGAGGTAAAAACATCTACGGATGCTTATATCTGTTCATATCATACTTCCAAAAGCACTGAATGTTTCATGTTCTCGAATAAAAAAATGTGTTGCTTTTGTTTCCAGGTTATCATTTAATTAACACATACATATTTCTTCACTGCAAATAGAACGCTACTCATCTGTGAAAGAAAAGTAAGTAGCATCTGTTGACCCCTGGTGTTCATAAGCGGAACTATCTCATCAGTATTCTCCCGGGCATACAGGCTTTACGAAATTTGTTTTTCATCAGCCGTGCACCGGTTACGGCTGCAAACAATTGAATCAGTCATGGAGCAGGTAAAGTAAGATTGCTACAAGACAGTTTTAATGTGTCAGCTGGAATTAAAACAACTAGAATAATGATCAAGAGCCAACTTTGTAAACCACTGAATTCAGAAAGATGACTAATATTACTTTATAACTGGTTTTGCTCTGTCATAACTGTACTTTACGATAACGTTATAGGATAAATCATGGCAGTTATAAATTTTATTTTGTGAAACGTACTTCTCTCTTTGTTTTCCTCAATTCTGTAATTGCATTATTTGTTCAAACGATATTGCGTGCGTTTCAAACTATTTCCTATTACATTAGACAAATCCTTAGCTGTAGCTTTCTTAGTACTGGCAATCACCGTCTATTTGCAAGGTGTTTCATGTAGTTTTGGAAATCAAAATAATTTCGGTATTATAAGGTTTTCAGAATATACGCCAAAGTCTGATGTCACTATAATTTGTTTTTGTACACTTCTTTCAACGGCTTTAACTTATTTATGAGCCTCGTTATCTTAGTGTTTCTAACTTAAATTACGATTCTTTACAAGACGGCGTAACAAATATATCTTAGTAAACAATAATTGTGAATAAATAAAATGTTGTCAAACATTTATGTTCTTTACACAGCAAGTTACATGATCGCTTCTTTCGATGAAGCTGTCCAAAGGTGCGTTTCCAGATGTCTTCCAGAGGGATAGCGGTAAGTTTAGATAGAAACTTAGAACGCTAAATAAATCGAGCCTCTTATTGTAGCTTTACCGGCAGAAGCGATTGTGTATCTTGCTGTGTAAGGAGCATAAATATTTAATACCTTTTTATTTATTCACAATTATTCGTGGTTGTCACTGAAAAATTTCCCTCCCTAAATTTGTTATTCGTTTTTGGCTTATGTCTTCAAGACTTTGCGCTTAATTTCTATATAAGTTTAATCTTAAGTTCTGGGTTTTTACTCACTTTATGCAAATTTTATTGATTAATTGACTAATTACGTGATTTTTTACCAATACAATTAACTTTAATATACTGATGATGAAGGACTTTTTTAACCTTTCTCGTTAAGAGCCGCAAATCATCATCAGTTATGTGTCGACAGTATAATTAAACAAAATAACCAAATTAAGTAACAGTCCTTATTAATCTATGCGAGTTAAAAGGAAATCGCAGAATCCGAAAAACACATTTTACATTTGTTTGCTTTTTTTATCCATAAATAATTTCAATTTATAGAGCCAATTCGTTGGAAAACTCTGAAGTATACAATAGATTTTCTAGTTAACAAAGAATACAGAAACAAAAAAACTGCTACAAACGCCATTCTTAGTCAGACATTTATCATCTAGAATATAGTGTTAATGTTAAACAGCTCTTTGTTATGTCCATTTATCTATAAATGTGTTTATTAAAAAAAAAAGAGTAATTCGCTACAGACTTGAATTAACGTTTACTTCTTAAAGAGCCCGGCATGGTCAAGCGTATTAAGGCGTTCGACTCGTAATCCGAGGGTCGCGGACTCGAATTCCGGTCGCACCCAGTATGCGGCCTCCCAGCCAAGGGAACGTTATAATGTGACGTTAGTAAAAGAGTAGCCCAAGAGTTGGCGGTTGGTAGTGATGACTAACTGCCTTTCCTCTTGTCTTACATTGCTAAATTAGGAACGGCTTGCGCAGATAGCCCTCGAATAGCTTTGCGCGAAATTCAAAACAAACCAGATTTTTACAATAATCACATGTGAATTAGTTTTATCTTCTGAATTTTTGTGATATGAAGTGATATCACATATAGATAATGCTTAAACGTCAGATTATTCACTAGTTAATACAGTCAATATAAGACAACTAGTTGGAAAAACGCAATTTCAAAAAATAAAAAATAAGCACAGCAAGAATTTTTCAGAATTTGGAGTAAATCACCAGCAGCGCCACCTACCTGTAGGTGCTTGAATTTTGTGGACTGATTGCAGAAACATACAGCTAACTCCAGTTCCAGACACTAATGCAGAGATTATCTGACCGACAAGTATTGATCGCCAGATTTGCCTGTAAAATTAAAGTGAGTAACATTAAAATACATATCAAGTTTTCTGGTAATATATAAACAAAAGTAGGTGTCGCGCGAGAAAACGTTAACGAGCAATATGGATATTTATTTGAACGAGTTTATCCCCCGCTATTGCAGCGGTATTTTTACGGATTTACAACATAAAATCAGGCGTTCGATTCCCCTCGGTGGGCTCAGCAGATAACCTGATATAGCTTTGCTATACGAAAAACACACTCATAACGAGTTCCATAGAATTAAAAGACATAAACCAAATATTTTGAGACAAACATATTTTTAATCAGTTTCTATAAATATTAAATAATTATTTTTATAAGACTTATTAAACAGGTAACTATAGGTGTGATATTGTTACGTCATCAAGTCCAAAATCTCAATTCATAAGTAACTGCCCCGGCATGGCCAGGTTGTTAATGTACTCGACTCGCATTTCGACGGTCGTGGGTTCAAATCCCCATCAGACGAAACATGCTCGCCCTTTCAGCGGTGGGGGCGTTAAAATGTGGCGGTCATTTCCACTATTCGTCAGTTAAAAATTAGCCAAAGAGTGGGCGGTGGATGGTAATGATTAAGCTGTCTTCCTTCTCGTTTTACACTGCTAAATTAGGGATGGCTAGCGCAGATAGCCCTCGTGTAGCTTTACGCGAAATTCAAATAAACAAAAATAAGTAATTGCAAATATTGCAAATTTTGGGGCTTGTGTATAAGAGCTCTAAATATTATCTACATTTTAACATAATCACAATCACCCGCACATTTAGACGAATTATTGTATTCTCAAGCACATCGCACAGTAAAGCATTCATACAGTATGCTTTTATTATTTATACTTAAAAGTAATAGAAATTATACTGAAATGCTTGGTTTGGTTTGTTTTGAATTTCGCACAAAGCTACTCGAGGGCTTTCTGCATTAGCCGTCCATAATTTCGTAGTGTAAACTAAAGGGATGGCTGCTAGTCATCACCACCCACCTCCAATTCTTGAGCTACTCTTTTATCAATGAATGGTGGGGTTGACCGCCACATTGTAACGCCCCCACGGCTGAAAGGGTAAGCATGCTTCGTGTGACGGGGATTCTAACCTGCGACCCTCAGATTACGAGTCAAGTGCCTCAACCACCTGGCTTTACCGGGCCGGTATTGAAATGTTTAAGTTAAAATTAACTTATATTTCAGTTTATTAATTTCACTTTACTTCAAGTTAAAAACAAATATATTGCAAAAACATCAGTAAACTCGATAATAATGTTGTTATGGAGATGTCTGAAGAAATTTGTATGACTTAAAAATAAAATATATTAATACATGAAATGATAAAAATAACAGGTTGCATTAAGAAAAAACTAAGTAAAAGACAGTGAAAGGTCAATCGCGATTATAAATAGGACAAAAGTAAAATAAAAACTGACATTATTTACTTTGTTAAATCTATAACATTTTCATCACCAAGTAAGTTCGTTTATTTAGAAATACGTTAATTCCAACAAATATAAGACTTTAAATTTTTTCAAGTTCAATGAGGCGTCACAAAAAATGTAAAAAACGTTTTATCTTTAAATTTACTTCTTATTCTGAGTGTAAAAGTTCATACATTTTTAAACGATGTTCATATGTTAAAAGTATATTAAAGATGAAACTGGCAAGCATACAATCTAACTAAATAACAAAATAATTGAAACTGATGTTAATCGTGATCACTCACTAATTTAATTTCCATTTCAACATATATGCTTTAAACCTTATAACTGAGTACAGACTATAAATCACACATATCTATATATCTAGATATATATATATTGCATATATTTATTTCATTTCAGTATATACGCGTATATCAATATACAGGGTGTCCCAGAAGTCGCGCACCATATAAATTTTTATGTTAATACATATGAATAACAATTTTATTGATAATAATCATAACAGATGCTCAAACTGTTCACCCTCTGCTTTGATACATTCATCAATTCTCTTTATAAAACTGTCTTTTACTTTGTTGAGGGTTGCAGTGCTAATCCTTTGACATTATTATATGTACGTATGGTGCGCGACTTCTGGGACACCCTGTATATTTGCGTGTTTGTCGTATTTACCAACGTATATGGTATATATGTATTTTATTTTAGGATCGGCCTTAGCATGTAGGCTAGGTAAACTTGTTTGTTTGTCTGTTTGTTTTGGAACTTCGCACAAAGCTACTCGAGGGCTATCTGTGCTAGTCGTCCCTAATTTAGCAGTGTAAGACTAGAGGGAAGGCAGCTAGTCATCACCACCCACCGCCAACTCTTGGGCTGTTCTTTTACCAACGAATTGTGAGATTGACCGTCACATATAACGCCCCCACGGCTGGGAGGGTGAGCATGTTTGGCGCAACTCGGCCGCGAACCCGCGACCCTCAGATTACGAAGCGCACGCCTTAACGCGCTAGGCCATGCTGGGCCTGGCTAGGTAAACAATTGCCTGTAACACGACTATAAATAAAAGTTTTGGTGGTAACTTATTCTTTCAGTAGTGTCGACTGTATCGTCCTCGCTTTACATTCTCTGCTCTCTCTCAATAGCATGGAAACAATGTCCATATTACAAACACTGCAAGGCAAAGAACTTCGATTCAAACAATCATCAACTAAATTATTGAAATTCAATTTTAAACAAACACTTCACGCCTTTACGAAGTAAAAAGAACTTACCTCAAGCGCCAAAATATCTAATGTTGACCAAATTATATTATCGAAACAGAATATTAAAAATGGTTCTTCTGTTGACTGTAACAATAAAAAGCACTTCCTTACAAATAGGACATACAGTTTACCCCATCTGCTGATATAAACATTGATGTGAGTACCAGATGATAATAACAAGGATTAGGCCGATAGGTGTTGACTCATCATGTAAAACCTGGCTGCTTCGCAGGAAATAAAGATAGTTTATTTACAGATGTTACCTGTGGCCTTTTATAATCTGTCATTAAATCACTATCTTTAGCGTTCCCTAGCTACATCAAATGGCATTTTGTTTTCCGATAGTTTCATTCCTTTTCAATACTGATGATGACCTGTCATGACTATCACTTTTTGCCTTAACAAGGGATGCAAATATCAAAACAGTGAAGTTGTGGCAGATTTTATATAGGGATTCTCTTACAAGCCTATATTTAGCACCACCCTTGTGTTAAACGGCACGTACATCTGAGCATTGGTCTTACCATGTAGTTTCATTGTTTTCTGACATCCATTTTGAGACAAACTACTTGTAATTTGGCACAAAATAGTCTGGAAATCAGTTATAAATGTCATGTTCCTTGCACTTTACATTTGAAGTTTATTGTTCAAAGCAATACACGAAAGAACTTGCTTTTAGGCCGTAAGTTCCGTCATTGTATTACTATTGTAAGAGCGAATGCTCCACCAGCCTTGTGAAAGGTGTTTACTTCATGAAATGGCGAATGCCAAACCAAGTTACTATTTATTTATGCTTTAATAATTATATGTGGTTATGATAACGAGTGACAACACATGATGGTTTTTAATTAAGTGCATACAAGCTGTTTTTATTATTCGCTTTCTCCCCATCTAAACATTTTCTGTCTAGCCTAATGGCCACAGATCCAAATAGCATCATCTGTTTATTTCACATGGTGGAATATGAAATTTATTGAAGACTAATTATCTCCATAGTTATCGAATAACACATGTCCACCTATTAACCCTGAGAACATTTTAGCTAATGCCCTGTGTGACAGGTTTCCTTCTGATTTTTGAGGAGCTGAGTTGTATCATCTGCACATCAAGATAATAAATAGTTGTACTGCTTTAAAACTAGAGACTTCGCTACACACTTGAATGTTATCAGTAAAAGCCAGAAGGCAGCGTCTTTTAACAACTGGTGTAAATTTTGATAAAAACTGGCAATAGTGACACATAATCCTTGAAATAGACTGGTATGTAAGGCTATCTACTGTGATTTCCTCTATCAATGCTTCATGATGCATCTTTGGTAGCTACTGCAGCTGCAACCTAGTTTATATATTATATCACTGATACATATTTTGGGAATTTTGTCAGAAAGAATGGAAACATAGGCTACATTTCAAGCATATTCTAAACATAAAGCTACTAAACGTATTTTTACCAGCTTAAAATATTCCCGTCTACCACCTGTAAATTCAACATCACTGATTATGGTTTTTCTTCCATCATCTTAATCACGTAATGATGAGCCAACATTGCCTCACTTTGATAAGAACCTTCTCCCCGATTTTGGCAATGTTGTCTTATAAGGTTAAGATTCGATGGACTTTAAGACGAGAGCTATCCTTTCAGTGTGTGAGCAAAAATTTTGTAATTACATCAGACCATATATCATGGATTCTATCTTTTACTTAACTACGTTGATATTCTGACAATAACAGCAATAATCTGGATTCTGCAAGCCTCTTAAATGTGGATGTTCCTACATCATCGTGGCTTTGAAGATATTTAAATTATTTAAGGTTTTGTGTATTTCATTAAAGGTAAAGATTGCTTCCATGTGTAAAAGTAATTATATCTCGAATGAGGAGTACTGTAGCTTGAACCCCTCGTTCCTGTCCGAATGTTTTGTTTTATATATTGTTGCTTGTAAACAACCTTTAATATGATGTTCAGAATTTCTTTCCCTTGTTCTGTCTCCCATGACAAACTAAACAATGGATCTGTAACCTGTTAGAACTGGATTTTAATTCTTAAGTGGGTGCACATTGGTCAATAGAGTAAAAGTGGAATCACTGGTACAAAACCTTACACTGGTCAGCGTCAGCCGTGATTATAACAAGTAACTAGACATCTCCATATTCGTTCTACTATCTAGTAACATAATGCAGCGAAATATCCTCCTCTGACCTACCTGGCAGTGCGGTACTATCTTATCCTTGTCTGATTTCTTCTTGTTTCAGGCTTCATTTATCATACATATACTAAAATTAAACTAAGTTTTCTCTTGACCAATGATCTCATATTTCAAAGATTCATTTACACATTCTATGTTGTATTCAACTAGGCTAAAAATGATTTAACACTGGGACTGACTTACGTAAATGTTAGTATTTGTCTCAGACACCTACTACTGTTATCAAACTAAAGATAACTGTAACATTATATCTGTAAATAATCATTCAAAGTCAGTAATGTAAGTTTCATTACAATTCAATTCACATTAGCTCTAATTGTAATTAAAGCTAAATATTAGGTCTACAACATACAGCAGCACTGTGCATGCACTTGTGCTAACAACTGAGCCTGTGTTGCTACTTACTGCATGTAACAAAGCCAATGTTAGGACAAGATTATATTTTGTTATTCTTTCCATTTTATAACGCTAACTTTCCAATGTTAGTTCAGAATGTAAATTCAACACTATGATAATGCTTCGCTGATCCCTATTGACAACCGAATGAGCTAGAGTGAGAAAACATATCATTCTTTAGAATTTCCATACTCTTATACCAAGGACATATCATGAGGGCTCTACTTGGGTTAATAATGATCAAATTTAGAACCTGAAATAAATGCCACGGAACTCATAAAATGTGTTGACTATATTGAAAAAAAGTTACCATGAGGTAACTCTGTACGATGCAAGAAACCAATTTAATAACACTTCACAAATAAACCTTGATAAAAACAGTGTTTAACACTATATATTAAGTTTTGTTGTCATGCCACGACCAAAATCGTTAAGAACTGTGAGTAGACCAGAGAGTTCGTATAAAAGTTTTACATGATGCTGGTTTAACTCTATCACAATTTGCTGCAAACTTGAAGTGTTCCCCAAAGACTGTCCAGTATATCTAGATCGTGGAACTGAGACAGTTAAACTTGAAAATAGTGAAGGAGAAGGTATAATACCTTAGACTCAGTTATACTGATGTTAAATATCCTCTGTTATGCAGTCTTCGGGACAGAAGGAAGCCTGCCACTGATCTCAAGCAGAAATAACCAAATGACAGAAAAGTGTCCAGATCTGCAGTGTCAAGAAGACTCAACGAGAATTTAATATTTGGTTGTATATCAGTTAGAAACCTTTACTTTGATCTCCAAATATTATCAAGGGACTGAAATTTGATAAAATTTACAAAAACTGCACTGTTGATGACTAGAAAAGGGTGTTCTGAATGGATGAGTCAAAAATTCAAATATATGGACCAAGAAAGGTGAAATATACCTAAATGCACAGCACCTACCACGAAGCATGGAGAAGGCATAATGATAATTTGGGGTGTTTTTTCTACTGAGGTGACAGGACATATTTGCAAAATAGATAGAATAATGAACCACCACAAGTGCCATTAGATGTTGATCCATTATGGTATATACCCAGTGGTTTGTGTGTTATTGGTAAAGGATTCTTACTACCAAGAATATAATGATCCCAAAGTATTATCCAACTTATGCAGATAACTGAAATTTTGATGTTTCACCTTCCATTGTTTTTCAAAGCAGCGTGAAATCAAATTTTTGCTTTTGTCCTAACACTTTTGCACAGTACTGAATATAGTTAATAACTATAAAATACCTAAACTAAACACATAGCACATTTTATTTATATCTTTAACTTAGTAGGAAATAAAAGTGTAATTAAATCTATACGTTATCGTATGGTAAATTAGTACGCATTATTGAAACTATAAAAAGCCTCACAACCATTTGTACCCTATTTTCAATAAACTTACATATGTAATACAGAAGAAGCTAAGAGTAATGAAGAAATCCATATAACCACCACCCTTCTTAACAATAGATATCTGGTACACATGATAAAATAGAATATAAACTCCAATAATAAACACGAACAAATTACAGACTTATAACCACATTCCATTATGTCAAAAAATATGTTAACATCATATCATGATACGAATACGTTACAACACAACATAATTACGGTTAGTATACATCAAAAACCTGAAGAATAAATGGAGAAGAAGAGAACCGTTACAACATGCCCTACAAATATAGTCAAACAAAATAGCCAATAAAAGTTAGTATCCAGAAATATAATAAAAATGCAAGAGTTCATTATGCTACAAAAGAATATCATGTGATAAACTATAATTATGTTAAAATAATAAAATATGAATCAGACATGAATGATGAAAGATGACTTCTGCATCCTTCTTAAAGACATCCCAGTGGAATGTCTGCTAACTTACAACGCTAGAAACTGTGTTTCTATACCCGTGTTGAGCAGAGCACAGACGGACTATTGTGAAGCTTTGTGCTTAATTACAAACAAACAGATCCATCTAAATGATAATTAATTCAGTCAGCATAGGGCTGTAGTCAGTAACACCTAAATACTCCTCTTTTAAATATTCACACAGCTAATAATTAAACCCATACGCAATAAATAAGCAACGCAAAAATCATATAAATATAATAGTTGTGTCTGTTACATGTTCATGTAACAACATCGCAGGACATGGATGGATCTTCACAAATATTGGTATGGAGGCTCATTAGGTCCATGCGAATTCGGAGATATATAAATTTTCTCTATCTTGCAGTTTTAGGTCATTATGAGCGTTTTTGGACTTTCTATCACTACCCCATTTCCTGTGGATGGTTTTTCACCAAATTTTATATGAAAGTTTTTAGGTCTATAGTGAGATATACGCGAACTTGCGCTTTAACAACTTTTGTTTTGCAGTTTTTATAGACGTTTGTTTTCACAAGTACATATAAGGAAAGCCACTTTTCATGTCCAAAGTTAATCTTTCATTGATCATGAACTTACATAACTTCCGGCCAGAGAAGGATAGTCCATCTAGTATACGTGTATATGCCCTTGGTAATTATTTTGTCCTACCAAACCAACAGTTAGTAGCAACATTCTTGGTGTAACAAAAGCGGATATAAAAAATTGGAATGAGTAGAAGAGTTCCTGGAATCTTAACAATTAGGTGAAACTATAGTTCACTTTACTGTTTGCTTTTGGAATGTTATGTTGTGTAAGAAACAGCTGCATCTGAGATTGATCGGTCTTCACCATCTAATGATCAGTTTTTAAGAAAGATAATTTTGAAGAGTAAGATTATTGAACTCATATGGAAGGTCTAGGTTTTAAGACTCAGTCTAAATTTCAAGTCTTTATCTCTCGAACAAAAGCAGAAAAAGAAGACAACATGAAAGATGTTCAGGTCATTCTTTGTTTGGGAGCATGACAACTGCCGACGTACAGTCGCCAATAAGACAATTACCGATGGAAAACTGCTGCCTTTTTTACGAATACCTTTCGATTGTGTAGCTCATGGGCACTAAACCAACTCCGATCAAAGAACGATTGTGTAGCTCATGGGCACTAAACCAACTCCGATCAAAGAACGATTGTGTAGCTCATGAGCACTAAACCAATTCTGATCAAAGAACGATTGTGTAGCTCATGGGCACCAAACCAATTCCGATCAAAGAACGATTGTGTAGCTCATGGGCACCAAACCAACTCCGATGAAAGAACGATTGTGTAGCTCATGGGCACCAAACCAGTTCTAATCAAAGAACAATTGTGTAACTCATGAGCACCCAACCAGTTCTAATCAAAGATTGTGTAATTCAAAATATTTCTAAAATTTACGTATATATTATTACGTAGCATTGGC
The DNA here is from genome assembly GCA_011833715.1 of Carcinoscorpius rotundicauda. NCBI lineage: Eukaryota > Metazoa > Arthropoda > Merostomata > Xiphosura > Limulidae > Carcinoscorpius > Carcinoscorpius rotundicauda. The sequence continues at coordinate 90,260,663 of CM022397.1, forward strand.
TATTAGCAATTTAATTACTAAGTAGTTTTTAAATAGAAATGAAAATTGTAACGACACTTTGATTTTAAAACCTAAACAATCCTCCTTTAAAGTACATTTATTATTTTTCCTTCAAGAAACTTAATTACTAGCATCTTTTCACCGGTAGTTTCTCTAGGTTTATTTGTTCTATGTTCTACTCCTACAAACAATTCTTCGATATGTGCACCGCTGATGTCGTGGTGCAACGACAATCTTTCACTTAGGCAATAACTATCGTTATGTATAACTTGCAGTGTTGAGATTGCGTAGAATTATATAATTATTTGTTTTTCCTTTTCCTGATTACTTTGACGTATGGAATACATAAAATATTAGATGTGTTCACAGCCCTTACCCTAAAAAAAACGTGTCATGATTTAAGGTAAAAAACCGTAAACAATATCCAGACAATATGATCACTTCCACACGTCCTACATCCAGACGATATAATCAGTTCCACACGTCCTACCAATATCAATCAAAACGAGAAAGTTCGTGAAATAAAAACAACATCTATTGCGTAATTAAGAAATATTGTTAAAGAATGTGATTTTTTATATGGTTATACACTTACTAACGTATTAGTGCATAAGTGCACAATCAGGCTTTCCTCTGCTTCATAAAAACTTACAATTCTGATATTTTATTCTGACACTGTAATTGTTAATAATTTACAACGTATCTGAGCTGTGAATGTTACAGCTCCAAAATAGACATATATTTACTGTGTTTCAAGTTAAACAAGTCTTCCCTGGATGCTGTACATATATTGTCTTACAGCATCCCTGACCTTACAGCCTAAGTATGTTACGCTTTCATAATATATGAAGAATAAACTATGTATCCATTTAGTCTAAAAACTCTATCTATTGCGTAAGTCATAGTTTAAAAACCATTCAATATTTAAAAAAAACATCCTACTATGAACTAGACAAATCTACAAACTTATTTTTAACCGTCCTTCAGGAGCCCGACATGGCCAGGTGGTTAAGGTGCTCGACTTGTAATTTGAGGATCGCAGGTTCGAATCCCTGTTACAGCAAAGATGCTCGCCCGTTTAGTCGTGTAAGCATTATAATGTGACGGTCAATTCTACTACTCGTTGGTGAAAGAGTAACCCAAGAGTTGGTGGTGGGTGATGATGACTAGCTTTCTTCCCTCTAGTCTTACACTGCTAAATTAGGGACGGTAGGGCAAATAGCTCTCATGTAGCTTTGCACGAAATTCAAAAAACGAACAAACCGTCCCTCAGTTAAAGGGCGCATTTAAAAAAGGAGATTATCAGACATAATGTAAATAAATATAAAAAACTGAATGACATTTAGGTTGTTGAGTCAGCTTAAAACCAAATTTTAACAGTCCAGTAAATTTTGAATATTTATAGTCAAGTTCTGTTGCAAAACTCAGTACATATACATACTATGCACATGTTGTAAATTTTTAGAGTCCAAGGACGAGTAGCAATGGTTATCATAAATTCAAGAGAAGGTTCTTTCCTATTAACGGTTCATACTTGTTTTGCTACATCTAATATTAAAATAGCCATAAACTTAAAAGATACCGTAAATTTTCTTCAGTGCCTACACAGTATAAGTATGCAGATTGCATTAACATGCACTAAATGTACTGTTATCAGCTCAACAGAAGAATGCGATGGAGTTATCTTTCATATCTTAGTAGAAACATCACAAATAAATCTAATAAATATTACAATGTAAAAAGACCGAGAACACTAACACGTTATTTTAAGTAGAGAATGAAGAATATTTTCATTAAGTGCAAAAACATAAATCACACTGAAACAAGAGTCTTGAAAGACTGATTTATATTTGACTTACAAATCATAAGCTGCGTGTTACAGGGTCGCTAATCACACACTAATCTATTCCAGTAAAATTTTAGTTATTACAGATATACGAATTCTCTGAGCGAAAATAAAATGTTTTGATTTGTTCAATTAATTCTTAAGTTCATATTTCTTCTACTTGTGACAGAAATATAGCAATAAGAGATTAAACTTGAAAACTAACTACTTTAGGTTTATAGAATCTGAAATAAATCTTAAAGAAAAAATATATATTGGATGCTTCAGGAATTACCAGACGAATATACGAGGCACAACAATCTGAAGCCTTGCCTCTGTTTTTCGTAGTTCATGACAAAGATTCATGTCAGTAATGATCGGCCCGACATGGTCAGGTAGTTGAGGCACTCGACTCGTAACCTGAGGGTCGTGAGTTCGAATCCCCGTCAAATGAAACATGCTCTCTCTTTTAGCCATGAAAGGATTATAATGTCACGATTAATCCCACTATTCGTTGGTAGTAGAGTAGCCCAAGAGTTGGCGGTGGGTGGTGATGACTAGCTGCCTTTCCTCTAGTCTTACACTGCTAAATTATGGACGGCTAGCGCAGATAGCCATCGTGTAGCTTTGCGCGAAATTCAAACCAAACCACTAACAATTAACTCTGCTTTTTTTTTTTCTCAGCCTGTGTAAAATTACGTAACAAACTTATTACATGGCCTCGTCACATACTTGTTCACACCAAACTTCATTTTCAACAGAATAACAATCGTAATTCTTTTACACTAGTTAGAGAACAATGTTTTCAAATACAGGGTGGGTGTTTCTAATTAACTGTTGACTCTCTTCCACCAACTCTAACAGTTATAAATTATGGACACCAATCCTTGGAATATTTTGCGTCAATATCAAAACAAGCAACTAATTCAGGCGAAAATATTTTGATAATTAAGACACTAACATATGAAAATATATTATTGTTAGATTCAAATTAGTAATTCAACGATTTATGACGTTATTTATTACGCAAAAGTATATAAGTAGACGTAAGAAACAACATTCTTACTAAATAGTTCTTTTAAACTTCACGAAACTTCGGTGGATGGTATTACTATGCCATGTTAGGTTAATGAAAAATGATGTTTCTTCAAACTAAAGGTTTTACTGATGATGTTGGAAATTTTTTTGTGTGAGGTTTAAAAACTAGAAAATCAAATTATGAAGTAATATTAACGCCCTTCCCCTCTAGTATAGAGGTATTTCTACGGATTTACAACGCTATAATCAGGGGTTTGATTTCCCCTGGGCTCAGCAAATAGCCCGATGTGGCTTTGTTATATGTAAAGACACAAACATTAATGTTATATTGAGGAGTTATAAACTAAGTTAAGAGCTGTCACACTAAAATATACGTATAACTCACAGATATAACCTTACAAGGCATTTTCAACTGTGTCACGTGAGCTATATCAACTATTCTAAAGTCTTCCGATGCTAAAGCAGTAAGTCTACGGATTTATAACGCTAAAAGTAGGGGTTCTATTCTCTTCCATGGATTCAACAGATAGCTAGGTGTGGCTTTGTTATAAGAAAAGACACGCACGCACACACACACACATACTCTTCTAAAATTAATTAAAATTCAGAAATAAGCTCAAACTATAATCTCAGAAAGACTTTGATTTTCTCAAAAATTTATATGACAATTGATAAACCTGTTATATAATATATTTCTCATTAATGTGACGTTGTTGTTGTTTAGAATTAAGCACAATGGGCTATCTGTGCTCTGCCCACCACGGGTATCGAAACCCGGATTTTAGCGTGTAAGTCTGCAGTCATACCGCTGAGCTACTGGGGGGCATTAATGTGACACCGAAATTTTAAAACTGGAGTAGTTGAAATCCTAATCCTTGTATTTCTTGTGAAATTAACATATATATATAGACTTGTTTCAACTGTTTTTGAATACCCAGAACAAATAAAAAAAATTCATTGAATCTGTTCATGTGTAAAAGTTGTAAAGTAATCAAAAAGTGATTATTTCATTACAATATATGTTATACCACAGAAGTATACATATTTTAATTATGGACTATTTCACTATAATTATACTTTTTTATAAAACAAATTAGCTAAATCAATATACGTATACGTTCTTCAGTAACATATCGGTATATCTGGAAGTTTATAACTCTAAAAAGCAAGTTTTTATACCCGTGCTGGACACAGCACAAATAGTTCACTGTATAGTGTTGTGCACAAATAGAAACAAATCCTGAATAGTCTATGTAATTCTACAAATAACGATTCAGCTTGAACGTATGTCACAACGTATCACGTAGATAATCATTTATTTCTATGTTAAATATTCGAGTAATGTTTGCGTAAGGATTTTAAATCATTGCTATCGAGCGAATAAAGTAATTATTTGTAAGAATTAGTGTTTCTCTGTCAGGAACAGTTTTTAGCGAGTTATTAGCTGCATAAATTCTTTTGGAAGTAAGGTCAGTTATACATAATATCAAAAGATATAGTTTTAAATTATGTGTTTTGCTTTTTTAAAATTATATGCCTTATTCCAAACAAACAACCCATTTGAAAACAAAAAGAAAGTGACTTAACTAGATTTGTTTGCTGTGTTATTTTAGCGCTTAACATCACAAACAAAAATTTCTATAACAAAAAGTTTTGTAATAGATTTATCACAAGTCTCTTTTACACAAAAGCGTTACTTGATGTGGTAAATCCTAAATCACCGAATGAAGTTTGTATTATCGTATACTTTGAATGAACATAACGTTATTCAAACTTAAATGTTACTCGTTTATTTGGGAGAAAGATCTAACATCGAATGGAAGAATTTTAAAAAGGTTACAAATTATTAGATTTGATCTAAATGTTTCTTTCATCTTGTTTTGTTATTTTTGTGTTTGTAAAATAAAATAGTAGGCTCTATGTAAATATATCGTATGTATATCAGAATGCTCCTTAGAGATTCAATATATTGGATTTCCAGTGTTTTGGATGGGTATTACAGTTCCTTTGAACGCCCTCTTTCGGTTTATATCAGCAGTTCATCTTGGTTATACATAACTCAAAGTAGAAGACTACAGAATCAATTTCGGACTGTCATCCTAGTTTTAGAAATTCCCGAGTGGATGTCATAGTCTTGGTCGACCGACGTGTTCAACATTTGTAATAGCTTGCTTTGTGAAGAAAAAGTTCCCTTTCTTTCTTTCTTTTGGTTGGCGGAAATACGGCGCCGTATTCAGAATGGTATACAAATTTGAAGCGTATAGAGAAAAGAAATATCATCGGTTTGTAGTTTAGAATGCCACACATTTTGAATCAAAAACATCTTGATTTGAGAGTAAAAACACATTTTCCGAGTTTCTGGATAAAAAAACATCACGATAAGAAGAAACTTATCACAAAGATATTTGTTCTGTATTTGTTGTTCAACGTGTATGTGTGATATGAATTATTTTGCAGACTTTTATTCTCAAATACGCGTTAGGACCTGTATACGTTTAGAAACGGTAGTTAGAAAAACAACACAAACTCAACATCTCATTCCGTCTGTATAATCTTGATGGATTGGAAAAGTTTATAGATGTATAACAATTGTGTTTTATTACAGAAAATGCAATGAATAATGTTATTACATTATTCACGAATTGTTATTAAATATCTGATGGGTTTAACAATTTCTTTCAGTTATCAGTATACGTTTCATATAATTTTACGTCAATGTAAATATTGTTTTATGCAATTTGAACATGAATTCCTTAACTTCAGTACCGTTTATAAGATATTATATCACTAAGTTACGTATCAATACTAATTCTACGCAAAAAATGACCAATAAAACCATAACATAATTGTTTTCATACCAATAAAAGAGTAAAGGTAAAATGGGTAATTGTTTTGTTTTTCTTGACTCTTATGCCCACTTTTGTATTCCTCCAGTTCAAAATGTTCCAAAATTGGCTATACAAACAAAGTTTTTCCATTTACCGACGTTGTTTTAAATTATCTCTTTCAATGAGGATGTGTTTAAAAACACCATATCACTACTGACATCCACATCTCTTGTTTTTCAGAACATTTAGGTACGCGAATCTTTTACCTACTGTAATTCAAATCTTAAATTTCATGCCTTATTTTCCACATGTGATATTGATAGATTCATTTTGAAGTTTAAATTAGTATCTGTTTAAAAATTGCCCATGCCTAAATACCTGTCATTGTAAATCTTTAAAATTAAAATACTGTAACAAATAAATAAAAATATCGTGAATCTTTTTAAACAGATTCATGCAGTCTTAAAATATAAACATTCCTATAAAAAATGTTCTGTTTCGAAAGCAAATAAAACCAAAGTGAAGAGTAATAAATATAATTTTCTTATTTTTGCTCTTAAATTCATGTCATGCTGAGTTGTAGCCTATAAAATGCATAGTCATATATCCTTGTGATTCAGAGCATACGCACGTTTTACTGACGTCACAACAGTACAAACTGCAATATTAAACGTCCTTATGCGACGTCATTTGAGAGATTACTGAATAACTAACAGACAACACCCTACTGTAGAATAGTGAAAGTGATTAAAACAATGACCCCCTCCTGGATCAATGTTTATGAAAAAAATTAATATAAATGGAAATGAATCTTCGACTGCCCTCATATGAAGCGAGTGCTGTGCCATATGAATCAAGCCCAAAGATTTTTTTCATATATAGAGCATTATTAAGTTGAATACGAATCCCATATGGATATTTATATATGAGAAAAATGGAAGTTTTAAATAGAAAATATATTTAAATAATGCTGTTGTTATATTATGTAGTTGGGTATAAAATTATACCCCCTTTTGTTAGTGGGTATGTCTCCGGATTTACAACGCTAAAATTAGGGGTTCGATTTCACTCGGTGGGCTCAGTAGATAGCCCCATGTGACTTTGCTATCAGAACACGCACACACATAAAATTATATCAAGCTGAATGTGGAACTTTGTATTTCCATTTAAATAAATAAGTGTGGAAATACGGAATGAATATAAACTTAATGTATCTCTCAACTCAACATTTGTTTACCATGAACATCTTGTATTTCTAAATAGTCGTCATATCTGACTAAACTAAGGAAAAATGTTTTTATGAGTCTGTGTAAAAAGTAGTGAATTTCTTTTAAATTATCGTATCAAGAAGCGTTAAAAGCTGTCCATAATTATAACAATTTCACTTATTTTTCTATTCACTTCCATAGTGGTAGCAAGTTTCCTTTTATTCTCCACTAATAACAAAAATGTGCAGACGAAACATGCCTAAAATTTAGGCCTAATTGTCAATTCTTAGAAACCTGTATTAGGACAGTTAGAATCGTATAATACATTGTAGATTTATTTAAACTGTGATATCAAAAAATGTAGAAATAAACAGTCGTCACGTTTTTGTTGTTTGTTTTTCCGTAAATTCCTTACATGTACGTGTTTAAATGGCATTAATATGTCATCGAAAAACGAAACCTGCAATTATTTTCTGTCGCATTAAGCGTTAGCTGTACAGCATAAAAATATGCACGCATTTGTGACTATCACGGCTAATTGTTGTAGATTATGCAGCGGATACTCTTAATTCGCGTACGAAACTTCTTGGAATACGTATTAAGATATTATGATATTGCGTTATTTATTAGTCATGGAAAGGTAAATAATTAACTTAATGTATCTTCTTGCGTGTTTATGTTACTAAAATATTTTTTTTTAAAGTTAGTGTTATAAACATCTTAATTTTGCACTCGTATAGAAGAACAATGCACACATATAATAGTAGAACCACTGTAAAACTAGCCAATAGGAATATTGGGCTTCGAGGTGATTATCACGCATATAGCAAGGACTGATTGAAATAACTTGTTCTTTTAAGTACTTAGGTTATATGCAAAGTAAATACAAGTCTTTGACTAATACATAACGTAAGTTTACATGACCTTTCATATTCATACGATTTTTATGCCTTATACGCTTTACAACATGAGTAGATCATTTCAGTACTTGTATTCTTACATTTGCTGTGAGATTTCCCGTCATCATTAGTAAATATATCAGAACTAGAAGTAGTCACGTTCTATTAAGGCTGCAGTGTACAAATAACATTTTCGTTAACAGATTGAAGACGGATAAGTAAATAGCTGTTGTTTACACAAATAAATACTTACCGTAACGTTAATAACCCGTAGTAAACATGGTATTTGTCTTCTAAGTCCTTTGTTTTAGAGTATTTAGTAATAACGCTGACGTTTGTGTAAACGTTTAGGATTTTGCAGTAAGTCTTGTAGACAGATAAAAGCCAAGAGAATTGTTATTTTTCTTTAAACTCCAGTAGAATGAAATAAGCCTCGTACTTGTTTCTGCTCCATATAGTATAGCACCATATATTTGAAGACAACAAAACACAACTTAAGAGTAAAGTTAGCCCTGACTCATTCGAAATGTTTCTCTTTTTTTCTTCTTGGAAGTATACTTTACAGTGATTGAAATAGCTTATGTTGTTTAATCTTACAAAGTAGTTTAAGAACTGGCTAGAAAATTACGATGTTTTTCTTTTTTTATTTGCGTACTTTGTTTTACGCCTCATATACAGGTAATGGTTCATTGAAACATATGAGCAGCTGAAACTATTGTTTTTCTTGATCTTCGATTCTTTAAAGTATAACACATCCATACAATTTATTTTTCGTTGTATAAATTTTATAGCACGAGTTCAGTATTTTGAGTAGCCAATCATTTCCGAAGAAATAGAATTTAAAAAAACAACAACGCCTAAAGCTATTCGTTAACTAAGTTTTTGTTAGGCCTTTGCTGGGCCACATCTGCTCTACTCACAAACTTACTAATTTCTTTGTTTCCAATTTTTTTCGGCAAAGTACACTAAATGCTGTCTGCTTATAACTAAAAATGAATCTAATTACAAACGCTTAACTTATCATTACACGGAATTATAAAACGAAATTCCTTTGGTCAAGAATATGGGTTCCTATTTTCATTAAAATTATTTGCATTTAAATATATTGTAATGTTGCATAAGGTCTAAATTTAAATGTAAATACATAACATCTAAGTTTATAATCAGCATTAATAATATCATTTAAACTCCCTTATAATCAAAATAGTTCTAACAACAATCGTTTATCAGTAAAATATTTATATTATTCCGTTGCTCAAAGAAAAATTTTAAGGTTCTCAATGCTAAAACTCGGAGATTGAATCTCTTCATAATCAAGCACAAATAGCACATTTTTATATTTATAATGAAATAAACAACAACTTGCCATAAGCTTAGAGTAAAAACAATCTTAAAAATTGCTAACAGCGCAGATATATGTTAACCGTAACCAGTCAAACTATTTTGTTAGCATTATATATAGGTCCAATTGGTAAATAATAAACAACACTAAATGCTTTTAGAAACCTATTGTTTCAATAGTGGATAAAGAAGAATTTTAATTACTCTCAGTAGCATGTTTTTTAAATAGTCGATATGAGAAAATGTTAACCAATTCTAAACAGCAAAGTAGAAATATCAGTGTAAATTGTAACCATATCATAACAATGAAAACCTAAGGGTTTTAACCATTTTTAATCACGTGCTCTTTAAACAGCATATAACGAATGATAATAAGTGTCCATAATCGTGTGTTTTGTGAATACAAATATACTTACTACTTCACACGACTTATTTTAACAACGAGTCATAAATTTAAAAACCATGATGTTTAAACTAAGAATTGAGAAGGCCTTAACCAATTTTAATTACTTGTTATTTCAAAATAATTAACAAATAATATTTTCCACATTTAATCTTGAGATTTTTAATAATTTTTACTGATTATTTTGAACAGTAAAAAACAAATTATTTTAACCAGTTTTTGTTTAATTACGTGATGTTAAAATACGAGTCAAAATTATTCTTTCGTGTCTAATTCCTCGAAAAACTAATTGAAAGTTATAGGATCACCAATTAATACTTAGGCAAAATGTAGAAAAATGCGAGGTCGCAAAATAATCGACAAAACATTTCCAAAACAGTCGTGTTCAAATACTGAAAAAATAATAACTGTAATCAGATTTAGTCACAAGAACTTTCATTAGCGTGAATAACAAAGCAAATTAATAACTTTTAATCGAGTACTTTGGATCCGTATTAGCTACTTTAAGCCTTTGTTCCAAAAGCAAATGATATGTGCTTTTAAAATTAAATAAATATATATTTCTTTCCTTTTTCGATATCGCATTGTGAACATTTCGTTTAAATATCGATGTTGATTTCTTTCATTTAGCTATATAAGTAATTACACACGCCATAATAATTTTTTCCCACTTTTTTCCACGAATAAATGAATAACGTGTATTTTTGTGATAGCTGATTACTCCAAAAACGCCATTTCTAAGCGGCATTAGAGCGACATTCAATTAGTTTGTTTGTTTGTTTTTGAAATTTCGCACAAAGCTACTCGAGGGCTATCTGTGCTAGCCGTCCCTAATTTAGCAGTGTAAGACTATAGGGAAGGCAGCTAGTCATCACCACCCACCGCCAACTCTTGGGCTACTCTTTTACCAACGAATAGTGGGATTGACCGTAACATTATACACCCCCACAGCTGGGAGGGCGAGCATGTTTAGCGCGACGCGGGCGCGAACCCACGACCCTCGGATTACGAGTGGACGCCTTAACGCGCTCGGCCATGCCAGGCCCCATTCAATTAGTATGTAAAAGTATGAATAGCTTGTTTATTTGTAATAACACAATATTTTCGAAAATTCTAAGAGAGTAACAACTAATTGAAAATTTCGAACACGTTGAAACGCTTGGAAACTGGGCATTATTGGTTCTGAATTAATTTATGTCAGTTCTATGTTAACTGTAAGTGTTTTAGTTACAGGAATATACTATGATTTTTTTCAATACAAATGAAATGTACAAAATCACCAGGATGACAATTGGCCACGAAAAGCTAACGTTTGTGCTAATGTTAGTATTTTGTACACCAATTTAGCTCATTACAATATACACCCTGCTCGCCAAACTTTTAAGGCCAATAAACATAAAGAAAAATATGCATTTTACATTGCTAGACTCAACCACTTATTTGAGTAGAGCTTCGAAAGATGAAAATAAGAAAAGGGGAAAATAACTTCTTTAGAATGTAATAGGGAAAATGTGAACACGATGAAATTAGCCTAAATACTAGCTAGACAAAAGTTTAAGACTATACAAAATAGAAGTCCTAAACAGGGAAGGAAATGTCCAACAAGAGCTCTCGGTAGTGAGTTACACGGCCGTCATTGCAAATAACTTCGAACATTCGCTTTGGTATGGTCGATGTAAGTATTTGCAGAAGGCTGGCTGGAATGTTATTCCAAGTGGTGGAGATGATTTCACGATGATCATGCACTGTTTGGAACTGACGTCCATTTCTAAAGACTTCCCTTGCCATCCACCCCAAAAATTTTCAATAGAGCTCAGTTTGGACGAACACGCTGGATGGTCCAAAAGAACCACGTTATTCACCATGAAAAAAAGTTCTTTGTCCTGCGGGCATTGTAGATTGCAGCGTTGTCCTGCGGGCATTATGAATTGCAGCATTGTCCTGCTGAAAGATCCAGTCATTTCCACACAAGCGAGGGCCTTCAGTCAATAAGGTTGCCCCCTCCAACATGCCAATGTAGCCGTCCGATGTTTGATGCTCTTGCATAACTTGAAGCTCCATCGTTCCATGGAAGGAAAAAGCACCCTAGATCATGATGGAGCCTCCTCCACAGTGTCGAATAGAAAATGTCTCCGATAGGATATTTTTATCGTGCCAGTAACGATGGAAGTCATCTGGACCATCCAGGTTATTTTTTTCATCAGAAAACTAAACATTCTTCCACTTTTCTACGTTCTATGTTTAGTGCTTCTCGGCAAAGTTTAATGGAGCTGTTTTGTTGTATAGAAGGAGGCGCGGCCTTTAAAGACGTTTACGGTTTTTAAGTCCTTTCTTTCGTAGATGCCGTCTTATTCTTCTTGAGCTGCATTCTGCATTCGTAAGGACCTTAATCTGATTCAATGATTAGCTGGTGTCTTACCGGACAACACGTCGAATCCTCCTGCTCAACGCCGGCGAAAATTTCTTGGGCCGACCACTTGAAATTCACGTTTCGTATCCATCAGGGTCTTTTAAGAAATTTGCAACAGCAGTTTTACTACGCCTAATCTCACCAGCAAAGGCACTTTGAGAGAGACTTTGCTTTTGCACTTCTACAATTCTGCCACGTTTAAACTCTGTGAACTTTTTAGCCTTTGCCATGTTTATACCCAATGTAACACAGAAGGTGTGAGTGGAGATGTTGACAACGCTAATGCTTGCACACAGATGACTAAATTTCTTTACGTGTTTACCAATTAGCGCTTCTGGTCTTAAACTTTTGACCAGCTAGTATTTAGGCTAATTTCATAGTATTTACATTTTCTTTATTAAACGCTAAAAAGTTTTTTATTTTTATTTACCCTATTCTTATTTTCATCTTTCGAAGCTCTACTCAAATAAGTGGTTGAGTTTAACAAGGCAAAGTGCATATTTTTTCTTTTTGTTCATTGGCCTTAAAAGTTTAGCCAGGGGTGTATATATATATATTTATGTATATATGACACAATAAACGTGCAATGGATTTCTAAAACAGATTAAAAAACTCCAGCGTTTTCGAAGAGTTTGTTTTTATTATTCAAAAGAATAAAAGATGATGATTTGTGAGTGCAATGTAACATATATAGTCTTGGCCAAAATATTTGCATATGTTCTATATTGATGTTACTATCTGCATGCGTGAAGTAGTTATTGAGTAAATGCTAGAGTAGTTACAGAAAATATGGTGTATGATCGGACAAACACGCATATAAGTCATTTTCAGCATTTCTTCGTGAGAAAACACATAACGTTTTGCATAAAATCATGAGCTTTTGGTACAATCTTTTTTAAAAAAACAGATCAACCCTTTGCTCAGACAGTTTCTCTGTACTTGATGTAGAGTCATGACTCGTCACGTACTAGAAGTTATAAGGCGTCTAGCTGTATGATTGTCCAGAAATGATATGAAGTAACCAAATAGTACCAGAACCTCTGTGCATTATATCCAAAATCGTGAAATGTTGGCGGACTACAGAAAATGTTGTTCCAGAAAAGTATATTGGTAGATGCCAAAAAATATATATACCACCCGAGATGACCATATTTTGATCAGATTAACACTCAAGGTCGAAAGAAGTCTTGCATCATCTTACGAGAGAAATGAAACATTAATTCGAGGTTATACAGAAAGGAAAATTATTTTACGAGAAGGGCTATCTGAAAACCAATGTTAGCTGTAATTCACCGCCGTCATCGTGTTACTTGGGCTGGACAGATTGTCAATTTATGACTAGGACACCAGTGACATTCATATTTTTAGATTTCCGACTTGTTAAACCTCATGGTAGAATTTGTGTTTATCTTTTGCCTGGAGAACAGATAATGGAAGACTATCTTCCCGACATAGAATGCAAAAAAAAATGATGCGGTACATGTTTGAGCAGCTATTTATCACAGTTGATAAACTGCTCAACGTGTCTTTCAAGGAAATGTCAATGATACCTCCTACAGGCATCACATGGAGACATATTTCTACCATATATTACAGTAAAATTTGGCAGTAACTCAGTATTCCTGAATGATAATACCACTGATAACATTGCGCATAGTGCACAGGTTTCTCTCGACCAGGAGGATCTTACAAGAGTGCCGTGGCCAGCAAAGTTTTTATATTCTAATTCCACTGAGAACAGTTGGGCAGAACTAGACAGAATAATTCCTAACTATGACCCTAAACTTGTTAAATAAGCTGAGTTGTGGCACCCTTCTCATGACAAACTGAGATGACATCACGGTGGATTACATCAATATCTTCATCGTTACCACGTAACGTCGCCTTCTACAAAGAGGACCATCCATTTACTGAGTGGTTAATATGAACTGATATGAGGTTAGACGCTATTTATAATAATCTGACATTATATTTCGTCATTATATATACTTTGGTAAGGTTTTGTTGTGATAGGTGAAATGTTGAATTCCACACCTTTTTCCGATTATGTCATGAAGTTGTTTGCTGTTCTAATAGATTGTTCACGATGTCTGTAGAACTTGTCTCATTATACAAATTAAATATGTAGATGTTTAATTTAACGTGTTTCTTAGTTTCACAATGCTAATAAATTGTTCATGTTGTCTGTAAAACTTGTCTCATTATACAAATTAAATATGTAGATGTTTAATGTAACATGTATTTCTTAGTTTCACAATGCTAAGTGTATTTTTTATTTCGTCTTAATAACAAGAGTAGGCCCTCGATGGCCAGGTGGTTATGGCAATCGACTCAAATCTAAGGGTCACTGGTCTGATTCCCCGTCATACCAAACATGCTCGCCCTTACAGCCATGGGGATGCTAGCCCTCGAATAGCTTTGTGCGAAATACAAAACAACTCAAACCAATAACAAGAGTACTCAAAGAGATTACACGCATTTATATTGGCTGATGTCAAATTTCACCTTCGAAAACTCAGAAAGTACTTATTAGATATAATATGTAATGTAATGTAATGAAGAGTTTACACACACCTTAATGTGGTAATGAAATTTGGTATAAATCCGATCATACTTTACAGAGGTATTAAACAAAAACCGTGAGAAAGCCCTATCTCCATTTGAAGAAAAAAAAAAGCAGCTTTAGAATGATATAGATTCTATATCAGGACCAAATATAGAAAAAACTGTCCCTTACTGCCTTCCCATCTTGTATAAACTTTGTGTGTATATATATTTATATATATATATATAGCTCTGTAAGTTTTTAAGGTACACACACCTAAATACAGTCCTCCCTCCATCCGAGTGCGAGGTTAAAATTATCTTACTTATGATAAAATATGGAAAGATTTTGGCCAAGACTGCAGATACGTAAAGATGGCGACGTCACGTAAACCGAATGTTCCAGATGAGTTGACTTTGGAGATAAGCCAATCATAACTGGAGACGTTGGTGTCAAGCTTAGTTGGTACAAAAGTAATGTACACACTAGACGATTTATTTTGATTTCGCTCAAAGCTACTTGAGGGCTATCTGCGCTAACCGTCCCTAATTTAGCAGTATAAGACTTGAGGTAAGGCAGCTAGTCATCACCACCCGCCGCCAACTCTTGGGCTACTCTTTTACTAATGAATAGCGGGATTTACCATCACATTATAACGCCCGCACGTTGAAAGGACGGCCATGTTTGGTTCGACCGAAATTCGAACCCGCGACCCTCGGATTACAAGTCTAACGCCTTAAATCATCTGGTCATGCCGGGCCGATAGCAAGAGAAATGTGAATAAGAGAAAATTATAATGTAAAAATATATATAGGGAACAATACTAATATAAGGAAATAGAAATATGAACAATAGTAAGAGTTAATATATATATATATATATATGTATGAATGAAATAAATTTAAAAAACGCATTTAATTACAAAGCTGTTTTAGAGGATTTTTAGAGTTTTTTTTTCCTTTTTAATTATAACAGTTATGTTTATTGAGTAAGTATTATTTCGTACTTTTATGTCGGAGTTAATGGTTTGAATTACTTCATTCTCAATTGCTGTAATAAATCTTTCTAAACTTGGTTCTCTATGGGTTAGAGATGACCAGGATGTTTCTTTAATCTGTAAGTTGAAATTATTTGCTTTAGCGGTTTTATTTTGAAAAAAAAGTCCGATGTCTTAATGCGTGTGAAAATTCTTGTAGTTTAGAAATAATTTTAAAAGCATATTTTTGTTAGGATGGGGGAAATATTGAGACCTTTTCTTAGAAGCTCATGTTGAGACTACGTTATTATTTTATGGGACAAATTTACAACATTGTAAGAGTTCTTGGGTTTGGATCACTCGAACCAGGTAATGAAGGAATTTGGTAAATTGAGGAAAAAAAGAGTTTAGTTTATGAGAAAGCTCAATGTACATGTTTGAATTATTAGAGATATTAATTAATGTCTTGCAGATGTTAATGTGTGGTTTACTTAAAGTATGGGTAATATTAGCATGAGTTCACTTAAGGTATGAATAATATTAGTATGGGTTTATTTAAAGCTGGTATTTTATATTCATGTCAAAACTGGCCATAGTGAATTTCCTCTAAAAACTTTCAAAGCAACTCTGCAATTAAGTTTGTTTTCATTTTATAACTATTACTCATATTTTTATTCATGTTTCTATTTCTACATATTATAATTATCTTTTATATATGATAACTTTCTCTAATTCTTGTCCTCCTTTGTTTTTATCTTATTTTTATATTCTGTGAAAACTGTTTAAACATATTTTTATCTATTATCGCTCTTACGTCTTTCATGTAATTTACACGTGTCTTTTATACAAATTTAACCTGAAACTAAGATCTCCAGTTATGATTGTCTGGGTTCACAGGTAAAATTAACTAGAACGTCAACATGTGTACCTATGTATTGCTTGGCACTCACTAAATATCGCCCTTTAGTCTCCAAATTAAAAGCAATCAACTATTGGAAATCACTTGAATTTGGATACTTTTTTGTTTTCAATTCACTATTAATTTAATAATTGGTGGTTTGAGTCTGGATATAAAAATGACAGTCAAATTCCATTATTTGATCAACTCAAGACGTGATGACTGGTTTCGTTGACTAATTGCTTTTCCTCTGATCTATTGATTCAAAATTAGGGGCGGCTATGCAAATATCTATACACACACAGTTTTGTATTCTTTTGAAACAAACACAAACTTTCCTTTAAAACTAGACGGAATCCTTAATTTATCTCTCTTTTTTCTGAAAGTTTATCACAAATCTTGGAATATAATGTAACATAATGTTGTCTACAATGAAGTGCATATTGCAATTAAATTAGATAACCAGTTTAAGTATTTTTAAGTAAAGAGAAAAAAAAAAACAAGAACACAGTAATCAGAAACAAGATATTCTGACGCATGGTTTTTACTATCAAATGCTGTCAGTGTGATTAAATTATTGGCTCTTAAATTAATGTATAAGTTAAATTACCTAATGTTTGAACACGAAGTTGTTTCTTTGGCTACCCAAACTAAGAAGTTTCACTGTTTAAACTAATAAACTAACTAGGTCGTCATTACAGAATAATAATTTCAGTCTGGTGATACAACATCTAAGACTAAATACTGGTGTATCACTCACAATGAATGTCGTCTTGTACGGTATCCATTGCTGAAGCTAAAAATGTTAATACGCATTCCTTAAATGGCTTCATAATAACACTGACAACAATAATTCTATAATATATTGATGTATTTTCTAGTTCTTATAACTTCAGTAAAAGATACCATATAACGGAACATTCATTGTGAAGGATGCGTCAGTATTTGCTTTTAAATTCCTAGTTCTTATTAACTTGCATGGTACATAATTGTCTTGTTTGCTTTAAAGTTTTGTATAATAGATTTAAACAGTTCCATTATTAATGATGATAATTATTAGCACTTGGTATCTGAAACAAACAAAGTTATTTAAGATCACAAAATAAAGATGATTTAAGGTAATCTCTATAAGACGAATAATCGTAGGTTTGTGTGTGTCTTTGTAGGTGTGGTAATACCTACTCGTATATAATCCAAAATTCTCTATATTTGCACTTTATGAAGCAAGCAAGAAATGTGATAAAATTTGAACTCGTTTCTTTTTCTTTCCTATCATTATAAAAATTCAAGCTGTTAAATATATAAAAGCAAAAAGCAGTATCTTGAAATCCAGCTCGGGTAGCTCTGATCGGGCGAGAGGCCGAAAACAGACGAGGGACGTAAGTCTGCAAACACTGGTTCCAACACAGGATAAACTACCAAAATCTTAAAAACTAGAAATTTCAATTAACTGTGTACGTAATTTTAAATAAAGATGCACGAGCTGGGGGAAGGGGGATGAGGTATTTGTATTCGAAGCAAATGAGCCTCTAACTATTGCCCCCAAAACTGATTTTTCTCCGAACAACGGCCGTGTTCTTAACGTCCGTCTGCTCTCTGTAAGACTTTACCGGATTTTCTTTATGTATTCCAGATGCGTTTTCTAAACAAAACTAACCTGAGAGACTTTAGCAAGCTCTCTGTTGCTTGTTATTTGCTCTATGTTTACGGCAAAGTATCACTGATATTTGCATTTGAAACGCTTATATGATGAAAAGTTCAAAAATTCCCTAAAGAGAAGTTGGAAAAACAATGACCAGATTATATGCAATGTATTAATTAAATGCATGTAACTTCATCTTTTTAACTTTTCCCTGCAGTAAAGTTGAAAAACATTCATTACTTCCTAACACATTCATCTTTATTGCAGGAAAATCTTTAGTCTATACTATATAGTAAGTAGCCCACAGAATACTTTATCACAACTTAAAAAGAAATATTAGAACTTGCACTAGTTACATTAACAGGGACTTTAAACTTTACATTGTATGACTTTTATATTCAGAAAATTACAAGACGTATACATTTTTCAAATCGTATCTTTTCTAAACTGAGATATTTTGTCTCTAGTTTTGCTCATTCGATCAGAGAAAGTCAGTTACTAGTTTAGCTCTCACCATGCACGTTTATTCAGATTTTTTTCAATAGTTAACTACATTTCTGATCGCCACAACTTTCATTTTTTTCTTAGTCGTTCTTTTCAACTAGGATCGACTTCACTCATCCCAAAACATGACATTGGTTGAAAGGTGATAACTACCAATCTGCATGCTTATCCAACGCTATGAAATCCAAGTTTGTGGTTGTACTTGCTAAATATATTTAATAGATAACATACTTTTAATAGTAAATGCCTCTTATGGGACAGCTTTTGTACTAAATAAATCCCTTTTGGGTGTTATTTTTCCCAAACGTTCATTAGCATGAGGTTTTCAGGCTATTTCTTCTGTGGAACAAAGTCGTTATTGAGTTAGTATGCCTACGGATAACTGAACAAATTTCAAGTAAAACAAACTTAATACAAGACTTTTGTTTTGGAAGACTAAATCAATTTAAAATATGTGAATATGACTACTTACTTAAAGAAAAAGAGTCAACTGACATTGTCTCAAGACTTATTCATATATTCATATCATTTTTGTAGATTACAAACCTTATATACGATTTCTATAACTTAAAAGAAGACTTAGTTGACGATTTTAGTTGATTTGAAAGGTTCTAATGATGGATTTATCCACTTGTGTTATGTATATAAAAACTGCTAACGTCTTTCAGATTTAATTACTTTGGTATATAATATATATCATTTCTCTGTTATCGTCCCAGCAATATTTTTTGCTGTAATTTGTCTCAAGCTAAATGAATATAAAGTTTTTCGTTAATCACAATTTATCGTTTTTGCAATCAAATAATGTTTAAATTAGTTCTATAAGTATTTTTAAAACAATCCCTGTTAATGTTCCTTTGCTCAATCTCCAACCAATTGATCTGTATCTGTCACTTTTTAAAATAACTACTTTTAGCATAATCTGTCATGTTTTTAAACTTTCCAATATTAGTATATCTTTATTTTCAAGCTAATCGATGTATGCATATGTCACTTTACAAACTATCTAATAACTGCACCTGTCCCTCTTCATTCAAATTTAAAGCTAATATTTTCATATGTCGTTTTTTCCTAAATAACCAGTATCACCATCTATCATGTTTTCAAACTTACGAATATTTGTTTCTGTCATTTTGTCTTGCAACTTGACCATATGAATATCCAAACAACAACAGTGTCATAACTGCTTAACTCGATTGTATTTAATGGTAAATTTTAAATTACATGTTCTAAAATTTTACTGTTTAACCACTGATGTAGTTTATAATTCAAAAGTTTTCATTTTAATGAGGTATGGACAAAGCTTTTAATCAGTAGATTAACCTCCTCCATTGTTGCAAACAATTTTTTCAACTTGTTGTTTATCATAGGGGTGTGTTTGGCAAACCCTCTATATTTCTACTCCCAGGAATAAGTTGACTAGTCTTTGATCAATATTTCTTATGTTATTGATACACTCAAAACATTTCTATTTTCAGGAACCATAAAGTCGTAATTTTATAATAATTTCTCACGTTTATGGGATACCTACTACATTTCTAGTTCCATGAACGCTATGACAATATTTTGTTAAGGATTTCTCATGTTATTCATATACTCACACTATTTGTATTCCCAGGAACCACGAGACCATGCTTTGATAATGATTTATTACGTATCTGGGGAGACAATTACATTTCCTCTCGAAGGAACCATATAAATGAATATTTCTCACAATGAATCAAATAATATATGGTTTGTAAAAATTTTTCTCGACAAAAGAAGCATTGTACTAAATTAAATATGTATATATATATATATATTTGAATTTGTTTTCAAATTTTCCAATTTTACCTGGAATCCTGAAGTGATTAATGACTGACCCTGGAAGGTTAAAGTAATAAAGAATTCAATTAGCAGTCTCGTGTGAGTTAAAATACAACACAGATATGTTATTTTGACTAATAAACAACACCTACATTTGTTTTCAAATTCTGGATGTTTTTTTATTTCAGCGTTGACATTTCTTTAGAACTGAAGTAAAGAGTTAAAACCAAAATTAAACAGATAAAGATCGGTCCGGGTAGCGACTGACTATATTGGTTTTATATTTTTTTTGAACATCTAAGAACAAAGTTGTTTCCAACAAATAGCCTTGGCTACAACCAAAAACAGATAACTTCTTATCCCAGCTTGAATGATAGGCTTAGCTTTTAACGTTCGCGATTGGTCTTTCGCAGTGTGGTTTAGAGAACGGTGATAAAAACCCTAAAAGTGAGCTACTTGCCGATTGGAACCAAGATCCCCCATATCGTTTATTAAATTACAGTTCACAGAGTTACAATCCAAGCAAAATGCGAGATCAATATGACCTCTAATGGATCTCCGACCGTGAAAAATGACCGTGATAAGTAAAAAGGGAAAAAAAACGCATATTCGACTGTCTGTTTCGTTAAAAGCAGGTTTAAAATATCGGTACGTATAAAATAATTGATGCGCTCAGTGCAATTTAAATGATGAATGTGAAGACATTTTGATCAAATCAGACAAGTTATTAGTTAGCTAGAATAAACCACTATCAAATTTCCGAATGTGTAAAAAATAGAATATAATGTGAGCAATTTGTTCATTTTTCACGAGTAAAATTATTCGTTTCGTATTAAAATGTACAGTCTTTACGAATAATACTTAGATAACCCTTGTTAGGATTAAAATTATTTATTCAAAAATTGATTCTTGGCATTCTTATAACTTCTATTTGTCACAAATACTTTTAAATAACTTAGTCCTAAATTAATTTTCTGTCTGTTTTATCAATATTTTAACTCAAAAAGTTGATTAAACTAATTAGCTAATATTTATTACTCCTTCGTATCAAGCACAACAACAATAACTCATTAAATTACTTCATAATATGAATGAATACATGTAACATTTCGAAAAACAACAATTGAAAAGAAATCCAGTTTAGAAGGCTTGAACCGAAATCTTCTGATAAAAGGAATTGTTTGTTTTTAAATAAGTACAATGGGATATTTGTGCTTTGCCTATCGCTGGTATCCAAACTCAGTATTTAGCAAGTCCATAGACTTACTGCTGAGCCACTGAAAGAAGCGAAAGACGGTGAAGATGAACAGTGACCTATCAAAGGACACAAACTGTTTTTATTTTTCTTAATTTTTAGGTCTGTTTGCTTGAAGTTGAGCACAAAGCCAGACAATGAACTATACTATCCTGCTTATCACGGATATTGAAACCTGGCTGGTCTCTAGGGTTGTAAGTTTGCAGACATAATGATATATCACTAGGGGGGGTACTGTTAAGGCTTTTTAAGTGTGAATATGAAACTTTAAGGATCCTGTGTTGAAGCTCCAGTCTAGAAGTTTCCTTTCACTTATCGGATTTTTTAATTGCAATAAAGCTTACTAAAATCTCGAGTTATTAAATTCAGGAGAAACTAGCAACAACATTTGTAAATGAACAGAACTGTTCAATACACATAGTAAATTATATGAAAATTTATTTTGGTTTTAGCTGGATATTTCTAAACCATTATTTTTCCAGCTCCCCAGTGGCCCACTGGCAAATGCGTTGCAGAGATGCCAACCATTACGATTTGAGCGTAATTAATTACGATTTTGGTGTATACATTACAACTATACGCTCATACAGACAAATATTACGACTTGTTGCAACTCCCAAATTATTATATATTATTTAGGCCTATACAATAAAGTGATAAATTGTTCCTCCAAAGCTTGAAAGTGGTGAGAAGAAAATTTCTACAGAGATACAAATAAACTTTGATAATAAATAAAAGACATAGACCAAATGGCTACTTGCGATAATCATGTTTATGTTTGAAATAATAAAAAAATATATTTGTATCTCCGATGTCCACTAAAAGTTTGAGTGTGGTGCTTTTCCATATTGGGTACGTAGGGGAATCCATAGTTACGTCATTAGTGTTTGTCAGCCAATCAGCGATGGCGTAGATGGGTATTTCTCGTTTTCTAAGCGGCATAGAAACACCAATGCAATCGTTCATAGGATGGAAAAAAATGGTCTCGTTCACCAGATTGTCTTGTTTCTGGCAAATCTGAAAGGACTAAAACTGTGAATCAAAAATTTAGGAAGGAGTATAGTGCAAAATATCCGGTCATTGCATCAAAAGTCAGTAACAGTCATGCGTTTTGTACAGTTTGTTACTTCAATTTTTCTGTGGCGCATGGCAGGATAAACGATTGTTCCAGACATACAAAATTGGTATCTCACCAACAAAAGGCTGAGACAAAGACAAAAACGATCCAGATAACGACATTTATGAGTAAGAATTCAAAATATGAAACCATAAATGCAGAAGTGATGTTCACGCAATTCGTCATTGCTCATAATTTACCCCTAGCTGCAGCTAATCATGCAGGACATCTATTTAGAAAAATGTTCCCAGACTCTGATATAGAGAAAAATATGACTGTGCTAGAACCAAAACTACAGCCATTGTACAAATGTTGTGTTATGAAGATGACAATCTGATTTTAAGCATACTTACTAACAATGATTACAGTTTAGCCACAGATGGATCCGAAGACATGGATGACTCAAAACTGTATCCAGTGGTTGAACAATATCTGCACGGGCTCTGTCTACAATCATTACGGTCAGTCATTTGAAATAGTTGGCATCACTGCTGTTGTCTCATAACACTAAAAATGCCACGTTTATATTTGTGTAGCTTTGTACTTTAAAACAAACAAACGCGCGGCATGGCCACGTGGTTAAGATACTCGACTAGTAATATAAGGGTCGTGGTTTCGAATTCCCGTCACACCAAAGATATTCGCCCTTTCAGCCGTTGGGGCGTTATAATGTTACAGTCAATCCCACTATTCGTAAATAAAAGAGTAGCCCGAGAGTTGGCTGTGGGTGGTGATGACTAACTGTTTTCCCTCTAGTCTTACACTGCTAAATTATGGATCGCTAGCGCAGATAACCCTCGTGTAGTTTTTCGCGAAATTCAAAAACAAAAAACAAAAAAAACATTTTTTTTCTGCTTACAGAAACTTGATTCCAACTAAGTTTCTATGGTAAATGTCGACTTAGATAAACAGTGCAGAAGAGTTGTAAGGGTGTCGACATTTCAGAAATTTTAAACACTTAGAAAAAACCAAACAAAAGTGTTATTTTTGGCATTATAAAACCTACACAACTTCTTTACAATACTTGACCAATGCTAGATATCACTTTAAAGTGATTACCAAACATTCAAGACAGAGATTGTATTATTTAGCTATCATAGTTCTTTTTCTACCCGTTTATTCATTACTCATAAAGGATTACTTTAATGTTTCTTGTTCAAGAAATCATGATAATACATTATAGACACAAATAGGTCTGGAAGAGAGGTCTAAAAATACAAAGTTTCTCGTACCAATAATTTATCTTAATCTAACATATTTTTCCCACTCTTTTCAACAACCAATGAGAGCACAAGAATATTGTAAATATCAGTTTTAATAATCATAACAAAAGACAAAAGCCAGCTGATAATTATACAGTGTATTTACTTTACGGTTCAGTTCAGTTTCGGTTCAACTGGATTCAGGTTTTTATGTTGTCAAAAATAAAAAGCAATTGAGAATTATCGAGGTGTGTATGTTTTTCTTAGAGCAAAGCCACATCAGGCTATCTACTGTGTCCACCGAGGGTGATCGAACCACAGACTTTAGCGTTGTAAATCCGAAAACTTACTGCTGTCCGAGCAAGGGACGAATTATTCATACTTTTAAGCAACTTAAGTTTACATTTAGTCATGCAAAAGATAATATAAACATTTAATGAAACATTAAACATTGTTAAACATAATTGTTTAAATTATGAAAATGAATTAATGTAATGCAATTATAATATTTTCTAGAATTTCTAGGAACTTTGAAGACTGTAAAAAAATATCAAATGATGAGTAACTGGAACCTGTTGTGAAGATGGTCATTTGCGAGGTTATTTTGAACACGTAGTTGTTGGACACAAAACTTGAGTATGATAAATAAATAATAATGACTTTTTAATAATAAAAAGGTTAACATTTTTTGTAAGGAAATGTGTCTGTATTAATAATATGTACGCAAAAACAATAACATCAGTTTTATTACTTTCGCGAACACACCATTAAACTACTTTTTCTTTCGACGATAATTAGGCGACGTATAAAGATTGTTTAAAAGCTTACTTTAATAAAAAAGGATGTTGCTGGCAAATTGATCCCTGTGGTACTTAGGCTCACAGATTGTTGGAGATTTCGGAGAATTTCACAACTTTTTGCACTCGCAGTCACATGTGACTAACTGTTTTACTTATCTTAAAATATATCATGCGAATTAAAGAAAACGTTTTGGGGGGATTTTGTCGAAAGTGAAACAAAGAATAAATTGTTACTTTTAGCAAGTTGTTTTTTTTTAATGAAACCTGCTGGTTTTAATAAAATAAGTGTGATAATTTACTTTATTATGATTTTTGTTTCAGATCTTTCATAAAATGCGTATGTCTCAGGTTTGCTAAAAACATATTTATTAGGCCCGGCACGACCAGGTGATTGAAGCGCTCGAGTCGTAATCTGATGGTCTTGAGTTCGAATCCCCGTCACACCAAACATGCTTGCATTTTTACCCGAGGGGCGCTATAAAGTAAAGGTCAATTCTACAATTCATTAATAAAAAGAGTAGGTCAGGAGCTGGAGGTGGGTAGTGATTACTATCTGTCTTCCCTCTAGTCTTACACTGCTAAATTCGGGACGGTCAGCGCAGATAGCCTCGTGTAGCTTTGCGCGTAATTCTAAAAACAAACAAACGTGTTATATATTTATTACTTATAAAGTCTATTTACAAATATAGTACGAGAAATACGTTATTTCAGTAAATCTAAATGCTTTAAGTCACTTCTTGAAAATACTTTTGTGTTTAAGTGTAACAAAATTTATATATGTATATACATATACAAATTAAAAATATCAATGGAGTGCTTATACATTTTGTAAGAACCAAGAAAAGGGTTTTTAGGTTATGTTAAAATCTAACATCTAGGAAAACTAAAACAATTTGGGTTTATTTATCAAAAAAATAATAATATGGTGAACCAACCTCAAACTCGCAATCACCATATTACGAATCCAAAGCAAGAAGCCACTACGTTAAATTGCTTCAGTGTAAAGTTTGGTAATACTGAAATAATCATATATAAATACACGTTTTCCATACAAAAACAACAATTAAATTATTAGAAAGACAATGTTTCATAGTAAATTAATCCATAATTCGGTAACTAGGTAACCAATTTAAGACATTATGCTTCTAATGAAAATAGTGAATACGTAAAAGGTTGTTATTAAGAGGCCATCAGTTTGATAAATAAATGGCTTAATTATGCATACAAACCTTATTAAGTTTAAATAATTAGAGGAAATCCTCAATAGTCGTGTCCTTGAAATTTTTTAGGCAGTATTAGAGTAATTTAATGGATGAGACCTTTGTTTCCTTTCTGTTTAGTTATACTTTTGTAAGCTAGCAATACCACGCGTGAGCCACGTGTATAACTGATTTTATTTGATAACTCATCAGAATCTCTACTAGCCTACCTTCAAATTGAAATTAATTTAAATAAGATATTATAGTAAATTAATCTACGAGACCTTTGAATTGATCAAATACGTTAATCAAAATGGTTTAACCTCTTGAGTCTAAAACCAATTAGATTTCAAAGACGACGAAGCTATTAGCTCTAAGTTTGTGCTGAAAAAAACACAGAACCATTTTATGAGGCACATGGCCGCGGCTAAAAATTACATCAAAACCATTTTATGTGTCTTTACCCTTGGATTCATGTTAACGGTAAGGAAGTATTTCGACGAACTTGGACACCTGTTATAATAAAATGTGCAAAAATTAAATTTTTTGTTAAATTGACAAATGTACTTTGCTATATGAGTCACACATTTTTGAGCCACTTGAATCACTATGCTTTTTTTCGCTTTTTTACATTTCATATGTATGATTTAAGGCTGGAACAAATTCTTTAGCCAACCGTTCTCAGGTCTGATGTTAATGAGTGTTACCCATGATACCACATCTACATTTGTAACAAGCTAATGTGAAAGACATCGGCCAGGCAATCCTAGAAACTTTGAATTCTTTAATCTAGAATGGACTTCTAAGACCACTTTTATATCCTAAACGGCTAGATGGTTAAGGTGTTATATTGTGATGGCCAACCCCACTATTCGTTAGTAAAAGAGTAACACAAGAGTTGGTGGTGAGTGGTAATCACCACTTTCCTTCTCTCTCTCTTGTCTTACACTGCTAAATTAGGGACGAGTTGCGCAGATAACCCTCGTGTAGCTTTGTGCGAAATTCAACACAAACAATGTTATCACATTCAAACAAACCAAAAGTATAAACATCAACCGGAATTATATCTCAAAATATGACAGCCATGTAATGGTACGAGATTAGAGTAATTCAAGTTTCTTTGATCATCTTTTAAAATACTCGTTGACTTCAAAGTGTGACCTAAAAAATTACGAACTTTTAACCCATTTATCCTTTATTACTAAACGATGTGAGTATTTTAAAGACTTAACACTAATGTATCTCAGAACGGCTGGTTAACCATTCAGGTTAACCTGAAGATGACCTAGGAAAGTCAAAACTTTGTTTTATGCTGATCAATAAAAGTGTTAATACCCACACCAGCCGTTCTGAGATACATTTTCGTTTCAAGTGAGATTCTCGTCATCAGCAATTAACACATTAATGTTCTGAATATAAACAAATATAACTAACTGATTTTTGGACAACTTGATATTTTATCGCTTAGTTTAAGTTGTATTTAAGGCTGTTTTACTTATTTCTTAATGTGTAACATAATTTTATTATTTTTTCTAAATGGATGTTTCACTTACTTACATTATTCCTTTACTTTCTAACTCTAATTTTGTTTGTGTTTCCTGTCCACTATTTATCAGTGATCAGTTATTTTCCAGAATGGTCTCTTTATGAATGTATATTTGTGCGTAACTTGAAAAACTTCGTTTGATTTTAGCCTTGTAATACGTTCTCGTTGTTGTCATTATGTATCACTTAGTTATGTACGTTTCTTTATTTCATTTTTCTTCGATACTTATTATTCTGTAATCTATATTTCATCTCTGTTTATTTTTCAGTAGCCTATTTGTTTGTCACTTCTTACCACGTTAGCTTTACCGTCGTTATTTATTAACAGATAAGTTGATACTGTTATTTTAACATTTGTTATCCTTCCTTACTAGACAACCAGTCCCTTCTTCACTGCTTATTAATTTGCGTTTTATTTACTGTCGTTATTCGTTATTCGATTAGTACTTTCTGTTATTAGCATTGTAATCTATTTGCTGTTATTATTTATTACTTGCGAACTTGTGTTTTATTTTTATGACGATTTACTTGTTTCTGTCTATCGTTGTAGTTTTTCTTTTCTTCTTTTTTAGGAAAGGCAGCGCGTGCATGCCACGCTTGATTTCTCGAAATAGGAGGGCTCATAAAAGCCAAAATGCTTTTATCAAGATAGAATGGTTTAATCTCTATCTACCCATCACAATTTTAGTAACAGAGAAGTAAGTGAATCGTATTTGAGAGTGTCGGGAAACCTTATAAGTGTAGTAAGTATTTGTATAATAATTCTGAAGTAAAGACAAAGTGGGGGACTACCTAACCCAGACGCAAATGCATAAAATTTATCATGAAAAAAATATCAATTGAATTTTAAATTTAAATCATTTCTGAATTTATCTATTTTCTGTTAGATCACCAAAGCTTTTTAATAAAATCAAGAACCCTCAATGTAAACTCTAATTTAAGAACTCCAAAAATATTTTCCCAGTTTTATTGTCTGTACATTCCATTTTATGCTTTAAGTTCATAGACTAAAAACAATATAAAGTTACACTTTTGTTGCTAAACGACTAGACGTAAGAGCCATTGTTTAAATGTTGTGTTACCAAAACAAACTAACTTTTCTACATATTAAAATATGTTAAGCTAATTGATTTTTACCAATCATTATTATATTAAGGTCCACAAATTCATTTCATCAATAATTTTAATTTTGACTGGCTAACAAAGGAATGTATCGATGTTTGACTGCCCTTTCCTGCCTCATTTTTCTCAAAATTGATTTCACAAAATGTATTTATTTCAGCTAGCTATTAAATGCGATATTTGGTTATATTATGAGTTGGAGTGGTGTTACTTGCCTATTCATAGAGTATATTATGTATCTCAAGCCGTTTTCCTTACTCAGTAAACTATGTTTTGTATTGTTTTCATTATTACCTTTGTTCACATTTGATTACGCTACTTCTAACATCACTCGTTACATTAATCTAATGTAAATATTCGGAGCCAATCTATGAACCACATAGCCGCGGTTAAAAATTACATCAAAACTATTTTATGTATAGTTTCCCATAATCAGATCAACAGCAAGGAAGAATTTCAATGAAAGAGAGCAAACATTACATTTTTTTGATAAATTGACAAATGCACTTTTGCCTTTACTGTTCTTAGCCTTGACGTTAGTGGAATTTCGAAGATATAAAAAACAGAACTTACGTGAAGTTTTCAACTTAATTTTTGGTAGAAATTGAAGAAAATTTAACTTTCGCGCACAGAATGTCAAGAAAACAAAAACTGAAGTCTACAAGCGAAAATTTTCTGTTATATGAACTCGGAAATCTGACCAGTTATAAATACAAACAACAGTTAAATGGTGTTGTTTTTTCCTGTCTTCTTAATGATTGGTGCAATTTTCAAAGAAAATTTAATATCTGATTAGGTGACTTTATTAATAACTAATTCAGATGGTATTGTTATTCAAGCGCGCTAAACCAAGAGTAATGGTAAAAGTGTGAAATAAGGAAACTCTTCTGTTATAATTAAAAACTCAATAGTAATAATACCTGGAAAATATTTTAAAACGAATTAGAAGTCTTGTTTAGGTAACGAACATAACAAATGATGTCTCTGTAACGACCAGAACACAAGTAATTGTGTTTTTGTGACTGTAAACAAGCTCGTATAAAGCGCATTACAGATGTAATTGTTTTTTTACAATGAGTGATACAGAGATCTTTCTCCAATGGACACAAGAAACATTAAAGCAAAGATGTTAATGGTCAACACGTTTCGAGAGGTCTTCGATTTTATTCTATACTACTTTGGAAATAATTGTGACAGCTCATTGAAACATTCAGTATGGAAAATAAACGTTGGTACTTAACAATATGGTCTGGCATGGCCAAGCTCGTAAGGCGTGCGACTCGAAATCCGAGGGTCGTGGGTTCGCGCCCGAGTCGCGCTAAACATGCTCGCCCTCCCAGCCGCGGGAGTGTATAATGTGACGGTCAATCCCACTATTCATTGATAAAAGAGTAGCCCAAGAGTTGGCGGTGGGTGGTAATGACTAGCTGCCTTCCCTCTAGTCTTACACTGCTAAATTAGGGACGGCTAGCACAGATAGCCCTCGAGTAGCTTTGTGCGAAGTTTCAAAAAACAAACAAAAAAAAACTTAACAATATTGTGAATCAACGGAAGTACTCGTCTCCTGGAAAGTAGTTATGTAAGTTCGTGGTTAATGGGAGGTTATCTTAGGAATGAAAAGTTAATCCTGCTATATCCACATATATAATTACAAAAGAAACACGCTAAAATGCCCATAGAAACTGCAAAATAAAAATTATTAAATCACAATCCTGCACGTATTTCTATATGGATCTAACTGGCATTCATGCCAAATTTGGTGAAGATTCATTCTAAGAAAGTGGGGTGGTGGTATAAAATGCAAAATCGCCCACAAAAACCAAAACTAAAAACGTGTATGTGTTCCCCACGTAACTCGTGAACCCCCCAAGAATATTCAGTGAAGATCAATCTGAAATAACGAAATAGTGGTAAAAATCGCAAAAACTACATAGATTCCAAATATTGTCAGATTTTTATAAAAAATAGTTGTAAGGATACTTTAAGAGGATCACAAGTGCAACTCTTTTTATAATGAATAATAAAAAAAAACATTTCTTTATGTAACTAATACCTAGAATAAAAATGATAACAAAAACTTCCAAATGTTATTTTGAATTTGTAAATACTAACGAAACATAGTTAAGTTACAAATAATAGAGGAAAGTCGTGGTATTGTAATTATTGTGTACATTAACTGGAAATCACAACGGTAGTTGTATTTTTAGTAAAGCAAAACAAAGTACATGTAAATAATGGCTTGATAAGACTAATTTGTAAGACATAAAAGTAAAAAATGAACACTACGTGTGTCAGTCGCTTTAAGTAGTGACAATATCAATAAGCTAAAAGATTTATGATAAAAGTTACGTAAACTGTGGATGTTAAACACGTTCCTTTAGTTTCTCCATTTCGGATTTAAAATCACAGGCGAGTAAAAATAGTATTTCAAAGTCATATTTTGCCTCCTTCAACTGAATGCCAAGAAGATTTTTGTTCAATACCAGGACTCGTCAGTTGGGCCAGACGAAATGTTATTGGCATAAAAGTTATGGTTTAAATATCGAAAGCTGGCAAAATATTAGAAACAAACAGACCTAAACCTTAAGAGAAAAATCACTCAAATGAAGACTTTTTGTCTCTTACTTTATTCATTTCAGATTTCAAATGAGAGATGTGTGAAAACAGCCTTCAAGAAATACGTTTTGTTTTCCATAAGTCACTACTTAAAATACCTTTTGTTCAGTATCAGAACTTATCAGTTGGGCCGGATGACGAGAGACAAAATAATGTCTGAAATGATATTGATATATGCACTATGACACATTTAAACTTAATGGTTTAAACACCGAAACTGGGGAAAAATTCTCCAGTCGATAGTTGAAGCTTTTGTCAAATGAGGAAAACTGATCTAAAACCTTTGTTCGTTTTACGAGTCCTTTCAAGTCCAGTGAGGACCTCTGGTTCTGTCACATCGGTTGTTTCTTTTCAAAACTGTAGCTGTTAAGCCACACTGAAATAATCAGACAAACAACCACTATTGCAGAAACTAATTTAAGAGAAGAAATTCAAGCTATAGAAACAAAATTAATAATTAATTACAACCCGTGAATTAAAATAAATACTATCGAAAATTAGTAACCAGGATTCTAGAATTCGAATAAAAGTTAGTTTATATTCTATATATGTGCCAATAGTTGTAATATTCTGCATATATGTGTATTCCAATTATTTCTATTACTGGTATATCTTCGTTGTTTGGCTTGGTTCTTGTTAAGCACATAACTACAGAATGGGCTATCTGTGTTCTGTCCATCAGGAGAATCAAAACCCATCGTTTTCCATCGTTAGCCTACAGACATACTGCTAAGCCATCGAGGTGCAGCTCTTGTGTTAAAAATAAATTATCAATTTATGGAATCATGAAAACCTTCAGAAAGCTTATACTTTCTACACTTTCTTTCATCTTACAAAGTAAGCTTACCTCCAAGTTGAGTAGCTCAACAGAAGGCTTGATGTCTTTCAATATTAACATTCCGGTCTGGTTACTGGATTGGACACAATGAAAATTGACAAATCTTCACAAAGATTATAAACTTTTGACAGAGCATGACCTAGTGTTTATTGATCTTGGTATGTTAATCTGAGAGTTCGTGGTCTATCGTTGTTGCAAAAATACACTTTGGGCTTTGAGACTGGGAATGTAATATAACAGCTACACTGTTCAAATACCACTATTCGGTCAGACAAAAGCTAATAATGGGTGTTGTCAAGTGCCTGTTTTCTGTCTAGTTAATCAGTTTAGCTTTACGGTCTACTATGTGCAGATAATCCCTTGTGTATCACTGCACAAAAATTCAGAAACAAACAAACCTCCGATGAATGGAAAGAAAGTTAAAATGTAATTTAATGAACCGAATAACTTATTTTATTCACAAGGCGTGGCTTGTTACTAAAAACAAAGTATGAACTTTCTTCCAAGCAACTGAATGTGTTTGCTAGATGTAAGAGTTTCATGTCTCTTTGTGAAAAGTCTTAATAAGGAGATGAAACAATAATTTATTTATGGTAATTCGTGATAACATGAAACCTCCTAGAAGTTAAAATGTTTCTCAAGACAACTGGTGTTGGTGTTAATACTTTAATTAAAATAAAGTACAGGACAGCGTTTCGACCTTCTTAAGTCATCTTCAGGTTAACAAAGAGAGAGTTTGCAAATTACTTCTAAATTAAAAACATTCTGAAATACCATAAACGGATTACTGTGATTATAACATTTTACACATTTTGCAATAACACGCTATTGTTAGAAGATTACATAAAAAAAAGTTCAATACCAATATTTAAAACAGTTAATGCTTTAAAATATTTAAGGTTTATAACATAGTAAGTTTAGTAAATACGTCCTTGTTTAACCACTAAGTTTAGAAGAACCCTCAAGCAGTATTGTTTATAAAAGCTGATATACTGTTGTTTATTTTCTGCTAATGAACAATTCGTAGATGCTTAGACAATTTTTAAACCCAGCATCTCCTGTGGATTAGCAGTAAGGTTCAAGTCATACAAAGCTAAAGTCCGAGGTTCGATTCCCGCAGCAAACACAACGCAGATAGCATAATATGAAGTTTTGCGCTAAAACGACATTTAAACCCTAGCGGTTAGAATTTAAGCTAACGCTTAATTTAACGCACAAAACTGTTTCGATCACAGTGAAGTGCCCCCTAGTGACAAAATTATGCTTTCTGTGGACTTACAATGCTAGAAACCGTGTTTGACAGAGCAAATTGCGTAGCTTTGTGCTTAGTTCCAAAACACACTGAAGTATTTTAATACGTTTATAGTTTATTTCTCTTATATTTGGATATTATGTTGGCACAATTACGGTACAATTAATTAATTTAACTTTTACAAAAACTGTGAAACCTTCAAGGCATCGTCTTCAGCATTATTAATGAACACAAAAATGAAGCAGGAAAAAAATGGCGAATAAAAATTTACTCTTTAAAACTCGAAAATATTAGATGACAACATTCACATGTGTTACGAAGCTGTTTATAAAGATGCAAGTGGGCCCGGCATGGCCGAGCGCGTTAAGGCGTGCGCTTCGTAATCTGAGGGTTGCGGGTTCGCGCCCGAGTCGCACCAAACATGCTCGCCCTCTCAGCCGTGGGGGCGTTATAATGTGACGGTCAATCCCACTATTCGTTGGTAAAAGAGTAGCCCAAGAGTTGGCGGTGGGTGGTGATTACTAGCTGCTTTCCCTCTAGTCTTACACTGATATATTAGGGACGGCTAGCACAGATAGCCCTCGAGTAGCTTTGTGCGAAATTCCAAAAAAAAAAGATACAAGTTGAATGTATGTGTCAACCATCTAGTATTATTAAAATGTGTCACTTCAAGCAGTACTTGAAAGTGACAATCCTTAGTCAACCATTCACAGAATCTATACTTCAATTAAGACGCTTATTCTATTAAGATAAACATCCAATGTTTTTGTTTTACGAATATTTTAGTGTTTCGTAGATTTATATAAAATAGTCCTCATATGTAGATATTAATAACATCGAGAGTGATTTAACTTATCATAGTAACATTATTCCAATCACTCTCTTAATCACTTTCTGATGTATTTTGTACTTTAAGTTGGACTGAGAAAAATATTAATCATCTGCTACGTGTCTTGTTTGATCTTTCTACAAACTGGAGAAGGCAAACTGTGGCTCGCAGAAGTCTCGTTAAAGGAACAACAGAAGTATACATATCTCTGACCTTATCAGAACACTGCCCAAAGCGTGAAACAAATGAGTCAGGTCGCAGAGTAACAAAGTGTAGTAAACGATGAAATAAAAGTAAAAGAAAACGAAAGTCCAAGCTACCATCGCTGTTAAGTTTGAATAACTAGCTTGTTTTAAAAAAGTTGAGCTTCAAAAAAAAAACAAAAAACGGAAGGCTAAGAGTTTTAATGACTGAAACTCTAGTCAAAAATGTTTATACAGAATTATTGTTTGTTTCTTTGTTTTTGAATTTCGCGTAAAGCTACACGAAGATTATCTGCGCTAGCCGTCATTAATTTAGCAGCGTAAGACTAGGGGGAAGTCATCACCACTCACCGCCAACTCTTGGGCTACTCTTTTACCAAAAAATATGGTATTCATCGTCACATATAACGCCCTCACGACTGAAAGGGCGAGAATGTTTGGCGTGACGGGAATTCGAACACGCGACCCTCATATTACGAGTCGAGCGTAAAGAATTTTAATGGGATATTAAAATTTAATATGAAATGTAAGATCTGTAAATAAATATTGTAAATTCCAATGAATGGTATATTTTCAATTTCTGCTTTAAAAAATCATATAATAAAATTTCACCTTAACTTAAGAAACGTAGTGGGTTGTATCACTGAGAATACTTTCTAAATATGATGGCAAAATCTAATATTTTGGGACGGTTTGAATGGGTGGCGAAAGGCACTATATTATAATTTCGTGCATTTATAATAGTTTCTTTTGCTACCCATTCAAGCCCTCTATAAACTTTACTTCCTAAATATTTCCACTTCCCGGTATTTAACTAAGTACTTAGTTCTAACTCAGCAGATCAGGCTCAACCGTGGACTTAATCACATATTTATTCATGTTGTGTGTGAATTTTCTTGTTTGTATGCAAACTTTTTCACACATATTTGGAGCTCGCAGAAACTAACTTGGCCTGAAGATTAAGGATGTCGAGGGGAACTCTTATCTACACGGCATATTCCTCACACCAAACGCGCCCGGAAGGTCATCCAGGCTAGGTGATGCTATAGTAGTAGATTTTAAAAGTATTTGAATCCAAATATGTTATCGTATTTTGTGTTTTTAATCATCTGCGTGATCCTGGGGTGCAATGTTTAAAACACTGTTCATATCTCCATGTGCTAGCCAGCTGATCTCCATGTGCTAGCCAGTTGAACCATATTTGACACACGTCATCAAGTACTATCGTCAAATACTCCACACGGGTTCTTTAATTATAATAATGTGATACCATAGTAGTATTGTTTTTGTTTGTATGTTTTTGAATTTCGCACAAAGCTACTCGAGGGTTATCTGTGCTAGCCGTTCCTAATTCAGCAGTGTAAGACTAGATGGAAGACAGCCAGTCATCACCACCCACCGCCAACTCTTGGGCTACTCTTTTACCAACAAATAGTGGGATTGACCGTCACATTATAACGCCCCCACGGGTGAGAGTGCGAGCATGTTTAGCGCGACGGGAATGCGAATCCGCGACCCTCAGATTATGAGTCGCACGCCTTAACACGCTAGGCCATGCCGGCCATAGTAGTAGATTTTAAAAGTATTTAAACCCGAATCTGTCATCGTATTTTTTTCTAATCATCTTCGTGATCCTGGGGTGCAATGTTTACAACACTGTTCATATCTCCATGTGCTTGCCAGCTGAACCATATTTGACACACATCATCTGGTACTATCGTCAACTACTCCTAATGGGTTCTTTAATTCTGAATGTTCCCCTCCTTCAAAGCAGTCAAAGAAGTGATTGGGATAACAAATGAGTTTGATCGTTAAATACGAATCTCTGTGAATCATAAGAGAACGCAGACACATTATTCTTGTACCTTTAAAACCTTTTAGAATCTAATATAATTTGCTTTTAAATTCTCTATTCTATCAGAAAGAGCTAGAATTACTTATATTTTAAAAATCACAAACCTGTAATAGACAGTATATCCCCTTCCCTACGTCAGCCATATTTCCACAAA
Organism: Carcinoscorpius rotundicauda; assembly: GCA_011833715.1. Taxonomy (NCBI): domain Eukaryota; kingdom Metazoa; phylum Arthropoda; class Merostomata; order Xiphosura; family Limulidae; genus Carcinoscorpius; species Carcinoscorpius rotundicauda. The sequence goes on from CM022397.1 coordinate 90,296,973, forward strand.
GCTCTCATCCCATTGTGTTTCTCGTAATGTTTGTCATTAGGCCTATCCATTACATTGATCATAATTCGGTGTAATTGTTTTTGTGTTACGTTTTGCAGCAATAAATAAAGTAGATATAAAAAACAAGTATATTTTTTTACATAATACTTTAGATGAAATATAATACTGATTGTGCTACAGCTTTTTCTCCTCGGTGGGCTAGGCAGATAGAGAAAGAAAACACAAACACGCGCTACAGCTGTTTTACATGAAATCTGACTTCGTTTTTACACCCCTTTTATTCATCATATTGGGTATTATAGCACGTTTGTAAATTTACAAAATGAAATTTGGTATAACTATTTACCTCAACCACATCAATGCAAAATATAGTTATTTCAGAAGAACCTCTTCTAAATATAAGTAAAAGTTACCATAAGAGCATTAAATAGTTTTAGATATTCCCTATGAATTTCTTGAAGTGGAAGTAATAAGATACTAACAAAGATTAAAATTATTGATTACTTAATAACAGTAGAGTTGTAAACGTGAGAACGTTCCTCCTTTTTCTGCCCATCACGAGTATCGAAACCCGGATTTTAGCTTTGTAAGTCTGCAGACATACCGTTGAGCCACTGTGGGGGCAAAATAAATAATATATTCGTGCGTAACTTCAACTTAAATTTATTCTTTAATAAATATCATCCACAGTTTAAAAATGTATTATATTTCAGAAATTAGTTCTTACTTTCTAAAACTCAAATAAATTTTACTTGTCCTTAGAAAACGACACAATTTATAAACGTATACTTGTACCTCTGTCCAGTTAAGTTTCCATTAATATTGTTTAAAACCATAATACCATTAACTGAGCTGCAACTCTATTGTTTCACAGAATGCTTTACTGTTGATATTGTACCTTAACAATAAAACCATTATATTTTCTGTTATCATAGAAACTATCGTTAACTGTTGCCAAATGATTATAGGTTGATATGTAAATAGAATCTTATCTCCAGATTTCATCGCCTTATACTTTTAAGTAGTATTCCCATAAAAGTCTTTAGTTACTTAACATTACTTGTAAAAATTTTGGACTTTCTATTGCTATCTCTATGATAACACTAATAAAGTTTACCGTATATCTGTGGCCTAGCATGACCAGGTGATTAGGACGCTCGACTCGCTATCTGAGGGTCGTGGTTTCAAATTCCCGTCACACCAAACATGTTCGCCGCTTCAGCCATGGAGTGTTATAAGGTTACGGTCAATCCCAGTATTCGTTGATAAAAGAGTAACCCAAGAGTTGGCGGTAGGTGGTGATGACCAGCTGCCTTTCCTCTAGTCTTACACTTCTAAGTTAGGGATGGAACAATACATTGCGTGTATCTTTGCGCAAAATCCAAACCTAACAAACTATATATTACGTCGTGAAACATTAAATTTCACATCAAATTTAAGTACCGAGCTCATTTCAGCAACTAAAATTGTCATTTCTACAATATTTTCATGTGTTGTTTCTATACTGGAAACTATGAATTCACTCCCAGTAAAACTACTGGGGATAATATGAGTGACTGCACCTTTGTAGACGTTACTACCACGTGATATTATGACTATACTTTAGTTGTTGTTGTTTTGAATTAAGCACAAAGCTACACAATGGGCTATCTGTGCTCTGCCCACCACGGGCATCGAAACCCGGATTTTAGCGTGTAAGTCCGCAGACATACCGCTGAGCCACTGGGGGGCCTATACTCTAGTGCATTTCATTTTCATAACAGAGAATGAGTCGTTCCGTAATATCTATATTTTATAATCCACTGGTCTCATAATAAATTTCACTGCTGTAAATACATATATTAATTTGCGTTTCAACAAAAAAAAAACATTATGTTATCCCCTCAGTGAAAAAACAAACAATATAGGTCTTATTGCGCACTGACTTCAATTTAAAGATAAATTTCAGCTGATGTACTCTAGCTGCTTACAGGCTAAACTCACGATACAAGAGCACTACAATCAAAAGCTTACTTGAGACAAATGAGAGCGCAGAGTGAAACATGTGGTGAATATGAAATAATACACAATACTTTATATCTAGTTTGCTATCTGTGCACGTATTATTGCACCTTTTTCTCTTTCACGATTTCATTTCGAAAATTATTTTTTCACTGTTGTGTCAGTGGTGCATCTCAAAACGCATACACGACAGTTAATCAGTATTTCTAGAAAACGGCCTGAATTCGTAACATTAATTTCATAGTATTGCATACGATTAATTCATAATTTCTTGTTGTCTACGTAAATACTATTTAATGTTTTTGTAATGAAACATAACGAACATGTTTGTTTGTTTTTAATTAAAATTGAGGTGCAAACAATATCTATTGTAGCTGAGATAATGAGCTAGCGGACTTTTACACACAGGTCTTCCAGTCGGTCAGCGGCAAAGAAACAATTTTGTCTTGTGAAAACAACCTTTTAAACAGATGAATCTTTTAAACTGTAACAGCTTTTTGTAGCTATTTAGGTAAAACTTATATGCGGCATACTTTTTATCCTTTGTCTTCATCAGCCACTAAATACTCCTTTATCTGGTCTGTTTTAAGAGGAAATATTATATTTTAACATTTTATTACCACTAAGAATTCAATGTTTTCGAAATGAAATCTCACCAGGATTACCCACTTTTATAGAGTTCTTAACGAATTACCAAATGCATTCACTCCTCAGGTGGCATGCGATTTTAGTAGTTCATCCATGTAATGCATGGGGTTACTACCGGAAATAGAAGAAACAGCTCACATACCAAACTAACACAATACACAAACTGTCGGATACACTATTCAGCCTCGTCGTAATCCTACGTGTTTCACATGTTTTTTTGAAATAAAATAACTGCAAGTTATAGATATTTGCTTAATACGTTACTCTCTCACATATATATGTGGGTGATAATATAAAAGCATTAAATTGTCAAATAATATCATAATAGCAACAAAATTTCTAGTGTTAGTTTTATTTAATTTCGTGCAAAGCTACACGAAGGCTATCTGTGCTAGCCGTCCCTAATTTAGCAGTGTAAGACTAGAAGGAAGAAAACTAGTCATCACCACCCACCACCAACCAACTCTTAGGCTACTCTTTTACAAAAGAATAGTGGGATTAACTGTTACATTATAACACCCCCACGGTTGAAAAGACAAGTATGTTTGGTGCCACGGGGACTAGTGTTAGTAATGCGCTTTGAAACGTTTGTTTTTGTATAACAAGTTTCATATTTACTCTCTCATCGGCAGACCTCAGCTATGTCTAATTAAATACGTATACGTAAGGTTTCTTGTTCATTGAGAATATCTTGATTAATGTATTAAGAACGAAACTAGTAGTAATAACTCTGTTTGTCGCCCGAACCTTACTAAGACACGAACTCCGCCAAAATACCAAACACGACACATATTTTGATATTTAGTGTATAAGATCCATACAATTAAACAATTCGCTCTGTTTTCATATTGTGCTCGTTGAACACAACTTTCTAATGCCGATCACTGCAGCAGTTCAAACATTGTGAAAACGCAAATTGGAGATTATAAAAGGGAACGGCGCTATAAAGCCAGTTGAAAAGTAATATGTCTTTCCTCGCCAACTTTCTCACATTTTAACGTATTAGTGAATTCTTTTCAGGAGAGTCTCCCGCTGGTACAGTGGGAAGTCTGTAGATTTACAACACTAAAAATCAGAGGTTGGATTCCCTTCGGTGAGTTCAGCTTATAGCCCCCTGTAGCTTTGCTATGATAAAACACACTCTTTTCAGAAGGAATAACACCAGTGTTATTAAAAAAAACAAAAAAAAACGTTAGTGACAAAAAGTATTACAAAGTGCAAGGGAGTAAAAATATAAATTTAAAAATTATTCTTCCTGGTGTAATAATAGACAGTAACTAAAACTGTAATAAAGAGGAAAAGACTGGAAACGTGTTTAATATGCCAATTAGCAACCACATCAAGTTACCAGGTCAGGCTTTGACAACTGAAATATGTTAGATTTGAAATGTACGAGAGTGTAAAATATTACAGTTTATCTCTGACTAGTGTCCGATTTATTATGTTACGCATTGCAATTTCATATAACCGAAATTTTCAATTTAGAAGTTATTTGAATGTCGATACGGTTGTTTGTTTGGCATTAAACACAAAGCTATACAATGGGCTAGCTGTGCTCAGCCCATTACGGGTATCAAAACTCGGTTTCTAGCAAGGTGAGTCCGCAGATTTACCGCTGTGCCACTGGGGTGGTATCGATACATACATCATTCATTGTATTTGCCAACAAGATTAATATACACGGTTTCCTTTCTTAACGCAAACATATTTTAATATACGAACGAATATAATAATAGTTATTGCTACTAATACTTTATATATAAAAGTTTTACAAACAATACTAGGCCTTCTAAACAGTTTATCAACGGTTCGCGACGATAGAATTCATTTTGATTTGATATCAGCACAAGTTATTTAACGGGTAGATAGCTAGCTTTTTATTCTTGGTTGGTCTTGAAGTTTAAGGAGATCAGAAGGAAGGATTGGGTTATATATTTAATTTAATATATGTTTTGTTCAGTTTAATATATATTTAGAAATTCATGTAACTTATATTTTTAAGTACGTACTGCGAAATTATCGCCTGTTCACTAAATTTCTAGAAGATTCTCGAGCATGAGAATGAACAATGTACGAAGTGTGTATGTACATACCAGTATTTTTTGCCAATTGAACATTAGATAACCTTGCTTAAAATTTACATATCGGCGCCCAAAAACACAATTTAGTATTGTTTGTTTGCGACAGTTAGGATGTCACAAACCTCGGAAGCTATAAGTGTGATAAACACTTATTAATCACAAACCTCGGAAGCTATAAGTGTGATAAACACTTATTAATCACAAACCTCGGAAGCTATAAGTGTGATAAACACTTATTAATCGGAAAAATATAGATATTTCACCAGGAACGTTTATAGATTTCTAACATTACAAAGCATTTAACTACACTGAATTATCATCGGACGTTAGTATTTCTATGAAGACATTATATAACTTCGTCTGAGATAGGTCAGCTTATACAAAAATGGCGTGAGGCCAGCCAACCATTGAGCTGGCTAGCTAGTCATAAAAGAAAGTGTGGCAGTATCAACTCAGAATTAATCCACTCATTACAATTTTTTTCCTAAATACATTTGATATTTGAAGTGGTAGTGCTCATTACGTATTGTATCTTTAGTCTTTAATTTATTACTTAGATATATCTCACATTATTAAAATTGATTGACCAACATAAAAGAACTAAAAGGTGTTATTTGATGTTGAATTATAACATTCCTGGAGGACATATTTACTGTGAAGCATTAAACTAGAAAATATTTTGAGAATGCAGCTGCTCTTTCTTTCCACAAATTAAAGCCGGTTCATGTGCAGAATGTTCCCAGACATACTACTGCCACGAAACCTATGATTTCAGTTATGAAAACAATAGGCACAAACAGCACGAACACTGCTGTTATAGAAGCACTGAACGCGACCAAAGAAAACTTGTGAGAATAACAGCCAAATGAACTCGACCTAGGTTGGGCACTATGACAAGCAACAAGAAGAAATGTGGCCCTAACATGTTGGGAAGTGTTGTATGGAACCATGCTAGTATTTGACACTTAGAGATAGAAGAGGAAGTTATGAGCCATTACTACAACTCACACAAGTAAGAGTGCATGGCCAACGACGTTCCAAATGTTGCACAACACATGTATTGGTGAACATCAACAAGCATCCCATACCACAACCATGTTGGAAAAATGGTTTTACTGGCGAACTTCTGTAATGATTTGAAGCATTAATGTAAATATTATATTTCCTGCTTGTGAAAACTGTATTAGCAAGTAATAAATTGTATATTCATTGAATATCAACAAATCCGCTCATTATATTTACCATGATAATCATTATATACTGATTGTAGTTATTTACTACAGTGAAAAGCCTGAAGTCTACTTACAGGCTGATACATTAACTTAAACATTTGCTAATGTTTAAACTCACAATGTGTAGTTTCCAGGTTGCTCCCAGAGAAGATCCATACAGTTAAAGTAGCAAACTTTAACAGTCACCTGTTTACCAAGCTGTATAATGTACTGAGTTTGAAGAAATTTATCTCCACCTCATCATGCTCATTCTGATTGCTTGAATGAGATGCTGATGTAAAGTCGGAAATGTATGCTTTATATGTTTGTAAACTCAGGTTGTGTTATCAGAAATGATCATCTGCTTTACGTAATGTTAACCTACCACATAACAATGGCTTTTCGTCCCGGAACAACCAGGTGAATAAGGCACTCGACACGTAATCCGAGGATCACGGGTTCGAATCCCCGTCCCACCAAACATGCTCTCCCTTTCAGCCGTCAGGGCATTACAAAGTATCAGTCAATCCCACTATTCGTTGATGAAAGAGTAGCTCAAGAGCTATTGGGTGGTGGTGAGTACTAGTTGCCTTTCCTCTAGACTAAATTAGGTACAGCTAGCACAGATAGCTCTTGAGTAGCTTTGCACGATTTTTAAAAACCAAAAACAAGCAAATCACTGGCTTTTCTCCAAAGGTGCTAGTGTTTTTATGCAAACTATAATTATTAACACATGTCACGTAAAATGAAAAACAGTTTTAATGAGGAAATTGTGAGTAACTCTTGTGTACTCCACAAACGCAGTCACAGCTTAAATTAAGGTAGACTGGCCGTTATTTTGTTCCATCAGTTATGATTTTAATTTTTCAAACAGAACATGAAAGCGCATGAAACATGTAACAGTCTTAAACTCCAGCCCCCTAGTAGCACCGCAGAATGCCTGCGGACTCACTCTGCTAGAAACGGGGTCTTAATACCCGTGGTGGGCATAGCACAAAAAGTCAATTGTGTAACTTTGTGCTTAATTACAAATAATCAAGCAATCTTAAATACTCTGTTACCGTGAACTTTGGCAGTCCTTACTTGACCAGGAAACGGAGCGGAAAAATTTCATACTTTTGGAAAATAATGGAAGTAAGGACTCTGGAGCAAACGACTGAACCGCTGATTTTATTTCAAAGGTGATACGTGAGTGAAAACTTGGAGCTTAAACCTTCAACATGAAGATCGATAGGAAGTTACACTATGGCAATAGACGAACTTTGCCCGACTCAGGTTGCATCTACTAAATAAAATAAGTTGCCAGAGTTAAGAGTGTAATTCAACATATGGCAAAAGAGCCAAGATAATAATTGTCTGCCCTACAAAGTCTTTCTCTCCAGCCTTTAATGATTCCATCAGAACCTCTGGCTCAAAATATATATATTTCTGTGTATATTTGGTTACATTCATAAATTTTTTCAATGGGTATATTTGTAAATATCTGCATAGATATATATTTTTTGCATTTACTTACCTTATTTATTCACGTCCTTTATATACTTTATGCTACTTTCCTTCTTATCGATGCTATATATATATATATTATCTAGTTTTTTAATTTTCGTATATTGCGACTAACATATTATGTTACATGATTTGTTATTTCCTTTTTAAAGAATTATGTTCCGTTTAATTCCTTTATTTGATGTGTTGTCTCTTTATTATGAGTGTTTATACCCTATTTTTCTCGTTATTGTACTATTCTATTCGTTTGTCACTCGTTGTTGTTGGTTCTTTAAATCCTTATTCTTAAATATTTGCTATGATTTGTCTAAAATAATTCATTTCACGTGTTTTAGACTTTGTTTTAATACCCAGTTTATGAAGCATCAGACCAAATAGAAACGGTAGGAAGAACTACACAGGGTCTTTAGGTTTCCATGATAAATTTTAAAACCAAAAAATACACTCTGATGTGCTGAATCTCCTGACATAAAAACACTTTTATTGCAAAGAAAAATCATCTCTTAACAGTGTTTGGCCATAAAATGTGGAACTAAGAGGTTTGGACAGATATTTTTACCCTTGCACAAAGAAATAGTTGTTTTCGTATGATGTATCATAACACTGGTTTACAAAAAAATATTTTTTGTCTGAGGCAAGAATGTAAATAGGTGTTTTTTTACTAATTTGGGTGTGCTGAATTCACATTTATAAACAGTTTTGCTCTATCACCTCTGGTTTTCTGGCTTTTAAATAGTATCATTTTAGTATATGCAGAGTATATACGTGCTTATTTCAACAGTTGCAGCAGCTTATTTAAGATAAAACAGGATAGATAAAGAACATTGACGGAATAAATATACTTGGATGACACAATGTACACAATTCATAGTACCGCAGACAGTTAGAAGTGTGTTTTCTTAGCTGCTCTGGTGTATTTTGCCTCCGGGATGTCACGCAAGAGCATCCAGCAGAAATCTCCCATCATGCTGGGGTTCCACTTGCCTTGGTAGTTGCTCTCCATCTTCGTAATGTTTTGATGGAATCTTTCTCCGTGCTTATCACTCACTGCTCCAAGGTTTGGAGGGAAGAATTTGAGGTGGGAATGGAGAAAATGAATTTTGAGTGACATTCGGCATCCCATATCCTCATAAGTCTTTAGCAACTTCTCAATACAGGCTTGGCAATTTGGTACACGCGTGTTACCAAGGACACCACTACAGACTGACTTAAATGCTTCCCATGCTCTCAGTTCCTTTAAGGTAAGAAGTTGCTCAAAATCAGTATCCTTCAGCACTTCTAGGATTTTAGGTCCGACAAAGATGCCCTCTTTGAGCTTAGCAGCACTGAGACCTGGGAACACAGTAGACAAGTGTTGGAAGGCAGCACCGTTTTTGTCCATGGCCTTCACGAAATTCTTCATCAAACCAAACTTGATGTGAAGAGGAGGAAGAAGCACCTTCTTCATGTCAACCAGAGGATTCTCCTTGACGCTGTGTTCGCCAGGAACGAAAGTGCTTCTAGACCTCCAGTCTTTCTGCTTGTAATGCTGGGATACAGCTCGACTATTCCAGAGACAAAGAAAGCAACAGTACTTTGTGAAGCCCGCTTGTATACCCATAAGAAGACCAATAACCTTGAGGTCCCCACACAGACTCCACTGGTACTGGCTGTACTTACCAGCTTCTAAAAGAAGCTCCATATTGTCATAGGACTCCTTTAGATGGACAGAGTGTGCACTGGGAATGCTGGGATATTTATTCTCGTTGTGCAGAAGCACAGACTTGAGACTTCGCTTGGAAGAGTCTATGAAAAGACGCCAGTCTGAAGGATTATGTGGCAAACCAAGGAAAGTGAACAAGCCAGGTACATTTGTGCAGTAGCACAACTTGTTTTCCATGTCGAAAAATGAAGGAAGGTCTTTGTTCCGATTCCTGAAACTGGTGATCCGTCTTGATATATATATATATATATATAATTTAATGCCATCACTTACATTTATTGCATAATAACTAAAAAAGAAGACATAAGTCATACAATATTAGAAATTAACCCTGAATGCATATACGCTTTTATGTACAGTATGCATATCTAAAAACTAGAGGTGATGAGTAAAAACGGATTTCAAATCTGAATTCAGCACCCCGAAATTAGGTTAAAACAGCTATTTTTGTGCTTGCCTCAATTTCTTTGTAAACCAGTGTTATAAAGTGTTTTTGAACTTTAAATATTCATAAACCCATGCTACTAACACTGATACTGCTGCCTCTGTTATTACTGATACTACTGACACTAACACTGCTGCCTCTGTTACTGTTACCACTACTACTGATACTAATACTGCTATCTCTGTTACTATTGTCATGACCACTGATACTGCTGCCTCTGTTACTGTTATCACTACTACTATACTGCTGTCTTTGTAACTGATGCTACTGACACGGAAAGTGCTGTCTCTACTGTTGATACTACTGACACTAACACTGCTGCCTCTGCTACTGTTATCACTACTACTGTTATCTCATTTTTGCAGACCATATTATCTCCTGCAACCATCCCCTGCTAGTGCAGTGGTAAGTCTTCGGATTTATAACGTTAAAACCAGAGGTTCGATTCTCATCGTGGGAATCCTCAGATAGCCCGATGTGGCTTTGCTGTAAGAAAACCTACACACACATACATTCCTGCAACCAACTAGGTGGGTATGTGTTTCCAATTCTGAGAAGAAACTATAATAACAAAGATAATGATTACTTGACTTTTCGGGGTCTGTCGACAAGGCTACTAAAATTGATAAAAATGGATGACGTAAACTGGATATGCTCAAACACTTACCTATTTTGGATTGCGATATGTGTTTTCTTCCTTCTATCTTTGATACCAGTGTGACTTCAACCAAGGTGATTGGTAATTCAGTATTCTATTCAAATTTATAAACAAAAGAGACTGCCTGAAATATTTGTGTGATAAATAAACATTAAGACATTTTTCCTAAGACCAAATTTTAAAAAATATATTTAGTATTTCAAATTATTTCTTTTTCTGTCATTTGTGTCGTTCATTTTATCTGACTTCAATGTTCTTTTTTTAATCTTATCCTTTCTTAACTTGACTCAGTCCAACCTTACTTAATTTTATTTAATAATTATCTTTTTTATTTCGTAACTCACGTCATAAGCAGTTACTGTTCCATCTTCTTTGAAACGTTGTATGTTTTTGTTATGTGTGTACGTTTACCTAAATTTTGTTATTTTATGTTCATTTCTTGTATTTAACTTAATGCTATTTCACCTATTTTTTATTTAAAGGATAGTCGCAAATATTTGCTTTGCTTATTAATCAGTTTATCATACATTTTTTTATTTTTATTATTGCATTTCGATTTTTCAAAAGGTTGTAATTTTTATTTAAAGAACTTCTCGTCTTGCTTTGTAACACGTTGTTTGTTTAGTTAGATATCTGTTACGTCAGGAATTTCGTCACACGAGTGTCTGTTGTTTTAGGATAGTTTATTGAGTGCATTGCTAAGTTGTGATATTAGTTCCAGTATAACGGGAAGTGGGGTTGATTTTTTTGCGAGATAAGAAATCAGCCTTTTGTTTTATGCATCTATCACATGTCTTACTTTGCCATAATAAGTATTTTTCATCTAAAAAATTATAATATATTTCTAAATTTCAAATTTGAAACACAGAAAATCCTGTTGAGGAAATGCTTAAAATTTCAGCTGAAGACATTGTTTTTGTAGCTCGTCCGGTTGAGAAATTCTTTCATAGGATAATCGCACGGTATCCTTCTTTTATCTTGTGTTTGAGAGATACATTCGTTGCGGCCATTACATGATACAAAGATGTCTATCACTAGTCAGCTGCAAAGTAATTTTGGCGGTTTCAGAAAGATTTGTTTTCACCAGCAAGGAAGGCGGGTAGGCTTCGATCTGAGTGAGCCAGGACTCTATGGTTAAAGTCCTGTTGTCCGAGTTATCTGCTTACATTTCATTCACACTTTCTTACCACTTGTACAAGTGATATATTTACAAATCAATTCGTTTTATATCTGTATCTCAATGAATCAAGTAATTCACTTTTAACCTGCACTCTATCTATCACAGATTACTGTACATTTTACCTACAAATGTCTTTTCACAAATGTCAAGTAGGTGTGCACAAATATAACCTTGAATTATCCTAGTACACATAGGAATGATGCAGGAGAAATACACACCAGACTACCATATTCTTTTACAATTACTTCGCTTTTTCTTCCTATGACAACCAGACTCATCAACCCCGAATTTTGGTCTAACAGTACTCATTAAATATAACACTATTAATACAAATTCTTTGTGTAACGAAATAGGTTTTATCATATGCGGATTTTGTTTAATCAGTTAGAGAAACTTCAAACGTTGAACTTAAAAGGAGATGTGAAACGTCGAAAGTAATTTAATTTTAATTTGATAGTGTTCTATTACGATAAATCTAAACATTATTGTCAGCTCCAGTTATTTCCTATCATTTAAAACTTTAATTTTACTATTTTATATTTATGGTTGCATAGATGTAACAGAAGTACTTCATGTTCTGTTTCAAAAGCAAATAAAACAAAAATTGAAAGTATATATATATATATATAATTTCTTGCTTTTGAAGTTCATATCTCATGTTTTATTTTAGCCTAAAAGATGCATAATTATTCTCGTGATTCATGGCATGCACACGATTTAATGACTCACTACGGCACAAATTGCAACGTTAAGCTTCCCTTATGTGATATTATTTTAGTGTCTGCTGACTGACTGGCATACATTATAGATAGCTTTGTAGCGCAGTCTTCGCTAGTCGTCCCGAATTTAGCAGTGAAAGACTAGAGAGAAGACAGCCAACTCTTGGGGTACTCTTTTACCAACGAATACTGGAATTGACCTTTATATTATAATGCTCCACGGCTGAAAGGGCAAACATGTTTCATATGACAGGTATTCAAACCCCCAACCCACAGATTACGAGTCAAGCGTCCTAATCACCTATTCATGCTTGATCACAGATATACGGTAAACTTTGCTACTGTAGTTAAAGAGTTAATAGTAATAGAAAACCCAAGGTTTTTATAAGTAATGTTAAGTAGCTAAAGATATGCTCTTGACGTTACACACGACATTCCAACAATGATTATGATAATGGTTTAGCTGTAAAAATACATGTCTTTACGTTATAGTGTTTCGGTCAATCCCACTATTCGTTGGTAAAAAATGTAGCCCAAGACTTGGCCGTGGATGGTGATGACTAGCTGCCTTCCCTTTAGTCTTACACAACTAAAGTGGAGACGCCTAGCGCAGATAGCACTCGTGTAGCTTTGCGCGAAATTATAAAACAAGCAACCAAATTGTTGTTTTCTCTCTCTCTCTCAAGACGAAATGTATCACCCAGTACACTATTGATATTAACTGTTTATGACACGACGTTAGGCCGATAAAGAATAACATAATTTAAATTATTATTAATGTTACTACAACGTAATATCACACACACACGTTTTACTACTAAATGTGATACTTCTTCAGCTAATGTGTCTTTCAGACTAAGACTTGTCGTCTTATATAAGTTTGTACAAATGATGCTTAAACTAAGGCTTGTATGCTTAACTCACCATTTTTTATCAGGGTGACAAATTCAGTCAAAAATATTTTCTCCTGTAAGTCATAATGTTTACTTAAAGCAATTACTACGATTATTTGAAATCCTGTGTGCTTCCTCAAGTGATCCCATTTGTGGAGCTTTAGTGCTTGTAATGTCATACGTCTCCTCTGAATTATGATACGTGGTTTTCCATTGAATATTTTATTATTGTTTTGTCTAATTTTTCGCACAGACAGGTATTATATATATTACAAAATTCCTCCTAAAATTACCATTTTTTCTCCTGAGATGAAACATTTGGTGCCTAATACTAACACCAAATGTGTATACTGTTTATTTAGAGATTTCATAAATGGTTATATATTACCAAGTACTTTTTTACGATCTTGGTTCAATAAATATGGAGCTTTACAAAATAAAACTGTAATTTTTACAAGTCTGTGTTTTATACAACAGAAAAATAAGCAATTGATTTACTGTTTTTGAATGTAATTGTTCTTCTTAAATATGGCAACGATATTTTAAGCGAGTAAAATATATTTCTGGACAATTTTTAGCAATACTCATATAATTTCTTGATGTTCCTCATATCTTTAATATAAAATGTGATGTCTGAGATGTTTAATGTTTAACTCCTTTAGATGGAAAAAATCATTTAATTAATTAATATTTCTCACACTGAATTGAAACAGAGTATTATTAATTTATAATATAAATAATATCCTGTAAAATTGGATTTTTTCGATATTTATGTAAAAGAAGCATAATTCGTCTATTCAATGTTCAGAGATATTCTATCTCTATTAATATTTGGAAATTTGTTTCCTTAATCCCATTGTTTGCTATATTTCTATCAATTTGCATTCATATATAATGCCTTTATTTATGTACATATTCTGCTCATACTCTTTCTTTTGAAAAGTGATTTAATAAAGATGTATTAAATCTAATATTGGGTAAAACATCTCAGGAAAAACACTGGAAAAAATACAGTTGAACTGCTGATGTATTATCTTCTTACATAAAACCCTTAGGAGGTCTGTAAAGAATTATGTAATATAAATTATTTTCAGTATTATTGAAATATAATACAACTCATGTATTAGGTTCAAAAGCTGTCTCCTTCTTATTTATCTAGACAAATAATCGCCAAAACATTTCAAAGAAGTCACACATGCTCGAAAATCATACAAAACTACTTCGTGTTTCACAAACTAATAATGTTACAAAAACAAAACGAAGAAAATCAATGATGTATTTTTTCTTGTTTGACTCCAGATTTTGTGTGTGTTTGTCTTGTTATTTGTTGTTGGGTTTTTTTTTTAAATTGTGAGATATTATACAAACGGAAGGCATTTATCCAGTTTACCAAGTAATGAAGTTACACGAGCAGAAGAAATCTCATGGGTTTTACCTTCCACTGAGGTAGCACAAACGAAAATAGTATCTCACGTTTTTTTTAAATAGCGGGATTGCACAACCTCAACAAGAGTTTGTTATCAGCTTTTCAGGCTACACAAACATATAACTATTCTGTATCATAAAATAACGAAATATTAGAAATTACTTCACGCTAAAAACTTATTTTAATAAACAATTAAATTGTAATAAAATTATATTACAAAGAATAAAAATGTCTCGTTCCACAAGATAAAACATTTATAAAAATGGAATGCATCTATTTAGCTAAGCAGGAAAGAAATTCATGAAACATTTTATAAAATTACTACAAAATAATGATGTTTTACAAGAAAAATATTAATAATGTTTACACCGGACAGAAAAAAGTTAAAGAAACAGTTAAGAATATTTCCTATTTCAACCAAATAAAGTTATAAGATATTTATAAATGGAAAGCCAGTCTTGTTTTTACCTGATATTAGCATAAGATAATCAAAAATTAACTCTTATATTATCACAAGCAATGCAAATGTAACCGTTTTCATCGTTTTTTTACGAAGTAACAAAATAATAAAAAAGAAAGAAAAATCTTCTTTTTTCGTCAGGTTATAAGTGTTCGCAGACGGAAGAACTCTATCTTGATTTAACGGGTAACGAGCTCACTTAATGTAACTGTTTTGTTGTTTTTTATGTTTTAAACATGTATTGAGATTATACAAATGAAAGAAATCTTCCAAAGTTTTACAAGACAGAAATGTTACTAACGCAGAATAACTGCCGATTTTCTTTACCAATAGTCGTTAAAGAAGTGTACAAAATCTTAAAGGTTCCGCTGGGTAATCCGATTAAACAAGCGGAAGAAGTTTCTTCTGTGTTACTAAGTTGATTCAACAAACTTACACACAATATTTACCAGATAATGAGGCTACGAAAATGTAGAAAAGCCTCTCTACTTCAATCAAACTTTTCGGATAGATAAATGTAATAAAAATATTAAAATTGAATAATCTTCACCAGAAAATAAGGTTACCTAATGGAAAACATTTTTATTGTTTCCAACACGTAATGTGTCTGCATTATATTTTTACTAGTCAATTAGATAAAATAAGTGAACAATATCTCTCTTACATTATAAAATAATGTGATTAGTCTTACTTAAAACACAAAATCTTGTTAGCCTCTTTTATTATATACCGAAGTTAGACATATACCAAGGAAAATATATGTTAAGCAGTAAAACAGAAAACAAATACATGTATAAATTAAACCGAGTATTAGCGTTACAGGCAGAAACTGATACCTTCTATATAAAAATAAATAGTAAATACAGAACAGGTAGTTTGTTACAATCATATATCATACTTACCACTAAAGAGATATTAAGAAATGAAGACATGCCTTACTTTTTACCAACTAATAAAGACATGTTTGTTTGGTTCTTGAAAGTAAGCCAATTAGCTATCTGCGATCTGCCATTATTGAAACCCGGTTTGTAGCGTTGTAAGTTCGCAAACATATAGTTGTGGGATATGGGAGGAGGGGTAATAAAGCCATGCAAACTGTTGTGTTTTTTTTGTTAAATTGTTTTTTGAATTTTGCGCAAAGCAACACGAGGACTACCTGTGCTAGCCGTCCCTAATTTAGCAGAGTAAGACTAGAGGGAAGACAGCTAGTCATCACCACCCACCGCCAACTCTTGGACTACCTTTTTATCAACGAATAGTAGGATTGATCGTTACATTATAACGCCCCGCGGCTGAAAGGGCGAGCATGTTTGGTGCGACCGAAATTCGAACCCAAGACCCTCAGATCACCAGTCGAACGCCTTAACCCACTTGTCCATGACGGACCTCATACTAAATAAAACACATTTCTGTTCAGCCAAGAAAAAAAAAACAGAACACAGTAACGTGGGATATGTCTTTTTCCTTTATTAGGTAATAATATAAATGTTTTTATGCAAATGGAAGAAATCGCTTTACTTTTATTCAACAATAGGACTGATCAACGTTATGAAATATCTTTCATTTTTACTACTTAAGATAAAAGATATCTTCAAGCTTTTTCACATTATAAAAAAAGCTTTTTTTTCTGTTCTTGCAGGTACTCTGATTACACAAACACAAAAATAAATGTTTTCCATTCTATTAGGGAGTGAAGTTAAAAGTAATATTTGTTACTTCACCATATGGTTGTAATTGCGCAAATAGAAGGAATAGCTTATGAATAACGAACGAAATTTCTTTAAAATTACCAGACAATGAAGCAATAATATAAACATAATTATTTAAGTTATTTTACCAGATGATAAGATTATACAATAGAAGGAATATCACAACGTTATGAGGATACAAAAATAGAAGTAGTTTTGTTTTTTTATTCACAGGGTTAGTCATGTCATGAGGTTATACAAAGAAAATGAATACCTTCTGCTTTATCAAATGGTTAAGGTATTAGCAGGAAATGAGGAAGACAAACAAAGAATTATCTTGTTTTACGATGTGACTGCACGTGCAAAGACCCCTTTACTCGGTTGCCAATGAATTGACACCATTGGAAGATATCCTCTTCGTTTTCTGAAGATAATGAAGCTAAAATCTTGAATAAATTATCATAGATTTATCAACCAATGAAGCAACCAACAAGATAAAGAGTTGTCTACAATTTTATCCGGAAATTAGTCAACAGCAAAACAAATAAATGATGTATATATCTAAACAACTTGTTATTTCAAGGTAGTTATATTACATCAATTATATAAATTCCTTGTTTAGTATGGAAATACTGTACACAACTGATTTTGACTTTCCTTTTTAGATCAGTTGATACGGTTAGAGAAAGGAAAAGCTCCTGTTTCCTTCCTGTAATTCAGTGTGGGAAAGTACGTGCAGTTCTATCGAGTTAATGAAGTTATTAAAACAGGTCGTTTGACGTTAAAAATATCGCCACTAGTTAGTTACCATGTAATGAAGCTACACAGTTAGTTGTAATATATTTTTATACATCACCCGATGAGGTTCATCGAGTAGAAAATAACATAAATCCTCTCTACATGGTGTAATAACATAAGAAACGAAAAATCATCTTCTTCTTTACTAGGTGATGTGATAGTACAACAGAAAAAAGCCTTTTTTGTGTGTTTTTCAGACAAAAAAACAGAACACGTAAAAAACCTTATGAGGTTACATATGAGGAAGAAATTTCTTATTTCATACTAGGCTGTAAAGATACAAAAGTGAAATCTTTCCTTATGTTATTAGTTAATGAGATTTTGTACAAAGCAACAACAGGGCTATCTATGCTAGCCGTCCCTAACTTTACAGTGTAAGACTAGCGGGAAGGCAGCTAGTCATCACCACCCACTGTCAACTCTTGGGCTACTCTTTTACCAACGAATAGTGGAATTGACCGTCACATTATAACGCCCCACGGCTGAAAGAGCGAGCATGTTTGGAGCGACGGGTATTCGAACCCGCGACCCTCAGATTACGAGTCGAAAGCCTTAACCCACCTGGCCTTGTTGTTGTTCTTTTCTTGTTTATAAATTACTCAAGTTAGCAGATTGGAAAAGTTTATAAATTAATTATGCTGTGAAAAGGATAAATGTAATTTTGATTTTAGCAACTTTGGAGCTCAAGCAACGAAATTTGTTATTTTAGCTAAGTGAGGGTACTCGTTAATAAACCAAACATTGCATGAAGGATAAGATTATATAATGTTCAATTGTCTTCTTTCTTTTGTTATTCAATTCCTAATGACGTCATTGGATGTTAATTTCTTATCCTGCTTTGTAAAAAATCACAATTGACTCCTTTAGCTGATTAAGTGCTTCAGTATCGAAATTCAAAGCGCAAAGTCTATATAAAAGTAAAAACATATTCTATTTCAAGGAACTTTCTAACTTCCTTCTCAAGCAAAAATCTTAAAATAATATACTCCATTTACACTGTCGTGTAGTTTTTTTCGTTTACCACACTAAAAATTACGGTAACTGAATTGCTAACTCTTGGCGGTGAACGTTAGCATTCACAGATAAATACATAACAAATTATTTTTATAGTAAGATGAGTTTAAACGAAGTCTACAAATATCAGATTATTCCAATAAAAACCGAATTGGCGTCTTTACCAGATTATCAATATTGAAAAACAGAATAGATATTTTCTGCTTGCAGTGAAGTAATTTTTGTTTGTTTGTTTAGAATTAAGCACAAAGCTACTCAATGGGCTATCTGTGCTCTGCCCACCACGGGTATCGAAACCCGGTTTTTAGTGTGTAAGTCCGCAAACATACCACTGTGCCACTTAGGGGGAGTGAAGTAATCCTTGTTGATCTTTGCTATTAAGTACTACTGTACTAAAATTAAATAATGAAGCCGAACAAACTGAGAAGAATGAAACTACAAATAGTAAATAATATGTTTCTACTTTCTGTTCATACGAATATTAAAGAGTGCAAGAAGAGTACGTCTGTTTCAAGTATTACGTTTGCAATACAAGAAAAAATCTTTTCGTATTTTTTGGATTTGAGTTTACAATAAAAAGTTTATTTCGTTTTTACGCGTTAATGTTATTACATGAAATGAAAAAAAAACCTCTAGTTTGTTTGTTGTTGTTTTTCCAAGGAAACAGTCAATGTTTTTGCAACTTCAAATAAACCATTTGTTTTACAAGATTATAAAGCTAAAAAGAAGAACATGATATTTTTGTTCTTGCGAGAGAGTGAACTGGCAAAAAAAACAACTAAATCATTTTACCAATTATAAGGTTTCGCATCACAGAAAAAGCTTCTTTTTGTGAGTATTAATACCACACGAAAGAAAGAAAGTTATTCTGTTTCACCACGTAATGAGATTACATAAATGGATAGTCCCTGCCGATATTTCTCGGCAATAAAATTATAAAACTGGAAAACTTTCACTGCACTTCTTAGCAAAGTAATAGGATTTCAAACGGAAAAAGTCTCAAATGAGTGTATCCAAACTGACCAATTATTTTAAGTATTTTCCAGATTAAAAACCCTTCTGTAAAAGCAAAATTCTCTTCTGCTTTGAGTATACTAGTGTTATTCAAAATATTTAAAAAATAGTTTGTTTTTTAACAGTCAATAAGATTAAACAAACAAACGAGCTTCTTCCTATTTTACCAGACAACTAAACTACACATGAGGGGAAAATTTATCACTTTTTCGAAGCCATGACATTTTCTGTTATTTCAATGATAAGCTTGAAATTTTATAAAGCTAAAATACATGATTTAATCCCTGTGACAATTTTTCATTTGTTTCAATATATTTTCATATAAAAATTGGCATGTAAGGTTATTTAAGGTCATAAATATACTTTTTTACGCCAAATAATTCTATGAAAAGAATAAATCCATAATTCATTTGAATGTTAATGAGATTACACCATCAAAATAATATTCTATTTCAAAGATAATGAGTTTCAAAAAACGGCGTAAATATCTTCTACTGTTACTAATTAATAATAATAAACATAGTAAAGGCACTTCAAATTTTTTTGGATATCCCAGTGAATATATTTGTTTTGGAATTTCGCACAAAGCTACTCGAGGGCTATCTGTGCTAGTCGTCCCTAATTTAGCATTGTAAGACTAGAGGGAAGGCAGCTAGTCATCACCACCCACCGCCAACTCTTGGGCTACTCTTTTATCAACGAATAGTGAGATTCACCGTCACATTATAACGCCCCCACGGCCTGGAGGGCGAGCATGTTTGGCGCGACAGGGATGCGAACCCGCTACCCTCAGATTACGAGTCGCACGCCTTAACACGCTTAGCCATGCCGGGCATCCCAGTGAATATAAAGGGAAAAAAAAATCACAAACCTTAAGAATATTTACCAACTACACCAGAACAACGCTTAACTGTACAATTACTAAGGATAGCAATATGAAAAGTATCCATCGGATTTCTAAACACTTTTTAAGTACGAAATTGCTTTTGGAATTTTAGTTCTAGCGGTCACCTGGTCATAAAAATTATTTAGACAAAATACCGTCAATATTTCACTTTACCCTCGAAATTACTTTTAGATTCGCTAGACGTCTGAGCATTGTACATAAGAAATGAAATCTTTTACTCAAATCTTTAATCATATTTTTTGCACCGAGTATTATAGCACAAAAACAAAAACAATTTCTCAGTACGATGCAAATATGTGAAACAACAATTCACGTGAATTTAAAAACAAATGCCTCTTCATGTAATGCGTCCCAAGCAACTCAGAAAGTGTGACATCAAAAGTTGGGTTTGTTGTGATAGTGGTTCATCTGATGCTTATAATATGAAAATTTATACAAGAAGATAATAAGGAAAGCCAAGAAAACAAAACCGAGAGAAAACAAGTTGTGTTGAATTTAAGGATTTATAAGGTAGTAAAAGTAATATAACTTGGAGTAATTTCTCTATGAGGTTGAAGTTAGTCAAAAAAATTACTGGGCACGTGACTAACAATACTTGTTACAATAAGTAGAAACAGAGGTGAAAAGCTATCTGAAATTAACATAATTTACTTTCAGCTAGTTTTCTGTCTATTTATTCTGTTAAGTACTGCGTATGAACAGATAGGCAGTAATAACAATACAGAGCCAAATGTAACAGTGCTATCAAAGATGGAGTAGTTACTACCTTGTTAGATGTAACAAAGCAACACATGTGAAATAAATGCAAATGTTCTGTTTTATTTTACAATATGGTGTAAGTATGTGATGTATAAATGCTCTTGCTAGATAGTTACATCCAAACACCAAGTGGAATGATTTGATTTGTTGTGAATTTCGCGTAAAGTAACATGAAGCATATGATCTAGTCGTCCTTAATTTAGCAGTAAAATATTAAATAAAAGGAAGCCAGTCATCACCACCCACCACCAAAATGTGGGCTATTCTTTTACCAAACTCACCCACTACTGGAAAAGCGAGTACGTAATTATAAGATTGTAAATGAAATTATTAAGGTAGACTTGGTTCACCCAATATCTTAAAATAGAACATCTTAAAATTGGATAAAAATGAACCATTAATAGGAGATTCCAATATTTAGAGACTTCTAAAATATCCAATTATAAACCTGAAAAAACAAAAAAAAAAGAATTGCAGTTTCTTGGAATTGATTAAAAAACAAGTCATAAAGCTATAAACGAAAAAATAATATTTCTCACCACCTAGGAACTTCTAAAATAAACAGAAACAAAACCCAGAAAGATAGAACGCAAAGCCTATATTCTCAAAATGATTAAATAGCCCGACATAAACACGTTAAAAAAGTTAAATTAAAAGGTATTCGCAAAAGGAATTAAATGTAGGGATGGCTTATATCAATCCTTCAAAAATAATATGAACTAGATGTCAGATACAGCATTTGCATCGTCCATACATAATAACACAGATAATAATTAACATATAGCAACATGTATAATTATTCAATCACAATATTTATTCTGTCCTGATTTTACTGTTAATATTCTACTACATTAATATCTCGTTTGTATTGTTTTTGTAGGGTTAATGCTACATTAACTTCCTTTTTATCAAGTTTTTCTTTATTTCTTTGCTTGTTCTCAATGTTTCAATAAACATAGGAGGATTGCACTTATAACAAAGTTCTAAATACAAAGAGGTTTGAACTGCAATATTAATATATATTTTGGCTAGTTTCACCTTGTACTTAAATTTTTTAGCATATTATTTCACACATAAGTCGCACTATGAAAAATTACTTTCGTACACAGAATAGATAATTAATTGCACAACAGAGATTTCCAAAGCAGAAACTATGCTGCATATATACAATATACGGCCAAAAGTATGTAGACACCCGACCATCACACCCATATGTCTTTGATGAACATCTCATTCCAAAACCATGGGTATTAATATGGAGTTGGTTCCCCCTTTGCAGCTACAACAACCTCCACTCTTCTGGGAAGGCTTTTCAAAAGATTCTAGAATATGGCTGTGGGGATTCGCTTTTATTCAGCTACAAGAGAATTAGTGAAGTCGAGTGAAAATTTTCTAGAATATCATTCTATGCAGTAGCATTGAGATATCTCTTCTGGAACTAAACGGCCTAGCTCAAACCATAAGAAACAGCCCCAGACCATTATTCCTCCTCCACAAAACTTTACAGTTGGCACTATGCATTCTGACAGGTAACGTTCACCTGGCATCCGCCAAACCCAGCTTCGTCCGTCAGACTACCAGATGGTGAAGCATGATTTATCCCTTCAGAAAACGCGTTTTTACTGCTCCAGAGTTCAATGATGGTGTGCTTTATACCACTCCAGCCAAAGTTAATCATCGCGCATGGTAATCTTAGGCTTGTGTGCGGCTGCTCAGCTATAAAAACCCATTTCTTGAAGCATCCAACGATCAGTTCTTGTGCTGACGTTGCTTTCAGAGGCAGTTTGAAACTCGATAGCAAGTTTTGCAACTGTGGACAGACGATTTTTCGCACTACGCGTTTTAACACTGAGCGATTTCGTTCTGTGAGCTTGTGTGGCGCACCGCTTCGTGGCTGAGCTGTTGTTGCTCTTAAACGTTTCCACTGCACAAGAGCAGCACTTACAGTTAACCAACGCAGATCTAGCAGAACAGAAATTTCACAAACGAACTTGTCAGAAAGGTGGCATCCCATGACAGTGTCATGTTGTAAGTCACTGAGTTCTTCAGTACGACCCATTCAACTGTCAATGTTTGTCTACGGAGATTGCATGGCTGTATGCTTTATTTTATACACCTGTTAGCAAGGTGTGTGGCTGAAATATCCAAACCCACTAATTAGAAGGGGTATCCACATTCTTTTGGCCATGTAATGTATTATCAGGATGTACGTTCGTCAGATAGAGCTTGACCGGACGTCGTGACATAAAGTGTGATAACATGGTGAGGCTCCAAGATGGTTTTAGGATAATATTTTCATCCTTTATGTTGTAGTTGTTGTTTATTTAAATTGATTTGTTTTGTTCAAATATTTGAGCAAATCTACTCTGCATCACCTTTTATCAATTTCAACTGATAGATCTGAGGGAAGATATTGCTCAAAGTCAACGATTGGGTTACTCTTATTTGACCAAATTGTGGTATGTCATTGTGCAGGATTGTAGACCTTTGATTTCATTTTGCATCTCGATATCGTAAGAAACAATAGCCCCCCAGTGGCTCAGCGGTATGTCTGCGAACTTACAACGCTAAAAACCGGTTTACGACACTCGTGGTGGGCAGGGCACAAACATCCCATTGTGTAGCTCTGTGAATGATTTAAAAACAATAACAATCTTTGTTAAGCCTTTATAGTCTTTGCTCTCAGTTACTGCAGTTACATATATCAATGTTTTTTGTCAATGAAAGACTTCTCTGAGAATAGACAGTTTTTGTATATTGCAGTCCTTCTTTGTTAAGCATTTTATAGCCCTTGTTTTCAATTACCGTAGATTCAAATATCAATATTATTCGTAATTTTGTATAAATGCCTTAATTAACTTCGTGTCATTTTTTTTCTAATAACATAGTTAACTTAGAATAACCTGTTTAACTTGTGCAGTTATTGTTATTGTTGTATCCTCAATGCATAGCTACACAACGGAATATCTCTAATACATATATCGTGAGGAATCAAACCTCGGAATTTTGCGTTGTACAACTTATACAGTCGGTATATTACCGAGTTAATGATGTTCAGGTTAACTTGCGCTTCTTTGACCTATTGTTTTATACTAAAATCGAAATCCATTTTTACTTACGTTGGGAAATTGGTATAAGAATTCATATTATAATAATAATAATGGATTTAATCAATGAACTAGTTAATGAAAAAGTAATGGATAAAAAGAGCAATATGTTCCTCTCGATTGACTACCTTCTGCAGTCAGTTTTAAATTAAGAAAGATTTATTTCAATTGTATATATATATATATATATATACTGAGAAACTTTTGTCACTGAGCTCCATAATTTAAATTTCCATCAAAAGATTTTCATTGAAACAAAATATTGGCTATTTGTTATTTTTAAGGTTAGTATTTACTCATGTCTTTAAATTCTCAGAACTTATGAGCAATAATTCCAGTTGTTTATAATTTGTATTACTATTATGACCTATCATTAGCAGCCTCTAAACTATATTTTATTATTAATTTAATACACGGCACTTTATACAAAGCATAAATAATCTATTTATACTAAGTGTTGCTTAGCTGAAATAATGTTAAGTTCGCCTGAATATACTTGAAAGTAGACATGATTTTTTGTCAAAGTAAGTTTCAACTTTTCTGAGAGCAGACATAATTTTTGTCAATGTAAGTTTTAGCTTCTCTGAAAGTAGACATATATTTTGTATATTGCAGTTCTCCTTCGTGCAGTTACATTCTCTCCTACAAATTTTATAACCACCCTCAATCCAATGTGCTCATTTTATGTTTTGCTTTGTACGATTGCCAGCTCCTTTTATGTGTTTTTTAGATATCCTGAATGGAAAACCCCCTGTCTCTTATTTATATTGATTTCATTGTTTTAATTCCTTGAACGTGGGTTTCCTTTCATTTTGTCAGAAATGAATGTCCCTTATAATATGTACTCCCCTCTTGTAAGTATACGATCTCTGCACTAAAAGTCCCAGTTCTTCTGAATTAGAGTTTTACTCTTCTAAGTTGTTAGACTCAGTTCTTTATCGTAAGTTTTCCATATCTCAACAGTGCTTTACGATTTACTCAAAATTTCCTATATTGTGAGTTTAAAATATTTTCGTCTATGTTTACGAGATTGTTTCAAAGTGAATCTCATTTTAAGAAATTTGGGCTTGATTTCTCCAAGTTCCAGTATTAATTATTAATATATTAATTAGAAGATGTTAATAATTTAAATTTTATTTCTGTGATGGCTGGACACATTTTTATATATTATTTATATCAGCGTTATAGAGTGCGAGTATCTTTTCTCTACCCTTTTCTGGAATGTAAATCACAGCTTTTGAAAGTATCAGCTTCAGTGACATGTGATCATAAATTATGAATTTTTTTTAGTTTTTTATGAAAAATCTACAGATTATACAATACAATTTCGTGTGTTTGGTAAGAGTTATATGAACTTATGCAAGTTTCACAGTATTACACAATCATAATTTCACTTAATTTATAATACTTTAACAACTTTATTAGATTCTTAGAAACCAAAAACACTGTAAATATGAAAACCTATTTTAAACTGTTTCAAATAAATGTAAAAGAATTGGTTAATTTCAAACTAAAAACTCGAATATTAGTTTTATAGCTAAATTAACTATATAAAATTTATTTCTCTGGTTTAAGAGATATTCCAACTTTCCAAAAATTAGAATAACACTTTCTATAGATAAAATATTTTCTGGGTGTCCAGAAAGCAGATTCAGTCATATGGTTTGAGCTTATAAGTGGGATAAAACATTTATCTGTCTGTTTACAATCTCTACATGGACGTCATTCAGGCATTCTGATAGAAATTCTGGCAGTATCCAAGAATAATTTATTTTTCTTATGGTTGGTTTATTTCCTATCATGTAAGAGACACGTCATAGTTCGTGTGCTACGAAGTTTACCACAAAAGCTCCTAATCTATCTCCTTTTTCTATTTGTATTTCTTTAATACTAACCAAATATTCTCAGAAACTCCATAACAGAAAACAAATCAACGTTTAGGTAGGTGTGCGTTGGGTGTAAATATTTGCGAACAGAGATGGGGTGTACTTTAATACCTGTGATTCTGTGCACATCGATCCATCACATTAAGTTTTCCACCCATGTAATAAGTTTATACTTCTCAGAAAACCATCAAAGAAAACAACTTGCTTGTCTGTATCCAGTTAGATATCAAGTGAAGCAAGTCAGGTTATTTAAAATGACGTAAAAAATATGTTTGCAAATACGCTTCAGTAAAATAATCTTAAATTTTGGGATAAACACGTCCAACCAACAAACAGCTCCATATTATTACGTGTACTAGGTGTGATTATTCCTTCCAGTAATGTCAAACCAGAATAAAAGCCATGGTAGCAATGTCTTAAACCGGTTTTAAAATGAAAGTAAACTAGCTCTAAATGTTTCCTAAGAGCAAAAAGAAATGGAATAATTTCAAGATTGAATGTGGATAATGAGAATTACGAAGATGTCTTTTTTAATGTTTATAAAATTACAACACTAAATTTTCATTATTTTATATTTGTAAGTTTCGCAGTAATATTGAAAAACGGTTTATATTATTGTTTATAAAGTGAAATAATTTGTAAAAGAAAATATATTTATATTTTTCTTTGTATGCCTACTTTCCATCACGTTTTTATATAACGTGCTTTGTTAATAATAAAATAAAATAAAACATAATTCTATCAATACGATTTTATCGATGTATCTACCTATCTAAATATCACTATATCTTTCAACCAACCTATTTATATATTTATTTATTGATATGGCTATCTCTTAGTTTATTAATCTGCCTACTTATTAAACCATTCCGTTAAACATCTATTTCTTCATCCAAAGCTTGTTAGTGGCCGCCCCCCAGTGGCTCAGCGGTATGTCTGCGGACTTACACGCTAAAATACGGGTTTCGATACCCGTGATGGGCAGAGCACAGATAGCCAATTGTGTAGCTTTGTGCTTAATTCAAAACAACAACAATTGTTAGTGGCCACTTTTCTTTATAGCTCCCCAGTGGCTCAGCGGTATGTCTGCGGACTTACAACGCTAAACACCGAGTTTCGATACCCGTGGTGAACAGAGCACAGATAATCCATTGTGTCGCTTTGTGCTTATTTTAACTCAACAACAACTCTTGTTTACAAGCCTTCCCGTCACCAATACTAACAGCTTTGAGTAGACAAGATGGAAGATTTTTTACTAAACACTTGGGAAACGTTATCCAAATCTCGTGTGATGTGTGAGAGAATAAGGCCACGTCATATTCAAACTTCTTTGTAATAAAAAGCCTCAAAACATTTTTTCTTCACTGATAAATTTCAAATGAAGTTTTAAAACATTCAGTAGTAAGAAAATGATTTTTTCTCAAACTTATCTGTTTCAAAGAGACTCCTAAATAGACTAGAGACACTGTTACTCATGCCGTGTCATCGTTTAGCTTCGTTCGAAACAACTTAAATGGTGATTCTTTTCGAGAGTTTGTAACACAGTTTCAAACATGAATCCTGTTTATTAAGAGAGTCTTATCGAATGAATGTTTCATGGTACACAGATAGAACTATTATTTGTTATCCATCAACGTACTCCTTACCAGGTTGTCATTAGTTTTTGTTACATTTCTAGACTGACTGATTGTTCTGCAGTACGAATTTAATGATACAAACTTTCAGGCTGACTTTAATATTCTTTTTTTGTTGTTGTTTATATATCATATTTTTTGTATGCAATTAGGCACAAAGCTACACAATAGATTAAAACCCGGTTTATAGCGTTGTAAGTCAAAAGACATTCCTCTGTGCCATGGGGGGCGGATAGAGTTATATTAATTATTTTCAACATTGCTTTATTTCTTTTTCTTGGTTTATAGAGTAAATTAGTATTTTGTGTACTAAAATTTCACACATCTTAGCTTTCCGATGTTATTATAATGAAAAAAATAAAGAAAATAAGCGATTTTGAGAAAGTCTCAAGACTGGTGAATATCAGATTCACGCAGATTTGCTCGAAATCCAAAAACAAGCAAATCTTAAAGTAAACGATGTTATCCCTCCGCTTTAACACTTTCTTATTTAAGTAATTTAATGTAACGATAAGTTTGGTATGTATGAAAATATTTGGATAATTTTTGAGTTTTTAAAGTGTTTTCTTCACTCCAACATAAAAGAAACGAAAAAAACTTAAATTATTCAATTTGTCGTACAATATTTAAAAATATGTTCGAATTATTGTACGTGAATGTTAAAAGTTATCAACTGGTATTAAACATTAATTTATTAACTTACTACTATTTATCAGATACTCAAACGTGCGTGGATATTATATGAAAGTCCCACCTGGATCAATTTATCGTAATTGACGACACTTTAGTGCAGAGTTTAGTGTTAGTTTTTTGATCTGTTATTTTATTTTAAATATTATTTAGTTTCGTAGGAAAATGCAACGGATAGTGTCATGAGAGAGAGTAGGTTAAATTTGTAGCTCGGGCTTCTTGGTTTCAATAAAATAGAATTATCTACATACCTGGATCAATTTATCGTAATTGACGACACTTTAGTGCAGAGTTTAGTGTTAGTTTTTTGATCTGTTATTTTATTTTAAATATTATTTAGTTTCGTAGGAAAATGCAACGGATAGTGTCATGAGAGAGAGTAGGTTAAATTTGTAGCTCGGGCTTCTTGGTTTCAATAAAATAGAATTATCTACATATCTTTAAGTCTATATTTATGTCTTACTGCATTGGAGTTTCCTTTTCGTTTCCTTTTTATACCCAGATAGGTGAAGTATGTATAAACAATGAACGCTGTTCATTCCTGGTCTATTTGAAGATATGTATTTGAGAGAGCGATTGGCCATGAAAAAAGATAAGAAGCAGGCAATTCATCTTTCAAATGTTCTGTGTAACAGTAGTAACAATAATGAAGGAAGTGGGTGGAAACTGAAGATTTTAAAAGCTTTTTTTTATCTACAACGGTGCAGGCAGGCGCAAATAAGGTTCGTGATATTACTTTATGTATACATCGACTATTAACGACCGGCAGAAGACATACGAAAAACACAATACTATTAGTTCGTAATACATCTCTCTATTTATCTTCTTTTTTTGAGATTGAAGTAAATTTTCTGCTGCTACTTCCATTTTAAATTCCGAAGTCATCATACCGGATATTACAGATATCACATCAAAAATGTATCTGCTTGAATTACAACTTGATCTAACCTTAACCTGAGTAAGTAAATAATTAAAATCATAACACCTCCGACGACTGATTTGATTTTACTTCTACGCAATGCCAAGCGTCGGCTGAAGTGCACACCACCATTGAACTCTGGAGCAGGGGAAACATGTTATCTGAAGTGATGATTCACGCTTCATTATTTGACAGTCTGACTAATGACTCTGGATTCTCGGCGGATGCCTGGAGAACGTTACCTGCTTGAATACATAGTGCCAGCTGTAAAGTTTTGTGGAGGAAGAATAATGGTCTGGGGCTAAAAATTTTGGCTAAACCCTTTAGTGCCAGTGAAGGGAAATCATAATGCTACATTCTAGAGTGTTGTGTGCTTCAAACTTTGCGGCAACAGTTTGTGGAAAGCCCTTTTTTTGTTTCAGCATGGAAATGTTTCCGTGCACAAAGCGAGGCCCATAAAGACATGGTTTGCAGAAGTTGGAGTGGAAGAACTTGACTGGCCCACACAGAGCCCTGACCTCAACCCCATCGAACTAATTTAGAGTGAATTGAAACGCCAACTGCGAGCCATGCCTTCTCGCCTAACATCAGTGCCAGACCTCCTTAATGCTCTTGTAGCTGAATAGGAGCGAATCCTCGTATCCATATTCCAGAATCTAGTGCAAAGCCTATCCAGAAGAGTTGAGGTTGTTATAGCAGCAAAGGGGAAACCAACTTCCCATTAAAGCCTGCTTTTGGAATGAGATCTTCAACAAGCACACATCGCTGTGATGGTCGGGTGTCTACATACTTTTGGACATGTAGTGTATATGGTAAGTGTATATGAGTGTAAATGTATGTTTGTACAGATTATTGAATAAAGTTTATAAAACATTTACCGTATTTTCCGGTGAATAAGCCGAGGCCAATTTTCAGCTCTGAAAATGAGGGTTTTTGCTTATTACCACCCAATAAGCCGAGGCCATTTTTAAGAAGTGACAAGTTTCTTCAAAATTATTTCTTAGTCTCGTTTCAGCGTCAGCATGCATGTTGTGTGTGATCATTGGCGTTCTGTAGTAAAGCAGAACGTGTCGTATTGAGACAGAGATGGAATCAATATGTCATTCGTTATTGGATCCACTCACTGTAATTAGGTAACCAATGAAATTCCAGAATTTTTACTCAGTAATTAAAATCACTAACCCAGGGTATAAATACCAGGGGTATGTAGTGGGAGTTTATCATTGTACCGTCAAAAACCAAAGATGTCTACACCTACAAAAAAAAGAATGCGTTATGATGCTGCTTTTAAACTAAAAGTAGTAGAGCTAGCCTTAAAAACCTCAAATATGAATGCCGCTCGTCATTACTGTGTGAATGAAAAACAGGTCCGTGAATGGAAGAAAGCAGAATGTGTACTGAAAGAAATGTCGAAAACAAGTAAATGTAACCAGAAAAATCAACCGTAACTGTGAGATCAAAGGTATGATTTTGGGGCCGATTTTGGTCTTCGGTATTTTTTGGTCCAAAGCTGGTGATCGGCCAATAAGCCAACCCCCAAAAATCAGGTCCAAAATTTAGGGCCAGATATTCGGCTTATTAGGCGGAAAATACGGTAATTTATTCTGGACAAGGTAGGGAAAAACGGCGATTAATAATCCATTATACTGTATTTCGACGATTGTAAGTTTATAAAAAAATAAGTTAGTTTTTAGTATACTAGTATAAAATTAAATAAGTAAAAGCGGCTCGTTTGAGTTGAGAAAATTCTTATGTAAAGGAGAGAACAACGTTTCGAACTTCATCGGTCATCGTCAGATTCATAAAGAAAGAAAGAGGTAACTGACCGATAGCTGACCACATGTTTAAAGGTGGTTGTGTAAATGAGTGTAGGAATATAGAGGGCGTTCTTTGATGTTTGAATATATTTTTAATATAAGTATAAAGGTGTTCCTTTGTATTGGTTTATTTTGGGCTTCAGTTGTTGCTTCTTTAAATTTGTGTTTGTTTATGTCTGTTTCTTCTTTTAGTATTTTAGTGTTTTCTATAATTATGTTGTGTTTATTTGATTTGCAGTGTTCGAAAACGTGTGAAGGTGACTTTTTATGTTCTTTGAATCTGGTTTCCATTTTTTTAATTGTTTCTCTAATATAGAAGTGGTGGCAGTTATCACATTGTATTTTATAAATAATGTTGGTGTGGTATTGTCAGTGTATTTTTACATATAAATTTATTCAAAAACCAGGCACAAAACTAATGTCTATAGTATGTAAAAATTACACTGACAAACACCACACAAACATTATTTATAAAATACAATGTTACCTCTTTCTTTGTGAACCTGACGATAACCGAAGAAGGTCGAAACGTTATTTGCTCCTTTACATAAAACTGTTCTCAACCCAAACGAGCCGATTTTGCATGTTTATTTTTTATCTACAAGTGGGTTTTCTCGTCATCACTGAATATACTAATATCTTTGAAAGAGAAATAGCATTGTTTTTCAGAGATTTTTCGTGTGAGAACGTGTGTATGTGTGCTTATTTTCCTTATATCAAAGTCAAGTCAGACAATCTCCTGCGTGAACCGAAGTTGAATGCATATGATAATTGTAATAATAATATAATAAATATCTTCAGTTTTGTGGTTATTGTTTATTAATTTGCTTATATTTTCATTTTATTCAATATTTCAGGATTTATATTTATCAAATGCGCAGTAAGACACTCGTTTCAGATAGGGAACTTTTTTTTTCTCCAGTAAATAAGTAAAATGTATTTTCCAATAACTTTATGCAATATGTCAGGATCTGCTGGGAGATTTCCCAAAGAAACTGTTGAAGGAAAGGCGGAAAATAAAACTCAAGATATAACCTCGTACGTGAAGTTTAAGAGCTTCTAGTGCACTCCTATAAGACACTGAGAGTTCGTTTCTCAGAAACTGATGACAACTTAGGCCTAGAGTGATACAAATTAGCGCTGTGGAATTTTGAGCAGTCGTGACATCTCATTAAGCAAACTTAATGAGCCATGGAATCAGGCGGATAAACGCTAAAAGAAAAGGTATTCCGAACTTCGCGTGCATCACATGCAGCGCGCTAGAAAATTTGTCCTGAAAGATTATGTTCTCCTCAACTGCATGATACGGGAAGCTCAAAAACTCTTCTTTTAATCAGTGAAATGAATTCTCCAAAATGTTAATTAAACCAGTCTTGTCGCATCACACAGAGATCTTTACGAATAAAGAGCTCCAGCAAATGTTTTCCATAATTTTTACACATTATTTTATTCTAAAACCGAATCATTTAAAATGAAATATTACGTCTCAAAAATTACTCTAAAATATAACTGGACATTTATTTTAAGTAGCTGTCCCCAAAATGCCTGACATAATGTATTACAAGAAAACTTACATAACCAATGTTTATTGTAATTATTACGTTTACGAAAAGAACAGTTAATCGTTTTTAATCTTGTTTTCCGACCTTTTACTGCAAGTAGTAAATATTCATTTCGAAGTAACTCTCATTCGAAAAAGGTAAATATACCTTTGCGAAATACGGATATCTAGCTGACAGAAAGACATAAGTGTGACTGTCAAAACCCCTATCACGTTTGATAATAATAGCTCAAGAGCTGACGGTGACTGCTATTGTTTATCTTCCTATTATCTAGTCTATCACTTCAAATTTAGGTACCTTTAACACATATAGTTATTGTTTGGCATTTTAGATCAAATAAACAAATTTAACTTTCCAGTTTTAAATCTCTTCGACAGAAAAGGTTTCAAACTGGGAATTTTAGGCATTCTCATCATCAAAGATACTACGTTTATTGTGTGTTCACTGAAGTCAGTTTCTTATACTCAACTAATTTAATTAATTTATAGACATCTGTTTAGCTTTGAAGCAAATTTGCTTCTTATCATAAATAACAAATGATTTGCGACAAATCAATGAATATAGATTGAAAAACAATTACGAGTTATTGTAACAGAATAATTCACATGAAAAATAGTCAAAGTAACATGGTTACAGCATTTCTATAGGATTACTCGCCTTACCATGTTTGTTCCCCATCTGATGGCAATAAAACAATAACTGATTTAATATGTTTTTGTCGAATTTCTCACAAAGCTACAAGAGTTATTTGCGCTAGCCATCCCTAATTTTGCAGTGAAAGACTAGAGGGAAGGCAGCTAGTTATCGACACTCACCGTCATCGTTTGGGCTACTCTTTTACCAACGAAAAGAATAATTGACCGTAAAATTATAACGCCCTCACGGCTGAAAGGGCGATCATGTTTGGTGTGATGGAGATTGGGATCTGCGACCTTCAGGTTACGAGCTGAGTGCCTTAACCACCTGGCCATGCCGGACCTGATTTGGTATGTTACTGAGTATCTTAGAACAAGTTTTGAAACATTCGTAAACAACTTAATAGCTTACAAAGTTTTGACAGAACCCATGCTTTCTCAGTTTCATTGTCTCTTTGAGAATCTCTATATTTTACTCAGATAACATTTCTGTAGTGATCACAACGAACTATAAATGGATTAGTTCTAAATTCAAACAAATTAAAACTCAAAATTCCTTTCATTTTTATATAATGTGCACACATAATGTGCTGTGAAAATAGCTTGAGAATACTTCATGGATCTATGATTTATAATTTAAAAATCCACAGATATAAGATATTTCATAAGGAAATGAGGATTGACGGGTAATTTTTACAACGCGTTAATGAAAGTAAATTAGCTTCTTTCAGTGAGATTCCTATCAGTGAGTTCTGCATATTTGCATTCTTTCAGAATTTCTTGAGATGGGACTTCGGTAAAATTTAATTTTTCAGTATGAAGAAATATAAGACAGATTGCAAAATATCGTCGTGTAGTTTTATATAGAACTTCAATTTCAACACAGATTGTTATAAATCTCCATGAAAAATAGTTCCACGGCTTCACTTTATTGTCAAAATGCATTAGGCATGTTTGTATAGACTTATCACTGATGGGTATTATAAAGTCTGGAGAAGGATTCTCTTCATCTTACACAGCATGTTTAAGTGATGAAGGCACTCGATTCGTAATTGAAAGTCGCAGGTTTGAATCCTGTCGCACCAAACATATTCGTCCTTTCAACTGTGGGGGAGTTTAAATGTAACGGTCATTCCCACTATTCGTTGGTAAAAGAGTAGCCCAGCAGTTGGCAGTGAGTGGTGAGGAGTAGCAGCCTCCTTTCTACTCTTATGCTGCAAAATTAGGGACGGTAACCGCAGATAACCCTCATGTAGCTTTGCGAGAATTTCAAAACAATCAATAATAATGTTTTCTAAGAGAAGATATTAAAAAAAGCCAAAACGTAATGTAAATAACATGAAATGAATTCGCAGATTAAGTCTGCCCAGTAACACAGCAGTATATCTGCTGACTTATAATGTTAGAAACGGGGTTTAGATATCAAGCTTAACAGTGTTGAAAGTAATTATCGAAGAAGAAAGTTTTCAAAAACGACAGTGCAAGTACGGTCAGAATACGTACTAAAATACTTGTCAGGTGTTTAATCTCCATGTAATGAGACATTTTTTAGGAAGAAATTTCTGTTCGGTGGGCCTTTCTAAGGATGTTTTATGGAATTCTGAGATCGTTCTTAAACAAAAATAACGAACATAAGATAATACATCACTAAACTAAAGCAAATTAAATAGTTTTATTTCATTTTACATATCTACTAGTTTTGAAGTGGAGTCAAATTAATACATGTAGAGAAAAGTTAAGCATCTTTCGGAATTAAAGTGATTTAAAATTTATAAATGCCTTCTCTGCTCTTAACCGTGTAGTTAGTTATTCGCTCTCGAAATTCATGCGCTGTTTTTGTGCTTTTAGCTGTAGTGTAAATATGGGGAATTTTCTTCACCATTATCTTGAAAACGAGTTGTACAATAATATATTTCTCGTTTTCATTTCATTGCGTATAGTAATTAAATTTTGAATAGTAATTAAAGATTGGTTACAGCGTTAAACATCAAATGTATTCGATCAAGAAATCATTTTTTTTCAGTTTACAATTAATTATGGTTTTAGGCTTATCTGTTTGAATAAATTTATTATTACACGGTTCAAGATCTCGTATGTACTATCTATGGAAACACCGAAGTCGTTAGACGGTGAGACGTCTCGTCAAGATATTGTTGAAACTTACAGCTCCTACCTTATAGTTTTTGTCTACAAACTTCATTATAAAATAAGTGATTCATTACTCATAAAAAACTACATTTTTATTTCTCGCGGTTGAGCAGAAAGTGCATTTTTCAAAACTGAGAATAGATTGTTTTTCTATAAGTCAAAGTTTAACAGTAAAGGGAAGAAGTAAATAAATTAGTTTGGACGAAATCATTAATGTACCAAAAATATACCAGCACGTTTACACCTTATCCATTCGGAAACCGATTTTTACATTGTTCATTCTCATTTAACTTTACAACTTATATATTCTACACATTTCAGGGAATGAGGGAGTGAGCTATAAAAAAAATATATATTAGCTGCCTTAAACAGCATGACCAGCTAGGATCTGTAATTTCGAGCAGTTTCATCTCTTTGACATACGTTTCGAAAAACAATAGCTGAAAATTCAGTGGCTAAACTGTGTTTTGGAAGAAAACGTCATAATGCTCGTTTATAAAATACACCAATACGTGTTTCATACTTACAGCAAATTAAAGCTCAACTGGACGATAATCTATATCATAACGCTGATGCCGAGCTGATTCTATCAGATCATCCCTTAAGAAATGTTCGATTTTAGGTTCAGAAAAAGAGGAAGGATTTCAAACGTTTTTAATGTTATTTAAACAATAACGTATGTTCCATTATTATTAATTACTTTCTTCCAACGATTTACATGCTTTTAAACGTCATCTCTTTAAAATTATTGGGGTTTGGATGAAAATAATGTAGAGAGGGTAGTTTTGACATCTTCATGTCTTCCAAATTCTTTTCCATCAAGATGGTTCTACAAACTTTGGAATAGATGATAATAAGATGGAACAAGGTCTGGAGAATAAGGAGGATGTGGAAGTTTTTTTTCAGTCTAGCTCTTCAGTTTTTGCAGATATGATTCTTGCTGTATGGGGTCGTGCGTTTTCCTAGTGTAACATAACACCTTTACGATTGATCAAAGCAGGCTTCTTTTCTTTCAGTGCAAAATTCAAGCACTCTAATTGTTGATAATAGAAGTCTGATGTAATCGTTACATTGAGTAAGAGCAACTCAAAGTGAATCACACCAACAATATACCACTAAACACTTAACAAGACTTTCCTGGGGTAAAGTTCAATTTTTGGCTTGCTTTAGCGATTTTCCATAGACTCAGCCATTGCCTGCGGCACTTAACATTTTTATAATATTGTAATTTTTCATCTCCAGTCACTAATCTCCCAAAAAAGATGAGTTACGTTCATGAGAGTGCAGAGAAGTACAAACGTCTACTCTTACTTTGAGATTGGTTTCTGTCAAATCCAAGTTTCGACTCCTGTCCCAGCTGTTGCAGATTGTGAACTGTTTAATGGGCTCAATTAAGCTTCTGTTCTAGTTCTTCAATTGTTACAACAGTTTCAACAACAGCAAGTCATCATTAAACTCTCTTAAGCTGTAGTCATTTGATCTGAACTTTTGAAACCACCTTCAACATTTTCTTTCATTGAGAGACTCATAAACACTTTAAATGTTTCGTGTAGTTTCTGATGCACCATTGCATTTTTCTAAATTCATAGAGCATTGTATGCCTAATGTGCTCCTCAGAGACATCCATCTTCAGAAGGGTTTATTTGATTAATGATCTAAAAAAGTGGAGTTGGGTTAGTTTCTTTTATTTCTCTAAACATATTTATACACGTCCTACTGCATATTTTAGTCATTAATTCCTTCTACGAAGACAGAAATGATGATGTACTTTCTGTATTAAATTTTCGGACATCACTTATGGGATGACCTGATATTTGAACTATAGTTCCCTGCTAGTCATTACATGAGGCATGTTACTTAATGCGAATTTATATGTTTACATATTTCATGATACGGTTTATACTGCATTAAACACGCAGATGTGCGTAATTATGCGAGTGCACATGCTACAAATTTTGTACTAATTTTCTAAAACGGATTTCTTTCGTGTACTTTGCGTAAAAACAACAACTTACAAGCTAAGTTGAAGATACGTAAGTAGAATAATTTTTAACCTATATTAAAATGAAATATGGAGATTCCCATTTTTTACTCTATTAGAGTACATTGTTTTTTTTAATCATCAGCTAAATAAAAATGATAGAGTAAGAATAGCACCCCAGTGGCGGATTTACAATGATAAAAACTGGGTTTCGATACCGCAGTGGGCAGAGCACAGATAGCCCATTGTGTAGCTTTGTGCTTGATTCCAAACCAACAACACTAGGTAGTTTTTTATTTTTAGTTAAACACAAAGCTACACAATGAGCTATCAGTGTTTTGCTCACGACAGGTATAGAGACGGAGCACAAAATATAATCACTAAAATAAGACTTAAGAAAATATGAAAGCAAAAATTTATATTAATTAGTACATGAAAAACTAAAACAATTCTACAAAGCGAGAAAAAAATCAATTGAAGACACTAGTAAAGTGTACAAATCGAATTTAAGCATTTGTAAAATGGATCTGTTCGGTCTAGAATTTTTGCACAAAGCTGCAAACGGTTTCTAGGTTTCAGCACTTGAAAAATGATTGAACTATAGCGAAACAACAACTCCTGTCTTCACTAGTGGCTCAGATGTAAGTTTAAAGGCTTATTACGTGAAACATTGGGTTTCGTTACCCATGGTAAGGCCAACATAGATAACGCATTGTGTAACATTGGGGTTCATAAAACCAAACAACAGAGCTCACCTCCAAATATGAGAGTACAATTAATTTACCAAAAACAGTAGTGGGGTTTGATATTCACTTTTATTACGTACCCAACAGTTTGGAACGAGTATTTGAGACAAAGGGACGTGAACCATGGATCTCTGGGTCGCAGGCCGCTAACCACTGAATTATACATGTACTACTAATAAATTAAAAACTAAGAAGCATGATGAGGAAAATTATGAAAAATTGTATATACGAAATTATGTCTGGGTTATTTTATGAATCCGGATTTGCAACACTAAAATCAGGGGTTCGTTTCCTCTTGGTGAACTGAGCAGATAGCCGGATATGATTTTAAGAAAACGCACACACTCTTTTGTAAGTCTGTGATATTTCGAGATCAAATCAGAACCAAAATTCAGTGTTAATCTTAACAAATCACAGTTTAAAATGAATTATATAGCAAAAATAAAAAAGACAAAAACTAAATCGGTGAACCTGTGACTTAATTTACACTATTGTATGGATCTGTATTGAATCAAAAGATTCAAACGTTTATTTATCCTATAAGAAACATACTGAATTTGTACATAAAATCTTAAGAAAGGTCAAAATTCAAGTGTAGCAACTCCCAGTCCTGGATTATCTGTATCAAATTTCAATGCCATTACATATGTCAACTACTACTAACTTGTACTAATTTGTACAAACCTCGGTACCAGCACTTTACTTGTGTGTTATTCATAGATGCATGGCCAAGCAAAAATAATGTCTATCGAATTGGTCGCTTTTGTATTTAACTGTAGCCTAAGACGTGAATTAATACAAGTTTGCAACTTTTTATATTCTGCTCACTGAGATGTTATCTGTCTCGCTTAAAAACCTTACAGAAATATGTCTGAATAAATGTATGCTCTTTTCCAATCAAAGAAAGATAAAACATAAGTTTTAAGCTGCTACACTTCTCCCTGTCCAGGGACTTCCTAAGACTGAACATTTAATACTGAGGATTAAAAGGAGAAATTAAGTATCTACGTGTTGTATTTTAATTACCATTAATCTTCACCGACGCTTACTCACAAAATGAGAAATATTAAACAAACTCTAACAGTAAATTAAATTAAATATATAAAAAAGTAAAACAACCCCAAATATAATATAAAGTAAAACATACAGTCAAATATTAACTCATTGCCATAAACTGACAAACCCAATATTACAAGATTTGGAATAAAACAAAATAAAAAAATAAAATTTGTTTATTTATTTATTGTTAAGTACAAAGCTTTAAAATGAGTTATCTGTGTTGTCTCCAGCGTGGGTAGAGAAACCCGTTTTTTAAGACTGACCAGTGGGAGAAAAAGAGTTACAGCACAACTAAAAGTGAAGAATCGAGTTCAACTCAAAGAGGATAAACTTTTTCTTACATACTTTAACGTTGCAAAAAGTAAAATAACAAAAACACAATGCAATGAAATATACGTATAACTTAGGATTCTCATGAAGAAATAAAACGATAATCCAATATTTCATTGCAGAGTTACGCTTTTAAGTGCCTGTTATTGAGTTACAATAACTAAATTTCAAATTATATTACCAAAAGAAAAGTAACCGAGAATAGAAGTCAACATAAATAGCTAGAAATTTTCTTGTTTTTCTTGTGTGATTTTTGTATGTTATTACACATAGCAACCACTTTAAGGTGCTATAGGTTTTATGTATGAACACTGTCACCGACAATTCAAAATCTTACTTCAGATAAACACAAAACACTAAATTTATATTCAAAAACATTCCTTCGTGAAGTTTATACAGTCAAGGCCATTTTCTATGGTGTTTCAGAACACACTTTATTTACCACTTCAGAAGTCTGCCACGAATCTGCCAAACCCAAAGATTTCGTTTCACACCATGAACAACAAAATGTTGTGTTGGATTAACATGCAAAGTAATTCAGGAAGTGAAGATACAAAGGTGAAACATGCAGCAACTAACTGTTTTAGAGAGGCACTTGGGCCCGGCATGGCCAAGCGCGTAAGGCGTGCGACTCGTAATCCGAGGGTCGCGGGTTCGCGCCCGTGTCGCGCTAAACATGCTCGCCCTCCCAGCCGTGGGGGCGTATAAAGTGACGATCAATCCCACTATTCGTTGGTAAAAGAGTAGCCCAAGAGTTGGCGGTGGATGGTGACGACTATCTGCCTTCACTCTGGTCTTACACTGCTAAATTAGGGACGGCTAGCACAGATAGCTCTCGAGTAGATTTGTGCGAAATTCCAAAACAAACCAGAAAGGCACTTATAGATAAACAGCCAACAGCATCCAGTCTGCCGTTCCTTGGGATTTTCATCAACAGAAAAAGTGGAAAAAACCATATAAAGGAAACAAAATTCTATTGCCAAATATTTCCATTTTAAATATTAGCATTCACCTTTTGTTAAATTCAA
Organism: Carcinoscorpius rotundicauda; assembly: GCA_011833715.1. NCBI lineage: Eukaryota > Metazoa > Arthropoda > Merostomata > Xiphosura > Limulidae > Carcinoscorpius > Carcinoscorpius rotundicauda. Next base: position 90,337,625 of record CM022397.1, read on the forward strand.
TACTGTTGAGTGCTTGAACAACATAGCTAAAAACACCTGCGACGGAAACTCTATCACGATGAATGCCAATACAGCATATGGTCTTTCAAACAGACTTCCTTCTAGTTTCATCACCAATAGCTTCAAAAACAATAAAATACCAATTCATACTATTTACCTCCTATATATATATAGGAGAAAATCAAAAGTATTAACAAAACTGGAAATCTTATTGAACACTGAGGTCCATCCTTGTGAAAATTAAAATATAACAATTGAAAACAAACACAAAAATATCTGTTATGAAATACCATGTTCTTGTAAATTTGCCAACAGTGGAGAAACTAAAAAACACTTTAAAGCGAGAAACACTGACATACGGTTTACACAAGACTGATGAGAGCTCGTAATTCTGCTCTGACAGAAAATTCCACGTTGACGAGTCACACAAAACAAAAAACAACAACTATGTAACATACACGTCAAATCAGGTAAAGTTGGCAAACCAAACACTTTTAAAAAATAGCTTTTTTACATGAACATGGTAAAACCATCAAGAAATAATGACTTAGACCTATAAATCAGTAGTCTGTGGTGAACAGTGATTATGCTATCGCTAAATTCCGCTGTGTCACAATAACCGCCAATGAATCACGTTACATCTCTTTCAAACCCCACTCTACCCAAAGTACCAAGTAAACTCCTGCAAAACAAGCGCAAACTAATCTGATGATGAATAATGGAAGACTTGAAAAACATTAGCTTTTCTACTTGAACTATATGCCTTAGTAGGTTAATCTACCAACATGTTTTTATACAAATGTTACTTTCAATTAGGTAGATAGTGACCATTTCACCTTTGTTTGTTCATCACGACCTGGCCTAAATTATATATGAAAGATCCATCAGGACTTACTTTCAGGCAAACAGTCAATAATATTAACAATAAAAACTAATTGGAGTTCTTCAGACTGTTAGTATATTAAAGTTTCCAGTAATTATGAGCAATGAAAACTGATCATCATTGTTTTTGGATCGTTTATGTCCTAACTATATTTGTCTAGCTTTTTCTGTGGCTTCCTCTGCAGAAGTGTTGTCACTTTTCACTAGATAGATTAAGTAACTGTTATAAGATGTCTCCATGCTGTACATTGCTCAATATTCCAGTGATTTATAAATCAACTGTATATCTTAAATAAATCAATTATTAACTTTAAATATTGCATAACTATACAATTAAATAAACTGCGATTATTGTGCTATGAATTGCTACTCAGTAGCTTCAACAGTAAGAAATACTGTTTTCTTTCAGCAATTAATTTCTCATTCAACGTATCATGATAAACGGTGGTAAAAAAGTGATTACTAACCATAATAAATAGAAGACCAAGATCAGCATCCTGACACATTAAATGGCGTATTTGCTTGCATTTGGTCACTTGATTCGTCATGGTCTGACAGATTTCGACCTTCAGAATTTTACTTCTGTACATATGAGTTAAAATTGATTAGCACAATAATAAAATTATCAAATTCAAATTGTTTATCATTAAATCCAGTGACACTAGATTTCACAATTCACTAGTTCCCTTAATAAATTCTTTACACACAACACAGACCAGCTCAACCAAAATACAGACTCAGACTCAAGCTTACTTTGTGCTTCTGAAATTCCCTTGATGAAATCTTTACACATAATATATAGACTAGCTGAACCAAAATACAGACTCAGACTCAACCTTACTTCCTGCTACTGTTTTTCTGACACAGTCACATCTCATAGCTTTTCACGTGCAATTTTGTGTTAATCAACTATTGCACTGATATGCTATTTGATCTTGGTTGTGCTGCTCAACAAAGTGTATTTCTGCAACATCAGTATTCAATGCACTATCATACTTATTGAATAAAGAAAGTTTTTTCTGTGCAATTTAATATAAACTTTCACGATTTTGATTTTAAGTCTGATTTTTTGTTTATTATTCAGTTCTCAATAACGGGTTGAAATTTTCAATGAAAACATAAAAATCATACTCATAAACAAGTCATGCCTTTCTTTGTGTTCACTTATGAGTAAACTCTGTTATTTTCTTGAAAGTAATAAGTGTATTACATTGACAATATAATATAATACGAAGTTCAGATATTCATTTTCGAATATTAAAGGCACCGATATGTGTACGTTTATCACACAGCTAAACTTTGCCTGTAGTCTGCAGCAACACTTAGTTTATGGAACAAAAAGAAGCCTTCCAACACAAAAATGCAGTTATCCATTGACACTAAGATTTGAAGATGTTAACTCACTCTCTGAATATTATACTACTTTCTCCACGACTTCTGCTTCATTTCAAATTTCGAAACATTTCTGGTGTTCTAATATAACATATTTTGATTCATGTGAAGATGTGTTACTGTTGCTTTTACGGAATACCATGTGACACTTCAGTGTGTATCATAAAAAGTACCACTTTATCACTATAGTCTAAATTAAAACGGTCAGTTGTGTTCTATTGCAAATCATGACGATATATTTGTTATGTAGTTACTGTTACAAAATGCTTCATTATAAGGCTTTAATGTTTTGAACACATTTGTACTTCTTGTAGATTTCACACTTCATCTGGTGCACTCATTTCAAACAATTCAGTCACATAGAAATTTAAGAGTACCGCATCTAGCTAAAACAAACAGACAGCTTTTGCTTTTACACTTTATGTTAGTGTCGTCTCATCTACTACAAAATGCTGCACTTTGTTTATCCTGGTTTCAATATGACTACTGCAAATCTGTTTTTTTATCTGGATGGTCCCAATACCTTTCACTGATTGACTCCCTTTGTTTTCAAATCCCATTAAAAACACTACATAAAACTCCCATAACCATTATGTAAAACAAACATGACATACATATGTATACAATAGAAGAACAACAGTGGACTTATCAATCCATCTAGTCCATAACATCCACTAAACTTTAAAATGAAAATAAAATACTCAACAACAGCCTTTAACTTTCAAATATTTATTAATTTCTCCTTAAACCTCCTTAAATTGTTTGCATCTACTACGTCTGACAAAATCCATTCCTTTGATAAAAATAAAGCCATATTATTTGAAAACTACCTGCCAAACTGTTTCATGTGTCTTTTATTTTACCTTTGCCTGCTATTAAATATGGTCCGCATGGCCAGGTGGGTTAAGGCATTCGACTCGTGATCTGAAAGTCACGGGCTCGAATCCTCCTCGTGCCAAACATGCTCGCCCTTTCAGTCGTAGGGGTGTTATAATGTTACGACCAATCCCATTATTCTTTGGTAAAAGAGTAGCCCAAGAATTGGCGGTGGTCAGTGATGACTAGCTGCTTTCCCTCTAGTCTTACACTGCTAAATTAAGGACTGCTAGCGCAGATAGCCCTCGAGTAACTTTGCGCGAAATTAAAAACAATTAACTATTAAATATATGAGAGATGATGCATCAACACTGTCAATTCCCTTAAGAATCTTAAACCTCTCAATCATATCCCAAGTAACTCGTCTATTTTTGAAGAAAAAAACAATTTCACAGTACTTATCCTGTGTTCAAATTACAACTTTTCTGTTCAAGGTTACATCACAGTACTCCAAATATAGCCTAATCAATAACTTGTACAATGAAATTATAATATTTTTAGATTTGTATACAGCATTTCTGTAGAAGCAACCTAAAATCCTTTTGGTACTGCCACTGACGAAAGTACATTTCATGAATTGTCTAAGAGACTGATATATCAGAAGTCTTTATTAATATTAAGGTTATTTCCATGAAACATACACTCATTATTCAGGTTATGTCATCCCACAAGTGTTATTTTGTATTTATTATACTTAGAAGCCATCTCTCGTTATTTGTCTAAATCATCAAATAACTCAAATCCTTTTGTAAACCAGTAGCACCCTTTTCATAGCCAGCAACATTCAAAACGTATTGACTCCTTGCTTTGGACAGAAAGATAAATGTTTGCGAGTTAGAGGTTAACCCACATCACGCTGTCGTGTTCTTGATCTAAACATTTTAATTTACTTGTATAAGTCAACCCAGCTGCATGATAGATGCTAGTTGTTAGGTGGGAATTAATTTTTGATACAGTGAAATCCAATCTAGAAAGAATGGGTCACAATTTTTATCGGTTTATGCCACCTGAGCTAAAGGTTCAAAGTTTCATTTCTATATTTTGTATAAAAGGGTGTCATTTTGGTAAAATCGTTTCAAAACAAATCAGTGCTTAATGTAGAGCCATACCTCATCACATACCAGGAGTTATATTGCATCAAATTTTTCGACTGTCCAGAAACAGTAAAGAATAAATGGATATTAGACTACAAAAAATATAATTTCAAAAAAATCTACTGTTTGAAACCGAAGAACTGTCCTAAACGATCGTGTTTTAATCAAGTTGTCACGTCTGTTATGTAAGTGTGTCAATATTTTGTAAACGACAACATGTCGTGTTGTGTTTGGATTTTCATTTCTATTATCTATGTTTACGTATTTATATTATTGTTTCGGAGTTTAAACTAATAAAATATGTTGTTATTCATTTAGGGTAACATTTAGAATTTTCTTGAATTAAGTAGACCAATCATATGTTTGTAAATGAAGTGCTGACGACTTCGTGTCTAGACGTTTAGTCTCGTGCAAGAACGGACATGCGCGGATTGCTCTAGAGATCTGTAGAAATTTCGCGGTTATTCGAGGGGTCTAGACCTACAATATATAAACAGACGAAGATGCGAGAGAGAAAAAAGGAGAGTCAAACATTAGTTTTATTTAAAAAGAAGAGAGTCAGTTATTTGAGAAAGATTAAGTGTTTGCTGTGATTATTCAACTTGGATTTGTGACTAAAGTTAGATCTACGGAAGCTGTGATTTTATTTCGTCAATCTCTACGATTCATCTGAATTACTGCTTGTGCTTAAGGTCGACACGTCCGGGCAGATCAAAAAATTTAAAGGCGACAATTTTGTGACGTTCATCGGAGGCAACGTGAAAAGAACTTCGTCGAATTTATTGAACTGTGAACCTTTTCTGAACTTCTTCATTTAAACTTCGGAATTTCTTCGTGGGACCAAATTCACATCCTAGACTGCAATTTGAGACTTTCAATTTAGATCATTATATTAGATACAGGCCAGTACCATTTTGTATTGTGTTTAATTTTGAAGGTTAAAACTAGTATAATTTTGTTTTGTAATTAATTTTGAAGGTTTAAACTTAATATCTGTCATTGTTATTATATAATTTATGTTATATCTGTTAATAGTTTAGTGTAATAAATTATACAAGCTGTTATCTGTGTTTTTCTGTTGCGTTTAGTTTACGAAAAACATAAAACATAAACAAAAACGTAACAACGTCAATGTCGGAAGAAGTCTTGTAACACCTTATAATAGGGCATCCAGAAGAACTGTAAATCAGAGACTGGTCACGCTAAGTTATTTTGCAAGAAAGACTATCTGCAAACCAAAATTAACTAGAATTCAATGCTGTCACCGTCTCATTTGGAAGAGACAACATGTCAGTTTACAGTTACGACATTGGTGACTTGTTAGCTTTCAAACTGATTCCTGTTTCCATCTTGCTAGAGCTGATCAAAGGATTCGTGTTCATTGTTTACCTGGAAAACAAGTGAAAGAAGACTGACGTTCACACAGGGAAAGCACTGCGTGTGGTGCATTACGTGTTTGGACAACTATTTATCATGGTAGAAAATTGCTCTTCATGTCCTCCAGAGAAATGTCAATAGCGCATTCTATAGGCTTTGTGGAAATTATTAAAGTACAAGGAGAACAAACCACGTAATGAATGTTTATCAGAAACTGGTATAATGTCACAAACGTTATATAATTTGACATTATATTTTGTTATTATACATATTTTGGAAAGATTTTATTCTGATAGGTGAAATGGTGAATTACACATATTCGTTTAGGTGTCTGATAAAATTGTTTGCTGTCTTAATAAATCTTCATGATGTCTATATACCTTATTTGATTATACAAATTTTATATGTAGAAGTTTAATATAATACGCGTTTGTTTAGTTTGACAGCGCTAAGAATACTTTTATTCCATCTCAGTAATAATGAACTTATTTGCTTCAAAATATCCTAACATTTTGTTAAAAACTGTGTGCGTTTGTTTGTTAATTTCGCTCAATGCTACTCGAAGTCTATCTGCGTGTCATTGACCACTCGACTGTAGCGTCCTCTGCCCTTGAGTAAAATTTTCTTCTTTGATAAATAGAGAAATAAAACATGAGAATAATTCAACGCTTTACTGAACATAAATTAGATCTGTCGATATTTATTCAAAATATTTAAACCATATGTCACGGTTGAAGTATTCCACCATTAAAAACACTCATATTTATAGCTTCTTAATCACACTTTATCATTATAATAAACAAGTGTGAAAACGAAAACAGGTATTTCTTTATTTAACCTGGCCTGGCATGGCCGAGCGCGTAAGGCGTGCGACTCGTAATCCGAGGGTCGCGGGTTCGCGCGTGCGTCGCGCTAAACATGCTCGCTCTCCCAGCCGTGGGGGTGTATAATGTGACGGTCAATCCCACTATTCGTTGGTAAAAAAGTAGCCCAAGAGTTGGCAGTGGGTGGTATTGACTAGCTGCCTTCCCTCTAGTCTCACACTGCTAAATTAGGGACGGCTAGCACAGATAACCCTCGAGTAGCTTTATGCGAAATTCCAAAAACAAACAAACTTTATTTAACCAGTAAACATTTTTTGTGTTATATTTTTCTCCAATGCAAGTTGAAACTTAATTGTTAACATAAAGATTTCCTGGTCTCCTTGTGTACTTCACTTGAAATGTAGTCTTATTATGGCATTAAAATATTTATAGTGCCTATAAAAGCTAGCAGGCAAATTAAAGTTTATATATTAAAACAACTGCATAATCTTTGAAGAAAATCACGCAAAACCATTTTTTTTTACATATTAGTTTTTGGAATATTAAAGACAAACCGACACGTTTGCTTCTCGTTACAATTTGTGTGGAAAGCCAAAAGTTATTAAAAATAGAAATTGCTATTAAAACAAGATAAATGCAGAACGTTATTTTTTTCCCACATTTGTTGAAAGCTGCTAAAATTTTAAAAACCCAATGATTAGAAAATTTTCTTGTAGTTAACTAACGTTAAGCATAAATCTACACGATGGACTATCTGTGATCTGCTCTACACAAGCATTGAAACCTGGAATTTAATGTCGTAAGGCTGCAGGCTTACTCTTGAGGCACTGAGAGAATAAACAAAGAAATTAATTGAACAAATATATTTTTCAAAATTCTTTATTTCTAATTTATTAGCTCAAATAAAATAATATTTTGTGACTAGTGTATTATTGTTGTGTAGTAAGTGTATTTAAAGCATAACCCCAACAAATTAGAGTTCCATAGTAAAATGAAACATTTAGGGTTGTAGTTTGCTTTATAGCCCCCCAGTGGCTCAGCGGTATGTCTGCGGACCTACACGCTAAAATCCGGGTTGCGATACACAGAACACAGATAGCCCATTGTGTAGCTTTGTGCTTGATTCAAAACAATAACAGTTTGCTTTATCAAACAGCTTGTTTTTGCTTGTTTGTTTTGTGAATTTCGCGTAAAGATACTCCACGGTTATTTGCGCTAGCCATCCCTAATTGGGCAGTGTAAAACAATTAGTCATCACCTCCCACCGCCGACTCTTGGGCTACTCTTTTACCAACGAATAATGGAATTGATCGTAACATTATAACGCCCTTACAGCTGAAAAGGCAATCATGTTTGGTGTGACTAGGATTCGAACCCCTGACCCTCAGATTAAGAATCAAACGCTTTAACCTACCTGGCCATGACGGGCCTTATGAAGTTGTAAGATTTAAATGGTTTAGTAAATTTTGCTTGTATGTGTTGAAGGAATGCTTGACGTATTAAAGGCACCTAAGATTGAGTTCGATAAACTATATATTGATTAATTTTGTCCTTCATTCGGACAAGTGGTTAAAACAAGGATATTTTCGAGTATATTATGACACTTGAACAGAAGCAATGGAACCACATGCCGCCAAGTTAGTCTGCGTCAGCTGTTACTTTTCGCAGGAGACTTTAGTGCGAGTTACTGTTATTGTCACAAAAACAAAGGAGACATTAAGTAAAAGAAAAAAAAAAGTTCAGTCTACGCGCCTTCACTGTATTACCATGCGAATGGTGTCCTGGATGATAGCAACATCTGGTGGCTTTCTAATGCTTGTGATCATTTCTTTTGATCTTTATGTGAAATTGTCAATTTCAGAATCAAGCTTGTGTTACAAGAAAACAGAAATAAACAAACAGGCAGAGAAACAGATTAGCAACTGTATAAACAAGCAGTCACATGGATGGATGGATGGATAAATATGTGTATTTCTTATAAGATATCTCACAGACTTGTTTTTATACTACGCTATTTTAAATAACTAAATATTTTTTTCCTTTTTCAAATCTACTATTACTTTAACGTTAACTTATGGACTTGTTTTTATAATGCGTTATTTTAAATAATTACATATTTTTCCCTTGTCAAATCTACTATTACTTTAATCCAAAACAAACCGCACAAACAGGAATTTTTTGGGTCTTTTTTCCAACAAGAACTATAAAAAGTTTTTTTGTTTTGTTTTCTCAAAATGAAAGTAGCAATGCCAAGAATGCCGAGAGGCGTTTATTGTTTATTGTTTCTCTTAAAAGAAAAACTGGAAATCCGTGACAAACGTATAAAGGAATTCAATCAACAACATGAAAGAATCTCTGTGATCTTTTCCTCAGAGCTTATTTCTGGCACGTGCATGCATTCGACTTTCTGCGGTTCATTACAAGAGCCCAGGTGTGAAGCTGCCTGTTGGCCAACAAGCTACGTCAGAGATCGCTTATTCAGTATCTTCTCTTACTAATGAAATCAGTAGAATGTATAGTTATATGATATAGGAGAGAGCGCGTTTTCTGACACAATAGAAAAAGTATCACGCACGAGCCGAAATTTCATCAACACACATGACACTATGTATGCTTAGCGTTAACATCGATACTAACAACAGTAAACGAAGTCCATAGCAGTACTATATTAAAAACTGACTGGTATAAACAAACAAAATAAATTTCTTAGTGATTTAGCGGTAAATTTACGAATTTTCCATACTAAAATCTAGCGTTTACTTCCCTGTGGTGAACAGATAATCTATTGTGTAGCTTTGCACTAAAATAAATAAACAGTGGTTCTTAAGTACAGCCTCGAGAGTGTTGAAACACTTACTTAAGTAAGAGATATAGATGATGACAGAAAATTAGACATTTTACATGAAAACAACATATGCCAACAATACTTTAAAGTGTCCTATTGTCTTTTGTAATCATAGTTCAAAAGAGAAATTAAAATTAATCTGCATTTTGAGAATATAAAGTGGTACAACGGTCGAAAATGTACTTCAGTTTGTGCTTCATATAAACGAGATGCCTGTAAAACTTGAGGTACATTTTCCGAGTAAAGTCACAATGAAAAACTTCAGTATATATTTCAACAGGAAACAGTACGTATTTCTATTTCGCAAGATTAGTGATTCACTATTCAAAAACTCTAGAATTCAAGGTTTTTTGTGTGGTGCTATACTTCTAAACGTCAAAAGAAATTAATCTTTCTACTGTTAATATTCGATATCAACATAAAGTAGCGTTAATTAATAAAATTAATTGTAATCTGACTATCTTTAAGTAGATAATGTACACCGAAACAGACATTTCTTAGCAAATATTTATAGCCTAATAATCACCCTAAACGATGGTTTCATTTCCCCATATAACACAGAATGTTTAAACACTTTTTAATTTCTCTTCATTTCAATTTTTTGCACGTGATCCAACGTTCTAAAAAAAACACTAAACCTTCTGATGATATTTGTTTCTTGTGTTTCATTCCACTACACTTAGAAAGATGACTTAACGCTTCGACTTCATGTTATAACACTTAGACACGTACTATCAATAGCAGATATTCCCTTATTGCACAAAGTGTGCAGCGTGAAATCTGTGATTCGGTTCATGAAGTGTGGGATAATCTAATGTAAAGTGAGCTTCACTTCTTTCCGGCTTAAAAGAAAACTACACAAACATACTCTTAATTCGAAAACTAATGCATTCTATATCTAATGCATTTTACGAGGAATACCGAAGAAATTCTGATACAGGTAGAAAATTAAGGTGAGACATTTTAGTATCGTTGTTGTTGTCCAATAAATCTCATCATTTCGTACTACTCTGTTCTGTTACAAACTGATGTCCATACAGTAAAAAGTATATCACGATAATAAACATGACATGGTATTGAATTTTCTAAGATAAATCCAATAAAAACAGTTATGTTTACTGGAAAATGCATATTACATCAAAAGTGAGTTTCTTTTACAACTCTTATAGTAAACATAAAAGCGTTGAAGTCAAGATAGATACACATAAATGAATATAATAATAAATTCTGTCACGTGTAAATGATAAGATATTGCATACGTAAAAACTTAATTGTCATATTGTTGCTTAGAGGAACCTCAAAAAACAAAATATGGTCCTGTAACTTACTTGTGTACAAATATGAGGGAAGGTTGGTCAACAAGAACCATGACATCACCAGAGTCGCGGCGTGTTAAGGCGTTCGACTCGTAATCCGAGAGTCGCGAGTTCGAATCCCGGCCGCACCAAACATGCTCGCCCTTTTAGCTGTGGAGGCGTCATAATGTGACGGCCAATACCACTATTCGTTGGTAAAAGAGTAGCCCAAGAGTTGGCGGTGGGTGGTGACGACGAGCTGCCTTCCCTCTAGTCTTACACTGCTAAATTAGAGACGGCTAGCGCAGATAGCCCTCGAGTAGCTTTGCGCGAAACTCAAAACAAAACAAAAACCATGATATCACCAGAAAATTTAATTGGTTACTAGTGTACTGAGTAAGACATATTTGTTTATTTATGTGCTTATTTAAATTCGTGCAAATGTAATAAAAGGCCACCGCTCCCACCAGTTCCTAACGTACAAAATACCCCCACACTCCACCAGCTCTTCAGCTACTCTAAAGGAATAGTGGGACTAGCGTTACATCATAACGCCTCCACAGGTGAAAGAACTAGCATATTCGATGATAGGATTTGAACCCGCGACTCACAGATCGTAAGTCGAGCTGCCTGACCACAAGGCTCCTACAGAGTAACCGACTGTCAAAATGTAATTGAATAACTCAGAAAGTGAATAACGTGTATCGAAACAAGAGATAAAAGTTAAAGTTTACAAATAAATCGACCGATATTTCGTGTAATATTATATCAGAGTAAGACTAATAATAACTTATTATGTTGTTGTTTTTTCTTTCCTAGTCCTATTCGGTTTCCCAGTAAGAAGAATGTAATTGCATTTCAACCGCATCTTCTTTGCGCTACGAAACATTTTGCTAACAGAGCTCACCAGGTCAGTCTGGCATACAACTAACAAAGTCTATGCCTTAACGCTATTTATAACAGTCATTATGAGCTATCTATTTACATGGTGTACAACATTCGTGCTGTAAAAGCGTAATCTGTACACCTGTATAGGTTTTGCTTGATTAGCCCTGTTCTTTGCTTTACTTTAATAATAACAATAAACGACAACTTATTGTAATATCATTGTAAACATTGAACTGATGCTTTATTTACATGACTGACTAAGCCTTATTGTCTGAAAATTGTGACAATACTGGCACGTATATATATATTTATATATAAAGCTTAAAACAATAATAAAAGTAGAATTAAAAACAGTTATTTCGTTAGTTTTCACAAGTCACGAAAATAATTGAAAAATAACCACCATGGTTAAGGCGCTCAACTAGCAGTCAGAGGGTCGCGGTTTCTAATCACCCGTTACACCAAACATGTTCGCTCTTTCAGACGTAATGACATTATCATGTGACGGTCAATCCCAGTATTCATTGGTAAAAGAGTAGCCCAAGAGTTGGCGATGGGTGGTGATGACTAGCTGCGCGAAATTCAAAAACAAACAAACAAACAATACGCTGCTAACCCGATTACGAGTCGAGTGCCTTAATTACCTGGCGATGCCTAACCTCCGATACAAAGGATTATCACGTTTTGTGCTTCGCATGGCATTGTAGTTAGAGTGCTTTACTCGTCAACTTCGGGTCGCCTAATCGAATGCCAGAGCTATCATACTCGCTGGCGTACTCGTGGGAGCGTTGTAATATGACAGTTACTACTATTATTTCTTGGTGAAAGTTTCTTTAGTGGTTTTTGAATTTCGCGCAAAGCTACATAAGTGTTATCTGCGATAAGGGTCCATAATTTAACGGTGTAAGACAGGAGGGAAGACAGTCAGTCATCACACCCACCGCCTGTTTTTGGATTTCTCTTCCACTAATGAGTAATTGCACTAACCGTAACATCATAATGCCGGGCTAAAAGAGCGAGAATGTTTGGTGGGACAAGGAATTGAAGCCGCGACTCATTGATTGCGTGCCCTAACCGGGCAAGTTGATAAAAAGAGAAGCCCAAAATCTGGCAATCAGTATTCCCGATCGGTTGCCTTTCCATTGGCCAATAGCTCGAGATTATTGACAGAAGTAAGTATCCTTAAAACTCTTCCGTAAATAAAATCAGACAAAACGTCTTCCTCTTTTCTCCCAGTAGCTATGCGGTGAATCTGGAGATTTACAACAGTAAGACTCGACGTTTGATACACGTGATGGGCAGAACACATACAGACCATTGAAAAGCTTTATGGTTCATATCAACAAGAACAGCTTTTCCCTTTTTCTTTTACGCTTGTGATTGTCAAGATAAAGTTGTTATTAGTATTAAGTTTCAAAGTCAATCCATTAAAGCTAATTAAACGAAAACTTTATGATAAGCCAAAGATAATAGAAACAGATAAAAAAGTTAAAAACGTCTAATTAATTAACAATTAATTAAACTAATTAATTAATTAATTAAACTACAATCAAGCTGCAATAATATTTAATGGTAAATAAATCCTTCAAAAGGTATCTTAAATAAATAAGAAATTGATGCCAAAGACCAATTTAATGTAGTTTTTGTAAACATTTAAGACGAAAATAAATAATAAAAATGATATACTTTAAAACAAGTATAAGCTACAGAAAATACAATGCACCCTACATTCGTAACACTCATAATAATGCGGAGAACAAAGATTAATTTTATGTATCGAACATAATCACGTAATAATAGCTTCACTATAATCAAAAGCCACAGTTGAAATTTAAATTTAAAGATAGTAGTTGTCGAATTAAAATCAACTTGGAACATAATCCCACTGTATACTTTAATTAATAAAATGCAAATTCATCAAGAAACACACAAAACATTACTCAAAAGAAGGAGTCGAATCTAACATCATTCACTCGCTGAATTATGTACTTACACAATATAAACGAAACTAAAATATCGCGAGTTCGAATCTCCGTCACGTGAAACATGCTTGTCCTTTCAGCAGTGGGAGAATTAATATGTAACGGTCAATCCCAAAATTCGTAGATAAAAGAGCAGCCCAAGAGTTGGCGGTGGGTGGTGATTACTTTCACTCTAGTCTTACACTGTCAAGTTAGGAACGTTTAGCGCAGATTGCCTTCATGTAGCTTTCCGTGACATTCAAAAATAAACACTAGTTAATTCTCTCATACTTACGACACCAAACCTTTCGCGTTTAGAAGGCGAAACTAAAATAATTGGAAATGCTAAATATACTTAGATCTACACGTTATGTACCATAAGCTTGAATACAATAAACAACATAATAGAAAAGTTGACATTTTGTAGTTTTCGTTCCCATCTTCACCGAAGAAAAGAACAAAATATAAAAAAAAATTAATGAGACATCATTTTTCATAAGTCCCTTATCCCTGGGACTTTTGTCCCTCTGGCTATATCTCGCAAGGCTATCGTTGACCAGTATCTCTCACATAAGACATCAATTAAAACTTTCTAATCCTTTGAAAATGTTTGTCACGTCTTTATGTTGTTTTAGTTTTCTTTGGTTGAGTGGTGGCATTGGAAAAAACAATTTTTCATATCATCGTGTCTCAGAACGTTTTTTTTTATATTGTTACCTAGAACAGAAGTATCGTCACCAAATCATAATCGCTGTGATTCAAATATTGGTCAGTACTCTATGTTGGTGTCATGACGTCCAAATCCAGCGAGAGAAATACTAGTATGTTGGCAGAAGTAAATCTGGTGGCTTTGATTAGTTTCTTCTTCAGAAGAAATTAATTTGTTAACTCATCTCCTCGTTTTTCAAATAATTAAATTTATCCTTAAAGCAATGAATATTGTGACTCAGCCTATAAGTAGCACCATCTATCTATGTTTAAGTGTTACTCAGTCTTGCATTCCTGGATAGAGCACTCCACTACACACTTGCATAGTCCCATGTTCTTCATGATCACTATTATCATTGATGGTGGCTCTCAGATCCTGCTGGTGAATGATGGCTTATTCTCAAAAATTCCAGAAAACGCTGGTGCAATGCAAGATATTAAATGCTTTACAGCTAAGACTACTGAAGATTCATACACTGGTGAGTTTCATTAAGGTATGTTCGTTTAATGAGACACACACAAAACATCATCTGTAATCAGACTCGGAACAGGCAACTTGAAAATCAGATTTAAATTCAGATCATTAGTCAAGCTCAAGAGCTCTCCTGAGATTTGTGGACATGATGCTGTTTGCAAACAATGTATCCACTCAACTTCTCTGGTTAAGTGCCTTTCTTTCATTTTTATAGTTGTGTAGATAGTGAATAAATTATTTATGAGATATTGTTTGCGTAACTATTCCCTTAGAAAAACAAAGTCATCAGACTAGCAACCCAACTTGTTGCAAACTCATTTCACGACATCACAGTATGACTGGTGTTGCCGAGAATAGCTAATTATCACAGTAATCACACTAGGATATTGTAAGTACGTTATTATTCCCCCTGCTAATTATTGAGTTTCGGTCAAGGGTTTTTGCCATTAACACTCCACTCATAAATGTCAAAATTATTTTTACAAACATAAAGTGAAAGTCCACACTTTAACTAAGGATAGGTAAAACATGATAACACTCTTCTTTGATAGACTGTTTAGGCACAGTATTCGTGATGAAACTTTGTAAAATGGAAGGCAACTGCCTGTTGTGGAGACACAAGTGTATAGGACGACATTTCGAAAGTCTTTCGCCTTTCGTCTTCTCGAAGACTTTTGACACATCGTCCTCTACGCTTGTTACTCAACTACAGGAAGTTACCGTCGATTCTGTAAAGTTTCATAAAAAATCACTATATTTGAGCATTAACTTTAGCAGACTTGATGTTGGATTACGAAGAGATTTGAGCATTTAACTCCTTTAACACTAATAGTGAAGATGTTTATCACTACATTAACACCAATTTAAACAAAACAACGCAACTCGTCAAACGTTTTAAACTTTGGAAATACATTATTCCAATTATTTTCTGCATACCATAAATGGAACAAATATTAGCCAATTTTATAATGCAGAAGTGAAAACTGAATATCATGGGCACTAGTAAACAAGTGCATATACGTAATTTAACTCGACAAAAAATTTAAAAAATAATGGAAATTTATAACAGTTTAGCAGTGACATCACACATTTTTACGCAATAATAACAATCACCCCTTAAGTTTATTTTTAAATAAATCAAGCACTACTGGCAACCAATCATGAAATCTTAGATATGAATGTCTGACCATTCATTGTATGCTTATAAATATTTATATTTGGCAGAGCAATTTCACATGTTTACTGTCAAGAATATATAATTTCACCAAAAATAGAAATAGCAACCTGACAAAATCAATACATATTTTAAATTTAGGGCAGCCATAAAGTTCTCACATGTCTTGATTACTCGTTTGAAACAGTTGTGCCTAGGACAACTGTAATGTCTTTAGTCATTTAGTGGGATGTTACATGTATCCCAAGAATGTCATGTACCTCTGTTGGGCATGAGTAAATATGCAAACATTCCATCCAATAAGTTTGTTTCTTTGTCAGGGGTCACATCAAGCAGTTCAGCATGGTAAAGTATGTGTTATTATATATTAGTTATAAGTCAGAGTTAATTCTTAGAGCACAAAAGCCTATAATATACAACGAGACTTAGAGATTGACATGTTTACTAAAGTTTATCCTTGCCTGCTCCATATTTACACCAACATTATGTGCGTCAAGCTCATGTGTGAAAATAAGATTTGATCTGGTTCAAAATTTTGTCCAAACGAATGTAAGCCCAATGTGTGGCTGCTTGGTAAAATGGGACTGTCCTATAAAAACATTAAACATCACTCCACTAGGTATGCCCTTGGCACCCTTGACATTATAAAAGGCAGACTCTCTTGCCTTTTTATGAGATAAATGCGTTTCGCTGAGAACTGGCACACAGAATTACCTTAGAGAATCTGTTTCTATAGCCTATACAATGCCTTAGAATCCAACTGAGGATTTAGTCTCAGAGCAGATGTTTCATGATTTTTATGAGTCATGATCATCAGATAGAGGTAATTTATTCTGGTGATGATAGTAACTGAGGAACTGTGCTTTTCTCCTGTTGATTTAGATGTAGTTAATGACACATTGAGACATTTGTAGCATAATCACATCAGCATGTTGGTGGATGAAGGCGCTTTGAAATAAAAAGAATTTTAAAAAGTTATTTTTGAGGTATAGAGTACATTCATGAACAATCTTGGACACTTTGAGACTTACGACTGAGTTCAAATCAGTGAGACAAAAATATGTGAAACTAATTTATACGCAGGGAGAAGTGGTGTGTCTTCGCATAACAGTCTTACGATGGAGTCTGTTATCAGTAGAAACCACAATGCAGGGCTACTTTCGAGATGCACGGTCATCAGATAGAGCATGACGGAATGTGAGGACGAGATTATAATGACATAACGAAGCTCATAAATCGTTTTACATATAATATACGAGTCCTCATTAGACACATAATATACCACAGTTTTATTCGAGTGCTGTGTGTAACATGTAAAGAAAATAGAAACATTTTAAAATATGGTAATTAAAAACATTAGACATTTCTACATCCAAGCTTCAGCAGTAACATTTCATCACGTTTTTACGTGCGGGTCCAAACCACTCCGTTCTCCCACTGTATTAAGTTAGTGTATTTTTCATGTGCATTCACTGTTCCAGACAGTTTTCAGCTTTGTTTGGTGATAAAATGGGACAGTTTTTTCTAGAACTTAGCAGATTCTGAGAGCACATCTGTACCACAACGATATTTAATATCCATGGATGAACTTATACTCCCTAACTCTTTTATCATATTCCCTTCTTTATGTCTGCTACATTGTAACTTCTCTCAATTACTATTTACAACTTTGTGTAGATCAGCCATGATCAATGTCAACCATTCACATTATCACTTTGTACACTGAGGACTTTACATATAAAGTATAAAACTACACATACTTGAAGTATCTTCTTCTCTGAAATATTAATATGTTCAATGTTCAACGAGTGGGCTAATTAACTGGCATGAGTTAACGAGAAGATTACTGTTTAGTTAGTTAATTAACTGGTACGAGGTAAGAAAGACAACAAACTTATAAAGCGTATACTATAGTGTCTGTGTAGTTATTTTGGTGAAACCATCTAACTATGAATGATGTGGTGAAGTCTGAGACGTTTGCCTTACTTAGTTTAGTACTACAATCAAGTACCTGTTTCACATTTACCCTTCAATCAAGTACCTGTTTCACATTTACCCTTCATCAACACGTATTTTTTTAGGTACTCTTGTATGCGTCATACTCACTACTCTCACAGCACACACGTTAACTAATAAACAGATCATAGTGTATCCTAATTCTTTTGTGTGCTGGGTTTTTGTTTTTTCAGACAAGTGTTTTCTAATTACCACCCCATAGTGATAAGGACAATGTATGCTTTCACCAGTAAAATCATAGAGGAATTAGTTGATCAAAATTTTATTCTTATCTGCTGCAGTTATATCTGGACAAGCTTTAACAGGCAGATACCTTATATTATTATCCTATCTCAGGTCTTCTGTCACTCCTCTACGGTAGGCTTTGAATTTTGACAAGTAAATAAATGCTTAAGCTCTGAAACCACTAAACTTTAGTTACTCTGTGGACTTTTCAAATGTTACCATATTGTATTTAAAGAGTATATGCTATGTCTGTCATGGTGTCCTTTGATTATTCCTCTCATAGTGGACGGATTTGTCTTTTCCATCTCTCGATCACGAGATGAGGTAACTCAGATATTCATTCTCTTGACAATCATGTGGTGCCGACAGTAACTTTTAGTAAATTTATTCCTTACCCTCTGGCTGAACTCAGTTATTCATAAACTCGGAGCTTATCGTTATCCTGTAATCCGTGGAAAATTCTCCGAGTTACCACTGTGAAACTGGTGCCTAATATCACTGGATAGGAAAAAGCTGATCTGCGGGTTGAAGGGCTATAGTCATATCTCTTCCATACCTGTTGTAGCCTTCCTATCCGTAATTTCCAGTACATCATATGTTGTAAAATATAAGATATATAATGTTGAAACAACACCCCCGGCAGAGTTCACCCAAACATATGTTCTTTGTCAACCCTTGTTCATTTAGGCTGATTATGGTAATAATTTACCTATTGTTCGTAAAGTCTCGTGAGGATCGTAATTGTTTAATAAATTCCGAAAAATCATAAGAGTTAAGTATCAAAAGAAAATAAGTTATCAAATAAGTGTTTTGGTGGAATTCACGCTAATCAGAACACCAGATATATCTTAGTAGCTTGATGCTCGTATCTACAGAAATTCTCAATGGATAAAGTTATAACTATAATACCCAGAAAATCATGAGATTTTATTCACTGGAATTATACTAATTACTTTTTAGTTTAATAGATATTTGTTTTAGTATGGAGATCATGTCTGATGAAGTATGCTAAATGTTCTCATTGTATGATTATACCGATCGTAAAAGCCATATTATCTAGTGTGAAGTAGTTTGTATGAAATCCAATTGTCACTTAGCTAATGAAGTGATGCAGGTTTTCATTAGACAAAGTGAATCATCTTCACTTAACCTTAAGCATTCACAGCCACACATTTACTCAACTTACTTGGAAACATCTTTAACTTATTGTTACAAATTTAATCACGATTATTTACTAAATTGCTTATCTGTAATCATACTTGAACGAATTTGTGTTGTTGATGTCGTTGTTTTGTTCACGAAAATTAATATTTATAAATATATGGAGAACAAAACTAAAGTAATAGCTTCATGTTGTTACTAAATATTAATGTGTTTTTTTTTCAAACTATAACAGATCAAGTGGGACGCAGGTTTGAATTTCTGTTGCACAAAACATGCTCGCCCTTTCAGACATGCGGGCGTTATATGTGACTATCAATCCTACTATTCTTTGATAGCAAACTGATCCAAGAGCTCGCGGTGAGTAATGATAACTATTTGCCTTCTCTAATGTCTTACGCTGCTAAATTAGAGACAGTTAGCGCTGATAAGACCTCGTGTAGGTTTACACGACAATTCAAAGCATAATGATTTTGCTTTAATTATTGAATGTTACATTCTTCTTACATGTAATAATACTACTGTAAACATTTTGCTTTTTATATGTTACATTACTGTACCACTCAGTTTTTTATGTAAATTTGTATTCAACAAAACTGTACAAATAGTTAAGTTTAATCGTGCGATTTTCATGTAAAGACTAACATCCAGTTAACTAATTAAACACTAATCCTTATAAAACATGTGGACTTCTAGAGATGTATTCTGAAAATCTGAGTAGATATATGTGTTTTTTATACAAATATATCTACTTAGATTCTCATGATATATCAATTTATTTTTCTACTTTTGTGTAAACACGTTTCAAATTCCTTTTAACGCAAGAAAGTTTAAAGTACTAAAATTATCGCTCCCAATAGTAATAACACAAACTAGCTTGGTTATTTTAATCATTTATCATAGAAATAGTAATTAATTTTTTTCCTATTTGGAGGAGTAGAAAACATAGATTATTAGCAGAATTTTTTTTGAATACCATTTTATCTTTCTCTGTGGGCGTGTTTGAAATCATTAAGGTAAAATATCTCGGAGCTGAAAGACAACGTATTAAGGATAATAATTAATAAGTATTCATTTATATATATATTCATATAAAACACATATATCTACTCAGATTCTCAGTATATATCTCTAGAAGTCTACACGTTTTGTAAAGACTAGTGTTTAATTAATTAACTCGATGTTTTTTACAAGAAAATTGGACGATTTAAGTTCAATATTTATATAGTTTTGTTGAATTATAATTGTATATAAAAAACTAAATGACACAGTAATGTAGCACATAACAAACAAAATGTTTACAATATCATTGTTATAAGTAAAAAAAAGTAACATTCAATAATTAAAGTAATATTATTATTGTTTGGTTTGTTTGTTTTTCATTGTTGCGCAAAGCTACACGAGGACTATCTGCGCTAGCCATCTCTAATTTAACAGTGTAAGACTAGAGGAAAGGCAGCTAGTCGTAATCACCCACCGCCAACTCTTGAGCTACTTTTTACCAACGAATAATGGGCTAGACCGTCACATTATAACGCCCCCATAGCTAAAAGGGCGAGCATGTTTGGTGTGACGGGAATTCAAACTCTCAGCTTACAAGTCGAGTACGTTAACTATCTGACCCTGTCGGGTCACGTATTAAAATAGGAATGACCAGCTAATGGCTATTAGACATTCAGAAAATAAAGACCCCTGCCGCGTACACTTTTAGTAATTGTGTATTTCGTATCACTGTTTACAAGTATGGGGAAATGTGCTTTCAAGAATTAGCGGTGGGTGGTGATGACTAACTGCCTTCCATTTAGTTTTGCACTGCTAAATTAGGGACGGCTAGAGCAGTTACTTCTCGCGTAGTTTTGCGCGAAACTAAAAAACGAACCAAAATGTTATGGTTGATGTTATACCGAGTTACTGTAATTTCATAGTTTCTTTTGTTTTTTAACAACTTAAACAATTTAACAACAGAGAATCTTCAATGTCCGCGGTAGTCATTAGATCTCATATTGGTCAAATTATGGAACTGTGAGCTAAATAATTTGTATTCGAAAAACTCAGCAATTCTTTGGGCCACTATCGCGAGTTTAAAAACAAAAAAAAACCTTTCCTTTATAAAAAATAATCTTTATACCATCTTACTAACTTTTTATAACTAACTTCGAGAACGATCAAAATTACTATTTAACATAAAAATAAGGCAATGAACTTCGATACCATAATACTATTGGAGTCAAACTATATTAGTATTTCTTATTGATTAGATGTTAGTGTCTAGAAACGCGTCTCACTGAGATCAAAAGGGCGTAATGTTATAATGTCATTATTATTTTTTGCAAGAGTGAAATACGTGGTTCAGGAACAAAATTTTATTATGCTCTTGTTGTTCTATAGGATCCTACAGTTCACTATTTGGCTAACACTAGTTTGTCTCAACAATAAAAAACACAATAGGCTTAGCAACTTAAATTATCGCTTCTGCTTTTTTTTCTGTTGGTGGTGGCGTTAATACTAGTTTCTTTGTTCTTGATGAATATAATGTATTATCAATAATGAATTTATTTTATTTTGTCTCAACCAGCACCATAATCCATTCTCCTCCGAACGCTACAAGTGACTCTGTCTCTTATTGCATAGCGATAAAAACGCTGCTTCATCTCATAGTACAAGATGTCCAAATGGGCTTGTTCCCTGTGAGTAATGGAAATGGGCTTGAAGTCTTATAATTCTAGGCCATTAAAAAAGAACAGTCTTGACAACAAGATCTGGCCTCTGACCGTCTTCAGAGTTCGAGGCTCCTCTTATACGAAATGAGATTGTTAATTAGTAATTAATTTTAACTTCCAATCAGAGCAAGAAGCTATCTAATTACATAAAACACAAAAATCAACCCGATAATGGGTGTAGCTAATTAAATGTACCGTTCTCAAGCTTATGGTTGAAATTCTAACTGTACAATAGAAATGTTATCAATGTCTAGACGACACGATAAATTATTTTACCATCCTCAGCAAATGTATAGTTCCACATATGTTTTCATGGTACAAGTTTGTTTCTTTTATCTTGATTACACGACGTAAAATTTTGTTCAGTTAATTAGAAAACATATTATTTCTGTCTTTTCGATTATAACACATCACAAAGTATTATTCCACTGCTTTTCCCTATCACACAAAATATTTTGTCCTGTCAATTACAAAACACACTATATTATTATAGTGATTTTCCTTAGCACACAAATGATTTTGTTCTGTTAATAACGTGACATAGTGTATTATTCTATTACTTCTTCCTGGTTTCCAAGGGCAATTTTTCTTTTAAATACATTATGATATTTCATTTATTGGCTTGTGAAAAGCACGTTTTTAGTGCCTTACTCAAACAATGACGAAAGAGTGAACAATTAAATCTAAATATTTGTTATTATGTCTCCGCAGAAAGAAATGCTGTTTTTCTATTGTCTCTTCTTTCATTTGTCTGTGGATTGAGTTGAAACCTGGTAGAGTTATACCTTAGTCCAAGACACCTTTTATTTTACCTTTTTTTAGTTAAGTCTTTTTAACGGTTTTATTGGGTCAAAGATCAAACAGCCTCAACACGTATATTTTCTGCTGCTATGCTGTTATTAAAATGAAAATTGGCACAAATATAGATTTTCATGTGCTTAACACACAAAAAAAAATAGATTTGCTTATTTTGAAGCTTTTCGTGGACGTCAGACTACAGAAACAAAATCAATTTGTGTGTGTGTTTTTTTGTTTACCTATCTGTTTGTTTACACTCACAAATAGAGACAAACTAATATTAACAAGACCCTAAATACACAAGATGTACACAAGGGTTTCAAAGACTTGCAGCTTTTTCTTTCTGGCCTCCAGCTTTAACTATTTCATTTAATTTTTATTTTATTTGAATTTTCACAGTTGCGATGCGTATCAGTTTTGTTTTATTCTGTTCTCACTTTATCCATGACAATATAGAAATATTTATGTGATATTCTTTAAACAGTACAACCTATCGCAGATAAATAAATAAACTAAAATAAGGTATATAGCAGACAAAAAAAAGTTACTTGGATTATATAAGTATATAGATCTGTTTACCACCTTGCAAGTTAATCCCTGTGTATTTAATAGGTATTTCGGGACATTGTCCATCAGTGGCCTAAACACACATATAACCATTAGCTTTAATGTTCCAGTATCAATCAAAGATAAAACAAAATGATTCTAACAAAGTTTGGTAGAAAAGACGCCATATCAGGTGTACCAGTTGTTTGGGATTTCCGTCAATAGATACGTCAATATCTGATCGATCACCAATATTACTCGGGTATCATTGTATTAGGGGTACTTTTCGTATAATGTTCAAGATCCACTCACGTGTATAATGACACCGCTAGCTTCAAGCTGATCCCGAAAAGATATTGTATATATACGTTTTAACCCTTTGTGATACAAAAAATATATATACCATCCCTCTTCCAAGAATTTACAGTTTTCAAAGGCAATTTTAACATCGGTGTTATCTTTCTAAACTTGGTTTATCAGACAATAGGTGCTTAAAGCTCTGGTTTCTTCCGCACGAGCTAACGGAAGCTACTGGCTCTCGTGCAAAATGTCTAATAACGACATAACAAGTTTGTACCAATATAATATTCTTTATATAATCGCCAAACATGGCATGATAGACCTCTGTTTAATGTCCATGAAGATAGTATTCACGCAAAGAGATTTCGAAAATCATAGTCTTTTTCTATGGCAATTAAGCTCATTCATTGAACACGTGAAAAGCTATCTTTTCATAGGCCGACAGAAAACGTTCACTTTGAATGAAATTTCCAGCCAAAATATTTGAAAAAAAACTTATTTAGCTTGTCAGTTTTATTATCTTTGTCAAAACACAAGTACATATCATGGTTTGTTTGTTTGTTTGTTTTTGAATTTCGCACAAAGCTACTCGAGGGCTATCTGTGCTAGCCGTCCCTAATTTAGCAGTGTAAGACTAGAGGGAAGGCAGCTAGTCATCACCACCCACCGCCAACTCTTGGGCTGCTCTTTTACCAACGAATAGTGGGATTGACCGTCACATTATAACGTCCCCACGGCTGGGAGGGCGAGCATGTTTGGCGCGACGCGGGCGCGAACCCGCGACCCTCGGATTACGAGTGCACGCCTTAACGCGCTCGGCCATGCCAGGCCACATATCATGGAAAGTTATGGTGTAAAATGAATGAAGGTGGTACAACTTCAAGTTAAAGTAATATACATAGAATTTTGTAACTTGTTCTGTCATAGTAACTGCAAAGCTACTAATTTGTCAGTATATACTGTTCCCTATTGGAAAGATCTACATATTGCATTATACCAAATGATTGTGCAATTTACCTGTTATAACACTTAGCGTTAAGAACTAATAGGTATATTTGATGACGTCATTCATTTTCTATGTAAAATACGCAGTGGACGTCGAATGTAATTAGTAGAACTAACTGCAGTATTTCGGTTTTATTTTTTGTGGTATCATATTTACTAACAGCTTTGTATATAAAAATTTGAATAAACATTTTTTTAAAATGTCTTTTAATCTGATTGGTAACTTCAGGAATAAAAAATAAATTCAACAAATAATGCGGTATTGATAAAAAGACTTTTTTATCTTATGGATTTAAAAGTTTTTGGACTAACTTGAACTTAAGCTTGAAAAAATAAAATTATATGAGCTAACATATTATATTTTATGGTGTGCGCGTTTTCTTTTATAGTAAAGCAATATGATGCTATCTGCTGTGTAGTCCGAGAGTAATTTAACCCATGATTTTACCATTGTAAATCCTTAGATTTACTGATATCCTACAAGGAGAACATATTTTATGAACTGTCAGACTGATAAAGGTTAGTAGAAGTCGTATTTGGGACCATCTTTTTAACAAGACTATGTGACTTTACTAAGAAATACACGAATTCAATCTTGTACGAAAATAAAAACTGATCAATACTAGGCTTTTTAACGTTGTAGCTCTCTATAATTTGAAATGTCAATGAACTTTACGTTATTTTGCATCATTTAAGTTATACAGCTGAATACAAGGTCTCAAATGGCATCTACTTGAGTTCATACAACTGCAAGAAACCCGTACAACGTGCTTGCGCACAAATAAATAATTCGAAATAATTAATAGTTTTAATAGGCTTGCTTTGGTTTCATTTCGCACAAAGCTACAAGAAGGTTGTCTGCGCTAGCTATCTCTAATTTAGCAGTATAAGACTAGAGGGAAAGCAGCAAATCATCGCCAACTCTTGAGCTACTCTTTTACCAAAATGTATGGGATTGAGCGTCACATTATAAAGGGTAAAAATATTTAGTATGATGGGTGAATCGAACCCGCGACCCTCGGATTATAAGTCGAGTGTTTTAACTTCCTGGCCACCATGCCGTTTTATTTTTTTATATTTATGAAACTATGGATTTTAAATGACAGTTTATTATTCGTTTTAATTTTGGGGAAATGTTTTTAAATTTATGTCTTACTCTTGTGTGTCATTTTTAATTGTTTCATTAAAATGGTTCACTTACTCAACTTCGTTCTTTGTGAATATATTTTATAAAAACTTTAATTTTGGTCAATCTAATCTTAATCCTACTTTACTTTTAAAAGTTACAATTAAACAAGAGAAACAAATTAAACGTTAAAATACGACATTTTAGGCCACTACACTGATCTGCTTGTACATCACATACATGACATTCAAGTGTATTTTTCACTATCTTCTTCACGTTGAAGGACTAGAGGAATCACAGATTTTGTCCAACCGAACAGTGAAGTTTGACAGTTAATCTCATGACTTACCCATCGTTCAAAACTACGAATTGCATTGTATTTTAAGTCAAGAGACGCGAGCCATAAATCCCTAGATATCCACACTATACGAGTGAGCTTACCACTACGCCACGACAAACCCAATCAGGTAAGCACTTATAAATGTGTTTGATAAAGAGCGTAGGTGCTTTTTAGAAGAATAATGAGGCCTAAACGGATATGTGTTATTAGACCAACACATATTCTACTGCATATCTTTATTTTTTTTATTCTAATAAAGCCCCATAGTGGCAAGCTAAAAACCTGGTTTCGATACCCATAGTTGGCAGAGCACAGACAATCCAACAAGAGCAACATGTCCCAATAAATAAAATCAATACATCTTCAAATATATATCACTAACTGTAGAAAACCGTTTATAGCTGTAATAGTGGTGTTAAATAATTGACACATATACGTAAAAGTCTTATCATTAGCTTAATACGGAGCTGGTAACAACAGCAAAATTTCTATCCATAGTTATTGCGTAAAAGGTTCCTAAAAGCTATCTGGAATTAAATCATGTTGTTTTCTCTGTAGCAATAACTGAAGATTCTGAAGTGTATGTATGATATACGCTGGTATTTTTGTTTTTACTTTTTGTGCATGATATATAAGAGCAAGATTTTAGTCGGACCTAAAGGTGCTGAGTTACCTAAACGATAGTAGGTTATGTCAAATAAGCACTACATCACTGGTACAATCAGCTACACGTAATGTCACACATTCCGTTTGAACGATACAAATAATAAACAAAACGGATAAATATTCAAATCAACCTTGTTTCATTTACCCAGCATATATATAAACATACCAAATAATTTTAGCTTATTCAGTTGTTTTATTTCACCAGATATGTTTTCCTGAACCTCAAGAAAGGGAAGATTGGTCTAAAAAGCTACAGTATTGCTCAGACTGCGAAAGCCTGAACTGACGCTCGTTGCCTTTATAACAAATAGTTTTAGCTCTAAATATCAGAAATGTCAAAATAATATTGATTTAAAACCTGTAAATTCCACATAAAAATATTCTGTTTCACACAAGTAACATTTGAAGAGAGATATCTCATCTGTTCATTTTAGAAACTGAAATCCTTTTAGAAACATCCTGTTAGCTTATTTTAAAATTTAACGTCCCATGAAAAATAACCGGTTTGTTCAAATTTAATAATCCTCTCACCAGCAGTGGCTTAACTGTAAATCTGTAGGCTTATAATGCTAATCATCAGTAACCCTAATGGGCACGGCAGAGATAACTCTTCGTGCAGCTTTGTGCTTAACAACAAACAAATTGTTATTTTAAAAAAAATGTGGCTCTCATGAGAAGTAACTTGTTTGTTCATTTTAAAAAGTAAAGTCCCAGAAGGATTAACTTATTTGTTCGTTTTAATTTTACATGAATTTTTAATTACGGAAATAGGCTTACTACGAAACACAAATGTCAAACGTCGGACTGTGTGATGTAGTCAAAGACTTTATAACCTTAAAATCGCATTTATGTTTTTGAGATGGATAGTATTAACTGAATGATGTATTACTATTCATTTGTTCCTTATTCATGATGATCTAAAAACATGTATGTCCAAAAAGTCTTGATAAAAATGAAATAGAAACACAATAGTCCGAAGGCTTTCGAAAATTCCAACTTTCAAAAGCGTTCAAATCATAAGGTTTCTATTTCATATTTGTCCTTTATAGTATTATTTTACGTTATATCCTGAATTCATCTTACTGGTTTTAAGAGAATAATAATAATAAGTTATCGCCACCGTCATGTCTTCATTCAGCGACTGTTCAAAATATAGGTTAATTACGTAAAATGAAAAAAAATAAATTTAAGATTCTCATAATTTTGTGTTGAAAATTAAGCACAAAGGTGCACAGTGGGCTATACGTGCTTTGCCCATCACGGATATCGAAACCTGGTTTCTAGTAATGGGAGTCCGCTGTGCCATTTGAGGGGAGGCTAAAAGCTTATGACAACAAGTACGTCTTAACAGATCCGTTAACCATCATTTTATAACACGTGAGGTCCGGAGTAGCTAAGTGGTTATTGTGTTCGATTCATAACCTAAGAGTCGTGAGTTCGAATCCCTATCACACCAAACATGTTCTCCTTTTCAGCCGTGAGAGCGATATATGATACGATCAATCTCCCTATTTGTTGATAAAAGAGTTGGCAGCGGATTGTGATGATTGGCTGCCTTCCTTCTAGTCTTATACTGCTAAATTAAGGAAGGTTAGCGCTGGTACCCCTCGTGCAGCTTTGTAAAGAAAGTAAGAAAAAAAAACTTACACTTGTTTAAATTTGTTTCCTTAGCTTTGTCTGAAATACCTTTATCACTGTTCATCAAAATCTACTTACTTCCATATCCATGAATTTTAAGAATGTCTCGATTGAGAGCGATTGCTAATAATCTAATAACAGTTTCAATCTTAACAGAGTAGAATTTATATTGTAATGAAGAACATTACACCTTCAACATCTGAAGGTTTTAATGTTTATCGAAAACTTATCACCACGTGAGAAAAAGATTAGACTTGGTGAAAGAGTTTTTAAGAATCCATAGTGCAATGATAAACTTAAAAAGTGGAATTTACAGAAAACTACAACAACCAATTTTAGTACAATAATTATGTATCATGTGTCAGCATAATAATCACTTCAATTATCCTCTTGGTTACAAGTAGGCGATTTTCCATATGCACGTAACATAGAACCGTTCGTGTTTATTATCATTACTGTACTACTAAGAAAAATAAGTTTTAATCTCACATTTATGGCTGTTTTATGTGTTATACCTTTAATGTATACAATATTACTTTGAAGCGTTTCCACCAATACATTTGATTAAGTAGTTTCACCACCAGAATTACGTGTAACATCATTCTACGTGACGAAAAAACACTAAATAACGTGAGTAAAAGGTGAAAAATATTTAAGGCACTTTATCACGTTTCATACGAAAATTTACGTATGACATGATCATTTGTGTTAAGCAGAAACTTGCATGTTAAAAACTATTCAATAGAAAGCAATTCCTCATAGATCGTATAAGCTACTGTAATTGAAAGTAGTATTACTTAATAAATAGATAATCTTACTATACGCAGATAAAGTGCCATAGGTAAACGATGTTATTAAATTAGCAGAGACAACTAAGGTGAGTGATAGGGCTAGCCAAATAGTTATCAGATGTTATTAATATTTTTATAGATATATTTAACGGGATCAGAGGTATTATTTTAACAGAAGCAATTAAATGATTATTGCCTTGTATTATATATGTGAAAATGAAATGTATATATATATATATATTGGTTTCTAAGTAATTTGAATCCTAAACTCAACTCGTATTCTCCACACAAAAACGTACGTTTAAAGTATTAAGACTTGTAGCTTGAAACAACCTTTTCTGCCATTTACATGAATTTAGTTTCGTAGATTCCGTTTAGAGTCGATTCTGTTGTCATTTGTGCAAATTGTACGTTTCCTTCTGAGAGATTGAAAAATAAATAGTATTTACATGTTAGAACGTGACTAGAATAGTCTGCTAATAACTAAAATAATTTGGTATTCGTACGACGTGACGGAAGCTCTCCAGTTACTTCTACAATTCCTTAACTGCTGTTAATTGGACTGTTCAATTTTTAGAAAACTAAACATTTCTATCAACTTTTGTGTGTTTTTTTATTGAAGTAAATTCGCAAAACTAAATGAAAGAATAATTCTTTTTTCATAAAGTAGTTTAAAGCTATTCTCGTTCTGTAAGGATATGAATTTCGAACAACTATATTTTATAATATTATTCAAGTTATTCAATATTTGAACTGTAAGAAAAGTTCTATTCATAAGTAGTCTACTTGTTAGTTATTGTTTAACATATAAAATTACGTACCTCATTTAATTTTAAATAACATATCAATTTTCATTTTGTGTTAAACCATTAAGGTAATGAAAAATTATAAAGAATCTATTGATAAAATATATTGTACAACCTTTTGGTCATTAAACGAGGTTAATTTTTTCAGTATTTTTTAGCTATTAGTTTCAACTGAAAAACATATTTGTTTTAGTGCAAGACAGCTGGATTGAACAACAAATTCTAAAGTTACAGTTCTGTAACTTTATCGTTGCGCTACTCAACACAGAACTTTAATAATACGGTATTTCAGTGTGACGAATACGATATTAGTGCAATAAATATTTAATACATCTATCAGCGATAAGGTTTTGGGTTTGCAACGCTAATATCAGGAATTCGATTCATTTCGGTGGACAGAGTAGATAGCCAGATGTGACTCGGATAAGAGAAAACATTGGACATCAATCTATCTTCAGGTTATAAATGTTAAAAATATACTTAAATATCAAGTAACAACTGTTTGTGTAATTACAAATAAGTGAATGAAAATTTTAAGGCAGTTAAAGTTTTGAAAAATTATCAACCAGAAACACCTAGCACATTATTTTACTTTAACGTTTGGTTGGCATGGCATTTTGGTTAATGTGCAAGATTGTGAATCCGTAATTTATTTTCGTATACACTCAAGGTAAATGAGAGACACATCACTGTTCGATCAGACACGGTTAGCCCAAGTTTTTGTTAACTTGATGCCTTCCTTCCGGTTTATCAATTCAAAATTTGTGACAACTGTGTGTAAAGTGCCTTTTGTGTGACTACGAAAGAAATTTTCGCTGCAAATTAATTTTACTGTAACATTTAACAACAGAAAATAAATGACAAATTATCTAAACGTGTTGGTTTCCGGGACCAAACATTAACTGCTGTTTCGTAATTGATGTAACTCTGACATCTGATGCATAAATTTCGTCGCTATGCAACTCGCTAACGAGGTATATTTGTCACAAACATTAGATATCGTTAGCCGCAAGGTTACAACGTCCACCATGTACGCTCACTCTCGGTACTAAAAAGAAAGCTGACACTAATAAAACGTCTCCTTGTTGTTAAGCTAGAGAGAGAGGAAGCACTGGAATTCGTGGTCATCACGAAAGGCACGAGGAATCTTGCCAAATAGTTACTTCTTATATTACTCCTTATGAGAATAAGAGGTAAAGGGAACACCACTATCGTCCCATTAAGAATCCAATAGCAATTTATTAGCTTCCACAGAACCAAACGAATGAAAACCAACATGAATACATCCGGTTCTTAATAACTATTTCTGTCCGTATAATAAAATCACATTACTTGAAAGCGAGGTTTTCTTTATGGAACGATGTTGTTGATTTTTTTTTCATTCAGAATATCGTCACGTTAAAATTGTTTTTTCATAACGTAGATAATCATCAACGCATCTATGCATCTAGATACGTAATGATTATTCTGTTTATCCACACACATCACGCCCGGCATGGCCAAGTGGGTTAAAACGTTCGACTCGTCATCTGAGGGTCGCGGGTGCGAATCTCCATCACATCAGCTGTGGATGCGTTATAATGTACGGTCAATCCCACTATTCGATGGTAAAGAGTAGCTCAAGAGTTGGCGGTGTGTGGTAACGACAAACTGCCTTCCCTCTAGTCTTACACCACTAAATTAGGAACGGCTAGAGCATATAGCCCTCGTGTAGCTTTGTACTTATTTGAGTAGAGCTTCGAAAGATTAAAATAAGAAAAGGGAAAATAAAAATAAAAATAAAAAACTGTTTTAGCATTTAATAGGGAAAATGTGAACACTATGAAATGCTGTTACAAATTTCTTAAAAGACCCTAAGAGATACGGAACGAGAATTTCACCAGAAGGATTCAACGGGTTGTTCGGCAAGACACCAGCCGATCGTCGAACCAGATTATAGTCCTTACGGACGCAGAATGCAGCTCAAGAACAATAAGACGGCATTTACGAGAGAAAGGCTTTAAAAACCGTAAACGTCTTCAAAGGCCACGACTCCTTCCACACCAAGAAACAGCTCGGATAAACCTTCCTGAGAAGCACCAAACATGGAGCGTATAAAAGTGAATGAAGGTTTTGTTCTCTGATGAGAAATATTTAACCTAGATTGTTCAGATGGCTTCCATCGCAACTGGAATGATAAGGATATCCCACCGGAGACATTTTCTAAGTTTCAAAACTTTGGAGAAGTATGATCATAAAATAATTAAGTTCGATATTTTGTCAAATGTTGAGTTTAAATTAAAAAAATTATTTTGTTTTAATTTTCGGAAAACCAATTTTGAGAACATAAGAGAAGAATATTTGAACTGGCATAAAGTAGAAGCTGATAAAGTAGGTTATAATTATGAATTTTTTCAAAATCAGTCGCTGATTTTAAAGACATAAAATATGACTATCTTGAATCGTTAGGTAACCGAGGTACGGAAATCCATATACCTAAAAATGCTGTATATGTCCGGGAGTCGTTTGAAGTTACTACTTTCTTTAGTTGTTAAGGTGTTTTTGCGCTACTAAAAGTGAACCACCTGCAAATTATTATCATGTTATTTTGCCATTATTTTACTATTTCTGTCTTTTCTTATCCTTTGTCCCTAGCGGCTCAGCAGCATGTCTGCGAACTTAAAACGCAAGAAACCAAAGTTTTTTTATAGTTGAGAAAAATAATAAAGTATCTAATTAAAGATTATGTACTGTATCATAAGCTAAACCAGCCAAACATTCACAAAATGGAAATCTTGCGTTTCTAATATGTTTTTAGGATGGTATTTGTTTTCTGGAGGACAGAAACAGGGAGTGGACTGGGTCACTTAGGTGTTCCAAACGTTGCTGACAAAGTTATCCACGAAATATTAGCTAAAAAAGAAGTTGTTATTAACAGAGTCCACTGAAATTGGACTTTGTTCATCATTGAAGTATTGCAGAGGCAGGGAGAGAGTTTTTGCTTTATTTTATCAGTAATGATGCTGATGGATGTATAATCATTAAATTTATAAATCGTATCAACTCAGGTATTTTTAGTTTTGATGATGTTGTAGTACCACATATTAACTTGGATCTGCTGGTAAGATGTAGAAACATAAAGTAAATTGCTCTTTTTATTGTAATCATAAGGTAATGCATTTGAGTTATCACAACTCGGAACACAAGTTTATGTGTATGGAAAGCAACTCGACAGCGTGATTGGTGATCTTGGCATGATGGTAAATGAGTCAGTCGAAGCAACTCATATTACTATGAGAAGTAAAACTAATAAAACTTTAAAGCGTGTTTACAGATATGTTAATTATAACTCAAAAAAAGGCCATTATCTCTAGATATAATTACTAGTTAGCCCTCTCTTGGAATAATGTGCACTGATTGGACCTATTTATTTAAGAAATTACACTGACTTACTAAAAAGATTTCAGGAAAATGCTACTAGGATGATTCCACAAACAGAAGAGTTACCTTAAAAGGATTGCTTAAGGTCACTTAAATTTTTTCTATTGAGAAAAGAAAAGTAAGTTGTGATATTATTATTAATTTTTAAAAGTGTATCCAGGAAATCGATAGAATAAAGACATTTTATTTTTATAACTTTTATTCTAAAAATAATAGGACAAGAGGATACAAGTTTAAGCTTTGGAAACATAAACAAAATATGCTCCAGTGAGGACAGTTACATGTTCCTATAAGGTGGTTTGCTTATTGAATCAGTTCCAATCTACAGATGTGAAATCTATAGCTTTAATTTTAAAATTTTAAGACAGGAATAAATATTTGCCTGTAAGGTAAGGAACTGACTTCAATTTTCCCAAGGATGAGTGTGAAAAGATAGTTGAGCAAATCCATGTTGTCTTCTATTGCCAACAGTCCATTAAATAAAGATTTTTTTCCAGATTATGGCTAACTTAAAACCTGAAAATGTTAAAATATGCTCCAGTGAGGACAGTTACATGTTCCTATTAGGTGGTTTGCTTATTGAATCAGTTCCAATCTACAGATGTGAAATCTATAGCTTTAATTTTAAAATTTTAAGACAGGAATAAATATTTGCCTGTAAGGTAAGGAACTGACTTCAATTTTCCCAAGGATGAGTGTGAAAAGATAGTTGAGCAGATCCATGTTGTCTTCTATTGCCAACAGTCCATTAAATAAAGATTTTTTTCCAGATTATGGCTAACTTAAAACCTGAAAATGTTAAAAGGCAACCAAATAACATGACTAAATTGTGTCATTAATTCGAAAATTTCCGCAAGGGTACATTAGTAAAATATGCAATATGCGTGGCTCTGACAGGTATTGGTACTTATTAAATTAGAAGTGGTCAGGGTTTATGTAATTGAAACGTTTTTGAATATTACTTCGAGAACGTAAAGATACGATGCTGAAGATGTCTCGGTGGTCATAAAGATGCTAGAAAATCACACTTAGAAGAGGTAAACAAACCAAAAGGTTGAAATGAGTATCAGTTCACAAGATCAGAAAGAAACAAGCTGCTGTATTAGTAATCTTTACAGTTGTATCGAACTGTTTGGTAGAAAACAACAATAGCGTCGTAGTCAATGTACATTATCTGCAGTAAAGTCAGTTATATGCACAAAACTGATGATACTCTGACTGCTGTAGTGTACAGCAGATTCTAATCCGCCTTGATATTCTATTCGGACTCATCTTTCAGGAAAATACTTATAGTGGGCATACAAAGCAATGAAATCATGTCTTGATAGTAAAAATGCTGGTAGAACACTGACAGCTACGGCCTGGAATGAACAATGTCTCAGTGTAAGCATCTTTGAAGCAATGATGGCTTACTTAAAAAATAATTTAAGAAAATATTTCCCGATTGGAGATAAATAAACGGTATCGTATTATTGAAACAAGATGGAAGTCCGACAGGGCTATGTGGTTAGGGGTGCTTGACTCTCAATCTGCGAGTCACGGGTTCGAATCTCCGTCACACCAAACTATGCTCGCTCTTTCTGCCGTGGGGCCGTTATAGCGTATGGCCAATCGTTAGTGAAAGAGTAGCCCAAGAACTGGCAGTGGATGATGATGATTGGCTGCTTTTCCTCCAGTCTTACAATGCTAAACTAGTGACGACTAGCACAGATAGCCCTGGTGTAGCTTTTCGCGAAATTCAAAACAAAAAATGATTATTCTTCTGATATCAAAGGATCTATATACATGTACATAAAATATCTGTTGTGTAACGTATTCAGTTTTCTTTTGCATTTTCTCTGGTAGTACTTTTTTCACTAATAAATTCACTATCTTGTAACCACTTCTCAAAGTTTGAAACTGCTGCATGGGTGTTTCATAATTATTTCAAGTAAAGTATATTTTTATCATTTATCTGTTTCTCAACTTAATCGTCTAATAATTTGTTCACGTGTGTTTCTTGTGTTAATTATGTGGTTTTCCTTGTTGTTGTTGTTGTTATCTTATCGCACAAAATAAATTTAGATTTTCATTATAAGCATTTCTACACACATTCCATTAACACGTTTTTTGTTTAACGTGGTTTTAACTATAATATGTTTCTCTGTTACAAATAAGTTCCTTCTTCAGTAAATTTTGTTAGATATATTAAAAATTCGCGTAAAATGGAAGCTTTAAATCCTTTTAAATAACCAAAAAAGGCTTTGCTGACCTACAGAAGTAGACCTTAATATCTAGTAAAGAAAATGCGAATCCATACACTCACGAGTTTTCATGCGTTTCGATTCTGTTTGCAACCCATCTTCCAGAAGGCCTCAGAGATTTGTAACGCCTCATTTCTCGTATGTATGATATGTTTTACCAAATGATGCACAAGAAAAAATGTTCTTCATACTTCAGAATCTAAATGTAATAATAAATATATGCACAATGGCTGGAAAAACAAACCTGCTCAAAAGATCTTACCCAAATTTTATACGGACAGCTGAAGGCTTAATTTATTATTTAAATAAGACCATTAAAAGGTTATCCGTATCTTTTCAACTTATCCAATCTATATTTCATGGGTTTTCACTCAATTGGGAAAGAAGTGTAACTGAACTGATTTTCAAAGAGTACAGGTTACAGGACCCCCTTTAATAGGTGGTTTAATATCCGAGATTATTTAAAAATATTGACTTTGTAAGTGGGACAATATCGGAGAATACCACTACGTGACAATTCCCTCACAAGTCTCAGGAGGTAAATGTAACTGTTGTTGATAAAGGATTACGAGTTAAGTCGTACCTGAGAAAATGAAATTTCTCTACTTACCTTTCAGGAACTAGCAGTTGTTGAGTTATAAAGAACTGAAGAACACCTAACAGCCAATAGCGCCACCAAACGTTATAAAGCCACTTTTACTAGATGTTTCAATTTTGTCCAACCTCTTTATATGCTTACAAGATTTGTTTTACCCAACTTCTATTCAAACACTTTCCTAGCATTATATATATATATATGGGCTGTAAATATATGTAACTTGTTATAACTTTTACCTAAAAATTTTAATTTAATAGAAAAAATCTGGTTCATGCATCATCTGTAAAAATCTTTTTGGGGTCTGGATGAAAATTAAGTTTATGGTTTACTTCATAATCTGAACACAAATTATTTTGTGTTAACACCATCAGTGACTTTGACTTCAATGTGTCATAACCACAACCACATATACTATTGAAATATTATTTAAATATATCTCTAAATGGCCCACTATTGCATAAAGAACTCTTTGAATGGCTAAAAACGCATGATACCATACATTTTGAACATACTTGTACCTGTAATGGCATTCACAATAACGGAAACTGAACTAAATCCTTCAAGTTAATCAGCCCATTACTACTTCACATTCCACATCTGTGTTAACTCGGGCTTACATGGCAATATTAATAAATGTTTCAATGGAAAGTCGTTTACCAAGTTTGAATGTAAACGCTCTTTTAATTTAAATTGTGTTTAACCAGACGCAGGTCTCTGTTTAATATGTTCAATTAGGTTATCATGTCATTACAATCTTAATAGCTTCTTCATCTGTGAGAAAAAAAGCGTTATAGACTACGCGATGGGGATTTTTTTTTAACTTGTGCTAGCGAAATACACCGGGTGTTGAATAACTTGGAAAACTCTGCGACATTTTATTATGTGATAACGTCATTGAATTATAGCTTTTGACAGCTTTAGAAAAGCTACAAATTACGACAATAAAATGAAAAAGGAACTCTAACAAGTATATGTAATTCTGTTACTTTGACAAATTTGTAACTTTCTGAAATGCAACACAACGCAGAAAACTTTAAAGTTTATAAGTAATGATAATTTGACAGGTATATGTTATATACAACATGAGTTTAACCATTTCAGTTACAAATGAGATAATGAGTGGCTTTGTGCTACGAATCCAATGCAAACAGAAAAGATAGAATTAAGTGTAACTCTACATGTAACACCATTTCTAAAGTACGCATGCTATTTATTCACGCTTATTTTCCCCCACTAATACAGCAGTAAGTCAATGGACTTACAACGCTAAACTCAGGGGTTCAAATCACCTCGGTGAACACAGCAGATAGCACGATGTGGCTTTTCTAAAAGAAAACTAACAATCCAAGCTTGTTATTAAAAATAGTTGCAAGGTAAGTGTCTCTACATGTATAGATTAGTTTTAAAGTACCTGAACTGGTTAGTTTGTTTAAGTTAGTTTTAATGTAAAGTACTTGTAGTGATAAGAACCTGCATTGCCTTCGTAATTTGTTTTATTACATTTTCTAGACATTTTTATAATCTAAGTTAAGCAATGATACTTGAATATTGGTTATAGTTTGCTCATACCTCAATTATTCCTTAAATTTAAAACATCAAAAAGGATGAGTCAGTTTGTGTTTTTCTTCCTTTATGTTGTATTGTTTTCAGATAAATAAAGTTTTCAGTATTTCTTTTCCAATGTTCTCTTCTGTTGTCCTTAAGTTTATTAAACCTCACTCTACTTTTCTTTCCTTTTCTTTCATTAAGTACCTATACCAACAATGTTTCCTTCTTTCTTTACTTTTCGGTTTCATAAGGAGCACCCACGTAACTGCTTACAATGGACGGTAGTTTCAAATGTTGAACGTTGTTGGCTTGAATACCCATATCAGATAACTATTTTTTGTTGTTAAAGATTTAATTACAATTTAAGGTTGGGGAAATAGCTTAAATCTGATAGATGAGGTATACCTATTGCTATGTGAACACTTCCTTTGTACCTACCTCTTTTACCTTTTTCTCATACTGTACATAGTGTTGTAACCGTTCTACAACTTGATTGTATTATATTCTAAATTGTTTTAACCATTCCATACGTCAACAGTCTTAGGAAGTTAATTTAAAGTCACATTAAACTATAACCATATAGTTACGGCATTCTCCTTGTCATCCCCCCGCTAGTACAGCGATAAATCTACTGATTTACAATGCTCAAATCAGAGGTTCGATTCCCCGCAGTAAACTCAACAGATAGCCTGATGTGACTTTGCTATAACAAAAATACATACTTCTTGTAATATGTGATCTCCGTGTATTATTTTCCACAGCAAAACTTAAAGGTTACCTTTTTCACGTTGCTGATCTAAATTTTCCATTAAACTTTAGTGGCATTTTAGATTAATTGGAAATCATTCCCATTGTCACCTGAGTTTCTACCACTTTTTATTGTTTTTGTTCAGTATCAGTTCAGTTTCTATCGTGAGATAATGGAGTTCGTGTCCACAGTGGAAAGACTCATTTGGTGTTTGTTCATTGTGGAAGTTAATCAGTGGTGTTGGCTCATATCTTACCGAGTGTAAGTTTTATCTTTCTAACTTTCAACTTTGATGTCCAGAAAGATTTTCTTCACCGTCTCTTCCCTCTACTTCATTCACCCATCTAATGATCTTCACACGTTTCTTCAATAAAACCTGCCAATCTCCTGTTATTGTAGGGTTAAGCTTCCTGCTTCAAAGTCGTCATCCCTAGGTGTTCCTATCACAGTTTATCTGTCCGATCTTTAAGTGCGATACTTTATATTTTTGGCATGACTGTCTAGAGTTTGTATAGAAATATTAATTATTTCATTTTATAGCATATTTTTCAGATTAATATGACTTAGCTTGTTTTGAATTTAGCGCAAAGCTACAAGAGGGCTGTCTGCGCTAGCCGTCCCTAAT
This sequence comes from Carcinoscorpius rotundicauda, assembly GCA_011833715.1. Taxonomy (NCBI): domain Eukaryota; kingdom Metazoa; phylum Arthropoda; class Merostomata; order Xiphosura; family Limulidae; genus Carcinoscorpius; species Carcinoscorpius rotundicauda. Next base: position 90,376,736 of record CM022397.1, read on the forward strand.
TTAGCAGTGTAAGACTAGAGGGAAGGCAGCTAGTACTCACGACCCACCGCCAACTCTAGGGCTAATCTTTTATCAGCAAATAATTGAATTAACTGTGACATTATAACGCCCCCACGGTTGGAAGGGCGAATAAATTTGGTGTGACGGGGATTGGAACCCTGGACTCTTGTATTACGAGTCCAGCACTTTAACCACCTGGCCATGCCGGAAAAGATTAATACGGACTTTTTGAAATTTTGTACGATATGATGAAAAACTGATCGGATTGTACAGAGTAACATATAATATTTATATTCATATGAAGATATATGAAAATTAAAATAAAGCCACCAGTGGCTTAGCTATATGTCTGCAGATTTACATTGCTAAAAACCGGCTTTTTTCCAAGCACGTTCCCTTGGCTGTAGTTTCGCTAGATAGTAGATAGGGACAGTAGGAATCTCGTTAATCCACAAGGCTAAAGTGTGTAGCTTTGTGCTTAATTCAAAACAACAACAACAATTAAAATAAAAACAATTTAATACTGTACGATCCGCCATCTCCACATTACAAGTTGTATTCTGTTTTTACTTCTCTGTAACTTACGTGTGGCTGTTGTAGCTTTTTGCTTTGAAGTTCCAATGCACGAGTTTTGTTGCTATTGACTATATATACTTTTCAAAAAAAGAAACGCAAAAGGCGAAATTTGAGATGCATTGTTAACAAGTTTATTCCGGATCGTTTTGTATGACGTGTGTGAAACTTTGCACATTCACTGCTGAACATCGAAAGTATGCAAAGGCGAAGACCACGCTTACTAGTTGAAGTTTAACATCACTCAACGTCAATAACGAGCATGCCCCCCGTGAGCATTAATAACTGCTTGGCATCTCTTGCCCATGGAAGCGATGAGATGATGAATCACTTCCTGTGGAATGGTTGTCCACTCAGCCTGCAAAGCTGCTGCAAGACGAGGTAGAGTCGGCAGTTGAGTTTGTCGCCGTCGCAGATGTCGGTCCAACTCGTCCCAAAGATGTTTAATGGGGTTTTAATCTGGTGATATGGACGGCCAGGAAAGAACGTTGATGTTGTGGTGTCTCAAGAAGACAGTGGTGAGGACGGGCGTTGTCATGGTGAAAAACGTCGTTGACGTTCACCATGATGGGTTGCACATGGGGCCTAAGAATCTCGTCGACGGTTGCGTACGGTCTGATCGGAAATTCTACGCAGCCCTGATATGGTTGAGGCAGTAGACATCACAGTGGTGGTCCTATCCCGAAGGTGACGTAATCGAATATAGCGATCTTGTGTGAGCGTGGTCACACGTGGTCTGCCAGGTCGTGGATGGTCACGAGTTGATCTATGTTGTTGGTGACGATTCCATAGCCTTGTGATGATGCTTTGGAAAACATTCACAAGTCAGGCAACATCTGATCGAGATTTACCTGTTTCCAAGCGACCTATGGCGTTGTTGCGTTGTGCTTCAGTCAGACTTGGCGTAACTGTATTGCGTGTCGGTGGCTTGACACTGAGCTATGGAAACCGAGCACCCGTCACTTTTATAAGGATTTTGCACATGTTGCACTTGCAGAACATGCAGATCTCTCAAACAAATTTATTGGGCACGAATGCGTTTCGGCGAAAATCCGATGTTTTCCTCCGTTTTCAAAGAGCACAACTTTTATTGTCATTTTGGTCTGACAATCAGTGCCTTAACACGTTTTACATCATATACTCTGAGCTTGTAACGTTCTTACATATAATTCTCTTTAAATAAAAAACTATCCCTTTTGCGTTTCTTTTTTTGAAGAGAATAGTTAGAATGTGAGATTGCAGTTAATTTTGGCTATGTTATTTGAATGTGCAACTATTTTTGGTTTTGGTTGTGCTTTTGCAAGTTGTCTTTCTAGTTGTAGTAGTTCAAGGGAAATAAGAAAAGTCCAATTTTAAACATATAATAGGTTTAATCACGAGAAAACCTAACGAAAGTAACTTTTATTTCTCAAGTTAAAAATTAATGAAGATTTCAATGCATCTTAAGAGTCAGAAGATAAATGATTGGAAAGAAAATACTGAAAACTTTAATCGAAAACAATATAACACAGAGAAAGAAAATTCTTTGTTTTATGTTGTTGTTTTTTTAAAAAAAACTGATGATTTCGCTATATGCTATCAGTCACGGTATAATCTGTAGCGAACTATAGCATGAAAACAGAAAACAACAAAACGTACAAAGAACATTCTGAAAGTTTTGTAAAGAGACTGCGATGAATGGGAAGAGTATACAACCTTTACGATTAGCGAATGGCTACATTAAAACAAGCATCAATATTAAAGTATTTTCAACAATAGAAATTTATATTGTAAAAAAATATTTAAAACCTAATTAGAAAAACACTCTGACCTGCACATTTCAGGAAACTAGGGAAAACACGATCTGTGCATATTTCAGAAAACTAAGAAAAATAATGTTATTTTGTCAGCTGCCCATAACTTTTATTACAGTAAATCTTGGAAAATAGCATCAGCTCAAAAGAAATAAATATTTCTTAGTAATAACATCTACGACTAATTTTCCATCTAAAAATGTTGAGTGGTACCACTTAATAAAATAATTTTCTATTTCTGTTGGATTTAGATTATTAGATTCTTATTCAAGTATTTATTTTCCAAATCTAAATTATCGGTAAATTTTTTGATAAATTTCCGTATCTTTCCATAGTTGAGATATTGTATGATGAATAAGCTTCAAAAAACAAACAAACCTCGCAACCCAAAAAGTTAAAAAAATTACCAAAAATAATTATATTAAAATCATAAAAAAGAAATAGACAGGTAAAGTTGAGTGCGTATTAGTCCTCACTACGGTTTTAAGACCCAAAAATATGTCATCATTATGCCCTAACTTAAAACTGAAATTTATTCGTCTATTTATCACTCATATATTTCGACGGGAGAAGTAAAAATGCACTAACGATAATAAAATATGCCTGTTTCTTTAACCTATCACCTTTTTCCTTGTAAAAGCGATTAAGATTGTAACGACGTGATAACATAATGTGAAATCATTAAATAAAGGCCTATTTTTATCTAAAAAAATATGACGTCTAAACTCCATCATATTGCAAAAATGTAATAAAAAGTATGCCCATGTAAATATAGTTATTCAAATGATTTGCAAATATTGTACAACTTGAGGATAAAGGTCAAAGAGTAAACCACGGAAGTTTTGTAAGTCCATTTTCTCCAGTTTTTATTTTAATCTTACATCATAAACCATTTAGATAGTGCAAGCTTACAGCTTAATATATATTCATATGTACAGCTTATTTGACCCATAGTTAACGTTGTCATTCACACTTATGTTTATAGTGAGGTACCAGTGGATCAGTTAAGCTGATGGCTTTAGTTTTGTTTCTACCTTCGGGAATGATTTTAAAAATATTCTGTTTCATATGTATTTAGCCGTTTATAGCACTATATATATGGGAGTATGTTACTTATCAGTTATATAATACCATTCATATATTACTAGCTGTTTAATGTTTTTATCACATTTTAAAGCAAATAAATCATGATGCATAGATTGAAGAAGCCAACATAACCTACTTTGAATACAAATACGAGCCAATAGCTAAGCCTATATTTACTTTTAAAACCTCAGCAATAAATTTTGTTAATAGCAGTATATATTAAATCTAATCTTTTTTTTTTTCCTGCTGTTACCACAAATAGTTGATGACTATGCGTGTGTGAGGGAAGGATACTAGTTTCAGGAGACGGGTTTTCTTTTCATCTCAGTAGTCTGTTTGTCTCAACTTATTAATATTTTGTTCTATTTATATGTTCTTTCCCGTTTCATCATAATCGTAAAAACCACGTACCTCCTCTTTTGATTATCCGTTCACATTTTAGTAAAATTCAGTCGCTAATATAGGCGTAAATATATCCAACATGTCGGCACTTTTTCTGCTATGTAAAAGCCGATCAAGAAGAAAGCTTTTATACCAAGAATTTATTTATCACCGAGTGAAATTAATTCACCATTTGTTACAAACAGAAGTTTCGAACTCTGATCGAGTATGTATTTAAAACATGCGGTTTAGAGAGAACTAATGAAGTAATGCAATTGATGTGATAAGAAAATAAACGTGATCAATGTATGTTGGGAGAAGGACCGAAGCTGCGAAGAGACACACTTTAGGTAAAGGAGATATTACTCATGAAAAGCTTTGATTTCCTGAAGCTAGAAGGCCCGGTGTTTTTTTTTACGTCTGTTTACGGGCTGCAAAGTTGAAAATACATATTGGAGGATTCACATTTGGTTGGCTTTGGTTTCCCATCATTTTTTATTCTTTGGTTTTTTTCTAAGTTAAACATAAAGCTTGTTGTGCTTTTTGTTTTTGTTTTTTTAATTTCGCGCAAAGCTACTCGAGAGCTATCTGCGCTAACCGTCCCTATTTTAGCAATGTAAGACTACAGAGAAGGAAGCTAGTCATCATCACCCTCCGCCAGCTCTTTGGCTACTCTTTTACCAACGAATAGTGGGATTGACCGTCACTTATTATAAAGCCCCCAGGCTAAAGAGGTGAGTAGGTTTGGTGTGACTGGAATTCGAACCCGTGACCCTCGGATTACGAGTTGAGTGCCTTGACCAACCTGACCATGCCGGGCCTAAACGTAAAGCTACACACGGGTATCAAGACCCATTTTCTAGCGTTGTAAGTCTGCAGACTACCGTTGTGTCACTGGAAGGGGGCGTTATTTTAAGCGGCATTTATACTGGTTCAAAATATCCTTCTTCTCACAACTGGATACAATAGCTTCAGATGTGGAACATTGGAGGGAGGACTTTGAGTTCTTACATCACAATGTTTAAGTTCATTTTTAAGTTTGAGTTATATTTCATACGCGTAGTTTCTATATGTGCAGGTGCATCTCCTATTAGGAAACATTTAACATTCCCACGTTGTTTTATTCGTTTGTACTTTACGTTGAATGCGACTTATTCATTTGTTTGATTGTTCTTTTAAATTTCGCACAAAAATACACGAGAGCTATCTGCGCTAGCGTCCCTAATTTAGCAGCGTAAGACTAGAGGGAAGGCAGCTAGTCATCACCACCCACCGCTAACTCTTGGCCTAATCTTTTACCAACGAATAATGGAATATCTGTGACATTATAACACTCTCAAGACATGAGAGGACTAGCATATCTGGAGTAATAGAGATTCGAGCCCCCAACCCTCATATTACGAGTGGAACGCCCTTACCACCTGTCCATGCCGGGCGCCTTATTTATCTGCGTGAAGATTACACAACGTATTTTTAACTTTCAAGGGAATGATTCCATGACAAACATTTCCTTAATTTGATGACACCTTATTACATCTCTTCGAAAAACAAGAAATAAATTAATTAACGCCGCACATAAAAAGCTTAGAAATAAAACTTTGTCACAAAACTATCATGCGAAAATGTAGGTATCTCCAAATATTAGATTCACACTCTGTCTGGCAGGTGAGTTTATATGTGATTACAATAATTGTTCAACATCAAATATCCAGTCAAGGTTTACTTCGTTTAACTCAGTCATGAAAATGAGCTAAGTCATAAATAACTAGTAAACAAAGTAAAAAAGATACTCCGTAAATGTGGTAAAAGTGTAAATTATTGTAATAAGTATACAATACATTGAGAAATCTGGCACTTAAGTATCAAAATCACGTTTGTTTTTAGATTTAATTGTATAGACATTTGTGTGATTAATGCTGTTATTCGCAATGCTCATATGAATACACAAAGTAATGGGGCATCTCAAATGACATCTATATAAAGTATACATAAATATTATATACATATTTGCCTGATGATGATGTGTCGAAATGAGGATCCAAAGATTAGATGATCGCATCCCATTATGGATGGGTAATAAATGCTCTTATTAGGTAGATCCAAAGAGCTGACGGTTGTTTCTCTTGACTAACTATTTTCTCTCTAAACGATTATTTCCAAATTTGAAGGTTGTACATTGGTAGCATTTTATCTTGCCTTTGGCGAAATTTCTGCAACCAATTGCTCTAATTTGATTAATGATAAAATGCAATAATTTTATTATTTCATTATGTTTAGCCAGTCGATACTATATAATCAATAACAAAGCAATTCAATACACAGCTTTCACAGGCAAGTATAAAAACATTACATTTAATTTAAGAAAATATTGGGAAGTTCAAACAACTGTAATAGAAAAACAAAAATTAATAAAATAGGGCTAGAGAATAATTACACACTTGAATGCAATATAACAATCCACAAAATACCATAATCACTCTTCTTTAAATTTCTGTTAATTTTGATATAGAAAAATAAGCGTGTGTTATAACTATTTTTATGATTTTTTGTAGTTACCAAATAAAAAGCCCCCCTCTATTATTTCATGTTATTACTGTGTATTTAGTTTAACACTCACCTCCATTTGAGTAGATTTTATTACCTCTTTGTAAGCACTCTATGGTAGCACAATTGGATATTTTGTTGGTAACCTTCGTCAGGGTAATTTAATAACTATATGTGCACTACCTCAAAACATTATTGTGCATTTTATTGAAACTTTCTCTACCTGATGATTTCTTTGCTCTTTCTAAACTCTTCAGACCAATGTACCATTTAAGATCCATTTGTGGGATGTTATGATCAGAATGGGTAAATAAAATATTAAGTCCTTATCTGAGAGCCTTTTCCCTGTTTTTCACATTTTATCTCTTCTATTAATTTCCACAGTCTAACACTTTAGTTTTTAATCGGTTTAATACTACATAACAAATTCCAGACAAACTATTGGTTAGTTTGAACGTCAAGCTGATGATCATAAGATCTGAGGTTCGAACAATGTTACCACTGAGCATGCAAGCGCTTTATAAGGACGACATTTAATCTAAATATTCGATTAAAATAACCATTATGATAACTAGTTACCTGCTTCGTATTCAGTATTTTATAATCAGTGATAGCTAAACCTGAACCCTAAAGGCATTTGACCTGTCTGTTCAGCTTATGACCTCATAAATAAGAAGCCGCTTAGACTGAAAATTTAAATTTCCACTAAAATATAGCTGTTTTGAAGTTCCTTTTTTCAATGTTTAAAAGAAAACAACAAAGAGCAATACTGTTTAGATTGATTAGAAAATTTTGGTGTAAAACGTATCATTAATATTTGTTACTTGAAAACTGTCTATTTTGTAAAAGCATATTTTTAAGGTTCGTTAAAGAAATATATGGTATTAGTTTTAATAAAATCAAGTGAAAATTGAATTACAAAAAACACACTCAATAAAAGAAAACAATTTAAACTCAAGATCAAAACTTAAGTCTTCCATCAGAAAGCAATGAATTTAATATCGACTATTGTGGCTAGAACTGAAATACACATAAGCTTTCCCCATTTTAACATTTTTAGCAGTGTCCTTTTACTTTACAAACATTCCGATTTACTCGTTATTTTGTGCCCCCCAGTGGCTCAGCGGTATGTCTGCGGACTTACACGCTAAAATCCGGGTTTCGATACCCGTGGTGGGCAGAGCACAGATAGCCCATTGTGTAGCTTTGTGCTTAATTCAAAACAACAACGTTATTTTGTTCTTTAGCCAAAGCCATGCAATGGCGTTGTACCCATCACAGTGATCAAACTCAAATTTTAGCGTTATAAAACCTGGAATTAACAGTTTATACAAGGGAAGAGGACCTTTTTCTTTAACATATATTTAGCTTACCACTCAAATTAAGAAAATACATAAACACGTGATTTGAATAAGTGTTTGTTTTATTGTTTTTGAGCAAAGCCACATTCGGATATCTTCTGTGTCCATTGTAGAGCTTCGAATCCCAGATTTTATTACTGTAAGTCTACAGACTTACCAGCACCTCATGAAGGAACTAAACTCATCGATAAAGCGAGATCAAATTAAACAAAGAATTGTTGTGCAATCTTTAATATTCTATAAAGAAAATAATATAGCTTTAAGCTGTGATATTGAATAAAATCATATAATCAAATTATAGTCTTCTCTGACAAAATACAAATATTTTAACGTGTTGATGAGCTGTTTGCGTGACAGCAACCACTTTCCTTTCAAAGTGCAGAAGCAGTTTAACTGGGATTCTCTAATGATCGTAGAAACATAAATGATATACCTAGAAATATCCTGCCTATTTTTGGAATACAAAACATATGTATGTCTCGACTTGGGCTTTTCGTACAACAGTTCTATTTCAAAACCGTATCAAATACTGATATTTCTTTTTTTCTTAAATAACAACAAAACAATTATTAATGTAAAATAAAGTTCTTTTCTCAATATTTTTTAAATGCACCTTCTTTTCTTTCTCAGCAAGAAAGTATTTTCGAAATAGCCTGTAATTAAATTATAGTGACATTACTACGTTCAACCCTTTCCCGTATGACTACTTTTGTAGCTTAATTTTAACACAGAAATCAGTGAACTAAACATATGTGATATAAAAGTAAAATTATTTTGTGATAATTAATATATAATATTTATACATTTAAATTAACACATGAACCAAATGAGTCGTTTCCACCTTCTTTCTTAATATTTTTCACAATACTTCAATAATAATTTAAAACAATACTTATATGCATCTAATAAATGTCGTAGTTCTTAAATAATATATAAGATATTTCTTGAATTTTGGAAACAAATACTTTATGACAACGAAGAACGCATTTAAAGTAATTCTTAACTTGACGATGATCTAATGAAATCAAAACGTTGCCACTAGTTTTGTATTTTAAATACAAGTTTTTAATACCCATATCAGCCGTCTCTACTGTATATATAAGTAACGAATAGTTTTTATTTCCCTAACATTTCTCTGCCTTTAGTTTCCTCGATATTTCCCATCGTACTTCTTTTTAATTTAGAATCACTTCTATTTTAATTATTTTCACAACTCTTCATGCTCAATATTCGGTTCTTAAAATCGTTCTTGTTTCTTTATTAAAGAAGGAAGTTTTTTCTCAATTCCTTTTCTTTTGTGAGGGTACACTAAGTTATTTGTATTTTTTTAAACTAACATCATATCCCTACTCCCCCCCCAATGGCTCAGCGGTATGTCTGCGGACTTACACGCTAAAATCCGGGTTTCGATACCCGGTGTGGGCAGAGCACAGATAGCCCATGGTGTAGCTTTGTGCTTAATTCAAAACCACAACAACATCATATCCCTTATTGATTTTTGGTTATATTGATGGTATGTTTAAGTTTCCTAAGATTCTGGACTATCCGTACTTTCTGTATATCTTGACAACAAAGATTAATTTTTAATCTTTAAAATGCTAAATTAATCTATACGCGAGAAACCCAAATCTAACTTTTATAATAAACTGCTAAAATAGACAAATTACAATATCGCTGATCAATTAAACAGTCTGTGTATTATCTGATGGGGTTCGAGCACAAATTATGAGCAGTAAAATACTTAATTATATGTTAAATTCAAAATTAACTTTGATGATTTTATCATTTCGACAACAGTGCACCATTTACCACAATCGAAATAGGGCAATTTTAACACCTTATTTATTAACATGAGAGAACTTGTGAATGTATAATTTGATTATATTAAAATAAAGGTGTTATTGGAATATATTAAAACAAATGAAGATATGAAGTTATGGATCGTTTTAAGTTTAAAATTTATTAAATTACAAGACGCAAAAAAACATTTGTCTTTCAATTAGGATTTAACAACAGTCGTTAATTTTTGGAGTTCTTCAATATAAAACACAAGTAAATTAAAGAAGTGTATTCAACCCCATATTTGCTTCTCTTTCTATAAAATACACGAATGTACTACGCCAAAAATCTGGGTTAAGATTCAAGCACTGACAACAGCAGATAGCCTAATATAACTTTATGTTAAAACAAACTTCTAACTAGACTTCTTGCATTATTTTCTCTGATCAAAATCACGATATGTGGTTTAGATAAGAAAATATATTACAGTTAACATCAAACACAGCGACAGATGTGATAAACTTTTTTTGAACCCTTTTCCCTCTGAGATGTTGGTATGGGGCAAAGCGCAGCCAGGTGGTTAATTTTTCCGAGTAAGAGTCGATGGCTCGTGCCTTCTTACGGTAAAAAAAAGAAACTATTTAATTAGTAACAAACGGATAAAAAGTATATAGAATCAAGATATCTAACGTGTTTTTTTTATTTCGACCTGATGAAATTCTGTTCCCTTGCAGGACAGCGATAAGTCTTCGGATTTACAGCGCCAAAATTAAAAGTTCGATATCCCTTGCTGGACACATCTACCAGATAGACTGACGTGGCTTTGCAAGAACAAAACACACACACACGCCCAAAAATCTTAATATTCAAATAAGTTATTTTAATTAACATCTTTAATTTCCTGCGATTAAACATTTACTACGTTTTGGTTGTTGTGTAAGGCGGCCCGGCATGGCCAGGCGGTTAAAGCATTTGACTCGGAATCTGAAGATCGTGGGCTAGAATCCCCGTCGTACCCAAGCATGCTCGCCATTTCAGCTGTGAGGGTGTTATAATCCTACGACCAAACCCACTATTCGTTGGTCAGAGAGTAGACCAAGAGCTTGCGATGTGTAGTGATGACTAGCTGCCTTCCCTCTAGTCTTACACTACTAAATTATAAACAGCTAGCGCAGGTGGCCCTAGTGTAGCTTTGCGCGAAAATTCAAAACAAACGAGCTTTGCAAGGCGTTTCAAAACATGGAAAATTAACTCTCTGCTAATAAATAGTTAAAAAACGAAAACTCTTATTAAAATTCGTGTAAATTTATAAAAGGATACGTATAGTGTTTACAGATACAGCACTTTTGTTTTTTTTTACGGCCCAGCAGTATGTCTGCGGACTTAAAACGCTAGAAACCTGGTTTCAGTACCAGTATTGAGAAAAACACAGATAGCAGTTTTAAGTGTAACTACAAACAAACAAAGAAAATATTTTAAAGTAAAAAATAATATATGTAGAAAAATAAAACCCACTTGTAAAGAAAATTATACATGTAAAAACTGCTGGTGTGTATAGAGAAAGCACTACGTAGAAAAGCGAACCACGTTTCGACCTTTTACAGTCATCGCCAGGTTCACAAAGAAAGAAAGAGGTAACTGACCGATAGCTGACCACATGTTTCAAAGCAGTTGTGTAATTGAGTGTAGTAATGTAGAGGGTGTGTTTAGATGTTGGATATATTTATTAATATTGGTACGTATATGTGTTTTTGTAACTAAGTACGCAATAAGCTATCGCTGCTTTTCCCACCACAGGTATCAAAACCCGATTTTTAACATGGTAAGTCCTCAGACATGCCGCTGTCTACTGGGGATTGGGTTAAAAAATAAATACTTCTAAAACAATGGAGAACTAAAAATCGATGTTATTCTTTTACTCACTTGAGCTTTCACGAGAGTTCCCCGCTTGTGCATTCGTACGTCAATGGATTCATAACGCTAAAATCATAGATTCTATATCCCTCGATGGACTCATCAGATAGCCTGATGTGGGTTTACTACAAGAAAACACGCGCTTTCACAAGCAACGGCGACATGAATGTCTTCTTTTTATATATTATAGGATTATACAGGTTGTAGTTTAATTTGATGTATTAACAAGCATTCTTGTTCGTTCAACTATTTTCAGTGAAATGTTAGCTCTATATAAATGCTATTCCCAGTAATTTGATAACAGTATGATTTATCAACATTTCAACGACCTAACTATAAAGCATCTTAATACTACAGGATGTCGCATTGCCTTTGTTCTCCGATTCTCAGGTTTCCAAGCTAATTGTTCCAAGAAATCAATGCACTTTATAAAATGCGTGCATCCACAGCCTGAAAACAACAATAAATAAATCAAATGAATTAAAAATAGTTTTCAACATAAAATGTAGAATCCTCTTCCGTTAAAGCATTCTTAAGTCATTAATCAAATTCTTTGTCCTCGAAGAGAATTCATCACGTATTGTCAACTCGTATCAATGAAAGCAGAAAAATTACAATGGAATACGCTTTCCATGTTGTATTCTTCTGCAACATAGTAGTATCACTCCAGTACCACTAGCAGTATCACATAAAAACATACATTGAGGATATTAAAGGCATTGTTCAGTAACCAAATCAATCTGGCGTTTAACCGTCACTCTTTATTATCAACCGGGGCGATTTGGAAAGGTTTTTACTCTTAGTGAATGTTTTCTAGCGCGCGTTGTATGTTTCGCTGAGTTTCAACAGGGTTCTTAAGGTAATATTTAATGATTCTATCTACACGGTGTTTGGTAACACTAATATAAACTACATTATGTTTAATCTAATAGCATTCAAGTACTTCACGTAAGAATTGAGACACTTGTTAATATAACTTTGAATGTTTATTGATATTTGTGCATTAAATAATTATTTATTATATTTATTTTTAGTTTCAGTTCGATATCTTCCCTGCTTTACATATCGTAACTCTAAAGATATCGAAAGTTTGACCATTTTATACTGTAACAGTATTATTATTACGCAGTAATAAAACAATAATTATTATCGAGCTTATCTTGAGGTATTCACATTGATAAACATCCGAGTACACCCGTTTTTCTTAAGCGCCATCTACTTGGGGCAGTAATACATAATACACACAAAACAATACGATATGAGAGTCGGGAAACCCTACATATAATATCACTGTTTTATGTACGAAATAACCGTATTTTTTTCCAGTACTCAGCCAAACGTGACAAAGTCCTGTTTAAATGACGAGACTAACTAGTATTTTTGTTACTCGTCCACAGATGAAAGTGTAGACTATGTTCAATGACATTTTTCCTCGAACCTTGGACCTATCGCCCAGCATGCTATCATGGAAATCATTAAGTCTGGCTTGGCCTGAGCAGGAAGGCTATACTTGTCTAAAGCAAACATTTGACATCTGGCGTGCTTGAAACTGGTAGTTTGGTAAATATACCAGATTTTGTGACTGATAAAAAAAGATGTGATTAATTTCAGTTTTAAATGAAATACATTCTGTGAATATTTTTATCCAATGACAAACAAAACTTTGTTATTGTTCTTTACAATTTTTTGTGTAATTCTTTTTAATGCGCGTAGAGATATTTATTTACAAAGTTTGATTGCGTCTCATAAACGCGATATTCCATCGGTTGTGCTAGCAACCCATTAGTGCAACATCCTCTAGCATTTGTTTGCTCCATCTAAGAGCCAATCACAATTGGAACAGGCTGATGGGTTTTACCACAGAAGCCCAGTTTTCGCCTTACTTTGCATAGAATAAGTTTATAATATGAATTTGGCCAACAAATCGTACGATAATGTAAAAAAGAAAAATCAATAACCATAGAAACATCATTTGTTTCACATTATTAACTTAATAATAAAAATACTATAGCAATAGTTGCAACGTTTTCACAAATTATCCGCTGTAGATAAATGTCAGCTTACAAAAACACATTGAAACATACCAAAGGTACACACGCCCATTGGAGCTGTTTCTTGGGCCTTAAAATCGGTGTATTCAAATTCGATTGCCAAAGCGTCAATTTCGTCGGCTATTACCATCTTATTCATGAAAACAGCCGTTTCACTGATAGCTTTTGGCTTGTAATCCCTGTTTCTTATCGTGTTAATAAGGTAATATTCAAGGGCTTTATAAATGCAATAGTTCCTTGTCATAACCATGGCCTTCATTTTGTGGATAAAGATGCTATTTTAGATGCGACGTCTAAATTCGTTGCTGTCCTGGACACTCTGCTATTTACGTGTGTTTTCATTTTTATGGAGAATACTAGAGGCTCTTTGCTTTATTATTTTGTGTTCTTTGGTTGCACATCGTTTAACAATATTACTATGTGAATATCTCTCCTCAAAAAGACTGTGTCACATCCCTTAACTGAAATTATTCGCGCCAAATACTTCTCGGTAAAGCCAAGACTTTTATCCGCAGAAACATATTAGCATATCTTTCGTAGAAATTTTCACTATACATCTATATAAATCAAACTCCTGCATATTGCTGGATAACTTGACGTGTTTGTAGCATTGGAGTTCATACTTAAGTTACCTACAGTGTAAGCTTACATCAGACTTATTGAGCAAATTCCAGTTAAAAGTTCCCTGTAGGATTAATAAAGATCATACGAAAAGGAACGTATAAAAATTGCATCCTCTTGATCAATTTGAAAAACAAAATATATTGAAACTGAAAATGGAGGGAAACGAATTAATTCTGTTGTGCTTAAGACTGAATCACGTGCAAACTACGTTACATAAAAGCAATAAGTTCTTTTGCTCGTACCACAAACATTGCAGGACACTCGGAAGCATTTCCTTGAACTGGAAGGGTTTCCTTGGTGTATACTTCTCCAAGTATCACTACCATTCACTTCAATGATAAAATAATTGTTTATTGCATATATGTTATGTAAATAATAACTTATATGAAAAATTCTGAACTTAGCTACTATTTCCGGTTACTTGTCAAAACAACTTTGTTTTAGTTGAATGCTCGTTTTCATGTATAACAAATGATAATTGTTTTTTGGTTACGCTAATTTTTGCAAACCATGTTACTATAATTATAAATAAAAACATCAAACCTTTTTAAATTAAATCTATATAATAATTTAATTGTGCAATGTTTGTTCCTACGTTGTTTTTAAGAGACCTCAGCTGAGCTTTGAGTTAACTAGTTTGTTTTTTGCTTTTGTTTTTACTTTGCTACGCATCCCTAAATTAGCACTGAAAGACAAGAAAGAAGGCAACCACCTGTTACCCCCTCCGCCAACTCTTGAGCTACTGTTTTATCAACTAATAGTGGAATTGAACGTTACATTATAACGCCCTCAAAGTTAAAATGGCAAAAATATTTGATAAGATTGGGATTCAAGCCCGCGACCCTCAGATTGCGAATCGAACGCCCTAACCATCTGGCCATCCTGAGCTAGCCTTACCTAATGACAGAACTATTACTGTTACGTGTAACATCTGATTATCTTAAATTCGTTATGATATTCAAAATAAATACATATTAATGGAGTTAGATTGTTCAACAACAAATCTATAATACTTATTCTTTATTGTCATATTATGTTTGATTGAGACGTAAACAATGATTACAAAGGTGTTTTTGTGATGATACCAACTAGAAATACCATAAAAACAAGCCATAATATGAAAGTACATAACTATCTCGCTCTTGATGTTTAGTTTTGAGTCAATATCATATAAGCCGTACAACTTAGAATAACCATAACATCACATCTATTATAATTTCCACCCTTCCTTCTAGGACGGTGGTTCTCAAATATTGTTTGCCGACAATATGTTTGTTTGTTTTTAGCTCGAAGGCCGACAAGGCTGATTCTTCTTTTCTATAAGAAAGGGCTCGTACAACAGATTAAAAACCGATGCTCTGAATTGCACTAGAATTTTACAACTGGTAAGACGGATGATAAGTTGTTCATAATTCAAACCAAAGTAATTGTTTTTTTTTATTTTTTACTTGTGACTTTATATTAAATTTCGTGTTCAAACTAAAATGTGATTACTTTGTATGAAGTCTACAATTTATTTGCTGTCTTTCCATCATGATGTCATTTTCTAAAGCACTATGACAACAAAAGAACCCTGTATTCACCAGAGAAAATGCTATTTCTCATTTCATCTTACATCTCGCATCTTTACCAGGCTCGAAATAGCAAATGTGAGAAATATAGAAAAATATATACTAAAACTAAAAACATTGAGATGTCTAAATTCTGTTTGTTTTTCACTTTATGACATGGTACTCTTAAGGTTTAGTCACCAATAATTTCGTCAAATTTGGTGTAGCAATTGCATGTTGTCAAATAATATATTGTTAATATACAGGCTTGGATACACGTGTTGTTTGTTATTGTCATACATCAACCTGGATTTATTAACTGTTACCTTATATATTCAAAAACGTTCTTTTTTTTGTAAACCAACCGATGACCGAAGAAGGTCGAAACGTTATTAATGTCTTCTCTATCAATACCAGCCGTTTTTAAATATACAGTTATTCTTGATTTGAATATTAATATTAATCTATTCTTAACGTTAATTACCTTCATAAACATTAAATAATAAAAGGTATTATGTTAACTTATATATGATTAAAAACTATACTTGAGTCTAAAACTAGCCGCAAAGTTTTGAAATTAAAGCAAACATAAATTTTAAGAATACTTTTGCAAACGAAAACACCATTAAAACAAAGCCAAATTTTACAAAAGTCGTACATATTATAACCGATGAGCATCATTAACACTCGAGGGTCTTTTAATTTATTTTACATTATGTCTGCAAGCGCTCAGTAACTCTCATAATTCTCACTTAGGTAGGGTATGACTTAGTAATAAGCGTGCTAAGACTGAATTCGACAGTTCATTTTTGCTTCCGCATGGCAATAAAACCGCAATGTACTTCAAGACGTATGTGTACCAAAAGTCGGGCGGTCAAATCTTAATATTCGGTTACGCAATACTAGTCCAAATTTTGACGATAGTTGTTACTGACTAGCTGTCTTTCATCATTTGAAAATTATGAACGACTATTCGCGAATGGCCCTTTACGTAACGTTGAGCAAACATTCTGAAAAAAACATGACATTTTCAAAGCTGAAGCAGTGACACCTAGAAATCACGTGTTTATGTAGTTTTTTTTATTTCGCGCATAGCTACTCGAGGGCTATCTGCAATAGCCGTCCCTAATTTAGCAGTGTAAGACTAAAGAGAAGGCAGCTACTCATCACCAACTACCGCCAACTCTTGGGAAACTCTTTTACCAACGAATAGTGGGATTGATCGATACATTATAATGCCCCCACTACTGAAAAGGCGATCATGTTTAGTTCGGACGGGTATTCGAACCCGCGACCCTTAGATTACGTGTCGAACGCCTTAACCCACCTGGCCATGCCGGGCCTATATTATGTAGTTTCATTAAAAATATCTTTATTTAACTGTAATTGAATTATCTTTATTTTTAATTATTAGGTTAATTAAAGTTTCATAAATTGATTCTAAAATTCATATTAGATCGTTCATTAAAAAAACAAAGACAACAAAATATCGACAAACCTATGTTTCACGTTGTTACTTTCAACCATTGTTTTCAGTCGCAGTGAAAGCGATCAATTCCACGAGCGTGTAATCAAACATACTACTAAATAATTTCTCAATACGTTTGATGTTTTCTTTTTCAATTAAATTGACTACCTTACGTGATTTTGTTTCATAATAATGATCAATTAAAAATCTCAAATAACCTAGTCGGATGAAAGAGACTTAAGTTTTAGTTTAAATCTAACGTGCGAGAATTCATTGTGTATGGATCCAAGTATTAATTGGCAATTTCCAACTTAAATCTGTTATTGATTCCAGCTCTTGTGAGAGGTTTAAATAAATATCGACCAACAAAGAAGAACTATGTCATAAGATATTTAGTTTTCGATAGGTTTTACTATTGATTAAAGTTGTTTAAATAAATACAAAGCATTAATTAAATAAGCACAAATCACTGCATGTTCATAACTCGTGACAATAAGGTTTTTCTCGTTCTTTTCAGATTTTAAAATTTCGAACAAATACATTTTTTTTAAAGTGGCTGTTTCTAAAATAAGACTGTACTTGATTGAGCATTTGCACAGTAATAAAAGGGAACTCTCGCATATTTAATAAATATTAATATAATTTAAATATTAGTTCATATTTACATGCCATTTATTTAATTTAACATTTTGTCCCATTAAAGATGTATGTATATATAATCGTGTATGAAAGAACTTTATATGTAGTGCAAGTCTGGAAACCTTTAATGCCAACACGTATAATATATGAAATTACCGGATTCAATCATGGAGTTTTGTTTGAATGTTCGTATATAATAGGAAAAATATTAGCGAAGTATTTAATTATTTTCAACACTCTGCCTAATTAACAACTAATCGATTTCTACCCTAAATTACAAAATAATAAGGTATTCAAGAAACGTTCTTATATTGTACGTCAACAAAAATTGCTCTTACTTAGTTCAAATACGTTTATGTTATAATAAATTTAAAGTGGAGATTCCATTGTATTAAATGTACGCGTAAAATCAGAAAACTTGAACGTATTGCTCTCTCATGCAAAAAAAATGCTACACGATGCCAGACAAATAAATGTTCCATCAAACAAATAAGATTTATATATGTGTGTATTTGCGTATGTATGTATATATATAGATATATATATGTATGTACCTAATGAGAGTTTGCATACGTACTTCTGATAAAATGTTGTATTTGTGGTTGACTCCTCGCCCTTATTTTGTGTTTTGTCTAGAATATTTATACATGATTGTGTTATAATTTTCTCAGTACACCTCAGAAACGGTATCTGGTTAAAAATATCAGTAACGCAGTAACTACAGTTAAAGCTCAAGATTTTTAAAGATCACTGCTAGAATTGTATTCTGTTCCCATGGCAACGAGATACAGGAACATCTAAAAACACTGATGTAACCATTAATCATATTATATACCTTAATATTTTTTCTTCTTTGGTCAGTATACTTGTATATGCTTTTCTCGCTGGAGAAAGTCATAGAACATCAGAAAAAAGGAAAGTAAGACAAATACCTTGAGGAAATGGTGGTCGCTTTGATGTCATATAGCTCGATCATTATCGAACTTAAGCAGTGGGAGTCAAACAGTCAAAGACACGCAAACAATTGAGGAAATTTAAAAATTTTACTTGCTCATCCACGGATATTTCTATTTTTTAATTCTTAATTCTGCCCAAATTTTGTTTAAGAGAGAAAAAGTTATCAAAAAGAATAGATTTCAAGATGAATGAACACTTAAACTAAAAAAAAAAATAGATCCAATAAAGAGACAATCGCATTTTATAAGAGCAACATTTCAGAATCCATTCTGCTCTTTGATCAAAAGGCCAAAGTTGAATTTCTATTGTAACAGACTTCTTTCACATGTCTTGACAAACATTCCACAGACCCTCCTTTGGGTCTAGATGTAGGCTATCAAAACTATATTTAAGGACATCAGAGGTATGAAACCATTTGAAATTATTTTGGGATAACTGACAGGTATGTAATTCAATGGAATTATTATGATTCAAGGTTCTCGTTTATCATCCTAATGGAGCAATCATGTGTAACTATGTGTCATTGTATTACCAAACATAAATATGTCAAATAAATAGCAATTAATATTTATTTCACGAACAGTGGCACAAACAATTACTTTACAACTTCAAAATGCTTGAAATCTGAGATATAATATATTGTTTAAATACTTTCCTGAAGAACTACACTAACCCCTTACAAATCCTTTCTTTCATTTATAATTGTTTTGAATTTCGCTCAAAGATACATGAGGGCTAACTGCACTAGCCGTCCCTAATTTAGCACCGACAGACTATAGAGAAGGCAGCTAGCCATAACTATTCACCATCAACATTTGGTCTACTCTTCTACTGAAGAATAGTAGGACCGACCCGTAACATTGTAACGCTCCCACAGCTAAAAGGACAGACATGTTTGGTGGAACAGTAATCCGAATCTGCGACCTTCTGGTTATGAGACAAGTGCTTAACCACCTGGCTATAACGGGATAAGCCAAGCGTGGTCAAGTGATTGGCATGCCTGACTGTTACTCTGAGGGTTCATGGTTCATATTTAGTTGCCGTAAAATAATTTCTCTTGTGGATCACGGAAGAGCTACAAAAAGAACATTCAAATCCCTCTCTTCATACAGACAAAATCATCACATATGTTAGTGATAAATGTTTTCTTCCATTTAGCTCATAAGATCATGCTAGAAACGCCTATGCTCAAGTAGGTCTTATAAAACTATGAAGGAAAAGTATAAAAACAAAGAATAAAACAATTTTCAGAAAAAATAATCCAAAACATTTTCTTTTTAATTTTCCCAAAAAGGTTGATACCAGAGCGATGGCCCGGCATGGCCAGTTGGTTAAAGCACTCGACTCGTAATCCGAAGGTTGCGGGTTCGAATCTCCATCGCACCAAAAATGCTCACCCTTTCAGGCGTAGGGGCGTTGTAATATGAAGTTCAATCCCACTATTCATTTGTAAAAGAGTAGCCCAAAGGTTGACGGAAGGTGGTGATGACTAGCTGTCTTCCTTCTAGTCTTACACTGCTAAATTATGAACAGCTAGCGCAGATAGCCCTCGTGTAGCTTTGCGCAAAATTCAAAACAAAACAAATTAGATCGACTTTATTTAATACATCTTGACTATCAACATTATGAAAACGTTCCTTTCAAAAGATTAGTTGCTTTTGTTACTCTTTTGTATACAAAACGCATCTAATAATTTCAATATTCTTAGCATGCATTAAACGCGTGATCATTTTGAGTGAAAGTACAGAGCAAATAGTTCTATACAGATGATTTTATACTTTTACTGAGAAGCATGAAGTTAACCTGAAAATGATTATCACCAGCATGAAACAGCATTATCAGTAGAATGCTGTTTAACATGTGTGTGTTTGTGTTTTAATTTTCTCCCTAAGAAGTTTACGCATTACAGTTTATTATAGCTGTTATTTTTAGAAAACAGGTTAATTTCTGTCATGTATATAATTAAAGCTACATCGTGATACAGAAAATTTACTCGTGAATAGAGGTAGATAACATTATGGCAACCTAATGACTGTAATCGTAGTATCAGAATAATTCTGTAATCTGAAGGTCCCGGGTTCGAATCCCGTCACACCAAACAAACTCGCCTTTTTAGTTGCAGGGACGTCATGAAGTGACGGTTAATACCACTATTCGTTTGTAAAAGAATAGCTCAAGAGTTGGCGGTTGGTGATGATGACTAGCTGCCTTCCTTCTAGTCTTACATCACTAAATTAGGAACGACTAGCGCAGATAGCCCTCGTTTAGTTTTGCGCGAAATTCAAAAACAAATAAACACTTCTGTATTTCTATTTGTTACGTTCTTCTCAAATGTGTCCTGGTTTTATTATTTTATTATCTTTTCCTCCCTATTTACTTTTATCCACTAGTTTCTATTTTTCTACTTTCTTAACTTTCACTTTCTCTTCCTCAATAGTAGTTTGGTTTCACGGCTTGTGTGTTCTTGATCATTTCTTGTTCTGCTCAAGTATAACAAGAAAATAAAATAAGCGATTTATCTTTCGAAGAAATATGTTTGATCTAATAGTTAAAAATATTTTTGCCTTCTTTACAAATTGTCAGCTAGCAGTAGTGATGTTGAATACAGTGAGAAAATTAATGAAAGAGAATAATTTAGAAAGCAATGAAGAGCTTCGTCATGTTTTTTCTCATCCTTACTTAACTTACTTCCCAATTTATTCGACTTTTTGTAATATAATATTTTCTGAGACTTTATAATACATTTTTTATTGTTTGAAATGACGTATGTATTCACATTCATGCGGACGGTGATTCTAAAAGACTAAATAGGTGAAGATAAATAAACAAAACGAAACACTATCTCTCAATATCATAATAAAATATCAAATACAAAAAAAATTGAAATTATTCCTACGTTATTTAGTATTTCCTATTTTAATTTTAAAATTATAAAACACCAAGATTGTTATATTTACTATCTCATAAAGAAACCTGTTTTGTTTGTTTTTTAATTTCGTACAAAGCTATACGAGGGCTATCTGCGCTAGCTACCCCTATTTTGGCTGTGTAAGACTAAAAGAAAGGTAACTAGAGCTCACCACTCTTTTACCAACGATTTGTGTGATTAACAGTCACATTATAATGCCCCCACGGCTGAAAAAGCGAGCATGTTTAATGCGACTGGGATTCGAACACGCGACCTTCAGATTACGAGTAGAACGCCTTAACCCACCTAACTATGCCAGGCCAAAACCTGTTTCAGAACAACAAACTTAATTCCAAAATTGAAACTTTAAATTATGCTAATCGACATAGAACTTCGCTTACGTACTTGCGTTTCAGATTTAAAACACACTCTGATTTTCATATTCCTTTATAAACATCACAAGGTCACCTACACAGCTGAGTTACTCCGGTAATAATCAGGTGTGTTCATAGATCTCTTGACGGATTCCGTTTTCTCAAATATGTTTGTGCAAATCTAAATCAACTTGCATGGTTTACTTCCATGAATTTCCGAATGAATCCCATCCCAATCTGTATGAACTATTTTATAATTTTATGTAATACGCCATAGTTCTTACAGTGTGGTTCTAAATCTTCTATATTTTAACATTATAATCCAAAAGAATGTTTGAAATTCCAAGGTCCTCAAGCTGAATTCATCCTTCTTTTCTTTCCTTTAAACAGGATTTGAAGTGTTCAATCTCAACATTATAAACATGAATATTTTTGTTAAACATATCATAGCCCATCTTGAATCTCATGACGTTATTTGGTTCTGTTTCGATTTGACAATCTTAAAATTATTTTGATGTTATGTTTACTATCATAATTTTCAGCATTATAATTATAACACACTGAAGACATTAAATATGAATGTCGGTAGTTTATTGAATATCTATCGAAAGTTTCGTGGAATGAGAGAGAGCCATCGCTTATTTTAAATAGCAGTATTTGTAGCATCTATAAATTTTAATTTTTTTATATGGTATGAATCATAGGGAAGATGTGTATTCGTGTTCGATTGCCTATATAAGTAGATAGTGTATACTTATTAAAAAAACAATGCTCAGATGATTGAGTTGTGAGTAATATCTTCGTGTGGCATTAAAACAGAAAGAAGTTGTTAAAATCTCATGACAATTAATATGATTTCTACAACAGCTCGGAATGATTACATTCGCGTGTTATAAACCTCTATGAAGTCTTAAGAGAAAGATAAATCAATACACATAATATATTCCACTTACACTGTAAAGAGATGTTTTCGTGATTATATTTGTGTGTAGTATAAACCTAAATTTTTAAACATACTTCATTGTGATTGAATATGTATTGGAGACTGCGCTACGCTCTCTATGTAGGAAGTTTTCTTTTCTACAGATTATTAGGCGTTAAATATGAAGAGTTACCTGACAAAGTTACTTTTAAGCTATTCAAAGCGTCCCAAAGTTGATTGGCTTGGTTTGTTTTACATTTCGCGCAAAGTTACACGGGGCCCTCTGCGCTAACCGTAACTAATTTAGCAGTGTAAGACTAGAGGGAAGGCAGCTAGTCATTTCCACCAACCACCAACTGTTGAGCTACTCTTTTACCAACATATAGTAGGATTGAACGTCACATTATAACGCCGCTAGGGCTGAAAGGGAGAACATGTTTAGTGCGGCAGGGATTTGAATTCGCGATCTTAGGATTACAAATCGAGTACCTAAACCACCTGGCCATGCCGGGCCCCCAAAGTCGAAAACAGACGTAAAGCCAAAGCCGAGTTTCCTTATATTGGTTCATTAGCATCTTTCTTCAACAAGCTTAGCACCTACCTGGCTCTAGCAGTAACTACAGTTTTATCATCATTTAATACAGTAAAACAATTGTCACGATTCCTGACAAGCTATTTTACTATTATTCTGTGCAAAATGTAAAAGGCTTTAGAATATATTTCATAACCTAGTAACTCGCGTACGCCATATTATAAAATAAAAGGAAAACATTTATCACTAGATAAAAATGTTTTACAGAACTCGTTACTAAACTTAAAAAAAAAATCAAACAAGACAGGGATGGAAGTAAACATATCATTTAATCACATAGCAGACTAAGCCGGCTTGACTTCACATGGAAAATAAAATTCCTACATTATTGGCTTCCAATCTGGCAAAACAAACAAACTCAAAATATCCAATCATAAAATGTTACTCTCTTGAAGAATAGTCACAAAAATATTATTCCAAATTTAACTAAGGAAAAAATATAATGATGAAAGCTGAGATTCTGTTCAAACATCAAGCTTTCGATATACAAAATGAGAAAGTCAATAATGTGGGGATTTCTTCTCCATGTAAAGCTAAGACGACTTACTCTCTATGTGATCATTAGCCGGATAAAGTGACAAGTCCACTTTCATCCTTATCTTACTTGGTTTCTTATTGGTTTCAAAATCAGTGACCAGCTCTACGCAGTGTTTTTTTTATTTAGAGATAATATTTTTTTGACTAATACTTGTGTAATATAAACCCAGTGAAGTTATAATGATACGACTGAATCTCTTGGTAACATAATCCCTCATTAATATACGAAGTTAAGTATCCGAAGCATTCAACGTTTGTAATCAGTCTGCAATAGATTTTACTTTAGACAGAGAAAGAGGCCCGGCATGGCAAGGTGGTTTAAGCGTTCGACTCGTAATCTGAGGGTCGCGGGTTCGAATCCCCATAACACCAAACATGCTCGCCCTTTCAGCCTTGGAAACGTTATAATCCCACTATATTTGGTAAAAGAGCAGCAGCCAAAGAGTAGGCGGTGGGTGGTGATGACTAGCTGCCTTCCCTCTAGTGTTACACTGCTACATTAGGAACGGCTAGCGCAGATAGCCCTCGAGTAGCTTTGTGCGAAATTCAAAACAACAAATAAACACACAGCAAAAGATGCGTTTAATTGTGCTGGTAAAATATTTATTTGTAAAGCTCAGAGATGCGTGTTAGTTTACGTTGTAATTCGAATTATATTATAAACATTAACCGTACTAGTTTATATTTATATGGTACTAAAACCACTAGAAATAATCAAGTATGTTTTTGCTAACCGCAAATGTACTGTTTTAAGAATTTGACGACATCATAATCCTTAAATGCACCATTTTAAGGTAATTCCTACTACTTAAAGAACTAATTTCTGTTTTAAAAGGTGTTGTAAATAATATTTCATCCAAGTTCTTTATATAATTATTGCTTGTTTGTTTGTTCAAAGCTACCTAAAAGTTATTTTCACCTAGCGTTCCTGGTTTTGTATTGATAGGTACAAATGAACGAAGATGATCAATTGCATCGACCTTTAACTTTTGACCTCCTCTTATCGAATAGTTGGATTTGACTGTCACTCTTCTAATGCACCTGCAAAACAAACGTTCGGAGAGCGATTTTGTACTTACAGGATGCAAACTATTTACCTTCGGATTCATGGTCTATCACAAAAGCTATTAGGTTATTACCTTTTTACCACTGAAGTCTGACTGCAATTGACCAATGTTGTTATATTAATGTCCAATATGTTGTTCCTATTTATTTACCTTTCTTTTTTAAAATCAGTATATTCAAGTGTTCGTTTTCAGCCCTGCGATGTAAAAGGAATCTTTACGATATCAAATTGGGTACTTTAATTAGTTAGTCGGATGCTGTGATCGAGTTTTAAGAAAGTTTAAGTGCCTTAAAAGGAACAAACAGAAAACACCATTACTTTGACTTTCTAATATAAACCCTTCAGCTTGCTAAATTTTCCACACTACACTTCTGGTTGTTTTAACGAGAAGAATAGGTTAATTAGTTATATAGAAGTGTATCATATACCTTTTAGGTCTCAACAGAAATTAAGAAAACTAAACCCTTATAAACAGAACATGAAATAATGAATAATAAAAATCTACTACAAATGTTAAAGGTTCTCCCTTTGGTCTTTAGTTTTTATCCAAACTTTAGCAGCAGCCAGATTGCTTCGTAATAACTAACGATAAGCAGTTGACGAAGTTATATTGGTTCGTGTTGTTTCTTTGTACTCTCACATTATTCAACTCGATTGGTCTTTTTAAGATAATCGAATAGAAATCCTTTGCGATTACTACTTCGACACTATTTGTGCATTGTCTTGAGGTGTATATGTAATCTCACAAATATCTGAGTAGACACGAAGGCTTCCAACTGGCTGTGAATTCTAATCTATAATTATGAATAGCACTCCACTAGACCAAGCAAAGTTTTCAACATACGAGCCTATGATTAACTGTTAGACAAACTATAGGATAAATGGAATATAAGTCTTACGTGCTGCATTAACTGTGATAAATGAAAATTGTATATTGAACCCCATTCGTCACATATTCTCTTTACTCGTGAAAATAGAATAAGCACGTTTTGGAATATCTAAAAATTAATAAAAACTATTTAGAACGACGGAATCGGTCAACGAAAATTTATTTAGTTTACATATCTGTACCATATAAGCTTTTCTACTTGCTTTCAACACTTTAACGCTTATTGTTAAAATTATCTTAATGTATTCCATCAGAACTTATATGGAATATTTAAGGACTGAAAAAAAAACACTTATTAAAATAAAGCCTATTAGAATAATCCGAATAGGGGATAAACTACAGTCTCTGAGAAAAACTAACATTTTTGTAATCGAATGTTAAACTCTCTTTCATCTGACAATCAATTACTTTTATTAAATTGTTATATGCTCGTCACGACTGATCAGGTTACCGTCATAACAACTAAAAAGTGTTAGTTACATCACGGTAACACACACCGACTTATTACTGTCTAATAAGATGACATTATTATAAACTTTTCGGTAAGTATTACGAACACAACCTGTGATTTTTATAAATGTATTAAAATACCCATGTATACAAACGAAATCTACGATTTAGGTAAGAAGGATAAAGTTAGTGACAGGTATAACTGAGGGTTTTATGTCGATGACGAAACTGTTCATCAGTATTGTTAAGGAAATAATTAACTCGCGCAGCAATAATTAAATACGGTTGGTAAACAAAACATAAGATTAATGCAACGACAACAAAACTGGTGAAGAATCTTGGGAAAAGTAAGTGGATTATCAATATAATAATGTGTATTCCATACAATACAGTTTGTTTACGTTATGTTAAGAAACTTTCATGACATTTATGAAACTGAGAATAAATAACAAGCTCCAAAAATTGTTTTTCTATGCAGTAATGAAATAGGAGACTAGGTGTCATAAATTAAATATAGTATTTCGCTAGAGATAATAAAACCAATTATGAGTAAGTAATTTATGTAAAGATAATAATTCTATAGAAGGTGATGGTGTAGAAAGTATTCAACACAGGTGACCTTAATCCCAGTTATCGACTGGTATTTTTGTAAACCAAGAATATTTACATCTGGGTGGCTGGTCCAGTCAGCAATTATATACAAGATGTTCGGCTAATGGAATTCAGACTTATCCACCCTACATTGTGTGTCAAGCGTCCTAACCATCAGGCTATGTCAGACTCAAAAATGATAATAGCTATTGTTAGAAAAAAATATTTGTGTATATTCAGACATAGTTATTCACATTCTCACAGGATTTGTGGAGTCCCACGTCCAATGACTGGAATCCTATTTTCTGATGACTTCTTATATTTTCGCACAGAGGGGATTCTTTCTATTAGTGTTAATAATAAAACTGATCATAAATATCATGAATTAATTGTGTACTAATAATAATATACGCTGTACGTATTGTGAATAAAGTATGTAATAATAATGAAATAAGTCATACGTACTGCAGAGAAAGTATGTGATGGTAGCAAAATTGTTAATAATTATCCAGAAGATTGTTTGTTTGTTTTTGGAAATTCGCACAAAGCTACTCGAGGGCTATCTGTGCTAGCCGTCCCTAATTTAGCAGTGTAAGACTAGAGGGAAGGCAGCTAGTCATCACCACCCACCGCCAACT
The DNA here is from genome assembly GCA_011833715.1 of Carcinoscorpius rotundicauda. NCBI lineage: Eukaryota > Metazoa > Arthropoda > Merostomata > Xiphosura > Limulidae > Carcinoscorpius > Carcinoscorpius rotundicauda. The sequence continues at coordinate 90,404,423 of CM022397.1, forward strand.
CTTGGGCTACTCTTTTACCAACGAATAGTGGGATTGACCGTCACATTATACACCCCCACGGCTGGGAGGGCGAGCATGTTTAGCGCGACGCGGGCGCGAACCCGTGACCCTTGGATTACGAATGCACGCCTTAACGCGCTTATCCAGAAGAAAACTTATGTTTGTAAACGAGTAAAGAACTTAATGACAGCTGTGATGACAAAAATATTTAATTTACGTAGCGATAATTAAAGTGATAATAAATATTGTGTCTAAACTATGTAATTATACGATGACAAATATTGTTGCTAGATACATTGAAGACGAAAGTTATTTACGTGATGACATTAAAATTCTTCTTAGCTATTGAGAAGAAAGTTTGTGATTTTTTGTCAATTTTGAAATTGATGATAGGTATTCCGTAAAATATATTTTATGTATGTATTACTAAGAAAATAAATCAATTTCATGATAACAATGAAATTAGTTGTATATTTTTCACCAAAGTAGTGCGTAATTTATGTAGTTATAATAAACGTTGTCGTTATTATCCAGTAGAAAACATTCAGCTTCTTTCCTAAGGGAATTATTTTGTTTGTTTCAAGTATTCGTTCAAAGTTAAACGAAGGCTATCGGCGATAGCCATGTCTTCTTTTGACTAGAAGGAACACCTGTAAGCTACTTTTGGGCTACTTTAATTGAATAGGAGAATTTGGTAGTCACTTTTATAACCCACGGACATCCCCAAATTGCCAGGAGAGAATTTGTGACAGTGAGAAATGAATGATGGCCACGTCCGTCTCAAGAGAATTGACAATGGGAGTCGTGAAAAAAGAAGATGTCTTCATACGGTAACTACTGAAGAATATGATTGTGGAAAGCATAATTTATATGGTATTACAATTTGTAATAGACAACCTGAAGGAAGTGGGCGTGGCATGGCCTGGTGGTTAGAACGCTTGACTTGATCTCTGCTGTTCTCTGAATCGAACCACAAACATGCTCGCTCTTAGAACCATAGCGGAGTTATTGTTAGAATGTCAACCCCATTATTCGATTAGAGTATCGCAAGAGTTGGCGGCGAGTGGTGTTGAGTAGCTTTCTTCTCTGTAGTCCATCACTTTTAAATTAGGGAAGGCTAGCCCACGTAGTCTTCGAGCAGATGTGGACGAAATTCGACAGTAACTGAAGATAGTGTGCAATTTCTGTAAACATAACATTTGTGAAATTTTAACCATACTAAAACGTAACCATATATTTATATTGAGAAGAAAACTGTATGATTTTTATAGCATTAACGAAAGCGATAATCGATACTCTGAAGAAAGAACGTGATTTATGTAACGATAATGAGATTAGTGATATATAGTGGGGCTTAGGTAAGGATAATTCAGTTTCAGATAAGTGTAGACAGTAAAGTATGTAAATTTTAAGTATATAATACACATATGGAGAGGCATAGTAAAGTAACTAAGTGATTTATGTTACGAGAACCAAATTTGGTATTGATGGAAAATTGTACTCATATGATAATAATAAAGTTGGTGATACGAAACGGGAGTAAATCTGTTACTTAGGTTAGTTTATTATAAACATTTATAAGAAGGTTTGAGCAAAATGCTCAAGATTCTCACGAATGCAATTAAATAGATGTTGGTGTTTTATAGAAATTATTAACATTTTGAAGACAGCAAGGCCGATGACAAATATCATGAAAAAACGTGTTTTGTGTAGGAATAACACAATTTGTTATTAATATGCATTTTTTTGGTTCTTATAAGTGTCCCACGTATTTACTTTTAACCACTCTTTCATTTCCAGAATGTCTATCATACTAGCGTAAATACTTTAACGCTGTAATCAAATTATGTCTAGTCGTTTCATGGGTTTTAATATCATAGAAAGCATAACACAGATGGTCCATATATATATTACAACCATAATTATTTTTTAATATCCAAAACAAACAACATCAAAATTAAACAAAAAACAAAATACGCTGCATGTTTAATAGGAATCCCAGGGTACAAGCTGCAATGTGGGATTATAAAATGTACTATAGGCTTTGGAGGTGACTGTAGAATTACGACCCACATTGTGGTGAGGATATACCGTCCATCAATCTTAACATTCAATTCGCTAGTCTCTTATGAGAAGCCCCCCAGTGGCTCAGCGGTATGTCTGCGGACTTGCACGCTAAAATCCGGGTTTCGATACCCGTGGTGGGCAGAGCACAGATAGCCCATTGTGTAGCTTTGTGCTTAATTCAAAACAACAACTCTTATGAGAAACAGACACGGTTGGACTAAAAATTAGGAGAGCAAGATGTGGGGGCTTGAGGACCATCATCCATATCACCCAAAACTGCCTGCAGACGGTTGTGGGAAGATGACTGCTCTCCGAAGTTAAAATAAGAAAAAGATAAACATAAAAAATGAAAATAAAGAAATATTTATACAGTTAATCAGATGTTGAGATTTGCCGTTTTTAACGCAATTCTTCTTCGCGATTTTGTTTACTTATTTAACTTCATTTAGATGCATTTATTTGATTTTACTAAAATTTACTCATTGTATGTAGTACCATCCACTGTACTATTCAATCTTTATGAAGTTAAGTGTAATAGCTTCTTCTAGTGACATGTTGTGAAACTATAATTTAGCCTAGCAAACTTGTTATAGAAATTATATTGCTGCTAATGTAATAAAATTTAATAGCAAAATATGTTTTTCATGTTCTGCTCTAAAACTTTTCACCCTATTGCTTACTCTAATTCATTTTGTAAGATAAAAAAATATAATTTATTTTTTAATATATAATAAATATAATATGGAATAGGTGGATCAAACTTGAAACTCATTGCACATACATACAAATTTACAAAGACCTGAAGTTAAAAACAATGTAATGAATTGAAACATTTCAGGATTCATCGTTTTACCTCAGTTAAGATAACTATATTAGAAATAGTTAATGAAGACACCAATAGACTTCAACGAGAAAACTTTTGCATTTTGAAACTGAAAACAGTGTACCATTATGGATTAAACAAATATTTCATTCATTCTATTGCTTTGAATTTGAGCAATGATTATTGTATTGCTAATTTCATGTTTATAAATAGCTTTTTTCATACAAATAAGAAAACTTGAGGTGAAGGAAATAATAAAGTTTAAATGGGTTAATTTTTCAGAATTGTGTAGCTATTCAGATAACAATTTTTGTACTAGCATAAGTCTACGCAAGCTTTAAAAAATATTTATGGTTGTTTTTTGTTTTTTGAATTTCGCACAAAGCAACTCGAGGGCGATCTGTGCTAGCCGTCACTAATTTTGCAGTGTAAGACTAGAGAGAAGGCAGCTAGTCATCACCACCCACCGCCAACTCTTGGGCTACTCTTTTACTACGAATAGTTGGATTGACCGTCACATTATAACGCCCCCACGGCTGAGAGGGCGAGCATGTTTGGCGCGACGGGAATGTGAACCCGCGACCCTCAAATTACGAGTCGCACGCCTTAACACGCTTGGCCATGCCGGGACAAGATTTATGACCTTAATCTTCCCAAAATAAAAGTATTAATTACTGTAATAAAAAACAACTTTTAAAATGATCATGTAAAACTCTTACTTGTAAGCATTATAAAATATCGGTTAAAAGTTAATGATGGTTCAAGTCGTGAAAAAGAGAAACGGCAATTAAAACCTTCATATTTGATGATTAATTTTAAACATAAAATATTTAACGACTTAGAGATTTCTAAAATTATTCATCGATCTATAAAAAATAATATTATCTTTTGCAAAATCTTGAGACCTAACGTCAGTTATAAATATGAAGTTGCAATTGGTCCATTAATATATAATTATAAAAGTTTTTTTAGCTAATCTAAATGCTGATGAAGTTAATACTTTACCTTGTGAGTGTGAAAACAGTTTATTTGTTGATACTTCTCATAAACATATTATTACTGGTAATTTATATATTATAAAAGATAAAATATTGCGTGAAATAATCAAAAAGGAGCTAAATACAGAATAGCAAATAATGTAATAAAAATAATATTCTAAAATCTATGTAAAAATGTTGGTAAACAAACATATTACAGCTTATCCCCCTAGATACTTTTTAAAATAAGTTATGTATATTTAGAAAAATAGAAATAAAATTATCCTACGTAAATGTAAATAATACCATACAGATTTATCATTTTATCCGCTAAAAGTCAGGTTTAAGAACCGCAAAAAAAATGGTATTCTTCCAATTGATAAAGCTAACCTTGGCACAATTTGCAAAAAAATTCTTAGCGGTAATTATGATAAAAGAAATTAATAATACACTAACCTTTAAACTTGTCAACCGATCCAAATGTAAAGTAATTAATATTTTCATTAAAGCTTATCATGAACTTTCTTCTAAACACAATTCTTATGTAAATTTACTGTTTCTTTATGCTATCCTAAGATTACATAAATTTAGACTTATTTCCATTTCGGTAAAAACAAGTTTCAAACAGCCGGCTATATTATTGAAGAATTACTCAATATTTTACATGATCAAATAGAAAATGCATATACATTATATACCACAATACCATTAAAAGACTTAATCTTTGTTTTAAATCTGTTAATAAAACAATATTTTTATCCTTTTATAGAAATGGAAAAAAGAAAATATAGTTACAAAAACATAAAAGATACATTAAGTTTCTGTATTTATAATAATTATTTGTTTTTTAATAAACTATTTTTAAACAAGTGATAGGAGTTCTAATTGGAACTAACTATTCAACTTCTACAGCGAATTCACATTTGTACTGTTATGAAAATATATTTATTGAAAACTACGCAAATTCATATATTTTTACTTTAATTTACAGATATATAGATGATTTAATTAGAATAAGTAATTTTGAAATTCACAATGCTATTAATACCATTTATCCAGCAAAATATGAAATTGAAAATATTTCAATTTCTAATACAGATACACATTATTTACATTTAGAAATTAAGGAATTTATATGGATATTAATATAAATTATTTTGACAAAAGAAAATAATTTGACTTTACAATTTATGGTTTACCCTTCTTAAATAATAATGTGCCATACCCATCTGTTATAAACATTATAACTTTGAAGTTATTCAGATACTGTAAATTTTAATAAGTTACAGTATTTTATTAATAATGTTAAAATAATGATACAAAAATTAGTAGTTAATGTATTTAATAAAGAAATTTTAGATAAAATCATTAAATTATTCTGTAATAAATACAAAAATGCACGAAATAAATACAAAACTAAAAAGCAAAGACATTTTACTGAAAATGACAAATAATTATCTTCAGTTAAAAATAAGGCAATTTGAAAACTTGGCATTATTTTACGAGGCTATACACACTGAGCCTCATAAAAGCACAACAGTCACAGTAAACCTAGTATACTGATATGATTCAATTCTGTATTAATTAGTGCCTCTTTTGTAGTGAGAGCAGGAATGCTAACAGTAAGAGGGAAGTTTTATCTCACTTATCCCCAAATGGTAGTATCTTACTTTCCTTATTTTTATCTTGTTACCTTTATCTTTTTCCTATTTTAAATTTGAAGAGCTACCACCTTCCTATACCTGTCTGCAATCAGTAAAGGGTGATATAGAAGTGGGTGCTCAAGCCCCCACGTCTCGTTCTTAGAATTTTTAATCCAACTATGTCTGTTTCTTATGTGAGACTAGCGAATTAGAGGTTAAGACTGATAAGCGGTGCGTCCCCACCGCATTGTGGGTCCTACAATCTCAGTTACCTCCAGAACCTAGGATACATTTTATAACCTACACTGTGGCTTGTACCCTAGGCTCCTTTTTTTGAAAATGCAGCGTATTTTGTTTAAGTTTGTAATTTTAATGTGTTTATTTTTGGCTTTTGAAAAATTAATATAATATAATTCAAACCTCTGATTAATTGTACTATAACGATAATTTTTCAATATCAAAAACAGAACAAAAAATAAACAAAATACGTTGCATTTTTAAAAAGGAGCCTAGGGTACAAGCTACAGTTGGGATTATACAATAATCCTAGGTTCTGGAGGTGATTGAGGAAGTAGGACCTACATTGCGGTGGGGACACACCGCTTATCAGTCTTGTATGTTATTTGTAAAAGTATTAGCATAAAGCTGATTTATTTGTTGTTAAACAGAAAGCTATACAATACGCTATCTCTGCAGTGTCCACCACAACTATCAAAACTCTATTTTTTCCATTATAAGTATTGAAACTTAAGCTTGTGCCAGGAGGCTTGAATATAATGATACATTAACTAATAATAATAATTTTATTTTACAGCCATTATTTATAAACAAAATAAAAGTTCTATTACAATATTTTTTTATATTTTCATTAAAGTCTTAAGTTAACACATATGCTTCAAAACAACTTCTTTTGAAAATCTGTGATATTATTACCACCGTTAAATGGCTCCAAGTGAACCTTACCAATTGAGCGTGAAATGTTGTCAAAGTAAATTAATTAAACTCCTCTGTAAGTGACTTTTTCAGAGGAAGTCTAATCTAGTAAAAACAAAATCTTCAAACATTGCAGAACCTTGTTCATTTTTTTATAATGTCGACATCAGACATCTGGCCACTAGAGGAATGCATCCCATAAAGAGTAATAGCATTCCTGAACGATCTGATAAAAAAAAAACATGCAATATCATGCAGGAAAATACTATTAGTAAATGCATCCAAGGAAATTAAAGAAAGCGCAGTAATTATTTGTAGACATAGTAATTATATTCTACATTTAAAACAATGCCTATGTTTCTTCTGGTTAAACCACAAACTCTTCCATTATTTTTACATACACAACAAATACATAGAGTTAGTTTACACAAACGTTAGATTATTTCTCATCTAAAATCCAATTAAAAATCTAAAAAATAATTAGAGCGGAAAGACCTACCTTAATGTCTAAAATGTTTCGCATTTTCAGTTGTGCTGTTATAATTGTGACAGTCAATCCCATTATTTCTTTAAGAGTAGCTATATAACTAGAGGGTACTACTGACTGGTTGTTTCTCTCTGGTCAATATTTTCAAGTTATGTATGGCAATACCTGGCTTTTAACGTCTCTAATACGATCGTTTACGTTTCTCAAAAGGAGCTATTATGGTTGAAAGTGCCAATATTAATATCTCATATCGCTTTAACATGAAAGCTTGGGAAAAACAATAAAGAAACTTGGTCAAAGGAAGATTATAATGCGATAATATGTACTGGTTATTGTTCAGTATTGATATCACATGAAGATCGAATCCAACAGTACAACACGGTAAATAAACAAGTGTTCGGCTACCAAAGGAAATTTCAGATCAAACTTTGTGTGGTTTGATGAATTCATAGGCATCATTTGATACCATATCCAACATGATATCTCATATCAGGCAGTTCTTATCAGATATGTGCTTGTAGTTTTACAGTTTTCTAAAATTAAAAACAAAACTTCAGATAAGACATAACATTTTTTTAGGTACTTGTAGTTTCTTATTATATTCTGAGAGTGTAAGAAGCACGAACTTCCAATTTAAATACTGTGAATACTGCTAAGCTGAAACAACTATTTCATGTTGTGTTATTAGAACAATGTATTTACAAATATAATATCATTTTAAATCTGTTCTGCTCTTCGCTAACCCGATATTGTTCTCTGCAGACAGAACGTTAAATGAATTCAGCAACAGTGTGAATTCAAACGAAATTTCAAAAGTATGAGATAGTCGCATCGCAAAACTTATGTTCCTCTTTCATTGTTTAATGGCCAAGTGGTTAAGGCGCTCAACTCGTAATCTGGGGATAAGTGGTTTTAATCCCCGTCACACCAAAAATTCTCGCCATGTCAGCCGTTGGAGCGTTATAACTTGACGGTTAATCCCACTACTCGTTAGGAAAATAGTACCACAAGAGTTGACAGTAAGTGGTAATAATTGACTGCCTTTCCTGCAGTCTTACACTGCTAAATTAGAGACGACTAGCGCAGATAGCCCTCTTGTAGCTTTGCGCGAAATTCAAAAACAAGCATTGTTCGATTTACAATTACCAGCTGTTGACGGGCTTGTTCTCTTTCTTTTGGCCCTGATGTAATATATATGCTCGTCAGAGGGTAGTTATAAACACTGAAATATTTTGCATCCGTTATCACGCATCACGAACTCGTACAACCCAAAGAGGCTGTCATGTTGCTACACATCTGAGGACAAACCATAACCTATAAAGAAAGAGACTGTGCAGATGTTTGTTGGTAAAATATGCAAGTAATTTATGATAAATACACTCCTAGTGACGTATTTTCTAGAATAATAGGAAATGTGCAACAGAGTTTGTGAAGGAGGTCCGTTACATGATGAGTCTCGTATTACATAAGACACTTTAAGATAGTAATATCGTCGATCATTTTCCTTATCAAGGAGCAATAAAGACACACATAAAAGACCTAGATCCAAAGATAATGATCTAATCCAAAAATTCTCTAAACATAAATTGTAGTAACAGAAGGTCTAAGGTAAAGTATTTACTGTAAAAAAAGTGAAAATAAAGTGGTTTAGCGTATGTTTTGCAGACTTTGAGACGATCTAACTTATAAATAACACTTGTTCTGTTAAATTGAATACAGTTTACAGACACTACTTCTTCAAAAATGCCTCGATGAATAAGGAAATATGCCACTGCAATACATTGTTTCAAGCAGTTCAAGCAGATTAGCCCAGCAGTAGATTTATCGCAGTTTCCTCGATTATAAAAAAGTTCCAAAATAGATGAAAATGTCTAGAGCAACACTGGGCATATCTGTGTACAATGAGACAATTCATGATGGAGTACAACACATCAAATCATGCAGTCTGGTTAATTAATGATTTTCGTTAGAATGGTAGTGTGTACAAAAATGAATAGGAGGACTTTAATGCAGAAACTAATATCTATAGGAAAGTCTCAGCCGAAGTTTAAGACATTTGACAATTCACCTCTTCAAAGAATTAAAGATATCATAAATTATAACTTGCTAATGTAGATCAGAGTAATTTCATTTGCAGTTTTTACTCTTACTACGTTTAATCTCAATAGTTCAGATTGCAAGATTTAAAATACTGAGGCAATTCCACTGCTAGAGAAAGAAGCTGTACTTATCAATGACATTTATACAACTAAAAGATCTTATAAAGAAATCAAAGAGCTAGGTTGGGAAACATCTAGATGCGAGAAAACACACATCTTTTGTGATTCCATTCCCAAATCAGACACAGGATATGATGTAAAGTTACGTCTGGCATTGCCAGTTTTTACATGCCTGATTGAACTACGAAGAATAAACGTGGCAACAAGTGTGGAATAATTTGTCTTAACAGGTGACAGTATGGACTCCATGAAGACTGTCCTTATGACAAAATGCATATTTATTCTCTGTTATTCTCAGAGCAACAAGTGATTCATTCCCGCTTGTTCTTTCACATTTTTTATGTAAAAGTTGTTAGAACTATATTGTTGCTTCAGATCATAAACATGGATTGCAAATGAATGGTAAAAAAGTGATGCGAACATGAACAAAAGAAACCAAGTAATGGCTACCAAGAAGTCAGTCAGTTCTTCAGTTAACTAACGATAGTAAAGTTGATGATAGTTAAAAAGGAAGTATGTATGCGATACATGTATATATCAATAATGAGTTTCTGTTAGGTATCGTTAAGAGTTTAATTTGCGTGACAATGATCAGTTAATTATTTTATTTTAAAAACACCTTCACAATAATATATAATCTTAGAGAAAAAAAAACAATGAAAAATCTTCATTGTTAGATGGACTTTAAGAGCAAATTGCGTCAGCATCGTTCAAATGTAAATGTTCCTAGAAGATGCTGAACTGTAGTTTCAATGAGGGATAAGATTGCTCATTATTGTATAAAATTAAAAACTGAGTTTGAAATTCAGAAAAGTTTCTTTGAGCATTTGCTATCAAACAAACCTGAAAACGAGAAATAAAATACAAGCACGTGACGAAAAATTGTTTTTAGTGAAATTAATTTGTCGTTAAATAATTTCAAAATCATTTCTCACAATAAGTTTACGATATTTATATCTACATCAAAAATCATCTTTCCCATTTTGACTATCTCAACAGGCTACTTTACAACAAGATTACTTTACAAACAGTAATAGTTATACTGAAGTTCCTAATCTATTTTGCAGCTTCACACTATACGTACTATGGGTTACAATATTTTCAACCAATTGAAGGACCACAAAAAAACCTCTAGTGAAGAACTGTGCCTAAATTCATAACAGGAACACCCAGTGGGTCACAAGAACATCTAGTGCTGAATTTTTACCTATGTTTACAACGCATATTGACCTCTTATAAATTACATTCGTGTTTCACAACATCGTAAATCATTGTAAAAGTGTGGAAATGTAAATTTCATGGTAATACGTGACATAAGCCGATATTTATCCTCTAAGTTAAATTACTATTTCAAGTGGAAATCGTGGGAAATGCTTTTTATTCTCTTGATGTTCTTCGTTGATAGAATTAAGAATTTATATTCATACAAGACACAAAATACTTCCCGTCGCCTACGAGAGATAGATTTTAACATCCATTAACTAGTTAATGGGTCACATAAGTCTGTTCAAAGGCTTCAAATATCCCTGTGAGAAAGTTTTACGATCGCTCACTTTGCAGATCGGCTGAACATTTCATTATGTCTTCGTTTGGAAGGAAAACAACAATGTATTAACTTTGATTAACCAATATGTATGCAATCACTTAAATTTTGCTGGAGAGTCAAATTCGAATCAGATTATTAATAAGTTTTAATTTTCATTTCTAAAGGTATATATTTCTATTAAAGATTGCACTTGGGAATGTATTACAAATAATTGTTTCAAACAAAGTACACAACCTATTAAGGTTTGTGATATACTTTTATTTCTTATCCTCCTACTTTCAACTTTTAGTTTCAATAAAACTCGAGAGTTTTAGGTTTAGTAGTTTGATTTTTTGCGTGTTTTTATCATCTCGACTCAAAATAGCTACGTTTCTAGAATTATGAGCTTATACCTCAGTTCATATGATATCATACAACTTCTAATTCTGTGAGTTATCATCTCCTACACCGTATTACTATGCAAATATATACTTATGCAATTTATGACCTTCGGTAAAATGTTAATACAAAAGTTATGTTTTTAAATATGAAGCCCTAAGTTATCACAGAAACATCTACCTATGCGATCAATTATCTTAACATGTGTAGAAACAAACTAAACCGTGAAGTACAATGTCATAAGCAATGGGATCGTTTATCAATCCCAACATCATCCTTGTTTTAAACAATTAAAATTTGTTTGAGTCGTTTAAACTTGTGTGTTAAAAAAGGTTAAACAGATTCAGATAAAACAATAATGAGCTTACCAGCGCCCGAGTTCAGAAAAATATCCTCCAACTTTCTGGCCTAATGTAGAAGACTCTTTCTGTGACGATACAGAGGGGTGATCCCCCTTTGAGGATAACGATGTACCATCGTAATCCTTTTGAATATCTCCATCCATGTAGTATTACTCACTCGTAGCTACACACATAGAAATAAAGTTTTGTCCTAGCTCACCAGTTTCCTAACCAAACTCCAGGCATATCGTCCGGCAAGAGTCTGTGTTTTCTACTATCTACAGCTGTGAATTCAATATGACTATTGTAGCGCCCTCTAGTGGGTTATTATACCCCTAATCGATCTGCTGCATTTACCTCGTATCAAGTAGCCCCACTCTTTCTCTACCGCAGCGACCTTCTTTTACCGTCAAGAAATTGTGTTTTATTATTTTTTATTTTTTAAGTACGAGATCCTTGGACTTTAATCGGTGACTTGTTTGTTCAGGAAAGCTCTGGTTTATCTGGCGGGATTGCTGAGTTATCACGTTCTTTGCTGCCTTTTCTTTTGTCAAGCCAAAAGTTTTCTGAGCAAGTGCAGAAATTTAAGTAACTTGAGAAAAACATGTAACGCTGTTTTCTGTAAAATACTTACTTTGATGTTATTGGTTTGGAATCAACATTTATTTAATTAAAAACAATAAGTAAACTAAAACAGCAATGGTTGATTTTGACAAAGAAATTTAGTTTGCAAGATAGATGTATAGAGACAGTTGGGTGTATATATATATATATATATACACACATAGAAATAAAGTTTTGTCCTAGCTCACCAGTTTCCTAACCAAACTCCAGGCATATCGTCCAGCATATGTATATATACATATATATACACATAATAAATTTATAAAGAAACAGACACACAAACAAACAAAGTTGTATAAACTAACAAAGAAAAATGTTCTTTCCTTGCATTGCCCATTATGTTTTTGACAATGTATTTTCTTTCATGCATTGTTTTCCCTAAAACAATATACCAGCAAATGACTTTAAATATGTATTGCTATGGTTGCAGCATATTCATAAATACTGGAATTTAAAGCTTTCGATAACTAATTTAGAAAGTTAATCTTTCCTTATTGGGTATTCGTTCTCACTCTACTTGAATACCGTTTTAGACAGAGTGAGACATTTCAATGTTCTTTTATAAACTTCATAAGAGTCGTTACTCATTACTGTCGTATATATCAAACATGGCGGAAACTGAATCTAAAAAAATAACTCGTAACTTCTTATTTAGTTGATACATCTCAGCTTAATTGGTCAAAAACGTGGAAAGCTAGAGCAGTGAAGTTGATTTGCAAAAAAACAAAGCTGTTCATATAAAAATGATTTTTAATTATGAAACCACGGGAGACAATCAAACTTTGAGCTGAGCGCGTTCGCTCAGAAACATTATTTTTTCTGAACAATTCTAGTACGTAATTAAATGATACAAAAAATATCCAATGTTGCAAGTAATTGTTCTAATCCGAACTTTTCATGCCTTTAAGCTTTTCATATACAAAGTAAACTTCCCTCTTTATTTAAATAAGCATATCTTGTTTAAAACTCTCCCTTCCGTTATTCTAATAAAGTAAGTTGGGTTTCAGACTCGACTGAACGAGAGAGCTTTAGGCACTTGTCTCCACCAAAGATATTACATAACTATTCCGAGAAGATGAAGGAGCAAAGTATTATCTTGCTAGCGATGTTTGAAATATATCGTAGCATCTTACTAACCTACAGAACCTATACCCCAAAGAAAACGTAGTCTTTTGTCAAGATAACAAGAAAGTTGGTTTCACGTTTTCTCTATTCATCTTCCTTGCCTTTGGTAAGACATAACTAAAGTGTTTAAAAACCTAATGGGCTTATCTTATAAATCATCACTGGTCGCTTCCTTCCTTCACACAACCGTAGGTTAATTTATTACAGTTTAAGTGACTGTTAAAGGTAAAATATAACCCAGGTATTTATTTTTTATCCCTAAATTCCAAAACGTAATTAATAACCTTCGTGAGTTCTAGGACTTCAAATAACTGTGATGCATTTTGAATATTAAATTATAGTTACTCAAAATGTAAGTCTTACCCACAATTCTTCTTGGTTGTTAAACAAACGTGGTTCGTAATTAACTTTTCGTAAGAAGACAATTTAATAGACATTCTAATTATTATTATTAATAGTAGCCTATAGTTTTAATCTATGGAGAAAACTTATAATTAACAATGTCTCGTAAACACATAAACTTTATTCGTGAAATGCTCTCCCTTAAGAACAAATTGTTATATATACTAAACTACAGTTTAAGCCAAGTAATGGGTATTATTGACTCTTTCAGAGTCTGTAAGCTTCTCTTATTTCGATGTTCTAAGATATACTTCATAAGAGTCGTTAATCTTTACTGTTTTTTTGTTTTTTGTTTTGAATTAAGCACAAAGCTACACAATGGGCTATCTATGCTCTGCCCACCACGGGTATCGAAACCCGGATTTTAGCGTGTAAGTTCGCAGACATACCGCTGAGCCACTGGGGGGCCTCTTAACTGTCACATTTCGAAATGACATCGAAACCGTAGTTAAACAGACATTTTGCACAATGGAAAACAAAGGATAAGGAGAATTAATAAATAGTTACTATACATTTTAATAATATCCTCAATTCACAGATATCTAGATAAGGAATCTAGTGATAAGCTATATAATCTTTAATTTACGTGATTAATCATTTAGGTTATGGTATACTTAATGTTCGCAAACACATTGTATCACTTGAAGTGAATAATAGAATTAAGGTACTCCAGTCTGTTCATGAATCATGACTATAGCTCAAAGAAGTAATTTTGGTATTTTACTCATGAAAAGAACGATTGTACGAATGGAAGGCAGACAGCCAATCTTTTAGGCTGTTACAAATTCGCTACAAGTGTCTTAAAATGTCATCAGCGGAAAAGTTAAACAGGATTCCAACCAATGGTACAGTTGCTTGAACACTTAAAAAAGATACACTATCATCTATAATACACTGAGATTCTGTCTTCGAGACCGAATCAGATGTTTCTGTCGCCATATTGGGACGCCATTACAGTGATTAGAAAAATATTCACTATGTCGAATAATTGAACTGCATACAAGTTCATCTGTATTTACTTAAGCAATTTTATTCCGCAAATTTTTAACATTACCACCAATGACATGTCACTTCAGCAACATACTATACAATTCTTCCAAGATAACTCGGTATTAAAATGGGTCCATACACCTGCCCGATGTGCACTCGAAATGTTTATGGAATATCTCATTCATTTATGGAAATATCTCAATAGAAATTAGCAGTCTGACAGAAAAAAACTTTCTTCTTCTACAATTATTTTGGAAATTCATCAGTGAGCTAACGGTAAAAGCTTTACTTATTTTCAATACACGTTTTCTATATTTAATTTTATCCCATTTAATAAAGTGCAACAATTAATTTTACTATTTACAATACTGTATTAACTGAATTACATGTAACAATAATAAGCTGACAAACAACGATTTATAAGCATAATAAAGTCATTTATTTTTGGGAGAGCATATTACGTGTGGTGAGGTGAAGTTGGTCTACCTTCTTCAGGCATACCTCACTGTTCTTTGGAAATACATGTACCAAGCCTTTTTGTGTATCTCCACATTCGTTTTTCTTTCTGAAACTACAAATAATTTCTCTTATTCATAACATCGTGCAGAAAAATTATATCTGTTGTTTTTGTTCGTTTGTTTTTAACCAACTGTTCAGAAATTAACTAATGCTGTCCAGTAAATTGATCTTCTATCGTCCTGGTATTTCCTGAAAAGCTGATGTGCCTAAATAACAAATTTTATTTTTGACATAATTTTACCAGTGTTCTTTTTTATTTTCCTCAAAACAATTTAAATGCTATCTGTATTTACCGTTTTTAATTCACAAGTGAAAAAATGGAGATAATACAGCTAGTCAACATCACTCACCGCCATTTAAGTAGTTAAATTTGCCATCACATAATGTCTGCAAGATTGAAATGCCAAGGATGTTTCGAACCCGGGACCTGCAGATTGCGATAATAGCTCTCTAACCATCAGGTCTTACTGGTTTCTAAGTAGTTAAATTTACCATCACATAATGTCTGCAAGGTTAAAAGGACAAGGATGTTTCGAACCCGGGACCTGCAGATTGCGATAATAGCTCTCTAACCATCAGGTCTTACTGGTTTCTAAGTAGTTAAATTTACCATCACATAATGTCTGCAAGGTTAAAAGGACAAGGATGTTTTGAACCCAGGACCTGTAGAATGCAATAATAGCTCTCTAACCACCAGGTCTTCCTTGTTTTTAAGTAGTTAAATTTACCATCATATAATATTTGCAAAGTTGAAATTACGAGGATGTTCCGAACCCAGGACCTGCAGATTGCGATAATAGCTGTCTAACCACCAGGTCACATTTGTTTTTAAGTAGTTAAATTTACCATCACATAATGTCTATAAGGTTGAAAGGACGGGGATGTTTCGAACCCAGGACCTAGAAATTATAAAAATAGCTCTTCGATTTTCGACGAAAATCTTCTAAGTAAGTTGGATTATATATTAAAATGTTTATGTAAAGTAACATATTGGATTATTTGTCCAAAACATTTTCAAGACAAATTCCTATAGTTTGAGAAGAATGTTCTTCTAATTTCCGGTTTATTTGGTAAATTCTTAGAATATCAATAATAATAGCTTCCATTACGTTTATCTCCTGATCACTTCAAGCTGCAGAGATAATTCGGAAGTCATTAAATGAAATTAAGCCTTTCAAAATGAATGTGCGTAGGCATACATAGAAGATTTATTGAATATAGAGTTTTGAAATGTTCCATGAAACATTATTATAATTAACATTTAATACAAACAATGTAACATGCCAAAACAAAACTAGCTCGAAATGTATATATGGCTATAGTAGACAAATGACAACGGCACTGTTTCAGTTCTTAACATACTGCGAAAAATGACACGATTTGAAACTAATGCGAAACAAAAACCAACGAGTTTTTTTTTTCTTTTTTTGGAGGGTGAGCTTGTAAGAAGTTAACTATTCACCAACACAAGACAAACAAATAGCAACATGTTTACGTTGCACAGTTTGTGTGTTGACCTGTTCCTTCCTGCTGATCTGGTTCTAACACGATTTTCTTGAGCACTGAGTCAACAAGCTGAACAGTGTATTTATTTTCCAATAAAGTCTTCCTTCCAAAGATACTTTTGCGTAGAAAACCAACGCAAAAGTTGAAATTTTATAATGACTAGTAACTAAGACGGTTATCTATTTTCGTTTAAATAATTCAAGAACAAAATTCTGACTCAAGAACTCAAAATCAAAATATTAACCATAAAATTTGAATTTATGATAGAAAGTATCGGTAAAACCCTAGGTTTACTTGTTTTAGATTTCAAGTAAATAATTAAATATTGATTTTCGAGTCTTTTCTGTTTATACTGTGCATTTATAATTAAACCTAGCACTGGAAGAGTTGTTTATGTATAAACGTGTCGGTAAAAAAGTTAAAGATCTCAGATAACTTGTGTGTGCGTTTTGAATTAAGCCCAAAGCTACACAATGGGCTATCTGTGCTCTGCCCACCACGGATTTTAGCGTGTAAGTCCGCAGACATACCGCTGAGCCACTGGGGGCCCTCAGATAACTGATTAACTTTATTTCAGATGCAATAGTTTAATACAGACTTTTGCAATGTCCTGCAATTTAAAATGTCATAATGTCACTAAACGTTGTTGAATTAATCAACCTTTTTCACAATTAAAACACCATTTTGTCTTTCAATATCGGTCATTACTATTTTTTGAAGCTCCAATAATTCAAACTAGTTTTACATGTTAAAGACGTAGAACATAAAGTGTTAATGTAATCTCTAAATTAATTTTAAGTTAAGCTGGAAATATAACTAGATAAATTAGAGCTAAATACATCAACTTTATCATACACGATTTATTTCTCTGATTGCTCAACTAAAATCTGAGAAATATCAGTTTTCTCAAGTTTCTTTTAAAGCAAAATAAAATTTGAATCTCGTGAAAGGGTGTGCCAGTAAGATTAAAATAAGTTAAGCTAAGGGTATTATCATCCTGAGTAACTAATATCTTTACAAAAATATTTAATTTACGTTTTTTCGTATTAATCATAAGAAATTTATTTTCCTTAAAGTGAGTTATCACATCATGGAAGTCAATGTGACGGAGGGCATGTTTAAGATTAAGAATAAAATAGTGAAATTCATCATCGAGTTATTTCTTCAATTTCCTTAAATTTATTAATCAAGATATCTTACTTTCGCTTATACGTATGCGTTTCCATGATTGAGCCGAGCTGGCTCTAAATTTCAGAGGATTAGAGTTGACAATTGAACTCTTATATTGCACTATATCGTCTAAGTCTAAATTACTTTTATACAGTTATGCAATAATTTGATGTTGTTTTTACGATTATAAACACTTTTACAGATAGATAAAGTAAATCTCTTTTTAAAAAATCTAAGAACAAAAACAATCAATTACATTTTAATATTAATTCAAGTACGAGTAACATATCTGCTAGACGCTTATAAAGAAAAAGAAGGAGATAAAGGCTTAGATTTTATCTATTGACTAAAACCAAACTAAAATACTTTTTTATTATATCTTGTCAAACCTAAAATTACTACTTTAGTAACATTTTATTTAAAACTTATTCACCGTTTCAGGCGAAGACACTGATTTTGGTTTTCCTTTATTTACTGGTTACTCAGCGGCATGTCATCGGACTTCTAATGCTTGAAACCGGGTTTCAACACCCGTGGTGGGCAGAGCACAGAGAGCCCATTGGGTAGCTTTGTGCTTAATTCCAAACAAACAAACAAACCTTTCTCCACCAGCAAACATTTTAAAAACATAATGACATTATGACTTAGAATATGATTTCGAATAAATCATTAGAACAACATTACAGATCTAAACTAATATTTTCATAGCTGAATAATTTTACGCCGATTAGGTTAGAAAATAATCATTCCACGCAACATTTTTATTCCTGAATCCACAAAATAAAACAAAAACAAAGAAAACAGTAACTAACATATATCGTGCATTGTTTGCTTCATTGCTGACTGTAATACAAATACTGCATTATTAATTAGTGATTCCTAACTTTTTCGCACGCGTGAATGCGATCGTAACCCAAGCAATTTGAATAAATTTGAACGCATTTTTGGAGAAAAAATGTGCGCATTTACTGTTATTTAATTTACCTTTTCTACATACCTTATTAAATTGTTTAGCTTTTAAATCAATTTCACCAATTGTTATACACTTTGTTAAGCTCGTTCAACGTCTTCGTACAAATAGAAAGTGAGTTATAATTTATAACTTTCTGAAGACGTATTGATCACAGTGTTCCTAAATGAGCACCTGGGATTCGCAGATGTGCAATATTTCTGTCGATATCGAATAAACAAAAGCAAACTTAAATTAACGAACCCTAACGATAATTTAGCCTAACGAACCCGAAACGTACCCTCTGGTCTGAGTGAACTCAATGGAAATGATTGCAAACACCTACTCAGCTCTTACATGTTCTTGAATACTAGACATCTCTTCCATAACTTGAAGACTAGTCTCACGCAAATATAAAACTGTTAGTAATTGATTTTTGTCCAACTTGATGGTTCTTTCAATAAAATTAATAATCATCCTTGATGTTACCGCACATACTCTGCAGAAATTTTACGCTAAAGATTTTTTTGTTTATACCTTAAACATTCGTATACACATACATCTTCCCCTCTAGAAAGGAAAAAATGTGAGCAGTTGTTAGATTACACTATAGAACACAAATTTTGTACCTGGATAGTATGTGTTATTTCTTAATTGCCTGTGTTATAAAAGTACAGAAAATGGTCATTATTCCCTTCAAACTTTTTTGTGACCTGGATAACGAAATTTAGAAATTAACCTATTTTATAGGTAAAAACGGAAAAATTTGAACATTTTTATTTACATAAGGTCTGAATAAAACAGCATATGAATCAATATTTACATTTATTTATACTAAAGTTATACAAAAATGAACAAAAATGTTTAAAAGTGGGTAGTTTTTCGAGATTCGCGACTGTATTGTAAATCACTTTCACGTATCAGCCCTCAAATATAGTCTCCCATCATGTTTTCATTATGCGCTCCCTGGTCAAAAAAGCAAAGTTTGAAGAGAAAATTTTTTTTTTCCATCTACTTTAGGTATAAGCAATTGCGAAATACCACTTTCTGCTCAGGAACAATAAAAAGTAAAATTTTTCTTACGCAGTGTTATCTTTACACGATGCGTAACTGAACAGTACTTAAACTACGTTATACGTATCATTATTTAATACAAATATTACCTAGCTTTCCCATCCATAGAATCAGAATTCAATTTGTAGTTTAAAATAAAGCATTTCTACGGCATCTTACAGGACTTAAATGTTAAACTTATGGAACACGTATTTTAAAATTCATAGAGTTTACTTGAATTAGTGGACATACTTGAATAAAAAGCTTATATTATAAATGTAGATAGTCATAATACACATTTTTCTTAGTAATAATCAATTCATACGCAATTTCATAGTCATTAAAACACATTCATTGACGAAAAAACATCCATTGGATTCTCTTCGTCACACACAACTTGTAATCTAGTCTATCAAGATGGTTTTTATACAGTTCTCTTGGGGATTTGTGCTTTTCTCTTAGTTTTGTTTTGCTATTACGTGTCATTGTGACAGATAAAGGTTGTCTAGAAAATAGAGTAAGAAACAAGTTAGGCTTAAAGGAAAATGTTTTCTTTACCTATATCATTCATTGTGAAATTTGTTTTGGTGTTTCTCCGAGGAATTGTCATTCCGATCAATTTGTTTTTGTGTTTGGATTTATTTCATTTTATCTCTATGAAGCTACTAAGCATAACATCATTTTATGTGGTTTATTTATTCTGCTTTCATAAAACTATTCATCATGTTTTAATTTTTTTTTTCTTCTTAAAACAGTAGTTTCTTTAATTCACAGTGAGCGAGAACCTTACATAGTTTATATTCAATTATTATTAGATGAGTACACGATAATTTCAATGGAACAAGAGTTTAAGTTCAATATTATTTATCTATTATAAATATTAATTACAATGTTCAAATTCATTATAAATATTTATAAGTTTGAAAACAAATTAATTACAATATTTTTAATGTTTGAAATAAAGTGATGATTTGGTAGTGGGCGTAATTATTAAAATAAAATCTAGATGTAAACTGTAGATTATTTATGGCAATATAATGATGCAAACTGTTTTTATTAATGACGGTAAAAATAGAATAAGTGTGTAAAAATGAACAGTTTTCCATCATTCATGGCTGAAAAATTGCTTTACTTGAATCATTTGAATAAATTAAAATCTTAGAGGATAAAGCTATTTTAATATTGGCATTGAAATGATTTTACTTGAAAGATCAAAATGAATGGATGGCATCTGGATCTATTATTTTTCTAAATCCTATCCTCATTAAAGATTATTCGATAAAATGAGTCAAAAATAAAAAGGAAAATACCTGTATTTATAAAATAGTATTACCATACATAAGTTAGACTAAATAAGAGATTTGGAGATTAAAGATTCTCGTTTATTTAATAATATTAACTGAAGATGTTTTGAATAAATAACATCAACCAGATTACCCCCATTTAACGATCATGGGATATTTTTAGTTCACGTTATAATTCCACTATTATTTTTATTCTTAAGTTTAAGATTATTAAAAATAATAATACTGCATTAATGTGTGTAACTGGATATACTGGTTTTCTTAAGCTGCAGTTTTTATAAAGAGAGATTTCATACTCGGCTGCCATTTCCATCGAAGCAACAATGAAAAGATCGAGTTCATACAGAACTGGATTAATGCTCAACTTAAAAAGCAGAAACAAATATTTGGAATATCATTAAAACATTTACTTGTTAAACACTTTGGGAACTTATTATGCATTTGGGATTATCATATTTTTTTTAAAATACTGGAAGAAACATACAATTTTGTAACTCTTAAAAACAAAGGATTATTTTAAAGGTAAGTGTGGGAAATACTTGTGACATTTTTACTTTATTTTTAATAAAGTTCTCTGCCTTTTTATTTTATTTCATTTTATTTTAGTTTTGAGGCGATGTTTTAAGAATGATTCTTTCCTTATCCTAGTCTACTTCAGATTTTCTATTCTTGTTTTATTTTTGACTTAACGTTACAGACTCCATGCTGTGTATTTCTTCAAGTATTTTTAAAGATTAGCTCTCAAAAAACAATACCAACAAGTAACAATATATATAGAAAGAATAATATGTTGAAGATTGCTACAATAATTTCGAGACAGTCGGCTGTTTAATATCAATGTTCTTATTTTCACAATATTTGTTTGCAGCATAGTTAGTAATATTCACGTCACCTTCTACCAACTTTAAATATTCAAAGTAAATTGTACAACATCAAATGTTGTATCCAGAAGTCAATTATTAGTTACTCAAAAAAACGTTTAAAATTTCTTAAGTGTTTATTTCATATTTTCAAGAAATACTAATTCCTATGCTCATAACAACAAATAAAGCTTATTGAAATTTAAACTTTAATGAGTATTTACCTTAACTGTGTATTTAGTATTAAGCTTCCCAGCAATTCAGTAGTAAGCTTTAGTCTTATATCCTTGAAATCATGGCCCGAAGTTTACACAGCCCAGATAGCCCATCGAATAGCTTCGCACTTAAACAAGAAACAAATGTATTATCTATTTTTATACAACGCTTTAAATGTTATATAACTATATAGCTTCAAAATAAATTTAAAAAACTAATCTGACGACAAACACATAACCTCTGCGGCGTGAGTCTGCCACATTTATAAGAGAGCGTTTTTCTTAATTTGCTATTGCTTCCCAACAATTTATTGCCAAAGATTCTGATTTCCTACCATTTTGGGGTTATATAGCCACATTTATAAGAGAGCGTTTTTCTTAATTTGCTATTGCTTCCCAACAATTTATTGCCAAAGATTCTGATTTCCTACCATTTTGGGGTTATATAGCTTTTTAATTGGCGAGCTAACCTACAACCTTGAAATTTCTGCATAAAGCTTCACAACAAATTCGTGGTCATTTTCTGGTATATACTACGCAACTATATTTTCAACTGTTAATTAACACATTATAAAACCGATTTTCCTGCACCTGCACAACAGTGATAGGTAAAAAATTCACTTCATACAATGAAGTTTCTTTTAATAATATTCTGCTAATACCCAAAGTTTCAAGGAGTCTTATGCTAATAGTAGCAGGTTCTGGATTTGTTAAAAATAAAAGGTACTTTAGTTGTTTTTATTTAGATAGACTTTTATCTAAACACATAAAAAGGGCTATTTGCGCTTAGCTGTTCATAACTTTGAACTGATTGGCTAAAATGAAAGTAGATACTAAACAACACCTACCGCTAACTGTTGAGCTATCTGTGACCGTCAAAGTAATAAAAATTCACCATCGCTCTTAGAGCGCAACAATATCAGAATAATTACCATCGAAGTCACTATCATATCAGGTAAATCATAGTTTTTACTAAAATACTTGTCTATTTGAATATAGACATTTTATAACGTCAGAGCTATTCTCATTCTCAACACGTGTTGCCTAATCTCTCATAAAAGTATCACCACCAAAAGACATTTTCCAATATTATAGATGGCTGCTTTATTTTTAGATAAATCACGAATGTAAACGGCCAGATTGTGATTCTAATGTTGTAAAATGCACAATAATAGCAGCTGATGATAGAATAAAACCTAAAACGACAGTATCTATGTGAATAAATAAGGCTGCTAATGAGAGTAAAATAATAACTAAAATATTATTCACGTTTATCAGACAACATATGTACCAAACATAAGTCTTAGGCCTAAGAAGAGATAAATAAACTCCGTTACTTTTATTGTGATTCTAGAATCAAGCAGCGAATCTTTAACTGGAACATCAGTCAGTTCTTGAAACTCCTATTATCTTAGCTTCAGTGAATAAATTAGGCCAGAACAAAACTGTTAGGTATTTTTTTATGTTTTATGTTCTTCGTAGACTAAACGCAACAGAAAAACACAGATAACAGCTTGTATAATTTGTTACACTAAACTATTAACAAATATAACAGATATAACATAAATTATATAATAACAGTGACAGATATTAAGTTACAACATTCGAAATTAATTACAAAACAAAATAATACTAGTTTCAAACTTCAAAATTAATCACAATACAAAATGGTACTGGCCGGTATCTAATATAATGATCTAAAATAAAAGTCTCAAATTCCAGTCTAGGGTGTGAATTTGGTCCCACGAAGAAATTTCGAAGCTTAAAAGAAGAAGTTCAGAAACAGTTCACAGTTCAATAAATTCGCCGACTCTCAGCACAAGCAGTAATTCAGATGAATCGTAGAGATTGACAAAATAAAATCACAGCTTCCGTGTATCTAACTTTAGTCACAAATCCAAGTTGAATAATCACAGCAAACTCTTAATCTTTCTCAAATAACTGACTCTCTTCTTTTGAAATAAAACTGATGTCTGAATCTCACTCCTGTCTCTCGCATCTTCGTCTGTTTATATATTGTAGGCCTAAACTCCCCGAAAGACCGCGAAAATTCTACAGGTCTCCAGAGCAATCCGTGCATGTCCGTTCTTGCACGAGACTACACGTCTAGACACGAAGTCACCAGCACTTCATTTACAAACATATGATTGGTCTACTTAATTCAAGAAAATTCTAAATGTTACCTTAAATGAATAACAACATATTAGTTTAAACTTCGAAACAATAATATAAATATGGAAAAATGAATAATAGAAATGAAAATTTAAACACAACACGACATGTTGTCGCTTACAAAATATTTACACGACATTTACATAACAAAAACCACGTTTATATATTATCTGGTTTTTAGAAGAAGCTAGGAGTAAGTTACTTGCTATGGAATACTACAAAAAGGCCATACGAATGAGCTTTTAAACTGGAAATGCCATCACCTCGGTAATGTATTACATTTACGTTGTCTTGATACTGTGCAGAATACAGATGTGATTTTCTTTGATCCCTAAGTAGAGAAAATGAGTCTCAGAATAAAAATATCAAAAAACCATCTGAAAAATTAAAACTGCAGCTTGCTGGAGATTAAATTCAATAAAATGACAAAGAACTCAAACGTACTGGCATCAGTGTGATATTTAATCATCCAATAAGTGCAACGCCATACTGATACGAAAACATTCTATCTCTAAGAGTACAAAACATTTCGAGTTATTACGTATGATTTAAAACAAAATACAAGCAGTATTGCTATGGTACATTTTTAATAAATGTACACTACGGTCCGTTTTCACTGATTACCAGAGGACAAAACAGTCACACAGATTGTTCTTCTATTTTAAATTACCAAGGCTGAACTTTTACATAACCGAAAAAATGATGAAAACGTTCGTAGGAAAATATTTTATACGTAACACTTTTGTTTTTGGAGTTATCTGTAACAGTTGTCTTAAAATCCACTTCCCTTCTGTACTGATGTTTTTCGATAGATATATTGTACTAATTTCTTCTCCTAGTGACTATCTCAATAAGTAGAAAATAGAGCATCTGTTCCAAAGACATTTGTTTTGGGTTATTTGAGGTACTGTTTAATGGTTTCATGAGTTTTAACTACGACCTAAAACACTGTGACTCCCAAGTTTGCACACGCACGTAAAACATTGATAGGTTTCAGTGCATTTCTGTTACGAAGTACTTCACTAAACTGGTACGAAAATAAGATTTTTGAAACGCGATTAGATATATAATACGTAGATCTTGTACGGTGTTAGCAAAAGAATTATGTACGTTTCATTTTAAACGCATTTGATTCTCGCATAAAATCACATATAATAATGAAGTATCAATTTTTATCAAACAACTAGATGTGACATATCTATAGAATACTTAGATCATAATTTAATTTTTGCAAGTACTTCCTTTTTTGTACAATTATTCATTACCGATTCATGAAACATAACTTTTATCTTCAATCTCAAAGATGAGGCAGGGGTAAAAATTTGGTAATTTGGCTTCAGAATTCTGAAAAATAATGTAAAAAAGCAGTTTGGCAAAATAAATGGAATAACCGAGTTTACTTGGATTTGATTTTTCTTTCCTTGTTGTCTTTATATTGTTTGTAACTATAGAACCTTTCTTGAGATAGGGCATCGGTGTCGATTTTCACATATAGAAGCTTTTATGGTAGGAGAGCGACTATTGAGAATGGAATATTAATACAAGAGGTTATCTCAGTTCTACCTGACTATCTCTTGAAAATCTAAGTACTTCTTTTTAATGGAACCTTTAAATTTTCTATAGCAGCTTATTCTGTATTAGAGTGAACGAAAATTTAATGTATACTCCAAAAATGTTCGAAAATATTCTGTAAGATTTAAAGAACTCAAATATGCTGTTGATGTGAAAGCACTTTGTTGTCACTGTGAGTAAAACCTATACGCTGGATAGGTGAAGAAAAAGTATGTTTGAAACTTTTCACTATGATATAAGTTCAGATTATATCTTTTTGGTTAATTTGTGTTCAGGGTTACTGATAAATAGTGGAATTCTCCAAAACTAATATAACCCCATAACACACAGTGATAAAAGTGTAGATTAAACTGCATCTCACTTAAACTTACACTTAAAAATTAAACAGTGTTTGAAATACTAAGTTTATTTACTACTTAAGGTACTGCTGTGTGAATCTAGCTACGCAATCAAGATTGTTTTCTTCAGGGTCTTGAACTAATGTTTATCCAATACCAGTTGTTTTTTTTTCATGTAACAGTAAATCTAGGACTAACACTAGTTTATCTAGATATGAGCTTGTGAGTGAGAATATTGTCACATCTGTGTTTGGTTTGGTGTAAAAAATTAGAGCTTCCTTTACACATTCCCTCTAGTCTTACACTACTGAGTTAGGGACGGCTAGCACAGATAGCCCTCGAGTAGCTTTGTGCGAAATTAAAAAAAACAAAATCCTCTACACATTCTTTGTGCTCATACAACTATTTACTAAACAAATAGTCTAGCAATCTCAGCTAAATTTAAGTTGTTGTTTACTTGTTTTGGAATTTCGCACAAAGCTACTCGAGGGCTATCTGTGCTAGCCGTCCCTAATTTAGCAGTGTAAGACTAGAGGGAAGGTAGCTAGTCATCACCACCCACCGCCAACTCTTGGGCTACTCTTTTACCAACGAATAGTAGGATTGACCGTCACATTATACACCCCCACGGCTGGGAGGGCGAGCATGTTTAGCGCGACCCTCGGATTACGAGTCGCACGCCTTACACGCTTGGCCATGCCAGGCCAAGTTGTTGTTTTTATAGTTGTTTTTGTTTATCTTTAGTTTGCAACTGGTTAACATTTTTTTTGATTTAGTTGCGGCATTAAAGTTTATACAAGTGCCATTAGGTAACTTAACAACCATAATAACTGGATAATAGCAGGAATTAATTGCCCGCTAATTAAGGTAAACTTCTTAAAATTTTCACATTGACTGGTTTGCATAGAAGTGAAAGCTGTATATGAAAACACAAGTCAAAGTTCAAAAAATATACACGTGTTTTATTTTCTCTTATCTTCTTACTTAAAAAAATAAATAAGGGTTTCCCAGTAAGACACATGTAAACGAAAACCACATACTTTATTCCATGGTTAAACAATATCATAAAGTTCAAGCTAGACATATAAGACTACTCCGCGAAAAAACAACAACAAAAACTACGCCAGATAAAAGTTGAAACATGTCTAAAAGAAACAAGGTAAAAGAAAGCAAATAAAAGACCCTTTTTAAAAGCGGAAGAAAATTGGAACGTTTGAGAGAAATACAGATAATATAGAACAAATAAGACATTTTTAAACCAAATTAAAGTCGAAATGCCAATGATAGAAATACAGGTATAAACAACTAACGGACAACTTTCTATCTTCTACCAATCACCTGCAAGGTTGAAAAATGGTCATTTCTCATTCTCTTGGGAAAGTCAAACAAACCGTGTAAGAAGATCAGCTTCCAAAAGACTGCAATCAATCCATACCAAGACGATAACACATTTCTTTGTTCCCCCCCCCGCTAGTACAGCGGTATGTCTCCGGATTTACAACGCTAAAATCAGGGGTTCTATTCCTCTCGGTGGGCTGAGCAGATAGCCCGATGTGGCTTTGCTTTAAGAAAAACACAAAACACACTTCTTTGTTTTTTGAATTTTGTGCAAAGCTACACGAAGGCAATCTACGCTAGCCGTCCCTACTTTAGCTGTGTAACACAAGCGGGAAGGCAGCTAGTCATCACCACTTTTTGGCTACTCTTTTACCAATGAATATTGGAATTGTCCGTCACATTATAATGCCCTCACGGCTAAAAAAGCGAGCATGTTTGGTGAGATGGAGTTTCGAACCCAAATTCGAAATAACTAAAGTCTAAAAGTAATAAACGAACTTTTAGCGGAGTTACACCGTTGAAATCAGGGGTTCGATTCCCCTCGGTGGGCTGAGCAGATTGCCCTTTGTGGCTTTGCTATACGAAAAACACACAAACACACACGAACTTTTAGTTGCATCAGAAACTAAGCTACTTCTCCGAATTATTACATAGTGAGTTTGGGTGTCTAAGTTATATGGGTTTGTTTATCCTTAAATAAATGAGATTCAAGTATTTTAATGACCAAATACAAACTTCGTCTCTTTAACAAGACTTGTCCCTCGCTGGTACAACGGTATGTCTACGGATTTTCAACGCTAAAATCAGTAATTTTATTCCCCTCCGTGGACACATCGAGCTATCTGCTGTGGCTTTGCAATATGAAAAGACACTCACTTTAACAAGACCGAGACGACATAGGAAACTGTATTCTTACGTAATTTTTTTTACAAGTTTAGCTTATAATATCCCAACTTTTTCAGTATTTAGCCATTTCCATTCTAAACAACATTTTTCTCATTTCCGAAATAAATAAATTGTAGCCTCTTTAGTTAATTAAATACGTTAATATGTTTAGAGTTCAACCATAACAATATCGTAAATAACTGCAAAAGGATGTTGAGTTCAAGTGCCCAACTTATACGATTATTTATATTTTTAATAAACAGTTGGCTCTGACCATTCACCAAAAAATCAAGACTCATAAATTTATGAATATGTTGATTAAGAATCTGTCATAAAACTTCGCAATGTTTAAAATATTAATAACTGTTACGTATAGGACTGAAGGAAAACTTTGAAATAAACCGAATGCTAATCATTCCACGTTTCCAGTTACTCCAGCTCTCTAAAAAGTGGTAAAAGCGTCTATTTCAATTATACAAAACGTTTAAACACTGAAATTTTTGGTGAAATAACAGCAATTAATATCCCCCTTATCAACAACTTTTCTCTCACATGTGTTTTAACTGACCTATTATTTGCACTTTTGACACACAATATTTAGGTCTAAAAATTTTGTTTTCGTAGAACTCTGGCCTGAAATTTCAATGGACTGATTAAAACCAATAGTTCAATGGTATTTATTAAAGGATAAGTAATTTATATACACAGAACATTGAAGTGTACTAGATTATTTTTCCATAAATATTATTATAAAAGTGTAAAATCCGAAAACAAATACTGATATTAAAGAAAAACATATTTCTATTACATGTTGTGTGAAGCAACTCAGCTGTCGCTTTTCACTTTCTCCAGTTTCGCCTCATCTTTCGGGAACGACTCCAGAGAAGGAAAAACGTTTATTACGCACTGTGTAAAGTAAGTTGCTACTTAGGTTCTGTCACTTACAGTTTCATCTCATGCTTTACGTATGGTACGATTAGTAAACCTTAAACTTCGGGAAAGAAATGCACAAGAACATGTGACAAATTCCTAGATAGGTACTAACATCTTCATAACTTCCCTTCATAATTCCAAAATACTAGAAACAGAAGACGTGAAACTTGTGCAACAAATATTAGGAAGCAAATAAAATTATCAACCATAAGTTACTATCTTGTCTCTGAATATGTAAAAATACGCTTTCGTTTACCTCCTCTGTTTACTTAAAGCCTGCCTCGTAACAGTCTTTATTTTGTCTAAAAGTTTTATTTTCATATTATGGAATAGTACTCTTTAATCGTCGAGAAAAAAAACGATGATATTAAAAATCCTATTTTTTCTAAGAATGTTACGTTTTTACCTCATCAGATATCTTAACTAATGATAGTATTTGAATAAACATTATGTTTAAAGTTAAATATTGTAATACATTGAATGGTTTAGATGTTGCACAACATGTAATAGATGTGAGTATGTGTTTTCTTGTTTAGAATTGAACACAAAGTTACATAATGGGCTATCTGTGCTCTGCCCATCACGAGTATCAAAACCCCGTTTTTAGCGGTGGGAGTTTGTTGACATACCGTTGTGCCACTGGGGGCAGTAGATATAATATGATAATTACAGGTATAATATTTACCGACAATGTGCTCACACTGAAAATGATAAATTATATCTTGTTACAACTACAATAAATTTTAGACATATATTAACCCATAGATACAATAACACATCGACACAATATACTATGTATTAAAAACATATGTATTTATATACAAATACAAAAATCTGTGTATCTGTCTGGTTATCCGTTATTTAAATAATCCTCAGTTACTGGGTCAAAATGAACCTAACATTGTACGATAATAGTTTGGAACATGAGACCTTTTATTGGGGTTCACAATAGTCCCAGCATTGGGAATATTATGCCTTTATTACACTTAACGTGAGTTAACGTTAACTAAATTCATAGATGGCACAATGTTCAATGAAACGTTCTATATAACACAATATACGTTGTTGGGAAAGGCACACAAATAAATTTATGTCTAAGAATACGCTAGCACTTTCTATGGAAGAATAAAACGAGAAAAAAATGGCCATCACTATTGAACTAATTCATGTGAAGTTTCTACTCCAAAAACCACTTTGAGTACCATACAAATGTATTAGGACAAAGTAAAAAAAAATGGTTTCGGGCTACTTTCAAGGAACAGCTGAAGGTGAATCACAGGTGAAACATCAAACTTATATTTATCTTCATATTTAGTACAACAAAAACTCAGTGGATCCACTTTAGTTCAGAAAACAGTTAATATTTTGTGTGTCCCTTCTATTTTAATAACTGCAGACAGTCTTTCAGGCATTGTTGTAACATATTTATTCAAAGTGTCGTTTGGGATTTCACTTCCAAATATATCTAATACACTTCAATAAAGTTTATTTGGAAATAGGTTTTGATTTGTAAAGCTCTGGTCTATCAAATTCCAGATCTGCTTAATTGAATTGAGACTACAGAGCTGTGAGGATCGTTGCATCATTTGAATGACAGCATCAACTTATTTCCCAAGTAAGTAATTTCTGCACAAGTTGGATGAACGTTTGGGGTCATTATCTTCTTTGTAGTAGAATCCATTAACAATAATATGCAAACTATGGAATATACAATGACTGATCAGTATCTAATGGTACTGGTGCTGGTCATCTATTTTGTAAATATTTCCCATCGCCTCAGCAGTAAAAACACTCCCTCACCATCTTAATACCTTTTTACACTTCATAGTAAGTGAAATGTATTGAGACAGATATTTTTCACCTTTTTTCCGCTGGATATTTATTTTATGCTTTGAACCAAACATTTCAAACTTGAACTCATCTGTCCATGAGGATGCGAACCTGCGACCCTCAGTTTACGAGTCGCACACCTTAATACGGTTGACCATGCCGGGCCGAAAATGGAAAGAATGACAAAATATTATCTTGTCCTAATGCTTATGCACAGCGCAGTATGTTACTTTATATGACCAATATAAAGCACACAAACATGGGTATCTGGCTCCGTTATCTAATGACTTTTAGATTGAGAATATTTCATGTTTATTTTGTGTGTGTTTTAACAATTAAGTGGAGTACGCTTCCACAGTAGGAAGAAAACTTTTAAACAAAACTATTTTACTAGAAAAATAAAGACTGTTACGAGGCAGGCTTTAAGTAAACAGAGGAGGTAAACGAAAGCGTAGTTTTACATATTCAGAGAAAAGATAGTAACTTATGGTTGATAATTTTATTTGCTTCCTAATATTTGTTGCACAAGTTTCACGTCTTCTGTTTCTAGTATTTTGGAATTATGAAGGGAAGTTATGAAGATGTTAGTACCTATCTAGGAATTTGTCACATGTTCTTGTGCATTTCTTTCCCGAAGTTTAAGATTTACTAATCGTACCATACGTAAAGCATGAGATGAAACTGTAAGTGACAGAACCTAAGTAGCAACTTACTTTACACAGTGCGTAATAAACGTTTTTCCTTCTCTGGAGTCGTTCCCGAAAGATGAGGCGAAACTGGAGAAAGTGAAAAGCGACAGCTGAGTTGCTTCACACAACATGTAATAGAAATATGTTTTTCTTTAATATCAGTATTTGTTTTCGGATTTTACACTTTTATAATAATATTTATGGAAAAATAATCTAGTACACTTCAATGTTCTGTGTATATAAATTACTTATCCTTTAATAAATACCATTGAACTATTGGTTTTAATCAGTCCATTGAAATTTCAGGCCAGAGTTCTACGAAAACAAAATTTTTAGACCTGAATATTGTGTGTAAAAAGTGCAAATAATAGGTCAGTTAAAACACATGTGAGAGAAAAGTTGTTGATAAGGGGGATATTAATTGCTGTTATTTTACCAAAACGTTTCAGTGCTTAAACGTTTTGCATCATTACAATAGGCGCTTTTATTATCTTCAAAACAGCCTGAAGAAATAATAACTTAGAACTGTTATAATTGGATTTATTTGATAGTTTACTTTCAAATGAGGTCCGGCATGGCCAGGTAGATTAATGCGTTCGACTCGTAATTTAAACGTCGAAGATTCGAATCTCCGTCGCACCAAACATGCTCGCCCTTTCAGCCGTGGAGGCATTATAATGTGACGGTCAATTCCATTATTCGTTGATGGGTGATAATGACCAGCTACCTTCCCTCTGGTCTTACACTGCTAAATTAGGGACAGCTAGCGCAGATAGCTTTCGAGTAGCTTTGCGCGAAATTCAAAAATAAACAAACAGTACTTTCAAATGTTAACGTAATGCTTCTTAATACGTTAGCCCGGCATGGCCAGGTGGGTTAAGGTGTTCGACTCATAAATTCAGTGTCGTGGGTTCGAATCCCCGTCGCACCAAGCATGCTCGCCCTTTCAGCAGTGGGAGCGTTATAATGTTTCAGTCAATCTCACTATTCTTTGGTAAAAGAGTAGCCTATGAGTTGGCGGTGAGTGGTGATGACTAACTACCTTCCTTCTTGTCTTACACTGCTAAATTAGAGACGGCTAGCTCGGATAGCCTTCGAGTAGCTTTGCACGAAATTCAGAAACAAACAAACAATTCTTTCAAGTGTGTACGTAATGATTCTTGATATGTTGAGTTCTGCATAAACATATTAGATATCAAAAAAGGAAGCTAACCCTCTCATTGAAAAAGTAGTGCAAGACTTGACCGAAGGTGATGATAAGTAGCTGTCTTTTCCTCTATCCTTACACTGTTAAATTAGGGAAAGCTAACGGAAATAGCCTTCCTATAGCTATGTGCGAAATTCAGAACAAACAACTCTCATTGAAGAAGTAGTACATAAACTCAACTGAAGTCTCTACTCCAAAAGCCACATGAGGCTAATATGAAGTTTTTATTTAATTATGTCGACTTCCTGTTGTGACCCATAACATTTTATTCTCGGCCCATAAGACACTTTTGCGGGAAATGACCGTCTATTAATTAATCACGTGAAACACTGTGAAATAACGTTAGAGATGGGTTTTGAAAACGGGTAGCAGAAAGCACCTCCACTTCCACAAGTTTGGCTGCTACCTATTTTGACAGCATCACTCTGACCACAGTGTATATACATAATGAGTCCTCCACTTCCACAAGTTTGGCTGCTACATATTTTGACAGCATCACTCTGACCACAGTGTATATACATAATGAGTCCTCCACTTCCACAAGTTTGGCTGCTACATATTTTGACAGCATCACTCTGACCACAGTGTATATACATAATGAGTCCTCCACTTCCACAAGTTTGGCTGCTACATATTTTGACAGCATCACTCTGACCACAGTGTATATACATAATGAGTTTTCAAGCTTATACAAAACAGCTTGTACGGTAATAATGAATACTGTAATAATGTGTTATAAATACATTGGGTGTGAGTTAAAATTTTTTGTTATTTATTATAGCATTCACACACACCTTTGTTTAAGCCCATAACCTGAACAAAATGCAGGTACTTCAGCTTATGATATATACATATATAATAAATCACGATATTTACTAGGTTTTTCAAGATGAATGTTTTATTATATTTTACATAACAATTGTCAATGATATGTATGAAATTTGTTTTTGTTATTTCAACGTACATTTTTCAGTTAGACGAAATACTATGATTTCTAATAGAAGTGGATAATTACTATTATTTCTTAGTGAAAAATAGTTTCCTTTCCCTTATCCTTTCATAAATATTGCCCCCAAAAATGTCTTCATCTCCATTTGTAAAGTTTGCAGCTTTCTTTTGATGACCAAACAATCCATCGTGTAAATCCATCTTTTGTGTGGTTAGGAAATAAAAACGAATGCCTATGTTACTAAACTCTACGACTTGTAGGTTTTCAAAGCCTCATATTGATTGCATACATAGTGATGAACTACTGTAAAAGTAATCTATATTGCTCAACTGTCATAACAACAGTTTAATCATACATAAATACTACAACAATAATTTAATATTGCACAACTTTTACAAATTACTTTTGGAGACTGTTTTACTATAGTGTTTTGGCGCATGAAGTACATGGAAGTCATCTTTACAAGGTATAATATAAGGATTTGTAATTATTTGAAAATATCCTCAACATCTGCGGAGCTCCCTA
The DNA here is from genome assembly GCA_011833715.1 of Carcinoscorpius rotundicauda. NCBI lineage: Eukaryota > Metazoa > Arthropoda > Merostomata > Xiphosura > Limulidae > Carcinoscorpius > Carcinoscorpius rotundicauda. The sequence goes on from CM022397.1 coordinate 90,438,992, forward strand.
GGGGGACAACGATAATCTTCGGATTTACATCTCTAAAATCAGGGGTTCGACTCCCCTCGGTTAAAACAACAGATAGCCCAACGTCATTTGTAAGACTGCAATATTCGTTCAAAACTATTCAAGTTTAACTTCAGCACTGTGCTCTTTAACCGAACAGCATTTCAAACTCAATTAATTTCGTCCGCCAGATCCCGTACGTATGCATGATAAAGATGTGTAATTCACCATGCTCAGGAAACATTATATTTAAACCAGGAAAATGGATTAAATTCATATTACTATTCTAGCGTGGAATCTTCATACAATCATTGTTATTAATGTCTTCTAGGCCCTGAAAATAAATCGTTCTTTTAGTTTAAAATTAATTTAATTACTTTTAACTCATCCTCACTTTACAAAGCTAAAACTCTCCTATTGCACACAGAATGTTTCAGTCCATTCAGCTTTAATTTTTACGTGCATCTTCAATGAATGTGAAAATAATTCATGGTTTACATTCCGCTCAAAACGTAAACTACAAATTAAATTTTCTTCTGAACCATCGTTTGAACTGCAAGTGTGCATGTTTAGCGAGAAGGCATATTTCTCTTTGATTAATAAATAACTCCATTACTTATTCTTATATCTAATTATATTATCTACGTGATTTAATTGAACCAAAAACATTAATTCAAAGTGAAAACCAGGGAATTAAGATTGTTCAGCTTTTAATCATTCGCTTAATGAACTACAAGAACCGTGAATGTTTTTGTTATTATTCAAGTTGTTCTCAGTTATTATTTTGAGATTTATTTTGTTTCATTTTTTGTGCAAAGTTTGACAATAAACTATTTGTAATCTATCCATCTCGGCGAATCTAACCCTGGGTTGTAACATTGTAACCATGTACAGTTACCGCTGACTCCTCCAGGAGGGCTATTTCAAAGTTTATTAGACTTACCTTTCTCTTTATTCGTAACACACAATACTGTTTCAGTCATATTTCGTGATATAGCAAATATTAGTTTTTGTTATAACTATAATTGTATTTATCGTTCAGTTATTTATGGATTTTTAGTAGCATTAAAACTCTAACTCATCTCCCAGCTAATTATTTGTATCTTGAATAAATATATGCTTATGATGAAACTGAGACCAGCTTCCCTACCGTGAGTACAGATACTGTTAATGTAGCAGAATAGTATGTAAATGTATGATTATCTGAGGCTGTAATCTTGCGACCTCCTCAGTGAATAAATTCCCTGCCAGGATCTTCACAAAGAGAGAAAAATCACGAGATGCTTAGTGAATTGTTTCTGTTTATCACTCAATATTGTTATTAACATTGAAATGTGATGTCGGAGTATAGTCTTTGTTGTTTTTTGTTTATTTTTTAAATACGATTTTAATTCTTGTTTTTTTTAAATGATATTGATATGTATTGTTTATTAACATAAGTGTCAAGTCCTTCTCAGGCACTTGTTTATTAACTGTATTTTGGTAAATGTATAATGTATTTCTAAGTGTTTTTATTATTGTATAAATTGTAATTTTGTTGTTGAATCCTGATGATAGCGGCGTGTTCATATTAGGCCGTTACAATAAGAAGAGAGAAAAAACATTTTTTACCCTTTTCACACTGGAATAACTCCTACGAGAACAAGAAGGAATTTTCAATGTTTGTTTGTTTGTTTTTTGAATTAAGCACAAAGCTACACAATGGGCTATCTGTGCTCTGCCCACCACGGGTATCGAAACCTGGATTTTAGCGTGCAAGTCCGCAGACATACCGCTGAGCCACTGGGGGGCAAGGAATTTTCAAAATCCGCGGCAATTGAAATCATTTTAAACAAGATAATAGTAAAGTAATCTATGAGATATTTACCTTCCTCGTGTCATCCTGTACTACTATGTTAAGTTTGATGTTGAATGACGAAATATGGAAACGTATGAGGAGCAGATACACACACATGTTTACGATTGTTTATACAGATTTGATGAGGGACAAACCCCTCGTGTCGTTCTGTATTACTGAGTCAAGTTCTGTTGATTTGGTAGCTTTTCCCAAATTTATGGGAAATTAGATAGGGTCACACACCCTGGGATTCCAACCCCCACCTTGTGTGGAAAACATTAGATTCCAAAGTTTTCACTGAAACTAATAATATGACGTCACAGATATTAGACTTAAATATGCTGATTCCATATGTGTATAAGCTTAACATTATAATGGTTGAAAGATGCAAACAAACATACACAAGCTTAGCGTCTACACTCTATAGTATCTATAGTCTAAAATCATTATATTTTCTATAACACACAACTACTAAAACAATAATTTAATAGTACACTTATTATAACAGTGTTCTAATAGTACAACTACTATATCCATAATCTAATAGTGCATGACTATTATAATATTAATGTAATAATGCAAATCCAATAGTGAACAGCTACTGTAGCAGTAATCTAATAATGTTAATAACTATAACAGTATTCTAACACTTTAAAACTACTATAACAGTAATCTAATAATGTTAATAACTATAACAGTATTCTAACACTTTAAAACTACTATAACAGTAATCTAATAATGTTAATAACTATAACAGTATTCTAACACTTTAAAACTACTATAACAGTAGTTTTTAGTCCACAACTAACTCTAAGTTAGGAAAGTAGGAAAGTAGTTCACTATGTGTTATTTATTCTTAATTTAGAGTAACTAAATAAGATATCTAATTTTTCAACTTATTCTGTTGTCACATCAAGTGAATAAAATACTTAATCTTACAACCTAATTTGTTGTTAAATCATGGTAACTAAACAAGATATATAATTATTCAACCTAATCTGTTTTTAAATCATGGTAACTAAACAAGTTATATAATTATTCAATTTAATCTGTTTTTAAATCATGGTAACTAAACAAGATATATAATTATTCAACCTAATCTGTTTTTAAATCATGGTAACTAAACAAGATATATAATTATTCAACCTAATCTGTTTTTGAATCATGGTAACTAAACAAGATATATACTTATTCAACCTAATCTGTTTTTAAATCATGGTAACTAAACAAGATATATAATTATTCAACCTAATCTGTTTTTGAATCATGGTAACTAAACAAGATATATAATTATTCAACTTAATCTGTTTTTAAATCATGGTAACTAAACAAGATATATAATTATTCAACCTAATCTGTTTTTAAATCATGGTAACTAAACAAGATATATAATTATTCAACCTAATCTGTTTTTAAATCATGGTAACTAAACAAGATATATAATTATTCAACCTAATCTGTTGTTAAATCATGGTAACTAAACAAGATATATAATTATTCAACCTAATCTGTTGTTAAATTATGTATATCACCGTTATGGTTTTCTTGCAAAAAAGTGCGTTTTCAAAGAAAATAATACTATTTTTCATCAAATTCAAAAGTTCGTGATAACGTTTACTTGCACAAAAACAAACTTATATTTTGGTTGTTAGTTCAGGACCGTCTATCCTTGTTTATACTTTATAAAGTGGAACACAATAAGTTAATCTCTTAATGCTATTTTAGAGCTGGAATTGGTATACAGTTTCTTTGTTACGACAGTTACTTATACTCAAAATACAATTTAGTTTTGTTTAAAATGACAATAGTGTTAGAAATATTTTATATTATATTACGGAAAAAATAGGTATAGTTTACATGACGAAAGGTATAAATATGTTTTATTTGTGCATGAGTAATAACATGTTTACTGATAAAAACATAAACATACGTTATATACATTTAACACAAATAAATACTGTGATATATGCTATCCCAACTTATGTTTTTCTTTTACCATTGTAATATTTCCAAACTGCTAAGACTAAAGGAAAATTCTGGATTTCTCTCTTAGGTTTCACATTATAGTATTAGTGACGTGTTTTAGATAACTTCTCTAATACAGTTTACTATGACTAAAAAGGTTTGAGTAAACTAAAAGCTGTGACGAAATAAGTGCCTAATTTAATGTAGAATCAAAGCTCTGATTTTAACTTGATCCTACTCTAAACTCTACATCAATGCTGAGCACTTTAATTACAAGCAGTTCGTTTTCCTATGATAATATCACGAAAGTGGCGTTGTAACAGGTGCATGGCGGTTAAGGGTATATAATTACCTTTTCAGTAATATCTTGACGGTTCCCGCATGATAAAAATAGAACAGTGATAGTTAATGCATTTGTAAAACTTCACTGTCACTGCTACTAACCTAATGGGAATTTTACAAGTTTGTTCGATAATATATAATTTAAATTGCTCATGAACTTTAAGAATCCCAAAAGTATGATTCCGTGTTAAATTACGACATTATACGAATATTGATGTTTACGGATAACGGCGTCGTCCTAAACATGTTTATCTCGTCAAATAGAGAACATCTGCCAATTTGTTGAATATTCTGGTTATGGACGTAATACAGTTGTGAAAGTCATCTAAGCAGAAGCGACTACAAGCCATATAAGCAGTAATTATCTCGTTAACTTGTGGGCTCCGTAAACGATAAATCAAGAATTTTTAACACGTTTTGGGTTCTAGTTATCGTACAGTAAGGTCTAGTGTAATCTAAAACCACTGATGCAAAATACCACATAAACATCTGTCACTTTTAAGATCGGATGCAGCTGCAGAATGTTTACATTGTAAAGCTGAACCTGTTATCAACTACTTATCAGTGAGGCCTGACATATCGTGCAGCGACATATCCTCGGTTCTCTGATACAGTAGAAACTTTTAATGTTGTTTTATGCAAGAACTGGAGATCACCAGATGTACAAAAGTGAATCCTCCATGTGCATTCTCGTCAAGACATTGAGAGGTAGTGTAAACATTAGACTGTTTGTGTTGCCCAGAGATAAAGCTAGATACATGATTGCAAACTCAGTTGAAGAATTGCAGACACTTCTTCTGAGTTAGTGGCAGTGGATATGGCTAACCTCTACAGTTCTACCAGAACAGCCAGACTGTGGTGAAATGTGTACATACAGCCATACTTACTTGTTGTTGCTTTTATATAATGACTTAGTAGAAAATTTATAAGAAAGAAAACGTTTTCCTTTTTGAAACCTCAGATTATAGAAAGGTATATATTTTGGCAGAATCCAAAAGTTATCTGTACGTATATATAGTACATAAGAAAAGTGAAACCGGTTCTCAATCAGATCAGTTGAGTGAACTTTTGACTCAGAAGCCAAGTGGCATTGTTTTGCTATGCAGGGTCAAGTTGTTGGCCTTTCTCACCTTCTTGTTTTCACCGTCACTGAGACTTTGTTTAATCACCCATAATCAACAGTGGTAGAATATATTTTATTAAACGAACTAGGAAGTTTGATTACGTTATCTGCAACCCTGTCCCGATTGGCCTAACATCAGTGGAGTCTTAAAGTATGGGATGGGAAGTCGAGAAGACTGCACCACCACAACCACCTGTATCAGGAATGCAAGTGTCCTGACATTTTAATTTGCTGAAACTCAACTAGCATCAGCATGACAGTAAAAAAACACCCGAAGGGAAGAAAAAGAAGAACCACATTCTTATAGTGTTTTCTCGAGAGGGATTCTGAACAAAGTCATCATAGAAATCATATACGAGCTAAGTTTTTGTAAGATATTTGTGTTTTAAAGGAGTATCGAAATAAATTAATCATTCGTTTTGCAAGTTATTTTATAGCAGTTGTAACAGCAATATCTCAGTTTGGTATTTGATGTATCTCGTCTAATATTTTCACTACATTAGTGAACTAAACTTATAAAATATGCAACTTGGATATTCACAATTTTTGTATTCAGTAAAACATAAAATGAGACGTAAAAATTTGTCTTTTAAATAAAACGAGGAGTTAAGTAATTTCTATCATTTACATTGTATCTACAGAACGATATTGGTTTAAATGTCAGAGAACATCTTTCTAAAAGAATTCAAATAATCAGTAAAGTTATGTCTGCTTATATTGATGATTAATTATTTGCTGAGCTAAATTAATACAATTTTCTTGGAGATATTCATTAAATAGTGATTTTGTTGTCATTTAACATCCATTATCAAAATCATTGCCAGATTTCTTTTATTAGCCTGAAGATGTTTAGATACATGAGGGTCACATAACTGAGATAAAGTCACAAATACAAAACGTAAGACACTTACCATGGTGCTTTGTCGGAAAAAAATTGTCAAAGTCATTCTGAGTTCTATCTCTGAAGAAACAAATCACACAAACATTACGAATATCAAACATTTTGAGGGTCAAATCAAAATAATGTTATCTTTAGTGTATTGCCTAAGCATTCGTAATATTACACAAGCACTGAATATGTTTAAAATATTTTAAAAATCTATACCTGTGACAGCGTGATTATTTAAAAATATTGCCTTTATAAGGACTAATTGATAAGGAATAAACGTATTGTTACTGCTGTCAATCAAACATGTTCATAATAAGTGACGACTTAATTCCAAACGAATTTTCAAAATAAGATTAACATAAATCATTTTAAATATCAGTATCACGAAGTTAATTAAGTGCAATATTTTATATATTGCGTTACTTATAATAAAAATAATATTCATAAAACATAACATATATATACATATTTAAAGACAGGATCACAATGAGTTATGAAAGCTTGTATCATTGCATTACAATTGTAAATGTATGTATTAAAAAAGCTGTAGAAAATTTACCTGGATAAAGGTTAAGTGATAGATGATATCAATATATGAAAACAATATATGAAACAATATTTATTAAACCACCTTTAAGTATTTGTTTGGCCAATATATTTTCGTCCCCTCAGTGGCTCAGCGGTGTGTCTGCGGACTTACAACGCTAAAAACCTTGTTCAAATCTCCGTGGTGGGCAGAGCTCATATAACACTCCTAAATGTGTATCTCTCCTAAACTCAACAACAACAGTATATTTTCATGCAATTTCTTTCTCATATTTTTATTATACTGTCAGTATATATTACAGTCATTTTTCACTTCATTCTTATTATAAAGGAGAAATACGAATTTGCAAGTATTGAAACACAAGTATAATGATATTTAAAATGATTGTGTTTTGTTATCTCTACAGGTGAGCAAGATTGTGTGACAAATAACCCAACTTTAGTTTGCAATTTTTGGCTTCATTAATTTCAGATGTTCAGCTAAAGTGATATCTATCTTGAAACGAGTAAGTCAGAAAGAGAAGGACGAAAAGATAAGATACGTTTTCAGTGAAGATTCTTTACCTCGGGTAACTAAGTGTGATAAGGGCTTAAACAAACTGGTTCATTGAAGGTCTGATTGATTGTTGAAACGTTCGTGTTGGAAGAGGGGGTTTCATATTAAGTATAAACTTTTCAAATCATCTAGACCTGGCCCGGCATGGCCAAGCGTGTTGAGGCGTGCGACTCGTAATCTGAGGGTCGCGGGTTTGCATCCCCTTCGCGCCAAATATGCTCGCCCTTTCAGCCGTGGGGGCATTATAATGTAACGGTCAATCCCACTATTCGTTGGTAAAAGAGTAGTTCAAGAGTTGGCGGTGGATGGTGATGACTAGCTGCCTTCCCTTTAGTCTTACACTGCTAAATTAGGGACGGCTAACACAGATAGCCCTCGAGTAGCTTTGTGCGAAATTAAAAACAAACAAACAAATCATCTAGACCTGACTTTAAATAAAGACAACGTTTACATTAATGATCATGAATGACCGTGATTTTGATAATGACGATATGCATGTTGTTAAGTTTGATTCATCAAAACCTTAGTTGAATGAGCAATTGGCTATAAATTCTATCAGTCTAACATTATCTAGTGATTTTTGACTTTTCAAAAGATTGGAGGCTATCATAAAAAATAGTCATTTGAGTCCTTGGATTTGGTATGTTCTTAACATAGTCGTATTTTCAATATTCGTAAAACAAAGAATGAAATAAGGAAACTTATTTTGATCTTAATTTCCCCTACGCTTATAATGTATGTATTTATAATCATCATGCTATTATTCACGTACCAAAAGAGCATTTAAATGTTTGCACTATGCAAAATGTTGTACATTATACAATTACTCTAATAATCACAAAGTGAAAAGTAAATAATCGTATTTACGATAAAATCCTGTGATTTTGGTCGCCGGGTAATTATTTTGTAGACATGAAATACAAGTGTCATTGAAAAAAAAAACTAAATTTTAGTAATTTATATTGTCACAGTGTATATAAACCAAACACATTAAACAGTAACTAGTCAAACGGTTTTATTGTTGTTCTTCAGCTCTGAGTTTTACATTACTAATAAACATTTTTTTATGACCCAATGCGTAGTTTTTAAGTGGCCCAACATTAATTTGTTGTTGTTTTTTTAGTGCCATTTTGGTTCAGCGGTAAGCCTTACGGCACAGAACAGATAGGAGTTTGTGTCAATGAACACTATAATTATTTATCGTTTACTTGTAACTGGTAAACGAGAAATGTGAAAAAAACACTTCCTGTTTAGACGTATTTTCTGATAACAATAAAATATTAACCAAACAAACGTATTCATAAACGGATAAAACGAACGAAGTATTTACGACTAGAAAACTTATAATCAAAATGTTCGAGAAACAGCTGGAGCTTATACAGTCGAGCTAATTATCTTCATTGACAACTGGCTACGAATAACTTCGGATTATATGAAAGATGTTAATCCTTTCAAAGGTCAAAGGTCGTCTGAACCGCGTACTGCTTATTACGAACTCGCCTAAATTTGTCTTTTGTAAACGATTAGTAACAATAAATAATTATAATGATACTGTTACTATGTACAGATAGTCTGAAATAATATTACAAAATTTAAATCACTGTATAGAACTTTTTCAACAGGATGTAGTCCTGCTGGCTCAGAAGCGAATCTGAAGGCTTATGACACTAAATGTCAGGTTTTAGTATCCTCGTTTATGTAAGCACATTGTGTAGCTTTGTGTTTGAGAACAAAGAAACGATACGAGAAATATTGAAATTTTGTTTCAAGATTTATTTTTGTGAAATGTAACTATAAAGTGTAAAAACAAAACAAAAGAGGAACTTATATTTTCAACTAAATAGAGTAGCTCTGAGCCAGTGGAAGATTTAACGTTGCATAGTAACTACTATTAAGTGTGTTCAAACATGTCAAAATATCAATTAACGTAAAATGTTTGACTATCTTTGTAAAAGAAAATCGAAAAATTGGAAATGTTTGTTCTTGAATTTTCCACAAAGCTAGACAAGGGATTTGTGCGTTAGCCGTCCTTAATTTAACAGTGTAGGATTAGAGGAAAAGCAGCTAGTCATGAACACCCACCGCTAACTTTTGGGCTACTCTTTTACCAACGAATATTGGAATTGGCACTAACTTTATAACGCCCCCGCTGCTGTAAGAGCGAATATATTTCATAAGATGGGGATTTGAAACTGTGACCATCAAATTACGAGTCGAGCATCTTAACCACCTGCCCATGCTAGACAAACTGATAATGAATAAATAGTATGTATATGTGTGTGTGAATTTAGACGAGAAATTTCCAAATATAAAATTCAAATAAACAATCTTAACTCATCAGCAGAATTTTGTCAGATTAAACTTATGAACTTATAAGAATGATAACAGAAATAATAGTCAACATAAATGAAAATAAAACAGTAAATCAGGGATTCGCGTTGCGATTTAAATGAAATCAATATTTTACAAAAGCAACTACATGAACAACGAGTGGGCTTACTTACAGACAATCAATGTAACGACGTTACATAACACAGTTGAAGGGAATGCAAATTTTGAACAAAATGTAAATTTTAAAACCAGCTTCATTATAATTGTTGTTGTCGTTTGTTATTATGTACGAAACTACACAAAGGGCTATGTGTGCTCTGCCCACAACGAATATCGAAAACCGGTTTCTAGCAGTAGAAATCTATAATGAATTAATTCATTTGATGGTTTCAAAAGTAACAAAAATCGTGCTAAAAGAAATCAGAGATATAAAGTACTTCTTTGTCATTGTAGATTCTGTTCTTGATATACCAATGCCCATTGTTCTGAGGTATATTAAATCCAATTGAACTCCAACTGAAAGTCTTATCTACTTTCTGCCCAGCACTAGACACATAGCTGAAAACCTGAAAATTCATTGCTTCATCCGATTGCCTCTGAAGACAGACATATTGTTAATTGTCAAGGGCAGTCATAGGACAATGTCAACAACATTTTGGGTAGATATAAAGGTTTGTAAACTATAATACAAATTTTAAGTCCGTATGTTGTAGACGTGACCTTTCCTGCTCATTCTTAAATTTTGTGTGCTGCCGAATACACTTAAGATGCTTGCATATCTTTAATAGGGACCACCAAATCCATACATCTTTCAGTACATCGACTCAAACATGGGAAAATTTTATGTCAAATCTAAAACAGACAGTTAAAGTGTGAAGATATCATCCAAAACTAGGTTACCTGTTAGCCGTGCTTGATATAATTTAAGTGAAAACTAGGATGGTATTATAATGTATGTTACAGCAAAAGAATAACATTGTACTGTAAAACTAATCAAACGTCAAAAGAAAGGATCAAAATCCGCTTTCGTGTAAACTGTTAAGATAAATTTAGACAGAGGAGTATGCGATTCATTAATATAACTTTCGTAATGATGACATAATCAATGAATTAAAAAGACAGCTAGATTAAAACCAAGTTTTCAAAATTATGAATTGCACAAAGAAAACTGCAATGTGATGAAACTCAAAAAAGAGAGATTTTTTTGAATTTCGCGCAAAGCTATACGAGGGCTATCTGCGCTAGCTGTACCTAATTTAACAATATGAGACTAGAGGGAAGGTAGTCTAGTTATCACCACCCACCGCCAACTATTGGGCTACTATTTTACTGACCAATAGTGAGATTCACCGTCACATTATAACGCCTCCATAGTTGAAAGGGTGAGCATGTTTGGTGCAACAAGGATTTGAACCCGCGATCCTTAGATTACGTTTCGAACGCCTTAACCCACCAAGCCATGCCGGGCCAGGAGAAATAGAACCAGAGTTTGGTTATAAGTTCGCAGACATTCTGCTGGGGAGTAATTTCTAGAGAAGAGAAAATTTTAGATTATAAACTTTTTAACGGCATTAAATTGTGTGCAATTTTAACACAATGTAAAAGATGCAGTATATATAAATTCATATGATAACTTTAATTTCTCATTCAACATAAACATATTTTCATAATCAGAATTTCTGTTGTCCTCAGAAAATTTCTAAGAATACTTTAAAAATTAATTGGAATTCTTTTAGAAATTAATATGTTCATTTTCAAAATTTAAGAAAAAAACTGAAAATGTAGAAAAAAATTAACTAACAATTTTGAATCCATGATAACTACTTGGCAGCAAAGATTTACAGTGGAATTATCGAAACGTGAACATAGCTCTAAAAATGGCATTGCAAGGTCGGTTAGAGCGCTCAACTCGTAATCTGAGGGTCGCGGATTCGAATCCCATCACACCAAACATGCTCACCCCTACAGCCGTGTGAGTGCTATAATGATACAAAAAATCCTACTATTCATTGATAAAAGAGTAGTCTAAGCGTTGGAAGTAAGCGGTGATTACTAGCTGCTTTCCCTCCGCCAAACTAGGGACAGCTAGTACAGATATCCCTTGTGTAGCTTTGCGCGAAATTCAAAACAAGAGGTCTACAGAAATTTTTTTTAACAGTTGTGACAAATTGTGCTATGAAGTGATATTTTTCCTGTTTGAAAGCTTCTCCCCGGTGATACAGCGATAAATCTACGGCATAGCGACACTAAAATCCAAGGTTGGTTCCCCGCCGTAGACACAGCAGGTACCTCAATGTGACTTTGCTATAAAAATACACAGACACCATTTTGAAAATATTTTAGAATTACAGCAGATAAAAAGTTTAAAACAAAAAGTAAAATTCTTTGTTATCTTAGCTATTAAGAATTATCTAGTAAATAGATTAAATTATTGCAGTATAATAGATAAATTTACACGATCAAAAGCAAAAGGTACAAATTTGTAAAGTTATGACTATTCATATCGAAAATATACATGAATAATAATAAATAAAAATTTAAAGCAAGGGGATTACATCTATCTTAAAAACGAATAAAATATGCTCAATTTGTACCAAAAGACGAACAAAAAATATTTAATAATATTTTGCTTTTTCAAATGAAACGTGGGAAAACTTTATACATATGAGAAACTAGGAGAGCAGCAAAATGCATTTAGCTTAGGTACGACAAATTTTTAACACCACTGCTAAATTATTGGCTTTCAACAGTATTCACGAAATATGAATATTAAAATTCAAGGACCACCAGAAGTACAGAAAGAGAATATCAGAGAAATTATTCTTGAAGTTGCAAAAACTGTTTATATCAACATAAAAAATGATGATATTCAAATTGCTCATAGAGATACGTCAGAAAATATAAAGACAGCAACTAAGCCTGTTATCGTTGAAGTATCGAGTAGGCAATTTAAAAACAAATTTTTTCAACAAAGATTGAAAAAGTAGTTAAAACGATTAACTTCCTCCAACGCTAAAATCGGGTTTGATTCCCCACGTTAAATATCGCAGATATCTCAACAAACAAACACATAAACGGTTTGCTTTAATATAATGTGAACAAAATAAGGTCTTTTTTTTTTTACAAATGAGCAACTCATATAATAACCAATAGAAAAAACTTTTCAGTAATTGCAAATCTGATATGAATAAAAATATCAGATCGTTTGAGTTAAAGAAGAAAAAATCTGGTATGGAAATCAGAAAAAGTGTGTGTTTTCCCAAAACAAAACCACATTGGTCTATCTGCTGAGCTCATTGAGGGGAATGAATCACTGATTTATAGCTTTACAAATCCGTAGACTCGCCGCTGTACTAGCGTGGGGCGATCAGAAAAAGAAAAATCCAATAAGAATTAAAAGTAAGAAAAATTTAATTAAATTATGTTAACTCGTTTCAAGAATTTATAATTAATAATCCGTATAGCTAGCTAGTTCAAATATAATTATTGTACTACAGATAGATATAAGTAACCCTAAATATGACATTTAACCATTTTATTATTTATCTGCAGTTAATTCTATGGAATCAACAGACATATGAGCCAAAAATGTAGAAATACGTTTATGTAATACAGATGGATATTATAAAGCTAGAAATTATAATAAATCTCGAGATATTATAATATTTATACGCAATAAAATAATTAAAAAAGTTATAACTCCTGAAGCAGTAATTCTATACTGTACATACAAAAATACCAATTTCAATATTGTAGAAATTTATAGGTCTGTAAAGTATGCTAGTTTAAATAAAATAACTAAATAGTTTAGATAACATAAAAACAGGTATTAAATCTGAAAAGAAAAGTGTAAAAATATAGAAATATGCTAGCTGATTTTCATTTTAATTCTTTTATATAAACTACTACTATAAAACAGCCAAATAGATCTATTGATCATATCTGTATTAGAACAGGTAAAATAAATTCCAAACAACCTCCTGTCATAAAAACTTAAATTAGGTGATTCTTCTATAGCTCTGAAAATTAACTTAGAAATTAAAATTACGTAGAAAAGTAATCATAGTATACGTAATAATGAAGCATGAAAAATAAATTTTAAAAAGACCAATACGATAATAAAAGAAACTGATTTTAGTCGTACTTAGAAAAAAAATAAATATAAAATATGGGTACAAAAACTGTATTATAGAATTAAAATATAATAATTACATCAAACGCAGTACATAAATAAAAACAGGAAAAATGTTTCAATTATGAATTACACAGGTCTGCGATAGTTTTAATGTTTCATAATCTTTAATGCTCTACAATGCTCAAAATGTCATATGTAATTCTACGTAAATTAATTATTTTCGTTAAAATGAGCCCCATTTTGTTATGCTTAAAATGTCGACAAGATTCCCTTGACTTTATAGATTTCTCTAGACCATTGTTGATGTGAGAGCCTTATCGATCATAATAGAACCCACGAGAAACACACCTCTCTTATATAAACGGATAATAGGTCATATGACGTGTTGTTCTGTGTAGTATTTGTTTCCGTATGCACTTTGGGTTTATTTTTCTTTTCAACGTTATATATTCGTCGCTATGGCAACAAGAGGTTGTGTAAATGACCTAAAGATATTCTGTTATATTTATGGTAATTTTTTATTGACCCTAAGGCTAGGAAATTGACATCGGATAAAACGTTCGAAAGGATAACAAGGAAAGCTGGAAAAGCAGCGTTGATTGTCTTTAGAAATGCTACTGACAAAGTTTTAAGAAACAACAGAGCCCAAAATTACAAAAATATTGTAAATAACATGCTGGAGAAGTTCAAAGAGTTAGGTTGTAATATGAGCTTTAAAGTTAATTTATTACACTCACAACTTGACAATTTTTTGTGTAAATAATTGTTGCCGTCAGCAAAAGACAATGGGAAAGATTTCATCATGAAAATGACGATAAAGTATTTGGGAAGGTAGAACATCAGTATGACGGCTGATTATTTATTGCTGGTCAGTGAAATGAGAGGCTCCATTCGCAATACATAAAAGAAAGTCCACAACATGTAGCTGTGAGACTAAAAGACTAGATTTCACACAAATCAGGGTGAACGAGGATACATAGTTGTTTAACATAAATGTTCTAACCTTTCTTGAGCTTTTTGTATTTTTATTAATTTTTGTTCATAATAGTAAACGAAATAATAATTTGATCTAAATAACATTTTTTTTTCTTCCTGATTGGTAGTTAAATCTCTACATGATGGAAAAAAATTAATATTATTTTTGAAATATATGGAGCTGAATTATGATAAAACTGTTATAAAAACCAAAACAATTTTTATGAATTTTATTTTGTCTTACTGAATTATTTTTTGCATACAAAATAAATGAGATAACAGTGAAGCATCAGAAAAAAATGCAATATCGAGTTTATTAAGCAACTCAAATTATACACAAATTTGTTTAATTAATATCAAATAAATACTGCGAATGATTAAAATAATTTAACTGTTTTAATGCAGGTGGTGATTTAAAGAAACATGGTATAAAATTAACATAACTGTAAAATATGTTTATTGTTGTTGTTGTTGTTGTTTTGAATTAAGCACAAAGCTACACAATGGGCTATCTGTGCTCTGCCCACCACGGGTATCGAAATCCGGATTTTAGCGTGCCAGTCCGCAGACATACCGCTGAGCCACTGGTGGGCGAAATCTGTTTATCTAATACCAACTGATAAATATAAAATTAAAAGAAGTTTAAAGTCTAAGAAATGGAAAGCTGAAGAAAATATAAAATTACTGCTGAAATTATTAAAAATAATGCTGAACAAATGACGCACTCAGTTAATACGTTGTTGTTCTGGATAAAGCACAAAGCTACGAAATGGGCTCTTTGTGCTCTATCCACCACGGGTATCGAAAGGCGGTTCGTAGAGTTGAAAGTCCCCAAACATACGTTGAGCCAATGGGGAGCATGTAATACGTCAATAGAAAAAGAAGTTGTATCTGATATTTAATGAAAATTGTTATATAAAAATTTAAAGGAAGAAATAAAAGCTATCTGAATATTTAAAGATCAATCCTTTATTAATAGTTACGTCAAAACTTCCCGAGAAAATTATTAAAAGAAAAAGAATCGTATTTTCAGATTCAATAAATTTCTTTCCAAATAGAAAGTTTGGGTACAGTAAAAATATAAACATAAAAGATAAACTAATTACAATGATTACTTTGTTAAACCAATTTGTTAATGATTGTAAAAACATATGGTTTTTCGAGGTATATCAAAAGCTTTTAAAATATTTTATAAGAACTTTTATTTAGAAAGCTTTATAACATCGGAATAAAAAGTACTATTTAAGTTAGTTTAAATTATATAGAGCAAATAAAAAAGAAGCAGCTAAAATGAATAACGTAATAAGCAATAAAATAAACTTAATTTCTTGAGTACCCAAGCGATCTGTTTTGGGTTCAAAACTGTTGTCATTGAAATTTAAGTAATTTCTGCGACATTCAGTTTAATGCAGAAATACGAACTGTAGATAATTCAGTATTATTCTATAATGAGAATTTTCATAACGAGACCGTATATAGCAAACTAACATGTGTAGAAAGCGATTTATTAATAATTTACTGTATTCAAATGTAATAAAAATTGTACACATTACATTTTCTTTTAAAGGGTTAATTCAAAATGGACTAATAATTTATGAAGATGAATTTGCATGTATTTATTTCTTAAGAATAATATAAATATTAATTCAATTATACAACAATCAGAATGTATTCAATATCTTAGATGAGCATTAGACTATACATGGTGGCCCATAAGTCCCTACCCATCCATATATCTCATGTATCCAGTGTATCCGTGTGCTGTCCTTATTCTCGCTGTATAAAATTATGCGACGCCATGTTTGGTGAGACATTTTCCTCAACATAGGAGAGGTTATTGTTCCAAATGCCGTAGTAACAGCTGCCTTCAACTCATCATTAGTATTATTGAATATAACATAATAACATTTGGATGGGTAGGGACTTACTGGCCACCTTGTAGATTAAATTGAAAAAAAACTACATTATCAAAAAATATATATCAGCAAGGTTTTTACTCTTCAAGATATTTATCTCAGAATTAAATTAACAATATTTATTGTGCTTTCTTTGATTCAATGCTGCAACATCGTATAAATTGCTGTGAGGATACCGGTCTAAAAAATGCAAATGTTTTAATACAGTGACACAAAATATACGATTTATAACATCCTCATCATAGTGTAATCATAATAAATTACATTTTCAGAATTACAATGTATCGTTGCTTATCAACCAAATAATTAAAACATAGGATTAATAAAACACAACAAATATCTTTATACTTATATTATCTCCTATACGTTTAATCAGAGGAAACTAGTGTCATACACACAGTTAGTTGATGGGTGTACTTGTAATTTGAATGTATTTGTGCCTTAAATGATACACACAATGACGTGTCTCTGTCAGAGACAAAACTTTGAACAAAAATAAATATATTACCGTAGAAGTAGCTTTATAAAAACATCAGAATAGTATTTCATTCTTAATAGCAGTAATCTTTGACTTTCAGTTACTCACGCATCTTTTGTTTGTTTGTTTTGGAATTTCGCATAAAGCTACTCGAGGGCTATCTGTGCTAGCAGTCCCTAATTTAGCAGTGTAAGACTAGAGGGAAGACAGCTAGTCATCACCACCCACCACCAACTCTTGGGTTACTTTTTTACTAACGAATAGTGGGATTGACCGTCACATTTTAGAGCCTCCACGGCTGGGAGGGCGAGCATGTTTGGCGCGACCGGGATTTCGAACCCGCTACCCTCAGATTACGAGTCGCACGCCTTAACACGCATGGCCATGCCAGGCTACTCACGCATCTTTAACTGTTGAACCCGAATTGCTTTTAATGTTATTGCAACAAAACTTTTCAAAATGCCTCCCATCATTTATATGTAATAAATATTCTTGTTTTAAAAGTATATGTATATATGAATATATAGCATATCATGTATAAAATGGTAAGTTAGAGTTCTAAAATTAGAAAGATATATTCGAAAAAAATAAATGTATATACATGTATATAAGTTTCGCACTTTAATAAACAGAGAACAAACATTTGTCTCTTCCAGGCAGATCGTTTTCGTTGCTATGGTAGTGTCTTATGACAAGACATAAATCATTAAATGTATCAAATCTTATCTTGGACTAACACATACGTTCGTCAAAGTAACAGTCCTTGTCTTGGGTTAGCACATAAATCCATAAATGTAACAATCCTTGTATTGGTGTAAAACACAAATTACTATATGTAACAAATTTGATTTGGGCTAAGAATTAGATGTAACAAACTAAACCTTTAATATAAATAAACGTCAATACATCTGTTCCTTATATGTTTCTACATTTATTGATCAATCACCGCCAAATTTAACACAATGATACACTGCCATCAGGAACATCATGAAAGAGAGTTACCTATTTAATTTCATATTGATAGAATTCTTTGAAGTAGTATGTCTTTCTTTCCAACATAGGTACTTTATTGTATTTTTTGTTTCTTTTAAATTTCGCGCAAAGCTACACGAGGGCTATCTGCACTAGCCATCCCTAATTTAACAGTGTAAGACTAGAGGGAAAACAGCTAGTCATCACCACCCACTACCAACTCTTGGATTAATCTTTTACCAACGAATAGTGGGATTGACTGTCACATTATAACGCCCCCATGGCTAAAATGGCGAGCATATTTGGTGTGAGGGGGATTCGAACGCGCGATTCTCGGGTTACGAGTCGAGTGCCTTAACCATTCAGCCTGCCGAGCCCTTTTTTATTGAACTTTTAATGTTTATCATATTAAGAGAAAATTAAAAGCTCAATTTTCCTACCCTTCAATAAAAACTAGTTTTTATTCTATTCGTCCAATAGACGGATAGTCCAACTAGTCTATAATAATAAAACAACCTCTCCGTGCGTGTGTGTGACCGCCATAAATCCAAGACAAAATAATCTAGAGACCTGAAACTTTACACGCATGTTAAAAAGTTTTTGAAAGTTTGTACTTGGGTACTAGTTTTTAGATATAACTGGGAAAGTTTTAGTCATTTTTTTTTACCTTATAACTCTTAAGTCCCGTAATTTTACTTCCTGGAAAGGATTTTTTTCTGTTTCTTACTTACTGAATAAACAATATGTGGTGGGTTTCTGCCAAATACTCCTTTTTTAACATAAACATGAGAAGAAAAATACAAATCTGAGAACTGAAAAATAGTTGAATAGAACTGAGTTTCGTAAACGGTAACAAACAATGGGGAAAAATGAATCAGGTAAAATCGAAGAATGAAAAGAATTCAATTAAAATACCAGAAAAACTAATCTCCAAAGCGAGACCAAAACTATTTGCTTCTAAAAATAGTTGAGTTAAATTAATTTCAAAAAATGGCAAAAATAAATTAGTTAACAAACTTACGCATTTGGGTAGCAATAGAGGTAACTAGGATAATGGAGAGACTTAAATGGCATATTAAGACCTCTGTGAATCACGAAGGCGCGTTAGAATCCCACAGCGTAGAGTAGGTATTTTATGCTAGTAATATATAAAAATAAGATTCTGTTTATGTGTCACACAACATCTTTTAAACTTTTGGTCGCTCCGGGTTCCAAGTGATACCGAAAAAATCTCATTTCGGTCTAAAAATATAAACAAAGGTGAAATATTTCACTCCACTCCTTGTGGAGCTTGGAAATTTCCCAAAAACACTTTTAAGTGTATTATTCGAAATCGGCCCCAAATTTGGCACTCATTTACACTAGAGCACATAAATAAATACGCCTACTAATTACCTCTCGGAACTTAATTAAAGCAACTTGATTTGTATTAATACGGCAGTGACCCTTAAACTGAAAAGAATGTGAAATATTAGTTCATGTATTAAATTAATATTATAACGGTCCCCTTAATGTGGGCCACGGGTTTCCTGTTACACATATAAATATAGAACAATGTTTTCCGTTAGTGTTCAAAAATCACTTTGTATTAGCCTCCTGCAAGACAGTCGTTTCATCTCAAAGTGCTTTTGTTTTGTTGATTTTGAATTAAGCACAAAGTTACACAATGGACTATCTGCGCTCTGCCCACCACGGGTATCGAAACCCGGATTTTAGCCAGACATACCGCTGAGCCACTGGGGGGCAAAGTGCTTTTAAGACAAGCTAAAATTGTTCTTTCAGATTACCTGTTCTGTCTTTAATGTTAAGAAGTATGAATGTTACAAAGTGAGATCTTTGCATGACTTTCCTTTCTCCTAGGTCATAAAGTCACTATTTCACACACAAGTAAGTAATAAAACTAAGTTATGAAATGCGTGTTTCGCTTCTCAACTATTGCTGCTATGATCAGCATTCATTTTAAGGTGATACAAGTTTAGCATATTATAATATTATGTTGTAACTTGGGTCTGTACTGCACTGACACGCTTAGCCAGGAAAAACAGTTCAAGGTGGTTTAAAAGAGACCTTATCAAATAACTATACGAGTACTTGTCATAAGACATTAGTAGTGTACACTCTTCATTTTCTTGGAACATCCCAAATAAACTAGATAAAGAATACAGTTTTAAAAATGACCCAATAATAATGCATTTTGACAAAAATAATTAATTATAATAATATCTATCCAGCTTGGAAAATTCATACCCATCATAACAGTTGGTTTTGTGGTTTTAACAAATGATGTGTGTGCGGGTAGAGCCCATTGTGTAGCTTCTTGTGTAACTTCAAATGAACTTCAAAATTAGAAGTAAGAAACAAAAATTACATTTATCTTAGACTTTTAAAATCACTCTAAATTCAATAATACGAAGAAGTACACTGATGAATAACAAACAACCCATGATATGCATTTCCTAGGAAGTAAAAGACCTTGGAAGAAAGTATATTTCGATCAAAGTAACCGAAAAACAAACTTTGTTAAATAAATTTCTCTTTCGTAAATCATTGCAAACAATAGTTCCATGGTTGAAATAAACTGCATTTACAGTGTGTTTTAAGTTTGCAAAATAAGTTACATGAGCGACGTTTTACCACTGTGTACTAACGCAGTTAAAACTAGTCCTTAAGTCCCTGTTGTTACAAATTGTTTTCTCTCTATCTCCCTGGTATTTGGGTATATTTATTTGTATACCCAGGAGGGTCAGGTACACTAGACCTCTTCCTTCTTCCATGACATTGTTAGAGTGACCAGATTAATATATTTCGATTAAATACAGAATGGCTGGAGTGATATCATAAATTTACTCGGGTCCTTCTCAGGACAATTTCCATTTATATTGTTCTTTGATTTTTTATTATTATTATATTTTTATTTTTAATAAGTCTAGAACATAGGTGGCCTGTTTTATTTTAGCTTTTTTCTATTATTACTATAATTATTATTATTTTAAATTTGATGTTATCTTAAAAATCTGGTGTACAGGTTTAACGGGGAGAGGCGTTTAGGTCTGTCTTCATCATATACGAAATATCTGTCTAGTTCACACAACAACTCATTTTTTCGCCAATTTTTATCAAAATATTTTATTGTACTCTGTAAAAGTATGTCTATTATGGTTTGTGTATTTGAGTAATTGTGCATGAACTTTGAGGAAATGGTTTTAGGTACTCTGTATGCTGATGTAATTAGTGTATTTTGTAATGTTTGGAGTTTGGTTTGTATTTCTTTTGCACTTACATTGATCCATACAGAAACTGCATAGTCTATTACAGGTGTGATGTATGTCTTGTATATGTTAATGATATTTTTTATGTTGTTCCATAATTTTTACCAATTAGACTCCTAGCATAGTTTGTTCTTCGCCAAATTTTACTTTTTGTGTTATTTATATGTTTCATCCATGTAAGTTTAAAATCATATGTTAATCCTAAAAATTTTGCACATGTAGCAGTTTGGAGAAGCTTTCCGTTCATGTAAATCTGAGGTTGAACTTTTTGATGTTTTGTTGATTTTGAAAACATTACTAATTGTGTCTTCGCTGTATTTATTTTAACTCTATATTTTTTACAGTATTCACATAATCTATTTAGTTATAGTTGTAAGTTAGTGGCTGCTATTTCTGGTGTAGGGGCACTTTTCCCAATTGCTACATCATTAGCGAACTGAGACGCGATCCATGGTTTGGGTTTTTAAGTAGCATATTATTTACATACATGATGAAAAGAACAGGGCTAACCACCCCTCCTTGAGGAACTCCAGCTTCTGGAGTGAAGAACTCCGATAAAGTTCCCTCTACGTTTACTCTACAATTTCTATTTTACAAAAAGTTAGATAACCAGTGAATAATTCCACGCAGTAGTCCCATTTCATACATACGGAACGGAAAATCATTGTGTCATAGAGTGTCGAATGCTTTCTCGATGTCAAGGAAGCAGGCAGCAGTGCATTCTTTATTGTTAATATTGTTTATTATTGTTTCAGTTAACCTAATTAAGTGATCTGTTGTTAGTCTATATTTTCTAAATCCGTTTTGTTCTTCTGGTAATTCTGAATTAATCTCCAAAAATGTGGAGAGTCTATTGCTTATTATTCTTTCGAGAATTTTGCCCACACAGCTGGCCAGGTTGATCGGTCGATAATTGTTTGGTTTATTGGCTGTTTTTCCTTCTTTGTGGAACATTAAAATATTAGCTTGTTTCCAATAAACTGGGAAGTATCCAGAGTATAGAAATAAATTAACTATTACTAATAGGTGGTCAAATAATTCTGGAGTGCCTTTTTTGAGAAGTATTTTTTTGTGTTCCATTATTTCCGGGTGCTTTTCTTTTTGTATTTTTGATTGCTTGTTGAAGTTCATTTAGTTTGATTTTTTCGTGAGTTGTTGTGTATTGTAGTCATGTGTATTATTAGTGTTGCTGGTTATAATGTTGACTGGAAAGTGTGGTTTATATAACTGTATGTTATTTGTTATGTGGTTGTTTATTTTATTGTGGTAATAGTTGTTCATGTCCGTGTGATTGTATGTTTTAAATATGCTTTGTAATTGATGTTTTAAGGATTCTGCTTTTTCTTCGTTGGTTTGTGCGAAGGTGTTGTTATATTCCAGTGTTAGGTATTTTCTTGTGGTGGGTTCATTTGTGAATCTTTTCAAGTGTAGCCAGTAAGTTCTGGCTACAAATTGTTTCCAGATTGCAGATTGTTTGTTTGAATTTCGCGCAAAGCTACACGAGGGCTGTCTGCGCTAGCCGTCGCTAATTTAGCAGTGTAAGACTAGAGGGAAGGCAACTAGTCATCACCACCCACCAACGAATAGTGGGATAGACCACCACTTTATAACACCCCTACGGCTGAAAGGGCGAGCATGTTTGGTGTGACGGGGATTCGAACCCGCGACCCTCAGATTACTGGTCGAACGCCTTAGCCCAACTGACCATGCCGGGCCGAAAGAGTGTAGATATTTGTATGTTTGACATGATAAGGCACAATTTGAGATCCGTGCCTTCAGAAGTAGTTGCTTCATTACAGGTTTCTTTAAACATGTTCACCAAGCGTTACCTAATGGTTATTGTGCCGGACTATGAAAGTGAAGGTTTGTGGTTCGGGGCCCATTGTTACGAAAATGCTTTCATCACTCTGAGATCACAGAAGCGTCATAAAAGTGATAGTCAAAATTCGTTATTAAATGAAAATAGCTCAAGAGCTGGCTCTGGGTACTGTTAACTAGCTGTTTTATTTCTTTTCTATCAGTTTACAGTTAGTGACGGTTAATGCAGGTAATCCTCGTACAGGTTTGCATGACTTTACAAATCAGAAAAAAATTAAAGACTTTATAACAGTCAGTGTTAATTAACTAAATCAAAATAATAATTATGGCAATATTCTTCTTAGTTCTGCACTTTAATTAACGAGACAACTTTGTACAATTAATGATGCCGAAATAAACTAAGTCTAGGGTTAATTTGATAAATAAAACTGCGAAATCTCGAAGTCATAGTTCATAAAGAAGCCTTATAACAATGTATAAAATAAAATTAACGTGTAATGAGACCTGTAGATCTATGTAAAACTGAATAGTGTATGCGAGAGAGTTACCTTTAAACATGTGCACCTAAGACTGTCTGAATGTAAATATTAAAGATTTTCAGCACATAGAAAAATCTTAATTAGGCTAAACTATCCACTTTTTAATTATTTATCTTTATTCTTTAAGAGTTCGGAAACTGATTGCAAGTAATTATAATTAGCATGTCTTAACTTTTGCTTATTTTTCAAGACCAGTTGTGGACACTTTTCCAAATTTAATTGTTACTCTGGTATACACTTTCCTCTTCTATGTACACTCATGTAAAACAGTTAGGACATCCTATGAAAACCTGTGTATTTTTGTAACATTTTTGGATATATAGATATTTAATCTCAATTTTAACAATACTGAGAAATTATAGGAATGTAACTAAACAAATTAAAACTGAAGAAAAGACTTTTCAAGATCTTCTGTAAATGTTATTCTACAAAAATGCATATTCTAACTGAGGAAAAAGTTAGGACACCCTACCCCCTAATAGCTAGTGTTACTCCATTTGGCTGAAATAACTGCAGTGATACGTTTTTTGTAGTCATCTACCAGTCTCTGACATCGGTCTGAAGAAAGTTTGCCCCACCCCTCAATGCAGAGTCCTAACTTTTTCCTCAGTTATAATATGCATTTTTGTAGAATAACATTTACAGAAGATTTTGAAAAGTCTTTGTTTCAGTTTTAATTGGTTTAGTTAAGTTCCTATAATCTCTCAGTATTGTTAAAATTGAGATTAAATATCTATATATCCAAAAATACACAGGTTTTTATAGGTTGTCCTAGCTTTTTCACATGACTGTTTAACTTTTAGCATAATGTATACCCTGACTACAAATTACTTTTTTCTGTATAAACAGTAGTCATATAATCATGATGCAGCAAAATCTGTCTGAGGCGGAATCGAACGGGACCGAATAAATTTTCCGGCTTATACTGTGAATATGCATTTATAACCATATTTATTTGTATATAATTTTTGAACGGAACGTTACAATTGCTTGACGTAAGGGAAGTAGGACGTTTGTGAATAAAGTTATTACACTATTTATGCTATATTTATTAGAATGTTTTTTGTATGTGTTTTTTCTCATAGCAAAGCCACATTGGCTATCTGATGAGCCCACCAAGAGGGAAACGAACCCCTGATTTTAACGTTGTAAATCCGTAGGCATACTACTGTACAAGCGGGGAACGTTTTATTAGAATAAGAATAAAAATATACATAACTCAAGAATCTTCTATAAATTTAATGAATAAGGGAGAAATTCACAATACACATTTAACAATACAAGTCACATGCGTTTCTACATATAGATTTCATTGAAACAAACATAGATATTAAAATAAATATATATTAGTAGATCCATTACACTAGATTCCATTAAAAAGGTCACGCGTAAGTACCTTACACAGGACAAAATGTATACTTCAAGTTTTTAGATAGTAAAAACTTATCGATGCCAGGCATTTTAACAGTTTAGTAAGTAAACATTCCTGCAACGCGCACTTCCAAATTACCATCTTAATTGTAAAAAAACTTCTCTAGTAAGGATAGTTTAGCAGTTTCTTCAGTAAAATGAACTAACTTATGGTTGCATTATCACTTCAGTAAAAAAAAAATTGCCTTTGATTGGCACTTTACCATCTTCATTACTTAATATAAAAGATCAGTGATGGCCATGTTAACATGGTGTGTCATCTTTCACCAGACATCCATTAATTCAGTATAAATGTCCATGTTTCTTCTCTACGAAATACTATTGTAGCACCCTTACTGTTCCAACGTGTGGAGAGTGTCTTAGTGGCCGTGGACCATGAACCATGAACCATGAGTCCTAAGATACGCAATCCGATACAATGAACCACGTGGATGCCTCCAGCTCCAACAACTAAATAATATAGTTTCTGTACATTCGGCATACAAGTAGTAGCATTTTTTGTCAAGTGATTCCAATGATTATAATGAATGATCAAAATTTTCTTAAAGTCGATAACTTCAATATATATTCTTAGAACCCTCAAATCTTTAATAATGTCGATTAATCCTTCAAATACCGCTAATATTTTTTACTTTTTGACGAAAACTTTTAAAAAATATATTTAAGTGTTTTCAGGGACAATCATTCTTGAGCGAAATTTTGAAGTTTCTTAACAGCTTCAAAAAAAAGGGATTACCCCACTTATCAGATTTGTCTTCAATATTTTCAGTTATTTCGTTGTTCGCCAACTTATCCCATCCCATCTACTCTTTAATCAGTGAGATGTTTCTCCATGTTTAAGATCTGGTATTTTCAAATGCTGTTTTTCTAAGTAGCAAACAGGCATAAACCGAACTTTCTGTGAAAGAATAAGTTATGAGTTAAACCTTTGGGAGTAGGTATTTTGAAATGAATAAGTGTTTGTAGCAATAAATATCCAAGTACTTATTTTTTCTTTTTAGAAACACGAAAGAGGCGGAATTTCAAAGTCGTGGAATTATTTAAATATTCTCTTTTTCGATCAGTTTCAATAGATTTTGAGTAGCACAAAGACGTCCATAGAATTAAATTGATCTTTCAAAGACCATACTAGTTTCTCACTTTTTCTTTATACAAGAAATATTTGAGAATTATTTCGCAGAATTTTTTTCGAATAAGCTAATATGAAAAAAGTTTTTGATCAAAAACTTTTTTCAGTCGTTTTTTTTTAATCTTAGAAAGGTCGATAGAAAATAGACAGTTTCTAGATTTCTTTATAAAATTTTAAGAAAGTGCATATACATCTAAAGTATCATTAAATATTTATCGTTTCAAAAGCCGTTCTTCCCAATTGAAAAAGCACAAACTTTTCCTTAAAGAAAAGTAAATCATGTAAAATTAATGTTTAAAAATGAGCTTTAAAACTAAACTTTCCACTGAGGAAAACTTAGAAGGAGCAAGAGAGAATCTTTCGAAAATTGGTAATTCATACTATTCAGCTCTGCTTTTCCATAGTTATAATATTACGAATTCACTAAACCTCAAATTATACGATTACTTTCTATTTTTGTGGTTCTTGAATTGATTTTTTTTAAATTTCGTGCTAAACTATACAAGGGCTATCTGCGCTAGCCATCCCTAATTTTGCAATGTAAGACTAGAGGGAAGGCATCTAGTCAAAACAAGGTACCTTCAATTCTTGGGCTACATTATAACGTCCCCACGGCTGAAAGGGCAAGCATGTTTGGTGTGAAGGGGATATGAACCCGCGAAATTCAGGTTTAGAGTCGAATGCCTTATCCACCTGGTCATGCCGGACCATGATTCTTGGAATATATTGTATTTAGGAAACAACGGTGAAGATGACTTAAGATTTCACAAATAATAAAAAAATGAATGTTTAGATTCGGTTCTACTGGGCAGGAGGGAATGATGCAAAAAGAGTGAAATTACAAAACTGTAAACTCAGCAAAAAAAAAATCAGATTTTTATTCGGCAAAATAGCATTAATTATGTAACACAGTAGCACTCACTAAATTTCTAAATTTTATTCCACAAACTTCTATATATTTCTTTTTTTAAAAAGGAGTGTAAAAATAAACCGTTACGAAACGTGCATCATTCCCTATTCCCTGGGGTTACTGTTTGGATAAAAATGGCGAATTTTCACACCGTGCATTTAACAACGTTATTTGCATAGGCTAAGTTACCCAGACCTCGTAACGGTTTGAAACTATTGGCAATAGAGAGAGCAACCAGCAAAAGACTACTGCCTTTGCGGTTATTCTGAACCTAATAGCGTAACTGAAAAGTCATGGTTGCAATATATCACAGCTGAAAGTTTGGTGAGTGTTTAGAGACATATAATTCATCGAATCTTTGACTTTTAGCATTGCAGCCTAGAACCCTAATCCCTAGCCTAAACAAATCCATACAGCATTATGAATTGGAAATACTGAGTGACATGACTGATTTATTTTTATTATGTATCTTAAGATAATCTCTATTTCAACTCATAACTTCTGATATACAAAATTAGGGATTTAAGATAGAGCGATAAAAATGAAATGGTCGTATTTTCTATTTTGTTAAAAATGTCGATGATATAGTTTATCTTTTCGGGCTCAATACAGCAAATCAGAGTTATTCGTTTCTATTACAGGTTTTTAAATAGGACGTAATATGTTTGTTTGTTTTAGAATTTCGCACAAAGCTACTCGAGGGCTATCTGTGCTAGCCGTACCTAATTTTGTAGTGTAAGACTAGAGGGAAGGCAGCTAGTCATCACCACCCACCGCCAACTCTTGGGCTACTCTTTTACCAACGAATAGTGGGATTGACCGTCACATTACAACGCCCCCACGGCTGAAAGGACGATCTTGTTTGGCGCGACTTGGATGCGAACCCGCGACCCTCGGATTACGAATCAAACCAAACAAATACCCTAATTAGTTATTACATTCAATATCTTATTTAAAATAATAAAAAAATTTAAGGACCGTATTTACTTCTTTTGTATTACGACCAATGAGAAAGAAGAGGGAAAAGTGTAGATTTTATTTCTTTTTTCACTAATAGTTCAAAATGAAAGCTTGATAAAAACGGAGAGGGGAAGAGATAAGGGTTTCGTAGTATACAAACTTTGTGCATAATTATACAGCAACATCTACCATGTATATATACGTAGTTGTAAAAATATACGTTACTACTTACATTTGTATAACTGTATTATTTACATCAATAATTTCAATTATAACATATGCATCCAATTACAGAATAAAATTAAACGGAGTTGACTTAATGACCTACAATTCACGTCAATGTTCAACCTTATTATTTTGTCGTTTGTTGGAAACTCTCGCTATTGTATGCAAAATAATTTACTGTATTCAGTTTATATACGTATTATTACAATCATATTACTGGATTTCAAATTGTTTATTATTACAGGAAAACTAACTGGTGAAAAATTAAAATACAACTAAAATGAATACTGCCTAAACGTGTAGAAACTTCAACTATAATTTATGTCGTTCCTTTAGAAAGAGGCTTTTTAAAAATATGGAGTTTTACTTGGCTATATAACATTTTTAACTTTAAGGTGAATTTCCACAACCCTTTTATTATTAAGACATACTAATCAAATAGGCTAACTACATAGATCACAACTAGAAATTTATGATTTAGTAAATAATGTAGTTAATTCCATATACCAGTCGACCTAAGAGCAAGTAACGTCACGAAAAAACAAATTTGCAACGATCATAATGTGTTAATTCATCAGCTATGCTAGATATAAATACTTACAGGCACTCAACTCATAATCTGAGGGGCGCGGGCTTGAATCTCCGTCCCACCAAATATGCTCGCCCTTTAAGCCGTGTGAAGCCGTTATAACGTGATGGTTTATCCCACTATTCGTGGGTAAAAGAATAGCCCAAGAGTAGACGGTGTGTAGCGATGACTAGCTGACTTCCCTCTAGTGATACACTGTTAAATTAAGGAAAGCAAACGCAGATAGCCTTCTTGTAGCTTCGTGCCAAGTTCGAGTCTCCTTAAACTTCAAGCTACTTACACTAAGTCCATATTGTATTCAAAATTCGAACACTTTAGTATTGTATCGATTTATGTATTCACAGAATAAGTTATTTTATAAATAGAAAACTTAACTGCAGGTTTTTATAAATAAAATTTTATAAAACTCAGTATCAAAACTGCAGAAGCTGTCATTGGACTCAACCAGAAACACAAAACTACCTCTAACAGAAATGAAGGAATAATCTTCTTTTTTTTTTGCCAAATTCAAATCCTTAGTAAAAATTATCAAAATAATGATAATACCACGTTTGAAAAGATAAGATCACTGGATAAGACCAGTTTATAAAATATTGATTCGTAATGTACTCGCGTTGGAACACCATGCCTACAGCAGGTTTTATTTTATGTAGAAAGTAACATAGATGCATGGACTTGTGGAAGATGAATCAGTTCAGAAGAGTTGGCTATGTATATTTACATAGATACATCATTCGATATTTTGGAATAAGCTTGTACGATTGTACAAGTCAAATTATAAATAATGGTATTAAAGAAAGCATACAACAACTTTCAGACATCACAGAAACATGTGCCTCGAGACATCCTCTATAGGGAAAGTATATTTTTATTAGACTACAAACAAAAATCGAGACCAAATAAATGACTTATTGGGATCTATAATTCATGTTTGAATGGAGAAAAGTTCCTTCTATTTGTTATAGACCATTATAATATGCTCCACGCACTTTGTTATGTTGTCCATAAGCGTGCGAGTTATTCGTGTTTTCCCTCTTGAAACAGTATAATTAGTCAATCTGGGAAAACCTGTTAAGCCGTATTGTTTTTGTTTGGTTATGTTGAAGTTCTCGTTATACAGTGACAACTCCAGCCTAGTTCACTAACTCGAATAAGAGAGTCATTGGCTTGTATCTTATTTAACTCGTCCAGAGAGTCTTTGAGGTGAGTTCACACAAAGGTCTGATACACCAACAAAATTGTTAAAATGTTAAATAAAGTGACTTTTCATGCATCGTGGGTAATTCATCGCCTGAATTAAAAAAACAACAACACAGTATCCATGTTAAGAAATTCAATAGCAGACTCATGACTCGCCATATTCATTGGACAACGTACTGCTGTCCAAGTCCATTAACTCTCTTACGTTTGTTTGTTTGTTTGTTCTGAACTTTGCGCAAAGCTACACGAGGATTACCTTCGCTAGCTGTCCCAAATTTGGCAATGTAAAACCAGAGGGAAGGTAGTTAGTCATAGCTACTCACCGCCAAACTCTTGAGCTACTATTTTACAAACAAATAGTAGGACTGAACATCTCATTATAACTCTCCTACGGAGGAAAGGGCGAGCATAGTTTGGTGTGACAGAGGTTCGAACCAGGCGACTTTCAGATTAAGAGTCAAGCCATGCCGGGCCACGTGTTGAGAAACTCGACAAAATATTCCTGAACTATTGGTGCTCGTAAAGTTGACTATATCCTAAGTTTCAAATTCTAATCAGCTGCCACCTTTAAGAAAATCTTGGAAATGATTGTATTAAGTGTCAGAGGCCAAAATGAGATTCTGAGTTTTCTTGTTAGAAAGATCGATGTGCACTCCTCTTGTCCAGGGTCACTCCCATCAGGACTGTTATCATTTAACTATTTTGGTGATTTCAGCGTTGTTCTAGTTTAACTGACTTCATGTTAGTTGACTATGTTATGAGTTAGATTAATACAGAAGATCACTTTTACCTTTTTACTCGTGTGAGGTCACTATTTTAGTAATTTTCCATTTTCGTGTAGGATCTTTTTTAATATCATGGGCTTGCACAAAGATCGATAGCATATGTATATATATACACACACACTTGTATGTCTGTTATGCTCCCGAATTCTGTTTATATTGGTATTTTTGTTTCTCCAGTGTAACAGAACTTGTGCTCACAAGAGATATTCTAAATGATGTGTTTGCTTTCTATTGGGTATTGAGGCTCCAGGTGGTTTGGTGAGTACTAAACATGATCGTAACGTATTCTGGCTTCTGAATGCTGTTCTGGCTTTACGCTGTTTACATTTCCTTTGTATGCTTACCTAGAGAATGTTAACATAGGGAAATATGTTGCGTGTCTAAAATTTTTTTCCTACTTATTCCTGATGCTTCATCTTTATTTTCATCTTTATCGAGTGTTCAGAGCATCCACTGTCAAGAAGAATTACTCAGATGTGTTTCTTCCTTTTCACATATTGTTCATGTTGTTTTCTAGGTGGAATCAGAGCTTTTATTATCCAAATAACACACTATGAAAACAACAAATTACCTGTTACAGTTATTGTAAAATTGTGTCATAAAAATCATAAAACACAACAATATAAAATTATTCAACATTTTTGTCAGCGGTGAGGCTACATACCTATAACGCTAAAAATTGAGTTTCGATTATTGTAGTGGGCACAGCACAGATAGTTTGTTGAATAACTTTGCGCTTAACAATAAACAAACTGTTCAATATATCTATCAAAGGTACTTAAGTAATTCAAACTAGAATTACACCTTGCATTGAAACAAAATCATATAAAGAATACATCCTCTTTTCACTCAGTGTGCTTTAAAATAAGGTACAAATACCGTTATTAGCATCACAGATAGATTTTAGAAATGTCTTCAGTTCAAGAAAAGATTCTGGTAATGGCGTTAATACGATACGAAGAAAATAAATTATACATTACAGTCAAAGTATGAAATACTTTCTTAACGCAACACATATTAAAATTCCAGGAAAAGCAGAATAAAAATATAACAAATTAGCTCCAATGGCTCAAGATACTATTAATAGAAAAATTTACCTTTTTGTTTGAGTAATCGTTTTATTCTGTATACAATAAAGTCATTGCGGATAGTTAGCCTTGGTTTTATACAAAAGACCGCCATTATATTTAGCATGGTTATGTTGTTTACGCAACATAACATCTAGCATGCAAGCTTACATTAAAATACTTTGTATGGTAATACAACTCGTGCTTTATGAAAGAACTATTTTATTTACATTATTCTTAATTGTTTAAACTAAAAATATTTCGTTCCAGTATGTAATATTATTTCTAAAACGTATAGACATCATTTGTATATTTTTATCAAATAATAAACCTAAAACTCAGTTCCTTATAACAGTTTATTATAGCAAACAGATTACGTTAGTATAAAGGATTCATTGTAAATATTAGATACACAGTACAATGCTTAAAGTTTCAGATAGAGTCAGTCCATTAATAACATTATTTATGAACCATATGGTCAACAGTGAAGGAGACACTGATCACAGAAAGTATTAAAAGTCTGTGTTACAAATTCTACAAAACAGAAACACAGTTTATGTTGAGCACACAATATCTGCAGAACTTTATCCAAATGTTTCACATTCGAACATAAAATTAAACACCTTAATTCATATAGAGAGTCTGTAGACCGCTCTTCACACCATTATATTACAATCTTTTTAGACTGGCATTTCACTTTCTTTTCACCGTTATCAAACTTGTTCTTATTGCTGTCAGGAGTTGAGTCTACTAATATATATAATAAATTTCTTTTGGTTACAATAATAAACAGCACCTGCATTTAGAGGTAGGTTTTCCTAAATGCTGACATATTAATTCTTTCTTCACGTCTTTCTGCAACTCTTTCCATTTAACGCCTGTATTTTACGTCCACGTCTCAAAAACCACACCGAATACACTGTCTTCCTTTATGACTCTATACACCTGTTTCGATTATAATGGAGTACAACATTTTATTATCATGAAGTGTCTTACTGTCCCGACATTCGTTAAGAAGAAACATAGTTTATCCCTTGGTGTTTGGTAACTATTAAACAGCTGGATGGGACACTTCATGCTGGTATAGTTTGTTTGCTGTGTTGTCCATTGATTCCTTTCTACCATGTTGGTGTCGGTAGTGCTAACATCAAGAGGTAAGTTTTTATCTTACTTGCCCCCAAATGGTATCACCTTATTTCTTTATTTTTATATTTTAATCTCAATTAATTGTTTACTTGAAAGAGCAGTCACCTTCCCACAGTTGTCTTCAGGCAGTGAAGGGTGATATAAATGTAGGACATTTTAGGCTAAAGCACCCACACTTTGTTCTCCAAATTTCTATTTCCAAATCTGTATCCATTGTTATTTTTTATTCTTAATGTAAGACTGGCGACTGGTGGGAATACACTGCCTATCAGGATCCTATTTGTTTTTTTCAGTTAAAATAACAAATTATACACACACACCTGTAACAAATCAGGATAAATCCTCTTTCTTTTGCATTTCACTTTTGCTTTATAGGATTCGACCATGAAGCTCACAAATTATTTCTTTTCTATTAAGCTGCATAATCAGACGTTTATATATAACTTCAGTTTTAACCTTAGTTTTAATACAAGTGAAGTTACAGGTTGATTTTAACAACTCAAGGGCAAGAGAAAATGTTCATTCAATAGTCGCTCACTTGTCTATAACGGACTCTCATGACGTGCCTAACTAATCATGTCTATCCAGGCCTATCATAAACACACAATTTTTCATCATCTCATGCACTTCCTTCTGTTACAAAAGAGTTTTTCCCTCAAAAGTATTAACATTACCTGTGTGGTCTTAAGGATCTAAGATAGTTTTTCCACTCACTCTCGAAACTACTAGCCTCTATATAAGTCATCACAAGAGTTTCAGTTGTGTCTCTAATACGCTGTGGATTAGGCATATTTGCAGGGCTAGTTGGATTACCTGTCCTCTAGATCAAAGCTATATATATTAATGATTAATGAAAGTTTATCTCAGGACATTAAAAATTCCTTTTCTTACACGTAATTGCTGAAAAAACGCCCATTAAACACAACACAACACAAAATCTGAAGCCACAAATTTTGTGTATCCCTGCAAGCACGAAATAAACCCTTCATACCAAATTTGGTAAAGAACCATCAAAAAGAAGCGAAATAACAATACAAAATGCCCGCAAAAAACGCAAAATGCAACACATATTCGTCGATAACACAGAAGGTGGTAGTATGTGTTGATGAATAGCTGTCTTCCCTTAAGTCTTCCACTGCTAAATTAGGAGCTGCTAGCGTAGATAGCCTTCGTGTAGCTTTGCTCCAAATTCCAAACAAACGAAACCAAAGTTTTAAATATCATACTACCTTATACTGTGTCCTTATTTAGCAACTAGCTCTCCCGTATATAAGTTATTAGTTTCCGTGGCAATTAAAAGTTAATCAACTTACAAAAAACTAGGTTTATAACACTGTATAATTTTGTTGTCGAAAACTGTGCCTCTTTAAAAGTTGGATTTTTGCGTTCGTTTGGAATTATTCTCTTTTCTTCAGACGGGGTTTCGGGCCAACATTATCAGGTTGGACTCGTAATATGAGGGTCGCGGGTTTGAATCCTCGTCACACTAAACATGCTCGCACTTTCAGTTGTGGGAGCGTTATAACGTTACGATCAATCCCACTATTCATTGGTAAAAGAATAGCCCAAGAGTTGATGGTGGATGGTGATGACTAGCTGCCTTCCCTCTAGTCTTACACTGCTAAACTACGGACGGCTAGTGCAAATAACCCTAGAGTAGCTTTGCGCAAAACCAAAAACAAACAAACATAACGGCATTTAGGGATCTATACCTAGAAACTCCAGGCAGGAGAAAAACCATAAAAATAAGTCAATCAGATAAATCGAGTTTATTTTTCTTTCTTTTTTAACTTTGCCAAAATTAATAACTGTTTTCTCTGCTTTTTTAAAAGCGAGCAAATTAGGCGCTTTTACAGATATTCACATCAACATTCTGGAAAAGCCTCGAAGATAATTTTTGTAAAATGCTTAATTGATATGGTACGCCCTCTGGAGGCTTAGGGACAAAATAAAAAGGAATAAAAATGCTTGTATACAATGACATTAAATACTTAAAAAGTATCAAAATTTTTGTAACTGTTACGTTTTTTTATGTTTTATGAACGCAACAGAAAGTCACAGATAACAGCTTGTATAATTTATTACAGTAAACTAATATATATGTAACAGATATAACGTAAATTATATATTAACAATGACAGACATTCAGTTTTAACATTCAAAATCAATTACAACACAAAATGGTACCGGCCTGTATCTAATATAATGATCTAGAATGATAGTCCAGAAATAATTCACAGTTCAATAATTTTGATGACGTTTCTTTTACGATGAATGTCCCAAATTTGTTGTTTTCCAATTTGCCTCGGTTTCTCTTAAACAGTCCCGTACGTGTCGACCCTCAGCACAACCAGTAATTCAAATGAATCGCAAAGATTGATGAAACAAAATCACAGTTTCTGTAGATCTAGCTCTAGTCACAAAGTTAAGTTGAATAACCACACAGCGAACGTTGAAAACTTCTCGAACAAAGACACTATTTCTTGGATTAAATATAAACTAATGACTGACTCTTCTTCTATTTTTTCTCCTCGCGTCACCGTCCTTTTATACAAGTAAGCCTCTTTTCTCGAACATTCACCGGAACTTCGACAGAGTAATTTGCGCATGTATGTTTTTGCACGAGACTCTACGTCTAGACGCTAGGCCGCCAAACATTTCCATTTATAGTCATATATTTGATCTACCTAATTCTAGAAAATTCTAAATGTTATTTTAAATGAAGAACAACGTATTTTATTGTTTAAACTTTGAAACAGTAATATAAATATGGAAATATAAATAATAGAAATGAAAATTTAAACACAACACATATTGTCGTTTACAAAACATTTAAATGACATTTACATAACAGTAACATACAATAAAATATGCTTTTTTTAAACAAAATCTTAAAATAGCAAACTTATTTTTAAGCACTTGACGGTATGTATTTGTTTAATATACGTGGATGTTCCAAAACTAATTTAGTTTGCTCTTCAATCGACCTGTATGTCCTTACCATCGCGGTATTCTCATTCTTATATTGTTTTCACTGATTTTAGTGACAGCTATTAAACTTATCGATAAAGAAAAATGTTGTTCTGTGTTAACAGCAGATGTTCTTCTCTGGCATTTCCATTCAGTTATTATTTTCTCACTGTTACACCCGAGTGCAGATGTCATTTGATATTACAATACCACTTTAAATTACCTATGTACATGTATATTTATTTTCATCCCCGGAACCATGACTTGAATGTAATATTATTGTTATTTCCATCTATATGAAGATGTTTTTCAATGATCTGTCTGGTATCA
The DNA here is from genome assembly GCA_011833715.1 of Carcinoscorpius rotundicauda. Classification (NCBI taxonomy): domain Eukaryota; kingdom Metazoa; phylum Arthropoda; class Merostomata; order Xiphosura; family Limulidae; genus Carcinoscorpius; species Carcinoscorpius rotundicauda. The sequence continues at coordinate 90,475,422 of CM022397.1, forward strand.
GACTATGTCAATCAGTTTGGATTGGGCTTTTATGTCTTTTCGAGTTCATTTAATTTGAGGTAAATACTGCTATTATAAATATAGACACCTTTAAGTACCACAGACGATCGAATTATCATAACCTAATTATTTCTTTTGACAGTAAATGTGGAGATTTCATTGATAAACAAAATCCTTAGACTGGAAACTGATACTTGTATGAAACGGATTCTGTTCGATGTTATCAGATTTCCACAGTGCGAAGTCACATTTAAAAGTGTTTGTTCACTTAATTTAAATAAATATATATCGGCTTCGTTCATTTGAAATTAAGTCAATTCAATGTAACTGGATAATTTGTGTCAAACAAATACGAGGTCTGATCAAAAAGTTCTAAGACTTCTTCTGTTACAGGTGTCAGTACAGAGGTAGTGAGATTCACTGAGGTGTGTATAAAGTAACAATAGCGATCCACCTCAAGAACAAACCATTTCTCCACACCTTAAACCCGTGTTGCGATAAACGTGTTTAAAGACAGACGTATCTCTTGTCCCTGTCGTAATAAAAAAATGAACAGGAAATAAGAGCAACGAGTTTGCATCGAGTTTTGCGTGAAAAATAGTAAAGGAGGAACAGAAATCTTCGAAATGTTAAGAACTGCTTTTGGTGATGACCGCTTAAGCAAGGCTGTCTTTTATCAGTGGATGAAACGTTTCCAAAAAGGCCGACCGTCAACATCGTCCACCGATGAAACCGTCGCTAAGGTGAAAAAAAAAATCAAAGTGGTCGACGATTAACTATCCGCGAAATTGCTGAAAAACGGAGAGAGAAAATTAGAAGAAACCGCCTCGAGCTGTGGGAGAATGGCCACTGATTTCTTCATCATGACAACGCGCCTTCACACGCTGCTGTGTCTGTTTAAGAAATTTTAGCAGAAAAAATAAACATTTCTGTGATACCACACACCCCGTATTCTCCCGATCTTGCCCCGTACGATATTTTCTGTTCCTAAAAATAAAAATTAATTGAAAGGAAAGCGATTTGATGACATTCCATTCATCCAGAATAATCTGAAAGCAGAACTTAATTGCATAGCAGCTGAAGACCTCTAGCATTGCTTCTGAAAATGACAAGGAAGTTGGAACAAGTGTGTATCATCTGGGGGAGATTACTTTGAAGAGGAAAGCATATAATACTGATGTATGTACATTATTCTTTAGAATAAAAGTGAAGTCTTAGACATTATGCTACACTTCGTATATAGAAAAGATTGAAAGTAAGAGAAGAGATAATATATTAAAATGACTGAAGGAAGAACGAAGTATTCTTATGCTGAAGATTTTCCAACCCATAAGTTAAGCCCGTTGATGACGCTTCATATTAATATTTCGTGATGAATGAAGTTCATATTTGAGGTTCAAGCAGCTCTTATATGATGTACTTGATGTGTAATTATTATAAACAATGTGGTTCTATGGGTACTAGCCATTCTCTCAAATTCTATGATCGCTTCAAGTATGTTATATTAATAAATGTAACAGTCCAGGGTTATCATATCACACTTTAATTTCAAATCCAATTGTTTTGACGTTCTTATCGTTGGGATATCTTACAAATATCGTCCTGCCATTTACTGAATTGTAAGATATTAGAAAATAAATCTCCTCGAACTAACAGTATTTTAATCTTTGACTTGAAAGTAAATAAAGATGTGAAAAGTATGGAGCAGAAATTTGGAAACGATTTGTCTCATCAGAATATGTTTCTAATTTCTTCTTTTTCTTCAATGCTTTACAGTCCTGAGGACTAATAAACATTTAATCAAATTACCATCATAAATCAAGTAAAGTCAAAAATATTCCAAACAAACATGAATATACCTAAAAGTTTACACCAATCTGTAGAACAGCTATATTATTACTACCCTTTTTTACCATTTAATTCACAAACTCTTAAAAAGATATACATCTTAAAAAGTTTTTATTTCCCTGAAATGTGTAATTAGATGTAAAATGACAAACTGTAAAGCACAATGATTAGTGAATTTGGAGGCAAATATATAAACAAATAATTTCCAGCGTTGTCGAATTTTACAAATTAAATTTTGCATGGCAAATCTATCGAGGCTTGAAGACATAACTTTTACAGAAGTTTCTTCATCGTATTTTTAAGGATTAGATAGGTAATGACAGATAAGATCACTGATTAATTATTTATTATATAATTTAATTTTTTTAACAAAGATGTCCGTAGTAGAAGTTTCAAGTATATTTCAATTGTTTGTTTTTTAATGAAATTATTTTCACAGACACCAGCCAAATGGCTTAGCACTCTAGTAGTGTCAATGGTTGAAAATCTGTCAAGTCTTTCTTTCTAAAAAGATGGTCAATAAACAATGAATTATGATTGATCTATTTCAAAAATTTCCCGATAATTCATGACGCCAAAGTCATGGCGGGCAGAGCGCAAATAATTCATTGTGTAGCTTTACGCTAAAGAATCAAATTATTTATTTTGGTTTGAATTTCCGGCAAAACTACTTGAGAGCTATCTGTGGTTCCCGTTCCTAATTTGGCAGTGATACCAGAGGAAAGTAAGGCAGCAAGTCAACACCACTCATTGCTAACCCTTGAAATCTTCTTTATTCAAGAATAATGGGATTGACCATCACATTATAATGGCTCCATGGGTAAAAGCATGTTCGATGAAGTAGGAGTAGAAGCTCGAGTCTGTAACTGGGAGTCGAGCGTCCCGTTTAAATTAGTTCATGTTTGTATAATTTCTTTGATGTCGATTTAGTAAATCGCGTCATAACAACTGTACTTAAGTAAATTAAGGGTTTTAAAATATTAATTAGTAGTTATCTTAAAACATCAAAAGTTCTTTCCATTACATGTAATTGTAAAACAAAAATGCCAGCAAAAACCGCAAAATTCCAAACTAAAAATTTGTTTGTACCTGTTTAACCTGCATACTAATTTTGGTGAAGGTCCATCCAAACCCTGAAAAATAGATATATAAACATACAACAGACACTGGTATTATAACTCTCTGTACACCTCATCTATCTCACAACACGCTTAATTATAGGAAAAAGGCCTAAAAGGCCTATTCTTCTTTCTGCTAAGCTATTTTCGAGTATTGAACTACTGCAACAACTTACTGATTCATCTTAAGTTCCCTTTATTCAGCATTCTTATCATGATAAAACTTTTGTTTAGCCTTACTCTCCAAAGTAACTTTAGCAGTAAACTTCCGCCTCTTTGCTAACCTTTTTCTAAAGTTCGTCACAACACGTTTCGCTACTGGCTTTGTCTTTGTAACAACTTATTTAGTATGGGGTGAATTGTCCCAATTGTTTAAAGGTCTATAAGACATAGTGTGTTTCATTTTCACTCCTTTTTTTTGTGGAAGGTCATATTTCTTGCATTATTCTTGATTTATTCAAAAGACAATCCATCTTAACATTACTATTAGCTCTTGTGCTATTTTCTGTAGAATCCAGTGCTACTGATTAAACATATCTAGTGACAGAGCCAATCACAGTATGTTGTGTGTTTTTTTCATTTTCTGGGTGTTTCATTTCTAACTGTATCTCAACAAGTTCTGAATCGTTATCAAAACCTTCGCGAACATTACTGGCATTTCTTATATATTCACTAAGTAGTTAGTTTATTTCATCGTAGTCAGACTCCAAAATAAAATAACGTTAACACTGTAGTACAGAGCGCGTAGTTCTTACATGAAAATTTTGAAACCTTTCATAGTAAAACATAATTTGTGTGAGACTTTCATCAAATTCTGTTCATTTGCTTGGTGAGCCTCATTTTCTCTCACTATTATGCCTTCTTGATATACAACTAGTTAGTTTCATTTCATTAATAAAATTTTGATGATTTAAGGTCAAGCAAATTAAGGTTACCTGTAAAATGGCTGTTTTTCTGTAAAAAAAAAAAGTTTTTATTTTGCTATCGCAATTATTCTTTTCCTTCAAAATAAAAGCTAGGAGCACTATTTGAACTTTAATTTAAAATAGCAATAATGAACATTTAAGAGAACGAAACTTTTCTAACTCCATGCTAGCAAGCGACTTCATTAGTAAGCATAATTATCTGGTTATCCTATCCCAGCATTTGTTGCATCGAGCTTCTTAAATCTGACGTTAGGGTAAACCACATAATTACGAAACTAAATAATAATCTGAAAAATGCATTATCTTTTATTTCAGGAAAAATAATCACCAAATGTTCGGTTCACAGAGTAATATCTCATTTATCGTAAATAGGAGTTTATAAATTGATTTGAATTAATTGAGACTGCACAATTAATAATCGAGTTATTTATACGTATTTTTAGGGCTGAATCTCGTGAAAAAATTATAACTAACTTCACCTAATTGCGCGTAATACCAAGAGTACATTTAATGTACCTGTTATGGTTGGCAAAGTTACTATGTAGAAGATAAGTGACGTATCTGCAGTTTTCTTTCTCGGGCAGAGTGGAAACAAATATAAGAAACATTCCCCAGACATCTAAATAAAATATCAATATAAATCCTACCTGAAATTAATAAATTAATGATAAGATATCAGTATTTGCGTATTTTTAATACAAACAATATTCCTGCCATATAAATAAATACAAATAAATTTGGTACGAAAAAACGAATAAGGAAACATTTGGTCTTTCTATCGTATTGCTATCCATCACTCAACTTCGGTTTATCGATATTATTATCATAACTGTATAAGTTTTCTGTGAAAATTATGCATAACACAAAGATATCGTCACTGAAATTTTGAAAAAAAGATGTTTCTCTAATTTCGTCATTCTACTTTCAGTTACCAATAAATATCACATCTTCAGTCAGGACTTCAGCGAGAAGAGAATATAAATTTTTGTTCTCGCTTACCACGATTCGAAAATTTGCGACAACTAGCCATAAACTAATTTAGAATAATATACTAGCAAATGAGGGGGAAACGTAACCATATTTCGTCTGAAAACATATATTATATGTTTCAGAAAAAAAAATTATTTCTAAGAGGATCCCTATGAAAACAAGATAGACAGACTGATAGTAAATTCACCCTAATTTACAATATATAAGCCTTATAAGTTATTTCGACACGTGTCTCTTTACTGCACTTCTTCGTATTTGGTCCTCTCTTTCTCGTGAGATTATAGAAAACCTTTCTGAAACCGAACATTTGTAGACGTACTACAAGGTTTGTGTAATAAGTAGCTTTTGGCGATTTCATTTCATTAAAACTAATCCTAGAGTTGCTTAAGGAACAACATACTACATCTATATGGGGATACTTAAGGATGTAATTACGGGAAATCATTAATCATATTCCAAACGTTGTTTTTTTACGTTAAAATCCGCTCTATAGACTTCTATAAGCCTACGTGAACTTATAACAAAAAATGGAATCTCCTATCACTGCCAGGAAAGAGGATTTGTTCTCAAATTCTTAAAACTCTCGTCCCATTACGTAGATTTTTATATAAAAACATCTTTTCTTTTTCTTCACAAACCAAGTACGTCGAGACTAAAGTAATTGGGTCTGTCCAATCGTCTAGGAGCTTCAATGTGAAAAGGAAAATTAAATTAACCTTTTCTAATTCGGAAGATGTCTCACTGTAATGAAATTACTGCATAAAACATTACAGCATTATGGATGGTAGAAGTTTTGTTTTGTAATGAGCGATTTTTTTAAAGTCACTTCTTGTTTAAACAGCTCCTCTTTCTCTTTCTTCCTTCATTTCCATATCATGTCGTCTGTTAATTCTGAGATGGATTCTTGTTGTGTTTTCACAACTTTGCTTTTGTTAAGAACCTGAACAGAAGTGTTTATCTTCTTAAATAGTTAAATGCATAGATATCATACAATATTATTTGTTTTCTATGCAACCAATGTTTATGTTTTTTTTATTTATTCTTACATTTATTATTCTGTGCTTTGCTTAAATATTAGATCATAGTAACACAGTTTCAGTTGGAAGCCTATTAAGCGTTCATCTGATCTTATAAGACTATTGGGAATATTTAGCTATTCATAAGAATTATAAAAAATATTGACAAGATTATAAGTTTTGTTTACTGAAATATGAACGAATTCCTTAGAAAGGAAAGAAACTTTTTATTTGCTTAAAAAAATATGTAAAGCTAATCAAGTGGTTAATAAGACAGAAAAGGTGTATTTTTCCAGTTGTTGGTGATTCAAATATTGCAACAAGATTAGAGGTAAATATTTCCGGCTTAAGAATGGCAAAAAATATAGTCCGCTTGTGATTAATAAAACAAAAATATATTCTCTTCAAGCTATAGTTTCATTTGTTTCTACCCCCAGTGTTACAGTGGTATGTCTCGTATAATGCTATCAATTAGGTTTTGATACTCATGGTGAGCAGAGCACAGACAGATCTTTGTGTAATTTTGTGCCTAATGCCGAAACAAAACATTTATTTCATTCTGTGATATAAGTGATTTTTTATAATGCTGTTATTTATTTAAAGGCTAAGCTACAAATAGTTTCGAATTTCAATTGCTCCGTTAACCTCATAAGTAAATAATAATTTATTTTTCTGGACAAATTCAAGAAGCTACATAAAAAGAAAGATTTGGTTAATTCATTATCAAATTGAAATTCGGATTATAACAGAGTTAAATCATTTGATTTAACAGAATATTGAAATACAGAAGTCCAAAGTCCATTACTTGCTTTCTTAGAATTTCAGAGACGAAATTATCAAATAAATATAAACCTTGCTTAAATGGTGACTGTTGTCAAGAGATTACAAGATTTGTTTAGTATAATATAATTTTTTTTAACCTCTCAACAAATCACAAAATGCATTTTTTCAACACGACCGTGATTCATTTTCAATCTCAATAAATTCCTGTATAAATATCCATTAAAGGTTACTTACCTGAAAATTTGCATGAAATAATTTGGACATTTTTTGACATCCAAATAATAACACTTTTATGAATCATTGGCATACTCGTGTGTTCATCACTGCCATTCGAGATGAACAAATACCAGTCAAAGTGATCACGCTGCTTTAAAAAGACATGTCACGGAGCTTAAATCCGCCAATAATACAGAGGGATATCTTAGATCGCCTGCTCAGCAGGTCAGTTGACGTACACTCTTTATAGCTAAAACAAAAATCATAAATAACTGAGAAAGACTGCCGTATTGTATTAACTTTTCAGACAATAAATGAAACTTACACACAGTTGGAAGGCATTTTAGGAGTAAGTACACAGAACATTATTTTAGGGACTACCTAAAGCAGCAATACATTTGAAGATGGTAGAAGCTCAAAGACAAACTAGAGAAAACATTCATCTCTGAGATAAACAAACGCACTAAACCAATGACGAAGAAAAATAATGTGTGACCTGAGACTCAAGGAGGAATGTTTGAGCGATAACTCTGGAAGCAACTGCGAAAACTCAGAAATAGAAAATATTTTGCTGATAACACATTTATCCTTATAAACATGTTGAACTGTTGCTCCAAATCTACTGCGAAATAATATACAGAACATATATGTTGGCTAAGTCGCAATTGACACGTATCAAAATATCTTGAAAAATAATTTTGAAGCCTCCTAGTGTTTAGTTTATGTACTACTTCCAAATAATCCTTACATGCAACAAGCTATTTCTAATACGCGTTTTCAGAGTAATTTAATCTGGTTAATTACAAACAAATGAGTGCATTAATAGCTTTAAATCTTAAATATATCATATGAAATGCAGCAGTCATGTACGTTTGATATCATTAAAATATTATAATCCTACATCGAAATATTAAAAGTTTCAGATCATCCCTCAAGCAATGTTTTATTTTACGCTAAGAAAAGGAGGAAGAATTTCAAACGCTTTTAATGTTATTTAAACAATAACGTATGTTCCATTATTATTAATTAATTTCTGCCAACGATTTACAAGCTTTTGAATGCCACTTCTATAAAATTCTTGGGGTTTGGAGGAAAAGAATGAAGAGAGGGTAGTTTTGACATCTTCATGTGTTCCAAGCTCTTTTCCATAAAGATAGTTCTGCAAACTTCGGAATAGATGATAATCAGATGGAGCAAGGTCTGGAGAATAAGGAGAATGTGAAAGTTTTCCCTGTCTAGCTCTTTAATCTTTGCAGATGTGATCCTTGCTGTATGGAGCCCAACACCTTTACGATTGATCAAAGCAGGCCTTTTTTCTTTCAGTGCAACATTCAAGCACTCTAACTGTTGACAACAGAAGTTTGATGTAATTGTTACATTGAGTAGCAGCAACTCAAGATGGATCCCACCAACAATATCCCACAATACGCTTAACAATACATTTCGTGTTGTGCTGTGATTTAGCCGATTTACCGGTACTGAGCCATTGTACGCGGCGCTTAACATTTTTATAAGATATCCATTTTTCATCTCCAATCATTCATTACCTGTCAAAAAAAAGGTGAGTTATGTTCACGTGAGTGCAGAGAAGTGCAAATGTCTACTCTTGCTCTAAAGTTCTGTCAAATCACGGGGGACATATTTTCCAAGTTTTGACACCTTTCCAAGCTGTTGCAGATGACGGTGAACTGATGAATATGTTGAATTAAGCTTCTATGCTAGTTCTTCAACTGTTACAACACAATCTTCAACAAATTCAGCCAGCAACAAGTCATCATTAATATCAACAGGACGACCTGAACGTGGTGTATCACTTAAGTTGTAATCACCTGATCTGAACTTCTGAAATTACCTTCGAAATTTTCTTTTATTAAAAGACTCTGCACCATGCACATCTTGAATGTTTCGTGTAGTTACTGTTGAACTATTGCCTTTTTAAAACTCATAAAGCATTATATGCCTAATGTGCTCCTCAGACACATCCATCTTCATAAATGATCTGAAAAAATTAAGTTGAGTTAGTTTCTTTTATTTGTCTGAACATTTGTATGCATGCCCTACTACATATTTTAGTCATTAAAGCTTTCTACAAAGACAGAAATAACAATGCAATTTCTATGTTAATTTTTTGAACCTCATATAATATAGTTTTATAAGGACAGGAGCATATTTCATTTCCTTTAATAAGTTGAAAAATATTATACATGTTTTTCCATAATGTTTTCGTTTCGTTACATTGAAAATGACCTTAAAATGTGTTAATATTTGTGCTCGAAACTTTTTAGCAATATAAAGAAATTAAGCAACATCATGTCCAAAAATATAATTTAGTTTAATATAAAAGAATAAATGTTCAAACCAGAAGGTAATATTTGGCCTAACTGTAATAAAATTGAAAATTATAATATTTTAGGATTAACTTTGTAAGTGGTTTAAATATAAAGAACAAAAACCAATGCCAAGACGAAGAACATAATTTTCTATCAACATAAAAACGGGAATATTCATGGAGAAGCCATGGAACAATGTTTTAAATGGACTTGATACAATAATGTTTCACCGATTCATATGTGTATCAAACTTTAATGGCCGGCATGGCCAGGTGGTTAAAGCAATCGATTCGTAATCTCAGGGTTGAGGGGCTTCGAATCCCTGTTACGCCAAACGCAGGTGAGGGTGTTCTAGTGTTATGACTGATCCCACTATTCTTTGGTAAAAGAATATCCCAAGAGTTGGTGGTGATGATTAGCTGCCTTCCCTTTAGTCTTACACTGCTAATCTAGAGACGGCTAGTTCAGATAGCCCTCTTGTAGCTTTGCACTAATTTCAAACAAACCAAACTTTAAGAATTTCGATGGTTGTGTTTAAAAAATGTGAAACCATAACATAACATTTGACATACACAAAATTTTAACATGAGTTATTAAGAAATGGATGTCAAACCGTAACCTAACGTTCCATATGCGCAGTAATCATATGGACAACTCAGACTTTATATGACGAGAGGGGTGCAAAGTTATAGCATCACGTTTCATGTACCCAATACCCTTAACAATATCATAACCTTTGTATTAAGAGATAAATATCAAAACCGTGATGTAATATTCTGTGTTTACGATCTCCTAAGTGAAATATACCTCAGTCAAAAAGAAAGTAACTCTACCAAACATATGCTTTGTTTTATAAATGTATTAATTAATGACAAATTTATCATTCTCTGTGTGTGAATAATACTTTATAAACTTATTAGTTATAAGCTACGTTTACGGGAATTCAGTCTGATCTAAGCTAATACATACACGCACATACATACGCGTATATATAATATATGTGTGTGTGTATGTACGTACACCCTTGTGCAAATTAATTGTTTTGCAGTACGGTCGATCTGCTTTTGGGATATATATGACGAAATTTTGAGGAATATTACGTCATTCGAAATTGCGTTAGAAGGGCAAGGAGACCAGTCAAAAATTATACATGTAATTATACCTTTCTACGTTCGGACTAAAGCTCAAATAACACACTGCATCCATTAACCTCTATCTACACAACCAATCACTCATTCATTTTTGAAATATACATTTTTCCATTTACAAGTCAGCCATCTTATTGTTCTTTGCTTCATCCTTGTATTCATGCGCACTAACATCTAGTAACGTACCCAACCATAGAGCTATTGATCAATCGCCTACCTATTCTTCCATCTGTCAGTATGATAATTTAACTATCCAAGATTCTGTTTACGTACCTTAATGTCCTCTGTCCCTGGCTCAGCGATAAGTCTGAGGGCTTATAACACTAAAAATCGAGTTTTTATACTTACAGTGAGCAGAACATAAATAGCCTTTTATGTAGATTTATGACAACGACAAACAAAATGGACCTTGATTTATTTATCTCTTTTTAACTTTATGTCAATATCTCTGATTATGCTGAGTACAAAAAGTTCCAATTATAATTCCTAAGAAAAATAAAACATTTACAAGCGTTTACTTACCTATATATTTCACAGTTCCAGTTAATTTATCAGCATAAAACTAAAGCTTCATGTAAAAAGTCGAACATTGGGTAAAATGTTTGTTATTTTTTAATTTCGAACAAAGCTACTTTAGGACTATCCGCGCTAGCCGTCCCTAATTTAGCAGTGTAAGACTAAATGGAAGGCAACTTTTCATTATACCTGCCGCCAACTCTTGGGCTACTCTTTTACCAACGAATATTGGGACTGACCGTGACATTATAACGCTATCATAACTGGAAGGGCGAGCATATTTATTGCGACCGGGATTCGAGCCCACGACCCCCGGATTGGTAAAACGAAATAAATTTTATACCACTATAGTCAAATATATTATACAAAAACCTTGTTTGCATCTGTAGAATTTTAAGATGCGTTTACAGTCAGAATGTCTTGAAAATATAATTAGGTAAGAGAGGAAACTGCTAGTGGTTAAAGTAGTCCTAAAATGCTAGTAGTTCCTGAGATTCATAACTTAGAAAGTCTTATATTTCTATTATTGGACGTCAGGTATCATGTGATGACCTAATTCCACAGCTGTTATTGGTGTCGCTTCTATACCTAAGATATTATTAGACTTTAAGGTTTATAATATTAATAATTATTACATATATTTAGATTTTTATTTTGAGGAATCACAACAGCGCAAATTAAGTAGCTCAGGTAGTTTATGGTCCATTCAAATGAAATACAAAATATATATGTAGTAATATACATGTGTTCTTGAGTGCAGTAACAGTAATCTTTTATTATCATTTATATGAAAGGAAAATAGCACTAAGGAGATTTTTCATATCCTCTTAGGGAAGAAAACTCCAAAATGATGTAACACGATCCGCCAAAATCCTGAACCATGCGCCCCCCTGGAATGGAAATGCATCTATTAGGAACGTAGTTTAATACAAGTCCAATGTTTATTTGACAAAACTACGTTCCTAATATGTTTTTTTTAAGAAAGCATGTTCTATGTTTTACGAGTGATAACCCACCTGAAGAGATAGTTTTAAGCAGTTTTAACCCTACCTAAACGCTCTGTTTCAATCTATTTGGACAATACAAGTATTCATAGCCCTAGAGAACAATTTCTATGTGCAGCGTAATAAATATACTTGGTAATAAATATGAAGTTAAAATGTATATTTCACGAACGCTGTGAAGTACCCTAACCGCAAAGGTTGGCTAGTGTACTTATATATTTATTGCCTTTAAGAGCTACCTCAGCAAACTACAAAACTTAAAAGACAAATCCACTGAAAAGAATTAAACTAGCTTGTTTTATATAAGTTCATCAAATGTGATTATTGAATACTTTTAATCTTCTTATCCATTCCTTAGTCCGTGATCTTGAATTTCCGTTGTATTAGATGATTAAAAAGAAACTTCAATGCTTTATATATCATAAAAATAATGGTATCGCAAGGTGAAATTGCACGAGTTTTAAGTATTATAATACTATTATTGTCAGATGTTGGCATCAGATGACCTCACTGTGGTCTCTTTCACATATTTCCCACGGGATTAAAAGGAAATATTGTAGAGTGCATAGCATCCACAGTGGACCTTATTCCAGAGCTACTGTGGAGAAGATCGTAAAATAATTTGAGAAAACGTTTTACACTTGTGATAAGCCACGTCTACATCCATTGAAACCATGACTGAAGTCAGCCACGCTGCAACAGATGAAGCTAGCAAAATTATGTGTGAACCATGTTATGTCGTCCAGTGTTTAGGCTTGTATATTTTAACTGATTAGAAGATTCTTTGGTCAAATTTAGTCACTTACAAAATGCATCACATTTAAACACAGAGATAGATTTAGCTCATCCTATCGATTTTATATCGAGATTATTGGGAAGACTGAGAGTTCATGGCCAATGACCTGCTAATACCCTATGAATTAATGGCGTACACTTCACTTTTTCTTGAAGTATTACTACGTAAAACTGCACTATCTGGTTGAAAACTAATCCACGTATAACATTTCTCACATACCTTCATGATGTTAAGGTTACCGTCCTGTGGGGTTTCACATCTGAATTTGTTAGTGGAACACACTTTTTTGAAGGAAGCTGAAGAGTCAGTGCAACATAGTGCATGCATAGGTCATAACCAACGTGGTTCTACAGTTGTACGGAATATGAAAAACTATACAGGTTGACGACCGTTCGTATATCAGTAACCAATTGAAACACGTCTTGCGAGATCGCTTACCAGATAAAATCATTTCACGTCACATTCTTGTAAATGTTTTTCGTGTTACCGATTTCTGATTGTATGTGTTTGTGTGAATGTGGAGAGGATTGTACCGAAGATTTTTCAAGATTACAATTGTCTTGGAAGTAACTAGCAAGTAAGATGATATTCGCGTTGTCGGTTAAGATCCGTTGTTATGCGAATGCGATGCATTCTAGACGCTAAAAGTGCAAAACTGATCAGATGCTGTGATCCACCAGATATTAAGCTACAATGGTGCCCATACTGACGACATGCAACAACTGTAAATTTGCATATGTCTGATAATCTTAACATACCGTGCAATTATATTATCCTATTCAATATCGTTATTGATATATAATGCATGGAATCACATAAATCTCTTTACGTGATATCGAGAAAACCCACTTGTAGAGAAATATATTTGTAAAAACGGCTCGTTTGGGTTGAGAAAAATATTTACGTAGAGGAGTGAACAACGAGGGTTGAAACGTAAACGTTGTTCACTCCTCTACGTAAATATTTTTCTCAACCCAAACGAGCCGTTTTTACAAATATAGATCTCTTTACGATCATCCTACTCTTCATTATGTTTTAATATTCCAAATTTTACTCAGCATTCTATATGCTAATCAAAAGTAAATTGTTATTTGTTTGAAATCATTAGCGAGCCGAGTTAAGAACGAATGTATATTTTATACTTTCAGCTATGGGTGCGTTGTAAGCATAACAGTCAATCCCGTCGTGCTGTTTAAAGCCAATCAAATCCTTTCTGACGGAGAAACTTGCTGATTGGCTAACTTCATTCTGGCCAGTAATTTAAAAATAACAGTAGCTATAACCGAACACCAGGGTTTCTCTGAGCTAATTGTTTAGACCACGTGTCGCGTAAAGTTCAAGTTGAAGGTCAAAACACCGAATTCCGGAAATAAAGAAGACGATCCCAAATAGATAATTCAATTAGCTTTGAAATGTGTGTTCCTAACTCACACTGACAAGCAAAGAAATTTAATACACACTGAAATCATTCTCTGTTACAGAGAGTACACATTCATCAAGTAAAAGATGGTATTAATGTCTGTAACTAATAAAAACAGTAGTGAATTGGTTACGTTGGGTTAACAACAATTTATAGTTATTTATTGGATCGATAAGTAACTTAAATAATTACATTATCCTGGCCCTCTAATAAGTTGTTTTTCTATCAGTCATAAACTTAGCTTTATCTCCCTCTTCCTCTCTGTTCCTGCTGAAACAGTGGTAAGTCTACGGATTTATAACACTAGAATCGGCGGTTCAATTCCCCCCCCCCCCCAATGAACATAGCAGATAGCTGATGTGGCTTTGCTATAAGAAAAACACACACAAAATACTCTTTCAAAGAGTATGAGAGTATGCCGCCCTCTATCGTTAACACAAATAAATATATTTACGTTTCCAGGCCCTCAGTCTGTATATTTCTAAACTGCATCCTAATATTCTAGTTCTTTAAATCAAAGTCAAAGTGCAGCCCTCCCGCTACGAAATAATTTATTTTTTTTCATAATACAAAATGAAAAGACAAATATTGGTCATAAATCCATGAAAGGTTACCGGCGGAAGATCTTCAACGTCTAAACACCTCAATCTCTAATGACAGCTAGCGCTCAAAGCTCGAACATTTACTAGAAAACTACCTTACGTTTTCCACATATGTTACAAAATCAATAACCTTTTGAAATCTGGTGCAATTATTTATCATTTAGTTTTCCTGATTTTCGTGATTGGTACCATCGGCTTTCATTGTTCAGACACTTTTATTCAATAATAAATATACAACTTGTGCTGCCCTGTAATACCTTAACAGGTTAATGTTTAATGAACTAAAAAACCTTTTTTCCTTACATAATGTTATACGATTCCAAGCATCCATCATCCTGTTCATAAAGTTCCAAGTTCTTGTTTCTAGTTTGTTTTTGGAATTTCGCACAAAGCTACTCGAGAGCTATCTGTGCTAGCCGTCCCTAATTTAGCAGTGTAAGACTAGAGGGAAGACAGCTAGTCATCATCACCCACCGCCAACTCTTGGGCTACTCTTTTACCAACGAAAAGTGGGACTGACCGTCACTTTATAACGCCCTCACGGCTAGGAAGGCGAGCATGTTTGGGGCGACGCGGATCTTGTTTCATTTTAACCAATATCACGTCCAGTAACTTATTAGAGTAATACTTATATAACTGATGAATTATACTAAAATTTAAACTTTATAACGAGTTTACAACTGAAACAAGCTCAGAGATCACACGTAAAACAGAAAAAACCAGAAGCCCATAACTGAAAAATATTTTTTCATTGCAAAACATTTCTTCGTTCGAAATACTAAAGTAACATGATCAAAGAACAAACAAAAAGAAGTTAGTATAGTCTATTAATATCTTTGGAAATTTCTTCTTTATCTCAATTAATTATGGTATATATATATATATGTTGTCTGTATGTTTTATTCGAGTAAAAGCTAACATGAAAAATAACCAGTTACACACTTTTGTGAACTATAATTTCCCAGGAATTCGATTTTAAATTCACTAATACTACAACTGCTGTCCCCCTTAGATAAGGTAAGTCTTATACTGCACTCACAGATTACTGCTGTTAAAGCATTTATTAGAGGATGTGTAGGGAGCAAAAATAAACTTTCTTTAGCAGAAGTTTTCTCAACAATTTCTTTAACAAGAGAAGTTTCTTTAATTATTTTTTAGTAAGAATAGTTTCCTTAATTATATTTCTTTAGCAACAAAAAATTCCTCATCTATATTTCTTTATTAACAGAAGTTTTGTCCACTATATTTACATAACAACAGAAGTTTTATTTACTATATTTACTTAACAACAGAAGTTTCCTCAACGACATTAAATCAACAACTAATAACAAAATACTTCATCATGTATTTTAAAGACGGCTGGTACACATTAAGTTTTAATACCCATACCAGCCGTCTTTAAAATACATATTTCCTTCAAGTGGGATTCTCGTCGTCATGAAAATACTTCACTGTATTAGATCCCATTGTCTATGCCTGGAAGTTGTAACCACAGTCATAACTCAAAATTTCTCTCCAAAAAATGAAGAGTAAAAAGAGAGAGACATCAACTATAACAATAAACGAAATGTATTTTACATTTTAGCATGGCCAGGTGGTTAGGGCACTCGACTCGTAATCTGAGGGGCGCCGGTCCGGATCAACGTTCCATCAAATACGTTCCCCCTTTAAACTGTAGGAGTTATATAATGTGATATTCAATCCCATTATTCGTTGGTAAAACTGTAGCCCAAGAGTTGGCGGTGAGTGGTGATGATTAGTTGCCTTCCTTCTTGTCTCACACTGCTAAATTAAGGACGTCCAGCGTAAATAGTCCTCGTGTAGTTTTGGACGAAATTGACAAAGAAACATAGGTTTCAGTAATTAACATAAATTCTAAAAACGGTTATTTTTAAATCTTATAAAAAAAATGAAGGTTAAGTACTTTATCCTTGTATTCACCCGTACATGTGCATATCTTCGTAATGTATATCTTGATGTTTTTATATATTTGTCTACGTTACTGCTTCTTTCGTAATTTTCAATTCTGTTTCGAGACGTTTAATTGATGTATTTCATGTGACAGTATTGTAGTGCCTGGGTATTATAAATGAGAATTATTAGATAATTTCTTCAATAAACGTGTAGTTAAGACAGTTATAAGTCACACATATATGCAGGTGCAAGCAGGTTAGTTTATGTATAAATTATTTAATTTCTTATCACTATTTACTCACATTTTCTCAATTCTTCAAATAATAAAGAATTCCTACAAAATTATTTCGCCCTTTATTTTATATTGTTGAAGTTAAACACGTGACCATCACATATAATGGTGACACCTCACCTATTGAAACATTGCCTGTATAGTTGTAGATTTGTATAACGTCACACCGCAATTAAAATCGTAATAATACAAGCTTGTGATAGCTTTATTGTCCTGATATTTTTACATGTTTTGCAGTAATTTCTGTATGTTGAATCCAAAAATGATATCCTTCATGCATATATTTTTCTTTTTACAAAATGTCATATGTACTCTTACATAAATGAATTAATTTCGTTGGAGTCAGATCACATTTTGTTATGTTGTTGTTGTTTTGAATTAAGTACAAAGCTACTCAATGGGATATCTGTGCTCTGCCCACCACGGGTATCGAAACCCAATTTTTAGCGTTGTAAGTCCGCAGACATACCGCTGAGCCACTGAGAGGCCATTTTGTTATGCTTAAAATGTGAACAGCCACTGGCTAAAGATTTCTCTAGACCAATAGCAACGTGAGAATATTATCGATCGTTTCAGAGCCCAGACATAACAATTAAAAAACCGTTCGTAGTGGTAAACAAAAGAATAATTTGATCTAAGAGTTTTCTCCCCGATTTGCAAAAAAAAAAAAAAAAAAAAGATCCATATGCAATAGAAAACAAATAATATTATTTTTGAAATCTTTGTAGCCAAATAATGGAAAATCTCTTAAAACCACAACAACTTTTATGAAGTTTAAATTCACTAGTCTGTGTAATTTCTATCAAACGTTCTATTACTGTTTCTATATAGGTTTCCAGTAAGAAGTTATGACAGCGTTTAAATCGCACAACGTTAAGGTTCATGTTTCTCGAGCAACAATTATTTTCATATTTGTTTCTTTGTTTTTAAGCGCAAAGCCACACGAGTGAGTTATATGTGCTGCGTTTATTGCAGGTATTGTAACCCGAACTTCAGTTAAATTTTGATACTTGTTTTGTTTCAGAGTTAATTTTAAAAAACGTATTTTGTTGTTGTTGTTGCATTAGTTAGCTGTAAACACTTTTCTCAAATAAATTTGTATTCATACCCGTAGAAAACAGTTAACATTGATTGAAAAGTCTTATATTTTTAATGTAAAATATAAATATACAGGCCCAGATCATTCCAGGAGTTTATACCTCAGTGACACAGCGGTATGTCTGCAGGCTTACAACGCTAGACAAAAGTTTTCAATATCCATGGTAAGCAGAGCACAGATAGCCCACTGTGTTGCTCTATGCTTAATATACAAACATACTGTAGTGCAGTATAGAACACCCGTCGGACCAACATTGATGTTAGTTTCTTCCAACACAACACCATCTAGACACGACACGTAAGCAAACAGAAGTCTAGTTTAATCCGTGTTCTTATTTATACATGTTAGTTTAATCCATGTTCTCATTTAGACATGTTAAACTATTGTTAGATTCTTTTCGCATTTTCTCTACCTTATAACCTTAATATTTTACGGTATTATGAACTTCGCTTCTATTTTTTCATTACTTAACAATTTAGATATTTCAAATGGTTAAAAGATGGCCGTTCTTTCAGTACCTTAAATTTATATATCTCACATAGTTGTTGTTTCTTTCTTTACAACGGACGCTCGACAAGGCCAAACACGTTAAGGCGTGCGAATCGTAATCCGAGGGTCGCAGGTTCGCATCCCTGTCGCGCCAAACATGCTCGCCCTTTCAGCCATTAGGGCATTACAACGTAAGAGTCAATCCCCCTATTGGTTGGTAAAAAAGTAGCCCAAAAGTTGGCGGTTGGTGGTGATGACTAGCTGCCTTCTCTCTAGTCTTACACTGCAAAATTAGGGACGGCTAGCACAGATAGCGAAATTCAAAAACAAACAAATACACCCCCGGTATTTCACACAGTTATAGATCTGTTTCTAATCTTCCTTTTTTTTTTTTTTTTACACTTATAAAGGTATATTAAATTTCAATTCACTCACTATTTTAAAGCGATATAAGCGTTTTTTCTTAACTTACAACCTGAGTATCTTATGCTCTTATATGTTTTTATATTAAAACCTAGATATTTAACACTGTTATAAGCATGTTATTTCTCATTATGTAATCAAATTATTTTATACTGTGAAAAACTTCGTTTCCTACTCTCCATACCTAATAATCTAGACATCTGATTTTTTTTCTCTTTATTTGTCCCACCTCAACGAGAGGGTATCACAGAAATACAACAATTAAAACACAAGTTATTAATTATCATGTATCAATAACTCTACAGATTATCATGCTGAAAATTACAACAAAGTTACTAAATCAGATTAAAAAATAAAAAATATAAAAGATGTAATTTTGAACAGCAGTTATTTAAATAGTACAGTTTACGTAGACAAAACAAGAAACCAATGGATCAGTCATTGGCGTCAAAAATAAAGAGACATTGCAAATAAAGAAATAACAACTTACCTTAACAAAGTACACAAGAAATAACCTTGGGCACCTTGGTTTACCAAGGTACCAACATAAGAATACATATAATAAAAAACACCTAATGAGTTATGTAACAAACACCAATGGTAATGGAGATAAATATGTTTACGTACACGCACTTTAAACATGGAAATTAAATGAATTTCGCGATGGCTTGCCAAATGAACTGAACGAGCGGAACATATAACCTGTCGTGCCAAACTAGTAAGCAAACGGAATATATTGCAGGTGTTGCTTTATCACATAGGAATTCTGAGAAATAGACAATTAACTGTTTACCGGCAATAACGTATTTAATTGCATTTATGTTTCTAATACGCTGTTAAGTTCAACATAATTAAAAGTGTTTTGCTCCTAATTTCCGTTTGTATTCAATGTTCGGTGCATCACGTTGCAGTGTCCAACAGTAGTCAGTAAGCATTGACGTATTCCAGTTGCCCTGATATCGTTTTTCCATTGTAGCAATGTCCTGGTGAAACCTTTCACCGTGTTCATCACTGACAGCACCGACATTTGTGGGGAAGAAGTCCAAGTGTGAGTGGAGAAAATGAATCTTGAGTGACATGTTGCACTTCATTGTTTTGTATGCTTTGAAAAGTTTGTCTATCAGGTGAATGTAATATGGGGCTTTGTAATTGCCAAGAAAATTGTCAACGCGTCTTTGAAGGCTTTCCAGGCAATCTTTTCTGTCCCAATTAACAGATCTTCGAATCGCTTGTCACTAATAACGTGTCTGATCTGAAGGTCAACAAAAATACTCTCTTTGATCTTGGCCTCAGTTATTATTTGGAACATCTGTTTTAAATAACGAAAACCTTCGCCTTCTTTGTTCATTGCTTTCACAAAATTCTTCATAAGTCCCAATTTTATGTGAAGAGGAGGAAAAAATCTTTGCCGGGTCGACAAGCGGTTCATGCGCCCCATTTTTCTGTCCTGGAACTAACATTTCACGGAGTGGTCAGCTCTGACTAGAATAATATGAGTATTTGGCACGACTGTCACATTCACAGATGAAACAACAGAACTTTGTATAGTCGAGCTGCAGTCCCAGTAACAGACAACGTCTTTCAGATCTCCACAGATATTCCAGTTTTACTTGCTGTACTGGATGTGCTTCAGCAACGTTTCCATGTTCTCATAGGTTTCTTTCACGTGTACTGCATAGCCAACAAGTATTGAAGGGTGAACGTTGTCATTGTGTAACAAAACAACTTTGAGGCTTAACATTCATGAATCAATAAAGAGACGCTACTCTTGCGGGTACTGGTCACAACCCAAAGCAGAAAACAATCCTTCGAGGTCAACACAGAAACAGAGACTGTCAACTTGTGCAAAGAATTTAGTTATATCATCTTAGCGGCTTCGAAAAACAGAAATTTTCGTACCTGGTGACAGCAAACACCATTTCTGCAGTCTGGAGCCCAGCAATTTGGCTTTTGCTTTTGAGAGACCAAAATATCTGACCAGATCGTTTAATTCTGACTGTGTTATGAGATGAGGAGCACGGTTCAAAATTCAGATCAATC
Source organism: Carcinoscorpius rotundicauda (assembly GCA_011833715.1). Taxonomy (NCBI): domain Eukaryota; kingdom Metazoa; phylum Arthropoda; class Merostomata; order Xiphosura; family Limulidae; genus Carcinoscorpius; species Carcinoscorpius rotundicauda. Next base: position 90,496,392 of record CM022397.1, read on the forward strand.
TCACTGCCAGTTCCCTGCATTGCAGTTTCTTCATCTGGTTCGTCTGAGATCCATTCCTCTCGTGTTTTCTGAATTAGAAGACTGTCGTCATGTGGCATGGGTCTCATTGCTGAAGGCAGATTAGGGTATTCAATTGACTTCTTGTTTTTGGCAGAGAAACCAGACACATTAGTTAAACAGAAGTAACAGTCCGTCACATGGTCTTTCTGTTCTCGCCGTATTATCGGGACAGCAAATGGCATTGTCTTTCGAGTGCCTCTGAGCCAAGATCTTAGACAGATATAAGCTCTGGATTGAGCAAAACATGTCGTTAGCAAAGGGAACGGTGAACATTGTCTGTATGGAATATTGTTATTTTACACTCTTCTAATTCTTAAAAATCCCCAAGTGACTAAATATAAAATGCAGTACTAAAAATATAATAGCTGTAATACTGGTATATGATCATCTCAAATAAAATGCTTATAATAATGATTCGCCAGTTTGAAAAAAGCATTCAATCAATTTTCAGTTAGACCCGCCAATCATTTTTAGAATATCATATGTATTTCATACATCAAATTTTGGTCAATATTTTAAAATGAATATTGTGTCCAGGCAACACATAAAATTACTTGCTATGATGCATGTATATATATATATGTACGTAGAGAGAGAGACGGGGAGAAATACCCCACCGTTAATGAACTATGTGAACAAGAGAGTAATTTGAGGGTTCACATTTTATATTATTTCACGTGAAAGCTTCTATTAACGCAGGAGAGTTTGAAAACGTTTCGATATTATTACACTAAAGGAAAATTAGCTCAATTTTAACAAAATAAAATCGCTTGAGTAGATTTAAATTTTCAAAATACCTATAACAAAATATCGCAAGTTTGTCTTTCTGTCCCAAAGCACTTTGAATATTTTGCAACCATAGACTGAAACATTTGCCAAAATACACATAACGTAAAGCTTGTATTAACTAATTTATTTCTTAATTTTGTTAATTTTTGTATGGGGCTTGGTGTTCTTAATTCTGAGAGTAGACTAGAGGGAAAGTAACTAATGAACACCATCTACCTCTAACCCTTAAGTTTATCTTTCCCAATGAATAATAGGATTGATTGTCACACTGTGTCACCCACAGTGGCTGAAAGGGCGAGCATATTTGGAGACGATTGCAGTAATATATAGCATCAGTGTGAAAAGGGCTGGCAAGGTAATATCCTTTACTGGTAGAATATGAAATTAGCTAAATGTAACAGCCAAACAATGCTCTAAGAAAGCAAAGATCATAAGACTACGCTGAATGAAAAAGGCAAGTTTACTTATCGAATTATGTCAGTTTTCTTTAAGTAATTTTAATAAGAAATTATAGAGTGCAGACTTAATTTTAAAATGTTCTTTTGTGCGTGTATATGTTCTACAAAAGTTATACCAAAAGAAAGATGTTTGGTTTGTTGTGAATTTGTAACATGGAGAGAAAGCAAAACTCTTACTTAGATCAAGTTATTAAGAAGAAAAGGGAAGTACATTGATATCAAACGAACATGTATCCTCATTCATCATTACTCTGTGTTTAAAATATAGTCTCAAAACTATGTGTTGTGTTTTTTTTTATGTAGTGCGTCTGGAGCATCTTGTTTCAATTACCAGCAGTAATCAGCCATCATGCTCATATCCCACACTCAGGGGCGTATACATCCCCTTCATTTTAGATGGTGGTATGGTGCATACAATCATCCACCCCTACAGTATGGTTTGTTTAATTGTTTTATTGCATCACAGGCTTACAAATTGTGTTTGTTCTATTGATTCTCGTGTTCTTACCAATCAAATTACATAATTAGGCTAGATGTGGGCTTTCTCAGTAGCCGAAATGTACATCTTTAATATAAGCGTGCTTCTAAGCTTTTCGATCTAAGCGATAGTTCGTAAGTATCAGTCAGTAGGCCTAAGTATACATGCAAGTATCGTGGCAACAAGATTACTCTGTGACTGTTCGTTTACAGCTTTCAGGTTCGCGTAATCAGAGAATACTAATTTGCAAATTGAATAGCCCACATAAATGGTTGCAAAAGTTATCCCCCCTCTCGGGTGTAAAAAAATCTATGTCCCTGCCCACATTCTCTGATACTTCCTCTCCAATTCCCTGACGTCTCAAAACTCAAACTTATGTGGCAGGGGTTTGGTTTAGCTCAGAGAAAGAGAAATCAGAAGAGTTCTCTGTCCAACCGGGGTGCTCAGGTTGTGGTTCCTCTTCGTCCCCTTACGTGAGAAGTTTTTAAATTTCCGTGGGGTTTTTCCTTTACTTCTTTTTAATATTTCTAAGGTGGTGTATTTGTGAGTGAGAGGATGGACGGGAGAACTGGACGAGCATAAGTGAAGTGAACCAGACCGTGGCCCGAGGATGGAGTACACTGGCTGCTGGTGAATTGATTTTAAAATTTACTATTTACTATGGCTAGATACCCTATGACTGAATAAACAGTCCTTTTCAGAATATGGCTTGGACCTACAGGTCCGATGCGAGAGATTTTGCTATGGGGGGAAACGGAAGTACCCCGATAAAACCCATTTTCACGGCCTGGGCGCCGAAAAATCTACCCAGATCGTGCCCGGAAGTATCTGGGAAGAAACATAGAAAGAAAAAATTAATAATAATAAAAAAGAACTGATGAACTGTGACGGTGGTACACATGGAAACTGTTAGCTGCGGTCTTGTAGATCGCGTGGTATCTTCATCATGAACTTGTTTTCACACTTGAAGCCCATTGGTGCGAGTGAAAAACGTGGTATCGGTGGTGGAACAACTGGCTGTTCTTCGCTGGTATGTGATGCTTTGTTTCTTCTTGTGATTTTAGTTTGAGTTTTCTGCGTGGATGTAGTTTGTTTTTCAGTTTGAACTGCCATATCGATGGATATCTTGGTAGTGGTTTGAGTCTGGCTGGTTGTTAACTTCTGTGGAACTTGGATTGAAGTCTGGTATGATCTGCCCTCTTTCTTTCTTGGGTTGCTGACACTTGGCGTGTTGCTAGCAGAGGGAGTTGACGTCTTCTGGTCGGGTTATCTATTGATGGGTCGACGCCCCTGAGGAATACTGAGTAAAGACTGATTGGACTTTTAGTAGGGGAACAACTTACATTAATTCGGTGTTCCATGGTTGGCAAAGGTAAATTTGGTCTGTAGTAGTGGCTGGTTGGATGAGGATTCTGCCCCGGCGTAAAATTCGGGTCCTGGACGGTTCAATGGTTGTCCCTGGCTTGGCTCGGGCGATCAACGTGGCGACTTGAAACGGCGTGAGGTTCGACAATTACCGGCGGTACTAACGGCCTGACCGACGAGGATGAACGTTTCGTTCTAAAAAGCATGTTGGCAGAGATATTGGCACGTCTGCTTGCTCTGGACTTCAACTAAAGCCCTGACATCTTAATGACACCTTTGCTTTGGTTCTTTGCTGAAAGTACCGAAATTTTTAAGGAACTAGTCAGTATATTGGTGTTAGCAACCAGGTATTGTTATGGAATAGAAATAAAAAGCAATCACGCTAGTTTTCTATGAGAAAGCAGGGCTGTAAAAGACCCTATCACACAGTGAATCCCAGAACAAGGTCAACCACAGAATGTATGCTGCAAAAAGATCTCATCATAAACTATATATATATATTGGAATCACAGCGAGGCCTGCGCCTGTACATCACCCAGTACAGAAAGAACAAATCATCTGTTTCTCTTATGGACTTATTGAGTACTGGTAAAAGAACTTCTTACTTTACAACATCACAAAAGAAAAGTGTCACCAGCTACAGAAGTTGCCCAGCAGATGACTAACAACCCAAAAGTATTTTGTTGAGTAGGAAAGTATGCAATAGCCAAGGGCATTGATAGTAGCCATTGGATCAGCAGGTTAGAGGAGACCATAAACAAATTATAGATGCCCTGAAAAATGCTAGATAAAACTGAAAGATCCCAAGTTAAACTAAACAAATGGTTTGGAGAAACAGAGCAGCTAGTTTGTGCATTGCTTGATATGTGCCAACAAGAGTAGAAGAGTGAAAAGATGAATGCCTGGTAAACAAAGACATTGTAAGAACTATTTTCAATCTTGAGATCTTCTCAATCCACTGAATGAGACTACCATTAAAGGAACTGTTTGTTTTTTAAATTTTGTGCAAAGTTACATGATGGCTATCTGAGCTAGCTGTCCCTAATTTAGCAGTGTAAGACTAGAGTGAAAGCAGCTAGTCATCACCGCACTACAAACTTTTGTACTATTCTTTTCCAATAAATAGTGAGATTGGTTTGGCTTGAAATTTGCGCAAAGCTACTTGAGGGCTGCCTGAATTGGCCATTCATAATTTTGCAGTGTAAGGCTAGAGGGAAGGTAGCTAGTCATCACCACCCACCGCCAAATCGTGGGTTACTCTTTTACCAACGAATAGTGGGAGTGACTGTCCCATTATAACGCCTCCATGGCTGAAAGGGCGAGCATATTTGGTGTGATATGGATTCAAACCCGCGATCCTCGAATAATGAGTCAAGTGCCTTAACCACTTGGCCATGCCAGGCCCTTATTTGATGGAACGCTTGTTGAAAACATTTTGTTTCTGTCATTTGCATAAAGCTTTAGAGAAATGTGATTTTATAAATAGCAAGACGTTTGTTTATTCCTTAATTATATTATTATAGTTTTAATATACAGATTGAATAATTATCAAGGTATTTTTATTTTCATGTGTCTTTTTAAAGGTGAGAGTACAGGTTGTTTGGTACGTGTGTTCATGGTTCTAGATATTTACTTGTGTTACTTAATACAGGGTAGTCGCTAGAAAAGCGGAAAATTTGAGGGTCAGATGAGATCATGAATAAAATGCGTGCTTACTCATTTCTATTTTGATTTCTTTACATCATGAATAAAATGCATGATTTTAATAATTTTGAGCATCTATGTGTGTAATATAACATATGCCTTTAAAAAACTTTGTAAAAGTTATTCTTTGTAAAAATAAATAGGTGTTTGACAAATTTTCCGCTTTTCTAGCGACCACTCTGTAGAATCTATATGTTACGAGAGTGTATCTAAGTAGCCTCTCACGTAACCCCCAAAACAACATGTATACATAAAACATACTTTTATCCAATTTATAGGTTTCAAATTTCACTTGCCTAATCTATAGAACCTCTAAAGTGAATCACAAAGAAAGCAATTAACCTAGATTTTTTCTGTATATATGAGGTGATTTTGATAAGGTACTGTGGTTCTATAGATTTTTATGTCTATCACTCTTCAACTTCACAAACCAAATTCCTGTCTCGAAAGAAAGAGACGACGATGTTATATTTGAAAATAGTTGTGAACAGAAAACATTCCGACATTCCGAATGGTTATTCACATGTCATATATAACAGTATTTGTATGTAAGGGACCGTTTCCAAAATTGGAAAAAAAAGGTGAGAGGAGAGAGCAGTCTTTGATTAACTAAATATAGCGATAGCTCAATATATAGAAAATATTTTTAAAAAAATATTCTATATTCTATCTTGTCAATATTGGTAATTTGAGTTATTAATTCTTACAAATTATAGATTTTGTACTTTGACATTCATCTAATTTGAAAAAGTACAACATGCAGTATACCACGTGACAAAAAATTAATCTTTAAATGTGTTTTATACTCACTTTTAAATTAAGAAATTAAGTAATGTTTAATATGTAAATTTGAATTTGAACAGCTTGATACAAAACAAATATAAAATTCATAAAATAGTAGGTCAATAAGATTTTCAACGCAAGTCAACAAACGTGATAACACAACTTTTGAGCCGTGACTCGTCTGGAAGAGATGAATAAGCATTTTCTTCTTTTCATGTGGAATTGACTTCATTTCATTATCGAAACATTAGAAATTATTATAACATAAATATCAGGAGTAGGGCTGGTCTGGTGAAAATAGAACATTGAGTGAGCATCAACTTTCAAGAAGGCATCACAAAATTATGTAGGAGATTTATTGAAGTTAAAAAAAAACAGTTAAAAGAAAGTAAAAAAGATAGAAAAGGGTAAAATATTAAACGAACGTCAATAAGAAACATAATTAAAAAAACCAGATTAGAAAATCAAAAGATTAGAAATAAATTTTGTGAAAAGAAACGGAAGTTTTAGAAAGAAGTTAAAAGAAATATATAACCATAATAACTTGACTGAGCTCAAGATACACACAGCTACTAGAAATGGTTGAAATGGTTATTGCTAAATCCTAATTGTGAAAAAACATAGCTATTACTAAAGATGTAAAAAATCAACTGTTATTAAGCCAAGCAAACAGAGACCAACCAGAATACCAAAGAGCTAACCACACATTAACAGAAATTAGATGGATTTATATTAGCACAAGTCAAACACATGAGTGAAAGTTGTTGACTTTATGTTGTGCAATGTATAAAAATATCACAGTATGATAATGAAATTAACATGAAGAGAGACATCTGGTTGAAGTGGAAATTGGCAATATAAAAATTCTGAAGTTTCGAATTTTGTACAAAGCTACACAAAGACCATCTTCACTAACCCTCCCTAATTTTAACAGTGAAAGACAAGAGAGGAGGCAGCTAGTGACGACTACCAACTTCCAGATCTTAGACTAATCGTTTAAAAAAATAGTGTGAGCAACTGTCACAACATAATGCCCCCAAAGCTGAAAGTGTAAACATGTTTGGTAGGATGGGTATTTGGGTTGTTTATAAGTATGCTCAACCACAACTGCAAATTCACCTACATAAACAGAACAATTACATATACCAGATTACAAACACAAGATTATTCAAAAAAACTGGTTAAAAGTTCCAAAACCCTTCACTTTTCAATATGTAAGAACATCAGAAAACAATAATCACCATAAATAATTCTTAAACAACTTAAAACTCTTTACTTCAGGATTGTCTAAAGAAAACTTTTTATCACAGAATGTTAATATTTTATTAACTCCCAATCTTAACTAGTTCTGATAAGTGTAAAGCTATACAATAGGCCATGTATGCTGTGTCCACCTTGGGTATTAAAATCTGGTTTTCAGCACTATAAACCTTCTCACTTATCACTGAGCTGCTGGGTTGATTGATTGATTGATTGATTTAGTGTTTTATGGCACAAAGCAACGAGGCTATCTGCGCCAAACAACCGGTAAAAATGTAGTAAAAGACATAAATGGAAATGAAAGTAAAACAAAAAAAGTATAAAACCAGTGTTGACACCTAGTCTACAAGGTTAAGATAGAAGGCAAAGTGTAAAAAGTTGTAAGGTAGGTATTCTATCAAAAAGGTATAATCATAACCCGCCAGGAAGACTATCAGGCAGGTACAAGACCCACCGTCAGTCAACTGAAGTTGGTCTTTCCAGTCCTGGTTCTGGGTTATGTGTCATAGCAACTAGTATCAAAATGTAAAAGAATAGAAGTATTAAAAAACACACAGCAAAAACGCAACAATGAGTAACCAAATGTTCAGTAAAAAGAGAAAAGTCACGTAAATGGAGTAAAATTTGTAAAGGAAAATGAAGGTAAAAACAAAACAGCAATTAAAACAGAAAATGGTGTAAAAAACCAACGGTGACACCCAGTCTTCAAAGTTATAAACTATTTACTCTAGCATAATAATAATAATCATAACCCGCCAGGAAGACTAACGAACAAGTTCAAAAACCACCGTCAGTCACCTGAAGTTGGCCTTTCCAGTCCTGGTTCTGGGTTATGTGTCATAGTAGCTAATATCAAAATGTAATGGAATAAAAGTTTAAAAAGACACTCAGCAAAATCATAATAAAGAGTAGCCAAATGTCCAGTAAAAAGATAAAAGTCAAGTAAATGGAGTAAAATGTGTAAAGGTAATTGAAGATAAAAACAAAATGGCAATTAAAACAGGAAATGGTGCAAAAACCAATGACGACATCCAGTCAACAAAGTTGTAAAGGCCAACCTGTAGCAGAATGGGAATGATCATAACCCGCCAGGAAGACTAACAGGTAGTATATAAACCACCGTCAGCCACCTGAAGTTGGTCTTTCCGTCCTGGTTCCGGGTTATGAATCAATATGGCCAGTACAAAAAGGTTGTAAAAGCACGAAATGATATGCAGCGAAAGTATAACAGAAACTCGCCAGGAAGACTAACGAGTAGTTCAAACAGACAGTTCAAACAGAAGCGTTAGTCACCTGAAGTTGGCCTTTCCAGTCCTGGTGTCGAGTTATTTAATGTTCTGGCTATTGTTTAATGTCGCACTGAATGAGAGAGAATAAAACTTTAAAAAGGAGCCACAATTAAAAAGGTGTAATGAATAAATATACCACACTTAAAGAAGATTAAAAAGATTAATGGCCATTAAAAAATTAAAAACGTTATTAAGGTGGACATAGTCACCATCACCAATAACTCTGTCCAATGTTACAGATTGACGCTGGGAAAAAATATGTTTAAAGTATTGCCGTCGTTGAGGATTGTAACGATGGCAAGAAAGTAAAACATGGCTGATAGTGATTTGAGTATTACACAAACTACACATTGGTGCATCAGTTCCAGATAAAAGAAAATGATGAGTTAAAAAACTGTGACCAATGCGTAGCCTAGTGAGAACAACTTCTTCCCTCCGAACTTTACGGAAGCTAGATGGCCAAACTCCAATTTTGGGTTTAATTTGAAAAAGTTTATTGTCGCGTTGTTCACTCCAAGTGGACTGCCAACTGGCACGGAGTCGAGCTTTGAAGACAACACCATAGTCCATGTACGGAATAGGCATAGGGGTGATGGAGCTGAGGCATACATATTTAGCTGCCATGTCTGCAAGCTCGTTCCCATGAATACCAACATGGCCTGGTATCCAGAAAAACTGAATTGAAGTAGCTGCTAATGAGAAATGGGCAAGTCGGTTTCGAATATCTGCTAGAATAGGATGTGAGCTAATGTGAAGTGATTCCAAGGCAAAAATAGAACTAAGCGAGTCAGTATAAATAGTGCAGTTGGAGTACTGCTCAGCTGCAATATGATCAAGGGCGAGAGATATTGCATACAGTTCAGCAGTGAACACAGAAGCTGTAAAGGGGATTCTGTGTGCAACTACTGACCCACAGCAAACCATAGCAGAGCCCACTGAATTTCCTGATTTGGAACCATCTGTATAAATGGGAACTGAATGATTGTTTGAAAGATATTCATTGAATAAAAGACGGTACTTCCAGTCTGGAGTATCCGCCTTTGTTAGGTGATTGAAAGAAAGGTCACACTTGGGGGCTGTAATAAGCCATGGTGAGATGCATCGATATGTGGAATCTGCAATGTTATCCAAAGCCAGACCCAATTCATCCAATTGCGCCCGGATGCGAAGGCCAAACGGAGCAATGACAGATCGTCTGTTCTGAAAAAGTACTGCCCACCGAGGAAGGAAAACACATTCCCAGGTGGGATGCTTTGGTAAGGAACGAAGTTTCGAAGTATATTGTAAAGACAGTTGCAAACGACGAAGGTGTAGAGGAGGTTCATGAGATTCAATGTACATGCTTTGAACTGGAGAGGTACGGAAAGCTCCGGTGCAGAGTCGAAGACCTTGGTGATGAATGGGGTCCAGTATCTTTAAGGCCGAGGGTCTGGCAGAGCCATAGACCATTGATCCATAGTCAAGTTTCGATCTAATAAGAGCACGATATATCTTTAACATTGAACGGCGATCTGCCCCCCAACTGGTAGAAGAGAAGACACGAAGGATGTTCAGTGTTCTGGTGCATTTGACCCGAAGCTGCTTTAAGTGTGGTATAAAGGTCAATTTACGATCAAAGATAAGCCCCAAGAACTTTGTCTCTGGGACCACTGGCAGCAAAACTTCACCGATATGAAGTTCAGGATCAGGGTGAATACCTCGTCGGCGGCAAAAGTGCATGCATACAGTTTTGGAAAAAGAGAAATTAAACCTATTTGCAAGAGTCCACTTCTGTACACGATTGAGGGCAGTTTGTAGTTGCCGCTCAATATATCACATGTTTGATGACTGACATGAGATGTGAAAGTCGTCAACATATAGCCCGTTCATAACGGTGAGAGGGAGTTGTTCAGTGATGGCATTTATCTTTATACTGAAAAGTGTGACACTCAATATACAGCCTTGAGGGACTGTACAAAAGAACGTGAAAGTTCCGAACATACACAAACTTGGAATCTCCTGTCCATTAAAATTTTTTTAATAAACATGGGTAGATGGCCACGTAACCCATATGTATGGAGGTCTCGCAAAACGCCATACCTCCATATTGTGTCGTAAGCCTTCTCTATGTCAAAGAATATCGATACAAGGTGTTGGCGGTTGAGAAAGGCCTCTCTGATAGATGTTTCAAGACGAATTAGGTGGTCTATGGTGGAGTGCTGTCGACGGAACCCACACTGGGTGGGTGAGAGGAGGTTGTTTGATTCAAGGAACCAAACGAGACGAGCATTAACCATCCTTTCTAAGGTCTTACACAGACAGCTCGTCAGAGCAATTGGACGATAGTTTGAAGGAGTCTTTGGATCTTTCCCTGGCTTAGAGAAAGGTAAAATAATAGCCTGGCGCCAGGCATCAGGAAAAACATTCTCCTGCCAAATCCGGTTGAATATAGTCAGTAGGACATCAAGAGAATCAGGAGAGAGATGGTGTAGCATGTCATAATGAATATCATCAGGTCCAACAGATGTACTGGCAGACCGATGTAGGGACATTTTTAGTTCCACCAGGGTAAAAGGACTATTATAGTCAAAGAAACAGTCAGTTTGAAAGGAAAGAGGTGATCGTTCTGCCCGAGTCTTGATGGCCAGGAAGGTGGAGGAACAAGCAGAAGTGCTAGATACACGGTAAAAGCTTTCACCTAGAGTGTTAGCGATGTTTCGGACATCAGTCACCTCCTGACCATCAGAGAGTAAGATCGAGAGGGGAACAGAAGTGTAGTGCCCATTAACCTTTCGAATCTTGTCCCATACGATCTTGGAACTGGTGGTAGAAGATATGCTGGTTGTGAACTTAATCCAAGATTCCTTCTGGCTTTGACGTCTTACCCACCTAGCATGTGCTCGGGCCCGCTGGAAAGCAACCCGATTTGAAAGTGTGGGATATCTGCGAAAAGTGTCCCAGGCCCGTTTTTGAGCCTTCCGTGCTAAGTTGCAAGCAGAATTCCACCATGGACGAGGATATCGTGGGAAACGTGTCGAGGTTTTAGGAATACACTGAGCAGCTGCATGTATAATACAATCAGTTACCGCTGCAACACAGTTGTCTATTGATAGCTGATTTACGATGACAGGATCAAGTTCTGCGAGATCAGTGAAAGTGGACCAGTCTGCCTGATCCAGGTGTGTTGAGTGACAAAGACAGGGTGAGCCCATGTTGATCACCCAACAGTGCCACCCCTCCATGTACTCGACCATCACACAACTTGTCATTTCTGTACAGAGAAAACTGCCGAATGGAGACTGTATCAGCAGATTTGAGAAATGTTTCTTGTAGAGAAAGACAAACAGGATGGTAGGAAGCAATCAGCGTTTTGATATCATCCAGATTAGAACGTAAACCTCGACAGTTCCATTGTATCAAGGTGGCCATTTTTAAGGACGGGCAGGTGAAGTGGTTGGAGAACCCTTCGGTTTACGACCTCGTCTTTTGTCTTTCTTCGGAGGAGGTCTATCAACCTCCATGGATCCTGCTCTGGGTCGAGTGGGCAGGTTTTTGTTATTGGAAGAGGAATCAAGCGACTGAGGACGCGGACGAGTAATTGTTTTGTTTATTGTGGTGGGAGAAAATGGTGTATCAGAAGAAATGCCTGTATTTGAAACTGAAGGACATGGATCTTGAGGTTTGTTGGAAGTTATGGGAGGAACAGAGATGGGTGTGGAAGTCGATTCATCTACTGTTTTAACCACGGAGGTCAAAAGGCTTTTCATTTGTTTTGAAAACGATTCTTTTGGAGGCACAGAGAGATCTGTCTGCACTTCCACTGTAGTTGTGGAATGGAGTGCAGCAGCATATGTCCGAGATGGGATTGTGGACATCAATTTCCGAGCCTCAGGATAACTAATGTTATGTGTCGTTTTCAAACGCTGCACCTCTTTTTCCTCCAACCATTTTGGACAAGAATGAAAGTAAGAGGGGTGAGAACCATTGCAGTTGACGCAATGTGGGTTTATGTCACAATCATAGGCATCGTGGTCCTTGCCTCCACAACAGGGAACCACAGCACATGTCAGGGAACCACGACAAGATGTCTTTGAGTGGCCGAATCTCTGACATTGAAAACATCGAAGAGGGTTTGGAATGTATGGCCGAACCCTGCAAATGAGATAACCTGCTTTGATGGTGGCGGGTGCTCGTGGTGAAGTGAATGTTAAAACAAGGGTATTTGTTGGCAGTGTAACTCCATCTTTGCGAGTGGAGATGCGCCTCACTGCAGAAACTCCTTGAGTGGAAAGACCGGCGAGAATCTCCGTTTCAGGAACATTCTTCAAATCCCTTTCAACAATAACTCCTCGTGAAGTATTCAAAGTAGCATGGGGTGTAACCTCAATAGGTATATCGCCAATTACCTTTGATTTCAAGAGGAGTTCACTGTGTTGGGATGTGGATGTTTCAACCAGTATGTCACCAGATCGAAGCTTCTTTACTGACTTTGGAGAGCCAGCAAGTCCCTCGAGCCCCTTTTGAATAAAAAAAAGGGACATTTGCCCTAAAGATTTTTCTGAAAGAGAATGCAATATCAGAAAATGAGGTACGTGTGTTACTGATGTTGGAGATTGCTGTTCTGAGTATTCGAGACGTGGTCGCTTACCCATTGACTGTTTTTTTACAATTTTAATTAAATTTTTTGAAGGATCCATAGGAAAGTGAAAAGTTTCGGTACTCACTAACCCCACCCACCATGGAGCCCTACAAGGGGACGCACTACAAAGTCACGCAAGGACAATGCAGCAACGCCAGGGTTTCGTGAGCACTATACCCAAACACCAGCATCAGACACAATGTCCACAACACCCGTTGAGAACTTCCAACACTGGTACTTGGTTGGCTCTAGCCCAGGTGGACCAGCCGATTGACCCAAGGGGGGCCACCCAAGGGCCGCCCGTCTACAGGAATTCGAGGCCAAAGTGGTGTATTAGGGTTGGACCCCTCAACCACCAGGATCCTCTCCTCCCCTTCACGGGTCGCCACGCACGGCAAACACGTGGGTGGATGTTTAGATCCCAGAGAAGGTAACCAGACAGAACAGAACCTTCCCTGGGAGGTCCCCTCACCACGTACAGGAATCCACTCCGAGGGGGAGCTGCTGGGTAGAACCGAAATATTAATTTATGTTCTTTTCAGCTAACTTTATTTGAAGTTTAAATTTTTGTTCCATCAGATTAAAATTGAAAACTTGTACATCTAACTGTCCTAAATTATAATTCTTAATAATAATGTATTCTACATAAATTGTTATTTGTATATTTCATACAGTAGTTTTAATTTGTTTCCATTACAACTTGCCAATAATGGGATTTGTAAATTCCAAATATCCAACTAAAGAAATGTGTGTTCTTACAGTATAATGTTTTTTTTATTGTTATTATCAGACTTTAATCCCATCAAATGAATCTATTAAACTTGTAATACTTTGGCTTTTTTCCTACATGATTTTGTTGCACATGCATTACGCTTCAACAAGACTTAAGCATCATGCTTGATGTGTTTTAGCTTGTTAAGAATTAAGCACAAAGCTATACAGTGAGCTATATGTGCTCTGCTCACCACAGGTATCAAAATCCAGTTTTTAGTGGTACGAGTCCACAGACATACCACTGTGCCCACATTAGTTTGACAAGCCTTTTGTACAGAGGTATAAAATAACAAAGCATAATTTACTGTGCTGATCAATGTAAAACAAGCAATATTTTTTGAAAACATATCATTAATACCTCTTCAATGTATCACTGATTATGGAAGTTAGCTCAAACTAAATAATATTCCATAATGAATTTTGAAAAAAAAAATCTTGACAAACAAATTCTCATCAGTTTAAAACATGGTGTTTCACCTATTAATCATCCACATGGTAATAACTAAAGCTTATGGTAGTGTCTGTTTTAGCACAAAAATTACACAGTGGACTATTTGCTTGGACTGTGAAAACTAAACCCCAAATTTTAGCATTATACAAAGTTTAGAACAGAGTCAAGTTAACTAGGTTATTATATATGATTTGCTATTGATTTCCTGAACTAAAAATGAAAGATTAAGGTCTTTTCGGTTGCTAATACAAATGTTTTATCACATTGTTTTGCATTGTGCTTTCACACTATTTAACTATTTATTCAATATTATATTATGTAAAACACACTTCCTAACAGATGGATTCATACAGTCATCTGTGAACTTTTTCAAACAAGCAAGAGATAACCCCATCCCTTTAATCATTAATATGCATTTACTATTAATCTGCTTCCAACACATGTGTAGATCTGGGAGGAAAAATGGAAAAGACTCTTCCAGAGTTCAGACTTGCATCAAGGTAATGCAAAATTTTAATCTAAGACTTAGTCAAAGAAAACCATATTAACATTAGTCCAAGGTAACCTAAGATATTTCAACCTTACGTGGGCAACTCAGTTTCTTGCATGTCGCATATTACAGTTACTTTTAAAATTACATATTACTGACATGCGTCAATACAATTAGAACACTAATGTAGTTTGTAATTCAGATTTTTATACTATATATTAATTTCTTATTTTTTAAAAAATCAAAAAAAATTCCCAACATCCATTTTTGTTTTGACACGTGTGAATACTTCCAGTGTTCTTGCTTTAGTTGGTAGAAATCTAGAATCGACTCACATACACACTAGTTTACATTGTTTATACAATTTCAAAGTCTAATGTTGCGATGTGAACTTTATCATTTCTGTTCATTGAGATATAAAAGTTCTTAACGAATGAGAAGCCCAACTCTTCTCTTCACTTTCAAGATTATACACAAAATCACATCATCTGATTTTGTGTACCTTTTCATAACCAATAAAAAGAATGCATCTAATACTATAAGATTCTATTGGTTCTTTTGAAAATGGTGGCAGTATACATCATACTTGACAATAAAAGAAATTGGCACTCACTGCATTTAACAATCTTTATAACTTAGTTACATACCAATTAGGACATTTAAATTATAATTGTTTGGAGGCATTATATGTTAGCAATTTATGTACTATTTATATTTTAAACTGTGTATTAGAAAAGTAGATTAATGTTTCCATCAACATTCATAATGTGATAGATGCATCTTTAAGTAAGAGAAATAATGAAGGTCATACATAACAGGGAATAAAACTATAAAAGTAAAAGTCTACACAAATAAATGTCAATGTGTGTGTGTATATCTGTTCCTCAGACCCTTTCACAATTCTTGATCAATTAAAACCAAACTTGACACAGTGGTAGAGGATGACATGAGGAGAGTTGTATATGTGTGGGGAGTTGGGATTGTCGTTGTATCCTCTATCTAATTTTAGAACAACTACAAGATTGAATATCCCTCAACATTAGAATAAACTATGTATACACTACTGTTAAATTTCTTAAGAAAAGTGTTTTTCTTTTCAGTATTGGTACCTTTACATAGTTTTACTGCACTTTTAACATTTATTAAGTTAAGAAAAAAGAAATAGAAGCACAATTTCCAATCCTTTGTTACAAACAAGTTATTTCCTCCCCTTCCAATGGACAGGTACTCCCAGCTAGTAAGATATAAGCCAAAAAAAAAACTGAAGAAATTACAAATCACACAAAAACTGGTTTAACAAAATACTGAAAACATAAAAAAATAAATTCATTTTATTTCAGTTTCACTGTACACTGATGGTTCAGCCACAGTTCATGTAAGGTGGAAAAATTAACAGACAAAATACAAACTTTTAAATTAAACACTTTTTTTGACATTCATCTAAGAGGTCCTGAAGGTCATACAAGTTAAATATAAAAATTGTAAGAAGAAAATAACTTTTATTCTAAGCCTCAAGACCACCTTGCATTTAAACCAATCTCAAGTTAACTCCATAAATGCACAAACAATTTGTTGGTAAAAGTATTTTAAAACAAATATAATTTTTGTGTACAACAGATTGAACTTTACTTAAAAAAAAAAATCATATTTATAGTTAACATCGCTTGTGTAGTTTCACAGGAACAGATGTTGTTCTTAACACCCTCACCATCTCAACAAAGTTAATCCAAGATGTAATTTAAAATAACACTAAAAACTTAAATTAAAGATATGGGCTGAGCTAACATCACAAAATTTGATCCAAGACTTGTTCAAATATAACCCCTAGACCTTTAATTCAGTATTAGGTCCATAAGAAATTTATTCTAAGAATTGTTTAAAGGCAATGTATATTTAAAGCACCATATATTCAAGACCTTAAACATTTCTTTTGAGGAAACAATGCTGAATAAAAGACTCTAGCACACAGTTTATACAAAGACAACATGAATTATCAAAAAATAAAGTCAAGATCTGAATTAAAGAAACAGTTTCTACTGATAAACTTTAATCAAGGACTTATTCCAGGATAATACTGTCTTGTATAGATAAAACATAACCTGGCTGAAGTCAAAACTGTCATATATAGAAGAGAGACTCCCCCTCAAATGTCTTGGACACAATTGTTGTCTTTAGATACAACCTCAGAAAAGACATTAACAGTTTCTACAAACTAACTGGACTAGTGTTTCTTAACCACCTATCCCCGACAAACATCTGTTCATTACAACCACTTTGACAATCCATGGTGTTTTACAAAAACAAACTGTAACCACAGAAGAAAACATCTGACAATATTCATATGTATATAATAATGGCTTTTATTGGACTTGCATTTGAGTGATCTGTGACAGTTTAAAAAGGCAGCGTGTCAGTTCCTAGTATTAAAAAAGTTATGAAACAGTGGAATAAACCAGAGAATATCTTTATAAAATTTTTATCATGAAAACATTGAATTCAAATTTTTGGGTACAAACAATATAACTCTGCATCTAACTAGCTTTATTTTTTGATATACATTTAAACTCCATTGTGGAGTGCTAGTACTTAAATTTCCCAAGAAAACTTCTCAACAAAAATTATCTGTCAATTGAATTCATCACATCACTTAAAAAGTGAACAAACTGTACTTACAGTAGAATGTACTTTTAAAGACTGACTTTATCTTTAATGATTTGGTCACAGATGATGCAAACATTTATTTACGATGATAATTACCTGATCAGCATGTGTGTGTAAACTACGTGAGGCTAACTGTAATTATCCTGATTACTCATCTCCACTACAGAGAAACATATCCTTGGCTGAGTCTTCTGCATCAATAGAAAGTTTTACTTTAAGAAATGACTGTATTATGCTTTTAGTTGCTTGATTCATCATTTTCGGAGGGCAAACTGCTGTCTGATAAAATTTCTTCAATGTCAATGGGTGGTGATTCTTCCATCCCTGTCTGATCTACAGTAACCTCACTACCAAGCTGGAAAAACTGGTTTTCCAAATCTACACAAACTGCAAGGTCTGGTTGCTCTTTCTTTGTAACAGAAGCAACAGTTTTCACTGTGTTCTCAAAACCTAATAGATGTATACTATTTCTCTAGTGGAAAAAAAAACAAACAACAAAAAAACATTGGAAAGAATATTTGAATATATATTTTTAATGAGTATGAAAATAGAGTTAGTAACCCTGTATGTACAAGTGGGGAAAATAGTGCAATAACACTACTTTTTTTGCAGAATTAAATTCAAAATTTAATTAAGCAACCTTATTATAAATGTATATTAATGAACTTTGGTTAAAAATGTAGTTACTAAACAAAGTTCTAATACTATCTATGTTTCAATCTTTTAATGTCAAAATGAAATATTCAAATAAATTTTCAATCTTCACTTGCCTGTATCATGTGATATCTATTCTTTCTGAACAGCCCATTTTTGATTTTCTCTCTACCTCCGTGTGTGTCCAGAGTTTAACAAACATTGCACATTCATAGTACAGATATTACTGTCTTAATTTTACAGCCTTCTATCTTCTTGATTTATGGTGATATAAACCATAAAGTCAAACTCACTTACCATGTCACCTGTCACATTCTATCGTTCGCAAAGTATTAATTATTTATTCTCTCTGATAATTATTCTTGGATGGATTATTTATAAACAGATAGAGTGGATTTCAAATTACTAATTTTTGTATAAGGGTAACTCATTTGGATGAAAGTACTAATTTTTTAGTCCACAAATCCATCATTGCTGTCACCAAATTCCAATAGATCACATAAATAAATTATTTTATAAAACTTATAGACTAGTTAGAAAACCAGATCAATTATAATAGTTGCAGGATATTGTATGTGTTATTATTTTGTCATTTATATTCCTTATTTAAAACAATTAGTTTTAATAAATATTATCTTCATTACAAAAACTCAGGGCTATATTTCATAAGGTCCAAGAGGAAAAAAAATGGGGGGTCAGACATAAGTACTAAGTATTTTATTTTTTATTTATTATAAAAACAACCAACATACAAGCATTACAAACTAACTAGATTAATAGAGAACTTCAAAAGAAAAAATACTATTTAACTGACGTACTTTGAAACTACTTCATCAATTTGACAATAACAACCATACCACTAGCTTACCACAAAATAGTTTAAAAACACTAACAAACAAAATACTGGCAACCCACAAAGCACTTTTAAGACATTTTATCAACTGAATACTAGCAAACCATATGATTTGCCAAAAACATCCTACTTTTAAAATATTCAATCAGATAAACACAAGCAGCTAAATTAGTTGTCTAAAATACAATAGTTTTAAAACATTTTATTAACCAACTGTTTCAAGGAAGTCATTGCTATGAATGTCATAATTACATTAGAATTAAAACACTTTCTTGATAAATTTTCACTAAATTAATGAACTAAATCTTGATTTCATTCAATAAACACTTAGTAACAGCTTATACTAAACTACTGCAAAGAACCCAAATCAACTAGTTTACCAACCAATGAAAAGGAAAAATAAAATAATTTCTAATTTTAGTAACTTTCTCAGTGCTTAAAATCCTCAGACAATTAGTACCTTTTTCCTAGATGACTGGCAGACAGTTGTAAAAGCTTCTTTTAATGGATCTTCATTTTCAAAATTATGTTGGTCCTATAATGAATACACAATGTAATTTATTTATTTTAATATCAAACAATATTCATTCTCAACTTAGATAAAAAATTTCATTTAGTATTATGAAAAAAACTTGAATGTATAAAATGCAAAGATATTTTTGTTCTATTGTTACAGTATCTTGAATAGTTAACATTTTCCTTACCTGAAAATGCATTTCCACTAGATGACTCAAAAAGTCGGGCAATTCTGTCTTTAGAAATTTGTATGGCACAAGCATTGTGAAATTCTCATCTAAATTTCATAAACAAACATGTCAACTTGCACTACATTGTGATGACATACTATGCAACAAAATACTCTGCAAACAGGAGTACAACATACCTCCGTACACAAATGCTCTCTCCACATTTACACAGAAAATAATTTTCATTCTTTGACAAAGCAGTCAATAAAAGTGTGCCAAGAAAGTAAGAAGGTTAAAAATGTGCAGAGAAGTATCTATCAGAAATAAATTTTCAAGAAAAGAAAAATGTTAATTTCCGATATGACTCGCCTCCTTGCACAGGTTACCTAGAATATCATGTTGTGACAATGGAAGGACATACACAAAAAATATACCTAGATTAGCCTTAACAGTGATAAAAAGTGGGTTGTTTAGTGTTTTATGGCACAAAGCAACTCAGTTATCTGCACCAAACATCCATGAAAATGTTAAAATTAAAATAAATTTAGTAAAATTCATAAAAGGAAATAAATTAAGGTAAAACAAAACAAAGTTTAAAAAAATATAAATAGCATAAAACCAATTTTTACATCTAGTCTACAGCAGTGAGAGAAAAACTACAGTAATGCAAGTTGTAAAGGACTGTATGTAGCATAATTGTAATTATCATAATTTGCCAAGAAGACTAACAGGTAAGTTCAAAAACCACTGTCAGTCACCTGAAGTTGGTCTTTCCAGTCCTGGTTTCGAGTTATTTAACCTTACGGCCATTTTCTAATTTCAAATCAAACAAGCTGGACTTTGATTCTTAAAAGGGAATCACCTTAAAAAAGGTCTATTGTATAGATCAAAAAACTTAAAATGGCATTAAAAAGATTAACAGCTTTTAAAAAAACTAAAAAACATCTCCTAGGTGGGCAGTGTCACCATCACCAATGGTTTAATTTTATGGACAAACCTTGAGAGAGAATTGTTTAAAATGATGCCGTCATTGTGAGTCACAACAACAACAACACAGTAAAATGTGGCTTATTGTGACCTGAATGTTACACAGACAACACATTGCTGCATCAGTCCCAGATAAAAGAAAACAATGAGTCAGAAAACTGTGACCAATAAGTAGTCTAGTTAAAACAACTTCCTCTTTCCAATCTTTACGGAAGGAATATGGTCAAAGTTCAAAATAGGGTTTTATTTGGAAAAGCTTGTTTTCACATTGCTCACTCTAAATTGACTGTCAACTGGCACTGAGACAAGCATTGAATACAGGACCATAGTCCATGTATGGAACAGGCACAGCGATGATAATGCCAAAGCAGATAGATTTAGCTGCAGTGTCAGTGAGCTCATTCTCATGAATATCAACAAGGCATGGTATCCAAAAAAACTGGAGAAAAGTAGATGTTAAAAAGAAATGGGGCAGTCGGTTTTGAACATCAGCAAGAACAGGGTGAGAACTAACGTGAAGCAATTCCAGGGCCAGTAGAGAAATAAGCGAGACAGTAAAAATAGTGCAGTTTGAGTACTGCTTAGCTTCAATGTGATTTAGAGCAAGAGAAATGGCATACAGTTCAGCAGTGAACACAGAAGCTGAAGAGGGAATTCTGCATGTAACCACTGAACCACAACAAACCATGGCACAGTCCATACAGTCACCTGATTTCAAACCATCTGTATAAATAGAAATGGAAGGATGGTTCAAAATGTGTGCAGCAAATAAGAGACAGTATTTCCAATTTGGAGTGTCTGCTTTTCTCAAATGACTTAAAGATAGGTTACATTTGTGGACCGTAAGAAGCCATAATGGGGTGGGCTGACCAGTGGATACAGCAATGTTATCCAAGCACAAACCCAATTCATTCAACTGTGCCTGGATACAAAGGCCAAAAGGAGCAATAGCAGATCATCTGCTCTGGAAAAGTATGGTCCACAACCTCAGGTAGGATGCTTAGGTAAGGAACAAATTTTTCAAAGCATATAGTAAAGACAGTTGCAAAAGGAGGTGCAAAGAAGGTTCGTGAGACTCAATGTACAAGCTCTGAACTGGGGAAGTGCAGAAAGCTCCAGTGTGGAGCTGAAGTCCTGGCAAAGCCATAGACCAGTGATCCATAGTCAAGTTTCAATCGAATAAGAGCATGATATATTTTTATCATAGAACATTGAGTTGCTTCCCAAGTGGTGGAAGAGAAGACATGGAGGATGTTCAGTGTTCTTGTACATTTGACCTGTAGCTGCTTGATGTGTGGTATAAAGTTTAGCTTACAGTGAAAGGTAAGTCCCCAGATATTCGTCTCAGGGACCGCAGGCAGCACAATTTCATCAATACGGAGTTCAGGATCTGGGTGAACACCCTGTTGGCAGCAAAAATGCATCCAAACAATTTTAGAAAGGAAGAAGTTAAAGCCATTTGCTGTGGTCCACTTCAGTGAACAATTGAGGGCAGTCTGTAGCTGCCACTCAATATACCTCATGTTTGATAACTGACATGAGATGTAAAACTTTTTTTTAATGAGGTTACATAAAGCAGCTCAGTTACCAGTACAGGAATATCATTAGAAAAGAAAGAAAATTAAGATACAGATATGTGAAATAATGAGAAATAACTTTCCCCTACCATGGAAACCAATGAAAGTAAAGACTGACCAGCATTCCACATTGAGAAGATTGAGGGGCTGGTGAGAACATTGTCCATACAGAAAGTATCTGCATAAATTAAGTGGTACCTGAGAATGGAACTACACTACATTCAGAACAGGTAAGCTCTTCACTTTGAATTTAGTTTCTATATCAAACGTGAAACATTACACAAGCCAAGGTTCCAGAACTCAGAATTAAAATTAAGAAGTCTTGGTCTCTATATCCCACGTTCATGACTGTGTCAAGTAAACCTCATCATTATATATGTAGCTACACATACTTTTCATTGGATCCCAAACTGTAGCCATACAGTGATGTGTTCTGAACCATAGGAACTGTGATAAGAAAGGAAGCAGCACCAATGAAACTTTCTCTTCCACCTAAGAAAGCCTCAAAGGCAACACCCTAAGGCTCAGAATAATGGAATGCCTTTTAAAAACAACAGAACAGAACTCAGTTGATTTGGAATTATAAACATTTATTCTTACTTCCCAACCAAAAGGGCAAAGAGCCTTCCACTTGCTTTGGAACTATGAAGAAGACATGGAACATTGTGCTCAACCATGGTCCCAGAATGAGACCACGTTCAAAATTATAAGGAGATAGTGAAACTCCTTCCTTGAATAATATACTAAATAAAAAATAAATCAAAAGAAGGGCCATACAAATTCCAACTGGATAGCTGAGTGTCAAATCTCAATTAGTAAGGAAACCAAAGAAATAGTAGAAGCTGACAATCTCACCAAAGTAAAAGTCAGCAAAGGACCTAATTCATCCTTATGTTGATGTGAGTAATGCTGATAGACTTCCAACAAAATTTAGAGGAAGATAAATATTTCAGAACAATATTGAAGATCACACAAATCTGAGAAAAACCAAAATGATCACAGGATCCAGTTTGAAACTCCATACATCTAAAAAAGGATCAAGTCTTTAAGAATCTAAATAAATGTCCTCCTGGTGGTGGTAAATCAAAGCATGCTGTTCAGACAAATATGGTAGACAATGCAAAGCTATTCCATCATGTAATTGAGCAGTATATCTCTAAGCGTAAACAGTTATATCAAATGTCACCCTCAAATCTTTCAACTATCAAGAAAGAAAGAAGTAGGTTCAAAGGAAACAAAAGAAAGCCCCAAAACCTAATAAGCCCAATAAATGACTGAAAAAATGGAGAAGGTGAATGATGTATGTTAGCCTTATGAAAAATTAACCTGGTGAATGAAAGTACACAAAAAAAGAATGTCCAAATTCTCTTCAGATTATTCCTGGATTATTGACAAAAGCAACCTCAGACCTTTCTATAGAGACCTATAAACTGAATGTGTCTCTCCTTCTCATAATGAAGTAGATCATAGACAGCCTCAAGTAAGTGTAATCCCCTTCCTGACCTATGAGAAATGCTAAAACCTGGGGTGGAATAAAATGAGGGCTGATAAGCCTTCATGCCAGAAACAGTAACTTTTGTTTTAATGCCTAACAATGGTACATTAAAATTTTTTTCTTAAAATAATAATTATTACATACAGGTTATACACAAAGCCACTGGGTTACACAGTACTGTCACACTATGCTTGACAAATTATAGTGGCTTTTTCTGGTATTGATAGAGTAATGTACGTTTTTTTATTATTTCAAAATAAATATATAACTTGACAAAAATTTACGTATTTTACATCCTCCACTTGCAAATCCATAATGCTCAACCACCTATGGCATGCAGTATATGAGTTTAAAATTAATAACCAGATGAGAAATATTTTTTTACAATTCTTTATTTACTATTCTGTATTTTAAGAAAAATAAATTTACAAATTATTGTAAATAATAATAGTAAATGTATTAAAACTGAAATTTGATTGTATTTTACAAAGTACCAGGCCAGTAAAACACAGCAAAGACAGGTTACTTTGTAAATGCATGTGTGTCTGTATATATATTAAACAGTTTATATTTCTGAATTTTTATGGAAGTTACAAAATCAGTAAAACAAACCAACTCATACAAAGATACAGCAGTGAAAATATTTTTTTTTCTATAAAATATCTAATAGCTATCTGAAAGTCAAAGATTTTGCATGTGAAATTCAAATGTTCTGATGCATAAAATATATTTAATCTTAAAATCGACATTACTTTGCATGTTGAATATGCAACATTTTGAAAAAAAAATATCAAGAATTAATTTAAAAACCTAATGTATTGTGTTTGTAATGTTTAGTAACAACCCACAGTATTTTGTAAAGATATGAGTACATAATCAAAAATAATAGTATAATTACTTTTGCAGTTATGAGCTGTGTGGATTTCATCCAACCTGTTATTGAAGGATTACTACTGTCACTTAGCAGCACAGTTTCCAAGTGGCATGGCTTATCTTGAACTGAAGAAGTTTTTACCTCTAAAGACAAGTTCTTGGGATATATTCAAATTACTAGTGAACATCCATGTGCAGCATGTTCTAAACATTTACATTATGAACAAATTTCTTCTATGCTAGCTCATAAAGTTGAGGTTTGTAATAACAAGCAAATCATGTGACAAGAAAAACTACAATGTTGTTGTTGTTGTTTTGAATTAAGCACAAAGCTACACAATGGGCTATCTGTGCTCTGCCCACCACGGGTATCAAATCCCGGATTTTAGCGTGTAAGTCCGCAGACATACCGCTGAGCCACTAGGGGGCACATCAATATTAACAGTTTTGTTTTAGGTTTCTTTTGAAATAAAGAATAAAAACATAGATAATATGAAACTTTAAATTATAACATAGTAATAATAATTGCATTAAAATACATTCATAATAATATGGTTTCATAAAATTTTGTATGTAAAGTATTAACAAGTGCAGAAAGAGATTTAAAAATGGTTCCAATTATCATAGTTAACAATGGATAAACAATATTGAAACATTCATCTCTTATGTTTACATGTTAAGAGGTAATGAATCTAAAATTACATGGTAAAGATGAACTAGATCAAAGCATCATTTACCTATGCACACACTAGAAAGTTAATAACTAAATGGTGCCAACTAAGTGATATAAAGAGTAAGGAGCTATGGCTAAACAGTATATTCTGTTTGTTATATGCAAAGGAGTAATGAATTTAAATTAAACATTAACATTTAAGAATATACATCAAAAATAAGCAACTACTTCTAAACATCAACTATTGTGTATATAGAACGGATCAATGAGCTATGATTCATATTCCACATGTAAAGATCACCTCCTATGAGTACAAGTAAAGAAATAATGAACAATTCCAAAACAATATCTTCTATATGGACATAATAAAAAGCAACAACTACAAACAAACCCTAATAAGAATGTGTATGTTGCAAAAATATAATTAACCAAAACTAAGCATTGTTCTCGATGTGCGCACATGTAATAAAACAAGAATAAAAGACCAGAATCAACCATTAATAATTATGAAAACATAGCAAGTTATAAAAATGCATGTTGTTTATTAAGAACACATGTAAAAAAAGTAATGAATGAAATGTAAACATTACTTTCTATCTAGATGTATTAAGGAACAATAAACCAGCAAAATATTAATGATGACACATTACAATTGAAAGAGAACTTAAACGTAACTGAACATCAATATCTATGTTTACACAATAAGAAACAAGTTAATATATGACCAACCACTAACTTTTACATACACACATGAAATAGCAATGAACAATGGCAAACTTACTAAGTGGTGGTATATGTTAAGAAGTAAGTAATTATGATTAAATATTTTTGTTTAAGTAGATATATGTTAAGTTTTGGTTTGTTTTTAATTTCACAGCCTACTCTTGGGCGACTCTTTTACCAATGAATAATGGGATTGCATTATAATCGCCCTAAGACTGAAAGGACGAGCATGTTTTGTGTGATGGGGATTTGAACCCGCGACCCTCAAATTATGAGTCGAGTGCCTTAACCACCTGGCCATGCCGGACCAATATGTTAAGTAAGCAGCAAAAAACAACATCTCAACATTAAGTGCTGCAAGTTATGTGATAATGAAGAATAAACTACATCTAACGAGTAATGTCTATGTTTTACCTAGTAAGGCAGGAATGATGAGGCATAAAAGAAGGGAAGTCAAATGAAACCTGAACTAACTGATAGATGTGGCAATAACAGTAATAAGGGAGAATAAAGAAAACAACTGGCAGAAAGTACGTCTAAAATCTGTGAAGGGAAATGTATGGCAGGAATAGAAGAAGAAGACTGCAGCAGTAACCTTAACCCATCACACACTGGACAAAAGTACACTACTCTTCATCTTCTCACTATATTTGTAAACCTGAGTAATATCTTCTACAATACACGACAGCTGTCACAATCTCAACAGACAAAGAACTTTTAAAATTGTTGGTAATGTGAGTGATATTTATGTTTACATCAGCAGAAAAGGAATCAGGTTAATCTGTAAATTCATATCAAAAGGTTGAAAATACAAAGTTAAGTTTTGATCTATGTACTGCAACCAACCTCACCAAAAACCAAAAAATTCTAAGCATGAGTGTGCTGAACAAAAGAATGAGGATTTTTCACGTTAATATAAAGGAAGCACTGTACAGGGAGGAATGACACACACTTATTTATGGAGGGTTTTGCTGCATGATATATCATCATGCAGTATTACAAATTCACATAAAGTTTAAGTGGGAATTTTACAAAGTCAGTAGCATTTGAAAACCTAAAGCAGAATAGCATGACTTCAAGGGGAAAATAGCTAACCCATATGTGGAGGTGTGTCATTTTATCAGAGTAATAAATTTAAAATTAATTTCTACTTATACTTACATAATACATGTGCAAAAATCCTAAATCTCATGAAAGTTTGTAATGTATTTTTTTCACAACAAAGAAAAGTTGAAAATTGAAAAGCCTCACTACAAAAAAGTAATTGTTACTATGTCATCTAACAGAAATTACAAAGCTAATCATCAGGATGTTACAGATCTGACATGAAAAAAAAATTACCCTTCGCTTTCTTGCATTTATAGGTATCTGTTTTCCTTTGCAATGCTTTGTGTGCACTCTAAAGGAACGTCTCAATTTGTAAGTTTTCCCACAAATGCTGCACTCATACACTGGATATTCAGAATGAATGGCCATATGTTCTGATAAACCCTGTTTGGTTTTATGGGCTTTAAAACAAATGTTACATTTGTGTGGACGATCGTCAGTGTGTCTACACATATGTCTTTCTAGGTTGCCTAAAGGAAACGACATAAATACACATATATAAGAAAGCATGAATTTTAAACAACCTAAGTCATAACCCATATACATTTTGCATCACAGACACAAGTAGCAAATTTCAAACACAACATCTAAATAATAACCTGTAATATTAATACACAAATAAAAATATGCAAACATTATCAAGGTTTTCAACTCAGTCAATAGGTCACATATTTTTTGAATGGTTATAAACTCATCAAATATGAGTCAAAATATGTATTAAGTACCATATCAGCCAGGGTTTTGTTTGCTTTATTTTATTAATCTTTGTGCCCCAAATTAAATACAATCCACCATTGGACTTCAAAATGAACAGGTGTCTACTCCAAACAATAAAAATTGTATTTAATGTGCAATGATTTAATATTTCTACAAATTTTGTAAATACTATATAAATATTAACATAATGTACTGTAACCTTTAAAGAAGTGATGTTGTATGAAGCCATCTACTATATAAAGCAGTGGGTGTACAAGAAAAAATACACAATTGAAAATCTAATATTTCATATCTTTTCTTTATATGATTCACATTTTTTGAACAATCAGCACCAAAGTTGAAAGTGATACAAAATGGTGTATGTTGATGAGATTCTTGCAAACAGTATATCTTTGTTTTCAGTATTGGCACCTTTACATATTTTTATTACATTTCTAATGTTTATTATGTTAAGGAAAAAACACAAATGCAAACACACTGTTATTTCACTCACCAAATGGACTGGCATTCCAGCAAGTATTATAATATTCTTCAATTTTATGAAGTCAACAGCAATAATATTTCTAAGGTAACAATATCACATTAACATGGTAAATTATTTTTAAGATATGTTTTCAGTATGATGTGTCAGGTAGTATTATTCATATACAACACACAACATGAAAATGATGGCATAACATACAGTTGTTGCTTTGCTGTTGTCAAAAAGACAAAGACAAACCATAAACTGGTTCTTTTATATTATCATGTAATTTATATTAATTAAACTTAAATGTATGCAGTTAATATAAAAAAAACAAATAATATATAAAATTCCTGACACTGTTTGACTAGTTAATTAACAGATTATGTAAATACTGGTCAAGTGGCCAATCCTGAACGTAATGCAAGTAATACAACAATATACCATCTCATTAAACAAAAGTAAAACTCGCAAAAGGTAACAATTTATGAACAAAATAAATAATAATCAGTAAACAATGCGTTGAAGTAACAACTTGTAGACACACACACAGTACTATTATTTCATCACACAAAAGCAATAACCTGAAAATAAATCATGAAAGTAAAAACTTGTAAATATAATACATAAAGTAATGATACATAAATTCCTAAATGATCATTGTACCCCAAGATGTGAAGGAAAATGTGAATAACTGATAACTGAGAATAAATTGAAATGTCTGAATAAAAACATTTATTTTATTTTCTGTGATATTTTGAGTAAATGGCTTTCTCAGGAAGTAAAAACTGTATTACGGTGGCATCAGTCAAACTACATTGTCACGTGGTCTTTAATGCCTAATGACTGGCATTTATTTGAAATATAATAGAAAATAACCTAGGAAAAGTTTTCATTTAAATGTGCCAATTTATTCTTTATTATCATTTATCGAAATGATCTATAAACACACAATAATCAATAAAACAAACAAGTTATAACCTATAAAACCATAAAAAAATTAATAACTTACAAAGAGATATTATAAGCATACTCTTCAATGAAAAAAACCAAAAAACTAAGTATATATGTGTATGCGTGTGTGTGTGTGTAGAAGATAATCAAGAAAATTTATACTAATCCTTCTTGACAACAGTTGCTACCCACTGACACTACTGGTATTTTACCACTTATCTTTCCATAGCAGTTAATGGGCACTGACAATGGTGATAATTTTTCAAACACTCATGTTACTGACACTTGTTGGGCTTCGTTAACATACCTTTCTTATAGAACTTTGCTGGACACTGATTGCACTGATACATTGGGATAGCTGTATGTCTGACAAGGTGAGCTTTCAAAGAAGAGTTCTGTTGGAAAGCCAGTCCACAATATTCACAAATAAATGTCTTTTCTTCCAAATGAACCTCCTTGTGACGTTTCAAATTTCCTGCCTGAGTAAAACCCTGGTTACATATGTCACACCTGTATAAAAGTGAAACTGGTAAACTTTCTAAAAACAATTACTTGTTTGTATTAGAGATAAAAGATCAAAACACAATATATGAATAAAATATTGAGATTTACCCTAATACATATTTTCATTATAATTAGAATAATTCTAGTTATTTCTAGTTTTCTTTAAAATAATCGTAAAAAAGTACTTCACATATATTTTTTTCTCCTAATAACTACTGAAGAGGTAGTTTTTGCTGCACTTAAACCCATTAAAGATACAAATAATTTGTTCTAAATTTATAGACTAATATAAAAAGTTGGAAAGAAAAACGTTTTCATTAGTAGACATAAAGACACACACAAACATACATACAAAGCAGAAGTTTCTGTGTCTGTCACACCACAATTGTTGTTAGGAGTTGGTTGAACCAAATTTGATGAAATTCAGGAAAATAACTCAGTCCAATTTTTCAAAATGATGAGGTTAAATGGATCAAAAATATTAAGAATGATTTGAGTTTACCAGTCATTTCACGGTTATCACCACAAACAAGGGTTCAACTCAATAAGAATCTCAAGTGTAAAACATGTGAAGCTAATTCCAAATTAAAGTGGGTATTGGTGCCATACATGCCACCAATGGACAAGCAGATTTACAGCCCAAATCTACAGATTTACATGTACAACTGTTTTGCAGTTTTACTGCTTTGGCCTTATTATGTTAGTTAAAAGAAAAAAATACACAGATTTGAATAATCATGATGCAAAGGAAAATAACATTAAGAACAGAAATAGGTGAAGTCACATAACCCTTTCACAACAGGTCAAGGGGTCAATGGTCATGTCATCATGTTTGCAACTTGCATTCAAAATTTTAATGAACAAATATTTTATGAATTTATATCAATAAGTTTGGAATTAAATTGTAGATTATAATTCAAACTTTAACATTATATATGAGTTAGTTTCTTAATTTAAAAGTAAAGATTAACAGAAACCACCTAAATATAGATTTTTGTGGGTCATGTTGGTTGCTTGGTTGGTTTAGTGTTTTATGGCACAAAGCAGCTAGACTATCTGTACCAAACACCTGGTAAAAGATTAAAATTAAAGTAAATTTAGTAAAATTCAAAAAAGAAAAGTAAGGTAAAACAAAACAAAGTTTATAAAAAAAACATAAATAGCATTAAAACCAATGTTTACCTCTAGTCTACAGCAATAAGAGAAATGCAAGTTGCAAAGAACTGTCAGTAGCATAATTGTAATTATCATAACTTGCCAACAAGACCAACAGGTAAATTCAAAAACCACCGTCATTCACATGAAGTGGGCCTTTCCAGTCCTGGCTTCGAGCTACTTGATGTTATGGCCATTTCAAAAAGTAAAGTAATAAAAGTTTTAAAAGACTTGTAGCAAAATTTTAATTATAACTCCCCAGAATGACTAACAAGTAGTTCAAACAGCAGCATTAGTCATCTGAAGTTTGCCTTTATAGTCTTTGGTTTAGAGTTATTTGACATTATGGCCATTTTCTAATTTCAAATCAAACTAGCTGGACTTTGATTCTTAAAAGGGAATCACATTGAAAAACGTCTAACATATAAATCAAAAAACTTAAACAGCATTAAAAAGATTAATGGCCTTTCAAAAACTAAAAACATTTCCAAGGTGGACAGTGTCACCATCACCAATAACACTGTTAACATTATGGATAAACCCTAGGACAGAACATGTTTAAAATGGTGCCATAATTGAGAGCTATAATGACAGCAAGACAGTGAAACGTGGCTTATTGTGACCCAAGTATTACACAGACAACACATTGGTGCATCAGTCCCACATAAAAGAAAATGATGAGTTAGAAAACTGTGACCAATGTGTGGTCCACTTGAAAAAACTTCCTCTTTCTGATCCTTATGGAAGCAAAATTGCCAAAGTCCAATACAGGGTTTTATTTGGAAAAGCTTGTTTACATACTGCTCACTCTAAATCAACTGCCAACTGGCACAAAGACAAGCCCTGAATACAGGACCACAGTGCATGTATGGAACAGGCACAGTGGTGATAGTGCCAGAGCAGATACATTTAGCTATGGTGTCAGCAAGCTCATTCCCACAAATACCAATATGACCCAGTATCCAGAAAAACTGAATAAAAGTGGATGTTAAAAAGAAATGAGCCAGTCGGTTTTAAATATCGGCAAGAAGACGGTGTGTACTAAAGTGAAGGGATTCCAGGGCCAGAAGAGAACTAAGCGAGTCAGTAAGAATAGTGCAGTTTGAGTATTGCTGAGCTTCAATGTGATCCAGGGCAAGAAAAATGGCATACAGTTCAGCAATAAACACAGAAGCTGTAGAGGGAATTCTGAACAAAACAACCAAACCACAAAAAACCATGGTAGATCCCACACAATCACATGATTTTGAACCATCTGTATAAATAGGAATGGAAGGATGGTTCAAAAGATGTTCAGCAAATAACAAACAGTATTTCTAATCAGGAGTGTCTGCTTTTCTCAGATGACTTAAAGATAAGTCACATTTGGGGAATGTAAGAAGCCATGATAGGGTGGGCTGACCAGTGGATACAGCAATGTTATCCAAGCACAAACCCAATTAATTCAACTGTACCTGGATACAAAGGCCAAAAGGAGCAATGGCAGATAATTTGTTCTGGAAAAGCATGGTCCACTGAAGAAGGAAAACACAACTCCAATTGAGATGCTTTGGTAAGGAATGAAGGTTCATAGCATATAGTAAAAAGAGTTGCAAACGGTGGAAGTGCAGAGAAGATTCATGAGACTCTATGTATAAGCTCTGAACTGGGGAAGTGTGGAAAGCTCCAGTGTAGAGCCAAAGTCCTTGATGATGAATAAGGTCTAGCATCTTTAAGGCCAATGGTCTGACAGCTCCATAGATCAGTGATTCACAGTTGAGTTTCGAATGAATAAGAGCACAATATATCTTTAGCATAGAACATCAATCTACTCCCCAAGTAGGAGAAGACAGGACACAAGAAAAGCAGGAGAAAGAGGGCCAGTTTGCTTGATTTACCTTCGACTGGGGCACATGGGTCAGGTGGCATCGACCATGACCAGTTTCTCTCAAAATTATAGGAAAATGATGACTGCCTCTTGGATTATTATCAATCTGCCATAAAAATGGGAACAACAAAGACTCATGGGATCAGTGGAGGACTGACTTGGTGCACAGAAATAAGTGGAAGAACTGCTATTGAAAAGAGAAATGTGATCAGAGAGCATTCACTCTACAGAGCAACCCCTCCTTATTAATATCAGCACTTCCCCAGAGGGGATGATGTCCAAGGATAAAAAAGGGAGACAGCAACTGTTCAATGAGAGCATCATAGTTTGAGTGATCATATGTCTCTCCAGGCAACAGGTAGAGAGAACAAACAATGATGGTATCACCCAAGAATACACTGATGGCTACAACCTCCAAGGGTGTGTCAAATGGCAAAGACAGGGTGTGCACATGCTGATCAACCAACGGTACCACTCCTCTATGCACTCGTCCATCACACAGCCCGTCATTTCTCTACAAATAAAACACCCAAAAGGTGACTGCATTGGCAGGTTTCAGAAATGTTTCCTGTAAAAAAAGACATATGGGATTGTAGGAAGTAATCAGTGTTTTGATGCTATCCAGATTAAAACGTATACCTCGACAGTTCCATTGTATCAAGGTGGCCATTTTTATTTATATTTAGGCAAATTGAGTAGAGAACCCTTCTGTTTATGACTATATCTTTATTTGAGGAAGATCTATCGACCTCCATGAATCCTGCCCTAGGTCAATTGGGCAATTCTTTACTATTGCAAGAGGATTCCAGCAACTGAGGACATGAACAAATGATCATTTTGCATCTTAGGGTGAGAGAAGAAGATATACCCAAGGAAATGCCTGTACCCAAAACCAAAGGAAGTGGATCTTCGGATCTGCTGAAATGTATGTTAGGTACAGAGATGGGTGTTGAAGTTGATTCATCAACTTCTTTAACCATGGAGGTCCAAAGACTTTGCATTTGGTTTGAGAACGATTCTTTTGGGGGCACAGAGAGATCCATCTGCACTCCCACTGTAGTAGTGGAATGAAGTGCAGCAGCATACATTCAAGATGAAGTGGTGTACAGCAGCTTTCAAGCCTCAGAATAAGTAATGTTTTGAATCATTTTTAAATGCTGCACCTCTTTTTCTTCCAACCATTTATGGCAAGAAGGAAAGTAGGACAGGTGAGAGCCATTGCAATTGACGCAATGAGGGTCTGTTTCATACTCATAGGCATCTTGGTCCTTGCCACCTCAATGAGCACACGTCAAGGGGCAATGACGCGACATTTTTGAGTGACCAAACCGCTGACACTGAAAACATCTGAGAGGGTTTGGAATGTATGGCCGTACCCTGCAATTAAGATAACCTGCATTGAGAGTGGCAGGTGGATGTAGTGATGTAAATGTCAGAATAAGGACATTTTTAGGCATCATAATTCCATCTTTGTGAGTGGAGATACTCCTCACTGCAGAAACTCCTTTGGCAGAGAAACCAGTGAATATTTCTGACTCAGGAATGTTCTTTAAATCCCTCTCAACAAAAATTCCTCATGATGAATTCAAAGTAGCATGGATGCAAGAGGAGTTCACTGTGTTGGGATGTGGATGTTTCCACCAATACGTCACCAGATCAAAGCTTCTATTCTGACTTTGGAGTGTTAGCAAGTCCCTCTAGCCCCTTCTGAATAAAAAAGGGAGACATTTGCCCTAATGGTTTGTCTGAAAGAGAATGTAGGATAAGAAAATGAGGTACACAGGTGTTACAGATTGCTGCTTAAAATATTCAAGACATGGTTGTTTACCTATGAATTATTTTTTTTCCATTTTATTTGAAGGATCAATAATAATAAAAAAAATAATATTTTGGTGTTCACTGACCTCACCCACCATGAAGCCCTACGAGGGGATGCACTAGAATGCCAAACAAGGACACTGCAGCAATACCAGGGTTTCATGAGCAATATACCCAAACACCAGCATCAAATGCAATGTCCACAACACCTGTTGAGAACATCCAACACTGTTACTTGGTTCACCCTAGTCCAAGTGGACAAGCAGATTGACCAAAAGAGGGCCACCCCAAGGCTGCCTGTCTACAGGAATTCAAGGCCAAAGTGGTGTGTTAGGGTTGGACCGCTCAACCACCAGGGTCCTCTCCTCCCCTTCACGGGTCACCATGCATGGCAAACACATGGGTGGATGTTTAGATCCCAGAGGAGGTAAACTGAAAGAACAGAAACTTCCCTGGAAGGTCTCCTCATCACATACAGGAATCCACACTAAGGGGAGTGGGTCATGAGGTATGCTAAATGCAGCACTAGTTAAAATTAGATGTTTGTGATATCAAAATATAAAGTAAATAGTTTTGTACAAATTAGAAACTTAAATTATCATTATTGACAAGCTAAAATATCAAGTAAGAACCTCATATCTTTTTATTTTTCCAAGATATACTTTGTGCACTGAATAAAACACAGTGGTCCTATTCACCTCCTTCCATTTTCAGAAACAGTCTCTTATGTACAATTACTAGCGTATATGATGTGAATAACTGACAGCTCAGAACATCCCTCCCCTAGTGATTTTCTTAGTCATTATAATTTCTGAAAAGGCTACCACATTCATTAAAACCAAGATTTCAAGAAAGTAGCTTGTATCTTTAGTCTGCTTGAAGTTTCATATATTCATATATTCCACATATATTCAAATATTTATGTAAAACCAAAAAACATGCTGGCTGATGTCCTCCACATATGAAATTATAAAAGTTTTAGTAATATATGTTCAAGCAGCAACTGCATTCAGAGGTCAAAACTAGAAGAGATAATTGTGTGCTTTACTCCTTGATTTATTATTCTGTATTTTAAGAAAACCAAGTTTCATAATCTATTTCTAAATAGTTATAACCTATATACACTGTATAATAATTTAACTGTCACTGTATATTACAAAATACTAGTCCACTAAAACACAGCCAAGACTGAGCCAGTTTTATGTTATATGTTAACATAAGTGTATAGGTATCATGTCAATGCAAATTATGTAATGTTAGCTAGGCTCAACTAGAAGGTTAATATGATAAAAAAATAATGGATACTCATATGTATAAATATACAACATTACAAGACTTAAGCTACTTTGACTAAACATTTGTATTTTCATATCATAATTTGTTGTCATTCTGGCATAAAAAAATAATTTATATTTATTTCCTAATTTTTTATGATGGTTACAAAGTCAGTTAATTGACAGACCACAGAGAGCATATAAAAAAAACATAAAATGTAAGTCTGAAAAAAAACATCTGAAATGTATTTAGGGGGTTTCAGAAATTTACACAAATAATAGTTGAGATTTTGGGGACTAAGAACAGTTTTCTTAATCATAACATGAAATCACTTCACACTCAAACTAGTAACCAAACATACTCAATATTTTCACAAACAAATCGTTGGAAAAATACTTCATTAAAAAAATTAATTTTTCATTACAAAAAAACATGTACTTTTTACTAAAAGTCTACTAAAATGTTGTGAAGGTACACACTGTATCAAAAGTTCCAGCATAAATACTTATGTGCAAAAGGGTTAAATAACCACAGTACAAAGGAAGTTAATAAATAAATATATAATAATTTAATCATCACTATTAACTATTATACAGTTAAGGAAATCCTACTACTGTTAAACTTCAGAAATTATTGGAAATCATAAAAAAGTATGAACCAATTACCTGAAAACAGATTACAAAAAATCAATGTTCCAAAAATTACATCAGTTGAGATATCATACTCACACACATACATAGAAAGGTTTATTTCTTGTGTTACGTATTTTTTATGTTTTATGTTTCTCGTAGACTAAACGCAACAGAAAAACACAGATAACAGCTTGTATAATTTATTACACTAAACTAAATATATATATGTAACTGATATAACATAAATTATATAATAACAATGACAGATATCAAGTTTAAACCTTCAAAATTAATAACAAAACAAAATAGTACTGGCCTGTATCTAATATAATGATCTAAAATGAAAGTCTCAAATTCCAGTCCAGGGTGTGAATTTGGTCCCGCGAAGAAATTCCGAAGTTTAAACAAGAAGTTCAGAAACAATTCACAGTTCAATAAATTCGACGAAGTTCTTTTCACCATGCCTCTGATGAACTTCACAAAATTGTCGCCTTCAATTTTTCCAATCTCCCGTAAATAGTTCCACACGTGTTGACTTTCAGTATAACCATTAATTCGAATGAATCGTAGAGATTGACGAAGTAAAATCACAGCTTCTGTAGATCTAGCTCTAGTCACAAATCAAAGTTGAATAAACTCACAGTAAACACTTAAACTTTCTCAAACGAATGACTGACTCTTCTTTTCTTCGAATAAAACTAATGATTCTTCTTATTCTTTTCTTCGAATAAAAACTGATGACTCTTCTTTCTCTACCTCGCGTCGCCGTCTGTTTTATATATTAGAAAGCCTAGACTTCTCGAACAATCACAATTTCTACAGAACTCCAGAGCAATCCGCACATGTCCGTTCTTGCACGAGACTTCTCGTCTAGACAGTATGCTGCCAGCATTTCATTTAAATACATATGATTGGTCTACTTAATTCTAGAAAATTCTAAATGTTACCCTAAATGAATAACATATTTTATTAGTTTAAACTTCGAAACAATAATATGAATATGGAAATATAAATAATAGAAAAGAAAATTTTAACACAACACAACATGTTGTCGCTTACAAAACATTTACACGACATTTACATAACACTTGAAGTGATAACATGGAGGTTAGAGTGGCAAAAATACTTGCCTAGATCTACACTATAACTTAATGTAGCCCAACGTATGTGTATTTAATATTTTTAAATGGAATCCTCTTTAAACACTTTTATGCACAAATCTCTGTGTTTCATTCAAAACTAGATTAAACATCTTTGATATGAATGTATGTGAATGAATACACATTATAATGTGTTATCATTTGGTGTTTTATTTTATTCAAGTGTTAAGTCCTTTAGTACAAAATAAACCTTTACAAAACTACTTAACACTTCTGATGTACCATCACATGATCAACAAGACAGAAAAAAATCTCTACTTTGGTGTTAAGTATATGTATAAATATTTTGTAAACGACAACATGTCGTATTGTGTTTGAATTTTCATTTGTATTATTCATTTTTCCATATTGATATTATTGTTTCGAAGTTTAAACTAAAATATGTTATTTATTTAGGGTAACGTTTTAGAACTTTCTCGAATTAAGTAGACCAATCACATGTTTGTAAATGAGTGCTGGTGACTTCCTGTCTAGATGTGTAGTCTCGTGCAAGAACGGATATGCGTGGATAGCTCTGGAGTTGTATGGAAATTGCGAGATTGTTCAAGAAATAGGCCTATCGGTATAAAAAAGACGGTGACGTGTGAGATATTCAGTCATCAATCATCAGTTTTATTCGAGGTTAGAGATTCAGTCATTAGTTTTATTCGAAGACAAAGAGTGAGATTCAAACACCAGTTTCATTTCAAAAGAAGAAAGTTAGTTATTTGAGAAAAATTAAGTGTTTGCTGTGAGTGTTCAACTTGGATTTGTGATTGAAGTTGGATCTGCGGAAGCCGTGATTTTATTTCGTCAATCTCTGCGATACTTCTGAATTGCCGCTTGTGCTGGGAGGCGGCGATTTCGTTGAACTGTGAACTGTTTCGGAGTCTCTTCGTGGGACCGGGTTCGCACCCTAGACTGGAATTTGAGACTTTAATTTTAGATCATTACATTAGATACAGGCCAGTACCGTTTTGTATTGTGATTTATTTTGAAGTTTGAAACTAATATTATTTTGTTTTGTAATTAATTTCGAATGTCGTAACTTAATATCTGTCACTGTTATCATATAATTTATGTTATATCTGTTATATTTGTTAATAGGTTAGTGTAATAAATTATACAAGCTGTTATCTGTGTTTTTCTGTTGCGTTTAATCTACAAAGAACTTAAAACATAAAAAAAATACGTAACATTTGGCTCTTTATATCTTCAATAATATAATAATTATAGTGTAAAGGTACATCTGGCTACTAAGATATTTATGTAACCCTTTGACTCATTCCTTTCCAAGTACTCTGAACGAATACAATTGAAACAAGCAATAAACTTTATCAACCCCTGACAGGTTCCACACCTATCTTCAACAGATGTGTTTGATCTTTATCCCTTCTATGCACACTTTACATACATGCGTACATAAAATAATAAAGAGCACATTTCATAGCATACACTAAGAATGGGTATTTTGAAATTGGCAGCAAGTCTTCATCACAGAGTACAAGATTGACTGTTATACGTTGACTGCTTGAACGACTATAACACTTATGACTGTTTCTAACCTAAATATTTTACAGTTAGAAATACAGTTTAAACTGTATTTAAAATATTATAGTTAATTACGCATTAGTTATGTTTGAAAATGAATAATTAAAAGGCTTAAGCACTTTCCAAATATAACTCAGTCTTCGTGTTTATCAAACCAATAATACTAAGCACTGAACTATACTTTTGCTGAAGGGTTTCTCATCTCTCAAAGAAACAGATACATGCCTTGATGGAACCATTGACTTGTGTTGAGATGAATAATAAATAATAAGAGACAAGAAAATAAAATAATACAATAAAAATCCACTGTATGCAAAAAGGGAAAAGATGAAAATAACAAATTTAACCAAAGTAAACAATTTAAAGATTTTCTACAATAAGTGAAGTGGTACATGTGTTTTTTTCAGCTTTTTTTCTATTTCCTAATTTTAATTATTTCACTGATTGTATGCTTACAGTAATAACTAGAATTAGTGATATAAAATATAAAATGAAAAAAAATAAGATTTAAACATTTACCTTAATAAACTTTTGATATTTCTTTAGGAAGTTCTATAGATTACACAAATGAAAAACAAAAACTATAAGACAGCAAAAATTTCTTTTATACTTAAAATGAAAATCACTTTGCACTTAATTTGTTAATAGTTTGAATATGAGTAATAACAACAGAAAAAGTAACATTTCTAGTAACAACAATTAATTAAATCCAATTAACTGTAAACAAGATACTTATGGTCTTTAACAAAATCTTACCAGTTTTTGAGGGAATACATTAAGAAACCTCATAGTTACCACACATTTTTGTACAAGTAAAATTTGTGACTCAATTTCTGTAAACTATATAAGCCTGTCATGAAAGAGTTAAATTAATTTTAGTTAACAGAGACAAACTAATAAAGTGTATACTGATTTCACATTTAGTTACTTTTAGTTTGTTAGGGAAATGTCTTACAGCCTAAATAAAGATATGCCTGTATATCTAAATGACCCAACTTCGCTAAGATAAAATTCAATAAAGTAGATCATTTTTGTACTTCATATGGACTTGTTGAACATGTTCAATCAGTTATAAAACTAATTACATTTATTTTGTTTACTTTAACTGTATAAAAAAAGTGTTAAGAATGACATTGCTTCAGGCATCACAATTAAATTAATAAATATGAATATGCCTTTTGCAGTTGTTCAATAAAAAGCAACAATACTTTGGAGATTTATAAGTAATGAAATTGTACATTTAATAAATAATTAACCTGTATGATAACTACATTCATTCCCAATGTACGAAAATTAGGTTAAGTACACAAGGTGTTACAAAAATTTCAATTCTATCTAAATGAAACAGCTTCAGAACAATTTCAATTTCCAGAAGTTAACAAAAATACATGAAACTATCTTCCTACAAAAGAATCAAATTACGATCCAGTTTTTGTATCGCCTTTGGAAGGTTAAGAAGTTGTTTCTCAACCCGATATAATTTGTATTTTAAAAAACTATATACATGGTACTATTTTTAACAGATATGAAAAAGAAATATTATAAGAAAGAACAATAGCTGGTGTGAAAGGTAC
The DNA here is from genome assembly GCA_011833715.1 of Carcinoscorpius rotundicauda. Classification (NCBI taxonomy): domain Eukaryota; kingdom Metazoa; phylum Arthropoda; class Merostomata; order Xiphosura; family Limulidae; genus Carcinoscorpius; species Carcinoscorpius rotundicauda. The sequence continues at coordinate 90,536,849 of CM022397.1, forward strand.
TGTTTTCAACTGATATAAGAAATCTGAAATTGCATATACAAAATGTAATATACAAGAGTACTGTCTCCAACTAATTTTAGTTCTTTAACAAATCACACAGTGAGTGTGTGTATTTCAGTATAAACCCAAAACTTATTCCAACATGGATGATATAGATGAACATTCACACTTAAAAATTGTGGTGTTCTGATTTACAACTATGAGGCAAGTTCATCATTTGCTACAAAACTCGTGGAAATAAACATTGACAAAGAAATTCCATCAAAGTGGTTTTGAAAAAAAATAACCAAAGATCTTCAAAATGCAAATTATTGGATGATAAAATCAATAGAAACAATATTCTCCAATGAACTAAATATGCAAAGCCTGTGACAAATATTAAATTTGCAAAAATAAGCTTCAATGTTTAATACCTCAAATTTAATACTGTTAAACACTCAGTAGTTTTAATATAAAGTTGCTTAATATCTATTCATCTCTCACCTGTATTTAAAATTCATACTTAAGCTAATAAACAGAGAAATCAAATATATATATATTTTTAAAATTTACATTGATTACTCCTAGTCAGACTGTTAGCCATTCTGCAAACTCTTAGGCTACATTGTTAGCCACACTTGCAAACTCTTAAGCTAAATTGTTAGCCATGCTGCAAACTTTTAAGCTAAATTGTTAGCCACACTGCAAACTCTAAGCTAGACTGTCAGCCATATTGCATACTCTAGGATAACAACATTTTTTCATTGAATTATAAGCTTGATAAATAAATGGTTTCTTTGAAAGAATAGTACATTCACAATTATACTTGAAAATTAAATTCTAAGCATGACTGTACATGAAAAAAAGTATATTTTTGAGGGTAAACAATAATGTAACCAACTTTATTACATCCAAGAGACCTTTTGCTTTGTTATTCAACAGCTTTGATCAAATTGTTAATGAACTTCTAATCAGACAAAGCTACCTGACAAAAGTACTTGGAGCAAAACTAAAAATATGATCAACAGAAGAGCTAATTAAATATACTTTTCTTGCATTCTTACTTATAAAATGCTGTTTGATAAATCAGTTGGACACAAGCCACATTGTAAAGTGTTTGTCTCCAAATTTGTATTAAAATTCCCTTTAAGTTATGAAAATTATTAATCAAGTATTTATTTGTATGGTTTGTAAAAAAACGTTTTTGCAGAAAATGAATTTTTTTTATTTAATTTGAAAATGATTTAACTTTTTTGATGGGACCACACTCATTTTAACATTTTGTAACTACCAGATAAACATGTAAGCATTCATACAATAACTTTTATTGCAGTGTGTGTATATTCAGAAAATTTGGGAAACACTTAAATGACATTATATGTGTAATATCTTCTAAAAATCCTATTTTTAACTGAATTTTTTACATTCATAAAAATAGAGAGCAAGAGTACTCGATTAGTCTGTGTTCAAATTTTCACACTAAGATTAAAAACACTTTTTTCCTCTTACAGCTTTCAAATTTAAATTGCATATCCTCTAATACTTCCAAAATTAATACAAAACTTCTTTTTTTCAGTTTAATTTTACAAGTCATTTGCTCTGTTTTAACTCTACATGGACCCATCTCATTTAACCTTGTAACCTCCACAAAAAAATAAGGGATAAAGCTTTTTGCTCTCTACACGGACTGCAAATTGTAAGAGAAAACTATAATATATATAGCACAATAATTGTATATATTGTATAATTATAATTACTTATATAATATTTTTATTGCATAATTTATCAATTATTATATAACAATTAAGTTACCATATTATTGTAGCTTAAACTGTATTATATAATTATTAATAGTTTGGAAAATATGAATATGATAGATGAGCATTGCAACAGGGTCAGACATTTAATTTATATCTCCATAAACAAAGAAGCTAGAAGGGCATAAAAACGTTTCTTTTTGTTTCAGATCAATGCTGCTTTAGCTATCTGCTGTGTCCACCATAGGGAACTGAGCCCCAGTTTTAGTACTGCAAGTACACCGACTTACCACTGAATTACTGAGAGGCATGTGAGAAAATAAAAAAAGAAGATAAAATGATCAAAGAATGCCTTTGTAATATCTAGACTATAATAAATATATTCAACTTGAGAGATGAGAGGGGTGATAAAAAAATAAAGAATTGGGAAACTGGGGCAAAACAAGTGTTGCTATGTGCATATATGAGGAGAACAAGGATTTATTTAAATATTTCCTTTTAAAATTATGAAATTGAAATTTACATAATATTAAGAGTTATTTATTAATTATGTTTTGATACCAAGTTTATTCATATATATTAATGATAAAGTAGTTTATTTACACTTTGATTATATCTCTGTAAAAGTTAGTGGCATGTTTTTACCTACCTATTGAAAGATGATTAAACAAGCACAACTAATAAATAAGCAGTGTTGACCTTTATCATATTTCAAGAACAAACAATGCTTTAAAGTGTACAAACATCATTATGATACACAAAATAAATGTGATAAATATATATATATATATAAAAATACCTGTAGGGTTTCTCTCCCGTATGTACTCTTAGGTGAATTCTTAAACTAAATCTTGCATGAAAACACTTTTCACAGTACGGACACTGTCGTGTAGGTTTTCCATTCCTCTGGTCAGAGCTGTTTCTTATTTCCTTATCGGCATGTTCTTTTTCATGTTCTAAATATTACATAATGTATAACTTCATGTAAGTAACATGAACTATAATCTCTCAATTATACTTAACAGATAAAATATAAAAAATATTTTAGCATTTTCAACTATATCTATCTGAAACATAAATAATGCATGTCTGTTTTAAAACAAGTGAAAAAAAAAGGATGAAGTACAATTAAGCAAAGGTTGTTCATACTTAAGGGGCATGGATATAATGTTAAATACATGAATGTAAATTATGTACACATACGAGTGCAAAGTAACAATGTAATATATGTGCAAACAAAGCATGTTTGCATAAGAACTACAAATAAATGTTATTAAATAGTTAGTAACCAGTGAAGACTGGTTACACATATTATAAGAAATGGTATCAGGTATATTTAGATAAGGGCACACTACTCATTAAATGCAGAGAAATGATGTATGATATGTGGTAAAAGTCTGGTTACACACAAAATATACAAAAACAGCATTAACTTTATGTATGTAAAGGCTACCTAAACAAGATAAAAAAAAAGTAGAAATTTTTAAGGATAATAATTCTTACTATCATAATAATTGTATGAAAGTGTTATTAGTATATTTTAGATCAAAACAGTATTTGCTTGAGTAAAAAAAATATATACAATCTATGTGTAACAACACGCACATACAAACACTTCATTAAAATTAATATCTGATAATGCTCTGGGTCATTTTAAATGTATAAGAAGATAATGTTAAGCATGTTAACTAAAAGACTGTACAGATATGAGCACAAAATAACACTAAAATGTACATGCAAGTAAAGCATAGAGGTGGAGGTTGAGATTCATACACATCTAAAAACACAGTGGTGTATTTCTACTATAAGGTTACTTAAGCAACTGTCTTTTATATCAAAATATTAGGGGTGCTGCCTTCTCAAAACTAGCTGAAACAGAAGTTGAGACACTACAGGTCAAAGCACTCGACTCCAAATCCTAGAGAAAGCTATTTGAAACTAGAAGACACAAGAAAGTTCTTGTAATATTATAACTGTTCAAATATTATTTGGTTTTTCATACCTTCATCTTTAGAAATTAGTCATGTAACAAAAAATATAAATAGATTTAGTAAGAATGGTATAAGCTTTCAATTTAGATTTGATAGTAGGTATAAACTTTCAATTTAGTTTTTAGTACTGTGAGATGCTGTATAATGTTATATTAGGTTCAGTAAGTGTAACAGTTCTTTAGGCTTAGTTATAATTATAATTGTAAAATAAATTAAATACATTGTTTTACTTAATAAATACTATCTAAAAACTATATAATTGTTAACCTTAGTCTTTACTGGTATTTACTCATAGTACTGAGTGTTTATTTAAATTCAACAAATATTACAATAGTAAAGACTTGTTTGGGAGTTAAGCATTCCCAGTTTGTTGTGTGTGATAGGTGCAATGAATGGGTTTTATTTGGGAACTCTGGATTACTATGCAATTTTAAGGAAGCTAGTAATGAGGATGATCAACTTATGTGTAGAGTTTGAAGGTTAAAGGTTAGAGAAAAACTTGGAGATTATTCAAACTAAAGTTAAGGAAATGTATAAAGAGGAGTATAAACTGAGAAATGAAAACAGAACTTCAACAGAAGCTTATGCTCTTGATCTAAGGGAGGCATTAGTTAAGACTAACAATAACATTCAGGAAGTTAAAAAGCATAGTACTAGGGTTTAAAATTGTGAAATTAATTGTAAAAACCCTATTTTATTGAGTAACAGATTTCAGTCCTTAGCTTAAGTAGATGAGAAAAAAATTGAAGGGAAGGAAATAAAAAGGAATAGAGAATGATATGGGTTATGAACTTAGAGGTTATAGTTATAGGTGATTCTTTGATATGGCATATGGACAGAAAAGTCAGTGGGGTAAATTAAAGGAAAAAAAAAAGACTGCTTCCCTGAGGCACAGGTGGAAGACATAACTGATAGAGCAAAGTATATAAAGAAGGGGACTGAAAGATAGATTTTTTATTGTGCACATAGACATTAACAATATATGGAAGAATAAGTCAGAAGAGCTAATAAATAAGTACAAATGGTTTATAAAAAGCATTTAAAGATAAAAATCATAAATTAATTGGGTGGTTTGTTGATTGATTGGTGATTTATAGCACAAAAGAACAAAGTAATCTGTACCAAACAAGTTGTAAAAATGCAAAATTAAATTTTATAAAAGATAAAAAAAATGTTAAAAAGCAAACAAAGTTCCGGAAGCAGGTAAAAATACTCAAAAATTAAGTTGAACAGTGTTACCATCACCAATGATGGTGTCCAATGTCAGAGGTAAATTCATGGAAAAGACATCACATCTCTAAAATAGTGGCATTACTCAAACTCATGATGATGGCACAACAATAAAATGTGACTTTAATGTCCCAGGTAAAAGAAAATGATGGTTAAAAAAACTGTGACAAATGTGTAGCCTAGCTAGGACAATTTCTTCCTTGTAGAAACAAGATGGCCAAAGAGCAACAAAAGGTTAGATCTGGAAAAATTTGTCATTATGTTACTCTCTCCAAGTAGACTGCCAACTAGTGTGAAGCTAAGACTTGATTACAGGATTATAGTCCATACATGGTGTAGGCACAGGTGTGACAGCACCAGAGCAGAAGGACTTAATTGCAGTGTGAGCAAGCTCATTCCTGAGAATACAAACATGGCAAAATATCCAGAAAAACTGAATAAAATCATAAGATAAAAGCAGGTCAGTTGTTTTTAAATATTGATCAGAACAGGTGGAGAACTAACATGAAGAAATTCCACGGTCAGTAGAGAGCTAAGAGAGTCACAGTATAGATAGTACAAACTGTATGATTTGGGGTAAGATATATGACATACAACTTGACAGTGAATACAAAAACTGTTGAGGAGATCTGCAAGCAACCAACAAGCCACAACAAACCATAGCAGAGCCCACAGACTCACCTGATTTTGAACCATCCATATGAACAGAAATAGAAAAATGGTTCAAAGACACTTGGCAAACAGAATATGACACTTCCAACTGAGAATATCCTCAGATGACTCAAAGAAATGTCACAGGTGGAGATGGTAAGAAGCCATGGCAGAATGGGCTGATCAATGAAGACAGCAACACTATCTAATAACACACTTATCTCAGCCAACTGTGTCTGAATATGAAGTTAAGCAAACAGAAAATTAGGACACTCAAAAGGATGTATGAAAACAATTTGACTGAAAACATTAAAATTGACAACAAGAATAATTTTAAGTACATTAGAGTTAAACAAAATGTTTAAATGATAAAGGAAGACTTATCTGATCATTATGAAATTGCTTGGCTTTTAAATTCTGCTTTTTCTTCAGTTTTTACTAGTGAAGACTCAAACAGTATTCCTCATCTCGAGCAATTTACAGATGAAACAAAGTTGAACAAGACAACTGCATAAACTAAGCTCATTAAAATAAAATTGGCAAGTTTAAAAAATAATAATGCTCCTGGGCCATACAGTATTTCTCCAAAAGTTTTAAAAAAGGTCAAGGAGTGGAAACTTGAATCACTTGCCACAACTTTTTTTGTAAGTCCTTGAACAGTAGACAAGTACCAACAAACTGGAAATTAGTTAATATCACTCCTATCTTCAAGAAAAGTAATAGAGGTTATCCCAGTAGTTATAGACATATTAGTCTTACATTAGTTGTGGAAAAAGTTTTGGAAAGTCTTGTAAAAGATACTTTGCAAAGTGGCTTAACAAAGTTTAGATTTTTATGTGATAGTTAACATAGTTTCACTAAGAGAAAATTTTGACATACAAATCTTTGGATACACTTTGAAAGTGTTACTGCATATGTAGATGACAGAAAGGGTGTAGGTTTGGTGTGTTTAGATTTCCAGAAAGCATCAAATAAAGTGTCACATAAAAGACTTGTAAAGAAATTTACCTCTCTAAACTTGGAGGATAAGTTTACTTATTGGATATAAGAGTAGTTTGATGGAAGAAAGCAGAGGTTGTTATAAATGGAATTCGCTCAAATTGGATTAATTTTGCAAGTAGTGTACCTCAGAGCTCAGTCTTAGGACCATCACTCTTTTTCATTCATATTCATTAAGGAATAGCAAATAGATTATTTATATTTGCTGATGATGTTAGAGTTTTGGTGTAACTGACTGTGATGAGAATACTGCTGCCTTATAAAAGGATTTACATTATTCAGTATGTTGGGCAAATACATGACAGGTGGCTTTAACTATCATAAATGCAGTATATTGCACATGGGTTATCATAATTTGAATTTCAAGCATAATTTAGACAGAAATAACTAGCAGTATCACATAAAAAGATAATCTTGGTGTAATGGGTAATCAGTCTCTTAAGCCACCTAAGTAGTGTGCTGCTGTTAGTGGTAGGGCAAAAAGGATTTTAGGTTGTATCTACAAAACTACTGAATAGATTTGAATTTTATTTATAAATCAATTTAATTCAAATTTGGTGTACTGTGTTCAGTCTTGGGCTCCTTACATTAGAAATAAACACTGAAGAGTCAGAAAGGGTTCAGAGAAGAGTTAATAAAAGAAGGGTTAGAGAGAATCTAATTGAAGTGTTTAAGATTGTGAAAGGAATTGACAAACTTCATGCATCAACATTTTTCATACTTAACAGCAATAATTGCAGAAGTAGGAAACACAAATACAGATTTAGGTAAGGTAAAAGCCATCTTCAGCTAAAACAATTTTATTTTTAAAATAGGGTGATTTGTGTATGGAATGGGTTGCCTTAAATGTTGTGGATGCAATAAATCTGAGTTTAACTCCTTTTTATTATGGGTTGGTGGATTCCACCGAGCTCATAACCATAAAAGTATCAGTGGGAATAATTATACTAAAAAAAAGATTTTTAATAATATAAGTTTATGTGTACAATATTTTGCAGGTTATAGTAAACATTACAATGCTTTCGTAAATAAAATATCAGGTTTTTAAATTAAGCATTAAGATATTTTATTCACAGATTTTCTCGCATATATTTTCCTTCAGAATGTAGAGAAATTTGCAACGTAAGATTAAAAATACTTTCATGCATGGGAAACTTTTCAAATTTCACAAATGAAATATTCCAGATAATTATCATGTTTGTTAAGATAAAGCTATTTTTCTGTTATTTTCACTATTAAAATAGGAATCCCTGTACGTGTTTGATAAATTTGACCAATCTCGTAACCATTGCAGAAAATTACAAGATAAATGTAAACTGTTTTTTCTTTCTACAATGACTGCAAATCATAAAACAATAACATAAATATTTAACCTAAATAGTATAAATTTAATAAGATTATACATTTACATATATTTATTATTTTTATTATACTGACCTTTCAGCCACTACTGACTAAGATAAATGTTACAGAGGCAAGGTGCACACACTCATGTTACTATATCCAAGAATATAAAACTGAACTTTTTCTTTAGAAAGTGAGCCCCCTTTGGCTGTATTTTAGTGGACTATTATTTTGTAAAATACAAATCACATTTCAGTTATAATAAATTATTCCTATTTACAAATAAGAGTTTAAACTTATTTTTCTTAAAACACAGAACAGTAAATAAAGAAGTGAAGCAAACAATTATCTCTTCTAGTTTCAAACTTTGTAACCGATTTTTGGTTTTTACTTTATATTCTAGTTTTTAAATACTGATGATTTGAGTTATTAATTTGTACAAAACTATAGATTTTAACATCACAAACATAAGATTTGAACCAGTGATGCATTCAACCTAGTGTGCAACACACAAAACTGTTGTTTAGATGCATTTTTTAAATATTTACTTTCAAACTAAGAAATTAAGTTATGTATAGTATGGAAATTTTAATCATAATCTACAGTTTGATACAATATTTGATGACAAATTCTTAAAACAGTAGTTGAATAAAATTTTGAAAGAAGTCAACAAATGCAACGAGACAGCCTTTGACCTGTGACTCACAACAATATTGTTTAAAGGAAGCTTGATAAGTATATGAATAAGGGTTGACTTTAAATCTTTGTTTAAAATGGTTTTAGTTTGGCTTAGAAAAAAGGAACAACAAAGATGAATCAGCAGATTCCTTGTTATCCCTAAACATTATGTTATGTTGATCTTACCTTCTATAACAGCTACTTAATTTAACATTAGCAGTTGGATCATGTAGGTAGATGAAATATCCTTAACACTTTTAAGTGTAATGAGCAGACATTTTCCTTGATGAGTAAATAATTAATAACAAGGACTGAAAATGGATGAATATTTTTTCTTTATGTACAAGTATATCACTTACAGAGTTATTACAATTCTTTCAAGGAAACTATTTATATAAATTCAAATACTCCTTACCATCTAATAATAGTCTTCTTGAAAACTTCTTGGAGCACCATAAACATGGATACACTGATGGTATTTCTCTTCTCTTTGCATCATTTTCTTTCTATGTAAACAATCCCTTGCATAAATAATTTATACATGCAATTTTACGTGAATTAATAGCCATTTTGTATTTAAAGGCCTAAACCTAAAGAAAATGAATATCCTTCTACAATTGTATAAATTTTCAAAAAAATATACTTTTTGTGTTTGTTTTTACAAGTGGAGTTTCTGCCAAAAATTTCAACTAAGTTTATATACATTAGCAAATCCTACCAAATTAACGATTCTCATTTTTAACACAGGTCTATTATCATGCAACTTTCCATGAAGCAAACATCTGAGAGGATAAACGCAAAAGTTTAATGAATAATATGTGATATTTAATCATGTAACTCTATGCATATGAGTAAGTCAAGTTGATTGATCTCATAACCACCATGTAACCATGAAACTATACATACTAAAACTATGAATGTACTACATGCATCTTCAAGAAGTTTGTTAAGCTCTTAGGAAAAACTATAAGTATTTCATGTACCAAAAAACAGGATCTTTTAGGAAAATATTTTTATTAAAGATCTACTTGTAAATTTACAAAGTCAGACAGAGTAAAAAGTCAATTTCCTGAAAAAAATAAATATCCTTCATCTCAGCTTTTATATTTCATTTGCATAACTTAAACATCCTGAACGATTTTTTTTTGTTAAGCTTTGTACTTCCACCTCTCGTTTTCTCTTTACTAACACTACCTGCAGCAAAATTACCAATACACAGTGAAGTGAAAAGTTGAAAAATATCAAATGTTTCTGAAATGACTGGAAATTGTAACAAAGAATTAGTTATTTATCCTAATAGCCTCAAGCTTCAAACCTTTTCACATCTGCTTTCTTTTAGTTTTATCACTTTACAGTGTGACTTTGGATCATCTCGCAGAGCTTGAAACCCAGTATATCACAGGACAGCTTAGGAAATAAACAAGATTAAAAAACAAAGAAATATAGAACTTAATTTAGCTATATGCCTATTTGCATCAGAAAACACACTTTGTTTAAACATTTTTTCCTGCACTATGTTAGTTGTTCACAAAATAATTCATGTTACTTTCAAATATGCATTTTAAAACAAAAGCTACACATCGAGTGCTAAATTCCCAAAAATTTACTATACTTAACTGGCTTTCTAATTAAGGTATAAATAGGTCAAACATTTTTGTTGGTTACTTGGAGATGAACTACCACTCTTGGGCCAATGAATGCCAAGCAAAGTGTACACTTACTGCAAGTAAAATGAGGTAACCATATAAGAATTCATCATGAAACATATTCTCTTTTTATTGGTTATATAGATGTATACTACCAATATGACAGGAAATTAAAGAAATGTCTTGAGAGACTAGAGAAATGAGAAGTGTGCTAACATGGGTGTGATACATACAGTGACACCTCAGTATTAAGATGATGATGACTGGAAATTTAAACTTTATTATTTTATTACAAATTACAGCTTTTATTGTAAAGTACATTCATAACACAAGTACAACTTTTGAATCAATGGTGCAGTTGCTCTCAAGTTCATAAGTTTTAACATTTAAGGGTTTTAATATCTATATCAACATTAAAACTTGAGTAGTTTCAATTGATCACAGCTGTGACCAAAACATTTTATCTGATTCAAAAATATTCTTCCTTACTCTGAAAGCTGTAACATGTAATAAAATAATACTTATAATAAGTAAGTAATCTCAAAATGAAATTATCAACTAAAATTTTATATTCTGGTTTGTCAATATCTACAGTATACATTTACAATAATTTAGGCACTAAAACTGATATGGAAAATTCAGGAAGCAGACATAACAAATAACATAGAGAAGTGAAGATTGAGAATTTTTTAAGTTTTTCTTTATAAATTAAAAAATAAAATTTGTTTTAATCTAAAAATTAGTTTTCTAACTATGTTCTGATGCTAAGCTTACTGACATATTGATTGATTGATTGATTTAGTGTTTTATGGCACAAAGCAGCAAGGCTATCTGCACCAGACATCCAGTAAAAATGTAAAAAAAATAAATGTAGTAAAAGACATAAATGGAAATTAAGGTAAAACAAAAAAGTATAAAACCAATGTTGACACCTAGTCTACAAGGTTAAGATAGAAGGCAGAGTATAAGAAGTTGTAAGGTATTTATTCTAGCAAGAAGGTAATGATCATAACCCGCCAGGAAAACTAACAGGTAAGTTCAAGACCCACCGTCAGTCACCTGAAGTTGGTCTTTCCAGTCCTGGTTCCGGGTTATGTGTCACAGCAACCAGTATCAAAATATGAAAGAACAGAAGTTTTAAAAGACACACTGCAAAATCGCAACAATGAGTAGCCAAATGTCCAGTAAAAAGATAAAAGTCAAGTAAATGGAGTAAAATGTGTAAAGGTAATTGAAGATAAAAGTAAAATGGCAATTAAAAGAGAAAATGGTGCAAAAACCAATGTTGACATCCAGTCTTCAAAGTTGTAAAGGATCACTTGTAGCAGAATGGTAATGATCATAACCTGCCAGGAAGACTAACAGGTAAGTTCAAGAACCTCCGTCAATCACCTGAAGTTGGCGTTTCCAGTCCTGGTTCTGGGTTATGTGTCAATATTGTCAGTACTAAAAAGTAAGGTAGTAAAAGTGTGAAATGATATGCAGCAAAAGTATAATAACAACTCGCCAGGACAACTAACGAGTAGTTCAAAAGGATAGTTCAAACAGTAGCGTTAGTCACATGAAGTTGGCCTTTGCAGTCCTGGTGTCAAGTTTTTTAATGTTCTGGCCATTGTCCAATGTCAAATTGGATGAGAGAGTTTACAAATGTAAAAAAAAAAACACAATTAAAAAGACGTTATGAATAAATATCCAACACTGAAATGAGATTAAAAAGATTAATAGCCATTAAAAAATTAAAAACATTATCAAGGTGGACAGAGTCACCATCACCAATAACTCTCCAATGTTACAGACTGACCCTGGAAAAAAAAAATGTTTAAAATATTGCCGTCGTTGAGAATTGTAACGATGGCAAGAAAGTAATACGTGGCTGATAGCGATTTGAGTGTTACACAAACTACACATTGGTGCATCAATTCCAGATAAAAGAAAATGATGAGTTAAAAAACTGTGACCAATGCGTAGCCTAGTGAGAACAACTTCCTCCTTCCAAACTTTATGGAAGCTGGATGGCCAAAGTCCAATTTTGGGTTTGATTTGAAAAAGCTTGTTGTTGCATTGCTCACTCCAAGTGGACTGCCAGCTGGCATGAAGCCGAGCCTTGAAGACAACACCATAGTCCATGTACGGAATACCAACATGGCCTGGTATCCAGGAAAACTGGATTGAAGTAGCTGCTGATGAGGAATGGGCCAGTCGGTTTCAAATATCAGCGAGAATAAAATGTGAGCTTACGAGTAGCGATTCCAAGGCAAGTATAGAACTAAGCAAATCAGTATAAATAGTGCAGTTGGAGTACTGCTCAGCTGCAATATGATCCAGGGCAAGAGATATGGCATACAGTTCAGCAATGAACACAGAAGCTGTAGAGGGGATTCTGCACGCAACTACTGACCCATAGCAAACCATAGGAGATCCCACTGAATTACCTGATTTGGAACCATCTGTATAAATGGGAACTGAATGATTGTTTGAAAGATATTCATTGAATAAAAGACGGTACTTCCAATCTGGAGTATCTGCCTTTTTTAGGTGACTGAAAGAAAGGTCACATTTGGGGGCTGTAATAAGCCATGGTGGAATGGGATGACCTGTGAAATCTGCAATGTTATCCAAAAACAGACCCAAATCATCCAATTGCACCTGAATGCAAAGGCCAAACAGAGCAATGACAGATCATCAGTTCAGAAAAAGTACTGCCCAGGAAAACACATTCCCAGGTAGGATGCTTTGGTAAGGAACAAAGTTTCAAAGTATATTGTAAAGATAGTTGCAAACAGCAAAGGTGTAGAGAAGGTTCATGAGATTCAACGTACAAGCTTTGAACTGGAGAGATACGGAAAGCCCCAGTACAGAGTCGAAGTCCTTGGTGATGAATGGGGTCCAGCATCTTCAAGGCCGAGCCATAGACCATTGATCCATAGTCGAGTTTCGATCTAATAAGAGCACAATATACCTTTAACATTGAACAGCGATCTGCCCCCCAACTGGTAGAAGAGAGGACACGGAGGATATTCAGTGCTCTTGTGCATTTGACCCGAAGCTGCTTTAAGTGTGGTATAAAGGTCAGTTTGCGATCAAAGATAAGCCCCAAGAACTTGGTCTCCAGGATCACTGGCAGCGAAACGTCACAGATATGAAGTTCAGGATCAGGGTGAATACCCTGGCGACAACAAAAGTGCATGCATACAGTTTTGGAGAGAGAGAAATTAAAACCGGTCGCCAGAGTCCACTTCCATACACGATTGAGGGCAGTTTGTAGTTGCCACTCAAAATATCTCATGTTTGATGACTGACATGAGATGTGAAAGTCATCAACAAATAGCCCATTCACAAATGCTTTCACCCAGAATATTAGCGATGTTCTGGACATTAGTCATCCTCCTGATCATCAGAGAGTAAGATCGAGAGGGGGACAAAATTGTAGTGCCCTTTCTAATCCTGTCCAATTCGCAACAGTGGCATCTTTATACTGAAAAGAATGACACTCAATACACAGCCTTGAGGGACTCCAAGTTCCTGTACAAAAGTATGGGAAAGTGTCGAAAGTACACGAACTTGGAATCTCCTGTCCATTAAAAATTTTTTAATAAACATGGGTAGATGGCCACGTAGCCCATATGTATGGAGTTCTCACAAAACACCATACATTCATGTTGTGTCGTAAGCCTCTATGTCAAAGAATATTGATACAAGATGTTGGCGGTTGAAAAAGGCTTCTCTGATAGATGTTTCAAGACAAATTAGGTGGTCTATGGTGGAGTGCTGTTGACGGAACCCACACTGGGTGGGCAAGAAGAGGTTGTTTGATTCAAGGAACCAAACGACGAGCATTAACCATCCTTTCTAAGGTCTTACAGAAACAGCTCGTCAAAGCAATTGGACGGTAGTTTGAAGGAATCTTCAGATCTTTCCCTGGCTTAGAAAAAGGTAAAATAATAGCCTTGTGCCAGGCATCAGGAAAAACATTCTCCTGCCAGATCCGGTTGAAGACAATCAAGACATCAAGAGAAGCAAATGATAGATGGTGCGGCATGTCATAATGAATATCATCAGGTCCATCAGACGTACTGGCAGACCGATGAAGGGTCATTTTTAGTTCCACCAGGGTAAAGGGACAATTATAATCAAAGAAACAGTCAGTTCGAAAGGAAAGAGGCGATCGCCCTCCCAAGTCTTGATGGCCAGGAAGGTGGAGGAACAAGCAGAAGTGCTAGATACCCAGCAAAGGCTTTCACCTAGAGTGTTAGCGATGTTCTGGACATCAGTCACCTCCTGACCATCAGAGAGTAAGATCGAGAGGGGGACAGAATAGTAGTGCCCATTAACCTTTTGAATCCTGCCCCGTATGATCTTGGAACTGGTGGTAGAACATATGCTGGTTGTGAACTTAATCCAAGATTCCTTCTGGCTTTGATGTCTTACCCACCTAGCATGTGCATGGGCCCGTTGAAAAGCAACCCAGTTTAAAAGTGTGGGATATCCACGAAAAGTATCCCAGGCCCGTTTTTGAGCCTTCCGTGCTAAGTGGCAAGCAGGATTCCACCACGGATTAGGATATCATGGAAAACATGTCAAGGTTTTAGGAATACACTGAGCAGCTGCATGTATAATACAGCCAGTTACTGCTGCCACACAGTAATCTATTAATGGCTGATTCATAATGGCAGGATCAAGTTCTGTGAGAGCAGTGAAAGTGGACCAATCTGCCTGATCCAACTTCCACCGGGGATGGCGGGTAGGGTGGCATCGATCATGGCCAGTCTCTCTCAAAAGTATAGGAAAATGATCACTGCCTAGTGGATTATTGTCAACCCTCCATGAAAAATGGGAGAATAATGAAGGGAAGCAAACTGAGAGATCAACAATAGCAGTTAAGGACTGACTAGGTGCATGAAAGTAAGTGGAAGAACCAGCATTGAAAAGAGAAAGATTGTGATCAGAGAGCATCTGCTCTACAGATCGACCCCTCCCATCAATAATAGGACTTCCCCAGAGGGGATGATGTCCATTAAAATCCCCCAGGATTAGAAATGGAGATGGCAACTGTTCAACGAGAACATCAAGGTCTGATGTCTCTTGAGGGGAAAGGTACAGAGAACAAACAGTGATGGTATGACCCAGGGAAACACGGATGGCTACGGCCTCCAAAGGTGAGCCCATGTTGATCACCCAACAGTGCCACCCCTCCATGTATTCCACCATCACACAACCTGCCATTTCTGTACAGAGAAAACTGCTGAATGGAGACTGTATCAACAGATTTGAGAAATGTTTCTTGTAAAAAAAGAAAAAACAGGATGGAAGGAAGCAATCGGTGTTTTGATGTCATCCAAATTAGAACATAAACCTCAACAGTTCCGTTGTATCAAGGTTACCACTTTTAATAATGGGTAGGTGAAATGGCTGGAGAACCCTTCGGTTTATGACCACGTCTTTTTTCTTTACTGTCTTTAGTCGGAGGAGATCTATCAACCTCCATGGATCCTGCTCTGGGTCGAGTGGGCAGGTTTTTGTTATTGGAAGGGGAATCCAGTGACTGAGGACACGAACGAATAACTGTTTTTTCTCTTATGGTAGGAGAAAATGATGTATCAAAAGAAATGCCTGTATTTGAAACTGAAGGACGTGGATCTTGAGGTTTGTTGGAAGGTATGGAAAGAACAGATGGGTGTGGAAGTCGATTCATCAACTTTTTTAACCACGGAGGTCAAAAGGCTTTACATTTGTTTTGAAAATGATTCTCTTGGAGGCACAGAAAGATCTGTCTGCACTCCCACTGTAGTTGTGGAATGAAGTGCAGCAGCATATGTCCGAGATGGAGTTGTGGACAGCAATTTTCGAGCCTCAGGATAACTAATGTTATGCGTCGTTTTCAAATGCTGCAACTCTTTTTCCTCCAACCATTTTGGGCAAGAATGAAAGTAAGAAGGGTGAGAACCATTGCAGTTTACGCAATGTGGGTTCATGTCACAGTCATAGGCATCATGGTCCTTGCCTCCACAACAAGCACATGTCAGGGAACCACGACAAGATGTCTTTGAGTGGCCGATTCTCTGACATTGGAAACATCGAAGAGGGTTTGGAATGTATCGCCAAACCCTGCAAATGAGATAACCTGCCTTGATGGTGACAGGTGCATGTGGTGAAGTAAATGTTAAAACAAGGGTATTTGTTGGCAGTGTAACTCCATCTTTGCGAGTGGAGATGCGCCTCACTGCAGAAACTCCTTGAGTGGAGAGACCGGCAAGAATCTCTGATTCAAGAACATTCTTCAAATCCCTTTCAACAATATCTCCTTGTGAAGAATTCAAAGTAGCATGGGGTGTAACCTCAATAGGTATATCCCCAATTGCCTTTAAATTCAAGAGGAGTTCACTGTGTTGGAATGTGGATGTTTCAACCAATATGTCACCAGATCAAAGCTTCTTCACTGACTTTGGAGAGCCAGCAAGTCCCTCTAGTCCCTTTTGAATAAAAAAAGGGGACATTTGCCCCAAAGGTTTTTCTGAAAGAGAAAGTAATATAAGAAAGTGAGGTACGTGTGTTACTGATGTTGAAGATTGCTCTTCTGAGTATTTAAGATGTGGTCGCTTACCCATTGACTGTTTTTTGACAATTTTATTTACATTTTTGGAGGATCCATGGGAAAGAGGAAAAGTTTTGGTACCCAATAACCCCACCCACCATGGAGCCCTACAAGGGGATGCACTACAAAGTCATGCAAGGACAATGCAGCAATGCAAGGGTTTCGTGAGCACTATACCAAACACCAGCATCAGGCACAATGTCCACAACACCCATTGAGAACTTCCAACACTGGTACTTGGTTGACTCTAGCCCAAGTGGACCAGCCAATTGACCCAAGGGGGGCCACCCAAAGGCCAACCGTCTACAGGAATTCGAGGCCAAAGTGGTGTGTTAGGGTAGGACCCCTCAACCACCAAGATCCTCTCCTCCCTTTCACAGGTCGCCACGCACAGCAAACACGTGAGTGGATGTTTAGATCCCAGAGGAGGTAACCAGACAGAACAGGACCTTCCCTGGGAAAAAGAAACAAAATGACTACCTACAATAAGCAATTTTCAGTTTAAAGCATAATGTACTGCCACAAATGTAATTACCTTAAAATTTATATATATACATAGTACATTACATCAAAATAAGTTTTCACACATTTATGCAGATATTTGAATACAATTGTGATATTTATATTAACCATATGTAGAAAGATCATAAATACATACCAATTCTTATTTTTAAGTTATGATTATACATAGCAAAAACCATGTGATGGAGGCTCGTACCAATCTGATCATGTGTCTGCATCAGGCCCTAGAGAAGGGCAAACTCATCTCAAAGGGTAATACAGATAGCTGTACAAGTTAGTATGAATGAGGGTTTCTCTCCCTTTTATATGTTATTTGAAATATTCATTCATATAAGATAGTGGTAAGTCTATGGATTTACAATGCTAAGATCAAGGGATATGATTTTCCTTGGTGGACACAGCAGATAGCATGATGTTGCTTTTCTTTAAAAACACACACACACATATACTGATGTAGGCATTTTAAGAAATTAGGGATACCATATAAGAATTTGGTTTAATCTGAAATTGTTATTGCACATAATTCTTTTCTTGTACTGTTCTTATCCTGTGAAACCATATTTGGAAACCTACTGTCTTCTCAACAGCTAACTTCAATGTAAACAAGTAAGTCTGTTTAAGGCAAAGATACTAATGCTATATTTTACAATTTGTAATTTTGAACTGTCAATGTAAGCAAAGCAATCATCTGAAATCAACCACTGGTAAACATTGGACTATCACTTCAACAATTAGTAGTTGGATTGACCATCATCTTTTAATACCCTTATAGATGAAAGGGCAACCATGTTTGATCCATAAATTTCAAGTCAAGCACATAAACTCCAAAGCCATGTCACATCACTAATGAGCAGAAAGCCAATCAGTACTTAAAACACATAAAACATAAAATTGTCAATTTGTCTTATTTTCCTTTACTCTCCACGTTAATATTAATACTATAGACAACATCAATAATCTGTTTTTGCAGTTACTTCATTCTTATCTGTGACAAAATATTCATGGATATGAATATCACAGTATCATATAAACGTACATTATCTACAGAAATAAAATCAAATCCTATGGAAGGTCATCCTTTATCCAACAGAGCAAATAAAACATACAAAAAGTAGACTCATATGAAGTTTAAATATGTAAAATAGTTTAAAAGTATATAAGAAATATAAATTGTGTTCTTTACTTTGGTGTACACAGTAAAATTATAAAACAAAAACTATATCGGATATTTGTTTGATTATATACTAAAAACATACAATAGATGTAATTAAAATATTCAATTTTTATAATGAAGTAAAACATGTTTTCAATTTTGGCAAGATATACCTCAGTTAATCCACCTTATTTCACTAAAAATAGCGATTAATTAAAAAAATGTAAGATTAATTGTTACCTGTTGTACGGATCTTCGTTCATATTTTCGTACCACTTTCTTTGTTAAATGAAGTTTATGATGCTACATGAGAAATAAAAAAAATGTGCATTCAAAACATTAAGACATGTTAAATAAATCTTCAAACAAATTAAATATGTGCAATAAGATCGGTACCACAGATATTTAACTTTACTAATTTCATTAAATAAATATGAAATGTGTGATGTTTTTGTTACAGTAAGAATCTTTATGAAATATTTTCTTATAAGAACATCAATACAATTTTTCTTTTAATAAAAGCGTCAATGCTACTTTGCAATAACAGTTTCAATGTCATTTTTATATGTTGAAACTACAATACTGACTTTCTTGTAGTAAGAGATTCCATACTATTTTCTAGCAAATGCTTCAATGCAACTGTTCTTGTGGTAAGAGATTTAACATTGTTTACCTTCCACATGTTTCAGTAGTTTTTATTGCAGAAGGAGCTTAATCATTATCTAATTTCTGTTGTTCATATTGGTTGAAAGAAAACATTTTAATACTCGTAATAAACAACTTTCTAGCATCAACTTGTATTTCTTTAACTGGATACTTAATATTTCATTTTACAACTTCTTCAGGAGTATATTACAAAAACAGAAACTGTAACTTTTGTTTTTTTATTGTAAGAGAACCTTCAGTATTACTTTTCCTGTAATAATAACTTCGACACATTTTTCAGTAAGAACAGCTACACTGTTTTCTTTGTATTAAGAGCTTCACTATGTTTTTTTATTGTAATAATGATTTCAATACTGCATTTGATCGAGTTGCTAATGATATTTTGATTGAATTATGATTATAACAATATCAAAATATAGAAACTGTACATTCTTTACAGTATAACCAAAATGTGACATTTCTATGGTACCAGCTAAAATGCAGTAATCCAAAAGGCAGGTTTCTAATTACTTTATTAAATCAGATGCAGTATCAGAGATGGAAGCTATGCACTTGCAGCAGTACAAATAATGTTTCAAATTATTTAGCTTAATTCAATAAAAATCCAAGTATTATGAACTGCTCATGCATAAGGAAAAACTTTTAATTGGATATAAAAAGTGAATGATAAAATATTCAACTCTTTATTATTTGATATTCTTATGTGTATTTGTTGAAGGCTAATTTTCTTTATCTTTCTTTATTATTACTGATAATGAAAATCATGAGACAACAGGTTTTACACCTACTTAAAATTCTCGTGATAAAACCAGAAAAACATCATCATAAAATAGGGAAATTCTTACTTCACGGTGGCCAGCTGATGTCTGAAACTTCTTTCCACAAAATTCACATACATATTCTTTATCATCATGTAATTCCATGTGTTTGGTAAATCCTACTTTACTTCTTAGTATCTTTCCACAGATATCACATGGCCATGTTTCCTTAAGCCTTTCAGAATGCCACATCTTAGTGTGGGATCTTAGGTCCCCTACAGTAGAAATTAGAAACACATATCACATGTCTATTCACAAATAAAATTGAATATTAAGCTCTTATTACAAACACACACACACACACAAATTACAATACTTCAGAAATAATTTTCTTGTAGCAAGAGCTTCATCACATTTTT
The DNA here is from genome assembly GCA_011833715.1 of Carcinoscorpius rotundicauda. Lineage (NCBI taxonomy): Eukaryota > Metazoa > Arthropoda > Merostomata > Xiphosura > Limulidae > Carcinoscorpius > Carcinoscorpius rotundicauda. The sequence goes on from CM022397.1 coordinate 90,557,234, forward strand.
ACTTCCACTGTTAGAAACTACAAATATAACTTTGCAATTACCATAACACTGTATAAAAAATTACTTTTTCTTGTTCCTGGGCAAAAAGTGTTATTTCCCAATTCCTTATGCCTAAAGTAAATGGAAAATACCTACTTTTCTCTTCAAACTTTCCTTTTGTGACCTTAGTAATGAAATTTTCAAATTTACCTATTTTCCAGAACAATCCAGGTAGATTCAGTGTTAAGTAGCTAACAGAGAATTTTCTTGAATACTGTAGAACTTATGAGGATTTTCCAGAACTTTGCATAGCAATATACACAGGGACTCACCACTTCAGTTTAGTTCTAGCTGCCTAAGTGAACACACAGACCAATCTGATTTTATCAGAGAGATGGCATCAGGAACTTGCAAGCATTCTGCTACGTATGTGGCCAATTTATCAAGACAAGAGCAAAAAAGTACTCTGTGACAGCATCTGCTAAGATGTGTGAAGCCTACAAGGCATATTTCAGCCTGCCGGAGGTTAAGACAAACCCTGGGAACCTCATTTCATCTGCAAGCACTGCAAAAAAACTCAAAACAGACAGACAAATTTCGCTTACTTGAATATTAAGATTTCATATTAAACAAACTTTAGACCTTTTAAAATTTAAATATATATATATATATATATACAAACACACACATATATTTTGTTAATTTCTAAAAGTATAGAAATAAATATCACAAAATATTTTGCAAGAACCTCTTACACATTGGTTGTGGATGAAATAAATTTATTCTTCATAATAATTTTATTTTGCTCTTTGACAGGATGGTACAGAGAGGAAAAGAGAGCCACGATGTTTGCTATTCCAAGAATTTGGTGTGAACCCACTGACTACTCAAACAATTGCTACCTCAACATGGTGGACCCTTCCAAATGTCCAACTGGCAAGAATGCATCTTTTATTATGTATCTGGAAATTCCATCATCCATCACCTCAAAGCCACACTTGCCCTGAGCTCCCTGTATCCACTCTGCCAGAGAGAAAGCAGCAAATCAGAAAAGGAAGTAGATGATGAAGATCCATTTTACAATTTCAAAGGTGCAGATGGTGAGAGAAACCCAAACTATTCCACTCTTGATAAGAAATCTGCAGCTTTCAAATACCTTTGAGACTTCTTCCCTAGGCTGTCTAAGGCAAAGGTCAAACCTGGTGTCTCAATTGGACCATGAATGAAAAAGATCCTGGAGTGCATAGAATTCCCCAAGAAGTTTAGTTGGAGAGAAAAAAGCTTGAAGAAGCTTTCTTGCAGTGGTTCAGGGCTTCTTGGACAATCACAAGGCCAAAAATTATGTGGAATTGGTCAAGGCTCTGGCAAAATGGGCTGCAGAATGTCCTGAAAGTCCATATCCTTGATGCTCATCTTGATAAATTCAAAGAGAACATGAGAGCATAACCAGAGGAGCAAGGCAAACACTTCCACCAAGATATACTGGACTTTGAATGCTGCTATCAAGGAGCATATAATGAAAACATGATGGGAGACTATATTTGGGGGCCAATACTTGAAAGTGCTTTACATTACAGTTGCAAATCCAGAAAAACTAATCACTTCTAAACATTTTTGTAGAACTTTAGTATAAATACATGTATGAATCAATATGTTGTTTTATTCAGACCTTATGTAAATGCAAGTGTGCAAATTTGCCAATTTTTACATAGAAAACAAATTAATTTCTAAATTTCATTATCCAGGTCACAAAAGCAAAGTTTGAAGGGAATAATGGTCATTTGCTGCACTTTTATACCATCAGCAATTAAGAAATAACACATATTATCAAGGAACAAAATTTGTGTTACATGGTGTAATCTATATACATCTATAATATATAGTAATTGAAACATGACTGTATGTTACAAAATACGAGTCTACTCAAACACAGACAAGGATCACTGTGTAAAGAAAGACTGATGATTGTTTTTATATTGTTAGATGTGGTAACATAAGTGCATATGTGCTGCATCATCATAGCTTATGTATTGATAGCCAGGAACAACTGAAAGACACAAGAAAAACATTACTTAACAAACCTTAAGACTTAATAAAAAAATTTGAAACTTTGTACTCCCATGTTCTCCTTGAATTTATCGAGATGAGCATCAAGGATATGGTCTTTCATGCACATCCTGCAACCCATTTCGCCAAAGTTCTTCACCAAAGCCTCAAGCAGTTCCATTAAATTTTAAGCCTTTTGATTGCCCAAGAAGCCCCAAACCACTGCAACAAAGCTGCCCCAAGCTTTTTTTTTTCTTCCTACTGAGCTTCTTGGGGAATTCTGTGCACTTCAGGATCTTCTTTATTTGTGGTCCAACAAAGACAATTATTTTTACCTTTGCCTCAGATAGTTTAGGGAAGGAGTCTCAAAAGTACTTGAAGGCTGCAGACTCCTTATTGAGAGTTGTGGCAAATTGTTTCATAAAACTCAATTTTATGTGCAATAGTGGGAAAAACATTGTGCCTCCCCACAGAGAATTCGATCCATTGTGGCCAGTGCTTCCTGTTGTAGTGTGCTGCAGTGTCCCTGCTGTCCCAAAGGCAAAGATAACAGGGAAACTTGGTAAAGCCTCCTTGGAGATCCATCAGGAATGCCAACATTTTGAAGTCTTCAATAACCTCCAAGCCATACTCATCATACTTTAAGATTTCTACCAAGGTCTTGAAACTGTTGTATTCCTCTTTGAGATGCACCGAATGAGACAAAGGAGAGACGGATACTTATTCCCGTTATGAAGCAGCACAATTTTGAGGCTTCTGAATGAGCTATCAATGGAAAGGCACTACTCATTCAGGTTACAGGCAACTCTAATTGCCTCACACAGACCAGATATATTGTGGAAGAAGCAGAGCCCATCTTGACGAGTGAAGAAGCTTGAATAATGTCGGCAATGCTTCTTCTTACGTGCAACTTGCACACTTTCATCTAACAAACCCCATTCCTTGAGCCTAAATGTCAAAAACTCAGCATAAGCTACTCAGCACTGAATCTACTTGGAATGTTTTGGAAAATGGGTAAATTTGAAAATTTCATGACTCAGGTCACAAAAGCAAAGTTTGAAGAGAAAAATAGGTCTTTTACATTTACTTTAGGCATAAGTAATTGGGAAATAATATTTTCTGTCCAGGAACAAGAAAAAGTAAACATTTTGTTACATAGTGTTATTGCTATTTAGAGATAAGTTATTGAACTTAATTTTCTTAAAATACAGAACTATGTGTAAAGAAGTAAAACAAACAATTATTTCTTCTTGCTACAACCTTTGTATTCAGTTGCTGCTTGACATAGGTTGCTAAGCCTTTTAAAATTTTGCATGTAGAAGATACAAAAAATTTTTTTAGATTTTATATATATACAGTTGAATAACCAAATATCATAAGCCACTACACTGATATCACAAAATTCCACTATAATTTATCATGCTTAGTAACTAAGCTGTATTTATGTCTTTGAAAAAAAATTCAGGTATCCTAAAGACATAATCTATCTCCTTGAAATCTTGATTTAAAAGATCAAAATTACTTCTAACACATTAAAATAGCTTAGAAAACCACTAGGGGGGAGATTCTAAGCTGATAATTGGTTATTTACAATGTCATATATTGAAGAAAGAGAACATTAGGGACTGTTCCCAAAAATGAAAAGAGATGAATGGGGCCCACTGTGTGTGATTCAAGACATAACTCAGCAAAATGAAAAGTTACAAAACTCTTATTTTATATTATAGCTTGCCAATATTGGTAATTTGGGTTTCTAATTTGTACCAAATTATAGATTTAATATTTTGACCTCACAAAAATCTAATTTGAACCAATGTTGCATCCAACATTATACATGATATTCAAAAATTAACATTTTACAGTAAATTTGTAATATTTACTTTTAAATTAAAAAACTGAATAATGTATAATACTAAAACTTGAATTAAAATCTACAGTTTAATAGCAAACTTAATGACACAAATTCATGAAATTAGTGTTCAATAAACCTCTAGAATGTGAGTCAACAAACGTGATGACATGGCCTTTGACCCATGACCTGTCTGAAAAGTGATAAATAAAAGTCAGAATTTTCTGAGAAAGACTTTTATAGCCTTATCCTGAGTCATATGTTTTCAGATTAACTTAGGCACCCAAAAAATGTTAAAGATACAGCAGTCTATAACCCAAGTGCTTTAGAAAAACAGTCCTTTTTTCTTCAGGGGTAAACTAGTAAACAGTATTTAAAACTTCCTTCCAAGTGATATACACAAAGAAAAAAATCCTTTTATTTTAAAATGTATTATTTAAAAATCAACCTAAAAATGTGGATCACCTTAATCTCAAATCCTACACTGCAAAAAAAATATACAAACACTGAAATTCAGAACAAAATGTTTGGTTGTTTCAGATACTTGTGTAAAGCCACACCCACTGTAGCATTTGGGCTTCTTGGATCAAATAGTGAAATTTGTTTACCACTCTCATAATACAATCATGCCAGGAATACTTGTATTTAGCAGTTTGACATGACTTATGGTCCCTTAGATCAGCATGGTAGTATCTTAACTACAAGAGCAAAAGTAAAACGAACTGCCCCGATCGTCTGTAAGTATCCAGAATCACCTTGAAAGTATGAATCAGAAATATTAAATGTAAATATTGGAAGAAAAAACGTGAACAACTTATAGTTTAAGAAGAAATGTCACTGAGTTTTAATGGTTTATATCAACTTTTATATAAAATAAATTTTCTACTTAGATGTTTATTATTTAAACTAGCTGGGGTATCTAGATGTAAGTTATGTAAATTAATGATTAATGAAAGTTATTTAGGGACACAAAAAGTTATCTCTTTTATATAGAAAATAAAAAACAGCCCAAAATGGCCATAAAAACAACAAAATATAAAATGCAAAATCATAAGTCTGCATGCATCTCCTCATGGACCATCAAACCTTTAGGAAGAAAATAAAGAAAATATTTTTTTAAGAAAATAAAAAACAGCCCAAAATGGCCATAAAAACAACAAAATATAAAATGCAAAATCATAAGTCTGCATGCATCTCCTCATGGACCATCAAACCTTTAGGCCACAATAGGTGAAGATCCATCAACAGGGGTAAAATAGTGGTAAAATGAGAACTGCAAAAACACTTACATATCCACACCCTGCAAAGTATTTACATGGACATTCAATAGACAGTACTATTATATTTACATAGATGGTGCTAGTGCATTAGATCTGCGTGAGACACATTCATGACTTGAGATCTGCACCCTGAGAATGGAGAATAATAAAAGTTCTCTGTGATGGAAAACAGAGGCAAAATGGGAAAATCATGAACCCTATTGCAAATATACATGTACACAAGATAGAAATTGTATGAAGGTGGGGACTGCATGTCATGTAATAAAAACGTTTTTTCAGAATCTTGTAAACAAGTTTCATTATAATAGAATATTTTATAAATTAATGAACTTCGAGGACTAAAGAACAGTAAGTGTATTAGCCACACTTCTTTCATGAAGTGGGTTAAACTGAATAAGAGATTATTTTCAAATGTTGCTTTAAACAAACAATTCCAAAACTGCCATATTAGGTGTAAGAAAATAACATACCAACTTAAAAGGTACAAAACTTGAAATCTCATTTACTGTACCTAAAGCTGGAAAAAAATATTTTGAACACAAACTAATACCTTCTTGCAATTTGATACAACCAACAAAGCAACTAGACACCAAAAATCTGTATATACGAATGCTAGTACAAACTGACTAAAATAAAATTTGTGTACATATGAATCTTTCCATAAAATGACTCCATATCAAAGTTGGCTGGGTACATATAGATGTTACTACAAGAAGAATCTACATCAAAACTGGCGGTGTACACACTTCATTGAAATATCATGACAATCATGGGTCACAGGACATGTCATCATGTTTGTTAACTTGCATTCAAAATTTTATTCAACTAATATTTTATGAATTTATGTCATTAAGTATAGCATCAACCTGTAGGTTATAATCCAAACTTTCATATTATACATTATTTAATTTAATCTGAATGTAATTAGTCAAAAAACACATCTACACATTGATTTTTGTTCATCAAAATGTTGAATGCATTGGATCAAAGCAGATGTTTGATCTTAAAATACAAACTCTATAGTGTTGTACAAATTAGAAACTTAAATCATGAATATTTAAAAACTAGAACATACAGAAAAAACCTATATTTTCTATATGATATATAACGATAATATACTGAATCAAACAGTGGCCTCTGCTCACCTCATTAATGGAAGTATACATAACGTGAATAACCAATTGGAATCTCAAAATGTTCCCTTAGTGATTTTCTCAGCCATTTGCAAATATAATGGCATCCTTCCTTTTTTTCAAGACAAGCCTTCATGTTGGTAAGTTTAGACTTTAGCCTGCTCAAAATTTTGTATTTTTTTTTAGATACAAATTCAGCTTAACCTTAATAAATTAGGATGGAATTCTATGGTATGGAAGAAGTAATTTTTTTTTTTTAAACTTTGTTTCACATCCTCCACATTCAAAAGTTCTTGAGGCTTTGCAAGCTACAACAAGCAGAACCCAAGAACAAAAGTCATAACTAGAGGATATAGTTGCTTCTGTTTCTAACTGTTCTATGTTTTGGAACACAAGTTGAAAAACACTTTTGTAAATTTTGATAATCTATATACATGCACCTGGCTATTATAGTACTTAACTCAGCAAAATGTGATTTTACAGCCTGCTTTTGAGAGTTACTCATTTCATCACAAACTGATTACACGTGCAACTAGTTTAAAGTTTAACTTTATTGAAACTGGCAAATTAGTTTTCTGGTTTGTGGTGGAATGAGTTTCATAGTTTAGCCACGCATTAAGTATGTGTTCAAAAGTTTAGTGACAGAAAAAGTCATGAATATTGGGCAATAAAAGTTGACAGCAGGAATTGCCTTAGATCTAAGGATAAGGAAAATATCAGCACTTCCTCAAAGAAAAGAAAATACAGCAGTAATCCAATTATCAGTGATTATACTCAGTAAGAAAAACCACTTAAGAATGAATAGCACAAAATAACTTACATAATCTTTTTCAGGAGTAGTGTCCTTCTGAATGAGACAAAATAAACTCTGTCATAGAGAAAGGAAGATTAACGTTGTCATCACTTTCCTCGGTAAGAGTCATGATGTGTTCTATGTGAAACACTGATAACTCCTAGGTTTTATGATGGATAAAAAGCAAAAGTTTCATATTTATCTGCAGTAGAGGATATAGTTCTTCCCTCAACTAAAAATCAAAATTTGATTAGAAATTTCAATATGTTCAAAGTGTTGAAATTTTTTCTATATTCAAGAAAGATTGAGAGCCCCTAATAATGAAAAAGCAAAAACTCCTCTAGTTGGAATCTATAGGCATTCCAAAAAAAAAAAAGGTCAATTCCTTCTTGAGACTTGAGTAAAGTGTATAAATCATGAGAAATAAAATAAAAAAAACAAATACATTGTACATTGCTCAATATATCATTTGCATATATTGCTAACAGTGATGCAACTACTGTTAACTTCTGCAATAAATACAACAAATATTATCCAGGTAAGGGTTTAAAAACCCTTAAGGCAAGGCATCAGTTTACGTTCTTTAATCTGTGCTTCAGCTGTAACACATACAGAAACTGGGTTTTAAGGAACAACAGAAAAAACAAGATATGGAATATGAGGTTGAATACTGCAGTGCAACCTGAAAAGAAGTGGAATGATTTAGTGATGAACTTCTTGGATTCTGCACTATCTGTATACCAAATAGCCTAATTTATACTATTTCACATGACTCTCAGCATTTTGGATACGAATCATATCTTGTACACAAGAAGGGTGTGTGTGTTCATGCAAAGTTTACACAATAAGAATTATCTTCAGCTCACTGCAAATATTTATGAGGTCCATAAAAGAGGTTTTCCTTGTTGTTAGAAAAATAAAAAGCATGTAGAAGAAATCATTCATATCACATTTTAACAGTTGGTAGAAAACTCATTCATTCAAAATTAATATTAATTTACGATTTCAAACCTGATCTAGTAACTCCTCAGAAAGTCTTTGAAATACAAGGATACATCACCTTTCTCATGTAAACTCTTTGTGAAATCTTTTCACACTAATTTCTGCAGAAACAACAAATGTGACACAATAGTATCAAGTAAGAGAACAAGGGAAATTATAGAGACTTTTCAGTCTACATATTCGAGTACATTCAATAAAGTAGCAGCAGTGTCCAAGCCTTAAACATCCAAGGCAATACCAACACTAACCAGTTTCCAATAACTGAGGATGGAATAAACACTGTAGGACTTAGAAATCTGGCAAAGTGTAATTAATTACTCTTAATATGAGTGATATCTTTGGGTCATAAGATCACGCCATAATGATTCATAGGTTCATTATTTATGTTGGCAGAAAAGAATGTTAAAGTAATGTTTGTAATGTAAAAAACTGCAATGAAGACCATACCACTTTTTGTTAATTTTAGGACCACTAGTTCAGTTTGCGGTGTCTCATATTAAAAGTTTTTGTTGCCAATTTCATCCATTTTTGTTTTAATGCTGTCAAAAGTAACAACGAATAACTAATGAAAAGGGCCTTAGAGACAATCATTAGACATAAAAACTAGACACTGGTACAAAAAATCACACAAAGCCTTTAATTAGAATGGCAAAATTAGTTAATTTAAAACAGCCACTGGGGTTACTAAACAATGGAAAAATATTTATGCTTTATGCATACACTTTATGCATCAGGGAAGTGGAGAGATATAAGTGAGTAGAGCTTGTTCTGTAAAGCATAAAGAAAAAAATATCGAGTTATGCTTTGTTTATAGCACAAGTCCAAACTCAACAAGGACTGTCAGTAATTCAGAGGTAGAACTATCTGATTTGAAGTACTATTTTTTTCACCTTAATGACTCAATAATCCTTAATTAAAATCCAAAGTGATACAGAAAAAAAATACAAACTTTTTCCGCCAAATCTCTTTTTGCAAAAGTGACATTCATACATTGGTACACCGTGTTTCTGATACATATGAGTCATCAGCTGTTCTTGTGTCCGAGGACTGTTTTTACACAACTTACAAAGATATTCTCTCTCCTCATGCTGAGTCATGTGCGATTTCAGTGTCGATGATGAGAAAAAAGATTTCTCACATATATAACACCTGGAAAACCAAAGGAACAATTTACTTTGGTGTATCTGTCATTTAAAATAACAATTAATGTAACACGTAACACCTAAAATCTTTTAGAAGTTTCATTTAATGTTACAGACATAGCATTCAAAATAAGAAGAAATGCAGGGTAATAAAAAACATTTAAAAATAAAAATAATAATAATTTGATATTCAAAACATACAAAGTGAAATATAAAAAGAAAAAATTTATCTTTAATATAATACATACAATACTTAGAATGTTAAAGGAAATATTTAGTGAAATGCATGCAATTGCTACCACCATGATATGCTATTCAGTATATTGGTACCCAACAGATAAATTTAAAGTATGTTCAAAATCCAAACTTTATTCAAAAAATAAATAAAATATAAAAAACAACTGATAGTCAAATAAGCAAACTATTAATCACCACATCTGTTTGTGTAATGTATTTTGAATTTTCCCTAACTTATCACATTGTCATCGCTAAATGCAGAACGACAGAAACTTAAAAATATTACTTAAATACACCTAATTAAAGACATCTTCTGTATTAATTATTGAAGGTAAAACTGAAAACTTTTAGTACATGATACTATTAACAAACATAAAAACAATAATTATTCTACTATATTCAAGACTAATTTTCTCATTTACACTTAAGGTTGTGTAAAATAACCAACCTTAAACCCTTTATGTTGAAGGTTACATGTGATAACAATTTTTTAACCCTCTACATTCAAGCCTATACAGTATCTGCTCTTAAACCTTCAACAGTCATGATTAGAAGAAAAAAAAAACTGATATTTCTGTTTTTCCCAAACTCTCCTTGAGTATTCAAGTACAAACTGAAGAATAATAGGAAAGTCACTAGAAAACATACTCTGAAGCAAAATCTGATCTCTCTTAACTTCAACTAAGCCTGAAGTAAGGAGAAGTACTGGGTACAAGCTAAAGCTCAGTGAACCAATCTTTATCTGAATAATTCACAAATACAATCATGGTTGCTAAAATGCAAATGTCTCTTAGTACCTTTACTGGTGTGTGCTGTGACTTTCTTTCAATGACTAAAGATCTATCTATTTAGATTTATATCTTTCTTTAACTTCATATTATTTGTCTTATACTAAGAAAATATTCTAAAAAGAAAAAAGTACAATCATGCAAAATTCTCCCACAGTGCAGTCAATGCCCATGGAATTGAAGGTCACTTTCACTATTAAAAAGGGGCATGGTATTCTGGGGATATAACCTGACTTACCGGTAGAAAAGAAACAGTGTTGCTGTCTATAACATGTGCCACAGTACACTAAAAAAAAAATTGATTTAGCACATCTAAATCAAGGGCAGGAGTAACTTAGTGGTTACCTTGACCAACTTTCTATCTTAAACACAAATAATTCATAGTACACACAATTTTTTAAAAACATTATAATTTAACTAAGGAGATAGAAAATATATATCAAGTTAACTTACCACAACTATTCTTAAAATTTCTAAGAGCAATGCCATTAACCTCTATGATTAAAGCTATTCATAAAAATTATAGAAACAAATCATTTATAATAACTACTGTTAAAAGTCCAAACAACCAAACATATTCATAAATGATGAAAGCTATATACAATAACTGTAATTAAAAACCCAAGTTCATTTGTAATAATTATTATTACATCCTATACAGTAAGAGGCTATTTAAAGAAATTACTTTTAAATTCTTTAAAATCAAGGTTACACGCCTTAACTATTCTACAGCTTTTATGATTCAAATACAAAATTAAAAACCTTAAGAAAAAAAATCTTATAACATGAATTGTTTGTCTGTAGCCTGTATGACACATAATGACCAAATGACCAACTTCAAAATAAGAACACTAACTTGCCATTTTTAGCTCATACATCTATAATGTAAAACGAATAACTTAAAATAGGCATATTGCAAACATACATGAAGAAAAAGTATAAACTTTTCCAAATTAAAATAACTTAACTGGCAAATGTTAAAAAGGTTGTTTGAACAACAAACAACTCTTCATGCTGATGGCAGTGAGAAGAAAGTGGCTTTTATAAGAGGTTGAGTACAAGAAAAAGAACACATGGTTTAAAGACTTGAAAAACATGTTTTAAAGTACAATGATAAATATATGAGAATTAAAAAAATAATTAGTTACATTAGAAGAAATAAAAATTATGAGAGAGTCAGTGTATTAAAAATTGACATATCAAACTATATGAGAAAAGAAATAAAGTAAAAAATAAGTACAGTATGAATAAAGGGAACAAATATATGAATAATGCGAGATAATACTGTTTACCAAACTACAACGATGAATTACGATTTAATATAAAATCATAAAATCTAACTTTGAGAAGTAACTTACTAAACGAAAATGAATAAACACATATAAAAGCAACAAATTTTATGAAGAAAATGACATAGAAAACAGTTTTACGTGGCACATCTAGTTAAAACAAAAGAACACTTAGTCTGAATGAAATATTAAGCAAAACAAAAATCCTTAAGAAAGAGTGTAAATAAGGAAAAACAGAAGTCGGTGGAGGGTAAATGGAAAAAATTAAAATAATGAGAATAATTTATTTATTCATAATGTAGACAAATTTTATGTTTTTTCAAGTCTTCTCTTTGTGTGTAGCAAAAGAAGCAAATTTAAGTCATAGTATAGAGAAGTGGAAGATTTAACATCAAGAGTTACCTTGGGCTTTAGAGCATCATGATTCCATATACAGGAAATATGTTCACACAAGCAATCTCCTTAGCAAAAACTTGTCTGACAGATGTATAGAACGTTGCATCTTTTGCAAGTCACACGATTTACATCAGTTTCTTTTAATACATATTAATTATTGCTACATCTGGAATTTTCCCATGGAGTCATATATAGATCTTGTGATATTAACATAACGACAAGTGAAGCGTTTATTTCTGTAACAATTTGTACATGTTTTTCCAATAGAGGTTGGTTTTTAGATGATATTGTAGACCAAAATGATATTTTTATCACACTGTAACAAACAAGAAGGTAGTGTTTAAAGTCTTTGAAGTTTGTGGGGTCGTTGGTAAGGATATAAAAACTTTGTATAATCAAATACAGCAGAAATACATTTACAGGCAATACTAACTTCTGATGATGGAAGAAATAGCGGGAAAATTACTTAGATAAACACCTTTCAGAAAGTGTAGGAAACTAATAGCATATGACACCTGATGGCAGGGGTTTCACAGAAGCACACCCATGGAACACGACATAACATCTCTTCCAGGGCACCTCTCTTTACCCAGATTGGAAGAGAAAAACAGGTAAACAAGCCCAATTTATCGGGGGTATGGGCAGAATTAGAACATAGCTATCTCAGGACTTACATACAAGAGATTGGAGAGTCAATATGTGCAGCATTGGTAGGACTTTTTCTGACTGTACCTGCTGCTCAACTCAACCATCACACTTATTAGATCAACACTGGCTGATAAAACTCAAGGTCTGACACAAGCTGTGGAAGAAGTCTCCAGAATGCATGTCATTAGTGTGTCTTATCACTGGAGTCTTGGACTGACATAAGCTGTAGAAGGACAAATAAGTACAGAAGAATGGTACAGTTTATTTGTAAGTTCTCACCTCGACTCATCTGAATAAGGAGATAATTAAAGGTAGTTGGTGGGTCAAATCCAGTCCAAAACCAGATGGCATGTCTTCCAGTTGGTAGTAAGTGATGGGTTCCAACTATTTTTATCTTCAAGAAGCAGAAGAAAAAGTAACTTGTGTTCCAACAACTTGGACACAATATGTAGAATTCTAGAAAATAAATGCAACCTAGAAGACACCACCAGTCACTAGGCAAGATCATGAAAGCAAATGCTAGAAACAAAGGAGGATGTACACACTCTCCAAAGATGGAAGGAAGATATGAGTGGAGGTAAACAGTAACCTATGGGAGATAACACATCCAGATGGTGAAAAGAGTGTGTGACAAAGTTATACAAGGTAATCCACATGCCAGCTGGAATTATCTCCAACAGCAGATCAAAACAAGTAGTAAAAAAATAAAAGTGCAAAATTCAGACCATCAGTGAGTAACAACCACAAAATAGGAGGAGGTCAAACCAAGAACGAGACAGACCAAACCATTAAAAGCAGATTTGCACCAAAAGAAAAAGAAATTTCAGGGAATTTATAGTGGGAGATACAAACCCAAAAGTGAGAGGTACAAATGAAGTTTCGACAAACAACACAGACTAGGCAGTAAAGTCTGACTGGATCCCAAGAAATATGGCAGAATGTAAAAGAAGGGTAAAAGTCTCCCCAATGAGCAGCTGAACACCTAAGTCTGATTGATTATAAGTCCTTCTAGGAGACAGGTAGAGAGAACTAACAGTGACAGTATGACCCAGTAAAACCAGATAGTGATGGCCTCCAAGGATGCATCAAGGGACAGAGTGGAAGTATGTTGGTTGACCCCCCCATACACTCATCCATTAACACAACTTGTCATTCTGGTATACAGAAAACTGTTGAAAGTTAACTGTAATGACAGGTTTCACAAATGCTTCCTGTAAGGAAAGATACACCAAATTATAGAAATCAATCAAGGCCTTAATGTCATCTAGATTAGATCAGAAACCTTGGCCATTCCACTGTATCAAAGTAGTCATTTTTACTCAGATGAAGGAGAAATGGGTGGAGAACCCTTTGGTTTATAACGTCATCATCAGCACAACAATGCTAAACAAAAATACCGCAATACCAGGACTTCATAAACACTACACCTAAACAGCAACATCAAACACAATGTTCACAACACCAACTAAGAACATTCAACATTAATACTCAGTTCACCCAAGCTGAATAGGCCCAGTGGGGGAACCACCCAAGGACTTGTCATCTACAGGAATTCAAGGCTAAAGAGGTGTGTTACAGTATGTTGGACACCTCTCAGCCACCAAGATCCTCTCCTTCCCTTCATGTGTCACCATTTGTGGCAAACAAATAGGTAGATGTTCAGCTTCCACATGAAGTAAATTGAAAGTATAGAATCTTACTTGGGAATCTTAGCACAAAATGGAATCCACCTTGAGGGAGATATCAAGTGAACAAATGCTCATAGTTTAATTTTTTTTTTAATTAATGAAGAAAATAAAGTTCCCTCAATATTGTAAACCTTATTAAAATGACAAAGACAAAACACATCTAATGTAGTCAGTGCTAAGAAACAGAATAAAAATCATCAGCAAAGGAGTGCAGAGAATGCTGGTGTGCAGGTATTCTATGTCACCCTCCTGTTGGTGTAGGGCTTTTACTGCATAACATCATCATTATGGTGCAGTGCAAATTCTAAGAAACCTCATGAGTTTAGACAAGAGTTGCCTACAGATTGATGGAATGCAAATCTTTAAAGCAGACAGACAGGGGACAAAAAATTACATCAGATATGGTTGCAAAAAACACAAAAGTAACATCAAGACTAAAACTTTTCCTACAAATATACCTGTATGTCATTAATGTATTATAAAAGATAAACAAAAAAATAAAAAAACTTTTCTTTTGAAATATACAACTTTGCCATCTGCAGCTTGTAAAAACAAAATATTTGACACAATCTGGATGATAAAAAAAACATGGTGACAAAAATTATAAATGATTCAGTAATCTGAAATTTTCAATTAGTAAATAAATTAAAAGTTCAAATGTATGCAATCACACTCAGACTTCAACTCCTAAGGGTAACAGACATTGTAGTATCACTAAGATAGTATTACTGAAAGCCAGGTAAAACAAAAAGCTACATAAAATATATTAATGTTTAAAACTAACTGGAAAAAAAAGATCATAAAGAAAATAAACTAGACAACTCATTAAGAAAATGTTGAAAGTATGAAAAAGCAAGAAAACTTTTAATCAAAAAAAATAAAACTGATTATTTCATAATAAAAATATATGTGTGAAAGAATAAATTACCTGGTATAAAAAAAAAACTACAGATTATTCAGCAGCAAATAAGATTGAAAAAAAAAAGGAATGATGTATAAACAGTGGTAGGAGCAGCCTGGAATTAGTGAACATTTTTCAGCACTCAGTGTTTTCAACCATCTACTCAAATAACAAAATAACAGAACACTTAAGTTTCATGTACATTTATTTCTAAGTTGCTGTAGATTTACATTAAGAATAAACAATAAAAATGAAGGTGTCTGTAAACGTTTTGCCTCAACCTTCCAGGTACTCATCAGTTCACTACAACTGAAATCCTGAGCAAAAACCTGAATTACTAAAGGAAAATTTCTTAAAAGATAAAAATATTTCAACAAAACATTGGATGTACTACTTAATCAAAGTAAAAAAAAAAAAAAAACTCACTTGAAAGGTTTTTCTCCTGTGTGTTGTCTTACATGGTCCCAAAATCTAGTTTTGTTATAGAACTCTTTTGAACAGTGAGGACACTTTGCTAAATCTTTTTTTTGTCTTTTCTTAAGTGGAGGATTAAAATAATTTTTCTCTTCTTTTTCCATGTTATCAGCTGGAAGGAGTAAATTCTGAATTTAAGATTAGTTCTGTGCTACGAGTGTTGTTCCCAACATTATAATTTTCTTTAATGTACTCAACATAAGTGAGGTCAATTTGAGTTGTTCTTTATGTTATTTAAACGTTAAAAAATTTATACTTATTAAATGAAAAAAATTTCAATTAATTCCGTGATTCTCAATCTGTTGTTCATGCATGATCATAAAAGGAAAGCAGAAGCATTGTGTATGGGTCTCATTGTGGTGTACCTAAATAACAGAGTTTGAAAACCACTGAACTATTTCTTGTAACAAAGACACTTTTGCTGTATTTCCAGTAGTAGCTGGAATGCAGTACTTTTTGAGTCTACATTCTGTAAGTTACAACTATGGTATTCAGGTACATTAAACTTCTAACTGTTAATTACAAGTCATTCATCATAAACAGCAAGCATTAGGTTAAGCAGTATAAGCAGAACATAATTTTTATATGAACAGCAAAGGAAGAAACAGGCAAATATATAAAGAAATAAAATATTTATTTATATGAGAAATAACTATGTCAAGCTCAGTAGACTTTTCCATTTGCCAGCTTTTGATGTTCGGTGAGTATATTCAGACTGCTAGTTATTGAAGTGAGAGAAAAATGCCTGCATATCATAGAGACAACAGTGAGGTTTTTTTATCATGCCATGTACATATATTACATTTTATATGTATTTAGATAATTACTATTTAGAAATAAGTTATTAATTTTACTTTTCTTAAAACAAAGAACATTAAATAAAAAAGTAAAGCAAACAATTATCTCTTCTTGCTACAACCTTTGAACTCAGTTGCTGCTGGACAAAGGTTGCTAAGCTTTTTAAAACATTAAAACATATATATATATATATATAGTTAAATAATTATAATGATACCATATAATTTCACTATAATTCATTAAGCTTGGTAGCTAAACTGTATTTAGGTCTAAAAAATAAGAAACTTCAACCAGACTGAAGACACAGCCTATCTCCTTGAAATCTTACATATTAAAATAGCTGAGAAAACCACTTGGGAGACATTCTTAACTATCAATTGGTTATCTGCATGTCATATGTTGAAGAAAGTGTATTTAAAGGAATGTTTCCAAAAAAATGGAAAGAGGTAAATGGGGCCACTTTGTTCGAATCAGCATATAAACCATATTTCAGAGAAAAAAAAAGATACGAGATTTTATTTTACATTCTGTAGTTTTAATATTGTTAATACAAGTTCTTAATTTGTACAAAATTACACTTAGTATTTTGACATCACAAATATCTAATTTTAAACAATGTTGCATTAAACATACCACGACTCACTAAAATCTACATTTAGATGTTTTTTAATATTTACTTTTAAATTAAGAAATTAACCCGTATATAATAATAAAGTTTGAATTACAATCTACAGTTTGATTCCAAACTTACTGACAAAAATTCATAAAATAGTAGTTCAATAAAATTTTGAATGCAAGTCAACAAACTCAATGACCTTTGAACTGTTGCAAAGGTGTTAAGCAGCCTTCCAATTCAGAGTCATAATAACTGTCAAGCATTAGTAACTGCCTTATCAAACAAGTTCAGAGTGACACATGAAATGGAACAATCCACAGCAAATTTCCAGAGTAATATTTAGAGTAACGAGTACCTTATGCAAACTTGAAGATTTTTAATGTTTTCTCAAATATCTTATCCAGAAACTGTGTGAAATAATGGATTCATTGACACATAAACAACTTGTAATGTCACATTAGATAAGGATATGCAAACTAATCTGAAGCAAAGTAGAAGTATATCTTTCATCCTTTCACTACTGTCTTGATGGATAACACTAATTACAACCACAAAGACCATGAGAGTTTCTATATTTCTACAAATATCTCACAACGTTAGTAAACACTACACATTTTCCATAGACAAAAACCAGAACTTTTAATCAAGTGTTTTTTCTAAAAATTTGCCCATGAATACATAGAATATTGATATGGAATATTAACTGCTCTAACTGCAAAGTGATATTTAATTTAAGATTAAAAACTTTCCTACAACTGAAAGTTACCAAATTTTATTTGCACCATCTCAAAAACTCCTAAATAAATATTAGACTTTTTTTTCAAAAACTTTATATTCTTTTAATTTCTCAACCCTAACTCTATAAACATTCAGTCAATATAAAAAAATAACTTGTAATAACCATAAAAAATATTGAACAGAAATGAGTCAAAAGGTTCTCTGTTCTAATCCTTTTCAGCATTTATTATGAAGCTCCAAAATAATTCTCCTGAAACTTTTTACTTCTGACTTGTCTGCATTTATTTTCAATGTTTATTTTATTATTAGCAACCATTGTGTAAGCCTGTCAAACATAAAGCACTTAAAAACCATTTCTGCCATTAGACCACAACAGTTCAAACAGCAAGCAAGCTTGTACAATGCAATAAGCCAATGATTTCCTCAGAGTTTATCATAATTCTGACTACAAAAACACAGTGGGAAAGTATTTATTAGCATGATTACACAAAAAGTGGTTATAATAATAACTGTCTAAAATAACAAAAGTATGGGAAAATATTTATGATAAGGCCTAAGCTGATCCAATAAACTTGGTAAGTATTTGGATGTTAATTATGTTCCCAGAATTATTTGGAGTTTAGCAACATAAGTATATAATGTTTATAAACATGAATACAGTGAAACCCCTCTAAAGCAGCTACCTTCAGGACTGAGACAAACTGGCCTAATTTGAGGGTTTCCAATGTACATAATTAGGGATTATATAAACAAAAAAAAGGATTGTGATTGAATAACCACTTTCAAGGGGTAACCAAATCTGAGGGGCGACCACTTAAAGGGGTTCCACTGTATATGTTATTATTAATTACTTCTTGAAACTTAATTTTTAGTTACTTCACTTAAAACATTGAGCAATACATATATATATATATATATATATATATATATATATATAAAAACAAATTATCATACTTCAGATATCAAGAAATTGATTTTCACTTCAGCATCATAGTAAGCCTTTTTTTTTTATTCAGACAATATCTGAAGTAAATGAACCAGATAATTACTGAAAAAACAGTATATGACTGTGGTAACTCATGTTATAATTGTAAAAGAATTATACATGGAATACTTGTGTAACAGAAATAAAAGGGATTTTGAATTGTCAACTGAAGAGTATTAAATGGACTTTTGACAAGAACACAATTATATATATAGTGTTCATGATTAGCAAATGATTTCTGTAGTTTGAGGAATCTGTTTCACAACTTACTGGTTCCAAATATATATACATATATACAAATATATATACATTATTTTGAAAACAAGTAGAGGGCATGCTGTTCATTTGTCATTGAATTTGTCACCAACAAGTCACAGACATCTACTATAGAAGAATACTAAGCCCAACAACAACACAGTACAAGTAAAACATTTTAACTATTGGTGAACACAATCTAGCATCTGACAACTTTGGCTCCAGTGCAGAACCTATTGTTCTGGAGGTACAATGCCACCTCATAATTATCAGTAAACATTATAAGGCATTCATATACAAAATATTAGATTTCTTATTATTAAGTCTTAAGGTTTGTTAAACAATGTTTTTCTCATGCATTTTATGTTTTTGCATGTTGCCTATCCAACATAGAAATTAATTTTCATTTTAAGATTAAAAATACTTTAGTGCACCAGAAAATTTTCAAATTTCACATGAAAAATCCTCAATATTCAGATAGTTGTATCAAATGTTTCTTAAGAGAAAACTTTATTTTCACTAACAATTTCCTGTATGGGTTCAGTCAATTTTACTGATCCGGTAACACTAAATAAAATCAGAAAATGAATATACATTATGCCTTTTTCCAGAATGCCTACAGATTATAAAACAAAAACAGATGTTTAGACTAATTAGTTTAAAGCTCATAATATTATATATTTATTAATTTTATTATAATGACCATTCAGCCATTCCTAGCTAACAATACAGAAGTTTTAATAACACAGTGCATGTGCACTCATGCTACTCTATCCAATAACATAAAACTGACCTTCAGTTTTCACAAAGTGACCTGTCATGGGTATGTTTTAGTGGACTAGTATTTGGTAAAATATTAAAAATTGTATACATACATTGATTATTGCTATTTACAAAGGTTGTAAAACTTATTTTTCTTGAGACACAGAACAGTTAATAAAGAAATAAAGCACACAGTTATTATTACTAGTTACAACCTTTGTGTTTGTTACTGCTTGTCTTAGCTTGCTAAGCCTCAAGAAATTTTGCCCAAAAAGGATGAAAAATGAATTTTTTTTAAGGTTTTATACATATATATGAATAATCAAAAATAATAAGTAACTTCACTGATACCACAGAATTCCAGTATAATTTACCAAATTCAGTAACTAATCTGTATTTGAATCTAAAAATATATAAAATCCTGAAGAAACTAAAAAGTCAACTTATCAGCTAGAAGGTTTGTCTTGAGAGAAAGAGAGGATGCCTTTATATTAGAAACATGCTGAAAAAACCACTAAGAGGATATTCTGACCTTCTGATTGGTTATTAACATGTCATATACAGAAAAAGGTGTACATAGAAGACCATTTCCAAAAATTGAACGAGTTGAAGGA
The DNA here is from genome assembly GCA_011833715.1 of Carcinoscorpius rotundicauda. NCBI lineage: Eukaryota > Metazoa > Arthropoda > Merostomata > Xiphosura > Limulidae > Carcinoscorpius > Carcinoscorpius rotundicauda. The sequence goes on from CM022397.1 coordinate 90,577,647, forward strand.
GGGCAACTGTATTTGATTTACTTAATGTAGTAACAGCTCAGTACATAGAAAAGATAAAAGGTTTTTATTTTGTATTCTAGCTTGTCAATATCAGCAATTTGAGTTTATAATTTGTAAATTAGATATCATAAACATTTAATTTGAACCAGTGCTGCATTCAACATACAACATGAAAAAAACAATGTTGAGGTGTGTTTGTTTTACATTTACTTTTAAATTAAGAAACTGAATATTTTATAATATGAAAAACTGAATTATAATTTACAGTTTGATAATAAACTGAAGGATGTAAGTTCTTAAAAGATTACTTCAATAAAATCTTGAATACAAGTCAACAAATGCAATGACATGACCTTCAACCAATGATTCATGTGGAAAGGGTTAAGGTTAACCTGAGATGTTTGTTTGGACTGATTTTAATGAATTGATACACTGTTTGACCCTAAAAACTATGTACATTGCTTGAGAAAAGTCTAAGAAAAAGTACAGGTCAATAACACTAACAATATAGTATTAACTTCTGTGTTCTACTTTTTATTTTATTATTTAGTGTGTAAAAATTATGTACATTGTTTGAAAAAGTCTAAAAAAAGTATGTAAGAACAGATTTTAACCTCTATGTTCTAGTTTGAATTTTAATATTTAGTGTATACCACTGAAAATATTTATAACTTCTTGTTTAGTAGCCTTTACACTATATTTATTTATTCAATGAAAAAAAGTTTTAATAAGAAGGTGATTTAAAACCACAACTAATACACACTTGTCAAACCTCAAGTTTATGAAAGTCTGAGAAAGGTCACATCCTTATTCATACAGAGGAAACAGAAAGTACAAATTCAGTTTGATATTAAATATATTTTTTTAATTGTAAATAATAACTATTTATAATAATGAACTTTTAAGTTCAGGGTATAATATTATTTGTACATTAAAACTGTACAAGGTACTTCACAACCTAGGATGGAAATAATGGTGGTAAATCATATTTTTAACCCTATGGCCACAACACCATTTTTAAATCCTTTCTGCACATGGTATTGCTTCAAATTCACAAGTTAATTAAGCTACTGTACTGTGAAATTAACATTAAATTGTATGCTACAATTTTAATTTTTATGTTATCGTTGTTCTAATTATTTTGTTCTTAAAAAAACCTTTCAAAAAGTACTTAAACTACAGTTTTTATATCATGTTATCTGACCACTTTAAAACACATCAACTTTATCAGTTGTTCACTCTTAGCCATATCAGTTGGTAATGTACATGAGTGTGATCTATGTGACATATCAAAGTCCTACAACTGTATTCACTGGGAGAGAAAAATATATTTTCCAAATATGGATGATTGTCACACCCACTTCCTATACCTTGCTTTGAGATCTATGATAACATGTAGTTGGTTGGCAAAAGTGTATATATTCATTACAGAGAGCTCAGTTTACTCTACTCTCTACTAACAGTTAATTTAAAATTGGCATCAGTTTTCCTCATAGTGTACATGTAACTGCCATTGAGGCTGTTGTGTCACGACCTAATACAGCACTTACAGTTGTTTCTTACCAAACTACACTATTATTAGAAAAACAGTTAAATTGTTTTTAAATTTTACTTTTATATTCTAGCTAACTACGAATGTTTTAAAAATCATATTTGAATGGTTTAATGCTTTTTATAAGTTTAGCTTATCAACACTTGGCTGGATTGTAAAATATTATAAACAAGATGTCATGTATAACCACTGTCTTGTTTCAAAAATTGATCTCTTTGGAAAGTTTGTTGAAATACCCTCACAAAGTCCTGCGGGTATCAAGTGACATAAGCATATATTATAACAGCCAAAGAATTTGAAAGGAAACTTAAAAATAAACTATAAGTGAAAAGATAAAGACTAGAAATTACCTGTGAAAATATTGTCTATTATAGTGGATTTCTATGAGGAATTGAAAAATACATACATATTTCCATTTGTTACTTTTTAAAAAAATTAATTGCACTGTAAGTTTATGATAATAGATAGATAATTACATACTTGTGGAAATGGAAAATATATACTTTATCTTGAAGAAACTTTTGATATTCATTTATAAGGCTCTAGAAATTATAAACATGAAATGCGAAAACTTTTAAGATAAAAAGAGTTTTTATACTTTATGTAAACACAATTTTTTGAATAAGTCTGAAATAATGTTGTGTAAAACAACAATATAACAAATAATTTAATTAATCAATATCTACAATGTACATTATTACTAATTTCTGGAAAAAAAAACAACTGTATATTGTGTCACATTTTTATCATGAAAATATCGTTATTGCACAAAATAAGTATCCTTTACATGAAAATTATATTTTTTTTCAATTACTTAAGTTATTTTTTTATTTAAGAATTTTACTGGAAGCATTGAAAAATGTGTTATTACCTTCCAATGGGACTCTTCTGTGAGAATAATTAGAATACGAGTAACAACTCAAATCATCTTGTAGGCTTTCCAGACAATCTCCATCATCTTCATCAGATCCTGTTATCAAATCTGGATCCTACAAAAATATTCACATTTACATTTATAATAGTGTGAATTTTCCATCTTGAAATCAGTATAGTGACAACAAAATAACTCTTTCCAGGTGCATAATTCCAATAAATTTATTAATTATCAACTATAGTATATTAATTTTACTATGTTTTCACTCAATAGCAGAGTTTTACTTAATAGCAGATGATATTTACTATGTTCACAAGTGTTGTTATATTACAACTATATATACTACAAATTTAACAACCTTATAAAATAATTTTATTTAATAATATGTTCATTGTGTATGTTTTTTGTAAAAGCTTACAAAATAAATGTTCATTAAGATTAAAGTAGATTCCAGTTAATTGGGCCACCATTTAATTGAGCCAGTATAATGGCATTCTGTACTGTAAAGTGACCTGTGAGTCATTACCAAGTTTCCACTGACATACTCATTGGTGTGCTCATCACTACCACTACTATATTTTGCTTCTACTCGGGCAGTGGCTGCTGAATAAATTTATCATGATTATTTATGAAGCATATAATCATTTCTGTGTCATTTGTGTAAAATTTCCCACCCCTACAAAGATGCCATGGAGAGAATTGACACTTGCTGGTAAAATTGTTATTCTGGACCAAATTAGAAGACAACTGTCTACCACAAGTCAACCCCTGCTGACTGAGATAACTGAAGTGCCAAAATCTACATTGGCAAGGGTAATAAAGCAGCAAGATAAATTGCAAAATGAATGTATCTTACACAAAGAGGGAAATTCTCAAAAACAAAAGTGAGAAGGCAAGGATTCAGATGTTGAAGAAACTCTCAGTTAGTGGTTCTGTACCATAACTGGAAGAGGTGTGCATGTCAGTAGTGGGGAATATCAAGACCCCTGGAGGTGTCAAAAACATAAATTCATAGTCTAGCAAATCTGTCAAATTATATTTACAACTTTTGTCTTTGTTTAAATAGGTTTGATATTACCATGGTCCTTCATATAATAAAAAAAAATTGATTTATTATAAAATATTAAATTGAGTAAATTAAAATGAGGAATATTCTTGTCAAAAAAATAAACCCTAGAGGACATGTTATATATCTCATAAACTGATTGAAAAAAACCAAGTTAGTGAATGAAAAAAACAATTCATATTAAAAAAAAATTCTAAGTGCAATGTTTAAAATGTTAGAACTTTTAGGACCTCCAGAAAATAATGGTAAGAAAAGCAACAATTCTGAATCATAACTAAGGTTTTAAAAGATTAAGGGAAAAACATTTTGGTAATTCGTAAATATTCACATATGCAACTAACTATATAATACACATAGTTTCACCTTTAGATTTAACTAATTCTGAAAAAATAACTAAAGAAAAATCAAGCAGTTTTTCTTCAATAGAAACCTAAAAAAATCACAGAGAAATCTGGATCAGAACAAACTGAATACATTACCTTTTGAGTTAAATAACTTCATCCCTAGTATGAATACTTTTATAATAATTTGGGTTGTAATATGAAAAAGTATACTTGTCCAGTAAAGTAAAGATGTATATCAAAACACCCTTCTTTTCATTTAGTCTTAGGTACACTGTTTTTTGTTTTTTTGTCTTTATACCATAATTACAGGCAAATATGTGAACACACATTTCCTACCATTTCCTGAAAAACAAATGCATATTTTTTCATTTTTATTTATTTCAATAAAATACAAATAAATAAATTGGACTACTTGTTTCTCAACATAAAACCTTTTAGCTACTTACAGTACACCAGACCAGCATTTACTCTACAGTGACAACTCTTGCTGATGATAAGTATTTTTAAAGTATTTTGTTGATTTAAATTATGGTTACGGGCAACATGAGGATAAATATTACATCTGGAGTTAAACCTAACTCTACACCACAAAGTAACCAGTTTAATAACTTGTAAGAATAGAGAAATCATTTTTTACCTTATAAACAGTGCTTACCTTAAGTTCATTTCCAGTTTTGTATAGATGATCCCTGCAACTGCTTGGTGGTCTTGTTGAATCAAGAGACAAAACAACCAAAGAAGGTTTCTGGATTTTCAAAGACAATGCTAAATCTTCTTTCACTTCTCCATTTCTTTCTTGAATCCTGGAAGAGTTTGAAGCAGCAACGCATTTCACTATCAATGGACGTGTTCGTATATAATTAACACTTGATGGTATTTTGTTACAATCAACTACATCATTTATAGATCCAGCTTCAGTTATGTTTCTTTGAGTAATGTTACAATTTTCTAGAGAATATACTTTTGTAGTGTCAAAGGAGTTAAATGGTGATAAACAAGTTACTGTAAAATTTGTTGGCTCAGCTTCAGAAATGTTTAATGATGTAGGATCACATTTCATTCTAGCATTTTGTGATGCAGGTTCAGATATATTCAATGACATATTGTCACAACACACTTCAGAATTTGCTAATGCAGTTTTAGATGAGTTTGATGGTGTAGTGTCATATTTCACTCCAAATTTTTTCAATTCAGCTTCAGATGAGTTCACTGGTATAGTGTCCCATTTCACACTAGAATTTGTTGATGCAGCTTCAGATGAGTTTAGTGGTATAGTGTCACATTTCACACTAAGATTTGTTGATTCAGCTTCAGATGAGTTTCGTGGTATAGTGTCACGTTTCACACTAGGGTTTGTTGATTCAGCTTCAGATGAGTTTACTGGTATAGTGTCACATTTCATACAAGAATTTGTTGATACAGGTTTGGATGAGTTTATTGGTATAGTGTCCCATTTCACACAAGAATTTGTTGATACAGGTTCAGATGAGTTTAGTGGTATCATGTCACATTTCACACTAGGGTTTGTTGATTCAGCTTCAGATGAGTTTAGTGGTATAGTGTCACATTTCACACTAGGGTTTGTTGATTCAGCTTCAGATGAGTTTACTGGTATAGTGTCACATTTCATACAAGAATTTGTTGATACAGGTTTGGATGAGATTATTGGTATAGTGTCCCATTTCACACAAGAATTTGTTGATTCAGCTTCAGATGAGTTTAGTGGTATAGTGTCACATTTCACACTAAGATCTGTTGATTTAGCTTCAGATGAGTTTAGTGGTATAGTGTCACATTTCACACTAGGGTTTGTTGATTCAGCTTCAGATGAGTTTACTGGTATAGTGTCACATTTCATACAAGAATTTGTCGATACAGGTTTGGATGAGTTTATTGGTATAGTGTCACATTTCACACTAAGATCTGTTGATTTAGCTTCAGATGAGTTTAGTGGTATAGTGTCACATTTCACACGAGAATTTGATGATGCAGCTTTGAATGAGTTTACTGGTATAATGTCCCATTTCACACTATAATTTGTTGATACAGGTTCAGATGAGTTTACTGGTATAGTGTCACATTTCACCTCAGAAACTTTTGCAGTTTCTGATGAGTTCAATGGTGAAGTATCACATTTACCTTCAGAATTTGTCAATAATACAGATGAATTTAATGGTATGCTATTACAATTTATTTTTCTATTTGTTTCTGTAGAATTAAAGAATTTCAAAGAAACTAAAGTACTTATACTCTGAGATGAAGTATACGTTTTATTCAAGTTCACTGAAGAAGAATATTTTGAACTGTAGGAATTCTTTGGTGAAGTGTAACATTTGGAAGTCAGTTTTGGTAAAACATTTTTGCATTTTATAGATTTCATTTCTTGGATTAATACTGTTTTTTTATCATTCAATACAGTTGAATGCTGTTTTTGAGGAACGCATAAGGAATAACTAGTTTCCTGCAACAAAGACACGGGGGTTTGCGTGGAAACAGAATATTTTCCAGGTGACACAGAGTGAAAAGTTTCACATGCATCTAGAGACAAAGACATGCTCTTTGGGAACAACCTGTCTTCTTTGTGCACCAAATGAGCTAGAAAATAAAACCAACAAAATAGCTGACATTACTAAAAATAATCAATATAAAGAAACAAAACAATGGTATCAGTTTAAGTTTTTATAATATTTTCTTTTAAAATCTTAATACAGGTGGATTAATTCCATCCAGCCCGTGCTTCCAAAAGTAATCCTAAAGCAGTCAAACTGTAACTTTTCAAAATATACATGTACCTGCACATAATTTGCAGATTATCAGTGAATATTAAAGGGTATTCATTCATGCACAAAATACCAAATTTTGTAATTAGTTATTCATTCATGCATTTTTTTATTTTGTGATATTAACTATCCAACATGAATTAATTTGAATTACAAGAATAAAAACACTCATATGCATCATAAAGTTGTCAAACTGCACACACAAAATCTCCATAACTTCCGAACATCCTCCATATAATTTATATACTTTTTTAGAAAAACTATATTTTATTTGCTACTTTCATTGGTTTGCTTGATTCTAATGACATTGTAACAATCATAGAAAAATAAGATATTGATATAAGTTATGCTTTTTTGTTCTAGAATCAATATAAATTATAAAATAAACCACAAATATTTAGTATAAATACCCAAAATCTTATAACATTTTACATATATAAACATTTTTTTTGTTTTTATTGACCTTTCAACATTGTCTGACTAACATTACAAAAACTGAATGAAAGCACACATGCACTCATGTTACCATGCACAGTTGTACTAAAACTGCCTTTACAAAGCGACTTGTCTGGATTGTCTTATGCAATCCACTATTGCATAAAATAGTCACATTTTGATTATAATATACAAGAATATAAATTATTACTTTTTACAAATGAATTCTCAAATTTCAATTATTTTTCTTAAAATGTAAAACAGTAAATAGAGAAATATAAAAAACAATTATCTCTCCTAGTTATAAACTTTGTACCCATTTGTAGTTTGCCATAATTTGTTAAGCCTTGCAAAATTTTGCATGGAAAATGTAAAACAATAAAGTTTTTTTATACATACATTTTAAAATTACAAAAACTTATAAATTACTATATAAACATCACAAAATTCCACAGTTTTTCAGGCTTAGTAGTAAAGTTGTATCTGGGTTTGAAAAATTGTTAGTACTAATGTATAGTACTAAAATTTGAATTATAATCTACAAGTTAATACTAAACTTATTTATATTCATTGATAAAACAGTAGTTCATTAAAATTTGGAATGTAAGCCTTTGACCTGTGACCACAGGAAGGCCTGTCTCAGTAGGGTTAATCTCATACAAAAGAAAATCTATAATAACAGCTACTTCATTTATCATGAAATCAAACTTTATATATTGCTCAATCAGTGTATTCTTACATAATTTACAAAAGTAGAAAAGTTTATTAATGTTAACATTTTCTTGCTCTGTAAGCATATTTCCAGGTACACCACCATCTTTCTGGCAACTGACGATCTAGCACTTCCTTTAATCCAAAAAATATTACAAGAAACTCCTTCAACCACCAGACTAGTTCACTGGGCAACTGTATAAATGTAAATGGCATTGCATATGGAACACACTCTTTTGGGATGGGCGACTTACTAGCATTACAAAATTTAATGTATCAGAGAAGAAAGAAGTTGTTCATGAGTTGCCTGAGTATGCTAAATGTTTTATGGGGATTGCTGCAAAGGGTATAGAAAGTAGGCTTAATGAAGAAAGTCTGATCAAGTGGATGAATGTTGACAAAGAGACACCAGTTGTTCATCACTATTTTGACTCTGAAATTATGTACATCATTCTGAATTCTTATAAAAACAATGAATGTGATGAAGATAAAACAGGTATAGCTGAAAGACTTACAATGGATAATTGGGCTGGCAGATGAATTAATCAGTGGGCAAGAGTAACACATCTTCATGACTGAACAGCTAATGACATGATGAAACAGATGGTAATCCTGACAGCTCTCATCTTCCAGAGCTTTGTGGTTAGCTCTAAAATACCAGTAAAATGCTAAAATTTGTCGCTTTGGATGAGGTACTACTGCAACATTCTTTGTAAGTATTGTAATTAATAAATCTTTTTCATTTACACTGTACTAATAAACCTATATTGTTTATACCTGTATTAAAGTACTTCATTAACAATTTAAAATTCACATTTGATATTTGTTCCATTTAAGTTTATAGCAATCCATGATGCTTTAGAGACACAGGAGGAGTTTAATTAATGGGTCAGAGGTATATTGCTGAATTTTTACTAATGTGACCTCTGCTGGTTGGGCAAGGTTGCCAAAATCAGTGATGCACCTGTAATAAACCTTTCTTGATTAATGCTCCCACCAATTTGTAAAATGTTAATTATTCACTAGCCTTGATGCTTCCATTTTAACATATCAGTATTACTTTAAGAATTATGTAAAGTGAAATTCCTTTTAATATACCGTCAAAGTTTTCAGAATTAACTGAAAAAAAAATCAATTTTAGCTTATCAACACAGTTTTCAGAAGTTAAATCTTATTTTACTAAAGTAGCTTTTTTTTTGTTTTGTGCAAAATAACCTAAGTGGAATCCCATTTTATGAAGAGGTTTGTAAAGTAATTTAAGTCACTAAAATTTGTCTTGATTAGTGATTCTATGTTGGCTTATCTGGAAAGTTCAAACTGTCCAAGATACAGATACCAGTGAGAGAGAAAACAACAAGCAGTGCCATCACAAATAGAGAATAGTGTATGCTAGCCACAGATTCAGGTTATGTAACTGCCATTACTGGTATGACAAAGAAGGAACTATTTGTAGAAATAGTTGTAAGATACTTTTGTTTCTAGTTGTTTGGTAGTTAGCTTACAGAGCTAGTGAACCATACACTGTTGAATTGATAAGTGAATGTTAGAGAAAGTATGACTTTGCTAAATCATAAAATTGCATCAATACAATTTCACAAAACAACACCAGTAAAACACTGAAACACAGACATACTTTCTTGCCAGCATGTAACTCGTACAACTCCAATGATATAACAACGTTTCCTGCATTAATAATTTGAGAATGCTAACAGTATTACATAATTAAAATGACCCCTTCTGATTGGTTATGAACATGCAGTCAACTAAATAGCCAATGGTTTCCAGGTCCACTTATAAACCCATAAGAAGAGCACAGCAACTGTAAGAAGTTAGCAAAATTTATTTGCTTTGGGAGCAAAGAAATGACACAAAAAATTTGAAAGGATATGTAAACAGAGCAATTAACCTATTTTTTGTCTATACATAGAAGTATATGTGCATAATGAAGTATTCAAATTACAAAAAGAAGGAAAAAAAATTTTGTGAATTCATGCATCAACAAAATTGAAATTTATAAGGCTTGTTTTAAAATAAAGAAATTTAAACATGTTGAAAATTTATATTAGGCCAGAATTTTGATAATTTAGAAATAAATTAAAATAATAAAATGAGAAAAACAATTTTTTTAAGTTTATTTTCTTTGTCACATCTTTTGGTATGTTGTCTTACTCTTATATCCTTAAAATAATAAGAATATCAAAGGATAACAAAAGAAAATAAACCATAGTAACCTATAAGTGCCTCCCATCATGACCCACGAACAGATGAAGTAACAAGAGTATAAACTACTCTCACCTGAATGATTTTATAATCATTAATACACATGTTAGAATGCCTCCATGGTCCACCATTCCAGAAATTTGAAACTAGAAAGCAGTAAAAACTCTCCAATTTCACTTGAGTAAAAGAGAGAAGAAAGCATAGAGAAGAGTCTGAAGCAAGGATTAGCAACCTACAGCACATCAGCCAAAATCGTCTGGCCTCAAACAAAATATCACATCTACCTGGCCCATGGTAGTCCGAGAAAAGAATTCAAGATTATAACTTAATGTGGCTCTCCATCTGCTCACAGCCATAGACTTTGACCCCCATGCAGAAAAAGGTTGCTGACCCCTGGTCTAAAAGAATAATATCTGAGATACTGCAATGGAAAATTACAAAACCCTGTTTTTAAAAGTAGATTCATTCAATACAAAGCTTGACAAGGATAGACAGCTATCCCCTTCTGCTTTACCCTGGCAGTACATGGATAAGTATAGTATGAGACACGTAAGCTAACAAAGAAAACATAACATCAGGATAAATCTACAAGTGATCTTGTGAAATACTCCATTTCAGCAGTGTGTGTCCTTTGGCCATGGAAAACATAAATACAAGTCAAAGTGGTATACAGTGTGAATTTGAATGATTGAAAAATACATAGTCAGACAATAATCACCACTGAACAGGAACTGATCCACACAACAAGTAGCAACAAACAGAAAGGAAGAAAAAGGGGAAAAGGCTGCCAAAAGGAAGAAAGAAGAAACAAAAGATAACTTAACCAGTCATAATTTCTCTGAAGTCTGAAGATATTATGATCCAATACAAATAGTGAGATATGAATGTATTAGTAATTGTCCATATGCCCATGTTAAGAATTTCTTCCAAGGGATGATAAACATGAAATTCCAAAGAAAAAATGTCTGATATGATTAGAAGACACCTGGAATAAAGAACAGAAAGAAAATTATAAAGAATAACCCCACTAAATTAAAATTTGAACATAACTAGCGAAAGTTGAAGACAAAATATTACAAACAGAGAATATCGGCCTAGAAATAATGAGGCAGAAATGCAGTAATAAGCATCACAGGAGGAAGTAATGTGGGCAATAGAACAACAAGGAGTGTGTATAGGACACAGAAGTCTATTCAGATCAAACCAAGGATAAAAGTGAGAAATAAATGGAAGGAAAATGACTGAAAAAGAGGAGTGACCCGATCAACCAACTGAAGTTTTGCGAAAAAAAGATTGATCCAGATAAAGAATATATGTGAAACAATAAAGAATACATGAGATGTCAATGGCAAATAAACCTGAACTCTGGTGTCTAAAGGTAAAGTGAGGCAGTAAAGGACCACAGTATCAATCAAATCCAGAAGAACAGCTCATAAAGGTGAATAATTAATCCAGAAAGAATGCATCAATACGGAAAGAATAGGAGACAAACACTCCACAGTATTGGGAAAAATGAAAAGTGAGGGACAAGGCAGCCTGATAACATGCAACTGAGGAGAGAAAAATTCCAAGTAATGAACTCTGCAATATGAGGAACAGTGTCAAGTAAGTAAGAACTCCTTGACCCAAAGACCAACAGTGGAAAGCATTTCATTTATGTTGATAAACTACCCTAGGAGAATGCCAAATAGAACAAGCAAGAAAAAAGTCCACTCATTGAGACAAACTGGAGACAAAATAGAGGACAGGAAAGGCTAGTTCACACACCAGCAACTATGACTAATGAAGAAGCCCCCCAGTAGCACAGTGGTATGTCTACAGACTTGTACTTCTATAAACCAGGTTTTGATACCCATGGTGGGTATCATAGCTCATTGGGTATCTTTTTAATGAATTCCAAATAATCAATCAATAATCAAATGATGAAGAAAGTATTCAGTAAGAGGTAATAGAAGGGTAGCTATAAGCTGGAGTGCACATGGAAACCACCATTGAGCCAGCCAGTAAGGAGCAATTAGTAGAATCTGACACAGAGCAGCCTGGATAATTGACACCACCCTGTGAAGAAGGCACACAGGTATTTGTTGGTCTAAGACTGACTGAAACATATATAGCTGGAGCAATAGATTAAAGAACTGAAGACCAAAACAGAGGCAATCTGGTGTTGATGGACATGGAAAATGCCTCAATGTGAGGAGTACTTCACTAAAAAACAAAAGGACTGAGAAACAACTCTTAGACAGACTGTAGGAACAGGAATTTCAATCCTCAAAAAGATTCAACACACATGGAACAGAACATATAATGACATGAATATCAAATGTGCGGCCAAAGAAAAAAATGATCTGAAGTGTTAAAACATAGGAGTCGAGAACCCATGCGACCTTGATGATGGAGGTAAGCAACCACTGTAAAATTATCAGAATGGATCATTACCAGACAATTCCTGGTCAAATGGAAAAAATGAACCAAAACATGACTTACATGCAGAAGCTCCAAAATGTTTATCTGTGAATAACTACTGCCCCTCAGCTCTGAAGGGACACATTTATGATGTGATCTTTATAGAGTTAAAAAGACCAATGGCCCTTAAAAATTTAAATACACAACTGAGGTGGGCAGGGTCACCATCACAAAGACACTGACTAATCTCAAGGATGAACCCATGGTAAAAATATGTTTAAAATGGTGCTGTTGCTCTCAATCATAATGACAGTATGACAGTAAAACACTGGGACCTGAGTGTCGCACAGGCCACACACTGGTGCATCAGGATCAGATAAAAGAAAGCAATGAGTTAAACTGTGAACAATGCATAACCTAACCAAAACAACTTCCTCCTTCTGATCCTTATGGAAGTAAGATGGCCAAAGAATAATACAAAAATGTGGAGAACTGAAAGCTCCATCAAACAAAATCAAATAGTATAAGGTTGAGTCTGACTGAAATAAAGGTAGAAAAAAAAACAAACAGACAAGATACTGGGTATGCAAAAGGAAGGAATTCATCAATTTCATTAACCAGCCTACATGAGCCACCTACTGGAGCAGCCAATATGTATGATGGGCTGACTCCTGTTCAGAATGAGTTAACAGTAACTTATCATCCATGTAATGATATAAACACAATCCTTGAGTATGTAAGTCACAAGTAAATGCTTTGACTTCCAGATCAAAAACATACAAGGCTGAAGCAAGCCTGAATGGAAGTAGTCAAAACTGATAAACCACCCAACAGTGAAAAAGATACCAGGATAAGCAAGTAAATATTTGCAACACAAACCTGGAGCAAAAGCCCACAATAAAGCAGGGTAAAATCAAAAAATGACTAAGTTGAGACAAGTCTATCACAAGTTTCCAGTCTCTGGTGTTCTTGAAAACAAACAGCCTGGATAAAGCTAACAGACAGTTTTGATGACTAGTTAAGACAAATTTGCCACTGCCTTGGACAAATGTTGACCGGTAGTAGGTTCCCAAGTCAATGGGAAGGAAATGACAACCTGAGAAAGAGAAGGGGAGTAGAAACTGTAGGACAAGTTCCTAGGATAAAACCCAGATAACCAACCTATAGTTCTGTGATGAATGACTGAAAAATTAATTAAAAGATATAATAACTATATACAGATGAAAAAAAATAATGAAATTTCCCACTAATATTCAAACGATTTTAATTAATAAATTCAAACAACATGAAGAGCACACACAAATGTCTTGATTTCAGTATTGCTAAATGAAAAATGACAGTTTGGTAGAATTGAATAGAGGGAATCATATGCATCAAGATAGAGTGTGTTATTTTTACTGGTGATGATTTGCATGAGACACATTGGAATCAGTTGATTCTTGTAACATGCACAATAAATTTTTTTTCTATTTATATGTGCAGAGCTAATGTACTTTATTGGAAATTGAGAACTACCAGAACTTCCAGATTTTGTAAAACAGCATAAAATGTGAAAGAGATATCTAAACTTACTTGTTCTGAAGAATAGCACATACTAACAAGAAGACTACCTGAATTTCCAACTTTTTCAAAACAAGATGTTGAAGCTGTTCCTAATAAGCAACTAGACATGGACTGCAGCTGAAAATTAAAAAATATAAATTGCAAATACCTTAAAATAATAACAAATAATAGGAGCCTCTTTATTAAATGGCTACAAAATGTTTAACTACACACTGAAATACAAGAGTTTATAATTCCTTAAGTTGAATTACCCTTACATATACATACTGCTATTGTACCAAATGTCAGAATTGCTGTCTTACCTATGAGATAATGTTCTGGTTAATTGTTGCTCTTTGCAGAAATATTTTAGATTGGTTGGTTGGTTTGGTGTTTTATGGGGCAAAGCAAATAGGTTATCTGAGACAAACATCTGGTAAAAAGTTAAAGCATTAAAATTCATAAAAGGAAATTAGGGTAAAACGAGTCAAAGTTTAATTTTTGAATTAAAAACAAATAGTATTAAATACAATTTTTACATGGTCTACAGCAGTAAGAGAAAAACTACAGTAATGCAAAGTGTAAATGACTTTTTTTTTATATGCAAAAATGGCTCATTGAGAAAATATTTTACATAGAAGAGAGAAAAACGTTTCAACCTTCTTTGGTCATCGTCAGGTTCATAAAGAAAGAGGTAACTGACCAGAAGCTGACCACGTGTTTGGAAGGGGTTGTGTAACTGAGTGTCACAATGTAGAGGGCGGTGTTAGATGTTTGAATATATAATTTTATCTATAATATTAATATAGGTATAATGGCGTTCCTTTATATTGGTTTATTTTAGGTTTAAGTTGTTGTATCAGTTAGGCTTCTTTAATTTTGCATTTGTTTATGTTTGTTTCTATATTTAGTGTTTGAGTGTTTTCTATGGTCATGTTGTGTTTATTTGACTTGCAGTGTTTGAAAACGTGTGAAGGTGACTTTTTATGTTCTTTGAATCTGGTTTCCATTTTTCTACTTGTTTTTCCAATAAAAAATTAAATATGTGTTCTGTAGATTTTTTCAATCACATTAACTCTATACATCCCAACATTAACTTCACATGTGAACAGGAAGAAAGCAAGCAAATATCATTTCTTAATCTCAAAATTACAAGAACCGACACACAATTCAAAACAGAAATATACCGAAAAATCACCCATATTGGACTATACATTCCTTGGGACTCAGCACATGAAACAAAACAAAAACTCAACACACTAAGAAACCAAATAAACACAGCCATAAAACTATGCTCACCAGATAAAATTAACGATGAATTAGATAAAATGAAACAATACTTCATCAACATCAATAAGTTTCCTCCACAAACCATAGAAAACATTATATGCACATACCTAGACAGAAAGCAAAATCAACCAACAAAAGTAAATATATCTCACGAATCAAAAAATCACGAAACCATATACTGCTGTATACCATATATTCCTGACATCAGCAAACAAATAAACAACATTTGGCAAAAACTAGTAACAAAATATGACATTCCAGTTAATACTAAATTTATTCAAAAAACAGGCACATAACTGAGGTCTATACTATGTAAGAACTACACTGACAAACACCACACCAACATTATTTATAAAATACAATGTGATAACTGCCACGATTTCTATATTGGAGAAACAAGTAGAAAAATGGAAACCAGATTCAAAGAACATAAAAAGTCACTTTCACACGTTTTCAAACACTGCAAGTCAAATAAACACAACATAACCATAGAAAACACTCAAACACTAAATAAAGAAACAAACATAAACAAATGCAAAATTAAAGAAGCCTAACTGATACAACAACTTAAACCTAAAATAAACCAATACAAAGGAACGCTATTATACCTATATTAGTATTATAGATAAAATTATATATTCAAACATCTAACACCACCCTCTACATTGCGACACTCAGTTACACAACCCCTTCCAAACATGTGGTCAGCTTCCAGTCAATCACCTCTTTCTTTGTGAACCTGACGATGACCGAAGAAGGTCGAAAGGTTGTTCACTCTTCTACATAAAATATTTTCTCAATGAGCCGTTTTTGCATATAAAATTCTCAAAAAGTGGGTTTCTCGACATCACTGATTGTAAATGACTTTCTGTAGCATAACTGTAATTATCATAACTCGCCAAGATGACTAACAGGTAGTTCAAACAACAGCATTAGTCACTTGAAGTTAGCCTCTCCAGTCCTGGTTTTGAGTTATTTGACATCATGGCCGCTTCCACTCTCAAATCAAACAAGATGAACTGTGATTCTTAAAAGGAAATCACATTAAAAAGGGTCTAATGTATAAATTAAAAAATGTAAATAGCATTAAAAAGTTTAACAGCCTTTAAAAACCTAAAAACATTTCCTAGGTGGACAGTGTCATCATCACCAATAACATTGTCTAGCTTTACGGATAAACCTTGGAACAAAAAATATTTAAAATAGTGCCGTCACTGAGAGTCATAACAACAGCAAGACATTAAAACATGGCTTATTGTGACCTGAGTATTACACAGACAACACATTGGTGCATCAATCCCAGATTAAAGAAAATAATGAGTTAAAAAACTGTGACCAATGTGTTGTATAGTTACAATAACTTCCTCTTACCTATCCTTACAGAAGCAAGATGCCCAAAATCAAATATAGGATTTTATTTGGAAAACCTTGTTTTGCCACTCACTTCAAGTTGACTGTCAATTGGCATGGAGTTAATCCTTGAATACAGAACCACAGTCCACATACAGAACAGGCACAGCAGTGATAGTGCCAAAGCAGAAAGATTTAGCTGCAATGTCAGCAAGCTCATTCCTGTAAATACCAACATGGTCCAGTATCCAGAAAAACTAGACATTAAAGAGAAATGAGCCAGTCAGTTTTGAATATCAGTGAGAACAGGGTGTGAACTGACGTGAAGCAATTTCTGAAACAGTAAAGAACTAAATGAGTCAGTATAAATAGTGCAAACTGAGTACTGCTCAGCTTCTATGTGATTCAAGGCAAGAATAATGGTGTACAGTTCAGAAGTGAACACAGAAGCTGCAGAGAGGATACTGAACGCAAACACCAAACCACAATAAACCATGGCAACGCCCATACAGTTACCTGATTTTAAAACATCTGAATAAATAGGAATGGAAGGATGATTCAAAAGAAGTTCAGTAAATAACAGACAGTATTTGCAATTGGGAGTGTCAGCTATTCTCAAATGACTTAAAGAGAGGTCACATTTAGGAACTGTAATATGCCATGATGGGATGGACTGGCCAGTAGAGACAGCAATGTTATCGAAGGACAGACCTTATTCACCCAACAGCACCTGGATATGAAGGCCATAAGAAGCAATGGCATATCGTCTGTTCTCAAAAAGCACGACCCACTGAGAAAGGAAAACACAACAGTAGGTGTAGGACGCTTTGATCAGGAAGAATGTTTTGAAGCATATAGTAAAGACTTACAAACAGTAGAGGTGCAGAGAAGGTTCATGAGACTATGTGTATAAACTCTGAACAGGGGAAATGCAGAAAACCCCGGCGCAGAACCGAAGCCCTTGATGAATGTGGTCTAGCATCTTTAAGGTCGAGATCCTGGCAGAGCCATAGACCAGTGATCGATAGCCTAGTTACGATTGAATAAGAGCATGATATATCATTAGTACAGAATATCCAACACTGGTACTTGATTGACCCTAAGTGGACACGGTGATTGACCCGAGGAGGCCACCTCAAGGCTGTCCGTGTACAGAAATTCAAGGCCAAAGTGGTGTGTTAGGGTTGGTATCCTCAATCACCAGGGTCCTCTCCTCCCCTTCATGGGTCACCATATATGGCAAACACATGGGTGAATATTTAGATCCCAAAGGAGGTAAATTGAAAGAACATAACCTTCCCTCAGAGGTCCCCTTACCACGTACAGAAATTCACACAAAGGGGCATTTGGTGGTAGGGGGCAGAGGTGATTTCTGAAAATTTAATGATTCAAAACAATTCAATTACTTTGTTCATTTTGTTGCATTGAAAATCCACGTACCTACCTGTTAAATCTATCTACAAGTCACCGCATGGAACAAACTAGCAAAATAAACTTGTGAACATTAGTTTGAGCATTTTTAACAGAACACTAGTTCGGAGATGAATTACTCACAATTTGATGCATAAGCTACTGTCTTTCCAATGCATTAAATGGCACAAAAATACCAACACAGTTGTGATAAAGAAACAAAAACTAATAAAAAATTTAGTGTATCAGTTTCAGGCTCCTGTTTACAAAAAACATACAAAACACAATTCATAAGATATAAAAATTCCAGTTTTCCTCATGACCTGTTTTGCAAGATCTTCTTCCAATGACAAAATTATAGATGCTATCTTCTCAGAATTGTTGTTTATTATCTCTTCAAGATTTTCTGATAAATTGTTCCAAAAATTAACAGCTTCTATTCTACTATTGTGATTCATTGAAGAAACCATCTTTACTGCTTCGAACACCTAAGAAACAGAATACAACATGACAGTATGAGCAATAAAATCTTTTAAACATTTAATTATAAATAAAATTTAAACATACATTAGAATCAAAAGAATGAAATTGAAATACATTCCCTTCAACAAGGTATCATGGCAACAGCAATGTATCAACACATGTAAATCAAATATTTTTTTTCCTGGATTATGCTTCCTTACATTATGTGTATTTAATTGTTTTTTTCATTTTCCTGAACCTTTATTCTGCCCAAACCTAGACTGCATTGGAAATTTCTCTTCCAGTCTTCACTAGGAAGAAAGTATTCACAAACTACACTGACAGAACACCACTACCACCCCATTCTTACCTAAATGAAAGCACTAATACTTACAAATAAGCTTTCATGGTTCACCATCCAAGTAGCTGGAAACAGATAAGTGGCAAAGGCTCTCTCCACTGGAAATAACTTAGGGAGTACAGAAAAATTCAGCATAATACAGTTTAATGTTTTCCAAGAAAACGCAATTTACAAATGCAGACCAGTCCCAGTTTATTTAACTTGGACCACAAAAATGGGACTGCTCTACTCATGGTAGTCCATGAATTAGTACAGGGCTTATTTATAAAGTAAGATACTATGAGGAGCTCTCTGGCTATCTTGAGGAATATCCTATCTCATCAGTGATAATTATAGACCTGTAAAGTCATATGTATATAGCATGGTAACAGGAAACAAATACCTGGAAGAAGAACAAAAAGTTAGAATAGAAAAAAGGTAACAAATGTAGTAACCTGAAGTTGGCCTTTCCAGTCCTAGTTTTGAGTTATTTAACATGATGGACATTTTCTAATTTCAAATTGAACTAGTTGTACTTTGATTCTTAGAAGAAAATCACATTGAAAAAGGTCTAATGTATTAATTAAAAAACTTAAATAGCTTTAAAAAGACTAATGGCCTTTAAAAAACTAAAAACATTTCCAAGGTGGACAGTATCACCATCACCAATAACAATTTCTAACATTACAGATAAACCTTGAGACAGAACATGTTTAAAATAATGCCATCATTGAGAATCATAATGATGGCAAGACAGTAAAATGTGCCTCACTGTAACCTGAGTGTCACACAGACAACACATTGGTGCATCAATCCTAGATAAAAGAAAATAATGAGTTACAAAACTGTAACCAATGTATAGTCTAATTAAAACATCATCCTCTTTCTAATTCTTTTGGTAGCAAAACAACCAAAGCCAAAAGGAGGGTTTTATTTGGAAAAGCTTGTTTTCACGTTGCTCACTCCAAGTCAACTGCCAGCTGGCTCGGACCTGAGCCTCGAATACAGGACCATAGTTTACATATGTAACAGGCACAGTGATGATGGTGCCAGATAGATTTAGCTACAGTTTTGGCAAGCCCCTTCCCACAAATCCCAACAAGGTCCAGCATTTAGAAAAATTGAATAAAAATTGATGTTAAAGAGAAATAGGATAGTCAATAGTCGATTTTCAATATCGGTGACAACAAGGTGTGAACTGATGTGAAGTGATTCCAGGGCCAGTAAATAATAAAGCAAGTCAGTATAAATAGTGCAATTTGAGTACTGCTTAGCTTCTATATGATCCAGGGCAAGAGAAATGACATACAGTTCAGCAGTGAACACAGAAGCTGGGGTGGGGATTCTTTGCACAACCACTGAACCACAATAAACTATGGCAGAACCCACACAGTTACCTGATTTTAAAACATTTGAATAAATAGGAATGGAAGGATGATTCAAAAGAAGTTCAGTAAATAACAGACAGTATTTGCAATTGGGAGTGTCAGCTATTCTCAAATGACTTAAAGAGAGGTCACATTTGGGAACTGTAATAAGCCATGATGGGATGGACTGGCCAGTAGAGACAGCAATGTTATCGAAGGACAGACCTTATTCACCCAACTGCACCTGGATAAGAAGACCATAAGAAGCAATGGCATATCGTCTGTTCTCAAAAAGCACAACCCAATGAGGAAGGAAAACACAACAGTAGGTGTACGACGCTGTGATCGGGAAGGAAGTTTTGAAGCATATAGTAAAGACTTACAAACAGTAGAGGTGCAAAGAAGGTTCATGAGACTATGTGTATAAGCTCTGAACAGGGGAAATGCAGAAAACCCAGATGCAGAACCGAAGCCCTTGATGAATGGGGTCTAGCATCTTTAAGGTCGAGATCCTGGCAGAGCCATAGACCAGTGATCCATAGCCCAGTTACGATTGAATAAGAGCACGATATATCATTAGTACAGAACATCAATCTGCTCCCCAAGTGGTGGAAGAAAACACAAAGGATGTTCAGTGCTCTTGTACATTTGACCTGTAGCTGCTTAATGTGTGATATAAATGTAAGCTTATGGTCAAAGATAAGCCCCAAGAACATTGGGCAGCACAACTTCACCAATACAGAGATCAGGATCAGGATGAATACATTGTTGGCAGCAAAAGTGCATGGAAATAGTTTTATAGAGAGAGAAGGTAAAGCTGTTTGCTGTGATCTACTTCAGTAAAAAATTGAAGGCAGTCTTGTAGCTGCCTCTCAACATACTTCATTTTCAACTACTGACATGAGATGTGAAAGTTGTCAACATAGAACCTATTTGAAATAGTAAGAGGGAGCTGTTAAGTAAGGGAATTAATCTTTACACTGAAAAGTGTGACACTCAAAACACAGCCCTGAGGGGCTCCACATTCCTGAAGAAAATAAAGTATCAAACCCACACAAACATCAAATCACCTGTACTTTAAAATTTTTAATAAAAATGGGCAAATGACCACATAACCCATATATGCCACAAAATGCCATACCTCCACATTGTATCAAAAGCCTTCTCAAAGTCAAAGCATACTGATAAAAGACGTCATTTGAAAATGGCTTCACTGATTGACATTTCAAGTCAAATCAAATGTGAAGTGCTGTTGTAGGAAACCACACTGGGTGGGCGAGAGGAGGTTGTTTGAGTCGAGTAATCAAACAAAACGAGCATTAACCATCCTCTCTTCGGTCTTATAGAGACAGTTTGTTAAAGCAATTGGACAGTAGTTTGAAGGAATCTTGGAATCCATCCCAGGCTTAGAAAAAAGTAAGACAACAGCCTGGCACTAAGCATCAGGAAAAACATTCTCCTGCTAGATTTGGTTACAAAATAAGATGAATAGCAAGAGAAGCATGAGACATATGACAGAGTATATCATAATGTACATCATAAGGTCCGAATGATGAAGGGCCAATTTGAGTTCTACCAATGTAAAGGGATGATTATAGTCACAGAGACAGTCAGTTTGAAAGAAAAGAGGTGATTGCTCTGCCCAATTCTTGATGGCTAAGAAGGCTGAAGATTGATTGATTGATTGATTTAGTGTTTCATGGTAGAAAGCAGCAAAGCTATATGTGCCAAATGTCTGGTTAAAAGGTAAAAATAAAGTAAATGTAGTAAAATACATAAAAGGAAGTAAGGGTAAAACAAAAAAGTATAAAAGCAATGTTGACACATAGTCTACAATGTTAAGAGAAAAAGAAGCAGAGTATAAGAAGTTGTAAGGTATTTACTCTAGCAAAATGGTAATGATCATAACCTGCCAGGAAGACTAACAGGTAAGTTCAAGAACCACTGTCAGCCACCTGAAGTTAGTCTTTCCATTCCTGGTTCCAGATTATGTGTCATTATGGCCAGAACTAAAAGATAAAGTAATAAAAGTGTTAAACGATATGCAGCAAAAGTGTAATAACAACTTGCCAGGATGACTAACAAGTGATTCAAACAGTAGCATTAGTCACTGAAGTTGGCCTTTCTAGTCTTGGTGTCGAGTTATTTAATGTTCTGGCCATTGTCCAAAGTCAAATTGAACGAGAGAGAGAATAAAATTGTAAAAAAAGGAACCACAACTGAAATGGTGTAATGAATAAATATGCAACACTTAAATGAGATTAAAAAGATAAATGGCCATTAAAAACCTAAAAATGTTATCAAGGTGGACAGTGCCACTATCACCAATAATACTGACCAATGTTACAGATAAACCCTGGGAAAAAACATGTTTAAAATATTACCATCGTTCAGAACTGTAACAATGGCAAGAAAGTAAAATGTGGCTAATAGTGATTTGAGTGTGACACAAACTACACATTGGTGCATCAGTTCCAGATAAAAGAAAACAAGTTAAAAAACTGTGGCCAGTGTGTAGTCTAGTTAGAATAACTTCCTCCTTCCGAACTTTACAAAAGCTAGATGGCCAAAGTCCAATATAGGGTTTGATTTGAAAAAGCTTGTTGTTGCGTTGCCCACTCCAAGTGGACTGCCAGATGGCATGGAGCCGAGCCTTAAAGACAAGACTATAGTCCATGTACAGAATAGGCACAGTGGTGACAGTGCTAGAGCAGATAGATTTAGCTGCTGTGTCTGCAAGCTCGTTCCCACCAATACCAACATGGCCTAGTATCCAGAAAAACTGGATATAAGTAGCAGTTAATGAAAAATGGGCCAGTCGGTTTTGAATATCAGCGAGAACAGGGTGTGAGCTAACGTGTAGTGATTCCAGGGCCAGTATAAAACTTAGCGAGTCAGTATAAATAGTGCAGTTGGAGTACTGCTCAGCATCAATATGATCCATGGCAAGAGATATGGTGTACAGTTCAGCAGTGAACACAGAAGCTGCAGAGGGGATTCTGCGTGCAACTACCAAACCACAGCAAATCATAGCAGAGCCCACTGAATTACCTGATTTAAAACCATCTGTATAAATTGGAATGGAATGATTGTTCAAAAGATGTTCATTAAATAAAATACGGTACTTCCAATTCAGAGTATCTGCCTTTTTAGATGACTGTAAGAAAGGTCACATTTGGGGACTGTAATAAACCATGGTGGGATGGGATGACCTGTGGAATCTGCAATGTTATCCAAGGACGAACCCAATTCATCCAATTGCGCCCGGATGCGAAGGTCAAACGGAGCAATGACAGATCGTCTGTTCTGAAAATGTACGGCCCATTGAAGAAAAAAAACACATTCCCAGGTGGAATGCTTTGTTAAGGAACGAAGTTTCGAAGTATATTGTAACGACAGTTGCAAACGACAAAGGTTCAGAGAAGGTTCATGAGATTCAACGTACAAGCTTTGAACTGGAGAGGTACGGAAAGCCCCAGTACAGAGTCGAAGTCCTTGGTGATGAATGGAGTTCAGCATCTTTAAGGCCGAGGGTCTGACAGAGCCATAGACCATTGATCCATGGTCGGGTTTTGATCAAATAAGAGCACAATATATCTTTAACACTGAACATCGATCTGCTCCCCAACTGGTAGAAGAGAGGTCACAAAAAATGTTCAGTGCTCTTGTGCATTTGACCCAAAGCTGGTTTAAATGTGGTATATAGGTCAGCTTACGATCAAAGATAAGCCCCAAGAACTTGGTCTTCAGGACCACTGGCAGCAAAACTTGACCAACACGAAGTTCAGAATCAGGGTGAAGACCCTGTTGACAGCAAAAGTGCATGCATGTGGTTTTAGAGAAAGAGAAATTAAAGCCATTCGTTATAGGCATTTCACTACACGATTGAGGGCTGTTTGTAGTTGCCACTCAATATATCTCATGTTCAACGACTGACATGAGATGTGAAAGTCGTCAACATACAGCCCATTCACAATAGTGAGAGGGAGTTGTTCAGTGATGGCATTTATCTTTACACTGAAAAGTGTGATACTCAAAACACATGCCTGAGGGACTCCAAGTTCCTGTACAAAAGAACGGGAAAGTGTCGAACCCATACAAACTTGGAATCTCCTGTCCATTAAAAAATTTTTAATAAACATGGGTAAATGGCCACGTAACCCATATGTATGGAGGTCTCTCAAAATGCCATACCTCCGTGTTGTGTCATAAGCCATCTCTATGTCAAAGAATGTTGATACAAGATGTTGGCGGTTGAGAAAGGCTTCTCTGATAGATGTTTCAAGACGAATTAGGTAGTCTGTGGTGGAATGCTGTCGTCAGAACCCAAACTGGGAGAGCAAGAGGACAATGTTTATTTCGAGAAACCAAACAAGACGAGCATTAACAATCCTTTCTAAGGTCTTACAGAGACAGCTTGTCAAAGCAACTGGACGGTAGTTTGAAGGAATCTTGGGATCTTTCCCTGTCTTAGAGAAAGGTAAAAAATAGCCTGGTACCAGGCATCAGGAAAAACATTCTCCTGCCAAATCCGGTTAAAGACAATGAGAAGGACATCAAGAGAAGCAGGAGATAGATGGTGCAACATGTCATAATGAACATCATCAGGTCCAACAGATTTACTGGCAGACCGATGAAGAGCCATTTTAGTTCCCCCAGTGTAAAGGGACAATTATAGTCCAAGAAACAGTCAGTTCAAAAGGAAAGAGGTGAATGTTCTGGCCGTGTCTTGATGGCCAAGAAGGTGGAGGAACAGGCAGAAGTGCTAGACACCCTGCAAAAGCTTTCACCAAGAGTATCAGCAATGCTCCAGACATCAGCCACCTCCTGACCCTCAGAAAGTAAGATTGAGAAGGGGACAGAATTGTAGTGCCCTATAACCTTTCGTATCCTGTCCCATATGATCTTGGAACTGGTGGTAGAAGATATGCCAGTTGTGAAATTAATCCAAGATTCCTTCTGGCTTTGACGTCTTACACACCTAGCATGTGCACAGGCCCATTGGAAAGCAACCCGGTTTGAAAGTGTGGGATATCTACAAAAAGTATCCCAGGCCTGTTTTTGAGCCTGTCGTGCTAAGTGGCAAGCAGAATTCCACCACAGACGAGGATATCGTGGAAAATGTGTTGAGGTTTTAGGAATACACTGAGCAGCTGCATGTATAATACAGCCAGTTACTGCTGTCGTCTATTGATGGGTGATTTATGATGGCAGGATCAAGTTCTGCGAGAGCAGTGAAAGTGGATCAGTATGCCTGATCCAGCTTCCACCCGGGCACGTGGGTAGGGTGGCATCGACCACGGCCAGTCTCTCTCAAAAGTATAGAAAAATGATCACTGCCTAGTGGATTACTGTCAACCCTCCATGAAAAATGAGAGAATAATGAAGGGGAGCAAACTGAGAGATCAATAGGAATAAAGGACTGACTAGGTGCATGAAAATAAGTGGACGAATCAGTATTGAAAAGAGAAAGATTGTGATCAGAGAGCATCCACTCTACAGATCGACCTCTCCCATCAATAATAGCACTTCCCCAGAGGGAATGATGTTCATTAAAATCTCTCAGGATTAGAAATGGAGATGGCAACTGTTCAACGAGAGCATCAAGGTCTGACTGATCACATGTTTCTCGAGGGGACAAGTAGAGAGAACAAACAGTGATGGTATGACCCAAGGAAACACGGATGGCTACGGCCTCCAAGGGTGTGTTGAATGACAAAGACAGGGTGAGCACATGCTGATCAACCAATAGTGCCACCCTTCCAAATACTCATCCATCACACAGCCTGTCATTTCTGTTCAGAGAAAACTGCCGATTGGAGACTGTATCAGCAGGTTTGAGAAATGTTTCTTGTAAGGAAAGACATACAGGATGGAAGGAAGCAATCGGTGTTTTGATGTCATCCAAATTAGAACATAAACCTCAACAGTTCCGTTGTATCAAGGTTACCACTTTTAATAATGGGTAGGTGAAGTGGCTGGAGAACCCTTCTGTTTACAACCATGTCTTTTTTCCTTACTGTCCTTAATCAGAGGTCTATCAACCACCATGGATCCTGCCCTGGGTCAAGTGGGTAGGTCTTTTTTTTGGAAGGGGATTCCAGTAACTGAGAACATGAACAAAAGATTGTTTTGCCTCTTGGGGTGGGAGAAAAAGATGTATCAGAAGAAATGCCTGTATCTGAAACTGAAGGACGTGGATCTTGAGGTTTGTTGGAACGTATGGGAGGAACACGGTGTGGAAGTCGATTCAACCTTTTTAACCACATAGGTCAAAAGGCTTTTCATTTGTTTTGAAAATGATTCTCTTGGAGGCAGAGAGAGATCTGTCTGCACTCCCATTGTAGTTGTGGAATGAAGTGCAGCAGCATATGTCCAAGATGGAGTGGTGGGCAGCAACTTCCGAGCCTCAGGATAACTAATGTTATGCGTCGTTTTCAAACGCTGCACCTCTTTTTCCTCCAACTATTTTGGGTAAGAATGAAAGTAAGAAGGGTGAGAACCATTGCTGTTGATGCAATGTGGGTCCATGTCACATTCATAGCCATTGTGGTCATTGCCCCCACAACGAGCAAATGTCAGGGAACCACAATATTTTTGAGTGGCTGAATCTCTGACATTGAAACATCGGAGAGGGTTTGGAATATATGACCGAACCCTGCAAATGAGATAACCTGCCTTGATGGTGGCAGGTGCACGTTATAAAGTAAATGTCAAAACGAAAGTATTTGCTGGCAGTGTAACTCCATCTTTACGAGTGGAGATGTGCCTCACCGAAGAAACTCCTTGAGTGAAGAGACCAGAAAGAATCTCTGACTCGGGGACTTTCTTCACATCCCTCTCAACAATAACTCCTTGTGAAGAATTCAAAGTAGCATGGAGTGTAACCTCAATAGGTATATCCCAAATTGCCTTTGAATTCAAGAGGAGTTCACTGTGTTGGGATATGGATATTTCAACCAATGTCTCCAGGTTGAAGCTTCTTTACTGATTTTAGAGAGCCAGCAAATCCTTCTAGTCCCTTCTGAATATAAAAGGGAGACAATTGCCCTAAAGGTTTTTCCAAAAGAGAATGTAATATAAAAAAATGAGGTATGTGTGTTACAGATGTTGAAGACTGCTGTTCAGAGTCTGCAAGACGTGGTCGTTTACCCATTGACTGATTTTTTCACAATTTTATTTGATTTTTTTATGAAGGAGGATCCATAGGAAAAAAGAAAAATGTTAGTACCCACTGACCCCACCCACCAAGGAGCCCTACAAGGGGACACACTACAAAGTCATGCAACGCCAGGGTTTCGTGAGCACTATACCCAAACACCAGCATCAGACACAATGTCCACAACACCTGTTGAGAACTTTCAACACTGATACTTGGTTCACTCTAGCCCAAGTGGACCAGCCGATTTACCCAAGTAGGGCCACCAAAAGGCTGCCCGTTTACAGGGATTCAAGGTCAAAGTGGTGTGTTAGGGTTGGTCCCCTCAACTACACACGGCAAACACGTGGGTGGATGTTTAGATCCCAGAGAAGGTAATTGGACAGAACAGAACCTTTCCTGGAAGGTCCCATGAACACGTACAGAAATTCACCCCGAAGGGTAAGGTGGAAGAGTGTAGGAAACCAATGAAAAGTATACCAGGCCCATTTTTTAACCTTCTGTGCCACACGGCAGGCAGGATTCCATCACGGACAAGGATATCGTGGAAAACGTGTCAAGGTTTTAGGAATACATTGAGCGGTCGCCTGTATAATACAGTCAGTTACTTCTGCCACACAGTCATCTATTGATGGCTTACAGACAATGGCAGAATCATGTTCTGCCTCATGGATTATTGTCAACACTCCTTGAAAAGTGGAAAAATAGCAAAGGGGAGCATATTGAGAGATTGATAACAGTAAAGGACTGACAAGGTGCATGAAAATAAGTTGAAGAACCAGTACTGAGAAAGGTTGTGACCAGAGAGTATACGCTCTATGGAGCAACCCCTCCCATCATTATCACCACTTCCCCAGTAGGGGTGTTACCAGCAACTGTTCAATGACAGCATCAAGGTCTGACTGATCATAGGTCTCTCCAGGCGACAGTTTGAGAGAAATAGTAATGGTACAACCAAAGGAAACACAAATGGCTACAGCCTACAAGTGGCAAAGACTGGGTGAACATATGCTGATCAACCAACAGTGCCACCCCTCCATGCACGTGTCCATCACACAGCCTGTCACTTCTATATAAAGAAAAGTGCCTGAAAGTAACTGTTTCATCTTCAGGTCAGCATGTGTGTAGGTGTTGCTATGATTGGTTGGATTATTGCCATTTATGATTGGAGGAGAAATTTCCTGCAGATTCAACCAATGGTAGCCATAGGTTACTCACCTCTAATTTGGAATCTCTGTTTAATGAAGGTTTAATCGTATTAATATAAAATGATTCTTTGATTTTTCTTGTATGCAGAATTTGTCTGTGTCAATGATTCTCTTTTTTTATCCCAGTTTATTGTGTCCAATTGATGTGGCATGTTTTGGAATAGCTGAATTTTGTGTTTTCATAAGTCTTATACTATCTTTATGTTATTTTATTCTGTCACAAGTTTTCTTCCTCTTTCTCAATGTATGTATCATTGCAAAAACACAGAATTTCATAGATGTTTTTGAGATTCTCTTTGGTTGGCCGTTGTTTGTTTTTTACCAGAATGGGCTTTAAGGTATTGTCGGATTTCCACCCGACTTCTATGTTGAATTTCTTAGCTATGCACTTGAGTTTTTCACTGAAATGTTGCATGTATGGTAGGTAAATGGTGGTGACTTTCTGACCTTTTCTTTCTGTCATGGTCTTTTTCAAGGAGTTTTTGATGGAAAAGGAGGTATAACCATTTTGTTTAAAACTCTTTACAATCTTTTGGCATTCTGCTTTGATAAATGTTTTATCACAAATGTTTTCTGCTCTCTTGTTTAGGGGCTATAGAGATCTTGGAACTTTAACTACAAATATGTTTTGGGTTTTCCTCTTGCATGTCAAGTTTTCATGATATGACTGATTAAATTTAAAAGATCATTGCCTTAAGTTTAAGGGAATTATCATAGATACAATAGTATCTGACTAACACTTCATTAGTTCCTCACAGTAAAACTTGAAAGTGGTTCTCCTGCATAACAGGAACTTATCTCTCCATCTTAAGTTTAATCAAATAAAGAATTTTATGAGAACAATGAATGAAACATATTTGAAAGTTTCAATATCTTGTTGAGAAACTTCCAAACACTTTTCTCTATTTTTTCAATAACTCATGTATGTAATATCTATTCCATTCTTTATTGTTCAATCTGAAGGTCTTGGATATTTGTTTCTTAGTCACAGTGGCATTCTCACCAGTTGTGTTGGAGTTTTTGTTTTGTGCAATACTATATTGCTCATGGCTTGGTATCGTATGTGACAAAAGAAAGTTTATTTTGAAAACGACTATCTTTAAGAATTAAGTTATACATAAACTCAGCACAAAATAATCAGCAATACTCAATTTTTGAAAAAGTTACACCTAATGCTTTTACAAAAAAAAATTATTCAGAAAGATAATAAACAATCTTTGAAAATGTATACAAAAAAACATACCACCATCAGATAAAGTAGCCAATAAATTTCTTTTTTGCTGACAAAATCATTATATATTAACACACAAGAAGCTCACTTACAATTTTCAGACAATGCATTATTCAAGTAATTCTGCTCAAAATACTACTATAAAAAATTAGGGAACACTGTAAAACATAAGATCTTTAACATAATCTGTTAATATGAATATTAATCATAATGTAATTCTGAAATTACTTTAGATTCCTAAATACCAAAGGTCACCCCATAAATACAGATCTATAATCAGGACAGGTCCACATAAAAGATTCTCTTTTCAATAGGTGAAGATCTCAAGTACATTAAAGAACATCTGAATAATTACATCAGCATTATAAAAGTATACGCAGTAATCCACATGATGATTTTAAATTCCATGGAGTGAAGTTAAAACTTTTCAAAGCTACCTAAATAAACATCTAATTTCAACACCCTTTATACTAGCCCGTTCTCACATAAAATCAGTAAAAACATGAGACTACAATTAGTAATTCTTTTAGTAATGTAGGAACATTACCAACTTTTTTTGGTGAAACTTTTTTTTTCATAACACTCATACTATTATCGTTGTACAATAATGCAAAATCCTCCAGTAGCAAATTTTTAACTTGAATAAAAGCAGATCAAATAACTTCTACAAAAACCACCAAAAAGATTAATAACATAACACACACATGTACATACATATTAAAAAAAAAAGTACAATGCCAATCAAATTTTCTTGGCATAGCTAAGCATATTTATTTTAAGGGTCTTGTACCTACTTTAAAAATTCTAAAATACAAATGCACCTTAATTTAAGCAATAGAATTATGGATCAAACATAATCAAAGTTTACAATGTAACAGAATATTTTAAGTACAAGGTTACAAATTTTCCATTTCCTGATGAAAACAAAAAAAAAAATCTAAAATTTATCACACTTCATTCATTACATTTATTATAATTTGGAGCATTAAATTTATTAAAAACTAAAACACTTAACACTTCTGAGAAGTTTCTTCTTTTACCAAATTATACACACAATGTTTTTAACTGTGTGTAAATTTAAGTATAACTCCTTTTAAATTAAAATTTACAGCACTGATAATTTTGCAACTTTCCATAAAATGTTTAATGAAGATAAAAAATTAACTTTGTAAACCAAGTCTATAAGAAATATAAACAACTTTATCTCATCCTTACATACTCTAACAAAAACTCAAATATTCTACCTTTCAAAATTACCATTTTATTCAACACCAGTATAAAGTACACCAAGACAACTGTTTACCACAATTTACTGATTGATTGATTGATTTCGTGTTTTTTGGCATAAAGTAGCGAGGCTATCTGCACCAGACATCCAGTAAAAATGTAAAAATAAAGTGTAGTAAAAGACATAAATGGAAATGAAGAAAAAACAAAAAAGTATAAAACCAATGTTGACACCTAGTCTACAACGTTAAGACAGAAGGCAGAGAATAAGAAGTTGTAAGGTATTTACTCTAGCAAAAAAGTAATGATCATAACCCACCAGGAAGACTAACAGGTAAGTTCAAGACCCACCGACAGTCACCTGAAGTTGGTCTTTCCAGTCCTGGTTCCGGGTTATGTGTCATAGAAACCAGTATCAAAATGTAAAAGAAGTTTTAAAAGACACATAGCAAAATCGCAACAATGAATAGCCAAATGTCCAGTAAAAAGATAAAAGTCAAGTAAATGGAATAAAATTTTACCACAATGTAATCAGATTAACATATTTCATACAATAAATATAATCAACACATAATTTAAATAACACTTCACTCTATACTTAATCTAAACACACATGTATCACTTCATAAATGTTTAAATTTAAAACTAAATCTGTATTATTTAACTTTCTGAAACTCCATATTTTCTTAAATTATCTTTCCAAGCTACCCATCTTTGGTTTCACAAGAGGAGAGGAGGGTACAAGGTAAAGTTCACTTCATAAATTAAAATACACCCTTTCACTGTTTCATGTCACAAGTTCTTGTTCTAGCTGGAACTTACCCCATACTTAGTAACTTTGTTTTGTTTTTTGAATTTTTCACAAAGATACACAAGGGCTATATGTACTAGCTGTCCCTAATTTTGCCGTGTAAGTCTAGAAGGAAGACAGCTTGTCATTACCACCCACCATCAATTCTTGGGCTACTCTTTTTATCAATGAATAAGTGGGGTTGACAATCACATTATAATGCCCCCATGGTTGAAAGGGCAAGCATGTTTGGAGTGATGGGGATTTGAATCTGCAACCCTCAGATTATGAGTCAAGTGCCTTAACCACCTGGCAAAGCTGGGCCAAGTAACTTAGTAATAACTAAAAGCATTTCTGTAATTTTTAGACCTTCACAATATTAACTTCAATGAACTCAACATGTATTACAATTACTCAGAGTGTCAGAAAGATTTAATATATATTAAGTTTCTTAAATCACAGCAGTAACTACGATGACTAAATGGAATATGTACAATACATAAACATTGATAAAACTTTTCTAATAACAATTTTGTCTTCTTCCACCTTCGTTCCAACCCAGTCAGACATTCTTGGGTTAAGAATGGCAGCTAAAAATAAAATTTTAACACTAGTAACAACAGCAATGGTACACAAAAGAACAAATAACAGTAATGATAAAACTAGCTTTTTATTGTTTGCTCATTCTGATTATTTATTACTGTAGATTTTCAGTAATTTGTCAGATACTTAAAGTACAAGTTATTACATAAAAACATAAAAATATGAGTACTCTGGTATTATTATTAGCAATTTGTAAATTTTATTAGTAATACTATAAATTATAATACTATTGGTATTAATACTACCAAATCTAGACCAAAAAATAAATAAAAAAATTTAAAATTTCAATTAAGTGATTGATCATAATATTGTATTCACAAAATATAGGTATTTTTACCAACCTTTATTTTAAAACAGTACAGCAGTGAATGAGTAACGGTATTCGCCATTTTCTTAAGACTGAAAGAAAAATTATGTGTATTATACCTAACCATACACATCCCACATTGTGATTATAACACTTCCCTCTGATATACCAACATGTACAAAACACTTGAAGTACTAAGCCTAAAGCATTTCTAATAACTGAGAGCACCACCTTATGGCACACATCTTCCGAGAAAAAAATATTCACAAAAAAACAATAATGTTGCAAAGGGGTTTTATGTGATAAACATCAGGTCCTGAAGTAATGTACGATTTTAGAATCTGGAAAACAGAAAGGATTTCAAACACTTTCAATGTTATTTAATCAATAATGTATGTTCCTTTATTATTAATTACTTCTTGCCAATGATTTACAAACTTTTGAATGCCACTTCTATAAAATTCTTGGGTTTTAGAGGAAAAGAATATAGAGTCGGTAGTTTTGACATCTTCATGTGTTCCAAGCTCTTTTCCATAAAGATAGTTCTGCAAACTTCGGAATAGATGATAATCAGATGGAGCAAGGTCTGGAGAATAAGAAGGACGTGGAAGTTTTTCTCAGTCTAGCTCTTCAATTTTTGCAGATGTGATATTTGCTGTATGGGGCCGTGCTTTATCCTGGTATAACACAGCACCTTTATAATTGATCAAGGCAGGCCTCTTTTCTTTCAGTAACAAATAAACGCTCTAACTGTTGAAAATAGAAGTCTGATGTAATTGTTACACTTTGTAACAACAACTCAAAGTCGATCATACCAACAATATTCCACAGACGTTTAACAATACTTTCCCAGGGTGGAGGTCCATTTTGAGCTGTGCTTTAGCCAGTTTGCCTGCACTGAGCCATTGTCTGTGACGCTTAACATTTTGATAAAATACTCATTTTTTTATCTTCAGTCACTAACCTGTCCAAAAAAAGTGAGTTACACGAGAGTGCAAAGAAGTGCAAATGTTCACTCTTGCTCTAAGGTTGGTTTCTTTCAAATCATAGAGGACCTAGTTTTCAAGTTTTAATACCTTTCCAAGCTGTTGCAGATGACGGTGAACTGTTGAATGGGTTGAATTAAGTTTTTTGCTCGTTCTTCAAGTGTTACAGCACAATCTTTATCAAGTGCAGCCAGCAGCAAGTCATCATTAAACTCAACAAGAAGATCTGAATGTGGCGCACGGTACTCACCTGATCTGAACTTCTGAAACCACCTTCGACATTTTCTTCAATTGAGGGACCCTGCACCATAAACATCTTGAATGTTTCATGTAGTTTCTGCTGCACTATTGCCTTTTTAAAACTCATAGAGAATTATAGGTCTAATGTACTCCTCAGAGACTCACCGGTTTTCATAAGGGTTTATTTTATCAATGACCTGAAAGAGTAAAGTGGGGTTAGTTTCTCTTATTTGTCTGAGCGCTTTTATGCAGGACCTACTACATATTTTAATCATTAAAGCCTTCTACAAAGACATAAATGACGATGCACTTTCTGCATTAAATTTATGGACATTACTTATGGGACGACCTGATAGAATTATTTTTCACACTTTATATTGAATATTCTTTACAAAACATATTACCTATAACATAAATTTAAATTAATACATTGACAGAAAATTGAATTAGTAATAACACACTAATGTCTCTCACATTTGTTATATTTGTTTTGAATTTCGCGCAAAGCTACTTGATGGCTATTTGCGCTAGCTGTCCCTAATTTAATAGTGTAAGGCTACAGGGAAGGCAGCTAGTCATCACCGCAAACCGCTAACTCTTGGATTACTCTTTTACTAACGAATAGTGGGATTTACCATCACATTATAACACCCCCACGGCTGAAAGGCGACCATATTTGTTGCGACAGAGGTTCGAACTCGCGACCCTCAGATTACGAGTCGAATGCCTTAACCCACTTGGCCATGCCAGACCTATCAGTAAAAAACATTAGATCTTGCATCCATTCATCATTTCCCTGTTGAAGAAAGTTATAAAGTTAGAAAAGTAATAATAGACTCTAATAGATCCACAGACATATTTAATACATTGCTGGTTGACAGTCACGATGAATAATGCAATGAACAAGGAGAAACCCTGGGAAGCTAGAATTACTTTTCATAAGAGCAATTAATCCTGCATTTTTCAACACCATTGCAGGTGCTCCATCTGTTGCAAAACTGACGAGTTTATCTTGTGGATTGCTTGTTTGTTTTTTGAATTTTGCACAAAGCTACTCGAGGGTTATCCGTGCTAGCCGTCCCTAATTTAGTAGTGTAAGACTAGAGAGAAGGCAGCTAGTCATCACCATCCACCGCCTACTCTTGGACTACTCTTTTACTAACGAATAGTGGGATTGACCGTAACTTTATAACACTCCCAAGGCTGAAAAAGTGAGCATGTTTGGCGCGACAGGTATGTGAAGCCGCGACACTCAGATTACGAGTCTCATGCCTTAACACGCTTGGCCATGCCGGGCCCTTATCTAGTGGAATATCAACATTTGTTAAGGCTCTGTCAAGCGAATTTCCAATTTCAACACCACGAGTTGTTTCTTTTAGTACCACTAAGTTCAACCTTTCTTCTTTCACAGTTACGCCAGAGGAAACATAATGAACAAATACCACCATTTGTGGGTTGTCTTGTATGTCTGTAGATTCGTCAAGGGCTAAGCTGAATGCAAGGGTATTCTTTACATCATTTTGCATTTTGCCTCCAACATCAGCACTGATCTGGGTGATACATCTGTCTATAGTATGTCGTAAAGCTAATGTTTGTACTGTTGGTCACTGAAGTTTTGTGTTATTTTTATCTAACACCTGCAACAACTTCGGCTATATTCTTCTTAACAAATTTACCATCAAAATATGGGTTTGTTTGTTTGTTTGTTTTTGGAATTTCGCACAAAGCTACTCGAGGGCTATCTGTGCTAGCCGTCCCTAATTTTGCAGTGTAAGACTAGAGGGAAGGCAGCTAGTCATCACCACCCACCGCCAACTCTTGGGCTACTCTTTTACAAACGAATAGTGGGATTGACCGTAACATTATACACCCCCACGGCTGGGAGGGCGAGCATATTTAGCGCGACGGGGGCGCGAACCCGCGACCCTCGGATTACGAGTGCACGCCTTAACGCGCTCGGCCATGCCAGGCCTCAAAATATGGGAACGAGCAATTTTACCTCATATAACAAAACAAGCTTTAGTCGTTGTATAAACTTCCTCACTGAACGTTGTCAACAGTGTCTGCTGGCTATGTAGTGATGATTTTAACACAGTTAATTTGTTTTTCCGCATTTCTGATTTAGGTGGATAATCAGACAAAAAGTTTTTATGATTTGTTTCACAGAAGGCGTTTCAAGTTACCGGCTTTGTAGTGACTGAGTTACACATTGCAGATAAAACACAAAGGTTTCTCTCCTTTAACGGTGAATGCAAAATCTTCCTCCGACTCTGGCTTAAAATTTCTGTTCCCATCTTCATACTTTCGCTTCTTACAATATGATAATGCGATCTTCCTTTACAACATTTCACAGACACTTCTAAAAGATTAAAGTGAAAAGAAACAATAAGCTCCAATACGCGTAACGTAACCAAACTCTACAGTGCCCAGTATCACAGTGACACTTTCACTGCTTGCAACAAGCGATCGCAAACCACGCCCAAAAACAAACATTCTCAGCACCAGCTTATACGATTCTCCAGCGCAATTCTTCTGTGTTCGTTATTGATCCGAAATTTCTTTAATCCCCTACTCAAATTTAGCATTAAAATTAGGATTTAAATTCTTAAATATATTTACTCATCATGTACATCAAACTTGCGTTGTAATCCAATGGGTCCGAGCGCGTAAGGCGTGTGACTCGTAATCCGAGGGTCGCGGGTTCGCTACTCTTTGTAACTCCGCTAAACATGCTCGCCATCCCAGCTGTGGGGGCGTATAACGTGACGGTCAATCCCACTATTCGTTGGTAAAAGAGTAGCCCGAGAGTTGGCGGTGGGTGGTGATGACTAGCTGCCTTCCCTCTAGTCTTACACTGCTAAATTAGGGACGGCTAGCACAGATAGCCCTCGAGTAGCTTTGTGCGAAATTCCAAAA
The DNA here is from genome assembly GCA_011833715.1 of Carcinoscorpius rotundicauda. NCBI lineage: Eukaryota > Metazoa > Arthropoda > Merostomata > Xiphosura > Limulidae > Carcinoscorpius > Carcinoscorpius rotundicauda. Next base: position 90,614,460 of record CM022397.1, read on the forward strand.
CAAACAAACAAACATAATCCAATGGTTTCTGTTTGTTTGTTTTGGAGTTTCGCACAAAGCTACTCGAGGGCTATCTGTGCTCGCCGTCCTTAATTTAGCAGTGTAAGACTGGATTTGAAAAATGTAAAATGTGTATGGATATCACCAAATAATCTTTATTGATACATTACAGCACAGGGATTTGACCAAGAATTCACAGGAAGAAATAAAAAAAATCAGAAAAAGATGATAATGCTGGCTCACAGGACATTTATTTGCTCAATTAGGCATAACAAGCCAGATTTCAGATTAAAGCTGCTCAGTTATCTTAAACATGGGAGGTGATGATGTTAGATACAATGCCTAATGTTTCATCAGTTTGTACAACTCAAGAATATGGATAGGAGTTTGAAAACTCAGCTTTCTGAATTATTAGATGGCACTTCACAGTATAATGTAAGTACTTGATACTGTAGTTATCACTTGATTTACCCCATATAATTGAAAAATCAAAGACTGTTACCCTTGCTTTACAAGGTATGAAGTGAATTTTATAAGGTAAAATTGTTGTCTAATGTTTTAAAAAAATCTCCCATTTAAGCTAGCCAAGTAGCCAAAACTCAGTGAAGTATGTCACCTGCTTATTACTATATTCTCCTTTGTAGAACTGAAAAAAAAATATACGTTATATTCATTGTGGTAGTTGTATTCTACCTGTATTTATATTGATATACAATAATTAACAGCATGAATACCTATTGCAACTAATGAGAGCCTTACCTCAAAATTCATGTCAATGATTATTTATTATGTAATTTCTAAACTGAAAACAACTTGAGTTTAATGACTACCAGGTACAAAAAAACAAAAACATTGTAGGGCATGTCTACTGTATCATAGCTTCAAAAGGTATCCATAAAAATTACTGAACTAATCCACCTGAAAGCTGAAGTTATACTAGAATATTTAATAATGTATTATGAAACTGTGAACATATATGTGTGTGTGTAGTTGTCTCAAACATGTGTGTGATCATTATGTAAAACCATTCACAAGCATTATATAACACAAATGAATCAATTATACAGAAAACCATAACAGAAAACAGTAAGATCACGGACACACAATATTTGATTTCTGTATTAAGAATTGATGGGTAGGAGGTTAACTGTGGTAACTGACCTGGAAATAATTATTGGAAAATACAGTGCACCTGTTATTATTTTAATACTAGTAAAAAATGTTTCAATTTTGATGTTCAAATGTTTTTCTGATAACGAATTTTCATGAAAGAGATATTGGATAAAAACTGCTTGATCACTGACCATTTTGGCAGTCACTGATATGTGCAACCACAAAATGAAACAAATTTGCATTTATTGGTTTCCAGGCTATCAGGTAACTTAAATTGTATACGTACTACGATAAATAATTTCATCCTAGTTATGAAAGTTAGCACAGTTGTTTAGTCAAAAAATCAACAAGGGTTTTGTGATTCTTGGTCTCCAAGCTATAAAATTCTATTGAGGTGTGATATATTTGCAAAATTGTGGACTAGATTATCAAGACCTAGGATGTTCATGCACTGAAAAAAATAATGATTTAAAGGATTTTGTGACCTTACTTTTCCAACAAAAACTGAATGGATTTTCTGCTATGAAACATCATCTAATATTTCAAGAGAATCTTTCTCATAATGTAGTTTAAAAGTGAGAACTGTACAAAACATGCCACCTGATATGAGGTAATGTTTAGATTTTTTTTCTTGATTACTTCAGAAAAATATGTTGGATTTGAATATTTACTGGTGTGGTATTTCCAGGTTAACTGATTTTTCTACAATTATCAGATAGATAGACCCACTAACAATAGCAGTTTCAATCAGGAAACAAGAAAAATGTTACTTGGAAACTTGACTGAGTTTTTTTAGTGTGTGACAAGAAACAAGCTGGATAAGTTTAACTAAATGGACACGTTTTGTATTATAAAGCAAAGAAAACGAAAGAAAGTGTAGTGCATGTAGTACACACAAAAAGATGGTTATTTCTACTGGATCATGATTAGATCTACAGTTCTCTCTTTATCTCAAGATAGACTAAAACACACTTATCTTAAAATATATCTTTATTTGAAGAACTTGGAGTAAATCTGATCTTAGAAATTGCTTCAATTCCACAAGTAAACTTGATCTTTTTCAGTAGGACCCTTAAAATCAGGGGTTCAATTCCCTTCAGTAGACATAGCAGATAACCAGATGTGGCTTTAATATAAGAAAACAAACACACACACTTTCAATAGTTGACAGTTTCACTTTGTAACTTTTGTTCTCTCACATCACGGTTAGCTGTAACATACATAGAGTTTATATTCACTCAGTAAAATGTATTACAGTTACTAACCTTTTCAATACTGATGTCATATGATACCCAAATACACTTGCAGGCACCATACACATTTTGTTCAATATATAAAAAGTAATTAACAGCAAATTTTATTCATGCTGGAAAAAAAATATGAGATTGCTTAAGGTGGTTGAATTATATCTGTATATTCCAGAATGTTCTAAAATATTGTAACTTGTTTTGGAATGTTTTAACATGTTATTATGAGTAATCCAGCACATTATTGAATACTTCAAAATGTTACACATTGTTTAGAATTTTCAAAAACATTACCTTTATGAATAATGAATATTGTTCTTTTTAGCTTATAGTATATCTTTTATCATATCTCAGAACATGTCCTGGAATACGTTTTCAAAGACTGTGTGAGAATTTCCTTTATTCCAGCTGTTTCAATTTTTAGTAATTTCTATCAATCTTGGGAATACATGGATCAGACCTGTTATGAAATTGCAGCTAACCATAGTGAAGTAACAGATGCAACAGAAGTTAAGGACAGTATTATTTAGTTTGGTACAAGACAATTTTGGGTCAAACAAACTAAAGATGATTATAAAAAACTTCTTGTATCAACCATAACCTTCTTTAGTGGCACTAGTAGTTATGTCTGCACTCCTATGCCCAAAAGATCCTGTCATACACTGATTAAGCTGCTTCAAAAAGAGGAAGGAGGGTAGAGAAGTCCAAAAGATATCACCAGTGATGAAGAAGCCATAGCATTGCCAGATATGGCATAGTTCGACTACAAAGGGCTTGTTTGTAGGGTAAGATGACATCATATTTCTGCAAAGTGGTACCAAAGAGTTTGTTGCTAGAGAAGGGTGAGGATGATAAAAGTCATCAGTGCAAGTACTTTACAAGCAAACTACCAGAAAGTGATGTGTATCATTATGTTTCAACATATCATCAACTTTATCGTAACATTCAAAGTCTTGAGACTCATAAGTTATTTAAATTGTATAATGTTATCTTTATAAGCCTCAGTACTAAAAAAAAAAAAAAAAATATTTTCTGTGATAATTACATTTCTAGGCTTCAGTTGGATAAGGTGTATATTTATATATATACTCACACACACACAAATTAGCTAAGCACAAAGCAATACAATGAGCTATCTGTGTTCTACCATGAGTATCAAAACGTGGTTTCTAGCAGTAGAAGTCCACAGCTGTGCCAATAAGGGAATGACAACTTTTAAAGTGTTATAATCACAGATTGTATGGTAATAAAGTATTGAATAATAATACATCTTATCATTTGGATTATAAATTAACTGAACCAATTTATGTGGACAAATGATATAAAAGACAATTAGTCAAAGCACTTGATACAATAATGTTTTCCATTGGGTTAAAGTAAATGAATTTATCACTAATTATATTGTGATAACAGAGAAGAGGAAAATAATTTTTCTTTTCAAACAGTGTATTTAATTAACTGAATTAGCCGATATGGACTGTGATGAAAATGAGATAATTATTTAAAGTTCTTAATAAAACTGTAATAACCAATTGTATTATGTATTTTTGAAAACACGTTTGACTTCTTTTGAATATATTATTTTAAAACAAGTGGACCGTATGCCTTGTTTGTTTGTTTTTTGAAGTTACCCACAAAGCTACACAATGAATATGTGCACTGTCCACCATGAATATTGAAACCCAGTTCCTTACTTTGTAAGTCCACAAACATACCACTGTGAGGCTGGATCCATTTGTTGTCGAAATTTATCATCATCAAGTTCCAGACACCCAATGTAAAGAATATCAGCCTATTCATACATACAATAAAATTTGCCATTTACTGTACTGCTGAAAAGTTTTTATCACATCTATTGTTTCTTTTTTTTAAGTAAGATCATTGCACTAATGAGAAAGTTACATTTTTATTCCATAGCTGGCTGTATATTTTACGATTTATTGAAAATTTAATCTGCGGATTATAATATTCACTTCAATATCTAATTTGCATGACTTTTTTGATATTTTATATGCAAAATATATCACCAGTCTATTGGTTTTCAACTTTTTAACTAATATATTTTATTTGTATAATACCTATTCACTATAAAAACGATGATTAATTGGATCTGTAAATAATTTACAATGATTTAAATTTCTTGTTTAACTTCAAATTTAATGTACATTATTGTTTTGCTAAAGGTTTGTTTTAAAAGATCTACATAAAAAGTTAAGTCTTAATCATTATTTGCGGAAAAAAGTATATCCTTATCTTCTTTGATGCTGTCAAATCTCAACTAATATTGATATGTATGTGTAAAAACGGCTCGTTTGAGTTGAGAAATTTTTTTACGTATAATAATAATAAAATAAATAATATATAATTATACATCTAAGCAAGCCCTCTACATTCCGACACTCAGTTACCCAACCCCTTTCAAACGGCCTTTGACTAAATTTTTGTGTCACTGAATTTCATAGTTAGTAAACATAGTTAACTGATTCTTTCACTTGATATAAAACACTATTTATGATATTCGGTTTCTCAAAATATGCTCTAAGAGAATGGAAAACTAATTTACCCACTATTTTGAATTTCAAAACATTTCACATAAATATTGAGATTTTAAATCAACATTATGTCAATATGTGATGCATTATTTTTCACTTACACTTTATGCAAATATCATCAAATATACTAATTATCTATCACAAATCAATGTTCTGTAATTTTCTTACACAAAACTTTTGATATACGAATACGAACGAAATTCAGGAGCAAAAGACTTTTAATAATGTTGAACTTAATAGCGTATTAGAAACATAAACGCAATTAAATACGTTATTGCTGGTAAACAGTTAACTGTCTATTTCTCAGAGTTCCTACGTGATAAAACAAAACCAAAATTATATTTGTGCATACCTATCAGGTACCTGTACAATCAGCAAAAACTTTTCAGGAAGCAAAACTTTTCAAAAAAATTGTTGTGCAGTATTATCGATGTTTTCCCCACCAAAGGTATCAAAGTCCAGAAACATACAGTTGCACAACTGGAGGTCTTTTTATTAATCATATGCATATATATTATATTGTATTTTAGTCTATTTGAAAGAAAATAAATTATGCTTTTCACATTAAGAAAACGATGGGAAAATATAAAAAACACGTAACCAATGAGAACCAGGAAAACAACATGTTGAATTCTCTACAATTATCGAATTTAACGAAGCATCTGATTTACCTTATTTCTATCCTGTAGGGAACGATCATTATATTACTCTATTCCACTTACAGGAATAATATTGATATTCATTGTAAGCAATTCAAGGACTTTGGTGAACAAAACAAAAACAACCAAGGAAGTTATCTCTTTTTCATTAACAAAACTGAAGATGTTTAAACAGAGGATCTCAATCATTACTGCAGTCGTACAGAATAAAAGTGAACAAGATTTTCTAGAGGGAAGAAAACGTGTAATTCGTTGTATTAACGTTATACCTATAATTTGCTAATGCGATTATTTGATTATCATGGTATTAATATGACAAATGATAATATTATCTTTGTTTTAACAAACTTCGGATGGTATAATCTATATGTGCAGATTTTTCATTTTGATATTCACTTAAACACTGTAGTTCACGATGAAGAAAATTGACTGAATAATTAGATTAAATTAATTTTATTAATACGCACACTAAACAAATATACCATATATTTTAAGTACTGAAGAAAGAATTGTGTAAACTATGTGAGATTGACAATCTTAGACTCATCACTCTTGAAATATATCAAATCATGTTAAATGTGCATGGTTATATTTGATATATGCACTGACTCGCCCTCTCAGCCGCGGGGGTGTATAATGTGACGGTCAATCCCACTATTCGTTGGTAAAAGAGTAGCCCAAGAGTTGGCGGTGGGTGGTGATGACTAGCTGCCTTCCCTCTAGTCTTACACTGCAAAATTAGGGACGGCTAGCACAGATAGCCCTCGAGTAGCTTTGTGCGAATTTCCAAAACAAACAAACAAAAAGCACTGACAAGACTTTAAATTTATTGTCCAATCTATGTTTAATCAGAGATTAACACAGTTGAATTTATCTGGCCCTCTAGATGAATATTTTCGAGATACCGTAGCAAAAGAGACTTGATCCAAGATACGTTCAATGGCTACTTTATTAGGTTCATCTGCTCTTTAACGCAAATAGCCAAACAGCAAATCATGTTGCTGTAACTCAATATATAAAGCATGCATACTTGGTTAAGAGATTCAGTTGTTGATCGACCAAACATTAGAATGGGGAAGATGCATGATCTAAGCGACTTTGACCATGGAATGATTATTGGTGCCATTATGATGGTTCCATGATCTCAGAAACTGCTGACATTTCTATGCACTACAGTCTCTAAAGTTTACAGAGAATGGCGGGGAAAACAATAAACATCCAATGAGCGGCAGTTCTGTGTTCAAGATCACTTTTTTCATGAAAGAGGCCAGAGGATAATGGCAGGACTTGTTCAAGCCGACAGGAAGGCCACAAATACTCACATAACCACTCTTTACAACGACGGTGTACAGAAGGGCATCTATGAATACACAACGCATCGAACCTTCAAGTGGGTGGGCTACAGCAGCAGAAGATCACATCGGGTTTCATTCCTATCAGCTAAGAACAGAAAGATGAAGCTACAGTGGGCATGGAATTACCGCAACTTGACGACTGAGGATTGAAAAAAATTCGCCTAGTCTGACGAATCTCCATTTCTGTTGTAACATGCAGATGGCAGAGTAAAAAAACTTGATGCAAACAGCACGAATCCGTGGATCCATCCTGCCTTGTGTCAACGGTACAGGCTAATGTTGGTGGTTTAATGGTGTGTGGAATGTTTTCCTGATATGTATTAGGTCCCTTTTGACCAAATGAGCATCATTTGAATGTCACAGCATATCTGAGCATTGTTGCTGACCATGTGCATCCCTTTATAGCCACAGTCTACCACTGTATGGCTACTTCCAACAGGATAATGCACATGTCACAAATCTTGCTTTATATCATGCTGTTTCCACGAACATAACAATGACTTCAGTGTACTCCAATTGCCTGCAAAGTTCCCGGATTTCAATTCAGTAGAGCACCTTTGGGGTGAGGTGGAAAGGGAGATACGCAATACGAATGTGTGACCAACAAATCTGCAGAAGCAGCGTGATACTACCGAGTTCGCATGGACTAAAATTCCTAAGAAATATATCCAGCATCTTATTGAATCCATGCCGCAAAGAATTCATGCTGTTCTAGAGGCAAAAGGGGATCTTACTCGGTACTAGGTAAGTGTATCTAATAAAGTGGCCACTGAATGTATGTCAAAAATAATGTGTAACTATCCTACTTTTGAAGATTTTAATGACAAACAAAGTGTCTAAAATAACTTTGATAACAATAGAAAGTTCTAGACAATTTTTACCTTTCTTTTAGTAAAAGATGTTATCTATAAAAAAAGACTTAGATCTTCTTTCACGTTTGTAAATTTATCACACATACTTTACATTGTTTAACATTACAAAATGTATTTTACAACCAAAATAAGCTCTATGTCCATTATATTTTAAGTCAAACAATGAAGAACGGATTACATATGTTAATGAACCTAACAGAAAGTAATTAATTTATCTATTCTTGCACGTTACATAACGATACAGAATGTTACATGCACATTCGTGAAATTTTCTTTCTTTGAATTGCCTTCTGCTAATACAGCGGTAAGTCTTCGGATTTACAACGCAAAAATCAGGGGGTAGATTCTCCTCGGTTGGCTCAGCAGATAGCTTGATATGGCTTTGCATTAAGAAAACAAACACAAAAAATAACTTTTTTTTTTAATTTGAGAATAAATAAGGTAAATATTATCAGCTTCTAAATTACGACTTCCTGTTTTTGACCCAGAACTTGTTTGTTTGTTTGGGAAATTCACACAAAGCTACTCGAGGGCTATCTGTGCTAGCCGTCCCTAATTTTGTAGTGTAAGACTAGAGGGAAGGCAGCTAGTCATCACCACCCACCGCCAACTCTTGGGCTACTTTTTTACCAACGAATAGTGGGATTGACCGTCACATTATACACCCCCACGGCTAGGAGGGCGAGCATGTTTAGCGCGACGCGGGCGCGAACCCGCGACCCTCGGATTACGAGTGCACGCCTTAACGCGCTCGGCCATGCCAGGCCTGACCCAGAACTTAAAAATTTGTGGTTTAAAATTACTATTGTTTAAAAACATAAGTTACCAAGACCTATCACGTAAGCTAATTTCTTCACAAGTATAATTGTTTAGACACAATAGAAATATCAGTTATTCATCTTACAAATTGACTCTCGTTTTAAATTCCAAGCATAGTTACACGAGAGCTATCTGCGCTAGTTATCCATAATGTATTGGAGAATGAAGGTAGCTAGTCATCACCACCTATCGCTAACTCTTGGTCTACTTTTTACTAATGAAAAGTGAAAATTGATCGTTTAATTGTAATGTCTTTGTGGCTTAAAAAGCGAGTATATTTGGGGTGACGAGGATTAGAACTAGCAATCTTCAGATTGAGAGTAAAGCTTCCTGGTCATGCCGGGCCTGTTGTTTCATAATGTATATACATCTTCCCGTGCCCATGTAAACGATTTGTATTTTATGGAAACATAAACTCGGTGAAATGTTATAATTTATAATAAGTTTTGTTCACTACCCATTCAATCCGTTCGAAGTTTTATGTTGTTGTTGTTTTTTAAAGCGTGTGTGTTTTCTTAATGCGAAACCACATCAGGCTATCTGCTGAGCCCACCGAGGGGAATCGAACCCCTGATTCTAGCGTTATAAATCCGTAGACTTATAGCTGTACCAGCGAAGGACTTTTTAAAAATGGATTCTTTGTCATCGTATCAAGATATATGGCTGCAATACGCAAATAAGTTGTTGACAAACTTATTTGGTTTCAGGTAACTAATAGGCTCCAAAACCAAAACCAAAAATTTGTAAATGAAATAAATAATAAAGGTTAAACGTATGATTGTGAACACTTAATGTGAAATACAAACCCAAGTTTTCAGGAATAGTATAAAACCAAAACTCAGGTCTTCATTCGCTGCAATGATACAAAACTGAGAAATCAAACAATACTGAAAAATTATTGTAGCACATGATAATAGAAACCAAAACCAAAACTACGTCTTCGTCTTCATTTAATATAAAATGAAATCAAATTATACTGAATTGTTGCAGGACCGACCAATCTGGAGAGTGGAATACGTTGCTTATTTTCGACATGGGTAAGACCGTAACATAACAGTTTCTAACTGAAATTAATACTGTTTACACTGATCATTAATCACAGAGTGAATCCATTCGTGTATTTAAATATATATCTTGAGTAAAGTGATTCAGTGTTCACATGGTAGAAAGACAGTTAATCTAATGATAGCGTATTATCGATTTTAGTACTTTTACTAACAATGTATATACCAAGTATTATTGGCGCTGGTATTCGAACAAGTTGTAGTGGTTCTTGTATTACTGCTAAATCACACTTACACGAATCATAGTTAAGGGAGAATAAAATTATAGCCAGTGTGTTCTTATGTGATTTGCTTTTCAGTCGGGTGTTTCCTACCAACTGCAAATGTACTGAGTAGCAGATTTAAAGTTAGCAGAAAACGATGTATATCACCTACCTAATTTTAGATACAATATTATATGTAATATTGCTAAAATTATAAATATAAGGTAACTGTTTTGGTCTAAGAGGTCTGTAAATTGCGAGTTAAATGTAACTGGAGTAACTTTTTATATCTCAGTAATCACGCTGTGCAATAAAACTATTTTCTAAAATTAAGTTTTATTTCATTTTAAATATTAGATAGAACATGCTACCGCTCTCTTCTCCTGCATGGATAAATGTATGCAAAATACTACAAACGATACAAAATACGCTACTTACAACAGCTTATAAAGTACCAAGAACAACAACAGAATTCATGCATAAATTAGCACACATAGAAACAATAGTAGATAGACGCTTACGTAGTACAATAAATTATTTTGACAAAAATTGGAGAAAAATGAACTAGTAAGCGAACAAGGCAAGTACTGCATACATGATGAGGATAATCCTAAATGCCTTTTCCTACTAAATATATATTTTCAAAAAGAAAAGAAAAAAGACCACCTATAAATTAGACTCCACAGTAGTTTAGGGGTTAATTAATAAACATTGAAAAGGTTGTATGTAAGTGTTTTATAGTTAATACCTATCCAATGAATGTGCAAATAATTATGGAACTACAAAGAGAAATGGGTTATTTGCATGAAGTGTATATGTAGATAGTGCATGGACATTGCCCTGATATGACCCTGAGTAAGTACAGGTTATATAAATACACATGACAGATGCTGAAACAAATATAAGGGAAGGAGAAAGAGGTTGATGAAACCTGAACCTCTTGGATATATAAACATCACTACCCAAATAACTATGAAAGAGAGAGAGAGAACACTCCATTCCATAAATTATGCATGTGGAATGTTTGTTTTTGAATTTCATGCAAAGCTACACAAGGGCTATCTGCACTAGTCATTTCTAATTTAGCAGGCTGACCATGTTTGGTGTGGTGGGGATCAAACCCATGACACTTAGATTGCTTATGGAATGTAAGCTTGCTTTTTGAAAGACAGTATATATATTAGAACTAATTGTTTTGTATATATAAAAATATTAAGTACTGACAGGTATATACTATACTGTATTATATACAGATATTTAATGCTATTTAATAGTACAAAAATATAAAAGAAATTACATTTTACAAGTTATGTGATCGAAAATTTGAAAAGCAGAAAGATATGTATATTTTTTAAATTGATTAGTGAATTTTATTACATGTAAAACAGCCTTCTGACTTGCTGTGCTATAAATTGAGTTTCAGTACCTGTGGTGGCAAAACAAAGGTAGTTCATTGTGTAGCCTTGTGCTTAAGTACAAATAAATGTATAAAACAACAGTAAGAAAGTAATTAAAGCTACAAAAATTTAATGCTCTGTTGATCAAACTATATTATAGAGATGCCACCAAAAATATTTAATTAACTGTTTATTAGAATACTGGGTTATCATTAATGTTGAAATAATTGCTGATTTCACCATTCCATAACTCACAAAGTTTGTATCTAGGTCTCTTCTAATACTACTACTAGCTCACGTGTTACAAAACTCCTGAAAATAAATGTCAACTACACGAAGATTGATATTAGGTTTAAAACCAAGTCTATATTACAAAACCTACAAGGTGTTTTAAACTTATCAGTTGTGCACTACTCTATGAAATGTAAAGAATTTTTAAATATTGTTGCCAAATGTTTAATTGAAAAAACAATGATCATCTTTACATTTGCTCTACATTTAGACTGTCTCAACCTCAACAAAATTGTTGATGAGCTAGATGTTTGCAAACATCACTTCAGATTTCTGTTAGAGAAGCTGATTTAACAACAGCATCTGGATGAAGGGACAAGCAAAATTGTCAAGGCAGAATTCTGTGACTTTACAGTCAGTGTAAAAAATATTACCTAGTTCTGACTGTCATTATTTTAGAGATTATGCTGCACTACAGAATGAGTCAGTGGATTCCTTCCTGCATAATTTTGTAAGAAAGAGAAACTCGTCACAGTTCAACAGTTTGGGAAGATTTTGAACTTCTACTAATTTTATCTCACAGACAAGCCAGTGTGGAGTAGGTATTCTCCATAAGTAAAGACGTTTTAGTTCAGAACAGTTTCTCCAGTTGTTCAGATAGGAGTTTTAGAGCATACTGATTCATTTAGTGGTATGTCTACTTTCAGAATAGCACTAGCTCTCCTACAGGTGCAGCAGCATCCAGACAGAAGTTAGACAGCATCTGGAAGATAATAAAAAGAAAATTCAAGTATTCTCTTTGACCCTAAAATGGAAAGCCATTGAAGATCAAATGAGTGAAACTAAAGCTAAAAAGCAGAGACTACAAGAATATGTAATTGCCTTTATAGACTGCATTGACCAAATATCTATGATAGCGTAATCCAGTTGGAAAATAAAATTATTAATTGTAGAAATAATGCATTAAGATAGGCAGCTACCAAATAGAAAGACTGAATATATTATCTGGATACTGTAATTCAAGAAATTAGGGGAAGAACTGAGAAAAATGTGTTTGATATGTTAAATCCAATCCATCAAAATGGCCTGAGAGTGTATTTAGGTGAAATATAGTGACTGTTATGTTACTGTTTAACTTTTTGAAGTTTTTAAATGTAATTACAATCTGCAGTTTAGAAGAACATTCAAAAACTGAAAATTGAAGAAAAATACAATACTGAATCTAACCGTTTGAGGTGAACATTTTGATTTTTATAGTTTTCATAGTTTGTTATTTTGAATAACATTACTTTGAGAATGTCAGAAAGACATTATGAGTTGATGTGCTTCAATTTAGTTGGTACTGACTTATTTTGAGCTTGTAATTCATTGATATTGGTGTTAATTTGTCTTGGAGAAGTTTGACTTGAATAAATGTATATGTTGTTGAGTGTTTTGGGTATTTTTACCACATATGTACATTTGAAGTATATAAAAATCATTTTGAGCAATAAATGGATAGATAAATCATTGAATATGGAAAAAACTAGTTGTGGAATCAAGTGTACTTTTGTGTGCAGGAACTCTGTGAATTTCACATAGTATATCATAAAACAAGTTGAAAAATGATGATGAAATGCAAAATGAAAGGTGAAGTGCAAATTAAAACAAAAAACTTTTAAAATATGTGAAAGGAGCAAGAACAAAATTGATTAAGATCTAAAAGGAGAAAAAGATTAAATGTAAAATAACACTTTGTAGCAGTAGGTAAGTTCTAAAAAGCCTGAAAACAGTGATAGATAAAATGTCAAATTACAAAAGTTCAAGAATTCCAGTAAGGCATAAAAGATGAAATACATTTGCAGGCAGAAGAACTATAATATTGTGTAACAAGAATGATATCAAGTGATTTTAAAACTACGATACAAAAATCATTAGTAAAGAGTTTAAACTGCCTTAAAATATGCAGGTAAACTATGAAAATGTAAATTTTAAAATTATTGTGGGTAATCAGAAGTGTAAGTAGGACAGTTGTGATGAAAGTATTAGTCTTTCATAAACTTTTGGGAAAATTTTTAACTTCTAAAAAGGATGATTTGTAAAATCATTTAAAGTTTAAAATTTAGTTGGACAGTTAAAACATTTTACAAGGGAAAAAATCTTTCATTAGTAATCATTTGACATTCTTTAAAGAGGGTATTTATCATATAGAAAAGGGTAATATAATGGATTTATTTTACATGGATTTTCAGGAAGCATATGACAAGGTGTCACATTAAAAATTAACCCTATTAAAACAGGATGATTTGTTTTATGTCAGATCAACTGAGCAAGGGACTTATGCAAAAATACATATTGTAACTCTCAGATATAATCACAAGAAACTTGTAAGATATTAAATATTACCAGTATTTTTTAAACATAGAATGACATTATTTCAATAAAAAGTCAACTTAAAGTATGTTATGTACATATAGTAGTTATTTGTACTCAAACTCTGGATAGTTTGAGATAAGGTGATTTGCAATTTTAAGTTATGCAAATACTTTTATAAATCTTATAGTTTTTCAGTTTTACTTTCAAAACCTCTGGAACCTCTCAAATGAGTATAAAAATAATTTAAGATGAATGTTTATATTTTATCATTATTTTCTCTACCATATCACTATCTGTAAATATTAACATATAGTGCAATGAAATGTTTAACATCAAATAATAGAAAAAATATACATATATTTTTACTTTTTGACAGAATATCTTATAAAGATAATTTTGGGGTTATATTTATAGTTTCAGGTCTTCTTTTCACAAGTCTTGGAATGACTAAATGGTTAGGGTGCTCCACTTGTAAACTGTGAGTCATGGGTTCAAATCCCTGACACACTAAACATGCTGTTTTTAGACATTGGAGTATTATAATGAAACAGTCAGTTCCAATATTCGTTGGTAAAAGAATAGCCCAAGAATTGGTGATGACTAGCTGCCTTCTTTCTAGTCTTATGCTGCTAAATTAGGGATAGCTGGCATATATCCCTTGTGTAGCTTTGCATGAAAGTAAAAAAAACAAACAAACCTTTTCACTGATTGGGAGAAAGCTAAGGGTTATTTTTAAATGGAGTTTGGTCAAACTGCATTAATATTACAAGTAGCTCTCAATCTAGTGGTATTTGCTAATCATTCAGTTTGCTAGTTAATAGATTACGTTTGATTTATAAATTATTATATGACACCTACAATTTATGCATAGTAAAGCACATGCTCTTTTCATAATTTTTTAATTATTTGAATTTCCAAATACACTTTTAACTATATCAAGTGGTTCTTTTTCACTACCACTGGTTGTGGGAAGGAAGCAAACATTCAGTACTCTTCCTGCAAAACAAGTACTAGAGTACTGTATCATACTGGTCATTTTAGAGAGATTTCTTATGTGAAATCAACCTATACAGAGAATGTACCAGCACTTTTAATTTCATATAATATAATTTTTGGATTATATTCATTCTTCATTATAACAAACAGCTTGTTCTCTGTTGTGTCACTGATGGATGTAACTAAAACACTTCTTCCAGTAGTTTGAGACTTTTTGCATTTTTTAGAGTTAGCAATTACTTTATTGAAAAGCTTTGAAAGAGGCAAGCCAAGTTAACTCAGTGGTTTTATAATTTTCAAACCCAGTATCACCAGTTCTAGCCAATATTTTTATGACACAAGTTAAAACACAAATAATTAACACAGCATTACATCCACCACTATACTGGTACAGATATGTAGATGACATGGTTGCAGGATTCACATCTACAGAACACACACTTAATGTTTTCAATCACATTAACACAATACATCCCAACATCAACTTCACATGTGAACAAGAAGAAAGCAATCAAATATAATTTCTTAATCTCAAAATTACAAGAACCGACACACAATTCAAAACAGAAATATACCGAAAAATCACCCATACTGGAGTTTACATTTCTTGGGGCTTAGCACATGAAACAAAACAAAAACTCAACATACTAAGAAACCAAATAAACACAGCCATAAAACTATGCTCACCAGATAAAATTAACGATGAATTAGACAAAATAAAACAATACTTCATCAACATCAATAAGTTTCCTCCACAAACTGTAGAAAACATTATATGCACACATACAGACAGAAAGCAAAATCAACCAACAAAAGTAAACACATCTCACGAATAAAATAATCACGAAACCATATACTGCTGCATACCATATATTCCCGACATCAGCAGAAAAATAACCAACATTTGGCAAAAACTAGTAACAAAATATGACATTCCAGTTAATACTAAATTTATTCAAAAACCAGGCACAAAACTGAGGTCTATACTATGTAAGAACTACACTGACAAACACCACACCAACATTATTTATAAAATACAATGTGATAACTGCCACGACTTCTATATTGGAGAAACAAGTAGAAAAATGGAAATCAGATTCAAAGAACACAAAAGGTCACCTTCACACCTTTTCGAACACTGCAAGTCAAATAAACACAACATAACCATAAAAAATACTCAAATACTAAATAAAGAAACAAACATAAACAAACGCAAAATTGAAGAAGCTTTACTTATACAACAACTCAAGCTCAAAATAAACCAATACAAAGGAATACCTTTGTTAAATATATATATTCAAACATCTAAGCATGCCCTCTATATTCTGACATTCATGTACACAACCCCTTTCAAACGTGGTCAGCTTCCGCTCAGTTACCTTTTCTTTCTTTGTGAACCTGACAATGACCAAAGGTGGTCGAAATGTTGTTTGCTCCTCTGCATAAAATATTTTCTCAACCCAAACGAGTCGTTTTTATATATATATTTTTTCATTAGACCTATGTTTGTGGCCCTCATTTATCCATGAAATTTCAGATTATCTCCGCCCTCCAATAAAGTGCTGGTGCTTTATGGTAAAAGAACAATATATTTTCCTATAGATAGTAAAAATGTATTTTCTTGTATAATTGGAACACAAAAGGAGCAATTTCAACAGCGTGAAGCCTCTACTCGAATTGTATTGCTAGTTTTTGTTTAGGTGTTTTTATTTAATAAATGTGCTTATAGACATGACATCACAACGTATTTGCCTTTTGATGAGCTTTAACAGGAATATAATATATTTGTGTTTGTTTAAGTATTTTTCGAGAAACTTGCAATTACTTGTGTTGTAACTAGCACACATTATTGTTCCAGTGAAGCCCAGGCGGTCAGTCAGCTCGGTAGTCACTGTGAGGTTTGCACGTTCAACTTAAATACACTGTACAGTTCAGTCCTACTTCCATTCTGTTTTATCATCATTCATGGTATGTTAGAGTTTTTCAATTAAGACTATATTTTAGCCTGGGAAACAGAATCCAATTCTGACAAGCAAGCGTCTGAAACTTTCCGATATTAGACAGTTCTACAAGCCAGTTGCTAGTACTACAAGTGACAATGTAGATGCAGATAATGCAACAATTTTGAGCAAAGGAATAGAAACTTGCTATACAGAGGAAATACCATGTTTATCAGAGGCTGAGTCTGAAAATGCTTGTGCAAATATTGCACATCATGAACCACCAGATAGTTGTGAAACAAGTTTGTGCAGTAATGAAAAATGTGACCCTCCACAGATACAGTGTGGAAAACCGTATCATCCAAATGCACAACTAATATCACAACAGAAAGCAAAATCTCAAAATATCAACATCCAGGGCAAGTGGTTTGATGAGTTCCCATGTCTGAACTTCGACAATCAGACTCAAAAAGTCACATGCTTTCATTGTGCCAAGGTGGAAAGTAGAGGCCTTTTTACAGGGAAATTGGAGAGGCCAGTAGAGTATACCTTCATATTCATCAATTTTTGCAAAAGGCAAAACAGAAATTCAACAAACATCATTCCTTCTCTCAGCACAGATTTGCTATATCTCCAGAAGGTTCACTTGATATAACTGCAGTGACTGTCCAGCTACATGATGGAAAAAAGAAGCAGCAGGAAGAATGCAAAAGAAGTCTAGCCAAAATACTCAGAAGTTCACATTTCTTATTTCATCAATTTTTGGGCATTACATGGACAAACTGATATGGAGGGGCACTTCCTGCAGTTAATGAAGTTCCTCCTGGAAGAGGAAGATCCTGAGTTGACTGCCTACTTGTCAAAGAAAACCACATTCACATCACCCCAGGCTCAGAATGAAATAATAGAGATGTTTAGCCATCAAATACTGAGGAACAAAGCACATAAAGTGCAGCAAAGTGAAATTTTTGCATTCATGGTTGATGACACTCAAGATGTTACTGGTACCTGACAGAAAGTAATATGTGTATGATATGTAAGTGAAACAATATCCTCAACTATACTTTATGTACGGACTAGACTCAATTTACCACTGTCAGGATTAAGAGCACAAACCTACGATGGAGCTGCTAACAAGAGGGGTGCGTACAGTGGATGCTAGACAAAAATAAAAGAGAACCAACCTTCATATTTGTTTTTTCACTGCAGAGCACACAGGGCTAATTTAAAAATGCAACATGCAGTTAAAGCTTGTGAATGTGTTCGAGATTCTATCCAGTGGGCACATGAACTTGGTGTTTTGCTTCAGAGGTCAGGCAAATACAAGACAATCAGATGGCCACAATGGTCCAGTTAAATACATCCGCCCACTGTGTTCAACACGCTGGTTGTGCCACTTATCTATATTTACACGTGCTAATGATCACTGCAGTGACATTGTTGATTTTTTGTCTGAATTAGCAAATGAAGAATCAGATGTAGCAGTGAAAGCACGAGGTCTGCTGGACAGATTTGACAAAAGAAAGACAGTTTTAGGATTCTTGATGACTCAGCATCCATTAGAGGAACTAAACTGTGCATTTCAAGCAAAATCAGCAACAGTATCTGGTATGATTGAAGCATCTGCAATGACAGTTGAGCAATTGCAGATGTTGCAAAAAGAGGAAAACTATAAAAAGATATTTGATGAAGCTGAGGAAAAGGTAAATTCCCTTGATCTGATGCCTATTGTACGAACAAAGACCACAGGTGATGGCTCAGTACACCATTCTGCAACAGCTAGAGATTACTACATAAGCCAATATTTTGAATTTGTGGACACAGACAGAATATCTGACCATGAGTTTAAATGTGGACAACACTGACTTGAGGCAATATCTGGCACTTGAGAACATGATCACACCTGGCAAGATTGACAACTCAGTTATAAAATTCTATCCAGAAATCTCTACACAATGGCTCAAGTTTTAGTTGTTCATGTTCAAAGGAACAACTAAAGCAGTATCTCTGAAAGGTGTGAAGGATGCTTGCTGTAAAAATGCATGAAACAAGCCAGCAAATGTTTAGTGGTGTTTCTTATGAAAATTTTGTTTGTATGTCCCGTATCCAGCTGTAATTGTGAACACAGCTTTTCTGCATTAAGGTGGTTGAAGACGTGATTATGGTCAACTTTGTGTCAGTGCCACCTCAACCATGTGACAGTTTGTCACACTCACAAAGATAAGATAAATATAGAAGAGCTTATGAAAGAATTCATAAACAGATCATCACAAAGGAGGTCTACATTTGGGAACATGTAGAATAGAAGACTAAGTGATCTTACTTCAATGAAAAGTATGAATAATTATGTGTTACATTGTACTGATGTGTAATTTTGAAGAGTTCGCAAAGACATTTTAATTGTTTTTATCAAACAACAAGAACAGCTTTCAGTAGATGTAAACTTATCAAGGGTAATTACTAATTTTATTAATATTTGAAAACGTAATTCATGCAATGAAAGTTATTGGTAACCTTGTCAAGTATAATGGCCATCTTTTATACTGTGCAGTGTGCAGGAATAAAGTCATGTGGCAGTTAATTTATGAACACATGTCTTTATTCTATTAACATTATGAAAACTATTCACAACACCTCACTTATACAAACCTACATGGAAACTTTGAAGTATTGTGGCAACAAGATTACTCTGTGACTGCATGTTTACAGCTTTCAGGTTCACCTAATCAGAGATTACCAATTTGCAAATTGAACAGTCCACATAAGTGGTTGCAAAAGTCATACCCCCAATTGGGTGTAAAAAAACTACTTCCCTGGTCTGGATTATGTGTATCAATCTTCTTAAGCATTGAAAATTAGCACATACAACAAAAATAACTTAATGTATTATTTTTATCATTAAATTTAATAATCAAAATCGTCAAGTACATTTCAAAGTCTACTGCTTCTTGTGTTTTACATCTTCCTCATATTTCCTCAGTCTGATTTATGAATACAAATATTGCAGACATGCAAAACACACACATATAATTTGATTTATGCTTTAGTACTTGACTTTTAGTTAATCAAGATTAATCTTTAATAACCAGTTAATATACATTAGTTTTATTCTTTATAAATAAGAAATTGTGTCACTGTTATTTGTAGTTCTACTTAAAGGGTATAAAATATATTTCTTATCATAACTGCAAATATATTAATTATCATTTCAGTTTTTGAAATATCTTTTATAGCAACAGAGGAATTAATTTATTTAAGTTGTTTAAAATATTTCAGTTATTTATTATAATTAGTTACTCCTGCATGATGTGTTTCTTTATACTACACAAAAATATGTTGATACACAATTTATGTAACATTCTTGATTTTCATAACATTTTATCTTGTATCTCTTTTAGGTAATTCAATGTATGATAAATTTATGGATTATATTATTGATTTGAAGCTCTAAACTGTCTCTAGTCACCAAACATGCTAATTCCTTCCACCATGGGGGCACTATAATGTGATGGTTGATAACACAATTCATTCTTGAAATGTAGTCCAAATGTTGAATAGCTACATTTTCTTTAGTCTGTCACCTTTAAATTATTGACAGCTAGTGCAGATAGTACTCTTGTAGTTTCGCATTAAATGTTAAACCAAATCATTTTAAACTGTTTATGTGACCCTCTGAATATAAAGATATGTCACATTGGTTGTTTTTTTTTGGCTAGTCATGTTGCCCCAAAAAGAAAAAAAAGAATTAATGTAATGGATCTTTTGTTCCTTTCTAGCCAACATGAGTTTACTCAATTTGCAGGTATGGACAGTGTTAAAACAGCATTTCTATTTTTGACAATCAAACTGCAAAAATTTGCACATTGAATTTTTATTTGAATCTCCTCACATTCATGCCATTAAGAAGAAAATTGCTTGAATTGATTTGTTCTTATTGCTGAACAAAGACTAAGAAGGGGAGTACTTGTTGCTATTATTTTTATTTTCTTATCTTTTTATAATTCCCTTTATTTAAATTTTGTAAATTTAGGCCTTAATAATTTTTCTTGCATGGTTAATACCATTGATAGCTATTATTTTATTTTTGGTAATTTTCTAACTAAAATGAGTGATGTAGCATCTTATCATATATGTCTTAATTAATGAAGAACATATTTATTTTTAGAAGCAGAAGCTGATTTCCAAATTTCAGATGATGAATATTCAGGAATGATTCTGCCTTCAGTCATCAAACAGCTACAATGTATTCTGAGAGAATATCCTGATGATGGACAAATTTTGTTTGTAAGTATATTTTTAAAAGTGTTTTTCGTTTTTAATTTATTTCTGAACTTTTTTATTCTTGTCATCTACTCACTGTGAAAGTGATTTTTATATAGAAAATTATAAACTCAAATGTGTGAAATACAGCCATGTTATAAAAAAATCTCAATCATACATCACTCTGGAAATAAAGCATATATACTGCATAAGTGGTATTGTTTTTCATACTTTTAGTATTACTACCAAAGGTTTTTGTTAGTTTAGTAGGTAAAGTAAAATTTGTAAGAAGCTTGTTTTTTTTGGGCTATCTGCTATGAAGAATTGAACCATAGTTTTTGTGTTTTAAGTTCAAGAATTACAGCCATACCTGGGTAAATGTGGAATGGAGTTGTCTTTGTAAATAATAGAATGTGAAATTAATAATAAAATATATTCAGTAGATGTGTGAGATACTAGGTAACTTTTTATTTATTGTATGTAAAGGTATAGATTAAGCGATAACTTATGCTATTTTTTAGTGATAATTGGTTTCTGACAAGTCAGCAAGTAAATAGCATAATAAAGTTTGATTTGTGCCTTTTTGCTCCAACACACATACAATATAAGATTAATTAATATATTTATCATCTTTTAATAATACACTCGCCCCCCAGTGGCTCAGCAGTATGTCTGTGGACTTACACGCTAAAATTCGGGTTTCGATACCCATGGTGGGCAGAGCACAGATAGCCCATTGTGTAGCTTTGTGCTCAGTTCAAAACAACAACAACTTAATAATACACTCATATGTACAATTTTCACAATTTTAAATGCTTGTATGAAATGAGAGATGCTTCTGTATTAACTAGGTATTCAAGTATTTGTATCATCCTGGAGTTTGTGCACAGTCCCTTGCTGTTAAAAAACTGTGAAGCAATTCCATGTTACATAACTTACCATCATACTCAACAGACATATTAAACATACATTAAGACATACTGTCCTTAAACTGTTACTCAACTTCTTCTGAATTGAATCCAAGATAATTTAAATCTGTGGGCACAAAGCTTAGAAAAATACTGTTATTTTGATACAATATTTAATATATATTGTAATATCATTTTGAAGGGTTATTATCCATTAAACCACAATAACTAGCTTAATTATGCAACTGGCCATTCTCATACAGTAGGAGGCTGTAGCTTCAAATATTATGTGAGCTACCACTGAAGGATATTTGGGCATTTACAGTCTTGTACAGCATGCAATATTACAGTAATACCTTCATGGACAAAACAAGTATTATCTACAGGAAATAATAGAGATATGTAAACAGTTTTCTGGATGCTATGCAAAATTAGATTCAGAATAAATGAAGCTTCAGAAATACTATTTACCTCTCCCCAGAACAGAGATCTAATTCCATATGCTACTGTCAAAAGTATTTTTTGCATGTGCCAAGTCTTAAAAATTACACTTCATTCTTCAAGTGTTAATATGTTCTGCATTAGTCTATGATCAAATTGTCATTAGACTATTGTCATACATCATTAGTAAAAGGGTGATGTACACTATCCATGTACAATAGTCATCTTGAGTGCATTGTGTATGACTAGAAGTTTATTTTTCCCTTGGCACTGCTTTTTTATATTTTGTTTTAAATTATGGTGTTTTTGTGCTTTATGTGTTAAACCTCTAGTTACCTTTCATATTCTAGTCTTTTTCCCTCATCATTTTGTTGATTTAAAAAAAAAAGATACTAAAATTTAATTTTTTTTTTGAAATTGTATTAAACCTTTCAACATGGATGCCTCTATTAGTTTTTATGCAAGTCATTGTGTTACATTCAAAATATAATTAAACACCTTTACTATTAATGTATGTGAACGAAATTAACAGGAACCCAGGCAAAATACTGGCAGGTCAGTAAGTTGATAACCTTGATATACAGTCCTAGTGAATAATGTACTGGACAGAAAGTTGTACAGTTGTGTTTTGCATGTGTATACAGTCTGTTTCAGGTGGTTTGTTTGTTTGTTTTGGAATTTCGCACAAAGCTACTCGAGGGCTATCTGTGCTAGCCGTCCCTAATTTAGCAGTGTAAGACTAGAGGGAAGGCAGCTAGTCATCACCACCCACCGCCAACTCTTGGGCTACTCTTTTACCAACGAATAGTGGGATTGACCGTCACATTATACACCCCCACGGCTGGGAGGGTGAGCATGTTTAGCGCGATGCGGGCGCGAACCAGCGACCCTCGGATTACGAGCGCACGCCTTAACGCGCTCGGCCATGCCAGGCCTGTTTCAGGTGGTATGAACAATGTTAACATTGTTCTAGTCATGGAGTGTCAGTCCTATTAATACTTCAGTCAGCACTTCATCTGTTATCCCAACATACATGAAAAATTTATTCAATACCCTTACACCCAGCAATTGCCTTTGCAGTTTGAAATGGTCTCACACTTATCGTTTTTGTTTCATTGTTGGGAAGAAACTCTTCCAAGAGCTGAAGCATATTATTATTAATTTATGTATAAGACATATAAATATATATACTCAAAAGAATTTTCCTTTTAACACTAATAAAATTGACAGTTTAATCAAAAATTAGAGAAATAGTAAAAGAAGAATCAGGAGAGGCACACAGATCTGGAAGTAAAGGATGTGGTAATTTATAAACATTAATGTTCAAAACAGTGGTTAAAACTGTCATAACACTGATTATATCATTAATACAGAAGAGGGCTGTGACTGATATGTTTTCAGTACAACTAGATACAACATGTTTTAGTGAAAGACCAATATTCTTTTAATTATACAGATACTACAGAAAAATGTCTCCTTCTGAAAAATGTGCTAAAGGATAATAATTTAGATATATGTAAAGGAATTGCCATTGCAGCAGATGGAACAGGTATTATGCAAGGAGTTCATTATGGTTTTTCAAGATGGCTAAACAGTGATTATCCCAGACAAATTCACGCTTGAGGCTATAGTCATATATTAAATCTTGTAAATAGTGGTGCAAATCATTCATTTATTGTTGCTACTTCACTCTTTTCTATTAAATGAAATTGTAGTTTCTTTAAGGAGTCTAAAAGAAGAGTGAATGTATGAGATCATATTTATGAAAGAGCATTCAGCACCACAAACAAATCATTGATGAAACATTTTGTTGAGCATAGAATACCATCCTGACTAAACACTTTGGTTCTTTAGGAAATCTACAAAGTTCCCTGCATGTAGATGTAATGCTTTCCCTCAGTAGTATTAAAGAAGCAGAAAATCTCTCCATTGATATACAAGCAAAAGTTAAAGCTCATAAAGATGTTCTTCTGAGGTATGTGATAATAATGACATAATTCATTTGTTTTTGGATTTTTAATCTAACCACAACTTTATCTAAGTACCTATAAATAGTTGGTAATGGGCACCATTGATTCGCTGGAGAATATTAAGCAGGACTGTGGAGGGGTGAAAACAAGTGACTGATTTCATTGAATAAGGAGCAAATGAGCTTGAAAAGTGAAGACCATTAAGTGGTATTGTCTTTCAAAAATTTTTTCTCCAGGGAAGAGACAATAGAAGAGAAGTATAATATCTGGAGATGACTCATGGGAAGAAACAACATTTAATATTTTTAAAGAGTTTGAGGCACATGTACAGAATAAAACATTAGACACAACTATTGAAAGCTTAAAGTCAAGATTTGAGCAGAATGGAGCATTATATAGGACCTGGTATATGGAGTTTATGCATAGTTTGGAGAGGTGAAAGTATTACTGCCTCGTACTGCACTACAAAAGCTAAGTGGAGTACTTGTAAAATTTGATGAGGAATTAAACTGCAATCATTACAAAGTGAGCTTATAAGTTTGATAAATAACTGAGATAGGCTGAAAATCATGCTACTTGAGGAGTACATCTTGAATATGGATTTTCAAGAAACTACAGGTAAGCCAGACCAAGCTTAGAGTGAATGAAAATGGTAAATGAATTAGAATGACCACATTTCTATGTGTAAATGATGCCATAACTGTTCAGTATTTGTTTATTTCACTTTGGAGCACTAAAACCTATTCAGTAAAGCATACAAATATATAGAACTTGTTTATAAATACCTGTTAACACTCAGATAGCTCATGAAATTTTTCACTTATTTTGATATCAGTGGAAAAAGACATTCTCTGGAGTATAGATCATGATGCTATCATAGATATTGCTTCATCAAAGCTTTCATAACCAAGGAAGGAGTTATAATTTCAGCAACTTCACATTCTAATGACAATACGTTGTGATATGTTTTTAGATCCTCTTACAGCAAAATATTAGTTTTTACTTTATTTTATTCTACTTGTGAGTATGTCTGTTGTTTTTGGTTAGTGAGTATAAATAAACAGACTTAAGTTGCTTATTGCTGTTTTCTTTTATAGCTTTCAGTGGTATTATAAAAATGCTTCCGTACTTAATTAACTGTATAGTGTAAATGATACATTTTTTAATGAAACATAATGTCCGTTACTGATGATAATAGCTATAATAACTAGTATGGTAGATAAATTGAAAAATAAAATAAAACGTTTACCTTAAAAAAACTTTTGGTATTCTTTTAGAAGACTCTGTACATTATGCAAATAAGTATTAAACTATAAGGTGAAGAAAGGTATTTTTACACTTAAAGGGAAAATCACCTTGCACTCAAACATATTTTGAGTTTGTATGTAAATAACTACTGTCAATGAATAGCATTTCTTTTAGAAAGGTGCAGTTAAAAAAATATTCTATGTCTTCAAGATACTTATGAACTCTAACAAAATATTACCAGGTTATATCTGAGGATATTTCAGGGTAATGTACATGTGTTTGTGTTTTTATTATAGCAAAGCCATATTGGGTTATTTATATGTTGTGTCCATTAAGGGGAATCGAACCACTGATCTTAGCATTGTAAATCCATAGACTTAGCACTATCCCAGCAGGGGATGTTGCATGAATGTCCATTCCAAGTAGAGTAGATGCAAAACACGTCCAAACTTTGTGAAAGTGTTTAATTTTACTTCTTTTATTATCTGTGATGATGAGAAAACCCATTTGTAGAGAAAAATATATATGTGAAAGTGGCTGTTATGGGTAGAGAAAACTCAATGTACATTTCTTTCATTATGCTCATCACATTACAAAATTTTGGGATACGTTTTAGAATACTTTTTTAACTGAGTGAAAGAGTGAGTTAAGTGAAGAGATGTAACATAATGAAGTGTCATACGTATTTCAGTAATTATTTATTTTTTTAAATAAAATTGTGCTAAAATTCTCAACTTTGCACTATTGTACTATTGATTGTACTCTAATCCTGTGCCTGGCAAAAGATAATTTGCACACTTTAAGGAGGTGATCTCCACACTTCAAGAACTGCTGATGTATGAGATTCTGATGTAATACTTGCCATAAGCAAATGGGAACATTCTTTTTCATTTGGATTCTCAAATATTTTAAGTATTTACCACAAGGTGAGCAAATAAAAGTAATAACTGTTATAGATACATAGATAATTCCACATCAGACTAAGCAATATGTGAAACTCATTGTTCAAAATAATTGCCATTGTAATAAATGTTAAACAACCCATACTTCTAGGAAACTCTGTAGCTACTGTTTGCTACAATTTATAGCATTTAACATCACTTTCCTAATATTTTGTTCCAAAAATAAAAGTATTGAATGAATTTTTGTCAAATATAGCAAGAATGTTCCTAAAAGTATGTTCTTACAGGAAAAAAATGTTTAATTTTGATATTTTTTTCTACTTTCTAATAAAATATTTTTGCTTAATGTAGTTGTTCGAACCCATACTCTGGACAACTTACTTGCAAGGTGATTTTCATGTGAAATATGAAAGTGCTATTTTTTAATTTACAGCTTTTACAGCTTATTTGTATATTCTCTAGGCTCTCATAAATTAATAAATAAAGGTAAATATTTACAATTTCTTTTTGATTTTCACTATTATATCACTAAGTGTATCTATTATTATCAATATACATTGCAATGAAATGTTTAAAATTAACATATAGAAATATGTACAGTAACAGATCCATGACTGAATGCCTGGTTATGTTCTGTGTAGTTTTGGTAGCTTTTCGTCCAAGTTTGAAGCTATAGAGAAAAATCAGATGAAAGTCCTTCTTGCCCATGCTGCCTTTGGAGTTGCAAAACTTACTTTGAGTAGAATTTAAACACCAGACAATTAAGACACCTTGTGTGCGACAAACATTGAATTAAACCAGTCAACCAACGATAAGTTACTCAGTATTCAACTTCTAAATATCATTATGAGAATTCTGACATTTATTTCTGGACAATCTGATATCAGTTAAGGTTAATATTTTAATTTAGATGTTTTTTTGCAAGAGAGATCTTGTCATGATTTTACAACCTCTAAAAATTTCATCAAATTTGAAACCTCTGTAAGATCTGAAAGCTTCTTGTACTACACGATTTCAGTTAGTGAGCTAGAAAGTGAGTCAGTCAGCATATATCTTATAGTTATATAGTGAAATCATTCTGAAGCAGTCTTGTTAGTTAGATGTACAGTAATTGTAAAGTTTCTGTGAGGGAGTACGTTTGTGAAGTTAGGCCTATTAGTGACATAGTCTGTAACAAATATTATTGAAATATAATAGACGTTATTTTTACCAAATGATTTAAAAGGCCCCATGAATACTACATTAGAAACAAATTAGGCTTCATCTAGTTAGATGCACTGCAAAAATGTTGTAACCAGCTAAGCTTAATTATAACTATTACAGCTCATATCCATTTATTTTCAGTTTGGGTACCTCAGTTTTCTGTCTATTTGTGATAAAATTAGTAATTCTTTCAAGTCTGAAATAATGTTGTATAAAACAACATTATAGCAAATAATTTAATTAACCAGTGTCTACAATATATGTTATTAGTAATTTCTGAAAAAAATAAGAACACTGTATATTGTGTGGCACTATCATCATTACTGCAAAAAATAAAAGTTTCCTTTATATGAAAATATAAGAATCTTTTATATTATTACCAAAGCATTTTTTAGTTCAGAATTTAATTGGAAGCATTAAAAAATGTGTTATTACCTTCCAACGAGACTCTTCTGTGAGAATAACTAGAATATGAGTATCAACTCAAATCATCTTGTAAGCCTTCCAGATAATCTCCATCATTTTTATCAGATCCTTTTATCAAATCTGGATCCTACAAAAATATTCATGTGTACATTTATAATAGTGTGCATTTTCCATCTTCAAATCAGTATAGCTACAACAAAATAACTCTCTTCTAAGGTGCATAATTCTGATAAATTTATTAATCATTTACTCTGATACATCCATTTTAGTATGTTTTTGCTCACCTTATCTTTTAATTAATAACTGATGACATGCTCATGAAAAGCAGTATGTACAGCTTCGAAATTTGTGATAATTTGGTTGTCCAAAGGACAACATTTGTGAAGTAAAATCGATGTTATGGTAATGATGTTAGATTTTCACATTCTGAGGATAGAGCTTGTATAGAATGATCTACCCAAGAGAGGTGATAGTTTGATTCATAAAATTAATGTATGTAAGACATTCAGTTGACAAGAATACAACACAATCCTCTAAGTAAGACCAGAAAACAAATAAAGTCAAAAAGAAGAACAGTGCACTGATAAATTGCCCCTCCAGCTTCAAAAGCATTCATTTTACTAAACAAAAAGTGTTTGTATGTGGTGACTCATCAACAGATGCAGTTTGAAGATTGGGTGGGTTCTTAAAGTGATGCACTATGGCAGGAAAATAGCTACACTTTAACATTAGAAATATATGAATTATATTAACAAAACTACCAATTTAAAAAACTATAAAATAGAAGAAACTACACAACACTACTATGTTCTAAAGGTTCATTTTAGTTTTGATTTCATTTTTCACTGTCTATAAGATTCTGGTAAGAAACATTTCAGCTGATATTGTAAATCTCATTTCAATTATATATTTCTTTGGATTTCAAGCTCAACATTTGTCTTGGTGATTGTTTAATTTTAGTTCTTCTCCACATATATATAGATAACTACATACTGACTTTTCTTTTGGTAATTTTTTTCTGTCTGTTTTACAGTCTAATTTTGTAACTTAAGTCAGTGATTGAAACAGACTCCTTTTGCAGTGATGATGAGATGTTAGAGAAATTGAGGCATGTTAGGACAGTGGTTCAGACTAAGAATTTGAAGGTTTCATTGAAAATGACTTGAAGGTTTGAATGTCAAACATAATGTAACAATAACTAATTTTGTATTTCCAAATATTTCTCAATGTGCATGTAAATGAATTTTAAAAAATTATAAGTCTTGTTTGATAATTTTATTTCAAAAATTATGTTTAAATATACAGAAAATAAATGAAAAAGACAGTTCTCATCTGTGCTTTAGAAACACAGAGAATTAATAAACTATCATCAAAAGTGTGCATTATTGTTCATAATGTGTAAGAATTTTACTTTTTGACCACATGTGCATCCTAACTTGGGGACAAATGCTTGGTGAAAAAAATGCATTTGGAAAATTAAGGTAGTCACTCTTATCTGGATGAATTAAAAATTATTTATTTGAAACATAAGTGTCAGTAGATAAACATTTAAGAAAAAACTTTGTTTTAATGGACTGTGCTTGCAGACTGTTTTAATAATGGAATGCATGTGCATTTAAACAATCAATGTTATTAAATATAAATATTTTGTTCTAACTCCTTTTGTCGTTGTTGGTTTTTGGTATTTAACCTTTTTTGAAATTTACTTATTCATTGATATTTTTGTTTGCCATTGACACTAGGAGTTGATTCAAAATTCTGAAGATGCAAAAGCAAGTGTAGTTACATTCATCCATGATACCCACTTCTTCAATCATGACATTGAAGAGAAGGTGTTGGAGAAACAACCACACCTTAGGTACTTCAGGGTGAGTATTCATAGTGTGTTAACTTAAATGGTGTATTTAAACAGATAGTAAATTAGGCTTGCTGTATACTGTACATCCATGGAATAGAATAATGGTCAGTCATCTGATAAGAGTCTATCAAAAATTACGTATGTTATACAAAGATGGCTTCTATCTGATATGTTCTTCTGTTATGACTTTCACACCTAGAAATGGTTTTGATACAAAGTTATAACTCAGTTTTACTTTATAATAATGTGTTTTTCATTTCATAGATTGAAACTTTGTTCATCATGAAACTATATCATCAGTACAGTTTAATTTATAGTTCTTGACCTACTTTTACCATGACAAATGTATAAGACTTATGATATGGTTGATTGGTGAAACATTCTTTTTATTAACTTGACCATAAAAAACATTTTTGTTGGAAATTTTTATGTTTAACATTGAAGTTGCATATGTTAAATAAACTTATACTTTTGAGTAGTTTTTGTTTATGTTTTTACAATTTCTTTTGAAATTGAAAGAAAGATAATTGATTCCTCAACAAGCAGTGCATCTGTGAAAAAACAACAACTTTGTTTCATTGTACTTGAGAGAGAACAGTTGGATTTTATCTATTCCAGTGATTAGTTAATGTCAAATTAAGTATACCTTTGTGAAGTTGAGGAATGGCACATTTTAAGCTTGTTGGATTGAGTAGGTATCAATGTCAGAGGTGATCCCTTTACCGAAATTTGAAAGGTTATTGTTATTGCAGCCCTTTTAAAATCTGGTGAATTTGTTCTGTAAGTCATACATTGCATTTATGAACAGCTGAATAGTAAAATATTTTTTAGAGTGTGGAAGATACTTCTAAGTTAATTGTTAAGCCCTCCATGAGTTAACTAGTAATGTTACATCATCCTACAAGTTTGAGTAACTTTTTATTAGTACTGTTTACAGTATCACTTTTTTGTACCATCACATATTTCTCTTCATATTCCTTGATTTTCCAACCTTATACCTGTCACATTCTGACAGTTGTTTATCTTTTTCTACATATTTGGGAAATGAGTCCTGTAATTTCTGTATGAATAATTTGAAGTTATACAAACATCCATTTGGGTAGTGAATAACTTGTGAAACTTCTCCAGGATTTACTTAACAGCATATTTAAAATTGTTTCGAGAGGATCTAGTTGGAGGAATTTACACGTAAAATGAATATTACTGATTAGCAGATAAATCCAGAGATGAATGAGATAACCTATAGGTACATAAAACATACAAAGGTTCAGAAAAACTGATGGATTTCATTCATAAATGTTTACATTCTTAGATTCATACAAACCACCAAGATCATTTGACCTAATGGACATAGCAAAATTATGTATGTTTGAAAGCCTGTTGCAGGGTTTGCATCATAATGATATGTGATGCAAAGTACATATTGTTTGACCTGATTGATTCCACTGCTTGTAATATATGAAAGTTTCCTTAGAATTCTTCCTTTTGGTTTGACAATTTTCTAAATGTCTTCATAAATGAAAACTGCTTGTGATTTCTGTCAAAAGTTAGTGTTTTCTTTCAGGGACCTGCTTTTTGTGTATACAACAATGAATTATTCACCTCTGATGACTGGAAAGGGATTCGCATGCTTTATGACAGTGTGAAAGTGGACAAACCTTTAAAAGTTGGACAGTTTGGACTTGGTTTTAAGTCTGTGTTTCATATCACAGGTATCTAAATATTTTGCTGTTTATCCTCATCTTTTTCACCTTTCTGTAATGAAATTAAGTTTGTACTGTTTTATTTAAAATAACCATAATCAACTTCAGGTTTACTTCTTTTGTGCTTCATTATCTGCTCTGTTGTTGTTTTTTATTTTAGTCACTTGCTTTTCTTCTAACTAAACCTATACAGAACTTTTTTGTCTTCTATAAAAGTGTGATGATGTTTTGTTATTATGTTCATACTTATTACTAGAGTTTTATTTGCAAAAGTTTATTATTGGTTAGAATTTAATTTAAATTGAATTTTCATCTCACATAGATCCAAGTTGTAGTGATTTACTTCTTACATCATCAAGTGTAATGAAATTTGAACTACACCATTTGATATCACTTAGCAAGCTGTATTTTATTCCTCTTGTTAGCATGCTAACTTACAGTTAGGAATATTTTTTGTATGAGGTGAAATAATCTGATATTTCCAAACAGTTCATGCTTTTGTGTGTACTAGTAATTCTTATAAGTGGCTACATTTGACAGTCAGTTTTTTAAGACTTGTAATATAATGATAGGTAAACATTGTAAAAGAAATACATAAAGTAACTTTTGTGTTAGGATGAATATTTTTATTGGAGTTTCTGAAATATGAATACATACAACATGTTTATCAAAAATAAATAATTAAAACTGAGGTAATGCAAACAAGTAAATCAATGGAGAAATTATTTATTCATGGATTAGCTGTAAAGTACAGCATTTAATATGGTACAAAGCTCATAACTACCATTTATAGTACACTTTACAAATGCATTATTGGCCTAGCATGGTCTTGAGGTCGGATTGCTGGACTTGCAGTGTGCATGTTCAAATCTTATTAATGAACTTGCTTGATCTTTCAGTCATGGTTTTGTTACAAAGTTATGATCAGTCAAACTTTTTATCACTAAAGAATAATCTCAAGATTTGGCATTGGGTGATGTTGACTAATTGCATTTCCTTTAGTTTATCAAGCCTAAATTAGAGATGGCCAGCCAACACAAGTAACCTGTGACTAGGGGTTTTGTTGAAATGAAACAAACAAAAGCAGATGCTTTAACTTTGTAACATTGTGATTCTGTTTCTTTCCAGGACAAATTTCAAAATTGGATTAATACACGTGATTAAATGTGATATTCATGTATGGAATGGTAATGGTAACAATGTGTTTCAGTTATTTTCCTGCTTTACATTTTACACTTCTGTCAAACATAGAACATTAATCACGTTAGAATACTGTTTGAATATACTCTAGAGAAAATTACAGTAAATATTATTTTCCTTGTGTTTGTTAATAATGTATAATTAATGAAGTTGAAACTCAATTATTTTGACTTAATGAAAATGCATTATAAAGATATGGCATAATAACTCAATTTTAACAGTATAAAATGAATATTATTTACATACACAAGAAATATAACATTTACAAAAGTCTTCCGCATATTCTGCGAAGTAAGATGCAAGAAACTTAACAAATACTGGAAAGAAACAAAGCAATACTCGAAATGTAAAATAAGGAAAGCTTACTGCAATGCATAATTAGTATTGTAATTAAAGAGATAAACCAACATAATATTTATATAGAACCACCAAATTTACTAATAAACTTCAACCTCTTGTAATTTGTGGTAGCCTCATATGAGGCTAACCTTATATGATGAGGGGAGACATCTTAATTGCACAGTCATTCATGGAAGTAGCATGTTGAGAATTTGTCAGTTCTCACTTGTTCCTGAATGCTATTTAGTTTTAAAAACTAATTTCAGCAACTACAATTGTATTCTCTTTTCTGGATCTTTTGACTGCATGACTTAGATCCAGCATGAGGATTAGTGAATGCATGAAATGCTTTTGAGCATGTAACACTGCAAGATGTTGTGTATATTTACTTCATATATCTGATGAAATTGAGAGATACTTAGGACTTTGCACAGTGCAATAACTGGGAA
Source organism: Carcinoscorpius rotundicauda (assembly GCA_011833715.1). NCBI lineage: Eukaryota > Metazoa > Arthropoda > Merostomata > Xiphosura > Limulidae > Carcinoscorpius > Carcinoscorpius rotundicauda. The sequence goes on from CM022397.1 coordinate 90,648,170, forward strand.
TATTAGGTTGTTAATAAAATTGCTGTTAACTTTGTATGCAGTGTTTCTGATGATATTCTTGTGTTGGAGCTGAGAGGTAGTACCATTCTACCATGTATGCTCTCCAAAGAAAAGGCCAACATGACAGGGCCATTTCTATTTGTTAGAGAGTTATAGGTTTTTCTTTACAGTAAATAGCTCTGGGTGTTACTTGGTCTTTTCCTAGTGTCATAATAGTAATCATTATTGATTACTTCTTCAGGTGGGTCTAATTTTATCCATAATTATAACTGAGTTTTGCTGCAGATTTAAATGTATGGACTTTCGAATAATTAGTATTTGTGCTTCGAGCCATACACTCCATAAGAATTTAGCAATATCAGCCCTGAAAAAGTTGCATTGTTCATGATGGGGCTCTTTTTCATAAGTTTATCTGAAAGCTTCTGAATAAATTGATGGAGCTTTTCAGCGGTTTCAAAGCCATTCCACAATTTGATGTAGATACATGGTATCAGAAGACTATAAGCAATCTTCAGGACCCATAAATTCACTGCAGCATGTGATGCAAGGTCTCATGCCACATCTTTCTTTGTTTGAAATGGAAAGAATAGTTTCTGAGGTTCGATGTAAAATTTAAATCATTATACCACCTGTGTAGCAAAGATTAGATTTCAAAAATATTAGAAGCATGAACATAGGACTCATTGTTTCACTTGTTGTCACCGGATGCATAAGTATCCATATCTTGTTGCATGAGAAGGTTATCAGGTTTAAGTACCATTCCAAATGATGCCACAGCAAATCAGAAGGGTCAGTGGCAGTTTCTTGTTGCAGATGTTTTAGCTACTATAAGCTGTTAGTACCTTAATCAGATCTGGGTCCTAACTGGAATTTTACAACACTGAGTTTATACTCAAAGCTGTAACAACTAAATCAAATAACCTTGCATTTAACATTACATAACATGCACTTGTATAAATATGATATTAAATGTTTAAGGTATACTGGTTTTAACTTGACTGTACTATGTATTAGACACTCCAAGATAGTACAAACTTAGAATATGAATGAATAGGTGTATCTTCCTCATTGTGGGACTTTCAAGCTGTGAAAGAAAACATTTGTCTTTCATCTTGGTTGAGGCTTTGATATTTTACTGATGGACCTACTGCAGATACTGTAAGCTTGTTTACTGAGTGAATTGTTGTTCCACAGGAGAATCATACAGTGGCTGACACTGTAAACATTGAAGGATTGCCTCCATGTTTTTTCAGGTTTTGAATTTTGTGGCTTACTTTTTCAAAAATAGCTTTACAATTATTAGCTTTTCCAAATGAAAGGGCATTTTCCAGTCATTGAATCGTAGTTTGGTTGAAGTATAGTGCTAGCTTGTTATCATCAGAAAAGCCAATTCTTCAAGTATTACCCTGTCACTACAGGTCATTGGCCATGCCATATTGTGTTTGTTAGCTTGCATTTACAATTTTATTGAACTACTATTTCACAAATATATGTCAGTAAGTTTGGTATCAAACTGTAGATTATAGTACAAAGCTTAACCTGAAACATTAGTTAATTTCTTAATTTAAAAGTAAATATTAAAAAAGAAATCCTAAATATTGATTTTGTGTGTCACATAATATATTGAATGCAGCATTGGTTCTTATTAGGTGTTTATCATGTCCAGATAATTTAAAGTTTCTTATGAATAAGGAATTTGAATTATTGATATACTAAAATCTAAAATAAGAACTTTCTATCTCTTTTATTCACTGAGATATTGCTACATTTACTAAATCAGACAGAGGTCCTGTTCACCTATTTTCATTTTTGGAACTACTTGCTAACGTACATCTACTTTTATCTGTGACATGTGAATAATAAAAACAAACTCAGAATGTACCCATAGTAGCTTTCTTTGCCAAGTTAAAGTATTTTGTCACCAAATTCTTTCTTTTTATACTAGAATAGAAACAATAATGTGAGACTTTAGAAACTTAAAAGTTAATATTTTTCATGCTAATACAGCTCAGTTACTAAGCTGGATAAATGAGAGAGGAATACTATGGTATTGATATAGTAATTTATAATTTTCTTGTTATTCCAAAATTTACATCCAGAATCTAAAAAAATCATTTCATTTCACGTTTTCCATAATTTAATAAGGCATAGTAACCTACAGCAAGAGCAAATGAATACTAAGTTTGTAACTAGAACATAAAATTGTTTGTTATACTTCTTTATTTACTGCTCTGTCTTTTAAGAAAAATAAGTTTAAGAATAATAATGTATGTACATATATATGTGATGTAATTTAACTGAAATGTGACAGTATTTTACAAAGTACTTGTCTACTGAAACACAGCCAAGACAAGTAACTCTGTGAATGGCAGTTTTATGTTCTTGGATATGGTAGGATAAATGCACATGTGATACATCATTACTGCAACTTCAGTAATGTTAGACGGTCACAGCTGTAAGATCAATATAATTAATAGATATAAATTTATAATGTTATGAGAATTAAGCTATTTAGAATAAACAGTTGTGTTTTTGTTATAATCTGTTGTCATTCTAGAATGAAAAAAGCATAACTTATATTTATTTTCAAATTTTTTTATAGTGGTTATGAAGTCAGTCAAATCAACTCGACCTGTAAGGAGATACAATTGTGAAAATAACAGATAAAATATTTTTTCTAAAAACATATGATAATTATCTGGAGGTTATAAAGGTTTTGCAAATGAAATTTGAAAATGTTCCAATACATAAAAATACCTTTAATCTTAAAATCGAAATTACTTTGCATGTTGAATAGTCAACATTTGAAAAGAAAAAAAGACACAATAAAAACATTTCTTAAGAAATCTGATGTTTAGGATACAAAAGCTTTGTAATGTTTACTAATAATATGCAAAATTTTGTAAAGATATACATGCATTATCAAAAAGCACAGTATAATTACTTTCATGATTATAAACTGGGTGAATTTGTCATGGATAGAGATGGTGTGTTTTGTGATTATTATACCAGTCATATGCTAACATTCATAAACTTTAATAGTGCAGCAATAATTCAATGGTTAAAAGTTCAGTATTCATTTGAAAAAAACTGTTGATGAGCTATAAATACCAAATGCTACATGATGTATTGGGTGTCAGAGGCGTGAACAGACTAATGAGTATCTTGCTGACTACTATGAGTACATCTGTTTTTTGAACATCCTGAGCTGGACACCATGTATTCATGAGAGCCTTTGCAGCAACTTTATCAGTGAGATTAAATAATGGTTATAATTTTGATTGTATTTAATGGTTATCAAAACTGAAACAACTTTTACAAACTGGCAAATGTTGTTCCAAACATGCAACATATGGCCCTTGTACAGTTAGTTACAAGTACACAGTTGTGTTTTTAATCATATTTATGTGTCACAAAATCTTTTTATTTTGATAAAAAAAAGAGATGCTTTGAACGTTGCATAATGCACAGATATTAGGGCAAAAAGTGGTGCCATACACTTGTCACATACATAAAGAAGCAGTTTTTGGTTATATCCACATAATTTTAGCAAAGTCATTGAGGAGGGTGACACTGCAACATCTGATTGTCCACAAGGAGTCAACTGATGAATTATAATGGTTTGAAAAATCTGCTAATATGTTGAGAACATTGAAAGTGAATTAGTGAAATGAAATTAAAATGATGTGAAAATAAGTGGAAATTCTTTTGAATGAGTATTGAATGGTATGATGAGTGTGGCACTAAAGAGTTCTTACCTCTTAAGCATTGAGATTTTGTTTAACATCAATGATTATTTGCTTAGAAGCTTTGTGAATGGACATAAAATTTTGTTTGTGAGATGATGAGGTTTTGTAATGTTGTCATGCAAGGTTATGCACTATAGTCTCTCTGCTCCTATATTTCTATTGTGCATTAACAGAGTTGTGTTGTTACACAATATGAATGTTTAACATGGACAGTGTAAACTCATCAGAAATGTTTATTAATTTTCTGTTTTTGGATTATGTTTTGTTTTTATCCAAATATTTATTCCATTCACGTGTATATTGTGCATGTTGTTTTAAAAGAGAAGAACAAAAGAAGTGATCTGGTTGAGTAGTTACAATAAAAATTTGAATATCTATTTATCTGTTTCCTTTCTTTTACTGTTTAGGTGGCATCTGGAATATGTACTGCATGAAAAAAGTTCTTAAGGTTGTTGCTGAATTGTGATTACTGTGTTTTAGAAGTGTGCATATGTTAGGACGTGACATTAAGTTAGTGAAAAAGAGTGTCAGGTCAGAAGTCTTGTATTATATATCTGTCTAGATGTATATTTGATTATGTATGTGAATGAAGTATACCAAAGAGTACAGTTAACAGGCAAATTGTGCCAACTTCAAAAGTAACAGTTAAACCAGTAATGCAGATTGCAATCCAACTGAGACAGATGTAAAACAAATGAGGGACATTCACTGATGTCATCTAGAAAGATGTACAAGTACTGTAAAATCAGGACAATGTGGTAGGTTGACTTAAAGAACATTTACAAGATACCAAGTCCTTGATATGTCTTATAGAAGCTTAAGAATCCCCAGCTGTTATCAGTCACTTGCTGTCTTCCCCTAGGTTAGCCCAATCAGTTAATGGATAATTTGAATTTTTCAGTTATGGTCGTGCATAACTTTTCAAGTAAGTTAAAACTCAAAAGGGCAAAATACTGACTTCACAAATCTTAAAAATTGTAAGGGCAAATTTGAGTGATGGCATTGGGCTGTAATTTTAATATGAATTATTTGAACAAAGTGGAAGCTATAAAGAGTATTATGGGTAAGTTTAGAGCAACTACAAATGATCCTACAGCAACCAGGGAAGCCAAGAAAAAGGTGTTATAGCAGAATATATATAACAAAATACAAGGAAACAGTGGGCTTTACAGTGTAAGGTTTTATATGAATTTACTAAGGTCCACGAAGAAGGATGTCAAGTTATGACAATTGTTTCTAGTATAAACACCTGTGACTAACATTAGAGAGGTTTTTGACCTTTGAAAGAGTTTGTGCAAGATTGATGTACAAACATTTAATTATCATGTTAACTGTGCTAATTATGATACTTAGCCATTGTTTACAAGCATACTTAGACAAGACCACTAATCTTGTGTTCACTGAAATTGAATTTCTCATGGTTTCAGTAAAAATATTTTTAAAACATTTCAGTTATATTCAGTGATAGAATTTATGAACAAATTGGTGGTTTTGCTGTGGGCTCCAGACTTGCCTAATCTGTTTCTATAAAAAGGCTTAGTAACAGTGATCGCTGTAAATGATTTGTGGTGTTTAACAGTGTTGAGTTTTTAAGCATTTTATATGATTAACACTCCAGTATATAGTTTGTTGTTGAAAAGCAACATAATAGAATTCTTCTTATTAAAATACTTGTATTAAATAATCAGAATATACTTACTATTATAAACCCACCATTATTGTCATTTAGATATTTACTGAACATTTTGCCAGAAAAAGTAGATTAATATCTTTGTTATAATGTTCACAAATTTATAAAAATGCTTCAATTTTTATTCAGGCAAATATTATATATGCATTTTAGAATGTTATTCTACTGTTTCAGATTTCCCTTGTATTTTGAGTGGAGAACGTATTCTATTCATTAATCCACTAGAAAAAGACATGACAAAAATTTGCCGATTGGTTAAATGGAAATTACTGAATCAAGACGCCAAGAATGAATGTCAGAAGTTGTTTGATGCACTTTCTGGTGTGGTTACACTTCCTCAAGACTTGTTCACAAGTTGGCACTTTCCAGGAACTTTATTCTGGTTTCCTTTGCGCCAGCAACCATCACAGCTGTCTGATAATCTGTATGATTCAGGGAAATTGCAAGATTTGTTTAATGTATTCAAAGAAGAAGTACAACAGGTTTTACTTTTTATGACTTACATAGAGACAATTGAATTATATGAAAAAACTTATTCAGACAATATGAGTATAAACTATCCTCTTTATGAAGTTAAAGCAACTAATTACAATGTTAACAGTTTTAAAGAAATTTTGAAACAATTTCAGAATTTACCTAAACATATTCCTGAAACTTCATTTAAGTGTGTTGAATTCAAAACAATTGAAACTATACATTTTAAAGGAGTGCAGTCTTTAAAAGAAAAAAATGATTGGCTTGTAATAAAGTATGTGAAGGGCTATCCATTTTCAGAACAACTAAAATCTCTTTGTAAAGGCTCTGACTCTGTCTATTTTCCTTATGTTGGAATGGCTGCTTGGATTAATCAAGGCAGAGAGAATCTTCAAGGCCGTGTTTTTTGTGCTCTTCCACTTCCCAAAACAAATACAAACATTACTGGTCTACCGCTTCATGTTAATGGATTTTTTGCTCTTAGTCAGAATCGCAGACATATCAAGTGGCCAACAGAGGATCAGGTGAAAACTTCAGCACACACAGAGAAAGAAATACAGTGGAACTTGTGTATTTTGAATAATATTTTCCCAGAAGTGTATGAAAACATAATACTAGAATTGATTTCTTACAGTGAGAAAAGTAAAAACTCATTAGAATCTGTACGACTTGTTTATGATCACTTTCCTGTTGAACACAAAGTTGCTAAAGAGTGGCAAGGTTTTATTGCCCCATTTTTTAGTCGTATTCTTCAACACCCAGTGTTTTTTACTCGGAATAACGGTGGAAAATGGCTACATTTAATAGAAGTTACCATTTTAATTGAGAATGAGCTCAGTTCCTCAGTGCATGATATTGTAACAAGGACTTACATTTTGTATAAACAGAACCTTGTAGAAGTTCCTTGCCACTTGAAATGTGTGTGTAGCATTGAGAATGTTTCCTTGGTTACACCAACAGGTTTTTGTGAACTTCTTCATACAGGAGATTACTACAAAAAATTTAATAAGGAAGAAAAAATAGCTATTCTGTCATACATACTCAGCTCGTCTTCAGACAATTGTAACTTAGAAGGCCTTTTTCTTATTCCAAGATATGATGGGTCATTTGCTGAGTTTTCAGTTAGAACAACAGCAGTCATCTACATTGCAACAGAAGAACAAATTGGTCTTTTTCCTGGACTGGAAAAAGAATTTCTTTGTAATGATTTGCCTGTCCATCTGAGGAATTGTTTGTATGCTTTTGCTGAAAAAGGTTAGTTATAATAATGTAAAAAAAAAAATTACTATCTTTATAATGTCATGCTCGTGATTTTATGATTGTGAATACTTCATAAGTATTTAGATTCACTTAAATATTATTTGAAATAAACTTAACCAATTACATATATTATTAATATTGATCAAACACTGATATTTAATAATTTTGTTGTAATGTATAATGCTTCAGAAATACTGATTATAACTTTACACAACAGTGATGAATGTTTCAAATACATTTTAGTAGTTCTTAACTTTTAAGTATGTTAGTTTTAAAACAATATAACATTAAATTAAAAACTCTAAATGTTGTTATATAAGATGTATGATTAATCAGCTAAATGTTGAAATCAAAAATGAAGTAATCTGATACTATGGATAATTGTTATCTGTATTTACTCAATTTTTTTATTTTGTTATTATTAGGTAAATATGGTTTCAAATGTGTGAAGAATATGGATATTCCCATCCTTTTAAAAAGATGCCTTAATATGGAATTCTTCCAGAAAAGATTGCAAGATGATAATAACCTCATTGAAATTTGGCTGAGAGCAGTTTGGTTATTTGTGAATGATAATCTTCATGATGAACTATCAATGCTGATGGACATTCCACTGGTGCCTGAAAAAATTCAAGGTTGCATCCAGTTACATCCACTTGAAAGACCATGTGTTGTAAGAACTGTGCAGAACTTGGGGTCTCTTCCAACAGCTATTTGTTCAGCTGTAGAGAAACTGGGAGTTGTGGTGCTTCCTTCAACTCCTGATTACCTTTCTAATGTTGTTGGTAAATTTATTCATTATCCAACTGTTGAAGGTGTTCTGAAAGCAATGTGTCAAAATCCTCAAGTTCTGCAGTTTAATAATTCAGCCACTAATGAGGAAAAAGATTGTCTTGTAACATTTATAGAAAAAAGAGAAGCATTCTCACTCACAAAACATTTCTGTGAAACTTTGAAAGCACTAACCCTCTTTCCAAATACTAAAGGTATTTATGTAAGTATCAGTCATGAGGACCATATTGCCCCTAATGGTGCATTTCCTGTTCGATTTCCTCGACCCTTGATATCTAGTAATATGGAAGCAAGAACACAATTAATGAAATGTTTAGGTGTTAAACAAAAGACAATGCAAGAAAGTGTGCTGTGGGTATTAGAGGAAGCTTCTCAGTATACTAAAATGGAAATTGTGAGCTTCATGATATTTGTTCTGAAAAATTGGGAAAGATTTTTCCAAGATGAAAGAATTGTTATTCTTGCAGCGAGAGTTAGTTTTGTTTCTAACAAATGTGGATGCTTAAAGCAACCGAAGGAGCTGTTTGATCCAAATTCTAGAGACCTGAGAGACCTGTTTGAGTTTGAAGATAAATTTCCAAATGGAATCTTTGACCATAAAGATTTTCATGCAGGACTCTTAAAACTTGGATTAAAAACAGTGGATAATTTACTTCTTCAGGATTATTGTGACATTGCACATTGTATCGATGAAAGAGTACAGAACTGTGATGAAACATTAGAAAAGGCAACAAAATTTTTCAATTTCTTGATGAAAAGCTTTAAAATATTTAATATGTTATCAGAGGAAAGCTTCTACCAGTACAGATGTTGGCCAGTGTTGAGAAAGAAGCCAGATAACTACCCATGTAATTTAACATTTTATGGGGAAGAAGATCATTGTCCTGAGATTGTGAAACCTGCAGAAATATCTAGCTATGAATTTCATTTTATTTCTGGTTCTATACAACCAGTTACAATATCACCAGTTCCTCAAGAGTTTAGGAAGTTCCACAGTATGCATCCTTCATTTGATGCAGTAATATCTCATCTGCAAAATGTAATTCATTGTTATACAACAAAGGATCATTTTGTTTACCTGAATATCCTTACAGAAATATTCCAGTACCTACTGAAATACAAGGAACAGTTAACTGGCACTCATCTTGCAAAATTGAAAGTTTTAAAATGCATATGGACTCGCTCAGCAAATTCATTTCAATATCCTTGCCAAGTGTGGGTAAAAACAACAAGAGAGGATGTTGACCTCTATCCTTACCGATCTCCTTTACCTGTTGATTTTCAGGGCATGTCTTCTTTGTTTAGAGAACTGGGTTGTCCTGAACAGCAGGATGATGATATGTTTCTGAATATTTTAAGAGAAATCAGAGATAAATACAAAATCGTGGAATCAAATACTGTACCTCTCAAAGAGGCACAAGGAGATATTCAACTAACTGTTCAATTATTGAATAGGATTGAACCATTTTATATTAGTAACACTGAGTGTCTTATTCCAGTTGTAGGTACTGATGATTCTTTAATTAACTTTAAACCTCTTGTTCAATGTGTCTATTGTACACAAGAAGAGCTGAGAGATTTTGATCAGCAGGACTTAGAAAATGAATTGTTCTGCATGCATCCAGAAATACCTATCTCAACTGCTAAAAAGTTAGGTATCTTTTCCCTAACAGATCATTTTCTCAGTGAAGCTGAAGAAATAGACATGCATTATGGACAGTCTGAACCCATGACAGTCAGGCTTCATAACATTTTAAGAGAATACAGTGATGGACTTTCAGTTCCAAAGGAACTCATACAAAATGCAGATGATGCAGGAGCGACTAAAGTGAAGTTCATGTATGATGAAAGAGAAAACCTAGATGCAAGATTGTTACTTTTTAATAAAGAAATGGCATCATGTCAAGGTCCTGCTTTCTGGGTCTACAATGATGCACTGTTTACAAAACAAGACTTTATAAATATTTCTAGACTAGGTAAAGGTGGGAAAGAGAATGATATGAATAAAATTGGACAGTTTGGCCTTGGTTTTAATGTTGTTTATCATTTAACTGAGGTTCCAAGTTTTATAAGTGGAAGCACTGCTGTTATTTTTGATCCACATCAAAAGTACCTGGGAAAACGATCAGGATTGAAAGCTAATCTAAAGCTTTTAAAAAACAAATTGATGTTTAAAAAACTGAATGGGCAGTTTAAACCCTTTGATGGTATTTTTGAATGTAATATATTCAAGGAAAGTAACATTTATTTTGATGGTACACTTTTTCGTCTTCCATTAAGAACTTCAGTTCAAGCCAAAAACAGTGAAATAAGCAAAAAAGTTTATTCGTCAAAAGAGATGAATGAATTTCTACAAATTCTTGTGAAACAAGTTGGAAACCTACTTCTTTTTACACAGAATGTAAAAACTATTGAGTTGTATCACCTGTCAGCACAGTTTGATGACCCTCATGAAGCAAAACTTATTTTCAAAGCTGAAAAGAAATGTGAAATGCTTGCCAACCCACACACTTTTAAGTCTCCCATGTCTTATTTTGCAAGCAAGAGAGGACTGGAAGACCAGGAAAATGTAGAAAATGTATGTGAAAAAATTCAAATAACTCTTAGTGTTGAAGACCATCCCAGCCAGTTGTGCAGTGTACAGAGCAGTGAGTTATCATGGCTGGTGAGCTGGTCCTTAGACAGATCCACAGAAAAAGAAGTTTTACTGAGTTCAAGGGAGACAGGTAATGAAGTGTTACCTGTTGCTGCTGTAGCTGTTCCTTTTGAAGAAAATCTGAAGTTAATATCCCTTTCAAATGTTCCTTTTGGGTTTTACTCATCTGGACATTTGTTTTGCTTCTTGCCATTGCCTGTTGAAACTGGACTGCCTGTTCACATCAATGGGTTCTTTTCATTGACACCAGACAGGAGACAACTTGTTTTTGATACATGTGATGACAAAACTCGAAAATGTGCAGTTTGGAATCAATTTCTATTCAATTGTCCTGTTAAACAAGCATACATTGGTCTTTTAGAAGAGGTGAAACAGTTTCAGTTTGGTGAAAACAACATGTATTATGACTTGTGGCCAGAGATTTCTGGACAATTAACTGAACCTTTGATCAAAAGTTTTTATAAGTCTGTTGTGCATGATGATTTGAAATTGTTTTATGATAACTGCAACTTTTCTTCATTCCAGTGCATTCGAATATTGAATTTTCAGATGTATAATGATGTTGGAAGTATTGGCACTGAGACATTAAAAGTTATTTGGAATGATCCAACTCAGTTGGTTATTCATTTACCTTTAAAACTAAGGCATGTCCTTCAAACTCTGAAATTTGGAAAAGAACTGGATGCAAGAACTGTGTCAACACTAGACTTTTACAAGTTGTTATTTTCTTTCCTGAAATATAATGAAATGGAAGAGAAAGTAAGAGATCAACTTCTTATATATGCCATCAAACACAAATCATCAGAGTTAGGTAACATTTTGGAACAAAATCTTTGTGTTCCAACTATTCCAAATGGTAAGTTGAAAAAACCAAATGACCTTGTTTACCCTAAAAGTAAAGTTTCAAAGCTGTTCTTAGAAAATGAAGAATGTTTCCCGAAAGGAAGAAAATATCAGGATGATCACAATTTTCAACAAGAAGAAGTTCTTAATAATCTTGTAAAGTTAGGAATGGCAAGATATGATCTCTCATGGGATGCTATACTAGGAAGATGCAGATGTATTGAAAACCTTGCTTGTAACAACTATGAAGTAGCAGTATCACTTTGTCAGAAAACATTAAATTTTATTGCTAATCATAAGAGAGATTATGCACATTGTCCTGAGGAGTTGAAAAGGATGCTCCAAACACTTAAAATTTTTCCTGTTCATGATAAACCAGCCCATTGGCTTTACACATGGTTTGGAGAATCTGCAATATCATTTGTCACTGCAAAGGATGTATGGTTTTCAGAATGCTCAAGTCTCATTGGTTGTGTTGAATTTATTTTGGACAACAAATGTTTCTCGTCAGATTTGAGAAATGTACTGACTTGGCTTGGTGTGAGAAGTAAAAAAGATATCCCAGTGAACATAGTGTGCCAACAATTAATAAAGATAAGTGAACAACATGTAGTTTCTCATTGTGAACAAATCTTTTGTAGTATTTACGAGTTTTTAGATGATGCTTTCACTAAAAAGGTGGCACATTGTCCTCTCAAAGAATACTTTGTTGATAAAGATATCGTATATATGGATGGCCAACTGGTCAGAACATCCACTGTTGCTTTTAATTTCAACAAGAATGTTGAACCCTACTTCTTTTCAGCAGAACGTTTACCATTTTTGAGAAAGTTCAAGAATTTTTTTGCTGAAATTGGGGTAAAAGAAGATTTTGATATACAAGACATTGTTAAAGTTTTAGAGTTGATTAAACATAATAAACAAAACACTAATTTGACTTCATCTGACATAGAACATATTATTATCCTAACCACACATTTAGCAAAGTGCATGTCAGGCAATGAGAGTGAAAAAAGTATTAAAACTTTGCATTTACCTAACTCAGCAGGATATCTTATGCCTGTGGAAACTTTGTGTAGGAATGATTGTGATTGGCTCATGGACAAAAGAGATTTAAACATTCTTCATCCAAAGTTTTCAGTTGAAGTTGCTAAGAAACTTGGCATTCAGTCAAAGAGAGAATATGATCTGAAAAACCACTTGTATTTCTTACCATTTGGACAACATGAAGAACTTACCACTCGTCTGAAGAACATTTTACGTGGATATCCTCGTGATTCCTCGTTGATAAAAGAACTTGTTCAAAATGCAGATGATTCTGGAGCTAACCATGTTATGTTCATCAAGGATTTCAGGTTACATTCATCAAAGAAAATGCCTGATGACTCATGGAAGGCAAATCAAGGACCAGCATTGTGTGTGTATAATGATGCTGGATTTTCTTCACGTGACTTGGAAGGAATACAAAATCTTGGTGTTGGAAGTAAGTCCAATAATTTTTTAAGTACAGGAAAATTTGGTGTTGGTTTCAATGTAGTATACCATATTACAGACATTCCTTCATTCTTGACTGTTAGTCCAGAAGTGGAAGAAACTCTTTGCCTCTTTGATCCCCACTGTAAATATTTCTCCATGCCTCTTAAACATTTGCCAGGTGTTCGCCTTAAAAAATTATCATCTTTACGGGAAAAGTATTGTGATTTGTTTTCAGGCTATTTAGAAAAAATTATCAACCTAAAAGGCAATGGAACTTTATTTAGATTCCCTCTTCGAACAGATGAAATGGCAAAGGTATCAAATATTTCACAAAATGAGGTAACCTTAGAACATGTTGAAAGTTTACTGAAAACATTTCATTGTGAAGTACTTGAAACTCTTTTGTTCCTGCATAACGTGAAAGAAATTTCCATAGTAAGTGTTGACAAAGATGGAGAGCTCAAAACAGATTACTGTGCTAAAGTGAAGATGAGTGACAGTTGTCGGAAAAAGCAGTACGAGTTTATAGAACATATGAAAAGTGAAACTGAGGAAATTAACAAGGGTAATCAATCTGTAGATGTGGATACCCTTAATATGAAAAGTATATGTTACACGAAAAATATGACATGTTCAAACAGAAAAGAAATCATGTATTTAGTGTGTGAACAGTTTGGATTTTCTACTAGTAAAAAAATACCAAAAGAATTAAAAGAAATGTGGAAAAAAAAAGATATTCCAATGGTTCCCAGGGGAGGTGTAGCTATAGAACTGAGCCATACTGAAGAGAAACCTTCAAAGAACAAAAAGGTTTACTGTAATCTTCCACTTGTTACTAAAACTAATCTACCTGTCCATGTTAATGGAGCCTTTTTCTTGGAATCTGAAACAAGGCACTGTTTGTGGACAGAAGATAATTTCAAGAAAGGATGGAATGAACACTTAATTAAAGCTCTTATTGTTCCATGCTACTTAAGTGCTCTGTGCGAGTTGACCTCGTATTTTCAAACATTGGAATTCCCTGACATCATGTTCAATATTCAGAAATATTCTGCCCTCTTTCCTACACAGATTAATTTGAATGGTTACTGGAAAACATTATTTACAACATTTTACATGGATCTAGTAGCTACAAGATTACCCTTATTTCCAGCAAATTCTGTTGATGTACAAAGAAACAACCAGTTTAACATAGAATGGGTACCTGCAAGAGTTTTAGATGGATTTCCTGGTTTTTTTCAAAGAAAAATACACCCTGTAAGTTTTATTACAGAGACAAGTAATAAGCAAGAAAAAGAAAGAAGTGTTTTTATTGAGCTTGGAATGAAATTGATATTTGATAAATTATTCTACGTTTATGAGATCTTGATGGAACATCAACCTGTAAATGAACCACCAGTTGCTCAGAAAATTAGTCCAGAAGTAGTGGTCACTTTTTTGAAATCATTTAAAAACAGTGGGTGTTTCAACTGCTGTAGGATTGGGAAACTCCCTCAGCAAGTGGCAGCTACTCCATTTAAAACTATTGAGAATGTTCAGATGGTAATTGAGTACTGTAAAAATGAAGACTTTGCCCAAACTCTCAAAGGTTGTCCACTCTTAGTGACACAGTCTGGTGAGCTGAGAGAGTTTTGTGAAACAAACCCTATTATTGTTTCTGAGTATGGGGACTTACTTGAAGAACATGCAGACAAGATATTACATGCAGAACTTAATTGTTTGAATGACATGATTGATAAGACTAAATGTCTTCAAAGTCTTGATATTTGCACCTTTTCAAAATTGTTACACTGTACAGTGGGTCTCAAGGAGTTTGGACAAGGAAGTATCACTAAATTGACACCAAGTTTTGAAATGTGGATTAAAAAGTTTTGGAAATACCTTTTTGATGAATTTTATTGTGTGAGACATAAAAATAAAGAAAGTAAACTGCAAAATATTTGTCAGTTGTTGGAAAATTGGTCTCTGATTCCAGCAGCTAGATCAAAGAAAAAACAAAGTGGTTCATTTGTAACTAATGATAGTGAAAATATTTTAATTCCTTTCAAATATTCCCAGAATATTATGTTTTATAATGAAGAATCAAAAAGAGATCAGTCTGTGCAAGACACACTGATAAGGGAGTTTTCTTTTCCCATCCTGAATACTAATTTGGTATCACTGAGAAAAGGAAACAGTTTTTTAAAAATATTTGCTGATATTGATGATCCAGTCTCAATTTTAAAAGCTCTTGATTGGTACTTCCAGATTGAAACTGCTAAAGGCAGCATGGAATCAAGTGATATCATCTTGGGATATTTTTGTCATAATTTGGAGTCCCTTGAAAAATGTAGAAATTCTGTGAGTATGTTGAAAGGATTGCCATTATATGTGACAATTAGTGGCTCTGTTGTTTCTCTATCTGAATTTCAAATGGTTTATTATTTGAAGGCATCTAGTTTCAAGATAGAAGAGGAATCTGCTTCAGTTTTCAAGAACTCGTGTTTTGTTGTTCTAAAAGAAAAAGAAGTTTTTAAGTGTCTTTTTAGTTATCTACATATACATCCACTGTCTCTTTTTCAGTTGTTTGTCAAGTACATTCTGCCCTCATTTGAGTTAATAACTGAAAAGGAAAGAATACATTATCTGAAGACAGTTAAAGGTATGGTTTTAAGCCTGGAAGAAGAAGAAGAAATGTTATCTGTGCTAAAAGAACTCAAGTTTTTGAAGAAAAGTGATCAGTTATTGTATAGAGCATGTGACTTTTTTGACCCAAGAAAGGAGTTATTTGCATATATGCGTCCTGAAGATGCTGTTATTCCTTATCCTTTTAGTAAGGATGAGTGGTTAGATTTTTTATGTAAGTTTGGTTTGGTGAGAGATCTGACAGAAGACTTGTTTATAACATTTGCCAGAGAAATTGAGAAGGAAGGACTGACTGGTAGTACGGAAATTGTGACAAAGAAGTCAAACTTCTTATACAAATGCATGAAATGCTTTGATGATGGTAAACTAAGGAATTTGTATGATGCTGTTAAAAATATAAGATTTATAAGTCCATATCATCTGTCTGAAAAAGAAAAATATTACAAGCATATACATAAACAATATGAAAGTGAAACCCAGTTTGTTTCATTAGAACATGCTTGTTCACAATTTTACCTGGAAATTGCCTGGACTACAACCAATCTTGTAGAGGATTTGTTTGAGTTTAACTTGCATCATGTTTCTAAGGCAGTGCAGAAAAAACCTACAAAAGATCAAGTGCTTGAACACATAATAAATGTCTCTCAGAATTTACAAAAAACAATTAAAACGTTTCTTTCAGAAAAAAGAAGTAAAGAAGTACTTAAAGAAGTTATGGAGAAAATATACTCGTATCTGAAAGATTCAGATTTAACTGAAGAGGACATTTCTTTACTTAAGAACTGCCCTCTAATATATTTGGAAGACCATAAAAATATGGTCCCTCCAACTAGCATTGTTCTAGAAATAAAACCAGAATACATAATTTTAGGGTTTGTGTTCAAAGCTCCAACAGCATATGATAAATATTTTACACTTTTCAAACAGCTTGGAGCATTAGTGACACCCACAGCCACTTTATATGCATCAGTTCTGGGAAAGCTTTTCAAGTTATCAGCACAAGATGCTTCAAATATTGAAATGCAGAGATTTATTTTGCAATCGGCAAAACAGGCCATGTGTAATTTCTTCAAGTTGATAAATAATAACACATGTTTTGAAATAAAAAATCTATATCTATTAAACAGTGAAACTACTCTTTCTAACAGTCGGGACCTTGTTTTTTCTGACAATGAGGTTATACGAAAAAGATCTATTTCTCTTAACCTCAATTTCTTCATTGGATTCCAGAAGGTTGAATTGAGTGTTGTAGATCCATTAGCTATGATAACTCTATTACCACAATGTTGTCAGCCTGCCATTCTTAGTAAACTGGTAACAGAAACTTTAACAGCTGAGAGTAAAGCTGCAGGGATTGTTGGGGAACTCTCTAAGAGATTAGAAGCAAAGATAAAAAGTAAGTTTTTTCTTCATTATTTTATTCGATTAATTGTAAATGAAAAAGTACAAACACAATCTACATTAGAGGAAAAGAAAGTTAAAGATATTGAAGACAAACTGTCATTCATACAGGTTAGACAAGTTCAGAATTTGGAAACTCAGCTTTTGTTTCATGGAGAATGTGTTCCAAACAGTGTGATGAGAAAATCGAGTTTTGTGGAAATTAGACTAGAGAATGGAAATGACTTTACTTGTGTTTATGTGGAAGAAAATATGACAAATGACAAGCAGGTAACTGAAGCACTGATTACTGCCATTGACATCGTGACAAATAAGAGTCTTGGACAATCACTACGTTACCTACATTATGTATTAGAAGAGCAACAACAAGTGTTGGGTAAGCTGTTTGATGATTTTAATATTGCACCTTCTAATTACTTCCAAGAGCCACAAGTTTTAGGGAAAGATCATCTTGGTAGATCTGTAAGTAAAAAATTGCACAGTTCCCTTGATAACAGTTGCTATAACTTTTTTGAAGGACAGTATGTGGCATATGAGTCCTTTGATCCATTGGTTGAGGGATGTTTAGAAGATTCACCAATTTATTTATTTTGTAGAATTAAAAAGAAGATTCCCTCTGATTCACATAATCTTTTAACAACGTATGTGATTGATTTAGGAAATGAAGAGAAGACAGTGTTTGCCAGTAGGCTTTTGAAATTTCAGGAAGATTGTCAAGAACCTAGTGAAACAACATATGATCTCGACTTCAGTGAGATTGAAAGAACAATTTGGAATCTACCATCTGATGAGGAGGACAAAGTGTACATGATAAAGAGACATATAACGCATTGTTATTTTAAGAATCCTTCAGAAAAAATTTGCAAGGAATTTGCAGTAAGTATTAATAACTTTATGAAGTATTCGAGCAACATGCAAGACTTCGAAATGAAAAAACCATTTTTCTGCAATATTATAAGAGGTGTACAAAACAGATATGTTTGCTACAACACCCATAATAATAGTTGTTCTAATACCAGTAGTTATATTCGCACACTTTGTCCAGATTTCAAAGAAGCTGTCCGTTGGTTGAACCAAGCTGAGAAAGATCTGGAGGCTGCTGATGCTGCTCTGAAAATTCATTTTTATCAAGCTTTCAACTGGATATGTTTTAAGTGTCACCAAGTGAGTTATTAAAATGTTCTCATTAAATCATATTAAAGGTTTGTTTTGAAACTGACAATACTGACTGAAATGGATGTTTTTTGTTTTTTTTTGGCTTGGTGCTAATCAATTAATTGATTAAATTTGATGCAGTACACTCAGAATATGATATTAAAAAGGCAGGTTAAGATCAGGAGAAAAGTTTCAACAAACAGCAAATTTTATATTTATAACTTTTTTTAAATATATAAATTGTGAAAAAAGCAGAAATTTGTCATTTGCAAATACATATGAACAGAATGGAAAGTGAAGCTATTAAAAATTAGAAACTGTCAGTTCTAAAATACACATGAATTTGTGCTACTGCATGATGATATACCACGCAGCAAAACCCACCACCAACAGGAGTGTAACAATTGTTTCTCATTTTTATTAACACCTATAACTAGTAGGTAATATTTATTTTTTGTTCATTACATCTTGAAAGAAACACTTTGTGGCTAATGTTTCATTTTAATTCTTTACTTGCATAGTTTTTTCCAGTTTTGTTGGCTTGAAGATCTTGGCATTCAGCTCACATTATGATGTGAATTGTCTTCATCAAACTTGCTTGTTCTTTCAGCTGTGGGTTTGTTGTAATGTGATGATCAGTTCAACTGTTCTTAGGTGCTTGTCGTTCATTGATTGGCTGCTCAACTCTTGTCATTGCTAAATTAGGGACAGCTAGTGCATATAACTCTTGTGTAGCTTCGTGTAGATCACTTAATTGTTCCTTTTTTTTGCACCACTTTAATGTATCGACTTCATTTGTTACTTCTTAACTTTTCCATTAATTGATCAGTTTTGTTTTTACTGCTTAATGTGTTCTTTTTATGGGCACAGTTTAGTTGTTATCCATTACTTGTTGACAAGTCAAACATAGACAGTACTATTTTCTTTTAGTTTATTACTTTTTCACATGTACACGTTGTAGCCCATGTTTCATTTTAGTTCTTTACACCTTCACATGTCTTCATAGGCTATAAGGATTAAAGAAAAAGATCTGGTTAATCACTACTTCATGTACCATTAGAAGATAGGGTTCAGACATATTCAATTTTTTTACACATCTTCTATTGTTAATAGTTTGATGTAGCTAATTACTTTATAAGATGTGCTCTTTTTAGAGACTGTGTAATATTGTTTTATTTCTTTACAAATAAGCGAAGAAGTGTCCATAAATAGTCATTTTCTGGGGCACTGCACATCACTGTGGGTTGTCTTCTTAACATGACCACATCCTACCTATGAATTGGTTCTTCAACCACTGTTGTTCTGCTTTCTCATTGTTTCTTCTCCTTTTATTACCTTTCCACTAATGTCCACATTTTTATCTAATTTGTCTCAATCCTCAATGGCTGGACCTTCAGTTTGGTCTGTCCTATATTTCTTTACTATGCATGCTCCCCTCCTTCTGGTCCTTGCTTAGTTTTGGAACACTTCTAAAGAGGAACTTTTTGAGGGGATAATTCACATGATAATTCTACAGCACTTATTGGCATACTGATAGCTTGTGTGCAAGCTCTTGGAAAATCATTCAACTATACACCCATTCTCACAACACATTCAAGTCTCTTATTCTTCTTCTTCTGCAAAGAGCATACATTGATTGAAATGAGATGAAGCCTTCCATGGATGTGTCCCTACATAACTCCTGTCTTTAGGTGTCTTTCTTCACGAACCCTCTTGGCTTCTATGTCATTTCTTCTCTACCATTTCAGCATAGGATTTTAGCTAATTTATGCATGTAGATGAGTAATTATGTCAGAAATTAACATTTTTTTCCCCTAAAAATGTATTTCTGATAAATACCTCTATGCACATTCCTGTTAGTTGGGGGATTTGCTGCATGATTCATCATCACACAGTCATGCAAATTCACAGGAACTGTGAATTTTAGGTGGAAGTTTCACTTGGCTGGCAAGGTGCAATTCTCCAAGGCAAAATAATGCATCCTCAACAGGAAAGTAGTTTATCTTTGTACTGAGGGGAATGTCTATCAGAAGTAACTTTTAAGTTAAAGGAAGTGTTAACACTAGCACCTACTTCAATGGGAAGGCTTCAGTAGAACAGACTCACAAACAAAAGACCAGCTTCAGCAATGGGATTTCAGTAGAAAGGAGACTAGTTAGCTCAAACAGTGAGATTTCAATGGGAAAGGGAGAGACCCACTAGTTTCAGTAACACAGAAATTTGTTCACTTAGAACTAGCTTTAGCATTAGTTCCCTAAATAGAAAGCCTCAGTAGCATAGGGTTTAGCTTCAATTAGTTTTTGGTAAACACACACATTAGTTTCCACTTTTCTATGGAATGGAGACTAACTTTACATTTAGTTTGAGTTCTAGGAATTAAATAGAAAAAAAGACTACATTTACAGCATTGGTGTTTTTGTAGAACAGAGATTCATTTGCTTTAGAACTATATTCACTATTAGGATTTTAGGAAAACATAGGTTTGATAGCTTTCACACTTAATGTTAGCATTATGAAGTCAGTTGAAAATAGACATACCAGCTTCAACATTATGGAATCAGGATAAACTGAGAACCTTTTGAATTATCTTCACTAGAATCTTGGAAGTTAGCAATAAAAAGACTTAGTATACGAGTGTTATGAACAGAAACTCACTGTTATCAACAGCAGAGTTGTAATAGTGTAGGAGAAATTTGTCATTTTTCTTTGAATAATTAAAATGTGGTAATTATTGAAAATTTACAATAGTCTTGACATATTTTTTGTAACCACCGTTGCTCCTCTGTAGTCATGATCATGCAAAATTAACGATTTTAAATGTATGTAAAACCTCATATCAGATGACTCAATGATTTTAACTTAAAATATGAACTATAAGCAAAGTTATAGGAGTCACAAATCTGAAGTGAAAATGTTATAATAATATATATAACAAAAGATTGTATTTTAATATTCACAGTTAACTAACCTGGTATTTAACCTGTTTCTGTTCTACAGGCAGCAGAAAAGGCTGTGAAAGGAATGTTGTATAAAAAAGACAAGATTATGGCTGACAGCACACGCTTTCATACAGTTCATAATATAATCGATAATCTAGATGATTGTGATTCACCAGAACAGATAAAAAATTTGAGAAAATCGGTTACATCTCTTGAAAACATAGTTATTGATTACAATAGAATGAGGTATCCAGATAAAGTTCATTACCCTGATATACCAAGCTCTGTATATTCCAGAACAGATGCTGAGCAGTGTGTGAGTTTGGCTGAAAGAATTGTGAATATTGCTAAACTCTGCATTGAAAAAGAGTAGCTGGAATAGTGTAGAAATTTGCAGTTAACAGATATAAAAGTAATATTAATTTTCATTATGCTCTTGTTTCTGTAACTTAGGGTTTTTGTAGGAGAAAGTAGTTAATTTCAATATGAATAATATAATATTTTGGAAAGTATTATATCAAATGTGTTAAATGTTGACCCTTGGAGGCTCAGCAGTAAATCTGAGAATTTGTGAAGCAAATTTTACCAATTTGTAAAAATTGGTAGAGCACAAACAGTATTTTATAGCTTTGTGATTAATAATAAAAAAACATGAGATATTTGCTAAGATGACAGTTTGAAGGTGGGTAGGAGAAAATAAATACATCTTGCTACAATTCAACTGCTAGTATGAAATAAAAAATAAATTTAAACATGCCAACACTGAAAGAAAAAATATTTAAGCAGTAGTTACACCAGAGAAATTCCCTATATAAAAGATCATATTAGAATATTATAAAAAGTATACATAAAAGCAAGATTCCTTTGAGAAAGATTACATTTGTAATCAATTTAAAATACAGACAAAATCTTAAGACAATGTGTATAAAGGTATTATAGCATAGTTACAAAGATGTACTTTTTAATTATACTATCAGTTAATGAGAGTTACTTGAATATAACAATCCTTCACAAAGCATACAAAAGGTAATGGGAGGGATGAAATGAGGTTTTAACAAGCTTCATTTGAGAGTTGATTGTACCATTAGTTTTGCAGTTTCTGTTATTTGTGAAGTTGATCTACCAGTGGGGTATAAAAATAATGGATAACTGGATATGTGTTAAACAGTGAAGATATGTGTCTGAATGTTTATTAGTTGCAGATTTACATTATATTATCTGCAATGTCTCAGTAGTTTTTTGTTTATCTTAGATCCAGATTTTCATGTGGTAACATTATGTCCAGAAAATATCATGGTGATGGTTATTTTTTGTAGTATCAAATTCTGTTGAAATGTTATTTTTACAGATTGGTTTACCAGCAACTCATCAAAAATAATGCATAACACTGAACAGTAGTAAGAGAATCCTTTTAATGAACTCGGTGCTAGAAATTTGTATCTATATGATGTAAATAGTGTAAAGTACGCTGTAGGTTTAAACAGGTCCATGACAGAAACAGCATAGATTACTAAGTTTTGTGCTGAAGTACAGTGGAGCGCCACTAAGCCGCAGTATTTGGGGGGTGTCAACCTGCTTAACCGGGGCTTAAACCTTTGTAACTGAAAAGCCGAGGTCGCCAACAGCTCCACCAAGGAGCCTCATCCGAGCCACTACATGATCATTATATCGGATTATCGAATTAAAAATAATACTTTAATTATTGATCACTTTTTTATGGATTTACCACGAATTAACTTTAGTGTATGAAGAGGTGCGATTCGGTAACAATGGCAGCCTCCATAGACAGCGGATAAGATAGATTAACGGTCGATTTCTATTGTAATATATTTTATTTCCCAAATTAAAGCAAATCCTTTTTAAATATCCCCTTGAAGTTATAAAGCCAGGATTAAATTCGTAAGCCGTGTTTTTACACGTTCTTAAATTAGCAGTGAGCTGCGATAATCCTCGCTCACAAGACTTGCTACAGCAGCTTAAGCAATTTCGCGGATTAATGGCGCTCCACTGTACCACTTTAAATGCTTACTGTTACGGTGCTTTATTCCCAACCATAAAGTAACAGTTGGAATAAATATGTCATGACGGTGAAGGGATATTTTATCAAATGGCCAGAAAGTAGAAACCATGTCAAAACTTTTATGAAGACATTGGTGTGAGTGGGTTACTCAGTAAATTAGTTAAGTGATAAGGCAGTTGATAAATATGGAAGAATGTTACCCTGTGATTGACTGATTACGTGTATTGTTCAGTCAGTTTCAGAGGAATATGTCACAGACCAGTTAATTCATTTTTCTAAAAGCTAATTTCAGTTGAAATACAACAAATTTTGTTACTTGTACTTTATGATCAATTTTATCAGTCTTGAAAAAAACGATTTTTTGGAAAAAGTGTTATAAAAAGTATATTTAGATGTATTGATGACTTGTATTTGACAACCTCTTAGATATTAGTAAAATTTGTCATTGACGTGGAAGTTACAGAAATTGTTCACACTTTCCATTTATGTGGTATCATCTTTCAAAGATCATACAACTTCGGATGAAAAAATTTGGTATTTGCAATGCAAAGATTATTTTATTTGAAGTTAATTATAATACATTGTTCATAAATAAAGAATAAATTGTAATTCTAAATGAAAATAGTTTCAAGAATTGGCAAATGAAACAGTTTCATTAATTATTTTGTGTTGTTAGTTATTTAATACTCAATATATTAAGGTTTGATAATTACATTAGATTATTTATCTTGTTTGAATTGTCTGAAAATGCAGACAAAGATTTTGGTTTGAAGGTATGATTTTGTTATTGTTTTTTATTTCATCTGCTTTTTAAAATGTGTAGTTAGTTTTTTTTAGTTCTCATTATATCCCTCTTAATTAGTGCAGAAGGCTTAATGTTATAATTTGAGGTTTGATATATTTAATGGGGACACCACATATAACCCACTCTGTAGCTTTGTTTAAAACAAACAGTAATTATGTGAAAGTTTTTTTTACCAATATTTGGGTTTAACCTTTGTAACATTTGGACAGAAATATGTTTATAAAACCAAACTGTTAGAAGGAAATAATTCCTTAATTTATATTTAATTATCTTTTCTGACTATTTATATGCAAGTCGTCCTGAAAAATAAAGTTTACTTAAATATAATATTATTTAAAATGTGTTGTTTGACTTTATGATATTTATATAACTTCACAAAATTATTCATTTGTGCATTACTTCATAGTTTTATTTTACATGAATTTTACAAGAGTGAGTAGCGTTACTATAGTTCCATATATATGCTTACATCGTTAATGTGTACATTTAATCATGTTAAAACCATTATTTTAATGACATTCTTATCCATAGGGTTTTAATGGATATGCATTATCCATAATTTGAACGAGGATAATTCGTTTTGTTATGACTAAAAAGTATTAAGTGGATGATTTACCATTTATTTATTCATTTACTATTAACAATTCATAAAGCACTGAAACTAACATTATAATATTTGCAGGAAATACTACACTCACAGTCTTGAAACTGACATTAAGCGAGTTAAATCTTGACTCTTAGGAAATAAAAACATCACAAAAAAGAGGAAAAGAAATTATAGAAAGAAAGGAAAATTGTTAACATGCATGACTAATGAGCAGTGATGTTGTGGACCTTGTGCTTGATGCTGGTGTTTGGATACAGTGCTCTACTCCAGGATTGTAGTGCATTCTCTTGTAGGACTGTAGTGGGCAGTGAAGTTTCTCAATTTTTTGGTTCCTGCATCCGGTGATCTCAATACAAGCAACAAAAAAAAAAACTCAGTGATAGGAAAGCAACTATGTTGGAAAGTTTCTGCCTAGTAGTATCCTCCCCCATTCTATTCCCTTACCTAGTTTTTTGCATTTTTTGTCTGATAAAAAGTTTTGCCCCATGTGAATACAAGAGTTGACAAGTATATATTTAATCCCGTCCTCATTCACTTTAAGTAGATCACAGCAAATTGTTTTACTTTTTTTCTAAAACAGTTTGCATTCTTTCTTGCAACCAACAGGGTTTACATCTTGATCCTGAACTCCATCTCAGTGTTGTTGTTCTTCCAGAGGCAAAATTCTTTGGGCTTTGCTGTTAAGCTTACATTCATTACTCACATTAAGCAGCTTTGTGACAATTGTATAAAAACACTGAATTTCCCCTGTGCCCATTGTTACACCTTTTGAGGAACAGATCAATGTTCTATGTTAAAGATCTATTGTGCCCTTGTACATTCTAAGTTGGAGTATGGGTCTCTGGTTCTACTGGGCTTTATAATGGTGGACCCTGAGGCTTTCTGCACTTTGCTGGTCCAAACTACACTGACTCCAATAAACTTTCCCTTTATCTTTAGCCCTTTGCAATATGTTACCAAATTTTGATCTTTACTACAAATATTAAAAATTAGTATTCTTTATTATTAGTTTTCCAATTATTTGAACTACTGAAGTAATTGAAATTGTTGTCATTATGATTTTACATCATTATTACTTGACTAATTCACATTTCATTAGCTTAATAAATTAATATCATAACTCAGAAAATTAACCAAATAATCAAATTCAGTATTTACAATTATTACTGTAATTATTCCAACCATACAAATCTTATGTGGGAATAGTTATTAGTTGAGTGCTTTTGTTGATTCTTCTTCATGTGTCAAATCTGTGGCAGACATGGACGACCATGACGTGCCAGACTTCTCTGTTGTCAATCCTCCTCCTCAACTCAATGTTGCTCATTGAGTTCTTGGTGACATAGTTATTGAGGCTGTCGATATATTTAGTTCTTTGACACCCTCTGCTTTTCCTCCCTTCTATTTTTCCACATAGCATCTGTTTCTCTATGCCATTTTTCCTGCAGATGTGTCCTAGAAATCCCATTTGTCTCTTTCTTAGTTTTCATGAGGGACCTTTTGTATGCTACCAGTTCCAGGATTTCCACATTTGTTTTTCTTTCAGTCCATGATATTTTTAGCATCCTTCTGAGGAACCACATTTCAGCAGCTTCTAATCTCTTCTCTGTATCTTTGTTCAGTGTTCAGCTCTCACAGCCATATAAGAGAACAGACTGTACATATGACTTCAAGGTGTTAATTTTAGTTATATTTGTTATGTTCCTGTTTGTGAATGTGGACTTCGTTTTATTGAAAGTATCCTTGGACATTGCAATTCTTTTCTTTATTTCTTTGCATTTGATGTTATAGTATATCCAAGATATTTGAAGCATTTTTAGTTTGGCTTGCCATAGGTTATTCTTTGAAAAATGATACCTATAGTAGGCTGCAATTACTTGCTATAGGAGCAGTGTCCATACAGGACCGTTCTGCCCAGCCATTGTTCCTTAGATTGGAGTCATTTGCCTGGCCAGATTAAGTGTTGTGCCATTAATGACACTACGTCAGTTTTTGTTGATTAATTAGTCAGTAAATTCCAGTAAACTGTACAATAAGTAGGAACTTAAAGTTCAACACATTGTTCTGAAAATAGATAAGTTTTATAATAAATGGAGATCATATTGTATTTTAATATGGAATAATGTTACAGTAAAAAAAAAATTTGTTATTGAAACTTCTGCATCTTAAGTTATCTCAGAAATGGCAGAGCCATGTTAGATTGAAGGTGCACAAAGAAAATTGCAGCCCACCTGAATATCATAACCATTAGACCTATTATTAGTTTCCTTTGTAACTTTAATGGCATAACTTTCTCAAAGCCCTACTCTGATTCAAAAACACAAAACAGTTACTTGAAAAATATAGTAAAGAAATTACTTACAGTATTTCTTATCAAGCTTTAGATTTTAACAGAGATAGGATCACAAGAAGCCACTACTTCAAACCTATGTTTGGAGATGACTTAAGCAAACATTGATAACTTATCAACATAAGCAATAATTGTATATATATGTAAAATAAACAACAAAAAAAGGTTAAACATTATTTAGGGATCTAGAGAACATAATATATTGTTTTTGTATTAAAAAATAATATAAATGAACATTACTACTGTTACAAATTATCTTTTAACTCACTATGTATAATCCAGTACAGATCGGGTTTGCTAGACTTAGTGAAATCATCTTCCTACACTAAATTTTTCATAGTAGAAGGGCCTCTTATTAGCACTAGTTCTTAAATCCACATGGTGTTACAGATAGAAACTTGGATCAACAAAACATTCTTACTGTTTTTATTTCACTTGAAGTCAGACAAATACACATTCAAAGTTTACTACAAAATTCATAATTTCTTGTTGACTGTGTAGTTTTCATGTTAATTACTGAAATAATACACAGTTGTCATTCCTTAACGAGAGAAACATTACACAGTTCAACCTGGCACCATTTTTAACAATGGTGATTGTGGTTGACTGATTATTCAGATTGAAGTTAAGTGCAATGCAACACACTGGACTATCTACACTGTGCCCATTACAGGTATCAAAACCCATTTTTCAGCATTACAAGTCCACAGACATACCACTCTGGAGCCTATGATTGTAATTTAATTGTTTGATACTATTACTAAATACTGCATTGTAACAAATTTTAAATGTACTATAGATGCACAAGCACCATTTAAGTAACAAAATCTACTTAGTTTTACTGTTCTGGTGTTATTAAATTTGTTAGTTTTGGTCTGAAAGATTATGGTGTTAAAAACAAATACGACTCAGAAACTTACTCCTCAACATTTATTGTACTTATTAATACGGTCAATTGCAAATTTTCACAAAAAGGGTTCACACTCAGGCCAGCAAAATCTGCTTATTGATATTAATGATAGTTTAATATTTTTCCTTACACAAGAAGTATGAAAAACTCCTTTTCATATAATTACAACGTAAAGCACAAACTATGACTCTTTGCTTAACTCTAATGTTCATTGTGGAAATGGCAGTGTTACAAATATAAAACATTAGTTTCTGCAAGATCAAACTACAAATATGAGGATTTACCGATATGATAATAACATTTGAATGCTTGGTCACACAGTAATGTGTGTGTTCCGGTCATTGTCAAGTATATGCTTGTACTTAAAATGGGGGATAAAAAACAAATCTACATAAATATTTATCATACAAACTTTTGAATCATCCTCCTTAATATATTTCTTTCTTAGCTAACAATCAGCATATTGTGTGAAATCACAGGTTTTGTTCTGAAGTTTTCTGAAACATTATCCACTTAACTGTTACACGGCACATCATATATCAATAACTGCTATTCTTTAAAACAAAAGGTATTTGTCACAAGTCTTCTGGGTCTGATTCACTAATGTCAACATCTGATAATGTGGTTGCATCTCCTTTTTGACTTTGGATGTCAGGGGTTAAAGTAATTAATTCCTCCACATGTTTTTGTTGTTGGTCAGGTTGATCCAAGTGTTCTTTCAACATACTTAGTTCAAAGGTTTGTTTTCCAATCTATGAACAGAGAATGTTTCAAAGCCCAAAAAACTTTTAACACTATTTAATGAGAGATACTGGAAGTCTATCCATAAAACAAATAGCTCAAAAATCTTAGTCATGATTTCATCCTAATTCATGCATGTTATTTTAATGACGATCTTTAAAAACCTGCTTTTATAATTACTTAGTGTCTTGTAACATGTTGTATGTATCAAGGTTTGCATTATCCTAGAAGGACTTGAGCTGCATGTACTGATGCCCTACATAAGAGAAATGATAGGATCCAATAATGCTTTATAAAGTTGCTTGTCATATCCTGACGACAGAACAGCTTTGTATCATACACTAAACATTATAGCATCTTGTCACATGCAAAAGATTCAAATGTCTTGCATAGCTAGCATCCTATGATTTACCCTACAAACTACAGTATGATTTATTATGGAAGATAAAAAGTTACTGATTAATGAGATGATTAAGATCAGGTGTGGTGAAGTTTTGCTTCAAATCAACCTCTTCTGGTAATACTGTTCGATTACTTACAACAAACAGAGCTCCTTAATTAAACCTAACAGTTACTGGTTCATGTTTTTATAAATTTTAATTGGAGTTCATATTTTTTACACAATGTGACAATAACTGAATTATGACTGTTGTTCATACAGATCCTGTTTTTCATATAATGACAATTTGGTGTACACTTTCCTTTTTCAAGGAACATATCTTTTATTTATAGAGACTAACAATAACACAAAAATAAGAGCTAATGAAAACTTGAATAGATAAATAGTGACTCATTTTTCCAGAAATATGGTTTGGTCTGAATGATTTGTACCAAAAACAAATTGATAAAGTATTTAGAGTACAGAAGGAAGTTAGTTTCATTACTTTACTTCAGTATGCTATTGCAAGTTTAAAGCTACTTTGGACAAACAAATACAGTTACATGTAACAGTATGATATCATCCAAGAGGAAAATAAAACAAAAACTAATTTAATTTGTTTTTGGCAGTTAAAGATGTGCCAAACAGATCAACCTTGTATAGAGTTAGGGTAGGAAAAATAATAGATAAAATATAAAGTTTTACTGAAAAGGTCAAAACGTTGTTCGCTCCTCTACATAAAATATTTTCTCAACCCATACAAACAGTTTTTTTTTAAATATGTATTTTTCTCGACATAACTGATTCCAGGTGTTATATTTTTAATATCACTTGATAGATGATTTTAATAGCAATAACAGTACATGCATATGAAAAAATCATCTTGAGGTTTAGGGGCTATCAACATTTACGTTACACAAAAATTAAATTGCTGATAAATAACTAGAATATTTAATGAGAAAACCATCCTACCTTGTCTAATTTTAAACTATTAATTAGAAATGAACTAAGTGGATTGTTGTATAAAACTTGATGAAGGAAGTCAAGTCAAATGTGAAATTTGTTTTTAACAATAAATTTTCTCTTTTTTATTTAGTTTAGTGTTTCACTTCATGGCAGTAATAATATTAAATTATAAGAATCAAAAGCATATTCTTCAGCCAATTTTATGAGAGCTTTATTTAAGTACAGTTCATTTGATACTAACAATAAATGCTAGTTTTTTACTTACTTTAAGACTGCCTATTTTGGTTCACTTAAATACAAATGTGTCACAGGCCTACCAGTGATTTTTTTGCAAAATGGAAAGTTCTTCCAAACAACCTTGTAGTAAATCTTTTTCTTTTTAATATAATTTTACATGTATCACAAAATGAAACAGTGATACAACCAGAATAAGGTGAAACTATTTCTCATTTTTCATATTAATTTCAATTTCTAGTCAACACCATAGTATTTTCTTATAAGTGCAATGCTAATTTTGCTGATACTAGTAGGAATTATTATTCTTGGCTCTACTTTGAAATGCATCTGATATTGTGGTTGTGTGTGTGTAGAAGCACTTTGCTATAATCCCAAGAGGTTAAAAGGCAAAGGCTCATTTATGGTTTTGCACCATTATCAGGGATGTTCCACATGTGTGGAAAATGGCTGCTGCTGATCGTCACTTGCCCACAGATGTTTCCCACCGCTGGGATTACAGGGGTCATACTTTGATGATGATGATCATTACTATTACTACTACTACCACTAATAATAATAATTCAATGTTAAAGACTGAGATGAAAAACTAAAGAATATCCAACACTACTACCACTAGCTCACTTTAATAATTACACACTTATCCAACCTGAAAAAGGTTAAAACTTAAGAGTATAATACTACTGGCAACTAGCTAAATCATAACAAAATTGTATAACTTAACCTCAGTATATATTTCAAACCTTTGCAACACTACTCTTACCTAGCATTGAGAACAAGAAACTTGTTTAATTTAAAAGAAATATAAAGTTTACAGCATGTTAAACATTCTAATAATATAGTTTCAATAATAATAATGTTTAATTCAAAACTTTTATTCTGTAACATGTGCAAGAATATTGTCAAAAAACGCCTATCTGTATGCATGTCTAACACACCTATCAGATAGATTCAATAATAAATTACAGCATGTTTAAAACTATTGCATCTTACAATGAGTAGCAAACTCACTTAAGGATAAATGTATATTTTGCAGCCCATCTATTACTACCTTAATTTTTTTCCTTAATTATTTCAACTTACTGAGAAGTTACTTTTAAATTGACTTTCTATATTTCCAGTCATCATTGAATCAGGTGCAATGAGCAGTGTTTTTGCTGAAGGAACTTTGGATGTAGACAGGGCAACTGTGGATAAGTCATCAAAATTTGTCTGAAGAAGATTGTGAAACTTCTGATGTCGTAGCTTAAGATCATGAAACTGCTTCTTAAGCTTGACATACACTTCTGAAGGGACTGTTTCTCTATAGAATTTAGTATAAGAAAACAGCTATTTTGTGATAAACAGTCACAGAGATTTTTTTAAGTGACATATAGTAAACCACAATGAGTAGTAGGTAAATTAGTATACCACAAGTAATTTTGTGCTGTAAAATAACAAAAAGTCAAAACTCCAAATATTAAATACCTGGAGAATGATTAATCACAGTAAGTACATTAAAAAACTGATTATTTATGATGGAATTGTTTTCTGTTATTAATGTATAAATTACACACTTAATGACAGACTAACACACTTATTAACTCTGATTAAAAATGTTTAAATATATAACAGCAAACATTTCAGTTAAAAAATAGCAATTTTTGCATCTAAAAAAATTATAACCTCAATGCTTCAATTCATTCAAAGTGAGATATTCTATCTTCACATCACATAATTAATGGAAACAAAATAGCAATATGTAATGAAAATAAGTAAAAAGCAAACAATGTTTGTGAATTTTGTTCACAGTTTTATTTATGCTTGACTTTTCAAGTTTGTTTCATTAATACCTTTATCTGTATTAGCTGATATAAATATATATACTTGTGCACATTTATCGTTTACATCAAGGCATTTGTTTTGACCTAGATAGGCAGCTTGCTTTGATCAGAAATTGTAACTTTTTTTTTAAATTCATAATGCACTAAATGCACATAAAAGTAAAAATTTTTCCTTCTTCACTATATAAAGGCTTAGTGTAACAACTGCTCTTTTAATTTTTAACATTTCACAGATTTGGTGTAGGGATGTTACCAATATGATATCCCTTGATTTTGTTTCTTGTAAAATAGGAATACTCAATCAGATCAGACACAATTTAGAACAGGCTTACTAAATAATAGTTTGAGTTAAAAGATGCAAATAATTTGAATAAAAACATCTTTTCGTTATTGGGTTTCAGTTCTTTTACTTGTTAATCAGAAAATTTTAATTTATATACATAGTAAGTTTCAATTTGATAAACTGCAATAAATATATTTTTGTGAAAATATTTTGCTGATAGCACTGGCTACAATTTCTGGGTGTAAATCATAAACACTGCAGAAAATGATAAAGACTTACTGGCAACCTACAATTTGAGCTTTCAAAACGGTGCCAAATAAGGCAATTATAATTTAGCTAACAAAATTCTTAAGCAAAATTAATTGATATCTAAAAATTATGCTTTTTTTAAACAAATTTTTTTTCATTTATGTGCATTGTTTGAACATGATAAACATAATAATAACAATATTGACTAAATAAAAGTTTGAGCTGCTGAAATATTCTTTCATCATCAAAAAGACTAAGAAAAAATCCTGAAACTGTGGTTTGTTCACAACTGGACTTTACACTAAATTCCAAATTACTTACTTCAAAGCTCCTTTTTCAAATTGAAGTTGTTCTTCTTTGGCTTCAGCAA
Source organism: Carcinoscorpius rotundicauda (assembly GCA_011833715.1). Lineage (NCBI taxonomy): Eukaryota > Metazoa > Arthropoda > Merostomata > Xiphosura > Limulidae > Carcinoscorpius > Carcinoscorpius rotundicauda. The sequence continues at coordinate 90,680,967 of CM022397.1, forward strand.
TCTCGAGTTTATTTCTAAGTTTTGAAATAAGCCTTACATACTGTTTCTGTTTCTGTAAAAGTAACACTAAATTACAAAAAAATTATAAAGATTTATGGTAAAATAACTGACAAATATATCTCAATACATGTATATATTTATTTCATCAGAAAAAACGTACTAAACTTTCAATATACCATGAAGAATTAGAGTGTGAAGCTGTTTAACCTTGCACCACTCGTGAACTCTACACTTTGTTTACATTAATGCAAAGCTTTTTCATCTGGCATCTTCTATGAATTCTGCACTTTGTTACCATAATATGAAGCTAACAACTTAATCTGACATCTATCCTGAATTTCACAGTGTAAATATAGTGTAAAGCTGGGAATTTAACCTAACAACTCTTGTGAGTTTCTATTACTATATTGCTAAGTTAATTGTTTATCCTAATGCCTCATATAAACAGTTATTGCAGTGCTGAGCTGAAAGTTTAACCTTAAAATTCTCATGAACTACACAATTCCTGCTCTTATAAAACTTAGGTTACAGTTTAATCTTCTCTTGCATAAACAATATTAAATTTTAGGCAGATTACATGTGAATTATAATTTGTTCTGTATGAATCTGTGTGCATTACTGAAATCATTCACCTTTTTCATGGTAGCTATTTCACTGTTAGTTTTTGTGCGTGTTTCACAAATTTCTTTTTCTAAATCATCTATGTGTCTCTGATACTGACGTTTTTCTTCTTCCCAATTTAATCGTTGTTTCACTAAATTTGTCTTGGTTTTCTCTTTCTCTTGAGCTTCTTGCAACTGCAGTGTCTTCCAGAATAGAAAAAGTTATGATAAGAAAGAAAAGTTCTATACACACTTCAATAAAATATATTTTCCATCTTTATTCTTAGAACAGAACACAATTTCCTTTGATATTTTTCACCTCTCATCCTTACAGGTTATTAGAACAAAATTAATTCTATAGAAACAAATAATCCAGTTAAACAACAATAACTAATATTTTGTTCTCCATGTCAGCCATTAACAAGTTTCTGAAAATCATCATTTTATTCTTAAAAGGAGCTGGGAAAAAACTTTCCTGTGCCTTTTAAAATGTAAAGTGCTTGAAATTAATGTTGAGAAAATCAGTTTCAAAACCAGTTTATCATTCTATCAACTTTATAAAGAAAAGAACACATCCTAACAAGTCATATTCTATAAAAAATAAAATGAACCCTCAGAATATTAGCACCAAAACTAGTTTATTGTTCTGTCTAGTTGGTTTCCTAACTGACTAACAATCCAAATTCACTACAAGTGGAAACAACAGGCCAAAATATTTATTTCAAAGTTACTGTATAAAAATTTTCTCTGAATAAAGCCAGTTATCAATATTATCTTCTGATATCTAAACATAATATCTACCAAACTTGTATTAAGTAGCCTATGCTGGTGATTAACAAACAATTTTTTACAAACATGCTCAGTTATTACAGAAATTGAGTACATTATATGAAAACAATTGTGAAGATTCATCAGGTTAGTACATACTAACCATCTTTACAACAACCCTGCAGTATATTTTGTATTATCAAAGTCTGTATTTCTAGGGTATACCACTCCTTTGCTCACTTAACACAATTCAAGTAGTGTACAAAAACAATGGTTTCCCAGTTTTTGTCTAAACAGTCTAATCACATAAAAATCCACAAGTGATACATCCAGTGACTTGGAAACTATGTTGTGGTACTGAATAGCATGAATATACGTTTCATTTTCTAGTTGCTTGAGGTATGCAGGGCTTACCCTGGAATAAAATTTTCTGTAGCCAGGCTATTAGCCAAACGATTTTTTTGGTAGCCAATTTTAGCCAGATAGGTCTGATTCGTATCCAACCCTCCAGCCTGTCACATACGATAAGACAGTCAAAGAATAAATGGCAACTAAGTTCTTATCATGCATTTTATTTCAATGAATTTATCATTTATCAAGTTCACTATAAAACAACAGTTTCACAGTTACAAAGTTCAATGTTTTTCACACATAAATCATTACAATAATGACATAGGAAGACAAGTCATTAAATTAAAAGTAACTGTTATTACATGCTGCTAAACAGTGGCCTCTCTAAACTTACAAACCAGGGAGAAGTTTTGTTCTAATTTTATAAAAATATGGAAAAGTTTACAGTCAGTAGCATTCTTTTCTTCTATAACATAATCTGTATAACATGACTTTTCCTTGAGCTTACGAAGGGTGAGGTTTGGTCTTTTTTGGGAGACCACTTCTCCCAAGTCTCTCTTGTGAGAGCCCTGCTTAATAAAATACATTATCATCACTCAAACTAAACTTGCACCATTAGATAATGTAATTACATGTGTGAAAGCCATCACAACCTTCGTGGTCCTCCTTTAATTATAGCGCCGCTAATCAACCACATGTGAGTTATTTGTGTCAAGCCATTAGGTCGCTGTTGATTGAACAATATTTCACATGTTTGTCGATTCTGACCATGACCTTGCATGAATGCAGACGGGTTATTGATTTTTATCTGTTTACCGCATATTTGCATTAAAAAACGTTGATGTATTTTGTAAACAAACAGTGTTTCACCAGTATATTCACCAATTACAATTTTTCTTCACCAAAAAACAAAAATAATAGCCATTGGTGATTATTGTGAGCGACAGCGTGAGCCCTGGGTATGTGAGGGTTAAACGGAAGGTATGATTGTAACTTTTATCTTGGTAAAGCCATAAGCATGTTGGTTTCATTGTTGTGTGGTACAAAAGGTCCGAAATATTGGTCTTATAATATTCACCAAGACTTTTACATAAACTCTCAGGATCAGCTTAATATACATTGTACTATGGGGGTTGAAATGCCAGTTTTGTGTGACTTGTTTCTTAACTTACTGTACAAAACTGAATCAAACACTCTTTGAACACCCAGGAAAGTTCCTGTAGTAACTTTTCTTCTGTTGAAACCTTTATATATTGTTTCAGTTACTCCTACAAAGGTAATCTGAGTTTTGTCTGTGGTTCCTGCTTGTGTTTTGATTAGTGTTAATGATTTTGTTTGTTTCGAGGTAACAGTTTAGCCTATTAGTTTTGAGTTTTTCCAACATGTTTAGTAAACTGTTGGGTCTGTAATTATGAGAATTGGTTTGATCAATATCGGTCTTGGGTGTTACTTTAATTGTGGCACATTTCCATATCTTTGGATAGTACCCAGCTAATGATGATTAGTTGTGAATTGCTACTAGATGCTCTAAAACTGGTTGGAAAAGGTGTTTTAAAATTACATTATTAATTCAATTTTCTTTAGGTTTTGTTCAATTTCTGTTGGTGATATACAACAAGTGAAGAGATTGTACGAGTGCTTCTGTTGATGCATGTGTACCAGAAATGTCCACGTGAAAATATCTTGGTTTTTATCCGTTTGCTCATTTATATGATGAAAGTGTTCACAATCAAATAATGCTCAATTAGATCTTATAAATGTGTTTTGGAAAGAGCTCAACTTGCCTGTTATCATTGGTAGCTGTGGTATTATTACTGAGTTAATGTTCCCACTTGGTTGGTTGTTGATAATAGTTTTAAATTTAAGCCAGAAATTAGCAAGTGTTTTGGTTTCTAGTTTCTTGTTGTTCATAAACATGTGATCCTGTGTGTAAATGAACTTGCACCCTATTCATCTTCTACTTGTGATTAGTTGGTTTATTTCTGGATTAAGTTGCTATGCATTAATAATAGGATTGCATTTCTTAGCTGGTATAGTCTCTTTTACTGCTTTAGTAGTACCATTAGTAATTTTACTGGAATAATTGTCTAATTAGAATGATTAGCAGCACTAACTTTAAGTTCTGGTAAATGATCATTAATGATATTTAATGCTATCTAATCAGAGTGTTCTGAGCTTGTAGTTGTTCATAGAATTCATCTATAGTGATGTGGAATAGCAATGAGAGAACCTTCCCGGGCAGTATATATCTGGCTACATGACAGCAATTTTGGTGTTGTTGAAAGCAGGGTTAGGCCATAGATTCAGAATGATTGTGCAGTTTCTGGGGTGCTGACACTTGATTACTATTCCTTCTCATAACAAGTGACAAAGGTTCATAAACTACATGGCCAGGAAGAGATGTTTGAGCTCCTTGGCAATACAGAGCATACACAGAGTCTCTGGTGTTTCTTTGATGACAATAGCTGGGGTCATTTTAGGTGTAGTAACTCTGGGTGAGAAATGAATTAGTGGCTACTTGAGTAATGGTTAGGTCGATTGACTTGATTTTTACATTACAAGACGTAGATTCACTGTTCGAGTCACTCACTGACAACTGGATAATTGATTTCTAGTCAACAGAATAACATTCCTCTGCTTCAGATAACAGCTGGAAACAGTTAATTGTTGTCGGAATATCACTAACGGTATTTGAAACTAAAGCTTAATACTGTAGTCCTCAGAAGGACTGTTAGGTTAATATATCTGAACACAATCTAAAACATAATCCAAATAATGCTAGTACTGGTCATGTTTTGACTTAGTATCTGCCAAAACTTGAATCTTTGTTGCTTGTTAGTGCATGTAAGCTGTTGCAGGTCTTTTATGGTATCATGGTGTATTGTGGAGGACATACTGTGATTGGTTTGTTTATGTCTGGTCCTAATTGGTGGAGAGATTGCATGTGGTTCTATTCAATGATAGTCCAAAATTTCTCACCTCTGACCCAGAATCTGTGCCATTTCCTATTGGTTAATGGAATTCATAATCATGATGGATACTGTGCAAATAAGCAATAGGTTTTTGCAAAAGAATCAACAAATCTGTGAAAAAGATGAGAAACTTAAAACTACAGCTTAATAATACAACCATCAAATTCTCTTACCATATCAAGTTCCTAGATTTAACCTTCCTCACTACTCTAAATTGGCTGAAACACTAATAAATCTAAGATGCAATGACAGCAGTAACAAAGGCTGCTCCATCAAAACTATTATGATGCAATTTACAGAGTTTATATCAGACCACTACTTTAACACGGCAACGAAGTAAAGTGTAACTCAAAAGACAATGCAACAGAACACATGTACCTCAAAATAAAGTAATTACAATAGTTTACAGACTATCAACACAAAGTCCCATCTGAGTACATCAGTAGAAATCCTTTTCTTAAAAAAGTGTTTTAACAGACTCGTGTCCAAATATTACACACGATTAACATCAAGAAACATAGATACTCAGTAATTTGCTAAATTGTGCTGACATCAACTTCACGAACAAGATATGTATACACCCCCCTCAATATGCTTAATAGCGACATTGTTTAAATAAGATTCATTACACTTACACTTGAAATAATCTAAATGTATCTATTTGCAGCTACTGGTACTGTGGCACTGGGCAGGTAGTTTTTTGGCATCCAAATAATAACCTGTGTCACAGTGACTGTTTTCATTTTGCAGCATTTTGGAAGATTTATTTCACATTATAAATGTGTTTTATCATGTTTAGTCTTGTTATTGTTATGGAGTTCTTCTTTTTGATGCAATGTTTAAGTGTTTAGGTAAAGTTTACTTTTGCATTATATGTAAACATACAGTTATAAGGTTTTCATGTATGAAACTTGATAAATGTTTAATAGTACAGTGAGGCTTGAGTCATGAAGTTACATCATTAAACTACAAAGAATATGCTGTTGTACTAAACGTAATAAATAAATTACAATATTTACTCTAATCCCCCACTTTTGTGCTAAACTTGCAATTGTACAAATCCTATTGTGGATTTTCACACAACATGACTAAAATAAGTTTTAACACAAACTATTTAATAATTCCTGAAGAAAACTCCACAAATATTTTGATAACATAATACCTGATAATCAGAACGAAGTTTAGATAAAACTTCCTTTAAATTTTCACACTGCTGAAGTAATTCTTTCTGAACATTCTCCTCCACCTTCACTCTTCTCTCTAAGTCACTGATCTCCTTCTTGAGACTATGGTTTTGTTTTTGCAACTCAGTCACTTCTCCTACATCTAGCTGAACAGCTGCAAGCTTTGTTCTAATACACATACATATACATTACTTCATTTCTACCTAATGAGGCCTTTCCTCTACTCTATAAAAGTATTAATTCAACATAAACTATAAGTTGTGATTACATATTCACTACAGATGTACCATGAATATAATAATACTGTTTCTTGAGACTAGTAACCTTACAAACAGAGAAAGGTTACTTTTCAGACCCTAAAAGTACTGTGATTGTAGCTAAGGAAATTAATTTGTTTAACTGATTACCCGTGAGAATCAATTCCCATTATGTAGAATTATTAATGCAAATTATGATTTCATCAATTAATGTTATGGAAGTATTGAACTAATTAAATCAGTTTTGAACTATTACTGCTTTTGATTATTTAAAATACTCAGGTAATTGCAATGATGCCATTACGATTACTCATTATTATTTTTTATTAATTGTAGTTTGCTAACCTTATTTTCAAAAGTTATTACACTAATCAAATTTTTGAATTAAAATATTTGTAGCTGACTAATATTATGTTATAATTGTGAACAAATGAACTATTAATTTACACAAATGATAATCTTATGGTCATTTACCACATACAAGTGGCACACACTGTTAAATTTATAATTCTTTTGTACAATAAAATGCATGAAAGAGTCCATATGTTTGATCACCTGTATAAAGTTGTAGAAGTATATAAAGTAATAAATTTGATACCCAGAACAGATAAATTATGTCAACCTGTACTTAACAGTAATTTCACTAGTCATTGTTATGTGTAGTAGTTTTTCTGCATTACAAATAATGTCATAAAATAAGTTTTAGTAGTCTTTATAAATCTATCTGCAGTTATAAAACAATAGAACATTATTTATATTTTCAACTTGTAACAGGTGTCATACTGTGTCGTGTATATAATACATTGTACTGTACAACAATTTAGGATTTTAAAAAATGTAACTTTGATTAAAGTCACATTCAATAAAGGATAGCTCAAACATTTATTCATAAAGCAATCAAAAACTATTTGAAAACAGAAAGATCAGTCTCACATGAGAATATTCATTCAGTTGTACATATTCTGTTAGAGCAAGACAATTAATTAGTAGATTCCAGCATTCATTATCTTCCTAACTGTATATAAACAACTGCTATTTTTCAAGATTAGTTTACTTGCAGTAGAATATTACTTTACAGACTATAGACACAGCATTATTAAGCAGTGTTGCCTCACAATAACAGTGAAAATGGTCACTGTTACAGTTAACTTTTTTTTTTAATATCATTCATGTTTAGAAACATGTAAGAGAGTTTCTTGGTTACCCAAAATTACGTAATAAACTTCAGCTATGCTATGATTTATTTTTGAAATTTATCAATTCTCCTTCTCCCATTTTTCATGCAAATTAACAAATTATTATTTAAATATACATCCTAGATTGCCCTAAACTTCTTCATACGATATAATTACAATTCTGTTAGTTAACACTATTTCCAGTTGTTTTTCCTCAATCACATATTTCCATCAAATCTTTTATTTATGATGGAACTCATTATCAAAAACGTTTACCAAAATTTTCATTTTCAGCTATTAACACAAGGTATAGATGCATATGGGATGTACTTCCTTACTCTATTTTTAAGGTTTCTTAATTAACAAAAGTATGAATGAAATTGTTATAATACAGTTTGAACCGTGTAAGGAATTAGGTGTTGATAAATAACTTAAAACACACACATATATATACTCACAAACAAAAAAGTGTTGTATGGAATTATTTGTTGCAAAGCAATAAAGGCAGAGTCCAGCAAATTTCTAAACATCAATAAAGCTAATTAATTAATTTAGAGAAAACAGATAAAAGTGGTACTTTTTTATCACAGTTAAAAACATTAAAGTCTGTGTCTCATGAATAATTTAAAACTTTGATAACTTGATCATAATTAGTTCATCTGACACTTCTCAATGTGAAAGAGTTACCATAAGTTAAAATGCACCACAAAATACTGTTACTAAATGTCATAGTCCTGGCAAGAAAATATAACCTGGTAATATTGACTTGAATTTCACACTGCTCACACAAATCTGGGTCAGTTCCCTTTAGTTGAATGTGAGAACAATACAAAGTTGAGCGTGATTATAATAACTTACTTTCTCAATAATATTTTTACCACAGACAAATGACCATTTATTGACTGAATGTTTATTACCTGGCACAAAACTTCAGCCAGGTTGTTGGTTTCATAAAATTATATGAAACATATATAGGCTTAACACTTCTTATGGATATCAATTAAGCTATTGTGTCAGTTAGCTCATTTAATGCAAGTCGAAAGTGCAAGAAATCCAGGGAAACTAAACAGAAAGAAACATAATAATGTAAACAGCTGTTTGTAAATTTCAAATCAATTGTTCCACAGGGCCTTCAAGGAGATAAGTGACCTTGTATGGATGCAGCAAGATTTCTAACAGCTGTGTTGTGTGTTAGTTCAGGATAATGCTACCAGCTGTGCACCAGCATAATACAATGGGATACAAAATGTACTGCAGTACATATTATGAAAATAATTACTTGCCCAGCTTCAAAAGATGCTAACATTCCTCTGAGCATATCCTTCACAAGAAATGCTTATTGTTGTGATAGCAAATTGGGATGAGTAATGATAATTCCACTTAAAAAGTTTGTAGTTTTGATATCTGAGAAGAAAGTACTGATTGATATTGTCTACTTCCGTTTCCCATACTTTAAATCATAATTTTACTTGGTGTTACAAACATGGTGCCAGTTGATGTGATCTGAGATACTTTTTTTTTGGGGGGGGATACATAAAAGCTAAGGTTTATAGCACAAAACCTGAAACAATCAATGAGCTGAGAGCAGCAATTGAAAGAGAATGCACCCAAATACCAAATAAAAAGGTTTGTGAAGTTTGTAAATCTATCTGTCCACATTATCAGCAGTGCCCGAATCAGAATGGTCATCAGTTCGCACACCTGCAGTAATTCAGGTTCTAAAGTTCTCTCATATTATAGGACCTATATATATTAATAAACAATGTATTTGTAATTGTTCAAAGTGTGTATACATTTTTTTGGACACCCTGTAGTTGCTGCCATTAGTGTGACAGCTGTTACTAGTTTAAATATTGCAGTTCACTGATATGTTCGTGAATTATGCTACCAATGCAGTTTTACAGAACAGAAGTTAATAAAGGCACTACACATGTCCAAAGCTCCTTATTATGATGTACAGAATCAAACATTTTACAGCTGAGACACAAACTTGTCTGGGTAAAATGAGGGCAAGGTAAATATGTAACATTTATCCATATTCTAAGACACAAAAAAAAACATAGAATTTTCAGCATTTCTGTTTATATGGCTTCAAGATACCAAAGATCTTTGTTTCAGTCATGAGAATGATATGTGCACCTCACAGATGGAGCTCAGGATCAGGGTACAGAACTGCACAGAAATAGTTTTTAAATAATGAAAATTTAGAAACATTTATAATGGCCCACATAATACAGTATAGTAATAGCATTTTGGAAATGCTACTCAATGAATATTTTATTCAATAGTTGACATGAAAAATAAAATCTAAAACAAAGAGACTTCATTTTCTGCAGGAAGCTATTTAGTGATGCCATTGATTTTAATACTAGAAAGCATGATATTCAAGGCCAAGCTCTCAGACACACTAAGCTTGTGTGAAAATTGTAATAGTGTTGACGTGAATTCAAAATGACATGTCTGCAGGAGAGTTATGAGTAAGTTGCCAAATAGCCATGCACATAAAACAATGTCCATAACAAACACTTTCAAGATAAAACAAATACAGAAACAAGATTTCTCTTTGAAAAAGCTTTCCTGACTGATGTTTCAAGATCATTCAAGGAGTTGCCAAATTATTTCTGCTCACAGAAATCACTGGGTGTTTGAAGTGATTTAAGAATTAATTATGTTCTCCAACATTTTTCACAAATCAAGTCAATAGGTCTGAATCAGGAGGACTAGTTGGTTGGTTGGTTTGGTACTTTACAACTCAAAGCAACTAGATTATCTGCACCAAACATGTGATAAAAAGTTAAAATTAGAGTAAAATTGGTAAAATTCATAAAAGGAAATTAAGGTGAAATAAAACAAAGTTTAAAAAAAGAACAGAAACACCATGAAAACCAATTTTTACATGTAGTCTACAACAGTAAGAGAAAAACTACAGTAATACAAGTTGTAAAAGACTTTCTGTAGCATAATTATAATTATCATAACTTGCCAGGAAGACGAACAGGTAAGTTCAAAAACCACTGTTAGTCATCTGTAGTTGGCCTTTCCAGTCCCGGTTTCGAGTTATTTGACATAACGTCCATTTTCCAATTTCAAATTTAACTAATGTACGTAAAAGGGAATCACATTAAAAAAAATCAAATGAATAAATTGAAAAACTTAAATAGCAATAAAAAGATAAATGGTCTTTAAAAAACTAAAAAAATTTCCAAAGTGGACAGTGTCACAATAATCAATAACACTGTCTAACATTAAAGATAAACCTTGGGACAGAACATGTTTAAAATGACTCCCAACGACAGCAATACAGTAAAAGAGTAGCTTATCATGACCTGAATGTTACACAGACAACACATTGGTGCATTAGTCTCAGATAAAAGAAAACAATGAGTTAAAAAACTGTGATCAATGCGGAGTCTAGTTAGAACAGCTTCCTCTTTTTGATACTTATGGCAGCAAAATGTCCAAAGTTCAATCGAAGTTTTATTTGAAAAAGTTTGTTTTCACGTTTCTCACTCCCAGTCAACTGCCAATTGGCATGGAGCTGAGACTTAAATGCAGGACTTTAATCCATGTATGGAACAGGCAGTAATAGTGCTAGAGCAGATAGATTTAGCTGTGGTGTCCGCAAGCTATTTCCAACAAATACCAACGTGGCCCAATATCCAGAAAAACTGGATAAAAGTACATGTTAAAAATAAATGGACCAGTCAATTTTGAATATTGGCAAGAACAGGGTGTGAGCTAATGGGAAGCGATTCCAGGACCAGCAGAGAATTAAGCGAGTCAGTATAAATAGCGTAATTTGACTACTGCTTAGCTTCTATGTGATTCGGGGAAAGAGAAATGATGCACAGTTCAGAAGTGAACACAAAAGCTGTAGAGGAGATTGTGTGAGCAACAACCAACCCACAACAAATCATGGCAGAACCCACACAGTCATCCGATTTCGAATCATCTGTATAAATAGGAATGGAAAAATAGTTCGAAAAATGTTCATCAAATAACAGACAGTATTTCCAATTTGGGGACTGTAAGAAACCATAGTGGGAGTGACTGACCAGTGGATACAGCAATATTATTCAACTGCACCTGGATACGAAGGCCAAAAGGAACAATGGCAGACTGTCATTTCTGAAAAACTATGACCCACTACGGAAAGAAAAAACATCTCTTGGTAGGATGCTGTGGCAAGGATCAAAGTTTAGAAGCATAAGGTAGATAGTTACAAACTGCAAAAATGTAGAGGAGGTTCATGAGACTGGCAGGATAATAGCCTGGCATCAAGAAAAACATTATCCTGCCAGATCTGGTTAAAAACAATGAGAAGGACAGCAAGAGAAGCAGGAGATAAATGGCACAGCATTTCATAGTGTACATCATCAGGTCCAACTGATGCACTGCCAGACAAATGAAGAGCCAATTTGAATTCCACCAGTGTAAAAGTATGATTACAGTCATAGAGACAATCAGCTTAAAAGAAAAGAGGTGATCATTCTGCCCTAGTCTTGATGGCTAAGAGGGTGGAGGAAGAAGCAAAAGTGCTAGATACCAGCAAAAGGTTTCAAGCAGAGTATTAGGGATGTTCTGGGTATCAGCTACTTCTAGGCCACTAGAGAACAAGATCGAGAGGGAGACAGAATTATATTGCTCACTGACCTTTCAAATCTTGTCCCATGACTTTAAAACTGGTAGTAGAAGATACGTTGGTTGTGAACATAATCCAATATTCCTTCTGGCTTTGAGTTCTTACCCATCAAGCATGTGCACAGTCCTGCTGGAAAGCAATGTGGTGCGAGAGAGTGGAATAACTACAAAAAGTATCCCAGGCCCATTTTTGAGCTTCCATGCTATGTGGCAGGCAAGAGTCCACCATGCATAAGGATATCATGGGAAACATGTTGAGGTTTTCGGAATACACTGAGCAGCTGCCTGTATAATACAGTCAGTTACTGCTGCCACACAGTTGTCTGCTGATGGCAGGAACAAGTTCTGCAAGAGTAGTGAAAGAGAGCCAGTTTGCTTGATCCAGCTGATCAGGTGGCATTGACCAGGCCAGTCTCTCAAAATTATAGGAAAATTATCACTGCCTCATGGATTATTGTCAACCCTCCATGAAAAGTGGAAGAATAGTGAAGGGGAGCAAATTGAGAAATCAATAGCAGTAAAGGACTAATTAGGTGCATGAAAATAAGTAAAAGAACTGCTACTGAAAAGAGAAATGTTGTGATCAGAGAGCGTACGTTCTATGGAATGACCCCTCCCATCAATATCAGCACTTCTACAGAGGGGATGATATCCATTATAGTCCCCCAGGATTAAAAAGGGAGGTAGCAACAGTTCAATGACAGTATAAAAGTCTGACTGAATATAGGTTTCTCCAGGGGACTGGTAGAGAAAACAAACTGATGGCATGACCCAAGAAATCACTGATGGCTATGGCCTCCAAGTGTGCATTGAGTGGCAAAGACAGAATGAGCACATTCTGATCAACCAACAGTGCCACCCTTCAAGGCATTTGTTCATTACACAGCCTATCATTTCCATACACACAAAACTACTGAAAGGTAACTGTATTGGCAGGTTTCAGGAATATTTTCTGTACGGAAAGACATATACAATGGTAAGAAGCAATCAGTGTTTTGATGTCATCCAGATTAGGATGTAAACTTTGACAATTCCATTGTATCAAGGGGGCCATATTTATTTATATGTAGGTGAACTGTGTAGAGAACCCTTTTGTTTACGACTATGTCTTTTTTCTTTACTGTCTATTTGAGGGAGATCTGTAAAACTCTATAGATCCTGCTCTGTGTCAGTTTGGTTGTTTTCAGAGGATTCCAGTAACTGAGGAGGTGAACAAATGATCGTTTTGCATCTTAAAGTGGAAGAAGAAAATATACCCGAGAAAATGCCCACACCATGAACCAATGGAAATAGATCTTGGGATCTGCTGGAATGTATGTTAGGGACATAGATGGGTGTTGAAGTTGATTCATGAACTTCTTTAACCATGGAGGTCAAAAGATTTTTCATTTGGTTTGAGAGCAATTCTCTTGGAGGCACAGAGAGATGCACTTTGTTCCACTACTACAGTGGGAGTACAAATGGAACAGCATATGTCCAAGCAACTTTTGAGCCTCAGGTTAAGTAACATTTTGAATTGTTTTCAAACATTCCACCTCTTTTTCTTCCAAACATTTAGAACAAGAACAAAAGTAGGATGGGTGAGAGCCAATGCAAATGAGACAATGAAGGTTCATTTCATATTCATAGGCAGAGTGATCCTTACCACTGCAATGAGGACATGTCAATGAACCATGACATGATGTTTTTGACTGAGAGAACAGCTGACACTGAAAAAATCTGAGGGTTTGGAAGGTATTGCCGTACCCTGCAATTACGACAACCTGCCTTGATGATGGCATGTGGGCGTGCTGATGTAAATGTCAGAATGATGACATTGGTCAGCATCATAATACCATCTTTGCATGTGGAGATGCACCCCACTGCAGAAACTCCTTGGGTGGAGAAATCAGCAGGAATCTCTGACTTGGGGATGTTCTTCAAATCCCTCAAAACAGTAACTCCTTGTGATGAATTCAAAGTAGCATGAGGTTTAACTTTAATTGGCACAGTCACGATAGAAATGTTCATATCCTGCATTGTGAGTAGTTTTTCCTTATAAGTTAAAAAGTATTGTGATTAAGATAATGAAAATAGGGTTTGTTATAAATATTATACTAACACGTTCTGAAATGTACGAACACTTTCTGCTCCTCCTATTATTGGTTATTTGTTTATAAACAGTTTATTTGTCATTTATTTACATAAAAATGTATGTAGATGTGTGTTAGTATAATATTTATAATGAAAAATACATCCATTAGCCTAATCATAATACTTTTTAAGTTATGAGCAAAAAACCATTTGGGATGCAGGAGTATGAGAATTTTCTGCCATGATTGTATATCCCCAATCAGCTTTGTATGCTAGAGAAGTTCACTGTGTTGAGATGTGGATGTTTCCACAATATGTCACCAGATCAAAGCTTTAGTGACTTTGGAGAGCCAACAAGTCTCTCTAGTCCCTTCTGAATGAAAAAGGGAGACATCTGCCCTAAATGTTTGTCTGAAAAAGAATGTTGTATAAGAAAATGAGGTACAACAAGTGTTACAGATGTTGAAGATTGCTGTGCAGATTTTTCAAGACGTGGTCATTTATCTATGGACTGTTTTTTCACTATTTTTATAAGTTTATATTTGGATGATCCATAATAAAAAAGGAATATTTCAGTGCCCACTGACCCCACCCACCATGGATCCCTATAATGCTAAACAAGGACACTGCAGCAACACCAGGGTTTTGTGAGCACCATACCCAAACATTAATATCACATACAACGTCCACAACACCTGTTGAGAACATTTAACACTGGTACTTAGTTGACCCTAGCCCAAGTGGACTAACTGATTGACCCAAGGGAGCCATCCCAAGGCCACCCATCTATAAGAATTCAAGGCCAAAGTGGTGTGTTGGGGTTGGACCCCTCAACCACCAAGAATCCTCTCCTCCCTTTCATGTGTCACCACACATGGATGGATGTTTATATCCGAGAGGAGGTAAACTGAAAGAACAGAACCTACCGTGGGAGGTCCCCTCATCATGTACAGGAATCCACACTGAGGAGAATTAGGAGGAATGGTGTGATATTTGCTGATATAAAAAGAATAATGAATAACATTAGAAAGGTTTTCAACCAGCTGTGGCTTATTGAAACAAAAGATGATCTTGTGAGGCAAGAAAGAATTAAGATGGTATCTCATAACAAACATCATCTGGTGCAGCAGATGTCCTACCAGACTGATGATTTCCATCACACTAGTCTACTTTAACATAAAAACATTAGGTCTTAGAGGTAAATGGAATTGGACCCATACCTTACAACAGTTAATGAAGTTGGAAAAGACAGGTATCTGTTAAATACATAAGTGCTCAGTTCTTTTATTTTATTTTAAGGATGGCAAGCTTCCTAAGCAACCAGGGGCCTATATAGAAGAAGAATTAAAATAAAAACATTACTGAAATGATATCTGAAACTGATTAGATAATGTAATCAGTAACCCATCTCCATGAAGTCATTAGCTATCGTAGGATCAAGTTGCAAATAAGGTTAAGGAGGACCCAGATGGTCTTTTCTAATTTCCACTGTGGCATACAAGTTTGACTGTATTGGTAAGATTTGTAGCATTTAGTAAAAAAAAGGAGATACTTTAAAGCAGACACTAAATACGTATTTCACTTGACAATAGTTTCATCCTATATGTACATGCTTCCATGAGGAATCCCCTATCACAGACAGATAACCATATTGTTGAATCAATGATGAATTACAATACAGATACTAACAAAAAGTAACATAAAGCATATGGACGTAACACGTGAAATTAGGTGGTTTTATTTTATTTAAGCAACCCATTATAAAAAAACTAACAAAGTGTTTTAACTACAAATCTTATTGTTTATTATAACTACCCATATGTTTAGTTTAACCAGATAGCAAAAAATTTACTAAGATTTAAATTAAAAATTGACACTATACAAATATTGAAATGAGCACTATTAGTAGTAACATAAAACAAACACTCCTAGATAATATGCTCAAAAACAAAATCTGCAAAACACTTACTTAAGTGTCACAATTTCTTGTTCAGAAGCCATTTTACCATCAAGAGCAGTTTGTAGTTTTTGCTGTACTTTGTTTAACTCAGAATGTACTTCATAGACCTTTTCATTTTGTTGATCTTCCAACTCTCTCACTTTCAATTCTAGTTCTAATCTTAAAATAAAAATACTAAATCATTAATCTATATCAACTCCAAATCCATCCTTCACTTAAAAAAATAACAGATTATTCAAATCAGTTCTATTTTTAAGTAAAAATTAAATGACTAACTACATTAATTCTAGTTTCATTACATTGATAAAAATTTCACTACAGATGCAGTCTTCATCTTACAAATCACTATTAGTAAGTGTCAATTGTACTCCTACTCCATCCTTCATACAAAAACACTACAGGTAAAAACCCACTCCAGCTTCTGCCTTAACTCTCTCAAAATGAGCTTGGTCAATATGACTGCTATATGACCTCTTTATACGTGTTTAAAGTCCTTGATGACAAGAAACCCACTTTAATTAAAAATGTATCTCAGGACAGCTGGTATGGGTAGTAATACTTTTACTGATAAGGAGAGAACTAAGTTTGGACCTTCTTAGGTCGTCTTCAGATTTTTAGATTTAATACTTCTAACTTCCAATATAGTGTTTATATCTTCAAAGATTTTGGCATTTTTCCCGTTAGTATTATAATTCTTAAACACACAAGAAGTAATACTTTTAGTGAAGTATTTCTAATGAAATAAAATAAAGATTGTCCATGAATGTATATTAAATAATGAAATGAAATAATGAATGAAAAAAGTAATTTTCATATTAAAATTAAAAATTCTATTGCTCATCTAAAAAATTTTACATTTATTTTGTGTAATCCCTAAAACATTCTAAATGCATTTCAAACATTTTTTTTCAGTAAAACTTCATAACTTGTGTTGTTTTCTCTACCCTATCTTAAAATAGAATCTGTCAGTTTGACAGACCTTATAACCACCAACAAATATTGAAATAAATTTAAATTACCCTTTTTTATTTCTACAGGGTGTTCGGAAAGTCACTGTGCAATTATATATATTTATTAACAGACAAAACTGCACAGTGACTTTCTGAATACCTTGTAAAATGGCTTCAAATTGCACCATGAAACTATGCTTGTTTATCCTAAGTATCTATACCTTCATAACAATATACATTTATTTAAGATTCAATTTTATGTTTTACTGTCCACTGAACCATGTCTAACTCCTATCTGTATTACAAGCTGCATGCAAAACTCCTGAAACATTAATAACAATATTTATTTTGCCTAATCTACTCTTAACTAACCTAAAAGGATCCTTACTTTTACACAAGAAACAAGAACTAGACTACTTATCCATCTTCTTTCTTGATGTTGATTGTTTGAGAGAGTTAACTGTAATTTTTTTTTAACACTAATGACAGCAATGCACTTAATTTTAATTTAATCAAATAATACACCAAACAATGTAAAAAGTAGACACATTTCTGTCTCTCAAATTTTTCTGGATTTCTAACTATGCAATAAGAGTTGTTACAAACTCAGAGTTAGTCGTCAACTTTCTCAAAGGAACTCTTAAGTGAAATTGACACTTAACTGTTCAGAACATAACGTTATACAATACATCACTTGATAGGCGAAAACTTGTGATCTATTAGTTATAGGTAACATATAATTAAACATAAGAGAGCTATTAATGAACTATGAAAAAGAGGATGTTACAGATGTGTGGCAGAAGAGGCATGATTTTTATATTCATTAGTTCATTAATTGAAGAGTATGAAACATATGGTTTGTACTATCAATGATAATATTACAGAGTAATTTACATTTAATTTTGCATTTTTTGAGGGGTGATGATAAAATAGGGAAAACAACATTCAGGATTTTTTAAAATATTGCCTTTAAAAGAACTTCAAACCTGTATACTATTAAAATATGGTTATAAGCTAAGATTTTATGCAATTCTAACTGGTATAATATGAACAAAAACTCTGAATGTAAGACACTCAAATATCATATCATGCACAATAAAGAATACCTCGGCAACAGGGTTAATAAGCAACATATCCACTGCAAACTTCCAACACAAACATCAGGTAATTTACCTTTTAAATCCATTACAGTTCTTCCTTATCCACAAACAATGTATTTACTCAAAAGAAAAATTACTTCAGCCTTTTTTCTTTACATAACATCAACTCTTCAACTACATCTTTCATACGAAAAGATGTTGTTAAACAAGTTCAACTGCAATTGTAGTTCTGCTCGTTACACGAGAGTCATTACTAATATCAGCTATACATCACACAAATACAGTATATCAAGTGAAAATTAACACTAGTTATAAATGGCAAGCCAGTTAGGTAACAGAGATATTGCTCAAAATATCAACAATGGAGCAATACTAAATTTCTTATTAACTAACATGAAATTAAATAAAGTGACTGAAGAGAAAGTGCACAATAAAATGCACAATATTTATTAGCATACTAAAAATGCAAATGTCCTACACTGAACAATAGGGCATATTTTTACAATAAAGTCTTTGGAACACTTCCTACTTTAAAAACACGGATGTACATCTTATATTCAACCTCAGGGATAATTTTCACATTAAAAGGCTAGAGCAGTGATGGCAAACCTGTGGAACAGAAAAACATTTTCATTGTATTATTATACAAGGAGACTTTGTGTGCAAAGGCTGGCCTAAAGAAGCTTTTAAAAAGTGATGGAAATTATAACTAAGGTAGTTAATTTTATTTCTGTGCATGCTTTGAAAAAAACGACAATTTCAGAATTTACTGAGAGAGGAGAATTCAGTGTAGACAGGACTACTTATGTACAATAAAGTTTACTGACTAAGCAGAGGTTTGGTCCTTAAAAAAATGAAAAATTTACTTGTCAAGAATTAATTGATATTGTATGGATTTTTAAGATTGATTTTTTTAAATATTTCTCCTCATGTTTAAATTACTTGAACACCAAATTGCAGGAATCTGGCAAAACACCTGATGTTATGTTTGATAAAATAAAAGCTTTTGAAAACAAACAAAATTTTTAAACATGATATTTACAATGGCACTTTTAAGTATTCTCCAAACCTAAAAAAAACATGACAGATACTGAAACTCGTAAGAAAATTTACATTTGGAGATTGCAAAATTTGTCAAGTAAGCAGACAGTGTAATGTTATACAAACTGAATTTTGAAATGTTACAGTGGATTGACTTTGATCATTTTGAAATGTAACCAACTGATTTACAAAGCAGCTCAATCTGAAGGCCATTTGTCAACTTAAAAGCTGAGCTAGAAAATATTGAAAGAGATTGGTTAGTGACTGGAATAATGCAGAAAATGATGTCCTGAAACTCTAAAATTCTATTCCTGAAGCTTTTGACTGTCTGAAAAATGTTGCAATGGCATAATTAACAGTATTTTTCATCAACGTATTTATGCAAGTTATTATCTTTAGTGATGAACTTTGTGAAGCATAATTATAGAATAGACTTGATGAAACAAGTACTGCATAGCTCTCAAAACAACCAAATGCAAGCCTGCTGTAAAATATCTGTCATCTTTGGTGTAGCAGTAGCCTCACAAAGTGTAAAATATGCTTATTTTCTTTTCCTTGGTTTTTATTTTTTTTATGTTGCATAATATAAACCAAAGCTTATCATTTTACAAAATGCTGTCTGTTAATAGTAAAACAATGAATAAATGTAAATAAGCAAGAGGACTCCTTTACCCTTAAAAAAAAAAAAAAGTCCATTATTATTGTTACTAATGTATTAAATTTATTTCTTACAAATTAGTATAGTTATTAATAACATTTAACTCCTAAAGCTGTTTCATTTAAAATAATTCAAAATAATAATAAATGATAATATGCTCATAAAAATTACCATGGGCACTTTAAATTTTTTTTAAAGATTATCCCCAATTTAAGCACACACTCAAAAAGCTTTGCCATCCCTGCACTAGAATATCTCTTATGGCACATGGCTTATATTCATGAAGTGGAATATATCTGTCATGATATAAAAGACTTTTTATTGTAGATGTAAGTAATTAATTTCTTTTCAGAGTGAATATCCTGTAGTTGTTTAGTTTATATTATGAGAACAAATATTTTGAAGTAAACATTATGACAAGTTATGTAATTTGGTGAGAATTGCACAGTGGAGAGCCATTAAGCCGCTGACCAGTAAACCGCGAAATCGCTTAAACCGCTGTAGCAAGTCTTGTGAGCGAGGATTATCGTGGCTCACCGTTAATTTAAGAACGTGTAAAAACGCAGCTTACGAATTTAATCCTGGTTTTATAACTTCAAGGAAATGTTTAAAAAGTATTTGCTTTAATTTGTTTTTTTCTTATTGTTAAACTGCCAGTTAATAAATTCGGTATTAAAAATTTAATAATTTATGCAACTGCGCAATATCGCTACCACGAGATTTAAAATGGCGGCCCGCATGTAACACGGGAAGACAAAATTTTACAATAAAAAGGTTTATTTTTATTGTAATCTTTATAAAAATAATAAATCTTAATCAAAATTTTGTTGTACATTTTATTTATTAAAAATGAGAAAAGCGAACCATCGTAGTGCATTGGTCGTTTGTGTTAAAACGGCACTTGTCAATGGTATCTGAATAGTCTATACATCAATATTATAATGATCAAGCAATGGCCCAGATGAGGCTCCTTGGTGGAGCTGTTGGCGTCTTCAGCTTTCAGTCACAAAGGTTTAAGCCGTGGTTAAGCAGACTGACTCCCCAAATTCTGCGGTTTAACGGCACTCCACTGTATACTGTGATTACAAACAATGAGGTCAAAATTATAGAACATTGTATGAAATTGATGTTTTGGATATATATGGAGCAGATGATTTAGTAATAAACATTATGAGATTATAGGGAAACAGCAAATAGACAAATTAGAAGAGTTGCATAAAAGAGACATTTGGCCAGAGAAAGAAGACTTAACAATTATTATAGGCCTCACAATTGATATATACACTTATTTTTATTCAAGTGAAACTAACAGTGTTAGAAGAGATAAAATGAACAGTTTATTTCATCAGAGCTTTGAAACTTTAAAACAAGATGCTGAATATGGCAAACACAGATATATTAAATTAATAAATACAAACACTGCTATATCTTCAAGATTTAATCAGGTGGACCTGAATTATAAATATGATGGATCTCAAATATTCTAATCACAGTGCATCCTTTCTAAAACAATGCCTCTGAATAAAGATTTTGTTTTTTATTAAAGTCATGAATACTTTAATAATAAAACTGATTATTCATTACTAACTTTTCTGATTCTAGCTTTCTAATAACTTCCAAATCATAATGTCGAGCTGCATGATGCTGCCTCTGTAACTCCAATTCTCGATCTGTTAGGTTTTGGTTTTGCTTCCTTACTTTTTCTTCTAAGATCTCCAATTCAAGTTTCATATCTATAATCAAACAGAACCATTGTTTTTTGCATGTTCTTCAACTAGACAACAACAATAACCCTTCTGTTTGTTAGTATCTACAAATAATCAGCATATCTATTACCTATGAATTATTTAACATAATATCCTTTAATTTGTTATATACATGTCTCAAAAATCTAAAGAAGTAGGCTGAGCCTGCCCACATACAAATAAAGTTTCTCACCTAAATGAGATAACGGGTGAGAGTCAAACTAAACTGGAGAACCACACCAGCCACCACCACCAAGATAATTCTGAAAGGAGAAGGGAAGTTACAACAAAGAAGTCCATACTGGATAGAACATGTACAGGCAAGTGTCTAAAAAATAGTAAACCAATGGGTCTCAAGAATGGAATATCTAAGCAAAGAACTGTGAATCAAAAGTTCAAAAACTGTGAACAAACCAAAGGAAGCATAAAATTAACAGACAAATTGGGATGTGTAGAAAGAGTTTGAGACCTTGATTTGTGTCAACCATATTCTGGAGAAGTCGGAGTGTAAAAATCATCCATCTTCAATAAAAAAAACACATCAAAACTGGTTCAAGCAGAACAAATCTATGATAGAACATCAAACCCCTATCTTCATATGAATGGCAAAAAGACTGGAATAAAATTCCAGATGGGGGTCAAGAAATTGTTATGTAGCATTCTGATCAAGTTATATGGAGAATAAAAGGGCAGAAAAAAAAACACCTGAGTAATCCAGTAGTCTACAGCAAGGGGAGTCCACAGATGACAAAGTGGAAAAGAAGAACTTCCATTGAAAAAGAGCTGAAAGTTGGTTCCAAAAACAAGTTGTTTTAGACCCCTGACAGCCAGTTCTCGGAAAAGAGGGGAGGTTATTCAGTAGTTAGGAAAAGGACTAGAAACAGGATAGGGGATGACCCTGTGATGCTGCAGAGGAGGAGAGACATTGTAGGCTCCCCCCATTTTGGTCTAACAAGTAATCATTCAAACTGATAAGATGGCTGCTGATGAGTTGCATCAGTTCATTATTCCAAAGTAAGAGTAATACCCAAAAAACAATTCATCACAAAGAAAGTATGCAACACATAGGACATTTAGAGAAGATAGAGGGAGGCAAAATCCAAAATATATACGACAATCCAATGAAACAGATCCCAGGAACAAATATAACCAGAACATAACAGAGAAAAAAATTGAAATCAGAGTCAGAAACGTATGGTAAAATTTCCATGGTAAAAATGACAAGGTGCGATTCTAAAGTTTGAAAGGTGAAAAGAAAATACATGCCCATGGTGAAGTAGTTCATTAAGTATGATTGATTGATTGATTTAGTGTTTTATGGCACAAAGCAACGAGGCTAACTGCGCCAGACATCCAGTAAAAAAGTAAAATAAAAAAATTAAAAAAATCTAGTAAAAGACATAAATGGAAATGAAGGTAAAACAAAAAAGTAGAACACCAATGTTGATACCTAGTCTACAACGTTAAGACAGAAGGCAGAGTGTAAGAAGTTGTACGGTATTTACTCAAGCACAACTACTGACCCATAGCAAACCATAACAGAGCCCACTGAATCACCTGATTTGGAACCATCTGTATAAATGGGAACTGAATGATTGTTTGAAAGATACTCATTGAATAAAAGACGGTACTTCCAATCTGGAATATCTCCCTTTTTTAGGTGACTGAAAAAAAGGTCACATTTAGGGGCTGCAATAAGCCATGGTGGGATGGGCCGACCTGTGGAATCTGCAATGTTATCCAAGGATAGACCCAATTCATCCAATTGCGCCCGGATGCGAAGGCCAAACAGAGCAATGACAGATCGTCTGTTCTGAAAAAGTACTGCCCACTGAAGAAGGAAAACACATTCCCAGGTGGGATGCTTTGGTAAGGAACGAAGTTTCGAAGTATACTGTAAAGATAGTTGCAAAAGGCAAAGGTATAAAGAAGGTTCATAAGATTCAATGTATATGCTTTGAACTGGAGAGGTACAGAAAGCCCCAGTGCAGAGTCGAAGTCCTTGGTGATGAATGGGATCCAGCATCTTTAAGGCCGAGGGTCTGGCAGAGCCATAGACCATTGATCCATAGTCAAGTTTCGATCTAATAAGAGCACGATATATCTTCAACATTGAACAGTGATCTGCCCCCCAACTGGTAGAAGAGAGGACATGGAGGATGTTCAGTGCTCTCGTGCATTTGACCCAAAGCTGCTTTAAGTGTGGCATAAAGATCAGTTTACGATCAAAGATAAGCCCAAAGAACTTTGTCTCCAGGACCACTGACAGCAAAACTTCACCGATATGAAGTTCAGGATCAGGGTGAATACCTCGTCGACGGCAAAAGTGCATGCATACAGTTTTGGAGAGAGAGAAATTAAAGCCATTCACCAAAGTCCACTTCCATACACGATTGAGGGCAGTTTGTAGTTGCCGCTCAATATATCTCATGTTTGAAGACTGACATGAAATGTGAAAGTCGTCAACATACAGCCCATTCGCAACAGTGAGAGGGAGTTGTTCACACTGGGTGGGCGAGAGGAGGTTGTATGATTCAAGGAACCAAACAAAACGAGCATTAACCATCCTTTCTAAGGTCTTACAGAGACAGCTCATCAAAGCAATTGGACGATAGTTTGAAGGAATCTTCAGATCTTTCCCTGGCTTAGAAAAAGGTAAAATAATAGCCTTGCACCAAGCAACAGAATCAGCATTCTCCTGCCAAATCCAGTTGAAGGCAATCAGAAGGACATCAAGAAAAGCAGGAGATAGATGGTGCAGCATGTCATAATGAATATCATCAGGTCCAACAGAGGTACTGGCAGACTGATGAAAGGTCATTTTTAGTTCCTCCAGGGTAAAGGGACAATTATAGTCAAAGAAACAGTCAGTTTGGAAGGAAAGAGGTGATCACTCTGCCCGAGTCTTGATGGCCAGGAAGGTGGAGGAACAAGCAGAAGTGCTAGATACCCGGCAAAAGCTTTCACCTAGAGTGTTAGCAATGTTTCGGACATCAGTCACCTCCTGACCATCAGAGAGTAAGATCGAGAGGGGGACAGAATTGTAGTGCCCATTAACCTTCCATATCCTGTCCCATATGATCTTGGAACTGGTGGAAGAAGATATGCTGGTTGCGAACTTAATCCAAGATTCCTTCTGGCATTGACGTCTTACCCACCTAGCATGTGCATGGGCCCGTTGGAAAGCAACCCGGTTTGAAAGTGTGGGATATCTACAAAAAGTATCCCAGGCCCGTTTTTGAGACTTCCGTGCTAAGTGGCAAGCAGGATTCCACCATGGAGAGGATATCGTGGAAAACGTGTTGAGGTTTTAGGAATACACTGAGCAGTGCATGTATAATACAGTCAGTTACATAACGCTGTTACACAGTCGTCTATTGATGGATGATTTACGATGGCAGGATCAAGTTCTGCGAGAGCAGTGAAAGTGGACCAGTCTGCCTGATCCAGCTTCCACCGGGGCACGCGGGTAGGGTGGCATCGACCACGGCCAGTCTCTCACAAAACGATCGGAAAATGATCACTGCCTGGTGGATTACTGTCAACCTTCCATGAAAAATGGGAGAATAATGAAGGGGAGCAAACTGAGAGATCAATAGCAGTAAAGGACTGACTAGGTGCATGAAAGTAAGTTGAAGAACCAGCATTGAAAAGAGAAAGATTGTGATCAGAGAGCATCCACTCTACAGATCGACCCCTCCCATCAATAATAGCACTTCCCCAGAGGGGATGGTGTCCATTAAAATCTCCCAGGATTAGAAATGGAGATGGCAACTGTTCAACAAGAGCATCTAGGTCTGATTGATCATATGTCTCTCCAGGGGACAGGTACAGAGAACAAACAGTGATGGTATGACCCAAGGAAACACGGATGGCTACAGCCTCAAACGGTGTGTTGAGTGACAAAGACAGGGTGGGCACATGTTGATCAACCAAAAGTGCCACCCCTCCATGTACTCGACCATCACACAACTTGTCATTTCTGTACAGAGAAAACTGCTGGATGGAGACTGTATCAGCAGATTTGAGAAATGTTTCTTGTAAAGAAAGACAAACAGGATGGTAAGAAGCAATCAGCATTTTGATGTCATCCAGATTACAACGTAAACCTCGACAGTTCCATTATAGCAAGGTGGCCATTTTTAAGAACAGGTAGATGAAGTGGCTGGAGAACCCTTCAGTTTACAAACACGTCTTTTTTCTTTACCGTCTTTAATTGGAGGAGGTCTATCAACCTCCATGGATCCTGCTCTTGGTCGAGTGGGCAGGTTTTTGTTATTGGAAGAGGAATCCAGTGTCTGAGGATGCGAACAAATAATTGTTTTGTCTCTCGTGGTTGGAGAAAATGATGTATCAGAAGAAATGCCCGTATTTGAAACTGAAGTACGTGGATCTTGAGGTTTATTGGAAGGTATGGGAGGAACAGAGATAGGAGTGGAAGTCGATTCATCAACTTTTTTAACCACGGAGGTCAAAAGGCTTTTCATTTGTTTTGAAAACGATTCTCTTTGAGGCACAGAGAGATCTGTCGGGCACTCCCACTGTAGTTGTGGAATGAAGTGCAGCAGCATGTGTCCGAGATGGAGTTGTGGACAGCAATTTCCGAGCCTCAGGATAACTAATGTTATGCGTCGTTTTCAAACGCTGCACCTCTTTTTCCTCCAACTATTTTGGGCAAGAATGAAAGTAAGAGGGGTGAGAACCATTGCAGTTTACGCAATGTGGGTTCATGTCACAGTCACAGGCATCGTGGTCCTTGCCTCCACAACGAGCACATGTCAGGGAACCACGACAAGATGTCTTTGAGTGGCCGATTCTCTGACATTGGAAACATCGGAGAGGGTTTGGAATGTATGGCCAAACCCTGCAAATGAGATAACCTGCCTTGATGGTGGCAGGTGCACGTGGTGAAGTAAATGTTAAAACGAGGGTATTTGTTGGCAGTGTAACTCCATCTTTGCGAGTGGAGATGCGCCTCACTGCAGAAACTCCTTGAGTGGAGAGACCGGCGAGAATCTCTGACTTGGGAACATTCTTCAAATCCCTTTGAACAATAACTCCTCGTGAAGAATTCAAAGTAGCATGGAGTGTAACCTCAATAGGTATATCCCAAATTGCCTTTGAATTCAAGAGGAGTTCGCTGTGTTGGGATGTGGATGTTTCAACCAATATGTCACCAGATCGAAGCTTCTTTACTAACTTTGGAGAGCCAGCAAGTCCCTCTAGTCCCTTTTGAATAAAAAAAAGGGGACATTTGCCCCAAAGGTTTTTCTGAAAGAGAATGTAATATAAGAAAATGAGGTACATGTGTTACTGATGTTGAAGATTGCTGTTCTGAGTATTCGAGACGTGGTCGCTTACCCATTGACTGTTTTTTTACAATTTTATTTAAATTTTTTGTAGGATCCATAGGAAAGAGGAAAAGTTTCGATACCCACTGACCCCACCCACCATGGAGCCCTACAAGGGGATGCACTACAAAGTCACGCAAGGACAATGCAGTAACACCAGGGTTTCGTGAGCACTATACCCAAACACCAGCATCAGGCACAATGTCCACAACACCCATTGAGAACTTCCAACAATGGTACTTGGTTGGCTCTAGCCCAAGTGGACCAGCCGATTGACCCAAGGGCCGCCCGTATACAGGAATTCGAGGCCAAAGTGGTGTGTTCGGGTTGGACCCCTCAACCACCAGGATCGTCTCCTCCCCTTCACGGCTCGCCACGCACGCCAAACACGTGGGTGGGTGTTTAGATCCCAGAGAAGGTAACCAGACAGAACAGAACCTTCCCTGGGAGGTCCCCTCACCACATACAGAAATCCACACCGAGGGGGATTAATTATGAAACAAAAAATAGATGATTAGTGAAAGAAAGGAAAAGTAAGAGATCCAAAGCTGAAAGAAGAGACTTGAGCAATGGAAATTCTTGCAATAACATAGGCCAAAATTCTGCAAAAACTAATTGGAGAAACAAAAAAGATACATACCTATATAAACCCCAAAACAAAGAACAATAGTGGAAATATTTGACCCTTATCAAGGAAAAGGAAGTGGAAGCAAAGAAGGATGTGAAAATAACATTAGTGAATCTTATTAGAAGATGGGGCAAGCTCAGCTGAAGTAACAAAAGCAGAAGGTTTGGAATCCTGGAACTAAGATCAGAATGTAACCAATTATGAAGTGCACAATAGCAATAAAGTTACCAGTTGCGAGAGTGCTTCTAATTACCATGAAAACATTGAATGACTTTTGTAAAAGAACTTTAGATCAGAAATGTCAGAAACACGAAAACACGAGTTAGAAATCCAGATGATTCAGGTAACTGACTTATTTTTACAAATACAAATTGACCTGTTATGTCAATGACACATGGGCCTTTGTCATTGGTTTAATGATGATTTAACAAAACCTGTACACTGAGTTAAAACAACAGAAAATGATACCCTCAAAGAAATCTTACCACAGACAATAGAACGTGCCCCCCCAAATCACAAACTTGATTTAAAAAATTATCAATAACTTCAGATAATTTAAATCAAAATTCTAACTGAAATATATTTGAAATTTAGTATTTCTTAATAATCAAGTGAACTAAAGAAAGAAAACCTACACTATAAATTGTACAAAAATTTAAAATAAATGCAAAAATTACCATTATCAGAAAAAAACAACACCTCAGCACATTTATTTATAGTACATTTATTCATGTACTTTATACATGTTCAATAGCACAAGAAATGTAGCTTGTTAGGCATAAAGCTTTTAATGTATGCAAATCAACCACAAATTAGTTGGTTAATTTCCTTGAACAGTTTTACAAAATGAAAATACCATTAGAGATATATTTTGATTTTCATTCTTAAGTGCAGAATTTTAAGTTTTGATACAGAATTTTTGTACATTGATATTCCTCTATAAAAGACCCTGCAATTAACAGAGGGTCTCTTGTATCATAAGTTTCCTAAAACAATTGAGCTTTGCCACCAAAGATTTACTATTCCTATAAAACAATACTGAGTATAACCAAAATAATGGAATAGCAATAAGACAAGTTTAAGCACAAACACTCATTAACAGGTTGTTTTACTACTTTGACAGTCGATAACTGAAATATTTATTTCCAGACTTATATAAATATACTAAAAGTATGTTGACAATAACTTCATCATTATAATCACCAAGCATAAGTTAATTTTAAAAACATCTTAAATATTAACATAGTAGTATAAAATTTGCAGTACAATGCCAATGAAGACACAAACTGATGTGTTAATATACAATAACAGGTCTGATCCTGAAGTGTTTCACACAAATGTATTTATTGGTTTACATTTTAATTTTAACAGCCTTATTCCAAATTTGTTTAACACACATTTTATTAAAATATTGTTTAATTGTGCATGTAATATCACTGATATAAAATACAACATGTCATGATCTTTTTTAAAATAAAAATGTTTATCAAAACAACACTGTAGAATAAATTATATCAAATTGTTTGGGTGAAGTTAATAAATTTATAACTAAAATGGAATGTTCCTAAGTAGCCTCACAACAGCATTACCATAAAAGGAAACAGTTTTATTTTATTTATGGCAGTACAGTAGTCCATCCCTTTAGTTTACACAGTTCTTACATCTATGTTTTATACTTAATTGCTCATCCCACAAACACCTACTGCTATCTACTGTATCTAGTACTTGTTGTGTCAGATGAAAATCTGTCTTTCTTGTATCTCAAAGAATAGTGAGTCATACATTAAACTGTTTCACTTAAACTTACATCAACATCATTCTATTAAACTTACTGCATACACCTAAAGCTATATAAAGTAACATTTATTGTAATTCTGTACTGACTACATATATTTGCACAAAATTTTGCAAGATTTTAGTGAATGTTACAAGTTCACTGAACACAAAAGATCAGAATTTTAAATAAAATACGTCATACCAATTTGTTCGAATTTTTGATTGATTGATTGATTGATTTAGTGTTTTATGGCACAAAGCAACGAGGCTATCTGCGCCAAACAACCAATAAAAATGTAGTAAAAGACATAAATGGAAATGAACGTAAAACAAAAAAAAATATAAAACCAGTGTTGACAAATAGTCTACAAGGTTAAGATAGAAGGCAAAGTGTAAAAAGTTGTAAGGTTGGTATTCTATGAAAAAGGTATAATCATAACCCGCCAGGAAGACTAACAGGCAGGTACAAGACCCACCGTCAGTCACCTGAAGTTGGTCTTTCCAGTCCTGGTTCTGGGTTATGTGTCATATCAACTAGTATCAAAATGTAAAAGAATAGAAGTATTAAAAAACACACAGCAAAAACGCAACAATGAGTAACCAAATGTTCAGTAAAAAGAGAAAAGTCACGTAAATGGAGTAAAATTTGTAAAGGAAAATGAAGGTAAAAACAAAACAGCAATTAAAACAGAAAATGGTGTAAAAACCAATGGTGACACCCAGTCTTCAAAGTTATAAACTATTTACTCTAGCATAATAATAATGATCATAACCCGCCAGGAAGACTAACGAACAAGTTCAAAAACCACCGTCAGTCACCTGAAGTTGGCCTTTCCAGTCCTGGTTCTGGGTTATGTGTCATAGTAGCTAATATCAAAATGTAATGGAATAAAAGTTTAAAAAGACACTCAGCAAAATCATAATAAAGAGTAGCCAAATGTCCAGTAAAAAGATAAAAGTCAAGTAAATGGAGTAAAATGTGTAAAGGTAATTGAAGATAAAAACAAAATGGCAATTAAAACAGGAAATGGTGCAAAAACCAATGACGACATCCAGTCAACAAAGTAGTAAAGGCCAACCTGTACCAGAATGGGAATGATCATAACCCGCCAGGAAGACTAACAGGTAGTATATAAACCACTGTCAGCCACCTGAAGTTGGTCTTTCCGTCCTGGTTCCGGTTTATGAGTCAATATGGCCAGTACAAAAAGGTTGTAAAAGCACGAAATGATATGCAGCAAAAGTATAACAGTAACTCGCCAGGAAGACTAACGAGTAGTTCAAACAGAAGCGTTAGTCACCTGAAGTTGGCCTTTCCAGTCCTGGTGTCGAGTTATTTAATGTTCTGGCTATTGTTTAATGTCGCATTGAATGAGAGAGAATAAAACTTTAAAAAGGAGCCACAATTAAAAAGGTGTAATGAATAAATATACCACACTTAAAGAAGATTAAAAAGATTAATGGCCATTAAAAAATTAAAAACGTTATTAAGGTGGACATAGTCACCATCACCAATAACTCTGTCCAATGTTACAGATTGACGTTGGGAAAAAATATGTGTAAAGTATTGCCGTCGTTGAGGATTGTAACGATGGCAAGAAAGTAAAACATGGCTGATAGTGATTTGAGTGTTACACAAACTACACATTGGTGCATCAGTTCCAGATAAAAGAAAATGATGAGTTAAAAAACTGTGACCAATGCGTAGCCTAGTGAGAACAACTTCTTCCTTCCGAACTTTACGGAAGCTAGATGGCCAAACTCCAATTTTGGGTTTAATTTGAAAAAGTTTATTGTCGCGTTGTTCACTCCAAGTGGACTGCCAACTGGCACGGAGTCGAGCTTTGAAGACAACACCATAGTCCATGTACGGAATAGGCATAGGGGTGATGGAGCTGAGGCATACATATTTAGCTGCCATGTCTGCAAGCTCGTTCCCATGAATACCAACATGGCCTGGTATCCAGAAAAACTGAATTGAAGTAGCTGCTAATGAGAAATGGGCCAGTCGGTTTCGAATATCTGCTAGAAGAGGATGTGAGCTAATGTGAAGTGATTCCAAGGCAAGAATAGAACTAAGCGAGTGAGTATAAATAGTGCAGTTGGAGTACTGCTCAGCTGCAATATGATCAAGGGCAAGAGATATTGCATACAGTTCAGCAGTGAACACAGAAGCTGTAGAGGGGATTCTATGTGCAACTACTGACCCACAGCAAACCATAGCAGAGCCCACTGAATTTCCTGATTTGGAACCATCTGTATAAATGGGAACTGAATGATTGTTTGAAAGATATTCATTGAATAAAAGACGGTACTTCCAGTCTGGAGTATCCGCCTTTTTTAGGTGATTGAAAGAAAGGTCACACTTGGGGGCTGTAATAAGCCATGCTGGGATGCATCGATATGTGGAATCTGCAATGTTATCCAAGGACAGACCCAATTCATCCAATTGCGCCCGGATGCGAAGGCCAAACGGAGCAATGACAGATCGTCTGTTCTGAAAAAGTACTGCCCACCGAGGAAGGAAAACACATTCCCAGGTGGGATGCTTTGGTAAGGAACGAAGTTTCGAAGTATATTGTAAAGACAGTTGCAAACGACGAAGGTGTAGAGGAGGTTCATGAGATTCAATGTACATGCTTTGAACTGGAGAGGTACGGAAAGCTCCGGTGCAGAGTCGAAGACCTTGGTGATGAATGGGGTCCAGTATCTTTAAGGCCGAGGGTCTGGCAGAGCCATAGACCATTGATCCATAGTCAAGTTTCGATCTAATAAGAGCACGATATATCTTTAACATTGAACGGCGATCTGCCCCCCAACTGGTAAAAGAGAGGACACGAAGGATGTTCAGTGTTCTGGTGCATTTGACCCGAAGCTGCTTTAAGTGTTGTATAAAGGTCAATTTACGATCAAAGATAAGCCCCAAGAACTTTGTCTCTGGGACCACTGGCAGCAAAACTTCACCGATATGAAGTTCAGGATCAGGGTGAATACCTCGTCGACGGCAAAAGTGCATGCATACAGTTTTGGAAAGAGAGAAATTAAAGCCATTCCCAAGAGTCCACTTCTGTACACGATTGATGGCAGTTTGTAGTTGCCGCTCAATATATCTCATGTTTGATGACTGACATGAGATGTGAAAGTCGTCAACATATAGCCCATTCATAACGGTGAGAGGGAGTTGTTCAGTGATGGCATTTATCTTTATACTGAAAAGTGTGACACTCAATATACAGCCTTGAGGGACTCCAAGTTCCTGTACAAAAGAACGTGAAAGTGCCGAACCTACACGAACTTGGAATCTCCTGTCCATTAAAAAATTTTTGATAAACATGGGTAGATGGCCACGTAACCCATATGTATAGAGGTCTCGCAAAACGCCATACCTCCATGTTGTGTCGTAAGCATTCTCTATGTCAAAGAATATCGATACAAGGTGTTGGCGGTTGAGAAAGGCCTCTCTGATAGATGTTTCAAGACGAATTAGGTGGTCTATGGTGGAGTGCTGTCGACGAAACCCACACTGGGTGGGTGAGAGGAGGTTGTTTGATTCAAGAAACCAAACGAGATGAGCATTAACCATCCTTTCTAAGGTCTTACACAGACAGCTCGTCAGAGCAATTGGACGATAGTTTGAAGGAGTCTTTGGATCTTTCCCTGGCTTAGAGAAAGGTAAAATAATAACCTGGCGCCAGGCATCAGGAAAAACATTCTCCTGCCAAATCCGGTTGAATATAGTCAGTAGGACATCAAGAGAATCAGGAGAGAGATGGTGTAGCATGTCATAATGAATATCATCAGGTCCAACAGATGTACTGGCAGACCGATGAAGGGACATTTTTAGTTCCACCAGGGTAAAGGGACTATTATAGTCAAAGAAACAGTCAGTTTGAAAGGAAAGAGGTGATCGTTCTGCCCGAGTCTTGATGGCCAGGAAGGTGGAGGAACAAGCAGAAGTGCTAGATACCCGGCAAAAGCTTTCACCTAGAGTGTTAGCGATGTTTCGGACATCAGTCACCTCCTGACCATCAGAGAGTAAGATCGAGAGGGGAACAGAAGTGTAGTGCCCATTAACCTTTCGAATCTTGTCCCATACGATCTTGGAACTGGTGGTAGAAGATATGCTGGTTGTGAACTTAATCCAAGATTCCTTCTGGCTTTGACGTCTTACCCACCTAGCACGGGCCCACTGGAAAGCAACCCGATTTGAAAGTGTGGGATATCTGCGAAAAGTGTCCCAGGCCCGTTTTTGAGCCTTCCGTGCTAAGTTGCAAGCAGAATTCCACCATGGACGAGGATATCGTGGGAAACGTGTCGAGGTTTTAGGAATACACTGAGCAGCTGCATGTATAATACAATCAGTTACCGCTGCAACACAGTTGTCTATTGATGGCTGATTTACGATGACAGGATCAAGTTCTGCGAGAGCAGTGAAAGTGGACCAGTCTGCCTGATCCAGCTTCCACCGGGGCACGCGGGTAGGGTGGCATCGACCACGGCCAGTCTCTCTCAAAATGATCGGAAAATGATCACTGCCTAGTGGATTACTGTCAACCCTCCATGAAAAATGGGAAAATAATGAAGGGGAGCAAACTGAGAGATCAATGGCAGTGAATGACTGACTTGGTGCATGAAAGTAAGTGGAAGAACCAGTATTGAAAAGAGAAAGATCGTGATCAGAGAGCATCTGCTCTACAGATCGACCCCTCCCATCAATAACAGCACTTCCCCAGAGGGGATGGTGTCCATTAAAATCCCCCAGGTTAGAAATGGAGATGGTAACTGTGCAACGAGAGCATCCAGGTCTGATTGATCATGTGTCTCTCCAGGGGACAGGTACAGAGAACAAACAGTGATGTTACGACCCAAGGAAATACGGATGGCTACGGCCTCCAAGGGTGTATTGAGTGACAAAGACAGGGTAGGCACATGTTGATCAACCAAAAGTGCCACCCCTCCATGTACTCGACCATCACACAACTTGTCATTTCTGTACAGAGAAAACTGCCGAATGGAGACTGTATCAGCAGATTTGAGAAATGTTTCTTGTAGAGAAAGACAAACAGGATGGTAGGAAGCAATCAGCGTTTTGATATCATCCAGATTAGAACGTAAACCTCGACAGTTCCATTGTATCAAGGTGGCCATTTTTAAGGATGGGCAGGTGAAGTGGTTGGAGTACCCTTCGGTTTACGACCTCGTCTTTTGTCTTTACTGTCCTTCTTCAGAGGAGGTCTATCAACCTCCATGGATCCTGCTCTGGGTCGAGTGGGCAGGTTTTTGTTATTGGAAGAGGAATCAAGCGACTGAGGACGCGGACGAGTAATTGTTTTGTTTATTGTGGTGGGAGAAAATGATGTATCAGAAGAAATGCCTGTATTTGAAACTGAAGGACATGGATCTTGAGGTTTGTTGGAAGTTATGGGAGGAACAGAGATGGGTGTGGAAGTCGATTCATCTACTGTTTTAACCACGGAGGGCAAAAGGCTTTTCATTTGGTTTGAAAACGATTCTTTTGGAGGCACAGAGAGATCTGTCTGCACTTCCACTGTAGTTGTGGAATGGAGTGCAGCAGCATATGTCCGAGATGGGATTGTGGACATCAATTTCCGAGCCTCAGAATAACTAATGTTATGTGTCGTTTTCAAACGCTGCACCTCTTTTTCCTCCAACCATTTTGGACAAGAATGAAAGTAAGAGGGGTGAGAACCATTGCAGTTTACGCAATGTGGGTTTATGTCACAATCATAGGCATCGTGGTCCTTGCCTCCACAACCAGCACATGTCAGGGAACCACGACAAGATGTCTTTGAGTGGCCGAATCTCTGACATTGAAAACATTGAAGAGGGTTTGGAATGTATGGCCGAACCCTGCAAATGAAATAACCTGCTTTGATGGTGGCGGGTGCTCGTGGTGAAGTGAATGTTAAAACAAGGGTATTTGTTGGCAGTGTAACTCCATCTTTGCGAGTGGAGATGCGCCTCACTGCAGAAACTCCTTGAGTGGAAAGACCGGCGAGAATATCCGATTCAGGAACATTCTTCAAATCCCTTTCAACAATAACTCCTCGTGAAGTATTCAAAGTAGCATGGGGTGTAACCTCGATAGGTATATTGCCAATTACCTTTGATTTCAAGAGGAGTTCACTGTGTTGGGATGTGGATGTTTCAACCAGTATGTCACCAGATCGAAGCTTCTTTACTGACTTTGGAGAGCCAGCAAGTCCCTCTTGAATAAAAAAAGGGGACATTTGCCCTAAAGATTTTTCTGAAAGAGAATGCAATATCAGAAAATGAGGTACATGTGTTACTGAAGTTGGAGATTGCTGTTCTGAGTATTCGAGACGTGGTCGCTTACCCATTGACTGTTTTTTTACAATTTTATTTAAATTTTTTGTAGGATCCATAGGAAAGAGGAAAAGTTTCGATACCCACTGACCCCACCCACCATGGAGCCCTACAAGGGGACGCACTACAAAGTCACGCAAGGACAATGCAGCAACGCCAGGGTTTCGCGAGCACTATACCCAAACACCAGCATCAGGCACAATGTCCACAACACCCGTTGAGAACTTCCAACACTGGTACTTGGTTGGCTCTAGCCCAGGTGGACCAGCCGATTGACCCAAGGGGGGCCGCCCGTCTACAGGAATTCGAGGCCAAAGTGGTGTGTTAGGGTTAGACCCCTCAACCACCAGGATCCTCTCCTCCCCTTCACGGGTCACCACGCACGGCAAACACGTGGGTGGATGTTTAGATCCCAGAGAAGGTAACCAGACAGAACAGAACTTTCCCTGGGAGGTCCCCTCACCACGTACAGGAATCCACTCCGAGGGGTCGAATTTTTGAACCCTTTACCTAACATGAAATAAAATCAAAAATACACTTTTTTTGTTGAATGACTTAAGATGATAACAAAACAATATTTTAAAATTCCAATAGCTTCAGATTCTAAAACTTTCACAACTCCATTCATTTAATTTTATTTGACAGTTAACATGGTTTCATAATGGTAAAATACTGTCTTACAAACTTTCAGGCATTCTTTGAAAATGTTATTCCTTATGTAGATGAGGGTACATGTGTGAAAATGTTGTATCTGGATTTTCAGAAAGCATCTGAAAAGGTGCCAAATAAAATACTTGTTAAAAAGTTTTCTGTAGGTGAGGGGAATAGGTGGTTCATTAGACAGAAAACTTGAGTCAAAAAAGCAGAGTGGTAATCAAATGAAGTTCAATCACCCTGGATTAATGTTACAAGTGGGGCTTCTCGGGGATTAGTGTCAGGACCTTAACTATGCTTGATTTACAATAAGCATATAGTTGACTGAATGGTAAATAGGTTGTTTAAATTTCTGATGTGAGGAAGATACCACTACCTTATAAAAGGATTCATGTTATTTAATGGATAAGGCAAATAAATGATAGATGGCTTTAATTATAATAATTACAAATTAATTCATGTGGGATATCAAAACTAGAACTCTGGTAATAACCTAAAGTGTTGTGGAAGAAAATGATCTTGAAGTTCTGGATGATCAGTTTCTCAAGCCATCCAAGCAATATGCTGTTGCTAGTGGCAGGACAAAAAGTAGTTTAAGTTACAATTCAGAAATATTGAATACAAATCAAAAGAGGTGATGTCATAAAAAAGGTCTTAAGTTAGGTTACATTTAGAATACTGTGTTGAGCTTTGGGCTCCTCATATCAGAAAGGACACTGAATTGTTATAAAGCAGTGGTTCCCAAACTGGGGGTAACTTAACAATTTATCGGGGGTAATGGAGGGGTGACAGAAAAAAAGTTAAAATTCTGAAAATCAAGAAAACATTGAGATAGCTGGTATTAGGATTAATGTTAACTTAGTCTTAGTATGTAAAGTTGTAAATTAAACCTATTTTAAGTATGTAATAAAGTTAAACCAAATAACAATAAACATCAAAAACTAATATACAGTAGCAGAAAAGAAAAAATATGTATCTAAGTGTGTGGTAACCTAAAAGTATTTTGACAAGTATGCTTCAGAACACAAGTCACTCAGTAACCCTGATGACTCATCAACGTGTCCAGTACGCATCACTCACTGCCTGAGGTTGCCTCTATTTCACACTGTCAGTTTCTATGTGAGCATCAGCCGAGGTAGACAAAACCTGGTATGTATGTGTACTGCCCTGTGGAGTATAGTTAGTATTTACCTACTATTACATCATTCCTATGCTGAATAAGCTCTTTTAATGCTATCTAGAATGCCATGAAAAAATAAATAATAAGTTCACATTGTTCATACTTTTTTATGCAGTTTTTCTTTTTCTGCAGATTAAAGAATAAAATGTCTAAAAAGCGCACCTACTCTGATGCCTTTCTTCACTATGGTTTTGTGAATTTACCTTCTGGTGGAGAGGATCGGCCACAATGTGTAGTATGTCACAAAGTGTTGACAAATGAAAGCCTCAAGACATCAAAACTCTCAGCTCACCTCCAGAAGTGCCATCCAAATCTTCAAAATGAGGATCAGGTTTATTTTCAGCGCCGGGCTGTAGCACTGAAGAATATCCAGTTCGGTTCAGATGGAATTCAAGCCCAAAAGCTTCAAGCTGCGGTCGAAGCATCTTACTTTGTTGCATATCGATGACATGCCATTAGATATTCTGTCTCAAGTTACAACAGAGATCAAGGAAAGCTCATATAGCAAATTCTCCTTGCAATTTAATGAATCGTGTGACGTAGCCAGTTGTGCTGTTCTCCTTGGGTTCGTTCGTTACTTCCACCAGGACAAGATCAAAGAAGAGTTCCTATTATGCAAAGATCTGCTGACAACCACGAAGGGAGAAAATATCTTCAATATCATCAACAGTTCCTTTACCACGAATGGATTGGATTGGAACAGTGTTCAACAGGTAGGGAGATGTTTCTATAGTCTAGATTAGTATAAATACGATGAATTACACGGCATATAGTCATATAGTTTTATTTATTGTACAAGTAGCTGTAGTGTAGCAGATATTTTGTACATAATTCACAAAAGTATCGTGCATGTCGTACTGAAATACTAAAGTACCAAAATAAATTAAATTAAAACCATATAATTATAACGCAAAAGATAAGTAAGAATGACAAACTGAAGCAATCTATAATAGATTTTCTTTTTTAATCTAGGTCTCCGTCGATGGAGCATCGTCGATGATGGGTCGTAACCGTGGATTATGGGGCCTCATACAAGCTGTGAATCCAGAAATTTCTGTAGATCATTGCATCATTCATCGGTACTCTCTTGGATCAAAAAACCTGCCTGGTAATCTGAAATTAGTGTTTGAAGATGTGTTGAAAATCGTCAATTTCATCAAGTCCAGGGATGTGAATTCGCGCATATTCAGGGAGCTGTGCAAGGAAATGGGAGAGCAATATCAAGTTCTGCTCTACCACACCGATGTTCGCTGATTGTCACGAGGCAAAGTTGTACGTCGAGTCATTGAGCTCCGAATGGCTCTTCAGGAATTTCTGAAACAAGAAGATTCTCCTTTTGCTACCAAGTTCACTGATAAGGAGTGGCTTGCTTGACTTTGTTACTTGGCTGACATATTTGCGGAGGTGAACAGTGATAATCTGCAACTCCAGGGACAAAACATGACTGTCATTGATGCCCATCACACTGTGACTGCATTTCTGGGAAAACTGAGACACTGAATTGACGCTTGGAGAAAGGAGTGATCGCTCAGTTTCCCACCCTAGACCAGTTTGATGAGGAGAATAGTTATGATACTGGATCACTTTTACAGATCATCAACAAAAAGATGAGCGACCATTTGAAGGGGCTTGAAACAAGCATGCAGCACTACTTTCCAGAGAGTGACCTAAAAACAGCCAGTCTTCAGTGGATCATTCATCCCTTTTCTGTACCTGATGAGGCCATTCATGATTATGATTTCCCTGCAAAGGAGGAGTGGATCACAATGCGAGCAAATGAAGCCTTGAAATTCAAATTCCAAAACCAAAATGCAGATTCCTTTTGGATTTCACAACTAGCTGACTTGCCAACTCTGTCCAAGAGAGCCTTGAAGTTGTTGGTATCATTCTCAACAACGTATCTGTGCGAGAAGGGGTTCTCAACCGTGCTGGGGATGAAAACAAAAGAGAGGACTCGCTTGAATGTTGCAAACAATGCCGGGCTGACACTTTCAACCACAAAGCCAAGAATTCCTAAACTAGCTTCAAGTATGAAACTCCACCCATCCCCCTGATGTTCTTGACATCTTTGGCAATATTCATTAGAAATGCACAATGATCAAATACAATAATTGAAAGTGTAATTCAGTGTAACTAAATTATATAAATAAATTGTAAATAAATAAAGTGCAATATATCTCTAGTTTAATTTAGCCATATATATCAATGTTGAAAATATTTTGTGAAAGGGGTAATATGCTTAATGTGGCATGTTAAATTGGGTAACAAGCTGAAAAAGTTTGGGAACCAGTGTTATAAAGGGTTTTTAGGATGACATATGGGATAGAAAGTTTTCTGTATGAGGAAAAATTAAAATCTCTGAACTTGTTGCTGAAGTTGTCTTCAGCTAACACAGTATTTCTTTTAGCAGGGTGTTTGGCCTCTGGAATAGTTTGTCTTCAGATGTGGTGGATGCAGTTCATTTAGGGAAAATATTAATAACAATTTAAATGATAAGGGCTGTTTTTTGTTGTTTTTTAAGACAAGTTTAATTTGGCACAGAGGACAGCCAAAGTAGACAAAAGATTATTTGCTGTTCATTAATCTTGTGATATTTTATTGTGCTATGAACCCACTCTCAGTATGTGAAATCAATAAATGTTAAAAATGGGTTGGTTGGTTGGTTTGGTATTTTATGGCACAAAGCAGCTTGGCAAATCTGAACCAAACATCCAGTGATTAAAAGTAAAAAATTAGAGTATATTTAATAAAATTCATAAAAGGAAATTAAGGTTAAACAAAACAAAGTTAAAAATAAATAATAGCATAAAACCAATATTTACATCTAGTCTACAGCAATAAGAGAAAAACTACAGTAATTAAAGTTGTAGATGACTTTCTGTTGCATAACTGTAATCATCATAACTCGCCAGGAAGACTAACAGATAAGTACAAAAACGACCATCAGTCACCATAAGTTGGCCTTTCCAGTCCTGGTTCCAAGTTGTTTAACATTATGGCCATTTTCAAAAAATAATACAATTTTAAAAGACTTGTAGAAAAATTTTAATTATAACTCACCAAGATGACTAACAGGTAGTTCAAACAGCAGCATTAGTCATCTGAAGTTTGCCTTTATAGTCCTGGTTTCGAGTTATTTGACATTATGGTCATTTTCTGATTTCAAATCAAACAAGCTGGACTTTGATTCTTAAAAGAGAATCACATTTAAAAGGTCTAATATATAAATTAAAAAAAACCTAAATAGCATTTAAAAGATTAATGGCCTTTCAAAAACTAAAAACATTTCCAAAGTGGACAGTGTCACAATCAATAACACTGTCTAACGTTAAGGATAAACCTTGGGACAGAACATGTTTAAAATGGTGCTGTCATTACAACTCCCAAGGACAGAAAACAGTAAAGTAGTAGCTTATTGTGACCTAAGTGCTACACAGACAACACATTGGTGTATCAAGATAAAAGAAAACAATAAGTTAAAAAACTGACCAATGCATAGTCTACTTAGAACTTCCTCTATCCAATCCTTATGGTAGCAAGATGGCCAAAGTCCAATCGAGGGTTATAATTGGAAAAGCTTGTTTTCACATTGCTCACTCTAAGCCAACTGCAAACTGGCATGGAGCCATGCTTTGAATACAGGACCATAGTCAATATTAACGAGAACAGAGTGTAAACTAACGTGAATTGATTCTAGGGCCAGCAAAGAACTAAGTGAGTCAGTATAAATAGTGCAATTTGACTACTGCTTAACTTCTATGTGATTCAGAGCAAGAGAAATGGTGCACAGTTCAGCAGTGAACACAGAAGCTGTAGAGGGGATTGTGTGAACAACCACCAACCCACAACAAACCATGGCAAAGCTCACACAGTCATCTGATTTTGAATCATCTGTGTTAATAAGAAAGGAAAAATAGTTTGAAAAATGTTCAGCAAATAACACAGTATTTCAAATCTAGAGCATTTGCTTTACTCAGGTGACTTAAAAATAGGTCACATTTGGGACTGTAAGAAGCCATTGTGGGAGGGGCTAAAACAGTGGATACAGCAGTGTTATCTAAAGGACAGAACCAATTCATTTAACTATACCTAGATACGAAGGTCAAAAGGAGCAATGGCAGACTGACTCTTCTGAAAATATATAGTTCACCGAGGAAATAAAACACACCCCAGGTGGTATGCTTTGGAAAGGAACAAAGTTTTGAATCACATAATAAAGACAGTCGCAAACAGCAGAGGAGCAAAGAAGTTTCATGAGGCTTTGTGTGTTACCTCTGAACTGGGGAA
The DNA here is from genome assembly GCA_011833715.1 of Carcinoscorpius rotundicauda. Taxonomy (NCBI): domain Eukaryota; kingdom Metazoa; phylum Arthropoda; class Merostomata; order Xiphosura; family Limulidae; genus Carcinoscorpius; species Carcinoscorpius rotundicauda. Next base: position 90,722,668 of record CM022397.1, read on the forward strand.
GTACAGAGCCAAAGTCCTTAATGATGAATGGGCCGAAGTACTGGCAGAACCATAGACCAGCAATCCATGGTCAAGTTTCGAACAATTAAGAGCACAATATATCTTTAACATGATATAAAACACTGATCCACTTCCCAAGTGATGGAAGAGAAGACAAGGAGGATGTGGACCTTGCCACCTCAATGAACACATGTCAAGAAACAACTACATGACATCTTCAAGTGACTGAACTGCTTACACTAGAAACATCTGAGAGGGTTCGGAATGAATGGCCATACCCTACAATTAAGATAACTTGCCTTGGTAGTGGCAGGTGGATGTGCTGATGTAAATGTCAGAATGAGGACACTGGTCTGCATCATAATTATTTTTGCAAGTGGGGATACACTTAACTGCAGAAACTCCTTGGGTGGAGAAACCAGCAAGAATCTCTGACTCAGGGATGTTCTTCAAATCCCTCTCAACAATAATTCCTTGTGATGAATTTAAAGTAGCATGAGGTGTAACCTTAATACATATATCCCCAATCATCTTTGAATGCAAGAGGAGTTCACTGTGTTGAGATGTGGATGTTTCCACCAATATGTCACCAGAGCAAAGCTTCTTTTCTGACTTTGGAGAGCTAGCAAGTCCCTCTAGCCCCTTTTGAATGAAAAAGGGAGGCATCTGCCCGAAAAGTTTGTCTGAAAGAGAATGTAGTACAATAAAATGAGGTATAACAAGTGTTACAGATGTTGAAAATTGCTGCACAGTCTTCAAGACGTGGTTGTTTACTTATGGACTATTTTCTCACTATTTTATTTTAGTATTTTATTTGGAGAATCCATTATAAAAAAGGAATATTCTGAAGCCCAATGACCCCACGTGCCATGGAGACGGCCGTATAAGAGGAGACACTACAATGCTAAACAAGGACACTGCAGCAACACCAAAGTTTTGTGAGCAATATACCCAAACTCCAGCATCAGATACAATGTCCAGAACAACAACATCCAACATGAGTACTTGTTTCATCTTAGCCCAAATGGACCAGCCGACCGACCCAAGGAGGTCACCCCAAAGCTGCCCATCTACAGAAATTTAAGGCTAAAGTGGTGTGTTAGGGTTGGACCCCTCAACCACCAGGTTCCTCTTTTCTCCTTCACAGGTCATCACACACGACAAAGACGTGGGTGGATGTTTAGATCCCAGAGGAGGTAAACTAAAAGAACAGAGCCTTCCCTTGGAGGTTCCCTTACTTAGTACAATTTAACCCAAAATAAGGGTTAAAATGGGAAAGCGCAGGAGAGAGAAATGATCAAGTTACATCATATGACCTGAAACCCTTGCTCACCCGAAGTTTGTATCATAATGAATTGTTTTAATTTTGTTTCACTTGAGTTTTGTTATTTAAATTAACAAGTTTCTAATTTTAGCACCTTAGCCCTGAGGTAGTTTTCAAACATGCATTTTATAACAGAAGAAATACATCATTTGTTAGAAAACAGTGCCTTAAGTACTGTAACCTATCTATGATTGCTGCTTACAACAATGACTCCAAATGATTTGAGAGAGAGAAAATCTACAAAATGGAATTGAAATGGGAGATGCATTATATGACAGAGGTAATTTAAAATGGAGAATTTAATTAAATATTTCCTATTGCAATTGAAATATTAAAGTTTATATTTATTATAATACACTGAATCATAGATAGTTTTGAATGCCAAGTTTAAAGATACATTGCAAATAAAGTTATTTAACTGTTTAAAAGTTGCAACTTCTGCATTTTGTTCATACGTTTGACCCAGTAACATAGGCTATTCATTGTTTTTGTTTCTAATTTTTTAACTCACCATATAGTATCCTAAATCCTTTTAAGCATATTAATAATATTATGGCACTGCATTTATTTTATGTTTGATATTACACAATAGACTAACTGTTTAATGATTAATTAGATTTCATTCCTTTTCACCAAAGGTACAACAAAAATATAATGTACAATATTGAAGCCTAATGCATCATTTGAATCTTGGGACCCTCTACTGGTTGGAGCATTTTTGCTTATTCAAGGGTCACCAGCACAGCATGGGTCAGCAAACCAAAGAAATGAAAATTATATTTTCTATTTTCACTTTGATGAAAAGAAATGTAGTACAAACACTTACAGCTAGCTGCTAGATCTATTACTCGAGTCAAAAGACGCTCTTTCTTACATACAGTAAAAAGTAGGGAAATAATCATTCAATTAAACTACAGTTTAATACTTGATTACTTATCACTAAAATATATACTGTTAACTACAAGTGCTAATACTTGCTACTTCAGAAGCCAGTCTATCTTTTTCTCTTTCAACCTCTGCTCTATCTTTGATGGCTTCCATTTTCAGTTCTGTAAGTCTGACCTGGGCAGCATGTTCTACCTCATCCAGCTGACCTTTAAGTTTGAGAACTTCTTCTTTGGCTGAGTCAAGCTGAGCAGATAGGTAATTACAAGTTCCTCGAGTGCTTGAAAGTTCTTTCTGGACAACTTCTTTTTGCATGTTTAAACTGGTCTTTTCAGACTATTAAGAATAAAGAATAAGAACCCTTAAAATAACAGAATTGTTAATAAATTTAGTCAGTTTAAGTATTTTGTAATTTTCAAATAACTAGACACGATTCTCTTATATACATGGACCCTAAATCATCTTTAACAGGTGTACAAGAAATATCTATAGCATTGGTAAATTACACTTACCCCTATCTACAAGTAAGCTAGACCCCTGCAATATATGTCAGTTAATTAACCGTTCACAAACGTAGTCAAATTTACTGATATCCTATCTATGAAGCTATACACAAGTTTTACTATAAATCTGAGCTTACAATACTTATCTTCACAAAATTTTGCAAGTTTGTAATAAACATAGAAGTCTGTGTTTTCCACAAAATTCAATTTTTTTAACAAAATGTTTTTATCCGATATTTCTTTGCAAATGTTAACCTTTTTATACCTTGTTTATTTTATAATTTTGTTACTGTTCTCTGGACCTATTTTGGCAGGTAAAAACAAAACAAATCACAGTGAGAACCCATCACTTTCTGATAGAGCTCAGGCTTGTGTTACTTTGGACATTTATTTTACTGAAGTTTTGTCAGGATAAGATAAAACAATTTTTACATTTCAGTGCCTACAGTTAAAGAGAATATATGACAAAAAAAGCTCAATGAATTTGGAATATTTGATCACGTAACAGTAAAAAAAAAACCTTTACTTTAATCTCCAAATACTGTCAAGATACTGAAATATGCTTCAAAAAAATACAAAACCTGGAATGTTTGTAATTGAAAAAGGGCATTATGGATGGGTGAGTTCAAATATGAAATATTCAGTTCAAAGCACAGGTTGTATATCCAACAGAAGAAAGGTGACAAGTAAATCAATGCATAGCACCTACCAAAAAGCACCGGATAGACATTGTGATAATTTGTGGCTGTTTTTCTGCTGAGGCAACAGGAAATATTCTCAAATTATGTGGAACAATGAACCAGCAAGAGTACCATCAGATACTGGTCTGTTTTGGTATACCCAGTTGTTTGCATATTATTATTAAAGGACTCTGCTACCAATAAAATAATGACCTTAAACACTCATCCAACTTATGCAGAAATCACTTAGCTGAGAAAGAAGTTGATGGAATCATTCAAATGATGCAATGGCCTCCATACAACCCCAATCTAACAAATCCAAAGTTATTTCCAAAAAAATTTTATTATAGTGTATTAGAGACATTTGAGTAAACTTCCAAAGGACACTTTGATTAAATATGTTGCAACAATGCTTGAAAAACTATCTGTAGTTATTAAAGCAAAAGAGTACACAAAAAATATTAACTGGTTGCTGAATTCAAGCACTTCCATTGAGTTTGCTGTTTTCATCAAAATTGTCATGTTTCACTTGTGATTTGTCCACCAGAGGGAGAGTGGTAAGTCTATGAATTTACAACACTACAATTTGAGGTTCAATTTCCCTTGGTGGAAACAGCAGATAGCCTGATGTGGCTGTGCTGTAAGAAAAACACAAATATGCACCAAATAATCACCATATATATATACATACACACATTTACATATACAAGTTCCAAATATTCAGAACCTACAGCTTTTTCTTATGTAGATAATGCTTTGTATGATTTACTTTATGTAAGAGTGTTGCTGCAGAATTATTTTAGATACAGAAAGAAAATATTACTACTAAGAAAAACTGATTGTGGTTTATAAAAGTATTTGTCCATGTTGTAAACACGGTTACATTGGACAAACCACAAAATGGCTTTAGTCACGTGTTAATGAATGCACAAAATTTAATATCACCACACACGTTGAGCACACATGATTCATATGGGTGTAGCATGATCACTTTGATTAACATCCTAGCTTAGACTAATGACAAATAGAGCCTCAGTATAAGGGCATTTACCCACAAGTTAACTAAGCCAAGTTACAACAAAATTTGACATTTAATTTATACACTATTATTACTAAAACATTCTACACAGTCCCAAGAACTAAACGCTTACTTCCAAGGTACATATGGTTGCATACTGCTCTGCCAACTGCCTTGCCTGTGCTCTGCTACTGTTTTCAGCTTCTGAAGAAATCTTTTCCCTTTGGGCTTGTACTTCTTCCATTTCAGTAAGAAGGGCTTTGATTCTCAATCTAAATTGCGAGTTTTCTTTTTGGAGTGTTCTTATCTGCAATCCTGTTTGCTCCCCTTGAGTTGTCTGCTTTTCTTGCAATTGATCCACTTGTTCTTGAAACTTGTTTATCTGTCCATTGAATATGTTCATTAAAAAGATAAAATATCAAACAAGTCATGCATAAATAACAATTAGCTTTTGTTTTTATTCTGTGAATTACATCTGTTCAATCTTCACTTAATATATTGAGAAAAAATTGTTTTTTTAAATTTCTAAAGTTTAACAAAGCAATGTTTTCAGTGACAATAATTATTATCGCTCTCTCAATTTGTTTGAGATTACAATATAGGTGGCAGAGAAAAAATTACACATTCAATTTTACAGGCACATAAAGTGAAAGTCTTACTGATCGCTTCTTTACTTGAATATTTATAATTTGGTATTAGAAGGATTTTAAACAAAGTAACCTGTTTTTGTTATACCTTTGACTTTTTTCTTTCATTAGAAAGAACCTTCTATATTCTTAGCTTAATATGCATGTTTATGAATAACCTAAGTTTTCTTGACATATTACTGGGTTTATGACTGAAAATATTGTTAGAAGTGATGGTAACCAATTGATGAAATGTTGTTTTCTAACTTTTATCAGTAGATATAAAAATATATATATTTAATTAGCTATAATGATTACCAAGTTGATTTTTTTTTGTTCAGCTACAAGTTCACAACTTATCCTCATCATAAATTATGATGTTAGACAGAGTAACTTTTAATCTTACTCTGTTGTTACACACAATTTCATCAAACAGTTTTTTTCTGAACAATTATCCTAATATGAATGTTTACATTGAGAATAATTTATTTATTAACATTTAACAGGCTATACTGCACAGATACTGACAATGTGTACATGCTGTTAACACGCAAAGTATATCTTGAGGAAATTCTATATAAATTAACAGACTTTAATGTAAAAGATACTGACAACAGCAAGGTTCAAATTATGTACTAACATACTTACAACTTGCAGATGTATTTTCCATAATGCAAGTCAGAATTTCTGCTAATTGTAATTTTTCATGTTCTCCTTGCAAATAAATGCCAATAAATTTCCTAATGGGACTTGTACCTGTGGCTTGAATTATGACATCACAAAAATGAGGTGGACATGAAGTGGTAATGTTAACTTCAGAATTATGCTTGACATCCCACAAACAAGTTAAAGATTTTGTAACAATATACTGGTAAATTAATGCTTTCAAGGTACATGAAAATGTTGTGGAAAGAAATGACGGTTAAACAACACTGGAACAAAAGAAAGACATCCAAACTCAAGTATTGCCAAACAAGAAGTGATAGTTTAGTACTGATGCATTGAATGAGTCACATGCATCAAATGATGGTGCTCTCCTGTCAGTGAAGAGCTGATGCATGTTGATTAACATGAGACATCTGCATGTTGGAATCGTGGATTTCCATAGGTGGTGCGGAAGGCTTGTAAAATGCATTATAAAAAAGTTCTCAATGATCTTTGTTACTGACCTAAGAAGGTCGAAACGTTCGCTCTTCTATTTGAAATATTTTCTCAACCCGAACGAGCCATTTTTGCATATAAAATAATTTTCAAATTGATTCCCAAAACATGTCAATTGTCCACCAACAAATGAAAAGTATAAATTTGACCCTTGTTCATTTTCAATATCTGACAGTTACACGCTTCAAAAATCATACTGGATGAGGAAAAATAATGATTTAAGAAAAACTTGAGGTTCATGAAAAGTATTCTCCAGTGAATAGAATAAGTAAAGGCAAAACTAAGTCAATAAAAAGCCAAAATGGTTACAAAAGGTAAAATTAATTATTTAGATAATATCCAAAATACAATGAAGCTTTCTACATACAGATTCTAAATATTTTCCTGAAAAATTGTCAATTTTGTAATGATGCATATAAGCATTCAGGTTTCATAGCATCCACACAGATGGTAGCATTCACACAGGTCTGGCAATTGTTTCAACTATAAGGGGATATTCCAATATTTCACAGTCAATGGGTATGTGTACTTATTTAGATATATCTAAACTAGACAATAAAAGGGTTAAATAATAAATATTCTGTAAGCCATGCATAAAAATTTCAAGTGAGCTCAGCACTTGAGTAAGTATTTTTAAAAGTAATTACAATTTCTGCCAAGTGAGCTTGAAAGTAAAATTCAACCTTGAATGTCTACTCGTAAAATGTCTTGACAGGTGTTCGGTCTTTTATTTTTACATTGTATGGGGTAATGCATACATTATTAGAAATTACTACATCGTATTTATTTCATTTTTTAGAATACATATTTCATCTATGTGTATGTTCTGATAATGCATTCATCTTCTGCCTAAAAGTTGGTTTTCTCAGCTTAATGGCAAGAAGTTATAACATTCTAAATTGCCTGACATGCAGCAAGGGATATTTTAGATGAACCACAAGAAAAACTCTGCAGCTGGACTAAAGGACATTGTAACACCAAAACCAACAACAAAAATAATGTTATCATCCACAATCTAAAGGAATGTAATGTAACTTTATGATAAAGCAAAACACAAATGTGAAAACAACATACATTTATTGAATGTTTTGAAACCATAACTTCATTGTGTAATCTAGATGTCCAAAACAATATTTGTAATTACAAAAGAAATATATACATAAGGAAACAATCTGAATAAACAAATATAGCATTAAATTAAAAACTAGATGCCAAGATTTATAAATTTTTGTTTTGTAGTCAAATTTTTCAATAGCCCTGTATATTTGTACATATATTTAAAATGTCCAGTTCTTATGTATATATTTCTGTTGTAATTACAAATACGGTTTGTTTGTTTTGTACCTATAGATCACTGATGATTCCAAAGTTTTTGATAAATGCTTTCATTTATCACATTCAGGTTTTGTTTATCATAAAGAACGTAATATTGTGCATATATCCAGTATCTTCCATGTCATCCTCAACTAGAAAGAGGAAGAATTCCAACTTAGAATATTAGAAAATCTGGCCTTAAAGCTAAAATGAAAATTAGATCTACATAAAAATTAGTGGACTGTCACTATATCTTCAACTTTGAAAATGTTAAAAAGGAACAGAGGATGAATTTCAGTCATTGATTTTGAATGTACTAAGCACTTGATATGTAATTTTATCTGCATATGATATGAAAATAAGAACCCTGGTGTTGAAACTCCTAACTTGTAAATGATAAAGAGAAAATCAGAAGTTAAAAGTTATTTCTGTTTCTTTCTCACACCAGTAATTACTTTAAAAAACAGCAAAATCATAATACAAAATTATAACTGGTATAAAAAATTATCAGAAAAAAACTATGCAAGTAGAACATAAAACATCTGTCATTACTATATACGCTAAAGAATTATATGAATATAGCATGCCAAATCATACATCATTTCTATGAATACAACATGCAACACCTATCATTGCTGTATGTGTACATGTGTACATATAAATAAAATTGGTTTATTAAATAATCTTCACTTTTTGAGATTACTGACATATAAAAACTTACTTGACACAATAAATCATTTTTTCATCTAACTAATTTAACAATTTTTATGTAAAAAAAAATAAAGCTAGGTTCATTAAATCATCATTAGAAGGTGCCTTTCATTGTTATTTGTTTCACAGTTTTGTATTTAGCTACCAAAAAATCCACCTACTACCTGTAATTTTGAAGAGATAGAGAAAAGGTAAGGAGGATACTTCTAGTTAAAAACAGTTTTTATTGCAACAAAACCTATGGATTTACAATTAAATCACACTAAACAATTGGTTATCTCCTATCCTGAAAATATCAGGATAAAAAAAGAATAAACAGGTAAAATGTGTAAAAGACAATCATGTGGTGTCTTAATATTAAAGTTTGATATTTTCCTGAATTAAAAATTAAAAAGTTGCCTCTATTTAACCTTTAACTTGCATTAGTCTATTATTCCATCTATTTTGCAAATATCTACAGTTGTCTCAGCAGAAAAATACGTCCATATCATCAAGCTGTCTCCCTTCTGCTTTATTGCAAATGATATGCATTGATTTATCTTTCACCTTTTTTCTGCTGGATATACAACGTATGCTTTGAAGCAAATATTTCAAACTTTGACTCATCTGTCCATAACCCTTTTTCAATCATCAAGAGTCCAGTTTTGTACTTAAGATTGACAAAAAGTTTTTAACAGCTACATGATCAGATATTCCATTCTCTTTGAGTCTTCTTGATACCATAAATATGGACACTTTTCTATCATTTGGTACATGATCGTTTATCTCAGTGACAGAATCCATTTTTTTTTTGGACAAAAACTTTCATCTACACTAAAAATCTACCAAATTTGTGAAGATATACATACTGTGTCAAAACAATAGTGCAACTACTTAATGTGTGCAAATGTTTATACGAACTCATAATACATATTATATCAAGCCCATTGAAAAAGGGTTAATGCCAACTCAAATTTTAAATACTTAAAATAAAAAAATAAAAAAACTTTTCAATCTAATTAATGACACAAAACAGCTGTAGTGTTACTTTACTTTGAATTATTTTGACATATTGGAATAAAATCTTACTAAATACTATTTCAATAAGTATTATTTTTAACATTGAAAAATTTGTAAAAACATCACAGCTTACAAGTTATGTAATCTGTACTTAAGTTTTTTTTATTCTTTTATGATAAAGTTGTGTTAGTTTAAGTACCTAATTTGTCAAAGTGTTTAACTAATTTATGATGAAATTTATATCAATTAATACACACGATGATGATATGGTTCATTCTATTTGGTTCTTAAGGTTATCTATATTGGGACAAAGTTAGGACAATCTTACTGCACTATTAATCTATAATAATGAATGAACAAAAAGTCAACTAATTGCATTTCTAACAAATGAAACTGATGTTGAGAATAAGTCTATGAACAGCATTGATATAAATAATTAGGATATCAGACCATGGTTTCTAACCCCATACCTCTCCCTCATGTTTGAAGTTTATTTCTTCCAAAGTCCTTTGGTGCTCAGTTGTCAAATACTCCATTTGTGTTTTTAACATTGTGTATTCATATCGAAGCTTATTAAACTCTTCCCTGTAGTGATCAGCTTCTTGCTCTAACTCTTGACATCGACCTTTGAAGTTACGTTCAAATTTCTCCTGTACGTGACGTTGTATAGCTTCTGGAGCCTGGCTGGCTAACTAGACGTAAAACAATAATAATAATAATAATAATCTAAAGTTCTCAGAAACATTTCTAAAAATTACAAACACACTTGATGTGTCAACACATTTGTACATGACAGTTGTAATGACATTACAGATAGAGCTGTGTTAAGTGGATAATGTTTCCATTTTGCAAAATACATAGTAAGCAAAAATTTCTTAAAATTTTGAAACAAAAATATTTTGAAGTATCATAACAAACTTAAAATCATGAATTATTCATTCAAAGTATACTTGGTGTGGGTTTCAAAATATTCACAGATTACATACACCAACTGGAGACATTTTCAAGCCAGCATTTAAAATAAGAACTTCCCACGTTCTTTATTTTTTCAAATATTTTGTTACACCCACTACAGAAGCTACAACAAACTGCATGCTTTTTAAATCATTTATTTACTCACAGTTACAAGGCAATAATACATATTTATAACCGACAAAAGACATTTTGCAAATATGATTATGAGATGTCAGTCTATTTCTATAAAATGCAATCATTTCCCAAGGCAGTTTTATTCAGTAAAGACCAAAATTGGTGTTCCAACAAGTGACAAAATCATTAAACATTCTCACAGGTCAATTAGAAATTCAGGTATTTTATAGTAGTTTTTTTTTAGCATTCTATATCACTGTTTTAATTATTTTTTGGACAACTATCTTAGAAAAATGTATGGTTATTGAAGCCTGGCTTTCAAGAATCAAAGGGTTTTCGATCTGGAAATGCAAAGTTTTTTATATTTTAATGTACATACTTTTGAACAAAAGTATATGCATAAAGTTAAAATGTAAAAATTAAAAACTTTTAGTAAAATAACAATAATGATATTAAAAAGTAAAACTCTCTTTGTTAACCTGAAGATGACCTTAGAAGGTTGAAATGTTGTTCTGTACTTGATTTTTATTAAAGTTTTAATCCCCATACCAGCTGTTTTTAAAATACATTTTTACTTCATGTGGGTTTTTTATCATCATGAAAAAAACTTTGATATTCGTTCAGGAGGTTCTGTAAATAAAATATGAAAACATAAATTCAAAACGTACTTTATGATTAACACAAAAATGACCTTGCACACAAAATAGTCAATGACAACTCTTGGTAAAAATACTTTATTAAAAATTCTGCTTTTCTTTACTTTTAATGTTTACTGAAAGCCTACCTGATTTCATACAGGTATATGAAGTAAATTCAACATTATAGGATTCATAATAAAACATTAATTCTCCAATATAGGTTTGATTCAGAGAGCTGACTCTATGCAAGTGAAGTTAACATCTAAGTGGATCTTTCTTGGATATGGCCTTATTAATTCTTAAAAGAATTAAGAAGACTTACAAGCATTACCTCATTAATTCTTGAGGATTGTATAACTAATGGATCTCAAAAAGTACATAGTGATGAACCAACGCTATTCCTCTAACTCTGTGTTTTAAATCATACCAATTCCTTGGTGAAGTAGCAATGATACAATTCAATCACATTGATATCTTGATGGATATGACAAAATGTGGGATTGCAAAGATTTCTGTCTTGGTGGATCTGGAATGTCATGTGACATGACTGTGTGTTGTTTCATTGAAGGGGGATTTTTATGATTATCTAGTATCTCAGTAACACACTTGTAACCAGCCTTTTAACCTCAGTTACCATCAGAGATTCCTTTCCATGACATAACTTTTACCATTGTTATGTCTTCACAAAATTGTGAAGTAGACATTACTGTAGATGGAATCCACACTGGGTGGGCGAGAGGAGGTTGTTTGATTCAAGGAACCCAACAAGACAACCATTAAACATCCTTTCTAAGGTCTTACAGAGACAGCTCGTCAGAGCAATTGGACGATAGTTTGAAGGAATCTTCGGATCTTTCCCTGGCTTAGAAAAAGGTAAAATAATAGCCTGGCACCATGCATCAGGAAAAAAATTCTCCTGCCAAATCCAGTTGAAGATAATCAGAAGGACAACAAGAGAATCAGGAGATAGATGGTGCAGTATGTCATAATGAATATCATCAGGTCCAACAGATGTACTGGCAGACCGATGAAGGGCCATTTTTAGTTCTACCAGGGTAAAGGGACTATTATAGTCAAAGAAACAGTCAGTTTGAAAGGAAAGAGGTGATCGCTCTGCTCGAGTCTTGATGGCCAGGAAGGTGGAGGAACAAGCAGAAGTGCTCAATACCTGGCAAAAGCTTTCACCTAGAGTGTTAGCAATGTTCTGGACATCAGTCACCTCCTGACCAAAGAGTAAGATCGAGAGAGGGACAGAATTGTAGTGCCCTATAACCTTTCGTATCCTGTCCCATATGACCTTGGAACTGGTGGTAGAAGATATGCTGGTTGTGAATTTAATACAAGATTCCTTCTGGCTTTGACGTCTCACCCACCTAGCATGTGCATGGGCCCCGTTGGAAAGCAACCCAGTTTGAAAGCGTGGGATATCTACAAAAAGTATCCCAGGCCCGTTTTTGAGCCTTTCATGCTAAGTGGCAAGCAGGATTCCACCATGGACGAGGATATCATGGAAAACGTGTCGAGGTTTTAGGAATACACTGGGCAGCTGCATGTATAATACAATCAGTTACCACTGCTACCCAGTCGTCTACTGATGGCTGATTTATGATGGCAGAATCAAGTTCTGCGAGAGCTGTGAAAGTGGACCAGTCTGCCTGATCCAGCTTCCACCAGGGCACACGGGTAGGATGGCATCAACCATGGCCAGTCTCTCTCAAAAGGATCAGAAAATGATCACTGCCTGGTGGATTACTGTCAACCTTCCATGAAAAATGGGAGAATAATGAAGGGGAGCAAACTGAGAGATCAATAGCGGTAAAGGACTGACTAGGTGCATGAAAGTAAGTGGAAGAACCAGCATTGAAAAGAAAAAGATTGTGATCAGAGAGCATCCACTCTACAGATCGACCCCTCCCATCAATAATAGCACTTCCCCAGAGGGAATGATGTCCATTAAAATCCCCCAGGATTAGATGACAACTGTTCAACAAGAGCATCTAGGTCTGATTGATCATATGTCTCTCCAGGGGACAGGTACAGAGAACAAACAGTGATGGTATGACCCAAGGAAACACGGATGGCTATGGCCTCAAAGGGCGTGTTGAGTGACAAAGACAGGGTGGGCACATGTTGATCAACTAACAGTGCCACCCCTCCATGTACTCGACCATCACACAACTTGTCATTTCTGTACAGAGAAAACTGCCGAATGGAGACTGTATCAGCAGATTTGAGAAATGTTTCTTGTAAAGAAAGACAAACGGGATGGTAGGAAGCAATCAGCGTTTTGATGTCATCCAGATTAGAACGTAAACCTAGACAGTTCCATTATAGCAAGGTGGCCATTTTTAAGAATGGGTAGGTGAAATGGCTGGAGAACCCTTCAGTTTACGACCACGTCTTTTTTCTTTACTGTCTTTAATCAGAGGAGGTCTATCAACCTCCATGGATCATGCTCTGGGTCGAGTGGGCAGGTTTTTGTTATTGGAAGAGGAATCCAGTGACTGAGGACGAGAACGAATAATTGTTTTGTCTCTTGTGGTTGGAGAAAATGATGTATCAGAAGAAATGCCTGTATTTGAAACTGAAAAACGTGGATCTTGAGGTTTATTGGAAGGTATGGGAGGTACAGAGATGGGTGTGGAAGTCGATTCATCAACTTTTTTAACCACGGAGGTCAAAAGACTTTTCATTTGTTTTGAAAACGATTCTCTTTGAGGCACAGAGAGATCTGTCGGCACTCCCACTGTAGTTGTGGAATGAAGTGCAGCAGCATGTGTCCAAGATGGAGTTGTGGACAGCAATTTACGAGCCTCAGGATAACTAATGTTATGCGTCGTTTTCAAACGCTGCACCTCTTTTTCCTCCAACTATTTTGGGCAAGAATGAAAGTAAGATTGGTGAGAACCATTGCAGTTTACGCAATGTGGGTTCATGTCACAGTCACAGGCATCGTGGTCCTTGCCTCCACAACAAGCACATGTCAAGGAACCACGACAAGATGTCTTTGAGTGGCCAAATCTCTGACATTGGAAACATCGGAGAGGGTTTGGAATGTATGGCCAAACCCTGCAAATGAGATAACCTGCCTTGATGGTGGCAGGTGCACGTGGTGAAGTAAATGTTAAAACAAGGGTATTTGTTGGCAGTGTAACTCCATATTTGCGAGTGGAGATGCGCCTCACTGCAGAAACTCCTTGAGTGGAGAGACCGGCGAGAATCTCTGACTCGGGAACGTTCTTCAAATCCCTTTCAACAATAACTCCTCGTGAAGAATTCAAAGTAGCAAGGGGTGTAACCTCAATAGGTATATCCCCAATTGCCTTTGAATTCAAGAGGAGTTCACTGTGGATGTTTCAACCAATATGTCACCAGATCGAAGCTTCTTTACTGACTTTGGAGAGCCAGCAAGTCCCTCTTGAATAAAAAAAGGGGACATTTGCCCAAAAGGTTTTTCCGAAAGAGAATGCAATATAAGAATGGAGGATCCATTGGAAAGAGGAAAAGTTTTGGTACCCACTGACCCCACCCACCATGGAGCTCTACAAGGGGACACACTACAAAGTCATACAATGCCAGGGTTTCATAAGCACTATACCCAAACACCAGCATCAGGCACAATGTCCACAACACCCGTTGAGAACTTCCAAGACTGGTACTTGGTTGACTCTAGCCCAAGTGGACCAGCCGATTGATCCAAGGGGGGCCACCCAAAGGCCGCCCGTCTACAGGAATTCAAGGCCAAAGTGGTGTGTTAGGGTTGGACCCCTCAACCACCCACCAAGATCCTGTCCTCCCCTTCACGGGTCGCCACACATGGCAGACACGTGGGTGGATGTTTAGATCCCAGAGAAAGTAACCAGACAGAACAGAACCTTCCCTGGGAGGTACCCTCACTATGTACAGGAATTCACACCGAGGGGAACAATCCCACAACACAAATTCTAACTCATTTGGTGAATATTTATCTCATGTTATTACACTGAATAATATAATACAAGACCAGTTTGTGAACATACTTGAAAAAGAATTTTTATTCGTAGTATTATTTTTATTATCTATTCCAATCTATTTAATTTTTATATTCTAATTATGTTTACAATAATGAATAAAGAATAACAGTAACTTATAATCTCTTGTTGCTTTTATGCTGTTGGTTACAATAGAAATTTCAGCCTATTTTTAATATATATTAATACAAAGTACACTAAATTTTTTTGTTGACTTAACTAATGCCCCCACAAATACAAAATAATAACATGCATAAAGCAAACAATGTCTAATAACTTTCGCAATTTAATTGGCTTTATGATTATGGTATAAAAGCTTTTAAATATTTCCTTAATCTTGTAAATGTTACAACAGTGAAACAAACAATAAAACTAACAGATGAAATGACAATATTCTGTACATAAAATAACATATACCATTTAACAGATTAAATCACTGGCTTTTTATGGATTATGAAAAACAAAGTATAAATATGACAAAAGAACAAATGGCAATTTGTGAAAGAGAGGATGTGACATGTTATGTGCCAAGCAAGTCCAACTTCATACATTTATGACCAGAAATGAAAAAAACTGAAGATTATTAAAATTTTTCCTTGCCTTATTAATAGTTATATTACGAGTATTTACATTGAATTCCATACTTCTTAAGAGGGATGGTAAATAAATTAAAGAAGGAAAAGAGCTAGAAAACAAATGTTACAATTAGTGATGTCGAGAAACCCACTTGTTGAGAATTTTATATGCAAAAACGGCTCTTTTGGGTTCAGAAAATATTTTAAATAGAAGAGCAAACAACGTTTCGACCTTCTTCGGTCATCGTCAGGTTCACAAAGAAAGAGGTAACTGGCCGGAAGCTGACCACATGTTTGGAAGGGGTTGTATAACTGAGTGTCGCAATGTAGAGGGCGCGGTTTGATGTTTGAATATATAATTTTATCTATAATATTAATATAGGTATAATGGCATTCCTTTATATTGGTTTATTTTGGGTTTAAGTTGTTGTATAAGTAAGGCTTCTTTAATTTTTCGTTTGTTTATGTTTGTTTCTTTATTTAGTATTTTAGTGTTTTCTATGGTTATGTTGTGTCCATTTGACTTGCGGTGTTCGAAAACGTGTGAAGGTGACTTTTTATGTTCTTTGAATCTGGTTTCCATTTTTCTACTTGTTTCTCCTATATAGAAGTCGTGGCAGTTATCACATTGTATTTTATAAATAATGTTGGTGTGGTGTTTGTCAGTGTAGTTCTTACATAGTATAGATCTTAGTTTTGTGCCTGGTTTTTGAATAAATTTAGTGTTAACTGGAATGTTATATTTTGTTACTAGTTTTTGCCAAATGTTGGTTATTTGTTTGCTGATGTCAGGAATATATGGTATACAGCAGTATATGGTTTCGTGATTTTTTGATTCGTGAGATATATTTACTTTTGTTGGTTGATTTTGCTTTCTATCTAGGTGTGTGCGTATAATGTTTTCTGCGGTTTGTGGAGGAAACTTATTAATGTTGATGAAGTATTGTTTTATTTTGTCTAATTCATCGTTAATTTTATCTGGTGAGCATAGTTTTATGGCTGTGTTTATCTGGTTTCTTAGTATGTTGAGTTTTTGTTTTGTTTCATGTGCTGAGTCCCAAGGAATGTATAGTCCAGTATGGGTGATTTTTCGGTGGATTTCTGTTTTGAATTGTGTGTCGGAAAGGTCAAAACGTTGTTCGCTCTTCTATTTAAAATATTTTCTGAACCCAAAAGAGCCGTTTTTGCATATAAAATGTTACAATTCTCATGCTGTGGGAAATTGAGGATTTTTAAAATAGTTCTTTATAAAATTAAGAACTTAAAACTTAAATATTATTAACATTTTAATTTATTAGTATGCTTTAACATCAAGTTTGTTTAAATATAATGATAATGAAGTAGTTTAATCATGTTTTGAAAGTTACTCGCTTAAAATATAATGGCATACAAATTTGGATCTAAAAAAATGCAGTGAACTTGCTTCCAGTTCAAATTCAGGTAAATCTTGTAATATATAATTCGGCTAAGCTAATAAGTAAATACATGATAAAATATATATGCAGTTTAATTACTGATAAACCCACACAAACTCTCAGTGTTATCACTCTGTTTAAATTATTTTCTTCACTCAAAAATTACTGTTTATGTGTGCTACTGCATTAAGATTATTCACCTTGGTTTTTAGTTCTTCTATTTGTGCCTGTTTCTGTTGTAGAACATCTTCAGCCTGGTTTAGAGCTGTCTGGCTTTTTTCCTTTTGCTCACTATATTCTTCAAGAGTTTGTTTCAACTCCAGTTGTAATGACAAAAACTCATCTTGCAGCCTAAGAAACAAGTTTAAGCAGCTATAAAATTCACATTTTAAAGTTACATACCTTTCATATCAACAACTTTCAAACTTCTCTGTGTTGGGCATTTTCAGGTCTTAAACTTTTGGAACACTATGAATTTCCCATTCCATGTAACATATTAAAATATTAATAGGTTTTTAAGTCCTTTAAAGTCAGTAATTTGGTAATCCAAAATAATTTTAGGTATTTGAATGATGTTAGAGCTCATGTCTACATCATTATTTCTCATTGTATATCAGACCAAGTACTTAATGATTTCATATATATATATTACAGATTTCCTTTCAATTTCACCAAAGAAACTGAAAAGAAATCTACAATATGTAATCATCAGAAAACTGTCTAAATTATGGTATAATTTACATCTTGTGGTGTTGTATTTTATACAATGAAAATATGTTTTATGTATTAGATATTTCACAATTTAAAACCTTATGCTGGGAATTTAAACCTATGAGAGGTAGTTGAAGGCAGAGGTAGCAACACATTTCACTTTTAGCAAATTTTTGACAGTAATTAAGGTTATGGTCTTTGGTATAATTACTACTATAAAAATACAGTGAATACTGTGAGGAACTTATAAAGTATTCACTTTTAAAGGCAGACAAAGAGAAGTATTTGAACAAAGCAAGAATGGATAGAGTTGGAATTTGTAGACTTTCCTTTATTAACAGTCCACTGAGTGATTTACAATTAATATAGTAGAATTATTAGTTAGACAGTTCAAAGGACAATAAAACAATAAAAATTAAGTATAAGCAGGTGTTAACTGTCAACAGTTTTAAGCTTTACTAAGAGTAAACAATTTAGTTTCCTATTACAATCCCCAGTCATTCTAAAACTAAAAAGGTTAATTTAAGAGGTTTTGCATTTTTTGTGGTGGTATTCATGAACAAAACTTTAGTACCAATACCTTATTAAAAATTCTGATTTTTTGTGTATAAATACCTTATAACATTTTTTAATGACAGAAAAAGCTATATAATGGAAAATCTGATGGTTATTTTGTGATTATACAATCATTCCCATGAATTAATCCCATATGGAAAAATTATTAAATGCAAGAACTTGTGGAATTTTGTCTTAATTCTGAGTTTTTATTTCTTTACATCTGTTTTACCTTTCAAAGTTCAAACTATTCTGAGCCTGTAATGACAAAGATTTTGACTTGTGAAGGTTTATACAGAATAATGAATTCAAGGTTTCAACTTTCCATAACACTAGTTTGCACAATTTACTGATTAGCTCAAAATTACTAAAATTATTTGACTGAAAATAACTTTGCATGTAGTTTACATAGATATTATATTGAACAATTTTATTTTCATGTTTTAAACTTTCAAAAAATGTCCATAGTTTATGCAACGAGGTTGCATTGCAAAAGCACCTTATTGTAGCCAATTAAAAAAACCACAGTTGGCTTACACAAAACCAACCTTTTATTTAACAGTCACCATTCCAAGCAGGTTAACATCCAATCTTTTTAACATCAAGTTGTTGATTTATTAAAGAATCATAATAAACTTGATAAAGAAACTGCAAAACATAGCATAATAACACTAACAGTTTTATTGAAAGATAAATATGAACCTTAAAAAATAACAAAATTTTAAGTGTGTTACAAGTCACAAAATCATTAATTAAATAAACTTTGAGGGTGGAGTTAACTGGTGTATCTTTTTATTATCAGAAAAGAAAAAAGAAAAGAGAAAAGTAACAAGAAATTAAAGATAAAACGGCCCAGAAAGGGGAGAAATTTTCTCGACAACATAGTCAAAACTACAATTTTAAAATGATCATAAAATTCTGAGTTGTGTTTGAAAAATAAAAAAAACACCTCTGAAATATTTCTGCTGCTCTATTTTAGTACCAAATGTGCTATTTCAATATTCAAATTCTGCAGTTAATGTTCCACAGAAATTGTCAATATATCACGATATTTTGATACCCCAAAGTATGCATTAGGTGTCAAAATTTGTTAATTCATGTTTCATCATTCTTAAACCTCGACATTCAATGCAGTCACTATATGTAATCTCCCAAAATTAATAATCTGTTGCTCCAACACATGAAAAGAACTGCTATATGTGATGTTTTGGTGATGTGTATGTGAGCATGTGCATATACATTTATACTGTTTTTTTTAAAAAACAACTCTTGTTCAAAAGATCAAATATTCCAGACAAATGATATGTAATGTGTAATTACAACTCAAATATTGTCAATGATGAACCTTTGAATGTTAAGAATAAACCTTCAAACACAGCTTTAAGTAAAATCACTGTAAGTTGAGTTTATCTTGCATTAAATTTAGTTTTACTTTTCAATGTGCAAAATAATGTGTGAAACCCTTGCAAGAACTGTAGTTTATGAAGTGGTTTAATCAATCAAACATCTCATCAGCTACAGAATTTGATGGTCTACAAAATGGTTCTGCTTAAAAGTTACCTTGTGTGTTCAGATTTTAAAGCTTGATAATTCATCTTATGTTGCTCACTACGTAGTCTCTCATCTGTAAGCATGTTCCATAACTCCAGTTCCTGTGATAAAAGTCTTCCGGGTAGCCTTTGTGATGGTGTTTGAGATTGCTCCATTCCATTAGGAATGTCTGGGGTTAAATAGTGCAGTAAATATAAGCTAATTAAACTAATCAAGTAGGCAGTTTTCTAGCTTAAGGAAATAATACACTGTAAGTGCACTATTAAATGAATTAATGTACATTATATAGTAACACATACCTATATTTGTTTGTCTATGACAAAGAAAAAAGATCCTAGCTATCCACTATCTAATCATCATGAAATTGGATTCTTGGGTATGTTCAGAGAGATTCTAAAACCCCTTAATTTATTCATATTAATTTCTATGAATGACAGCCACTTCATCATTCTCCCTTGCAAATGCCTGTTACTAAATTGACTGTCATAAGCAGTGCTGGATCAAGGCAAATATAGGGCCTCAGCACCTTCTGTTCATCGGTCCTACCAGCCATACAAGTTAAACCAAAAATTAACTTAAGAAAAATTTTCAGACTCAGTTTCTGTAGGCCCCAGGCACTATGCCTAAAAAATAATCCAGCATGATCATAAGCACCAGACACCTCAGGGTAAGCTTGTCAAACTTAGTTTTTAAACAACTTTTTTGCAAAATTGAATACATTTGAGAATTAAAAGAATGCAAACAAACTATCTACACACAAAATACCATTTATTTTAAAGTGAAACTAGTTTTATTTTCAAATTCAATGTACAACATATAAATAAAATTTTGCTAATAAACTGTAAATAATCTGAGAAATTAATTAATACTATACATCGTTGTTAAAAAGTACACAAGGGTAAGAAATTAATTAATTGTAACTTGTTAACTGAACTAACAGACTATTTGTTAATGATTATAAAAAAAAACTTTTCTTAAAAAGTGTCAAAATTTTGTTCATCCTTTACACAAGAAACAAAAGTTCTATGACTCAGATATACTATACTTTAGTGCATAAACATGGATAGAAAGATAAAGACAGATAAACATACATTCAAATAAAAAAAACAAGCATTTAGAGTAATCCAAAATCACTTACAATTTTCTGATTATTAATTCCAAAATGATACAAATTATAACGTTTATAGGTCAGAGATAAAAATAATATTTAATTTGTATGTGAATTTGTACTACAATAAACAAAAAGATAACTAGGCAACAAAATATTAAATGTGGTTATGTTATAAACTTCTTGCATCTTCTTACCTCAAAAAAACTATAATCAAAAGAAATTGTGTTCTCAAATAAAACTATCAGGGATTATTTGTGGGTTAATCAACATTTTTACCAACTGTCCAAGGTCTTCACTATAACACATCAAGAGTGAACACAAGTCTCAGCTTTGACAAAATATTTTCTGTCGTTACACTAAAACAGTTTAAAACTGCATTTTAAAAACACCAATAAAATGAGCTTCAACACTTTACATTTGGTGATATATTTCTAAATTGTATTCAAGTAATGTTACTCAGTTCTGAAATACAAAAATAAATATTCTTTACATTAATGGCAATACAAAAACAAGACTAAAATTTCTTCTCTTTGCGTGTAGATGACTTTGAATATATTACTGCCACCTATACAAATTTTTCAAAGATTCTAAGAAAATACTTAAAGAAAAAATAGTCCTACCTTGAGCATTAAATCCACCACTAGCCATTGTCAAAATATTTTACAACTCAACCATTTATTTCCACACAAAACTTCTTGTAAAGATGACCGAATATGTTGAATACTGTAAATGGATTGCACTCTAGCTCTTAAGTACTTAATCTGATGATTTCTATCAAAGAAAATCTGTTTTTGTGTCTTGGAAGTCATTTCTATACTGATATTCAAGAAAAATAAATACAGTAAGAATCAAAAGAAAAATTTCATCATAAAAATACATCTAATCTATTGACATGGTTCAATTTCTCAAGCTGATACT
This sequence comes from Carcinoscorpius rotundicauda, assembly GCA_011833715.1. Classification (NCBI taxonomy): domain Eukaryota; kingdom Metazoa; phylum Arthropoda; class Merostomata; order Xiphosura; family Limulidae; genus Carcinoscorpius; species Carcinoscorpius rotundicauda. The sequence goes on from CM022397.1 coordinate 90,744,462, forward strand.
TAAAACCTTAAATACTAAAACTATACTCCTACAGAATATATATGGATAATACAGGAGAATTATGTATATTGTTCCACAGTTTTAGTTAAAATTGGATGTGTAAGGACAACCAAAAACTGTTGTGTTCAAACATTACATTTACAAAACAATTACTTATTATCTACATCCTTTTTTCAGTCTCCTTTTTCTACAATGTCAACAACTTGTTTATTACAAATTTATCGTCATAAATAAAATCTGTAAGAACAAAAATAAAATATAAACTAAAAATACAACCACATCCCAAACCAATGCACTATTATTACGATTATTATTATTAGCAGTATTAATAACATTATTATTAGATACTGTATTATTAATAATATTACTGACAAATCTTAGTAATATCAATAACTAATATTAGAGCCATATAGCTTTAAAAATACTGTTGTAACGTTAATAACAGACACTGAGACAAGCCTAAGACTCAAATCACCTTTACCATCGTTAAGCTTTATAACCATTTGATCTTCATACCACACTCATCTGCACTCTCATTTTAAGTACAAAAGATTCCTTATTGCATTTTTGAAAGTAGAGCGTTCGCTATCTCCATAAATTTCTCAACAGATGGCGACCGTATGATATTATCAACTGGAAAAGATCGATAGTAAAACAAAAACAAAAAAATTAAGAATTTTGTTCTGTACTGATGCAATATTTATTAGCCCAGTAAATATTATTAAATGTTAAAATTACATCAAATTGATGAAACTAAGTTTAATTTGTCAACTCATAAATTCTTGTATGGAATTTCTATTTCGTTTATAAATGATTTAAAATACATTAAGTTTTAGTTATTATTTTTCATCGTTTGTATACCAATTCATTTATTGTTTCTTAGTTCAGTTACATTTTTAGTTACTTTAAAAAATCTGTTTCACCTATTTGAATGTATTGAGTGCATTACGAAATTCTCCGGCAGGACAGCAGTAAGTTTATAAACTTGCAAAACTAAAATTCTGGGTTCTGTTCCCCAGGGTTTTTAATTACTAAGAAACTGAAAAGACGTTCCTCTATCATTGTCGCTACAAAAATTATAAATGATTAGGCTAAACGGATCCTAATTTTTAGCTCTCCGAGCTAGTCATAAAAATAACTCATTAAAGCAAAATGTTATTTTCAAGTAAATCTGAGCAACACTAGAGTTGCATTGGTTATAGATCCGCTTAGTAACTATGGGTTTTATAAAGGTATTTATAATGAAATAATGCTAAAACTTTTAGTGACTAGATCAATATTAAATAAAATAAAGAGGTTGGCCATCAAAGGGAAATTATCGCTAAGCACCGCATTAATTACTATGTACGGATTGATTTGGTTTGTTTTGTGCAAAGTTACTCGAGGGCTATCTGCGCTAGCCGTCCCTAATTTAGCAGTGCAAAACTACAAGGAAGACAGCTAGCCATCACCACCCACTGCCAACTCTTGGGATACTCTTTTATTAATAAATAGTGGGATTAACTGTCACGTTATAACGTCCCTACGGCTAAAAGGGCGAGCATACTTGGTGTGACGGAGATTCGAACCCACAACCCTCAAATTACGAGTCGAGCGCCTTAACCACCTGGCCATGCAGGGCCTCAGTATGTACGGATGGGGCAAGAAAAGGAGGCCACTGCATTCAATCTTTTTACTCTATTATGGTAGCAAAAGAATAGCTAAAGTTGCGTTATAACCTTATTTGAGCACCTAATTGCCCCCGCTAGTACAGCGGTATGTCTCCGGATTTACAACGCTAAAATCAGGGGTTCAATTCCCCTCGGTGGGCTGAGCAGATAGCCATTTGTGGCTTTGCTATACGAAAGACACACACACACATGAGCACCTAATTTCTATTATTGATTGTTTCACAGTTTATATAACACTAACATTACTCTGATATTTTTACCACATGTACTTTTGTATGGAAATAACAAAAAGGAAAACTATAACTTAGCAGTGAGTTCAGGTTTTAAGCATATATTACTTTAATGTTTTACGAATAACTTTAATTCCTAATAGCTAAATAGGAGCAAAGTTCATGCTTGTATAACGATTGCTTATGAATTTCAATCGCACAAACATATCTGCCAAAACAATTTTAGTAAAAAAAAATTAAAGATCTAATTTAATATTTCAAGTACCAAGGTGATTAGGTGTTTACGCAATTGCCAGATCCGTGTGTATGTTATTGATCTTGAGTTTTAAAACACCAGTTTCTTTATTATCAAAACTATACATTATATAGTTGTCGACTTTTTCTTTAAAATTTCAGTGGAGGCTGAGCATGGCAACTATGTATGTATACATGATATCCTAGTTCATACCTTAGGACCTATATGATGTCCTCGATGATGACTGACATAGCCAAAGCACTTGGTGGAATCAATGTTAAGCAGTGAGGTGGGGTGAAGTTGGATCGTGTGAGTTCTGTAAATATCTGTTAAAATTGGTCCAGTGTTCCAAAATAGTTGTACTACCCTGAATAAATCATTCTAGATTCACTGGCTCCCAGATAATCCAGAAATAAAAAACGGGCAAAACTGATATAATATTAACAGTATATATTGCGGTTAAATTGCCCCCCGCTAGTATAACGGTAAGTATACAGATTTACAACGCTAAAATCAGCGGTTCGATGTTCCTCGGTTGGCTCAGCAGATAGCCCCATGTGGCCTTGCTATAAAAAACACACAGACCATTAAGTTAAAAAAGTAAAACAAATGTGCATTTATTAACACCCTTCAATGAAATTATTTTAAAAAGAGGGGAACAAGGAATACAAAAATTAACTGTGATCTAGGGATAGAAATGTCAAGAACAAGGTATAGAATAATACATGAAATTCATACAAAAATCCCTACGTAAGTATTTGCCACACTAAGAACAAATAGCACTTTAACTGTTTTTATTCAAATATGAATTCATACAACTGACAGGAACTCGACATTTAATTATTCATAAAAGTTAATCTTGGAGGGATTTGGCTATTTATGTAATTTGGTTTTGTGTATTCATACTTAATTTTTGTAATTTTGTTTATGATTTGTGTATTGTACATTGGAACACAAACACAATGTATTTATCTGCTTGGTTTTGAAACACATTAGATCGTGGCTTTTACTGATTCTTCATTCTGTGACCTCTCAGTTTGAATTTTGTACTAGAATATTTAAAAGAAGTTTAAGACTGCCTAAAACCAAAGTTCTGTTGCAGGCGAAAAGTCTCACATTCATCCAGAATGCCATGTGACGGGTCATTCTCATTACGACGTTGGCCCGATATGGCCAGGTGGTTAAGGAGCTCGACTCGTATCCGAGGATCATGGGTTCGAATCCCCGTCACACCAAACATGCTCGCCCTTTCAACTGAGGGGAGATATAATGTCACGATCATTCCCATTATTTCTTGGTAAAAGAGTAGCCCAAGAGTTGGTGGTGGGTGGTGATGATTAGTTGCTTTCCCTCTAGTCTTACACTGCTAAATTAGGTACAGCTAGCGCAGATTGCCCTAGTGTAGCTTTGCACAAAATTCAGAAAAACAGAAACAAATATTACAAAGTAGGCTCTTATATTACTTGAACACCCAATGAGAAACACTTCAGTTGAATATTGACATTCTAACGCAACGTTCTAGTAAGTAATGTTTTTTTCATGGTGGAAACAAGTATTATCTGCTTTCGAGAACAGCAAAGGAACAACAAATAACTTAAAACAAAATCAACTAAACGTTTTTCGACAACGAGCTATGTAAAACCTTTACGTATTCAGAACAAAGCATGAATTTAGAATATTGAACCATAGTCATTTACTACAACGAAAGCTTTTTATACTTATAGTTTATCTCTTAGTCATAATTAAGACTAATCACTATCATTTGAATTTTTTAATGTAAAATTTTGGCAACTCTTCTAGTCTGGCAAAGGTATAAAGTAGATTATGTCTTTAATAACATAGCATTGTTCTTCAGCAGCGTTGCTGGTAATGACGAATTTCAGTTAGTTGGCTCAAAAAACAACTGATAATTGATATGACAACAGAACTACTCGATCACCTTACTGCTGTTCATCTATATATTTGAATAACCATATATTGGCTTTAGTATGAAACAATATACTAATCCCTAGTTCAGTTCACGTAACGATAATCGAATTGATTTATTTCTTCTATAACGCTGCTACATATTATGTTCACTTGTACTCTATTGGCCTAAGTTAACAAACAATACAGCAATGAGATTCTAAGACAAATTGTACTTACACTTACTTACTAATAATGTACTTATAGGATTGCTTTCTCAATTAATCATTTAACTGAACATAACCCTAATTCTTACTGTTAACACTGAATAGCTTTTATACCATATAATTGAGTTACCGTAATCACCCAAGTATAATGCTCCCCCCACTTTTGAATCGGAAAACTGGTCTTTTTCGACATACCCAAGTATAACGCTCCACTAAGTTTTCAGATTTTTCATGAAAAAAAAATTTATTTCTCACAAAAAATTACATTTTCTGCATTTCAATCAGAATTCATCATTGTCACCAAAAAGTTCATGAAATTCTCCTGGAGTCAGTCTTTCGTCTGTATCCCAGTTGGGGTCAGCATGGTCTTCATCTTCTTCATTTTATTCTTCTTCTTCTGTGTCTTCTTTCCAGAGTTCATCATCTTCTGTGCCATCCAAATTGTTTGAGATTCCAGTCTTCAGGAAACCCTTGACAACCATCTGAGATGAATGTCATTCCAGGTTTCCTTGACCCAAGTAGAGACTAGAGAAAGGCTAGGTCTCTTAAAGTTTCCACTTTTGGTCTGTTCTTGCAGACCAGAGGCCATCCAAGCCATCCATTTTTGCCTCATTCTGTCCTTGAATGGTTTGTTCAGAACGACATCCAGAGGCTGCAGGATAGATGTCAAGCCACCAGGAATCACTGCTTGGGTGGTGTTGAGAGAAGCACATTTTTCCCTTCACTTTGTCAGTCTTGTGTGTTTTGAGCTGAATGCTCAATTAAGCGGATTTTTCGAGTCCTGCAACTTCCCTTCTTGTATTATACTGATTGATAAAATACCACAAACGTACCAATAAAATTTATTACATAATTTGATCTCCTCATACACAGAATTTGACTTCGCAAACTGGGATTTCTCACATACTCAAGTATAATGCTCCCCCCAACTTTTGATGTTAAAATTTGGGACGAAAATGGGAGCATTATACTTGGGTGATTACGGTACTCAATCCTTACTCATTTATGCTGCAGTCAATTCTCACTGATTCACTGATCAGCTTCCTCACTAACTTCACTTTTTCAGTATGTCATTCTTCCCTTCTTCTGACAACAGAACATTTTCAGACCATCATGCACTTGTAGCAAAAATCTAAATTAAAACTTTGAAAATAAATTTCATGACACTCCTGCTTCCTCGATTGTGATTGTGAAGTCCTTTGAACATTCTTAATTCACAAATAAAACACTACACTAAACTGTACATCCACCAAGGTATTTTGGTAAAAGTAGTTTTGATTGAAACCCTGGGCTTTCCCATAGATTGCCTTACCACTGGCAAATTCTTCTTTGAAGCTATCCAGTTGGCCATTCTCCCACCAACACCATTCCAAAAACAACTACAGTGGATTGTCTTTGATTGAGAATGCATGATCTTCTGTATTCTGTAAACCAAAATATTAATTCTTTCCAGCATACAGTACTTTTCTTTATATTTATTGGTGTTTATAGTTCATTTTCTTTTGCAACACAGATTATTCGGCTGTGCCATGTCACCTTAATACAGTCCAGCATTATCAGCATTAAATTCATCATGAAGTTCCATTTCATCACAAGCAGATTTAAATCTTTCACGGATAGTTCCATGTATGGCATATTTTTCTTCAGAACAACGAGAAGTCTTTCAACCACTAACTTTAGAGACATGTTGGCAGTCGCGTATTAAGGGGGATGCAAGGGGGCGGTCCGCCCAGGACGACTGTGCAGAAGGGAGTACCATGGGAAGAGTTGAAATACCGGTTCAAATTTTCAAACCAAATTAAATTTCGCAAAGTAAGGAGATAAAATATTCGAGCTATTACAACATCTTAATTTTAATTTACACTATAAAAGACATTTTTATTTTATTGACAATACAAAATTTATAAATGAAAAATTAAATATTTTATCAAAATTACATTGAAAGGCGGACGTTTATTGACGCTTTGGTCATTAGTTTGTTGAGCATAGTCAGCTAGCTGCAATTGAAATCTTAGTTTTGTTCACTTGACACTGTGACTCCACATATATAATCTTTGTTTCATTAAATAATCATGATAAAGCACGAAGTGTTGGTGTTTATAACGACATCATAGTACTTATACCAGTGTCCAGTAACTTTTTAGAATGGTGTATTGTACTGATATTTATCTGTTTATAAATGTATCGTTGTAATGTTATAGAAACTCATGTTTATAAATGGTGGTCCCTGTGACTACTGGTGATCAGCAAAAACAGACAGAAAGTTACAGTTTGCGCTAAACTTTAGAGGTGGCTTTTTTCTACAACCATGACTACTGAAGTAACGAAGATGTCTATGACTGAGTGAGTTCTTTTATTATGACTATGTAGTGATCCTACGATGGTGGTGATATGAGTGCATAGCTTTTTAAAGCAACTACATGGTGATGTTAAGACAGAGAAGATGATATTGTGACTGCATGGAGATTTATTAATGTTTCCATGCTTAACATAGTAAACACCGTTTCAAATTTAAATCAACAACTACAGTACTATTCTCTATTGAATTAGTACTAATCCTCATTGCCTCAGTCAAGTCATCTTAGTTTCAACAATTTTACAACGTACAGTGTAGTACCATTGTAAATTTAATTTGTTGTTAATGCTTACTGCTTAATAAACAGTGATATCAATTATAATAAATAGCATTATACCATACTGTACTTAATTAATGTTAATGTAATGGTATTTATAATTACTTGTTTCTCCTTATCTGGGTTGAAAATCTGATTACTCAATGAATATCTGGTAAAAGTTTGAGAACTACATGTTTGAAGCTTTTCTGCTCTAACTTTTTTTACTTCTCCATTTACTGGCTATACTGTTAATTTTTATCTCGTTAGTGGTCTAATCATTTGTGTGTAATGCTAATAGTTTTCTGGTTTTTTAGAGTCTTGTTTGCACTTAATTCTCCCCCCCCAAAAAACAACAACAAACAAGAATAATAATGATAACAAAAAACTTGTTCAGTTAATGTATTTCAAATCATAAAAGTTCATAAAGATATTTAGTCTGAGGAATCTGAAGGGCAAATACAAAAACCGTCTTCACAAGAGGCTCTACCAACTGGCGAGAAAGTTTTTTTTGTTTTTGCTGAACTTGATGACAAAGGAATTGGAACATTCAGATTTGTCACTGGATTTCAAGCATGATGGAACCTAAACCCAAAAGTGTCTGACCATGATCAGTATATCTCATGCCTGGAGAAATGAAAGACCGTAGTAGTAGGGTTAAAGCTTAAAAAAAACATTGATCAATTTCATCAAGCAGTAATGGACAAAGAAAGAAAGAAATGGAGGGATATTTTACATCGCCTCTTGGACATATTCTTGTTTCTGGCTCACCAGAATCTTCCTTTTCGTGGTAATAAAGAGGATATATCATCAACAAACAAAGGAAACTTTATGGAATTGGCATTGTTGCTGTCAAGTTATGAAGCAGTTTAAAACAAACATTTTGTAAGGATTAAGCATTCTATTCCATCTGGAAGGAGAGTGGCTCTGTATTTATCTTCAAAGGTTCAGAATCTGTTCATTTGTCTTTTGAGGAATTACGTTAAAAAGAAAATAGTGGCTGATATAAACAACAAAATGTCTTGGGATTATTTTTGAAAGCACTCCTAATGAGTCCCACATTGATCAGATAAGTCCATGGTAAATGTGACAAAGTTGAAGTAAAGGAATCATTCTTGGGCTTCTTCCCTGTTGCTGGAACGATTGATTCTGAGTTCACATAAGCTATTCTGAGAAATCTTAAGAGAAATGAATTGAGCATATACGTGTGCCATGGTCAAGAATATGACAACACTGCAGCAATGAATGGAATACACGGTGGTGTACAGTCAAAGTTCAGAGAGATTAATCTCAAGGCTTTGTTTGTGCCCTGTGCAAATCCTTCTCTGGACATTTGTGGAGTGTACTCATTTGGAAGCATTTATTTATGTGTATGACGTTGTGAAACAAGTGAAGGCAAATTTTGAAAAAACTGACTTCAACTCTTGAAGTGCTATGCAATTCCAAAGAAAATGTGGAAACAAGAGGATCAGCTAAGATTTTGATGTCTGCTGTATGGGATTTCTCTTTCCTGAGTTACCCTTCTTTCTGGTGTAAAGTCTTGAAAGAAATTAATCTCGCACAAAAGTATTGCACACAATTGCAATCAGATTTTAAAAGTGCATTGTGAAGCTCTATGCTTTAAAGCTATTTCAGTGCAATGAAACTGTGTAGAGGGCCATTCATTATGCAACTAAAAAGTATGAGGAAATTGATATTTCTATATAAAGAAGAGGGAGAGTAAAACTCCGAAAAAGAATGCCAGGGGAAATGTCAAAGGACGCTGGTCTCACATTATCAGAGGAAGTAAAAACGGCTATGTCTGAATGTTTTGATCGCTTTCATCAAGAATTGGAGATTCTTTCTAAGGTAATTGATTAAAATTCTGTAAATATATGATGTTATTCAGACAAACACTTTGGTTTTTGCAATAGACGAAGAACTTCTAACGTGTATTCGAAATTTGACTCAGACTGTTGATTAATTCTCTTAAGAAAATATCACTGTGGAAACTGAACGACTTCGGAACCGTTTGGAAGTTTTCAAAATCAGCATTAAAGAGTCAAAGAAATGGATAGCATTGCACTTTCTGAAATTTATTGTGAAATGAGATTTCTGTGAATCTCTACCAAATTTGTCACCGTGTTTGAGATTCCTTTTGACTGTTTGCATGTCTATTGCTTCATGTGAACAAAGTTTTCCAAATCAAAATTGATAGAAATTATTTTCAGTCGACCATGAGTTGAACAAAATTGATAAATCTGGCTTTACTTTCAATTTAACTTGAATATGCAAAGAAGTTGAATTTTGATGACGTCGTTGATCAGTTTGCAGAAATTAAGGCTCAAAAGCAGAGACTGTGAATCCTTTTTATTTAGCTTTGAAGAATAAGCTGAGCGTTGAGACTGAATATTCTGTGTATTTTTTGTACAAAATAAAAACAATATTACCTGTTTACTTAATGTTTAATGTCCGGCATTTTTCTTACTTTCAGCTTGCTTATGACAGTAGTGTATTTTTTGAAACTCTACTTGCCAACATAATATAGTTTCTGTGTGTTTAAATGTTAAAATTATTTACGATGGTGTCAACTTTAGGTACACCCTAATTTGCTAGTGTGTGGTTCCATTATAACCCAATCACTAGATGACTATTTATTATTACTAGCTTGTGTATGAGCAATTCTCTTTTTTGTCATTCAAAGTCCAATCTCTGATATAGTAATTGCTATGTACTGCACAGATATTTCTCAACTTCGCATCCATGTCTCTACATGTCAGCCCCTAATATGCACTCTTCTTTTATGCTCAGTACCCATAAATTATGAAGTATATAGAAGTTTCTTGCAGTTAAGTAATTTCCAACTTATTCTTACTGAAAATTTATGTCCTGCTACATGCATAAATCTTTCGTCTTTCTTCATCTTTGGAACCATGTTTCCTCTCTTCATTGACAAATTGGATCGAGCAACTGTAACTGCATGAAAAGTGTCGATATTACGCTGCAAGTTTTTTTTAAATCAATAAGTTCATGGATGGGTTTCCTCAGATGGTGTGATTTTTATTTAATTTGGATAAGTTGATGTATTTCTTATTTTCTTAACGTCAGATTAGCTCTTGAGTTTCCTTTGATCTGGTTGGATTCCATCTTTTTGGTTTAATAGAAGCTGTTGATTTATTACAATCTTAGCTGTAATGATATATTCTCACATCTTTAATAGTTCCCTTTTTTGGTGTTTGTTTGGAAGATTTCTAACGCTGTACACCCTTTTTTTATGCAGTTCTGAGCAATAAGTCCTTTCAAGTTACACTTGGAACATCTTTCCTCTGTCGGTGTTACTAGATACCTAACTAATAGTTTAAACTACTCTGACTTCTGTCATTTATGTTCTTCTGCCAGTCTTTATGATGGCCGTTAACATTCTTGTGGTAATTTTTGTTGTTCATCTGCAACTTTCATGGATTCAATTTCCACCTGCACAGCTTTCTTTAAAGTGTGCATATATTTTGCTTAAGTCTAATTCTTATATTTTCTTTTATTGTGACATCTGTAACTTGGTCACGTGCTAATGAATTCATCATCTCATGTTAAAAATTCAAGAATGATAATAAGTAGGTCCTTCCAAATCTTTTGCAAGTTTGGCCAGAGTCTTATTCTTGCCCCCCAGTGGCTCAGCGGTATGTTGTCATCTTCAATTTTAATCAGCATTCAATTTTATTTTCAGGTAATCAATCTCACTTCTTACACTATTAATATAATGACTTCTATAATTGGGTGTATTCCTTTATATTGTTACATAAAAACAATGCCATATCTGTCGAACAATGTCGAAACTAATATTACTCACACCTAATTTAATTAGTTATTTACAAAATTTTCTTGTTAATTAACTGATTAATTTGGTGGATACAATAACTCTCTCTTCTAGCAATGAATAACTTTACTAAGATTGATCTGGATTGCTCACTTCGTATTTAAGAGTTTCTGATTCATTAATTACCGATTCACTACTTGATTTACTTCTTTTCATAGTCTTCTTTAGTTAGCCTTCTTTTCATTACAATAATTTCCCAGGTCACAACAGCATGTACCCTCTAGTCAGTGCAAGAATGAGAATGTTAACTACGTCGTTATTAAACACAGCATTTAGCAAATATCAAAATTAAAACAATAACAGTAAAGCTTACAAACACCTAAACAGTTTGATCGAAAACGAGCAGAATGATTTACAGAAAGCACTAAAATAGTGCAACATGTTCAGATAAAGGAGTAATATACATTATGAAGCCTTATCTTAGATCTATTACTGGGAATAAATATATGTTGGTCATTACAAATCATTTGACTAAATAAATTGAATGGTATTCGTTCAAACATATTAACATGTGAGTTATCCTGAATAAAATAGTTAATGTATACTCGTATAGAAGTAATATTCCAAATATTACTGTATTAGGCAATGAAGCGAAATTTATGTCTCATTTGATGGCCAAAACTTTTAAGTTCGTGGGAATTAATCACGTTTTTATAGCTGTATATCTTCGTGAGAATAACATGAAAGAATGACTAAAAAGATGAATATAAAACAATATCTGCTTACATTTATGAAAATCATTGAGCTTTAGATGATCATCTGGGTGAATCTTTTTTCTTATAAAAACTTCTGTTCATAAATCGAACGATCATATGACAAATTAGAACGTAAAGACTTCCTTCCCGGGAATTGTCTAATGTCGGATTTTATAAAAATTCGAATTGTGTAAAAGGAAACACGTGAATAACTGTAACACTTTCTACAGAAACCAATATACAATGTTTAACCAGCTCACAAACGACAGTATTGAACCTATAATTGTAGGTAATGTATAGTTTGTTTGTTTTAAATTTCACACGAAGCTACATGAGGACTATCTGCGCAAGCCATCTCTAATTTAACAGTGTAAGAAAGAAGGCAGTTAGTCATCACCACCCACTGCCAGATCTTCGGCTACTCTTTTACCAACGAATAGTGGGATTATCTGTCACTTTATAATGCCCTCAAGGTTGGAATGGCAAGCATATGTGATGCAACGAGGAATTGAACCCACGACTCTCAGATAAGGAGTAGAGAGTCCTAATCACGTGGCTATGCCGGGCCATAAGTGACGTAAATGGCGTACAAGTTAGATGATATGTTATTGTTGTATAATTTGTTAGTATATGAAAATAATTATTTCGAAGTATTAAAATATCCTAGATCTAGTGCAACTGTGGGATAGTTTGATGTTTCTAATATAGCAAAGTATGTTTTCCATTGCACGGATTTGACAGTGTTAAACTTAGTGAAAGTGAACGTAGCAGTGATACCAACAGCACAAGAGACAGTGAAACAAAGAATTGACTCATCTTTTAGAACAGCTCTTGTTCTATTTCTTGATCATGTTGTAGCACTTAATTATCTTTTTATGGTAGCTTCCACTAAACGTAAGAGGTCTGTTAAAAAAATACACGGACTGTTTGAATTGCGCGGCTCAAGTTGATTCCTGGGGAATCCGCTGGGTCTCGCTAGGTTCGCACAGATCAGCTGATTAGGACGTTATTTCTCGATTGCAGATATCTTCATTTGTGTATTAGCTACGCGGTTTTAAGTGAAGTGCGATTTTTTCGTTTGGCGGATTTCACAATAAATGACCTGAAGGAGCAACGACTTGCTGTGAAATTTTGTGTTAAACTTGGAAAATCTGCGACTGAAACTTTTGCTATGCTTAACACGGCTTACGGTGATGTTGCTAAGAAGCGTACGGCATGTTTCAAGTGGCATGAACGTTTTAAGAATGGTCGACAGTCCATTGAAAATGATGAGCGTTTTGGACGTCCTTCCACGTCAACTGACGACCCGCACGTTGACAAAATCAACACCCTGGTACGGGCAAATCGACGTCTGACTGTCAGGGAGCTTGTTGAAGAATGTGGGATATCAGTTGGATCTTGCAACGAGATTTTGATTGAAAAATTGAAGATGCACCGTGTTGCTGCGAAATTTGTGCCACGCCTGATGACGGATGAACAAAATGTCCATGACGTCCAGGTTTGTCAGGAGCTGCTTGATCGTTCAGAAGATGAAACTTCTTGTCAAGGATCATAACAATTTATATGCCAAAACGGCTCGTTTGGGTTGGGAAAATATTTTACATAGAAGAGCGAACAATGTTTCGACCTTCTTCGGTCATCGTCAGGTTCGAAATGTTGTTCGCTCTTCTATGTAAAATATTTTCTCAACCCAAACGAGCCGTTTTTGTGTGTAAAATTCTCAACAAGTGGGTTTCTCGACATCACTGAAGGATCATAACAGGTGATGAATCATGGGTTTAAGGTTATGACATTGAATCGAAGGTCCAATCGTCCCAGTCTTGGTGAAACATCCCCAAGACTCAAAAAAGCTCGCCAAGTTCAATCCAAGGTCAAGGTGATGCTGACAGTTTTCTTCGATGCTAAGGGTGTTGTTCACCACGAGTACCTCCCCGAAGGCTCCACAGTAAACAAGACTTACGACATTGAAGTTCTGAAACGTCTGAGGGACGCCATCCGTCGCAAAAGGCCAGAAATGTGGAGGAGTGGCGACTGGTTTTTCCATCACGACAACGCTCCAGCCCATTCAGCCCTCAGAACTCGTGAGTTTGTGACCAAACACTCGATCACTGTTCTTCCCCAACCCCCTACTCACCTGACCTTGCTCCTTGCGAGTTTTTCTTATTCCCCAAACTCAAAAGACCCTTGAAAGGAAGAAGATTTGAGACGATTCCCGAGATTAAGGCAAATGCGACGAAGGAGCTGGAGGACATTACAAAAGAAGCATACCAGGACTGTTTCAACAAGTGGAAACACCGTTGGGTTAAGTGTGTGCGTTGGGGAGGAGAGTACTTTGAAGGGGTCCCAGACCTGTAACTTCTAAATGAAGTGCATTTTGTTTTATGACATCAGTCCACGTATTTTTTTAATAGACCTCGTAGTCTGAAAACATTAAAACCAAATCCAGCAGTCGAGAATTAAAGCCTAACTAGACTCACACATAATGAGATAAAATAGAGACAAACTGTTCCAATAAACCAAACCAGAGCTAAAACTAAGCGAATATCAAACAAAAGATGTCTTCAAAGAAAGAAATGTTTTTGTCAGGTATCTTTACCTAAATATGGTTCGTAATTTTGAAATAAAGAATAATTATTTTAAGGAGAAGAAAATGGTGAACCCTAAAATAAATCTCAACAGCCGTCACTTCTTTTTTTTCCCCAGTGCAGTGAAAATATAAAGTAGTGATTTCTATTTTATTTTTAATTGTGATTTTGTTTATCCTTTATGTATTTTTTATCCATCATTTAATTCAAATATATTTTTATCTGCCTAGTACATATCAAATATTAAACGAGTTATTTTTATTAGGTCACTGATACAAGAGAATCCTAACATTGTCGAATAGATATAATTAGACCGGGCATGTGTGATAAAAGAAATGCAAATTTTATTATAGAAAAGAAGACGTGCACACAAAAACAATGACTTTTATTCGATCATGATTAAGTCCACAACTCTTTCTCTCTCAAGAAAGATATACACAGAATTGATATTATTAAATTATAGGCTTTAGCTAAAGATTTACAAGTTGAACTGAACAAAGAAAGTACACTTGAATTCTTTTTGTAAAATTGTATTCATTTGTCGTGACACAGACATTGCCGATTTGGCCACCAAAGAATATCACAGGTGGTGTTTTTTTTCAGTACAGATGCTATATGTTATTGAAATACCTCTTAAAGCAGAATAGTCATTATCTAGTATAGAAAAACAACAACAACAAAGCAACAACTGCAAGGAAGTCTCTGTTTTGTAACCGTTTAACATATATTGCGATAAAGTAATAAATATCAATAAAGTAATTGCTTCTTATTTGAGCATACTGTGAGTAGGGGCACGTGAAACGTATTATACGATGAAATTCGAGAAACATACATTTAACAATACCTTTAGACCTGATTTCGTTCATATGAATGAGAAAGCCAGAACATCATCATTACATTCAGAAAATTAGATACATATACGTATAATATATCTTAGAAACAAACCATAAGTTCTCTGTCTTCCACATGCACTTATCGGGCAGTGACAAAAGATGATCATCAATTTTTACATCCTTCTAATTTTAAATTCAAAAGCTAAAAAAATCCAATGCTTCAAATTTCGTGAGTAGGAAAAATGCAATAATAATAAACTTCACATTTAGAATAAGTATGAAACAGTCGAAGATCTTTGTACAAAAGCATCTTTTTCTGAGAATGAGGCGAACCCTCATATTATTAAAAATACTGTACTGTATAATCTGGGAAATGTGCAATATTAGTAGAAAATATGTAAAGCATAAATATGAGTGAAGTGAAACAAAGAATCAATGAGTAATGAATAAATACTAAGGTGTAGAGTGTTCACTGAGAATACAGTGAAGTATTTAGTGAGTAATTCACCTCAGTGATTGTCGTGAGGGTTATTTCATATATTAAGTTAATTTATAGTTTAACAAGGAAAATATGTAAGAAAATTTATTTTTAAGTTAGGCATACCATTAGTCTCGGAATTGTTGTTCAAATGTTCTAGGCCTGGCATGACCAAGCGCGTAAGGCGTTGCGACTCGTAATCCGATGGTCGCGGGTTCGCGCCCGCGTCGTGCTAAACATGCTCGCCCTCCCAGCCGTGGGGGTGTATAATGTGACGGTTAATCCCACTATTCGTTGGTACAAGAGCAGCCCAAGAGTTGGCGGTGGGTGGTGATGACTAACTGCCTTCCCTCTAGTCTTAAACTGCTAAATTAGGGACGGCTAGCACAAATACCCCTCGAGTAGCTTTGTGCGAAGTTCCAAAACAAACAAATGTTCTACATTAATTTACCTACGACTTGTGCCAAATTGAGTATATCAGACATTATAAAAGAAATAGGCTAATTTAATATATATCCTTACAAAAAGTGAACTTGGCATTACTTTGCACATTGTACTATGTATAAAATGAGCAACCATATAGCTAAGATTCATACCAATTATCAAGTAACTGCCTTATAAAACAGGTTTTAAATGACACAGAACAAAGAAAAGTCCTAGAAGAAAGTGCAACAAAGAGAAGAAACAATAACCAAACTTTCTGAATTTTTAGAAAGTCATTACCAGTTATTTTATCTGTATCCACCATGTGAAATGAGGAATTCATTGGCTCTTGAGCAGTTTATAGATGTCATGACAGACAAGTATATGATAATTATATTGAAACGACGTAGATGTAAAGAGATCATTTTGCTCATAACTGAAAACTAAAATTTGTATTTAATAATAACTCATTGCAGGGGATATCAAAAAGAAGGAACAGTTATAATTGATAAAATCACGTTATTTAAGCCGAGACTGTAAGGAAGCAACAGCTGCTATTAAGGCAATTACTTAAGGCAAAGCCAGATGAAAGGAATGACAAAGGCCTAACCACGCATCTAAAAGGTGGGAATTAGATAGACTCAGGTGGTGATATTCCATCTGACACAAATGAGATAAAAGCTCAGTATTTGAGTAAATATTGTCCAGAAGCCCATAAATTTATTGATATAAAATCTTGAAGTGTGCTTATTGACATTGGTTTTAAAGTTAAATGTGTTGACTTATTTTGGTGATGAAAGATTGAAACTTGTCTCTAGATTTGAAGAAAGATGGATTGATACAAACAGCAGCTGAACGTCATGTTTTATAAAAAGCAAAATTTGAAAGTTCATCTTACCATACGAAACTTCTCTGTGGTTCATGATATGTGAATAACTGACATTAAGAAATAGTGTAGACAGGTATGTGAAGTTAGGCTAGTTTCAAATAGCTTCACAGATTATGACTAGAAAATCCCTGTGTACATAGAAATTATACACTAAAAGCTAAATCTCAAACGCCAAAAGACAAGGCGGTCACTGTAACTATTAAAAGTGATATATTCATGCCAGCTTTATTAGGCATAAAGATACATCTAGTGAGTGATACAAAGTGGAACCAAACATTCTGTCATGTTCTGAGGGATTGATAGTTGGACGAGTTTTCATGAATGTGAAATATAAAGGTATTATGCATTAAAACACTCTGGAACGGCTTTTAAATTGGAGTATGATAAAAAGAAAAGTTGCTATGATACTAGTGCAAATAAGACCGGACTTCATCAAGGTGGCATATTACGACTGAACAATTCTTATTACAAAGTAAAACAAACTCCAATATTAAGTAGATGTTAAAATGAACCAAGTGCTGAAATGAGAAGAATCAGTGTTATAACTTATAAACTTCAGAAGGAGAGGCAGTCATAATTGATCTACTGTGAACATATTTAAAAGTAGGTGAAAGATCCAATGGGTAATTTTAGGGAAGAACCTGCCAGCTTACCTGCTGGTAAGCTCAGGCTCTTTGTTTCAATACCATTTCCAGAAGGTAATCAAGAATGAAGCTACAATTGAATTATCTCGACTATCAACCTTGTAAGAATTATTTCAATGACAGGAGAGCAAGGTATCACAGGAGACAAGAGTCCATCTTACCTCTTTATCATAACCCTCGAAAAAGAAAGGAGTAAAAAAACCCTCAAAGAATGGATAGTTTAGTATACTGTATCATTTGTGTACTTGAATTATTTAAGGGATTTCGTTTATCGGGAAAATGATAGTATTGTAAACTTTATATTTAATATAGTAGTTTAGATTTTTACTAAAGGAAGTTGGATTTATTTTCCGGAAAATAAAGTGAAGTGCGGTATTAATGTATTAATACGATTAAAATGAAGGATCACGTCAATAAGTAATAATTGAGAAGTTAATGAATAATAAATTACTTAGTATTCATTGACAATTCAATAAAACATTGAGTGAGGGGTTCAGTTGAGTATTTGTAGTGAGAGTAATTTCATCTTTTAAGTTAATCGATCGATCAAGAAGGAAATTCTGTTAGTAGGTTCATTTGTAAGTTTAGCTGCCATTAATCTCGGAACATTCGATCAAACGTTCTTTGTGAATTTAAGCTCACAATTTGTGTCTAAGTGAACGTTGTCTGTAACAAAATCAACGGTTTCTCGTTATTTTGTTGTCTTTATTTAGGCTGGCTTTAGCATTATATA
The DNA here is from genome assembly GCA_011833715.1 of Carcinoscorpius rotundicauda. Taxonomy (NCBI): domain Eukaryota; kingdom Metazoa; phylum Arthropoda; class Merostomata; order Xiphosura; family Limulidae; genus Carcinoscorpius; species Carcinoscorpius rotundicauda. The sequence continues at coordinate 90,762,474 of CM022397.1, forward strand.
TATCAAATAATCCAAAAGACCAAATCCAACTGACCAGGTGTAGAATAAATTACAAAAATAATAAAATTCCCAAAAATGTTTTACCCTTAAAATAAATTTTTGTCGGTAAATGGAAAATTATACTTACACGCTAGGCCAACAATTCTCAAACTTTAATAATCCGATAATGCCTTTTAAATGTTTTTTTCGCAAACCGTAAACCTATCGATTTTTTTTAAAAGTCCCCGTGTTGATAATTTGTTTGTTTGTCTAAAGTTAACACAAAGCTGCACAATGGGCTATCTGAGCTCAGCCCACCTCAAGAATCAAAATCCTGTTCTTACGTTTTCAGTCTAAAGTGCCACTGGACCCTTGGGGGTGTTGATGAAAAGCTGTATTTTAGTCGATAGTTTAATTAATATAAATTTAACATTACGAAACTTATTTTTTATTCTATAAATCATATTTTTAAAAATATTTTTATGAAATTTAATACATGACTCACGCGACTCCTGGAATGCACTCACGTACCCTAACTTGAGAAACAACGAAGTTAGCGTTCTGTGCTATACTTCTCACAAAGATTGAACTTTTATGTGGAAGAGAGACATAGTGATTGGGCCCGGCATGGCCAAGTGTGTTAAGGCGTTCGACTTGTAATCCGAGGATCGCCGGTTCGAATTCCGGTCGCATCAAACATGCTCGCCCTTTCAGCCATGGGAGCGTTATAATGGTGCGGTCAGTCCTACTATTCGTTGGTAAAAGAGTAGCCCAAGAGTTGGCAGTGGGTGGTGATGACTAGCTTCCTTCCCTCTAGTCTTACACTACTAAATTAGGGACGGCTAGCATAGATAGCCCTCGAGTTGCTTTGTGCGAAATTCAAAAACAAACAGAGAAACAAATTTCTGGTTAATATATACAATTCTTATGGTATATAATCAATATTAGTAGCGCTTGTTTTATGATAAGTCGTAAAGGAGTGAGCTCCATTTATTGCATTAAAATAAATTCTACCTCAGTACAAAGATTACATTTTGTTGACAATATATCACAACGATAATTATTTTAGGTTAAAATAATGATTAGAATTCATACGTAATGACAATGTCCGATCGTAGGCTTAAATGTCCGGCGTATGTTTAAATAAAACGAGTAATTTTTCGTACATTTCAATCACCGTTACCTAGTATTTGCTCTTGGGTCACCTTTTCATTCATCATTGACTCAAACTGGTATCATTTAAGAAAAACGTAGATTAAAAGTGCACTTGAAACGTCTACACTATACAGAGGTATAATTGCGAATGTTGTTATGTTATTATTGTAAACTAATTTGTACTTGGAGTTCTCGCTTCTAGAACGTTACCTTACCTTTTTGCGAAACATGGACCGTGACTACATTTAGATTGTATTTTTATAACGTTAGAGGATAGAGACCTTGGATAACCTCAGCATTCACGCTTCATATATTACACAGTGACACGTCAGAATGACAACCGTCAAAGTGAAACACTTATAGAAATCAAACTGCACAGAATACTAAATAAATGCATACGATAATTTTTCTTCTCTTTCAGTCTGATCACGACCCTTTAACCATTAAATAACTACACTGTAAGGGTGTACGTACACACAATTCAAGACTCAATTATTGTCATACCTAACTATAGTGCATATCTAATTGACACCATAATAAAACACTCAATATAAAGCATAATTGAGTGACATCATAAAACATAACAAAATACTCGGTATAATACAGCAGTCAAGTAACATTACAATGCAGTACATATAGTAAAACAAGTCATCCAGGATGGCAAACATAAACGCTAATTCAACTGCAGCATAGTTGTCACATGACAACAAAACAAAACGTTGCTAGTAGCATCATTGTTTAGTGACATCAGTACATAATATAAATAACGAAACACATCAATCATAATGATAAAACGTAAACCATGACACACGGAAAACAATTGACAATATTTATGGATAATGATGTTACGCAGAAATAAAAAAAACTAACAATTTAAATAAGATGAAAACTAAATCTATAAAATTCGATGAATTCCAGTCTTTATTCGTTATAAACTGGATGAACGTTTTAACCAGTTAGCCAAATATAACTTTAAGTCCTATTAACTTCAACCTTGAGTTTATTGTTAACTGAATAATTGCATTACCTGACTGGCTATAGTCTCACTTTCGAAATTTTTGTGCTTTGAAGTTAGGTAGAAACATTTTCTTAAATTTAGTTTCTGTACAGAAGTTTTGATAATATATCTGTGTATCTTTATGTAATCAAACTTTTACATATTGCTTTAATAATTGAACTTGGTTTTGTTTTGAATTTCGAGCAAAGCTATCTGCGCTAGCCGTCCCTAATTTAACAGTGTAAAACTAGAGTAAAAGCAGCAAATCATCACCATCCACCGCTAGCTCTTGGGATACTCTTTTACCAATGAATAGTGGGATGGAGCATTACTTAATAATGCTCTAAGGGGGAGAATGTTTGGTGTGACGGGGATTCAAACCAGCGCCCCTCAGATTACGAGTCGAGTGCCTTAACCACCTGGCCATACCGGGCCGTTAATTGAACTAATATAACAAAATAACAATAAATTAGAAATATTACTTCCACCTTTAGAACATTAATAACAGCAATCCGTATAATTTGACTATATTAATTACACTTACTATCTTTCTTTATTGATTAGTTAGATATTCTAAAATTATCTAAAATTTTGTTTAAAATTGCTTTTAACAAATTTCATCATAAATATTGATAACAAATAAAGTAATTTTATACTGACATCAATATAATATTATAAAAAAACATCTTTCTTGACTCTTCATAGTCTTAGGCCTAGAAGTAGTAGCAGATCTTAGCCAGTCAATTTATCTATCACTATTTTTTCATAGGTGTGAAGTCTATACCTAGAATGAACAAACTGAGTATTTGAAATAAATATCATTTTCATTCTAATGTATGATGCAGTAATGTGAGAGTCAATAAAAAAAACTATCGGAAAAGAAAAAATTGAAACGCAAATCGCAACAGAGAGACTTTGTATGTTTTTCTTATTACAAAGCAACATCGGACTATCTGCTCTGTCCACTGAGGGAAATCGAAGCTCTCTCTAATTTTAGCGTTGCAAATTCGTAGACTTACCGCTGTCCCAGTGTGGGGCAACAGAGAGAATTAAGTTGTTTTATTTCCTGTTTCTATAGCAGAAACAAATATACTGCTTTTCTTTTTGCTTCGGCCTGGCATGGCCGAGCGCGTAAGGCGTGCGACTCGTAATCCGAGGGTCGCGGGTTCGCGCCCGCGTCGCGCTAAACATGCTCGCCCTCCCAGCCGTGGGGGTGTATAATGTGACGGTCAATCCCACTATTCGTTGGTAAAAAAGTAGCCCAAGAGTTGGCGGTGGGTGGTGATGACTAGCTGCCTTCCCTCTAGTCTTACACTGCTAAATTAGGGACGGCTAGCAAAGATAACCCTCGAGTAGCTTTGTGCGAAATTCCAAAACAAACAAACTTTTTACTTTTTTTAAAAATATAAGTATTAAAAACTGATACTTTCCACTGATATAAGAAGTATGATAGAGTTTGAAAGGATTCGAGGATTTTTAAAAACCCTGGAGAAAGTACTGATATTCACGGCACAACAGAAGACGTCCTATGCCGTCTATATTAGGTTGTTTTATTGAATTTTTCACTGTTATACCATATTAATTTTTAAATAAAATGTAAGAATGTCCTAAATATTCGTTTTCCGAATAGCTGCAAGTGTTTTTTTCTGTTTATGTAACAACTATAATGTTTTTATAATATTCACAAGACACCCACGCATTTGAGCGCCAATTAACACGGCCCTATATTTCTGCTTCGAATACAATGGTGTAAAAAATAGGCTGTCTCTGGTCTAATCTGAAAAATTTTCTTTATAGTTCAAAACTGCACTTGTTTGTTTGTATGTACTAGGCACAAAATTATACAATCTGCGCTGTGCTTACGATCGGGTTTGAAACTCAGTTTTTAGTGTTAATAGCCTGCAGACTTCTCACTTGCCACTGGGAAGGAAAGGAGGCAAAATGGTAAAAAAAAAGGTAGAATGATTGACAAAATAACAATCATGACTTTCTTATTTTATTGAAAACTGCTGTACGTATATGAATTATATAATTTCTTAACTGTACCATAAATAGAATTTATGTCAGATCTTTTCAAACATAGTGCATCAGTATAACCTTACATAAATTTTACTTTATTTGGCTAAACGTCTTCAGTAACTGCAAACATGTATTATCTAACTGACCTATATTTAAATAGCGTTTAAAATTGATTTCATTTTTAATTGGACTGATGCTCATATTTACTGACTTAGCAAACAGTACATCGATAATCCAGTTAAATATAATTCTTAGCTAGTTGTCACTTATGATTAACTGACTTATCGGATATTAAATCCAGTTATCTTTGTTCCTAAACTAATTGTAACGTATAATTAACGGCTCTAGTAGGTCTTAAACCCAGTTAACTTACATTCTGAGATAGTTTCTACCTACAATAATTGATATATCAGATTTTAAACACCAGTCTTAGAATTGATACTATTTATAATTAATTGATTAAGCAAATTTTAACTTTACCTAACTTTACTCTTGAGCTAGTTGTCATTTATAGTTAGCTGAGTTGGTTGGTCTTAACTTCCCATGACTTTAGTCCTGAGATAGTTGGTAGCTATAATAATTAGATTTGACATGTCTTAAATCGAAAAAAGGAAAGACTATTTTGATATTTTTTACCTATAATGAATTGACTTAACATAAGTTAAATCCGAATAGCTTAAGTCCTGAAGTGGTTAAAATTGCTTATATCTAACTTTGCAGGTCTTAAATCAACTTAATTTCAGTATAGAATTATAGTTTTTACATATAGTGAATTAACTTTGGAAATGATTAATTAAGTGGAAGAAATCCACTTTTTTATAACATAAAAGTTTTAAGAGGGCTTGAATGGGTAATGAAGAAAACTTTAGTGTAAATCTACATAGTATCGACAAAATTGTATCATCTTTAGGTGCTCGTTGAAGTGTTGTATATCTTTACTAAATTTCTTCATTACTTATTCAAGCTGTCTCCAAACTTTTAATTACTTAGCATATGTTAAGCACATTTAACTTTAATCCTTAGCCGGTTACCACTTGTCGTTAATTGATTAAATCAAATTAAATTCTGAGCTGAACTCATTTTTACCTGTATACTAGTGATGTACGATTATTGTTAAGAACAGCCATTGACACATCAACTTCGTTTAATAATATACATTTTGATCACAATAAAATATACAATATATATATATATATATAAACCATAGTACTACGCACCCAGTTACATGTACACGTATACTAATTTCTCTATCTTGTAATTAGTTCTTAGTTTTTGACAAACGTAGCTAATTAACCTTAACTGAAGACTTGTGGACTTTCACGACTTTCTGATTTTACCAACACATTGTCTCTACTTTGGTAATTGTGACGAATGATATTGGTGAAGCACTTCAACTAGATGGTCATAACCTCGCCAGACACCTAAGTCATCACAATTACTAGCCTGAAGACTTCCTGCCGAATACTGTAGGTTATTATCGTGCATCCTAGGGGCAGTATCATTAGAATACGCCAATCGACTGTCTAAAGAATCTCGTTCTACGAACTGCTGGACCCTACTTCTACCTTTAACGTGCTCTGTTCCTACAATGTCTTCATCTTTCAACCAAATCCTCTCACTTCTACTCTCTTCCTGCTGGTTTTTGTTTTGTCTTCTTAAATTTTTTATTTTTGGCAAAACAATTTTTCTGGCCATTGGAAACTGAAAGGTAGGGTCATTATGTTTGCTAATGTGACCTCTATCTATACTTTGTTTTTCTGTACTAATGCCAGGAAATTGAGCTGGGGGTTCAATATTTTCTATACATTGTTTTCTAGTGCTTCCAGTTTTATTCAAATACATTTCTTTTTCTTTGTCTTTCGAAACTTTATAAATCGTATCTAGATGTTTGATATTCTGTCTGGGATGCTCAGCAGTCCTTACATTTGCATTAGTAAACTGAATACCTGTTCCTAAACCAAAAGGTAATTTCCGAAGACCTCTGTTGTAGGGCCACTGTTGATCACGCGAGTGATCACTACATTTTGGCCCTAGTGACCAAGTCATACTTCTACAACTGCTACATGTACAGGTCAAACATATGGTTGACTCACAAAAATCATTACACAAACAATCACTCACATTAGAATTTGTCCAAAATCGTTGCTGCCATCCAGTTATTTCTAGTGGTGTACTCCTTACGCTGTTAACAAAAAGGGAGTTTCTATAATTTCTCATCTTATGGCGTTTTAAAACAAGAATCATAGCAATAATACAGAGAACAATCACTACACCCAAACTACCACTCAAAATGTACACAAATGACATGCTTCCTCTCTTAGTATTGTTTCTGTCAATGTCCTCGAGAGTAATTTTGTAATCCTCATCAGATAGACCTGTAATTATTTGAGAAGTTCCTGACGTTTCGCTTGTGATTGAACTATTCTCATTAACTAGTTTATTTTTTGGAATAAAAATATTTTTATGTTCCTCACCGTCAGAAGTAACGATCAAGTCCTCTTTATTTTTCAAATATCCAAAGGTAACTGACGATTGGGGAGATTTTGTTGTGAGCTGCTGTTGGTCAAGGTACTCAGTTTTCCAAGATTCTCTGTCTTTAGTATCATCGCTTTTTTTATAATTACGAAATAGGGTATTGTTTCCAGCTTTGATAAACACCGATTCTTCAGGTCTGATTCCAATTCTAATGCGAAATGAGTTGGCATTTTTATTTGTTTTGTTTAATAAAGTGTTTGTAAGTCTTGTAGGTTCATCACTATATGTGGTTATTCTTGTACCATATGGTACATCTTCTTGGGTATTGTGCATATGAGCTTTTCCTGAAAGGAAAAATGGCAAATCTTCTTCTACTTGAATTTCAGGAATAAAGTCAGTTTTTGGTAAAGATGTATTTTCTCTACTCATATTTTGTAAGTTGTAATCTTCAAAATGAAGAGATGGTTCCTCAACGTCCCTTTCTTCTTTAAGCTCTTCGTCATTCCTACTAGCAACTCCTAGAAACGTACTGTCCAAATCTGATGACTGAAAGTCTTGAGGGTCTTGTTTTTGATATTCTGTACTTTCAGCTGGATGAACTATTTCAGGTCGTGAAGATTCTATTGGACTATCACTTATGTTTTCTGACCATGACTTCTGTGAAATAAAAACGTGGGAATTATTATCATATTTCTTTACAGGAGGTCGAAAATTATGTGTATCAGCAAAACGACTTTTACTATCATAGTTGTTATTGTTAAACATGGGCCTCACTATTTCACTGACTGAATACTTATTGTTGTGGGATGCCTTTATATCACTTGTTGGTACTTCGATAGAGATCGATGAAGTGTGTTGTTTATGGAAGACAGATGCTTCAGTTGGAAATTCAACATATTTCGTTCTTCCTCGATGAAGTATACTTTCATCAAAACCTGATAAAGGTGAATCATAGTGTTTGTGATTATTATTTTCCTTGAAGTGAAAGTACGTAGGAGCTTCGTCTTTTCCATCAACAAATGTATGAGTTACTCTCTGATTTACACCTGAAGCAGTATCTGATGGATCAGTGTTTCTATTAGAAGATTTCCACGATTTACTAATAGATGATTTTCCTTTTTGTTTGATGGAATTTTTTGGATTATACGATTCTGTATAAAAATCTATATGACCCTCTGTATAGTCATTAGGAGATGGTCGTGTTTCCCATGTTTTGACAATGGGTGGAGATTCTTGTTTAAAGGAAATTTCTATGTCATCTGTAAGAAGATAGGAATCTGTATGTCCGTCTGTGTAGTCATTAGAAGGGGACTGTGTTTCCCACGTTTCAAACATTGGTGGTCGTTCCTTTTGTTTAAGGTATATATCTGGCTCTTCTGGTTGTGGATAAAGCTCTGCAAGCTCTTCTGTATTGCTATTAGAATTGGGTTGAGTTTCCCATATTTTGCTGAATAGTGGACGTTCTTTTTTATTAAATAAATTTTCTGGGTGATCTGGTACTAGATAAGAATCTGTAGGTCTTTCTCTATTGTTTTTAGAAGGTGATCGCGTTTTCCAAGTTTTAGTGATGGGTGATGATTCCTTTTGCTTAAAGAAAGTACCTGGTTCCTCTGGTTGCAGATATGAACTTATAGGTTCCTCTGGATAGTCAGTTAAAGATGGTGGCATTTCCTGTGTTTTCTCAATGACTGCTCGATCTTCTTCTTCAAAGAACTTTTCTGGATACTTCAGCAGCGTATTAAATTTTGTAGAATTTTCTGCGTCACTGTTAAAAGTTGGTTGAAATCTTATTGGAGACTTATGATAATTTTGATTACTTGGATATTCAGGTGTTAGATATTCCATATTGTCTGCGGTACCTGGACTTTTAAACTGAAATTCGGGTGAGGGTTTAAACAAAGTTTTGATATATCCAGAACTGTCGTTAATTGAGCTTCTTGTGCCGGGACTTCGAGAACTAGGTGATAAAGTGGTATATGTTGTTTCAAAGCTGGAAGGAGGTGTGGACAAAATTTGTACCCTTGTTTTTGGTTCCGTGGGATATAATTTAATGCTTGCACCAACGATTGCTTCATACACAGGAGGAGCTGTAATAATTTTAGGAGGACTTTCTTCTTTCTTTGAGGCATAAGATTCAAAGAATGTTGTTGGAACAGGCCGCCAGTGACTTCTGAAGGAATCTATCTTTGCTGATTCAACATCTTCTAACTGCAGTTCATGTGATTCTGTTGTCTGACTAAGCAACGGTGTTCCAAATAATATCATTTGAGAGTGGTATTTCTCCATCAACTGTGTGGCATGCTTCTGTTCCTTTCTACTTATAAATAATTGGGATTGAGATGCATTTGCAATGAGGTCATCCATACTCTCATTCCAAAGGGCTGGTATAAGATAAGTTTTCTTTTGATTGTTTTGTAGATCATCATCACTGTTCTCTAGAATAGCTACATTGGAGAAAATATCAGACTTATTATGAAAAGTCCTCGAACCCCTTGTAGTGTTGCTAAAGCCTGGACTTAAAACCATCGGTTTCAAAATGATACCCTTCTTTATGAGAGTATTTGGTATCAAAGACGGTTTTGAAGTGTGAGTCATTGGTGTATTAACATAATATTGGGAAACATTTTGAAAAAATGAATAAGAACCTGTAGTTGCAGTCGTATCAAGTATTTTCGAAGGTAATAGATTAACACTGTTACTTATGGAAGCAGAAAAATCTTTGCGTACTGCCTCTGGACTTGAATCGAATATATCTTTAGCTAAATTAGCACCAGAAGAGATTTTATGAAATTTCCTTTGACCTTTGGAAGAAGCGTAATTTGCAACAGGATGATTCATATAAAACATTTTCTCCGTCTTATATACAGTGGGGTTAGTTTTGGCAGTAGTTGAAGACTGAAAATATTCTTGATGACTTAATTTCGTAGGAAACGAAGTTTCGTTTGAGCCCTGTGATAAATCTGTATAATTTGTAACTGAAAAATCATTTGATTTTTCAACATTATCAAACACAATGACTTGAGATAAAGAACTCGAGTCCTTCTCATCGTTAGTGAAACAGTTTTTATCAAAAAATGCTTCCGTCGTTCCGTTGTCAGAACGTAACATTCTCTTGCCTTTTGTTGTTACTGTGAACAATTGCTCAGAAAAATTTGAAACAGCAGGCAAACGTCTTTCTTCGTTTTCTTCATCTAAAGTAAAACCAAGAGTGAAGTTTTGAAAACCAGGGTGATCGTTTCTCATTCTCCTTTTCTTACTCATGTTTCGAAGATCAGTTCGAAACGGCGCAAAAATTTCAGAAATTACAGTTTTTGTTTGCGGGCTACCTCCAGTCTTGAAGGTTCTTGACAACTGAGTAATGTTTGATGGAAGATTACGGTGGTCTTTAAGTCTGTTGGCGAAAGGTAATGTGGAGCTATCTTCAGTATTCCAAAGATATTGTCTATAATCATATTTAGTCTGATTTTTACTGAGCTTACCTCTGTCTATTGGAAATAATCCACCTTTTTCAAACTGTAAAAACACAAGCAAACAAACTGTCATCAAAACCCACTCACTTTGGTTTTTCATCAATATTTCCATAGTAACCTATGTCAGGACTATAACAACTTCTGTCTGCAACATTAATTCAGCACATGATTCTCTTTCATAGACTATATGCATAGCTCTCTCTTCTTCCGTAGACACGTGTAGTCATTCCACGTTTCGCGAGAATAAAGACTGCTTGCGATTAAGCTACTGAAGTTTGACTGTGTATTCATCGCATGGATGAACACGTCACAGGTGGAAGACGTTGGAGGGCAGCGAGGAAGTTACACAGCGGCATTTCTGGTTCAGCAGAGCAGAACAGAAAAACAAAACAAAAAACTCACTAATTATCAGGCTACCAGACTTTCTCACATCAGATCACTAACAGAATTTTATTTATTTTTGTTGCTGTACAAAATACCCTCTTACATTTCATTTGTTTGAGGTGTTCATAGTTTTATCTAAACAATGTGTGATAGTGTAACTAGAAAACAGTTATTTAAAAGTATTGTATTATTTGTTTGTTTCAGAAAAATTTCGTAAAACTACACAAAAACTTTCTACACTAACGGTCCATAATTTTGAAGTGATGAAGCGTGGAGCGCGATTTTTTCTAATAACGGAACTTGATTGTTGTTGTTGTTTAGAATTAAGCACTAAGCAACACAAAGGGCTATCTGTGCTCTGCCCACCACGGGTATCGAAACCCGGATTTTAGCGCGTAAGTCTGCAGACGATACCCGTGGTGGGCAGAGCACAGATAGCCCATTGTGTAGCTTTGTGCTTAATTCAAAACAACGATGAAATGTAAGTTTTTCAAGAGTCAGCATTTTAGTTCACGTTATGTTTCACTTAATGTACTATCAGTAAAAGAGCAGTGTTTGCACGAGGTGAAGGATTTAGTTAAAGCGGAATAACTTTATGTATTGTCAGTTAAGCAGCAGTGTCTATACGAAATAAACACTTGTTAAATTTAACTTAATGTCGTATCAGGAAACAAATGTTTGCACAAAGTAAATAGCTGTAGTTAAATTTAACTTAATACTCTCAGTAAAACAACAGTGCTCGTACAAGATGGACAGTTTTAGTTTCAATATGGAATAGGTGAAAGTAGTGTTTCCACAAAGTGGACAGCTTTTATGAAGATGAACTTGATGTCCTATAAATTATATTAAACTACGGTTTTCAGGTGGTAACGTGCCACACTTTAAGTGTAACGTGATTCTACAAAACATCGTATTTATAAAAACGTATCTAATTCTATAGATGTCTTTTTTAAATCGTTGGCTAAGAGACTTCAATAATTCACTGGAATTAATACCAAATGTTTTCAAAAGACGACAAGATAAGGATTAAGAATATTCTGTGCCCAATATGACCAGGTGGTTAGGGCGCTCGACTCGTAATCTGAAGGTCGCGGGTTCGAATCCCTATCATATCAAACATGCTCGCTTTTTCAGCCGTAGTGGCGTTATAAAGGTACGATCAATCCCACTATTCGTTTGTAATAGAGTAACCCTAGAGCTGGCGGTGGGTGGTGATGACTAGCTACTTTTCCTCTAGAATTTCACTGCTAAATTCAGGACGGCTAGCGCCAATAACCTTTGTGTAGCTATGCGCGAAATTAAAAAAAATACAAACAAAAATATTCTCTCTGGCTGTAACTGTGTTTCCTTGGAGAGCTAGAGAATGATACGAAAGTGAATACTGCGCAGCTACTTCTTGTAAACTGTTATCTTTGTTACAAAAGTGAGTGCAAGTTAATTCACAAAACATTTCTCAAATGTATCTTTAGTACCACTATTCCCTGTCTGTTGCTACAAATTAAAGTTTGTCATTTCCCGAGCCTTTCATGCCAAATTTCATGAGTTTTCTGAAACTTTGGTAAAATTTGTATTGCAATAAACTAACAGTTGACTTCTTAAGATTGTCATGTATGAAGCGAAAAGTTGATTCAATTTTTAAAACTGAATGTGGTTGTGTTTGGTATTTAGATGTTTCTTTATTTAAGCGCAAAGCTACACAAATGTTGCTTGCGCTTTATCCAATTCTGATATCTAACCACAACTTTCAGCTGTGTTACAGGAGGACATAAATTAGAGGAAAGCTGTCGTTATACTATTCAATCAGTTTTTGGTAAAACCACATAGACGGAAGACAAATTATGAAAGATGACAAGTATTAGTCTGACATTAAATGCTATTCTCAAAATAGTCAAACGAAATCAGGCTTGTGTCTTGTTTACAATAGAATAAAAATATCATTTAATTGTTACGAATTTATAAAATTAAAATGTAGTTCTTTTGTGTTCTAAGTCAGACTGTTTTAAAGGCAGTTTATTAACAGTTTGTCAAAATCAGTTGGTCGATCCTCACTGATATTAAGCCTAAAATAAGACATGTTTTAATGTTGTGTCACTCTGTTCGTCAAACGAAGCCAACAATTTTAACAATCACCATATATGTTAGTTTATTTAGTTATCATAACTTTCTGTTGTTTTTCAGTTGTTTTCTTTTTCAGATATTAATAATGCCATTTAGTTTTACTGAGTAATCTTATTGCTCAAATTACCTGGATATCTACTCAGACGTGAACTAATCTAAATCGCTGAACGTATTTGTGTGATTAATCTTAAGACTTTACGATAACTAGTATATATATATATATATATTGCAGTCACGAGTACTACTGGATAATTCTGTTCGTTTTTTGAAAAAAACGTTTTTTTTTTAAAATAAAAGAATGAAATATTTATCTATTCGTGGAATTTCGATCTGATCTATAAAATGTTTGGGATGTCTCTGCGATGCGGAAAATAAAAGAACGTTGTTTCTCTTTGAGTTAAAATAATAATACCTATAACTTTTAAATAACATATTCCTTGTAAGCTTATGGTCACAGTTGAAAGCCAGTAATGCTCGTTCCCACTCAAAACTGCAGAAACAACTTAGTTTTGTGCTTCTAGTTGCCCTTTAGTAATTAATTTAAGAGAAGTCCATTTTTTATAGGAGGTCTTTTTGTAGTCGCCTCTAAAACAAATCTCGTGAGCAAAAATTAGATTCAGAAATTAATTTGATGAAAACAATGAACTGCTTATTTTGTAATACTGCTATCTCTATTTGTAGCTTAAATGCATATAATATGAAAATAAAATTTTACTTTGGCATTAAAACATGACTGACAAAAAAAAACAAGTTAAAGAACTGCTTAAATAGAAATTAAAAGTTCTGTAGGCAGAAGTAATAGAAGATAGAGAGAAACCAAGTTTATGAATATTGGGAAAACTATAAAGTTGTAGTGTTCTTAAATCAGTTGTTCGTGACAAAGTTATACAAATCGTTTTGAAAAAAAATTCAATTTTTTTTAGCTTTATTAAAAAGATAGAGTTTCTTTTGTTGGGCAAGTAGTAATTGCGTATTCATATGTTTGTTTGTTTGTAGTTAAGCATAATGCCAAACAATGGACTATCTGCCCTGTACCCGCCACAGGTAACGAAACTCGGGTTTTTGAGTTGTAAATCTATAGCCTTACCACTGTGTTACTGGGGAGAGTGTATTTATTTTAAAGAAGTCTTATTACTATAATCCTGAATTTAAAATGTATATCCTTTCGACATTTGGCAAGCTTTAAGTGTGTTAAAAGTGTATTATAAACACAAAATCATAATTTTGAATAGAGTGCTTCCACTAAAGATTCATCTTTAAATCTCTGATACCTATAATCAAGTAATATGAGTGAAAAACAAAAGGCCCGGCATGGCCAAGCGCGTAAGTCGCACGACTCGTAATCTGAGGGTCGTGGGTTCGTACTAATTTGAAAAATTGAATTTTTTTTCAAAACGATTTGTATAACTTTGTCACGAACAACTAATTAATGCTCGTTATTGTTCTTGATATTGAAAAAAGGTGTAAGTTTCAAAAAACTTTTTTCTTATTTTCTAGTGAATTATGTTTTTATTATTCTCTTTTTTTTCTATTTCTTTTGATATTTACTGAAAAGTAAAAAAATTGAGATTTATGATGCATTGTTTACTAGCGTTTGTATCTTGTTTTGGCCATATATGGGCTTACTAATTGTTTTTCTTTTAAAGTAATAATATTTGTATTGAATTTATTTGAAAGTTTTCATTGATTTATTTTATTATATTAAATTTTTGTTTTACCCTTTTTGTAAAAGCAGTTTACACAATTTTACAAATAGTATTCACTAATTTACTGTCTTTCTGTAAGATTTGGTTGTCTGGAATTTTCTCGCAAAGCTACATGAGGGCTATCTGCGTTAGCCGTCCCTAATTTAGCAGTGTAAGCCTCGAGGGATGTGTTTGTTTGTTTTTTGGAATTTCGTACAAAGCTACTCGAGGGCTATCTGTGCTAGCAGTCCCTAATTTAGCAGTATAAGACTAGAGGGAAGGCAGCTGGTCATCACCACCCACCGCCATCTCTTGGGCTACTCTTTTTCCAACGAATAGTGGGATTGACCGAAACATTATAACGCTCCCACGGCTGGGAGGGCGAGCATGTTTGGCGCGACGCGGGCGCGAACCCGCAACCCTCAGATTACGAGTCGCGCGCCTTACGCGCTTGGCCATGCCAGGCCAATTTGCTGTAAACACAAATAGGAATGAAGGGAGTTTGGACCTCTTGCCGAGTTTTGAATTAAATATATTTTTCCTATACTTTTTAACTGGGCTTTGTCCATGAAATATTATTTTTACAGGCCTGTGACTAGTCTTGTACAATACATGATAACTGATAGAAACTAATATTTTAATTATATTAGCACTGTACGTAAAAATGTACCGTAGGTCTGAAAAAATGACTGGCATTAAAATATTAGAAAAATGAAAAATAAATTGTTGTTAGGAGCTTCATCCCAAAGAAAACAACTAAAAACAAGTGTCATTCAAAGTATGTTGAACTAACCAACGATAATAACACCATAATCCATAAAAAGAACTAAGCGAACACTAAAAAATAAAACACTTCAACCAGTTAATAATTGACACACCCGAGACTTCCAGTGAAATATCTGTAGAAGCAGAAGTGGCCGATTCTAAGGAAAATTATTGCACAGATAAGGAAATGCTGTCCATATCAATAGCAACTCCAACATCTCTCTATACCCCAGGTCAGTGAAAAGATTTATGTGCAACGGTAATGCTACAGATAACTTTACAGACCTAAAATTATGACAAGTTTACATTTGTGTTCAGTACATCTGAACTACAGATGATGTAATTACCAACAAGTTTCTGTTCGCCTGTTCAAAAACCAATGAAGTTACTAGATCTTCAATCGAATTTTGATCTGTCATTAATGTTTGACGTTTCAAAATTTTCATTTACTAATATTTCTATCAGGTGGGCAAATTTAAAAAAAATTCCGCCAATGAAAAGACCTGGATATTTGACCAACCAGAAACCTTGTACCTTGTTACTTGAGTAGCTTAAAAGCAAGTTTCCTACATCAAGAATAATTTTGGATAGTATGCCCTATACAAAACCTCAAATGTCCTAAAACTCAAGAAGTCATCTTATGTGTTTCAAGAATAGAAACACTGCAAAAGTTGTCGTGAGAGGTTGTTCACGAGGCTTGATCACACGTATCCCTCTTGCATATGGCAGATCAGTTCGTGAGTTGGCAGCTGATCGAACACAAGGTGTTACGAAGTTGTGTGACAAAAAAGAAAGTAGTCTGGTGATAAACAAAAGCTTCAATGTCCCAGACTTGTGTGCTGAAATAGTCTTCCTGTTGACATTTATACTTTCTTTCTTAAAAAAAAATGGGGGGCAGTCGATTCATTGTCAAACAATACAGTACAGGAAAGTAGCCAATAAAAGAGTACACACAGAAAAACTAATTGAAATAACCAAAATTTAAAAAATGATTTCTGAACCTCTAAATACTACAGAGTCTGTGCTGGGTTGTGAGATTATTTTTCAGTGTGTTTCACGTTGTGCAGTTTTTGCACATGCATCATCCAAATGAACAGTATCTACCATGGCATTTTTACAGCACACGACTCAAAGAATTTTTATTAAACTAATTTTTGTTTATGTTAGTCCAGTTAGAATAGCATGAAATCTTAGCTATAATCCATATTTAATAGTATTTAAGTTTATGGTTTTTCAAGGTAATGTTTTACAAAATTGTGAATTTCCCCAAGTATGACACACGTGACACATTTCTCTTAACATGTCATCATTTCTACTTTATCCATCACCCCTTCAAAAAGTACAAAATTAAACGTTTATTATTCTCCATGAAACCGTTATAACTCGGGTAAATCACATATATTATTGTCTTCAACTTTGTTTGGTTACAAAGCTATCACTTACAAAATCAAACCCCTTCTGCTACGCCTTCTCTTTGTAATTCGTCACTTCACTCTTATATTTAATTATATATTACCTACAATCAATAAAAACACAAAGTTATCATCTATCAAATGACGTGTTGTAAAATATTTTGTTCTAAATACTTAAATGCCAATTCATACAGACAATGAAGTGCTTTTTCGTGATAACTTTAGTGGTTGTTTTGGATAATTGTATAATGATTACGGCCCGGCATGGCCAAGCGTGTTAAGGCGTTCCACTCGTAATTTGCGGGTTCGAATCCCTGTCGCACCACAAATATTCACCCTTTCAGCTGTAAGGACATTATAAAGTTACGGTCAATCCCACTTTTCGTTGGCAAAAGAGTAGCCTAAGAGTTGGCGGTGGGTGGTGATGACCAGCTGCCTTCTCTCTAGTTTTACACTGCTAAATTAGGGACGGATAAGACAGATAGCCCTCGAGTAGTTTAGCGCAAAATGTAAAAAAAAAGAAAAATATCACGATTACTCTCATACTCTTCGACAACCGAGAGCGAAGAAAAAAAAGATTTAATAAGTATCCTAATTCTTCTTTTTCATTTTAATTTTCTATTTTTAATTATGAAAATAACTAAAATGTAAGAAAGGGGATATTTTTAAGTTACTTGAGGTTATATTAAGTAACATAAGTAATCAAATATTTCAGGAGACACGCACACGAGCTGATGGCGCTAGGTGTGGTATCTTGCTAATACAAATCTAGTGCGTTACGTGAGCAGTACTTTACCCGAGCGAGTTAGAACTTTATAAGCGAGAGAATAGTTAGTCACAGTTCAAAGAGCAATAAAATTTAATTTTAAACAGATATATGTTGTTACGAACGTAAAGATAATTATGATAAACGAATGCAATTTTACATTACAATATGGTGCCATTTATATAAAGAAAAGAAGTTTGAGATAAGCAAAAGTATTTTTAATTTTAACGTGAAAGTTGCTTTGGACATGGATTATTCAAACAAATACTCGATATATTTATGAACGAATCTTCATTTTATTAGAAATACTTCGCTAAAGAGGCCTGGCATGGCCAAGCGCGTAAGACGTGCGACTCGTAATCTGAGGGTCGCGGGTTCGCGCCCACGTCGTGCTAAACATGCTCGCACCTCCCAGTCGTGGGAGTGTATAATGTGCGGTCAATCCCACTATTCGTTGGTAAAAGAGTAGCCCAAGAGTTGGCGGTGGGTGGTGATGACTAGCTGCCTTCCCTCTAGTCTTACACTACTAAATTAGGGACAGCGAGCACAGATAGCCCTCGAGTAGCTTTGTGCGAAATTCCAAAACACAAACAAAGCTTCGCTAAAAATATTATTTTTGTATGTTAAAAGGTTTTATTCAATCATTTATAAATAACAATAGTTGTAAATAAGTTATATGATAATATATTAATCCAGAAATGCAATTATCATGTTTAGTTATCCTCTACAAATTTCAACATTTTGTAGAAATGTTAATTAATCAATGCTAGTTTAAAGCCCCAAAAATATTTTTGTTTCGTCAAGAAACTGGAAATAAGGTCTATGTCTACAGTAATTCTAAAAACACTCGCTTCACATTATGTATATACTAAAAGTAATTTTGGTTGTAACATTAATGACCTTTGATCAAATTCAGGGGACGATTATTATAAGTAGGATAAGGAACGGTATTGCCATTAACATGTTTGTGTTTTGTAACAAAGAAACTTTTTAACTTCTGTGATGAAGTTATCATTAATTAAATTCTCAGTAAAAGCAGCTAAATATGGATATTTAGTTTGAAAAAAAAATATTCCACACTTTTTCACAATATCGCCCATTGGCTTTTTTTATTGCTTTGCTGAAACACTAACATAGTTGTGCCCATACTACGTTGATGTAAATGTCACTTTATTTGCCATCGAATACAGTTTTGCATGGCTATTCGTATTTTTCCTATGAGCTGACTTGCAAATTATGCCATGACTGCAAAATTTCAAGTTTCTCCATTTTCCACAAGTGATTGTTGAACTGTTTGTTTGTTTGTTTTGTGAATTTCGCACAAAGCTACTCGAGGGCTATCTGTGCTAGCCGTCCCTAATTTAGCAGTGTAAGATTAGAGGGAAGGCAGCTAGTCATTACCACCCATCGCCAACTCTTGGGCTACTCTTTTACCAACGAAAAGTGGGATTGACTGTTACGTTATAACGCCCCCATGGCTGAAAGGGCGAGCATGTTTGGCGCGACGGGGATGCAAACCCGTGACCCTCAGATTACGAATCGCACGCATTAACACGCTTAGTCATGCTGGGCCCAACTGTTGATCTGCTCTCTTGTTTTTTATTCCTATTGTTGACATTCAAAAGGCCTTTGTGTGTGTTGTTGTCAGAGTAGTAGTCATGAGCATTGTGGATTTGCAGGTGTGAACACTTGCGTTATTGACATATCAAGTATGCCGTGTTGGGGATTGAGAAGACAGCCAATTTTGTATTTATCTTGTTTCTTGATTGTAAGCTCTCGATTATGATACTTCTACTTAGTTTTATCTGCAACTTTTTCGGAAAGCAAACTGACCATTTTAACTCATGATATATTAAATTTGTAGCCTTGTGAAAGGTTTGTATCTTCTATATGTAACGTTACACAGCTTTTAATTCATCTTTTTTTTTTTTTTAAGAAACGCACTAAACACATTAGCAGACACAGGTTACGTTTACAATGAGCTTTGGTGCCCATTCTAGCCGCACATTCACACTGTTCTCGTTTCTTGTTGCCACAAATGTAAACCCAAAATCTGTATTGTACAACAATTTCCTTTTATAAATGGCATGCCATCTTATTGAGCCCACCACACCTAACGCAAAAATCTTAAACTGCACAGTTTGTTCCTGTTTCCTATGGGTAAATTTTTTAGACAGGAAAACGCTGAAAATCCTTGCTGCCTTACCTCTAGTTTTACGCTGCTAAATTAGGGACGGGTAGCACAGATAGCCCTCGAATAGTTTTGTGTGAAATTCAAAACAAACAAACATAATCTAAACTTGTACACAACGATCGTCAAAACATTATTTTATTGCAGGTGTCATTGTTTAGTGTATAATATAATTAGTCAAAATCATATGCCTAAAGTTAGCTCTTAACAATTTTTAAGGACTGGAAACTCTCAGAACCTCCTCAGAAGCAACAGCAGATAATATAAATTTTAATATCAAGCCAAATAATAATTTTTTTTTCAGTAAAAAAAATAATGAAAAAGCGAGAATGAAGAGAAACATGTCAAGCTGAACTTGCATAAAAATTTGTCGCGAGGTGAGTCGTTTTGCAGATCTTTCTGAAGGTTGTTTGTTTATTTTTGAATTTCGTACAAAGCCACACGAGGGCTATGTGCACCGGCCGTCCCTAATTTAGCAGTGCAAGACAAGAGGGAAGGCAGCTTGTCATCACCACCCACCGCCTACTCTTAGGCTACTATTTTACCCACGAATAGTTAGATTGACTGTAAAATTATAACGTCCACACAGTTGAAAGGGTAAGCATATTTGGTACGACGGGGATTCGAACCCGCGACACTCAGATTACGAGCCGAGTGACTTAACCACTTGGCCATGCCTGGCCATTTTGTGAAGAAAAGGGTTACCAGAAGATTGACATAGAATTTTTATTCCTGAAAAAATAATCTCACGAATTTGAGAAATGAGAATCAATACATCTATCAATACAATCTGGACTACTTTTGTATTTTTGTATTGTATTAAAAGCAAGATGGGTTCATTAATTTGTTACCTATGAGTGGTATAATAGTGATCTCGATATTCTTGCGTTTGAATTAGCTTACATTCAATGTAAAGAAAAACCAAAGGGCGAGTACACTACATCTGTTCATGTTTTAACTATGAAGGGCTGAATTAAAAATGCACGAGAACCACGTATTTTGTCTCCTCCTCACTCTTCAAGGAAAATCTTCTAAGGTCCTACTTGGTTCTCTACTTGGAAATGGTCACTTGTAGGTTTGGACTGGTTCAAGGTTGCTTACTGAGATATGAATTTGTCAGCATAGTTTTGTATGATGGTTTAAACTACAGAAGATGCACCAATATTGTTCTGGAGAGAGGCATTTATTTCCTGAGGTCTTGAAGCTTTTGCTAATATCTCTGCAACTGGTACTTTTGTCAATTTTCTTTATCCCATATGAGTTTGAAAGTCCAATATATATCAACACAATATATTCCACATTGGTAAGCAATGGTTTAAATCAGACACATGGTATGGATGTACATGTTTGGCTACTGGTCATTTAGCTGCTGTCCTTTGGTAAAACAAGATAATTGACAATGACAACAATACTCACTAAATCCAATCTTGTCTATCCAATTGTACTGCAGTTGTAGTACTGGGATATTTACAGAAAATTTAAATGTTTACACACACACACACTATCAACAGTTTTGTATCAGTAGGCCTATGTGATTGTATGTAATAATATACCTTATTAATAAACATGTAACAAATGATGCATCTCTATGAAAACACTAATTAGAAATATGAGAATCCATACCTAAATTTTGTAGCCTACAGCGAAAACTCCCACAAATGTGTGGTTTATCAAGATAGGTAGCCATACAATCCAGGGTTTATATGTGTAAAACATAGGGCAATATGTTGTGAAGAAAGTAGTCTTATAAAACAGGAAGTTTCAAAATGCAATATAATATGAAATGGTGTATGTGAATTGTAAATTTATTGTTGATAGAGCATAAACAATAGGACTAGTCACTAAAAATAATTTCAACTTACTGTCAAGTAAACTACATTGCCGGCTTTAAGATGATTGTAATTATCAAGACTTTTATAGGCCCTGAACTGTTTAACAATATGAAAAAAGATGTTATCAAGACCAAATTTATTCTATATGTGTTCTCAACCCGTGGGACTTTAACGTTGGTTTGTTGCCTGAGTTGGGTTCTCCGTTTGCAGTGTACTAATTTACTGGCATCTAGCACCATTGTTATCGCTGACGCGATGGAAAAAGAATTTGTCGTGTCAAGATTGACTTTTCTTTGTACCATGACCTGTGTGAATTGTGTAATTTCTCAGAAAATTCTTGAAAAAATCAACAGAGAACTAGGTGACTGTATAACAGAGACCATGTTTACGCGAATAATGGTTATATTTTATGTGTACACAAATTGTTGCCACATTTAGTTTGGTTATGTGATCGCGCAACCTTTGTAAAAAAAAACATCAACAAAACAATCAGTAGATCTAGACCGCACCTGATTCTAATCTTAAACGGCAGGACAGGTCGATGCAACTATGTATACATAAAAAAACAACAACTACGGCAACTCAAACCTATCCACTGCCAAATAGCCAAGGCCGTAAAAGTTACCACTATCGAAAGATTTCAACAAACCAGTTGCCAGCCAAACTTACTCAACGCAATTTCTTCGTCAAATGCACCTGACATCTTGTACATTGACACCTCTTCCAATTATATTACGCCGCCGTTCGACCGCACGACAAGCCTTCCTTTCAGTCCTTCCTCAGTTATCGCCCACATTCCAGTAGTATGTGCTGAAGATTGCATCCCAATCACACCTCTTCCTAACTTGAAAACCTTCCTGAGTTATATCCGCCACATGGAAGATTCTATGTTATGCTAAGTAACCTACCCATCACTCTATTTCCTTACATCTTATATTTTAAGATTAACCAGGCACTCGTAAAGGATTGATACTTTAATAGTAAGAGTTTTTGTGTGTGTGTGTGGCACTCCTGTTACTTCTCACAACCAATTCTGGCATAGGATTTATAGATTCCTGCTGCCCACAGTAGCACTGGGGAACGTCTGTTGGCTTACAGCGCCAAAAACTGGGTTTCGATATCCGTGGTGTGCAGATAGCCTATAGTGTAGCATTGTGCTTAATTCCAAACAAATTTTATTTTATTGGGTATTGTGAAACCATTTCTATACAATCAACCTATTTACATCTTCAGTTTTTAATTACACAGCGAAGACTATATCATTTCTAAATCTCACTCAATCTTTGAGCACCTCAGTAATTAAATATAAATTAAAAAAAATAATTGAAATACATGTCAGTAGTATAAGGTATAATAATCGAATATCTCGGATTCGCGGTTGTGACGTATCCCACGTGAATCTTGTGAGTCTGAAATTATTGTATAGTAGGCCTAAGCCAGAGTCAAAGCGTGACTTGAATTTGGAAACAGATATGTATGCCAACTACGGTTAAGGTTATCGAGCATACAATAATAAAATATTTCAATTTTAAATCTGTTTGGTACACATGTATCGTGTATTATTTATTGTACCAACTTAGTGTTACATTATATATATAGTAATTAACCTTTATATGTATATATTATATGAATAGCTTGACCGTGTTTAGTTTTTACTCTTCATTTAAAAAGTTGAAAAAGCGAAAGTTCAGGGTTTTAAATGAAACTAGTATTTAGTTTTACTGTTCCTGTAGTAACTAGATTTGAAAAATAGGAAATTTAACCACAATCAGTAAATAATTAGGTCACAACACTAAATGTAAGTTAAATCAAGTACTTGCCTGAAAGTAAGAGATTGGCCTTGTGTTGATTTTCACATGAGGATTAGGTTAGTAAATGAGGTCTAAAGGGCTATAAAATGACACATAAACTTTAGATAATCAAGAATAGCTACAATTTTAGAGCGTGTTTTTAAGTGATTAGAAAATGAGTGAAGTAAGAACTCTTTCATAAGCTAAGTAAAAATGTCAGTTTACCATAAAGAAAAAAATAAGAATGATGGTGCTGAAAATCTTACCAAGTTTTTAATTGAATAATTTTTCATGTAAAACTAATCTTAAATTGAAGTTCATCACAATTTTAATGAAGACTTAGTTAAAAAGTAAAATTTTAATGTAATTTGAAATATGCTGACAAACATCCTCTGAGTTTTCATTGGATATCTCAAGCTCAGTTATTACCAGACAGTACACCATCATTTATGTATTTGTAGCTGAAATATATGAAACCCAACATTTTAATTTTAAAAAAACACTGGATTGTTTTAGAAATAATATATTCGCTGGTTCTTCACAACTGCATTTCATAGGTGTCTTCCCATCTAACAATGGTAACTACTGTCTAGTACATTTGTAGAGCATTTGTGTAATGTTGGAAGAATTAGAGTTTGCAAGATGACCTAATAAGGTTGAAACATTGCTCTACACTTTATTTTAATAAAAGTTTTAATATCCATACCAACTATCTTGCAAAATGTTTGGTTGGTAACTATATTTTCCTTCATCTTGTTTGATGAAGACCATTAAATGCTGTGAAATTATAACCACTGAAAGACACTGAATGATATCACTGTTTTATGTTTGAGATCATTTTCATTATCATAATTCAGTAATACCAATGATATCTAGTTACTAATGCTTTATTATCAAATTGTCATGGAGCCCTCTACACTCAAGTACTTATTACAAATTTAATATATTAATTTATATAAAAAAAACAATAAGACTTGCTGATCGTATTAGCATCAATAACCAATATTTTCTAAATATATCAGTATATCTTCACTGTGCTTTTCATAAATTACTTAACACTCCTACGAAAATTGAGGCCTAATAGGCCCCAAAGCAACTTCAAAGGTTATTAATATTAGGCTAATAATTTTGTATTTAAATGAAATTGCCATTAACTGACCCTATCCCTTTATATTTTAAGGAGCAATAATATTTTGACTTTTCAGACATTTGCAAAATAATATTTAAAATTTTTTTTAAAACATCCACAAAGGGTATCACTTAAATGGATGTAAATATTTTTTTTGTAGGAGTGTTAACAGTATGTCTGAAGGCTAGCAACCCCTTAAAACTAGGTTTTAATGCCTGTTGTGGATACAACACAAACAGCCCATTGTGTAGCTTTGAATTCAACAACAAAGAAATTCATAAATCATGAAGGATACACAAACTGAGGCCTTAGAAGCTGTTGGTAAGAAACTTTACCAGTCTGACAAAATTTGTCATCTAGTAATTTCAGTTTTATTTCTAGTTATGATTTTGTTCATCATTTATTTATTTTTATTTCTGTTTAAATTCGTTATATATTCAACTTGCTTGCCATCTCTTGTATAATAAATATTGAATCGGTTATTTTCATGTTAAAACAAATCAACGTAAGTTTTCATTAGTTGTGATTTATGGTACTAGATTTATACATGATTATGTTAAACATGCTGTTTCATTAGGCATGATGTGCGATTTACAATCTCATGGCAAGGCAAGGAAATAACACTACCTACACTGAAGTTAGAGTATACTTGTAAGAGCAGTTGACTGTGTCTTACATAATGAAAATTTGTTACAGATACTCTGTTATTAGTAACAATTTGATGCAATTTTTGAGATATGCTAAATATTGTTATGTCATGCAATATTTCAAATTTGGTTTTTCATTTGCTGGTTCTTTTTTTCCTGATTTATTATATTTTGTGAATAGATAATGACATAATTTGTTTTTTCATTAGATATTTCTGTGTTCTCAGTTTAAGCTAGTTAGTTATAAAAAGTCCCTATCCAGGCATTAGTTTTTTTATTCCTGAAATTTGTACATCTTGTATGGTAATTAATAACTTTGAAATATATCATTTTACTTTGTTAGGGATATGGTTTGATAAGGTACATTTGATATCTGAACAGGTAGAAATACCTTGTTATTGCTGAATGTAGTGTATCAGATTTGAAGTGTGACACACAGAACTATTGCAGTGAAAAGATAAATGTGAAGTTTTTCTGAACATGGTTTTGAAATGTGAGGAACATAACTCGTCAGAAGTTTATCTTGTATATTATTAATGTAGAATCAAAGACTAAGGTTTTATAAATCTTTCTTTATTGGAAGGCTGTTTATTTTTTATAATCATATGAAATTTTGCTGATAATTATCAGAATAATTATCTTCTTGACACTCAATCATATATTAAATTGTGGAAATAAAACAAGTAATTGAAAAGACCAAATTTTAAACAGAGCTTTGACTTGTACATATATTAACTTGTATAGCACCAGTCTTAGATATAATCGTTTGACTATAGCCCTGTAAGAGGGTACACATTATGCATGTGTAATAATCCCCACAAAGACTAGCATTTTAACAAAAGTGTATTCTTTCAATGGCTCTCAGAAGTTTTGTATGAGCTGTAGTATTTGCAATGTGGATGATTACTGACATATTAGTGTTAACTCTTAAAGCAGTTTTACTCACCCTAGATTTTGTCTTCTTACAGTTACCATGCACAACCCCTCATATTAGCTCTCAGAAAATAAATTTATTTTGGTGGTGTTTTTTCTTTGGTACAGGACTTTCAACCATCTTTACTTAATGTGTATATATTATAGAGACTAAAAATTTCTAAGCTGAAGGCAATGTGAAGTGTTAAGCCAATCTGTCCCTGTCCTGCATACATTGTTGAGATGATGTGTTTATATATATTTTTTATCCCAGGCTGTACTTTACAAGAAAACCAAAGGCAACATCATATGTATGCACATCCTTACTCTTGGCTACCTTCTGCTGTCCTTGGTTGCAATAATCCATTGCACAGTCTGTCATTGTATGGCATTATTCAGTTGTGATATTTCCCATTCAGTCCAAGGAACTCTCTTGCATTCTTTCTTATGCTGATTTCTCCTTTTTGTATTTTTTTTATTGGAGGAAGGAAGAATATATGCTTCTCCAGTCCCAAGCGATTGGGTGAGGTACAATGTGGAGAATTCCTCAATGGAATTGGATTGAGTGGAACTCCTTGATGGGAAACGGTGGAGGGTGGAGGGTTGTTATCTTTAAGCAGAGTATAAACCAATCCATTTAAGTTGGTTAGTTCATCTGTGGAAGTTATAAATTCTCCATGAGAAGAAGGTTTGGAACGTTTTTTCCTGCATATGATTATTCTAGTAGGTATCTTGCATATCTGCCCTTTCCAGTTATTGCCCTAGACACGTTATACACTCATTTGCAGCTTACTTTCTATGAGATAATGGCTCATTTAATAATTTTATATTCTGTTTACCCATGTAATGTTTCAGTAGCAACCAAAAAATCCTTTTGACATCTTTTGCTTCACCACATGTTGTGGGTAAAGAGTATTTCTTGGTCAAAATGGATGCAGTCTTCAAGTGATATCTGACTAGGCTATCTTTCCATCATAGGTGATGCATGCCATTTGTTTTCATTTTCTGATGCTACATCTTTAAAAAGACCTTATCATTGTAATTCTTTGATTGTGACTGCTCCTTCAACACCTTCAGGGTGGGATTATAGTTTTGTTGTGCAGAAACATGAGTAGCAGTTCTGAAAATATATTTCAGTTAAACACCTGCCATCTTCCTCCCTACTTCTGCTTCATTAAGAATGTGCCTTTGTTAAGATGCTAGTTCTCAGAGGGATTACTGTGGATCTAAAATATGTCACTCTTCTGTTGGTAGAGAGTGATTTAATGACTGTTATTTCATAAGCTGATACAGTGCAGTAATGTGCAGATACTTAAGCATGTGTGAAAATTTTTGCTGCAATACACAATGTAATAACTGTTCTTTCTGCAGAGAAAAAGTATCCACCTAAAATACACTTTTAGGTATGATAAATGTTTACTTTTATCAAATGTTGCTGTGGACTTTTGTTTCATGATGTTTCTGTTAAGTTTTGAAAAATACCTAATTTCCATTTTCATCTGTTATAGTACATGAACTTCTATGTAATGACATTTTCTTTGAAGTTTCAAGAAACCCCAAAAGTCAATCTTTTCATTTTGATCTAATCTGGCATATAAACTTACACCCTTGTGCAAATTAATTTAAACAAATGGTCATTTTACAATATTTTTAGTATGGTGGCCGGTGTAGGCTTGCTATTTTGGGATATATGATGAAATTTGAGGAATGTTACATTATTTGAAATTGCGTTAGAAGGGCAAGGCGACCAGTCAAAAAACAACTTCTTACCAACTCAATGAATAAAAAACAATATCAGTGGGGTCTGAAATACAAGAACAATGGGGGAAGGTGTTATTCAGTGACAAGACTCATTTCTTTGTACAGGGTCAAAGAGGCATTCATGTTCGCAGATCTCCAGGTGAGAAAATTTGAGACTCTTATGTCAATCAGTTCATAAAACATCTTTTGAATATTTTTTGGGCTTTTTCAGCTACAGTGGCGGCGGAGGCTTACATATCGTAGAAGGTATGATGTGAGGACCACAGTACATTGAAGTTTTGCAGAGAAGGGTCATCCCAGAATTGAAAAAGAGATTTCCAGATGGATCTGGCATTTTTCAACAAGATCTGGCTCTCAGTGATGTCGAGAAACCCACTTGTTCACGATGAACCTGACAATGACTGAAGAAGGTCGAAACATTGTTTGCTCTTCTATTTAAAATATTTTCTCAACTCAAACGAGCTGTTTTTGCATATAAAGATCTGGCTCTGTGCCACACATCAAAACTTATGAAGAACTTTATGACTTCAACACGAATGAAGGTGCTGGACTGGCCTGGAAACTCTCCAGACTTAAATCCTATTGAAAATCTTTGGGCAATTTGTAAAGAAAGACTTTGGGGAAAAGACTGTACTATGAAAGATAAGCTAATTGAGGCCATAATTGAGGTGTGGTACTGCAATCCAAAAATTAGTAAAGATTGCAGTCAACTCATGGACTTGATGCCAAAGTGGATTAATGTTTTTCTGAAAAATAAAGGTGGTCATATCATGTATTAATTTGTGAATAATTTTTGGATTCTCAAAAATAAAATGCAAAAAATTGAAAAAGTCATAATTTTCTGTCTTGTTTCAATTAATTTGTACAAGGGTGTATCTCGTGTATCTTTTGAAAGGATACATTAATGCCTAACTTGTTTATCTTCATTGAATGAGCACGAAGTTATTTCATATGCTTACCTTGTCATTACTGTTGATGCTAATCATACTCTTAGAATAGTATGGCTGAAAAAAATTATTCCAAAAATGATTATTTACTGAAAGGTAAAAATTGTTGAGAAATGAAGTGTAATACACACATAAAGAGATCTTATAATAGTATTTTCTTGGCTTTCAGAAACTGGCAGACATTAATCTAAAACTGAAAATGACATCCACAGTCTCAGATATTGACATTAAAAGAAAAGTGTCTGATGTAGACTTAGCTGAAGTTAGTGAATCTCCTCCAAAAAAATATCAAAGCCCTGCTGATGTTAACTGTAGGCAAGGCTTGTAAGTTGTGTGATGGTTTCCTTTAGTATGAAATAATCATTTTTTTAGTCTACCAACTTGTAGTTCTAACTGAATAATTTTGTTATATGAAATGAAGGAAAGGAAAACTATCAGATTCTTTGAATAAACTGGAATTTATTTAAATTTTATCATTACATCCTCTTCTTGTCACATGAAAATAATCAAGAGGATACACTGGATTACAAGCTAGTTTCTTTGTCAGGCCATCAGAAGTATATTGCTCAGAAAATTAGTTAAAATATTATAATTGCATAATAATTGTTCTCATAGTTTTTTTTGCTGTTGTAATAGTGACATTTAAAATATATATATACAAATGTTGATTTTAATTGAGAATTTAAATATAAAGAATTAACATTTCTCTGGAGATACCGACTATTCATAAATTAATTTGAAATAAACTCATCTAAATAGATATCTAAAGAAATCATAAGGAATTTTTATTTCATGTTTTTTTTTTCAGAGATTAGTAAAGCTTTTTTATATTTGTAGTTTTAAATTTCTTTTATTAAAGAACATTCATTATCATAAATTCTAACT
Organism: Carcinoscorpius rotundicauda; assembly: GCA_011833715.1. Taxonomy (NCBI): domain Eukaryota; kingdom Metazoa; phylum Arthropoda; class Merostomata; order Xiphosura; family Limulidae; genus Carcinoscorpius; species Carcinoscorpius rotundicauda. Next base: position 90,791,793 of record CM022397.1, read on the forward strand.
TCATTTGAATAATAACAATATTTAAGGAAAACATGGGACCCATTGGTTCATCTTAGCTGTCCCATCCTCTAAACTAAACTTAAATAAATAAATTAAGATTAATTTAAAATAAAAATCTTAGAGCCAGCATTTATTGTTCATACAGTTGCTGTACCTTCTCTTAAATTTATTTGCACTTACTTCCCCCACAACATTCAAAGGTGACCCATTCCAGAGGCCAACCAATCTGTTTAAAAATGTAAATCTATCTTGATAATAGTGAGAATAGTAGGAATAGGAGGACAAAAATATAAAATTTAAGTAAGAAAACAGATGATACATCAACACTATCAATTCCCTTTATATAATTTCTGTTATAATCCCCTCTAATTCATCTTTTTTGAAGAGAAAATAATTTCAGATATCTTAATTTCTCTTTGAAAGTTAACTCCTCTATCTCAGGCAACATTTTAATAATCCTTTCTCTAAACTCTTTCAAATAATTCTTTCCTTCTTTAGGTAAGAAACCTAAGACTGAACACAGTACTCCAAATGTGGCCAAACCAGTGACCTATACAATGAAGTTGCAGCTTTAGATGTGTATTCAGTATCTTTGTAGATACAGCTTAAACTCCTATGTCTTACCATTAGCAACAGCAGAGTGCTTAGATGGCTTAATATCCATTACACCAATATCCCTGTCTTTTATGACATTATTAAGGTTATTCCTTCCCAAATTATACTTATAATTTAAATTATGATAATCTACATATATTATCTATTATCTTGTATTTATCATAATTAAAACTAATTTTCCATTTATTTGCTCAATTCACTAAATGATCTATGTCATTTTGTAAATTGGCATCATTTTTTTCAAAGCAAGCAACATCCAAGACCTTAATATTATTTGCAAATTAAGCAACTTATTGACCATTCCTTCATCTTTCTCACTGATATAAATAAAAATGAGCAATGGGCCTAAGACTGACATTAATCTTGTTTGACTGAATTCTGTTTATAACAGTTCGCTGCTTTCTTTCATTCAGCCACACTCTTCTGTCCAATTAATTAACTTATATCCAAACGTAAAATGATAATTATGTTTACAAATCTTTTATCTTGCATCTTGTCAAATGCTTTCTGAAACTCCACATACACCAAATTTACATCATTGATTTACATAAGCAGTAATAATTTCAAAGAATGCTAAAAGATTTTTAAAGTAAGATTTTCCCTTAATAAAACCCTCTTAACTATCCAATACAATTCTATGCTTTGTTAAATGACTTTGCAAAACATTTTTTTTATCAGACTTTCGAAAGTCTCTATATTATCTCTATATCTTCTGAGATAATCCCAAATGGATTCAATCTCCTTTCTGTTATCTTTATTCCCAACTTCATATTTTACATATAAGGACAGTTTTTATTACATCTCTTCTAAAGGGGAATGATATCATGCATTTGGCCATTTACTCACTATTCAAGGACTTACAAACAGAATAGTAGCAAGTGGTTCAGATATACAATTCTCAATCACCTTCAAAACCTTTGGGAAAATAGTATTTGGTCCAGGAGACCAACTTTTTTTTTTTTTAATAAGCCCAGAATTAATGCTGTTATATCGAACCTTGTATACGTATATAAACTGTTCAAGATGTTTAAACTGCTTAAATCTTCACTAGTAAAAACTGAAGAAAAAAGCAGAATTTAATAACTCGATCATCTCATAATCATCACATAACACTTTCTTTATAATTTCTTAAGTGTTCTACCCTGATTCTAACATTTTGTTTGTCTTCAATGTACTTAAATAAATCCTTACTGTTAATTTTTAGATTTTCTGCCATTTTTTTTCTCATACATCATTCTTCTTGTCTTGATTACCTGTTTCACCAACTTTTATGATTTTCTATGATCTTATAAATATCGTGTGATACCATTCATTTAAATTTCTTAAATTTATGATGTTTTTCTTTGATTTTATCTGTTAAACTCTTTTTTTTTTTACTGCAGCTGCCCTTTTCATTCTATGAGGAATACATTAACATTGAATATTTAAAAAAAATTTTAGTGCGTAATGTCTCCAAATAACTCAGCAGCCCAATTTGCAAGAGATAATTCTTGTTGCATTCTTAAAAAATTTGCCTTTTGAAATTTGTAACTGAAATATCATTGTTTGATCTTCATATGGAACTAAACATTAGGCCTAACAGAGCAATGATTACTTGTTTCAAAATGTTTCTCAGTTTCCACCCTCTCAACAATTTCTATGTTAGAAGTGAACAGTCAATCTAGAATAGCACTGGTCCCAGTAGGTTAATCAATTGGTGAAGAAAATAATTTTGATCAGTTTCCAAAATCATTTCTCTCTCTTGGTTTGACTTTAGTATTTCCCAGTGTATATCCCTGAAATTAAACTCACTCATAACTAAGACCTCATTAACAGCTGAAATTTTAATCTCACCATAAAGTTTTCAATTTATTAGTATTATTTAGTGATCTGTTCCCACTAAAAGCCTTTTCTCTCTATATCTTCTGAGATAATCCCAAATGGATTCAATCTCCTTTCTATTATCTTTATTCCCAACTTCATATTTTACATATAAGGCCACTCCTCCCTCTCTTTTTAATACTCTGTCATTATTAAATAACTTGTAATCCTTACAACCTTTCATCAGAATCATCTACATTTTTCAGTTATTTCCATTATATCAAAATACTCACTTCCATCAGTGTCATCAATTCATCAATTTTATTTCTGGTACGTCTAGCATTATAATAGTAACAATTAATCTTGTTGTTAGAATAACTGAAGTTATCACTTACTTAATGAATTTAATTTGTTCTATGGAGTTTTTTTTATGCGAGTATGGGAAATGCATATTAATGGCCTAATTCATAGAAGAATCCATAAATAAAGAAAAATATTCATACAGTAAAATAATTCTTGCCTTAGGCTAAGAAGATGACTAGCTTAGGAGCATCGACGGAGAAGTTTTGGTAGGAGAAATTTAATTTTTTGAAGAAGAACTTTCTTCTATTATAATTTCTTGAGGTTTAGAGGTGCTGCAAATTGAACAGTTTCCTAAGTTGCTGGATGCTGATGGCTTTAGTCTTGGCTTCTTTCTGAAGAAGTTGCTGACAATTTCTTTAAGTAGGACACAAATTTGTCATCAGACTAATAGATATGAAACTCTGTGAATGGATGTCTGCAGACAGCTTCCCAAGAGTTTCAAAATTGATTTAGTTGTGCATTTATCAAGATGTCATCTTCTTATTTTTCTTTCCCTGTACTGTCATATTTAATAAAGCTGTATAGTTCTGGCAGTACTTCTGTAGTGAGCTGCTTACTGTGAGAGTTAAGATATTCCTTGTCAATCTAGTCCAATTCTTGCCCCATAGATTCTTCAAGTGAGACAATTTATATTGGTTTACAGCAACATCTTCAGATCCTTCAAAAACTTGATGGATTGCTGACAATGAGGTCTTTGTGCAGTACCTAAGCAGTGCACTGATACTTTTTGATATGTTAAGATCAATGGTCCTTACAGCCTCTAGAATACTAAATTGAGTCTTTCAGTATTAGCCCCTCTTTATGTGATATAACCTCAAAACATTTGTGGAAAACCTTTTTGGTTTATATCTTCTTTAAATTTGCTATCACTTGCTGGTACATTGGCTGGAACAAAGATGTAGTGTTTGGAGACAGGAATTTATTTTGAAAGGAAACTTGGGCTGTTAAAAAGAAAGCAAATTCAGACTAAGTGTTATTATCCAAGAATAACAGAATTTTCACTTCCATGACAGAGGGACAAAAAGTTTGGAAGCTTGTTCATAAAACAACTGCCTTATCAACCGTGCCTTATGGTTGGATTTCTAGTAGACTCGTTTCACCCGTGATGACAGATTTTTTGAAATATCCTTGGATTTTTAAAATGGTATACAAATGTGGTTTCTGTTTTAAATCTTCTTGTGCATTAGCCTCAAGCAACAAGGTAAATTTATCATTTTGAGACTTATGGCTTAGCAAAGTGTTTTCTTCCCTAGTGATGTAAGTTTTTAAAAAAAAAAGCACAAAAAGCCTAGTTTTGTCCATATTAAGTACTTGCTAGAACAAATAACGTTCTTATTACATTAGTTCATTAAATTCTTCTTTGAACTTTTCTGCAACCTTCTTATCTGTTCTGGTATCTTCACCATTCCTAAATACAGAATGGATCTCACTTTTTTGCTTGAACATTTCACACCAACCCTTGCTCTTCTGGAAATCTTTAAAAACTGGACTCAAAGACTGAGCTGATTCACATTTAAGGTTATCAAAAATAGTTTTAGCATTCTCACATATTGTAATGCCATCTGTGGACTCCCCTCATATTTGCCTATCATGAAACCAAAGAAATAGCAGTCTTTCTATTTCTACAATTCTTTCCATTCCTTTAACATGTTGGCTCCCAATCCTATTCTTCCAATACTTTCCAGAATCCTGCTAGTAATTTTACAGTTATTCTTTTTAGGAAGAGTGTATATGTATTCATTGTATCCCAGCCAATAAGTGGCCCTGAAAAATAAAATAGAGCATGACCCATCAGTTGGTCTTACTGTAAGATTATTATGACCCCCTTGTGGGTCATGTGGGAGACAATTTGTTAATGGCCATTCTTAAGCATAAATCATTTTGTTAGCTTTAATTTCCACCTTATTTAGCAGGATGGTGGAAATTATTGATTGGGGCAAGCCATACTCCTTAATAAGTACACTTGTTTTGCCCGTTTTTCTGACAATTCAACAATTTATTGCTCTATTGTAAGGGTTATGGAATTTATACTGTTCATATACTTTTGAAAATTACCTTTAGGGACCATTGCAGTCACTATGAATTCACTTATAAATATGTAAATTCAATAAAATCACAAAATCTCCAAGAGACCTTTTCCACAGCACAACAACAAACTCTGTAAACAAAGATTTGTGAATGGATATCCCTGATTGGCTGAGACCAGTCAAGTTTAGTTCGGATCACACTAACTGGCTGAAATTGGAGCAGTGTTATATGTAAAATATTCATTGGGTTCAGTCAATAGAGCCTATGGGAGGTGATTCATTAAGCAGAAATTCATTATCCAATGACTTTGTTATATAAGGTTTTACTGTACTTATATACTTATTTTGTTATGCCAAAGGTTTCAATACATCTTAAGTTTTTATGCATTCAGTTTATCCTGGCTCTCACCGTTGTTTAATCCTGGTTTAAATTTTCACTTACAGCTTAGTTATTAGCTTTTTAAAATGAACAACATCCATCCTAACCCCTCCCTACTAAAAATTCTGAAGTGATCCATGATCCAACAAGCCCAGTTAGCTAATCTTTTAATTTCATTGTTGCAGTTTTTGACAGTATTTTTTACACAATTAAGTTATGGTCTTATTCTTTAAATGTCTTTACCAACTCTTTGTATTTGTTAATTAGTTCCTCTGACCAACCTTTCCCTACATCAATAGTTCTTACAAGCACAATAAAAACTGCATCATTGCTCATCTCCTTCATTATGTCTCTTGCTCTATCAGTTATATTGTCCACCTGTATCCCTGGGTAACATAATCTAATTCTTTTTTATTTACCCCACAAGACTACCCTATAATTATAACCTCTGTATCATCTACTTCAACTTTTTTGTTTTCCTTTCCTCCAACAGCTTGTAATCTGCATAAACCAAGGACTGAAGTCTATTGCTTCAAAGAATAAGTTCATCACAGTTAAATTCTCTATTTTTAGTCATAACAGTATTCGTTCTAACTTCTTAAGTCATTATTAACTGTTGTAACCCTTACAGGTAAAAGCTTAAGCTCCTCTTTAAATCCTGCTGCCATTTTCTACATTTGACTCTTCTTTTACTCTGTTGCCTCTAATTTGAGTAGCATTCAACTTCTACGTACAAATTACACATCTTCACTACTCGTACTATTAATATATAGTTTTCTTAAGTACATACCAATCTATAGTTCCTAAATGAAAACCAGGTATATAATTATTTTTTGTATTTAATGTTTGTATGGCTTTAAAGTTTTTGTGAATTCTGTTTTGAAAGGGCTGATCTGCATGTTTTCTCTGTATACTTTGTACCACAAAGTTTATGTGTGAAATAGTAGACAAGGGACAAGAGATTATGGCAATTGTTTCTTGAGATGTGGCATATATTATTGGAAAGTTTGGAATCTTCTGTATTTGTATGTAAAATTCACATGATATTAATGCAATTTAGTTGGGATTTATGAACAGTCAAAGGGAGACAGGGTTTCAGAGTAGTCACACAATCTACCCAGTAATAATTACAAAAACAGATTTTTTTTTCATCCTCATATCAGTTTGTGCAAAAATTTTTTACCAAACGTTTGAAATTGAATATCTTGTGTTTATTCTTATTGTGAAAAGCTCCTACTATTATTACTTTCGTTATCAGCATTAAACTTATTTACGAGTGCTTGATGGATGGACTAACTTCAACAAAAGCTTTCAAAATGTTCTTTGTGATTGCATCCACAGCAGCTATGCAGGTCACAAGTTAAACATCTCAGAACCTTGCACATGCAGGTAATTGAGGGAATAATGGTAATTAATGATCACATATCAAAGAATTTCAAGGCTCCTTTCGTGGTCGGTGAGGCTTGGAATTATGTATTGAAGACCAATTGGACTGTGATAAAAAATCATATGCAATGATGTGTGAACATATATAGTAGACCTGATGATAACCCATAAAGTACTGTAATTAATTGCAAAGCTCCTGGTAAAGTTGTAATCAGAGGCAACTTAGTGAGTTTTGTCTGATTTAGAATCAGAGTATAGTAATCATAATACCTCATTATATGTTACATCCTTTAATACATTTCACAACAATTGGATAAATTTCATATTATTCACAACTGATCTCTACTGCCAAGACAATGCTGGTTGAGGGAGAAATCATGTGTACTCCATGTCAAACTGTGGTAGTTCTATATATCTATAGAGTGGCTGAAATATTAATTATTCATTTTAAACCTTTGTGAAGTTAATATTCACATTCATGTTCAAAATTATAATTTAGTGAATTATTTGAATTTCACATTTGTTTATTATATTTAACAAACTTACAATATTACAAAATAACTATTATAAGATCAAAAATACTTTTGAGAATTCTTATTTAACAATAATAATACTTTGAATATTCCTCTTGGTAGCCACTCAATGGCTCAGCTGGATGCTTATAAGCTCACAAAGGTAAAAAATCAGGTTTCAATGCTTGTGATAGGAGGAGTCTGGATAGTATTTTGTGCTTTATAACAATCAAACTTTATTACAGCAATAATTTAAGCAAGGTTCCTTTAATATCACAAGAAAGAACATCTTAACTTGTCATATCCCATCTGTAAGTTTCATGGAAGTTGATTTGGGGAAATATTGTTATTGGTCTTTCATTATCACATATAATATGAGTGACCCAATTGGTTAATTGGACTCATTATTATTTGTTTTTATATCAGTAAAGATCTTTCTACCATGATAAATTTATAATATGAGGTTAAACATTTTTTAAACCTGAGTTTAGCCAAACTATGGTAGTCCTTTGAATACATAGGCATTTTTAATATGTTTGTAATTTTAAAGTCAAATGAATAGAGAAAAGGAATAGCTACTTGGAAAACTAAATACAAATTCTATACTTTTTTGCCATTCTTTCAGTGTTAATGAAACGGTTGGTGTATAAAATTTAGATTTTAAAGCTCAGACAGTTTAAGTGGTACTAAACCAAATGTGTTGAGTATTCAGTACCTGTAGATTTACTCCATTCTTGTATGGACCTTTCAAACAGTGATTTCACACACTTCTACTTTTCATTACAGAAACAACACCAATGAAGATGACAGCAATTATTTCAGGTAAGTTTTAACTGAAATGAAAATTCAAGTGATAGAATTTTAATGAAAAATTTAATTTTGATATACCTTAGAATTTATGCATCAAGCATAGTGTACATTCAAATGTTATATTTGTGTTCTTACTGTATTTCAGTAATTATGTATATTGTGTAACATTCATATAATACTTCTGTTCTTATCCTGTTAATTCTTTCCATATAGATCATGGATCAAAAGCCATATCACTGTGTTTGTTAACTCATATTCAAAGTTTTATTGACAACAATTTATGAATCTGCAACTAAGTTAGACATCAAACAGCAGGTTATAATTGAGGTTTTCATATTATACATTTAGTTTTTAATTTATGAGTAAATATCTAATTTTGTTTTTGTGCCACTTAATATGTTGAATGCAGCTTTTGTTCAAATTAGATGTTTGTAGTTTTGTATGAATTCGGTACTCAAACTACTATTACTGTAAACTAGAACTTAAAATAAGAACGTCTTATTTTTTCTGTATGCTGAGACATATCAATCAAGTATTGAATCAAAGACACTGGCATTGCTCAGCTCTTTTCCAAAATTTGGAAAATGTCCCTTATATACACTTTTATATATGACATTTAAACAACCAATCAGTTGCTTAGAATACTTCCTAAATATAATAACATTATCTCTTCTTTTTTTTTGAGGCAAACCTTTTGTACTGATAAGTCGAGTGAATCTTTAGCCTGTTCAAAACTTCATATTCTTTTCACACAAATACAACTTAGTTACTAATTTTGATGAATTATAATGGAATTTTATGGTATTGATATACTATTTTACAGTTTTTGGTTATTTATATGTGTGTGTGTGTGTGTAAACTTTAAAAAAATGATTTTACATCTTCCACATGTGAAATTTTTTAAGGTTAGCAACCTATGACAAATAACAAGTAAGTGCAATGGTTGTAACTAGAAGAGATAATTGTTTATTTTATTTAATTATTTACTATTCTGTGATTTCAGAGAAATAAGTTTAAGATTTATCTGTAATCTAAGGAATAATGTATATACATATAAAACGTATAATAAATGAATTGTACTATTTCTACAAAATAGCAATCCACTGAAACACAGCCAAGACAGGTCACTTTGCAGTAGTTATATTATTGGATATAGTGACATGAATGAATGTGTGCCACATCATTGCAACTTCTGTGATGTTGACCAGCAATGAATGAAATGCTGATATAATAAATTAATAAATATATGTAAATGTATAGTGTTATAAAATTTAAACTATTTAGACTAATATATGGTTTTGAGTTATAACTTGTAGCAATTCAAGGACAAAAAACATAATTTATATTTATTTCTTAATTTTTATGCTGGTTATGAGATTGGTCAAATCTATCAAACAGGTACAGAGATTCTGATTCTTTCGTGGAAATAGGATAAAATATAGTTTGTTTAAAAAATTGGATCAGGAGGTTATAATTATTTCCCATGTGAAATTGAAAAATTTTGTGATATACAATAGCATTTTTCATCTTAAAATGAAAATTACTCTGGATGTTGGATAGTCAGCATTCTGAAAGAAAAAAAATTGAGAAAATCTTTAATTAAAAAAATTTAATACGTAATTCCAAATCTGATATATTTTTTTCAAAAGCCTTCTAATGTTTATCTTCAAAAGTTTGTAAACATATGTCTATATTACAAAAAAAAAGTATAATTACTCTCATGGTTACAAGCCAGTTGGATTCCATCCAATCCTTAATGAAAGGATTAAAGTGATCTGTGATTTTGCCAGTTTCAAATGATTATATATACATATGTGTTCATATGAATTAAAATGACAGAGTATCTCATTTTACCATTCCATTCATGATACATGTGTCTGTACCACATAAACAGTAATATGTTTGTTTTGTGACTGTCAGATGATGACATAGCTTTCAAATGATGATACATTTGTGTTTAAACTGTATCAAATATGTATTGTCTAAACACATTAAAGTGGCAAAACATCTCATTTTACCATTACACAATTAGATAATCACATTCAGATAATGATACGTTCATGTTCTTATCTTGTTCTGGTGATGCACATGTGCTTATATTGTTTTCAAGTAATGATACATGTTTTTGTCACATATAACTAGTGATACATCTGTTTTTATACTACATTAATATGGTACGTCATCTTTTTTTTATTATTATTATTATTACATTCAAGTAGTATTATATCAATGTTGTCTTGTAAAATGATAATACATTTTACCCTATCATAGTTAGTTATCTATATGTATGATATAACCTTGATTAAGGGGTACCATGTCATTAAGACCAGATCTTTCCATTCACATTTTTTCCTGTTACTTGTAACCAAAATAAATCTTACAATAATGGGTATCTCGGTATTTCATATTAATTCTCTCTACATGAGCTCTGTCAATTTGACTGACTATGTGACCTGTTTGTACTCATTTAAAGTCTTCCTAGTTCTGATACCAGTACCTTTTAATATAATATGTATATATTTACAAAATCTGACAGATTTTCTGTAAACATTACAAGTCCTACACACATAAAAAAAATTTTAAAAAATCACATTTTCGGTGAAGGGTTGTTTGTGAAGATATTAAGTATTTTTTTCCAGTCCATATGCAAAGTGATTGTAATCTTAAAACTAAAAAAAAAATGAAACTTCCTAGATACCATTTGAAATCTTAGGTTATCAGTAATTTTTTTTATTTGTTATCTTCTCTACCATTTTATACAAAGATGAATAAATTTCTGACCTTATGACCACCAAAAAAAAAAAAAAATTAAATCAAAATATAATTTTTTCTTTTCTTCAATTACCTAAAATTGTAATGTGAAACTATATTTGTTATTCAAAGTAGTGGCCCGGCATGGCCAAGCACGTAAGGCGTGCGACTCGTAATCCGAAGGTCAGTGGTTCATATCCAGTAATGTCGAGAAAAACCACTTGTAGATAAACATGTATATGTAAAAACGGTTCATTTGGGTTGAGAAATTTTTTTTATGCAGAGGAGCAAACGTTTTGACCATCTTCTGTCATTGTTAGGTTCACAACTCAAGCCCTGAATAAACCAGTACAAAGGAACACCTTTATACCTATATTAGAAATAGTATAATAAATAGTAATAATAAAATAAATAATATAAAATTATATATTCAAACATCTAAACACGCCATCTACATTCCGACACTCAGTTACACAACCCCTTTCAAACATGTGGTCAGCTTCTGGTCAGTTACTTCTTTCTTTCTTGGGCCTGGCATGGCCTAGCACATTAAGGCATGAGCTTCGTAATCTGAGGGTCATGGGTGTGTACCTAACATGTTCGCCCTCCCAGCCATGGGGGCATTATAATGTGACGGTCTATCCCACTATTTGTTGGTAAAAGAGTAGCCCAAGAGTTGGAGGTGGGTGGTGATGGTTAGCTGTCTTCCCTCTAGTCTTACGCTGCTAAATTAGGGACGGCTAGCACAGATAGCCCTGGAGTAGCTTTATGCGAAATTCTAAAAAACAAACAATCCAAAGTAGCTTTTAATTTGTAACTGTATACATGTATTTATACTTAAAATTTAGTGTTTTATTGTCCTTTTAAACCATGTGTAATTGCAATTCACACCACTGTAAGTTGTGAATCACTTGGAGAATGTGGAGTTCACATTATGCTATAAAATGACATTGCCCATGAACTATTCTGAGCTGCTTATGTGCGTACCTAGTGTAGTGTTTTTATTATGTTATTATGTATTTTACCTAATATAATCTAAAGTGACCATTATTTTTACATTTTAGTGTCTTTTATAATGATATGTAAAGAATACACATGAAAAACAAGAAATAAAGTACTTAACTAGATCTTTTTTCACACTTTGTTGAATGATGAAGGCTTTGATAAGAGGGCTGAAAGCTTATAAGTAAAAGTATTTAACATATATAAATAAGTCCATGTATAATTTTACATATTAGTTTAACCACTTTAAGTCATAAATATCAGTGTTTTATCTTCCAGGTGTTTGTTCAATTCCCCTTGGTGGACTGAGCAGATAGCCCAATGTGACTTTTCTATAAGGAAAGCATCAACACGTCCAGGCTGTTCAGTCCTGGTTAACAAAAAATCAAAAGCACCAAATGTTTCTGCTCTCATGCTTAGCTTGTTTCTGGTTGTATTAAACTACTGCATTGTCCATTGATGTGGGATGTAATTCCAGATGATTGTACCTGATGACAGTTCAAGAACTTTTCCAGTATTTTGCTTATGCAAATTCCTTTCTTCTCATTTTTATTAGTGGAGTCTAACAGAACCTTTAATTCTTCAGTTCCAAGATGATGGAAGGTAATATAGAAAGTACTTTACTGAGCAATGTAATCCTGCTGGAATGAGACCAAGGGGATGCACCCCTACTTCAAAAAATAGGGCTAAAAAATTACCTGGTATCATGTTACAGGACACACCATTAAATTAGGAACTAAGCCATTACTGCTGGTTCACTTCTGTTGAATTGATGTTGGACATGCTTCATGACAGAGTTACGACAGAAAGTGTTCGTACCCCTGCATTGTAATTTTTTTTCTCATAACTTAAAAAGTATCATAACTAGGATAATGAAAGTACAGTATATTATAAATATTATACTAACACAAATCTTAATAAATTTTTATGTAAATTGAACAACAAATAAACTGTTTATAAACAAATAACCAAACCTAGGAGTGGCAGAAACTGTTTGTGCATCTACTTTAATGGTCAGTTGTGTAGCCTTTCAGGTGAATTATTTGGCACAATCTCTCCTCATAGCCCTCCATGATCATTTGAGAGTACTCAACTGGTATTTTTTTCCATTCTTCTTTAGATAAGGCCTCCTACTCTTGCAAGTTTTTCAGATGACGCTGATGAACCCTGGTCTTCAACTCATGCCAAACGTTTGCAATTGGGTTTAGATTGGATGGCTGCAATGGCCACTCCAGAACGCTTATATGGTTTCTCTGCCACTAGGATTGCACATATTTCAATGTGTGCTTAGGGTCATTGTAGCGCTGGAAGATCCAACAATGCCCAAACTGCAAGTTCTGAGCATCATTCTTGATATAAGTGCCTAATATTTCAATGTGCTCTTCTTTTTTCATAATTCCGTTGATGCCGTGAAGGCTGCCTACACCAGAAGAGCTGAAGGAACTCGATAGCATGATTGGGCCACCTCTGTGTTTAACGGTGTTCTTTGGAAGATTTCATTTCCCCCTTCTTATGGAAAATATTGAGAATATCATTGTGGCCGAAAAGCTCTATTTTTAGTCTCGTCTAATCAAAGAATACTCTTCCAATAGGTAAAAGGTTTATCTACGTGCTTTCTTGCATACCTCAATCATGCTTCTAAATGTACAGGCTTTAAATACGGAGTTCTTCAAGGACAGCATGCTTTGAACCCAGAAGAGCATAACATGTTTGTAAGTGTAGAGGTGCTTACTTCAACCCCAGTTTCCCTTACCAGTTTTTGTATGTCATTACGTATTAAATGAGGGTTCCTACTTCCATCTCTGAGAACCTTCCTCTTGGTTCTCTCAGGAATTTTGATGGGGTGTCCGGAAGAAGGGAGGTTAGCAGTTGATCTTGTAAGTTTAAACTTGGCAATTATGCTTTAAGCAGTAGATTTTGGCACATTAAGTTGTGTAGCAATATCAGAAAGAGACATGCGAGACATATATTTCACAATAATTCAGTTTTTAAATCACTGGACAGTTGTTTCCTGTTTACCATGATGACTAAGCAAATAATGACAGAGACGGCACTAAATTGCTGGAAGTAAATTTTTTTCTGGTTAAATTCCAATAATTATGAACCCAATGGCCAGTTTTGGAATGGTTTTATGTAGTTTTGACAAACTTAACACATTTTTTACAGGAATATCAGTTTTTTCAAATGTTCTGAAATGTACAAACACTCTGGTCCTTATATTTTTGGTTATTTGTTTACAAACAGTTTATTTGTCATTTAATTTACATAAAAATGTATGCAGATATGTGTTAGTATAATATTTATAATAAATTATACATCTGTTAGCCTAATCGGGATACTTTTTAAGTTATGAGCAAAAAACTACTCGGGACGCAGGGGTACGAACACTTTCTGTTGTAACTGTAGGTCTGGAATGGTTCTTTCTGCATTTGTGTATAGTGGTGAATATGATATCATGTATTTCTCCCATTTGATATGGCCCAGCTTAGATTCTCCATCTTACTGTGTGCTTGTATTCATATACCTGTCCATGAGGTAATGGCTGGTTGAGCAATTGTTCGTTCCACTTACATTAGCAACATTTTAGCACCATGCAAAAGATTCTTATGATATTTTCTTGTATTGTACTTTCCCTTCTACCAACAAATACCTTAATATTTTTGGGTGAAGAGTATTCTTTGCTTGAGAAGGATTTAGTACCCCACTGAGTGTTGCCCCACTAGGCTATCCCACACATGCACCTTAAAAGTATCAATCACATTTCATGGGCTTTGCCTTTCTTAGGTTGTTTTCAGGAAGGAATTTATTCTTTACTTATTTCTGTGTATTGGGCCCTCCACAATATTCAGTGTGAAATTCTAGCTTTTTGTGGTAATATGAGATCAGTAGCTTTACTGAAGTTAACATTTTCCTTACCTGAAAATTTATTTCAGATTAATATTTAACTCTCTCACCACCTCCTCATTTTCAGTGCATTTAGTTTGCCTTGTTACGACTGACTGTATTCAAATGCTAATGCTCATGATGATTACTGTGTGTAGATGATCTATCACTGTTATTGATAGAAGGCTGTAAGCAAATGATGATTACATTATTATCTGATGCAGTACACATTGACATGTGTATGAGTAGGAACTTTGTTTAAAGCTTGTGGCGTGGAGTGTGAATGATGTAATAGTTCTTTGTGGTATAGACAAAAATGTATGTGAAATACATTTTCAAGTGAGAAAATTACTAATATTCCATTTTGTTTATTGTAGAAGCAAAAATATTGCTTGCTTTTTAATTGATTATAACTTTTTAGCAGTATACTGTTTGAATTTTTCTTAGTTCCTATGCTCGCTTATCCATTCATCGGGATATGATAGGGGATTATGAGAGGACGAACTGTTACAGACAAGCTATTCTGAGTAATTACAAGCTGTTTTACAAGAAAATTGTGGCTGACGTTGGTGCTGGAACCGGTAAGTTGTCCCATTTATCAAGAAAGAACAAAAGTGTATGTTAATTGCAGGAAATATATGTTTAACTTGAAGTAAAAGTGTAGTTGTTTATATATTAAAAAAAAAAATTTGGATCAAAAATTGAATATGGTACTAGTAACTTGTAATTCCTTATTTCTGGTGTGGTAAAGTGCAGCTTGCTTGAACCACAAAAATAATTACTACAAAGAATTGCACCTGGCTTGATGTAATATATAAAGTTAATTCATATAATTCTTATTTATAATTCATAAGCTAGCTTAATGTGATACCTTAAAATTAACATATATAAGTGTAATGAAGAATACAGCTGTTTTGATGCTCTGCCTTATTGTTAATATTTGTAAGACTGCTGTGGATAAAATCTGCTTTACTGTAACACCTTAAAATTAAGATCTGTAAGACCAGTGGCATAGCAACTGTTTTTGCCACCCGGGCGGTTGTAAGATTTGCCCCCCCTCCCCCGCTGGCCGTTGATAATCCGTTAACCTTCAAAATTCCAGAAAGTCCTCAAAATATTTATTTTCATTTTGGTATAAAATTTCAGATTTTTTGTTAGCTTTTTATAATTTTAATTTTTTTCTATTTTTACCCCCTCAAAATGTCGCCCCCTGGCACGTGCCGCACGGGGCAGACCGCCCCCCTTTGCTATGCCACCGTGTAAGACAACTATGGAGATTGAAGTTGACTTACTGTAACAGCTTAAATGACCTGAGAAAAAGACTGATAGTTGAATTCATGGTGATACTAAAGATATAAATTTTATATGGTTGAAAAACAAAACATTACAAAAATTTGTTTAGGTGAAATGCACTTTAATAAAATACTCTTGAACTTCAAATAGAACATCACTAGTAGGAGTTTTAGTTTTTTTTAAGTTTGACTACATGATAAGTTTTTTAAGCATGATTAGCAATGTGGATTTGAATCTCTGAACTGCAGATTGCTGATTGAACACCCTAACCTTCAGGCCATTAGAGTGCCCTTTAATGTCTGGTAGATTTAACTTTCTGAAACTACTACAAATTCCTGTATTTTCTTACATCTTAGGAAATAGTATATTAGCCTCTATATTTTGTCAGTAAAAATATAAATGATGAAAAGAATCAATTTCATTAGTTTGCTGGTTTATTGTCATTATCCTATTGTTATGGGTAGCTGAGGTTCAGAAAATTTGCCATCATGTTTGTAGAGTTATATTCAAAAGTTTATGGAACAGTTATTTCATGAATGTATGTCAGTGTACTTGGTATCAAATTGTACAATATAATTCAAATGTTAGTATTGTACATTAGTTAATTTCTTATTTTAAAAGTAAATATTGGTTTTTATGGTACACTAGTATGTAATCTCCTGAATTTGATAAAATTACATTTTATGGTGCCCACAAAATAATGTGTATAATTTCATAGGAACAATAAACTCAAGGTTTCAATAAGTGTTTCCATTCTCTTTTTCTTTTTTTTTTTTGAAGTATTACAATACTTATCAGATCTACCATATTTGCTCTGCCCATCACTTCCTCAATTGAGATGACTTGTTTATTTATGCCTACTTTTCCATACCTATAAGTTTATAACCATTTGAAAGCTCTAATATTGTTGGAGAATTTGAAGTATTATGATCAGTGCTATTTTCCAAATGGAAATGAAATTTTTATGGACTCAAATATAGCATAGTTAAGGGGCCTGGAAAATTGCAACAGATTTTTTTGGTATTGGTATAACCATTTATAATTTTTGATGTTAAAAAATGCATGTGTGAAATCCACAAAAACTTTTATCTGCATGGATAAGTGAATTTGGACAAGGTTTACAACAAGGGTTACCAAGTATGACTCATAAGTGCAAAAACAAACTTCAAAACATTGTTAGTAGTGAAGTAACTGTTTTCAGAATATTTTTCATTTACTACTCTATATTTTAAGAAAAATAACTGAAATTTAAATATTTATATGCAAATAGCAATGATATATATATGTATACACATGTGTTGTATGATAATCTAAGCCTGACTGTACCTTTTGTAAAATGTTGATAATTGATTACTATGTAAACATGGTAAAATAGAAAATAGGATCTCCATAAGCACTTTCACATTTATATTTCCACTGAATCTAAACCCATCTGTATGTACTGGATAGGATACAGCTGTGTACAGAACTGTTACTTACTTTTGTGTAGTACTTTAGACCGTTTTTGTTGCAACTACCATACTCTGTAAACAAGCTGAAAAATCTCACACCACCCTGCTTGAGAGCTGGAATTTTAATAAACTCATCTGCTTGTAGACTACCTTTGAATTAGATCATCCTAGTTTTCCTACAAGGCCAGAGAGTGCACATTTTATAATATTTTAAATAATGCTTATTGTAATTATTATACTATCAAGAAGTTTGTAAATCCTACCCTACTGTGTTTTCAAAGCAGAATAAATTTTGGGAATTGTGCTACAAAAACTTATTTGATATTGATGGTGTTAAGGTGCTCAAACTAAGATAATATCTAAATACCTGTATGTTTAGCAGGTTTCTACTTCAGCTGGTAACAGTAAAATAAACATAGAAAATATGTGTAAATAGAGTAGAAGAAATTCTTAGGATATTTACATTGGAACTTCTAGTTTCTAAACCATCTGATAGCAATAAAGAAAACTACACAAGATATCTGAAAGAGGTGAGAGGTGTAAATATGGACCATAAGTACTTTGAAATGTTGTAATCAATACTAACAATACTACACATTTTATTTTGTATTTGTATTTAATATTTTCATTGATTACTTATCTACAATCTGGAGAATCAAGTATTCTATTGCAGTAAAGAAAATAATAGGTAAAATATAAGCTTTACTAAAGATATTATAATCTATGATATTTAATTATGAGGTTTTGTATTTTTCATTTATTTTCACTAGTTGTTATAGATGTAACTGAAATGTAAAAAAATAAAGATTTATTAGGTGAGGTAATGAAAAAAGAAACTTGTGCATATGCATCAGTAGCTTGTGAATTATCTAATTCCATACTGTAATATGAGCCGTACATACATTGTATAATTTTCAACTTATGCTGGGGTATTTATAGTGAGACATGGCTCAAAGGTCAATGAAACAAAAAATTTATAAATATAAATTGATGTGTACTGTTACAAGATTTAAGCTGTTTAGAATAGATTTAGTGTTTCCTATTACAATTTTCAATTATTCTAAAACAACCAAGAATGGTTATTTAGACTTATTTTGTAATTGTTATAATAATTACAAGATCAGTTAAATCAACTAACGTAAAATGTAGTTAGCATGAATAAAATAACAGATTAAATGTATAGTTTTATTCAAAAGATATTTGATTACTGAGAAGGATATAGAGGTTATGCAAATAAAACTTAAATTTGTAGATAAATAAAAGTATTTTTAATCTTAAGATCAAAATTGGTACTTCTCAAAAGAAAAAAATTCTCGAGCAAATCTTTATTTAAAAACAATATACTTAACCTGAGATTTTGTCCAAAACAAGCCTTGTAATGTGTACTAATAGTGCAAAATTTTGTAGAAATATACTTGCGTTATCAAAAATTATAGTATAATCACTCTCATAGATACATTTATAATTTGGTATGTGTGTGTTTGCTTATAGCAAAGCCACGTGAGACTATCTGCTGAGCCCACTGAGGGGAATGAAACCCCTGATTTTAGTGTTGTAAATCCAGAGGCTTAACTGCTGTACTTTCGGGGGCCATTCATGATTACAAGCTAGTTTAATGTGATACCTTATACAAATGTAATAAAGACTACAGCAGGTTTGATGCTCTGCCTTATAGTTAGTATTTTTAAGGCTGCTGTGGATCAAAGCTGTTTCACTCTAACATCTTATAATAAGGTAATCTTATATTTTTGTTGCAAATATTTCTTTGACCTGTTACTTCAAAATTTAAATTATAAACCAAATTCAGTTGTCTGGTCTTACCCTTTCCCAGCAAACTGAGTATTTGTTTACTTTAATGCAATTCTGTGTGGTGAGCTGCATTTTGTCTACAAGCTAATATAATCATATATAAAGTAGGCCATGCTTCATTTTCTAAGAATAAGTGGTTAATTTTGTTCAGGTGGCACCTTTTATGTGTATGTGTGCTTGTGTGTTTTCTTGTAGCAAAGCTACAAGACTGTCTTCTGCTGAGTTCACCGAGGGGATACAAACCCCTGATTTTAGCATTGGGCACCTTTTAAGCATTGTTAAGTTTATATTTATATTCATAAAGTTCAAAATGCAGGAGAAAACTTCCCCTTAACTTTGATCTTATCACCCTTCCTGCAGATCTTTGAGATTGATACACCTCTTAATTGTACACTTGTTTTCCTGTAGAGAATGCTGATCTCCATGTGGAACAATGATAGAGCTTACTAGAATGTTCAAAAAAGTCTGATAACTAAGCCTTCTTAGATAGACTACAGTACTTCACAATACAGAAGAATGAATTAAAATATTTTCCCAAATAGTCTTGTTATTTATGTATGCAAGAATGAAAGACACCAAAATATATCCTTTCACATTACTACTTGGTAATATTTTCTGTGCAAAGGGCTTTCTTTCAGAGCAATCAGTTATACTTCCTGAATTGAGATTTGGAGAATATCAGAATGTGAGGTGTAATGATTTCACTAGTCTATAATTGAGACTCTTGAGAAGAAAGACTTTGCATGGATGAAAGTGTAAGTATATAAATGTTAATACAACAACAAAAAACAGAGACAATGTTCAATGGTGCTTGTGGAACTAGTAAATACTTTATTTAAATGTTCTTAGTCTTTCAGTGTCCACTCTTTAAGATAAAATAAACCTTAAACTGGAAATGAAAATAAGCTTATAATGTGTTAAAGTAAATATTTCATTCAAATAAAACTCAACAGTTTCAGTGTGGGTCAGTTGTTAGCTGAACTATGTAATGAAAACTAAACAAAATACTGCAAACTGCAAGTGTTTAAACATTCTTTGTTACTCTCTAAAGTTTAAGTGAGGGTTAAAGATAATGTACAAAAATTAATCAACTTGCTTAGGAGATTAAAACAGCAAAGGGTTAGTTTTAGCTTTTAGTATATGATACTACAGTAATTTAAACCCCACAATTCTAATAATTCTTATAATTATATTCTCACAGGGACAAACCTGGCTTTGAATACAAAAATAAAATAAATACCAAGTTTACCCATAAAACATACATTTATCAAAATCTGTGTCCACTGGGGGTCAAAATTTTGATCCTTATTTGATTAGTTGATTGGAAAAAATAGCTTTTGACTTTTGGATCTAATGTGTTATATTCCCTGCAGGTATGTCAAATAGCAAACATGTTGTCAAAACAGGGAATGTTAGTTTTAATTGAACAATTTTTAGCATCCAAGCTGAAAATTATGAAAAACAAACAGTAATTTTCAAAAATTTTACATCCTCACTAAATATTTTCCTTGACCACAGACATAAGCTTGTTTAAAAGAAAGATTCAAAGATTAGTTACTAGTTTACCATGCAGTTTGTTCTTCATATAAGTATTCACAAATGAGACTTCTGTCATTTCAATATCCACCCAAGTTTACCTTAAGCAGTTTATTTATAAGCTCTCTTAACATACAGTATTGGAGATTTCTAATTATTTATGAATTTGCTTTCTATATAGAAGATTTATATCTTGTACAACAATTATAAAAGAAGCAAAAAAATTGGTATATTTGTATTAATTACTGATAACAATTATCTTGTGCTGTAATTAAAATTATTTGTTTTAGTGCAAAACCACACAGTAGGCTGTCTGTGTTTGTCCCTCTGATTTTAGCATTAAAAGCCTAAACTTACAACTAATCCACAGAAGGACTGAGTAAACACTTTTTGATGATAAACATGCAAAAACAAAGGAATAAAAATGGCCATTGTCTTAACAATTGCTTTTTTTTAGTGTTTCTGCTACTTATATATGAGCTAAATGATTATTTTGAAATGCTATAGAGAAAGTGTTATTTCTTAGTTACATTTGCATTTGTTAATATAAACACTAATAGTGCTGGATCCCAGTCATATGCATAACTATCAGGTTTTCAAGGTAAGAGTGTCTTTACTTCTCAATACATTTTACAATGTGACCATGGATAATTTGTACATTGTTATCACCAAAGTCTAATTATATACCACTGTATGAATTTTACCTTTAATGCGGTCACTACTGTAACTATTAATTTCTTTGTACTAAATAGAAAGATTGAGAAGTTAAAAGTAAGATTTTTCAACAGTGATTTAAAGGAGGTCAAAGTTCAGGCATACAAGCTCCTTTTTTTAATTGTAGTTGGTAAATATGGTGGACAAAAGTTTGAGTTTATTGTTGAGATACTATAAAGAGTTGCCCAAGAAAAATAGGCTTGTTATCCTTACTTCTGTAGTGGGAAAAAAATCTTAAGTTTGTTAAAAGAAGCTTTACAGAATCATTTAACCCTTTAATCTCATATTTCTTAACACATTCTGCCAGATGTTTTTCAAACTTTCATAATATATCTCACCAGACGTGAAAGAACTTCAATTTTCATAATATTTTTGGATGATGACATAGTTTGGAATGGTTTTCGGCCAAAGAGACATATTATTGGATGTTTAAATTGGAATTTACAGTTGTACATTATCTGCATCTGCTTGTGTTTGAGAAGTTAATGGAATATAATATCATAAATGAAAGCAAACATGAATTCACTGAAGGGAAATGCTTGTCTTACTGATTTTTTTTTTCTTAAATTTTCAGGTGTTGCTTATTGTCTGGGTGATTGAAAGGTATCTAAATTTTGAAACAAGTTTTTGATGAAGTGCCACACAAAAAAGTAGATAATAAAACCATATTAATAGGAATAGGGGAAAGAACAATTAAATGGATTATAGGCTGGTTTTGTGCTCAGGCTTCTCTTCTCTATTTAAGGGACATAATATCTTTAGTTACCCATTTCATATCCTCCCTTTCTCTCACTGTGTGGGAGGCTCCTTCTCTTGTGCTGACTCAGGATGACCAGGTGGTTAGGGTGCTTAACTTGTAAGATGAAGATCAAAGATTTGAACCCCTTACACACCAAATGTGTTCACCCTTTCAGCTCTGAGGGCATTGTAATGTGACAGTCAATCCTACTGTTCGTTGGTAAAAGAATAACCAACAGTTTGTGGTATGTGGTGATGACTAGCTGCTTTCCCTTTAGTCTTTCACTACTAAATTAGGAATGTCTGGTGCAGATAGCCCTCATGCAGCTTTGTACAAAATTCAAAATAAACAAACAAACACAGTTTGTCTCTTTTAAAGATATGCATTTCTGTAGAATCCCTTATCACCTTGATGTGCTCATTTGCTTTGTTTACAATGTACTCTGTCAGTGAAACTTTATTTGGGATCACTTGTCCTTCACCATTCTTCTTTCTCATTCCTTACTCGCAGGTTTCATCAGGTAGTATGACAAAACCAATACCACAAAGAGAATTCCTCTTTGGCATAATGTCAAGCAGGAATAATTTTCTTACAATAGTTCATGAATGTAAGTAACAGTCTGTACACACAACTCTGTTTCCACACTCTTAACCTTTTTTCCTAGGACTATACTTTATTATGATGCTCCTGTCTATTTATTTTATGAGATTCATCTATTCAAGATTTTTCTCCCATTTACCTCACAGGATGACTGCAGCAGCACATCTATCTATCTATGGATGTAGATTAACATTTAATCTTTCATGTAACATCTCATAAAATCCTACAACTTTCAGTCTCTCTGGCTGCTTAATTCGGTCTTCTGTGAATGGAAATCATGCAGTTTGGCATTTGGACAACCTTGTGTACAAATTATTTTCTATAATCTGGCCATTTCTTATTTGTCAGCCAACAGACTTCCTCCCATTTCCACTGTATATATCTTACTGGCTCTGACTGTGCCAATTCTTTTTCTTCTCTCTTACCTTTACAGGGGCCCTATTCTGACTCACAGAATTCCACTAGATGGCAAATGGTGCCTGCTAGGGTACACTAAAATATAAATCTGCACTGTGCAATAATTGGTGTCTGATAGAATACAGTTATGACATATGATGTTTCATGTGACCACTAAGAGTTTCTCTAAAGTATTTTATTTGCTAAACAATATTTTATCCAGATTATTCAACTAGGATAAAGAAGAATTAGTAAGTATCCAGGTTCTTTACTCATGATAGTCTATGAGTAGGAATAAACTGGAACTTATTAGCTTTTCAAAACAGAGTTCTGTTGCCACTCATTGCACTGTTTTAAGGTGCTTTCATCCCTCCATACTTCTACTGGAGTACAAGAGTCCTACCACTGAATTGGCAGACCATGAAAGAATCCTCATAAGTGCACACAACTTCATTCAGTTGAGACTAATGCAGTGATGTTCTTTTGGTGTAGATGGTGTGGACCATCCTCATCCTGATGAATAGATGAAATATTCCTGATGCTACCTGACTTAGGACTCGAGGTGATCCATCAAATGTATTTCATTCCTCTAACTAGCTTTTCCTTTTTATACCTGTGCATGGATGTCAATTTCCAGGCAATTTCTATGTTGGTATGTGCAGAACCAGCCAACATAAGCCTTCACCTGTGGTTTTCAGGGGCCTTCCTACTTTGGACTGATAAAAACTACAAATAAACCTGATTCCACCTGGTTTTGGACTGATGTTGTGTTTGTGCAGGGAAAGAACACACGAGTACTACCTTGGTTTGCAGAACAGAGTTTACTTTTCCTTTCTGCTTCCTGGCATTGAGGTTAAAATTGTAGGTATCTTGCTCCGACCACTGACTGGATGAAAATACTTGATGCCATCTGCTTGGTGTTAATCCACCACATGTAGTCTGATGCACACTACACATTTTGCACATCCATGTTATTCCATGATTAGATTCCTGACTGTACTTGTTTTTTGCAAGACTTAGCAACACACTTTTCTTAATGGTGAAAATTATAACCTGACACTAAAGGTGTGCAATTTTTCCTGGGAATGTCTCTGTACATTTCCATGATATGGGGATTCATGCTCTGTGGATTCTTTTTGGGTACTTTCTGAAAAACACTGATCCAGGTAACTTTTGGTATGTTATTGTATTGGAAATTAACATTTTCCAACCCTGAAAATGTATCTTATAGATGCTTCCCTCTTTCCTCCCCTCTTCCAGTGCATGTTTTCTTGTCTAATCTTGCAGTGAAGGTTGAACCATCAGTATAGAGACGATCAGCTGCTCTAGGAGTGTGTATCACACTTCTGTTGGTAGAGACTTGTCCTAAGCTCATTTGCATATTATAGCAGAAGAATATTGCATGGGAACATGTAAGGCAAGATGAAGGCCTCATGGATAGTGACAAGAAAAAAATTACAGGTGTCAAGGACAGTAAAAAATTCGAGAAAATTTAATATGTGAATAGAAATCTGTATATATTGTAATTACTTTTTCAGTGATAACTTTCACAATATATTTGTTACTTTAGATTTGAGCTCAAAACCAGTTATGTTAGATGAATACTAAAGTAAAGGGCTAAGCCAGAGATATTTTTCCAGGAAGTTTTTAACAACATGAACTATCACAAATACATTCTAGGAGTGACAGTTAATTATCGCTTCATCATCTGAGAAAAGTACCCAAAGGGTTGGCATTGAGTACTATTGATTAGGTACTTCCATCTAGTCTACTCTGTCAGTTATAAATGAAAGACAGCTGGAGCAGATAGCTTTTGTTTAGCTTTCCAGAATGTACAAAAGCAAACAAAGAAATTAATGACAATTATTAAGTATAAATAATTATATTTTATATATTATGTAGTTCATGGTTGATAACATTTATGATGTAATTTATAACTGGACAATATTTTTTTCAGGAATACTTAGTGTTTTTTGTGCTCAAGCAGGTGCAAAAAAAGGTAAGCTGTTTCACATTATTATAGATTAATTAACCAAGTTCATTGATATTTGTGATAATAAACTTAGTATAGTTAGCAATTCTAGTGTTCAAACAAGTGAAAGAAAAGATAAAGCTGTTTTGTTTAATGTTACTGCTAGCATTAACTAATAATATAATAATTACTGATTCTTGTGCTCCACAAGGTAGAACAGAAGGTAAAGCCGTTTTGTGTTAAATGTTATTAGTAGAGTTAGTCAGTAATCTAATACTTGGTGATTCTGTGTTCAAACAGATGTAGGAAAACAACATTTTGAACAAAGTAATACCATTAAAGTTTTCAAGTGTTTAAACAGTAATTTGAAATTATTAAGGGCCTTAAGAATATTATCTTTTGTAATTACTCTTATAAACTTTATTTAAATTACATTTTCTCTACAGCTATTTATAGTATTATTTTGTTAACCCTTTTGCAGTGAGCTCGTGGTTTGCAGAATACCATATTGGAAATTTCACTTGTTAAATCCATCTATTATCATCAACATACAATGCAATGAAATGAATAAAACTAGGAAATAAAAAAAAACTTGATTTTTGAAGATTGTCTTTAAATATCTTCTTTTGATTATATTTGTAATTTCATGTTTTTTCCTTTTAACACATAGTTAGTTTTTAATATTTTATTTTCCTATCTTGTCCTTCATAATTTATTATTAATCTCAACACAAGTCAGTGGTGCCCTTAGGGTAGGGTATATTACAGTATTTCTGGCAGAGATGTACAACCCTTTGGTAAAAGTTTTGATGCACCTTAACATTTTGTCAGCCTTGAAAATGGTTTCTTTCTAATGACTGAGTACATGTGTATGTTACCTCAATATGCAGGCTATATAAAGTTAAAAAAATCCCATGAAGGTGGGCATGGAATCATTCAGGAGTTGACAAGGTGTATTACTTCTTTCAACTGCATTTATCCAGAGAACTTTGAAAAGTACGTGTTAATAGGTTAAGTAATAACAGCGTATCATCTGGATGTACATCTGCACAATTGGCATTGTTGAAGATGCAGAATGCAAAGTAAAAAAATTTTCATAGCTCGCAGATCATGTGGAAAAAAAAAGCAAGAGTTAAATAGTTTTTTAAAGGTTTCCTTTAAAATAAAGGACTTTGAATTTTTAATCATAATAAATATTATCATGATAAACTTCATTCACATATGCTAATAATAAGTGTATAATTAAATTTTGAACATAATACAAGAAAGTGTTTAAAGGGGTACGTAGTGTGAAAAGGTTGACTAGATAAAGCACAGTAAAGTACCATTTTCAAAACTTGTATATTACATGCATATTTGTAATTGGTTTATCCCGTGAAAAATTGAAAGTTTCCACCATTGTTTGTGGTGGCTGTTAAAGTTTATTTTTGGAGTGTAGGTTATAACTAATACATCTTAAAATTGCAACAAGAAATATATAATAAATGTAAACATTGTGACATATCCTGAAAAAGTCATTCAATCCATATCTGTGTTGTGAACTTAAACATTTAACACCTCATCACTGTGTTTACACATTTTATTTTACTATATTAACATCACACTGTAATTATAGTTATGTATAGTTTTAGTATTTACAGAATTTTTCATATTTTTTTTATCTAGCATATAAATAATAAACTAAGCTTTGATACACTATAATCATATGAGATTTGTGCTTTGTAATTCATTTCGGAAAAATTTCTAAACATGACATTACTTAAACCTATACTAAACAAATTGGAATTATAGTCACATGGACCAATAGTTTTAAAGCTTTTTCAGTAGAATGTGTCAATTGGTTTCTAAACATAATAAGTTTAAGTTCAGTCAAATTAAGTTTTGATTGTGAATGTATTTTAGTGATTTCAAAATGGATTACCAAAAGTGGTTTTCATTTAATTTAAAACTTATTTTAATGTCTTTACCTGCAGTATATGCTATTGAGGGCAGTTGTGTTGCAGCTGTAGCCAGAGAAGTAATTAAAGTTAATGGACTGGAAGAGAAAATTGTTGTAGTTTGGGGAAAAGTGGAGGTAAGATACACAAGAAAAAATCTCTTGTTTTGCCACTGCAGTTAAGATCCAAAAAATTATAAAAAAACACCTAGACCTTTTATATTTATAAAATCTAACTTTGCAGTATTAAGTGTGAAACATCTGTCTTCTCAACATATGATAGTATAAAATGTAAAATCAATTTGAGGAAATGATCTTTATCATTTACTCCTAGTTTAATTTCACTTTGACAGGTTTATGATGATAAAGTATATTTAATGATAAATGTCAATTTGATTAGTAAATATTTGTAAAACTTTAAAAATAGTACTGTTATTCCCCTTCCCCCTACTCTCTGACATTTTTTTTCCATATTACCACATGCAGATGATTGTTTAGGCTTTTGTGAAATCCAGTGTGGTTGTGCTGTACTAAAATTAATTAGATTATAGCTGGTTGTTTAGTGAGTGCCTTTTTATGGTTAAAGTAGTTCTCTGACTTAGTTCCCTCTTTCAAAAGAAACCTTAGGACATATTGCAACATGTACCAATATCATGATGGTATACACTTGTGGCACATATTATATGATAAATTGAGAATGGTTACAGACTCTGTAACAGATATCAAAAAGTTTAAAAGATTCAATAAAATTTTAAAATTGAAATATTTATCTTCTATACATAGTAAGTTTTTCATATTTTTAAGAAAACCTTTCAGAATTAATGATTAGCACTCTGAGTCACTAAGTTCAAACAAAAAGTTAGTATGAAAACTAAAAATCAAACAAAGTTGGTGTGGAAAACTGAAGATAGAACAAATATTTGGTATGAAAAGTTAAATATCTGCTCTGAAAACTGAAGGTCAAATAACAGTAAAAATTACATTAAGTAAAAAATCTTTGAAAGAAGAAATAAAAACAATAGTTGATTTAACAGTTTGTTTAGAAGTCATAAAAGAACTGATTCAAATTAAAAATCAAGTAAAAAGCTAGTCTGACATAAATACAAAGAGAGAAAAAAATAAACATCAAACAATGGGCTGGTTCAAAAGTTAAGAGTTAAAACAGTAAATAGTGGAAATACAAAAAAACAATCTTACAGAAAACTTGGATTTGGAAAAAACTAGTTTTAACACATTGGTTTTCTTTATTGTCATATCTTCTGACAGAAAACTGGTCAGTGATGCATATGTAATCCCAAAGTTTCTTAAGGACACAGGTGATCATAAAACTTTAGTTTAAAGTGAATGTGCGAGGTGTTGAAATGAGATAAACATTTGTTTAAGCAACTTTTGAAGATTCCTCTATGTATGTACTTAATCATTTTGTTATAGTTATTGTTAATTTCTACTTCATTTGATGGTTAGAGTATTTTATATGAACAAAAATGGCATTGTTTATGTTTCCATTTTTAATATTTTTTATGTTCTTCCAGTTGTTTTTACATAATCTTTCTCAAAGGATTTGCATTTTATAATATCAATACCTTTTGTCTACCTTCAGATACGGTTCTGTTTGAAGTTATCTTTCAGTGTGAGTGTTTATTCAACTCTTTAATAATGAGTCACAGGTCAGAGGCCATGTCATTGCATTTGTTGACTTGAATTCAAAATTTTGTTGAACTACTATTTTATTTTACTGAGATATGGCTTATGTATTGAATCAAACACAGAGGGCCCTGTTCATTTTTTTCCATTTCTGAAAACATTCCCTTATGTACACTTACTTCAATGTATGATTTGTAAATGATTAGTTGACAGTTAGATTTTCCCCTTGTGGTTTTAGCAACTATTTTAAAGGGTACTTTTTTTTCAAAACAAGATTTCAAGAAAATAGGTTGTGTCTTTAGTCAGTTCAAAGTTTATTTTTTTAAAATAAAAACTTCTTTGTTACTAAGGTGACTAAATTATTGTGGAATTTTGTTGTATCAGTATAGTTATTTCTGATTTTGTATGGTTATTTAACTGTATATGTACTATCTAAAAAAATTGGATATCCTCTATGTTCAAAATTTTAAAAAAGGTTTAGCAACCTATGTCCAGCAGAAACCAAGTTCAAAGGTTGTAGCTGAAAGAGATAATTGAGTGCTTTACTTCTTTATTTATTGTTCTATATTTTATAAAAATAAGTTTTATAATTTATTTACAAATAGTATTAATCTGTGTACATATATAATGCATAGTAATTAAAATGTGACTCTATATTACTAAATGCTAGTCCAATAAACCACAGCCAAGACAGGCCAGTTGTATATTTCTGGATACATAACATGAGTGTGTACACTGCATCAATGCCAGTTATGCAGTGTTAGCTGGGCATGACTGGAAGGTTAATATAGTAATAATAAAAAAGAAAGTAAATATATAGCTCTATGAGTCTTAAGCTACTTAGACCAAACATTTCTTTATTCTTGTTATAATATACAGTCATTCTAGCATAAAAAAGCAGAATTTATATTTTATTTCCCAATTTTTTGTAAAAGTTATGAGGTTTGTCAAGTAACAGACCCCACATAGTTAGAGTATAGAAAATAACATAAAATAGTTTCAAATGTATTTAGGAGGTTTCAGAGATTATGTAGATAATATTTGAAATTTTGGGGAGAATAACTTTTTTAATCATAACATGAAATCACTGTCTACTCCAACTAGTAAAGAAACAGACTCAATATTTTCACAAACATATCTTTAGTAAAAATATTCCATTACAATTCTGACTTTTATGTATTAAAAGTTATGGAACTTCTGGGATCACAGCAATAAATATTGATTTTTAAAATTTTTTTTTATCGTGAACAGAAACAAAAAAGATGGGCCAATGGGCAAATTGATGTATAAATAAGATAGAAACTTGTATTCAAAAAGCCAGTATAGGCTCAGAATATTAATTGCAGAATTAAATAGAGCAAGAAAATGAAGCACACAAGAAATAAAATAAAGTTTTGGTTTGACTTTCAGCTGTATTAAATACAGTACTTCTGTTACTGGCTTTGTTGTTTTTTAGTTCCTTTATCTTTACAGGAGGTATCACTTCCTGAAAAGGTGGACATAATAGTCAGCGAATGGATGGTAAGCCCAGTTGGGAATTTCTACTCTTAAATGTAGTAGTTATCGTAAATGGTACTTTTTATCTTTATAAAGTGAAACGTAATTTAAGTTTAATAATATAAATGGCGATAATGAATTACCTCTTTCAAGAGTATAATGTTCTGGAAAGTGGAAACATATTAATGAATAAATAGTGGTGTTTAAACTTGCACTATCTTACTAATATTGTAATAGTCTAAAGTATATTGCTATTACAATCTGGATTGAAGCAAGAAGAAGACAAATTTACTTTTACTTTAAAACTACAGAAATATAAAGTCTTACTTGCAAACAATTTAAATACAAATTTGATAACATACCAAAAAAGTAACTAAATATGTGCCTGGCCTGGACTTGAAACTAACATTATTGGACAATACATTATATAAATCCAGATTAATAAATATTTCAGTCAAGAAACTAATTCTAAAATAATAATTCTATATTTAGTTCCAAGCTCACTAACATTGAGAAATAATCAACAATAACAGTGGTATCTCATGAACTAATTTGTCACATCTCAGTGTAGGGTTTCTATTCACTTTTTAGATCATGAGATTGCAACCTGTGTGATCATAATTTGCATACTCCTTTGCAATATATTTGTACATATTTTATGTATTCTTGTCTAATGATATATGCATATTACTGGTAAGGGAAACTGATGTTAATTTTATAATGTGCAGATATTTACTTAAAATAAAGGTAATCATTTGGAAAGTTAGCTAACATTTTAAATGTAGCTAAAAGTTCATAGATAAACTGAAAGATAGAAGGAATAATAAATGAACAATAAACAAAAACATAACCAAGTAAAAACAGGATCTCTTACGTCACATTATCTTTTGTGAATGTTT
The DNA here is from genome assembly GCA_011833715.1 of Carcinoscorpius rotundicauda. Lineage (NCBI taxonomy): Eukaryota > Metazoa > Arthropoda > Merostomata > Xiphosura > Limulidae > Carcinoscorpius > Carcinoscorpius rotundicauda. The sequence goes on from CM022397.1 coordinate 90,822,806, forward strand.
GCCTGCTTTTCTGGTACCTCGTTCAGTTTGCTTCACTAGTATCTAGTGTAATCTGTTGTTTAACACAAGTGTTTTATTTAGATATGTGTTTGTTTTCCAATGTTTGTTATGTATACTGATTTTATGAAGATATATTTCTCTCGTATGTCATAGTTACATATGTTGCTGTTTTACTTTTTGTGCAAGAATGTCTCTGGTAATTGTATGATTCACAGCTATAAAAATTCAAAAAAGATTTATTTATAACATGGGTTTTAAAAGAAAGAACTTAAATGTTTTCTGTACTGTAGATTGATTGCTGATTTGTTTACCTTTCTGTATTCATTTAAAACTTTCCAATAAAACTACAACTTTTGTTGTTCTGACTCGTATTGTTTTACCTTTGTGTTGTTTGGATGTATGTTATTTTGTTGATGTCCTTTCTTCTTTTTTTTTGATGAATATTATTTCACTAGCATCACGCTCAGATGTATGTAGTTTTCTTAGTGACTTATTTACTTGTTGTATAAGGTTTACTGTGTTTGTGATCACTTAAGTCTAATAAAAATAATGTTTTTGCCATACCAAAGTTATCAGCAAGCTGATTTTTTTCTGTTGTTAACAAAGGTTTCACTTAATGTGAATAATGAGTTTGTATCTGTTTTATACTTGTTTTTTTTACTTTGTGTTGTGACTTTCTTTCATTGTTGAAGTGGTCATTTTTATGTCAATAAAGTCAAAAGTAAGCTAAGTATAACAGTTTTATGAGCAAAATGAAATTTTTATGGTCAAGTGCAAAAAAGACTTAATTAAACATATTCTCATCTTTTTGCATAAAAATAATTTTGTATCTCATCAAGTAACAATTCAAATAGTTCCATTATAATAAAAACAAGCTTTAGGAAATCAGAAATGTGATTGTAGTGTTAGTTTTTTATAAACATTTTTGTCACCAATATAAGCTTTTTATCACGTTATTCTTACCTTTTCAAATGATTGATGGACTTGAAGCAACATTGACCCTCACAGTTGAAATGAACAATAAAAGAGCTTTAATTACGTTTAAATTACTAGCCTATAACTTCTTCAAGCAGTTATACCACACCATGACAGTTGAGGCTGAGAATCCATTATTGACTAAATATAGATGAAACTACACTTGTATTTACATTAGATGGTCACATTAGCTATATTGTGTTTGAAACTTTCATGACTTTCCTCTCAGGGTACTCTGAGTGCTGTGTAGTGTTTTTTAAAAAATATTCAGGAAATTTAGAAATCAAATTATTTTTGTGTAAATCAGTTAAAATCTTGCATTAAAAAGCTATTTATAAAATTAAGTAAATAAAGCTTTTTTATGGAATAAATTTCAACTCTTATTTTTTTTAATGTGTGGGAGAATAATTACAACTCTATTGTCTTTTTCTTTAATTCAGTGGTTTCAGTTTCACTCTCAAGGTGGGATGCACTTATCTATAACTCATACATTTAAATTTTTATAGTTATAAGTAGTTGTATTTGAGTATTGCACAGTTATAAATTTATTTTATTAATGGTAATTTATTGCTCTTTATCTTATGGTAATTAGGGATACATGCTGCTGTATGAAACAATGCTCCCCTCCGTCCTTTATGCCCGAGACAACTGGTTAAAGCAGGTTATATTATTTTATTATATGTTAAATAGTTTATATATTTTTTGCAGTATTGTTAGCTGTAAGAAATGCATTTATAATTGATTTTTTTGTTATTCCTGCAACTTGTGGCCCAGCATTTCCTTAAAAAAAAATTTATGATGTGATTTGTGTTAAATACAATTTATGGTGTATAAACATGTATAAAGTGATAAGGTGTTACATTTAACATCTATACAAATAGGTTACAGAGCATAGTTATATTTAAGTGATGTGAAATTACATTTTGACAAGTAAAAATATGTCTGAATAGCACAATTATTTGGTAAAAGAACAAATTTGTAAATGATAAAAAATTGCATTCATGTGGATATAAAAATATGCTTTAATTTTTCTAAATTATATAATGTGTTTAACTAACAAAAGATTACATTTATGAACTCGTTTAAATATGTTAAATAGCACATGAATATGTTTGAACATCATACAAAGAAATTATGGTGATTGAAGGTGAAAGAAATGTGTTATTTAGTTCAACAACCTTTATGTTGTAACAACACGTATTTCAGTGATGTGAGAAAACGTTTACTTGAAGAGGAAAATAGAAATGCCCATTTTAGTTTTATAAAAACTATAACTGATGTAACAGAAAGTAATGTATCTTGGTTTTAGGGTGGGTATGTGTTTCCAGAGAAGGCATCCCTTTATCTTGCCCCCTTGAGTGATCACGAAGAGTATAAAGAAAGGTTGGAGATTTTCTATGTACCTTAAAATCATCTTTTTCTTGAACATTATGAAATAATCTTTTAAACTTAAGTTACACTCACTATTTTTTATGTCTAAGTTCTTTCATTAGTAGAAACATTTATCACAGAAATTCAGAAATACAAATTATTTTCCTGGATGCTAATTACATATTCTGTAGTGTATGAATATTTAAGAATTTTAGTATATTATTTTCTGCTAATCTAATACTATTTATATGTTTTACTAAATCATCTGCTTGCTATGTTTTCTACGTCAATGAGTTACAAACATAATTTCCAATAAGTGAGTGTTGATATTTATATGAGATTGTTAGCTGTTTTCATTGCAAATTATAAGGTCATATAAAATCATATAAGAATACTTTGTAACCTTATAAAGTATATTAGTGGGCTACATCTATATTCTAGTGTTTACAGTATCTGTTTTTGATGTTGTGGTTGATAGCTTGTAAAATTTGGTGCACTGTTCTTTCCTAAACCTATAATGTCACGTTCAACGTTTTGGTGGTAATTTATAGTGAACTTATTTGGATGCTTTAAAGATGAGCATTCAGATTTTTCTGACTTCTTTACTTCGTTAAACAAGTGTATTATCAGTAAAGTAGCTATACAAGGTATTTTTGTTTGTGGCTAATATCTTTATTTTCATATCATTGCATTTTGTTCTATGGGCTTCTCTGGCATGATTGGGTATTATAGATAGATCATTATTACACTATTACATAATAATGTATTTAATTATGTTCTTAGATTTTAATTTTTGTTGGTTTCTTTGTGTTTGTGATGTATTAATGTTGACATTCATAATGGGTATTATAGATGGTGTTTTTGGTCTGTGTTGTATCTCTGATATTGTACGTACCAACTGTGATCACTTTTTATCATGACTTCTGAATGCTGTTTACATATTCTCTGTATGATCTCATTAAAACCTTTGACACAAGAGAATATGGATCGTGTCAGATGTTAATTTGTGTACATCAATTGCCAAATAAAAACTTACTCTTCCTTTAGTTTAAAAATATGATGTGTTCTTGTTTGGCAGAGAATTCTTCTACAGTTGCTGTATCTTGTTGGTAATAAGTCCAACAATATGGGAACTGTGTGCACTCCACTTATTTTTAAAATAATATACATATTTGAAACTAGTTTAGGTTATATACAACAAATTATTTCTTAAGTTGTCAGAGAGATATCATAAACATTATTCTTGTCAAAATCCATCTTGGCCTATTCAATTATTTTAGAATTTTCATTGACAAGCCAAACTACATTTTCATATTTCTGTTTCACTTGTAGTAATCTTTGTATAATTTACTTACAATTGTGACACAATTTACTGCTGTCATGTATTGCTCTTCCAGTTCATTGACAAGCCAAACTACATTTTCATATTTCTGTTTCACTTGTAGTAATCTTTGTATAATTTACTTACAATTGTGACACAATTTACTGCTGTCATGTATTGCTCTTCCAGTAATCATCATGTTTTCTTTCTTCAAAATATCCACTGTTCCTATTGTAAAGTGCACTCAGACTGGTTCAGTGGCTTTAGAACCATATTTTGACAGAATTAAATTTTTATTATTCTCATTTTTTTCTACTGTTAGTCTTACTCTTAACTTATTGCACATTAGACCAAAATTAATTGTTAAATTCACATCAAATTTTTCCTTGGCTCTGGCTCTACTCTCTTCTGCTATTATCTTTGTGTCTGCTGTTTCTCACTTATCTAATACTAATTGTGTTTGTTTATAAATAATCTCCTCAGTATATTCTCTACATCAATGAGTTACAAACACAACTTCCAATAATAATCTTTTTAACTCTCTTATTAAAAAAATTAAACAACCATAAAGTATTTATTCACAAAATAAACTAATTAATAATATCTGCAGTTTTTTATATCATGACACTCATATTTGTAATTTTCTTATTACGTATTTTTAATTTTTTATCTTCTTTAATCTCACTAGTTGAAGATACCTATTAAGAAAACAAAAAATGCATGAATAAAAATGTTAGGTAATGTCCCCCTTCTTTCTTTTACCAAATTCCTAATGATCTCATAAGGTGCTAATTGCATAATCTACTGTGTGAAAGATGATTGATTTATGTAACTGATTAAGTATTTTTGTCTTTATATACAAAATTGAAAGTATAAAAGAAATGTAAATATGTTTTCCTTTAGGTTGTTTTTTTTTATTCCCTTCTGCAAAAATCCTAAAGCAACAGAACTCTTTCATATTATCTGACAGTTTTCAGTTGCTATATTAAAATTACAATAATTAAGACATCCAACTGTGGTTGTTGGAAGCTAAAAGTCTATTAAAAAAAAAAGTGTAAATATGTATTACTTCAAGTGTTTTTAACTTTCTTTTTGGACAAAAATACGAAAACAAAATAAGTTATGTAAGTCATCAGACTGTTTTCACTTACCATGCAAAATATTATGGTAATTTAGCTAACCAACATTGGGTGATAGTTGCTAACACACACAAAGACAATGGATCAACTGTGTAATAAAATTATCGAATGTTTAGGGCTTCCATTGTTAAGATGATTTATTTTTCTTCCTTATTATTTTTTGGTGTCACTAATCTTATTCATTCTGGAAACTAAGCAGTCTGTAATGCTTTTCTTTTGCAGTGTTTGAGTGTTTTTATTTGTATTCAAGGCATTTACCCATATGTACAGGTTTTCTGTAAACTTCTGTGGGATGTAAGTTGTGTGTGTCTTTTTGACATCACATCTAGGAAAGAGAGTTTCTGATCTTCTCCTTTTGTTGTGAATGTTTTGCGAGATGTTTATTCAGATGGCTCATGGATTCTGGAGCCTTACTTGTATTGTGTATGGCCAAATTAAGAACGTGCCATTGATGTATCTTAGTTAAATGTTAGATCTTATAGTTGCTGCTAAGGAGGTTATTTTTTAAATGTTTTATGCAGAGGTTACTGAGTATTGATGTAAGTGAACCAATTACCAGGTGTTGTTGTTGATAATGAAAATTGTGAGCTCTGTTATTTTGCTTCATTACTTGACAGTTATATCATTTCCAAACTGTTGGCAGAAAACTCAAATGTTTGAAAAGCTAGCACATTAATGAATACTTTAGATATATTGATGTTGATAAGTGTATTTTGTGAGGATGTTCTGGTAACTTTTATACTTTCTTCAAAGTGAACCACAGAATCATATTATAGACTGCCTATTCTCTAAATTCATGCATAATTTTCCCATATTCATTTGTATAGCTGTGGGGTAGGAAATGAAGTGTTAACTTTTCATTTGCATATTAATTTCTCCTTCCTTACAGTGTAGAATTCTGGCATAAAGTTGAAGAAACGTACAAAGTGGATATGTCAGTGGTGGCTAAGACAGCAGTCCAGGAGAGAACTGGTAAGTACATCTTGAGTTTAGTTTGCCTAAGTATACTGATGGAGATTTAAAAAATGGATTGCATGAGAACTTACAGTTAAACCATAAGGTAATTCACCCATGTATGTTCAGGGGAGTTAAAGTAGTGGCTCAAAGGAGAACTGGTTGGTACATCTTTAGAATTTAGCTGACCTAAGTATGTTGATGGCTTTTAAAAATGCGACTTTTATAGGAAAAACTAAAAGTTATACTTGACTTTGTTATAATAGTAGTAGGTAATATGGCATAAAATCAGGTATGCTGCAATTTTTTTTATCTGCACTTTTTAATTTATCTGTTATGGTCCAAAATTAGAGTTGTTTAACAAATAGCATTTCAGATCTATCTTTTTGCTCCAACAAGTTACTACTCAGTAATCTTTTCATCAAAAATTAGAACTTCTCAGTTGAGCTAGAAGATGAGAAACAAAATTTCTATGAAATGATATTTATAACAATAGTTAATTTGTTTTTACAACAATTCTTTAGGTATTGGTTTTTAAACATTTTGTCAGCTTTCAATCTATAAGCTGTAGCTAATGGGGCAGCTTTAAGAAAGGCACATCCTGGTAGGACAGCAGTAAGTCTTTGGGTTTAGAATGCTAAAATCAGGGGTACGATTCCTCCTTGGTGGACACAGCAGCTAGCCAGATATGACATTGCTATAAGAAAAACACACTTAAGTGCTTGTGAATAAAGGTTGATTCAGATTAAACTTAACATGCTGACGGCAGTTAAGACAATAGCTCAAGAAAGAAAAGTGTACATGCATCTTTATTTTGAGTGAACTGGAAGTTACTGATGGTAGCTAATAATGTAATTAATCACTGTTAGTATATTTTGTTTCTTAAGGTATTCATCTGTTAATAAGCAGCAGAGTACATGTTATTTTTACAATTTAAACTATATAATCCTTTATATAATATATAAATACAGTATTTGAAGGCTAAGTGAATTTTCTATTTAAATTTTCTTTCAGATAGAATATATGTGAAATTAGTGTCTCCAGAAATGGTGGTGGCTCATCCTTGTCAAGTTATTGAATTGGATATAAATACCGTCAGCATTGAAGAATTACAGCAAGTGAAAGTAATTAAAGACACGTTTTATATCCCATATTATAACCTGTACCCTGAGGGTCCTTTTAATTTATATAACTTTCTAATATATATGAATTATTTTTTTTCTTAACTTGTTTTGATCATTAAAATGTCATTTCTCATGTTTGGATTTGCTGTTTTTAGTACAGTCCTTCCTTTTGATTTCATTTTGCTTGACTTCTGGAGTATTAATTTTCTTTACATTTTATGCATACATGCACTGTAGTGGAAGTAATATACACTAGTGATTGTTTGGAAGGTTGTGAAAAGTGTACTAATGGTTTTTGTACAGGTTATAAAAATGACAGTCGCAAACGGTTAAGAACGTAACTTCTGTTTGCTTTCAATATTTGACCCAGGGAAAGGTTTGGTATATTCCACACCAAAATTACAAGTCTACCATAATGAAAGACTTAAATATTAATTTTATTTTTAAACCAGTCTCTTATTAAAGCAAAAAAAAATTTGAGACACAAGCCAAAACATTACTTCTACTTGAATACTAGAGGTCAGTTATAAACAGAACTATGACATAGTGCAGATAAATACCCATGAAGTTCTGTAAGATCATTACCAGAACTTACAGCACTAGTGTATATTTTTCACTTGCAACTCTCAGGATTGTTTACTTGGTTACTTAATGAGCTAATGAAACTAATTAATTTGTATACTTTTTCACTTGGACATTTTACATGAGTTTGGGAACCATAACTTAGATCAGACTGCCCAAGACTACATATCTTTTTTAGATTATTTCAATCCTATGGTAAAATTCCTCTTAGAACATGTAGACAAAAACTTGACAGCTTTAGTCTTGAATATTTCAATGAAAGAGAACATAATTCACCCCTTCAAGAAACTAACTTTTCTACATTTTAATACCCATCATGAAAAAGAAATGTGAAAAGGGGGAGCAGTGATTTGAAAACCAAAAATAATAGGCAGAACCTATTTGTTCTCTCAAAGTCAATTAATTGTTAAATACATCAAATTCATAATAACTGCAAAAGTAAGAAAAATAGCTAAGCAACCCTATCATATTAGTATTGACAATGGGAAAAACTTCTAAGAACAGTTTTTCTACTTTGCTTTTATCCTAAGAAACTGAAAAAAAAAAAAAAAATTTTGCCTGATGGCAATACTGGAGAAACATGTACATCCAAAAACATACTCATAATTGGTGTTGAAAGTGAATACTAAATTATTGAACATTAAAGAATAGGAAGTATGTTTGGTTTTAAGAATTGTGATGAAACATATTTTTCATGACCTTATAAAGTGCCAATAGTAGGTTCTCACTGACTTTACAAGTGGGAACCAACTTAAGTGCCCCAGCTGAATATTATATAAAAAAAGGAAACAATGAAAAATTACTAGGAGTGAAGAATAGATGACCGATATAATCACTCTTCTCTTAGTTACGTTGTTCTCTCCTTTACATAAAAAAATATTCTCAACCTATACCAGCCATTTTTACATTTTTCTCTACAAGTGGGCTTTCTTGCCATCACAGATTGTAGTAGTAATCATTCATTACATGTATATTTTATACAGTATGATGTTTTCATTGACATTTTGAGATTAACTTTTCTGGTTTGCACATTTTTAGGGTGACTTTGAATGCAAGTGTTTTGGTTACAACTGCATCCATGGGTTTGTAGTGTGGTTTACAGTACAATTTCCAGGAGGATTAATCTTGTCAACTTCACCATACAAAAAGTAAGATGCATTGTAACTGTGAAGAAGTATAATTAGAACTAAAGCAGTTTCTTACCAGTTTAAAATGTTAATATGCTGAATATAAACAGCAATGTCTTTAAAAATTTACTTTGGAATTTTACACACTGTACAGTTAAGCTCGAGCAAAGTTTTAAGTATATAAATAGTATAGAATTGGATTTTAACAAGAATGTATTAAAAGAGACTGAAAGATACACATTATATGCTAGTACACTTGGACTCCAGCAGAGATTTATTAGCAAGAATTAAAATGATGTTTGTTATATACTGATATAGTTACGTGTGAAAAAATATCTTTAGGAAGTAGAAAAGTAGAGATGAATGTAATGTACAGTTTTGTTCCAACAAAGATGTCATATGTTAAATTAAAAAAAACAGTTTTTATTCATTTTAAACAAAGATGCTAGGACGAGGAAAGACAGCACCAAAATGTGTTATAAATGAGATGCATATTATGAACAGAATAACAGAGTATGTTAGGTTTATATCAGAGATGAACTATGATGCTGTGAAAAGGTTTTGTATAATTTCATTTCGGGAAAATTATGCTGTAAACGAAGTGAAAATAATGTTTTTATTTATTTTATGTTGAAATATAATTCAGTTTTTGACAGTTACAATTTTCTTTATTGGTTTTAACGTATCTCAGTAATTGTTTTAAACATGACCTGAGAAAACTTGTTCTGAAGCAAAAGTTTTGTCTTGATGAGTACAAACACTTTTTGTTATGAAAACCCGAAACTTCTCTCAAGACAGCTTTATTTGCAAGAATATAAACAGTAATAATATGTAAACTTTAATATATAATGCCCTCTTTCTTAGCAGTATAACTATTTATATAGTGAAATTAAGTGACTTCCTGTTATAGCCCTTGTTTCTTTTTATCAAAAGTATGAGAAATTGTTGCTGTAAAATCCAAATTTCTAGACAGTCATTTGTCTGAAGAATACAACTTATGGTGGCAGTTTAAAACCAAGTAGTACGAGATTTGTTCAAAAAATACGCGGACTGACGTCATAAAACAAAATGTACTTTATTAAGAAGTTACAGGTCTGAGACCCCTCTAAAGTACTCTCCTCCCCAATGCACACACTTATCCCAACGGTGTTTCCACTTGTTGAAACAGTCCTGGTATGCTTCTTTTGTAATGTCCTCCAGCCCCTTCATTGCATTTGCCTTAATCTCGGGAATCTTTTCAAATCTTTTTCCTTTCAAGGGTCTTTTGGGTTTGTGAAACAAGAAAAACTTGCAAGGAGCAAGGTCAGGTGAGTAGGGGGGTGGGGAAGAACAGTGATCGAGTGTTTGGCCAAAAACTCACGAGTTCAAAGCTGGAGCTTTGTCGTGGAGGAAAACCAGTCGCCACTCCTCCACCTTTCTGGCCTTTCGCGACAGATGGCGTCCCTCAGACGTTTCAGAACTTCAGTGTAATAAGTCTGGTTCACTGTGGAGCCTTTGGGGAGGTACTCGTGGTGTGAACAACACCCTTAGCATCGAAAAAAACTGTCAGCATCACCTTGACCTTGGATCGAACTTGGCGAGCTTTTTTGGGTCCAGGGGATGTTTCACCCATCCACTGGGACGATTGGACTTTCGTTTCAATGTCATAACCATAAACCCATGATTCATCACCTGTTATGATCCTTGACAAGAAGTTTTCATCTTCTTCTGAACGATCAAACAATTCTTGACAAACCTGGACGCGATGGGCTTTTTGTTCGTCCGTCATCAGGCGTGGCACAAATTTCGCAGCAACATGGAGCATCTTCAATTTTTCAATCAAAATCTCGTAACAAGATCCAACTGATATTCCACACTCTTCATCAAGCTCCCTGACAATCAGACTTTGATTTGCTCGCACCAGGGTGTTGATTTTGTCAATGTGTGGGTCATCAGTTGACGTGGGAGGACGTCCAGGACTATCATCATCATCATCAATAGACTGTTGACCTTCCTTAAAACGCTCATGCCACTTGAAACATGCCGTACGCTTCATAGTAACATCACTGTAAGCCGTGTTAAGCATAGCAAAAGTTTCAGTTGCAGATTTTCCAAGTTTAACACAAAATTTCACAGCAAGTCGTTGTTCCTTCAAGTCATTCATTCTGAAATCTGCCAAACGAAAAAATTCACTTCACTTAAAACCACATTGCTAATACACAAATGAAGATATCTGCAATCGGGAAATCTCGTCGTAATCAGCTGATCTGTGCAAACCTAGCGAGACCAAGCAGATTCCCCTGGAACCAACTGGAACCATACAATTCAAACAGTCCATGTATTTTTTGAACAGACCTCATATAAGTATCAGAAATATAAGTTGTGTCTTTGAGTTACTGCTAAACACTCCAGTTCATCAGGAATATAACCAGTGATACTGGTAACAGTAAGACCTAATGACTTACTTGTAGACAGTTCTGTTTATCAAGAGAATAAACAGTTGTAAAAATAAAACCTTGTAACCTGCTGATAGATAATTCTTTTTCTTAGTGATATGTAAGTAATATTTATATTTAAACTTCTTATCAAACAACCCTTTTTATCAGTAATGTTTGTAGTTTATATTGTTGAATGGTTCAATTTATTATTAACATTAACAGTATTTATAGCTTGACCAATGCTTGCAGTAAAATCTAATTGCTTTTCATTAAATTATTGTATTTACTTTTAGTTTAAACTCTTTATAGTGAAAGCAATTTAATATTAGTAATACAAGTACATGTTGAAAGTTTAACCCTTTCACAATGAGTCAAGAGTCTAAGGCATGTCATCATATTTCCTGATTTGTATTCAAGAATTTATTGAAATACTATTTTTTGAATTTATGTCAGTAAGTTTGTTACCAAATTGTAGATTATAATTCAATCTTTATTATATGAGTTAATTTCTCATTTTAAAAGTAAATATTAAAAGAGGACACCTAAATATTGGATTTTGTGAATCATGTGGTATGTTGAATGCAACACTGGTTAAAATTGGATGTTTTTAATGTCAAAATACTAAATCTGTAATTTTGTATGAAATAGGAACTCAAATTACCAATATTGACAAACTAGAATATCAAATGAAGGCCTCATTTCTGAGATATAGCTTATATACTGAATCACAGTGGCCCTGTTTATCTCTTTCCATTTTTGGAAATGGTTTTTTTATATACACTTACTTCAATATGTGACATGTGGATAACCAATTTACAGCTTAGAATGTCCATCTAGTGGTTTTTTAGCCATTTCAATTTGTTAAAAGGTTACCACATAATTTTAAATCAACATTTCAAGGAGGTAGGTTATCTTTAGTCTGCTTAAGCTTCATATTTTTTTTAGCTCTAAATACAACTTAATTACTAAGCTTGATAAATTATAGTGTATTTCTGGGGGTATAGATATAGTAATTTATGATTTTGTGGTTTTTAAACTGTACATATAAAACCCAAAAAATATTGTTTCATATCATCTATGTGCAACATTTTAAAAGACTTAGCAACCTATGTTCAGAACTAAAACAAGAGCTGTTTTGCTTTACTTCTTTATTTATTGTTCTGCCAAATTTTATAAATATGCACATACTCTACTTTATCAAACGTCATAGTATAAATGCTTAAAGTGTACAAATATGTAAATTATACAGTGTGTGTTACGAAAGGATTAACCCAGTGACTTGCTTCTAAGCAATTTTGTTTATTAGCTGTTTTCTATAGATGTACAAGTTGCATGTGTTAAATAGTTCTCCTTGTCAGCACTTTTAACAGTATTCTTATTGTTATCAGTGAAACTCACTGGGGTCAGAGCATACTCTGCATTCCAAAGACTGATGTTAAACAAGATACCATATTAAAAGGATCATTAATTATCCACCCAAATCAAAAATTTCAAAGGTCAGTACAGAAGAATCTGTTATAATTAGTGTTAAGCACTGTTTATCAGTGAACAGTTTTATTTTACTCTATATCATTCTATACTCTTATTAAAATTAAAATATTTATAACTTGCATTTCTTTAAATGTGTATATGTGGGGAGAGACAATTTCTAATGAACAAAAACAAGCCCAAAGAAAAGTAAGAACAGATCCACAGGGTACAGGTTATAATGTAGGATATAAAATGTATTCTAGGTTTTGGAAGTGACTAAAACAGTAGGGACCTACATTACAATGGAAATACACTGTCTATAAATAAGCCTTAATTTTCATTTGCCAATCTCGCATCAAGATACTCATCAATCCTGGGGATCCTTTTGATTTGTGGTTTTTGTTTGAGCTTGTTTTTATTTACAAGAAGTTATCACTAGTCAGAGGTTTGGATTTGATGTTTTTATTTATAACAACTTATCACTAGTCAGAGGTTTGGATTTGATGTTTTTATTTATAACAAATTATCACTAGTCAGAGGTTTGGATTTGATGTTTTTATTTATAACAAATTATCACTAGTCAGAGGTTTGGATTTGATTTTATTTATAACAAATTATCACTAGTCAGAGGTTTGGATTTGATTTTATTTATAACAAATTATCACTAGTCAGAGGTTTGGATTTGATGTTTTTATTTATAACAAATTATCACTAGTCAGAGGTTTGGATTTGATGTTTTTATTTATAACAAATTATCACTAGTCAGAGGTTTGGATTTGATGTTTTTATTTATAACAAATTATCACTAGTCAGAGGTTTGGATTTGATGTTCTTATTTATAACAAATTATCACTAGTCAGAGGTTTGGATTTGAAGTTTTTATTTATAACAAATTATCACTAGTCAGAGGTTTGGATTTTATGTTTTTAATGCAGTTCCTCTTTGATTTTGTTTTATTTTACTTGACTGTTGATTATTAATATTCCATGTGTGTGTGTATTTTTTGTTATAATGTAAGAATACGTACAGAGGGTTGACTCGCATTGTATTAAAATTATTTTTGAATATTTGAATTATTGTGATATAGCTAATTAAGCATGATTAGCCATGTCAAGAATTGAAAATTATATTTTATCTATAAAAGTCGTTTTTTCTCTAAGTCTACTTTGTGTTAATTTGCACTGATTCTTGTTCATCAGCATACTAACCTGAATAACCTAAAGAAAGCAATTTCTACTTAACACTTTTTATTTGCAAGCATCATTTGAAGCATCTAAGAAATTTAGTGTTTTTTGAAGAGCACTGTGCTGGGCATGACCTAGCATTCAGTGTGCCTTGACAATGAATTCAGAAGTTAATGATTTGCATCATTTATCACAACTCATTTCACACTCTGGGAAAGTAGATGCAGTGTAAATCTGATAGTCAATTTCCAGTTTTCAGCTATGCAGAGTTGGCAGTTGACATGGTTTACGAGCTGCCTTCCATATTGACTATTGGTTAAAAATTAAAAACAATTACACCTGTTTAACCTTTGTGTGTTTATATAGAAATCTCATAGAAAACATTTTCCTTCACAAAATTGAAAAATGACATGAACACAGAAAACACTGATGTTTGTATTTGCTAGTACATTGTTTTGTGAAATAATACTTGAAGTGATTTTAGTTTTCTAAAGCATCTTGAAGTGAAATTTGTTTATTAGAATTTTATACACTTATTTATTTCTAATTTAACAGTTTTTTGTTTATTTGTAATACAAATGGTTGGGTATGTTATATTAAAATTATATTTTGACATTATTTAGTGTTCATATGTAATGTGACACCATAAACATATTATTCTGTTTGGGAAGAATATGCAACAGCTCATTCTGATGCAAAATATTCTTGCACTCAGATCATAACAATGAGTTCAAGTTGAGGATGTAAAGTTTCCCATATAGTGTTCTCACTTGTACTTAATGGCAATGGAAAACAGTGATATGGATCAACTTAGGGTACTAGAACTATCCAGAAAAAAAACACTTGAAGATTGCCATATCTCAGTTTCAGAAGTAAAGTATGCTGCATCTTGTAATAAGTGAGAAACAAAGAATAGAAAGTCAGTGTCAAAATTTCCACATGCCCCAGGCAACAGTATGCAACATGGTCAAGAAAGATCTTATCAGGGATAGTGACACAGATCACAAATAAACAAATTGCTTTCTAAAAAATCTGTTCAGTTGTTGTATACCTTAAGCATGAACCCCTCAGTTTGAATTCCTGTACGTGGTGAAGGGACCCCCAAGAGAAGGTTCTGTTCCTTCAGTTTATCACCTCTAGGATCTAAACATCCACCCACATGTTCACCATGCATTGTGACCCATGAGGGAGGGAGAGAGGATCCTGATGGTTGAGGGGTCCATTTCTAACACACCACTTTGGCTTTGAATTCCTGTAGACAGGCAGCCTTGAGGTGGACTTTACATTATTTTCAATAAAATGTTTCTTCAAAAGAGAAATAAATCTTAATTTCACCCAGTCATGGCGGGAGCACCGTCTGTTGTGACAAAAAGCAGTTTTTCAAAATCCAGATTGAATTTTTTTGACATTTCAAGAAATTTTTCAAAGATTTTTTTTTTCATATGTTCGATCTCCAAGCATTTTTTCCCTCGCTTGAAGATCTGAAGTAACATATCGAACCCAAAATATCAAAATTGCTGTGTCAGTGACATCTGTTGGCTTATCTAGTGCTAAAAAATACAGTCTTTTAGTTGTTCAAGCAACTGATTTTCTATGTCTTTCGCTAACTGTAGCATTCTGTAGACAATTGTTCTTCGACTTAATTGCAAATTATTTACATTTTGAAGAACTTCTCCAAGTCGGAGATTCTCGCTGGTTTTTCCACCCAAGGAGTTTCTGCAATGAGGGTGTATCTCCACTCACAAAGATAGAATTACGATGCTGACCAATGTCCTCATTCTGACATTTACATCACTACTTCCACAAGCCACCATCAAGGCAAGTTATCTTAATTGCAGGTTACGGCCATACATTCCAAACCCTCTCAGATGTTTCCAGTGTCAGCAGTTCAGTCACTTGAAGACGTCATGTCGTGGTTCCTTGACATATACTCATTGTGGTGGAAAGGACCATGATGCCCATGAGTGTGAAACAGACCTTCATTACATCAACTGCAATGGCTCTCACCTGTCCTACTTTCGTTCTTGCCCTAAATGATTGGAAGAAAAAGAGGTGCAGCGTTTGAGTGCGATTCATAACTTTATTTATCCTGAGGCTCAAAAGTTGCTGTCCACCACTTCATCTTAGACATATGCTGCTGCACTTTGTTTCACTACTACAATGGGAGTGCAAACGGATCTCTCCATGCCTACATAAGATTCATTCTCAAGCCGTATGAGAAGTCTTTTGACCTCCATGGTTTAGGAAGTTGAATCAGCGTCAACACTCATCTCTGTCTCTACCATTCATTCCAGCAAACCTCCAGATCCACTTTCTTTAGTTATGGGTCCAGGCATTTCCTTGGATACATCTTTTTCTCCCACCCCAAGATGCAAACTGATCATTTGTTCACGTCCTCAGTTGCTGGAATCATCTTCCAAAAGCAGAGACCTACCCAATTGACCCAGGACAGCATCCATGGAGGTCAAAAACAGAAGAACTCTTCACCCAATTTGCCTACATACAAATAAACATGACCACTGTGATACAATGGAACTATTGAGGTTTATATTCTAATCCAGATTACATCAAAGCACTGATTTTTTTTTTACCCTCCTGTAGGCCCTTCCTTTAATGAAACATTTCTGAAACCTGCCAATGCAGTCACCTTTTGGCAGTTTTCTTTATATAGAAATGACAGGTTATATGGTGGACAAGTGCATGGAGGGGTGGCACTGTTGGCCATAGCCATCTGTGTTTCCTTGGGTCATACCATCACTGTTTGCTCTCTCTGCCTGTATCCTGAGGAGAGACCTATGATCAATCAGACCTTGATGCTCTTTTTTAACAGTTTTTGTCTCCCTTTATAATCCTGAGGGAATTTAATGGACAGAATCCCCATTGGGGGGTGCAAATATTGATGGAAGGGGTTGCTCTGTAGAGGTTATTCTCTCAGATCACAAATTTTCTCTTTTCAGTTCAGGTTTTTATTCTTATTTTCATGCACCTAGTCAGTTCTTTACTGCTACTTATCTCCAGATTTGGTCCCCTTCATTGTTCTCCCACTTTTCATGGAGGATTAACAGTAATTCAGGAGGCAGTGATCATTTCCTATAATTTTGAGAGAGACTGGCCATGGTCGATGCCACCCAACCTGCGTGTCCCAGTGGAAAGCGGATCAAGCCAACTATCCCTCTTTCACTGCTTTTGCAGAACTTGATTCTTCAATTGTTTGTAAGCTATCAATAGATGACTGCATGACAGCAGTGACTGACTGTATTATATTGGCAGCTACTCAATGTATTCCTAAAACCTTTACACATTTTCCATGATATCCTCATATGTGGTGGAATTCTGCCTGCCACACAGCATGGAAGGCTTAAAAACAGGCCTGGAATACTTTATGTAGGTATCCCACACTCGAACTGCATTGCTCTTCAGTGGGCCCATGCACATGCTTAACAGGTAAGATGTCAAAACCAGAAGGAATTTTGGATTAAATTTGCAATCGGCATTTCTTCTACCACAAGTTCCAAAGTCATATGGTACAAGAATCGAAAGGTCAGTGGGCAATATAATTCTGTTTCCCTCTAGATCTTGCTCTCTGATAGCCATGTAGTAGCTGATACCCAGAACATCCCTAATACTCTGTGTGAAAGCTTTTGCTGGGTATCTAGCAGTTCTTCTTCTCCCTCCACCTTCTTGGCCATCAAGTCTAGGGCAGAATGATCACCTCTTTCCTTTTGAGCTGATTTTCTTTATGGCTATAATTGTCCCTTTACACTGGTGGAACTCAAACTGGCCCTTCATCGGTCTGGCAGTACATTGGTCAGACCTAATGATTTACACTATGAAATGCTGTGCCATCTATTTCCTGCTTCTCTTGCTATTCTTCTGTTTGTTTTTAAGCAGATCTGGTAGGAGAAAGACTTTCCTGGTGCATGGTGCCAGGCTATTATCCTATCTTTTTCTAAGCCTGGGAAGGATCCTAAGCTTTATTCAAACTGCTATCCAATTGCTTTTACAAGCTGTTTCTGTAAGACCTTAGAGAGGATGGTTAGTGCTTATCTTATTTGGTTTCGCCAGTCAAACATCCTCCTTTCATCCACCCAATGTGAGTCTTGACAACAATGCTCAACTATGAACCACTTGGTTCTACTTGAAATGTCAATTATAGAAGCCTCTCTCAAATGACAACATCTTGTATCAATATCCTTTGACTTTGAGAAGGCTTATGATACAACAGGGAGGTACGGTATTCTGTGAGACCTCCATATATATGGGTTATGTGGCCATTTTTATTAAAATTTTTTAATGGGCAGGCAATTCCAAGTTTGTGTGGGTTGAATACTTTCTTGTTCTTTTCTA
The DNA here is from genome assembly GCA_011833715.1 of Carcinoscorpius rotundicauda. Classification (NCBI taxonomy): domain Eukaryota; kingdom Metazoa; phylum Arthropoda; class Merostomata; order Xiphosura; family Limulidae; genus Carcinoscorpius; species Carcinoscorpius rotundicauda. Next base: position 90,840,817 of record CM022397.1, read on the forward strand.
CAGGAACTTGTAGTCCATCAGAGCTGTCTTTTGAGTGTCACACTTTTCAGTATAAAGAGTAATGCCATCACTGAACCACTCCCTCTTACTGTTGCAAATGGGCTGTATGTCGACAACTTCTACATCTCATGTCTGTCATTAAACATGAGGTATATTGACCAGCAGCTGTGGACTGCCCTTAATCATTTATCGAAGTGGATCACAGCAAACAATTTTAACTTCTCTCTCTCTCTAAAACCATTTGCATGCACTTTTGCTGCCAATGGGGTATTTATCTGAATACTGAACTCAAAACTGGACTATGGGTCTCTGATCTATGGCTCTGCCAGGACCTCAATTTTGAAGATGCTGTATCCTGTTCATCATCAGGGACGTCAGCTGTTCACCAGGGCTTTCTGCAATTTCCCAGTCCAAAGCTTGCACATAGTTTTGTGAACCTCCTCTGTTTGTAACTGTCTTTACTGTATGCTTCAAAACTTCGTTCCTTACCAAAGCATCCCATTTGGGGTTGTGTTTTCCTTCCTCAGTTGGCCATGCTTTTTCAGAACAGATGACCTGCTATTGCTCCTTTTGGCCTTTGAATCCCGGTGCAGTTGGTTGAATTGGGTTTGTCTTTGGATAGCATTTCTGTATCCACTGGCCAGCCCATCCCATCCCACCATGGCTTTTTACAGTCCCTAACTGTGACCTATCTTTATGTCAACTGAGAAAAGCAGACACCTCTGATTGGAAAATCTGGCTGTTATATGCTGAATATCTTTTGACCATCCTTTCATTCTTTTTATACAGATGGTTTCAAATTCAGGAGTCTGTGGGCTCTGCCATGGTATGTTGTGGTTCAGTGGTTGTGCAGAGAATCCCCTCTACAGTTTCTGTATTCACTGCTGAACTGTATGCCATTCCTTTTGCCCTGGATCACATAGAAGCTAAGCAGTATTTAAATTGCACTTTTTTTTTTGACTCGCCTAGTTCTCTACTAGCCCTGGAATCTTTTTGTCTTAGTTCACACTCTGTTCTTGCCAGTATTGAAAACCAACTGGCCCATTTCTCTTTAACATCTACTTCTATCCAATTTATTTGGATACCAGGCCACATTGGTATTAGTGGGAACAAGATTGCTGACACTGCAGCTAAATTTATGTGCTCTGGCACTATCTGCACTATGCCTGTTCCATACATGGACTATGGTCCTGTATTCAAGGCTCAGCTCTGTGCCAATTGTTAGTCAACTTAAATTAAACAACGTGAAAACAAGCTTTTCAAGATGAAAACCTTCTGTTGGACTTTGGCCGTCTTGTTTCCTTAAGGATTGGAAAAAGAAAGTTGTCCAAGCAACACTGTGCATTGGTCAGTTTTTTAACTCATTGTTTTCTTTTATCTGGGACTGATGCACCATTGTGTTGTCTGTGCAACACTTGGGTTACAATAGCCCACATTTTGTCATCATGCCATCATTATGATTCTCAATGACGACACTATTTTAGACATGCTTTGTCCAAAGATTTATCCCTGACATTGAACAGTGTCATTGGCAATGGTGGCACTGTCCACCTTACAAATGATTTCAGTTTTTTTAAATGGTATTGGCCTTTTTGATGCTATTTAAGTGTTTAATTCATAAATTACACATTGTTTGTTAACATGATTCCTTTTTTACAAATTAAAGTAAAATTAATTCAGTATGAAATTAAAAAATGGCTGTGACGTCAATTAACTCAAAACCAGAGCTGGAAAGGCCAACTTCGCTGATGTTTGAACTTATCTGTTAGTTATCCTGGCAAGTTAAAATAATTAAAATTATGCTACAGAAAATCTTTTTAAAACTACTTTTACTTTACTTTCTCTCTTACTGCTGTAAGCTAATTTAAAAATTGGACTTAACAGTATTTAAGTTTTTAATTTAAAAATTAGATTGTTTTGTTTTACATTGATTTCTTTTTACGAATATGAATAATTTTACTTTACTTTTAATTTTTTTTACTGATTGGTTGGTACAGGTAGCCATGTTGCTTTGTGCCATAAAATGCCAAACAACCAACTAACCTTAATATAACATTTCATAAGAAGACATACTGGTCAAGCTACTGAATGTGCCACCTATGTATGTTTGTACAGTTATATTATTGAAACAGGTATTCTTGTAGATGAGATAAGTTATGGAAAGCAACAGATTGGAGCTGTATGCTTGGGATGTGACATTCTTTTAAAATGGAACACGAACTGTAAGGCTATTGTTAAGATGCAAGGTAATGGGATAGATGAATAGTGAATAGAGGGGGAAGGGTGGATGAAAGGTAAGGTTCTAAAATAATTTCATCATGACATACTCAGCCTATGTATAAACTGTGTGAACAGTGTAGTCTTTCAGTTAACAGTGTGATTATTCCTGATGAATTTAATTTTGCTGATGCTTAATTAATAACGTTTATTTTTTCTAGATTCTTGGATATCAAACTGAACTACCAAAAGGATGAAAGCATTGCTCATTCTCTTATTTTTAAAATGGACGATCTACCATAAATGATGTGTGAATACTGTTGTAAATATATGTTAAAGCAATTGAAAGTAATCCGCTCTAAAGGTATGACTGACATTATAATACATAAATAATAACATTATATAACAGCAACTTAAACTGATTATTAGAAAATGAAGAAAATAAATGATTTTATATTGATGCCAAGATATCAGAATGAACACGGTGTTTTGATATTATATGATTTTGTTTATAAAATATTTATTTGGTAAACACTTTTTCCCTAGAAAAAATGCTTTCTTACCAACTATGAGAGCTCTCTGTATTATGTTTCATAAAATTCAGTTGTCAGTAAATTATCACAGGTTTCATTATGATGAAAGAAATGCACATCAGTGAAAACTTATTTCAAAGTTTGAAGTTGAGCATAAAACAGCATGCTTGGTATTCACATAAAGGCCTTCTGAAACAGTGTTAATTTTACTAAAAAATAAGTAACTTGTGTGTTAAGAGTGACAAGGCACATCCGTAACTATAAATTATTTTAATACTTTATGTTTAAACTTTTGATACAGAAAAATAGAAAAATTTAGTTTAATAATAATAAAATTTTAAAAGAAAAACATAGTAATTGCAGTAAGTTTCAACTTGTTATACAACTAGAACATTTCTTTATTTTGAAAGGCTATGTTTTTTGTCATTAAATTGCTTGTTTTGTTTATCTGTAGTGATTAAGGTCACTATGGATGAATTAAATGACAAAAGGTGTAAAGGAATATGTAATTTATGATACTCTATGTTTGGGTGTGTGAAGGCCTAACATTTTAAGACCATTAGTTTAGCAGAGAAGCAAAACATGTTATAGATTGAAGAGATGATTCTTGTAACCAATCAGTAAAATTGGCATACAGTTTTATCGACGGTTAATGCAGATTTTATGCAACAGAATTAAACAAGGTTTTGTACTGCACTGCTTCACATTAAGGTTGAAATTTTCTTGTGTCTTTATTTCAACAAGCTGGAACATTAAGTGGCTGCTGTTAAAATGTATACTTATATTTGAAGCTTACATTACATGGAATATTAATATTGTTGTTTTTAAGGTTTACATTTACTCTGACTAACTACATAACCCTTTTTTTGTCAGATATTTACACTGATGACAACATATAAACTTTATACTTTTGTTTGAGATCATGGTTGTAGTTATACAATCTGTTATGCACGAGTAATTTTAGTTGAGTTTTGCTCTTTATTGTAACTGTAGTAAAATTGTCTTTTTTACTTAGCTACTTTTTGTTGACATACCTACTTGGGTATTTTCATATAAGGTCTATTTTCTCGTGACTGTAGTTAACACTATATGCAAAAAATATTTTTTTAACCCAAACAAGTCGTTTCTGCATATATATTTCTCTACAAGTGGGTTTTCTCGACATCACTGTAGTTAACACTGTCTGTTATAGTTAAGTACTTACAGTTGAGGTTCACACTTTCCCATAGCTGTGACTACACAGTCTGTTATAGTTAAGTACTTACAGTTGAGGTTCACACTTTCCCATAGCTGTGACTACGCAGTCTGTTATAGTTAAGTACTTACAGTTGAGGTTCACACTTTCCCATAACTATGACTACACAGTCTGTTATAGTTAAGTACTTACAGTTGAGGCTCACACTTTCCCATAGCTATGACTACACAGTCTGTTATAGTTAAGTACTTACAGTTGAGGTTCACACTTTCCCATAGCTGTGACTACACAGTCTGTTATAGTTAAGTACTTACAGTTGAGGTTCACACTTTCCCATAGCTATGACTACACAGTCTGTTATAGTTAAGTACTTACAGTTGAGGTTCACACTTTCCCATAGCTGTGACTACACAGTCTGTTATAGTTAAGTACTTACAGTTGAGGTTCACACTTTCCCATAGCTGTGACTACACAGTCCGTTATAGTTAAGTACTTACAGTTGAGGTTCACACTTTCCCATAGCTATGACTACACAGTCTGTTATAGTTAAGTACTTACAGTTGAGGTTCACACTTTCCCATAACTATGACTATACAGTCTGTTATAGTTAAGTACTTACAGTTGAGGTTCACACTTTCACATAGCTATGACTACACAGTCTGTTATAGTTAAGTACTTACAGTTGAGGTTCACACTTTCACATAGCTGTGACTACACAGTCTGTTATAGTTAAGTACTTACAGTTGAGGTTCACACTTTCCCATAGCTGTGACTACACAGTCTGTTATAGTTAAGTACTTACAGTTGAGGTTCACACTTTCCTGTAGCTTTAGATAAATTATTCTGTATTAGTAATAACTTCTGAATAAAAGTACAGCATATAACAGTAACATGTCAATCACGTTATACCTGTAGTATGTATTTCCTACGAAGTATTTTGCTAAAAACCAAGGTTTTTTTCAGACCATCTAGGATATGACATCTACAATAGTAGTTGGGACGCTTTTTACTTTAACAAATTATGTAATAACAACTGCTCCAGTGTGAACCATATTAGGTTATTGGAGTGTGTGTTTTTCAACAATCCTAATGTGTTATATCGGAATTAGTGTGAAAATTATTTAAGTGTATTATTTATTTATTTTAATAGCATATTATTAAATATTTTGATAAATAATTATTCAGAAGTTCTGGTGAACCTGTTTAATAGTATCAAACTCACGTAGAACTATGTACGATTAATTTCAGTAAAACAAATAATTCATTTTTTACTTAAGTTTTAGTTGATCTTTTAGAAATAATCTTTAAAACCCTTCAATGGCTCAGTGGTAAATATGCAGTCCTATAACGCTAAAAACCTAGTTTCGATATCTGTAATGTAGATTTGTCCTTATCAACCTAAGTTCCCCCCTGGTACAGCGGTAAGTCTATGGATTTACAACGCTAAAATCAGGGGTTCGATTACCCTCGATGGACTCAGCAGACAGCCCTATGTGGTTTTGCTATAAAAACACACACACACCAATATAAATTTCAAAATATAATGATTTTTGTTTTACAAAACTGTAGTCCTGTTGTTTGTAAATATGTAAATTTTGTCACATTGAGAAAGAACATTGTTCATATGAATTTGATATTAACATGGACCTTTGTTTACTTGTCAGTTTGTGAGAAGAACATGATTCCCATTTTAAGATGCCTTTAGATTATATTGACAGTGTGCGGGTGTATAATATTTCGAAACCTTATCAGTTTAGGACGGTATTTATTATATATCTTTCCTTCCAAATGAGGAAACTACTGTATGTGTATTTGGACAAACATCTGTTCGTGCTCTGCGAAATAAACGGGGAGGGGTAGGTAATTTGCTGAAGTACCTGGACAAAGACAGCTTGTTGTTTATAGTAGTTGTTGTCAGAAGGAAACAGAAAATACCGATAACTGTCAGCTGGATTCACACACGCGGCACTTACTTTTTACATAAACAGTACATAAAAGCTAGAATTGTCTTTACCAATTGTTTGGATGAAAAGCAGTAAAAATTATTACATGCTACACTGCATCAGAACAATAAATAGTTATGTTATTCAAGCACGTTGTGGGTAACAGATAATTAAAAGTCAATATGTTAATTACTTCGTCAACAGTTTTAAAACTGGTATATTCTCAAGCAAAGTGCAGAAACTGCTGGTCGTAACGGGAGATGTCAAATACACACGAAACTCAACCCAACAAATACTCTCTTCCCATTAAAAATCACATTAAAATAAAATAATTCAAACTTATCGTAATGTACTTCTACGCTTAAAATGATTTCGTAAGCTTTGAGAGAGCACAGAGTTCACGGCCGTGTGCTGTAATTCAGTCAGACTTGTGTACTTTAGGAGGGGGGGACATTAATTGAAAAAATTAAGTAACTGTTTCGAATTCGTTCGTACGGCTAATAGCATGGCTAACTGTGGTCGGGTAATCATTTCTAAACGTGTTTTTTTTGTTTTGTTTAAATCATCCATTTTTAATGATAGTTCGTAGTAAAACCGTAAAAGAAACATTTATAACAACGTCCATTTTTTAAACCAGCTTATGCTATGCTATTTATTACAGTCGTCGTTAAGTTACTTTTCGGCACCCAAGCATTCACACCTTGTCAGACCTACATTACTAAATCAGTTTCTTACAGTAAAACATGTAAAGTTCCCCATTGTTTCGACTATCTGTCTGCTTTCTCTAATTTTTCACAACAAAATTAGAGATAGCTGGTGCAGAGAGCTCTCGTGGAGCTTTGCGCGATCTTCAAACCAAACTGACTTTGTTAACCTTGATACAAAAGCAGCGGAATAAATGTTTATAACGTATTGGAGTATGTGGAAATGAATCTTACCGAAACTTAGATTGTAAAAATGAAGCTTACCACAACGACTTACTGAAATGTAAAAGTAGTGGGTGAAATGGTCTAAAGCACATAACTAATTGCCAAAGTGTTCCGCTAATTATTTTTGCCTTTTGAGAATTTGTTTTATTAAAGCTATTAAATAAATTAAGTAATTTCTTCCTTTTTCACACTATATTTACATATTGGAACAACATATATAAAGCCTGGCATAGCTAGGTGGTTAAGCCACTCAGCTTGTACACCGAGGGTCGCGGGTTCGAATCCTTGTTCACACCAAACATGCTTGCCCTTTCATCTGAGAGGGCGTTATAACGTACGATCAATCCCACTATTCATTGGTAAAGAGTGGTGTTGATGACTAGCTGCCTTCCCTCTAGTCTTACACTGCGAAATTAGGGACGGCTAGTCAGATAGTCCTCGTATAAGTTGAACGCCTTAACCACTTGGCCACGCATGGCATAAGGTTAAAGCTTATCACCAAAACTTTCGATGTCGTTGCAAACACGATAATCAAACTTGTATGGAAATTACACACGAAAAAATAACTTTATTATGATCGATGATGTATTTCTATGCATATTAGCAACAGTTTCGACAGATTAAGATAATTATACCTAATAGAATAATTTAAACACTTCAAGTGATGACGTGAAACAATTGTTGGATTAAACTAAAGTTGAAATGCTGTAAGAGGCATTCTTTCCAATGATTACACATAAAACCACTTTTCGTAAAAAGAAATTCTTGCCAGATCATCAAAAATCTGTACCTGTTCAATCTACTGAGGTAATACTTTTAAAAAAATTCAGGTTCGAAATCATTAGATAGTGAGGATGAAACTTCATTAGAAAACAGGTTTCGACACCCGTGCTGGGTAGAATACACATAACCCTTTTTTTGTGCTTCACTACAAACAAACTGTTATTTGATATATTTATTCTGATTCTAATGTTATTTTCTTTTGTAATCAGGCTTATTCGAGACTGCCTCCCAGTGGCTCAGCGGTATGTCTGCGGACTTACACGCTAAAATCCGGGTATCGATACCCGTGGTGGGCAGAGCACAGATAGCCCATTGTGTTGCTTTGTGCTTAATTCAAAATAACATAACTTATTCGAGACTTTACTGCAACTTCCGAAGTTGTATATATGATTTGTTTCCAGGATGTATACAACATGTCTGTTGTACTACCTTTCTCAAACAAAATCTACGGGTCTAATACTAAACGTGTACTATTAGAAACAAAATGTTAATATTGCGTTCAATAATAGTAAAAAGATAATGGAAATTATTTTCGATAATACTAAAGTTTTAGTTATTATTGATAAGCTCCTTATCAGAGTTACATTTTCTTATCTAAGTGATAAACATTGGTATTTAAGATTTCAAATTTTTAAACTGATCGACACTACTAACCCTAAGTTTAATTTCAAGATACTTTTAGTAGCACTTTTATCTTCGAAATTCGTTCCCTTTTGTAAACGATGACGTACTGAGAGTATTTTTAGGAAGTTAAAGTTAAACAATTATGTAACATCAATATCAAACAACAGTTTTGTAACGTGATCGTGGGCTGACTTGCAGGTAGGCTAAGTGGGTTGTTTCGACTAATACCACCTGCTGTTACATGAAATATTTATTTGAAGTGAGGACGCAGTGGGCAAATTGAGCGCACAGATTCTAACTCGAGGGTTTACAGTTAAAACAAAGAGGTTTGGTTTGTTTTGTGTTTCGTGCAAAGCTACACGAGGGCTATCTGCACTAGCCGCCCATAATTTAGCAGTGTAAGACTGGAGGGAAAGCAGATTGTCATCACCACACATCTCCAACTCTTGAGCTAGTATTTTACAAACGAATAGTGGGATGGCCAAAACATTATAACGTCCTCACGGCTGAAGGGATGAGCATGTTTGGTGCGAAGAGGATTCGAACCCGCGACCTTCAGATTACAAGTCGAATGCCTTAACCCAACTGGCCATACCGGGCCCCACGGATTGTAATACAACAAAATCTAGAAAACTAAGAAAATTTGAAACAAAAATGAACATTAATACTTTTTTACATTACATTAAAGTTTTACTAGCCATCCATTCGTGTAAGGCGATGATGACCTTCAACTTTGTGCAATATTCTTTCGGGTATGGGTGGTAGATGCACGTCTCGTGGGCGCTTACGTATAGTATCAGTCTGCACGCGGAGCACCCGAAGTTTTTCACGTCACTCCTGAGATTTCACCAACTAGGTATCTCTCTTCTTCCCCCTTCGTGTATATTCTCTAATAAGTTTTGTTAGTATCCTTGCATACTGCTACTAGATGTGTGAAGTGAGATCTGCCTTCTTCCCAGGTAACTTTACGAAGGTAGGTGGTACACCACTCTGTATGTCCGAGATATTCTTCCTTTAGTATTTTCTTCGGAACTGAGGCTTTTTAACAATAATTCTCAATTCAACTGCTTTTGCAATACAGAACAGTTATGAAATATTTATCCACCATCGGAAACCCTTCTATTTCTATTATTGCTGTCTTGTTTTCCCTGTAAACATAACACTTAATTGAGTGCAGTAGTTTTACTTGGCTACAGTGTTCTTTAACATAGTTTCAACTATTTCTTGTCACGATCTCTTTCTTTGTGAACCTGGCGATGACCGAAGAAGGTCGAAACGTTGTTCGCTCTTCTATGTAAAATATTTACATATAAAATATTTCTTGTCACGATATATTGGGTTATGATCAGTTTTTAAGCTACTTGGATTTCGCCATTGGCCCCCAGCTAGTACACCGATAAGTCACACACACATTTTGTGACGGACTAACGGTATTATAAACGTTCGCTGCTTTATACGCACTTCACACTTTGGTTTGTCACTTAACACTTTTCTGTTAATGTTGTCTTCCATTTGAGGAATACTGTCACACTTTATAGCCAGTTTTGCTCCTGTTTGTTTATCAATTAACTGTTTCATAGTATCAGTCACAACTTCTGTTATTGTCTGCAAATAATTAATATTGTCCTTCTTTACTGGTTTTTGAATTTTCCTCTCTTCATTTCGTAACTTCTATTTTTTTTTTATATTCAATAACCCTATTTATTTTCCTGATAATTTTGATCTACAAGTCTACTTTAGAATTAGCTATCCTCTTCAAGTGGTTAATGCTAATTTAATTTTGACATCAAGCTACTATAAATCAATCTATATCTTAATTAGATGGGTTATCATCACATAATTCAACCACTTTAGTGGCTTCTGAATAAAACAATTCTCTGTTGCTGTCTGGCACTGTTCTGGTTTTATTTTTATTTTTGAATTTACACAGCCCATCTAATTTCCGAAATGTCATTGAACCCAATTTTTTACGTATTGTGTATAACATTATACTTACTAGTATCATTACCAAGCAAAATGTTATCATTACTGAATTAGTCAACTTATCTAACCTACTTCCTTTTGCTGTAGCTCTCAAGTGGTCTATATGCTGTTGAAATTCCTTGATAATTAACCCTACTCTCGAACGGGGCAAGTTTTGAACTTCATCTAATGTTTTTGACAGTCCTTTAAGACCTGAATCTACGTTTATGTTCTGAATTAATTGTGACTATTGTATAGTCAATAGCCCTTGACATTTAGGTGCTGTTATATTTTACCGAATTCCTGTATATTTAGGTTTATTTCTAAAACTAGAGGGTAATGTAATTCCTTGGCTGTAAACAGAACAATTTCTAGCCAATCTAATATCTCCATTATTCTTTGATTTCATTACCTCAGTTCGATAATCAAACTGATTTATATTTGATTTACGGCGTGTTACTGATGAGGTAAATTCATCTTTTACATGAAATAACCAAGTTCCTGGGGTCTTTGTCTTATAGAAGTAAAATTGTTAAGAGGTAATTATTATCTTATTACACAATTCAGCTATCTTTAATTCTGCAAATGTTGCATAACTACAAGCTGTGATGGGTACTGAATAAATACCTGAACTAGGGTCAGATACTCTAATGGGTCCTTCTATAGGTTTAGTAAATCTTCTTTTATCATTCCACGTAAATACGTTGGTCACTTGGTACTGCAAGGTACGAGTTGTTATTTTCTACAGTTAGAGTTACTGAATAGTTTAATAATAATAATGGTAAAGGTGCGATTTTATATAATTTAAACATTCTCAGTTGCTTTCTAAGATATCTCTATAAACGTTCTTAGCGTATCCCTCACTGTGGCTGTCTTCATATCAGCCCATGTATAATACATGCAAGTCTCTTCACTACGTATAGAAGTTACAAATTGTAAGTGTGAAAGTAATTTCCTTTCAATTTCATCTAACACCTCTAATTTACTTGGTGGTATAAAGTATGAACTCAACTTTCTGTCTGCAACTACATATAATGTAGCTAACCCAGTCCTACTATTTCCAACTATAAATGATAATTGTTGTAAGTTATTCTGAATTCTAGAATTGAAAGCTTACATTTCAATTCCTGCCTTATGAAGTTCAATCTGTCTTATTCCTGTATGTATCAGAGTGTTAGTAATATTTACTGGCTATCTAGACACTTTTCAAATTTCCTGATCATGTAACTCTAGTATCTGATTTAATGAATTATTTCTTTAGTTACATGTCTCTAATATTTTTTTTACTTATTTAATAGGGCCTGGCATAGCCTAGCGAGTTAAGGCGTGCGCTTCGTAATCTGAGGGTTGCGCGTTCGAGCCCGAGTCACGCCAAACATGCTCACCCTCCCAGCCGTGGGGGTGTATAATGTGACGGTCAATCCCACTATTCGTTGTTTAAAGAGTAGCCTAAGAGTTGGCGGTGGGTGGTGATGACTAGCTGCCTTCCCTCTAGTCTTACACTGCTAAATTAGGGACGGCTAGCACAGATAGCCCTCGAGTAGTTTTGTGCAAAATTCCAAAACAAACGTATTTAATTCACGTAAATCGTCCGTGGTTGCGGTTCCGAACAGAAATTTTAAGACATTCCCACCTGTGTCTCTTAAACCATTCTTTTGTCGTGGCTAATTTGGAAACGAAACGTTATTCTTAATATCTTTTAACTCAAATGATGAATCATCTATTTCAACAAGGTATCGTCTGACTAATGTCTTTTATAATTCTTAATTAATTCTTCTTGTAAAATGTTAATCAAACGTGTCATGTCTTTTGAATAACTATTGTCAAAACTAACACGAATACTTACGTTAAACGATTTTTCGATTGATATTAATTCTTTTTGTAATCGAACTAGCAACCACACATACTGCGGAAATGGTATATCTTCAACAATTATCCACTTATCTCCCGATAATATGAAGTTTCCTTCTTCAACAAAATCATACCCATATTATTTCTTACTGGTATTGTCCTCACGTTCTGTCCAGGCACATTTCTGATCATCCATAGTATAATGATTCTGGAAAACATGCGGATATGTGTACCACTAATACACATAGAAATAACTATATATGACAATAATAAACACATAGAATACATATACAAGACATTTGCAACAACGTTTATACGTATCCTATTTTAAAATTATTAAATTCTAATTACAACTATACAAACAGCTTAACACAGTTAAAAGCTTCAAACGCATTACATTTTTCTTTTGAACTAGTGTTAATTTTCTAAATATAGTGGAACCTCGGTTCTCGAACTTAATCCGTTCCAGAAGGTTGTTCGAAAACCAAATCAATTATTCCCATAATAAATGCTATAAATTAAATTAATCCGTTATAAACCTCCAAAATATACGCATTATGAAGCATTTGAAGGAAAAATATTGCTTATTTATACCGTATAATAATACTTACATTTTAAAAGTCAACCACAAAAACTATAAATACAATAAAAAAAATGAAAATTTAACTGCGCTTTACCTGCGCAGAGGAGAGCTGATGACGTAAGTGAAAGGTGGTAAGGAACGTGGAGAGTAGGAGGGTTATTATTGTTTGGAAGGGGAGTCACCTTCCATAAAAACGTCAGGTAACTCTCCTTCTGGGGTTCTTTCTCTTTTTCTGTCTTTTTTGCACCGCTACAACCTGCTTGAGACTCACTGAACCTATTTCTCACTAAAAACTTCTCTAATGAGGTTTGTTTCTGCCTGGCACCCTCCCCATGTCTTACCACACTATGTATGCCACTTACTAAATTTTAAAACCACCCCTTACTAGCCTTAAAGGCATCATTTGTATCAAGCACTTGTTCCAGGGGAGTTTTTCAGGAGGTCAACATGCAACTGCTTTGCTTTCTCACAAAGGATGGTCCCAGAAATGCTATCATCAGCTAACTGTTTTTCGTTTACCCAAATCAGCAAGTTTTTCTACCTCTTCCATTGTTTGTGGTCTTTGTTTCGTAACCACTGTAACTTCTTTTGCAACATCAGCTCCTTTGATGACCTCTTTATTTTTCAGTATGGTGCAGACTGTAGACTTCGCCATACCAAACTGTGTAGCAAGGTCAGACACGCGAACACCACTCTCATACTTTGCTATGAGATTTTTTTTCACCTCTATCGTGGCTCTAACAACTTTTCTTTTGGTTTGCTGCTTTAATTTTCCTTCTTTGACCCCATGGTGGCTTATTTAATCAGAATATTTAGAAGAAAGATAAAACAAAAACAAAAGAAAACGAGATCGTTCACAGTAGATTTTATCGGGAGTGTGGACTGAGTGACAGGTGCGGGTAAAATGTTTTGGGCAACCTTGACATGGGCCAAAAATGGTCGTTGGGATCATCAGTCTGGTTATTTCTTGGTTTCGGGCCACAACAACTTGGTTCGACAACCGAGACATTTTTTTTTCAAACAAAATGTTCGAAAACCGAATTGTCAGAAAAGGGAGTCGTTCGAGAACCGAGATACCTCTGTGTTATTTTTGAAGCTATGTTCAACTATTTGTAGATGGAATCTCACTTGTCTCATTGCAGGATTAAGGTTCACTTCTGGTTAAGTTGATACAGGATCACGTGATCTAAGGTTGTAATCTTGGTTTACTATATCAGTTTGTGTCGTTATAGGAGTACTTGGCATAGTATCTTCATCTGCTGAGATGTTGACGTCATCAGACACGTTACTTGTCAAGTCATCCATGTCATCTTTTCTATCATGTAATATTAGCGTCATCTAACTCAGAGTTTTCTATCTCGGTTTTGTTTATCTCTTAATCATCATAAAATAAATCAAGTTCGTTTGAACCGTCAGATTCTGCTTCGACATTTTCTTTCTTGTCAACATTCTGCTTTTCGTCAGTCATATACTTACATTGATAGGGTTTACTTTTCTTAAGTTTCTTCAGCTTATTAACACGTACTAATTATTTTCTTTTTTCACAGATTTATTGAATCTAAACTTTAACTGGGCTTGTTTGTCTAAGTACTGTTTTGCTAATAACTAAGTCCATAGTTTTGCTAATTTCTTTGTGTTTCCCTTTCTAACAGTACTTTATCTCCTAAGGTTATTCCTGGGCCAGGTGGTTAAGGCACTCGATTTGTAATCCGGGGATCTCGGTTTCTAATCTCCATCATACCAAATATGCTAGTCCCTTCAACTGTGGGGGCGTTATAATGTTATGGTCAATCCCACTATTCGTTGGTAAAAGAGTAGCCCAAAAGTTGGCAGTGGGTGGTAATGACTATTTGCTTTCCCTTTAGTCTTACACTTCTAAACTAGGGACGGCTAGCGCAGATAGCCCTCGTGTAACTTTGCGCGAATTTCAAAGAAAAAAATGTTATCTCACTCATTTTGCCGTTTTATTTACTTGTTTCTCCCTACGTTCAGCAGCTTTAGTTAAATGCTCATTAGCTAATTCAAATGCTAAGTGCATCCGCTGTAATAGCTCAACTTTGTAATCATGATCTATTGCATGATTAAATCTTTTAAGTCATTATTTTCGGCATAGGCAGCATTACATCCCTACCATGTAGTAAAAAAGAATGAACTTTCCTGAGTAGATTCATTATGCTAACAGTAATAACGGAACCTGTTTATCCCAGGTTTTCTGATCTTTCTCGCAATATTGTTAGATCATTTCCAATAAAGGAAGGTCGAAACGTTGTTCGCTTCTCAACGTGAAATTTTTTTTCAGCCCAAACGAGCAGTTTTTACATATATATTTCTCTACAATTGGGTTTCCTCGACATCACTGATAATAGAATGTTCCTTTCCGTTTTCATCTATCTGTGATAATACTGCGGCTGTAGCATAGCCTGGAGCATCTGAGTTCAGGATAAATTCTTTACTGAATTCTTAGTGACTTAAAATGGGTGATGTAAGTAAAACATCTCTTAATTTTTCGAATGCTTCTTGTCTTTTCTGTTCAACTAAATTTTATTTCCTTTCTTTGTAAGCTCAGTTAATGGTTTTGCCAACAATGCAAAATGGGGGTATGAATCTTCTATAAAATGCTACAAATCCTAGAAATACACGAACATTTTTTACTGTTTTCGGCAATGGATAATTTTTACAAACCTAACTTTTTAGGGTCAGGTTTACACTATCTACAGTCACCAAATAACCAAGATATTCTAAATTTTTTTTCAAGAACTGACATTTACTTGGCTTAAGTTTTATAATTGCTTCTCGTAACCTATCAAATACATGTTTTCATTTTTCTAAGTCACAGTGAACACTTTAACATTATCTAAGTAACAGAAACATTCTGAGTCATATAGACATGAAGATACAACATCCATTAATGTCTGGAATGTTGAAGGAGCATTACATAAACCAAAGGACGTTCTGTTGAATGGGTATTTACATGAAGTTAAAACAAAAGCTGTTTTAGCTATACCTTCTATTTTTACCTCTCAATATTCACTTTGTAAATCCAAAGACGAAAAGTATTTACTATTACCTAATCTGTCTAAGGCCTTTTGGATATTAGATAAGGGCTAAATAATTGTTAATATTTAATGATATATAATATTTTAATATTCATTTTTCTAAAATCTACACAGAATCTCAATTTTCCGTCCTCTTCAAGAATTAATACGACTAGTGGCGCATGCGGACTACTGCTGCCTTCTATTAGTCCTTGTTCAAACATTTCTTTTACACATTGCTTTAATTGGACTTTGTGCTTATCTGGCACTCTATAAGATCTCTATGCTATAGGTTTACTGATATTTAACACTCTCTGTGTTTAACTTTGTTTGTACAACCATTTGAGTCACCCTCTCCTATAAATATATCTCTATATTCTTCAAACAATGTTCTCAAACCTTGTTTATTTTCTTATTTTATATTTCCTAAGATAGATTGGAACTATCTTACTTTGTTGTGTTTTTCTCTTAATATTTCTGACGTTATGCTATCCTACTGCTGCTAATGTTTTTCTGCTAGTAGCTTTATTTACTACTAAATATTTAGGAAGTATTACTTTTCCTTCATTTACATTCATCACCTTCATAGACACTGTATCTCTCTCGGACACTTTACTAATACAAACAGCTGTATAAACTTCTATTTCTTCTAACTCAGTGGGTTCAATCAACACTTCATTGTGTTTAAAATAATCTACTTTAGCTTCAACAATAAATTGACTTCTTGTAGATGCTCCAGTTACCTTAACAAGTCTCACAGGAACTCTTTCTTCCAAACACTTCCTGTGGGCATGCTCTGTTGCTGATGTTAGTCATAAGTGTAGTCATTTGAGGGGTTTGAAATATAATCTCTCCTTAAAGGCTTTGTTTTCCATTTTAGTCTGCTTTATTTTGTTATCACTTACCTTATTTTTAACCTTTTTATTATTCCTTTTACTATCGTTACTGCTAGGCTTAGAACTTCTATCATTTTCCTCATTTACTGGATTTTGTCTGAAACAGATTTTATTCTTACCTCTACGACTTTACCGTGTATAGTTATGCTTAAGGAAATCGGTGCTTTCGTGTGTTGACGGTTGATTCTTATCCTTACTCGTGTTAGCGTCAGGCGTCTGACTATTAGCTTTAACAAGCGGGAAGGTTTCATTTATCTTAACTTTTGCACATAAGTTGGACGTTCAAGTCCTTCAGAATTTCAGTTTTTATACTTATTTTACCTGATGTAAGAGATATTTCACTGTCATAAGACTTTAAGAAGTCTTGTCCTATAATATCATCTCTATCTAAATCTGTTTGTTTAGAGATGTAAAACGAGTGTTATAACTCTAAATCTCCTATTCTTAATTGAACACTCTATTTATCTAGCGTCCTGCTATGGAAGTTAAAATACTTTTGGAAATTTCCTTTCAAGCATTTTTCAACTATGTCTGATTTTTTTGCACAAACTGTACATTTAACAAAGATGGTGGAGCGCCTGTGTCAACCAATAACCGACATGCTATGCCAGAGGTGAACAACTTATTTTTAATAGTGACTGTCGATGGATGAGAGAGCGTCCACTTCTAATATAATTTACAATTTTTCAATTCATCACTTTTAGACATATGAGCACATCAAGTTTCGTGATGGAAAATGCAATGGAAAGATGGCAGCGTGGACTTCATATTATTTTCAATTAAATGCTTCTTCAAAAGAGAAATAAATCTTAATTTCACCCCGTCATGGCGGGAGCCCCGTCTGTTGTGACAAAAAGCAGTTTTTCAAAATCCAGATTGAATTTTTTTGACATTTCAAGAAATTTTTCAAAGATTGTTTTTTTCATATGTTCGATCTCCAAGCATTTTTTTCCCTCGCTTGAAGATCTGAAGTAACATGGAACCCAAAATATCAAAATTGCTGTGTCAATGACATCTGTTGGCTTATCTAGTGCTAAAAAATACAGTCTTTTAGTTGTTCAAGCAACTGATTTTCTATGTCTTTCGCTAACTCTAGCATTCTGTAGACAATTGTTCTTCGACTTAATTGCAAATTATTTACGTTTTGAAGAACTTCCCCAAGTCGGAGATTCTCGCTGGTTTCTCCACCCAAGGAGTTTCTGCAATGAGGGTGTATCTCCACTCACAAAGATAGAATTACGATGCTGACCAATGTCCTCATTCTGACATTCACATCACTACTTCCACAAGCCACCATCAAGGCAAGTTATCTTAATTGCAGGGTACGGCCATACATTCCAAACCCTCTCAGATGTTTCCAGTGTCAGCAGTTCGGTCACATGAAGACGTCATATCGTGGTTCCTTGTCGTGTACTCGTTGTGGTGGCAAGGATCATGATGCCTATGAGTGCGAAACGGACCCTCATTATATCAACTGCAATGGCTCTCACCTGTCCTACTTTTGTTCTTGCCCTAAATGATTGGAAGAAAAAGAGGTGCAGCATTTGAGTGCGATTCATAACATTACTTATCCTGAGGCTCGGAAGTTGCTGTCCACCACTTCATCTCAGACGTATGCTGCTACACTTCGTCCCAATACTACAGTGGGAGTCCAGATGGATCTCTTTGTGCCTCCAAAAGAATCATTCTCAAACCAAATAAAAGGTCTTTTGTCCTCTGTGATTAAAAACGTTCATGATTCAACTTCAACATCCATCACATACATTCCAACAAATTTCATGATCTACTTCCTTTGATTCCTGGTACAGGCATTTTCTTGGATATATCTTTTTCTTTCACCCTAAGATGCAAAACGATCATTCGTTCATGTCCTCAGTCGCTGGAGTCCTCTTCGAACAACAAAGGACCTGCGCAATCGACCCAGGGTAGGATCCATGGAGGTCGATAGGCCTCCCTCGAATAAGGACAGTCACGAAAAAAGACGTGGTCTTAAACAGAAGGCCTCTCCACTCAATCCACCTCCACGTAAATAAAAATGGCCATCTTGATGCAATGGAACTGTCGAAAGTTACATTCTAATCTGGATAACATCAAGTTCTACAAGAACTTGGAGTTCCTCAGAGCTCTGTTTTGAGTGTCAAACTTTTCAGTATAAAGAGTAATGCCATCACTGAACAACTCCCTCTCACTGTTTCAAACTGTTTCTGTGGCGATGACGTTCACATCTTATGACAGTCGAACATAAGGTATATTGAGCAGTTGCTATAGATTGCTCTCAACATGTTTACTGAAGTGGACCACAACAAATGGCCTCAACTTCTCTCTTTTTAAATTCGTTTGCATGCACTTTTGCTGCCAATGGGGTATTCACCCTGATCCTACACTCAATTAGAGCATCTTACCTGGGGTTGTGTTTTCCTTCCTCAGTGGGCCATACTTTTTAACAACAGATAATTTGTCATCAACCTTTTGGCCTTTGAATCCAGGTGCAATTGGATGGATTGGGTCTGTGCTTGGATTGCATTACTGTGTCCACTGGTCAGCCCATCCCACCATGGCTTTTTACAGTCCCCATATGTGACCTATCTTTAAGTCATCTGAGAAATGTACACACCCCAGATTGGAAATATTGTCTGTTATTTGCTGAACATCTTTCGAACCGTCCTTCTATTCCTATTTATACAGATGGTTCGAAATCAGGTGACTGTGTGGACTCTGCCATAGTTTGTTGTAGTTCAGTGGTTGCACTCAGAATTCCCTCTACAGCTTCTGTGTTTATTGCTGAACTGTATGCTGTTTCTTTTGCCCTTGATCACACAGAAGCTGAGCAATACTCACACTGCATTATTTATACTGACTCGCTTAGTTCTCTACTGGTTCTGGAATCGATTCACGTTAGTTCACACCCTGTTCTGGCCGATATTCAAAACCAACTGGCCTATTTCTGTTTAACATCTACTTCTATCCAGTTTTTTCTGGATACCAGGTCACGTTGGTATTCACAGGAACTAACTCGCCGACACCACAGCTGAATCTTTCTGCTCTGATACTATCACTGCTGTGCTTGTTACATACATGGACTATGGTCCTGTATTCAAGGCTCGTCTTTGTACCAGTTGGCAGTTGATTTAGAGCAGTGGTTCCCAACCTTTTATATGCCCCTCACCCCTAAAAAATTTCATATGTTCTCGCACCCCTCGCTGTATTATTTATTTAAGAATATAGGTGAAAGTGTTCAAAACAAATTATTATTATTATTAAGTTTTAAAGATATATAAACAAAAACCAAACATTTGGAAAAGAAAAAATATTACAACAAACTAAAAGTTGCATAAACTCGACATGGCCTACAAAAAATAAATTTTCATCCACGCACGAAATAAAATTTCTTTGAATTTTAAATGTTCATAAGCCAATTTAAATTCAATGACACTTTTGTTCCTGTTTATTTCTTACGAGTTTTACAAAGCGTGGCACTTTGTTGCTGATATCAATCTACAAGTCTGCCCGTGCACCCAAGCGATTTCTAGATTTTTTCTTGATTGACAAAAGGGCACTAAATCGAAACTCGCATAAGTAGGTCGTTGCGAATGGGATGAGCACATTTAGTGCTTTTTCTAAAAGTTTTGGAAACATGTTTATTGCCGAACACCAATATTGTTCCAAAGTTTTGCTTTCACTACATTTCAAGAACTCGATTTGTGTGCAGTTCAATAAGATCTTCCTTCAGTTCTTCATCTGACATATCCAAATGGAAGAAGGATTTTAATCCATTCTTCAGAAGTTTCCAGTTCTCCTCCAAAATATCCATCAAATGACTTTGATAGTATTTCCAAATGATCCGCAATTTCTTCACACACACATAGAATTAGGTACTTATTCTCACCTACCATTTTTTTGAGTGATGGAAAATTTGGAAGTTTCTCTCTTTTAACTCGTCGACACCAAAGATGTAACTTTTCTTTGAAAGCATTTAATTTTTCGCAGCATTTCAGTATGTTTATGTTTTTCCCTTGAAGAGGTACACTTATGTCATTCATACAAATGAAAATATCACTCAAATAGGCTAGCATTTGGTTGAATTCTTGTGATTTTATTTCTCTGGGCAGATCAGTCGCGTTCCTCCAGAAAAGTTTTGACTTCTTCTCACAGTTCAAAGAAATGCGTTAAAGCTCTCCCAGTGACAACCAGCAGACTTCTGTGTGGAAAAGCAAAACTGAATGCTCACTTCCAAAATCTTCACAAAGCGACTTGAAGAGGAGGTCGTTCAGAACGCGACTCCTAATTCAGTTCATGGTTTTCATAGAAGTGTCAAGGACCTTTGTCAACTTTGGAGGCAATGTGTTTGATGCCAAACAGTGAGTACCTTGCAAGTGCAGAATATCTTGTTTCATCAATGCAAAAATTTTGATTTATTTCCTAGCATAGCAGGGCCACCGTCGGTACACACAGAACCAATAATTTGGATATCTAAATCGTATTTCGCAAAGAAGTCCTTCACACACTGGAAGACATCTTTCCCTTTTGTGGTTGTTTTCAGATCTTCTCAGAACAGGATGGCACCATCATGGACATACCTCACTAGTGCGATGAGTTGACTTCAATTTGCAGCATCAGTTGTTTCGTCCAATTGGAGAGAGATTTTCAAGGGACTATTCTGATATCTGCGATAACTTGGTCCAAAATGTCCGAACTCAAATCACCAATTTGGTTTTGGATAACATTATTTGATAATTGTACTAATTTAAGCTTGTTTGAGGCTTCTTTTCACAGAAAGATTGTTACCATTTCTAATGCACGGTTTTATCACCTCTTTTGCAATTGTGTGGGACTTCTTTGATTTGGCTACTTTATATGTCACGTGGTATGAAGCCATCAGCAGTGATTTGTCAGCAGATATAAATTTTTTGCAGGCCCTTCTACCTTTCAATGATTCAACATCATGGCCTGCATCAGCTGCTCCACCATGCCAGTTGTTGCAGCATACACCCTTGTGCAAAATAATTGAAACAAGACAGAAAATTACGATTTTTTCATTTTTTTGCATTTTATTTCTGATAATCCAAAAATTACTGACAAATTAATACATGATATGACTGCCTTTATTTTTTAGAAGATCATTAATCCGCTTTAGCATTGATTCCACTAATTGACTGTAATCGTTACTAATTTTTGGATTGCAGTACCACACCTCAATTATGGCCTCAATTAGCTTATCTTTCATAGTACAGTCTTTTCCCCAAAGTCTTTCTTTACAAATTGCCCAAATATTTTTAATAGGATTTAAGTCTGGAGAGTTTCCAGGCCAGTCCAGCATCTTTATTCGCGTTGTAGTTCTTCACAAGTTTTGTTGTGTGGTACAGAGCCAGATCTTGCTGAAAATTGTCAGATCCATCTGGAAATATATTTTTCAATTCTGGAACAACTCTTCTTTGCAACACTTTGATATACTGTGGTTCTCGCATCGTACCTTATACGATATGTAAGTCTCCGACCCCACAATAGCTGAAAAAGTTCCAAAACATCATCTTCAGGGGATGTTTCACGAACTGATTGATGTGAGATTCTCGAAGTTTCTCATTTGGAGATCTGCAAACATGCAGACTTCTTTGACCCTGTACGAAAAAAAATGAGTCTCGTCACTAAATAACACCTTCTTGTATTTCAGACCGCACTGATATCGTTTTTTCTTCATTGAGTTGGTAAGAAGTTGTTTTTTGACTGGTCTCCTCGCCCTTCTAACGCAATTTCGAATGACGTAATATTCCTCATAATTTCGTTATATATCCCAAAAATTGATCGACCGTACTGCAAAACACAGCTATTGATTCCGACTGTGTGAAAAAAATGACTATTTAGGGAATTCAGCGGGTCCAGCGAGTCTGCACAGGCCACCATACTGAAAATATTGTGAAATGACCATTTGTTTCAATAAATGTACACAAGGGCGTAGATGGCTTCAAATTTACGTTTGAAAGGAGAGCGTCACAAAGCATGCACTGGGTTTTTTGCAGATCCTCAGTTGTTCCAATGCAAGTGAAACCAAACTTCACATAATCATCATTCCATCTCATTTTCTTTGACATAATGTTTTTTTTGTACGAACAGAATCAACAATGCACTAACTACCATAGCATCACGCATGGGATTATATACTCTGTGAACTTTCTTGAATGTGTGTCACATGACGTCATTGATTAATTCTAGGTACTTCTGGAATTTTCTCAAGTCACGATCACGTGAATATATAACATAAATAATAGACACTTTAAGACGGCGTTCACGAACGTAACGTAATTATTTGGGCCAAGTATTTATGTTACGTTTACGTTTCGTGTGTTGTTTGTTTACAGTTTACATTAAGATTTCGGTCTGCGCCGGTGATGGTAGAAACAATAGTTTATCTTAACAAGGTAAAAAGCTAAGTCTGTAACTTGTAAAATACTAAATAAAAATCGAACGGAATTTTTGAATATGTAGGACATTACCCTTAACAAAACAAAAAACCCTGAAATGTTATCTCGCACTCCTGGTTGGGAACCACTGATTAGAGGAAGTTGTTCTGACTAGACTACGCATTGGTCACAAATTTTTAACTCGTTTTCTTTTATCTGGAACTGATGCACGAGTGTGTAGTTTGTGTAACACTCGAGTCACAATAAGCCACGTTCTACTTTCTTGCAGTCATTATCACTCCCAATGACGTCACCATTTTAAAAATGTCCTCTTCCAAGGTTTAACCACCACGCTAGACAATGTTATTGATGATGGTGACACTGTCCACCTTGGAAATGTTTTTAGTTTTTGAAAGGCCAATAATCTTTTTAATGCTATTTTTTAAGTTTTTAAATCTATACATTAGACCATTTTTAATGTTATTCTCTTTTAAGAATCGCAGTTTATCCAGTTTGATTTGAAATTAGAAAATGGCCAGAAAATCAAATGTCTCGAAACCAGGACTGGAAAGGCCTTCTTCAAATTACTAACGCTGCTGCTTGAACTACTCGTTAGTCATCCTGGCGAGTTATTAAAATTTGACTACACATCTTTTAAAACTTTTATTACTTTACTTTTTGAAAATGGCCATAACGCCAAATAATTCTGAACCAGGACTGACGGTGGTTTTGTATTTATCTGTTAGTTTTCCTGACGAGTTATGATAATTACAATTATGCCACAGAAAGTCCTTTGCAGCTTGTATTACTGTATTTTTTTCTTAGTGTTGTAAACTAGATGTAAACATTGGTTTTATGCTATTTATGTTGTTTTCCAGACTTTGTTTTGTTTTACTTTAATTTCCTTTCATGAATGTTGGTAAATTTAATTTAAACTTTTTACCGGATGTTTGGCGCAGATAGCTCAGCTGCTTTGTGCCATAAAACACCAAATCAACCAACCAACAAACCAAGCAAGCTACTTTTTAACTAGCTAACGGAACTAGTTCTATCGATGGTAAAAATCTTTTTAGGCCTCTCTTTTGTTCATGAAGTTGCACTTTCAGTCGGCTACTTTCATTTATACGATTTTTGGTTTCAACTGGAAATTTTACATCAAATTCGTTGTGAAAATTGTTGAAGTGTTGCTTAAAGTTATATACTTTATTATTCCTAAAGAATTTGTAACACAAAAGACACACGGGCTTATTGTTTGCTTCAATCACTGCAAATTTCAACTCCCAACTTTCGTTAAATTCGCGTTTCACGTTTTTCCAGTCACGCGCCATTTTCTTTTCGGCAGTAATGCCAGTATTTATTAAATTCTTTATTTTTTGAGTGCTCACCATCATCTATATTCCTTCGTTTTCGAATTATCCACTTATCCATATTATGTGATTAAAAACAAAATACATTTAAACACTTGAAAATTGCACAATAAAATTTGTTTGCAAGCGCATGCAAAACAACGCACACTCGATAATAAACATCTAAACCATACTGGTTATACAAAATGGGCAGAGAGCGTGGCAGTTATGAAACGCATGACATTAGCAATGATGTGAGGCAGTATAATTGCTGTTACCAAATTTGTGATGAAAAAAGTTGATTCCTTAACTCGAGCTGGCCACAAATGTAGTATCCACTGGCCACATGTGGCCAGCGGCCATGAAGTTGTCTACCTTCTATTTCTACCACAACTACGGGTAATACTTCGTTAACCTTATAGATACTCAATTTTTTATTCCATACTGCCGAAACTACTACTATTTTCGCTCAGCAATCCCGGCACGGATCACGTTTTTGTTCCTACTGCCAAAACAATATATTTTTAGGGAATTTTAATTCCTAGCCTTTAGGGCTTTTCTGTATTCAACCTACTTACGATATTTAGTGTTTCGAACTATATGGCCTTCAATAACACATTTAAAACAAGGCACAGGCTCATTTTTATCTTCTTTTATCAAGCAATTTTTCGCTTTGTGGGTAACATCGCCACACATGAAACACTGCAAACCCTCTCGCTTATTTTGTTCGCTTCGTCAGTTTACTTTTTCATTTTATCCATGTTTAGCACACCTATCATAGAATGTTTGTGCGTGCACAGCTGTTGCTCTCTTATCTTCTCCCTAGTTGCCACTTCAATCAGATCTTATAATGTGACTTGAGGGGTATTAGTCTCGTTAACATTATTGCAAGCTTTATAGCAGATCAAACCTTGCTCATATTCGGACTTTATCATATCCTGAATAATTATCTCGTCTGGATGTTGATGACCTCTGCGGGTCTGTTACCTAACTCTTGTAGCTTATGTCAAAAAACTCGAACAGATTCGCCTCTTTGCTGGTTCATATTTTTAATCGTGACATTATTGTTTCGGGTGTTTCTCGTTTATTATATTCCTCTGTTAACCTACGTGTTTAAAACTGGAAATTTACAATTTCTCGTAATACATCATAAGCCATAATGAAATGTTTTGCTTCTCCTACAGTTCTTAGTCTCAAAAGATTCGATTTTTATTTGTCAGTCCAACCCGATGTCCTAGCATCTTCATTTAATGTGTCTGTAAGACTACTGACGTCTTCATCGAGTGTACCGTGAAACAGAGGTATCTGTAGTTAAATGTGTAGTGCCTCATAGACCTACTTGAGCAGCTGCAGCTTCAGTATTACCCTTAGCTCTTGTAGTAGCAGTAGTGTATACACCAGGAGTAGCCATAGTAACTTATTTCATCTTATTTTCTATTTACAATACTTATAGTACCTCAAACTAACTTATCTATCTTAACGTATTTCTTTGTTTTTACCAAATTGTTGTTAGTTTGCTCCAGAAATCATCGATACTGCGCTAATCATGTAACGGTATCGTGGGCTGACTTGCAAGAAGGCCGGGTGGGCTGTTTCGGCTTAGCCGTTGGAGTTTCGACTAATGCTACCTGCTGTTACATGAAATATTTATTTGAAGTGAGGATGCAGTGGGCGAATGGAGCACACAGGTACTAACTCGAGGCTTTAAAGTTAAAACAAAGAGACTGAAGACTGAGACTTCCAATAGCACTTTTAGCTTAAGTCATCAAACACTTAATGTTTACTCACACACATACAATTTATCTTTATTCATGTTTATCATAAGCAATCATTTTAACTCTATTAACACGATGTTTGATGTTTAAGAACGAATGACATAATACTTGCAAAGAGCTTGGGCAAGAAATGACGTTTCTACTAACGATAAGACATCTTTTCTCTTTCTTCTTGATTGATCAGATCAGAGTTCGGAATGCTTGCTAGAGTTTTGAAGATTTTTGTATATTCTGGCGCTTGTTCTAGAGCCTTTATACAAGTGTAGAGGTTATTTGTAGGCCTATTGATAGTGCAAAGTGCCAGCTCGCTTCTGTTTATGAGTTCCTAAGTTCGTTATGATGCGCCTTCAAATGGTCGAAATTTAATTCCTGTTTACGAACTTTTAAGTTTGTTAGTTAATCATTTACTAGAAACAATAACCCATACTTACCGTCGGTCGTCTATCCAAGGCTCTTTCTGGTTCATCGTCCAAGTTTCATACCACCTTTTAACCTTGATAGCTCATATTTCTTCCAATCTAAACACACAGTGGAAGTTTATCAGAGTTTATCTCTGAATCTCTGCCTTAAATAACCCTTGATAGTGTCAGTTTATCTTAAATTAAATTATTTCATCCTACGGTGACAACTTTCTTGGTATGTTTTTGCAGTTATCATTGTTCTATCAATATCATTGCTTCATAAACATATTTTCAAATACTTCATTACTTGCTGTTTATTGAAATAATTATTCGAGGCATCCAGATACCTAACGATGCCTCAGTTGTTTTTTAGAAAAACTCATAAAATGGACATTGAAAAGAAAACTTCGTGAGTTAGGAAAGCCAAAGCAAAATTGAGTTTCACGAATAAAAATGAATAATGATTATAATAGTGATTTAACACTTGGTATTCAATACGATCGTCATTTAACACTTGGTATTCAATACGATCGTCATTTAACACTTGGTATTCAATACGATCGTCATTTAACACTTAGTATTCAACACGATACAATGATATTCTGGTTTAAATAAATTCAGAATTAAAACCATGATAGCAGGCAAACATACATTTAACAGTTTGCATAATACATATGCGTGCATTCGGGTACATATCAGAATACTACTAATTTTTGTAATAATATACAAAAAATTAAATTTATACAACTAACTTTTTATAATAACAGACTGTAAACTAAACTCATAATACTAACCTTTCCCGGCCTGGCATGGCCGAGCGCGTTAAGGCGTGCACTCGTAATCCGAGGGTCGCGCTAAACATGCTCGCCCTCCCCGCCGTGGGGGTGTATAATGTACGGTCAATCCCACTATTCGTTGGTAAAAAGAGTAGCCCAAGAGTTGGCGGTGGGTGGTGATGACTAGCTGCCTTCCCTCTAGTCTTACTCTGCTAAATTAGGGACAGCTAGCACAGATAGCCCTCGAGTAGCTTTGTGCGAAATTCCAAAACAAACAAACTAACTAACTTTTCGTGGTAATAGACAATAAACCATCTTGTAGTAATTTCCAGGCAATTATAATATTGCGAGTACTCGTTACTAAACACAGTGTTTTAGGAGTCTTTTAAGAAAGCTTTTTTTTCTGTTTATATGCTAAATTAAATTATTGGTATGAAATACATGTCTTTGCCTTAGCTTGCAAATTTTCGTGATTTCTTGAAAACAAAATCAGCCTAATTAAAATATAGTGTATATCCGATGTGTTATTGTGTAAAATTAATAAATAAACGTAACTTTTGATTTCCTTTATGTTGATTTCCTTCAGTTATGCGAAAAATTATTTTTCTTAATTTTGTTTATTGCAGAACTATAGTGTATTATGAGACATTTTTATGAACGTAAATAAAATCACGACCTATGCCTCTGAAATATAACTATATTTAAAGTTACATTCTGTAGACCTAAGTCCTGATTTTATTTACATTTATAGTTACGTGAGAATATGTTAAATATCATGTAGTAAATTTGTGGCAGTTCAAACGTGAACAGGAATTTTTAATTTTTAGTATTATTACCAGTTTACAAGAATAAAACATTTTTAGCTTCAGTCATTTAAAGTTCAATCATTTCTGTAATATAAACATTTAAAGATTTTTCATTGTTTGTTTACGACGTAAAAAATAGCGTTTAGTCTTCTGAATAAATCAAACTTATGTCAGTTTATACATCGGTATGAACTCTGTATTATAGCATTTTGATTAAATCGTTACGAAGCCATGACGCTATGTTACCATTTAGGTATTTCTTACGAAGATGCCCCCCGCTTGTACAGCGGTATTTCTACAGATTTACAACGCTAAAATGAGGGGCTCGATTCCCCTTGGTGGGCTCAGCAGAAAGCCCAATGTGGCTTTGCTGTAAGAAAACACACACATGCAAATAAATTCGAGAAACAAACAATAAATTTTTTAACAAGAAACGGTCCCTTCTCATTATTATATTAATTCTTTGTATACTTATTAATATTCATTGCTCATGCAGTAAATCGTTTTTAGGCAACTAAACCGTATTAAGTAGCTTACTTCATTGTTTTTGGTGTTTGTGAAATCATTTGTCTCAAAGCTGGTGATAATATAAATCCGCGTAATTAAAACGCGCTTTGTTATCACAAATACTTTCAGGTATCATATCGAATTTATCATGCGTGATAAATTAACTGTTTAAATTTCATCGGTCTCTTATTCAATGGAAACAAAACGGAAGTTCAATTTCGCTTATTTTTGTGGCAGAAAGTTTTTATGTACCCATATATATTAAAATACCTCTACGATAAGATCAAATAATCCACTGTAGTTGTAACTGCGATGAACAGGTGGCTTGACTCATCCAACCAGAAATTCTCATTGCATTTGGAAAATGCAGCTGCTATATAACAACACACTTACGATGTATTCCAGAAATGTAACTTGAAAGAGATATTTAATAAGATCCGAATGAGATACTATGTTTTTTTCATAAAGAGATGAGTAACGGCACACAATTTCGAAATCCTCTAATACAGCCAGAAAAGGCACAGTTGACAGAGCGACGTTCTCCTCAAGAAGAATCTGTAGAGAACGTACTGTGAGTGTTTACATTTGAAGTTAGATCTATTTCATTCAATAAAACCTAGTTATATAGGTCTGTTATACTTTTTCAAACAAAAATATTTAAATTAAGCTTCGTAATATGAATAATACTAATCAACAAGTAAACAAGTACTTCGAAAATTTTCTTCATAAACATTAATCCATTCGATTTTCATCGTCTTAACCTGTATAATTCTAATGCAAAATTATTTGTGGGACACTGATTTTTAATGTATTGAAAATATATTTTACATTGTATTTATTTACTCTTTAAAACTGGTAGTTGGTTGGCATTAATTTTTGGTACAATAATTAAAAAAAAAATACCCTTGTTCAAACGATCAAGTGTGGCACAATGAATTT
This sequence comes from Carcinoscorpius rotundicauda, assembly GCA_011833715.1. Taxonomy (NCBI): domain Eukaryota; kingdom Metazoa; phylum Arthropoda; class Merostomata; order Xiphosura; family Limulidae; genus Carcinoscorpius; species Carcinoscorpius rotundicauda. The sequence continues at coordinate 90,870,313 of CM022397.1, forward strand.
AAGTTCATTAGGGTTGGCATTAATTTTTGGTACAATAATTAAAAAAATACCCTTGTTCAAACGATCAAGTGTGGCACAATGAATTTGAGTTCATTAGGGTTGGCATTAATTTTTGGTACAATAATTAAAAAAAATACCCTTGTTCAAACGATCAAGTGAGGCACAATGAATTTAAGTTCATTAGGATTGGCATTAATTTTTCCAATTTTTTCTTTTTATCATGTGACATTATTACCAAAAATAAAAAGGAAAAGAAAAACAATCGTCGAACCAATATATTATTGTGTTGTTGTTTTTTTAAAAGTGGAATTTCATAAGATTATCTTGAAGCAAAAATTATTTAGCAAAGAGGTATATCATAAATATGTCTTATTTAGATATCTCCACCAATTCATAAGAAAAATTAGCTCCTATTACAAATTGATGTTTCATTAGGCTTATTCAGTGTAACAATGACTATTTGATTTTGGTGTTCGAAGACGTCATCCACTTTTGATTACTAAAGTGGTGCGTGAAGTTTAAATCTTGTCAGCTGACTGTAGATAGTACAGCATGTACATGCACGAGGGATCGTAAAGACAGTATCATTATTACAAACGACTCTTTATTCACTTTTTTCCTTTAAATACAAATTATTCCAAGATTTCTTTTTTACAATAGATTAAAGCTGTGAATATTCTGAGAAATGTTAAAATAGTTATTCTTTGTTTGAAACATAATTCCTGCATTGTTCACAAATATTTTACAGTTCATATAAGTGATACGCATTTAGTATCACACCCCCCAGTGTCACAACTACTCGTCTTCAGTTTTTAATTTTTTTGTTATTACTAATTTCCTGTATTACCGTTATGGATATTTCTTTGTTATCCAGATAAGTACAGTCATTATCATGAGAAGCCTTGAAAGACTGCCGTATTTTTGTCTAAATCCTCTCTATGAAGGTGGATTAATAAAGAAAAAAAAGTATTCGGATTTACAACACTATAAATAGGATTCGATACCCGTGATGTACAAACAAAGCTAAGTGTTACATTATATATACAATGTTACTCATTTAATATAATTTCCCAAATTTAAACACAATCGATATAAAATACATATTAAAGTAATTATACGCCAAGATACCCAAATTAGTTCATGTGATTTTTTTCCCGCCAGTGCAAACCGGTTAGTAACAAACTCCGAAATTACAAATCAAACTCAAAGTTCATGTGTGAACTGACCTTTATGAAATTACGTAACACAAGCAGTGATTGCGTTAGTTAATAACTTGGTTGGTGTGGTTTCGACAGAGAGGAATGATTTTAATTCGATGTAGTCTTTGATTTAAAACGTTACACATATTTACTTTGAATAACTGAAACAAAATACATATACTGCTACAAGAGTAGTTTATGTAACTTTTGAAGTCTAACGTCTACTTTAGGTAGAAAGTGCTAAATTGTTTTATTTTTACCAGCTCATTTGTAGGAAGCTTGGTGAAGTTGACGCTTTCAGGTCCCCAGAAAGAGCTGTTTAAAAATAAAAAAATAGTATTTTTTGTTGTAAGACGTTATTATGAGTTTGATGGAGTTATATTAGATTAAATTATAGAAACAAAACTGTGAGTACATTATCAATTTATTTTGATTGCTTGACATAATACTATTGGCCCTCTATCGGTTGTGATAACTAGTGAAATTTCCATGGACGAAGAGAAATTAAATCAGGATTCTAAACTTTATGGGACATTCAGAATTTTGGAGGAGGATGACGATCTGTCTTACCAAGGGTTTAACATTCCACCCGAAGCTAATTCCACAAACAGGTGTGTTGTATTAAAGGAAACATTTACCAACGAATTGTTCATGTTTACTGTACTTTGGTGTTTAAGATTCCTAAATAACTTTTAATTTTGCGTTCATCGTTTCTTTTTTATTGCCATTTCTAAAGAATTTATTCGTTTACAAAATTAGTTTTATATTTACAAGTTCGTTCCAACTTCAATAAAATTAAATGCCGTAAAATTACTTTTTGTCTGTGGCGAAGATTTCTGTCAAGTCGAGCAGTAAATTAGTAGCTGCAAAATTTTCATTTTTTGTAAAAAGGTATATAATATAATTTTCCTATCTAGAGTTATACATTTTCTAATATAATGGATTTTTGCAATATTAACTCACATTTTTTCCAAAAAAATTGGTCATATTTTAATTTAAATAGGATTTTGTGATTAAATTTTCATTTCACTTGTGTTTAGTACTTTAACAAATTCCTCTCCTTTCTAGTGAAAAACATTCACTGTTCAAAAAAAAACTTTTAGAAAACTGTTTAAATATACATTATTTAAAGGATGTTCATCATTGTTTTTTTTTCTAACTTTGGTTTAAATAATTTTGAAATTGGAAGCTTTATCACTATAAATTTTAAATATTCTAGAGTTGATTAAAACATACGCTATAACTGAACCAAATGCCTAGAATAACTTGTAAAGATTAGAAAAGTACTGGTAGGTTGATGAGATAACTAAAGTATTGAGCAGTTTGTGAATGATCAAATGGAAGTAATTAAGATAAAGTGAAAGTAATGATCAAATTATCTTGAAATTTAATTATGTGTAATAAATACATGGTTGTGGTGTTGATTAGTTTTATTACTTATAGCAATGATATTGAATGACATTTTTGAACTTCATTATAACAGTTGTCTGTTAACTATTATAGATAAATATATTTTGAAATTTTATTACTTGCAACAATCTTCATCTTGTTGGTTAGTTTGATTACCCTTCAAAGCTTTACAAATATCGGAAAAAAAATGTTGATATTCTGAATGATTCATTAAAGCTTATGTTATCTTCGACAATCAGTTGGGGGAAGTCATTAATGGGTGATGAATTTTAATGAAGATTAACACATCTGTCCAGAAAAAACTTGTTATTAGATAATATATTGGAAAAACAACAGAAGTGTGTTGAAAAACCCATCAATTTCCTCAATGAGAGATGTGATGATGACCAGAATAAGTAAATTTCTGTGCTGAATAACTACTAACATAAGAGAGGTTTTTCTATTTGTTGATAACCTGATGAAAACCAGAATAAGTTTACTGATATAATCAACAGCAAAAGTATGAGTGCTGCTGTTAGATGTAGTTGACAAAGAGGGAAAAAAGCAGTTTGAGAGATATCTAGCAGTTTACTGAAAGAGTGTTATAGTGTTTGATAGATAGGAAAAAAACACCAGAATATGTGGATTTGAGTTCCTAAAAACCATGAAGGTTAAGTCACTTATGGATAATGTGTAGTTGAGTCAAAATAGAAAACTACAGACAGGATGAAGAATCATTTGCACATCAAAATATATTGTTAGTATCATCAATGTTTAGCAGTTTTATCTCGATAGTTATGTTTTTAAGACAAGGAAATGTAAAGTATTTTTTATTAAATAAATATGTTACTGTAAGTCAATTTTTTTTCTGAAAATTATGGCATTTATAAGGTACCTAAAAATATCCTAAGTGGAAAAAATTCTGAATCTTAAAAATTGTTTATATTGTGTTATTTTGTATTATAGGGTGTTAATTTTTTAAATTTACATATGTGTTAAGTATTTACTTGTTCCACAATAGTTCACAGTTTGAGAATATTCCAAGAGTTGTCATCAACAGGACAGTGTTTAACCAAAATGCCTTAGATGAATTAATTCCACGTCACCCTAGAATAAAACAACCATTACCCAGTCAGGTGAGTGTTTGTTTAAGTATTGCATCATAGTGGGAAGAGGATTATTTAAGGAGATATTATAATAAAACATTGGGTACATAGATTCAAAGGAGGATTAACTTGGGTAAAACAAGCCCATGTATATGGATTGTTCTGTTGAAATGTAGCATTTACCTATATGCTGTCTGTATTAATTAAATGTTGAAAGAGCACTATGATGGTATAATGGTTATTCTATTCGTATATTGTATGCTTGCTTTATTGGTTTTTTATTGTTTAAACTATAACTTCTGTGCTACTTGTATTGGTACAACTGTCATTTATCTGATAGACTTTCATGCTGATTTTACTGATTTTGTATTTGTGAAACTTGTTCATATGCAAATTGTATTGATTTTGTATTGCCACGAAATGTCACTTGTGTGATAACTGCATTGGTTTTGTATTAATACAGTTGGAACTTGTGTGCTAGTTGTATAGGTTTTATATTGGTACAACTGTCGCTTATGTGCGAGCTGTGTTAATTTTATATTGGAACACATTGTCACTTGTGTGCTAGTTTTATCTTTTTTTGAAAACTCAAATTTTACTTAATTGATTATTTTCATTAGTAAAGACACTAAACAATCTTGAATTAATTAAAATAACAATGTGAATTCTTAATGCCAGTATATTGAGAACTTGGATAGTTGGAATAATTAGAAATACTAATTTTCATTTAGTGATTATTTTTTGACATTAATCAATTTCATAAACTTGTTTAATTGATTATTTAACATGAAACTAGACAATTTAACTAATGCTCACAAGTAACCCAATATTTTATGAATTAAGTTAATCAACCAGCTCTAATTAATAGTGGAAAGAAATTTAATTTGAACAAGAGAACTCAATAAAGTGATGTTAATTGATAAAAACGATGCTAATAGGTTATCAGTTATATTATTAAATCCAGTTAATAACTTTATTTTAATTAACAATGGAAAAAAGTTAATTTGAACGAAAAGTGAACTTAATAAAACATGTAATAACATGTAATATAACATGTTGATTACCAGATGCTGCTTTCTAAATTAATCTATATGGAATTTACAAGGGGAAAGTTAGTTTGTTTCTAGTGGCAATGGCACATTGAAAAGCTTTATAAAAATGTACATTATATCATTTATTTGTTTGGATTTCTGTAATTCTAATAACAGTCTTTTCATTTTAGATGGAATTAAATTCAAATTATGGAATTCAACTCTTCACAGAAAAGTTAACTATAGCACTTTGATGCTAATGCTAAAAATTGTTTCTGCATGTGCTAATCTATTAAAGGAACTCTCACACTTGTACACAATGGTATATACAGCTGTAATCTATTTTGCAAGATGTATCGGACTATATCCCTCAACGAATAGGAAGCAAACAACCTCATTGTAAATTATTCTCCTTGAGCACTGTGAGTAAGCTAAAAGGTTATTCTTTTTTGTCTTCACACTGCTTGTCTTTTCTTCTTATCCTTGTATTTCAAATGAGGATCAAGTTACCCCACTGTCGTCCTTTTCTGATCTATTAACTTGAGTATGGACCATTTTTTTCTCTTACTCCAGCTACTTTTGTGGGAATTTGTTCAAGCTTCTTGTATGCACCTCATCACTAAACATTTTTTTTTTCATTCTTTCCTATTCTTTCTTCACATGCTGCATTTTCACAATTTTTTGTATTATCTTAATGGCTTTTATTTCTCACATAATCCCCTAAACATCAGACTTCCTTTTGTGCTTGTAGCTTTTATAGAGCTCCAATTTGTTGACTTCCTTCTTCCAGCTTAGGGATATTCTTTTTCTCCTACATTCAATATGTTTTTACTCTTATTTCGATTTTGTTCATCATTACTTATTCTCCTTAGCTTGTTGTTCTTATTAACTTCCTCTCCTGCAACAGTTTTATTTGGAAAGGCTACACCCCCTGTTCTTCCTGGTTGCCTGAATTCTTCAACAGGAATTGTGTAGAGAGTTCCTCTATACCCCTTATAGAGTTAGGAAATTGGTTGTTTCTTGAACCTTGTTTTAGATTTGATCCTTTGGGAGCGTGGCTCTCACGCTCTGTTTACTTATGGAATCATTTTAACAAAACACATGGATCACATAGGTTTTATCCATGAAGCCACTTATATTTTTTAGAAAACAAACCTATTTGTTTTCAACTATATTCTGCTTGCTGTATTTGCATTTCTACAGCTGAATGTACATTTGTCATCTCCTAACTCTATCATGGGAGGCATCATTTACTATGACTTTCTTCTTCTTTCGTAGACTGTTTATCAGATTGGCTGGTCAAGCTTCTCAGTCATTATCAAATTTCCTAGGTAGTCTTTATCACCTTGTTTGCTGTGTTGTCTCATTCTCATCCATATCTTCATCATTTCTTAGATATGGAAATTCTGGTTTCCAAAACTCTTTTGTTTTCTTTTTTGAGAATTCTACCCTCTCTAGGATCCCTTTTCCTTTTGGACATGCCTTTTTGCATCTTCAGTGATATATATCATATGATTTATGTGTTGTAAAATGGGAAATCATCAGTATTGTAACAATTTACGTGTGGTGGTAGGTACTCTGTTCTTTTGTTTTTTGAAGGGATCTTATTGCATATGTGGATCCCACTTTGTGGCTAGTGTTGCCTAATCAGATATACTTACTCATAAATTCACATTGTATAACCTGTGAAAACATTAGATAACTGTGATGTTGACTCTTCCTACCATAGACTTGATGTTGTTAAGTTTTGATCAATAGACTATCTAATATCTCCTCTATGCACTGATATAAGATGTAGAAAAAGAGAAATTACAGTGTAATTTTCTGTCCACTGTTGAGATGGGGTGTTTCACTAGACCACTCATAAGAGTACCTTGTGGTTATTTGCTTTATAAATATGTTTGTCTTGGACCATACACTCATGGATTAACATGAATAAAGCATACCAGGATTACTTCCCATTTCTGATGATCCATGGCATTTGTCACTCATCCTGCCATGGGCTTGCACTTTGTCGACATGATCTTTCTGCTTTTCAATATTGGGTGTCGTGGTTACCCATTACATTGTCTCTGATGCTGCAGTTCTTAGAACTCTCCAATGAATTATTTCTCTCCTTCCTTTAGTGGAGTAAGGGAGACTTTGCCACTCACCAGTTCTTAGCTGCTTGGTTGGTGTACAGTGGAGATGTGTCTTCCTGAGTGTGAATAATATTTCTCGGTTTAAGAGCTGGATGGTGGCATTCTTTATGTGTCAGTGCTGTGATACCCTTCCTACCATGTATCCAATGTAGAATTCCAAATGCTGTTAAGTGTTGGATGTAGCAATCTGTCATATATATATATTTTAATGAAAAATACAGTTTGCCCCTGTTGCTGAAACATTCCTCTTTCCTACTTTCCTCCACATGTTGGTTCCTAAGGATTGGTTGTTGTTTGGACATGGTTCAGTCACAAGTCCTCAGATGTGTTTGGCTGACACCATTTTCCTGTCATGAATTGGACAATACATTCCTTATGTTGCCAGGTGTTGAACTGGAGATAAAACGTCAAAATTGTGATCCCTCCTCCTACCATCCACTGAATATTGATTCCAGATGGATTTGGTGTTGGGTGTAATTGGCTGAGACACATGAATTCCTTTTTGTGTAAGGTTGGATACTTCTCTTCCTGCTGCATATTGGATGACAAAATTTCCAGTACCACAGAGTTTTGTGCTGGAGATGAACTTCCACTTTTTTATCATCTGCTGGATTTCACTTCCTTGTGGATCTGGTGTTGGAGGTGCTCTTATGAATAAATGGTTTATTTTTATGAGAGCTCCTCTTTCCCACTGGTATCTGTTTTTGAGGTGAAGGATATATAAATATTTTCATACTTTGGACCTTATATATGCTTCCAAATGCTGCCAGGTGATGGTTGAGATTGAACTTTCATTTATGGTCTGATGTGCCATAACTACTCTACACCAGCAGGTCCCATTCTTTCTGTATTTATTGTTGAGACTACTCTAAGTTTCTGCCCTTTACATTTTGGTAGCATGTTACTGTAAGACAAAGAATATATCTGGCTCAGAAGTGGTGCAGTCTCCCGCTGGGGTGTTATTTTAATTCCTTCTCACGACTCATTGTCTTCCTTTGGACACTTCTTAAAGGGGATTGTCTTCTCACTGACCCAATTCAGTATAGGATTTTATTTTTTTGTGAGAAAAGGTGAGATTTCATATTTGAAGTTTCCATTTTCCAAAACTGGAAATGCAATTTTGATAGATACTTATCCCTACTTAGATTATCCAACAGTTTTTCACACTTCTGGTGTAAATTGATTTGAGTAATTATGACCAATCTTGAAGTGATGACCATGTGTGTGCTAAGAAAAGATGCAAGTTATGATAGGAATAATGACATACTACTGTTGGTGGAGGGTTGCATATGATCACTTGCATGTTAATATGCAGTTTTAAGTAGGGGTTAACAATACTTGTGTCAAACAAAAATTTGTACCAATAGAAGGGAGTGAAAATTAAGAGAAGGTATCTATTCAAAATAAATTTTCATTTGAAAAAAATTGTCTTTCAATGAAGTACATTTTCAGAAAAGGGAAATGTTTATATTCAAGTGTGTATTATGATACAAATTTTTTTATTAACGTAAAATATTACTTTAGTTGTAAATGAGATCATGAAATTTTTAATGACTTTTGTTTCAGTTTTGCTTATATTATATTATATTAAATGTAATTGATTGTTTTCAGAATGTCAGAAATTATTTTTCTTAATTTATGCAGTTAATTAACAAGCTTACAATTTTTTTCTTTTCATGTGAACTAAGATTTAAATTTCTTAAATGCAAAAATAATATTGTTCTATATTTAACAGTATCAAAAATACAAGTACACTTTCAAATATAATATTAATTTGCATCATTGAGTTTGCAGGTTTGTACCATAAGATACAATAAGCATGTTATTGCTGTAACTTGCATCAAAATTAACATTTTGAAATCATAATCAACTTACTAGATTGTGGATGTATAGTTTTATAAAAGTGATGAAATATTAGTTTATTCTGATGACAATGAATTTTTAATTACATATTATGTTAACTAAAATGTTATTTTGGTAGTTTCTCCATGATGTAAGAATATTAGAAAATTGGTTTGATGTTCCTTTCTACAAACTTTAGATATGTGATATTGTAAAGTCAAGGTGTGGGTGTTCTGCAAAATGTTTGGGCTATTTCTTAAGGAATTTGTTTGCTATTACAAAGTGGCTGCCACATTACAGCATTCAAGAATGTCTGCTGGCAGATATAGTCACTGGTGTAACTATTTCAATCATGCATGTTCCTCAAGGTAAGATATCAGCTGTTAATATCTAATGTTTAAAAAAATCAAATGGAGAACTACTCTCATATAACTAAGAAAATACTAACAGTCAGGACCAGCATTTATATATAATACAAGACAAATTTGTTTTACAGATTTAAAATGAAGGATAACAGTTTAAAATAAAAGGTACATTACATCAGTTTATTATAAGTGGACAAAGCAATGTGATAATGTAGCAATACTAAATACCAGTTATATAAATAAAGGTTTCTAATGGATATTGATTAACTTGGATATAAACATAAATACTTAGTTTAATATTGGTTTTGAAAATATTTGTGCCAAATCCATTAGGTCTGTAACACATTAGATTGGAGAAGTGTGAATTACTTGTTGTTTAACATTTTGGCTTTAAATAGAGGTTTGAATGTTATGTATTTTACTTAGTATACCAACAGAACATCAGACTGAGGAAGTTTAGAAACCAGTGAATGTTACATAATAAAATGAAATTCTACATGATATATGTATAAGAAATATTGTTTGACAATGAGTATATTTTACAGGTATGGCTTATGCTCTCTTAGCATCTGTTCCACCCATTTATGGACTTTATACATCTTTTTATCCACCCCTTATGTATTTTCTTATGGGCACATCTCGTCATGTTTCTGTTGGTAAGTAATTAGAAAATTTGTGTTACTTGGATACTTTTAGGTTTTGGTTAAAAAGAAGTGATAAGTGAACTGACAACATAAATTATAACCATTATAAAAATCCTTGATTTAACTTAAAAACCTTTAAAATGTTCAGAACATTTTAAAATGATCAACATTTATATTTACAATAATTAAATTTGTTTTAGAATTGTAATGAAGTTATTTACAGTTTATAACATAAATATTCTCCCAAGGTTTTACTGTTTTAAATAAATATTTGATACAAATTAATATTTGGAAAACTTTTATGACTGATAGGATTTGAAGCGTTTTTTAATAAACCTCTGGTTTATGTTGCTGTATCTTTGTTGCATTTAAAGTATATTTTTAATCTTTAAACATTCCTGTATTGGACCTACAGTAAGTGTGGATTATAATAATGTTATTTTAATACCTGTGACAGATAAAGAGGGTTTCTAAGAAGCCATCAATCTTCTGTTGGATCTAAAGTAGTAGTGGTAATGCTATTTTAATAGCATTACCATAAGGTATGTCTGAGATGACAAGAGTACTATGTTTGATTTGTTGTAGGTGATAATAATGCAGTCTTTATTTTACCATCAATTGAAACAGTGCTCTGATATACTAACATTCCTGTACTGGATGTACAATAGCCAGTAGCAACATTGTTGTAATGATATGTAATGACACAGACACCCATTTTGTGTCTTTCACAGGAACATTTGCCATCACTAGCCTTCTCACAAGCATAGCAATTAAGAGTGTTAGAGATGGTCTTTCAGTAGCATACCAAGCACCAGTACATACCCAGTCTGCTATAAATGGAAGCTGGACAACAGAACAAAATGCAACAAGAGTGGTGGTGTCTGGTGAATTAGATATCTTGTATCCATACACAGCAATTCAAGTAGCTATGCTGGTGACATTCACAAGTGGTTTACTGCAGGTGGGGTATAAATACATATGTGAAAAATAGCTGTTAATCATCTCTTATGATTTAACCATCAATAATAATGTTTTAATTGGAAGTACATTATCTGTTTAAAAATCATCTCGTTGGGTATTTTTACTTTAATTTCTATAATGTTGTATGAAAAGAAAAGCATACTATAACATTAAATTTACATTATAATTTTTTCAGTTTTTTTAAAAAAATACTTGTTTGACTGCAAATAATAATTATTAAAACCATCTTCTCATAATAATATTGAAGAAGAAATTAGTATAATTATTACATGTTGGCCATTTTTTTAATAAATAAGAGAGAGAAATAAAGAGCAAATCCAAATCAGGTAGACTTGTATCTGATACACTAAAAGCCTTTTTATGGTGAGTTACTTTAGTGCTTTCAACAACTATGTGAATTGAAATTCTCAGTGTTCTCAGTGCAGTGCAAAGCATGTGTAGATTACTCAGAATTCTCCACTCTCATCTTCAATATCCCATATTTTGCTTGCATCAGATGAATATACAGAAGCCCCTTCATTGCTACTATAAGCTGAACTCTCTTTTTGAAAATCATATTCTATTGTTAGGTTTTTTTAGTGATTGTGTAAATGTCTGAGCCTTCCAGTAAATGACACACTACATCATCAGGTTATTTTCTACTACTGTATTCTAGATCTAAATTTACTAGTTACAGGTGTTCAGAGTCCATCTCAGGTGATTTGTTTTACGCCTACCTTTCTGTCAATCTTCATCTATGCAAAATTCTAGTTTTTACTCATTGCTCCAGTTATGCTGTCTCAGCCACAATTTCCACAGTTATGTTGACTTTTTCACAAAGAATTTGTTTGACTACTAACATAGAAATATCATTGACAACTTTGAACATCCATTTTTCACACCAACATTTGATGTCTGTGAATTCACAGCTTTTTCCTGTTAAATTCTTTGTCAGAGAAGCCAAATTCTCTTCTACAGTAGCTCATATCCTTGCCAACACTTTTTAATGCTCTTCTCTGACAAAATATAAGTAACACTGGACTACTTTCTGAAGCTTATGCTTTAGACATTGTATTTACTTATCTGCCTTTAACTCCTCAACATATTGTTTCTTCAGGTTGTAACCTAACGACTTGCAGTAGCAGCCTTACAGTCAAATGTTGTATCTCATGGAAAACAGCAGTTGTTTTTTTTTTTTGCTGCCACTATTTGAGAAGATCTTCAATAACCTCAAGTTCCTAGACGCTCTCCTAAATGGAACTTGGATGAAGTGCCTGTATGTTTCTTATCTTTCCCTTTTGATACTTTGGAAACATGTTCACTCTCTTATAGATGCTTCACAACATTTTGTTTCATTGCTTGTATCAGGCAGAAGAAGGACTTTAGATTAATATGCTGGTGTGATACTTCACAAATCTTGTTTTCTGAAGGTCTGATATTCATATCTAGTTTGTACCTGTCAACCTAAATTTCTGCTGTGAGAAGTGGAAACCTCTGTTTTCTACTCCATCTGATTTTGATTCTTATTTCAAATAACTTTTGTCCAATGAGTATTATTTTTTGTTTTCTTGTCCATAATTAATTTTTTTCATGAAGTTTCTACACCATCCAACAAATTACATTCCTTGTATCTTACTCTGTATTACAACTTTGTTTGCACATTTAACATCTTTACTTATTTGATGCTTTTGAACACCTTGAAAGTGCATTTTTGGTCATATATTTCTAAATTTTCCATTCTTTGATGTCTATAGCATGAGACTGTCAGTGATTTTATTCTTAGTGAGATGGAGACTTGTATTTGGTTTGAAGGGGTTGTGAGGCATTTGAGGGTGATCTCAAACACTCTATAAAGAACTTTTGATGTGCTTTTCCTGTGCTTTTTGTTAATCTGTTGGCTTCTCAGTCGTTTTCGTGGGATAATGCTAAGTTTATGGACTTACTGCACTGAAATCTTAAGTTTATTTCTCCATGGTGGACACAATAGACAGCTTTGCTGTAAAATAACCAACCACTCAGGACTTGTTCTTGAACAATATAATTTTAAAAAGGCATAAGAGTCCTCTATTGTGTTTTCTTCAGTTGATTCATTGAGATTGTTTTGAACCTTTTTCCAGTTGCTTTTAAGCCTGCACCTAACTTGTTGACATTGTAGTTCATGCAGAGAGGTTTACTACTCACTTGCATGATGGAACAGCTGTCTCATCTGCCATGATTGTTGGAACTACTTGATTTAGCCACCCACTATGCCACCAGGTGGAGCATATTCTGACTCTCAAATAATACATCTATTCCTCGAAATTAGGAGTGCTAAGATGGATTTTGTAGTTAACCTCAATAGATCAATGTTCCCTGGTGGAAGAGTGATAAGTCTATGGATTTACAACTCTAAAATTCAATATGGTGTTTTCTTTACACTAAACTTTGTTGAAAGACTCTCAGGATCACCTACTTCACTGATAATGAGCTGGAAATGTTAGCATCCAGATTGACTTGGTGTTGGCTTCTACATTCATCCTTATTGTCATTGGCCTCTACAAAGAGTCATAGTTTTGCCCCTACTTGAAGGTTCTGACCTTCAACATCAATTCCACATTACATTGCTACTTAAAATAGATTTTTATCCGTTTTCAAGGTTTCCACTTTGGGTCAGAATTTCTTTAGTGGCATGGGACATCATCCCTACAGACCCCAAAGGACCTGTAGTGTGTTAACCATGGATCCATAGGCACTACAGGTCCTTGAGTTAGGATCAGTCAATTATTTCATATGTTCACTTCTATTATCCACCAAATTTGCAGGCTTTCCATCTCACTCAGATTTTCTAATTTAGAAACTTAGTTCTATGGCTATGAGAGATTGATTGGTCTGGAGGTGGTAAGAGAGTTTTGCTTGTTCTAAGAAGACAGGAGATTGGTGTCCAGTTCTTGATTTTTCTTGTCTGTATCATGTTTAACTTCTTCATGGTTCACAAGTGACTCATTCCTCAATCTAAGTTGTCATTTATTTACTAGGATTTTGGATGTCCAAGTTCATTGTAGTTGGCTTCTATCTGAACATTTCCAGTGGTGGTGCTTCACCACTGTTAATAATTTTTTTTAAATGTTTTTTACCTTTAGACTAGCATCAGCATGACGTGGGTTTTGCGAAATCACACAAGTTCTTTTCTCTCCATCTCCATGCCATAAACGTGTATACACCATTTGGTTGATGACTGATTACTGTTGACACCATTTTACCAATTTTCAGAAACACCTAAATCAGGTTTCCTTCTCATAGCTGAGACATCTGTTCTTACTTCAACTTAATTTGTTGGTTGGCTGGGTGCAACTGACTCCCATTTAGCTCAATTCTGTGGAATAGGAATTCCAAGTCTTGCTTGGCTCTTTTTCCATTTGCACAATAGTTCTTTTCTCTTTTGGGAATTTGGGTATCACTCAAATACTTCATGCCTATAGGATAATTGCACTAGAATGTTCCTAAGAATCATAAATATAGATTTACTGAATTCCCCAGCTTTCTTATCCAGGATCATTCTTTGATTTTCAGGGGTTGTTCAATTGGGGCAGTACTAAGATATGAGTTCCTCTGCTGGTATCTAATATAGTGACCCCATCTTTTCATGAATATGTTACTTCAGGTATGGGATGCATATTCCAATAGTCAGGAATTTTTAGGGCCTACACACAGACAGCTAGGTTTACCTGCACAATGTTTTAGTCCTTCTTAGTCTTATAAAGGCAATGCTTGATAGTCTTGGCTTATTAAGGTGGAAAATTATTATGCTTCATTCCAACAATTTTGTGATGGTGTTTTACATTTCCTATCAAAGGAGGGACTTAGTCTAGGACTCCTTGATTATAAATCTTGGATCTCCCTTCTTGGGAATACTATTGTATCATTTTACTAGCTTATCACACTATAGGGATGGAAAATGTGATGGAAGATCAATTTCCTTAATCTAAGCAGAGTTTCCCAACAGAATAGATGCTGCATTGAAGGTTCTGATGGAAAGGCTCTCAATTTGAGACATTGATGAGTAGTGTGTTGGTCACTCTTTATAACAGCCAGCCATGGGTAATTTGGTTTCCAGTACTCTGCCTTCAGGTTTGTCAGTGGATGCATTCCATCATGATGGGACAGAATTAATGTTATCCAAGGTACTAGTTATGATTTGTTTCAAGCTGCAGTTGAATCCTGTTTCTAGCACCAGATTTGCAGCTACGTTATGGTTTCTGTGGTATTTTCAGGTGTTCCCACCTCTTCCGCTCTTTACTTGGTCATCTCTCTGGAGGTACCTGTGATCTGACATGGTACACCTAGCTATCTAGAAGCTCAAGCTTCAGGCATGGAGGTTATATAGTCATTCACACAACATTAGGGTTTAACTTCCAAGTTTGTGATGTATCTGTATTCGTCTTTGCTTAATCCTGTGATGAACATTTATCAACAGAGTGGCACACATATTGGCATTGGTGTGTTGACTTGACATTGAGCTCAATACCATTAGAAGTTTCAACTATAACTCATCTTTTTGAGCTGGTTTTCAGCAAGGGTTTTTATTCTTCTACAACTTTCCTGTATAAAGTGTTCTTACTGACTACTATTTGATACTTGAAACAAAAATTCTTTACATTCCCTGTAATCTCTGGATTCCTCAAGCTCCTTTGGGTCCTTCCTTCCAAATGACCTGTTCCAGTTACTGAACTGGTATATTAAGAATGCATTACAAGCTCTTTCTCATCACCTGTTTATGACCTTATTCTTATATGCTATGTTTCACCTTCATCTGAAAGTTTATCTTCATTTTTGTTAAGCTACAAACATCACCATTTGGTGTGTTTTGTGCTGATTGTCTGTGTGATGCTTTATCATATTGTACTTGTGTCCTCAGACCAGTCTTTTTTTACATAAAAGACACTGTCAGCCAGTGAAAGTAATAAATCCTTTTCACAGATTCATGTTATCACTGTTTCTCATTTTTATGACTGATGAGATTTCGATTGCTGTTATGCCTGAAAAGAATCTTGAAGATTTTGTTGCCCATTTTAATGCTGATAAGGGCTTAGACAATCACTTTATATGCAATGAGATCATCTAGTTTCTCAGGATTGATCCCCAGTTACACTGATAAAGTGGGGACAAAATTGATTCGTATTACTTATTTTGGGCTATTTTTAAAGGTGAGGAAATTTCTGTGAGTCATCAAATATGTTACATTTATGTCCCTAGTGGCCTGGTATTTTGACCTCCAACAATACTTCAATTTCACATTATTTGCATCACCTGCCAGTATCTTTATCTGAGGATTTTTACTACCCCCTGTAGTTTACTTAACCATTTATGCTAAATTATATAGAGATGTGAGTATTTTTATTGCTTTGTTTATCTCTTCTTTACCTTTCAGTGTTCATTACCTCATTTTCATGAGATACAACTTTGTGGCAAGTGTTGAGCAGGAAGGTGTGCTTTTTTATCCCATCTGTTCTGCATTATCAACCACTAGTTCAGTAAACTTTATCTAGATTGCAATAGGCTCTATAGAAATTGTATTTCATTAGACCACCTAGAGGTTGACTCTATCACCACTCATGGACCATTATGAGTAAAGCATAATTGGATCCTGCTCATCCCTGCCAACCTTGGATTGAATAAATCAAGGCTGGTTTGCTTTTAAAAATCTAGGGAACATTGTTCACCTATTGTACTGTTTTCAGAGTACTACTGGAGCTAGGGAGCCCTTACCACACTTGGTGTCCAGTTGCTGGAGTGGTGGATAGTCTTTTCATCCAGAGTGTTAGAGTGAGTTTTCTCAACTCTCAGAGAAGATGGCAAAGTTGGAAGCCCTCCTACATGGGTCCCTGGATATATTTTCCCAAATGTTGGCAGATGAGACACTGTGCACTAGTTTACTCATAATACAGGTTCAGATTTGATGCTTAGCTATCTGATTGAGTTAAGTGTAGCACTTTTTGATCAATATTGGTTCAGTACATTGTTCATGAAAGAGGGTCCATTGTCTCCTCCTAATTCGAATTGCAGAACGGTTCCATCATGAATCCTTGGTTGAGTATAACTTGTTCAACATCCTCCCCACAGTTTGGTAGTTAAGAGGAATTTGCCTTGTCTACACAGTTGTGGAGTGATGGTGATTGTTCATGTTCTATTATTGTTATAAAAGTGACTGAAATGTAAAAGTTATTAACGTTATAAGTTAAACTAGTTAAAACAAAGAACAATAATAATAAAAAGTTTATTAGTTGTACGTGGTTCAAAAGACAATAAAACAATAAAATTTAAGTAAAAACAACTGTATACTGTTTCAAATTTAAAGATATTGGGAAAAACAAATGTAATTTCGAGTTACAGTTTAAATTTATTGAAAGAGAAAGTGCAACCTAGAATTATTTCATATTGTTTATGGTGGTTATGAATTTAGATAAATTGACCAATCTTGCATAAAGTTAGATAGAAATAATAATGGATAAAATAGAATTATGGAGGTAAGTCTTTCTGATTTAAATTTTTATATTTTTGAATTGAAATTAATTTCAAATGGGTGGTTACCTCTGAAATACATTTCCACTCAATTCCCCTAATCTTATTTAATCTATTATCATTGTAACTACAAAAAAAAAGTATTTGGAGATTACGTAATGTTCACTTCTGATGCATGCTTAATAGGCCATAAGGAAGGTGAAAGAGTAGAGATCCGTGGATGTGTGTACATACACTTCCAGTACATCAAGGATTCTCAGATATTGAAGTGAAATGGTTGTTGATGGCATGAAAGCAGTTCAACAGGAAAATGTTTTAGTATTTCAGCGATTAGTAATTGTCTGAAATTATCCTTCACTCCAAAAATGTAAATTCTCTTCTTTAAATAAAGATGACATTGTAGCTAAAATTAGTTTTTAAATAAAATAGTACATTTTTCTGAGTGCAGCCAAAGTGAACAGCAAGATGAAATTGTAGTAACAAGTATCGATTGTTTTCCTGGATAGTTGTCCATACATTGATGTAAATATTTTTGTTAATTATTCAATGATAAAAAATTTAATGTTTTCTTTACACTATGATACATGTGAGGTAAACCTTTTTGGTGTATTTAAGTTGTGATCATAATTTTTTGTCATTTGGAAAGGTTGGGGAATCTTCAGATTTACAGTGCCAGTTGCTAAAACCAGGGATTTGATTAATCTTGGTGGACACAGCAGATAGCCTGATGTGGCTTTGCTATAAGAAAACTACATAAATTTGTATCATAAGAAGAGCCTTTTGGGTTAATTTTATAAGTGTAACCAGGTGCAATATTCATATTTCAGATATCCTCTATATTAGACAAGGATAACTTATAGATAATATATGCTAAAATGTGAATGATAAAGTTACGTTTATGAAACACAGGAAGTTGTGTTTGTTATATAGAATTTAGGTCAATGCATTATTTTTAGTATTATTCATGGGTATTACATAAAATAAGTTATGTATATCAGTTTGGCCCTGAAGAAGATAGGTCCATCTTTTGAAAGTGCTCGGGTAAAAAGGGTAATGTATAGAACCCTAAGTCAAAATATACAAATCTTACTTCATGTATTATTCATGAACAACATTGACAAAAAGTATAAATAGTCACCAAGATATACATAACTTGTTTCATGTAAAACCCACGAATAATACTAAAAGTAATGCATTGACCTAAATTTTATATAACAAACACAACTTTTTATGTTTCATAAACGTAGCTTTATCCTTCACAGATTAGCATATCCTCTGTATCAGACAAGGATAACTTATAGGTTATATATCTGAAATATGAATATTGCACCTGGTTACACAACTGAATTTAACCCAAAAGCCTCCTCTTTAAAAAATGCTCGAGTTCTAGGGTCATTATTAATTTATACCAAGACTTCTTGAACATGCTTCTTTTTCTAACATCATGATTATACATTACTTTGAAAGTATTTGTACATTACTCTCAATACTATTTATGGGTAATTCATGAAGTAACATATACATGTATATGTGTCCTGGGTGCAATATTTAAAAATTACTTTCAGTGCTATGTGTGGGTAATATGTGAATGAAAGTATACATATCCTCATAACAGTGTCTTTGGAGAATAGTTATTCTTTAATATATAAAATGAGTTTGCATATTGCAGTGTATGTTATCCAAATGTATTTAAAGTGTGCTTTATATCATAACAATATAAACTTTTCTCTGTAATTAACTGTCTCTTATTAGCTGCTGTTGTTTATTGATATGTTTCAGGCTATCTTAGGAATATTCAGATTAGGCTTTCTTACTGTTTTTATGTCTGATGAAATGGTCAGTGGCTTTGTAACTGGATCAGCCGTTCATGTGTTGACTAGTCAGATGAAACCATTTACTGGTATTAAATTCAGCTCATATTCAGGACCTTTCAATATTATTCAGGTATGATCTGCTTTGTTTTGTAATTTTTTTATCATTCAGGTATTTTTGTTGTGTATTGGTTCATTTTATGTCTGTATTTTAATTTTCCAATTAGAATTTTTGTAATATCAGTAACAATACTTAAGATAATAAATTGGTTGAAATCATTCATGATCAATTTTAAGTACATAGGAGGTCCTAATAATAAGTAGTGATAGTAATTGTATGATTGAAGGTATTTTACTTCATATTTTGTTATTGATATTTTATTAGAGACCCTATAATTCTAACATATAAAGTTGTTGACAGACTCACAATTAGTTTTGTACATAAATAGTTAGAAATGTATTAAATAGCCAATGATTGCCTCATAATTCTATCTAAAATGTCCTTCCAAAACACACGTACCATTCACTGACATTATAGCTATTTCTTGAACCCCAGGGTTTCCACTCTTTACCCATCTAAGTGTGTGTGTGTAACTGAATTTTGTGCCTCAGGCTGAGACATTCCTCTTTCCTATCATCATACAGATGTACTTTCCTGTGAGTCTGGTATTGGGTGACGATGGTCCAGCTGAGTAAGTCCTCACATCTGTGCTGGCTGGTTTCCCTCTTCCTTATGTTCACTGCCACCAAGTTTTGGACTTGAAATGCATATTTGTGATCCCTCTTTCTGCCATCTGGGATGTCATTTCCCAGCATATCATGTGCCGGTTATAGCTGGATGCAACAATTTTCTTGCTTGTGTATTGTTGGATATCCTCCTCTTCCCATGGAATTGAAGTACTATTTCCTCTGCTGTCAGATTTTAGACTAGCAATGTCATTCTGCTGCAGTTTTCCACCTTCCATCTGCTAGATGTAGGGTTTTAGTAGATCTAGTGTTAGTTGGGTTGGAAATACATGCAAATGGTGACTACCAATTTCTGGTGTGAAGTGAAGAAGATAGGTGTTCCTCTACCCAACATGGATCTGATGTACCATTCCAGAAACTCCCTTGTGTTGGTTGAGGTCAAACTACCACTATGGTCCGTCATGCTTTATACACTTGACATTCAGGAAGTCTCATTCATGTTTTTTTCATGTTTCTGCTCTTTATGTTCACAAGGCTGCCTTAAAAAGAGTGAAGATAGATCTGAATCAAGTGAAGTGTGGTCTCTAGCTGAAGTGTGATGTTCTCTCTTTTGATTCCATATCTCCTGGTCTTACTTTGGTTTCTTTCTAAAGGAGGTGGATCATATTGTTTTTTTGGTCCTCTGCCAGTTCATTGTTGGATAAAAGCTATTTTGAGAAGAGGTAAGATATCATATTAGAAGTTAGTATTTTTCTACACTAAAAATGTTTCCAAAAAATACTTACCTTCTCTCATATTTTCCACCCATCCTACCTACTTCCAATGATATATATTTTAGATTTTCTGACTAATCTCAGTGATTAATGAATGCAGGTGTGAAGAGGGTCCTGTTTACAGAAGGAGTAGTATTGTGCTCCTATTGGTGGAGAGCTGTTGCATGATCATTTGCATATGTAAATGTAAAGGCAGGATGTGGAAGGCTAGTGGTGTGCATTAAAAATTTGTTCCAGTGCTAGCTGAAAAATGTTTTTTTGTAAGAGGAGGTAAGTATCTATCACATACATTTTCAGTCTAGGAAAATGCTGACTTGTAAGTCATAGAGAAAATATTAATTTGATAATAAAGGCTAAGTCTACATTCTCTGTTACTCTTTGAACATGTATGGGAAATGCAGCATAACTTGTAAGCAGTATATTAGCTACTTGCTGTTCATAACTCCGGTTTGTAGCTCTCTCTCTTTTCTCTAACAAGACGCATGATTGGTGGTGGGCCAGAAGTCTATTAGAATGTGATTGTAATTTAGGAGTATGAAGATTTTCCCTTGGCATTGAGAAGCGTTTTTCGTGAAGAGCCATATGCCAAGCAGTTCTGTTTACAACTGATAAATAAGCATCCCCACATTGTTTTTATTCTTTAATAACAGAGTGTGAAATTTCCTCTTTGCTTAGTAATTTGTCAATCAACCCAATTTGTTTGGTACTTTCTGGTACAGCTCACAAATCTATCTTGTGGTGGTTGTTGATCCATATCCAGAAATTCATCTTCCCTAATGTAGCACTAAACTAGGCTTCAGGTGTAACTCACTATGGTGAGTTTTGGCAATATCTTAGACTGATGCCTGAACCTATACCAAAACTATGTTAACCCTAACAAGTGATAATCTTGTCTTAACAGCTTATTGGTTGATGCAGTACGTTTACCATATCACTTGAACTGATGTATACATATGTTAACAAAGCTTATTTTCAACCTGGTTTATAACAGTTTTATGCAGTTACTTAATATTCTAAAATTTAATTATACTTTTTTTTTTTATGAAATAAACTCAAGTTTGTGTTGCTCTGTTTTATAATACTTTGCTTTTTTCAGTTAAAAATTTCATGGTAACATCATCAGATTATACAATAAGATGCATGAAAATTTATTTTCCAGTATAAATTAGTCACAATTATAAATGGACAGTAATTTGTAATTCACAAACATAATGAACACAGCTCAACATATTCTTGTACATAAGTGGATAGACAAAAACTGGTTGATAACAATGGAATTGTAAGACAATCAACACAGTTTAACACATACTTGTAAATAAATGGATGGATGTAAATTGGTAATTAATATATAAATTGTATACTTGTTAGTAATTGTTTGGTTAATGCTTTTAGAAATTTTATTTAGTATTGCATAAAAATTTGATTTCTGGGATTTTTTTAGTAATACATAAGCCAAAATTTAATATTATTTTGTGTTTTTGTTTTTTCAACAGTCCTGGCTTGCCCTGTTTGCCAATATTACCTCAGCTAATTACATTGTTGTTCTCATCTCACTAATATCTATTTTACTTCTGGTTGCCATCAAGGATTTTATCAACATTCCTTTTAAAGATAAATTTAAAATTCCTTTGCCTGCAGAGTTGCTTCTGGTGAGTTATGACTTAGGTTTTAGAAAAATTGCATGTTATTCTTTGTCGTCTGTACTGTTTGAGTGGTTGAAGTGTTTCATGTGTTAATATGGACTGTGCTTTTGTTTCAGTTGTTCACATTATAAAACAGTTGTTTTCTTAATTTGTATTATCATAAGATATTCAAACTAAGTGTAAAATGTAACATTTTTTCCAGTGTTATTTGAAATTTATTGGAAAAATACTGTTAAAACTGAATATCTGATCAAAGACAGAGATATTGCCACAGTACAGACATATTCTCAGCTAAAGTAGACAAGGAATCTTTATAGAGATAATTTATTATATTTTAACCAAATTGCTGACTAGTTTCAGCTTCCTTCTCTTGCATCTGGAGAACTTGTCTAGAACAAGTGAGTGATTGAAGCTATGCAAATGTTAAAGAACTATTAAATAACAAAAGGTTTATTGGAAAATAATTTTTCGTAGAATAAAGTGGTAAAAAAAATTAAAAACTGGTTACTTATTATGAAACCTAGCTTTTTCCTTTATCACATCAGATACTGCTGATATAGTGTATCATGGGAGTTATTGGGAACTTTATCTGATCATGTTTTTCTTATATTCTAAAAATTTTAACATATAAAAAGTTCATGGTAAAGTATAATATGTCAGTCCAACTGTAACTAGAAATTTGATATTACTGGAAATATTTAATATGTAGCTTTACAGCTCACATTGCTTTTCAGGAGTACAGATATTTAATGAACAAAGTTTTTGCTGGCTTATTCTGAAGGAGATTTGGTATTCATTTTAGTTTGTTTCCAGGAGAAACATCCATTGTAAAACAATAATGTAATGGTGATTTGTTTGCAGACATGTATGAGAAAGGTAGAAGTTTCAGTTATTGGTGAAACATTCTGTCCAATTTGATACCATAAAGCTTTTATATTTCTAGGTCATCACTGGGACAGTTATATCTCATTATCTTAAGCTGCATCATTTGTATAATGTTGATGTTGTTGGTGATATTCCTACTGGGTAAGTATCTAGCTTCTATATGTTTGAGCCTGTTTGCTATAAGTAAGAATGCCAGAATTGTACTAGTTTTAATATTGTTTATGTTCTATAGCTAAATTATGATACCAGAATTACACTAGTTGTAATTTTGATAAAAGGACTGACCTTTGTTATATAAATCTGTTGAAGTCTATCTATTTTAAGTAATAAAAATGCCAGAATTGTACTGACCTTTTTTTATATTAAAACATACGGTAGCATGTCATGGAGCTAGAAAAACCTGCATAATATAGTGTGTGTGATTAAAAGGAGTGATAATTTATTCCACTTTCTGTAGTTCAGACTGTGGTAATCCAAACTATTGCACATTTTCAAAGGATATGCTCTACAGAACCCCTTACTTCACAAATGAAATTTCAAGGCAATCCATTAAGAAATACCTAAGATACAAACTCTCCAATTTTGAATAAATTTCTTTCCATGTTTTTTTCTTTGTATTTAAACTATGAATATTTTATTTTATGGTAAAACATACTTAAATTTTATAGATTTGTTTCAAATTTGACAATAATTGATCTTTACAATGTACATTTAAGTATAAAATTTCGTCTTAACATAATTTTTATATATATAGTTATTCAACAAAAAACATTCAATTTTGAGTAAAGTAGACATGTTGCATGTTCACAGAGTGATTTCACTATTTGTGTGGTGGGATTATTAGTTAAACACAGTTTAAAGGACAACAAAATTAAATATTAAGAGATGTATCCTGTTAGGAGCTTTAAACTATTTAGGATTAACAACAATTATAGTTCCATGTTTCAATTCACTGTTGTCCGAGAGAGGAAAAAGTGCAACTTGGATTTTCTTTTCTTTTATGGTGTTCACAAGGCCAATCAAATTTATTACACGAGTACAGAGTTAGGGTTGAGAAAATACAAATAAAATATAGTTTTACTGAAAAAAAAACTTGTATTTATTTATTTAGAAAGTTTTGGAGATTACATAAATGATATTTTACAGTTTTCAGAAAAATAGTAGTAATTTTAATCTTAACATAAAATTAACTGTGCCCTTGGGTTAGTTAACACTGACATATTTTCACAGACAAAGTTTAGTACAAATACTTGAATAAAAATATGATTTTTTGTTAAAAGTCTGTACTTGTAATGTTTACTGAAAATTTACAAAATATATTGAAAGATACAACATGAAAACTCTGACATCTTCATTACAAGATCTACAACATAACTCTGACATTTTCATTACAAGATCTACAACATAACTCTGACATCTTCATTACGAGATGTAATACACCCACTCTTTAGGTGTTAAAGTTGATAAAACACCGAAATTAATTTATGTGCTTGTTTAATTCATACTGCAACCTGTTTGGTATAGAGGAAGCATAATGAAAGATTTCTAGTAGTTTTAACTGTTCGTGACACAACAAAATGAAACCTGTGTTTTTATGTGAGTCATGCTATTTTAAGATAGTTTAAATCAATTTTTACTTTTCATTTTAACTTTACTTTCAGCAGTTACTAGTTTTATGTTCTTTGTAAATGCTGTGTTATTAATTTTGTAGTTTTTCTGTAGATGTTAAATCACTAAGACTTGTTTTTTATAGTCTCCAAGCTCCAGAATCTCCTCCATTTGAACTTCTTCCTCAGGTATTGACCTCAAGTATAATTCTGTCTTTGGTGTCAACCGTGTCTTCCTTATCCATAGTAATTATTTATGCCAAAAAACACAGGCTTGAAGTTGACATGAATCAGGTATTGATAATTTTGAATTTAAAACTTAAGATATTAAGTATAATGAAACAAATCAGATATTGAATTTCAGAACACTAAGATTACATCAATAAACTGGGTGACAAAAATAAAGAACTCTATAATTTGTAAAGGAAACGTGATGCATTATATATTGAAAAATATATTAAATTCTTAAACAATAAATTGTGTTTAAAAATTTGACATGTCAGGAACAAAAGTTGGTATAAGTTGTATAGCAATAAATTATAAAGTAAACACACTAAAAATGTTAAATATATGCATCTTCATCAGGAATTGTAAATTCATAACAGTTATTAATAGTTGAACCATTATCTACAAGTTCACGTGCGTCTTTACCTTGAGAAATAGTTTGTTTTTTAATTTTGAGCAAACCTACACAAGGGCTATTACACTAGTCATTCTTAATTTAGCAGTGTAGACTAGAGAGAAAGCAGCTTGTCATCACCACCCACCACCAACTTTTGGGCTAGTCTTACCAATGAATAGTGGGAGTGGCAGATACATTATAATGCCTCCACGGCTGAAAGGGCGAGCATGTTGGGTACCACAGGTATTCAAATCTGTGTCCCTCAGATTACACATCAAGTGCCTAACTACCTGGCTATGTTGGACGTTTGAGAAATAGTATATATTGATCAGTAAAGACTGGCATGTAATAGAAGTTACAGAAATAAACTTCATCTACATAGCATGTGATTATCAGTTATATAGCTTACAAGAGTTCTTATATGATGAATTAAGGTATTTT
This sequence comes from Carcinoscorpius rotundicauda, assembly GCA_011833715.1. Taxonomy (NCBI): domain Eukaryota; kingdom Metazoa; phylum Arthropoda; class Merostomata; order Xiphosura; family Limulidae; genus Carcinoscorpius; species Carcinoscorpius rotundicauda. The sequence goes on from CM022397.1 coordinate 90,895,957, forward strand.
ATGATAGTTTAGGCTTTCTTGTTGAATATATTCATTATTTTTGGAAAACTGTGCAGTAAATGGCCTTTAACAGGGAAAATGGTGGGGTTCATATAAGAAAATATGTATCTTAGATCCTATGTTTTTACAGAACCTACATCTTAGACCAAATTTAAACAGATTAATCTGAGAATATTTTCACAAGAATTTAAAATTACTTGGTTGAATGAGGTAGCTGTGATTCCAGTTTTTTCTTTTGCTTATAAATGTAGTCACTGATGTAAAGGTTTGGCTATAAGCTTTTTAAACCTTTGGAAGACCTTAATCAACTCAAAATCCATGGCTATTATCTTGATTATGGTATTAGGTGATATGCTCTGTATCTTGATAAAGGCTTTCTGAATAATAGAATGTTGGCATGAGTGGACTTGCATTGTGGTTCTTGTGCCAGTTAAGTGCAAGTTTTCTCTTATCTGTGGAGAACATTGGAAACTTTCTTCTTCAAAGTGCTGTGTTAGTTATACTTTACTTAACAATTTAACAACACTCGTATTTCTCCTATGAAAGGGTGTGGCTTAATGTTATACACAAGTTTCAGAGTTCATGGTTTATTGATGTTTAATAGGTTTTTGTGTTGAAATAGTTTGGGTTTAACTTAACACAAGTGACAAACAGAAGTTATTGAATTCCAGTTTTGTATTCATGGGTCATCTGACAGGTCACCGAATCAAGGAGATTTATGTTCTGAGAAAAGAAATTCACTCAGAGAATAGGTAACACATAACATCTGTAAGTAAACAAATTCAGAAAAGCATCTACATCAATATTATTTTACTTCTGTGTAAGAACCCAACCTACTTCACTTCTTGATGGCCAAAGTTCCTTTGTATATTCCTCCACTTGTTGTTTCTTGGGGGGAAAGTCCTACCTTAATTTTTTATAATGCTGAAATCTTATGGTCAGTGCATGTTACATGTCTTGTATTCCTGCTAGAAGTATATCTAATTTCATAAACAGCTGCAGCTGTTACTTATTACAATTGAGTTGTGGTTGTACACGGCTGATACGAATAATCACAAGTTTCATTATCTCAGATTGCAGCCTGGAATGTTCTTCCAATTAATTGAAATGTATGAGGCTGATTTCTTCCAAACATTATTCAATATTTTTACTTTGCTTAATGGCATTTGATGCTTTCATAACTTTATATGGTAATATATTTATCCTTTAAGTTTGTCATGTATTTTTCCTTGATCACACCAAATCTTCCTGAAAATTCTACTTTCCTATATATCTCTGACTTAACAAACACCCCTGTATGTGGTGAGGGGACCTCTCAGGGAAGGTTTTGTTTTTTAACTTTACTGCCTCTGGCATCTAAACATCCACCCATGAGTTTGCCATGCTTGGCGACCCATGAAGGGGAAGAGAGGATCCTGGTAGTTGAAGGGTTCAACCCTAACACACTACCTTGGCCTTGAATTCCTGTAGATGGCAACTTTGGGGTGGCCCCACCTTGGGTCAATCAGCTGGTCCACTTGGGCTAGGGTCAAACAAGTACCATTGTTGGATGTTCTCAACAGGTGTTGTGGACATTGTATCTGATGCTGGTATTTGGGTATAGTGCTCACGAAACCCTGACGTTGCTGCAGTGTCCTTGTTTGACATTGTAGTGCGTCCCCTCATAGGGTTTTGTGGTGGGTGAGGCCAGTGAGTTCCGAAATTTCAGCTTTTTTATCATGGATTCTCCAAATAAAAACTTAAATAAAATAATGAAAAAGCAGTCCAAAGGTAAACAACCACGTCTTGAAGATTCTGAGCAGCAATCTGTAACATCTGTTGTATCTAATTCTCTTTCAAGCAAACCTTTTGGGCAGATGTCTCCCTTTTTCATTCAGAAGGGACTAGAGAGACTTGCTGGCTCTCCAAAGTCACTAAAGAAGCTTTGATCTGGTGACATATTGGTGGAAACATCCACATCTCAACACAGTGAGCTTCTCTTGCTTTTAAAGGTGATTGGGGATATATATATTTAGGTTACACCTCACTCTACTTTGAATTCATCATGAGGAGTTATTTGAAGAAGATCCCCGAGTTAGAGATTTTTACTGTTTTCTCCACTGAAGGAGTTTCTGCACCAAGGTGCATCACCACGTCCACCATCAAGGCAGGTTATCTTAATTGCTTGTTGTGGTTGCAAGAACCATGATGCCTATGAGTGTGAAATGGACCCTCATTACATCAATTGCAATGGCTCTCACCTGTCCTACTTTTGTTCTTGCCCTAAATGATTGGAAGAAAAAGAGGTGCAGAGTTTGAGTACAATTCATAACATCACTTATCCTGAGGCTCAAAAGTTGCTGTCCACTGCTTCATCTCAAATGTATGCTGCTGCACTTAGTTTCACTGCTACAGTCAGAGTGCAGATGGATCTCTTTGTGCCTTCAATAGGCCTCCCTCGAATAAGGACAGTCACGAAAAAAGACATGGTTGTAAACAGAAGGCCTCTCCACCCAATTCACCTACATGTAAATAAAAATGGCCATCTTGATACAATGGAACTGTCAAGATTTACTTTCTCATCTGGATGACATCAAAACACTGATTGCTTCCTGCCATCCTGTATGTCTTTCCCTGAAGGAAACATTTCTGAAACCTGCCAATACAGTTTCAAATGTTTTCTTTGTACAGAAATGACAGGCTGTGTGATGGACAAGTGGCACTGTTGGTTGATTAGCATATTTCCACCCTGTCTTTGACATTTGACACACCCTTGTAGGCGACAGCCGTCCATGTTTCCTTGGGTCATATCAACAATGTTTGTTCTCTCTGCCTGTCACCTGGAGAGACATATGACTAATTGGACCTTGATACTTTCACTGGACAGTTTCAATCCTGGGGGATTTTAATGGACATCATCCTCTCTGTGGAAGTGCTGATATTGATAGGAGGAGTTGCTCTGTAGAGCGTATACACTCTGATCACAACTTTTCTCTTTTCAGCACTGGTTGTTCTACGTATTCTCATTCACCTAGTCAGTTCTTTACTGCTATTGATCTCTTGGTTTGCTCTCCTTCATTATTTTCCCATTTTTCATGGAGGGTTGACAATAATCCATGAGGCACTGATCGTTTTCATATAATTTTGAGAAAGACTGGCCATGGTCATTGCCACCATTGTGCCTCAGTGGAAGCTGGATCAGGCCAAAACTTGATCTTGCCATTGTCTGTAAGCCATCAGTAGATGACTGTGTGTCAGCAGTAACTAACTGTATTATACAAGCAGCTGCTCAATGTATTCCTAAAACTATGACATATTTTCCATTATATTCTCATCCATGTTGGAATCCTACCTGCCACACGGCCCAGAAGGATCAAAAACAGGACTGGGATGCTTATCATGGGTATCCCACACTCTCAAACCACATCACTTTCCAGTGGGCTCATGCACGTACTCTGTGGGTATGACATTAAAGCCAGAAGGAATCTTGGATTAAGTTCACAACTAACATATCTTCTACCACCAGTTTCAAAGCCATAAGGGGCAAGATTTGAAAGGTCAGTGGGTAATATAATTTTGTCCTCCTCTCGATCTTGCTCTCTGATAGGCAGGAAGTAACTGATACTTTAGGTGAAAGCTTTTGCTAGGTATCTAGCACTTCTACTTCTTCCACCTTCTTAGCCATCAAGACTCATGCAGAGCAATCACCTTTTTCCTTTCGATCTGATTGTCTCTATGACTATAATTGTCCCTTACGCTGGTAGAACTCAAACTGACCCTTCATCAGTCTGGCAGTACATCAGTCAGATCTGATAATGTACACTCTGTCATGTTACACCATATATCTTTTGCTTCTCTTGCTATTCTTCTGATTATTTTTAACTGGATCTGGCAGGAGAATGTTTGTTTTTCCTGGTGCTTGACACCAGGCTATTTTCCTAACTTTCTTTTAGCCTGGGAAGGATCCCAAGATTCCTTCAAACTACTGTCTGATTTCTTTGAGAAGCTGTTTCTGTAAGACATAAGAAAGGATGGTTAATGCTTGTCTTGTTTGGTTCCTCGAATCAAACATCCTCCTCTTACCCACCCAGTGTGGGTTATGATGACAATGCTCAACCATGAACCACTTGGTTCTACTTGAAATGTCAATCATAGAAGCCTTTCTCAAATGAAATCTTGTATCAGTATTCTTTGACATTGAAAAGGCTTATGATACAACAGGGAGGTATGGTATTTTATGAAACCTCCATATATATGGGTTACGTGGGCATTTTTATTAAAATTTTTAATGGGCAGGCAATTCCAATTTTGTGTGGGCTCAACAATTTCTTGTTCTTTTCTACAAGAACTTGGCATCCCTTAGGGCTGTGTTTTGAGTGTCACACTTTCAGTGTAAAAACTAATGCCATTACTGAAGAACTCCCTCTCACTGTTGCAAACGGGCTCTATTTCGACAACTTTCATATCTCGTGTCTGTCGTCGAGCATGAGGTATATTGAGCAACAGCTACAGACTGCCCTCAATCATTTACTGAAGTGAACAGCTTTAATTTCTTTCTCCCTAAAACTGTTTGCATGCACTCTTGTTGCCAATGGAGTATTCACCCTGATCCTGAACTCTGTCTCAGGGACCATTGGCAGCACAACTTCACTGATACGAAGTTTCTGGGGCTTATCTTTGACCATAAGCTGACTTTTATACCACACATTAAACAGATACAAGTCAAATGTACAAGAGCACTGAACCTCCTCTTTGTTATTTGTTATTAACATTAGGTTACCTTTTAGTAGAAGTTTTGGTAGTTTTAAGGATATCTTGTAATGAAATGTTGTAACTATTTTTTTTTATAGGAGCTCTTGGCTTTTGGAGTAGCCAACATTTTCTCATCCTTTTTCTTCTGTTTTCCAAGTTCTGTGTCACTGTCAAGAAGTGCAATACAAGAAGCAACAGGAGCTAAGTCTCAGGTGCAGAAAATCTAAAGTTTTATCAAAACTTGTCTTCTTATATTTTAATTTTCTGCTTGTTTTCTAAGTTATTTTATTCCATTTTATAGCTTCCTAAATTCTGATAACTGTTATTTTTAATTTTTCTGTGTGGTATGCTGTTTTAACATTGTCTTATTTTCTTTACTTGCATAAAATGACTTTAGATGTATGGTCCTGTTTCATTGTTGGTTTAGATAATAATCTTTTATGATACTTGTTTATTTTTATATGTTTTTGATGAATAATTTCTATTATTTTAAATGTTTGAATTTATTACTATGCATCATGTTACAAATTCATTTTGTTTTTTGCTTGTCTTATATTGTGTGTAGTATTTCACTTTTAATTCTACAAATTATGCTTCACTTCATATATTGTTATGAACTTCACTTTATGATTTTTTTTCTTGTGGGATGTCCTTTACTTTAAAATGTACATGATTACTGCTTCATTGGACTGTTTTTAGTAATTATACAGAACAATGAAAATATCACCTAATTTGTTAAAATATTTTAGAAAATAACAATTGAGTGATTGGAGATTTTAAAACATTTTTGTTAATTATGTTTTCCGTAGTAAATTTGATTTATTACTTACAGATGACTAGCTTGGTATCCTGTGGTTTAGTGTTAATAGTCTTGCTTATATTGGGACCATTTTTTGAAGCTCTGCCCAATGTAAGTTGAAAATTTATTTGATTCATAGCTATTCATATATTTATTAGGTGAATACTTTTTGATTGTACTTTAAAGTTGTCAACTGCTTAGTAATTCTTTGACATTGTTTCATATAACACAACATGTAAGAAGAACAGTAAACCTAGTAGTTCTCATTTGTTGGTCCATCCACTGAAGTATTAGAACAACAAGAAAAACTTGGTCTTATCATTCAAATGTTAATTAAATCTGTTTCCAGAACATCTGAAGGCAACCTGTACTAAAGGCCAATTACCTTGTTAGAAAAATGTAAATGTCTTAGCTGAAGATGACTCTTATTAATTCTATCATTCCTACCATTAAGTACAAAAGAAGATCACGTATCATCATTTTCATTTCCTTTTAAAGTTTTAAAGACCTAAATCAAATCCCCTCTCACTCTTAATTGTTCAACAGAAAGCTTATTTAAAGATCTTAACTTCTCTTTTTCTTTTTTAATCTTGTGTATTATTTCAGAAGCTTTTCTCTAAACCCTTTCCAGCAGTTCAGTGTCTTTTCTGAGTTAAAGATTTCCAAATTGAGCACAATTGTACAAATGTGGCCCTGACAAACAAGCTGTGTAACAGAATAACAACTTGTGTAGTTTTGTATTTTGTACTTTGTTAGATACAAACTAGCAACAGAAGCCTGAATGGCTAATGAGACTGATAAACTAGAACACCAATTTTATTTTCTTACATAACACTTAGTTATTCCCATCAAAATTATGTTCTTAATTTAAATTGATATCTCGCATACAGTTTTTATAATTTAAAGCTTTAGGAAAGTTTTTTTTTTATTTTATGTTTCAAGCTGCATGTTTAAAATAAAAGTCGACTAAAAATAGGGTTAATTTTCACCGATATTTCAAGAACAAAAATACAAGATCCAGTGTTAGTGGTGATTTCTTGTGTTTTAACCTATTTTTTATTTGTTGTTATAAATGTAACAAAAATATGAAAATGTGTTTACATAAAAATTTTAAAAGGCTTGGCAACCTGTGTTCAGCAACAACAAAGTATAAAGGTTACAACTAGAAAAGATAATTGTTTGATTCTTGATTTATTGTTTTACATTTTGAGAAAAATAAGTTTAATTTATTCCTGAATAGTAATACTCTATTTATATATATAATGATTGAAATGTGACTATATATTACAAAATACTAGTCCACTAAAACAGAGTCATGACGGGAAAGACTAAAGGTCAGTCTTATATTACTGGATACACGACATAAGTTCACGTACACCCCGTCATTGGAAGTTAGGTAATGTCAGCTAGGCGTGACTGGAAGGTCAATATAATGAAAAAAAATAAATATATGTTATGATACTTAAGCTACTTAGATTAAACATTTGTAATTTCATGTTATAATATGTATTCATTCTAGCACAAAAAATGCATAATTTGTATTTATTTCTTATTTTTTTTATATTTGCAAGGTTTGTCAAGTGACAGACCCCACATAGTTAAAGTATAAAAAATAACATGATATAGTCTTACTAAAAGGAAGCGTTTTAAATATATCTAGGAGGTTTTAAATATTATGCAAATAATATTTCAGATATTTGGGATGAAAAATATTTTTTAATCATTACATGATATCACTTTACACTTATTAGAAATGAATTAGTCATAAAACAGACTCTATTTTAACAAACAAATCTTTAGTAAAAATATTTCATTGAAATCCAGGTTTTTGGTATTCAGTACTTATAGTTTTATGGCTATATGGTTGTTAAGAGGTTTTCCAAAATAATCGAGACCATACACACAACGTTTTGTGTAATTTCTGTTAAATGAAAATCATCCATTATGACCAAAATTCTAAAGTCATGTGTAAGTTAAAAGAAATTCAGGTGTAGAAATTTATGATTTCCTGGTTTCCAGAGGAAAAGAAGTTTTATTACTGGAAATTTTCAAAAAGGCTTGATGTCACATACAGGAAATCAGAGTTATCTTTCATTTTCCATAAATATCTGGGAAATCAGACAAATGTATCAATATCTTTCACCTACACAGAGATAACCTAAACTGTAATGACCATATTTTTCAATTCTGTTGCACATTGTTGAAACTTCATCCTTTTTACTCTCAAAGAAATATACCATGTGGCAGAGCATGGGCAGCCAGCCATCTATAATTACACTGCACAACAATTTTCTTGAAAAGTTTTGCTTCTTGAAACGTTTTTGCTGATTTTGATTGGTACCTGGTGGGTATGCACAAATAAAGTTTTGGTTTTGCCTTATCATAGACAGTAAACTGTTTACTGGCAATAGTGTATTCAATGTGTTTATGTTTCTAATATGCTATTATGTTCAACATAATTAAAAGTATTTTGTTCCTGATTTTCATTTGTATTCAATGTTTGGTGCATCATCTTGCAGTGTCCAAGAGTACTCGGCAAGCATTGACGGATTTCAGTTGCCCTGATATCGTTTTTTTCTTTGTGGCAATGTCTTGGCAAAACCAAGATTTTGATGAAACAGTATGTGACGGGCAAATATGGATGTGATTTTTGTGATCAGCAGCCAAAAATCTATAAGGAACATCCAAAAGTGTTGAAGAAGCAAAAACTTTGTTGTGCAGTGTTATTAAAGTTGCTGTTTAAAATATAGTATCATTTTGGAATTAGTTTTTAAACTTGGTTTCATTTTAAAGCAAATATAAATAATTAACTATCATCATTTTACTATTGAGTCAAAATAAAGGAAAATTGTTTGGTGAAAAGAAATTCAATTTTCTGAGCTGATTTCCTGCAACCACATTTTTGATGGGAATAATTGAAATGTGATGGTAAAAGAAAAACAATGTTAATTTTTCATGACAGAAATTAACTTTTTGGAATATTTCTCCCACTGAACTATCATATCTGTTCCCAACAACAATTTACTCAACAGACTAACATTTCTAGTGAAATACAAGTACCCCTTCAAGCCAATTACAAATGACTCGGGTGTGTGTAGTGTGAAATGTACTCTTTTTATTGATTATAAACAGGTACTTGTGAGATGTAGGCATAAGTAAACAAGGGATTTCAAAAGAATAAATTAATAGGCAGTGCTGCTTTGGTAGGTTTTTAAAATGTATTAATATTTTGGCAAATAAAAAAAAAAACGCGGTAGATTCTTATTTTGTAACTTAGCTTGTAAATGTCTGAAGTTTAAGTTCTTAATTTGTTAACCATAATAGACATAGTATGATAAGTGTAATAAAATGTAAACTATGCAACAAGACAAGATGAAAGGCTACAACTATTTGGCATTTTTTAAAATGTTTTCTTTCAGGTTAAGAAATTAAAACTTGCATTAAGATTTGAATTATAAACTACATTGGAATAGCAACTCTAAGTATATTAAGTTTGTATATAAATATAATTTAGTTTTGAAAATAAGTATAAAACATTGTGACATACATTCTTTGATCTGTTCATTGACAAAGGTTTAAATGTTAACCCTTCACGTCCGAAACCCCTTTTTTCTTATTTCACTAATCCTACAAACCTGGTCAGTCAGTCTGCTAATCCTTATCATCCAGCCCAATAATATATTTATAATTTCATGAAGTTTTGGTAGTATCCCTGATAGATTTAAGATATGATTCCTTTTTTTAAATGCCTTTGTCAACATCCTGTTCTTATCAGTTGGCTCTTTTGACTTACTTTTTCCTTGCATCTTCAGCTCTTATGTGCACTACGAAGAGTACATCACCACTATCTAGCACCCTTTACTGTATCATTTTCTCAATTTTTATATCTTTCACCCCTGCTTGCCCTGGATAACATTATCTAATTCTTTTCTTTGTATTTACACTCCAGCCTATCTTATTCACCTATAACACAAACCTCAAGTTTTTCACACTAATCTTTCTCTGTTTTCCTTCCTTCTCATAAATCCTTATCTGCATAAGCTAAAAGCTGAATTCTGTTATTTAATAATCCACTTATTTTGCTTGGTATACTTACTAATAATGTCACACAAACTGTAATAATTTGTGTTTAATCTGTTGGTTGCATTAGCTGTTCCTTGCACAAAAGATTAAAATTGTTTGTTGAATTTCACTTGTTTACTTTTTTACCTTACACAAAAGATTATTATTGTTTGTTATTTTGTCTCTTGGACTTACTTTTTACTACCAGCTATTAAGTTAGCAACATTTTACTGTATTTAATTGGTTCTTATTTTACTTTGTTATTACAGTTCTAGTGTTGATTATAGTTGTAGTAATCTTAACATTAAAATATTTTAGATTTTTTTTTTATGTCAGTTATGTACAGTAATAACTACAAGAGAAATATACAGGGTTATGAGAGAATGTTTGAAGTAAAATTTAGTTTTTCTAGCAATTATTATCAGTTATTGTGAGAAAATTTATAATATTTTAACTGCAGTGTTTTGAAATTTAGTGAAAAATATTTCAACAGTTTCGAAAGTTTTATTTTATTTTTTTGCCTCTGTAATAAGTATTTTCAACAGCTAGTTTGATATCCCTTAAAATAATGTTTCAACAGCTTGGAAGAGCTGATAAAACTTTAGAGAGTGTTAAACTGTTGTTTTTTTTTTCCTTCTACAGTGTGTCTTGTCAGCTATTATTGTGGTAGCAATAAAATCCTTGTTAATGCAGATTGGAGAACTGAGAGAACTATGGAAGACTTCCAAATTGGATACTGTAAGTACAAGTTATATTGAAAATAAATGCTTGTTTCAAACAGAATATTCTCAGATTTACCTTGAGTAAATCTTTTGGGTTGATTACAATTATGAGTTGGCCTGTTGTGGCTGGGTGGTTAGTGCACTTTATTTGCAATCAGAAGGTTGTGGGTTTGATTTCTTATCTGTCTAAACCTGCTTATCCTTTCAGTTGTGGGAGCATTATAATATTACAATCAGTCTCACTGTTTGTTTGAAAAAGAGTAGCCCAAGAGTTAACAGTAAGTGCTAATGACATACTGCCTTTTCCTTAGCCTTTCACTACTGAATTATGGATTGCTAGCACATTTAGCCCTCATGTGGCTTTGTGTGAAATTGAAAACAAGCATATAGTCATTTGTTCACTCTATTTTTTTGCTTCACATATGAGCTATGTTCAAAACTTAAGCAATGCTTAGATCTGCATTGCTTATTATTAGCAGGAAAATTATCTTTGCTTAATGTGAAAAAGAATATGATCTCTGACATGGGTAACAAATGATTCAACCGAGTTTGTTTTATCTGGCAGAAATTTGGTATCACACAATTGTTACGACCCTAGTCAAGCAAATGTCTCTTTCTCCTGTCAGTGACAATAGCCATAAAAGTATGATCAATAAAGCTCACTAAATCACAGTAAGTGTATAAAATGCATTTGCTACTACATTTTGGTGTATTGAATGCAGTTGTCCATGGTGGATACAACCTCTCCCAGTAATAACATCCTTCTAACTGCAACTTTTATTCTGTACAAAGAAGGATTTTACGTTGATCTGATATTTTACAAATGACTTCTTGATAGATGCAACACATGATTGTAATTTTTGGGTGGAAGCTTGGATAATGACTTTTGTATAGAGAAACTTTCAAGTTCTGACAGATAACCAGGGTGATCAGAAACAGTTGCTTTATTCTCCTTGTGGAATTAAGGTTTATTATTTTAATAAATGATTTTAAGCTTGTGGCTAGATATTAAGTAACTTGATTAGAATTTACTAGCAAGATCATCAACTCTTGGTTTGTTGAGTGACAGACTTGTCTAATGTGTGTGGTAAGCATGGCTAATTAAATGCATTGAGGCACCTGGGAAGGCTGTAAATGTCTCAAGCTGTAAACAGGAAGTCACTGGAAGTAGACCATAGATGTGACAAAAGAAGAAAAATGAAGACATTGTTTTAATGCAGCATATTTATATAGTATTTGTATTCAGAGAAAATAACATTAAGTACTGGCTAAAGTCCAGCAATAAGTTCAAATATTTATTCCTATTTTTATTTCATATTTCATATTTGTGGAATGCTCCCTTTTAAGAGCTGAGATCAAATGATCTAAATTTCAAGGTGAAATTTTGGCTTAAAGTTGAGCTGTTTTGTTTAGTTGAGATATGTCGCTTCCAATGTTTGGTTTTTTATTTAAAAGTAATGTTTTATATAAATACACTGTAGATTTTTGAGTTTCAGTGGTGGTAAATATATGTTGTTGTTTTTTTTATTATGTTTGGCGTGGTCTCCAGTTTTCTTCATACTTCTCTGATGTAGAATTCTGATAATTTATTACATGTTATTTTATAAATTCATACAAAATTCATATGCTGAAAACTAACAATGAAATTCTTCTTGATATAATAACTGCCAGACTAACAAACATTCAAGGTACTCTATAAATGTACAAAACAATAAAGATGGATGTTTTTTTCATGAAATAGGTTTTGTGTCAGTTTGTAATATTTTACACGTGTAATAAAAATGTAGTATGTGGATATTTATGGAGTAAATGTAATCAAACGATTATTTATTTTAAATAAAGTACAAATAAAACAATTTTAATTTTATTGAGCTGTTATCCATCAGTATTATTATGCACTGTTTCATCTTGCTGTGTTATCTGACCATGTATATAATGTATACCATTATGCTTAACCACACGTATAACAGTTAGCACTGCTTACAAACAGTCATTCCTATCAGGCTATTAACTGTTTGTATAATGACTTCCTGTCAGATGCAACTTTTTTTATTGTTGCAGATAAGCTGGTTGTATCTGAGAGAACTGTTTTAAATCTTTATTTCATTGGTGTGAAATTGACTTTTGTGTGTGTGTGTGTGTGTGTGCAAAAGTTTTTCAAGTCTTCAGTTAGGTGCAGGACTTATTTTACCTGTTAGAAGTCAGTGTCCTTGAGTATTAAATAAGCATTATATATGAACTTAGGACCCATGATAAATTTTTTAACAGTTCTGCTGTAATAAAAAAAAAAGTATAAAGAAGTATGAGCAAATATTCCAAGAAAGTTTAAAAAAGTTCATATGCAAATATGTGTTTGATAAAAGTTAATACAATTTTGAGATTCCTACAACTTGAAACATTAGCTTGTAGTCTCGTACATTCAGATGATGTGCTGCATGTACTGTTATTTATTTGTGTAATTTTAGATTTTTGAATGAGATTTTTTTTGTTGAATAAACTGTTATGCAACAGATTTATGATTTTTCATTAGTGTAAGTGATTGAACTAAAGCCAATTCTACATGTGATTTGTGTTTATGTATACATACATACTGAAATTTATTTTGTTGTATTGGCACACAATTTTATACAAATGAGTGAAGTATTATATATTATATAATAGTCTGAATCTTTTTTTGGTGCTACAATAATATATAATTTGATAAATTGAATTGACCCTTTAGGAACTAATGACTAACTACTTTTAGTGTTATTATTCATTCATAGGAGGATACCGTTTGAAGAACAGTACAAGACCCAGTAATTCAAAGTTTTCTCAACAGTGTTCTTAAGTTTGATAACTGTTAAAAAAAAAAGATATGAGAAATGTTTTAATCACTTTATCAAAAGCCAAAGGCTTTGCTGTGATTAAAACACATTAATTATAATACTTAAATCCCCTTTTTTTGTAGTGCGTATGTAATGAGGTATAAAATACTGTTTCAAGAAAAGTGACTGATTGCATGATATATATAGCATTTTTTTGTACAGCCTAATTCTATGCTTTATCTAAATAATTTAAACCCAGTTGAAAAGATTTTTTAGGACACTGCTTGAAAAGTCACCATGATGGTCTGTATGTAGGCTTATTAAAAGTGATTACTTTTTCTATGCCTAAGCAATAAATATTATTTTGAGTTTTAGTTTTATAATTAACATCTTTAGATTAATTCTAAGGAATTTCTTCAGTTACAAATGAATTCATAAAACATTTTAAATATTTTCAGAGGGAGATTTATGAATAAAAAAACCAAATAATATATATTTTACATTTCAAAAATTTTGAACCGTAATATTCAGTATGTTCAAAAACTATACATAGTTACCTACCATCTGCATGAACTAAGGTATTATAATCAGTTTATGTTTAATTTTATGTTAAATGCATTTATGTTTGTACCATTGTACCATTAGTTACTTATAATTATAATCTTACATAGTGAAGTAGCACGTAAGAATATGTTTAATACAAGCAACAGTATATTACTTTAGAAAAGTTGTTATACATATCTATACATGTTTTATCTGCTAAAATGCATCTATTGATACCTACAGTCTCAAAATACTGGTTAACCTATTGATTTTGGAGGATTGTGGAACTTTAATCTGTGGTAATATCGAGGTTTTGTACATTATATTAAAACAATTTTGGAACATCACCATATCATTACAGTACATGTAACCATGTCTAGTTATGCTCTGTCTGACAGTTGTACATTTTGATAATATCCAAAAGTCACCTCCTTGCAGCTTTCTATAATCCATTTAGTGTACAAGTTGCACAGAAATTTATAAGTTTTGCATCTGATGACCAACACCTGTTTACGTAGAATAACATGAATACCCAATTTATTTTCAAAGTGATTGGAGTATGCAGTGGTGTACTTTGAGATGTATATTGTTCAAGTAAGTTGTGTGTGTGCATATATATATATGCAATTTGTATTGTTTTTCCAGATGAAAACCCTTCTTAAGTATGCAAATATTGCATGGACAGTTCAGTGAATCTTTCCATTGATCTTTGGGTTTGTTGATCCTCACCTGTTATATGATACCACAATGATTACCACAGTTGGTGTATGACTAATTCCAAAGCATATTAATTATCCCTAAAGTTAATTCATATTTGTTATTTTCCAATGTCATGAAGAATAAGTGTTACTATCTTGAAAAGTTTAAATGTATTATCTAAATGCATCTTTATGGTTTGAATATATGAAAATTTTGCATTAGAAATGGTTGTTACATATCCATCCTAAAAATGATCAATTTACAACTGTATCACATTGCCTACAAATACTAAGCAATGTTAAGATGCAACTCTGACAGATGTCATTACAATATGTAATTGTATCAACTGTTGTTATCACATGACTTGCTCATACACTAAATTGAAATTATACATTATACTTAACCATGTAGTTGTTAAATTTCTATAAATCATGACATTTTTCGTGTCTTTCAGTTAACATGGCTTGCAACCTTCTTCGCTGTAGTTGTATTAGATGTGGATTATGGTCTCATTATTGGAATCGTTTTCTCCTTAATTACTGTTCTTTATCGTTCTCAAGTGTAAGTCCAAAGATTTTCCTACATTTTAATGTTATATTAGATGAAGATTCTAATATAATTAAATGGATAGCAAAGGATTGATTTATAATTGAAAAGAAAAATTTCTAATATATATTTGGCAAGTATATATATTTGTGTTTAAGCATAAAGATGAAATGTGTATTTATTTGCATCCTAACTCCTTTGGGCTCCTGTTAGGCCAATCTCAACCAAAATTTTTAGGTAAACACTATGAAACATGGGAAATATTCTAAGGGAGTCAAAATTAAGCTTAACCTTCTTTCTGTTCGGTAAAACCTATTGGTTAATACTACCAACCTATTGATTCAATTTTAGCTAGTTGCACATTAAACAACTTTAAATGTCCTAAAGGAATTCAAGGTCAAAGCATGAAGGTTGGATTATTTGTCAAACAACAGTACTTTTCGCATGGTCGGTGAGATGTAGGATATCCAAAGACGGGATCATTTTAAATCTTTGGTTGTTGGTAAATAGAAAACAAATCTTACTTTATGAAGAAGTTTTCCTGATTGGAAAGGCTTGTCATTTATTTTCTCATACTTTTGTTTGGTGATTTTTTAGATTAGGTTTTTTTAAATGTATGATGCTTAAAATTATTTAGATATGCTGTTTTTTTATATTTTTGAAATTTTAAAGTTTATTCACATAAATTTCAATAGTGGTGACTTTTTAAATATTTTTTACAGTCAGTTTACAGTGAAAAGCTGTAAACAGTGTTTAGTTATCATATTAATTATATAAGATTACCAAAAGCATTAAATAAAACAAGAGTTTGCTTTCCATACTTCTCATTAAAAATATAATAATTATTTTATCATGGTATAAGAAATAACAGTGTTTAATATGAAGTAACAGTAGAATTTTACTCTGATCTTTAGCCCCAAAACATCCATCTTAGGCCATATACCTGGGACAGAATTTTACAGGGACATAGCCAAGTACCCTACAGTAAGTAGTAGTTGTTACAACACAGTTTGATTTTTGATATAGTTTATTATTTTGAGCAGTATAACATTTGTAAGTTTTCTTAATAGAATACTGCTGTTATATGTAAAAAGACCACCACATCTAAATGAAATTTACATGTTAACTTACACTTCTCCAAAGGTTGTAATTATCCAAATTTTCATTCTAATGCACTTTTTTTGTACAATTTCCCTGATTGATGTTTATATTAATCTAGACTTTCCATTTTATATTTCGTGTGCATCATTGTAATGAATTGTTATGATCATTTTACATATTGGTGACTAATAATTCCATTGTGATTATGCATTTGTATTTACCATTAAGTGTCAGAGATACTAACTTTAAGTTAGGGTAAAGAAAATCTTGAGCTCTACTTTTGGAGGTCTAGTAGAACTACTAAAAGTAATTAAAAAATAAATAAATTTTTGTGTACCCCAGATTATCATATTTTAATTCTGAATTTTGGATGTATGGAACTAAGTCTTTCTTGAATTATATTACATATTGATGTCTGCATTGTGGTATTATCTGTTTCTAATTTAACTACTGATTTTATGCAGTACATGTAACATAAGCAAGTAAATAACAAGGTGAATATTTAGTATAAAGTGCATAAAGCTTAATGAAAGTGTAAACCTTCTAGCAGTTTTGATAAATGTAAAATAAAACTTCTGCATTAACTTGTTATGCTATTTGAAAATGCCTGCAGTTATTTTCCTTGCATGTATTTATCAACATCAGAACAAGTTATTAAATATCCATTTTAATGTAACCAGGCCTTTCCAGGATGCAACAGACCTGAGGATTGCATCCTTGATGCACCAACATATCATCTCTAATTAAATTTATAAATACTTTAGGATATAAAATTAGTATAGAATAAAATTTACGTGAGGAGTGTGTTAAAACAACACTGTTTTGAGCAGTATTGTTTACGTACAAGTATAATAACAAAGAAATATTTGAAATATTAATTCAGGAAAATGATTTGCAGTTTGTACATGAAGACCAATGGTAAATGTTTACATTTATGCTGGTGCATATTTTTGAATTTGACTAAATTATATAGCAGTCAGTCTGTATAGAGATGGCTTCTTAACATATACAAATGATACAGCTATAGAACAATGTGAAGTTTGTTGTGTTATGTTTTCAACTTAGCTAACATATAAAATTTGAATAAAGATTGTTTTTATTTACATTATGTATTTCTAAGTAGCCACATATTGCTAACAGTTGTGTAGGAGTAATATTGAGCTTAGGTTCAAATCGATATAGGAAGGAAAAAAAGAAAAAACTACACACACACACACACAAACGTTTTTTTTATTTATTATTCTTTCATGATGACGTATTTCCTGTAAAATTTAAATCTTGGATTTCAGGATTTAATGTTACAATTCTCATTGTCCAATAAGAATGGAATACTCCATTTCACATTTAAAACTTTGCATGTTTTTTGTTAGGCTAGACTTATTCCAGGAATAAGGATCTGCCATTTTGGGGCTTCGTTGTATTTTGCTAACAAGGAATTCTTCAGATCTGAAATTTACCGACTAACAGGAGTCCACCCACAGTAAGTAAATCTAAATTTTTATTTGTTTTCAGAGATCAGTTTTAGGGAAGTGAACCCATATTTGACCAATCACAAAATTCCAGGACTTGTCAAGGGATTTCTGAAATGTAATATTTTATTTTCTGAGACCCAAAAATATAAAACCTTGATGTTAATGTTTAATTTATCAAAAGCTCAAAAATTCTAGGAAAGCTATTGTTTCTACTGAATAGTTAATAAATGGGAATATTACATTAAGCTTGACTTCCTGTTTTTAGTTGATGTTAAAAATAATATAACTAATTAACTTACTAATGCAGAATACTAAATAACAAAACTCACCAACTGACATATTGCAGGATGAAATAAACATGATAACAATCATGATTAATTGAAACAGAAGTTTTGAACTCTACAAATCTACATTTGTTTGTGTTAAAGTTGGTAAAATTGCTATAGTTGTTGTAAACTAAAATTTGCATATTGTCACCACTAGAAGCCAAATTTTTATGTATACCATAAAAATGTTAAAATATATGATGATAATTATTTCAGTCTGGACCATTTAGTATTTTTATTAGCCCTACTCTGACTTTGATTATAAGTAATACATACCTCTTTTTTCAAAGTCTTAAATCTATTCATATTGGTCTCAATTATGCTATTTAATATTGTTTATTTTAAGATTTATATATCCATTTTATTATTATCATTTTTATTACAGTGAGTATTATTTCAATGATCTCCAAACAATGAGAGATCATTTACCAAACTGCTAATGTACGTGATGCCAGTATCGATGCAGTCCTAGCACTGGGCAAGCTTGCTTTGCAATTCAGCACTTGGTCTGTAAATAAGCCTATCTGAGCAGTAAATGAATTTTACTTGCTTTAATGATATGTATTTTACTAATTTCACTGAAATTGGTGAGAAGTGCAAAAATTGGGTTCTTATCATGATTATGATGGAATATAAATGTAGTGGAGCTAAAGCTACTGGTAATAAAACCAATTTGATTGATAAGTAAACAAAATGAGTGATAATACAGTGTCACACTATTGTTTTGTTAAATGAAAAGAAGCTTTGTTTCAGTATGTTAGTGAGTGATAATACAGTGTCACACTATTGTTTTGTTAAATGAAAAGAAGCTTTGTTTCAGTATGTTAGTGAGTGATAATACAATGTCACACTATTGTTTTGTTAAATGAAAAGAAGCTTTGTTTCAGTATGTTAGTAAGAACCTTGTTATGAGTTGCTGAATAAAATGATACAATTTTAGCTATTGAATAAAAATGATAATGATTAACTTTCATTCACATCTAAATGTGTATTTGGTTACTGATACTTGTAAGCCTAGGGCAAGGATATTTTCCTCAGGTGTGTCAACTACTGACTGGTTGATGCATTTTATCCTTTTCAGTTCTCACTCATTTCTTCCCATGGACTGTGGTGCATCTTAAACCAGCTTGACACTCTTAGAGCAACACCTGATTTTACTTGTCTTCTTTAGGATGAAAGTCCAAACAATAAAATAATAAGAAACATAAATATATTGATGATTGGCAAGATAAAGAATATAAAGATCCAGATACCTGACTTTACACAAGGACCAAATTGCTACTGACACTCTCTGTTGGTATAATTAGCATGGTTTCTCATTGCAATTATTGAATCTACTACTAAAATATCACAGCTTAGTGAGTTTATTGTCACTTTCCGTCAACTTGAAATAGCCTGATTATCTTTCAGTTGTTCATCATATCTATAAACTATTAAGTTGAACACTGCTCGTCTGACAATGTGAATAACAAAATTTTTTTTCCATAGCCAACCACTAAAATACCTGATTTTTTATACCTGTTGCCTTTATTTCTATTAATGAAATACAGTTCAATCATTCTAATGTTTCGGGCTCTAACTATATCATAATGAAGTTGCTAATTGAACGTCAAACATGACAGTAAAATATCAAAGTTTATTAACAGGATTGCACATGTATATATTCAGTGTGCTGCTATTCCAAAGTGTAATTTTTCGTAATTGTTTTATAAGATGTTTAATTTCTTAGAGAAGTTATTACTAAATTAAATATTTCACTATTAGACACAAAATCATTATTACACCACAAATTATCCTTTTTTAAATTATTTGTTAACATGATTAAATATGAGTTGATAGAG
The DNA here is from genome assembly GCA_011833715.1 of Carcinoscorpius rotundicauda. Lineage (NCBI taxonomy): Eukaryota > Metazoa > Arthropoda > Merostomata > Xiphosura > Limulidae > Carcinoscorpius > Carcinoscorpius rotundicauda. The sequence continues at coordinate 90,915,606 of CM022397.1, forward strand.
AAACTTGAAATTGAATTTAAAAGAGTGGACTGAAATTTAAATCTCTTATTGGCTAATGTTTAATATTTATGAATGAAAATGTTATGTTTAAGATATTGTACTTTATCCAGGACTCTTCATGAATTATAATTTCAGAAGAACAATAAAATTCTGGAAATTCACCTTGCAGATTTCCACGTTTTTGAGGATCTGTACAAACCCAAAACCAAATGCACAAAGTAACATACTGGGAAACATTATATTGCACATTGTAATGATTTTAATGAGCTAACAGACATTAAATTTCAATTGGTAGGTTAGTTTGCATTTCTTAAAATTTAAGCCCATAAAGTCCAAATGCTCATCAATAATTTCTCACTAAAATGAACTGCTTTCTGAATTCTGAAAGCAACAAATAAACACATCTTTGTTAGGTTCTGTGTTAGTCTTATCAATGAGTTTTCCAAGAGTGACATATACCAACTAGGAGGTTTTTTTTTACCTAAAATAAGTAAAATATATTTTCAGTTTTTATGAAAACAAATTCAGGAACCATTTGTCAAATGATGTATTAAACTAATAATTGTTTGAACGTACTGGCTAGTAGAAATATGCCTACTAGTACAGCTTACTGCTTATGGAAATTATGTTATGTCATTGTGAATACTTTGACTAACAAAGTAAAAGTTTCCTTATAAATAACGTGATGTTTGAGAGATTTCCACCTGGTATGAACAAGTTTGAATTAAAGAAAGTTTGTCATTCAGGACATTACTTCTGAACTGACTTACTTAGCTAATTTGGCCAGTTTGTTACTGGAAAGGTTAAATTGTCAATAAAAATAATAACTCTTTGTTGACCAACTGCAAGAGTGCTAAGTAATATCAGTATAATCATTGTTTATCGGGCATTTCTAAATAGCAGTTTCTATGTATTGAAGAATGCTAATCGCAAAACAGGTAATTACTATTATTCTTGATACGTATATTCATTTAGAATAGAATTCTGAAATTTCACAATTTTTTTTCCTCATTGTGTTTTGTAATGCATATTCATTAATACTTCCTTTTGCAGAGAGTTATCCAGACATACAAGCACGCCAGCACTGGGAGATGGTGTAAGTGTGGTTTCAGAGTGAATCTGTAATACTAGGGCAGTGTTGTTATATACTTTATTAGCTGTTGCATTAGTTTTTTCATTTCCTTACGTAGAGTACAAAAAATGGTTAAAATTTCGTAGTTTTCAGTCTATCCTACTTTCCATTAAGCTAGCTAGTACAAACGTTTATCTTAGGGACATTGCTTAATCTTTCCATAAGAACATTCAGGATTCATGTAATATCAATAATTCTATGAACAGTATGCATTTAGTTTGTTTTTATGTTTTTAAATGCATTTGTCAGACAAAAGTTTTGAAAGTAGATAAAAAATGCTTGCAGGCAATTCTTGGTATTGTTATTGTAGAGCTGAAAAATAACAAACTATATAAGTAAACTTGTTAATATATTGGACATGTTCAGTGCTTCACCTCATTAAGCAGTAGTTTTCCACTCATTAGTTGTACCACCATGGAAATGTTAGGACTTGCCATTGAAGAGGTTAATGGAAGGATGGAATAATGATTTTAACTTCGTACAAAAACTTATTTTTGCAGCTCCTTTATTTTCTTTTTATTTTACTTTGTTACTTTTGGTAGTAAATAATGTGCCTTCAAACCTTGATTTCTTTCTTCAGTAAAACTACAGTTACGTGGTTTATGAATTTCTACATGTACAGCTAAGAACAACTTTTGATTTTTTAATTTTCCCCTGAAGAAACAAGGATTCCAAACCTTAAACTCAAGGTTCCTTAAATTGTAGCATATTTAATTTTTGTTTGTGAATGATTTTTTTTTTCAGTAACCAAGAGAGATGTTTGGATGAGTTTTCAAAATTTCTGTGAATAGACCGTTCTTCACGGTAGCCTGAGGTATAACTGTTGAAATTCAGGTTTCTGCAGTAATGAAGCAAAGTCATTATTTTATATCTTCAGCATTATATGCTAGATAATAAACATGACTCAGCTCTTTTCTTATGTTAATTAAAAACAGTGTTTGTCATTCATCTGTAGATTTTTTTTAACAAGAAATATTGTTTCCTGTCAAATGACATATTTTATATCAAAACATGTATATCTTTTATAGACTGCTACTTTGTCAGTACAGACAATAAGGTATAAGTCAGTAGCATGCACAATACCATGATTGAGTCACGATTGTGAAATTCTCTGTGTGGTTACTTTAGTCACATTCAAATGGGTAGTTTAAAGTGGGCTATTGCCCCAAACTTAATCTTATGAAAAGCCAAATATGAGGTTTTGTTTTCATTAACTTCATATTTAGTCACAATTATAATAGGTTGAGTAGAAAAATGTAGCTCTGGGCCTGTCTGACCCTTAATCCACAGCGACATGTAGAACACCATGACTGAGGTTGAGTTGTCAAGTTTTCTACATGAATGTTTTGATCATGAGTGGAAGCCCATGATTCAGGTCACAGTTGCAAAATTTTTTACCTGAATGTTTTAATCATATGTCGAATCCCATGATTGAGGCTATAGTTGTGAAATTCTTTGCATGAGTGTTCTAGTCATGTGAATAACACCATGCTTGTTGATATATATTCTTGGTTTATTGTATTGGCAATAAACACATTTGGATGTTGTGTAATGTAAGTACTATGTTTTAAAAGTCACTGCATTTGTTCAAACATCTGCCAATGAAAGCAAAAGAAGAAGCATGTCATTACATCACTTTGACAATTTATTTTACTTACTGTATGACTCGCCTAAATGACTCAGTAGTATATCAGAAGGTTTATACCATAGAAAATTAGTTTTGATGCTTATAACAGGTACACTATGGATAAATAACCAATTATGTAGCTTTGAGCACAAACATTTACTGTATGGCAAATATTGAATTTCTTTTTGTATTTGACCTAAATTTGTTTCAAACTGCTTATTAAAAGTGAAACGGTGCTTCTCTTTGATGTAGTTTCAGTGTGCCAATGCCTCAGAAACAACAAAACTGTTATGTTGTATGAAGATTCATTGATAATTCTCCATTATGATTTTTTTAGATGTAACTTGGCCACCAAGACTATCATTTCTCTTAGTATAATCTATTTTTAATACAGAGTAGATTCTAGTGCACTCCATAATTTTAAATACTAACAAGAAAAAGATTTCTTCTGTGGTTTGGTAGGGAGTATTTGGTTTTATTTGAACCATACTCATTTCTGTGATTTTTCTCTGAAGATCATCCATCCAGATAGTTTGAGAATTGTACTTCTAATGACTTGCATCCCATATTAAGAAATATAAATACTCAAAATTGCAAAATGTAGGTTAAGTTTTAGTTTTTGTTTTCCTTGTGTTGACTGTAAAAAGAAATTGTATATTTTTTCTAGGTGGGTGTTACCTTCAGATGTTTATTAAGTATTTATAATAATAAAAAACATTTATCATAGTTGAGCAAAAATAAAATGGTTTTATGCATACATAGATTTTAGAGAAGGGAGAAATATATATTAAAGTAAGTAAACCTAATGCTTCTTACACATCATATATTTCAATTTTTCAGAAAAAAAAAATTAAGATGATTGTTGATCTTTAACTATTAATTTACTCTGATAAAAAAAAATCACATGAATGTAGTTCTTGTGTATTTAAAGCAAATGTTGGTTTTTTTTTTACAGGCTAAGTTTTCACTTTTGGAGGAAGATGATCTCAGAAAGTCAATATCTCAACCTTCACTATGGGATGACAGTCGTGTTTATTGTGTTATATTGTCTTCCTCAGCTATAGGCTATGTAGATACAGCTGGAGCGAAAGCCATTCTTGAGGTTAGTTAAGCACATTTACAAAATGTTTTGTGGGGTAATATTTTTCTGTGTGTTATAATGTTTTTGTTTGTTGCATGGGTAATGCATTACCTTATACCCATAATCAGTATGTCTTTGCAGATTTTAGAGTTTTTTAGTTATAGAAAAAATGACACTGATATCAGTCATTCTTTTCTTTAGTATTAGCATGTTTACCAAATTTAATAATTACCAAACATATGAAGCCTAATCTGTCATTTGATTCACCACTTGTCACTAAGTTATACCACTTTCAGGGAATTTCACATCTCATCAGTAACTGTAGTTGAGGCCAAATTAAAGAACAACTCTAGGCTTCTTGTAGTGTTGGAGTGTATATTATATGTATGGTGTTTAAGTGGTCTTCACTTCAGCAATCTCATATAAACATATACAGTGATTATGTTTATTCTGTGATTATTAATAACCTTGTAGATATGACACTTGCATAAATAATTTATGTTAATTCGGGCAAACTTAAACGGTTGAAATTGTAGCCTCATCTTCTATGGCTATTAGCTGGAGAGAGAAAACCATTATTTAAATGAACAAGGCATACATAACAAAATTTGATGTAAAAAGTTTTTTTCTGTTATCTTCCTTGATTATGTAGATAACAGTGTCAGTATTCATTCTTTGGATAAATGAATATAATTTTTGATTTTTGATCATAAGCCACTTTTATGTTATTGTTATGTGATGATCTTAGTGTATATCTGTAGATACAAAAACAACAAGAACCAGTTTATATTCAAAGCAACTTGACGTGAAGCACTTTTGCATTGTCTTCATCTGTAGGCACTGACAACTTAGCAGGGAAAAGATCATTTTCAATATTAATAAATCAAACTTACAAGGCACAATTTGGAAAATATTCTTTGCTAATTTTGTTTTATATTCTTTAAAGAATTGTTGTGTACAAATAACATGGTTAAAGCAACAGTAAACCAAACTGACAACGTACAGAACAACAGTTTGTATTCAGTATATTCTATACTCCTTGGTAACTGATTGTTTTGATATACATGTGCCTAGGGCTGGAAAATTCCTTCAAGTTATTAAAACAAACTTAAAAATCATTGGTTTCAAAGGTTTAAAGTGTTTTGCCATCCTCATTCATATTTGAATATTTAGATGCAGCAAAGGAAAAGTAAATTCAACAAAGTAACTTTAGAAAGTTCAGTGTGTTGTCTTACCTTTAGTCAGTTATATTGTTGTATGTTATAGGTTAATGAAGCAAACTTTACAAGGTTCAACTTGAAATAACAGTTTGTGTTTATAATTTCACAATTGTTATGGTGTAACAATGGTTGTAACATAAATGTTTGTTGTGTTCCATCCAATCTGGAGAGCTCTATATTAAGCCAAATTTATCTTAATATGGTGAATATGACAAATTATGTGTAGTTGGAATGCTATTATTATACACTTTTAATTCTTGAAAACTCTGTTATTTTATAATGACAAATGTAGCATTTAAAAACATTATAGGCTTAATACTAATGGCTTGTGACAATAATAATTATAGTCGTGCTTTATCACCTTGGAAAAGACATTCATGTATTACAGTAGTTATTGTAACATATGGTCTGCATGAATAGTGTACTGTCCACGACTATATTTGTTGTGTTCCAGTCGACCTGGAAAGCTCTAGATTGATTGAAGTGTCATCATCAATGGATAGGCAAATGTAGAGTGGTTCTATTGTTAAACACTTAGAAATTCTAATTTTTGAAAATTTCTGAAGGATTAGATAAACCATGTAGTAATCAAAAAATATAATAGGCCTAATACTAATATCTGAAACAATTCCAGTTATAATCAAATGATTTTCACATAATGTGTATGTAGATACACTTGTAAGATCACTTCTTTAACTGAACAATGTTAACATGAGAAGGAAAGATTTTTTCCATATTGTTATTGTTTAACAACCTAGTTTGTGATGATGCATTTCAAAATATAGATACAATCTCATAGATATACATTTTATAAAAGTTAATAATATTCATGTTTAGTAATTGAATTCTTTGCAAACCTTATCTGTGCTTAGGTTGTAAAGGAATATGCTGATGCTGGAATTGTCGTGTATCTAGCTGGGTTAACAGGTGAGTTAAAACCGAACACAAATGAGTTCCAGTATATCCATGTTAAGCTTATTGCTCTTTTACTTCTTACTTAGTAGATCAAATTAAAGAAAATCTAAGTTTGTTGTGTTACTTAATCTGAAAGTATACAAAGAATGAACAAATGTTTTACCACTATACATAAAGAAACTTACTGATGTGGACGTTATCTTACTATAATGTGCATATAAACTTACAGAACGTAATTAGTTACTGTAAATACAATTGTGTGTGTGTGTGTGTGTGTGTGTAGTCCTTTTACAAGAAAGCAGTGTAAGTCAAATATGCGTGTTCAAGCATCTGATTACTTGTTAGGTGTATTCTTCATGTGTTTATTTAGTCAAGTATTCAATTCCTCAAAATATTTGTGTGTGCAGAGTATTAAAGCAGATCTGAGGTTCTTTGTGTGTTTGTCAGTCAGGAGGTGTCTGTTTATATTAGTCAAATATTCAAACACTAATGATGTTTATTCCTTTTTTGTTTATGTAAATTTGTGTATTTAATGATATGTTAGATTTTTTTTTTACATATGTATATATAGTCAGCTCTTTAATTAGTTGCAAGTTTCCTTTTTTATGTGTGTGGCTGAGTTTTCCATTTCTGAGAGGGTTGTTCTTTGTGTGTGATCAAGAATGCAGTCACTTGTGAAGTTATTCATTATGTTTATTTGTTTGGTCAAGTATTAAACCACTTGTAAGTTTTTTCCTTTGTTTTTCATTGTCAACTTTTCAGTCACTTGTGAGGTTTGTTATTTGCTTGTATGATTGTGTTGTCACATGTATAATCACTAAGATTTTTTGGTATGTGTTTGGTAAAATATTTGGTTACTTTACACTGTTCTGTACATATTTGTACTCAAATAGTCAATAACTTGAGGTTTGTTATTGTTGTGTTTACTTGAGTAATGATTTGCATGCTAAGTTTGCTTGTTGCATACTTTATCACTTGTAAGTTTAATTCTTTAAGTATATGTGTCTAAAGTCAAGTATTTAATCACAAGTTTTTCATTACGTATATTTATTTCTGTTCAGGCTGTGGTATCTATCCTTTCTCTGGATTATGAGCTTAAAAAATAAAAAGTAAAACAAAAAATTTTAACTTTCACACAATTTATTTATAACACAGTATTCATCATCACCTCACCAAAAGTTGTGCATAAATTTTAAGAACCTAATATGTACATATTTAAAATATGGTATATACACTGTATGATACTCAGGGTGATTTTGCAAAAATTAGCTATTAGCTGCAAAACTGTCTTATGGGCTGAATTAAAAGGTCACAGATCAAAGTAGAAAGTGAATGTAACTCAAGAATTGGTGGTTGTTGTAGTAGAAATTTCAGTTAAGTTTATATAGTGTTGTAATATGGTGACCATATCTCTTCATTGCATTCCTTCAGAGACTCTTTCTGAGATATAATATATTTGTGTGCTTCTTCCCCCATAAATACACATTGTGTGTTTACTGTTTTATGGAAAATTTAATAAAGTTCCTTTTTTTTCTGTGTGTAAAGATATGGTCCCATTTATTAATGTTTACTTGTGTAACAGATAAATTCTCAGTAACAGCGAAAAATGGGGTACAGTGGTTTTGACTTTTCGTGAACATAACCCATTTTTTAACCTCTCGTTTTACAAGGTTTGATGTTAGTCCATCAACCAAAGAATAGTTTGATAATGGACAGACAAACAAACAAACAAACTTTTTTCTAATTTACACTTGTGAAACCAAGCATCAGACCATATTTTTTTTCCTGAATGTGACCAATTTTTATACCATTTATGATGCTTCGTATTTATATTGTGTGTCAGTAAGTGTAAGGCAACTTGCAGCATTCTTTGTTTTTATGCAGGTAATTAGAACAATTTCAATAAAAAAAAATTGTTGACAGTGATTTATCAGAATCAGTGTATGAAATAATATGGGGAGTCTGTAGAATAATGGAGTCTGCTTTTGGCATGATTAGAAGTTAAACCACTGAAAGAATGTAAGAGGATATTGCATGGGTATTTTAAAAATCAGTTTTTAATGTAAAAAAGGGGGATTTTATTTATAACTTGAAGTAAGGTAGTAGTAAAATACTGAATAACCTAAATGAACCAAATGATTCCTTGGAAATGAAATGAAAGTGGCCACATAGATTTTATGTAAATAAACTAAGGTTTCAGCACATATCTAAGTTGGAATGTTTGTGTTCTCTGGTTCACTCCAGAAGAAAGAGAAAATGTTATTTATTAACATTTTTGTCTGTACATTATGTGTGATTTACACATATTGTTTAAGAACAAATAATTTGTTTAGTAAGTTATGTTACCAGAAAGTATGCATTATGTTGTATAAAAACGTTATGCACTGTCAAGTTTATTTCACATAATTAACCATTTAAAAAATATTTGATTGCATGTTTTACTTTGTATATTGTGCAGGATTAACCTCCTTATAAAATAATCCATTTTAAAATTTATTTCTATTTTGGTTATTGTCTTGGAATAAGTTTATTACTAAGTCAGTCATTTAAACCTTGTTTTACTTTCAGACATTATTGGAGAAATTTTCTCTTTGATTTACTTTTATTATATGTTTATTAGGTATTAATTTTCTTTGTTATGTGGCTTTGATATTTTGTTTTTTAATATTAGTGTGGCTTTGGATTCAAATTGAAAGAACAGCATTTTGCATAAAGAAATATTAATACTTTATAATGATGATGTAGCTTTTTCTACAAACTTAACTAATTTCTTCCATTGGCCTGGTAGAAAATAAATAAAGAATTCTAACCAGTCAGTGTTATTGATAATAAGAACAGCTAATTTTAATTTCGTAAATTTCTAATTCTGTTCTTCCAGATTCACTGTTGGAAAGACTTGAAAGGTTGGAGTTTTTTGAGCATATCCCAAGGGACCACATATTTCCTTCTGTTCATGATGCTGTGTTGTTTGCTGTTGCTGGATCTTTAGATAGTCAAAACCTCTAAATGTATTTATTGTAAAAAAACTTTCAAAACTGAATTTGATAATATTTATCAAAATCATGTTTTGTAATTCACGTAAAGCTTATTAATGTTTATAATGTGTCTGTTTATTTTATATTGGTTTCCTTTTAGTTAAATGCTAACTTGAATATATTTCTGAATCTCAGTTTTTTTTTCCATATATTCAATCATTATTTTCTTAGTTTTGTGCAACATATCATATTATATTTTTAAGTACAAAATGCTCAGTTGAAATTTATTTCAAGTAATAACACATGAAGATTGCAAGTTTGATGTGTTAAAATGAAGGTGGAATATTGATATAGACAATAGTTATGATAATTTTCATTAATTAGATTTCAACTAGTTCAAATAAATATTTGCAGTTTCATTCTGATGACATTAGATATTATTGCATTTTTCACCATGTACGAAGTGTATTAAGCCTAAATGAAACATTCTGATGTGACCAAAGGTGATGATACACATTAGGTTTAATAAATGATCATTTTTTTCAGGTTGTATATGCATATGCTGCACCTATAGTATTTCTCGTGTATTTTTAGTTGTCACTGACTTTATTAATTATGTTTATTTATGAGTCTCCTAGTTTACATTGTGAGTTAGTCAATGAAACTAAACCTATATTTTGCTTATTAATCAACAAAGGCTAATGTGAACATATTGCAATAAATCAATGTATTATTGTTTGACCTAAAGTTTGTTTCTGAGAGCTGCCAAAATGTAATTACAAGATTATAAGTGTGTTAGTTTTGTACTACAAAGAATATTTTTGGAGTTACCAAACTTGCTGCATATTAGGACTTTTAAACAAAAATAAAATATCTTATTTGTATAGATTTTGGCATCATTCTTAGTTCTGGTGAGTGAACAGTCTGAACACTGTACAGTAGTTACAATACTGAGATCATTCATGAATTTGAGTTCTGTGTAAATTTGTTCCCTTTTTAGATTGGCGTTTTATTCCTACCAGTAATTTTTACATTAGATTTCTAACACAACATATAACTGAGATCTTGTGTATTGATTTTATAATGGTGCATTTTTCACTTGTAAGCTAATAAAATTAAACAAGAATCTCGCTATTTGTCTGGTAAGTAAATCCACAGTCAAAAGATTTTTAAATAGGCTTTCCTGTGGATTTACTGGGGCTTACTTGCTGACTGGTAACTAACACAGCATTATCACCTAGATGGTAGATTAATTCCTAATTGAAAGTTAAAGTTGATGGTTTCTTCTTTACCAGAGAGTTATGTACTGCATAATACAAGTTCAAACTCTTGGAGCAATTTTTTAAAATAAAATATATACCAATTTCACAACTGTCAGTGCGTTGAATCTTTAACATAGACAACAAAATCTTATTTGTAAAGAGACGTTTTTCACTGAAGATGTTTAGTTTTTCAAAAGTATTTTCTCAAGAAACTAACTGAGAATGAAGACTTATATGTAATTTTAAAATCTGACTAATCATTAAATCGTTTTGGCACTGAAGGAGTGAATATTAAAAAAAAAAAAGCTTTACTTCACTTGAAAGTTATTTTATTCATATTTTAATGGTTGTGTCCTTGTTTTAATTCACCAAGAAGCTAAGTTTATGCTGAGTTGTATCATACTGATGCCGTCACTAAACACCAACCGAAAGTACCAAAATCTAACCAGTTCTGCCAATCTCAGTATGATTGGGAACAAATTAATTTTTTTAAATGTATGAGCCATGATAAGAGAACGTCCTTCACAAGTTCAGATGACTTGCAAAACTGTTATTTCAAGTCATCAGTTACTAGCGTCTCCATCAGCCACGTGACTTTTTAAAAGAATGAATGAAATGTTCGTCCAATCCATTTCCTTAAGTGACAGGATGAAAGACACAAATACCAAACTTATGACTGTGCTCTGTAAGAAAAAGAAAAAAAAAAGACTTGCATAAACATTATTTTAAACATAAAAATAACCAAAAATAAATAATGTTTGTGTTTCTTTCAACCCTACAAATACTGTAGTGTAAAATGTTAAAAACCATCAAAAAATGTAATTAATGAATAATAACTATCATTTCTATTGAAATGTTGGAATATATTAATATTATATTTCAGGTTTTTCATTTGTTTTTTCCATTATCCACCGATAAATTCTGTGCTTGCTTCAAGTTGGGAACAGGCTTAAAGAAAGCAAGTTTCCTGTTGTTATTTATATGGGATCTATCTATTGAACAACTGAAAATGGTATAGTTTTTGTACAAAAAAATTACCCAAGAACACCAGTGAATTTAACTAATGACAAAACCTACCTTGAGAGTATCCAGAAAGAAACGTCATTAATGATCAAGAACATAACTTTAATAAACAATAAAATTCGTTTAATTAATTAAAGCAGCTTTACTAATTAATCCTGGAATTAGTCATTTTTATTGAATCCTTAGTCGCTAGGCGGAGAAATAAATAATATTCGTTTGTTGGTTTGGTGTTTTATGGCACAAAGCAGCTAGGCTATCTCTGGCAACATTCGTAAATAGTGCGCCTGTGCAATACGCTACTTTGATTATTAAGCTTGGAATGTTCGGTGTGACTCAACAAAAGTCAAGTTGCTACCCTCAGAAATGTTAAACATGTTAACTCAGTTACGAAAATGTGAATAACGTGCCCGCTTTCAGATGGCTTAACTGAACTTTTAAATTTCGCATGTATTGGTGAAGTGCTTAAAAAGTTACTTCAATACTAAAACTGTATGATATTATAGAAAATTATAAATCTTAAATGGTATAGTTTGGTATTAAGTAAGTTTCGATATCGTTATCTATAATTAGTTGGCTATTATGAAGTCTCGCCAATAGTTGCTTCATTCTCGAACTACAAGCGTTTTATTTTAAGTATTATTTTATATAAATTAATTCTGAGATATATAACTTTTAGAGCAACAGGAAATAAATATAACGTTTAATTTATGTATATATCAAAATATTACGAACAATCAGGTTTTACGTAAGCATCCACTAATTCTAATGTAACTATTAAGCTATAGTGTTCATAGTTATGTTTAGCATGTGCATTTAAACTCTTCTCCGAGATTATCTGCATACAATAAAAAACAGTCTGCATAAAGTCAACACTTATTTAACCTCGCAACTACATCCGTTCAGATAGAAAAAATCTAGACTAAAAATCGTTCAACTTGTTTAATAGGAACCGTAAAAACGCTCGTTTAGGTTGAGAAGAGTTTTTTTACGAACAACGTTTCGACTTTCTTCGGTCATAGTCAGGTTCAAAAGAATGTTTGTTTGTTTTTGGAATTTCGCACAAAGCTACTCGAGGGCTATCTGTGGTAGCCGTCCCTAATTTAGCAGTGTAAGACTAGAGGTAAGAAAGCTAGTCATCACCACCCACCGTCAACTCTTGGGCTATTCTTTTACCAACGAATAATGGGATTGATCGAAAGTATATAACGCCCCCACGGCTGGGAGGGCGAGCATGTTTAGCGCGAAACCGCGACCCTCAGATTACGAAGCGCACGCCTTAACACGCTAGGCCATGCCAGGCTCAAGAAAGAAAGAAGTAATTGACCAGAAGCTGAGTGTACGAATGTAGAGGGCGTGCTTAGGCACAAACCTAAGGTCTGTACTATGTGAAAACTACACTGACAAGCACCACACCAACATTATTTATAAAATACAATTGCCCCGACTTCTATATTGGAGAAACAAGTAGAAAAATGATGACCGAAGAAGATCGAAACGTTGTTTGCTCCTGTGGATAAAATTTTTCCTCAACCCAAACGAGTCATTTTTACATATATATTTTTCTCTACAAGTGATTTTTCTCGTCATCACTGATAATTGGACTTTATTTGCACAATTTATACAGGCTAATACAATAAGGTTGAACCACAGAAGTGAGAAGTGGTCCCAGTGGTGGCGCCCCGGAGGGAGCTTGGGGGGCTTTGAGCCCCCAATATTGTCACCTACATAAATTCATAAAATATGAGAAACACAATCGTCGTTGTTGCTTAACAATTAACATCAAAGAGACATAGATCTGTAGAACTCAACGTCTTCATTAAGACGGAAGTATGTGTCATGCATCCCACAGCAACGTACTGAATGGACTGAAACTCATGCGCTGTATTGCCACTCCCTGTGTAATGCCATTCTATCTTAAACTTTGATGAAGATTAAACAACCACGTTGATTTCAAGTTACAACAGATCATCAGGGATTTTACTTGATAGACCAAAAATTTCACAAGTATTTACCCATAAATTTCATTTACCTTTTATTGAAAAGTAAAACATAGCATGCATGTGTAAGTGTATTGTGTATAGATCAAAACTATGAAGCATTTAGCCGGTGTTGTGTCCTCTGTGAGATCATTTTTCATTGTGTATCAGCCATCCAAAATTGTACTGATGATTGTGGTATACACTTAAAATTTTGACTTATAATCCAATTAATGTTATATGATTAGATAATAACCTTACATGTTAACTGACCAAATGATATTTCTAAACAATTCTGGAATGAATTTTGAAATTGTCATTAGGCTACTTAGAAGTGCCTAATTTAATGTAATGTAGCAGTTACATTATTGTAACAGGTGCTTGCCACACTTATGATAATAAGAACAATATCACAATCACACTTTGGCCTGTATGAATAATGTGAACTTATGAAGAAACCAGCCTTTCTGTGAAGGTTTACTGCGATTTAAACATTTTGTTTTAGTGCAACTATGACAATTCAGTATCCACGCTGCGGGTTTGCTTTGTTCGAGCGCGCAATTCCCGCCTCAAGCGTATTATCACCCAGCCGATGACCATGGTGTACGCTCTGCGCACGGCTAACGATCGGCTCAGACCGATCGAGATCCAGATTCCAGCCACACACCCCCGCTCACTCCCATTAGCTGCCAACAGTTTCGCAACATGCCCTATCAAAGCTGTGTTTGTATTCCCTAATTAGCCCTGTAATTTTACATTATCACTTCCCCCTAATTAAGTACTTGTGTTATATGGTTAAAGATAAACACTTTCTCTAACAGTATTTCACGGATGTGTTCTGGATGCCAGGAAACACACCTTCTATACCCTCAGAGACAGGAAGCTCAACGAGCTGAAGAGAAGATTTTCCTCTGATGCCTGCAGTTCTCTGATGGGCGCAACTGCATTGAACCCTAAACACTCCATATTTCTGAACAAGCAAGCACTCTTAGAAATGGCACCAAACTATGGTGTGGCAGAGGATGACCTCGCAGTTAAGGTCCACCAGTTGAACCAGCTAATTGCCAGGAAGAAAAACAAGGGGCAGGAAGTCCACACCATTGGAGCTTGCAATCATGCTGGAGTCATACAAGGATATGGATCTCCACAAACTTGTATGCATCCCTGTGACCATGCCTGTCACTTCAACTGCCTGTAAAGGAAGTTTCTCATGTCTGAAGCTTCTCAAATCATACTTGCACAACAGCAGTGGTTACAACTGCACCAACAACCTTACTGTCATATCAGTAAACTTGAGGAGGGCAAAACAACTCGATATTGATACTGTTATAGACACATTTCCTTCCAATCACCAGAACAGGCGCATTATTTTGAAGTAATATTGACTATAAATACAACATGATGAAAGATAGTTAGCCTGATAATGACCTTACTTTTCCTCAGCGTGTATCAACTTCACATGGAATAATTCGTTTCTGCTTTGTAAACTATGTCGTTATTTTATATTTCTTTTGATTTGTAGCTTTACTCTTAATGGTATATTGAATGTTCAATTTAAGGTAATTTGATTTTCTTTATTATTTAGTATTACCTTGGGTGGAATTTAGGCGAGTTTCCTCTTTTACATATACGCATATTTTCATAAACAGATTATTTCTAATTTGTAATGGTGAATTATTAATAAAAGTACGAGTTTTCAATGAAAACTGCATTGAAAACGCAGTTCAATAGCACACCTTTCTGAAATGTACCTTGGTATTTACATTATTGTAATTTACCATCTGTACTTCGTATTGATGGCATTTTGGGAAGCCCCTCTACAGTTTACCTCAGTCCCCCCCCCCAACGAAAATATCCTGGCGCCGCCACTGAGTGGTCCTACAATCAAAATATGAGCATATGTACAATTGGCTCACACCAAAATGAGTAGATTTATGGTTAGAAAGTTATAAAAAAACATTTACAGTAAAGAAATATTTATATACCAAGATTGTTAATGACATACAGCTAATTATCATAACATCTAAATTTATCTTAACGAAAAGCTAAACAAAGGGATGTTTATGCTCCGTCTACTGCAGGGAGTCGAATCCCCGAATTTTAATATTGCAAGTCTTTATAGTTTCCATTAGCCCATCAGAAAATTATATTTTCATGACAGAAATGTTCAACTTTGTGTATGGAAGTGGAGAAAGTTGCACAATAGAATGTCAAAGACAGCACCTGTAAGGAAAAGTTCCGCGTTATATATGGAAGTTGAGAAACAACAGTGTGTCAAAGATAGCCTTAAAATTGGAAATATACTATGTGAAGCTACACTCTGATTAGTAAAATAAAGGATATCGTCGAAGAAAAGAAAGCCCTACAACTAAGAAACCTATTTTAATAAACTTTGTAACGTATGCTAGTACAATGAACAAGATAATAACTAATAAATAAGAATTTGAAGCTGATGAAAGCTTACAATTCGAAACTTCACAAGAGAAAGCAGTCTGTTGAACTTTTGTTTGACCTGAGACTGAGGAAGAGGTCTGTTGGGTAAACAATACTCTTTAGTTTAAGCGTTATTGTTTAATTTATTTTGTGAATGAATATTTAATTACTGTTTTGTTTTCATAACATGGGCATTAAGGTTAATCATTTTAACTAAAGACTCTAGTTATGACACGTTTCGTTGCATAATTCACTAAAAGTAGTGCGTTTTGTGTGCGGTTCAATTGTTGATGCCAAGTTACTCGAATTTTGGTATTTTTTTGTTACCTTAACTGAGTACATACTTTACTGCGTGGCTCATTTTCTCAGAGAAAGTTCGAGGTTTCAGTGAAGAATATATAAAAATGGGTGACTAAGGGGGTTCTAGACAAGTGCAATTCATTCAGAAAATTAGCTAGCAAAAGAAAACATGACGTTATCTGAGCGAGTCAGGAATTAGCCATAACGGGCGATATTTTATAGTTAATTTCACAATTTCATAGAGAGAAAGGAAATAATTTGTGTTGTAAAATTGTGTTCTAAATAAATTGAACACACCTTCGTGGTCTTTAACGAAAAGGAAACAATTATTTAAAAATTAGGATTCAACTGAGAGAACCCACGGGTTAACGTAAGCGAATTATTCACTGATAAGAATAGAATTTGTTTGTTTTTGTTTTTTGAATTTTGCGCAAAGCTACTCAAGGGCTATCTGTGCTAGTTTAGTTGTCTCTAATTTAGCAATGTAAGACTAGTGGGAAGGCAGCAAGTCATCCCCACCAACCGCCAACTCTTGGGCTACTCTTTTACCAACGAATAGTGGAATTGAGCGGACATTATAACACCCCTCGGCTGAAAGGGCTAGCATGTTTGGTGCGAACGGAATCCGAACCTGCGACCCTCAGATTACGAGTCGAACGTCTTAACCCACCTAGCCATACCGTGCCGTATGAAACTATTCAGCTTTACTGCTAAATAAGTTGTGTTTAGTATAAGTTCATGTCGATTCAATACCGCAGACTAAGTTAATAAGTCTCTTTTAGGTGAGAGCTAACTGCAATCTGTCTAAATATCCCATTTTCCAAGTCCTGCATGCATGGTGCTGTATCAGCAGTTCAGCACACGTGTTAATAGCCAGTTTTACTCTCCTTTCATCATGATAGGAGAGGCAGTGATTGGATGTTCATAGATTACGTCATAATGGAAGGTTTAACTAAAAATATTACCTTTACATGACTTAGTTAATAATGGTTAGAAACACATAGTATAAATAGTCCTTAGGGAGGAAGAGAACTATTTTGCATGATAAAGCGAGTTTCCTGTTGCCTCTTTTTTTATTATTAACTTTTGTGGAATAAGTCCAGATATTATGGCTCCAAAATTTCCAGAGGACGAAGAGTTAGGTGAGCCACAATGTAAAGAGAATAGTTTTCTATCACCTCTAGTGATAGATTTAGATTTAGTTATATATAATGATTTATTGAAGGATATGTAGCTAAAATTAAACAGGACACGTGAGTATGACCCTGGTGAAAAATTAGCTCATTTAGTATGTAAAATATTTTATTACATTTGGTAATGATATAATTTAGATTAGATATGATATTGTTTGTCACTGATGATAATAGCACACAAGTCTTAATTTCCAAGCTCAGAGGTCACTTAAATGAAGATCTTCAAATCATGAGGTGTTTTCTTTTTAACTTCCATAATTATAAACGATCTAAATACATTTAAATTATGTGTTGTAAATATATATGTAAGAAATTATGTTACAATCGCAATGCTTAACTTGATTATGCTTACGCGTGTGATTAACATATAAAATATCCTGTATAACTGCCTAAAAATAAATACAAGACTTTATTTTATAATTTTATTTGATTTATATGTGTCTTTGCCAAAAAGTATATGTAAATATTCTGTAATTTGCACCCGAATGAAAGATAGGTCCAAAGTATTAAAGTCTTTCAGCCGTGGGGGCGTTATAACATAACGGTCAATCGCACTATTCGTTGGTAAAAGAGTAGCCCAAGAGATGGCGGTGGGTGGTGATGACTAGCTGCCTTCCCTGTAGTCTAACACTGCTAAGTTAGTGACGGATAGTGCAGATAGCCCTCGAATAGCTTTGCACGAAATTAAAAGATAAACAAAAACAAATTAAAGTCAACTTAAAGTCTCCTACCCCCCAGTGGCTAAGCGGTATGTCTGCGGACTTACAACGCTAAAAATCGGGTTTCAATACCCATGGTGGGCAGAGCTCAGATAGCTCATTGTGTAGCTTTGTGCTTAATTCCAAACAATAGCAAAATAACAACTAAGGCCACCCTATTGTGCAAGCCAAGCATTTACAACAAAGTTTAGGCTTAAACGATGACAACGTGATTCACATTATAGACAGTTTCTTCCTATTGTCAGTCGAGACGATGTTCATCCATTAGGTCAGCGCTTATTTTACGGACTTAAAACGTTAAACTCAAGAGTTCGATTTCTCGTGATCGGCAAAGAGCAGATAGCCTATTGTGTAGCTTTGAACTTAAAACAGTGAAATAAATTTATATTTCAAAATACATATAGTATATTTATGCCAACACTGATTATGTCAAAATTTCTTCTCCCATTAATGATTTGAATAAACAGGTCGTCTCTTATATCTCATGATTGCACTGTTTGATAGTTCAGGATATATTCTACCGCTACTGGCATCGGAATAAAATATATACTTGAAAAAACAAACAAACAACAGCAACTGTTTATATCTACAAGATAAATGAGTAATGTCTCCAACTTTGTGAACCTGATGATGACCGAAGAAGGTCGAAACGTTGTTCGCTCTTCTATGTAAAATATTTTCTCAGCCCAAACGAGCCGTTTTTGCATATAAATTGCCTCCAACTACTACACTCTTAAAATATTTTCCATTGTCGCTAATGATGAAATATATTAATGTTTTTTGCTAGGGTGACTGAATTACATCGATTTTTATAGAGAGTTCCTAATTATACGACATTTAAGAATGAATTTGTTTTACGTAAAAAAAATAAATCTTAAATGTGCATCAGAGGTAAGTCCATTAGATGAATCTATTCTCCTCTCCGAAATGTCAGAATTAAGAATTATTGATAGTTTGTGACTTTCAATGACATGAAGATGTTATTGTTAATTTCTGCACAGTCAAGTCAGTTATATTGCGTGAGTTGAGCGAAAAGAAGTACTTACAATCTAGTGAGACCTAGAGAGTGGGTTTAATGATAATCTGAAACGGCATCAGACGGTCGAGAATGTGAAAAAGAGTGGTTGACATAATTTCTTTTTTTGTTTGTTTGTTTATACATACGAAGAATAAATATACTACTTAAAGACAGAAAAAGGTTATTTCTTTCGTACTTAATAACACTTAAATCTTACTATTGTAAGGTGGGTACAATTGCAGAAACTTGAAAGACAGAAAAAGGTTATTTCTTTCGTACTTAATAACACTTAAATCTTACTATTGTAAGGTGGGTACAATTGCAGAAACTTGAAACTGGGTTAAATGATAATTTTAATTTAAAAGTTAAATGAATGTCGTTATGTATCTAATTTATAATATTTGGCAACAAGATTGATACACACAGTTTCTTTTTAAATACAAATATATTTTAGTACATAAACAATAATACAAGTTACAATTACGGTTACTACAAATGATCTATGTACAAATGTTTTACAAACAATATTCAATCTTCTTTCTGGCCTGGAACTCTTTTGATATCTTATCGAGGGTTCACGATGAGCGAGTTAAATTCGAGTTTATATAGATACAATTTATTTAACAGGGAGATAGCTAGTTTCTTCGTTCGTCACATGTCGTACACTTCCTCGTTGAAATTATATAATATTTTCGTAAAAATACTATTGTCCGGTGTGAATCCACTGAAATTAAATGGTTTGTGAATTTCAAAATTAATAATTATTCTTGGACAAATATTTAAAGCTCCCAAGGTTTACATACGAACTATAGTAAACCAATAACATTTATTCTCTCTTGGTGCATCGCGTTCATTATATTTATAAGCGCAAGAAGAGTTTCTAGAAATTTCAGCTCACGCAACAATATAATAAAAACACCTGTGTTTAAGAACACACAAATATTGTTGATTTTCATATTCAAGAATCTTCTACAACTTGAGTTGAAAGGCGAAAACAGTATACATTATGTACATTTCCAAATACAAATTTAACTCAATCACACTTTGATATTAACTAGATTTAAAACAGTAAATTTGTCATATTATGTACCCATTCTGAAACCCCAAAGTAGCTTTCCACCCTCTGTTTCTCAAATGTGTGTGTGTGCGTTTTCATATAGCAAAGTCACATCATACTTCTCAAACAAAAAATTCTGTAAACTTCAGTGAAGTGCACTCTTTGGTACGTTCCTGTCAAAACATTATTCGAACAGAAACGAAATTATTCTTGTTTCACCAGTTTTTCTTTTTGGGTTAATTATTATATGTGTTTAACATTGAATTAAATATTAAAACTTTGTGATGCAGATAAGGGAGATCTTGAAGTATTTTAGTAAAAGGCAATTTTTTGTTTGAAAGTTTAATTCCCATTACAATATAATATGTAGAATTTTAATTAAATACACACCATCACCAACCACCTAACAGGCCTACCAATTTGAATTTGGATCAGTAACTAACTTTGAAGACGGAAGTTTATATTTTGTTAAGGTTATCTGGTATTAACTCTTAAAGACTGCTGACATGCCCAGAAGGATGACAGTTTAATCCCACTATTAGATCAAGAGTATCCCAAAAGTTAGTTGTGTATGCTGAGCTGTCTTGCCTATAATTTCAAAATAGCAGAAGCCTAGCGCGTAAATAATCCTCGTGGACTTGTTTACGTACTATAATTTATCTCGGACGACTCTCCGATTTATTATGTTACGTACGTTACGACTTAAGACAGTGGTTCTTAACCTTGTTGGAGGTACTGAGCCCCGGAAGATTCGTACTTGCATTCACTGAACCATTCGTAATTGGAAAAATAAAATTTGAGTTTTTTTCAAATTCAAAACATAAATAGATACCGTATTTCCCGGTTAATAAGCCGAGGCCATTTTTAAGAAGTGACAAGTTTCTTCAAAATGATTTCTTAGTCTGGTTTCAGTGTCAGCATGTATGTTGTGTGTGATCGTTGGCGTTCTAGCAGAATGTGTCGTATTGAGACAGAGATGGAATCAATATGTCATTCGTTATTGGCTCCACTCACTGTAATTAGGTAACCAATGAAATTCCAGAATTTTTATTCAGTAATTGAAATCACTAACCCAGGGTATAAAAACCAGGGGTATGCAGTTGGAGTTTATCATTGCACCGTCAAAAGCCAAAGATGTCTACACCTGCAAAAAAAAGAATGCGTTATGATGCTGCTTTTAAACTGAAAGTAGTAGAGCTAGCCTTAAAAACCTCAAATATGAATGCCGCTCGCCATTACTGTGTGAATGAAAAACAGGTCCGTGAATGGAAGAAAGCAGAATGTGTGCTAAAAGAAATATCGAAAACAAGTAAATGTAACCAGAAAAATCAACCGAAGTGGCCAAAACTGGAAGAAGATGTAGCGACATGGGTGAATGAAAACTGACAGAGTGGCCTGACTGTCACGCGTGCCCAGATCCGTATTTTTGCACTAAAGTGGGCTGGTCGAAATAAAGAAAATTCAAGAGACTTTAAGGCAACCAACAGCTTTTTGGTCCAAAGCTGGTGATCGGCCAATAAGCCGACCCCCAAAAATCAGGTTCAAAATTTAGGGCCAGAAATTCAGCTTATTAGGCGGAAAATACGGTATTTTATTAGTGCACAAAATGAACCACGCATCAGTTGAACACAATATCACTGTGTTCAAAGAACAAAACCAGCAAAACATGAATTTCATACAAAAACAAAAACATAACTCAATGAATATTTACTGCAAATCAATGTGACATTTGCTGTTGCCTTTCAGAGATAAGTTTAGAAATGCGCTGCTTCACCTTAGCAAGCGCCACTCTCATATCATTTTCGCAACAAAGTCTGTTCCTTTTCTACCTTTTTATGCCAACCATCCTCGAAAAGGATTGCACGTTGGCTCTTCTGAGATTCAATTATTTCGTCAAGGTATTCATCATTGACATCTGCTGTCGCAACACGAAACGTGAAAGGCTGTCTCACCCATACTGGATATGACTTTCTGGTGATGTATCCGTCGAGAGACTTTGCGAGCTCATCTAAGTGCATGGCAATTGCTTGCTTCAGTTCACCGAGTACACAGATATCTCCGATTTCAGACACATCTTCGATCTTACTTACACAGTCGTTCAGCAGGGGAAAGTTTGCGAAGTTATCATTCTCTGTTCGTCGTTTCTATAATGGGAGCTTTTTTGAAATGCTTTCAGGTTTTCTTCCGCTTCGATGATGTTGATTCCACTGCCCTGCATCTGTTGATTGAGTGCTTTGAAGATATCGGCCATGAACGCCAAAATTAGAATGAATTCAGATTTTTCGAAGCAATCTGCATGACAATGTTGATGCTCTTGCAAAAATAAGGTTAATTCCACACGCATGGCAAAAACACGATGTAGCACCTTTCCCTGGGATAACCACCGAACGTTAGAATGGTTCAAAAGTACCTCGAATTTGGAGCCCATTTCATTACACAGCTAAACTAAACTAAACTAAACTAACGTGGCAGGGGTTCAGTTTAGAGAGAGAGAAATCAGAAGAGTTCTCTCTCCAACTGGGGTGTTCAGGAACTTTGTGGTTCCTCTTCGTCCCCTTTCGTGGATTGTTATTAAGATTAAAAGGTGGTTTATATATATATATATATTGCAATTATTATTCTTGACTATTTGGGTGGAGGATGTCTTTTCTAAATGTTGTCTTGGATGGAGGCAAAGGCAGCAGCGGAAAGGAAGCCCGGGAACTGTCCCGAAAGGAAGAGGTTGAGCAGGTGTGAACATGATTACACAGCTCTTTGAGGATACAGATATTAAGGTCAAGTAATGTGACGTGATCAGCTGCAGCCAATGATGGCCAAGTAGAGCATGCCGTCACAAACTATACGAGTGGGGTGAACGGAACAGACACACACACAACCTGTGTGTCTTGACCTCCGCCGAAATCCTGAGACTGACTCAACAAATCTCTGAGGTTCGATTGAACCCAGGTTAAGAACCACTGACTTAAGACTTCAACTAATAGAAAAGTTTAATTTTAATTCAGAAGTTACAGAATCTTCTAATTTGTATAGAACTGAATATTTTATCGATGCTCCAGGTCCACGACGAGCAAATTAATTCTGAGTTGATATTGTTTATGAAACACATGCCAATAGAAACAAAATAAAGTATTATCTTTCCTTCTTTTCTTTTTTTTTGTCTTGATTCTTGAAAATTAAAGACTGGCCAGATATCGGAAAAAGCAGGGCATTTCGTGATAAATGTTATTAACATGACTGATTTGGTTAGTTTGACCTTGTTGAATAGGAAATTTCACGTTACTTAGGGGGAAATCTTACGTGAATATGAGTAAATTAAAAATCGTCGAAAAACCTTTATTTTAACATCATTAATTGGTGTTGAGATACCGTTTTTTTCTATGTTGTTAAACAAGTATGATAGAAGTGAAAACTAGAATGGTGTTCGTACTACTATCCTTCACTCTATATACGCCAATTTCCTATTTCAGCTATACATTTTTATGTAAAGAAATTTCAGTTGTAGTAATATTAAGATAATGTCTGGATACCAACTCGGAAATTGAATTATATGAGCATAACGTTTAAAGTGATAAATCACATGTTCATTAGATAGCGAATTTTTTCATTAAATTTTATGTAATCACACAGTCTTGCAAACATAGCAATTCTTTTTTCTTCTAATTGCTTCTAGTAATTTTCAGACATGTATCCGGTATAGGATTCAAAGATATCAGGATGAGAAACTTGTTTCCCGAAGGCACGAGCTGACAGAACAAGTCTTAGATTTTGAGCGTGTCTCCATATAATAGAGGATATCTAGTTACGTCACTTATTGAGAATGAGCTTTATTACCTGCCATCTTGGACGTAAACATCACGGCTTTCTCAACTTCCCATTTAGCACTTTAACAAATGGTTTAAATGAATCGTCTAAATGTCTGAAAAAATGCCAGCAGTCTGGATGGCTACGACGGATTTGTGTTCTGTTCCCCTGGCAATGACCACAATTTAAATATTACCTCGTTCGTCATGCTGAAAATTGGGACACAATTTTAGACATTCACGAAGTGAATTAACGAAATATTTTTGACTGTATAATTTTATTTTCAGTGTTTCGTATACTATAGGTAATGAACTGAAAGCATACAAAAGTTTATATGCCTATAAATACTTTGTGGCAGTCTAGATGCACAGTGTAAGACTGTGGAAAATATACGACTTAACAAATCACGCAATCTAGATAAAGGTAAGCAACACTGCAGTAACTGTTAAACTGGACCTAAGTTAGTTTTAATTAATCACGTTTATTTGCATAGCGGTATTTCATGTCTGCTGACGATTTATATTGCCTTAAGTTAAAAGATGATTGACTTGTATGAGATGCTGTTTACCAATACTACTTTCATTTTCTACTACTACTACTACTAGATCTATCAGGCCTGGAATCTACATCTAAGTACTTTATAACAATGTGTGGATTCTAAAGTTATCGTTACATCTACATTTGCACTTTGTAGGTCCTTTTCTTGTAACACTTTTGTTTAGATTAACAAAAGGAAATTTATTTATTTAGAAAGTGCTAAGGCCACTGCACCATACTAAGTTATTTTAATCTGATAGGCCTAGGCCTACAGGTAACAGTAAATTGACAAAGGCATTAAGGCTCCCAAAAGTATAGAAACTAATAGCTTTTAATACACGATTTGATTCAAATATTCACATTTGTAACAAGCATTACAAAGAATCGGTTTCAGGGTTCCTAAAGGTATTTATAATATCTGATGTAATATAATTTGTTAATGAATATGTAGATACATGTTTAACTAACCTGAGATGAAATGTGAACTGCAAATTCTATTAATATAGGTTGATGGCGTTCATTCCTTGTCACAACACCTGGATTGGCTTTGTTTCAGTGCAACGATGCGTTATTCCTTTGCTCTTCGTTGGCTAGGAATCTAGAACAGTGGTTCCCAACCAGGGGTGGGAGATAACATTTCAGTTTTTTTTTGTTTATATTAAGGGTACTGTTCTATATATTCAAAAAATTATGTATGATTTTTATTTCTTATTTTTCTTGTTACAGACGTAGCTTTTTACCTTGTTACGATAAACTATCGTTACTACCGTCACCGGCGCAGACCGAAATCTTAATGTAAACTGAAAATAAACAACACAAGAAACGTAAACGTGACATATATACCCGGCACAACTAATTAGGTTATGTTCGTGAACGCCGTCTTAAAGTGTCTATTATTTATTTATGTCATGTAGCTACGTGATCGTGACTCGAGAAACTTCCAGAAGTATCCAGAATTAATCGATGACATCATGCGACGTATATTCGAGAATGTTCTAGAAAGTTTTGAAGAGTGTATAAACCCATGTGTGATGCTATGGTAGTCAGTGCATTGTTGATTCTGTGTTCGTGCAAAAAAACTTCATTATGTAAAAGAAAAGAAAATGGAATGATGATTATGTGAAGTTTGATTTCACTTGTATTGGAACAACTGAGGATCTAGACAAACCTCAGTGCATGCTTTGTGATGCTGTCCTTTCAAACGCAAATTTGAAGCCATCTAAGCTGCAGGAACACTTGAACAACCTGCATGGTGGAGCAGCTGTTGCAGGTCATGATGTTGAGTCATTGAGAGGTAAAAGGGCCTGCTTTGATTTTCAAGTAACCCTTCCAAAATTAGGTTTTATATCTGCTGATGGTTTCATGCCACGTGGCGTATAAAGTAGCCAAATTAAAGAAGTCCCATACAATTGCAAAATAGGTGAAAAAACCGTGAAAGAAGCCTCAAACGAGCTTAAATTAGTGCAATTATCAAATAATGTTATCCAAAACCAAATTGGTGATTTGAGTTCGGACATTTTGGACCAAGTTATCGCAGATATCAGAATAGTCCCTTGAAAATCTCTCTCCAATTGGGCGAAACAACTGATGCTGCAAATTGAAGTCAACTCATCGCACTAGTGAGGTATGTCCATGATGGTGCCATCCTGTTCTGAGAAGATCTGAAAACAACCACAAAAGGGAAAGATGTCTTCCAGTGTGTGAAGGACTTCTTTGCGAAATACGATTTAGATATCCAAATTATTGGTTCTGTGTGTACCGACGGTGGCCCTGCTATGCTAGGAAATAAATCAGAATTTTTGCATTGATGAAACAAGATATTCTGCACTTGTAAGGTACTCACTGTTTTATTCATCGACATGCTTTGGCATCAAAAACATTGCCTCCAAAGTTGATAAAGGTCCTTGACACTTCTATGAAAACCATGAACTGAATTAGGAGTCGCGCTCTGAACGACCTCCTCTTCAAGTCGCTTTGTGAAGATTTTGGAAGTGAGCATTCAGTTTTGCTTTTCCACACAGAAGTCCGCTAGCTTTCATGTGGGAGAACTTTAACGCGCTTCTTTGAAAGCTTTTCTGAAGTAACGTGACAATAATCTACCCGGAGAAATAGAATCACAAGAATTCAACCAAATGCTGGCCTATTTGAGTGATATTTTCACTCATATGAATGACTTGAATGTATCTCTTCAAGTGAAAAATATAAACATATTGAAATGCTGCGAAAAGTTAAATGCTTTCAAAGGAAAGTTACATCTTTGGTGTCGACGAGTTAAAAGAGGGAATCTTTCAAATTTTCCATTACTCGAAAAAATGGTAGGTGAGGATGAGTCCGTAATTCCTTTTGTATGTGAAGAAATTGTGGATCATTTGGAAATGGCCTGGCATGGCCAAGCGCGTAAGGCGTGCAACTCGTAATCCGAGGGTCGCGGGTTCGAGCCCGCGTCGCGTTAAACATGCTCGCCCTCCCAGCCGTGGGGGCGTATAATGTTACGGTCAATCCCACTATTCGTTGGTAAAAGAGTAGCCCAAGAGTTGGCGGTGGGTGGTGATGACTAGCTGCCTTCCCTCTAGTCTTACACTGCAAAATTAGGGACGGCTAGCACAGATAGCGCTCGAGTAGCTTTGTGCGAAATTCTAAAAAACAAAAAACAAACATTTGGAAATACTATCATAGTCATATTATGGATATTTTGGAGAACTAGAAACTTCTGAAGAATGGATTATGAATTCACATGCCTTCAATTTGGATAATGTGTCGGATGATGAATAACTGAAGGAAGATCTTATTGAACTGCGCACAAATCGAGTTCTTGAAATGCATTTGAAAGCAAAACTTTGGTTCAATATTGGTGTTCGGCAATGGACATGTTCACAAGACTTTGTGAAAAAGCACTAAATGTACTCATCATATTCGCAACGACATATTTATGTGAGTTTGGATTCAGTGCTCTTGTAAACTAGTTCTATGGATCTTCTGTATTTTGTTTTAGACAATCAATGTAAGAACTATGGAGAGCCTCACTTTGATTGTTCAGCCAAGGAATGTCAGTCACGTATTAGTAAAAACCAACAGCAAGGAAATACGAAAAGGATAGAAGTTAACTGTAGACTCACTTGTTTCTGTAGGTAACACTAAATTCATTTTAAACAATGAGCTATTCTCAGATAGTGAGTTTACTGATTTACTCGTGTGGTTATTGCTATGTTACCGTTCGTGGTATAACTGTGGAGATAAATATATATGTAGAAGAATTAACGAATAAAGTTCTGGAAGGATTGCAACATTTCATTATAATAAATATGACAGCAGTAAATATTTGGTTTGCTTGTTTGTTCACGTGTTGTTAAGCGTAAAGTTACACAAGGCACTATCTGTGATGGGCCCTCTATGAATATCGAAACCTAGATTTTAGAAGTATGAGTCTTCAGATTTATCGCTGAACTACTTGGGGGCAACAGTAGTGATTTGTTTGTTTGTAGTTAAGCACAAAGTACAATGGGTTATATATATGCTTTGTCCACCTCGGACATTGAAACCCGGTTTCTAGCATTGTAGGTCCGCAGACGTACTGCTGTACCGCTAATGGTAAGAGTAAAGAAAGAGTTGAACATTGATATTTATCCATTGAAGAATATTGTTTTATGTTAATAAAATGTATAAAACTTTAGAACTCCAAGTTAAACTAGATGTTTATCTGGTTAATATTGGCACTTCTAACGGTAATTTTTGTTCAATTAAATCACAGTTTTCGGAAAGTAAAACTGTCTCTGAGCAAAATGTTTCCACCATAATATTCTTCAATTTTCAAAAAGTACATTCTCCGTGATAAATTTTCAGCCCCAAAGATTATAAAAGTGACCTAAAATAAAACGTTCGGCGGCGTGTGTTTTTTTTTTATAACAAAGCAACATCCAACTATCTGCTGAGCCCACCGAGAGGAATCGAACCCTTGAATTTAACGTTATACATCCGAGACATACCGCTGTACTAATGGAAGGGTGGGTGTTAGTCTCTTGTTAGGAAACACAAAGCTATACAATCGGCTATTTGCTTTGCTCATTTGGAGGTACGATTTTTAGCATCTTAAACTTACAGTAAATAGATGAAATAATATATATATATATTGTAAAACTGGGTTATTGCTTTTGCAGTTTTGGCTACATATTTAACGTTTTTTCATAACTCAATAAATTACTTATAAATATAATTATGCTTATATTTCAGGAAAAAAACGGAATTTTGAAAAAAACAAATACAAAAAAAGAAGATCTATGCCATTATTGAACTTTAGGAGAGCAAGCCAGGAAAGTTTGCCATCTAGTGAAAGTAAGAAAAACTGTAGTGGTATAGAATGGAGAAAAGGGGGCTCTATGTGTAAAGAAACCTTGTCAGTGTCAAGTTTAAATTTAGACGAGAAAGATGATACGTTTAGTGGTGTGTGTAGATCGAAAACATTCTGTGATAAAAGTACCAAGAAGCTTTTTGTCTTGCCCGACGTGACGATTGAAGGATTTACAAACGCGGCTTTTGATATGTCAGACGATGAACTGGCCCCGGTAGACCATTGTGAGGGAATCGAACGTCTTCCCCATGGTCGCTCACCGCGTTCAGGGTCTGTGGTATCCGTTTCATTGCGTAATGTTCCCATCAAGGTAAAAAGACAGGCTATTGACCAGGAATACGTAAATGAAAAATTTACTGGAACTACGTACCCACCTCCACGGATATCGTTAAAAGACGAGGTGAGATTAAAACTTAAAGACGTTAAGTCTTATGACAGTGTGGGTACCAGATATGAAGAATCAGCTAAAAGTATCAATTTTAAAACTTTTAAGTTAAATTGTTATGCATCATGTAGATGACACTGGTGTTATTAATTTAACCTGTTATTTTAAAATGTTATTATGGTAAATGGGTTTTTCTAAATTTAGACGTGCTTATAGAGTACTTGTTACGTCACGATAAGTTTGGAACTTCACCAGAAAGTAACTTTTTTTTAAAGTACAACTAATATAGTATAAAAAATGATAAATAAAATTGTTGAATTTATTAACTGCAAAATAAATATATATACGAAAATGAAATTTTTCGCTATAAATTTATTTTCATTATAACTTTGAAACGATTTACTTCTTGACAATAGATTATGATGATTTGTGTGCCAAAATGGTTTTTCTTACAGAGCAGGTATATAGTGTAAGGAAGCATTATATGTTTGAAAAGATAGAATTATAAAATTCAGAATGATGTCATGAAATAAATGAGTAGTTTAGCATTGGTCATTGAATTCATTTGTTTATTCAAATATTGATTTATAAATACACACACACACAAACATATATATATATATATATATTATGGATAAAAGTTTAGTTAGTGAGAATGAATTGATACACTTACTGGAAGTTTTTATGTCAAATATGTGAAATAATATAATATATAGATAGTAAAAGTCTCTCTAGTCTTTGTATGCTATATCTGGCCACTTAATTATAAATAAGAAGATTGAAGAAAAGGAAATATTAAGTCCAGTTTAGTTTTCAAGAAAGCACCAATACCCCTCAGATCACTTTATAGCAAATCATTGTGTAATAAAAGTAAAACTGCTTTTTCCGAACTTAAGCTTATGTGAATCCTGTGACCTTTATCACATGTATCATTCAAATTATGTTAATTCAAATGCATATCCTACATTAAGATCATTTTCCCAATAACCAATTGATCCAAATCATTCTGTAGTACTTTTATATTCTCAAGGCAGCTAAAAAATGCAAGAATTTAATGTTATCATCAGTTTTGACTATTTGTTTTCTAACTATGCCCATGTGAGTTTTATTATCATAAAGAAGAAAAAATTCCCAAACCCAAGCAATGACCCAAGAGATACACCACTAATAATAAGAGACCAGTTTGATTGGACTGCAAAAATAACATTTTGCTTTCTTTCTTTCAGTCATCCTATAATCATATTTACTTAACACAAAATCTGAACAACAATGAACCATTTTGCTCTTCAAGATTATCACTGCATATTCACTATTGAAACAATTAAACATTTAAATCTACCCTTTATTTTCCAAAGTGTAACTGATATGATTAATTTTTGTGGATACTTTTCATATGGCGCATCATCGAAAGTTTTTTGAAAATATGAGTATGCCCACTTCTTATTCTTTCTGTCATTCAGGTTATTATATAATGCTTTTGGAAAAAAAAGTTAAAGGTTGAATGAAAGGAGACTGTCAAATAAAGAATACATATTAATTTTCTTTTTACAATTTCATTTTTTAGTAGAATTTGGTAACTTCATTTATCAGACTACAATCTTTCCCTCTGCAGAAGTAAAACTATAACTGGCTTATACTTTTCTGGGGCAACTTTTGCCATCATTCTTTAAAATAGAAGTAGCATTAGCAGCTCTCCAATCCTCAGGAACATGTCCAGTATTTGTTTGCATATTAGAAATGAAACAGAGAGACTTGCATATCAGTATTTTGATATTTAAAACTTAAATGCAGTTCTTTTCACTTACTATAATTGTCATTTGCCAGTTATATATCTGACTTAATGGTTGACCCAAGTCATTCCTGAATACTTCAAAATCTTCATTATAGGTGGAAATACCCAAAATTGAATAATGTTAATGTTACAAGTAAAGTATATTAATTTATGAGGAATTAAAAAATTCACTAGATAATTTTATTTCCTTTAATCAATAGGTCATAGGGAAGTTGAAAAAGTCATGTAGCTGTACTGGAAAGTGCGTGATAAGGTTCTTTTTTGTCTTTTTTCCAATTATTCAATGGTTGCCCCAGTATCGACCCCGTGAATATCTGCTGAACGATGTTGTTTCTGGCTTCACAATTCTTATACTTCACATCCCACAAGGTTAGCCAACATAATTTGTATCAGTCTTTTCTGACACTTCATACAAGGAGAAAGAACCGTTGTTGTTAATCTTATTTTACTCAGTGACAGACTATATTAATCCTACATTACTGAATGTGAAGGTTAATGGACAAAGTTTCTATTAATCATATCTTACTCATGAAACAAATTAACTTGAGAAAAATACCCATTTTTATTTTATTTTTCTAATCTACAGCTTATGGACAAATTTCATATTAATTGCATTTTACTCAGCAAACAAGATAAGTAAATAAGCCTTATATTAACAATTATATTATTCCTGGACTTTACTCATCATAAGAGAAAAATTCCTGGACTTACTTTACTCATCATAAGAAAAAAGAATAACCTTTCAATTACTCTTATTTTACTCACCAAACAAGGTAAGTGGATAAACTTGGTTTATCTTATTTTACTCATTAAACAAGGTAAGTGGATAAATGTGTTATTAATCTTATTTTACTGATTAATAAACATAATAATCTACTTATTTTACCCACCAAAGAAGGTAAATGGAAAAAACTTGTTATTAATTGTATTTACTCGTAAAAAACACAATTTCATCTTAATTTACTCACCAAATGAGGAAAGTGGATAAACTTGGTAGTAATATTATTTTACTGATTGATAAACATTATATTCATCTTATTTTACTCATCAAATAACATAAGTGGATAAATAAGAAACTCATTTTATTCATCAAACAAGATAAGTGGATAAATTTGGCATTAATCTTATTTTACTCATTAATAAACATCATATTTATTCTATCCACCAAACAAGGTAAGTTGATACACTTGATATTCATCTCATTGTTTTTATTAATAAACATGATATTTATTTTATCCACCAAACAAGGTAAGTTGATACACTTGATATTCATCTCATTGTTTTTATTAATAAACATGATATTTATTTTATCCACCAAACAAGGTAAGTTGATACACTTGATATTCATCTCATTGTTTTTATTAATAAACATGATATTTATTTTATCCACCAAACAAGGTAAGTTGATACACTTGATATTCATCTCATTGTTTTTATTAATAAACACGATATTTATTTTATCCACCAAACAAGGTAAGTTGATACACTTGATATTCATCTCATTGTTTTTATTAATAAACACGATATTTATTTTATCCACCAAACAAGGTAAGTTGATACACTTGATATTCATCTCATTGTTTTTATTAATAAACATGATATTCATCGTATTTTACCCACCAACAAGGTAAGTGGATAAACTTGGTATTAATCTTGCTTTACTCATAAAAAATTTGACATTCATCTTATTTTACCCAACAAACAAGTCAATAAATTTGGCATTAATATTAGTTTACTCATTCATAAACATGATATGGATCGTATTTTACTTATTAATGAACATGATATCTTATCCACCAAACAATGTTAGTGTATAAACTTGATATGAATCTCATTTTCCTGATTAATAAGCATGACATTCAATTTATTTTACTCATCAAACCAGGTGCATGGATAACCTTGTTATTATTTTTATTTTACTTGTTAATAAATGTGATTTCATCTTATTTTACCCACCCAACAATCTAAGTAGATAATTTTGTATTAATCTTAGTTTACTTATTAATAAACATGGTATTCATTTTATCCATCAAACAAACTTGGTAGATAAACTTAGCATTAAACTTATTTTACTCATTAATAAACATGATATATACCTTATTTTACTCATTAATAAACATGTTACTTATTTCACTCATTGCTAAACATTATATTTCTCTTACTTTACTCAACAAACAAGGTAAGTAGATGAGCTTGGTATTAATCTTATCTTACTTAAGGATTAAATTGGTGTTTACGCTGTACAATATGCCATATAAAGCAAATCGACAAATTGTTATTAGTGTTATTTTACTTATGGACAAATCTTTTATTACTTGTATTTTATTATTGGACACACTTGGTATTAAAGTTAATTCACTCACCAAACATGGAAAAATGGACAGACTTTCTATTGACCTTATTCTGTTCACTAAGAAAGATAAGTGTACAAACTTTTTATCAATCTTATGTTACTAATGGACAAACTTTGTATTAACCTTATTTTAGTCACTAAACAAAGTAAGTGAAGAAACAACGTACAAGGCCATTGGATAAGCATTGTTATTAGTTTTTCCTATTTTACTGAACATAGAAGGTTACTTTCTAGAAATTATTCACAAATGAAACTTGTGTTTACTTGTGTATAGAAGACCATTTTGTTAATATAAGAGTACTACATTTTTCAAATGAGATAATTTTATTATATTTATATATAATGTTTGTTAACTTAATATCACATTCATGTTGGTTTTCTATATTTTCTTCTTTGGAGTTCTTTGTTCTAAGTTGATAAAATAAATAAATAAAGATTGGATTGATGAAGATGTCTGTAATATATAAATACAAGTGTGTAAAAGGTTATTCAAAATTCAGTTTGTTATTGTCATTTAAGATATATTGTATTCTTGGAATACTTGTGCATATTTGAATTAAGAGAAAATAAATTCGAAACATAGTCTATTGTATGGTTATTCTTAATAAATTATATTAAATATGCTATTGTATTTCCCCTCAGGAATGGCTTATGGACTCTTAGCATCAGTTGACCCTGTTAATGGATTATATGTGTCTTTCTTCCCAGTCTTGGTTTACTTTTTGATGGGGACATCTAGACACATATCTGTAGGTAGGCAGTCTCATTTATTCTGCTTCCTGTAGCTGAAATATAAAGCCTCTAAAGAGAAGATGCCAAGTAGATTAACGTAGGATAGAATGTTTGAAAATTGTATTTTTTGCTTATGAAAGATTCTGAAGTATGAACTAGTTCATGTAGTGTGCAGTTTAGAGCTGTAACAAATTTTGATTTTAACCTTATTGATTGAATGGCATTTTGAAAGTAACAGGTTATTAATAAGATTTTCACATACTAAGGCTGAATCTTTTCAGGTACATTTGCTGTGGTGAGTTTAATGATTAGCAGTGCTGTAAGTAAACTTGGATCAGTTGATTCATATAAGCACAATGCTTCCCATGTTGAACAGGAAAATACAAGTGAAGCTGTTGTTACAATGAAACCTTATGAAACCAGCTGGCCTCCAAGTAAAGAAGAAGCTATTGTTGCTTTAAGCCTGACCACTGGCTTGTTGCAGGTAGAATTTATAATTTATTTTCTTTACATATATATAGAAGATATAGAAACCAAAGTACTCTTAAATCAGTGTTTTTATTTTAGTCTTGCCCCTTGATAGTGAAGTACTGGTCTATCTTGGTGCAGACTGATAAAAACTTACTTGTATGCACATTATAATATTTCATAGATTAAACTTGCAATTTCAGTTTGTGTTAACACTTCAATTTACTGTCGACAACAAGGTAGTTTATTGAAAATATTTTGATTTACATTCGTTAAAGAAAATTATATTATGTACTCTGTCAAATGAGCAATCTTTCACACTTAGATAAAATAAGATTTGGGCCAGGTAGGGCCAAGCATGTTAAGGCGTGCGACTCGTAATATGAGGGTCGCAGTCTCACATCTCTGTTGAGCAAACATGCTTATCCTTACAGTCGTGGGAGTGTTATAATGTGATTATCAATCCCAATATTCATTAGTCAAAGAGTACCCCAAGAATTGGTGGTGGGTGGAGATGACTAGCTGCCTTCCCTCTAGTCTTACACTGCTAAATTAGGGACGGCTAGCACAGATAGCCCTTGAGTAGTTATGTGCAAAATTAAAAAACAAACGAACAAACAAAAATAAGATTCTAGATTATGATGCAAAGAAAAGTAACTTAAATTGGATAAGTACATTGGAAAGCCTGATGCAAAGAAATTAAATTTATGTCCTGTTATTAGTGTAATTTAACAACCATTTTTTCTCTTAAAGGTGTCAATGGGCTTGCTTCGTCTGGGATCTTTATCCATAGTTTTGTCAGATCATCTGATTTCTGGTTTCTCAACTGGAGCTGCCATTCATGTTGCTACTTCTCAAATAAGAAATCTGTTTGATATTCATATCTCCAGATTTCATGGACCATTGAAGATAATATATGTTTGTTATTGCTTTCTTAAATTAATTTTTTAAAGTAGAAATAAATTGCATTAGGCTACTAATAAGCTAATTAATTTAAATTATACTATGTAATTCTGTAAAGTCATAAAATAGACATTTTATCACCTAACTAAATATTACAGTGTATACCATTATTAGTTTATGTACAGAGATCTTCAACAAGCACATTATTATAAGTAAAGTTACAACAGAAAGTGTTTGTACCCCTGCGTTCTGAGTGGTTTTTTGCTCATAAATTAAAAAGTATCATGATTAGGCTAATAGAAGTATAATATATTATAAATATTTTACTAACACACATCTACATAATTTTTAAGGAAAGTAAACAACAAATAATCTGTTTATAAACAAATAACCAAAAATAAGAGGAGCAGAAAGTGTTCATACATTTCAGAACATGTGAAAAAAACTGATATTCCTGTAAAAATTGAAAACGTTTGGCATGAGTTGAAGACCAGGGTTCATCAGCATCATCTGAAAAACTTTGCAAGAGTTGGAGGCCTTCTGTAAAGAAGAATGGAAGAAAATACCAGTTGAGTACTGTCAAACAATCATGGAGGGCTATGAGGAGAGATTGCACCAAGTAATTCACCTGAAAGGCTACACAACTGACTATTAAAGTAGATGCATGAACACTTTCTGCCCCTCCTATGTTTGGTTATTTGTTTATAAACAGTTTATTTTTGTTCAATTTACATAAAAAATTATCAAGATCTGTGTTAGTATAATATTTATAATATACTCTACTTTCATTATCCTAGCTATGATACTTTTTAAGTTATGAGGAAATAATTACTCACAACACAGGGGTATGAACACTTTCTGTCATAACTATTTTGGAGAGATTTTCTTAACAGAAATTGTTTCAGACAGTATTGGGAGAAATTCCACTGTTAAAATAAGGTTTTGCATAATAATTATGGCATCTTTTTCTTGTCTGTTATCATATGTCACATATATACTTTATTTCTTTCATATCTTTTAGACATATGTTGATATCTTCTCTGTTCTGTCAATGGCAAATCCAGCTACTGTTATCATCTCTGCCATTGCTATTTTTGTGTTAGCATTGGTGAAGGAACAAATCAATGCTAGGTTTCGCAAGAAGCTCAAAATGCCTGTTCCTATAGACTTAATAGTAGTAAGTTTAAGGGTATTTCAGTTATTACTCCATAATTTGATTCTTATCTTGAGCTTTTCATTATATATTCATCTTGGTGCATTACTATGTGAGTTTTTAGTGTTTAGTCACTTTACATCTGGACTTTTCTTGTATATGATAACCTAACTGGATAAAAATAAAACTCATTTGTGTTGAAAATACAATAAATATAAATCTAGCAAACATTTTTTAGATACAGTGATAAATAATATGAGCTTGCATGAAATACCCATGGCCAGTTGGTTAGGGCACTTGACTTGCTACCTGATGGTTGTGGATTCAAATCCTCAAATGTGCTTGCTATTTTAACTGTGGGGGTGTTATAATTCAATGCCTTATCCCACTATTCATTGGTAAAAAAGTAGCTGAAGAGTTGGAGGGGATGGTGATGACTAGCCTTTCCTCTAGTCTTACACTGCTAAATTAGGAATGATTAGTGCAGATAGCCCTTGTGTAATTTTATGTGAAATTCAAAACAAGCAAACATATACTCATGCTCTGTTGTGTGGATCAAAAGGTCCCTCATGAACCATAGAGGCCCTAATACAGACTTCTGTATTATCTTCTGTTATTTCTGTGGTTACTCTCTTAAAATACCTGCCCATGTGCTACGTCCGAGATTGTGAGTATGAGTGTAATTCCAAACTTTCTTCTTCTTGGATGACAAAGGGGCCAGCAACACAAACTTTGATGCTAGATTTAGGTTTATCAACCATGAAAACCTATTTCTAGTCCCCTTTCATGCATGCCTGTGTGACTTGTCTCCTTTACATTTTAGCTCCCTCGGGTGGAAAGGGCTATCAATGAAGGTAAAGACACCTCTAGACAAACTAGTCCACTTTACATGTTTGTTCTTGCTGCATCCAAATTGTGGAAGGAGTATGTTGTAATACAAACATGCAACGTGAATAAATAGAATATAAGTGATATGTCAATTCTACTTGGTTTCCTTAGATCACAATAATAAATAATGCTAATGCATGCTTTTTATATATTAACGTTTTAGAAATCCAGCCATTGGTTTTTGAAGATTTATTATCCAATACAAATAATAAATGATACACAAATTAAGTAAATTTTTCAGGAAATAATAATAATTAATAGTAATACATTTTTTTGTGTATTAATAATGTATCCAACCTTCACCTTCTTAGGATATAACATTCAATACTAATAATATTTGATACACTATCAAACTTTAGCTTTAGAAATTCTTCTTACCTCACTGGGTATGTCTCAATCCTTAACCAAACTCCCACCCTTTAATGGTTTATGTATATTGTACCAGCCTATGTTGTAGTTCTCCACAAGTAGAAGGGTGACACATTCTCTATGCACAATAGTCCCATTAGGATCTAGTGCATATTTATAGCCTTATTCCTTTTCTCAGCACTGCTTGTGACCTTTTCTTGTACTATTTTAATTTCTTTATTTATTGCTATATTACATTTGTCTTTGTTGCACATTGATTTTATTCACGTGATTAAACCTTCAATTCCTCTGGCTATCACGTTTGTAGCCCACGACCAGAGGCTCATTTTTCCTCAACACTGCACATGTTAAGAAGCAAATTCTTCTTGTGAGTTTGAATTTCTTGTCACATTGAATGAACACTTTTCTTTGTCCAAAATTACATTTCTTCTCATTGTGCTTTTACTCCTCTATGAAACTTTGTTTTCTATGGCCACCATATTTCTTACATTAACAAATATATAACCACAAAAACAAAACACTCTAAGGCCAAGACATCTAAATTCAGTTATTTTTTTGAATTCTGTCAGTGGTGACAGGAAGCACTCTGTCTGTTCATGGCCCTTTAGTTCAGTAGTTATTTCTTTAGCTTACTTGGTAGAGCTAGGCCTGTTATGTGCACATCTGAGTACATATTAATGTTTAATGTCTAAAATATACACCCAAATATTTTGTGAATGTTAGATGTGTGAAACTTTAAAATATAAAAATATGTTTTGTGAATATTGGATAGACTTTGTCTAATATATATATCTGGTGTGTCATAAAATTGACTAAAACATATACATAAATATTTTGTGAAAGTTGAATGTTTGAAACATTGACCAAAATGTGCACAAGCGTTTTGTGAATGTTGGACATCTCAGATTTTATCAAAAACTAGATCATACATATAAATATTGTATGAATATTTTATAGTTGAAACTTTTACAATGTCTCTTACATTGTGAGGTTTTTGTGCTTTCCTGACTTCATATTTTCAAAATGTTATAGCTACATTCTAGCATTTAAATATCAAGTATTGTTTTAAACAGCTGACTTTTTCAAAAAAACTGTACATCCAGAGTTTTATAGATTGATGGGAGATCATAAAGATTATCTTTGCACTCCAAAATTTAGTTGAAAGTTTTCTGATACAGTACTTCCTTTTGCTGACAAAATTAACTGTTCTTGATTGAGCATACAAATTACTCTACGTTTATTCCTCTATCAAGCACTTCACGTATTCTGTTTCCACAACTTGCTTTTATCTGGTCCTTGGCAAGGAGATCTGTTTTCTCCAGTCACACATAACTTTTCATTTGGTTCAATCCATCCATTCTTCCTAAATGGAATTGTATCAGTGAAAGTGGAAAATCTTTTGCACATGGGTCCAGACCTGGGAATTTATTGCTGCTCTCTCTACTGTTCCTTGGTTTTTCCAAGCTTCTCATATGTATTTTTTTACTGTATCAGTCTTTTTCATTTTATGTTATTGGGCAGTTCTATATTATACCTTTTGCCTTTCCTGTGACCACATAATTGTTCTCTCACCCATCCTTCCTTTCTTAATCCATTCTTTTTAATTTTTTGATCATTTTGACAACATGTCCTTCCATTTTGGGATATTAATGTGGTCCTCCATCTCTTTACTTTACCTCCTTTTGATGTACATCCTTGTTTTTTCTTTTTGTTGTTCAATCTGTCCCTCAAGGCATATTTCTTTCTCTTTCTGACCTGTGGGTGGCAATGGTCTGGCTTATATACCATAGACATAACATACACTTTTTACCTCCATACCCATCTTTTCCTTTATTTTGGATCATTTCTGTGACTCCTACTCTTAATTGATTTCTCTCTATTTCTCATCTCTATCCCTATCCTGATAGATTTTATGTCTTGTTTGTGCCTTTTATTATTACATAACCCATATAACTTCCTTTTATGGTTCATGTTTCTCTATTCCCTCCCTTGGGAACCATTTTCATCCAGGAATCTCTCTTCCTTTTACTATTATCATTTGAGTTCATCATTTGATCCAATGAGCTTATTTTTCCTCATTAATTTCTCAGTAAATACTTTGTATTGTGTTATCTCTCATCAAATTCAACATTTTACCTTTTCCCTCACTATTTATACCATATCATGGATTCAGCTTCTTCTGGTTCTCACTTTCCAGCTGTAACTATACTCCAACTTCTGTGATACTCTGACACTCAGTAAGTCTTTATTATTTACTTATTTTATTTCAGAAGCCCAGTTTTCATACCTTCATTACTTGTATCTTACTCTGTGGTGAATGGCTCCTAACCAGGAATTATTTAACTCTATAATTAAACTGTACATCGTTGTTGAATCTTGCTTTCTTTTCATGGCTACACATGCTCACCTTTGAGATGAAGTGTTTCACAAGATCACTTTTAGATGAATAACTTCACAATATTTACTTCATAAATTGGCCAGTTCCAGAACATGCCACCCATAGACTTCATAGGTAAGACAGAATGGGATAGCTGCCTATCCCTTCCTTGCCTCTATTGAATAAATCAATATAGTCTGTTTTTCAAAATAGAGTTTTATGATCACATATTGTACTTTATTAGGTGTCAATGTTTCTCTTGACTCTCCGGCCTAGCATGGCCAAGCGCATAAGGCGTGCGATTAGTAATCTGAGGGTCAAGGATTCGCGCCCATGTCACACTAAACATGCTTGCCCTCTCAGCCGTGGGGGCATATAATGTGATGATCAATCCCACTATTTGTTGGTAAAAGAGTAGCCCAAGAGTTGGCAGTGGGTGGTGATGACTAGCTACCTTCCCTCTAGTCTTACACTGCTAAATTAGGGACGGCTAGCACAGGTAGCCCTCGAGTAGCTTTGTGCGAAATATCAAAAAACAAACAAAACAAACTCTTGACTCTCCAATGCATTTTCACCCCCTTTTCTTCTGGTGGAGTAGGGGAGTCCTCACCACTTAACAGTTCCAGGAAACTTTCAAAGTATCATTAGCTAAAATTAAAAATTTTGACTATATAGTTGAATTTTATGATTACATCTTTATTTTATATGAGAATCAATAGTCTCTGTTCAGTGGTCTTCTTTTGCATTTTTGATAGGTTTTTTTAATTTTTTATTGGTATTTAGTAATCTGAGTGTAATTGATATGTTCAGAAAGAGTTGAATAACTTAAAAATTGTAAATGATTTATTGCATTGTTTTTGTTTATTGCTGACTTAAGAAAATGGTAAAGCCAATGTATTAAAATAATTATTTTATTACATGCTTTCTTTGATATTTTCAGGTTGTAATAAGTACTGTTGCATCTTATCTGGGAAATTTTAACAAAAATTTTGGAGTGGAGATTATGGGTCATATTCCTACAGGGTAAGTTAAAATGTTAAATTTACATCTAAAAATGAATTTTTCATGTGTTTGTTTCCAATGGGAAGAATATTGCTTAAGGATGCTATGTCCCTTGTATATAAGGAACTGTTTCCAAAAATTGAAAGATGTGAATGGGCCCACTGTGATTGATTCAGTACATAAGCCATATTTTGGCAAAATACAAAATCATATGAGGCTGTTATTGTATGTTATAGCATGATAATATTAATAATTTGAGTTTCTAATTTGTATGAAACTATAGACTTAATATTTTGACATCACAAAAATCTAATTTTGAAGAGTGCAGCATTCAACAACATACTACATAATTCACTAAAATCTATATTTGGATGTGTTGTTTTAATATTTACTTTCAAAATAAGAAATTATCTCATATATAATAAAGTTTCAGCTATAATCTACAAGTTGATTCCAAACTTATTGACATAAATTCATAAAATAGTAGTTTAATAAAATTTTTAATGCAAGTCAACAAATATGATGACATGGCCTTTGACCTGTGATCCATCATAAAAGGGTTAATTTATAACTAATGTTTAGTAATGTTTACACATTTTTATCACTCCTACAGAAGTGTGAAAGTAGCAACTGAATAAGTGGTGAGAATTGTTTTGCCACTTGTCATAAATATGACCTTTCATGTATCATAGAACTGTAGTGGTAGTTGTAAATGTATTTCCAATTATCAATATAGTTCTGTCAAAAGGTGTGATCAAATATTATTTCAAGTTTTTATTACATTTCCAGTTATCATTATAATTTTGACGTAACTCATGAGCGCGTAGTGCTTGACAAAGTTATTTTGCTTTGTCTTTCAGACAGTCCATCAACTTTAAGAGCAGTAAAATTAGTAAAATGTTTCAACTGTTTATTTTTCTAGCATACCTGAACCTGTACCTCCTCGAAGTGACCTCCTGGCTTCTCTGGCTACAGATGCCATTGCCATAGCCATAGTTTCATATGCTGTTGCACTGTCTCTTGCCAAAATCTTTGCCAAGAGAAACAAATATACCATTGATCCAAACCAGGTGAAATTGTTTTAGTGAACAAACAATAAATACTTAAAATGTAAGAAGTAGAACAAATAGACAGTTATTTGATATACACTTATAGTAAGTATTCTTTCAGCATTGAAATATATAATCTTTGTTATTGTTCTTTATTCCTTTTTCATCTTCACTAGCATTGCTATAAGAATTTTTTATCATTTATTGATGAAATTACTTCAACTTTATAAGAATGATGTCTTACTAATTCATGATGACAAGAAACCCACTTGAAGTAAA
The DNA here is from genome assembly GCA_011833715.1 of Carcinoscorpius rotundicauda. Taxonomy (NCBI): domain Eukaryota; kingdom Metazoa; phylum Arthropoda; class Merostomata; order Xiphosura; family Limulidae; genus Carcinoscorpius; species Carcinoscorpius rotundicauda. The sequence goes on from CM022397.1 coordinate 90,957,970, forward strand.
AATGTATTCTAAAGATGTTTGGTATGGGTGCTAAAACTTTAATAACATAAAGTACAGAATAACATTTTGACCTTCTTAGGTCATCTTCAGGTTAAGAAGGTGAAAACGTTGTACTGTACTGTATTTTTAATTGAAGTTTTAATACCAATACCAGCTATCCCTAGAATACAATGATGTGTTAGGTCCTTTGCTGCCCTTGAAACTACTTTGTCTAAAGTCAGTTTTGCTCAGTCTAATGACCATGACTGAACACTTCTGCCTTACATTGTAATTGATTTTGTAACAAGCTTCAGTAAAGGATGGCAAGGTTAGTCTTTGATCACACATTTTGTCAGATTTTACATAGTCTCTCCACTGTTTGTCGATGTAAGTTTCCAACATATAATTTAAGCAGACTAAAAACACAAGAGCTCATTGGAGCTGCATCAAGGGTTTTAGTAGATATGTGATTAAATACGAATACAGGGCTTCCAGTTTCTTTGTATGCCTCTCTTAAAAAGAAAACAGCCATTGACTTCAAAATGTGGTTAGAATGATGAACTTTAAACCCTTTAATGTATTTTTATATCCGGATATATTGCCATCTCTATCAAAATGTTTTTGTTGAATGTTTCTCTTTTGTAGCTATACTGTAATCTTTACTTTGTGGATGAAGATATCACTGTGTTGTTTAGGAGTATGGTTTAGGAGCCCATTGTTGGCTTAAACTACTGTATGAGTTTTTCATTTCTATAGAGAACACTGAAGGCTCTCTTGTTGGTAATGCTTTGGACATTTTTTTATATATCTTCTGTAATATTACTTTTAAACAATTCATTATTATTTCAAGTAGTATGTTTTTCATATTAGTCTGTATTACTGTTGTAAGAAATAGCTCATTGTCTGCGATAGTATTGTAGATATTTCTTACTTGTCCTTTATTTCTTTGTGGGTGTTTCATCATTATGTAGTTATATCTCCATATGTTTCTCTCCTTCTTTTCAGTAATTACAATGGTAGGCAGTAATTACAATGGTATGTTCCTTTAATTTGGGAGCCAATTGTCTTGAAACTTATATATTGTTTGATTCTCACAGATGTATTTCTAATTTTTTTTAGAATTTAGATTCCTGTTCTGTTTTCATGGGATCAAAGGTTAAACATTACAAAACCACATATTTTGGCCTACAGACCTTTATACTTCTATAAATGTAGATGAGACATTGCACAAATAAGTCCTGTAATAACTTTCACAGACAGATATAAGACTTGTGCCATTTTTGAAATAATGCAGAGGATCAAAGTTCAAAATGTTCACAGAGATGTGGTTCCTGGCTTGCCATTCCTTTATATTTCAACTAATCTGAACCTTGCTTTGCACAATTATACCATACAACAGCCCACAGACTAAAGCATACCTATTTGAGATATGTGCCTCTCTCTTGATTTTTAAGGGCCAGAAGTAAAAACAATTTGTAGTGTATGTAATAGGGGGAGCTCTTACCTCAGAAGCATTGGCTGCACATGTAAATATTTAGGGGTTATTATTAATAATATTTCCATATCACTATGTATGAAATTGAACATATCATGTTGAAAAGTATGTCTCATTTGCAAAACATTATGTCTAAGTTTCATCAGTATGAATAAATTTATTAAAGATGAAACTGATTGTCTTATATATTATGGGATCACAATTTAGTACACTGTGATATAACTTTCTTACAATGTAGTCTCAGATATATATATATCATAGTTTATGCCCTATTACCTTGAGTACAATTTTCTCTTGAAATATATTCTAATGAATTGTGAAGGTGTGATGTTTGCATGCAAATTTTTCCTTTTCTAGTATCGTTATTTATTTTTCTTTCAATGTTATGTTAATTACTGTTTCTGCTTCTTACATTGTTAGGAAGTGATAGTATTATTAGTGTTAAATGCAGAGCTATGCTGTTTTTTAATTTTCTGTAGCATATTAAGTAATATTTCAAATTGTCTCTAACTAATATTATTGTTATTATTATCAGGGGCATAAGTGTGTTGAGTGGTCTTTCGACCACCTTTTGGAATGTTTCAGTATTAATGTTTTATGGGTTTCAAAAATGAGACCAGCTAAATTTAAATTTTTTAACAGTATGAAACCAGTCACCTTCTCAGGATTATTAAGCTCTAAGTATTAGTTACATATTACATATGACATTAACCTAAGGTGCATGGAGTCAGTCCGTTGCACAGATTCTGTAACGGAAAAAAAATGTTAACTGTAATTCCAAATTTATCATGTTATCTTCATGAAATGTACTAGCATTTTGCTCAAATGTATACAGATTTGTTGCATGTAAAAAAAAACAAATGTGTTACAAATGTATGTGTACTCAAGATATCTCTATCAATTATTGATAAGCTAGAATGCAAGATAATATTCATATTAATAATTCAGTTATGTTTGTTTAATGTATAGATTGTTCATGCATAACTTCTCAAACTTCCAAAGTGCACATTTACAGTTTTTTTAAGCATCCCTATATATTGTGTCTAATAATCAGTGATGTCGAGAAACCCACTTGTTGAGAATTTTATATGCAAAAACGGCTCGTTTGGGTTCAGAAAATATTTTAAATAGAAGGTCGAAACGTTGTTCGCTCTTCTATTTAAAATATTTTCTGAACCCAAACGAGCTGTTTTTGCATATAAAATTGTGTCTAATATTTACTCTATTTTGCAATGAACTTTCATAAAATAAATTAATGAAGGATAAAATGAATAGTTGATAAATCAGACATTAAGCACATAAAACCAGTTGAATGGTATTTGGTAAAAGGTCATGGCATGCATACTTTGACCCCTCAGTGGTGCAAGTAAGGCTAAATTCTGGTTTTTCTTCTTCTAACTAATGTCATTATGGTCATAAGGAGTTTATGATACAAGTTGGAACAAATATAGTGTTGTATTTACCAACTTTGAGCTGTTTAACATATTTTACATTGAATTTATGTCTACTTGTAACTGATGTTGTTTTAATTATTGGGAATCTATAATATTAATTGCAACAAATACAGTGTTATGTTGTGGTATTAACTGTTGCTTCTGCTTCTAACTAACATTGATGTTTTTATCTTGAGAAGGTGATTGGTATTGTTGTGATTAAACTGATTATTTCTGGAACAGTAGAATACATCATGCAATTGATGCATTGAAATGAAAGATTGTTATTTGACTGATTTGTGTGTTTATTGATGCACTGGCAATCAGGCAACCTGTGCTAATTGGTCACAGGGTTATTCTGTCTGTCATACCTATTTAGTTTGCAGTTAAATGAAATACAACTTTAATAAGCTTAACCAACAGCATGCCTGTAAAGTAATTTATAATTGGTCATGAGCTGTTACTTCTCACTCTTTGAATGGTAATTGTCAATTAGTGTTTGAGATATATATAGCTGTTTCAATTTAAGTTTTATTTCAGTGTTAAAATTTTTAATGTTTGGAAGCAATAACCTATTGCAAGTTTGTTTATGAAACTGTGTGAGAACCATATATCGTGTAATTCAATTGTTGTGAACTGACATTTGTTCTGTTATTATTGCATCATGTTACTAAAACTTTCTAAGTTTTCTTATTGTTTCAGTTGTTATTGCATCATAATATATCGTAATATTCTAGATTTCAGTGAGGCTATAAATACACATACAGAATGTATTTTGAAGGAGTTATATAGGAAGTAAGGCAAAAATAGACAGATAGATAGCTAAAGGTAGATTTGGTGTGTTTGTGAGTTTATTAATTTTGAGTGGCTAATGGCAGTTGTTTTTTTTAAAGTAAAATTACCAAAAATTATATTGTTACAATAGAGTAGAGAAGAATAATTTTTGTCTGTTGTGTTATAAAGTAACTGAACAAACCTGTATGGATTTTGACAAAAAGAGACAATTTTTGAAAGCTTTGGATACAACTGTGGTAACCAATTGTGTAACATAAATGAAATTATCACTGAGTGTATAATAACAACAGAGCAAAGGAAAATAATTTATTTTGTCATTTGTGTTCCAATGTAACTGAACCAGACTATGAGGACTTGGTTGAAAAGAGATGATTGTTTAAAACTCTGGATACAGTGGTAGTGATTGACTGTGTAATGAACTTTTTTATATATATTTGACTGGTTGTAACATGTTTTAAAAGAAATGGATTGTGTACTGTTTGTTCATTGTTGAAAGTTATTTCCAACAAGCTACAGATACCTACTGTGAAGAATCCTATCCATATATATATAAGAAACTGACACTGGGATTGTTAAACTGAATAATAATTGCTTAGTTTACTAATTTCCTGATATTATGCTACACTTGTTTTAAAAATTTCAAAATTTCACCCTCAAAATTTAATACCTAATTGTATTTTATTCTCAGTTCTGAAATCCTGTTAGGGATTTCTTAATGTTTTTTAATTGTCAGGATCTGGTAGCACTGAGACAGTAAAAACAGTTTATAAATTATTTCTTTTAAAATATGGTGTATCTTTTTTAGACTCAACTGAGTAGATATTACATTCAATGCTGTTTCTTCTTGCCTCTAATTAACATTGTTTTAATATTTATCAGGAGCTGATAGCATTAGGGACAGCAAATACAGTATCATCTTTTTTTTCCTGTTTTCCTTGTGCTGCATCTTTATCTCGCAGTCTTGTCCAAGAAAGGACAGGAGGTTGCACACAAGTAGGCTTAAATTTTTAAGTGACTAACTATTGCTTAGTTTTTGTTTTCGTAACATGAATTTATGTTTTTTAAAATTAATTTTCATATTAATTTGATACTTTATTTTAATCTATTGTAGCTTTAGCTCTTTCTGTTATAGAATATGCTCATAATAACCAGTGGTATGAAAGCACGATTTCATACATTGTTATTGGTAATAATACAGTTGCAAGTCAAATTATGTCATACACTAACCTACTTTTTTTTAAATAAATTCTGCATTAGTATATATTATATGCTATAATGGTATTAAAGCTAATATAAATAGTATTATTTATCATAATATATTTTATTTATCAAAGTTACCTCTATTTTTTTTTAGAAATTATGGAAAGATGTTTTAAAATTAATTTATTTGTTTATGCTGTGTTGAACTCCACTGTAGTTTCAAATTATAGCTTTTATGAAGCTAATGCAAACGATGTAATTACTCCAATGAAACAAATCAAAAGTTGGGGAACAATAAAATAAATTAGTTAATCACTTGTAATTAATGTAAAAAATGTCCAAAATCATAATATAGTTAGATTATCTGAAGATGTGATCACAATGACTAGCAAAACTAGTAATTGAAAAATATGAAATTTACTATCTACATGAGGAATAAAGAAAGCTTTACAGGAACTTGATATGTTTAATATCTGGAAATTTGTAAAACAAAAAAGAATGCAGTTAGTTGAATTTCATAATTTAAGCTCACCCCAAATTAAACATTCATTTGTTTAAAACTAGACAAGCTGAAGATAAAGAACAAACATGTTAAAAAGCTGTAACACTGGTTTTCATCTGTATTTAATATTTTGACAAGTCTTATGTAAGAGATCGAAGTTTAAATATTTCTTCTCTCCAAATAAATATTGCAGCTGAAAGACATAAATCAGAATTAGGGTTAACAGTTTCATTCTATTTTTTAATTTACCTAAAATATAAAATTTCATAAAATAAACATCAAAACAAAATTCAGAATTTGAGTATTTCAGTTATAGGCTTATTTTGTGTTTGTAGTATGTAATGGACTATAAGAGAAATACTATAAATAAGTTACCTTATAACACAAAATTTAGTTTTTATTTAATTAGACACACAAAATATCAGACTGGAAATGGTTAAAGTGTCAGTAATTTTCTACTTCACTTTTATTTAGTTTGAAAAGTTTTTATTAAACCTAATTACATTGTTTAAGTTATATATTTGTAAATCTATATTCTTCTGTTATACGTATAATTTTAAAAGTGACTTGTTGAGGCTATGAAAATTATTTACAATTATCTTAAAAAAGTTATGCTTCCTAGTATTATGTTGAGTTTTGCAATTTGTGGAATTTTATAATTAAGTAATTATCATGCTTGTTAATCAGTTATATTTAACAAGTTTATTACTTTCAAATGAGACTAATTTTCCTATTTTCAACTTTTTCATTAAATACATTTTAAATTATCCCTTGTTTAATATGATAGTAATCGTCAAGTAAAATAATTCAGGATTAATTTACTTTTTTAGTTTTAAACTACTCCACATGAAAATTTATCATGTATACAACATAGTACAAAACTCGTAACAATCTGAAAATACAATTAATACCAATTTCTGGGTTTGTTTTTACAAATTTTCACAATGCTGTTGTGATGATAGCATTTAATCTAATTCTTGGATAAAAGTAGTGGTAATAGATTTCATGTGATAAAACTAGTAAAGGTTTTTGTCATAGTTTGTGATGGGTAATATATAATTACTTGAAAACAAATTCTGTTTGATCCTAGGAAAATAAAATAATATAACATTTACTATTTTGTCATAAACCTTGTTATAATATTAGGTGGCTTCTTTGCAGAGATTAAAAATTTTCATAAGGTAGAAATTTAAGCTTAAAAAATATTAAAATCATAGTAATACCAAAAAATATCTTTAAATACTCTAATTCTTTCTAATTCCACCAGCAGCTGGAAAACTTTAAAAAATAATTAACAAATTTATAAGTATAGCACATCATAAGCTTTTAATTGGGAAGTTGTTATTATGTATATAAGTTTAAAAACAGTATGTTAAAGTTATTGATGTATTTGTGTTACAGCATTTAACGAGAAGAAACTGTAAAAACACATGTGCCTTGAAAAATTGGTAAATCAAACCACTTAAAGCTTATTCTACAATTTTTTCAGTTTCAGTGCTTCCTGTTTTATTAGTTCTTGGTGACTGATTTCTGATGAACTGAAGTAAACGAGCAAAACATTTGTTTTGAGCTAGTAAGGAATAATGACCATTAACTTATTTCAACTTTTTTTTCAAAGTGATACTGATTACATTTTAGCTTGTAATAAACAAGCAATGTATCAAGGTAGAGCTATACTATTGTTTAGTTGAAGCAAACACAAACAACAGGAATTACTGGGGCGAATTATGTAATCACTAGTAATACCTGCAAATTTGTGAGTCTTGTTCATACTGTTGCATATAGTCATGCTCAGTGGAAGGAGTACCAGTTAGTGCATCATATGTGGGTTCAGCTTTATTTGAACAATTTTGAGTTGTAGCAAATCTGCTAAGGCTGTCTGTTGTTGTTCCTAATTTTGTATTGTCAATCTGTGGGTAAAGAACTGGCCATTAGCACTCACTACCAACTCTTTGGTGTTAAAATGTAATGGTCAATCCTCTTTGCTTGTAAAAAGTGGCCAAAGAATTAGTGGTAGGTATTGCCAGCTAGTTTCATTTGGCTCATATTTTAAAATTAAGGTTGGTAGAAGATAGCATTAGTAGTTTTACCTTAAGCATTGAACAAAAAACAAAGATAACTTTCATATGGCTGAAATGGTGAGCATAGTTAAAAACAAAATAAGGTATCAATATATTGCATAATATAGCCACCTATAGTAATATAGAAAGTTTTAATGCTGCAGAAAGTATTTAAACAAGAAATAGAGTTACTTAAAAATCTAAACAAAAATATCCTAACTTTGGCACACACTAATATAATCTCAGTGATTTGCAAAAGCAGAGATGAAATTATTTTTAAATTCGAAATAACTTGGTTTTGTATTTTTGACTTCATTGTTTCAGTATTTTTGTAGCATTAAAGCTTTCTATATTACTATAGATCAATCCCTACTTTTTATAAATTTAAATTATTTATCATTATACTTGTATTTAAGAACAAATACCTTGTTGTAGAGTATTATTAGTTAGAAAATAGCAAGTGAAGGTAAACATATATATTCCATTTGTTTACAAATATATATTTTATTTTAATTCAGTTTTGATAAAAAAAAAAAAAGCAAGTAAAGTAATCATGCATATTATTAGTTAACAAAGAATATTTATTGCAGTCTAGAGTTGGTTAGAAAACAACAAGTGAAGATAACAATGCATAATGTTGGTTTTTAAAACTTTATTACAGTCTAGTGTTGGTTAGGGAACAGTAAGTGAAGATAACAATGTACATATTTATTTACAGGTTGCAGGGCTTGTATCATCTGTTCTTATGCTGGTGGTATTGTTAGTGTTAGCACCTATGTTTTATAGTTTACCAAAAGTAAGTAGCTTAAGTAGCTTTTTAAAAGTTTTATTTGTAATGAATATAAATATACTCAGAATAGTCTTACTAAAGTATAAGAGTGATAAAATCCTGGTAATAAAAAAGCATCACACACTCCTTAAAATCATTGCATTCAAAATTCATGAATAAGTGCCGAGATTACTTCTTTCAAACAATAAAAATAAATAATGTGTTTCAGTAATTGTATTTTTCTCTGTAATAAATTTACCCAACACAACTGTTAGTTTTATTTTCACTGTGCTAAATAAATTTGCTTTGTAAATCCATCCACTATAAAATTCACTTATTAGTTATGTTCTTGTAAAATTAATACAGAATATTCAAGGTAATGCTGAAAAATAAAAGTACATTTTTTTAGTATGCTTGTGTTTTATGTCTGAATGACTTGTTCAGTAATTTTATGTTGTATTGTTTTTAATTATGATTGTTTATATGAAGAATACATTTTTATTTATCAAGTATATTTACCTTCTACTTTTAGTGTATTCTCTCCTGTGTAATTCTGGTAGCACTGAAAGGAATGTTTATGCAGTTTTTAGATGTGAAGTCAATTTGGAGTGTGTCTCGAGTTGATGCTGTAAGTGTTCATATACCATAAGTCCCACATATAGTATGGCCATGCATACAGTACACAGTATAATTTTTGGACTTGTATATTAGTAAAAATTAGTATGGCTTTGTATGGTGTACAAAGCAATTATATCAGCAAATCAGCCTTTGTTTCGAGAGTTGTGAAATTGTTGTGTTAGTTAGTAATTGTTCATACACATATGAGTGAATACCATTGCCAACTAAGTTGTCTCAAAATAAATAAATATGAATGAGCGACACTTGTGTATTGTCTAAAATTTAATAAATAATTAAAATTAGTGTTTCATATTTGCACAATTTTGAGAGCTTAATTGAAACTGTTAATGGTTACTAGTTTAGAAATGTGTGTTTTAATGTCCTTTATGTCATTGCAGAAGTTATCTACAAGATATAGTAATTATTTTTTCCTTGCTACACAATATTAAGCTGCTTTTTGTATTTATATAATATTCCTTACTCGACTTTTATATTACATCACACCAAATATTAATGTTTTGATTTGATGTCCTTTCATCACTGTTTAATACTCTTTGTTTTCTTAAACACAAAAAACAATAAAATATCATGTGACATCTCTTACAGATAACTTCTAAAATGACATAAAGGATATTAAAACGCACATTTCTAAAGTAGTAACCATTAACAGCTTCAATTAAGCTCTTAAAATTGTGTAAATATGAAATATTGATTTTAATCATTTATTAAGTTCTCTTTCTCATCACACAATGAACAAATGAAGGCTGAAATTATATTCCAGTATGATTCTTACCTTCTCTCACTTAATAACCTTTCATTTTTGGCTTTGCCTTCAATGTGCACCAATTTTTGACTTGCCACTACCATTAATACTCTGACCTATTGCATGTTTAAATAGTAGAGTTGCACTGTAGCATGCAAACAAAACATGTGACAACTCTCCACCAGTAGTGTTTGATTTAGTTGTTTACTTTTTAAATGTCTTCAACAATCTAATTGTTTCTAATTTTGTTTCTTCTGCAGTTTAACTTGAGTTACCACAGGTCATTACTTTTGTTTTTACTCAGAGTTGACTTATGAATTTAAATTTAAAATCACTACTACAACTGTGCTTCAACCTGTAATTTCTCAAACTTCAGGCTCCACACTTTTGGCTTTGGAGGTCATGGTTTCAACATTTCAGGAAATGGAGTCCATTATGCAACACAAGATCTCAGACAAATATTCATTTTCCTGATGAACCAGGAAAAAATATGACAATTTGAATAGCATCTTTCCACCTTCTTCCTTTGCATTACAATCCCATCTTTCACTGAGAATGCCCCAGACAATTTTCAAAATTTTCTTGTTATGGGGCCACTGATATGTTACCTTTTGTCTGTTTTCCATGTGTCTCATGACTCCTCTCCTTCCTCCTAATACCTGGTTTTCCTTCCTTTCCAGACAGTGGGGCATATGCTGACCAGTTTGTAGCATAGTTGCATTCTGGGGTCACTATGATTTGTCCCCTTCATATCCTGGATAATTACACTTTGGCATACTATTGTTTGGTTTTTCCACTTCTTGACAATGATCTTGGTGTAGATATTTGACTTTGATACCTCTATGAGATTTATCCAAGCCAGATTTTTCCAATGTTGTTTGTTCCTTTTCACCTTCCCAAGATATTCAATTCTTCCCTATGGGAGTTTTTGGATGATACCCTTTCCCTTATGTATTCCTCTTTTGCCTGCTTATGTTTATTAGCTCTTTTCCCTTCAAATAAGTTTTTTTTTTTTTTTTAATCTTCTGGCTAGGGATATGTTGTTCACTAATATTTACCTATCTACATCTTATTTATGAGACCTTCATATGGCTCCATTTTTACATAGAACAGTCTTAGGAGATCTTCCTGGCTCTCTAGAATCTGGAATGAAGGTTGCTTTAAGGCATTCCTCTTTTTTGTTTTTGGTCTTTCATTTATTGTAGTTTATCTTCGTTTGTGGTGGAAACCTGCCTGCCACATGGCACGGAAGGCTCAAAGATGGGCCTGTGATACTTATCGTGGGTATCCCACACTCTCGCATTTCATCGCATTTCAGCAGGCTTGGTGGATAAGATGTCAAAGCCAGAAGGACTCTTGGATTAAGTTCACAGCCAGCATATCATCTACCGCCAGTTCCAAAGTCGTATGGGACACGATACGAAATGACAGTGGGCAATATAATTCTGCCCCCCTCTAGATCTTGCTCTCTGATGGCCTGGAAGTAGCTGATACCTGTAGCATCATTGATACTCTAGGTGAAAGTTTTTGCTGGGTATCTATCACTTCTTCTTCTTCTTCCTCCACCTTCTTAGCCATCAAGACTCGAGCAGAGTGATCACCTTTTTCCTTTGGAGCTAATTGTCTCTATGACTATAATCTTCCCTTTACACTGATGGAACTCAAACTGGCCCTTCATCAGTCTGGCAGTACATTGGTTGGATCTAATGATCTAGAATATGAAATGTTGCACCATCTATCTCCTGCTTCCCTTGCTATTCTTTTGATTGATTTTAACTAGATTTGGCAGAAAAATGTTTTTTGTGGTGCCTGGCACCAGGCTATTGTTCTCCCTTTCTCTAAGCCTGGAAAAGATTCCTTCTAACTACTGTCTAATTGCTTTGATGAGCTATCTCTGTAAGACTTTAGAGAGGATGGTTAATGCTCATCTTGTTTGGTTTTTCAAATCAAACAACCTCCTCTCAACCACCCAGTGTGGGTTTTTACAACAGTGCTCCACCATGGACCTCTTGATTTGACTTGAAATGTCAATCAGAGAACCCTTTCTCAAATGACATCTTGTATCAATATTCTTTGACATTAAGAAGGCTTGTGATACAACATGGAGGTGTGGCATTTTGCGAGACCTTCACATATTTGGGTTATATTGCCATTTGCCCATTTTTATTAAAAAACTTTTAATGGACACGACATTCCAAGTTTGTGTGGGTTCAACATTTTCCTGTTCTTTTCTACAGGAAGTTGGAGTCCCTCAGGAGTGTGTTTTGAGTATCATACTTTTCAATATAAAGAGTAATGTCATCACTAAACAACTCCCTCTTATTGTTGCAAACAGACTCTATGGCGACGACTTTCACATCTCACTTTAGTTCTCGAACATGAGGTATATTGAGCAGCAGCTACAGACTGCTCTCAATCGTTTACTGAAGTTGACCACAGCAAATGGCCTTAACATCTCTCTCTCTGCCTATGGGGTATTTACTCTGAATCAGTGAAGTTGTGCTGCCTGTGATCCCTGAGACAAAGTTCTTGGGGCTTATCTTTGACCGTAAGCTGACCTTTGTACCATACATCAAGCAGCTACAGATCAAATGTACAAGAGCACTGAACATTCTTTGTGTCCTCTCTTCCACCACTTGGGGAGATGATCGATGTTCTGTGCTAAAGATATATCATGCTCTTATTTGAATGAAACTCGACTGTGGGTCACTGGTCTATGGCTCTGCCAGGACCTTGGCCTTAAAGATGCTGGACTCCATTCATCATCAAAGACTTTGGTTCTGCACCTCTCCACTTCAGAGCTTATACATAGAGTCTTGTGAACATTTTCTGCACCTCTACCATTTGCAACTGTCTTTTCACTATACACTTCAAAACTTTGTTCCTTATCAGAGCATTCCACCTGGGTTGTGTTTTCCTTCCTCGGTGAGCCATACTTTTTCACAACAGGGTTCACTGTGGTTTCCAGTCCTTATTTGCTTTCAGTCAGCAACTTAGGTACCATTTCCACTATCCCCCTTTTTACTTTGACAACTTCAGTCACCTGTGTATCACCACACTTTGGCTAGCCATATATAGAGTTGAGACCAGACAAATGCCACAACAGTGCCTCAGAGGAAATGGTGGTTTCTACATCATGGCTACCTCATTTTCCAACCTATTTCTCATACCACTGCATTTTTGCCTGACTGTTTGACATTTGTTTTTCCTGTTTTCTTAGACTGTTTTCCTCTCTCTGGTTCTCTCTATTTTATTTCAGTCTTTTCATCCTTCTTGTCTCATGTCCTTTTCAGATTGGACATGTCCCTACCCAACCTCCTGAAAGCAAATGGCTGCCTGTTCATTGTGCCATTTGCTCCTCAAAACCTGTTTTTTTATCCATTTTGCCTGTGACCATTGGTAGTCAGATTTTTTGCCTTGATGTGTCAAGTGTACTTTATCACCAAACACATGTTTACTTGTATCTGGATCACAATTTTTCCTCATGACATAGGCAGCTTGTGAAGGTGACATTACATGCACATGTTTTTCATTTTTTCATTTCACATTTTTATTCCTACTCCAATCTGGATAATCTTTTTGGTCATGTTTTTGCACTTCAGTACTACAGTGCTTTGACATCCACTTTCCATGTTTTCCATTTCTTTATTCATTGTAATTTTTCTTCTCACAGAAAAAAATTCTTATACCACCCTCATGTGATAAATTCACCAGCATGTTAAATTGATTTATTCTCTCTTATTTTTTAAATTCCCATCGTCTTTTTCTTGTGTTCTCTCATCAGATATGATACTTTTTCTTTTCCCTGGCTTTCATTTCTGTTGTCCACTCGAGAAAATAATTTGGGCTGACATTTGGATCACACCAAACACCTGTGTCCTCCTCTTCTGGATATTGATGAACACTGCTTGTTGCCATTCTTCTCATCTTGTTTTAGCTGTGAATGGGTAAGTTTGTATTGCTTATTTCTCTTTCAGTATCTTTATTTTACATGCTCAATGCAGTTATGAGGCAACTGGTGTCTGTTCAGATATACTAAACCATAAATTTGCACTGTACAGCTTTTAAGGCCACTAATTCCCATTGTTGAGATGGGATGCTCCACAAGACCACTGATGTCATATCTGTGTCTGTCTGACCATACGAACTTATCATCTGTCATGAGTAAAACAGTGTCAGGATAGCTGTCTAACCCACTGATCCTGTTTGAGTAAGTCAGGGCTAGCCTGCTTTTAAAAACTGGGTTTCAGGGTCAGCCTTTGCACTTTTTCCAGTGCTGCATTTCTTAAGACTCGCCAACACACTTCCCACCCCTCTTTTTCAAATGAAGTAAATGAATCCTTTGCCACTGGAGTGGTGGACCATGGAGGCATCCTTCTGAATGTGCTTACTACCATTCAGTTAAGCATAGAGCAGTGGTGTTCTGAGTGTAAGTGGTATGAACCCTCCTCTTGCCATATACTATAAGAAAACTACCCAACACCATCTGTTATGGACTGGAGATAATCCACCAATATATAGTTTACCCTTCTGGCTGGTTTCTGTGTTGTCTGGTGTTGGATTAAAGCTAGCCAACATAAGTTCTCACATATGTAGCTTGTAGGGAACTCTCATCTTGCTATGAACTGGGTGATTCATTCCCAAGGCTACCTGGTTTTGGTATTGAATGAACCACAATGTTGCATTCTGCCATCCCACTGGCTTGGATTTGGTTGTGTAGTGGGTCTGTACAAATGTGCCCTGAGTAGAATACAGGATGGGATCAATATTCCATTTATTTTGCTTGTGCTGTGGTGAAAATGGTAAGGAAATTCCCTCTACCATGGACCAGATATAAATAACCAATGCTGCTTCTTTTTGGACTGGAGTTGACCTGTTTACTGCAGTCTGATATGGCCTAGCTATTCTGTACCATTTGGCACATCCAGTCTGGTATTGGGTATAATTTCTTTCTGTCTGAAGTAGTGACAAATATTTTAACAATAGGTAAAATGTATATTTGGTTCAGATGTAGTGTGGTCTCCTATGAGTTTGTTCCTTTACCATGAGATGTCACATTCCACGAGTTCTCTTTGGAGGCTTTCTGGAGCATGCTCATGTAGGTAAATTTTGTACTGGTTCTTCCACCTGTTCAATGTGACATTCTAGCTATTAAGTGAAATGAAATAAGGTATTGTATTGGAAATTATAATTTTTCTAAACTGAAATATTTCCGATAGATACTTATAACTCTCACACTTCTCAATGTTTTCCCCCATTTCTTGTGCTTCTTTTTTCTCTCTAATTTTGAAGTGAAGATCGGGGTCTACAGTTTGGAAGGACCCAACTGTGCCAGGGGGGTGTATCATACTCCTTTTAATAGAGAATGGTTATATGCTTATTTGGTTGGTAGGAGTATTAAGGCTAATGTACACAAAAATTGTGTACATATAGAGGGCAGCAGTGAATAAAAAAACATTATATGAAAGGAAATAAGCATCTGTTGGAAATACATTTTAAGTTAAGAAAAATTATAATATCACCTGCAATTTGTTTATGTTTTTAAACCATGCCCTATACATAAAGCCAAAGACAGGAAAATCATCTTACAACCAAATGAAAAAGTTTTGTCCAATTATATTTTGGCTAATTATAATTAGCAAATTCCAGCATTTTACACCATACAATTCTTATGGTTGAAAACATGAACTTATTGAGAGTGCAGAAACTTGACATGTGATGATTTATTGAAGATCTATGCATAAATTTGCTGCATAGATTGCATAACTTCATAGCAGTATAATGAGAAGCCATGCATCTTCTGTGGCAGTTGTACTAAAGATACTGTTATTTATATATTAGAATTCAGACTTTCTATCAATGTTGCTAGGATGTACATTGAAGACTTCTGATTAGAACAAGCACATATGCATTGTTTTATTGTTACTGATGTTATTATACGTTTAGGCCTAAATATAATTTAAGGCAAGTAATAATGATATTGATGATAATACCTATATATGAGGTCTGTTCAAAAAATACGCAGACTGTTTGAATTGCACGGCTCCAGTTGGTTCCAGGGGAATTCGCTTGGTGTCACTAGGTTTTCACAGATCAGCTGATTACAGCTCCATTTCCCTCTTACGGATATCTTCATTTGTGTATTAGCTACGCGGTTTTAAGGGAAGAGCGATTTTTTCATTTGGCAGATTTCAGAATGAACGACCTGAAGGAGCAATGACTTGCTGTGAAATTTTGTGTTAAACTTGGAAAATCTGCAACTGAAACTTTTGCTATGCTTAACACGGCTTACAGTGATGTTGCTATGAAGCGTACGGCATGTTTCAAGTGGCATGAACGTTTTAAGGATGGTCAAAAGTCCATTGAAGATGATGAGCGTCCTGGACGTCCTCCCACGTCAACTGATGACCCACACATTGACAAAATCAACACCCTGGTTCGGCAAATTGACGTCTGACTGTCAGGGAGCTTGCTGAAGAGTGTGGGATATCAGTTGGATCTTGTTACAAGATTTTGACCGAAAAATTGAAGAAGCACCACATTGCTGCGAAATTTGTGCCACACCTGATGATGGACAAACAAAAAGCCCATCGTGTCCAGGTTTGTCAGGAAATGCTTGATCGTTCAGAAGATGAAAACTTCTTGTCAAGGATCATAACAGGTGATAAATCATGGGTTTATGGTTATGACATTGAAACGAAGGTCCAATCGTCTCAGTGGATGGGTGAAACATCCTCCAGACCCAAAAAAGCTTGCCAAGTTCTATCCAAGGTCAAGGTGATGCTGACAGTTTTCTTCGATGCTAAGGGTGTTGTTCATCTCGAGTACCTCCCCGAAGGCTCCTCGGTGAACCAGACATACTACATTGAAGTTTTGAAATGTCTAAGGGATGCCATCCTTTGCAAAAGGCCAGAAATGTGGAGGAGTGGCGACTGGTTTTTCCATCATGACAACGCTCCAGCCCATTCAGTTCTCAGAACTTGTGAGTTTTTGGCCAAACACTTGATCACTGTTCTTCCCCACCCCCCCTACTCACCTGACCTTGCTCCTTAAGATTTTTTCTTGTTCCCCAAACTCAAAAGACCTTTGAAAGGAAGAAGATTTGAGATGATACCCAAGATTAAGGTAAATGCGACGAAGGAGCTGGAGGACATTACAAAAGAAGCATACCAGGACTGTTTCAACAAGTGGAAAGATCATTGGGATAAGTGTATGCGTTGGGGAGGAGAGTAATTTGAAGGGGTTCCAGACCTTTAGCTTCTAAATAAAGTGCATTTTGTTTTATGACGTCAGTCCATGTATTTTTTTAACAGACCTCGTATGTATAGTAAATGGTAATAATAATTTTGTATATGCGTGTATGTAAAAATTTCACTGGGATGGAAAGTGATGTTCGTAAACTGCTAATTACATGCATTAATATATGTAACTTGGTAGAAATCAGCCAAATTATCATTGCACAAGTTAATATAGAAACCCTGCATTAGAAATGGTTTTAGGCTAATGAAAAAAATAAATTTGTGGAACAAACACAATATGATTTCCCTTCATGCTGTTCAGAATGACAGTGTTGTTTTATCTACAATAAATTAGGTGGTCATCTAAATATGTGTTGAACCAGTGGAGCATATCCTTTAAAATGTTTATACGTTCACTTATTTTTAGAAACATTTAATACTGGGCACTTGTTAAGTTCATACCTTGATGTGTGATAGTTATATAGGTTGTAGTAATTGTATAAGGTATGTATAAGGTACATAGAAGAAATTTGTTTTTTATTTAAACAATATTAATTAAATATATGGAGTAAGGTTGAGTGAGCAGAGCTTAAACATTCTTGTTTATATATACATATATATTAAAGCATAGTTTGCTGAACTTTGTGTAATTGATGCAACTCTATGAAGGTAAAATCAGAGATGTTCATTTTACAAATTCAAAAGTAATAATGTGCGATATCAGGATGTTTCTGAATAGGAGTTTGAGTTGTTTTACCACAAGGGGTACTTTAATTTTGTTTTACTTATATTAGTTCATTGGTTCTTGATTAACAAGCTGAACATTACCTACCAAGACTTGTAGTATTTTTCTAAATACAAGTTTCTTTTTGGTGAAATTTTGTAGAATGTGCAGCAGCTGCCTATTGTGGAGACACAAGTGTAGAGGACAACGTTTAGAAAGTCTTCTGCCTTGAAGACGAAAGACTTAAAACATCGTCCTCTACACTTGTGTCACCACAACAGGCCGTTGTCGTTCATTCTATGAAGTTTCATCATGAATACTCTGCTCAAACAAGCTATCAAAAAATAAGTTTGTTTTTGTTATCAGAAGTCATTGGTTGACTTCCGTGTGAAGATTACATAAGGGTTGATAAATGGAGTTTGATAGTTGAACTTAATGAAGATAATTTGTTTCTTATATTCAGTTTCTATGTTTAATTTTAGAAAGGGATGAATACCATTAATGTTGATCTAAACTGTTAAAATTACTGTCATATTAAAGTTAATTTAGGTGATTATTTCATTACTTATTTTAAATGACCTGGATAAAATAGGTGGAATTTTATTACCCACTCCTAATACTGATAATAATTAACGTTATTAAGTTGGAAATTACTACAAGTTGTGGCAAAAATGAATGGTTCAAGAAAATCCTGGTTCAGCACACTTGTCTAAGAGTAATTTTATACCTTTTGAACCCAATAAAACAATGTAATGGTAAATAAGACTCAAGTTTTCAAAAACAATTAGAGAAGCAAAATGTAAAATCACTTTAGCACCATTGATCAAACTAGTGAAACTCCTTAATAACAAATTACATTGTATATCTTAACCTCTTTAAAAATAAGAGCCATTTACTTATTTTCTTATCTGAATACCTTTGCAAAAGTAAAGGTTTTATCTTGATGATTCTATGTCTTTATTTTCCATTTTTTAAGTATGTTATACTTTATTGCTAAACTTCTATGATTAAATAGTGTTTTTTTAATGTATGTATAATAAAGTGTAATTAAGCAACATGAATACAGTAAAATCAGTACTATAGAGATAAAAATATTTGTTGATCTCTAATATTAACACAGTTTGCACAGAATAAGATTGTCTTATTTTTTACAAAATTTGTTAATATATTCAGTAATATGTAACTGACTGAATGTGTGCAGAAGGTTCAATGTATCATTAGATACACATGGAAGTCTCACAAAAGAAACTTTAACAGTGTTTGAGCAATAAGTGTGAACATCTAAGATACATCACGATAAAGTGAACAGAATTATGCACAACAGGTTTACTACTTTAGGTGTAAAACCATAGTCAGTGGTACCATGAAAAACTGTGTACTTAAAAGAAATGTCTCTTGTTTAAACAATACTTGTTAACAAATAAGATAATTTAAAGTGATGGTGACGTATTTCTTTGCAGCATTTGCTTTAAGTGTAATTCAGTAATATTACAGAACAATTGTGTACACAGAAGAAACATATTTGATATTTAAACAATATTTGTTAATAAATTAAATTTAGGTGTAGTTATAATAATTCTGTATAGCAGATTCACTGCTTTAAGAGTAGAAATCAGAATAATTAGTTTAATTGAAATACTGTCTACTTAGAATAAACCTGTTTATTTTTTAAATAACACTTTTTAAGAAATAGTTAGGTATAGTTGACAGGATTGTGTAAAGAAGTCTAAAACCGTATTTAGTAGTATCATGTAATTACCTTTTTGTTTCTAAATTATTTGTCAGTTTTTACATTGTGTACAGTAAGTCAGTACTATAAAAATTCAACTACTCATACAAAGTATTAGAGATATGCAGTATACATAGAACTTGTATGTATAAACAGTATTTGTTAATATATATGTAAAAATGGTTGGTTTGGGTTGAGAAATTGTTTAAGTAGAGGAGCATCATCACTGATTAGTATTTGTTAATATATGCAAAATAGAATAATATTTGATGGAAATGCTTTCAGTAGTTGCAGTTCTATAAGGTAAAACCCTGTATAGGAATATTGTAGGTTTGTTAACTTATATGTGTATGTTGAACTTAAATTAACTTTGAAAGATCAATTTTAAATTTATTTTCACCTAATGAATATTTTTCTGAAATTGAAGTACCATTTGCTTATTTTTATTTGTATCTGTAGTGGATCTGGATTGTGACATTCCTGTCTGTTGTGCTCTTGGATGTAGACCTAGGGCTCCTGACAGGTGTTATTTTTTCCATTCTCACAGTTATTTATCGATCTGTAAAGTAAGTAAAGCTGTAGTGGTCTGATGGCTAATCTGCTGAATATAACAAAAAGTAAATAACAGTCTAATTTTCATAATTATAATATCATTATATAATATATAATCAGTAGCTGCTTCTTAGGTAATGTTGTAAATATATTCATATTTGTAATACTACTTTATAAAAAAGCATATTATAATTAGTAATTCCATATCTTAATATTTTCTACTAAATATACCATAATCAGTTGTTCTGCCACTTTACACAAGCATCTTCTAATACAGGGTGGTCGCTAGAAAAGCGGAAAATTTGAGGGTCAGATGAGATCATGAATAAAATGCGTGCTTACTCATTTCTATTTTGATTTCTTTACATCATGAATAAAATGCATGATTTTAATAATTTTGAGCATCTATGAGTGTAATATAACATATGCCTTTAAAAAACTTTGTGAAAGTTATTCTTTGTAAAAATAAATAGCTGTTTGAAAAATTTTCCACTTTTCTAGCGACCACCCTGTACTATCCATATAGAGTTTCAGGTTATTATACTTTATTTTAAAAGAACTCAAATTATTGGTTCTGTTTTGTAATATGAAAACTTTTCTACATATATTCTAATTAGTGATTCCGTTTCTTAAAACTTTCATCTAAATGTATTTAACCAGTTATATTGTTTCTTGACATTGTGATATTCCCAGGTAAATTGAAAATATTTTGGAGCTATATCAGATGTCTGTGAAACATGAAATTTGTTTAAAATATGCAGTTGGAAAATAATGCTGAACTTGTGGTGGCTGAATTAATGTTAAGAAATAATTGTTTTTAACACAAATTATAAAATACAGTTAGAACAATCTTTATTATAATAATACCCTTAAACAAAAGTAGGGTGTATACTTACTTTACTATAGATGATCACTTCTCTACTAGGACAAAAGCAGGATCTGATTTTAATCTAACTAAATGAGAGGTTTCTATCTCCAAAGAAACCTTACATTTAACTGATTAGCCTTCTTCAATGTAGATTGAAAGACATAGCTATCAACTTCTTGAAACAGGTTTGTAGTAAGAACTGTTCTCCACAGATGGTAACAGGCATTACTGACTTTGAAAAATACACAGAAACAAAAGTAATTTGAAACAAGATGACATTAATGGTTTTATTGGCCAGTGTTATGTGAACATCTGCACATATGTATAGAATAAAGAATAAATTCAGAATAAATATTAATAATATAAAACTAGAAACTTGTGGTATATTCCTGTACCACATTTCCAGTCTTAATTACGCTAAGCTTGTCCCAAGCTGATAATTAAGTTTAATTTTAAAATAAATGAACAAAACAACAAGCAGCTGTAATTTAACACAGCCCAGAATATATACTAAAATTCCAATACATACCACAGTATTATAGTACTAACACTAATGCATTATTAAGATGCATTATACACAAACATAATAAAGTGAACCATTTTATACTGACAATTAAATGACACAAAAAGAAAAATTTTGATAAAGTAAAAGGTACTAAATTTAATTAGTCATTTAATATAGAAAACAGTGTTCAAATACAAGAAACATATTAACATAAAGCATTATAATAAATACAAAGAACTCTTTTAACATCATTACAGAAAATAAGGTGAAATTATGTTAAACATTTTGAAAACTTTTAGAAAAACACGGATATAAAAATATTTTTACAGTACTATTTACACACTCGCCCATGGCAGTAAGGATCAATGAATCCCCACCAGCAGATTCCTTAATATCTTTTGGAGCTTGTATAGTGTCAACATACATTTTTCATACATGGCATAAGAGAAAAATGACAAACATAAAGCAGTTGTATTTCATGATAACTCAATAGCTCAAAACTACAGTTTTGCTGAAACGAACTTTAGATACATGACAACCTCTGGTTTCGCATCTCATTTTTGAAGGAGCAGGGAAAAAATGAACATTATGTAATATTTTTTGATGAGAGCCCAAATGAGGAGAAGCAGTTTCAAGAGAACATTCAGGGTTTTGTAAGAAATGTACAAAAAATTTGTGTGTACAAGTTATTTTACTAGTGATTTCATTGGTTCTTCATTGTCAACAGACATATTGGATCTTAAGATTAAAAGTATTGAGACACATTTTTGTGTATGTATCAGTTGTCAGTTGGAAACTTTTCAGTATGCTACAACAAAAAATGCAGAGATATTACACATGCAAATTAATTGAAACAGGTGAGAGTGTTTCAGTATGCCTAGTAATAAATAAGAAAGTAAATGTAATTTCCAATTTGATGTGAACTTTTGGCAGTGCCAAGACTTCTTGCAGAATGTGGTGAAGGAAACCATTTTGCCTTTAAGGGATATAACTCATCTATGAAGCTGAACAATTTTCTTTATGTACAGCTTGTGGTAAATGATTATTGTGACCTCTGGTCAGTTATGAAAAGGGTGTGTTGATCACAAGGCCAAGATTCTGTGCAGCAAAACTTCTTGGTTAAGTAAAAGGTCAATGATAATTTCTCCACTGTAGGACTTCTTGCACAACATGTTGTGGCAAACCACATCAAGACTATTGAAGGTGTTTTGAATGTGAAGACTAACCAGTCTCTGAAATTTTCTAATAGTCAGAATAACAAAAATGTGATGTTTAATTGGCAGAAAAATGAATTGTAGACCAATATGAAGTGAGGAAACAGAAAAAGGAAGAAAAGGAGGCAGGTAGATTCTGAAGAAAAAAAATAGAAAATGGAAGATGAAATGGCAAAACCAGAAATAAAATTAAAAGAACTGGAACTTCGAATTGTAAAAAGACATTATTTAATTGACAAACTTTTTGAAAACATTTGTATTTTATCATAGTTCTTTGATGTTGTTTACAACTTTCCTGACAAATTAAATATTTATATTTAACTAGGGTCTATCGTATCTATTAAGAAAATCTCTTAGTGATTCAATGTAAAGGTAATCCATGCTGAAAACAAATTTCCTTTAATTTTATTATAGCAATATCTTTGCACAAGAGTGCTTGAAATTGAAATTGTAGGCCATGGTAAGGTGTTTGAAAAGTTTCATTAATGCCAAGTATGAACCCTGTTGGTGCTTCCATGGTTCAGACAAACACTGCTTTTCTTTTGTAATAATCTCCATATTACTGACTTTAGATGTTGATGTAGTTGCAGCAAGGATATTTCAGCACCTTGTCTGGGGAGGGTTGGGTAGAAATAGCTGGCACCTCTTTGCACTTGGTAACTTTGGTCCTGGGAACTTCAGGGCTATCAAAGCAATTATTTGGGTAATTGATAATTTCAGAAGCACTAGTTAGAATCATATTTTTATTGATAGGTTGAAAGTCAGACTGGTTCTCATGGTAGTTAGATCTGCAGAGAAGTCCATCATTTGTGTGACCTCAGAACTTTAGCCACAGTTTGTAAATATTTGTGCTAATTTGACAAATAAGTTAGTCATATTGTTCCAAAATATCACCTTAAAAATCATAGACCTTGACTTAGTTCATAAAATATAAATGGTCATTTCTAATGCTTTAAAATATTTGAGTTTTTGGCCCATATCCTCTCCAAGAATAATTAGTTATTTTATCATTTTGCAGAACACAAAATACAGTGATGTATTGTTACTTTTCTGCTGACTTTGAAAACATGCAAATATTTTGGGTATTTCTGTATGATATCAGTCGTGGTTTTTTGTCCTGATTTTTCAAGACCACCTGGGGATTCATGACACTCTCAAATAGAACTGGGACATTGGTCTCATGTACCAGTGCCTTGTTATACCACTGGTCAAAAGGTTTGCAAAGTATGTAGGTTGAAGGGGCTCATAATCTTTTGGTTATAACGATTATTTGCCCCAAACATCTACCTTTAGAAACTGAATAGTCTCTGAGACACCTTAATCAAGCAAACTTTTTGATGATGCTCACACGAACATCACATTTGTAATATACCAATAGAGAATGTATCCTCTACTGCTTGTGGATGGTTTGAGTGTCTAGTCAGACAATACTCAGTTATGCTACTACTATTCCTATTCTTAAAGGAAAAGATAGCATTCTCTCTGTAAACTAAAACTGACCTGGATTGATCTTTTAATCTTTAGAAACTCCATCATTTTTCCTTAAAGGAAAAGATAGCATTCTCTCTGTAAACTAAAACTGACCTGGATTGATCTTTTAATCTTTAGAAACTCCATCATTTTTCCTTCGAGACTTTCTCTTGGTTACAAATTCAGTGCTAGCAGTGATATAAAGTTCCACCTCAGAAGTGTCATTTATTTGTACTTTCCTAATACTCTTTTACAACATGCATTTTCATGTATTGAAACATTGTTAAGAAAATATTCATAAAACTGTGTGGTTCTAGAAATGTTTCAGTCTGCTTGGCTGAAAATGTTTTACCACAATCAATTAAAATGCAATGTGAACCACATTAATATTTATTGTGTTATTTAAAATACTATGGAAATTTAATTTCTACCAAATATTTCAGTTTCAAAGTTGAAGATAATATATAAATTGTATTTCCCAATGAAACGTTACAATTAATTTAATTTTGTTAAGTCTTAAGACTGGGATCATAATTTTTATTTTCATTTCCAAGTTGCTTATTTTGTTTCTCATGTAATTGATTCATTTATGGTATACAACAGTCATGAATGATTTTGTGTAATGTTCTTTCACGTGTTCTGGGCCACTCACATGTATTTATTTAAATATGTATATTTCTGTATAGAATTATCTCCATTGAATGTTACATGCACATTAAAAGCTTTAATACAGATAATATTCAGCTGTATGCTCAACACTCATATAATAAACATATTGGGTTAGTCATGAAATTACGGTTAGTAGTTTGGCAGAGTTTGTGTTTGATGATTGCAGAGGGCATCTTATAAGCTGCCAGACTCGAACAGTTTTCTTTTCAGGTTCTCATGACAGAGATATTCACAGATGAGTTCTGCTGAATTAAGACCTTTATTTAAGCTAAAGATTCTTGTATGTTAGGATTAATTATTCAAAACTCCATCATTGCATATAGGCAAGTTTTTCTAGCATAAATTTAACAAGAAATAATTTAATTTTAGCAGAGATTGTGATGTTGTATATAGAGATTTTGCTACTCTTCTTGATTAGATGAATGGCTTTCATGAAATACTAAATGGTTTACTTCAAATAAAATCATTCAGTAGCTCAGAAAACAAATTTGCAAAATCCATTTGATTGTTTTACAAACACCAAACTGTCATTTTTAGTCATGCACATCATTGACACATGAGGCATTTTATCTACTAAAACCAGCCATTCTGTATTAATTTGACTAGTAGTTGCAAATTTAATCCCTATATCCTGTTGCACTTTACTGTCTAATAGCTCAGAAAGTAAGGAATGTTAGTTCCTTTCAGTCATTGGTTACTTAAATTAATGCCTGTCAAAACTACTGATAATCAAGTTCTACTCCTTGAATGTATTTGATGGATTTTTCTGTTACCTAAGCCATTATGGTTCACAATCTTACAGCTAGTAAAATTCTCATGCATTTGAAATTTAGTTTAAATGCGAGTACTTCTCCTTTTAGGTTTAGCACATTTGTAATATTTTCAGGAGATTCTGCGTGACCCGTGATCTCTTGCAAAAATTTTTATCTCAACTTTAATTTTTCCCTCTTCCGCTATATTTGTTGGTAATTGAACATATCCCCCATATTTCTGAGTCTATATTTCCGGATTGGAAATGAGCATCAGGAAAAAGAAACAAAGGTTTGGGTGTGTGCTGCAATCAGTAGAAGTATTTACAACATTGGGCTAAAAATGAGAAGTCTTATCATCTTAACACTCTGTTACTTCTGCCTGTCCAATGTGTTTTAGTTCACTCTCTTCCTCTTTCCTGGATTTGATTAATCATGTTTTATTCTGATTATTTGATGGTGGGAACTTATATCACAGGGACACTCATTCTTGTTCCTTTTGCAGTAGACAGTGGGTATCCCTTTTTGAGCCTTTACACTTGAAATACTTATCTTGGAGTGTCGTGTTCCAGGTGCTTCTATCCTCATTGCTGATTGAATTTCCTGTTCCAATACTTTCTCTCAAGGAGTGATCTACCTCTTGCTTTTTCAAATTTTGGTGACTGTAACTCCTGTATGGTACTCCTCCATGCAAAGTGTTTGAATGTTTTATTGATTCCAGGTTACCTTTTTTGTTTCTGATCTCATTGTTTATCATTGATATGCTCTGGCTGTTGATATGTTTGGACAGGATTAGCTCCAGTTTATAATATTTTTTTCTCTTTCTTTCAGTTTTCTTCTCAGAATGTTTGTTTATCAATGTCACTTCAGATCAGGTCTCTTTGATTGGTCTTTCCTGGCTAGCACAGATCTAGTTTTATTGGCTGTTTTGGCATGATATGTTCTTTTTGTTGTGGATTGATTTATTAATCTATATTCTGGAGGTTTACGTGGGATATCCTTTTCCACTTTTATATTTCTTTACATTTTCCCTTCTTTATTATCAGTCATATTTAAATAACCTTTACTATCCAGTATATGCTGTGGGTTGTTTCATTGCTTTCCAGCCTTATATCCGTTTAATCCATTTCTCACAGTTTCATTCACTTATACCACTTCTTTGTCTGATTGTTTTCTCCTTCCTTCTGTATCTATTGAGTTTAGATTGTGATTTTATTAGCATTTTATTCTTTATCTTTTTCTCTTTGTCATCAATTCCTGATGTTTTCACTTTAATCATGCACACTTTTTTTTTCTCTTGCATATCGACTCTGTGACCCATTAAAGGTACTTCATCTTTTCAGCACTAGGATTACACTTCATACATTAATCTCCCATTCTTTGTTTTTGTTGGCTGTTTCTTCCTTGTCAAAGTACAGTCATCCACCTGCTGCTGCCCTTCATTTTTCAGTAAGACTGTGAATGAATAAGATACCTTTTCATGTATATACCTTTTAAATTTCAGGGACATGTCCTTTTTTTCTTCTTCTGATTATGAATTTTGCCTTGTAGCAAGTGTTGTCTGTACAGGTAAACCTAAATTAGTTATATCCACACAGTAAGGTTATGAGGATTTCCAATTATAATTTCCATGATTACTAACTACACACTGATGAGATGAGGTTTATCCTTGCAGTATTTTTCTTCATTGATATACCTGTTAAGGACAGTACTCATCCATGGATTTTATGGGTAAAGCCAGGGGTCACCAAACGTTTTTCACAGGGGGCCAGATTATTTGGGGAATGAGAAGTGCGAAAGCTCTCTGTAAAAGACTTAACACTAAGTTTAGGATACCACATTAGCAAAAACAATTGTCACATTGCATATAGTGAGTACATATCTGAATTTCACTAAGCCTCAAAAAAGTTAGTGAGATTTATGAAATTTGCATTTGGCTTTCAAAATATCTTCAATGTTCGGTGTTGAATTGCTGCATCCAATCATTAGAATTGCTTTCAAATGTTCATTAGTCAACGTTGATCGCTGTACTGACTTCACATACTTCATTTTTGAAAATACTTGTTCACAGACATAAGTTGTTTGGAATACTGATGTCATACCAGATGTGAACTGCTTCAGCTTTGTAAAATCATCTTCATGTATGCAGCTGTAAAATTCAATAAGGTGCCCCTCTCTGTGTTTTGCTTTCAACAAGTCATTTCCTTGCAAATTGATGACCTCCAGCCAAAGTTCCACTGGCACATCATTAATGACACAATCAAAAAATTCTGAAAAAGGAGAATGTCACTTTTGATATTGTTGAGATCCAAGAATCTCTCTGAAAAATTCTTATTTAAATCACCAATAATCTTTTTCTGAAACTCCAGGTTGACATCTTCTATGATTCCAGCATGAAATTCATTGAAACATTGAAATTGAGAGAGGTTTACTCCTTCCAAATGTGATTAAAACAATGACTGCTTTCTCCAAAATCCTTTACTAATTCTATAGAGATCACAGACAAAATTATTCTTCCCCTGAAGTTTCAAGTTCAATTCATTCATGTGGGATGTGATGTCATGACAACTTTAACAACCAGGTTGGATCCAACAGAAGTGGATTGGCTCTATATTTTTTGATAAGAAATCTGTCTATTTCTCTTCTCAGCTTATAAAAACGAAACAAGACTTTACTGCAGCTGAGCTCTTTGCCACCGTGTGATAAGGCAAGTCACAGAAATCTGAATCAATTTCTTCACAAAATGCCTTGAACTGGCAATGATTAAGTGCATGACCCCGAATGAAGTTCACTGTAGAAATGACTGGTTTCAGTACGCAAGAAATATCTGAGTCTTTTCCACAGAGTGCATGCTGATGTATGATGCAGTGTGTGAACAGAGTACTTGGGAGTACAAGATCTTTCAACTGTTTCCTGATCAGCCCCATCAGACCTTTCCTTACTCCATGTTTCTTCCTCCATCAACTATTACACCTCTAAGCTGATTCCACTGAAGGATATAGTCTTGCAAATTTTATATGCAAAAACGGCTCGTTTGGGCTCAGAAAATATTTTAAATAGAAGAGCGAACAATGTTTCGACCTTCTTCGGTCATCGTCAGGTTCACAAAGAAAGAGGTAACTGATCGGAAGCTGACCACATGTTTGGAAGGGGTTGTGTAACTGAGTGTCGCAATGTAGAGGGCGGGGTTAGATGTTTGAATAGATAATTTTATTTATTTTATTATATTAATATAGGTAGAAAGGCATTCATTTATATTGGTTAATTTTGGTTTTAAGTTGTTATATAAGTAAGGCTTTTTTAATTTTGCATTTGTTTATGTTTGTTTCTTTATTTAGTATTTTAGTGTTTTCTATGGTTATGTTGTGTCCATTTGACTTGCAGTGTTCGAAAACTTGTACAAGTGACAGATTCATTTTCAGCAAACTTTCTTGTGAAGAGATTCTTTTGAGATTCAAAAACACGTTTCATGGATTCAAATTTCATAGAACGGAACTTTCCTGAAAATTTCAAATATGTTGATGGATGTTTTGTTTCATAGTGACGTTAAAGATTGTACTCTTTCAAAACGGCAACACTTTCGGTGCATATCACACAAGTAGCTTTCTGTTTTTTTGTTTCCACAAAGAAGTACTTTTCTCCCCATTCTTCATTGAAAGCACGATGCTCAAAGTTCACTTTTTTTTCCTTTTAAAAGCAGCCATAATGATTGGTGAAAAAGAACAGGATCTGAAAATGAAAAACACAGAACGCTGTGAGAAAAGTATCGTTCTGGTCCAAGAACACACAAACAAAGTATATTGAAACGTACACTTCCCACGACACTTACCTAAGAATAAGTTACGAGAAGCGCATAACCAAACTACTAAGAGAAATGAGTTTGCTGAAACGGTAATCCTAGGCTGCTGAATTTACAAGATGAGTTGATAAGACGAGGGTTAAGTCTGTACTTGGTTTCGAAATCCTAATGCTTTCATAGATACGTGCCTTGATATGAATAAATGGGCAGCAAGGACGAAAGAAGAATTTTCCTGTTGGTTAAAAATGCATGTGACAGCCTTGTTTCTTTTTATCATAACGTCTTGTGTTTGCCAGTTTAAAGTGACCATTGATTTATTTTGTTATGACAGACATTTGATGAAATGTCACCTCTTAGTTCCAAGTGGCTAGCTGCTGACAAGCCACACAAAATGACTTTGAGGGCTGTAGTTTGGTGACCCCTGGGTAAAGCAGAAGGGGATGGCTGCCCTTCTCTGCCATACCTTAGAATGAATAAATCAGGTGTGGGATGCTTTGTAAAATATGGTTTTCATGGTCACCCATTGCACTACCTCAGATGTTGTTTTTCATTTGGACTCTTTTTCTTCCAGTGGAGTATGGTAGTCTTTATCACTTTCTAGTTCCAAACCACTAGGGTGGTACACCATGGAGGCATTCTTCTGAATGTGGTAGTGATAAAACATAAGATATAGTGATGAAATCTCACATTTACCTAGCAAGACTATGAAACCACTTACTAGCCATTCGTATTTCACATAGATGGGGCTGCAACTTCTGTATATTATCTATACAATCACTGAAAGGCAGTTATACCAACTTCCTAAGATGAGGTAAACAATGTTCTCCATGAGCAGTAGCATATTACCAACTTTAAAAGTGATGAAGAGAAAAGTAACTTGACAGAAGATCAACAGTTTTATGACCACATGTTATGTTAAAATCTGCACATATACAGAACAAAGAATTAATCCAGAATAAACATCCATAGTGATGAAAGAAGAAATCTACGGTATATTTCTGAATACAACACTAACATCTAACAATATTCTAGTTAATGATTTTCTTTCTTAATACTTTCTACTAAATGCATTCTACTCGGTGGTTGTTTTGCTTCATAATATTCTTTAAATAAACACTAAAAAGTGGTTGATATCAGTATCCTTTCAACAGACTTTTATTGATGATTTGTTGCTTTGTTTTAATTTCAACTCAATAATTTGTTGGTAGATCTTATTAGATTAGTCTTCCTCCATATAAATGCAGTTTTAGTTTCCAAAAGAGTCAAAGCTAGTAAGTTTATTTGAATGTAATTTATCTTCTTCAGTTCTGTGACAATTCAAATATTAATAATGTTTATAAACCATAAGATATTCTATTATACTACTAATTTAACAATGACTATTATTAATTCAAACTACAAACATGTAAATTATGAATCATTAATAGCTGTAAATAGTCATTTAAATATCCAAAATTCTTTCAAACCGTTACTGTGAGCTCAGAATAGTTAAACCATTAGTGTGAAATACATCCTTCAAGTTGTGTAGCTTTGATTTTAACAACACAAACATCACCTCTCAGTCAAGTAGCATAAAATAATGTTTTATTGATAATGCTAAATCCAGTTTGGAAAGTTTATCTTTGTGTTTTTGCCCACCAGTGGCTCAGCGGTATGTCTGCGGACTTACACGCTAAAATCCGGG
Source organism: Carcinoscorpius rotundicauda (assembly GCA_011833715.1). NCBI lineage: Eukaryota > Metazoa > Arthropoda > Merostomata > Xiphosura > Limulidae > Carcinoscorpius > Carcinoscorpius rotundicauda. The sequence goes on from CM022397.1 coordinate 90,988,785, forward strand.
TTTCGATACCCATGGTGGGCAAAGCACAGATAGCCCATTGTGTAGCTTTGTGCTTAATTCAAAACAACAACATCTTTGTGTTTTCTTCGTATTCCAGTTTGATGAGCAGAAAGTATTGTTATTATTGTAATCTGTTGTTTTAATATGTTTTAGTCCACATCAAACAGTGCTAGGAGTGATACCAGATACAGAAGTCTATTTAGACAAAAAACGCTATTCTAAGGTAAGAAGCAGTTTGTCTACTTTGACACAAAATGGTAAGAAATAATTGATGGAGGACTATTTCAGCAGTAAAATATTTTAAAAGTGAGAGTGAAATGACAGGAATTTGTTTAAGTGAAGAATGTTATGCTAAAATCAGATACAATCAACACAAGTCTAAAAATGTATGCCCAGGAGCCTTATCATTCTGTAAACTTCCCATTTTTTTCTTAGCCAGCCCATAATTAATATAATTATTTTGTTTGAACTTGTTTCTATCTGTCAGCTGTTCATGATGTGGATATTCTTTAAATCTTCATTATAAAAACTGAAGAAATAACAAAATTTAATTAATAATCCAGCCATCTTATAATCATCAGTTTTGAGCCTTCCTTTATGATGATAAAGGGTCCTACCTTGACCTTAACATTTTTTTTACCTTTAATATACTGAAAGAAATCTTAACTGTTCATCTTCACATTTCCAGCCAACATTATTCATACAATCTTTCTGATATTCTAATTTCCTGTTTATCCAATATTCTTGACCTTCTATATTATTATAAACAAAGTAAAGAAAAAAAAAATTAACCTGAAGATGACCTAAAAAGGTCAAAACGTTGTTCTTTGCTTTATTTTGGTAAAAGTGTTTTTTTCTCAGCAAAACTTTATATTTTATCTGTTATTTTTCTCTGCCCTTTCTCCATATGGGATCAGTCAAATTGACCAGTTTCATAACCATAAAAAAAATCAAAATAAATATAAATTACCCTTTTTCCTTTCTAGAATGACTTCAGATTGTTACATAAAACTACATTTGTTTATCCTAAGTAACTTTATGCTCAACAGTATAATCTATTTATATTTAAATTTTATTATTTTATTGTCCTTTGAATCATATTTAGCTACTGTTTGTGTGATTATAAGTTGTAAATTACTTGGAACATGGGTCTCATGTTACGCTATCAAATTACCTTACTCATAAGCTGATAACTTAAAGAGTTTTTTATTTTTATATTTTAGTTACTTTTATAATAATAAAGAAAGAATACACATGAAAGACAAGAAATAAGTACTTATCTAGACCTACCTTTTTTGCTATTAACTGTCAATGACACTCAACTCTACTTTGTACATAGTAATGCATTAAACATTTTTTATTTAATTAAGTAATCTATAGAATATAGATTAAAATCATGCCAAAATCAGACAATTTTCTCTTAGAATTACAATTTTTTTCTGGCTTTCTAACTATGCAACAACAGTGGTTACAAATTCATCTAAGCAAGTCAGTATGATTCCTGTGGAAATGAAGCCTGTACCACAAGAGAAATTCACAATTTTCTGTTCAGAAAACAATGTAATATGGTATGTTATTTGAGAGATGAAAAATTTGGCTTTCTGTTGATTATAAATAATATAGTATTAAATCTAAGAGAGTACTATTAACAAATCCTGGAAAAAAAAAAGGATGTGACACAGAAGTTCTGAATTTCCATTTGATGGTTCAGTAACAAACAAGATTGAGGCTATAAAAATTATGCATTGTCTGGGCAATGACAATTTTATAGTGAATAATTTATTCTAAATTTTGTGTCTAGAGAATAAACTGAGAAAAATCTCACATAATTTTCTTTGGAGAAAAAGAATCAGGTGAATTTATTTCTGTTGGATTACAGATGTGAAAATTTAAACAATATTGAGAGAACTTGTTGATATCTGCAATTCACCTTGGTTTTTTTATTAGTTTCAGATAGAACATGTAAACTTTACAAAGCCAGGTTTGCAAAGTCCAGATGATCTTTTACTTTTAACTGATAAAATAGATGAGACTTCATCCATGTATTTCAATGATAGTATTCTATTTGTTGTAGTAAACCTTGTAAAAGAAATAAGTCAGGTTGATATTATTGGTCATCTCCAAATTAATTAATACATGACAGTAGCAAGGTTTAGATTTAATTTAATAAATCAATAAAATGACTACAAGGAATACACTTAGAAAGAATTATGAAATATGTTATCTGAAAATATGCATAAAGTACAAAACATATAAAATGAGTTTAATTTAACAAAAAGCTCCATGAGATTTTGTTGAAGATGTCATACTTCTCTCCAGTGGAAGTAAGATACTTCAAAGATATTGGACAGTAAAGAAACTCTCAGTGGAGACACAAATAGTATCAGAAGTATCACGCCACCAAAAATATACCTCCTTAGGCCTAACATATTGTGATAGGCTTCTATGTATTTCTAACAGTAGTAAGAATGGTGGGATATTCAAACTCTTTTCAGAAAACATCACCAGCATTAGTATTGTACAGTGGTAGAAACCAACAAGTTTTTAACATCAAGCTCATGGACAAAATTATGATAAACAATGATATAAAGGGTAATTAAGAAAGGAAAAGCTGTTACTCTATCCAGCATTAGAACAAGGACAGGATGGCTTGTAGGATGGAAATCAGATAGAATGGTAAAGCCAAAAAGTACTAATTATTTTCAATATTGGATTACATTCCATCATAATGAAAGCATTTAAACCTTTTTTTCTTGATTTTAACAAAACCTGGACCAACATGCACTGTTTTTATATAACAGTAGTTATTGATTTACCTGTCGTTTATGAATAAGTCGACATTCTTTTTAAAAATGTGTTTGATAAAACTTTTAGTGATTTTGTGATTCTGTTTTTGTAAAATTAAAAACATTTTTAATTTTATTAACTTATTTAACAATAAAAATTATCAAAATGGAAAAGCATATAGGTACTTAAATGGTTACGTAAAATATATATAATATCAGTTTTAGGAAGTAAAGAATTTTACATTCAAAATATTTTATTTTCTCCATGTTTTTGAAATGTGTCTCAGACACTCAACATAATTTAACTGCATATTTAAGTTCAGTGGCAAAGTTTGAAAGTACAAATTTAGGTTTAAACAATTTTTCTTCCTATAAAGCATTAAAAAAAAAGACATTTTAGTAATTGTGCAACCTATAATATTCTTTTAGTTTTGTTACCTGACCTGCAAATTCTATGAGAAAAAGTGACTTTGTGCCTTATAGCCTTTAAAAAATGTGAACTTGTGGTCTCTGAGGGGTCAGCCCCCCAGTGGCACAGTGGTATGTCTGCGGACTTACACACTAAAAACCGGGTTTCGATACCCGTGGTGGGCAGAGCACAGATAGCCCATTGAGTAGCTTTGTGCTTAATTCTAAACAAACAAACAAACAAACTGAGGGGTCCATTTAAGGAGTTTCATATTTGAGTATTGTTACTGGCTCTAAAATATATATAGATGAAGTAAGTGTTTTCAACAATTAGCAGTGTTATATCTTAAATGAAAGGATCAGTACATTTTCATTGTCTTTATTGTGTTTCAATGTTATTGTATCCAGTCAGAAGAAATACCAGGAATCAAAATCTTCCACTTTGGGTCAGCTCTTTATTTCATGAACAGACATGTGTTTTTATCAGCTTTAAAAAAGATATCTGTTGATAGAACATCAGAAGAAGTGTAAGTGTTTCTCTTTTTTTCAACAACTACATAGTGGCTTGATTGAACAATCTGAGCCTATTGCTTGCCTTTTTAAAGCACAGTCATTTTGCAAACATTGTTTAGCTGTCAAGTAAGACTTGCTAAAGGCTAAAAGTGAGCAAACTTATGCTGTATCTAAGAATTTAAAGTCTTCATCTCAGAAAATTAGAATTTCTCTTTCTGTTCTATTTTACATTTAAAAATAAATTGGTAATGTAATTAATACTTCACAATAAAGTCAATTCTTATCTACAATATAGCCCTCTGGTGGATGATTTACTCATTGGTGAAGCTAGTAATACTGCTGGAAAATATCTTCAAAGAACAAAGGAAAGGAAACTTCACCATATTGTTATAGACTGTTCCTCCATTTCATACCTTGATGCTACTGGGGTAGAAGTGATTTTGGAGGTAAGATAAACTTTTAAAACTGTTCTTCCATTTTTTTTACATTCATGCTACTGGGGTAAAAGTGATTTTGGAGGTAAGCTAAACTTCACCATATTGTTGTATTTTTGAATTATTCGAGTAATAACAGTATTTTTGTTTACATTTTTGTTATGACTCATATAGTATTAGGAATCCTGCAGTCAACAAAGTCATGGGCCCACAAGCAGTTTGGTGCATAAATGTTTTCAAAATGTATTTAAAAAGACATGCTGGTAACTTTGTGTAATTTGTAAACTTTAATCAGTCTTTTCTACTCTAAGAAAGCTTCAAAAGTTATATATATTTTTTTCAAATTGGGTAAATTTGGATTTTCAGATGAATGCTAATAGTGTCCATTCAGGTTTAAGGAGTTAAACAATGAAGAATATTACATCTAAATTAACTTGCCATGTCTTGAGTTGAGTGCTAAGCCAAAGAGATACAAATGCTCTCAGATGGTGTTACCATCCAATGAGTAAATTGAGATTTCCAGCCATATATTGATATATCAAGAGGTAACTCCCACAAATTCATCAGTGTGCAAATAAATACCACATTCTTTATATATGTATTTTTAGAAACCACCTCATTTGTACTTGCCTACAGATGATTAGGCCATTCTACATATTTATTTTGTTTGGAGTTAACTATCACTTACTCATTGGTGCATTACATGGTTATTTTACAAACAACTGACACATTAAATACATGCACTTGTGTACAGGTAATCACTACATATTCATTCATATGCATGTACTGACTACATTCTATATATTTATCTTTCCACATATAACCATTACATGTATTAGACATATTAGTATGTTTAAAATTAACCATCATGACAATACAACATTTGTTATGTGTTTAACATTTTTTTACATTAAATTATATGCATCTTCTGAACACTTTCTAAGTTTATTTTCCCTCTATAGATCATCAAAGAGATGAAGAAAAATGAAATTGCAGTTTCTTTAGCAGCTTGTTCAGGTAGTTCTTCTCTGAAGTTGACATATCTTAATTAATTTTACTCCTTTTAAATGTAGTTTTAAAACATAATGTTGAGATGCTAAAATTTCAGAAAATAATAGGGAAGCTGTTCAGTTGCTAAGTTTCAGGATTAGAATAGATTAGTTTTAAGTTATAAAATTAGATTAGCTTCTTTCCTTTTGAGATCACACATTTGTAAGTCATCAGCCTTTTGAAAACTTGTCTCATATGAGTTTGTGCTATTGCATGATAACACCATGCAACAGAATACTTCATGGTTAGGAGGGCATTACATATCCATGTGTAATGAATTCCTCTAAATTTATGTTTGTGATCCTCATTCTTTTCTTCAAGAGTGTAGTGCATTGAGGTGTTCTGTCTTTGCTGATATTTGTACATTTTTCATTACTTCAATAGAATGAGTTTAATTACATTCAATATTAATTCACAATTTAATGTGAACTCTAGTTCTGCTGATATGAGTGAAGAATTTACCCACACTGAACAAATTGCAAACAGATCAGTGGGAAGTTCTTTATCTGCAGAAGATGTGATGGTCATTGTCCAGTTGTGGTAGGGTTCATTATATACAAAGGATTCTCTGCTTCTCTCTCTTCCATTTCTTTTCTTTTCCTTTTTTGGAGTTTGAAGTTGTGAAAGATGAATATATGAGCCCTTTTTTTCTCTCCCAAAATTTTGTTTTGGGAATGTCTCAACCAGTTGAAGAACAATTTCAGACTTCGTGTGAATTTCAAAACCTTATTTCTTACATTTATATCATTCTTTTCACTACCATTTCCTCTGACACTTCCTGTTCTCTTTCACATAACCTTTCTTGCAATTTCTTGTTCTCTCTTGCCAATTCCTGTCTGGAACAACTTCATTTATGCAACCTTGCACTTTGTAATTTCCTCACATGACTGATTCTTATGCTCTTGCATATGGTCATAAAAACTTCCCATTCGATATGAATAATGAATTCCTCCTCCCTACCAAGTTTAAGGGACAGATTTATTATCACCTGTTTTTCTATCTAGTGTACAATTTTTTTTCTTTGTCACTGTCCTTCTTCAACACCTCTTCTTCCTTCACCTCATGACAAAAGTCTTTCACTATTTGCTTGATAAAATTTTACAGGACTCTATATCCTCTAATTTCTCTACAATGGCCCATTCCATCTTCTCTGAACTTTCTCTTTACACTTGGTTCCTTTCTTGTTAGGATCTTTTGAAAAAAGATACCCTAATTTTTAAGGTTTATCTCTTTTCCTTTTTTTCTATGGGATCTTTATTATTCTGTTTCTTCATCATAAAGTTTTTAGTGCTGTTTCTGATTCTGTGGAGTCACTGATTAAAACTGCCTGCCCCCAAACTTCTCTTATTTCTTTAGTTTGCTGTTTGCTCCAATCTCATCTCTGGAATCTCTTGCTCTGGTTCTTCTCCCATTCCCTGTTTTGTTCTCTTCTCCAGATCTTACACCTCTTCTCAGCCCATATCCATCAAACATCTCACTCATAAGACTAATTGCTGCTAACCATACAGTTGTTTCAAGATCTGTGGGAGTTGGTCTATATTAGTGTGTAATCCCATTTCTCTACCAAAATCAGGTTGCTCTGGTCCTTTCTCACAGTCAATCTGTTAACTTTACTTCCCCATCTTTTCTATCCCAACCTATCACTTTCCACCACCCATCTGATTCTGCTCCTTGCTATTCTCTTTGGTATAGCAGTAGCCCCTTATGATTTTAGTTATGTTATGTAGGCCTTCATTTAACATCTTCATGGTCTAGGTCAGTGATTCTATTTGTATATGGATGACAAGCTTCTTCAAGCCCATTCCCAAGTACAATCCTCTGGCATACTTCCAATCTTCTCCATAAAACTGCTTGTTTAGAGTACTTAATCAAGGTTTTCAAGTTCTTCCTTATCCTGACCCAATATCTCATCCACCTGGAAATTATTTTCAATTCTCACCTCAGATGTGCCCAACCTTCTCTAATTCACATACAGGACCTTGATTGTTTGGTTACCAAAGTTCATGCATTCAGAGATTTTAACTCTTTTGAAGACCATGGTTTATCTGCAATCTCTCATTCCACTTGGCCATGCACGTGTACTCTACAGAGGGCATTGTGCAACTTAAGGAACCTTTCAAGGGATGTATTGCCCTCACCAGTCCTCTTCCTTTCTTTGTCACTGGAGAATCTTGCTTGGTGACAATACCACTCCAACATTACTTCTGGTATCCCTTATTTCTTCCCAGATAAAATCTTCATCTCTTTACAATTGCTTCTGGATGGGGAGAATCTCTGAAGAACAGTCTGACTTCAGACTGTAGGATCTTGGAAGAGCATTTGCTACATCACAATTACTTCAAACTGTTCCCTGTCTTTCAGACATGTTCTTATTTCCTTCCTCTCCTTGTGGATAATTTGGAAATGATTCATTTGCATAATTCCATGGTTGTGTCACATATCAACTGCCAAGGGGTATGCAGTTCCAGAACGCTCTGCTTTGAGAAATTGGACTTTCTCTCTTGGGCCCTTTCCAAATAGGTGAGTTTAATGGCAGGTTCACTGAACATTGGTGTGGATTGTGTTTCTTGATGAAGTTGTGTCCTACCCACAGAATGATCTTTTCACCCACACGACTTTCATTGGATCTGCTCCCAACTTGGATATTTCCAAACAAATGTTTTCATCACACCTTTCAAGAAGAAGTTTCTTCTCTTTCAGTTTCCTGTCCCTCATTTTTCAGCATTGGCTTTGATACCCTCAGTGATGGCTAGATCCATTTTTTTTCCATGTGACTATTCTTCTCTGTGCCTCCCTTCTTCAGACCTTTGCTCCAATTTGGAACACCCCTTGCAGGGACTTATTGATAGCCCTTACTGACTAGTTTAATCTTGGTTTCCATTGAAACCATTCAAGCCCTTTTTTTCCTTCTTAATGTTTCATCACTTCTAGTTCAACATAACATATCAATCTTTCATCTTTACATATAAGATTTGCCTGGCCTATTGCTCATTGAGCAGTACTATCAATTTGAATAGCTTCCTTTCTCCTAGTTGCTCTTCCACCTCCTTTATGTACCAGTACAAATGGTATGCTTATTACCATTGGTCTATCCTTCGCTATTGTTACCCTAGCTGATTTACTTTACAATATTTTACCTCTATTTTAAAGTGGTTGTTTGATCACGACTTAACTATCTTTACCATTGCAGGTTATCAAGCAGTGCTATCTACCACCTTCTGCCTTTGCCACAGAATCTTATTTTGCCTATCTTTACTATCCTTGTACATTTCATACTTGTCTGCATACCTCTTTATCCTATTCCCTCATCAAACTGAAACCTCATTTTGTTTTCTCACACTTTTACCTAGAACTAATTTGAACCTTTTATAACTTTTATCATTCTAATTAAACGTTTCCTTCTTCTGAACTGTGGTTGTCATCACTCTGATGTTTGTGTCACAGATTCCTCTTGAACTCTCTACCACTGTACTTGCCTTCTGCTTTTACTCTGATCAGTCCTTTCTGATCAATACTACAAACAATAAAACAAATTTTCATCTTGGTTTGCTCTGAGTTTTCATATGCAATCATTGATAATAGACTAATATGTTTTATGTTTCCATTTTTTATCATTTGTTACTTGTCTTGTAATATTTATTACTGTAGAAAGAAGCTTCTTCTCTGTTTGTTATCTAATGTTGGTTTGGTACTGTTTCACATGATAGATATAGATATATGTATGTTAATTTTAGTGCTGTTTTTGTTGTGTTGAGCATACAGCTATGACAGAAAGTGTTTGTACAGCTGCATCCAGTGTTTATTTGTTGTTCAATTCACATAAAAATTTATATAGATGTGTGTTAGAATAATATTTATAATATACCATACTTCTGTTAGCCTAATCATGATACTTTTTAAGTTATGAGCAAAAATCCACTTGGAATGCAAGGGTACGAACACTTTCTGTCGTAACTGTAAAAGGAAGATGTTTTTCTATTCTATTTTTGATTCCAATTTTGTTATTTTGGTGTTTAAAAGAATAGATATATTTATCCTCATTTTGTAGTTCTTTTAGTATTTATCATAGTGGGATGAATGTTCTATTTTTGATTCTGTTATTGTTTTTGTAGTGTTAAACAAGAAAGTGTCTGTATAATCATTTTATTGTTATTTTATAACAGTGCACTTGCAGTGTTTAACATAGCAAATAGATTTGTTTTCTGTTTTTTTGTTCTCACGTTGTAGATGTGTGTGTTTTCTTATCTATTGTAATGCTGTTCTCCTGTTGTTTAACTAACAATGAGATGTGTATTTTCATTTTTCCTTGAATTATTGTGCATGCATGTTCTTTTAAAATGAGCACAACATGAACATTTGAGTGTGTTCTTGTTTTGATTCCAGTGTTTTCTCATAGTTTATTTAATTACCAAAAGTGTGTATTCTCCTCTGATTTTAATTTTGTTCTTGTATGTTTATTTAATTTGTAACTCAACAGAAGTATCTGTGTTCTTTTATTCTAAATTTGCTGTTGTACTGTTTGACATGTACGACAAACTTGGTTATGCTCTGTTGTAGATTCCGTCATCTGTTATATAGTATTTCACTCTGAAGTTAATACTTTGTTTTTATACAATTGATTACAAATGTTACATAAATATTGCATTATACTGAATAATCTTATGTTTTTGCTTTTTGAACACTCAGTGTTAAGAACTGACCAAAGCATCTGGGTGAAATAATTTATTTTCTGTGTAAGTTATGTAAGGAATCCCAGCAGTAATAAGTAGGATTAATTTAAATATTAATTGCATTTAATTTTTTTTACTTGACTCACAGGCATGTTTAAGCCAAGAAATATATGGATACCAAAACAATTTGGCACATAAATAGTTAATGTTAATGTGGTCCATGTGAATAATTTATCATTTTAGATTTACACAAAGGACATGAGCCTGTTTTGTGTTTCAGATGGTATTGCTGTCTTAGTGTTTGTAGTAATAGATAAAGTTCTAAACATGTTATTAATCCTGACACATGTTTAACATAAAACAGTTTTAAATTAATTTAGTTTTCATATTTTAATGTTGGTATTGCAAATTAATTCTGATAGATTTGGTGTAAAAGATTTGAATTAAGTCACTTTTTAAGGTTTTAATGTTGTTTTGTTATGTTTTAAAATTCGGGCAGTAGTTGATACTGTGTTTCATTAGTATGCTTTTTGTTTTCTTTTAGTGGTATTTTCTTGGTTTTCTAATTATTTGTATTACTCTCAGTGCCAATGTATGAGCTGCTGGATAGATCTGGATTTTTCTCTAAAGTAACTCTCCCAGTCATCTTTCCCACCATTCATGATGCAGTTTTGTATGCTCAAGATCAGAATCCAAGGCAACCAACAATAGGTGCTACTGTTTAGATGTTGAATAAACAGTGTTTGCACCTGATAAAAGCTAAGAAACCAGAAACCTGAGTGAAAACAGCAACTTTTGTTGGTGTTTAGTTATGAATTTAGAACTTACTGGTTTAGATATAATGTGCTGTGAAAAAAAAAATTGAAATGGAAATAATCAAAGTTTTATTAGAAAAACATCACACACTAGCTATCCCTCCAACAAAGCATTTTCAAGTAATACATTACATGTTTTGTTTTTCTTTAATTTGCTGTGTTAGCTCAGTAAAATATTTTCTCTTCTCTTGTAATTAAGCATGAGTCACATAAAGCATTTGTATAGGCATAATTACAACTCTAATTACTGTTTAGCTTTAACATAAATAATACTGCCGTTGCTATGTTATTACATTGGTTACTCATACTATCATCCTGTTAAACCTGCAGTGTTTGTAAGTTATAATTCTATAAAACCAGCAACCCATGTAACAGATAAGCTATGAAACTAGCAACCTCTGTTATACACCGTTAGAATATGAAACCAAAGCCAGTTACTCATACCAATGTTAAACTATAAATCCTGCATCTCTTTTTGCTGATAAAAGTGTAAGATCAGCTACTGTTTATAAAGTATTAAACCAATTGACCACACCACATATAAGCTATGAAACTAGCAACCTCTGTTATACACTGTTAGAGTATGAAACCAAAGCCAGTTACTCATACCAATGTTAAACTATAAATCCTGCATCTCTTTTTGCTGATAAAAGTGTAAGATCAGCTACTGTTTATAAAGTATTAAACCAATTGACCACACCACATATAAGCTATGAAACTAGCAACCTCTGTTATACACTGTTAGAGTATGAAACCAAAGCCAGTTACTCATACCAATGTTAAACTATAAATCCTGCATCTCTTTTTGCTGATAAAAGTGTAAGATCAGCTACTGTTTATAAAGTATTAAACCAACTGACCACACCACATATAAGCTATGGAATTAGCAGCCATTTCCACTGTCAAACTGTGAAAACCAGCAAAACAATCTGTGGAGCAGAAAAGTTATGAAATCAGCAATATACCACTTTTAAACTCTTATCACAGAAAATAAAACTCTGAGTCTTGCCACCTATGTTACAGTTAAGATATGAAAATAGCAACCTTTGTCATTGATTAACTGTGACACCAGCAACTCTTACCACTTTTAAGCTAGGAAATTGGCAACCATTGCCACAGTTAGGGTATGAAAACATCAAATTTTTGTCATTGATTAGCCATGATACCAGCAGCTTTTACCACTTTTAAGCTAGGAAATTGGCAACCCTTTCTGCAAGTAAACTATAAAACCAGCAACCTTTGTCACTGTTAAGCTAGAAAACCATCAATTTCTGCTACTGTTAAATCTGTGAAAGCAAAATGTCTTTCCACTGTTAAACTAAGAAAGCAGCAGGAATACAAGCCGTCATTAAACCAAATATATAATGGAACAAGCTACTGGCAAGTTGTGTAAACAGAAACCCATGCCACTTTTTAAGTAGGAAAGTAGCATCATCTGACAGTGGTAATTTATTAATGCAACCTATACCACTGTTAAACTGGGAAAACAACCCAACTCACAATCCAAATATCGTTATATACAATCTCATGCTAGTATATTTTATGAAATGTTTTTATAGAGTGAAATTACCCTTAGGGATAAAAATATTTGTCTTTCTGTGTTGCTCTGAGAAATTGCGTATAAAGTTTATTGATGCTGATGTGCCTTTAACAAAAACTGCATTTAATAAATGGTTATTAAGTGCAATTTTTTAAACTCATTTATCTAGTAATTTTATATAAGTATATAAATATCAAACTTACAGGTTATATTTCTACATAAAAATTAGATCTGTGAAAAAACAATGTAAAACTTATAGATTTGACATGTAAGTACAATATATACTTACAGATTTGACAGATAGATAACAATACAAGATTTAAAGATATAGAGACACACAGCAATAATAATGTAAAATAAAAATAATTGTATTCAAGGTTTTGAGTACAAATGTTCACAAAAGTAATGTCACTGAATTCAAGCATTCAGCAGTCAATCTACTATACACTTGACTCACATAATGAGCAACCAACTTACTGACTGACTTCCAGGTGCTACTTTTTATATCTTAATATTCATATGATCTTTTCTGGGATTCTAGACTTCATAGCTCAACTCAGAAACTTGCTTAACCAGTTCAGTAAGTAATTTACAAATGTCTCTTGAGTTATTATAATTTTCATGGAATATTTAAACATAGTCTCAAGAAATCCAGTGGCACAGTTTTTATCTTTTTATATTTGCAAAATGTTTTGACAAGTTGGTTTTCTATCAGATAGTCAGAGTAAATAAATGTTGAATATCTGAGAAGATCACCTAAATTTTTATGATATTGAATTGCTTTTAATAATTGTCATGATTCAAACAATTTACTATTTTCTTAGTGTTCCTGTCTAGAAACTGTTTGTTAAAATTTTAAAAGTGCCTATATTCTACTTACTGGTTTAATGTATTGTGAATTCTCATCTCCTTTGTGAGTGACCCACACATACTTCAGTGTTATGTTGTTATAAATCTATTCATTACTTAGAAATACTTTAGAGATAGAATAATAGAAAAACATGGATTAGACATTATATCAAATATGAACATTACAAAATCAGATGATGAAAAAATGCCAACTGTCAACAGTGCATATCAGTAGTGAAGATGAAATATCTTATGTCAGTCTTCACTTGGAATGAGATATGTGTGTCTTGTTGCCAAAATGATAAATCACTGTTCAGGTTAGTACATTAGGATGATAATTCAGCAGATTCCTGAAATATAATGACAGAGGAATTTAATTCTTTTTCACCAGAATATACGAGAATTGATAGATAATACAGAATCTAAAGGTTAATAAAAAAGAATATTAAACTTATAGGTTGGATGCGTGCATGTATTTTTTAAACTTGTAGGTTAGACTTGTACATAAAGATATGAATCATGTTTTTCATAGTTTTAGACGTATACCTACTGGTAAATAAAATCAGATACAAAAGGCGAGTTTATTAGATGAAACTATCAAGGTTATTTATTAGGTTTGTGCTTAAAAATCTCAACATTTAGACTTGTCAGTAATATTAGATAGTTTAAAGATTTACTGTGTAGATAAATACTGACACATTACACTTTGTTCTTTAGGTAATGGAAAACTAAATAGTTAGTCTTGTGTATAAAAATAAATTTATAGGCTACAACCATACACAAAAATACCATGTTTACATTATACATTTACACTAACAGTTTCAAGGTGATAGCTTAGTTGTGTGCATAATATTTTCAAATTTACAGGAAGTAGGTGAAACATAATGTGGATAAATAAATATACATATATTTTTTTAAAATTCAGTAACACTGCAAGTTGACATAAAGATCTAATTTATAGATAAACAAAGGCTTAAAGGTTTTACCAGCAGATAACAATAACACTAAAAGGTCCAATTTGTAAATATGAAGGTTCAAGATTTAACTTGTAGGAAACAGAACAATGTACAAATCTGATCCATAGAAAGCAATAAGACTTATAAATTATTATTATTGCAAGATTTCATTGTTCAAATTATAGATGACAATGATATGTACGCATCTAGTCTGTAAATAAGGATACGAGTCTTAAATATTCAACCTGTAGATAATAATGGGAGGGTTCAGGAATGGAATTGTGCATAAAGCTTTCACATCTGATGTGTAGATGATGATTAGAGATTTCAAGATATAACCTGGATATAACAATAAGATATAAAAATACAGTTTATACTCAATAATGGAAGACTTAAAGATTAAAAAAGATTCAACTTGTAGATAGTAATGGGAAGGCTCAAAATTTTACTGGTAGATAACTACAAGACACTCGCTTTTGATTTGTACAGTGTAATATGTGACTAAGATTCTACCAGTAGATAACACTAAGATTTACAAATATTATCCTGTAAATAATATGCATTAAAACTTTGAAAAGCTAAATGTAGATAAGACTATGAAGCTTGAATATGTGACCTGTAAATAATAATAACACTGAACATTTTGATCAGTGGATAATAATATGAGCTTTACATTTTGATCTGCTGTATAGCCTACAATATTAATTTATATAGGAATTAAAATTTTGATCCAGAGATAGCAATACTGGACTTTAAAATTATATTTGTAGATAAAATCATCAAAGGTGTAGGCTGTACAAATTGCACATATTATTGTTGAACTTACTCATTGGACCTGTAGATAAAAATAAGAGACTTAATGAGAAATAATTGATAACAAAAATGTCATGTCACAATAACTTCTCAACTTCTATAACCTAAAGATAATTATTTTCAATGTGTCCACACCTTCTGTGAAGGAAATTATATAGAGCAAATATTTTCTCAAATAATTTTTACAAATATTTACAGTTGTTATATGTTGATAGCATGTGTAATGCTTTTGTTGGATATACAGATCATTTTAAAATTACTATGTATGTTAAATTAACTTTTTAATTCCAGTAAAGCTTCATTATTTTTATTATGTGTGACAATATATTTTTAATTTATAGTAATTCACAATGATCAAAAGACTATTCTTCACACTGTATAAAATTCAATAACCTCAAATGCAAAATTAACCTTCCATACATTACCAAATTTAAGCATATATCAGGTAATGACCATCACAAATTACAGTACTCTGTAGGGAATGTTCTACTTGTTATTCAGTGTCATTAACTGGACTTGTGTATTTATATAATTGATATATAACCTGCTATAATCTAAGATATCTTTCAGAAAACAATGATACACATGTAAGAACTGTGAAGGGTATTATAGTGCTATTCAGATAGGTGAAGTTACTAATGCTCCAACATAGAATGTAGTTTTTGTATTTTGAGAAGTGTTATTGAATGAATTAAATATGTGATTTTTACAGTGTATGAATTTAACTCCAGAATGTTTTAACTTTCACATATTTATTTAGCATGAGTTTATGAAACAGTACTTGGGAGATAATCAGAAACACTTAATTTGAACATTAACTGTGTTTTGTGCCATCATTAAATAGGACACTGTCATGTCTTGCTTTATAAGCACTTTGCAACATTTTATGAAAGGAAGTTGTGAGTAGGAGTATAAGTTGTAATTTTGGGTCAAACCCCTATAAACTTGTATTATACAGTACTTACCCAAAGCTATTAAAGTTGATAATCCCTGGGCACCTTTGTCATATACCAAATAGAAGTCTTCATTTGGAAGTATAACTTAATTATTTTGTATCTAGAAACTAGATGGGTATTTGATTCTAGTTGAAATTTTCAGTGCAGATAATGAATAATTTATGTGATCATTTGAGAAGTTGAAGTTTTTGTAATTATTTTTTGTGTAGCAGGAAAGTAAATTTTTGTCTGTTCACTGTATTTAGACTTAACATATTGTAAGTGTGGTGATTTAAATTTTTGAGTTTCTTGTATGCAGGATTTCAATCCAAGATTTCTCTCATATCTGTCATGTGTTTTATCAATTGAGCTAATGAGTGATGTTGAGAAATTCCACTAGTAGAGAAATATATATGTAAAAATGGCTTGTTTGGGTTGAGAAAATGTTCTATGTAAAATATTTTCTCAACCCAAATGAGCCGTTTTTACATATATAATTGAGCTAATGGGTTAACACATTAATATCTTTTTTTTCAAACAACTCAGTATACCATATTCTTTTCCTTTTCACAAACAAGGTTTATTCTCAGGGTTTTAGAATAACCACTAACTGGGTACCATTTATTCTGTGGTCATAAATTATTATTTTTTGAACTTTTAGTAGAATTCCCTTAGGTTGGATTTGAACCCACTAGTTAGGCATTTAAAAATGAAAAACATCTCAGATTACCACATTAAATATAAGAATAGAAACCTGAATTAAAATAGGGGTCCATTCAGACATACCCTAGTTTGTTTTTTTTAAATGTGTTGAATAGTGTTAAAAACTACTCTCAAATGTCTTATAACTGTGATCCTTATTCAGCTAGTTATTTTGATGTAAACTGGAAGTTTTATATAGAATAAAATGCACAGAAAATTAGTAAAATTTGGTTGCGTCTTATTACACTTAATGCATTTTTGTCTATAGCTTTGTAAAGTGAGATAATGCATCTCTTAATTTCCAATCATAAATCTATCAACTACTGATATAATAACTTGTGATTACTGTATTTAGACAATCATAAAGACAACAAATGATTAAATCTTGCCATTATATTTCTTAAATTAAAAGGTCCATTTTGTTTAAGAGAAATCATGTTCTACAGATGTATCTGTGGGATTATTCTTACCAAGGTAGTAATATCAAATATTACATAATTAATATGCAATATGTATAAAAGCTATCCTTTTTTGAATGTAAATTTTCTACATTGAAAACATCAAAATTTTATTTTGTTGTAAAATAATTTCAATAACTCTTTATATAATGTTATTTACATATTATACCAGTGAAGTACAGATAATTTTATAAACAATTTCAAGGTTACATCATTTGAAATGTTAAGAAAAACATACCTTTCATGAAGCAATATAGAAAAATGTGCTGTGTTCCATAGTTTTAAATGTTGTGATCAATTTCTGACTTAAAACTTAAATTATGACCAGATACTTTATCAAAATTCGTTTTGCATCAACATTTTCATTTGGCAGAGTGAAGAGAAGCAAAGTTTGTGATCACCTCAAAATGTCTCTCAAGACCCAAAATTTTTTTTAAGGGTTGAAAGATTTTTAGACACATTTCTACCATGAATTAAACTCGATGTTTATTGAACCTTCTTTATATTTTATTTTTTACTTCTACAAGTTTTGCATCAGGGCTATCATCAGCAGAGTGCAAAGCGATTTTTGGAATCCTTAAAAGTTATTGCAAGTAAATTGTGGGTGTGCGGGATGAATATTTCTACCAGTGGTGTCTCCCGTTAGTACAGCGGTATGTCTCTGGATTTGCAACGCTAAAATCAGGAGTTCGATTCCCCTCGGTGGGCTGAGCAAATTGCCCAATGTGGCTTTGCTGTAAGAAAAACAAACACACATTACCAGTGGTTCAGTTTTTTCCAGTTTGTAAAACTATCGTTTATAAAGAAAAATAATTACTTAAAATAAATTAAAATTTGATATAATTTTTTTTCACATTTTGCTATATTTTAGTGTTAATACTGAAACGAAATTTTACAAATATTTATAAAATAATAGTCCAAAACTTTGAGATTTGTAGAATATGCAATAGATTTTAAACATTAACGTCAGAAGCATAACACTACAGATTTCTTTTAAAACATGTAGTAACGTTAAATACACTCAATTAAAATTTGTATTTTAGGAGACTGACACGTATGGATTTTAAGTATTTTGGAGTGAGAGTGGTTTCTTATAGCAAAGCCACATGAGGTCATCTGCTGAGTCACCCCATTAGTGAGAGAGTAAATAGGTATCTTTAATAAATTATGAATCACATTATATTTGGATTTTGTGCTGACAAGGTCTTTCTTCAACTGACAGAACTCAATCAGCTTGCTTTGGTTACGATAGCCACAATAGTAATTTCAACGCATTTAACTTTATGAACGTTTTTACGGCGTGTTTTAGGTTAAGTGTACTTTTAAAAAAGAAAATGTAAAAATCAAAATTATGCTAATGATTAATTATACATTGTTATTTATATTTTAACACCAAATCATTATATTAACCATGAGAAAGCCCCAAAGGTGAAAAACGTTGGTTAAATTTTAAAAGTAATATATCTAGAGTGTGAAGGTCGTTTTTCTAAACTTATCAAAACGTAAATTCCTTCAGTGTGCACTTTAAATTTCAAAAGACAACATTATTATTGTTATTTTACCCGTAATTGTAGGTTTATGTTATTGTGAGTCAGTCTTGTTGTTTCCAAAATGGTTTTAAAAACAAACAAACCCACAGCTCTAGTATTACATTACATTAGTAATTCTAAGAAGTTGAGATTGAAAGTAAGGTTGAATGTACAACAATATGTTAAACGCATTACTTGGTATATCCACTGTCGATGAGAACTTTCGCCCAATAAACCGCCCTCAATCGTCAGAGAAGGGAACTTAAAGAAGGAGGGTTCCTTCAAGGATGTTCAGAGACGGGTGATCCTTTTCATCCACCGTAAAAGTTTTGGTCATGGAAATGGAGTAAGAAGTTGAGGTGTAAAGCCAGCAATATTCATGACTTTAAATACAAAGAAGGCTTTCTTTACTAATTTCAAACCATAGAATCCCAAATACAAGCCAAAGTTTATGCAGTTCATCGAATTTTCTCGAAGAACAGTAACCATCCCACGCACTTCATGAAGATAGTGACAACGTCAAAGTACAGTGCCGACTGTATTTTACGCGACGGCTGTTACTATCATATATTTCATTTCAGAGCCGAACGCCCACATCGTCAACCACGCAGCAACGTTTCAAACAAAGTTCCCAGATATCACAAACAATCAACTGAAATCTTCCAACATGAAACTACTAATATTCCGCTAAGTCCAGATATAAATAGACAAAACATGAAGACAGATTCAGACAACTCTACCCAGATGACGAAAACTCCCATGGCCAGCATCACGCCAAGTTCCAGCAGCTCAAATAAGAAAAAGGACAGTGCATGCCAGAACTCAATCCCAGTTTCCCAGAACTCAACAACCTGCCAGACCCAAACCACTACCAAGACAATCATCGACGCGTCAGTACAAACTGAAAAACAAACCACCTCCACGCAGAAATCTCAAACCAAATTCTCGAGAAGAAACAAAGCATCACAGACCAGCGAAGAACAACCAGTAGTTCCACCACCGAGACCACGCTTTTCAGTCGCACCAATGGGTTTCAAGTGTATAAACACGTTCAAGACGAAGTTACCACCTGACATACAAGACTGAAGCTAAACATTTCCTTGTATACCACCAACAGAGTCCATCAATTTTTATTTTATTTTAACTCTCTATTTTCTATTCCCAGCTACTTCCGGGCACGGTCTGAGTAGATCATTCGACGCCCAGGCTGTGAAAGTGGGTTTTCTCGGGGTACTCCCGTTTACCCCCACAGCAAAATCTCTGGCATCGGACCTGTAGGTCCCAGCCTTATCTGAAAAGGGCCTTTTACCGCGTCACCTGGAATAATCACCGTAAATTTTAAAGATCAGTTCGCCAGCGTACTCCATCCTAGAGCCAAGGTCTGGCTCACCTCACTTTCGCTGCTCTCGTACAGGTTTTCCCGTCCTTCCTCTCACTCACAGATACCCAACTCCAGTTTTGAAATATTAAAAAATAAAATAAAAATTCCACGGGCATTTCAAAAATTTCTCACGAAAGGGGACGAAGAGGAACCACAACGCTCCTGAACACCCCAGTTGGGGAGATAACTCGTCTGATTTCTCTCTCTCTAAACTGAACCCCTGCCACATTAGTTTAGTTTAGTTTACTAATTTTAAAATCAAATGTTACATGGGACGAGCATTATGATCGTGTATCATTGATTATTCACTTTTTAATTTCATGTTTTTGAATATTTTTAATTGTATATTTCTTTATTTTTATATTCAGTATCTCATTTTATGTCAGTATTCAAATTGTTATCACTATAATTGAAGGAACTGAGAGCATGGGAAGCATGTAAGTCAGTCTGTAGTGGCTTCCTTGGTAACACACACGTACTAAATTACCAAGCCTGTATTGAGAAGTTGCTAAAGACTTATGAGGATATGGGATGCCGAATGTCACTCAAAATTCATTTTCTCCATTCCCACCTCAACTTCTTCCCTCCAAACCTTGGAGCAGTGAGTGATGAGCACGGAGAAAGATTCCACCAAGACATTACGAAGATGGAGAGCAACTACCAAGGCAAGTGGAACCCCAGCATGATGGGAGACTTCTGCTGGATGCTCTTGCGTGATATCCCGGAGGCAAAATACACCAGATCATCTAAGAAAATACACTTCTAACTGTCTGCGGTACTATGAATTGTGTACATTGTGTCATCCAAGTATATTTATTCCGTCAATGTGCTTTATCTATCCTGTTTTATCTGTAATAAGCTGCTGCAACTGTTGAAATAAGCACGTATATACTCTGTATATACTAAAATGACACTATTTAAAAGCCAGAAAACTAGAGGTGATAGAGCAAAAGTGTTTATAAATTTGAATTCAGCACACCCAAATTAGTAAAAAACACCTATTCACATTCTTGCCACAGACAAAAAATATTTTTTTGTAAACGAGTGCTATCGGAGATATAGCTATACTTAAAGTTTATAGATGTTTTCTCCATTCCATGAACATATACAAACCGAACAAATAAATAGAAAAAAAATGTTAACGGATTATTAGTAAAGCTGCTATAAGAAGTATCCTAAGCAAAATAAATCCTACAATAAAAAGTACACAAACAAGTAATGTAATATTAGTTGGAGAAATTTTCAATCGCCACTTTGGTTTACATATTTAAACTGTTTCCTTTAAGTTTTTGAATCATAATTCGAACCAACGTAGGGATTGGAAATCTATCTAACTAGTAACACTTTACTTGTTTATGTTGTTGTTTTGAATTAAGCACAAAGCTACGCAATGGGCTATCTGTGCTCTGCCCACCACGGGTATCGAAACCCGGATT
The DNA here is from genome assembly GCA_011833715.1 of Carcinoscorpius rotundicauda. Classification (NCBI taxonomy): domain Eukaryota; kingdom Metazoa; phylum Arthropoda; class Merostomata; order Xiphosura; family Limulidae; genus Carcinoscorpius; species Carcinoscorpius rotundicauda. The sequence continues at coordinate 91,010,060 of CM022397.1, forward strand.
TTAGCGTGTAAGTCCGCAGACATACCGCTGAGCCACTGGGGGGCACTCGTTTATGTACCTCTTATTGCAACATTTATTTTGTTTTAGTTGTTGTTCTCTAGGATTTTAAAATACATGCCTGATGTGACTTCTTTTTGCACGAAAAGCAAGAAACGCCGTAACATTATAACGCCCCCACGGCTGAAAGGGCGAGCATGTTTGGCGCGACCCTCAGATTATGAGTTGCACGCTTCGCCAATCCGGGCCATTATCTCCCTTGATATAATGATACATAAAGTTAAAAGTACATTCATGATATTTTTAAGATTTGAGTAGTCATTAGGAAGTTATGTTTTAAGTTACTAGTTTAAAAATACTATGGTTTACAGTTATAACTTGTCTAGATCTATGTATAGCCTTTTATCTTCAGGATATACTTGTTTAAACACGTAAATAAATATCACTATTGTCTATCTAACAGTTTAGGTTGCATTCTCCAAATTTATCTGAGGGCAAATTCTACTGACAGCTCAATACTCTTTGATATTTAGGAGTAACCCAAACTGAAACGTATATGAATTTATAAACTACTGGAATGTAAAGATTAAATTAAGTTTCATACAAGTCTAGGACGTTTCAGTTAGCATACAATTATTGTATACTTTCTATTGAGTTAGACTCTCCAACTGAGTATAATTCTAAAAATCAGATCCTTCTCGCATTGGTATTGAGAATCTATCAGAAAATGTGTTAAATACTGTGCTGTATTATCACCCTATCGTTGGAGCATCGAGTAGAATGAATACGTTTGTTTGTTTGTTTGTTTTGGAAATTCGCACAAAGCTACTCGAGGGCTATCTGTGCTAGCCGTCCCTAATTTTGCAGTGTAAGACTAGAGGGAAGGCAGCTAGTCATCACCACCCACCGCCAACTCTTGGGCTACTCTTTTACCAACGAAAAGTGGGATTAACCGTCACATTATACACCCCCACGGCTGGGAGGGCGAGCATGTTTAGCGCGAAGCGGGCGCGAACCCGCGACCCTCGGATTACGAGTGCACGCCTTAACCATGCTCGGCCATGCCAGGCCAGAATGAATACCAAAGTAAACTTTGCAATATGATGACATACTTGTAAGTTTTATGATATTATGACAAAGATATGATCTACAAGCAATGGCATACACTGCTGGCCAAAATTTTAAAACCAATGAGCATAAAGAAAAAATATGCATTTTGCGTTGTTAGACTCAACCACTTATTTGATTAGAGCTACGAAATGTGCAAATGAGAAAAGGGAAAATAGAAATAAAAAACTTTTTAGCATTTAATAGGGAAAATGTGAACACTATGAAATTAGCCTAAATACTAGCCAGTCAAAAGTTTGAGATCTTACAAAATAAAGAAGTCTTAAACAGGGAAGGAAATGCCCAACAAGAGGTCTCAGTAGTGAGTTGCACGGCCGTTATTGCGAATAACTGCAAACATTTGCTTTGACATGGTCGATATAAGCGTTTGCAGAAGGCTGGCTGGAATCTTATTTCAACTGGTGAAGATGGCTTCACGAAGATTATGCACTGTTTGAAACTGACGTCCATTTCTATAGACTTACCTTGCCATCCACACCCAAACATTATCAATGGGGTTCGGGAGAACACGCTGGATGGTCCAAAAGAATCACGTTATTCGCCATGAAAAAGTCCTTTATCCTGCGGGCATTGTGGATTGCAGCGTTATCCTACTGAAAGATCAAGTCATTTCCACACAAGCGAGGGCTTTCATTCAATAAGGATGCTCTCTCCAACATGCCAATGTAGCCAGCGGCTGTTTGGTGCCCCTGTATAACCTGAAGCTCCATTGTTCCGTGGAAGGAGAAAGCGCCCCAGATCATGATGGAACCTCCTTTAAAGTGTTGTATAGAAAATGTCTCCAATGGGATATCCTTATCGTGCCAGTAACTTTGGAAGCCATTTGGATCATCCTGTTCATCCAGGTTAAATTTTTCTCATCAAAGAACAAAACTTTCGTCCAATTTTCTACGTCCCATGTTTGGTGCTTCTCAGCAAAGTTGAACCGAGCTGTTTCATGATGTGGAAGGAGGCGTTGCCTTTGAAGACGTTTACGGTTTTTAAAGCCTTTCTCTTGTAGATGCCGTTTTATTTTTCTCTAGCTGCATTCTGTGTCCACAAAGGCCTTAATCTGGTTCGACGATCTGCTGGTGTCTTGCCAGACAACCCATCAAATCCTCGTGCTCAACGTTCTTGGGCTGGCCACTTGAAATTCTGGTTTTGTATCCCTTAGGGTCTTTTAAAAAGTTTGCAACAGCAGTTTTATTACGCCCAATCTCACCAGCGATGGCACGTTGAGAGACCTTGCTTTTACAGCTCGACAATTCTGTCACGATCGAACTCTCAACCTTTTTTGCATTTGCCATGCTTTTACACAATGTAACACAGATGTCAGTAGGAGATGTTATCAACGCTAATGCTTGAACACAAATGACTAAATTTCGTTACGTATTTACCGATTAACGCTTCATTTCAGTGTGGTCTTAAACTCTTGACCAGCTAGTATTTAGGCTACTTTCATAGTATTCACACTTTCCCTATTAAATGCTAAAAAGTTTTTTATTTTTAGTTTCCCTTTTTTAGTTTCATCTTTCTAAGCTCTACTCAAATAAGTGGTTGAGTCTAACAATGCAAAATGCATATTTTTTTCTTTATGTTCATTCCCCTTAAGATTTTGGCTAGCAGTGTATCTATCCTTTTGCATGCATTCACTTCATAAAGAATATTCAGATAAATTAACGTAAAAGAACGTGTCAGACATTCGCCAATACGATTATAATTATCTCGAGAGACTAGCGTTAAAAGTTAAATAGCTGTCATTTGAGATAACATTTTTATTATATCAAATAATAGTTATTCAACGTTCTTTTTGGTATATTCGTTTTGGAATGCCTTGGTATATGATGGTAATAATGCTAAATTACTAATAATAAGCATATTCTTTTAACAATAATTATGAAGGGTTTTGTTGCTGATTTCGTAACTGGTCGTATTTCGAGTAAAACAGCAACTCGGGAAAAGTTTCCCCGATTTCACGTTTTGAAACCTTATCCGTATCCATAATGCTGACTTATCCATCCCTACAGCTGTTTCGGAAAGTATGTTTTCAGAATTAGGTTGATAATTCGGCTATATAAGAAAAATAAAAGTTTATTAATCCAATTAAATAAGTAAAACTACACTCTTTAGGAACTCTAGACTAGGGTGTGGAGCAGAGGACATTTGACAACTCGTTATGGTGCAGGCTGGACAGACGGTAGAATCTTTTAATGCAGACCTAATGCCGATTGACCACTGTTAACATCTGTTTAACATTTTTACAGAATTTGTCTCTTCGCTTGGTTGGCAGCACGTAGCTAACAATTACTCTGCAATCAAAATATATCAAAAGTGCTACACAAGAACTCTTGTTCTCTTGATTCAAACAATTCGAGGTCACCAATGCCTACAGTTCACGGATGTTCCTTTAAAATGTGAAACTTCTCTTAGTTAAGATGCTCATTTGCATCTTTACGTTGACTGTATATGCCATCAATTAAGTGTACTTTAACTTATTTATGGACCTATTACTATCCATAAGTTAGTCGACCGTCACTAACTTTATTGACAGTTGTTAAGATTTTATGTCATTACTTTTCTCTTAAATTTCCTTTTAATTTGGTTTAAGATTTACCACTAATCAAATGTTAATGGTCAGTAATCAATTATTTTGAAGTTCGATGCAGTGTGATAAATTTCCATAGATGTTCGATAATTACTTCTTCTCTTGCAAAATCGACTTTAGAAGAAACATTTTAGTTTTGTTAGGCACCAAAGTGTCATCCTTGTAATTAAAATGAAATACGTTTATAACCATGTTTTGACAAAATCTCGGCTCTCAGCTATGCACCAGAATTTTATTTTGATGATTAAGAGAGAAATATGCTACACACACACAGTGGTTGCATAATTAACCCTATTAACCTCGTTTTTCATAAATTATGGTGTTCTGATTCCATAAATCTGCAAGGTTATTAAAAATACTAAAATGAGGTATTTTCAATTTATACTTTTAGCTAACTTCAAATGCCATTTTGTTCTCTACGGCATCACAGTGGCATAATAGTATATCAGTGGACTTACAACTCTGGAAACCGGATCTCGATACCCTTGGTGGGTAGAGCACAGTTAGGTCATTGTGTGGCTTTGCGTTTAACTTCAAATAACCAAAAACAATTTCAATATATAATAGTATTTACTACTATTGTTTCATGTGCAAAACTATACAGCGAACTTTGTCAACTACAGGGATTTGAAAATGGTGGATTTTAATGTTGTATGTTCGGAAACTTACCCCTGGCTCACTGAGGGACAAGATTTCTTATCATATTAATGTATTTGTTACGCATGAATATTAAAGTTTATGATTACTACATAAACAGTGTTTGTTTCACACGTAACCATTTCAGACGAATTATAGAACTTTTTGCTATGTAACTGTTTTTTTAATTTCGCGCATACTAACAGAAACCCACAAATCATTTGTAGCCACATTACTATCTTTATTTAAACAGTACTTTTATATATACATTATTTCTAGAATAAAAGAAATAATTATGATCGCAAACACTGAAATCTTCAAGTCCAACCTTCGTAAAGCCTTTATTAAGAATTAACGTACAGTCTGTATTCGATAAAGAGATAAATTAACACTGTAATTTGTTTACGTTTTTTGTTTTGGTTTAGTTAGGGCTAAATTTTACCGTTATTAACACTTTTAATCAAAGGCTCCACCACTTTTACATATTTTACATACAGGACCAGTAAAAATTATTATATCAATTTTTGGTAGGCATGCCTGGATTGAGCTACATTTCGCAGCACGAGAGTTACAACTTTTGATATCTTATTATAAAACTTGTATATATAGTCAATTACCACCACCATGCAACTCTTTTCTATATCACTGCTATCAATAAATACATTTTTATTATTTTACGTCTTAAGGTTAGGTCTGTTATAGCTTTGATATGCTTTTAATATGTTATTGTGAAAGTTTTCCACTAAAGTATATTTACATTCGCTTTTTGTTTACCTCTGTTGAAATGAAGGGCATGCACATTCAGAAAGTAAGATGTGCGACCATTTTCAGTACAGATAAAAACTGAGTTATATTATGATAAATTACGACAACGTTTTCCAAAAAAAACAACAAAAAAACCTCTGGGGCGTTTACTAGTTGTCGGGGGCGACCATTTGGTGAGAAAGCCAAAAAATAATAACGGAAGAAAGATAAGAGTTGAAAAGTAATGATAACCTGATAAACGAGTCACTCTGTTATCAAAGTTTTTGTTTGCTCTCGAATTTGCTCACTCATTACAAATATGTTTATTTTAAAAAATATATATTAAAAATTGCTATGTGTGTGTTTCTTATAGCAAGGCTACACTGGGCTATATTTACCGCTCTGCCAGACTTGAAACTGGTCAATAAAATGTTGATTTGCATTTATCAATGGCCAGATAATTAGGGCGCTCAACCTGCAGTTTAAGGGTCGCGGGTTTGAATTCCTCTTCCACAACACATGCTCGTCCTTTCAGCCGTAGGGTCGTCTTTACATAACAATCAATCACACTTTTCGTTGGTAAAAAAGTAGCCTAAGGGTTGGCGGTGGATGGTGATAACTAGCTGTTTTTCTTCTAGTTTTTCACCCCAAAATTAGGGACAACTAGAGCAAATAGTATTCGTGCAGCTTTTCACGTTCAAACTATTATTCAATTGTGAAAAATTATTTTAATGTGAACGTGAGCGCAATGGAAATTTTGCTGTGTTAGGGGCATGTTGCTATTTAAAGTTTTAAAAACACCTTAAACTTTTAAATTAGTAGCATAGAATTTTGTTTTTCCAGTAGTTTGAATCAATTCACCTAGAACTTCTGAATTACAAGTGTAGAAATTTGAATCTCACATAATGTGACTCAGTTCATCAAGACCTTTTATATTAGTAGCATACAGTCTGTTCTTCAGTTGTGCTACATATTCCATGACCCCGCTAGTATAGCGGTAGGTCTCCGGATTTACAACGCTAAAATCAGGGGTTCGATTTCCCTCGGTGGGCTGAGCAGATAGCCCGATGTGACTTTGCTATAAGAAAAACACACACACACACACTTATTCCATATATAACTTCAATACTAATGGTCTAAAATCTTTTTTTACCAATGGTACAACTTTATCCATCTAGAACTTTTATATTCATGGTAGAGACATTTGTTCAGTTTCATTTATTAGCTTTTCAGCAGTTAGTGCATCTAAGGAATACAGACAATATAAATAATTACATAACAGTATTAGCCACATCTGGTTTTAAAGCATATGTTACAGCATCATGAATAGTTGGGAAGATAATTGGCATGGTCATTCTGGTCAAAAACCCTGATCTTTTCAACATTTTATAAACTGGTACTGCAAGCAAAAAAAGAAAAAATTATATGCAATTTTTACAATGGATACAAAGCAACTGCATATCACATATTTGAGTTCAGATATATTTGTATAACAATATTCTAAATCAGTTTCTGTAAAACATATGTGTACAACATTTAAATGCTCATAGACGGTCAGCAAGAAATGTCAATATCAGCAGTATACTTTTAAAGTAATGTTTAGAAAAAATCTAAAACAACAATTTCCACACAAAAAATGTTACAAATCTTTTCTCACCTGAACACCCAGCAAGAAAGACTGTAATTCCCTTTCCTTCCATTTCTTTTATTACCTAAAACATAAAATAATAGATTAAGTATATCAAATACAATTTGTTAGGTGCAGGTCTTTCTCACATAAATGAAGTTATGTAGGAGTTGGTCTTACTGATATAAATTATTCCTACTAACTTTCATGGTTAGAATTCATTATGTAAGAGTTCCTTCTCATGTAGAATACAGATGATCGAGTACATCATTTTAGAACAGTTTTTGATATGCAAATAAGGAAGTCATGTGATAACAACAACTGATAAAATGTTGCAACAGAATGGCAAGTGTCATAACAAAATCATTTTGACTGCTTTTGAAAAATATGTGTAACAAATACCCAGTTCATAAAGGTTTCCTTATTTTTAATGACATTGGAAAATAAAGGAAAGGGGAATGACTTGGGGCTTAAGGATAATAATAAATAAAAAAAAAGACGTAACAAGTTGTAACCAAGCTGTGGTGAGTAAAATATTGCAACTCATAGCAGGTTAAAATTCACAAACACAAAAACATCAGTGCCAAGAAAGTCCCAAACCATAGCATTCAGCACAATTGTGAAAAATAACACAAGTGTAAGAAGATGCCACTATGACATATCAATTCAACCATTAAAACAACAAGCAGCTGAAAAATGAAACAGGTTTTCATCCTCATCAATACAAAAACAATCAGTCAAGTTGTCTGTGAATTTCTGTGTTACCAGACTGTTGAAATGAGTACCGAAAAACTACTATTATTGAAAATAAAATGAATTATGGAAAATAAAGTGAGAAGTGCTCTGCTTTGGCCATAATAGCCTTAACTATAGAGCTTTCTTTAGTGGAAATGAAACTGCAGAGCTATTGCTAAAATGCATGATCATCAGGCAGAACAGAACTGGACATTACATTACTGTAATGACATGTAATGGCTATGATGTCATTTTAACAAATAATTTGTATTAATTTCTGTAGTAGAGAAGTTATCCATCCCACATACTTTTGTATCTTAACTAAAATAATAAATCTTCATCACATTTTAAGGAAGAAGAGATGATAAATAAAAAGAATTAAAGAGGTATCCATACTTCTATCGTGAAATAAAGAACATCTTGGGGTATAGTTTTTCTGACACATCACATATGAGAAAGAACATGCAATAGGTTTTCACTTTTTCTCAACCAACTACCAGCTTTTCAATGTAAGAGGATGGAAGATTTGTTGAAACTGTATAACATCAGTATAGTTATTACTATGTTTGATAAAGGGTTTTTTTGGTATATAAATTAAGTTTATAATATTTTGAGTGATTCAACTAGATTTATGGAACTTGCCCAAAGTCCAACTGTTGTTATAAAAAACAAAATTACAAAGATATTTATTTGAATTCAAGAAAGAAAATGTGTTAACTCAGACTCAACAAGAAATTAGATCATCAAGAAGTCATTCAGGAATTTTTTATCGCCTTCCCAAAACATAAAGTTAACCATTAAAACAGCTTATAGTTTTAAATATTGAAAATAATAATTATAATTTGGCAGGTTATTCATTTGCCTGTTAAATAATAATGCTAGTAATGATTACAACTTGAAAGTTAGTCTTAAATTTTCCAGTGAACAATAAACCCAAATTTTAAGAGAAATATTGTTCTAATTTTTACATTTTGTCCTTGTATACTAATATCCCTTTGAAAAAAAGAACACTGTTAAGTGTTAAGTGCAAATATAATTTTTAATTCCAATTAAATTAGACATGCAGCATAAATTCTGTAGCCTTCCAGTAGCACAGTAGTATGTCTGCAGACTTACGCTACCAGAAAATGAGTTTTGATACCCATGGTGGGCAGAGCACAGATAATCCTTTGTGAAATTTTGCACAAAATGAACAAACATTGCATCCCAATGACAAAGCAGCATGTCTGTGGATTCACACTGCTATAAAATGGGTTTCATTAACAATGGCGGGCAGGACACAGATAGCTCATTGTCTAGCTTGACATTTAATGCTAAATAAACTAACATAATATGTATTTTTGAAGTTATTAAATTTTCCAAATAAAGAATTTTTTCTTATACAGCAGTATTTATTAATAAACTGATCACTTGGCTATAAATTACAGATTGGTTCCTGGTCTAGCTGAAGCTTTTTCTTTTATTTCATGAAAAACAACAGTTGGAGAATTCTCAAAAATCTCCTAAACCTTTACATTATTGAAGATATGTGTGGATGACATTTTACTATTTTCAAGGAACTCAGTTATTGAAGTATTTCAGTAGCAAATATAAAAGTTTTAAATTCACAGTGGAATGCCAGGAGGTTCACACTTATATATTTCAGACAAAAGTAAAAAGACTTATAAGGAACATAAACAAAAATGAAGCATTTGTCATTGATATTAGATGGCTGTCTGGGAGACTAGCTGGGCCTCCAAAAAGTACTCTCCAATTCTTGGACCTTTGTCCTGGTGAAACCTTTCACCATGATGAAATGGAATGTGATCAGCAGCCAAAAATCTATAAGGAACATCCAACAATGTTTAAGAAGCAAAAACTTTGTTGTGCAATGTAATGTGTAATATTCAAAAACAAACCCCAAAAAATAAAAATGCTGCACCAATCAAAGGGATCCTAAAGGGAAAAGGTTATAATGTGGAATATAAAATGTACCCTAGGTTTTGGAGGTGACTGCAGAATAGGACTCACATAGTAGTGGGGATATGCTGTCTGCCAATCTTAACCTCTGTTTACCAGTCTTACATAAAGAAATTTATAAATAATAAAATAATCAAAAGAAATAGCAATAGAAATTGGGAGATATGGGTACTCAAAATGTCCCACATCTATATTACCCTTCACTGCCTGCAGATAGTTGTGGGAAGGTGAATGCTCTACAAAGTAAAGAAATAATAATAATGTACTCTCACTTAGGGGTTAGTTGGAATGCCTACTGCAAGAGGTATTTTGGTTTGGTAAAAGCACACCTGTCTAGGCAACACTCACCACTGAGTGGTATCTTGTGAAAACGAGGTAAAGAAGAGACAAGAACAGCAATGAAAATATTCACCCCTCTGTATAATATTGCAAAATTATTGGAGAAAGTCCACATACCAGTCTGCACAATACCATCCAGTGAACAATATAATATTGTTGCTAAGAGCATAGAAACGTGACAAATCTGATTAAATATGGCTCACAAAAGTTTCCATATCATCAAAGAGTAAGCAATGTGGATCACATTCATACCCACCTCGTTAATGTAACTGGAAACAACTCCTGGGAAACTGAATAATCGTAATGAATAAAAAGCCATTGTCTAGCATCTCTAATGGGATTAGTGTGGGTTACAAAACCTCCAAAGCCCTCAATGGACAAAATAAATAATCTAAACTTGATCAGTCACAGAAGTAAGAAATGGTGATCATATGATTCAGTGAAAAGGATGTATCGCCTTCCCTGATTCATAGTGTCTCAGGGAAGAAGGACTGGTATGAGGATGTAGGTATAATGATAAAGCATCCTTTGCACAAATAATACTCCAAGCAGTAATGTCTTTAGATCAGTAGCAATGAAAAATAAACCTTCAGAGAAAGATCTCAAACAGGTCCTCAAAAAGGACACATATTGCCACTTTAATATACCAGTTAGGTAACTGAAACGGATTTTTGGAGTAAAGGATCCAAAACAACTTGAGAAAGCTGGAAAGTAGTGGGAACTCAAATAATTTTCATTTTAAGTATTGATTGGTAGTTGAAAATGCCACTTTATACAGGACAATTGTTGAAGATGTAAAATCCTTGCCAAAAACGAGTTATAGGTGGCACATGTGATTGAATTGGGTTTAACTTCCTCACAATACACCACTGCCTATATATGTGTGTGTGTGTGGTTTATGTTGACAAATACCCATTGCAGGATTAAGCAAAGGCTGGGACTGATACAATGCAGCCTTAGAAATTAAAATATGATACAACGTGAAGGACTGTATAACTTCCATGCCTGAATCTCAAGCTTCTGGATAGCCAGCTGTACCATGTCAAATCATGGCTACTTCCATTAAGATGGCCAAAAGGGTTTAGCTGCCAATTTAATGGACCCAAAAATGTGTTGAAACAAATAACAATTAGTACTTTAGGCTTAGAATTATAATCCTGTCCTATCCTGATGCAATGCATCTATTGTATCTACTCTGTTGGGAGAATATGTTTGGGTCAAGACAACTGATTTCACACCATAATCTTCATTTGTGGAGTATGGCAAGCTAGTAGTGTGATATTATAGAAATGGTTTAGTGAAAAGAGATCCATGGTTTGAAAACAAAGATTCCTGAAACAAGTGTCCCCTTGATGGGAAACTCTAGACACCACTGTGGAATTGTCCGAGCAAAGCTTGATGATGTTTCCTTTAATAAGCTCAAACCATAAGGAATAACCTTTTGAAAGCAATAAAGTCTAAAAACATTGTTTAGGAAAGCTTTATTGTCCATGTGTACAGCCTGGAATTCCTAACTGTTGAGATATATATTCCATCCTTGAAATGAGGCATTCATAAAGAGATGGATCTTTGGACAAAGAGGCTGCAGAATAATCCATATCTTATTGTTCCAATCACCCACCTAATAATCCATTGAGATAAAAAAAAGAATGATCCTATTTCCTTATTCAGGAATTGATATTAATGATTCATTGGTTGCATAAAGACTACTGAAGACCAATATGCAGTCATCTCAGAGGCACAGAGGATTTTGAATGATGCCCAAATTCCCAAAAGAGAAAGAACCATTCATACAGTGAGAGGAGAGATGAGTATGGATCAAGATTTCTGTTTCATAGCAAGGAGTCTGCTGAGTCTGACTGAGGTACATGATGAAACAATGTCCAGAATGACAATATACTGAGATGGAGCAAGAATAGATATCTCAGCTCCAATAATGAAGCTTGCCTTGGTTATCTCTGAAAGTATAATCCAGACGTCATCTTCTGACAATTGATGAGATGGTGCCAGCAATAACTAATTATCAATGAAATGGTATTTTCACAGGGCCAGGGAATGGAGGATATAAGGAAAAGCTTGTAAATTTTGGCAGAACCCATGTGGTGCCAAGGCTAGTTCAAAGGTAAAAACCCTGAACTTTAGTACCCGATCTTTTTGCACAAAATATGTCAGTAGTGGCAGGATGACACCATTATGGCAATGTGCAGGTAGGAGTCAACTACATTATACTTGATCATTTACAATTCTAGTAAAAAATTCAGTCTAGAGTAAGGAATACGAGCCATTTTTGAGCCTTGGAAAATCTTGATACATATAATAAAAATCGTTGATTGGACACCAATCTTCTCTCTTGCAGGGCCCAACAAACTGATGAGAATAAAACTTTAGAAGAACTGACACGACTCTCTCTATATATCCTTGGATCTATCAAACTTTGAGAGCCCTAGAACTAAATTTCAAAATTTGATGATCTTTGGGAAATGGAAACCCAACAGATTGGGTGAATAATGGTATTGGTGATGTGAATTGAATGACTAATCTTGACTCAAGAATCCATAGTGCCCACAGAACCATGATTAAGGTTTACAACATATTCAGGAATTCTTGAAGTCGAACCCCCACAAACCCTAAAGACATACAATAATCACTGAATCCACTGTCTGTATTCTGACCAAGCAGTGGAACTTTTGGATATGGACCAAACCTATTCTGAGTACCAGTAGACTGAGAGGCTGATGGAACCATGATTAAGGTTTACAACACATTTAGGAATTTTTGAAGTCAAACTCCCACAAACCTTAAAGACATACAATAATTTTTTTAAAATTTCAAGCACAGCTACTTGAGAGCTATCTGTGCTAGCTGTCCCTAATTTTATGGTGTAAGACTATAGGGAAGGCAGCTAGTCATCACCACCCACTGCCAACTCTTATCAACGAATAGTGGGATTGACCATCACATTATAACATCCCCATAGCAGAAAAAGCAAGTATGCTTGGTGTGATTGGGGTGTGAACCCACGACCCTCAGATTATGAGTCACACGCCTTAACCCATCTGGCCATGCTGGACCATACAATAATCACAGAATCCATTGTCAGTGTTCCAACCAAGCAGTAGAACATTTGAATATGAACCAAATCTATTCTAGGTACCAGTGGACTGAGAAGCTGATGTCAGGAGTCGACACCCTTGAAGAGAGCAGAACCAATATTTTTTGTAGAAGCCATAGAAATCTGAGATGCTAATGACAACAGGTATGAATGTATAATCTTACAATTGAACCAATGTGCATGCTAACAATGGGCATGGCTTGTCAGTAATGAAGTTGGTGACCCTGAGTTTTCTCAACAAAGTTTAGTTTTAGATTAGAGTTATAAGTTTGTAGAGTCACTACTGTCCCACTAGGGGGCATTGATGTATTCAGGTTACTTACAAGATCTACTCTAGAACCCTAATTTCTTTAAGCAGATGTACTATTTGAGAGTCAAAATATGTAGTGATAAGCTAAATAATGAGGTTTCAACAGATGTGGCAGATAAGGCATAGTTGTCCCTTAACATAACTGTGCAGTAAACCTCTCTGCATGAACCAGAATGCCAATGGATGGAGGAAAACCAAGTATTCATTTTCATACCTTTCAGCCATTAAATAAGATGCAGGCACAAAACGAATTTGGAAAAAAACCCCAAAACATCACACTCTTGAAGGACCAATTGAAGAAAATGAGCCTGAGACAGCTTATTGCAAAGTGACCTCCTAAGAAGCCAACAGAATGAAAGATAATGCAGGAATGAGCATCTCACTACAATAAGATGACTGACAGTCTCAGACAAAAGTGACTCCCTTCTTCCTCCAGATATTAAGCAATGCTAGATATCAGGGGTTTGGTAGCAGAGATCTGATTAGCTTCCATTTTGGTAATAATAATTCAGGAATTCGTGCTATATATTGGCTTGTTAAAAGTAAAAAATATATATATAATTTCTGAATGAAGCTCTAATGTACAGCATGAGGATAGAAGATGCATTGATGTAGGCAGAGAGAGTCATGAGACAACTATATCCTGCAATTAAGTGGAGTATAAAAGAGCTGGAATAAGCATGAAAAAATAAGATCAGCACTAAGATGTTGTTACGTTTTTTATGTTTTATGTTTTTCGTAGACTAAACGCAACAGAAAAACAGATAACAGCTTGTATAATTTATTACAATAAGCTGTTATATATATATGACAGATATAACATAAATTATATAATAACAATGACAGATATTAAGTTTCAATATTCAAAATTAATTACAATACAAAATAGTACTGGTTTCAACCTTCAAAGTTAATTACAATACAAAATGGTACTGGCCTGTGTTCAATATAATGATCTAGAATGAAAGTCCAAAAGTTCAGATCAGAAATCCAAAATTCTGGCCTAGGGTGTGAATTTGGTCCCAAGAAGAAATACCGAAGTTTGAATGGAGAAGTCCAGAAACAATTCACAGTTCAATAAATTCGACGAAGTTCCCTTCACGATGCCTCCGATGAACGTCTCAAACTTATCTATCGCCTTCCAATTTTCCCGGTCTCCCCTAAACAGTTCCACACGTGTTGACCTTCAGTATAACTAGTAATTCGAATGAATCGTAGAGATTGACGAAATAAAATCACAGCTTCTGTAGATCTAGCTTCAGTCACAAATTCAAGTTGAATAAACACACAGCAAACGTTTAAAATTTCTCGAACAAAGACACTATTTCTTGAATCAAATACAAAGAAATGACTGACTCTTCTTCTCTCTCACATTTTCGTCTGTTTATATATATTAGTAGGCCTACATTTCTCGAACCATCGCGTAACTTTCACAGAGTTCCAGAGTAATCTGCGCATGTCTGTTTTTGCATGAGACTTGTCGCCTAGACACTAGCCCGCCATACAAATTATTTATAAACATGTGATTGATCTACCTAATTCTAGAAATGTTTAAATGTTATTTTAAATGAATAACAACATATTTTATTGGTTTAAACTTTGAAACAGTAATATAAATATGGAAATATAAATAATAGATATGAAAATCCAAACACAACACGACATATTGTCATCTACACGACATTTACATAACAGATGGGCAAAGAAAGAAATTCAGTCAGTTCAGTAATAGTTGTACCGTAATACAATGCAATTTTGAAAGTGCAACTACAACATTCAACTTCCAATGTTTAGGACATTTCAGTCAACTGATGGTCATGACTTCATGGGAGAAAGGTTGCTACTGCTATAAGAGGTCCATATAAGTGAGGTTAAGAAAATTTCTTCCTCAACATTTAAGGTTTGATTTTTTTTTTTAAATTTCAGGAATGCAATTACACAAAATGAATGCAAATATATTCAGAGAGAGGTATTTCAATGACTGGTATTGAATCTAGAGGGTTCAGTGAACGTGTCACTCACACTTGGATCAGAAAAACAATACCAGCAATATCTGTTGGATGTTCAAGATGAGCAACATTACAGCCCTAATGATTATCTATCTTAGCTGAGTTACTGGCAGATGCATGATCAACAACTGATAGGGAAAGAAATTCTTCACCTTCTAAGTTATCAAGTAGTGTCTGTATCATTTGAGGTAAATGCAATATGATTATTATAAAGTTGAGTCAGTTTGCTGATCATGAGATATAAGGAATGGAATGATTGTTGTCATCCTGACTTTCTGAGCTATAGGGCAATTTTCATAGGTAAATGTATATATGCCATCTGTTTGGAATAAAACTACACAGGTGAATAGTAGCAGAATTCCTGCAGAGCTGGCAGTTTAATACCAGCTACAATTATAACTAAGGTGATTTACGCTAGTTCCCAGTTTTAAAGTCTAAGATATTTACAGCTGGCATGACTGTAAGTTATCTTTAGGTATTGCTTTGAAGTAATACCAGCATCTATAAACTTGTATCTGAACAAAGGTTCACAGAAGCAAGATTTGTGTGCTAATGGACTTCTGTGATCAGAAGTGTTTCAGTTGTTCGTATATGAGCTAGTCTTTACACAATTAACAGCTTCATTCTTCATTCTCTAATGGATTTGGGTTCCCTTTGTGTAACAACAAAAGAGTTGTAATGGGTATAGCACAGTGGACATCATAACTGTAAACTGGTCAAGTGTTTTATCCTACCTAACAAAGCTATGAATGACCATATGACCATGACCATGAGTCATGGAAATATCCAGTGGCACAGAGTCCATCAATGAATTGGCTTTAGTAATGTTCTGTGACTCAAGATCAGTGACTTAACACTTATTTTAAAGTAGGAGGCCTTTAGCACATTTACTAGACTGCACTCCTTTCAGCAGCAGTGGTAATGAAGTTTGGCAAAAATAACAGTTACTAGATGTGACTGAACCATTACAACACATAAGGAATGTAAAAGTTATACATTGTTTCCTTTTATAACAGTATACAATATATAAGTAATGACTGAATCAAAAGTTGTGGGAGTGTCTGTAAATATCTTAGCAAATAGTTTGAAGTTGTTGTTCTTTTTTTATCACAAGATAACTAAAAAATGACAACAAATGTGGCAATCAAATTTCCCTGAGTGACATGGTTTCAGACAAAGTATCATTTTTTAAGTATTATTAATAACTAGTAATAATAATAACAAATCATAATTCTATTTAGTGTAAATGATATTATCATTACCCCTTGAAGTTAACTTTCTGAGATTAAAAATCTTAGTTACAGGGTAAAACAGGAATTACCAATCAGTAACAGATAGATGATAAATATAAGTTGGAACTTCACTATTTAGAACTTAGTTTTAATACAACCTTTCTGTGTACATTGTAGCACTGCATCAAAAAAATAAATAAAAAATTTCCAAAAAAGGAGATAATTGTAGTGATGGTTAATATTAATTCTTCACAAATAAAGCAAACAAAATAGTAGGGAAAGTGTTTTCTCTATCTCTATATAATAGCACAAGCTAGAATTAACAGTCTAGTAGAATGTTAACAGATAAAACAGTAAAAATTAAACCCAACTGTGACTGAATAGTTACTAATATTGCTGTGTTAATTTTTGCCTGTGCTGTTATGAAGGGATGTTGCAAATAACATCCCTACTATCTTGCTTGCATTGCTTTTGAAAAACTTACACTAGTCATTCTTACACTTTCATTCTAAAAGGTTTTCTTTACTTGTTACATGGAGTATATTCACATATATATGTACAATATCAATATATTTTTGAACTAGAATGTCATTTGCAGTATTATTTTTCAGGTATGAAGAATTCATTTATCAACTAACTGAGATAATTAAATATAGTTTGCAAATTTATTTGCTACTGTTTCAAACAACATTATATCGGTGGATTTCGGTTTTGAATTGTGTGTCGGTTCTTATAATTTTGAGGTTAAGAAATGATATTTGATTGCTTTCTTCCTGTTCACATGTGAAGTTAATTTTGGGATGTATAGAGTTAATGTGATTGAAAAAATTAAGTATGTGTTCTGTAGATTTGAATCCCGCAACCGTGTCATCTACATATCTGTACCAGTATAGTGGTGAATGTAATGCTGTATTAATTGCTTGTGTTTCAATTTGTGTCATAAAAATATTGGCTAGAACTGGTGATACGGGTTGCCCATGCTTAGGCCATTTGTTTGTATATAGTTTTGGTTGTTGAACATGAAGTTTGTCTTTATTGTGGTGAATTCTATGAGGGTTGCTAACTGGTTAATGGGAATGTGTATAGTTGGGTTAGGATCTCGGATATAGAGTTCTAAGACTATCTTGCAGGCTTCAGTAGTTGGAACTTCTGTAAAGAGGGATATAACATCAAAACTGGCCATTAAGGCTTTATGATTAAGTTGATTTAGATTAGACTTGAAATTAAAAGTCTTTAATGAATGAGCTGGCTGGTGTTACATATCTGGAGAATGCCCATGCTATGTATTTACCAAGATTGTAATTAAACTATTCATATGTGGAAATTATTGGTCGTAATGGACAATCTGGTTCATGAAGTTTGGGGATGCCGTATATTTGCGGTGTGCGTGAGTTGGTTTTACGTAGGTAGGAATAAAGTGTTTATGAAATTGTGTTGGCCTTTTTTATTTGTAGTAGTAATTTGTTCAGTTGCGTCTCGTGTGTCTTTGTTGGATTTGTGTGTATTGGTTTGAATTTGTTCGTGTCTGATAGGATGTTATTCATTTTTTGTACGTATTCATTCGTGTTCATTAATACTATAGCGTTACCTTCATCTGCTTTTAGAATTTTTATGTTTCTGTCTTGTTTTAGGTTTTTAATAGAATTAATGTCTCTTTTTGTAAGGTTGTTTTTTAGTTTTCTGTTTTGTGAAATTATGTTGATGGTTTTGTAACAAAATTCTTTGAAAAAATCATTTAAGATGTTTTTAGGTGTTTCTGGAAAATATAAATTTGTAATTTTACCTGGGAAGTTTGGCTGTTGGATGTCAATAAAATTATCTAAGTTGTCTTCTTTCTGTTGGTTGTTTTTGTTTTTTTCTTTGTTTTTGTTTTCTGTAGAAAGTATCACAAGTCTCTTGGCTAGGTCTTCAAAACATGTTTTGGTTTCTATGGTTGGAATGTACCTAGGTACTATTGCGAAGTTGAGTCCTTTGTTAAGTAGATGTATCTCTAGGTTTATTTTTGTTTTTGTAAAGTCATGTAACCTTTTTATTTTGTGTTCAACATGGCTTTAAGTAGTTTTTTCTGTAAATTTTGGATAATGTTTGTGTATTAATGAAATTTTTTCATGTAAAGTTTTAGCTTTAAAAAATTAGGGGTTAGTTGTTCCTAACCTAGACCATCAATTGGCATGCTGCATTAAACCAAAGATTTACGGACATAAACCAAATCAATACTAAGAACGACAGAGACAAAAATATCTGCCACAACAAAAAACTAGAAAAACTAAGATGTAAACAACAGAAAAGACATCAACATGACAAACCATTGACTAACCTCAATTATCTACAACCAGATCCAGAGTACCCAGTATATGGCATGCAGACAAGTAAATGTGGTGACAGAAGGTTCAATGCACATAAACATAAAAACTTCAACTGAGTGCCCCCTTGTCAGACGCTGTATGAGACAACAGTTCAGTTGTTGTGATGGAACATAAATATGCAGTTTCAGAAAGCTAGAATGAAGTGAACCAAAGCCTGATAAACTCCGAACAGTTCCAAGAGGTTGATAACAGAGATGATAATTCAATAAGCCAACAGCCCAAAATCTCTTGTGTGTCTAAATATGCACCCCAATGTAAAAGAGAAACATTCACAAAAAGGCACACCTCTAGATGAGGAGGAGAAAGAAGGACACCAATTGTTTAACCACGACATCAAGGGAAGAAGGGTGATGGATAATGGTATCCAAAAGTCTCTAAAGAGGTTCTATTGATATATTAAAGCTCACTAAACAAGATGCATGTGTGCTTACCCAACAGTAATAAGGATCCCCAAATAAACCAATGACCCCCATGAGAGATAGTACCTCCAACACCACAGTAAAAGGGGAGAAAGGTGGGCTTGACTGGAATGGGAACTAAAGAACATTCTGAGATGAACAAGGTAGTGGGTGGGGAGAGGAAAAACTTCTTCATCTGGTGAACCAGCCTACCAATGCAGCAGCTTGAAAAAGAAACTGAGTGTGAAGGGAAGAGGTGGCATGAGAAAGAGCTGAAAGCTAGTCATTGAAAAAAATGATGGAACAAAGGCCCCTAAAATGAAGAAGATAATCAAAGGCCTTGATGACCTAACAAATGCTACCTAAAACAGATGAAACTGTAACAGGTAGGTGCAACCCTGAAGGACAGAAGAAAGTAAATGCCAGAGTGTTCAGAAAAAGGGAATGTGGTAGTAAGCATCCAAGGCATCTACATTCATCATCCAAAAACCAGGAGTAAAAGCCTATCAAAGAGGCAGAGAGAATTCCACATTGAATTGAGGAAGGCCAGGAAAGTGTTTCAAGGATGAAAGATCAATGGCTTGGTCTAGTCCCCGATGTTCTTGAGACTATGAATAAATAGGAATAGAAACTAGGTTGAGAATGATCTATGTGTTTTACAGTGCCCTTGTGAAGAAGGTACGGAACTGCCTTACACAGACAATGGCTGAAAATGGGATCCAAAGGAGGTAAGAGGATATGGGATTGGAGATACGTTAAGAATGGAATTAAAGTGAAGAATATTGATTGATTTAGTGTTTTGTGGCACAAAGCAGCTAGGCTATCTGTGCCAAACGTCCGGTAAAAAGGTAAAAACAAATTAAATGTAGTAAAATACAGAAAAGGAAATGAAGGTAAAACAAGACATCATTGAAAAACAGAAAAAACATAAAACCAATGTTCACACCTACTTTACAATGTTAAGAGAGAAAGCAGAGTAAAAGAAGTTGTAAAGTACTTTCTCTAGCAAAATAGTAATGATCATAACCCGCCAGGAAGACTAACAGGTAAGTTTAAGAACCACCGTCAGTCACCTGAAGTTGGCCTTTCCAGTCCTGGTTCCAGGTTATGTGTCATAGCAGCCATTACCAAAATGTAAATTAATAGAAGTTTTAAAAGACATTTAGCAAAATCGTAATAATGAGTAGCCAAATGTCCAGTACAAAAAGACAAAAGTCAAGTAAATGGAGTAAAATTTGTAAAAGTAAACAAAACAATGAAAAACAGAAAAACATAAAACTGATGTTCACATCCAGTCTATAAAGTTGTAAAGGACTTCCTGCAGCAGAATGGTAATGATCATAACCTGCCAGGAAGACTAACAGGCAACTACCAGAACCACCGTCTGTCACCTGAGTTGGTCTTTCAAGTCCTGATTCCGGGTTATGTGTCATTATGGCCAGTACCAAAGGGTAAAGTGATAAATGTTTAAAATACGTGCAGCAAAATTGGAATAACAACTCGCCAGGACGACTAACGGGTAGTTTAAATGGATAGTTCAAACACCAGCGTTAGTTACCTGAAGTTAGCCTTTCTAGTCCTGGTGTCGAGTTATTTAATGTTCTACCATTTTCCAATTTCAAATTGGACGAGAGAGATAGAAACTTTGAAAATTGAACCACAATTGAAAAGGTGTAATGAATAAATATCCAATACTTAAATGAGATTAAAAAGATAAATGGCCATTAAAAAACTAAAAACTTTATCAAGGTGGACAGAGTCACCATCACCAATAACACTGCCCAATGTTACAGATAAATCGTGGGAAAAACATGTTTAAAATAGTGCCGTCGTTGAGAGGTGTAATGATGACAAGAAAGTAAAATGTGGCTTACAGTGATTTGAGTGTTACACAAACTACACACTGGTGCAACAGTTCCAGATAAAAGGAAACAATGAAATAAAAAACTGTGACCAATGCATAGTTTAGTTAGAACAGCTTCCTCCTTCCGAACCTTACGGATGCTAGATGGCCAAAGCCCAATTTAGGGTTTTATTTGAAAAAGCTTGTCGCGTTGCTCACTCCACGTGGACTGCCAGCTGGCACGGAGCCAAGCCTTGAATACAGGACCAAAGTCCATGTGCGGAATAGGCACAGTGGTGTTAGTGCCAGAGCAGATAGATTTAGCTGCCGTGTCTGCAAACTCGTTCCCGCGAATACCAACAAGGCCTGGTATCCAGAAAAACTGGATAGAAGTAGCAGTTAATGAGAAATGGGCCAGTCAGTTTTGAATATCAGTGAGAATATGGAGTGAGCCAACGTGTAGCAATTCCAGGGCCAGTAGAGAACCAAGCAAGTCAGTATAAATAGTGCAGTTGGAGTACTGCTCAGCTTCACTTCGAGCCAGGGCAAGAGATGTGGCATACAGTTCAGCAGTGAACACAAAAGATGTACAGGGGATTCTGCGTGCAACCACAAAACCGCAGCAAACCATGTGTTACGTTTTTTTTATGTTTTATGAACGCAACAGAAAGTCACAGATAACAGCTTGTATAATTTATTACAGTAAACTAATATATATGTAACAGATATAACGTAAATTATATATTAGCAATGACAGACATTCAGTTTTAACATTCAAAATCAATTACAACACAAAATGGTACTGGCCTGTATCTAATATAATGATCTAGAATGAAAGTCCAGAAACAATTCACAGTTCAATAATTTTGATGACGTTCCTTTTACGATGAATGTTCCAAATTTGTTGTTTTACAATTTGCCTCGGTTTCTCTTAAACGGTCCCGTACGTGTCGACCCTCAGCACAACCAGTAATTCAAAT
Organism: Carcinoscorpius rotundicauda; assembly: GCA_011833715.1. NCBI lineage: Eukaryota > Metazoa > Arthropoda > Merostomata > Xiphosura > Limulidae > Carcinoscorpius > Carcinoscorpius rotundicauda. The sequence continues at coordinate 91,032,059 of CM022397.1, forward strand.
GAATCGCAAAGATTGATGAAACAAAATCACAGTTTCTGTAGATCTAGCTCTAGTCACAAAGTTAAGTTGAATAACCACACAGCGAACGTTGAAATCTTCTCGAACAAAGACACTATTTCTTGAATTAAATATAAACTAATGACTGACTCTTCTCTCTTGAATAAAATTAATGTCTGACTCCTTTCTCTTTTCTTTCTCGCATCTTCCACAGTTTATATATTTGTAGGCCTCTTTTCTCGAACGTTCACCGGAACCTCGACAGAGTAATCTGCACCAGTAGAAGATTCCTTCTGGCTTTGACGTCTTACCCACCTAGCATGTGCATGGGCCCGTTGAAAAGCGACGTGGTTCGAAAGTGTGAAATATCTATGAAAAGTTCCCAGGCCCGTTTTTGAGTCTTCCGTGCTAAGTGGCAAGCAGGATTCCACCACGGACGAGGATATCGTGGAAAACGTGTCGAGGTTTAAGGAATGCACTGAGCAGCTGCTTGTATAGTACAGCCAGTTACTGCTGCCACACAGTCGTCTATTGATGGCTGATTTACAATGGCAGGATCAAGTTCTGCGAGAGCAGTGAAAGTGGACTGATCAACCAACAGTGCCATCCCTCCATGTACTCGTCCATCACACAGCCTGTCATTTCTGTACAGAGAAAACTGCCGAATTGTGACTGTATCCGCAGGTTTTAGAAATGTTTCTTCTCAGGAAAGACATTCAGGATGGTAGAAAGCATATTTTGATATTTTGATATCATCCAGATTAAAACGTAAACCTCGACAGTGGCCATTTTTAAGAATGGGTAGGTGAAGTGGCTGGAGAAACCTTCGGTTTACAACCGTCTTTTTTCTTTACTGTCTTTAATCGAAGGAGGTCTATCAACCTCCATGGATCCTGCTCTGGGTCGAGTGGGCAGGTTTTTGTTATTAGAAGAGGAATCCAGTGACTGAGGACGAGAACGAATAATTGTTTTCTCTCTTGTGGTGGGTTTGTTTTGGAATTTCGCACAAAGCTACTCGAGGGCTATCTGTGCTAGCCGTCTCTAATTTAGTAGTGTAAGACCAGAGGGAAGGCAGCTAGTCGTCACCACCCACCGCCAACTCTTGAGCTACTCTTTTACCAACAAAAAGTGGGATTGACCGTAACATTATAACGCCCCACGGCTGGGAGGGCGAGCATGTTTGGCGCGACGCGGGCGCAAACCTGCGACCCTCGGATTACGAGTCGCGCGCCTTACGCGCTTGGCCATTCCAGAACACCTTGTGATGGGAGAAAATGATGTATCAGAAGAAATGCCTGTATTTGAAACTGAACGATGTAAATCTTGAGGTTTGTCGGAATGTATGGGAGGAACAGAAATGGTTGTGGAAGTCGATTCATCAACCTTTTTAACCATGGAGGTCAAAAGGCTTTTCATTTGTTTTGAAAACGATTCTCTTTGAGGCACAGAAAGATCTGTCTGCACTCCCACTGTAGTTGTGGTACGAAGTGCAGCAGCATCTGTCCGAGATGGAGTGGTGGGCAGCAATTTCCGAGCCTCAGGATAACTAATGTTATGAGTCGTTTTCAAATGCTGCACCTCTTTTCTCCAATCATTTTGGGCAAGAACGAATGCAGGCAGGGTGAGACCCATTACAGTTGACGCAATGTGGGTCGGTCCATGTCACATTCATAGGCATCGTGGTCCTTGCCACTACAACGAGTACATGTCAGGGAACCACGACATGATGTCTTTGAGTGGCCGAACCTCTGACATTGGAAACATTGGAGAGGGTTTGGAATGTACGGCCGTTCCTGCAAATTAGATAACCTGCCTTGATGGTGGGAGGTGCACGCGATGATGTAAATGTCAAAACGAGGGTATTTGTTGCCAGTGTAACTCCATCTTTGCGAGTGGAGATGTGCCTCACTGCAGAAACTCCTTGAGTGAAGAGACCAGCGAGAATCTCTGACTCAGGGACATTCTTCAAATCCCTCTCAACAATAACTTCTCGTGATGAATCCAAGTTAGCATGAGAGGTAACCTCGATATGTATATCCCCAATTGCCTTTTAATTCAAGAGGAGTTCACTGTGTTGGGTTGTGGGTGTTTCAACTAATGTCTCCAGATTGAAGCTTCTTTACTGACTTTTGAGAGCCAGCAAGACCCTCTAGTCCCTTCTGAATAAAAAAAGGGGGACATTTGCCCTAAAGGTTTTTCTGAAAGAGAATGTAATATAAGAAAATGAGGTACGTGTGTTACAGATGTTGAAGATTGCTGCTCAGAGTCTTCAAGACGTGGTCGTTTACCTTTTGACTGTTTTTTCACTATTGTATTTAAATATTTTGAAGGAGGATCCACAGGAAAAAAGAAAAAATTCGGTACTCACTGACTCCACCCACCATGGAGCCCTACAAGGGGATGCACTACAATGTCATGCAAGGACAATGCAGCAATGCCAGGGTTTCGTGAACACTATACCCAAACACCTGCATCAGGCACAAAGTCCACAACACCCGTTGAGAACTTCCAACACTGGTACTTGGTTGACTCTAGCCCAAGTGGACCAGCTGACTGACCCAAGGGAGGCCACCCAAAGGCCGCCCGTCTACAGGAATTTAAGGCTAAAGTGGTGTGTTAGGGTTGGAACCCTCAACCACCAGGATTCTCTCCTCCCCTTCACGTGTCGCCACGCACGGCAAACACGTGGGTGGATGTTTAGATCCCAAAGTAGGTAACAAGAGAGAATTGAAGCTTCCCTAGGGGGGTCCCCTCACCACATACAGGAATTCATACCGAGTGGAAGTGAAGAATAAGCCTTTTAGAAAGAACCTGCAAAACTCTAGGGTATGTGGTGAAGGACTCCCAAAATAGTGAAGGTGTAAAAGCCTGGCCCTCACCACATCAGCATCTGCATTTAGTCTCTGGAGCTGCCAAGGGCACTGAAGCTATCAATGAATGAACCATGGCCAATCTTAGAAAACCTATGTAACAGAAAGTAGTGAAGGAGAGGAAGGAGGGGGATGAGACACTAGAACAGGTTCAAGGTAGGTTGAGAAAAATGAGAAGCCAAAGAGGAAAGAAGATATGTAAGCATGCAGACTCAATTGTGGTTTGAAACAAGTAAAAAAGATCTCCAAAGGGAGTCATGTGCAAGTTCCATAAGAATTTTTGGGTAAATACATACAGAACAAAAGGGCATCCCAACATACGGTATCCCAAAAACAGATAAACAATGAGGGAAAGGGCAGAAGAAAATAATTATCCAGGCATAGAAAACTCCAAGGCACAAGTCTACGAAAAAACCCTCATGCCTCAGATAAAAGGTGAACCAGAGTGAGAAAATAAAGGATGGAGATTGATGTTAGGCAGGTATGGAAAAAATTGAGGCTGGGAAAATGTCACCAAAGTATTGGGATACAAAACTCATTGAGGCAGGAGAGATTCCAACTGCTGGAACTCAAAAAAGGAATTGCAGATCTATGTAAGCAATAGCATTGGCTACCACATTGCATGGGGATTGAGGCATACTAACCACAGTGAGTAATTTATCTGCAAATCTATAAATACGATTCCCAATATCCATTAAATGGGGGAGAAGAAGATATTAGCCCAAAGATGTTTCACTTAAAATAAGAGAGGAGAAGACATACTTAACAAGGAACAAAGACAAAACATAACATACCTAGTTTATTTATTCAACGAAGGAAGGAGAAGGGATGAAACACTGTCAAAATCAATGTCCTCTCATTCAAGTACCTTTGAATATGACATGATAGGATAATCCTCAGTAAAATCAGAAGCCCTTATAAAAGTAGCCAACTTTGGGTGAACTGAACTTGTAACATCTTCTGTTGACAATTTTGAACACAAAGGCAGTGTAGTTGAAGTAGGGTGAATTTTTGTAGGAATGATGGTAGTATTAGATGTAATGTGAAACTTAGAATCCATTACAGCTATGAGTGGAAGAAGAAGATTTTAAATAAGAATATCCAAAAGATAGGGTAGTAAGAGAAAAGTTGTTGTTGTTTTGAATTAAGCACAAAGCTACACAATGGGCTATCTGTGCTCTGCCCACCACGGGTATCAAAACCCGGATTTTAGCGTGTAAGTCCACAGACATACCGCTGAGTCACTGGGGGGCATAAGAGAAAAAACACATAATACAAACATGTACATATTAAATTTCAGAATATCAGTGTAGCATATAAGTTCCCAAAGAAAAACAAGAAACTGACTGAAAATTCTGTGAAGAGAAGTGTAAGAAAACATGTCTTAACACTACAAGTGCCATTTGAGAGGTGATGTTGGGCTAAACTGCACAGACGGAGGAGTCAGCTGTGCTAGAAGTTGTGTTGCACTCATTATTTTGATAGTGCTGTCAATCTTACTCTGATGTGACATTTCACATGCATTACTACTGAGAAACATAGGAGTATCTTGACTAGTGGCAAGCAAACATCTTCATGTATATAGAGGGGAGTACAAGTTCAGATAACCTAATCTGTGAGCATATGTGGAAACAGTTAATGAAATTTCAGCATATAATGAGTTTCTGATGCAGTAACCTTCTACACTGAAATGTAGTTACAAAGGTATCCCTTGGAGAAACACATAGCAACAAACGATCTTCAAACACTATTTATTCTTCAGGTAAATTTCTCAAGAAAGTAAAATGGCTTATTCAGGCCAAAATATCCAGTGTAGTTATACAAACCAAGACACGTTAATGCTCATAAAGAACATTAATGTAGCAGAAATGAGATGTTAAAATTCAGTTTGATGAAAATGCTTACATTGACATATCAGCTGTCAGTAATGCAACCCATATTTTTAGGAAATCCATTTCCTAAAGTGAGAAGTGGATTTTCTCTAACAGATATAGATGAAAGACATGCACCTAAAGTGTTGCATAGTTTCTACAGATAACTATTACAAGGTCCAACAGGTGCACTCTAAGTTGAGAAAAAGACTGTTCAAGTGAATAAACATGCAACTATTTTAGTTCAAACTACAGTTTATGTTTTTGTCTGATCACACTGTTAAGGATAAGTTGAAGATATCTAGATAGGTGACTTTTGTATAAAAAAAAACGTACAGGGTACATTATTTTTATATATGTTGCCTTTCACATTTTAGTAAAATTACTTGTAATAGATAAATTAATAGTATTTCTGAGAATACTTGTAGTTCCAGTATAACAAATTAATAAATCAATGTAACTTTTAAGCAAGACTATCTCTAGGATTATTAATATATTTGCTATTAATGTTAGATTATCTTGAACAAGAAATTGTTCATAAACTGACTAATCAATGTTTATTCAAAGAGACGATTCTTGGACTAAATATTCATATCACTATTAATTATGATACCTCCATGAAAAATACATAGGAAAAGGTACTAACTAATTAATGTGATTTTAATCTCAGCTAAAAGTCCTAGTGAGAAAGATAATTCAAATATTATTGATTGAGTTACCTCCAAAAGAACATTTAATCCAGTTGCATCAAGATATGATATGGAAGAACAATCAATAACAATATGGTGAAGTTCTTTATTACTCAGAAGGTCTTCATCAGATTTCTGGATCACTTTGGAATTGGCAAGACTGTCAACCACAAGGCTACAAATAAAAAAATAAATGTGTACATCATTCTGTACTATTCAGGTATGAATTTCTAGTCAGAAAATTTTATGATAATATTTTGTTGTATTCCACTTTGAAAAGATCTTTTGCTGAACAGCATATCTCACTAGACAAACTGGGTTACAATCTACAAATTCTTATTTGAAATGGTATTCAAGCCATTTGTTTATAATACATCAAGTCTTATGTTTAGGATCCTTCAACTAGTGGATCAGGTGAAACCTATTCTGGGTAGTATTGTCAATCTTATTGTGATATGACATTTCATATGTATTACTACTAAGGCATTCATTCTGATACGTCTCATATGAATAATATTTGTGCATTGTAATTCAGCCTGCATGTTGAGCACAAGTACTAAAAGAAAGGCCTTATGAACAGCAAAATAAGTCTAATAATATATAATGGTAATGTTATTATTAGTCAGATATTTGAATAAAATATAATAAATCAACATATCTGAATGAAAACTTTTTCTTATATTATTTTGTGCAAAGTTTCAGGCAGACACCCTTCATCAGGCAGTAACACAGGTTACAAGGGAATTAGGCTCAAAAAAGATAAGAAGATACAGAAGCTCTAATTACACATATTCCAAATACAGCAGGGTAAAAACAAATCTACAAAAATATTGTTTGACATATTTTTTAAGTATGGTTAAAAATTAGCAAGAACATGGGAAAACAAGTAGCTAAAATAACTAAAATTGGATTCAGGAGTATGAACACAGAAACATAATAAAACAAGTTTGCATGATAATGTAATAAAAACTTTGCAAAATAAAATAATGCAATAATATAATATTAATCCAGGGAAATAATTATTGGAAGGAGTACCTTCACATAGGTAAGGCTGAAAAAGAAAATTCAATGAGGAGTAAAAAGTAAATTAAACGTGTCTAAAGAGGAGGTTCCTGAAAATGAAATTAGACTGAGGTGGCAGAATTTTATAATTAGTTGAAAGTAAATATTTTGTTAATACTATACAAAGACTATGTGTTGAGTTGGAAGATAAGATGGTGTTTAAGTATTTCTCATTTTAACTTAAGTGGTGCCATTCTCATGATAAAGACTATAATGTCTGAGGTCCACTGTGGTCAGGAGAATTAGAGTGTCAAGGAAGAGGCATGTCAGAAAGCCTTCTTTTACATATGTAATGTGTTCATAAAAAAAACAATAACATAGTCTATGTGTTATTTCTTCAATATATAGTTTGTGACACCAGCTACAACGGATGCATTAAACGACACGATCTGACATGTGGGAGTAAAGTCTCCTGAAATGGAAATTATAAATGAGGTCATTTACTGTAATGTTGTTTGAAATGATTGGAGAGGCATAAGAAATTTTTCTGGCACAATAATGTGTTTCAATAATGCAAGGATTGTGCTCTTGTACCTCCAAGAACACCAAGTGGTCTTTGATGTTGAGATTAAGCCTATAAAAAATTATGGAGGTTGTAGTAAGTATTCTAACAGTACTGGGTAGTTAGTAATTTAAATTTCTTCTCATAATACTTGATGTTAAAAGCAAGGGGATTCTAACATTTTAATTTTTGTAATTATGTTAGATAGGACTAGCATTTGTTACAGCATGTACATATGGTTGTTTTTTGTTTTTTTATAGTATCAGCTGGATAGTTAAGTCGATGAAAGAAACCCTGCCATCTGATTGGTTTTAGAGAGAAGGTCTTGGTCGTTGTTGCCCCATATGAACCCACATGATGATCATTGATGTTTAAATGGAATTTAATGTGACAAACTTACAGTCATACCATCCACACTGTGAAACTGTAACAATCAAGAATTAACAAGTTAGTGACATTGTCAAGGTTTATATAAGCAAATACACACAAATATTCAAATTACATGCCCATAGAAGACAATTGTACACAAAAGCCATATTGTTACTGGTACAAACATGGAATTACAGCTTGACAAAAATATCAATTCAACATTAGATTGTAGCAAGATAGAAACAATGAATAAAGACCTATAATAAATATCTTGTACATTCCAACTCTTATGTTATCAAAATCAAGACAATCTTTGAAAGTTTCCAAAGGACAAACAAATCAATAACTTGTTCAACCAGCAGGTACATGGTGAGTCCCTAATTCAAATTCCAAAGCCTCCAACGTCTGTTGAAATCCCACATGGTTGTGACCATGCTAACCTCAGAATGAATCTATTTGTAGGTATTCTTACATGCTTAGTTGACAAAGATGGCATAATTATAACATAACAAAATGGTGAAGACCTATAAAATGTATGAAGGCAATATAACAAAACACTCAAATATACAAATGCATGCATTATCTTAAGGGTAAATATCAATTTTCATATATTCAATTACTGTGTATGAGAGAACTAGTTGTCTATGGGGGATAACAACGTGTGTTACTGTGTTTCCAGATCGTTTCCCAATCTGAATCAATTTGGATCAAACCAGATTCATTTGGAAGGGCATAAAATTCAGATATTGTAAGGGTTTAGATTCCAAAAATGAAATTCAGCTAGCTGTGGCTACACTCCTACCTAAATAACTCGATTTACTGAATTGAGTATTATTCATAAGAATTGTTTGTCCAACAGCAGAATGAAATTATGCACAGGTCTTTCTAAATAGTTGGCTTTCCTAGTTGGAAGTCCTTGGTCGTTGAGTCTTGAGTTTCCAACCAGTATTTTCACTTTCCTCACTAGACCATCTTTGCTTGGCATAGATGTAACAATCACCCTTCTCATATAAAAAGGAAGGTCTCTTGTGCCAGTAACAACCACATAGTTTGACCATGTGATGCTGGATCGACTGGATTCTGAACTGTTCAAACATAATTTCATTGCTGAGGAAGTGAAGCTTGTCTGATGGCTTGGACTCGATTCACCATGAATATGCAAAACTGATGCATGTCATTGTTGATGTAGTCAAGTGTAACCTTTGAATCAGTCCAAAGTACTCTTCTCTTTTCTCAGGTAAGCTTACGCTTGAAGAGTTTGCTGATTCTTGTGGACACCATATTTCCTTGGAGCTCTACTCTAGGGATGGTGACAAGCTTCAGTGGTGCCACTCTCGCTTTTCTCATCAGAAGTGAACAGCGCACATTTTCATGCTCAAATACGAGCCTTAGGTGTCACACTGACCATACCTGGGGGTGTTGGCATTTGAGAAGTGATGTATCTCATGCCGTGCAACTTTGACAGAGTTTTTTGGCCTGTAGCAGCAGTTTATTTCAACCTGGGTCAGATGATGGAGTTCAAATATTTGCTGCTCCCATGTTGGATGCAAGTTGTTGCTGAGAAAGTCATCCCATCCGGCAGTATCTCTGCACATTTGCTGCAAGATCTAATTCCAAATCAATATGAATGGGGCAAGAAACTCCAGTGGGTCATATACAGAGTTTACTGTTGAGAGGATGCCTCATCATGTCAAGGGTCGATCCATGAGGTATAAACACCACTGTATACTGAACACTTTCTCCAATGGGGTCCCCTCCTCTGACAGATCAGGGTTTTCCATTTTTAGTGCCCCGTCTGTAGGGAAATTTGTGTCCCAAACTACTTGTTTGCAAGATAAGAACTTGTGTAGATGGATGTTTCCCTTTGCACAGATTGTTTGGTTCTCCTTTATGAGATATATAGCTTTGCTGACAGTTTTCACGCTCTTTAGGCCATCGCCCACACAAAAGCCTTCTTCAATGAAGCAAGTGGCTTAGGGGCTTTTCACCTTGTTGTCATATGCCAGCTGTCTGAGACCTGAGATAGCACAGACAGGTAGGTGATGACACTACTCTAAAGAGGTGCACCTTCATTCAGTAGTCCATCACATCCCTGGATGAGTCTTCAATTCACAGGAACCTCAAAAATCTCTGTCTTCTTTCTGGACCCAGAACTAATGGAACATTTTTTCAATGTCACAGATGAAGACTACAGTTTCTTCTTGGAATCGACAGAGCACTCCCACCAAGCTGTTCTTTACATCTGGGCTCTTGAGAAGATGGCTGTTAAGCGAGTGTCCTTGAAACTTCGCTGCACAGTCAAAGACAACCCAAATCTTACTTGGCTTTCTTGGGTGGTACACTCCATGATGGGGAATGTACCAAGCCATTTTTCCAGAAATTTCTGAATTTGGAGCTCTCTTAACATCCCTGCTGCAGATCATGTTGTTCAGGAATGGGGCATAATCTGAGAAGTACCTTGAGACTTTTGAAAACCTTCTCTGAAAATGGTTCAGGCAATTCTGAGCCATTGCTCTATTATTTGGAAGTTTAGGCCTTTCCTTGAAGGGTAATGACATTTCACAATTCCCTTCTTCATTTTGATGGATGGACTGACCTATAATCTTCTTGATTTTCAAGTCATCATGTGAGAATAGTTGATCTTTTTCTGCATGGACATCATTGAAATCTGACTTGAGGGCCTGTTGATTTCTAGCAGGGTGGACATTTCTTCCATATGGATGTCTAGTACATGCAGTGGACTTCGTATTTGGTGCTCCCTCCATGTGCTACTTAGAATGCCTCTGGGATTTTTCTCACAAGTATTCTGTGAGAAACTCCTATCATGCCCCGTGAGTTCTCTGCCAGGTCTATGCACTCCACAATGCTCCATTCCAACTCAGTCTCTACAGCAAATAGCTGGTTGCCCTTGCCAGTAATAAAGTTCTTTGGGGGCAAGGCTTGTAAGCAATTGTACCCAGTCGGAAAACCAATCTCATAATCTTGCAGTGATGCATGTTGTGTGCTATTCCATGAAGATGGGGCCAAAATCCAGCTGTTTCGGGGGTCAGAATATGTGACACGTCAACAGGGATGTAGTTCCTGGAGTAGGCAGTTGGCTAAAACACCTTTGTGGAAGAGTGCAAATCCTGTACTGTCAAGTTCTGGACTTGGAGGCAGCTGACCCTTTGGTCCTTATATGTCATCATTGTGAGCCTCAAAATTGTTGATTCTACTTGGGCTCTAAGTCTGTCTGCTGCGTCTTTCAGAATGAAGGTAGTATCGGACTGCATGTCCAGGAGTGCATAAACAAGATGCTCCCTGGTTGGGTTATGTGAGCTAGTGAAAAAGACAAGCACAATCATTGAGCAGATGAAAGGTTCATTCCTGGACATCAAACTTAACAGTACACTGCATTCCGAGTTCCCTAACTTGGCTTCTGCCAGTGTCTCTGACCGAGGTCTCCCTTGTCTCATTGATGTTGTCTTGTGGTAAAGACATGTTGGGTGTTTTTTGTTGTATTTTTGGCAAATGTGCTCTGGGGGCATTTTAATGCTAAGTGTCCCAACATGAGGCATCCACAGTATAGGCCATTTCTTTTAATGTTCAGGGTGTTTGGAAAGTCACTGTGTACTTATGTATTTATTAATAGACATGTTTCAATATAGAATACAGGAAGTAAATATGAATGAAAATTATACACAATGTTAAAAGTGACCCCTCTTGGCATCAATACAGGCCTGGATCCTTATTTTGTTTCTAAACACCGCTATAAGTTGCTGGCTTAAAATAGAATGAATAAAATATGATATCAAAACTGCACAGTGACTTTCTGAACGTCCTGTAGTTCTCTTTTTTTTTGGACAAGACTTTTTTGGAGAAAGTCCTGCATTCTGCCATAAAGTGGCCTTTACCACCACAGTAGAGGCAGGTTTCATTCTTCATTGTCTTTTTGGGTGTGTCAGTTGTTGATACGAAAACCTTGGCAGCCATAATCTGTTTCCCTCTTTGGTTTGATGGCTGATCATGAATTTCGCAAACTGGTGAAATGATGGATGTTCACGATCTGTTTTTTTTGTAAACATATCCTTCAGCCATCTTGTCACGACCCAATCCAATAGTTTACCAAGAAGCATCTGGTTCTCTCTCCAGCCATTCAGGAAGTCCAGACCTTTCACTTCAGCCAGGACTGCTTTGCACTGATACAAGAACTCTGAGAACTTCCTGAGTCCTTCTTCATCTTTTCCTGTGATCTTGAGCCATTTGTTTTGCTTGTTCCTGAGTGCCTCAGTTACAACAAATGGATTTCCATATCGATCTACCAAAACTTTTGTTCTTTGAAAGCTCTCATTTTCAAGGTTGCATTGCAATCTGTCTTGCACAAACTTGAGATCCCTGGTTTGAGTGTTGTGATGTCTGTTTCCATACTGTCAATAGCCTTTTCTTGATTTTCTGTGACGTGTTCTGTCTCCTTCATTACATCCACTGTGGCCTCGACATGGAGTTGCCTTGGGTTTTGTACATCTGTTGTTTCAGTAGGATTGGCATCAGTCGACATGATGACTACACTCATGCAGTTCCCATTTTTCTGTACCTGAAGTGTGTCTCAGTTACCATAAGTCGTGGCAAATTCTAAAGGTGTTCGAGTTTCACTGTTGCCCCATATTAACCCATACGATGATTACTGATGTTTAATGGAATTTAATGTGACGAACTACATTCACACCATCCACACCATGAAACTGTAGCAATCAAGAATTAACAAGTTTAGCGACATCGCCAAAGTTCTTATAAATAGATGCACACACATATTTGAATAAAAGGCCCACAGAAGACAATTGTAAACAAAAGCCATATTGTTACTAGTACAAGCACAAAGTTACAGCTCAACAAACATATCAATTCAACTTGAATCATGGAAAGATAGAAAAATGAATTAAGACCAATACTAAAGATCTTGTACATTCCAACTCTTATGTTTATCAAAATCAAGACAATACTTGAAAGTTTTTAAAAGATACACAAATCAATACCTCGTTCAACCAGCAGATACATGAGGAGTCCATAATTCAAATTCCAAAACCACCATGGTCTATTGTAAGAAATCCCACGTGGTTGTGACTATGTTAACCTCAGAATGAATCTATTTCTAGGTATTTTTAGTCAGGTATTCTTTCACACTTGGTTGACAAAGATGGCATAATTATAATGTAACAAAATGGTGAAAATCCATAACATGTATGAAGGCAATAGAACAAAATATACAAACCCATGCGTTATCTCAAGAGTATATATCAATTTTCATGTATTCAAGCACTGTGCACGAGAGAACTAATTGTCTATAGGGATGATTATGTGTGTAATTGAGTTTCCGGGTTGTTCCCCAATCCAGTTTCATTTGAAAGGGCATAAAACTCAGATACTGTTGGGATTTAGATTCAAAAAATGAAATTGAGCTAGCTGTAGCTACAGTCTTCATGTTGTAAATGTCTCAATCTTGTGAATTCTCATTTAAAAATAGCAGCTGTGATTTCATACGGATGGAAAGAGTGACAACCAAAGTAAGCAAAGCATGACTGTTAGTACTGCATAGGGATTTTAAGAAAGTATGATGCAATATAGATGTTTAACATGTTGAGAAATAAAGTAATGTTATTAGACATTTGGTAAGTATATAGCAATTACTGTTCGGTGCTACTCTCTCCATATAAGCATTTTTTTTCACATACCACTAGCCTTGAACTCCCACCTACCTATGATTTACATGTGACAACCTTCCAACAACAGGAGTGTGACACACCATCCTGAAGTATGTTACTCCCTCTATTCGATTCCACCATTTCCACGATTCAAACATTTTAAGATCAGACAGAAGAAGGTGTACCAATTTCCAATAAGGATGAAAGGTGGAAAGTGTGAATGGAAGCAAGTGCCTATTGAAAATATATTTTCAGCATTAGAAAATTATAACTTTTGATATGCTACATTACCTCCTTCACATGGATAGCTAGAACTCCACAATGAATTGGTGGGGAGACCAGTGTAAGTGATAGAAAGTATCCAGTGAACACCCCTAAAGTGTGATTCCTTTTGATAAAAGGAATATACATGGCAGACCACAACACTTTTGTGTCAAGTATACTTTGCACCAATTGTGGAAAGAGGTGCCCCTACAGGAACGGAGAATGAAAGGAACACAACCAAAAATGGAAAGAAATCTGGTTGGGTTGAAATCTACACTAAAGTATACTGGAATCTCAATTATATAGAAAGAGAACTGTAGAAGAACCAACCTCAGATAAGAATGTAGAGAAAACTAAAATGTACTCCAAGGTGTAAAGTGCCTGGGGTGTAAATAACCATATTTAGCCAGTCAATTCCAGTCCAAAATCAAATGGTATTAGGAATAGAACCTCTTGTAGAGTCCACACCTCAATGTAAGTAGTGCCAATGTACAACCATTCATACAATTGGGAATTTTACATCCAAATGACAGTGGGAATAGGTGTGGCAACGAAACATGTACCATCAATCTCAATCAGATAGTAAAATGGGGGATCCCATTTGATTGGGTGAAATTATCCCCCACATGGGACTACACAGAAGTAAGAGCACAGTGCTACCCTCCTGATCCTAGTACACAGAAGTGGATGATATATAGAAATAACAAGCAACTGCATTCTCAGGATAGAATTACACAAAATCCAGGTGCAAAATTAACTCTACTATCAACCACATGGATGAATAGTGTATAACTGAAGAATCAAATACATCAGCAGAATACCACCTTACTCTCAAGCGAATGGAAACAATCACATTCAGAAGGAATTTTGCATGGTCCACCACTAGAGTGGATCTAATAATAATAATAATAATGATAAAATATGTTGGATAATAGGGGAGGGGGAGTGCTGACACCAGAGACAGTGCAACACGTGACCCAAAACCATACGTTGAAAGGCAGACAACCCTAATTTATTCAATCAAAAGGATGTACATTTAACTCCTTCTGCTTTACCCAGAAATAAAGAAATTAAGCAAATCACTACTTCATAAAAACAAAATGGTAGTGGTGTTTTATTTAGATGTAGTTAAAGATTTTAAGTTTAAAAAAATGAATAAAGGTATCAAGAGTTTGCACTTATTTTGCTGGTGTCCATTCATGCTGCATTGGTTCCAGTACCACAAAATAAAATGTGTTAAGTCAGTTGTAGTGTCATCAACAACATTGATGTTTATAGAGGGGAGGTTAGTAGTAACTGATCTTTGTTTTGTTAATACTATTGGCTGTTGTATAAACAGTAGCTTTAGTAATAAAATGTGATTTTATTATCAGCTTTAAGTGTGTACAGTGTTCCCTCATGTATTGCGGTAGATGCGTTCCAAAACCCCCCGCGACCGTTTAGGCGTAGAAGAATCCTTAGAAGTATTAGCACGTTTAGGAGCCATTGCAGGGGCTTTAAACACACACAAAAGTTCAAAGTCACACACGAAAAAATCACGAGACAAATCGTAAAACGATCTGAACCACGTAGCACGTTGTTTCAAACAGACTGAGAGGTTCATCCAAGGAAGGTGCTTGTGTGTTTGAAAGCACCAATCACAGGCCAGATATGAATATTGAAAGCACTAATCACAAGCCAGATATCAAATTAGGTGCCTGTCATTGGCCGTCTCTAACTTCTGCACCTTTTACAGCCCGTCTTACACTTCGCTACGCAGGAACCAGAGCCCGCGAGATTCCACAAGGAAAGATGCTGCCATGGATGAAATCACCAATCACAGGCCAGACATGAATATTGACAGCACCAATCACAGGCAATCAAAATGGGTAGATGTCATTGGCCGTCTTTCATTTCTGCACCAATCATAGCCCGTCTTGCACATCGCTACGCCATGAAGCTGATCTCGCGTAGCCTTCGCAGACGCACAATGCGTACATCTATAGCCTTTCCAGTTGGTTCTGTTTCGATTTTTACGCTGTTATAAACTCAAATATGTTTATATCTCAAAATATACCTGTTTTTTCTTTACACTATTAATTATATATTTTTTTAATATTTTAATGGTATTTAATGCTATATTGTAGATTTAATGTTTATTATTTTATATATATATGTATATATATATATATATATATATGGGGGGGTCGGCCGAGCCCGCGAAGTGGCGAGGAAACACTGTATTCGTTGATCTAAGTATCAGAAAGCACAAAGTTTAGTCCTTTAGATAGCTCACTTTGTTCTGTATTGAAAAGGGAAAATTATCAGTGATAGTTAAAACATATTTAACAAAACTGAGGTCTATACTATGTAAGAACTACACTGACAAACAGTACACCAACATTATTTATAAAATACAATGTGATAACTGCCACCTCTTCTATATTGGAAAAACAAGTAGAAAAATGAAAACCAGATTCAAAGAGCATAGAAACTCACCTTCACACGTTTTCGAACACTGCAAGTCAAATAAACACAACATAACCATAGAAAACACTCAAATACTAAATAAAGAAACAAACGCAAAATTAAAGAAGCCTTACTTATACAACAACTTAAACTCAAAATAAACCAATATAAAGGAACGCCATTATACCTATATTAATATTATAGATAAAATTATATATTCAAACTTCTAATACCGCCCTTTACATTGCAACACTCAGTTACACAAACCATTCCAAACATGTGGTCAGCTTCCGGTCAGTTACCTCTTTCTTTTTGAACAAGACGATGGCCGAAGAAGGTCGAAACGTTGTTCGCTCTTCTATGTAAAATATTTTCTCAACCCAAACGAGCCATTTTTGCATATAAAAGTCTCAACAAGTGGATTTCTCGACATCACTGAGAGAATATCTGTGTAGCTTGGTGTTAATAAGATTCCCAAATTTTAATTGGACATTTGAGATGATTTAAAGCCAAAGAGAATTAGTTTATGATGGAGTCAGTTTTTGAAAAAGAATGTGTCTATAGAATCACATCTTGGATCATATAATGTTTATGGACAACAAGGGACCTAATTGTCCATCTCACCATCCCATCCTTTAAACTAAACTATTATAAATTGAATGAAAAACTTTTTAAAACTCAGCACTTATCATTCATATAATCATCAAGCTTTCCCTTAAACTTACATAAAGTTACTTCCTCCACAACATCCAAAGGAAACTCATTCTAGAAGGCAAGCACCTTATCTAAAAAAAAACTTAATCAAATATAGCTCCTACCCTCTGAAAATTTATAGTTGTTTTTCATCATCCTACTGTTCTCACTGTTAAGAAAAACTGATACATCAGTACTGTTAATTCCCTTTACAATCTTAAACACTTTAGTTAAATGCATTCCAACTTTCTTTTTCAAGAGAAAACAATTTCAAAGATCTTAATCTCTCCTCATATGACAAAACCTCCATCTTAATTACTATTCTAGTAATCCTCCTCTGAACCATTTCCTAAGGTATGGAGCCCAAGGCTGAACACAATATTTCAAATGTATCTTAATCAGTGACTTGGTTAAAACCTCTTTAGACTTGTATTCAATATTTCTGTAGATACAACCTAAAAGTCCTATTTGTCTTACCACAAGCAACGCCATACTGTTTGAATGGCATAAGAGATTGATCAATTATAACACCAAAATTCTTTTCTTTCATTTACACTTACAAGGTCAAAGCAGAAGGAAGTTTAACCATAGTTTAATCTTAAAACTAATAGAATATTGGTAATATGTTTCCTTGTTAATTTACATGTTCCTAGTTTTTCATATTCAGAGCAAAAGACAGAGTGAATGTTTTTACTTGTTATCATACCTCTTTCTCTTAGTCTGCTTTTCAGTTTTTTCTTTTAAATTTGATAGGAATATATGTCTATTCATGTAGTTTATAACTGATGCAAAGCAGAAAATTTCTATTCCAGAAACGTCTTGAAGCTAAAAACAAAACAAAACTGACACATTACTAATCTGAAAGTGTAGTTTTAATATCTCCATTAATTCAACATTATATACAATATACTAAGTGTGAAATCTCACTAATGTTGTGAAAAAACATGTTAAACACAGACATTGAATTATTTTACTTTTCTGATAATTTGCTATTCCATAATTATTCATAAAACATTATCTATTTCAGCATATAAACTTATCACATGTAAAATTATCCTCATTGTTTGAAAGATTTGAAAAAAATACTAATATTGACAAACATGAGCCTCTTACCTTAGTATAATGTTTCTTGTCTAAATAGATTTCTGTCTCTGGAACAGAGCCTAACACTGCATGGTAAGGGCTATAATATAACAGCATTATTGGAACTTATTAATAATATAATATAAATAACCTAGAAAAATAGTCAAATGAAAAATTTTTTCAGCATACATAAACTTTAAAACACATCATGACTTGGTAAGTTTGAGATAGAATGCTTTCCACATGTGTAAGTTTTACAGTATAAAATATAATTTATGATGAAATGTTTGTAACATGAAGACAAGTAGAGAATGTGAGCTTTATTAAGTAGATGAAAGGTAATGTCCAAAATCTTCAAAAAATAAAAGTAGATTTACACAGAATCAAATGTTATGTTCATATATGCTCCTAAACTTATAAAACAGAATTAAGATGTTAGGTTAAAATAACAATTGTGCAATTTTTAAATAAAACAGATGTTAAAAGAAAATAAAGATTACACTTAAAAAGCTTCAGACCATCTATTAACAATATGTCCTCTGGATTTCCATCCATTTTTAATACTTTAAAATTATTTTTGTTATATTTAATTAAATCATGTCTATAATGTTCATATGTTCTACAGAACAGAATGTGACAAATGTCATTACAAAGTGTATTATCTTTAAAGAGGTAAGGTAAAAGGTATTCTAATGCTAATTTGTTCTGTGATGTAAAGGTTGGTTAAAAATGAAGTTGAAGAAGAAGAGTTAGCTTAATGACCTTAAGTACAAAACAACAAAACAAAATATTAAGTTATCATAAGATTAATATGAATTACTAAAAAAAAGTTTCTTGAGATACAGTTTCCTCAATATTTAATACTTTTACTTTTACCATTTGCAACTTGACATTTTGATTTTTGATGAAGAACATTCTCCCCTAACTAATACATGAGGTAAGCAACAAAATGATAATATCCAGCTATTTACCGAGTTTCATTAAAGTAGCAACAGACAGTTAAATGCAGTCTATAATAAAGACACAAGAGCTTTGCAATGAACATAAAATGGACACTTTCATCAAACATTATACGACCACAACAAAAAATTTAACAAACACTTTTATCCTGTTACATCTCAATTCAGAAAAAGCAGTTGAGAACTATATAATTGTGAGTCATAACATTTAGTGTATTTGATTATTAACAGCCAGAGCATTGTTATTACTATTATCATCACATATAAATGTTAGAATATTATGGTCATGATGAAGACACCTAGAACATTTTGACTTTTATGATGGGAGACATAAGTTCAGAGAAGGTTACTGGAATTGTCAGACCAGTAATTAAAAATTCAAAAAGGGTTGTATGAAAATAGTTTGCTGAATATTTTAAAAGTAATAGAATATTTATTTAAATGTATTAAAGATAAGCAAAATGCTAGTATGAGAGAAGGAGCTTTAAAGAATGATAAAAGAAGGTCAAATTTGATGATTATGAAATAATTGGGTTATCAAATTATACTTTTTAAATTTTTGATAATGAAAATTTAATAATATTTCTTATCCTTAACAGTTGCTGGATTGAAGCAAGACTACACAAAATAATTGTATTAATTCTTATGATTATTATACATAATAACTACAACATTATCATCACATATCACAACAAGGGCTTTATAATTCTCACTTTTAACAACATACACAATAGGAAGAAAATTTTGATTATTATATAAAATAACTAAAACATTAAAATTACAACCAGTGACATATTAATTTGTGATGGCAAGAAACCCACTTGAAGTAAAGATGTATTCTCAAGATGGCTGGGATGGGTATTAAAACTTCAATTGAACTAAAGTACAGAACAACGTTTTGACCTTCTTAGGTCATCTTCAGTTTAATAAACAGGCTGTTATGTACTTTATTTTAATTAAAGTTTTAATACCCATACCAGCCATTTTGAGAATGCAGTGACATTAATCTGACATTAAACTTAATCGTTTTGGCAGTTTGGAGACAAGCAGGAACTCATTATTTAAGGTGGATCCATATAGAAAGAAAACGAATGATATTTACAAATATTTTATTATGTTAACTTTCTCATTACGGGCTTCGTCCCAGGAACCAACCACTTGGCCATTTCATACTAGTATGTCATTTTAATACAATATAAAATTTGGCAGATGTTCAGTAAACATTAAAAGTCATTTGTACACAAAAGTAAGTTTTTAATGAGGTGTTTTAAATAAAGATTTGTCTGTAAAAATATATAGTTTGTTTTCACCAGTTCAAATGCAAAGTATTATTTATGCTAAGATTAAAACTACTTTTTCATATCAAAAGTCTTAAATTTCAACTGTAAAATTTTCAAAACCTTCTAAATAAACTTCAAACAATTTTATAAGTAAAACTTCATATTTTATGTTATTTTCTCTATAAACGGTATGTAGCCATCCAAAGAAAACTTTCAATAAATCTAAATTACCCCACATTTATTTTCTAGAGTGATTTCAAATTGTAACATGAAACTACACTTGTTTATCCTAAATAGTTATAAACTGTTAACAGTATACATCTATTTAGATCTATTTTGAGTTAATATTTATTGATTTATTACTGTTTAAACTGGGTCCATTACAAGACATAAATACTGGCAAATGTGCAGTTTATGTTACAAAGGAATTACACTATCTACACACTACTTCCAAGAGTTGTTCTCACTTATTTCACCTAACTTAACCTCAAGTAACTTAAAATGTTTCCTAATTTTGCATGTTAGTTATTTTTAAAATAATAAATAAAGAATACACAAGTAAAAAAAAAAAATACTTATCTGGGTATTGGTTTGTTTTATTGTTTATTATGTATGACATGTAAACTTATTTCTTTATACTAATAGTATACTGCACTAAACAATTTTATTTTAACTGCCCCTAAGAACACAAAAAATAACATGCAAGTATCACTAGAAATTCAGCTAAGCTTGTCCATATGTTTCTCATAAGAACAAAAACTGAACTGGAAGCAAAACTAAAAGTTCTTTGTAGAGAAAACAACATAATGTTATTGGTCGTTTGGTAAAAAAAAATGCCTTGATTCTCTCTTAGCTAAAATTAATATGATAGTAAAAGTCAAGTGTGTTTGTGGCTTTCTTTGATGGTAATCAGTTGGATGGTTGTTTTGCATTTTATGATGCAAAGCATCTAAGCTAGTTGCACCAAACAACTGATAAAAAGTAAAATAACAGTGAAAGTATTATAAAGTGCAAAGCAAAATTAAGTTAAAAACAGTAGCCCAATGTCAGATAAAAACTTAAATATAATTAAAAAGACCAACAGTCCTTAAAAAATTCAAAAAACATTTGTAAGACTGAGTGTCACCATTGCCAATAACACTCTTCAACATCAGAGCCAAACTCATGCTAAAAATATTGACTAAAATGATGCAGTCAAAAATAGTCAATCGTAATGCCAGCATGACAGTAATATGTGGGTTACTGTGACTTGAGTTTCACATAGACCACTCATTAGTGACTCAGTCCCAGATAAAAGTTAGGGCAACTTCCTCCTTCTGATCCTTACAGAAACAAGATAGCTAAAGTTTAATAGAAGATTTTATCTGAAAAAGCTTGTTATCACATTGCTAACTCCATGTCGATTGGGAACTGGTGGGCTGCTAAGCCTTGAATACAGGGCCATAGTCCATGCTTGTTCCATACAAGCTTCAGAGCAGAGAGACTTAACTGCAGTATAAGCAAGTTCATTCCAATGAATACCAACATGGTGTGGTATCCAGAAAAACTGGATAGAAGTAGAAGATAAAAAGAAATTAGCCAGCTGGTTTTGAATATCGTTAAGAACAGGGTGAAAACTAACTTGAAGCAATTCCAGGGTGAGAAGAAAACTAAACGAGTCAGTATAAATGGTACACTTCATGAACTGCATAGCTTCTACAAGATCCAGGGCAAGAGAAATGGCATACGGTTTGGCAATGAACTTAGACACTGTAGAGGGGATCCTGTGTGCATACACTAAATTACAACAAACCATAGCAGAATCCACAGAATAACTTGGCTTTGAACCATCCGTATAAATGGGAATGGAAGAATGGCTCGAGATATATTTGTCAAATAGAAAACAGTACTTTGAACTGGGAGTATCCACCTTCTTCAGATAACTCAATGAAAGGTCATATTTGAGGATCATAATAAGCCATGGTGGGATGAGCTGACCTGTGGAGACAGCAACATCATCCAAGGACAGACCCAATTCTGCCAACTGCACCTAGATATGAAGGTTAAAAGAAACAATGGCAGACCATTTATTTTGAGAAGCACAGCCCATTGAGGAAAAAAATACAATATAGGAGGGATGCTGTGATAAAGATTTAAGTTTTGAAACATACAATAAAGACAGTTACAAACAGCAGAGGTGTAAAAGAGGATCATGGCACTTAGTGTACAAAGTCAAAGAAGAAGTAGAAAACCCCCATGCAGAGCTGAAGCCTCAGGTGGTAAATGGAGTCCAACATCTTTAAGGCTGAGGTTCTAGCAGAGTCATAAATCAGAGACCTATAGTCCAGTTTCAATCGAATGAAAATATGATAGATCTCAAGTATAGAACATTGATCTGCTCCCCATGAGGTGAAACAGAGAACACAGAGGATTTTCAGTGACCCTTGTACACTTTATGCATAACTGCTTGATGTGTGGCATAAAGGTCAGCTTATGGTCAAAGATATGTCCCAAGAACTTTGCCTCAAGGACCACAAGAAGCACAACTACACTGAGATGGAGCTATGAATTAAGGTGAATACCCTGTTTGTGGCAAAAGTGCTTGCAGACAGTTTTAGTGAGAAAAAAGATAAAACTGTTTGCTGAAGTCCAGTTCAATAAATGATTGAAGGCAGTCTACACCTGCTGCTCAATAAACTTCATGCTTGATAACTGACATGAATTATGAAATTTGTCAACATATAGTATGTCTGCAACTGTGAGAGGGTTGTCCAGTAATGACATTAATCTTTATAATGAAAAGTACGACACTCAAGACACAGAGTTGAGGAACTCCAACTTCCTGTGGGAAGGAATGGTTAAGTGTCAAACCCAAATGAACTTGGAATTGCTGGTCCATTAAAAACTTGGATAAAAATGGGCAAATGGTCACATAACCCATATGAGTGGAGGTCTCACAAAATATCATATCTCCATGTAGTATCATAAGCTTTCTCAAGGTGAAAAACAGAAACAAGATGTCACTTGAGAAAGACTTCCATGACTGACATTTCAAGTTAAATCAGGTGGTCCATGGTGGAATGCTATTGCCAAAACCCACATAGGTGGGCGAGAGGAGCTTGTTTGAGGAACCAAACAAGTCGTGCATTAAACATCCTCTCTAAAATCTTAAAGAAACATCTCCTAAAAGTAATTGGATGATAGTTTGAAGGAATATTGGCTTGAAAAAAAGAGGGCAACAGCCCAGCACCAGGCATCAGGAAAAGCATTCTCCTGCCAGATCTGGTTAAAAACAACCAGAAAAGTAGCAGGTCTGACTGATATACTGCCAAAATGATGAATGGAAAATTTGAGTTCCACCAGCATAAAGGGGCAATTATAGTCATAAAGATGATCAGCCCAAAAGCAAAGAGGCAATCATTCTGCCACAGTCTTGATGGCTAAACAGGTGAGGGATGAAGCAGAAGCACTAAATACATGAGAAAAGCTTTTGCTGAGAGTATCAACGATGCTTTTGGCATCAGCAACTTCCTGGCCATCAGAGAGCAAGATTGAAAGGGGAGCAGAAATATACTGCTCACTGA
Organism: Carcinoscorpius rotundicauda; assembly: GCA_011833715.1. Taxonomy (NCBI): domain Eukaryota; kingdom Metazoa; phylum Arthropoda; class Merostomata; order Xiphosura; family Limulidae; genus Carcinoscorpius; species Carcinoscorpius rotundicauda. The sequence goes on from CM022397.1 coordinate 91,055,387, forward strand.
TATTTCACATCTTGTCCCTTATGACTTTGAAACTGGTAGTAGAAGAGATGCTAGTTGTGTGCTTAATTCAAGATTCCTTTTAGCTTTAACATTTAAACTGCCTAGTATGTGCATGGGCCCACTGAAACTCAGTGTGGATTTATAAGTGTGTGATACCTACGAAAGTTATCCCAGGCCCATTTTTGAGCCTTCCATGCCATGTGGTTGGTTGGTTGTTTAGAATTAAGCACAAAGCTACTCAATGGGCTATCTGTGCTCTGCCCACCACGGGTATCGAAACGCGGATTTTAGCGTGTAAGTCCGCAGACATACTGCTGAGCCACTGGGGGGATCCATGCCATGTGGCAGGCAGAATTACAGATACCATAGAAAATGTGTTGAAGTTTTGAGAATAAATTGAGCAGCTGTCCAGACAATACAGTCAGTCACTGCTGCCATACAGTCGTCTATCAACTGCAGGATTATGTTCTGAGAGAATGGTGAAAAAGAGCCAATTGACCTGATCCAAATTCCACTGAGGCTCATGGGTTGGATGACATCAACCACGACTAGTTTTTATCAAAATGATCACTGTCCCATGAATTACTGTTAACCCTCTAAGAAACAAGAGAAAAGTGAAGGGGAGATATAAATAGCAGTAAAAGACTAACTAAGTGCATGGAAATAAATATAAGCACCAGTACTGAAGAGAAGAAGGTTTTGATCCAAGAGCATATGCTCTATGGAATGACCCCTTCCATCAATATCAGCACCACCCCAGAAGAGGTTATGTCCATTAAAATTCCCCAGGCTTCAGAAAACGTTTCCTTTAATGAGAGACATACAGAATGATAAAAATCAATCAAATCCTTAACGTCATCTATACTCAAACGAAAACCACATCAGTTTCACTGTATTAAAATAGTAATTTTTATTTGTGTCAAGGAGACTGGAAGCACTCAGTTTTCGACCATGTTTTTTTTCTTTAACTGATAGAGGTATATCAACCTTCATGGATCCTTCCCTGGTCGAGTAGGCCTGTGGACAAATATTTTAGTGACTGAGTGGGTGAACGAATAATTATTTTGCATCTTGGGGCTGCAGAAGAGGATGGACCTAAGGAAACACCCGAACCTGAAGCCAAAGGAAGTGGACCCAGGCAGTCACTGGAAGGAGTTGCAGGGACAGAGATGGAAGTAAATGTAGATTAATAACTCTTTTAACCATGGAGGGCAAATGACTCTGCTTGAGCTATGGAGAGATATATCTGCACTCCCTTATGACAGTGTACTTATTGCAGTTGCATATGTCTGAGATGGAGTGGGAGACAATGATTTTCAAGCTTCTGGGTAGGAGATATTGTTTATAGTCTTCAAGCATTGTATCTCTTTCTTCTCCACCACTTAGAGCAAGAAAGAGACTAAGAGAGGTGTGAACTATTTCAGTTAACACAGTGTGGTTTCAGTTCACACTTGTAGGCATTGTAGTCTTTGCTAGCACAATAAGCACATGTTAAAGAACCACGACATGATGTCTTTGAGTAAGCAAATTGTTGACACTGTAAACATCCGAGAGGGTTGAGAATGTATGGTTGTATCTTATAGTTCAGATAACCTGCCTTGACTGTGACAGGTGAATGTAGTGATGTAAACAGAAAAATCAAAACATTAGTAGGCATTATAATTTCATCTTTGTGAGTGGAGATTTGGCACACTGCAGGAATGTTTTGGCTGGAAAAACCAGCGAGGATCTTTGAATTGGGAATGTTCTTCAAGCCCCTCTCAACAATAACTCCTGTTGAGGAATCCAGGGTAGCATGAAGAGTAATCTCGATGGGTAAATTCCCATTGCACTTTAAACTCAGGAGGAGTTTTGTGTGTCGTGATGAAGATGTCTCCTGAGCAAATCTTCCTTACTGACTTGAAGGAGCCACCAAGCTCCTATAATTCCTTTTGAATAAAACAGGGTAACATCTACCCTAAAGATTTCTTAGATAATTAATGCAGAATGTGAAACTGAGGTGTTGAGTCCAACTTTGATGGTGACTGTACAACAGTTCTCCATACATGGTTGTTTTTCAATATTCTTTTTCTTCTCTTTTTTTCAGTTTTATTTTTTTTTTCATGAATGGGGTATTCATAATAAAATAAGAACATTTCAGTGCTAACTGTCCCTCATACTACAATAACAAACAAGAACACTGCAGCACTATACCCAAACACCAGTGTCAGATACAACACCCACAACACCTGTTGAAACGTCCAACACTGGTACTTAATTGACCCTAGTTCAAGTGGACCAGCTGATTGAACCTGAAGGGCCCATCTAACCACAAGGGTGCCCATCTATAGCAATTCAAGGCATTAGGGTTGGACTTCTCAACCACCAGGATTATCTCTTCCTCTTCATAGGTTGCCATATACAGGAAACACAGGGGTGGATGTTTAGGGGTTAGAGAAGATCAACTGAAAGTACAGACCTTTCTTTGGGAGGTCTGCTTACCATTTACAGGAATCTACCTCGAGGGGCAAAGGGAATTGAATCTATGATTTTAGCATTTTAAATCTGTAGACTTACCACAATCCCAGTTAGAACATTAAATGTCAAAAGAAATTTCTGGCAAGCTCTGAAATGTAGGATGTTACAGATGGGCATGGCAAAAGGAATCTGATTTTCAATTTGATAGCTCTGGAAACAAATAGATTAAAGGCTATACAAATTATGGTTTTACTGATCTATGACAATATTATAATAAGTAGTTTATACTAAATTTTGAACATTTTTGGAGGGGTGGTCAGTAAATTGGAGAAAGGAGAATACCTAGAGATAAAATATCACAATTCTTGAACTAGAAGAAATTCGGGATTTTGTAAAATTATTGTATTGCATTAGGAACATAAAACGTATATACTATTAAAATGTGAATAATTAACTATATTGTTTCGCTACATTTATTGGTCAGTCATGATAAGAATATATATTAATAAAATGTTAAGTCACTAAAGTATTGTAGCATGCACACAAAAAGATGCTTCTCTGAGATCATGTTTAAGTTGCCAAGAAACAGATGCACGCTGTTCTTGTTTATATACCATGTATTTTAGTGTTTGCAGTTAGATAATTCTAAAGCCATCATCATTTTCTTTTAATGATGAAAAGAAATTACTTAACTGTTAAAGCTGGACATGTTTTTAAGCCAAACCTTTTTAAAGACCAACATAATGTTGTCATTGATGCTCCCAAAACAGAATCAACTTCAGATGTAACAGGAATAACAGCCCAAATATTGATTCAGTTAAATTTCATACAACACGTACATCGATCTTACTTGAACCAGTGATAGAAACATATATCAAAGTAAACTGTGATGATGATCTTGAAATAAAAAACAAATAGCCATAATTCATGAATGACATTGGCCTATGGATATGGATTGCAAATGGTATTGAGAATTTTTGACACTGTGATGGAGATTTTCAAAAGTCGGGTGTAGTTCAATGTGGAGAAGGTTATCACTAATAATGTTTCAAGGATTTTTTTTCATTTGTGCACCTATTGACAGGAAAGCACATGGCTTTGCTATTCATTATCAGATGTGAAATCACATTGTTTTGGATGTAAACTTTCTGGAAAAGAAGATGGCCGTTTTACCTGTAGGTAAAATGATTAGAAACACAGGGTTGATATAATTTCATCTCATTAAAACAGCAAAATACACAGAGAGGCCATGGCAGTTACATGTACAAGGCAATCAAGTATTGACTGTGTAGTCAAACTAGCTGTATCCTAGTTTCACAATGAATATAATTACTGGCATAATGTACAACAAAGGGCTCTAAGTGTGATTAAGCTCTTCTGTGAATGAGCACTTGCATTATGTGGTAAAGATGAAATCAATTGACCCATAAAAAATACTAACTATCTCAATATATTGGAACTTCTAGCAGAGTATGACCCATTTATTGTGAAGAACTATGTGTGGCAACATACTTCAGGTGATTGTCAAGGAATTCAAATCTGCTAAATTTTATTCACTGTCTGTTAATTCAGTCTGTCAATTCAATACCAGATATCACATATTCAGATCAATTTACCTTTGTGGTTCTTTAAATTTTATGAACTGATTTCTACAAAAAGATTTCTAAAGTTCTTACTGATGTTAGGCCCTAGTAGCCAAATCATTATTGAAATGATATTGGCAGTTATGGAGGAGAAAAATACTTATACAAAAGCATTTTACAGCTAATCATACAATAATACTTCAAATATGGTAGAAAATATAGTGGTATTCAAGGTTTAAAGCTGTCATCTGTGACAGAAATCCTTATGCACTGTATATACCACGTACAGCTCACTCATTAAACTTGATTGAAAAAAAAAGTTGTGCCAAGTATTGCCCTATGGGTGTAAGATTCTTTGATACGCACTGTTTGTACTAAACATTGTACACATTTTTAGTTGCTTCAACACATTGTTAGCAATTGCTTTGTAACGACCAGAAACTTTTAAAACTATATTTTGTTAAACAACTTTCTGAAAGTCAGTTGTTGGCAAAATATGAAGCTATTTCAGCCATTTTGCAAAGCACTGACTTCCCCGACAAATTATATTGAGCAAAAAGCTGTTCGCAGAAACGAAACATAATCAATTGTTCATAAAATTGGAAACTATCGGGTCATCCCATAAGTAATGTCTGATTTTAGATTCAGAAAAAGAGAAAGGATTTCAAATGCTTTTAATGTTATTTAATCAATAATGTATGTTCCATAATTAATAATTACTTCCTGCCAATGATTCACAAGCTTCTGAATGCCACTTCTATAAAATTTTTGGGGTATGGAGAAAAAAAATGTAGAAAAGGTGGTTTTGACATCTTCATGTGATCCAAGCTTTTGTCCATCAAGATAGTTCAGATGGGGCAAGGTCTGTAGAATGAGGAGATCGTGAAAGTTTTTCCCAGTCTAGCTCTTCAGTTTTTGCACATGTGATCTTTGCTGTATGGGACGTGCATTATGGTGGTGTAACACAACACCTTTACGACAGATCAAACCAGGCCTCTTTTCTTTCAGTGCAAAATTCAAGCATTTTAACTGTTGACAATAGAAGACTGATGTAATCATTACATTGAGTGGCAGAAACTCAAAGTGGATCACACCAACAATATCCCACCAAACTCTTAACAAGACTTTCCTAGGGTGAAGGTCCATTTTAGGCTGTGCTTTAGCTAGTTTATCTGCAATGCTTAACATATTTATAATATGTATCCATTTTTTATCTCCAGTCACTAACCTGTCCAAAAACAGTGAGTTACGTTCACAAGAGTAAAGTGCAAATACTCTTGCTCTTAGGAGGACCTAGTTTCCAAGTTTTAATACTTTTCCAAGCTGTTGCAGATGACAGTGAACTGTTGAATGGGTTGAATTAACCTTTTGCGCTAGTTCTTCAACTGTTACAACACAATCTTCATCAAGTGTAGCAAGAAGCAAATTATCATTAAACTCAACAAGACGACCTGAACGTGGTGCATCACTTAAGCTGTAGTCACCTGATCTGAACTTTTGAAACCACCTTCGACATTTTCTTTCATTGAGAGACTCATAAACACTTTAAATGTTTCGTGTAGTTTCTGATGCACCATTGCATTTTTTTAAATTCATAAAGCATTGTATGCCTATTGCTCTACTCAGGCACTTCCATCTTCATAAGGGTTTATTTGATTAATGATATGAAAAACTGGAGTTGGGTTACTTTCTTTTATTTGTCTGAACATTTTTATACACATCCTACTACATATTTTGATCATTATAGCCTTCTACAAAAACAGAAATGATGATGCACTTTGTGTATTAAATTTTTGGACATTACTTATGGGATGATCTGGTAGATTCAAATATTCTCATTGCTATTTGACACACATTCTTGAAAATATTCCAATATACAAATCTCAAACTTCAACAAACCAGCTTATATTTCAATGTTGCATTCATTCATGAAAAATCAAAAGAATTAGTCGCATTAATTGTTCCCCTTCCTCCATAGACATGCCCTTATCCAAATATTTTCCAGTGCTGAAATAGTGTTGAAAATACACTTGTCCACGATGGTATGATGGCAATGATCATTTTTGAAATTGAAATGAAAAAAAAACGTGAGCTTAGGAACATAAAAGGACAAAGTAAAATAAACAGTCTGTTTATAATTAACATAAAATGAGACATACTTTGAAATCTATATTTTTATAAACTCATTGATGAATTCAGTTATAATAAAGTCAGAAAAAGATAATTCTAGTTTAACGTACTATGCACAAATTCTAATCAAGAGGTCTTCATGATCATTCATGAGTGAACAAAATGTGTTTGTACAATTTGTAATTTTTTCTATACTTTTTCCTCACGTATATTCTTAACCTATGATTTTGACAGATAAATTGATTCAGTTCATTACAGAGCAGTATATCTCTGAAGAGAATGGGGTCTTTTCTTTTTAAGCCACACTTAATCCATCACTGTACATAGCAATCGAGACATTATGATTATTATATATAACTTTTGTAGTATAATCATTCTAGATAACAGTTAGGAGGTTATGATTAACAACTAGTGAGAACAAAAAATGTTATATGGCATAACAATTAAAGCATTCATGTGTCAGACATAAATAGGTTATTATGATTGTCAGACATTATAATTTCCCCATAATGAAAATGTATTTCCAATACTAATTCTCTCCACTTACAAGATTAACTCTTCCCATTTGTCACTGCCCTATATACACGAACTTTTTATTACACATGATGCCAACATATCTCTCATGTAAGTCAACATGTGTCACTTCTCAATAGTAGCATAGTACAGTCACGTGACTCCCTCTATGTATCCTTACTGAACTATCACCTTGAAGCTTGGCAGATGACAAAAGCACTGGAAATGAGTGGGGAAGAAAGTACCTCTCACAGGTGATTTGTCTTTAGAGGAAAATGATAACTTTTGATACAGTACTTCCCTCTCCTCGCAAAATCACCTAGAATCCAACACTGATTAGTAGAAGGAACTAGCAGAAGGCAAGAAAAGATATACCCCTCTGAAAGTTCTGAAGGATACCTCCATACATGAGAGAGTCAATTCTGTAAACCCACAAAAAGGAACTGCACCACTTCTGATCCAGGTATACACTTTGTCTGTTTGTATAATGTTTACAAAAACAAGAGAAGCACATCAAAAGTGGATAGAATGTGTTTGGAAAGTGATCTTAACCAGAGAAAGATATTGAAGCTCAATCCAACAATAAGAAAAGTGGATAAATGAGGATGTATCTTATGATGTAGAATAACAAGTGTAGAGTCTACATGCCACATTGCAGGATTTTCTATAGAGGCAGACAAAGAAGAGATGCAAAAAAAGGTGTTAAATTTGATAAGTAACACAGTATACTAAGAAGGGAACAAAGAGGAATAAATCATTTGGATCAAATGATGAGCCCAATTGATAAGGGTAAAAGGGGAGAGATTCCTGGATGAGAAGAGTTGAGGATAAAGAGAGAGGAACAGGAATGATAGAAGAAAGTTATGCAGGCAATATAACAATGAACTGTACACACAAGACATGGAAATCTATCCAGGTAGGGATGGGGGTAGACATAAGAAGTGAAGAAAGATTGGTGAAAAGGAGAAGTTACCCTCAAGAGCCCCTAAAGTTGTGAGAGGAATAAATTACCTGGACAAAATAGAAGATAGGTATGGCGATAAAGTGTGCATGTAATGTTGATGGTACACAAGTCAGAATGCTGATGCCCACAGGCTAAATGGAGAAGGAAATATGACTTCAGAGAAAAATAAAACAAAAAAAACACAAAACACAAGAATATAGGTTTGAATGGAAGCCATATTACTATCCCAGTCTGGAAGAACAGGCCATCAAAGAGGTTGATAAATCCAGAAGGAATGGATTAATATAGTAAGCATGGATAAGATAAAACACTGTAATAATAGGGAAAATGAAAGGATTAGGGTATAACTGTCCTATAACCTTCAACTGAGAAGATCAAAGACTCACGGTAAAAATCACATAATAAACTTGGAGACACCAGCAATATTAGGATGGAGGAAGAATGAATAGTTTGAGATAAATGAAAAGCTATGCAATTGGAGAAACCAGATGTCCTCTACAAGGAATGGACAAAAGCCAGGCATGAAGATGGAAAACATAAAATGCAGGATGCAGAAACAGTGACTGGGATTGATGTAGGATATCAGGTAACAATGGAAGTGGTACAAGAGAGAATAATTATAGTGGGTGTAAATGAAGAAACCATGGTCAAATTAGTCACTAGGAAGCAATCAGAAGAACTCAGCATGGAGTTGCTGGGATAAGGAAAATTACCAGAAGAAGCATTTTAATAGGGGGATAAACATATAAAAATTTGTGGAACTAATTCTAGATGAAGACATCTATAGCCAAAGACTGAGAATGAGGTACTGGAGACCAAAAGAAGGTTAATTGGTAGATAAGGGTGGTGAAAAATGGCTCTATGTGAAGAAAAGTCACCTGAGAACAAGAGGATGAAGGACCCAGCATGGAGTAGCAGAGATAAGACATTGAGTAAATTTTGTCAGAGCAGCAAACAGGATCTGCTATGAAGTTGAAGCACTCAAAATGTGACATGCAATTAAATAAATGTGTTACTTGCAAGCCCAATATAAAACATTCAATGTATAATAATTATAATGATAATATTATTACCAGCAATGTCTAGAATGTGAAGAAAGTGATTCAAAGCTCAATAAATGGCTAGGAGATCTAGGAAGTTGATATATAAAAACCATTCATTGACAGACTAACAAACTGAAGCCACCCCAACCCTTAAAGGATCCAGAGAAAAGAGAAGGAAATAGGCATCTGGGGCAAGGGAAATTACATTATTCATCTCTCTGACAGAATCCAAAGAACTCAAATATTGTTGTCAAAGGCAGCAAGTCAAGGCCCCACTGAACCTGAATGCATCAGGTAGTCACTATAGCTGTTGGAACCATACCATGTACTGTTGGGAAAGACAATGAACTGTAGCACTGAGAAAAGATGAAATATTTAAAAATGAAAAAGGGAAAGACAGGAAAACCAAGATAAACAAGCTGTAAGAAAGTGTAAATTGTTTCTGGACAAATACCACCCGAGACAATTAGCACTCTGTGACTACCATCAAATTTTTAAAAAATGGAGACATACACAAATCCCAGAAATAAGGAGCAGATAAATTGGTTCAAGAGAAAATAAAATAATGACCTACAAGGTCCCAGTAACAGATAAACCACATTTGCATAGCCAGAGCCAAAGATGATAAATGAGCCAACATGGAGGTAAGGAGTGAGAGGATTTTTGTAAAAAGCTTCAGCCAGGAAATTGATTATGGAAAAGGTAAGCGAAAGAGTCATGAGGATAAGGAGGCTGGAACATTGGGTATATGTGAGAATAATGGGAGATTTAAGTAAAATTGAACCCAACAGTTGTGCTCACAAAGGGCATACTAATACAAAGCCCATTGGAGATGGGGCATACTGACAACATAACTCAACTGAGAGGCAAATTATGCATCATAAACCAGATGTCAGGGAATGGGGAACAACAAATAGTGTTGAGAAGTATGGTCATGCAGTAATGAAGGACGTGAGTCTTAAGATATAGGAGTAAGAGAAAAACATCACACACTTGAGAAACAAAAACCAATAAAACCATGGAAAGCCAAACAGAATTCTCAGTAATGGTGTGAAAAGGTGTGGCAAATTCAAGAGGAGGAAACAAGTGATCAAAGTCCTCAATGGGCAGCTCTGGTTCTACATGCTTAGAAAAAGGTGGGGCAATCTCTAGAGATAAAGGCTGATACATATAATACTTAATCTTCCTGTGGATAAAGGTATACAAATCTCTTAATAGTTTGCCAGCACCTAAAGCTGTCTATAGAATGTGAGACACATAAGGTACTGACATTAACTCCAGAAATCACGTTATAGCAATCGCGAAGACCGTATAAAATAAAAATGAAGGTGACTAGAATAAGAGTAAATGCATCTAACTGCTTACAAATGTTTTAGTATGTTAATTGTAACTACTTTGATAGCTAATTCAATTGAAAGCATGAAACAAGACAAAAATAAGATGTATGTGTGCAAGCACTGCCCGATGAGGAGTAGTTCAGCAGAGACACATAGAAAGAGTTTGATGTTTCCTGTGTGTATTATGATTCTGTTGGTGGATATGTGACACATGATAATTTACATAAGAGACACAATGGAATCAATTAATTCCAATAGGAAATATGAAAGACTTATGGCATGCATAAAACCTTTTTCATGTATAGAGGGTTGCAACAAGTTGGAATAGGTAATCTTTGTGTGAAAAGAATTTCCTTTTGGAAATACGGTTTCAGTATACGAAAATAGAGGGGAGAGGAAGTAACATATCAGAAATAACTAAAGTATTGTCATTAACAGATATAACAACTAAAGCATTCTGATTATAAATATAATTAAACATTATAGCTAGTGTACTTGACAATTCGACTATTATAGTTTTCAGTAAGGCCTATTTGATTTGTTTTCAACAAATGAGCAACAACATGCATTTTCTGTTGAAATAAATACTTTAAAATTAAGATTTACTATCAAGACATAACAAAATGAACTACACTTACTATGATAGGCGATATATAACAGTAAGTAGTGAAAAAATTGCTCCTGCAATTATTCCTGGGCCAGCATCCAACAAAACAACACACACAAATGTTACTAGCCAGATAAGCTACAGAGAGAGAGAGAGAGAAACATGCTACTGACTCGATTCATGAATTAAACAAATATATTTATATTTGACAAAAATAAATGTTACACACCCAATTAAAATACACTTTAAACACTTGCACTTTTCTAGTAAATTTATGTTTTCATGAATTACAACTGGTTTATTTCAAAAACAAGCAGACATACCCATCCCCAGTGATGGAAAAGTTTAACTTAATCCATCAACTGAAATCATTAAATAAGCTTTAATAAGGCTAATTATGTCGCTCTCTTGATTTCACTAAGTGCTAAAGCTCTGAGCTACATATTCTGCCTATTGTGAGAAGTAATTATGGAGAATTTTAATCATGCTAAGAGCTGCTCAATGTTAACATAAGGTAAATCTATACTTTTATTATTTAAGATATGTCTGTAATTCTTAACAATTTGGTGTAGAATATCCTGCTTGCAAAATACAATTTGACATCAGCATTATTCATGGATTGTTCTCTCATCTCTTCCCAAAATAAATATTGAGCTTTGCCTAATTGCACAGCTTTCCAAATGCAGTGTAAGAAGCAGCCACCATAAACAGGATACAGATGAATATTAGGTTGGACACCACAGTTTGTTATAGCATATATATAAAATAAAGCTCAACAATACCAATGGTTTCAGTCTGTAAGACACACTCAAACTGGTATAGTAACTTTGATTTTAGATTTTATAAAAATGTTAAAAGTATTATATTGGTTCATTAAGTATAATGATTAGATATTACCTGATCAAAAGTTAACACTCTCATTATGACATATTTTGGGCACACATTAATAGAAGTCATCACAATTTTGGCAGTTTTTGGACTTTCAATATTTTCAGAGAGCTCATTCAAAGTGTGAAACAATCTCACTCAATTACATAAATATGGTACAATATATGATAATATTATCTTTTGGCCAATGGCCAAACTAAGTTAATCTCGGTAATCTCCATTTCTGGGAGATAATAGCTTGAAAGAGTTCAATTTTGAAGAATTTATAGTAATGTAGAATGAGTAATAACAAAAACGTACTTTATCGTTAATTAACTAATTGCATAGCTTTCTGTTTACTTATACCCACTGGTTAAACATACAATAAGCAGGTCATTGTTACTGACAAGGTGCACTGATGTCTCATGTGTAACTTTATAAAATTTAAAAGCTACCACAAAAAGCCAATAATTAATAGTTACAAAGATAAAGCTCACCAACAAACAGAATGTTAGGCATTTCAGACCACCTACTCCTATCCAAAGTCACAGTGGATGATGTTCTGAAGAAATGGCAGAAGGGAATCTGATAATACCGACCCAGTCTTTTAAGATTCACTACTGCTCAGCTTAGGGAGTCAGTTAAATATGCTACTGGGGGAAATTGGAATATCAGGATAAAACTAATCACTGCTTGGTACATGTAAGATTGCTGGATGTGATCAGGTGGATCATAAGCTCAAACAAACAAAACTAATCACACTGATTCACTGTTATTGATTCATTGTGATAAAATCCACTTATAAGGAGTATCTATACAACGTTTTGAGTAATAACTGATGTATATTGGTTTTCTGTCATAAATAAAAACATTTGTATGATTTTATGGATAACTAATGATGTATGTTGGTCTTCTTACATAATGAAATAAATATTTACAACTTTAAGGGTAACCATTTATGAATGTTGATCTTCTTGCATAATGTAATAAATTTAAACAGTTTTATGAGTAACTACTGATGTGTGTTGGTCTTTGTACATAAAGAAAAAATCTAGACAGCTTTATGGATAAACACTGATGTTAAATCCTTCCTATACCAAATTATATTACCAATATAGGTATCTAACTCTCTCACACAATAACTTTCTTGTTCATTGTTGCCATCTGTATGCATAGTTCTTGACTCACCACTAGCCTTGATACTCTAACCTACCCTATGTGTTTAGCACAGTATAGCTTCATTGCAGCATACAAATAATCATGTGAAAACCTTCCACCAATAGAAGTGCAACACTTCTCTTATTGCAGGCTAGCTTCCTCTATTCTGTAAAGCCTAATCTTCACTTTTAGATAAGGCAAGAAAGAATCACCTGAAGTGGAGAGGTAGAGTAGGAAGAAGGAGCAGAGGGATCTAATAACCTGTTCTGTGTGATGCCTTACCTCTTCTCACAAAACAGCTAAAATACCATATCTACATGTCAAAGAGACTAGTGAAGAAATTACCTGAATGAACACATGAAACGTGAATGCATTGGCATTATCAATTCCCTTAATAATCTTACATGCCTCAGTCAAATCTCCTATAACGTTTTTCAAGAGAATACAATATCAGAAGCCTTAACCTACCCTTGTATAACAGCCTTTCTATCCAACTATCATCCTAACAACCTTTGTTGGAAGCACAGACATCCAAATGGCCTGACCAATAACCTAACTAATGAAATTGTAACCTCTTTAGACTTTTATCAACATGTCTTCTGATACAATTTAAAATATTATACACTTTACCATAAGCAACTGTAGACTGCTTGGATGGCTTAAGAGACTGATCAACCAGAATACAAAGCTCCTTTTCTTTCATTAAATTGTTATTTCTATCAAAATTACACTTATAATTCAAGTTATAGCCCATGTATATTACCACTGCTTTATGATTTTTAAAAGTGTCCTTTTTTGCCAGTGAGACACTACCTTTCTAATACATGTTACTGTCTCACATCCATTTCTTCATGTTAATTTTATTCCCAATATGTAATCTTCCTCATTGTAAATTATTTATACATGGAAAAGCTTCCTACCAATGGAATGACTTCAAGCTCTACTCTGCAGACACTTTAGAAGAACATATTGTTTACATTAATCCTTTTTTTTCAACTTTCTAGACATTTTCCCAGATTTCATTATCAAATCAGGTCTAACAACTGTAACTGTAGAATCAGTGTCGATCAACATACTGCAAAGCTTCCAGCTGGGAGCAGTTGATTTCTATTTGCTAAATGTTTTTGCTTTTATCTCTTCTGGGCAATAGAAATTGAAGCACCTTCTGTCAAATGGTTTATTTACTCCATTTTCAATAAACAACTTTTGTTTACAGGTCCTAGCAATTAGCACTTTTTAACTTGCAACAGAAATGCTTACATGTGACTTATTTTTTCTTATTCTAAGTAATCATTTATATCATTAACTCTTTGACCTCTTGTTAACTCACAGTAGGAGTTACTAATTTCCAATTGTAACTGATAAAAGTTATATGACCAAGTAGATAACCTTCCTTTTTAATGTTCACCTGCTTACTTTGCACATCCTCATCCACAATGACATTTAGGAACTGGCTGCGTGCTAATAAATCTGCTGCTCAACTTTACTTTAGAATGTTCCTTCTGATAAAACATTCCAAATACATTTGATTAGATGCCTACAAATGCGTGAAATTTGTTACTGCTCTTTTTAAAATGTTTATATAATTTGTGTTAAAACTGGTCTTTAAGTGTGCAGAAAATAGATAACCTGTTGTTCACAAGTTCATCCTTTTATTTTAGGAATGTTTTCAAAATGTGCCTGATAAACCTTCCATTGTACTTTTCCATTATAATCTATCGATTTATTGTTTGGATGATGTTGATATGACCTGTTAACTTCCATTATTTGATGAAGTAGGGGTGTAGTTGGAGTTGTGGAAGAATATCTAGCAGACAGATGGCCCCTCGTCAGTTTTAACAGGCATAGACAAAAAAAGGTTCTCCTATTCTAAATAGTTTAGTTAATGATGATGTTTGAGGTTAAAATATTTGAGTGTATGCAGAGGGAAAGAGGCATGACTAGTTTGCTACTTGTATTAGACAGTACAAGTTCAACATGTTTTGAAATAGTGCTGATACTCATTTGTAATATCACTGATATTATCGTGATAATCCTTTCATACTCATTTGATTTTGTTATTGTAATGTTTCTGTACTTAACTGGTGTCCTTTTCTACTCCATCGGGGTTCCTTTGTGCTTTCTTTTTATTTTATTGATACATTTCATACATTTCCTTTGACTTGCTTGATCTTGTCCTTGATCAAATTATATTTTTTTCACTTTTTTTACTTCTTGTGGTTGGTGTCATTTTACCTATAAGGATAGATAACACAGGGCCTCAAAATTGGGTAGAATGGCCTGTCTAACTCACAAGAAAGATGTTTTATCTAATGCCACTTATTATAAAGCAACTGTAAGTTATAAGAAGTCATTGTTTGTTTTTCTGTATATTTGGCTGTTTATAATTCCTCATTGCTTGAAACAAACAAATTGAAACTTTGTAACCATGAAAAATGCAAAGTACCTACCTCAGATCAATGTCCTTGCAAAGGATCATCTAAACAGCAGTTACTCATAATTATAATTCACTGTAGATAGAAACATGTCATAATTGATGATATACATGGGTGAACACTTTACTGAAAGAAGATGTCACATCTCACTTCCAATATGACAGTGGTTTGAGACAAGTAACATCCAGAATATACCTTTTAAACTTAGACCCATTCCATGAATCTGAAAATATGATGTGGGATACTATGAAACACTGCCTGAAAAAAGGTCTCAAAATCTTACTAATCTTTGCAAAAGGAGTGATAGTCTATTTGAGTAGAGGCGTATTGATGAATGACAGCAAATATTAGCAACACTCTCCATGAACTTCTAGAAGCAAACACAATACTGACCTTCCCAAGATGTGCTATTAAAACCTTTTCTGTATTGTGGAACAGATAGCAAGATAAGAAGTGTCGTCAAATAATGAGATATTGGTTCTAACCTATTTGAACTATTATGAAATAATATTAATATCATCATATTAATAATACTTATGTACTTCATTCAGGTGTACTCAGGTCATTCTTTCTATGCACTGTCCAGTGGGGGTTAATCCCATTTAAAGGAGGTAGGGTGTAGAGATTAATACAAGTTAATATGAGCTGGAATTTGTCTCCATTGGTTATGTTTATTTTGAATAATCACTGATGTAAACAATCTAAGGACTGTGATATTGCATTACGAAATTGATAAATTGAAACTGTTGTACTTGCTTATTCTTGTTTTGGTGTTTTTCCTGTGTAGATGTGCAAACATTCATCTTCATTCCAACAATCAGTTATATCTATAATACAAATAAAGGTCTAGACAGTTAAATAAAAGACATTCATACTTTTAATTAATAAAAAATTTATTCTACTTTAAACTTTATTTGAAATGTGTTTCAAGTGTATTTGAAATGTTACTTTGTATAACATGATGTGGATATTTGATTCATCAATGCACATGAATACCATGTAATATGTTTTTTAAACTGAAAGTAAGTTCTTGGTTCTACCTTATTTAAAAATGTATATACGGGGAGGAGTTAAACACATAAATAAAATGGTTCTAACTCAGTTGAACATCAAACAGTTTATTTTATATGGAGTTTAAGTTAGTGCTGACACCTTAGTTTAAACTTACTTAACATATCAATCATTACCAAACATTTCAAACCATAACAGTTTTGATTGTGATTTCAATTTATTTCCAAGTATAAGAAGTTTTCAAAAACTGTGTATGTCAGATATAAGCAATCAGTTCTAAATTTGATATTCTACAATACATGATTTTATACTTATTAACAAAAATGACTTATTTTCGTTGAAAGTACAATAGAAAATATTTTTTTAACAGAGTTCCAATTTCCTTATAGCTAAAAACATGTAACAAGTAAATGACAGACTTACACCATCAACCTGGGATATATTCCAAATTTGCTTAAGCTCTTTGATCTGAATAAACATGTCGTTCAATGCTCCAAAGATAACACAGGACAAAATACACTTAAATGAAGAAAAAGAAAGATTTAACATAATCTCCACAAAAACATTGAAAATTAGGTTGTTTCTTTTATCTTAATACTGTTTATTAACTAAACAAGTTCACACATTGTTTGTTTACAAGTACTGAAAATCTGAATATTTCAAGTGTTATGCAGCTAATCTTCATCGTGTTGTACAAAAATATTACAATATATCATTACCTTTGGTAAGCTATAAAACAAAGGAATGGCTGCATATAAAAATCCCAACATGAGAACAGAAGATATAAGACTGGCAATCTGTAAAAGCAAAATGAGCTAAGATATTTACCATGCTTCAGCAGAAAGTATTTTAAAGAATAAAATAAACTTTTATCATAAACCATTACTAAATGTTTGGTATTTCCATAAAAGAAAGAAGTAAACTCTTATAATTTATTACTGCTATTCATATTGTTACAATTAGGAAATAAAGCAAGATATAGAGTCTTTAAGTAGATTAAAATATCTTTAACAGTTTTTGAGTCTTCATGTTTAATACCACAAAAAGCAGTAGCATTCTGTTCCCAGTACTTTTTTTTTAACAAGAAACATCATTCGGTTTGCAAAGAGAACACCTAGTCTTACAACTATGTTATTATAATCTATTTGAATATTCAAAATATCATAACAATTTCATTGAAATTATTAACATTATGTTTAATAATTCCTCATAATCTATGAATATATATCTTCATGTCTTAAGACATCTTGTTTTTAATGAAGTTACATTAAAAATTAATTAAATTAATTCTAAGACTTGGTAAGAAATATACACATACATAAAAGATTTGTTCACAAATCACTATGATCATATGTAATTATTGCATAACTGTTATTTTCATTCCTGTCATATCTGCTAGTTCTGTCATATGTGATAACAGATAACTAAAATAAAAATTACATTAAAAATTATTTCCTCTCTAACACGTCTACCTATCAATCTGATAAGCACTTTTTCTCTAACAAATCTGCCTTTCAATTTGATAAATACTTTTCTATTCAACAAGTCTGGTTTTTCATTGAATCAAAACATTTTCTTCAAAGAAGCCCAGCTTTTGAACTGAAAAAAAAAATGTCTTTCGCAAACCAAACTTTTAACCCCATAAAACGTTTTATAATAAACTTTAGAGTTAATTAGGTAAAATATCTGTAAAAATTTTACTTTTACATGGCCACATGTACCTATATTATTCAAGATATGAATCCAAAGGAACTGTACATACAAGTCTTTTATTGTATTTTAACTTGAAAGTGTTTATAATGTTCATAATACATTTAAAATGGCATATTCCTTCCTGAGTTATTAATGAGTCCTGACATCAGTGTTTTTCATGAAATGTTAGAGGTTAGAAGTGTTAACACCATTTCACAAGCTGTGACCTGGCATAGACAGGTGGTTGGGGAGTACAACTTGCAATCTGAGGGTCATGAGGTCGAATCCTCTTCACACCAAATGTACTCACTCTTTTAGCCATTGTAACATTATAGTGTGATGGTCAATCTTACTATTCATTGGTAAAATAATAGCCAAGAGTTAGTGGTGGGTGGTGATTAGCTGCCTTCCTTCTAGTCTTATAGTACTAAATTAAGGACAGCTAGTGCAGATAGTCATCATGTGGCTTTGTACAAAATTCCAAACAAACATTTTTCACAAGCTACATTTATTAAGTTGTAAATAATGAAATTATGTTTTAATATTGTCTAAACAATACATGATTACATTAAATTCATAAATGTATTAAAGAAAATGAGGAAAAAATAAGTTAATGACTTACTTGAGTACAACCACCAGTTTTTTCCTGGATGAGACTTCGGGATATACCAGCAGAACAAGGAAAACAGGAAAAGAAACATGAAAAAATGTTTGCTGATCCTAAGGCTAAAAATTCCTAAACCAAATACAAAGAAAAATAAAAAATATGCACTCAGCCACTAATTACTTAACTAAAACTTTTCAAAAATAAGAGAGAGAAATTATCAGTTTAAACATTCAAACGAAGGGAATAAGCTTATGATAAATAAATTAAAAATATTGCTGAACAAAAATAATTTTATGTTTAAAATTCAGAAAACTGGAAATTTTTGACGAAAATCAAAACACTCTTTTCCATTCATTTTTGTTATTCTACTTTTGTTTTATGATTTCATAAATTTTAAATGATTAACATATTTACGTAGGTCAGTTAATATTTACTTATACTTTCTCAAATCAATGCTGCATTGAAAAGCTCTGCAAATTTTATTATATCTTATTCTTTCCAATGTCAAAATTCTCAGACCCTGAGAAGTTCACTCTCACTGGCTTTAATTTATACCATATGCTGAACCAGAGCCTAGACTGGTCACTGGAATTCGACATAACACCAGCATCAACTGTGAACATCATTATTTGAGTCAATGGAACATCACCATTGCAAGTTCCAAACCATTTCGATAGATCAATTGAAATTACTTACATAAATCTGGGTCAATAATTGGTACGTCAATAGTAACATAAAACATCATGCTGAAGAGTGTATGTTTCTGCATGACCTATCTGATAATGCTTTTATGTATCTCGTAATAGTTGAGTTCAATACTAGATACCCCACCTAAAATGCAGATAAAAACACTAATGACAAAAAATTCACATTCCAGCAACCAGACTACTAAACTCATGTAAGCCAATAGGAATTATTGAGTGCCAAACACTCCTATAAAAATTTTGCCTTTACTGCTTCCATCTCATGTGAAACATGCATCTGAAGATTGAAAGACAAATGAAAAAAAATAATCTATCTAAGACGTGTAGTAAAACCAAGCTATATTGCAGCAATTCTGCCTTCAATCATATCTACACCACTGAGCACAACCAAGAATTACCACTCTTGCCGGTCCTCTTCAACATTTAGACTACTTTGACAGTCCAACCTGTTGCCATTTTCTAGCATATGATAATAAAGTCTTCGTGTATAACAGAAACCTTAGCAAAACTAAAATAGAAAGCAAAATACAGCCATTATATAGCATAATACATATGTGGTGTAGTGACACAGGAGTGGTCATCAACCCTACAAAAGCTACAACCATGTTATGCATATTACTTAACAGATATATTGCTGACAAACAAAACACTATTCACAGGCCCAGTCTTTCCTTTAGAAAAAACGGTGAAGTACCTCGGGGGATATTACTTTTGAGAGACAACTAAATCTCAGCAGCAACATTAGCTTCATGATAACCAAACCTACATAATAGAACTGAAAAATGACACCTTCTTTTACTGTACCAAAGTTTTATCTGCTCCATCCTGAATTGTGTACTACAAATGATCAGTATAATTGGTACACTGCTAGATAAGATTGAAAAGTAAAAAAAAAAGGAAACCTCTTTAAAAATTTCTCAAAAAATGCACTGGAGTCACTTAAAGCCCTATTACACATCAGGCCTCAATATCATTCCAGAACACCAACAGAACTTAGAAGTTAACATTTACCTAAACTACAAATGTATTTCTGATAATATTTATCTCCATTAACACTTAACTATTCCTCGACGTCTACTTTTCCCATCTCAGCACTGATCATGCTTGCTTCAGTTATTCATACCCAACTTAAATACCTTTGGCAACTTTTGGCCTTGTGACACTCTTCACCTACATCAATTGGCCCTTTATCCTGGTACTGTATATAAGCATCTCTCTTTTTCTAGCCATACACAATTCCAGTAACTAATATTGGTTCTTAATGAGGAGGAAGGATGGGAGTGTCAGAAGAGGTAAGTATTATTACAAATACATTTTCAATTTAGGAAAATGTTAACTTTCAGACATACTTGCCCTCTGCTGACACATAGTTAAAATCTCACACTGAAAATGTGGAGGAGTTGGTGAGGGCATTATCCATACAAAAATAATCTGCATAGAACAGGGGTGTACCAAGATAAGGGTAATACACGAATGGAAGAATCACATTACATCCAGCACAAATATGATCTTCAGCCAGAACTCAGTTCCAGTATCAAGGATGGAATAGTAGATGAGTAATCATCATTATTGGCCAACCCCAACCACATGGCTGATATTCTACAACTAATGTTAGAACTAAAGGGTCTTGGTTCCTATATCCAATGATGGTGGCTAGGGTAATTGGACAACAATGTTATATATACAGATATTCCTTTGATTGGATCCCAACCTGTAACTATAGAGTGATGTGTTCAAAGACATCAGAATCAAGAAAAAAAAGTAAGCAGCACCAAACTTTCTCCTTCACCTGAAAAACTCTGAAAGACAACACTCAGACTTGAAATGACGAGATCATGTATGCCTTACTCATCAGAACTCAGCCAGTTTGAAATTATGAGCATTTATTTTCACTCTCTAATTGAATGGACAAGAAGCATCCCATTTGCCCATAGAATGATGGAGAAGATGCAGAACACTGCTCAACCAAAGACCTAGAATGAGACTACTTTGCATCTGGAATTATGAGGAAATAATAGAACTCTTTATATGAACAATTTACTAAATTGATGTTGATTGAGAAGAAGGGCCATGCACACCCCAATCAAATTGTATAGTGTCAAATCTGAATCATTACTATGAGTAGGTTTCTGTGGAAACCTTTCCTACCAACATCTGAAAAAACATTCAGAAACCCAGGTAGAAGGGTCCCCAACTTCACCCTTTTCTCAAAGAGTGAAAGAAAACACCCAAAAATCTGAAGGAAAAGCCTCTGTCTATCATCACAGTGACTGCAAATGGGATGTGGTAAGGACTTCCTGTCCCCACTAGCAGAAATTGGTAAAATAATGTGTTGGAGAGCCTTGAGGAACAGTGTCCTGGCAACAGTGTAACAGGTGAACCAAGTTTCCTAGTTTTTTTAAAAGCAGACTAACCCCAATCTAAATAGATTTAGATAATCAGATTAAATAATCTGATTATCAGCAGGGATGGGCTGGATCCTCTTTTGGTTTTCTAATGATAATCTACAAGTGATGGTTTGGTAGAATATCAAAATACCATCTGGTTAACAAGTAGATGGTCTAATGGAACACCTCATTTCTACAGAGCCAATTGCAACTAATAGGAAGCATAGTTAAATTGGTTGCTAGTGCAAAATTGGATTGATAAAACCTCATAAAAAGAACTACCAGACTGTGTAAAGAATATAAAAGAAAATCATCATGAGAAGGACACATACCAATCCCTATGATGTCCTCTAGTAGGTGATTGAAATGGGCAATAAATGGCATGAAAATGTGTCGAGTTTGATGAGATGTGACTCAGAAGTCTACTCATCTATAAAAATAGTCCAGAAAAAGCAATCTGAATATTTGCAAATCCATCTTACTTTTACAAAACCCACCACCTATTGTAGATACTAATGCCATTAGTGACAGCTGACTTGAATGGAAAAGCCTTAAAATTAAGGAAGTAATCTTATCCATAAAGCAAGGAACTGAGAGCCATGGATTGTGACACATTAGGTGTAGTCATCTCTAACAACCAGAAGGAGCCAAAGAAAGCCTAGAAGCCAACAACAACAAGGAAAAAAACAAACCTGTGACATCATTTCATGATTCCAACATCTCTAAGACAACTGCAAACATTGAGAAATTATGAAAAGAAACCTCATATAACTCACAGACAGCTACAGCAGGTATATGAACTCCCTCAAACAAGGAATCTATATTTTAAAAAATTCCAGCAACATACAAACTAGGAAACCAACAATAGAACAGAAGCTGACAATCTGGCCAAGGTAGAAGTTGGTAGAAGATTTCATTCAACCTCAAATTGATATGGAGACCCTCAATAGGCTTTTAACAATTTTTTTGGGGGGGAGAAAATATCTTAGAATCTAGTCTGGAATACCACATATCGAAAAGCAGTTGTAGTATGTGAAATTGAAATATATGTCCACCTAACTATCCTAATTCTCATAAACCTAAGTGTTTAATTGAAGAAAAGGAGCTGGAAATTGTCTCATAAGAAGCTGAACTACTTAAGAAAGGAGCTGATAAATCAAGTACAAATCTCCAAACGAATGCCCTGGATTATTAAAAAAGTATCAAAATCTCCAAGAGAAACACTCCCAGGTTTAATGTATGTCATCATCACATAAAGGAGGAGTGTCGGATGTTAGATTAGCTTCTGCAGTGACAACAGTAACATGATAATTTATGCCTGAAAACAATGGATCAATTTATTGTTATATTTTAGGAAATGATAATTGTATGGGAATCCACAAAGCAATGCCAAAATTGCAATCCAGAATATAACCAAGTACAGCACATTGTCAGAGAAAACTGTGACCATAAGCTTTGTTGAGATAAGATGGTAATTATTTGAATGAGATGTTTAAGCACAGTACTAGGCAAGAGGATGCACTAATGTAGGTGGAGAGTTTCACAAGGCAAAAAATTGTCAAGGACAATTAAGTAAGATATAAAAGAATGGAGCAAATGAGATCAATGCTTAGATGTGCAAATAAAGGTCAAGAAATAGCTAAGTGTTAGGGGATGATAAGCATGCTTTTGAAATAAAATTATTAATTATGGCTTTGTAGTGTAAAAAGTATGCATTCCATCATGAAGCTACTGCCCTATTTTTTAGCTTTACAATAACTCCAAAAACAAAACATCAACCAAGAAGGGAACTGATCAAAAAGCATTTTAAACATCTGTGGATTGAAAAGTACTATATAGCCACAAGTCAATCATTCCATTTGAAGTAAACATCTAGCACCACTGTGATCTATGAAAATCATCCTCAACAGAAAATGTAGATCAGGAAATGGGTGAGACAGAAAAGACTTTTCAGAACTTATTTAAAATCATTGTAAACAGTTGCATGTCATCTCTGACACAAATGGGTCCTACATCATATTTATGAAAGCTCATAGGGTATTCAGTGTCTCACGGAGCAACAACTTGTTAAATAAAGCTGATGGAACATTCTATCTTCTACTCAAGCTGAACAAATATGTAGGAGGAAGTAATAAATCAAGCTGTCTTCTGAAATACTCAAAGAAATGAACCAACAACATTTGTAACCAAATTGTAAACTTTTGTTTGTAAAATTCAAGAGATTTTGGTTCCCATATGGACAGCAGAAAGTAAAACAACTTCATTATAAAACCATTGGCTGGCTTTCCAGAAATAATACAAAATGAATAAACTGACAAGCTTAACATCAACCACTTCTGTGTTAATAAAGTGAAAATGGCAACTATTTTCCATTCAAGATTTTTCTGTGACATTCAGAGAAAATGACACCACTGGAAAGCAAAGTACTGTATATCATAATTATAAAAGCAAAATATGAAGAAACAGTACATCAGCATGAAAAAAAAGGTAAAATTTTTCTTCTAACAGCTGGCCTCCACATGAAAAGTCAGCTTCTGCCAGGAAAACCTCGAGAATGTAAATTAGTATTGAATTCAAACCAATACTTTGAAATTTATGCAAAAATTGTTTTCTTGTCCAAAGACATGAACTATATCAAATTCATTTTGAACAACATCTTAGAAGTGACTTCAAACCATATCTCTAGATATATTCCATGCCATATTTTTGTACACAGAATTATCTCAAATTGCATATTTATGCTTGTGGTTTTCTAGAAGAGGTTATAAGATAACAAGAAAAATATGAAAAAGTTATTCTTAAAAATCAATATGTGATTATTAACATCTCCTCCCAACTTAATTTCCTTTCAAACGTTTTGTCAAAAGTTCGTGGCAATCATTTTCTAACATAAAACTTGTGACCATAAATGATGCATGGTGAAGCACAACACTGTAGGATAGAATGTAATGTTGCTTAGAGAACTAGTGAAACAACTCAATTTTATCTTTCAAATGTAAATTATGTCCTTTGAAGTCCAGTACATTTTAATTTTGAAATAATTTAACTAGTGTTTCTGAAATGTTTAACAGTTTTAATTAAGGTCCTCCAGAAGGTATGTTATTGATGCGATATATAAACATGTAAGCACTGTACATAAATTATCTTGCGTAAATCCAAATAATACAATTATCTATTTTGAGAAAAATGCAAAACTATGTTGTGTTAGTAGCTAAGCAAAAAATTACAAAACAGGATATGTGATGTACTCACCATTCATATAAAAATCCAATTTTTGTGTTATAAGTTGAGCAACTGGAGAACAAAAGATTATGTAAAATTGTATAATGATTATCTAAATGTATTTGATAGCAGGAGTAAATTATAGTCAGTTTTTAGATAATATTTAACTTTTACCTCATTTTGAAGCTGCAGCTTATTAAAACATTTCATATTCCAACTCTAAACTAGAATTAGTTTTAATGTTTCTTGTTCTTTCAAAATGTTAAGTGTTTGGCACGGTGCAGTTGTGATCCAATTTCATGGAGAATAAAGAGTTAATTGAAAAAAACATACTATTTTCTACAAAATATTCATTTTCTTTTGCAAATACTAATGAATACCATTTTCACAACACTCGATGTCAATACAAGTATCTTTTAATATACAATACATATATATATATATATATATTTATATATTGAATTTTATACATTATATGGATAGATACCTGGTGTGGATCAAGAGGGTATTTGTTCTTCTTGGCTGATATTTCGGCCACAGTTAATGATAATACAAAAGAAACAATTGCTATGGTGAAACCATCATTGGTCAAAACACCTATCAAGTCCTTTCTGGGAAGAGCAGGGGTTGGCAATCTGATTAAATAGTGAAAATGTTCAGTTTTTATTTCAATAAAAGCTGTTCTTCTGTTTCTAAAGATTACAACAGATGAAAGCATGTATTATAATAAATATGTATAAGGAAATCAAATCTACAATTTATTTTTTTTTAATACAGCAAATATTATTTGAAAATATTACAGCATAAAATCAGATAACTATTTTGTTAGTTGATCTAAATTTTATCAAAAATTATTAAATTGTACACACAAGTAGTATGAAAAAGACTATCATAGAGTTAACTATTGAAAACATTCAGTCATTATTCAACAGTAATTACAAGTTGACTCGAGATATGAAAGAAGCTATGAATGATAGACAGAAAACCAGACAGAGAAAAATTGTATAACTAACATTCATGGAAGCAGGCCATGAAAGAGTTACCAATGCCATATGATTTTAATAAAATATCTAACATAAGAAAGCAATAACAGTTTAAGGTTTTTGAATTAACTGCAATGTATTAAAATGAATTAGCTTCAATAAACACTAGAACCAACTTAATTTTTGTACTTCTGGTAAGGAACAATCTAGTAATAACTTTATCGATTACTTTGTGGGCTCTTGAAGTAACTAGAAATTAATTATTCTCGGGCTTCTCCCAGTACTTCAAAGAAAATATTTCAGCTGGATTTTGTAACTATGTTAACTAATTTTTAAGTAAACTTCCAAATGTGGTAATGATCAGTATACCGAGTTAAATAAATTTACTCGAACTTACCCAACAGGAAACTCTCCCATAATTTCCACTCCGAGATTGGTGTTAAACTTTCCCGTATATGATATTACAGTACCCAAAATAACCTACAAGAAACCATAATAAATAATGTTTTGATAATGCTTTTTGTTGTTAAGCAGAAAGTAAAAAATGGACTATTTTTACTGTTCCTAACCAGGTTCTGAAATCTGATCTTTAGCATTTTAGGTTGAACCACTAGGATGCTTTTTAATACTGTAATGTTAATATTTACTGGAAGCTGTTGTGTAAGTGTAGTTGTTTTAAATTATATTAGTTATTACTTATTGTATTAACTTCATCATTCAAAACACTAATTTTTTCTCAGAGAATTTAAAGCTTCAATCACTTTTCAGGTGTCTGGATGGTCATGATAAGCATAACTAATAATTATATGATTGAAGAAATTAATTGGTTAATTAAATGCCTAATATACTAATATATGTGTGTTTAAAAAGTTTGATATTTTCCCTTAGTGGCAGTGTGACTCATCGTAAATTTAAAAAAACAACAACAACAAACAACAACACATAAATATATGGTATTCATGTACATTTCTGTTCACCACAGAGTTAAAATATTTTTTTTAATATAGTTTTATACCTTGTGATCAATATTTGGTAAATATTTTATTGTGGTGAGTTCCTGCCTTGTGTTAATCTGGGAAAGTGTTTCAGGCTTCAAGTTTGTTTCGTGTAACAGTTAGCGACATTTTCAGCCGGCCCGCGGGTCAAAGGCCAGGTCATCATATTTTTCGCTCACATTTAAAATATTATTGAACTGCTATTTCATGAATTTGTCAATAAGTTTGGTATCGAACCAATGATTATAATTCAAATTTTAGTATTATACATTATTCATTTTTTTAATTTTAAAAGAGAAATATTAAAAAACAAAATTAAACGTCAGTTTTTGTTTCACATGGTATGTTAAATAAAGTAGTGGTTTAAATCAGATTTTTGTGATGTCAAAATACTAAGTCTATAGTTTCACATCAAATATAAACTCAAATTAGCATTTTTGACAAGAAAGAATTTAAAATAAAAACATCATATTTTTCTCATTTTACTGAGATATGGTTTACGCACTGAGTCAAACACGGTAACTCCGTTACCATCTTTCCATTTTTGGAAAAACGGTCCCTCTGATACGCTTACTTCTATATATGACGTGTGAATAATCAATCAACAGATTTGAATGTCTCCTTCACTGGTTTTCTTAACTATTTTACTGTGTTAGAAGACCACCTCGTTGTGTCTTTAATCTGCTCAGAATTTCATATTATTTCAGACCGAAATACGGCTTATTTACTAGGCTTGATAAAATATAGTGGAATTTGGTAATACCTGTATAGTAATCTACGATTTATGGTTATATATACTAATAGATAAAATCTAAAAAAAGTATTTGGTTTGATTTCCTTCTTGTTTGAAATTTTAAAAGGCTTAGCAACCTGCGTTAAGCAGCAACCAAGTGCTGTAAAAAGGTCGCAGCTATTTACTATTATTTACTATTCTAAATTTTAAGGAAAATATGTTAACATTGTTTATATCCCCCAGTGGCATCCCCCTCTAGGACAGCGGTAAGTCTTCGGATTTACAACGCTAAAATAAGCGATTCTATTCTCCTCGGTGTACATAGCAGATAGCCTGATGTGGCTTTGCTATTAAAAAATACACACACCCAGTGGCACAGCGTCTGTGGACTCACACTGCTAAAAACCGGGTGTAGATCCTTGTGGTCGGCAAAACATTGTATAGATTAATGCTTAATTCTAAACAAACTGACAGACGGTTTGGTGTAAATGGTAATAACACTGCACAACAAGGTTTTTGCTTCTTGAGAACTGTTGAGTGTTCCTTATAGATTTTTGGCTGCTGATCACAAAAATCATATCCAAATTTGCCCATTACGTACCATTTCATCAAAATCTTCAGTTTCACCAGGACATTGCTACAAAGGAAAAACGATATCAGGGCAACTGGAATCCGTCAGTGCTTGCTGACTACTGTTGGACACTGCATGATGATGCACCGAACATTGAATACAAACGGAAATTAGGAGCAAAACACTTTTAATTATGTTGAACTTAACAGCGTATTAGAAACATAAATGCAATAAAATACGTTATTGCTGCTAAACAGTTAACTGTCTATTTCTCAGAATTCCTACGTGATGAAGCAAAACCAAAACTATATTTGTGCATACCCACCAGCAAAAACTTTTCAGGAAGCAAAACCTTTCAAAAAACTTTTTGTGCAATGTAATCTATATAACTTATAATCTATAATAACTGAAGTGTGAGTGTATATTACAAAATACTAGTCTACTAAAACACAACCAAGAGAGTGTTACTTTGTAAAAACTACAGTTAAGTTTTGTGCTATTGGACACAGTAACATGAGTGCACGTTCACTCCGTCATTTTAACTACTATATTGTAACTTAGGTACGGTCGAAAAGCCAATATAATATAAATAATAAAGGCATAACGTTATGAGCTTTAAGCTATTTAGTCTAAACATTTATGTTTTCATGTTATAATCAGCTATTATTCTAGAACGAAAGAAACATAGTTTATTTCCTAATTTTTATAGTGATTACCAGATTGGTCAATTCTACTAAACGTGTACAGAGATTCTAAAGTAAAATAACAGATAGAATGTAATAGGTTTAAATAAGCATTTAATAACTGTCTGGACATTATAAAGATTTTGCTTGTGAAACTTGAAAATTTTCTGACGTGTAAAAGTATTTTTAATCTTAAAATGAAAATTGCTTTGCTCATGGGAAACCACACTTCTTCTGCATTAGGTATACCCTACACTCAGTGTGGAAAGAAATGTATCATACATGGATGGAAAGTCATAGAACCACAACCAAAAAAGTATAGAAAACTGGATGGGTTGGAAACCAAACCATCAAATACTGGAATGTCAGTCCTACAAAAGCAAGACTGTACGATAACCATCTGTAAACAGGAATGTGGAGAAAACTAAGATGGATGTGCTCCAAGGTGCAGAGTAGCTAGAATATGAAGAACTGTATGCAGCTGGTCAATTCCATTCCCAAATCATAATCCGGGAACCTGACATTCAAATAACAATAAGAAGGGGTGTGCCAGTACGAAAGGTCACATCATACAAAATTGAACTTGTACCCGATTGTGTAAAATAAGTGTCAAGAAGTAAAAACTTCCTGAGGTGAAGTGCAAAAGGGAGAACCATTGCTCCAGTCAACATTATCCTATGGATAGAACTGCACAAAAGTTAGGTACAACATCAACCTCCAGGAGCCACCACACAGAGATGAAGATCATGAGGTAAATTGATTGAGAAAAGAGGGGCACAACTAATACACGTGTGAGGGTTTATGCTGACTGGCCCAGATCAAATCTAAAGCCACTCACTAGCAATTGACATCAATGTAATAGCAGGATAAGAGATCCCAATCAAAAAGGTGAAGCGCAATGTGAGGGGTCTATTATAAAGCAGCAGCATCCTTTGGATAGGATTACAGAAAGGCTGGAGAGCAACTGCAATCTACAAGTCTCACTGCACAGAAGTGGATTTTATCGAAAAACTACAAGCATCCTCACCCTCTGGATACAACTGCTCATAAGTTGTGTATAAATCAACCTCTACAATGCAGTGTACGGAGGTCTAGGATATTTATTTGTAGATATGCATAACACCATACCCCCATATGGGACCATCCAGAATTTGAAGTGTAAATTTGCTTTTTGCCTGTGACGCATATTGTTGGTTGTGTATTGCAAAAGTTTCGCTTGTCCTTGAAATTTGTAGAAAATTCTTGAGTACAGGAATCAACAATGTACTAGCTGTGTATGCAATACTAATGATTGATAGTACAATTTCCAAGTGAAGTTTCGTGAACGTTCTAGAGTTTTGCGTGCTTCGTATAAAAATCAGCTACCGAGAAATCGAAAAAATAATATATTATTCGTCAGCTGCAGTCAGCGTGCTATGGGCTTTGGAAGCTATAATTGTGATTAACGCCTATTAATAAAAAAAGTACTGAAATGGGCCAATAACGTTTATATATTTTGAACATGATCCGTTTAGTTTCAGTAAATTAACTTGACCGCAAGTATTTCTACGAGGATATTAGATATTGTCGTCGGCGAAAGCTTGAGGAAGCTCTAAACTTAAACAACGGTCAAAAAAGTGTATCGTTGTATCAACAAAGAATTAATTTGCTCTCTGTGTACATCGATAAAAGATTTAGTTCCAGACCAGATAGAAGACTGTGCTTTTGTAGGTTTGTAAAACTCTTATATAAAACCATCATTTGTAATAACCGTTATTATCAATTGTGCTGGTTTTTTTCTATATTAAAATATATTTGTTTAGAAAAGAAAGTTGTGCGTATTAATCTTGCTGGCAAATACCAGAAATCTGATACATATTAATGTTTCATTAACTTCTAACTTCAACTTTCCAATTGTATGAAATGGTAATATGTTAAAGTAAGAAACATAATAAATCGGAAACTTGTCTAAAACAATTTATAATGCGTAACAATGGTTATATATTAGCGTTAGTATAATACCCTCACTAATACATATCTCTGTTTGAGCTAGTGCAGCTTGCTTTTCAAACAAAAAGCATTTCATCTTTTGGTTTTACCACCTCCATTGAAGGTTACAATTCACCAGATTGTATACATAGTACACCATAAAATATAGTTTACACCTTCTGAGGCATGATTACATCCATTTGAACTTACATGCAATCCTTGGTTTGTGGGCCTTATCTCGTAGCACTGGAGAGATTTTATGTGGAACTGTATTTCCCTTGTTGCAGAAACAAAACTAACTGACATTTTCAACAATACGTTCACCCATAAGATACTAATGTCTGAACTAAAAAGAGAGACGAATATATTTATATGACGTGTAATACTGCCATGTCTAGCTTGTAACCACTTACGAGAATAAAATGTGTGCTATATTTACGAAAAGGTGGCTTAACAGAGTAAGGTTGGGATAAGTTCTAGCTCTTCTAGTACCCACTGAAAAAAACAGCCTCAAATCTATATATCATCATTTGCATATACAATGTTTCTCTGAGTGCACAGTTCTCTTCGCTAACAAGCACAATGTGAAGTGAAACCTGAAAACTACACTTGCTGAAGCCGGCAGCTAGTTGCAGCAGACTTTGCTCAAAGCCACTGTTCCTGTATTTGTTGGCTTTAAAG
Source organism: Carcinoscorpius rotundicauda (assembly GCA_011833715.1). Taxonomy (NCBI): domain Eukaryota; kingdom Metazoa; phylum Arthropoda; class Merostomata; order Xiphosura; family Limulidae; genus Carcinoscorpius; species Carcinoscorpius rotundicauda. The sequence continues at coordinate 91,086,718 of CM022397.1, forward strand.
GTGTGTTGCATCCTGTCTAACAACAGAAAATTAACACTGAGTGATCAGGCATGTTATGTTGGTAATGTGGTCACGACACATTGAATTGCTGATCCATTAAGAACCATAACAACTATACCATGCTATACTGTAGCTCTGTTGTTATATAGGGTTAAAAGAGATAGTCTGATGTGTCATGGATTCTTTTGGGGCTTTACAAATATTTAAAGTGTTTTGTAGATGGATATGCAGCAAAAGTTGTAGATGCTGCAGGTTTTTCTTTTGCTACCACTTGTGACTTAAGAAGTAGATCCCACACTGTTTTTCCCCTCGTAATATCTTTATAAGAGTTGAAATATCGCTTAGTATCATACGATTTCAAGTGAATAAACTGGCAACTCTTTAATAAACTTGTCACTCATCTTCTCAACTGCAGCAAAAGTTGTAGATGCTGCAGGTTTTTTCTTTTGCTAACACTTGTGACTTAAGAAGTAGATCCCACACTGTTTTTCCCCTCGTAATATCTTTATAAGAGTTGAAATATCGCTTAGTATCATACGATTTCAAGTGAATAAACTGGCAACTCTTTAATAAACTTGTCACTCATCTTCTCATCCATGCTTCAAAAACAAGATAAAAATTACCTCCACAGATAATTTTTAAATCATCATATCATAGGCTTAGTTCTCTTAGGATCACTAACTTTTAACTTTAAGGACAATTTAATTAAAAATTTACTTAATACAGTTTAGAATGACAAAATAAACCAACAGTATAAATAGAAAATATAATTCCAATATTTAAGTTAATATAAATAATAAATTCAAACTGAATCATTCAAATACAAATGATGAGGCAGTTCACCCGCAAATCAATACCCTCAGCACAATATACTAAAAGGAGATAACTAGTACGCCACGAATCTACGACTACAGCGTATAACATAGTATTTAAAATTTACAGGAATCTATATAAATATAATATTACTGTCTGGTGCATATCCATGTAAGTACTTCGCAAGGTGTTGATGGATCTTCACCATATTTTGTATGGAAGTTCATTGAGTCCATGGAAATTTACATGCAAAATTTTCAGTCTTGAATATTGCAATGTTTATGAACATTATTTGCGTTTTTTACTACTACTTTCTCTTGTAGGTGGTTCTTCACGTAATTTGAAATAAAGTTTGTTGAGTCTAATAGGAGACATGTAGGAATTTCCAGTTTTATGTAAAGGGAAAACAAGTTTTGAAGTTCAAAGATAACCTTTTATCAATGATGAATTTACATAACGTTCGTCCAGAGGATGGTACTCCAACTAGTAAATAAATGCTTTTGTTCTAGTTTTGGAAATGTGAAGTTAGTAGCTATGTTAAGTAAAATAATAGTATCTTAATTACTTACCTAAGATATAAATTCCACATCTAAATAATATTGCCGGGCTGATTATGAAATTAAAATAGTGTTAATTGCATGTACAAAAATATAATAAATATATTAAAACTGTTTCAGTTAAACATTATGAGCATTCCAAACCTCGTATTTCCTTTTCTTTTCAAGATGCTCAAACTTATTCTCTGGTTAAAATCATTAAATTATGAATTACCTGTTCTGTGCATCTACTAACCAAAATTAAATCGATAGGAATAGGCACTCTCAGTCTGTTTTGAAATCTGACGTTAACTTGTTCTTTCACTAGCATCAACAAGCAGAGAGCAATGGCAGAAATTATTAGAGTGGCAGGTTTCACCTTGTCTAGGACAGAGAAAATGTCATTCAGTGTCTGAAACAAATAAAAAAAAGGTTTGTGGATATTTAAACTAAGCTTATTAAACATCGGAGAGAACTTTCAATGTTTTAAGCATAAAAATGTGCTGATGATGGAAAAGTTTGCATGCGTTTTAACACCTTTTATTCACCTACTTTCTTCTACTTTATTTAATAGAAGTTCAAACTTACTATAATCAGACCTTGAACATATAGCATCAGTTTCTAAAGAAATGGCTGTCAAAAATGTTATATAGACTTTTAGATATATAATGTGGTTGAAAATAAAACCAAAAGGTAAAAATATTTCAGAATAATTCTTTTCTATCACAAGTCAATGGTCAGAAATCCTATCATTCAATGCTGTTACGTAACAAGTCAATCAACTGAGTAATTTTATCATAATATATTAGGCTTATTAATTAATAAGTCTTTTCCAGTTTCCAGCATTCAAAACAACAAATTTATGTTTATTTTTGTATAAATACACTATCAGAAGATGATTTACTTTTGTTTTGTGTTTTTGATCATACAGTGATTAAATATTCATATAAAAGTTGATGTTTCTGGCCTGATTCTTGGGCTAATAGCGTATATAACTGAAATGGTTTGAAATAACGTATTTGTCAAGTACAGGTTGTACATTTTACACATTCAGTACCTAGAATTTAAGGTTTTATAGTTATGAATGTTTATTTGGACAAAAGAAGTTTCCATACTTAGTTTCTGACCACTAAGTTGGTTTGTGCTTTTTAGCTCTGTTGAATGCATTGGTGTACATAGTATGTTATGAGCTTCGCAACAAAAATATAAGTTACGAATGTGTGCTTACCAAGTCGTAGTTAATACGTCCGTCTTCAGCATTTCCTAGCAATGAAATCATTCACAATATTAGCTATGTTCAATTTATTGCATGCGCTTCTTCTGTGCTTCACAAATTTAGTCCTAACAGTCTCTAGTGACATATCGTGTATGCTTTAATTAGCTTAAACTTGAAAAATAATGTCTCGGAAGTGGCAACAGTGATAGAAAGGGTAAAAATAAAAACAGGCTGTGTAAATACCAGAAAAATAGCACATTTAGGCACTGTTTTCGACAATGAGGAAATTTAAATCTCTTTGACCGATTTTATGAATGATATTCCTAAAAGATACTAGGAAACTCAACAGTAGAGAGTGGCCCTAAGTCCCTAACCATCCATATGTTATTATGTCATATTCAATTACGCATGTATTATAAATTTGTTTCTTTTTTTCAGAGAAACTTGGCTGATGTATCATGTAAGCCCATTTACATTTGAAGAGTGTATTGTGACAAGTACGTGGGTACATGAGCGTATTGAGAATGAGGGACAGCACACAAATACACCAGATAATAAGATATATGGATGGGTAGGGACTTACGGGCCACCCTGTATGTTACAGTACATGCTTTCTGGAATTATTTTTGCCTTGACGAAAAGCTTATCTTATGTTATAACACGCCAAAATCTATGATTGTATAATTTCGAGTTTTTTGTGCAAATGCATTCATGCCACGAAACTTTTTCCAAAGTTGCTACATAATGTTTGAAAAATAAAACAAATATTAATTTTGAAATTTTACTATGCATCTATTAGTTTCTAATCCTCATTTAATTAATCAAACTGCCGTTTAATATCTTCGACCCTCTTTTATTCAAATACAGCATACGATGTTTACCAGACGCAAAGTGTAAAATATATTTATATGTTGAACTAGCAACTCCTTTCCATGTGTTAGGTATATCTTGTAAATTAGGCTTTTTAATGGGTCACAGTCGAAGTTTGAAGTCCTACAACTTTGTCTGTGGTACAAGTGAAATTACTTAGCAACCAAGCTCAACATTTTTTATATGATTCTGATTCTCTACAGACTTTTGATCAGTTGATAACTGTGGTCTGTAGATTATATGTGTATGTATAAGGTGACAATTTTTAAATTTTTTTACTACCTTTTTCTTAACCTTGGGCCTTGTGGCAATGCTATGGAGCAATGGCGATATGTATTATATGTCTCTAACTGTATGATTTCTAATTTTAATGTCATGCAAGTAAATAGCTCCAAACCTTTAGGTTAAAGGTTGGTAAATGGTTCTTAAGTTCAAAAATTATCTCAGTGAACACTTTCTAATACCCAATATAATATTAGTGAAAGGTCTAAACACTAAAACTTCAAGTGATTGTCTCCCAGCTAACATTTAAAATATCAAACATGAAAAGAAGCATACCGAAGATGTACAACATTTATAAATGGTATTAATTGTGAGAAATACTTGGCTGTAGAAATCAATTACCAGTCGTCACAGACACTAGTGGCGTACTGAAAAACACTACTTATAGATGATAAATTCAAAATTAGAATGATGTCTATAGTATACCTAATTATCTTTATTCAAGATGTCTTTTTCTTAAACAAAACACTCACATAAAATATCCTAAATGGTCCGTGATGAATTTTGATGTGAAGATCAAATATATTTGCAATCTGAGAAACAGCAATTAGAACGGCTACCCCAGCTGTGAAACCAGACATCAATTGGTCAGATAACAGAATGGGAAAACTGGCAAATCGAATCAAGGCCAAGAAAACCTGTGAGAAAGAGAAGTTATACATAGTTATTACTGATCAATTTTATACCTGTCATAAATAGATTAGTATTATAACATGGTTTTAGTCATGAACAAAGTAACTATTTTTCTCTCTAATCAGTAAACATGGATTACTTGTGAATCATTAACGTTTTTTAAAGAAATGGTTTTGAGACATTTTCTATATAAAGTTGAATACTCAGGAATTTTAACTTTTTCAGAAATATTAAGACTTTCCTTACTTGTAACCAAATTTACAAAGGATATAGTAACTTTCCACAGAGGTTTGGTATCTTCCCATGCATCTGCTTAGATAACTGCATTCCATTGACCTTCAGTGAACTCACGCTAATCTCACTGATTTCCGATAATAAAGGACAGTAGTTACTCTAACAAGATGTTTAGCGGATAATATATTACGGAAATAATGAAAGTCCTGACCTGATGAATTTGAGGAAAGCGATTGGACACAAGTGTCACAGTAAAATATCAATATTTTATCTATTTAAAACACGTGGTTACACGACAAATGCTCAAATGTATCACACTTGAATAGGAAAATGAAAGACCGTTGCACTTTCCCACTAAATGTGGAAAAATAAAATCTAATCAAGGATATGGAGATGAAGAAAGAATCATCTGTATATTATTCGGATAAGAGTATCTTCCACAGCACATTTACTATCCATGTACCAACTGGTCATTTTACCATTAACACTAGAAAATATGTTTTGCATGCTTTAAATTCATCACGTCTGCAGAATGTTACAACTGCAAAATAATTTGATCAAAATGAAATTCTTACTTTTCCACTAAAAATATTTACAGCACTGTTTCATACCTGCCATAAACCCGTAGTTAAACATAAGACGACGAATGCTTCTTGTTTAGTGGGAGGCCATGAAGAGTTTAAAAGGGAGCCTATTTCATTTCCTAGTTGTCCTTGACTAGTATTTTTCTGATAAAGTCCAAATGAAACATTATGCCTTGACAATTCTTCACTGTCCACTGCTCCAATGGCATTGATGGCGTTACTAACCATTAGACTGATGATAGCACATGATCCTGTTAATGAAACGTTTCGTAACAACACAAAAATAAATTTTAATCTTTTTTATAACTATATTTATTTATTTTTTTATTATTTAACATAAATTTTCAAACAATACGATCTTTATGCGTATTAGTAAAAACTATTCCTCTGAGACTTATTTACTAAATGTCTTAAATATTTGTTCAACATATAAACATTATTTAAATCATTGTAATGCAAACAAATAATTTGTAGTCAAAATATGGTAGAAATATTATAAAAATGGGATAAATCTAACACTAGGCAGAAAAGTCTTTACATAATACAAACTTTATTCGAATAATGCTTAACATCAGAAACCCAAGATAAATTGAATGAGCATGCACATAAGAAAATAACACTCATATTACAAAAACTACCTAAATAAGAGGTAAATATGATTTATCTGTTAGGTAATTTGCTTAATCAAATAAGGATGGAAATCAGTTGTGTCAAAAATAGTACTCTGTACACAGTAGCTAGCACAGAAACAAAAGTTGCCTATCAGGATCTTCACTAGAACTTGTAAGGAAGGTTCTACTTATCTATAAAAATGTATTTCCATGATTCAATCAGGAACTAAACCAGAAAAGAAAAGGAAAGGAAAGGAATATTTTCCAACAGTGACATGTCTAAATGATTTCTTCAGAACAGGAAAGAAAGATATTATCTACCTATACAGATACATTCTAATGATTCCATCATGAAATACGTATGTATTTTAAAGAAAAAACCGTTATCCAGTTAAAATTTAAGGGATTTATCTTTACTGAAAGTTAAAGGGATGTGTCTTTAAGATCCTTTCAGGAAGTTCAACAAACCTAAATAACAATGCATTAACTATCTGAAAAACATCTCTTAATGATTCCATTAGAAAGTAAACCTGAACTAGGAAAAAAGTTCGCTAACAAATTTGTCAGATTTGTGTGCTTTCTTTTTTAACACCTGCCACAGGAGTAGTTCAAAACCTTTTACCACCGAGCCTGATATAGTCGATATGTAAGTTATTCCAGAGATCGGTAATTTAGTATCATTTCGATAGATCTCGATGAATAAAGCTCGGCTCAACCTTTAAACAAACAAACAAAAAATTAATGAAAATATAACATGATAAAAGCTATGTGCATTATAATTACTTGATATTATATGGAAGTCTTTTGATGATTTCACTTACAAAATAAACCAGAACTGGAAAAAAGTTAATACTTCTTTATAAGAAGTATATCATGATTCAATGATCCACTTAATAAAATGATCCAGAACTAGAGAGAACTTTTTTTTTAACCTCTAAAGATGTGTTTTTGTTACCTTAATCACAATGATCCTCTAATATCACTGGAATTCAGTAGAAAGATATTATTTATCCATTAAAACACGTTTTCTGATCTAATAAGAAATTAAAACAGAAATGGAAAATAAATATATTCCTATAAAGATATATCTTGGTAATCAGCTCAGAAAAACAAAACAAAAACGGAAAATAAAAGATATGGCTTGTTGATTTACTTAGAAAATAAAAGAAAACTATAAAGAAATATAATGCTTTTATAGAAAGTTATGTTTCGATGATCCATTTAGCAAATGAGTCACAACTACATTCTCTATACATTCAAAAATGTTTTGGTTCTAATGATCATCTTCATATAATTAGGTGTAAATATATAATTTACCTCTCTAGTCGTGTGTTGCTTATTCCATCAAAAAGTATACTATAGCTTAAAAGAAAGATAATAGTTACCCGTAGACATATATCTCAATAATCCACTCAGAAAGTATACTAAGATTAGGAAAAAGAGAATTTTTTTTTTGTCTATAGAAATATATTTAGATGAACCAGTTAGAACTTGTAAGATAGGTAGAACTTACAGAGATACATCTTAAAGATCCTGCCATGAAGTAAATTTCTACTGGGAAAATTTGGTATTTACTTCTGTAAGTATGTTTTGATCATTCTTTCAGAAGATAAGCTTGAACAAAGAAAAATATGTTTTCTTTCTTTAGATATTTATAAATGAGAATTAGAAATATGTATATTATCTTCTTCTTGAGATATGTCTAGATCATTCCATCCGAAACTAAGCCTTAATTAAGAAAGGTATTATTTACCTATAGATATATGCTTTGATGTTCCCATGAGAAAGTAAACCATAACTGGGAAGAACGACACGTATAATCCATGAATTGGATAAACGGAGGCTAGAAGTCCGCACGCCAAACCTGTAAAGGTTTTTAAACACAATACATATTATATTATAAAAATTTGAATAATGGGTCCTAAAATAAAAGCATAAACGACAAGGATGACAACTAGGGGATGTCCCAGCGTTAGTTGGCTAAAGATACTCTCGTCAGGCACATAAACAATGTATAGAACACGATATGTAACATACCAATTAATAAAAAAATCTCAATGTCTAAATATTAATACCATTACTATTACAGATGCATTAAATCAATGATACCAAAAAGTGGGCATATTTCTTCACAGAATATTCATCTAACAGGCTACTTGCCAGGCAATGCCAGTCATGTAAAACCTATCAAAACTGCACCTCTGAGATGATTAAGCTTTTCTACCTAGTAGATCGTCTGACTGGGAGAAATGAAAGTCTAAATTTAGACTTATATGAAATTCCATCTTGTTGTTATTCACTTATTTCTCATTTATGTACTTCATACTAATGTAAAATGTTGAACTGAGTTGTTATTTAAACCTTAATTTTATAAAATTTAATTTTAACAGAGAAAATCAATACCTGTCCAGAAAAATGAATTAATACTTCTCAGTTTTCACACCTAAGTTGCACCCGTGATAAGAAATCGCCACTTAAATCATATTACGTGAAAGTGGACGCTTTATTTTAACATTACTGGTGTAAAACTACATGTTTTTTTTTCAAAAATATGTTTTACAGTGAACACTTACACACAGTCATTTTTAAGGTCTTTATTTTATAAACGTTAATATCTGTTGTTTTTGAAGTTCAAATACTTATTAAAATACTTTGACGCATATGAAGCATTTCATCTCGTACACCAACCTTCTGGAATATGAAGCAGAAAAATGATAAAACCAGACAGAATATCATTTAAAATGTATTTTCTGAAACTGTATTGTGATATCCATTGGAAGATTGGAAAAACTGTTAAGAGAAGACCCAGAAGACAGGATCCACTGCAATGGCAACATTTCTTCATCTTACGTAAAACCTATAGAAAGAAAGTTCTGAAATAATGACTTCTCCCTTGTGTTTTTCACATCACACTAATTTTTCTTTCTGTTTACAGTTTTAAATGTAGGAACAGAGTCCTTGAACAGTTCCAACAAACTATGTTTTCATTCATTAAAGTGCTGTATAACCTGCCCTTTGTTATCGGTTCCTAAAAATACGATTGCAACAATTAAAATATTATACATCCTGTTGTTTGGTGGCAGTTTCTACACTATCAAAATATTATTTATTTTTATTTGAATTTATGACTGAGGACAGAAACTGTCAATTAGGTTTCTGGTAAGCACACTTCTTCAACTATAATTTTCGTTCAATATCCTTAAGCGTTTAAATTGTGAGATTTATACAATTGCATAAAGTTTCACTTCTTTATGGTACTTTTAGACTTTGAACAAAATTTGAAAAGAACACTTGTATTAAACAACAGCTATTGCTATATTACAAAGAAATACCTCCATAAAAAGTGTAAAAACCAGGAAGAGTTTATATGTCATATTGCAAAAAATAGTAATCTTGAAAACTTTTAAAGTCACTAGTACAATCCAACCGAAGTGACTGAATAATTTAAGGGGTGTTACAAAAAGAATGTCATCCCCACCCCCTTAAATAAATAAACCAAGAAATCGATAATCGAACAAACCTTTAGTAAATATTTTTGATATGTCGACTACCAGCCAGCATTTTAAATTTTTAATCATTTCTAAGTGAGATTTGAATTATTTTAGCAATGAAATAAACGTCAGCCACCAGTCTTTGAGCAAACCTGAATGCAGTGGAATCAACATGAATCTAAACTAGATTCAAAGCCATGATAACTTAAGATGCTATAAAAACAATGTTAATAATACTTTAACTGATGATAGTGACGTTTTGTACACTGCATTATTACAGGTATTAATTTTTGCAAGGGTTTTCGGACTTACAAAAATTATGTTGTTGTTATTCGGAGGAAATATGGACTCTCTTTTTTCCAACACTTTTTCAATGGCTCTTTGATATAATGACATTATAGAAACTAGTTTTATAACGGCGCTACCTTATTCAGTTGTATGGTAAAACTGTTGTGTTTACATTAATTGTGACTCTATTGTATTTAGTTTTCTGTAAGGTACTCTACTGTCTCTAGTTTTATTGTAATACTATTGAAGTTGAAACGTTTTAAGTGTCTCTCTGAGAAGTGTCACAAGACTGAAAATTATGTCGATTATTGAAGAAATATGGGAGCATCTTTAGTTACACCCTTAAACTCAGAGGTGAAATTGAGGATCAATCAGAATGTTCTGTTCAGTCATTTCCGTTTTGAGTTATTTGTTTGTTGAAGGCCACAAAGCTATGCAACAGACTTTTTGTACTCTTCCCACCGAAGATATTGAAACCTAATTTTTGGCGACTTACGACTTAGCTACCAGAAGGCTTTAAACTTGATTCCAACACCGTTATATAAGCAAGAATATAGGAAACTGAAAACTGGGAGAACACTCAGAATGTCCCGTTCAGTCACTTTAGTACGTATATGCCTGTGGCTGTAGCATGAAACGTATGGAAAACAATGCATCATATGATGTAGCTTGGAAAATTTAAAAAATGTAAAATTAATAGGACAATGTACGGTCAGAAGGCCGTTGGTATCATTAATAAATAAACTCTCTTCTATTTGCCGTGATGCAGCCACACTTAACATAATGGGTCTTTACCTGTCAGTACAATCGCTAAGATTGTTACATAGTTCTCAATTAAATACCACCATATACTATCTATTTGGTGATTGGTTAGTCAGTCCTAACTGTTATGTATTATGTTTTTATTTACCAATGATTTTTTGTGGATTTTAATATGACATTTAAAGACTTTGCAAAATACAAATGTAATTACGTGTCTTAATAGCTCATTGATACAGTGAAACTGAAACAATTAGTTTTAATTTATCTCTTCCCCCCCTCTGAGGCGCAGCTGCAGGCTTGTAACACAAAATGATATTTCGATAGCTGTTGTTGGCATACAGATAGTCCATTGTGTAGCCTTTTGCCTAACAACAACAAAAAAAGGCTGTTATTTAATTCAGCTATGAGCTGACGAATTGAAATTTTGTACTTGTCTTTTCGATATTTTTAATTGACATATCAGCTTGTAACCATCTACCTTACTGTAATCTTTGATAAAAAGTGTTATTGTGTGCTTCTAATTAATGTACTTATAAGGATATGGCTTTATTCAAAATGTTAGGTTTTATGTTAAATGCAGACGAAATTTCTATCCCTAAAAGTTGTGTAGTCATCTATGTCTAAACTACATTGCTTGTGATAGTGCTATTAAATTATTGTTTAAAGAATTGTGTTAAAAATGTCTTCCAGATGAAAGTCTCTTGCTTTAAAAACCGAATCATATTTTTATTGTTCGGGCTCTTCCTGTTGAGTTTTCGTCATCTTAATTGCACAATTTTTCTTTTTCACAGCGCGACTCACATTCTCTTCTCTTTATAGTCATACGTATCTTAGAAAGAACTGATACCTCTCCTTGGTCTTGTTGGAGTGATCCACCTCAGTTTCAGTTTGCAAATTTCGCCTGCTGATATCTTTCTAGGTTTTTTGCTCTTTAGATACAAGTAAACTAGCTTAACCATAAGTGTTTTGGAAATTTTTGTATTATTGGATCTTGTGTTGTAGCTAAGAAGCTGGAGATGCCTTCTGTATATCAGTGAGTGACAACATGGCTCAACAGTTAATTTCCAGAAAGCGGTTTAGTTATTACATTAAATATAACAGGACGAAAACTAAAAACACCGAAGTAATCTTGTTTAATAAATAATTTCTTTTTCGCAAAATTTAAACATTGTTACAGAAGGAACATTCTTTTCTAAGATAAGAATAACCACGTTACTTTATTACCGTCTATTTTGTGTGTATATATACATATATATATATCCTGCTTTAAACTTTTCTATAATAAGTTTAAGACGATCTGAGATGTCAGTAAGTTTAAAGTCTTACCCATAAAATTCACCATATTAAATTTCAGACCATACAGGAAATAATACAGCAAATATATTAAATGGTATACACATTCTTCATTGTTTTATTTGCTGCTATGCTGGAGTTCTATTTCAATTTCGTAACTTAAGTAAACAATCTACCTTTTTATCATTGTAACTAAGCCTTGGGCCTTATTCACTAATAGGCCATTAATTACATTCTTTTGTACGAGATATAATTGATACCATACCTAGTAGAAGGTTGTATTTTCTCTCAGCAAATCTAATAGAGGCCTGGGGATTCCTCACTCTTGTATTTGAATTGCAATACAAAGGTCACGTGTATAAGAAGTGTGGTATGGGCAACTTGATTTTGTTGCTGTTATTACATTTTTAGCATTAAAAGTCAGATTCTCCTTTGTTCTGAACAGTTCTGAATGACAGATTTCATAAATTTAATTTCTGTGAATGTTTTTCATGCAGTTTCGACTATCACTTAGAATTCTTCCAGTAAAAAATACACCAGTAAGAGCGACATGGTTTTCAAAATACGACAATCGTATTGCTACAGTATTCAAAATCATATTGTTAGAACAATGATTTTTAATTACCTAGTCTGTTAAGGGTAGTATAATTGAAATACGTTTATTAATATTAAAATTCACAATCAAATTGTTACATTAAGAACATATATATATAGTATCTTGAATTTATCTTTGACGGAAGGAAAGCTATTTGTATAAATGTATTTTGTTATAATAATATTCTATAGTCACATTCGAAGGCTCGAGATACACGGCCCGTAGAGTTACCTGAGCACTGTAACAAAAAGAAGTTTCAGAATATGAGTGTGTGGAAGGATATATGTAGTTGTAAAGGCTTGAGTGAGGAGACAGTGTTATTTTGTTGTTTAGAATTAAGGACAAAGCTGCACAATGGGCTATCTGTGCTCTGTCCACCACGGGTATCGAAACCCGGATTTCAGCGTGTAAGTCCGCAGACATACTGCTGAGCCACTGAGGAGACAAGGCTCTCTGTGTGAAGATAAATAAACATCCGTTATGTAAATGTTTTGTAAACGACAACATGTCGTGTTGTGTTTAGATTTTCATTTCTTTTATCTATATTTCCATATTTATATTATTGTTTCAAAGTTTAAACCAATTAAAAATATGTTGTTATTCATTTAAAATAACATTTAGAAATTTCTAGAATTAGGTAAATCAATCAATTGACTGTAAATGGAATGTGGCGGCCTAGTGTCTAGACGACAAGTCTCGTGCAAGAACGGACATGCGCGAATTTCTCTGGAATGTTGGGAAGTTACGCGATGGTTCGAGAAAAAAGGCCTACAAATATATAAACAGACGGAGACGCGAGAAAAAAAAGAAGAGTCATTAGTTTTTATTCGAAGAAAAGAAGAGTCAGTCATTCGTTTGAGAAAGTTTAAGTGTTTGCTGTGATTTTATTCAACTTGGATTTGTGACCAGAGCTAGATCTACAGAAGCTGTGATTTTGTCTCGTCAATCTTTGCGATTCATTCGAATTACTGGTTGTGCCGAGAGTCGGGGAGACTGGGAAAATTGGAAGGCGGCAAGTTTGAAACGTTCATCAAGAAGCACCGTAAAAAGAACTTCGTCATTCTCCATTCAAACTTCGGTATTTCTTCGTGGGACCAAATCCACACCCTAGACCGGAATTTTGGATTTCTGATCTGAACTTTTGGACTTTCATTCTAGATCATTATATTAGATAAGGCCAGTACCGTTTTGTGTTGTAATTAATTTTGAAGGTTTAAACTTAATATCTGTCATTGTTATTATATAATATATGTTATATCTGTCATATATATATATAATAGCTTATTGTAATAAATTATACAAGCTGTTATCTGTGTCTTTCTGTTGCGTTTAGTCTACGAAAAACATAATACATAAAAAAAAAAAACGTAACAACATCATATAAACCAGTGGTTCCCAACTAAGGGTGCTCGCACTCCTTGGGGGTGTGAGATAACATTTTGTTTTGTCCATCTTCACGTTTATTCTTAAATAAATAATTACTGTGAAGGGGTGCGGGAACATATTAATTTTTTTTAGGGGTGCCGGGCATAAAAAAGGTTGAGAACCACTGACATAAACGAAGACAGAACGGTGATTGGAACAGCAATTAATCGCCTAATGGGAAAAATGATATTATAGTACGTGAATGTACAGAATCCATGGGAAAGGGGGGGAAAGAGCTATTTTAAACGAAAAAAAAAAATGTAGCTAGTTTCCTAATAGGCTTTTATCCTTTGGTGAGTACTTTTTCATTATTCGGTAACAGAAAAGGGCAATTTTAGTTCACGTAACGATAACAGAAGTGTTTTATTACTTTAAGTTCCACAAACAAATTATACAAACCTTACTTACACATAACACCAACTAAAGTTTATTTATTTACACATTTTTCTCGTATCTCGATACAAATAAAACAGGTATACTAATTCACTCACCCAAAAATCAATTGATAACAAGTTAAAAATTCATCAATCAACTGACTGAATTAACTTTTGCTAGCTTATTAGATGCCTTACTCTTCAGTACGCAAGGTCACGATTAGGCCTTCTTATTGACCGGATTTATTTTTACAAGTTAATAAATCAGCATGCGGCTTTTAACAAGGTTTGGCGAAAGTGCTTAAATAACACCTCTGTATGCCTTCAAATCACTTTGTTACGCTAAATTATTCGAAATGTTTTATAACTTTAAGTTAGCTTTACGGAATAAAGCAATGAAGCCATTAATTACCAGTTACACTATATTATTTTCCAGTAAATATAGGCCTATTAGTCTTTCATTGGATGTGAGAATCGTTTCGGAAATCTGATAAAAGATGGTTTGTAAAGATATTTGACAAACTTTACAACTTTGTTTGAGAGTAAACGTGCTTTCATTGGGGAAAAATCTTGCCTTACGAATCGTGTAATAATTTTTCGATAGAAATATATTCTGAAAACGGATGGTATGGTAATTAAAACTTGAGCATCGTTTAGACCTTCATAGTTTTGTTAACTCCCTTGTTAACCTGAAGATGACCTATAAAGATCGAAACGTTTTTCTCTACTTTATTTTAATTAATTTGTCGTCATCATGAATTATTTGAATACGTTAATGTTTATGTAGATACAAATAACGGTGTAGATTTGGTGTATCTGGATTTACAGAAATCATTTGACATTATTAAGACTAATACATAATTCAAGTTATTTCCATTTAAGCTATATTTATAACTAGAATTATGATAACCCTGTGCATTATTTGGCACTTATTATAAATAAACCCATCTGTGTTTGTTTACTCAACTCTCTAAATGATCTAAACTGTTTTGTAAAGCAACAGCATTGTCTCCAACACCAGTTACATTAATATCATCAGCAACTGTATCTATGTCATTGATGTAAATCAAAAAGAGTAAAGGTTCTAACACTGAGCCCTGAGGTACCTACTCGTGACATTAATCCAATGTAACTGAACTCCATTTCTAATAACTTTCTGCTTTTTTTCTATCCAGACACTCTTCTACCAGTTAGATAACTTATCTAACTAACCAAGCTGTGATTAGTTATTTCATACTGAAAACAAGACAGTGCTACAACTGCTTTCAAAAACCATCTTCCTATGAGTGACCATTCATAATACATCTTTTCCATGTGACACTTGTAAAATAGCTTCATGCTTGGTATTATCATAGGATAGCACAACATCCAAAAACAATGAAGATAACATCCTAAAAGATTCCCGTGATAGATATTAACATCGAGATCTGAATGAGCACAAAATCTAATTCAAATTTAGCAGGTTTTAAACCAGTGGCGTAAACTATCGTACAGTAGAAATCGTAATGTGAGAAAATCCGAAAGCTCAGGGGACCCAATGAAAGTTATACAATGTAGTAATTTTATCCTGTGTTTATATTTAGGTGGGTGGGGGATCTGTAGTTACGCCGCGGTTTTAAATTATACCTATAGCAAATTAAAAATATATATGCATACTACGTTAAATTTATATACACCATAAGAGAGAAATATGTATTTTTATAACACATCATAAATGATTTTGGACTCACCTGCTCTCTAAACGGTTGTTTTAATGAAGGTAATTTGTTTGTATATCTTTTGTCCAACTGCTGTTGGTTAGTTGCTGTTCTCTGTATTATGATCGGTATGTTCTGAACAACTGCTGATAATTCCCGTATTGACCTTTTATTGTGGTCAGACACTTCTAGTTCATCACCTGACACATCCAAGACAGGGTTAGTAAATTCTTTACCAGTTGACTCCATGGTAACAGAAAGCTTTTCCGAATTTTCTTTTAAGAACTTTAAATCTGGATAGCTTAGCCATTTGTAACTTTTGTCACCTGCGTTAAAACTTGATGGAGTCGCTTTTTCTTTCTCATGTGGCTCAGAATCTTCAATCACACTGAAGTTGTCATCTGGCATCTTTATGTGAGAAGCAAGTGCTGCTAATGTCACCGAACTCCTCTTTTTACACTTAGCCTGAAATGTATGTGCATACGCACAAATATATATATGTACATATAAACAAAAACAATTATTTCATAAGAATTTTTAAACAGTACAACAATTTAATTATTTGTAATTAAGCACAAAGCTACACAAAGGGGCCCCCCAGTGGCTCAGCGGTATGTCTGCGGACTTACACGCTAAAATCCGGGTTTCGATACCCGTGGTGGGCAGAGCACAGATACCCCATTGTGTAGCTTTGTGCTTAATTCAAAACAACAACAACAACAACTACACAAAGGACCAAAAACGGTTACCAAAACCCGGTTTTTTGCGTTGTAAGTCCGCAGACTTACTGCTGTGTCACTAGGACACATAACTTAGCTGCAAAGGAAGATAAATATGCATATATACATGTATATATATATACTAGTGAAAGTACTAGGCTTCGTTCGGGTTATTAGATTGAAAGTGTGTGAATTCTGAATCTATTATAGTATGCATCTTTGTGCAAATTAATTGAAACAAGATCGAAAATTACGATTTTTTTTTTCATTTTTTTGTGTTTTCTTTTTGAGAATCCAAAAATCAATTACAAATTAATACATGATATGACCACCTTTATTTTTCAGAAGATCATTAATCCGCTTTGGCATCGAGTCCACGAGTTGACTGTAATCTTTACTAATTTTTGGATCACAGTACCACACCTCAATTATGGCTTCAATTAGCTTATCTTTCGTAGTACAGTCTTTTCCCCGAAGTCTTTCTTTACAAATCGCCCAAAGATTTTCAATGGGATTTAAGTCCGGAGAGTTTCCAGGCCAGTCTAGCACCTTAGAAAACGTATTCTGAATCAATTTTTCATAAAAGTATAACCTATATACTTTTGTTGCTAAGCAACATGACATTGAAGCCACTGTTGAAATGCATCATCATCAATAATGCATTGGGTTTTCAATATATTTAAAAGCTGTTATACTAAGAACATTTTTATGTTGTTTTTCACTAGCTTGTCTCATTGAAAAGATATGTATGCACATGGATAAGAAACAATGCCCAGGTGTAGAACCTCAGCGTGTATTTGCAAAATTTCAGGTCTCTTGGTTCTTTCCTTTTGGAGTTATGGCGGTCACACACATCTAGGGACACACCCATTTTATTATTATCATTTTAAATCATAATCTCCCTGCTGGCTCAGCGACTAGTCTGTGGGTTTATAACACTAAAAATCAAGGATTTTTGATAGTCTCGATTGGCGAAGCACAGATCGCGTTTTACCTTCTGTAGAAGTGATATTTTTAAACATCTAAATATATTCAGAACTAAAGCACACTGTAAAAGTGTTGTCCAAGTGAGCATACACAATTCTATCTACATAGTAACAGAAATAAGAAACAACACTGAGACACGAGGGTCGGTCGATAAATGTACACAAGGAATAAATATCTCAAAGGGGAATGAGCTCAGTGCGTGTCTAAAAAGTCAACGACTAAAAGAGAAATTGTCCCTATATATATGTGAAATTGACGCCTTCTGTAGTGGGGTGGTTTAGTAAAATATATAAGAAAGGCTTTGTTTATTTGCTTTTGGAATTTCGTGCAAAACTACTCGAAGACTGTACATTTGTGAGACGTTCCTAATTTAACAGTGATAGACGAAACAGAATAGTTTATACTAGTCGATACTACACCCACCCCAGTACAACACTACCCACCGCCAATCCTTGGGCCACACTTTTACCAATTGATTATAACGTCCCCATGGATAAAAGAGTGAATTTGTTCGGTGACAGGAATTCGAACCTGCAACCGACCCTCATATTGTGTGTCGATCGCCCTAACCATCAAAATATAGCACGTGTATTTGGAAAGCAACGAACTGGTCAGTGGGGAACACTTGTCTGAGTAATATATATATATCTTAAAGATAACAAATTGTTTAGTTGTGAAGAACTACCTTATTAATACGCATGCTGAAGACAACGAATTATTTTATGATGAAAATAACAGATTGTTTAGTGGTAAAAAAATTACCTAAGTAACACACGCTTAGAAGACTTCAAACAGGTTAGTGATGAAAGATTACATTAGTAAGGTGCATCGGGATAATTGAAAGACTGACGGTGATACATTAGTAAGACAAATTCAGAGTACAAATGATTGAATATTAGAGTAGAATTAGTAAAACTCGTCTTGAAAATAACTTCCGGATTCTTTTTCAAGATCTGCCTTACTAGGATTCGTCTTGAAGACACTCCCTGGACAGCAGTGAAAAGTTTTAAACATTTATATTGAACACCTTGAATTGGTAAAGACATATTTTTGAAAGATAGATAAGGAGACAACTATCTCGTTAATGCAAAGTCTTCTCTTGGTATGATACACATTGTTTATTTTTAATTAAGCACAAAGTTACACATCGGACTATCTGTGCTCTGCCCACTACGGATATTCAAACCAAGTTTCTAGCATTGTAAGTCCGCAGACGTTCCGATGTGTTGCTTGGGGCTACATACACATTGAAGACAGTTAATTGATTAAGGCTAGGTATTTTATTAGTAAGATAAACGCCGAAGTGAACTGAGTGGTGAATATAGTTTAGTAAAATAAACACTTAAGAAGCTGACTGGTTAATGAGTTCTTCAGCGGAGTTTATTGTAATCCTCTTTGACATATTAATTAGTAGCACCCCGAAATTCAACCTATTAATTCGCTTTGTTAGTCAATCGGGCAATCGCACCACCCTCTCCTCCGAATTAATGCTCATTGCGAATACATCGATCACTCTACCTACGGTACGGCTTTGGGTAGATCCAAGATTTTGATTCAGGAAGTTACACATCGTATACCTTGAAAACTTTTATTTTAATAGGATACGCACCATATGCAGTTTCTGGTTAATGCAGAATTTTATCTGACTGAAAGATACATTTTATGCAGTTTCTGGTCAATATTGAATGCTAACAAACATTTTTCGCTGTTTTACATATACTAATCTTACCTGTCGTTTCATTCTTGAAAATAGCTGGTTTCAGCAAGGTACGCTCAGTGCTGAATTCTAAGTTGGGAAATAAACAAGGCGTTTTGTATGTAAGGTTGCGTAAATACGTCGTCTGCTCCGTCATCGTATTTCAGCTATAATCCATCACGCTTTTTTCACGTGAGTCATTTTTGTTTTAATCACCATGATGCAGTGACGAGTTTAATAATTTGTTTGTAAAACAAATTAGGAATTATATGAATCTTTTACAAAAGAAGAAATAGCACAGTTTTTTTTTTTTTTTCGATAAGAGCTTCTACTATGAATATTGTACTGGGTATCCCAAAAGTCTGGACTCATATGGAAAAATACCCGGGTTTTTTAAAATTTAATTATTATTCAAAATGTATGCAGTTGACAGCCATACACATGTAAAATATTGGTATACTGTGGCATCAGAGTTTTATCTTTTCTGAAATATATACAAATAAGACTAGAAATACGTTTGTTTAACTTTAAAAATATAATGTCTATTCTCCGTATGGATTCAGACGTCTTGGACATCTGTACTTTGTCGACAGGCAACAAACTTACTGGTTCCAAGGTCAATGTAAATTTGTTGTTCATTTTACAACACTTATATTCTAAAGACAAATGAAAACAACATTCAAGTCAAGAGTTTCAAAAGTAAATAGACTAATGGAATTAACTTCCACAGCTGTGTTCCAGGTTGGTTTGGTTTTAGAATTAAGCACAAGGCTACATAATGGGCTATCTGTGCTCTGCCCACCACGGGTATCGAAACCCGGATTTTAGCGTGTAAAGTCCCCAGACATACCGCTGAGCCACTGAGGGGGGGGTGCACTATATGGAAATAATTTCTACAGCTTAGTTCCAGATGTAAGTAGACTTATGGAAACAAATACCATGTAGATATATATACACGAGTCTTTTAAGTTTAAAGCGAGTATTGTGATTTAGATGATTTAAGTATAAAACGAATTTTAAATTTAGTTATTTTAGAAGCAATTGCATATCGCAAGTTTGTTTATGTAAGAAAGTATAAATCATACATTGTACAGCTCAATTATTATGAATTGACATTTGTTGTATTATTGCGTCACGTTACTAGAACTAAGTTTTTTTCGCTGTTTTGATTGAGTATTATTGTATTATAACATTTCGTAGTGTGTAAAACAGGCCAGTCAACGAGTCTATTAATTTTTCTGCATTCTCTATTCGCTTACGTGGTTCCAATGCTAGCACAACTTATGCAAACTGTCAAGCCACTCCAAATTCTGATGAAACACGTACTCTCATAGGACTGTCTATGCATTTTAATATATCTTTTTCAGTTAATTCTACTTAAGTTTGCTGAACATTGGATACAGCTAGGTGATGTTTTGCATCATCTACTGTTAAAGAAACTCAACAGTTTTAAGTTAAAATTAATGGTACAATTTTATGCAGTTTAACTATCTTTATTTTTAGGGTTATTTATATTAACATTCTTAAAGTATCTCTGGTTACAGGTGTCTTTACAATCCATGATTTATGGACTTTATGCACTGATTACAAACTACAGATGTGAAGGTAATCTCCTTTCAATTGCATCTAGTATTTTCTCTAATCTGCTTGGGAGAAGCAAATAAGATTTTAATTTTCTGTCAGCAGCTACATATAAACCTTGAACTAACTTAGATAATTCTGTCCTACAACTTTTCACTGTAAACTGTTGTGAACTATTTTGGACTCTGGCATTAAAAACTAGCATTCCGCTCCTGCTTTGTGAACTTCTCTTTGCTCAAGTTTAGTATGAATTAATTCATTAGTAGTATTTACTAAAGCTATTGATACTCGTCTGATTTCTTTATGCTATTCAAATGTCTTAGTCAAATAGTTCATCATAGTCGCCTACTCATCTGTTAAATGTATCGTTTCTTCAGAAACTCGTCTTTGCTCGTCTACTTTCTTATTTTATTCTGTCAAGTCTTATGATGTTGTGGCCCGGCTTGGCCATGTGGTCAAAACAGTCGACTCGTAATCCGAGGGTCAAAGGTTTGAATCCCTATACCAAACATGCTCGTCTTTTCAGCCGTGAGAGCATTATAATGTTTCGGTAAATCCCACTATTCATTGGTAAAGGAGTAGATCTAGAACTGGCGGTGGGTGGTGATGACTAGCTGCCTTCCCTCTAATCTTACACTGCTAAGTTAGGGACGGTTAGTGCAGATAGCCCTCGTATAGCTTTGCGCGAAATTCAAAACAAAACAAACTTATGTCATTGCAGTTTCTAAAAGAATATTTAAAATACTTTCACGTACATTAATCAGTCTATCTATGTCTGTCTGAAATTTAAACGTTACTTTTGTATTGCTTAGTTTTTCAATAATTCGTGGAATTATGCATGATATTTTTAAATTGTTTGTTTGTTTTGAATTAAGCACAAAGCTACACAATGGGCTATCTGTGCTCTGCCCACCACGGGTATCGAAACCCGGATTTTAGCGTATAAGTCCGCAGACATACCGCTGAGCCACTGGGGGGCTTTTTAAATTAATATAATTATTTATTAAAACTGTCTGTATTATCCGTAATATTTCCATTATGGCTGCTCCTTCATTTAAATTAAAATTTACAGTAGGTTCCCGTTTAAGAGATTTTTTTTAATATCACCAGTTCTTCCTTTAAACGTATGAATAACCTTACATGTTGTGAAAATGAAGTATCTCCTACAGTTATCCATTTATCTTACCTTAGTTTTTATTGTAACAATACGCCCGTCTTGTCCTGCTAGTGTCATAAAAATTTTGTGTCACTAAGTTACATAACTTAAGTATTTAAAGAAATAACGTAACGTACACATACATGCAATCGCACATAATATTACTGTTTGAATAAATATAGCAAATGTGATTATCAAGATAAGCTAGCATATGATTAAATGCTTTTATGACATTTACTTCATTATTACTTTTATGCGACTTGGTCTGTGATGTTATACTTTTGGGTTAAATCTTAGTCTTCGACTTCTAGATGCTAATGCTGTTTCTGTTGTTCGGTTATCGGACCTCGTGAATTAACGTGATAACAATGTACCATTAGTTTTTACGATGTTTATTCAGATATAATGATTTCTTCTGTTTCGTCATCCTCTCCATTTCCTGATTCACTGTCTGGTTCGTTCTCAGAGATAGATTCAACCATTATTGTATTATAGTCTGCATTCTATATTTGAAAATACTTCTTCTTATTATTTTTATTCTCCAGTTTCTTCTGCCTTCTGTTTACTTCTGTCACAGGGGTATGGTTTCTATTCCCTAAATTTTTTCATCTTATTTACATCTACTAGCTGTTTAGTTCTGTTATATAATTCCTGAGTTTTATATTAATTGGAATTGTTTACTTAGTCATTCCAATTAGGCCTTTCTGCGTCTTAGCTAGCTTCTTAGTATTTCCGTTTTTTAACACTTGGGGTATATATTGTTTGTTTTTTTAATTTCGCGCAAAACTACTCGAGGGCTATCTGTGCTAGCCGTTCCTAATTTAGCAGTGTAAGACTAGAGGGAAGGCAGCTAGTCGTCACCACCCACCGCCAACTCTTGGGCTACTCTTTTACCAATGAATAGTGGGATTGACTGTCACTTATAACGCCCCCCAAGGCTGGAGGGCGAGCATGTTTGGCTCAAATTACAAGTAGCACGCCTTAATGCGCTTGGCCATGCCGGGCCGTGCTTTTAGGACTGGGTAGCTTTTGTATACTTCAAATTTCTTTGGATCAGGTTTTACACTTTCTGCGATTACTACGTAACCCAAGAATTCTAACTGCTTTTTTAAAAAGTGGAATTTGCTTGGTTTTAATTTAAAATTAGGCTTGTACGGAATCTACCAACTATGTGTCTCAGTTTTCTAAATGGTCTTCAAATGTTGATGAAAAAGCAATGATGTCGTATAAATAATAGAAACATTTTGAATCCTGAAATCCTGATAATACAATGTCCATTAATCTTTGGAATGTGGAGGGAGAATTGCATAAACCAAATGAGATTCTGTTGAAGTGGTATTTTACTGAAAGTAATACAAAAGCTGTTTTTGCCTTTTCTTCTTCTAACTCTATTTGCCAATAACCAATTTGCAAGCCCATACATGAAAATTATTTACTGCTACCTCATGTGTCCAACATCTGGATATTGAGTAACGGATACACTAGTATCTAGAAGTAATGAAGTTCATTTTTTTAAGTCCACGCTAAACCTCAAACCACCGTCTTCCTTACGTTTTAGTACCACTGGTGGTGCACAAGGATTACTGCTATCCTCTGACAATAAAATAATTGTATAGACGAGGAAACAATAAATAGTAAAATAGTATATAAAGTATTGCCAAAAAAACTCGCTAAATTAAAATAACTTGATAAAAAAAAGTGATGTTTCGAACAAGTTTGTTTTTGAGATTCGCACAAAACTACTTGAGGGCTATCTATGCTAGCCGTCCCTAATTTAGCAGTGTAAGACTAAAGGGAAGACAGCTAGTCAGCACCACCCACCGCCAACTCTTGGGCTACTCTTTTACCAACGAAAAGTGGGATTGGCCATAACATTATAACGCACCACGGCTGGGAGGGCGAGCATGTTTAGCGCGACTCGTAACCCTCAAATTATGAGTCGCACGCCTTAACCCGCTAGTCTATGCCAGGCCTATTTCGAACAGCAGATTTTTATCAAGTTACCGGCTATTTCCTTGTTTTATTAATAAAGTTATTTTAACTTGTCGAGTTTTCACCCCAATTTTATATACTATTTTGTATTTTAATGCTATCCTCTTTTACAACTTGATCAAGCATGTTTTAAACACATGCTTTAAATAAACTCTGTGTTTCTCTGACACTCTATAGGATTATTATCACTTAATACTATTTTATCTTTTATCTCCTTCCCCAACAAGGCCTGGCATGGCCAAGCGCGTAAGGCGTGCGACTCGTAATCCGAGGGTCGCGGGTCCGCGCTCGCGTCGCGCTAAACATGCTCACCCTCCCAGCCGTGGGGGTGTATAATGTGACAGTTAATCCCACTATTCGTTGGTAAAAGAGTAACCCAAGAGTTGGCGGTGGGTGGTGATGACTAGCTGCCTTCTCTCTAGTCTTACACTGCTAAATTAGGGACGGCTAGCACAGATAGCCCTTGAGTAGCTTTGTGCGGAATTCCAAAACAAAACCTTCCCCAACAAACATCTTTCTGTATTATAGCAACTCTATCAACGATTGTCTTTATTTGTTTTTACATCTCCTAAAATAGAACCCCAGTCTATTTTATGTGATCAGGCCCTCGTCTTATCAGTTCGTCCCACTGATGTCATCTTCTCTATACTTCTAGATTTACCTACCACTAAGTATTCAAGTAGCATTACTTTTTCTTCATTTACGTTTAAAATATTTATATACTTGTCTTTTCCATTCCCACAAGCTCTATTAAGGTATCTTCATCTCCTTTTTAAAAGTTTTACCTTGGCTTCCACAACAGTTTGACTTCTGTGAGGTACTTCCATAGTTTTAGCTAAACGTACAGATATTCTGTGATTGAAACTCTCCTGTCAAGATGTTCGATTACTAAGGGTAGAGCCATCTTAAAGGTTTGAAGCTATTTCCTGTCTAGTTACTATTTTAGCTTCTTCATTTAGTCTAGTTTTTACTCTGCTAGTTTTATTCTTATGAAGACTCTTATTTATCTTAAAACTTTCTTATTTTCTCAAAGTTACTGTCTTCTTTGTCTAGATTTTTCGACTTACTTTTCCTCTTTTTACCTCCCCTACTTGTCATCGCTGCATGAAATAGCATCAGTGCGATTTGAAGACTGGTTTAGAATTTTATCCTTGCTACAAGCAATTGATGTTGAACTATCTCTAGTCAACGAACAATAATTTATTGCTTCATTTATAGCAACATATAAATTGGAGGGAGCAAACCCTTCAAAATTTAAGACCTTTATTTCAGCATGCAACTTAACTGATGTAAGTGATATAATGGTATCATAAGTGTACAAGAAAGCTTGTCGAAAAATAACTTCTCTAACTAAATCTGCAATTTTTTTTTTTTTTTTTTTTTTTACAGATGAAAAAGGGGTGTTCAATTTAAATTTGTCCCCACTGGGACAGTGGTAATCCTTCTGATTTACAATGCTAAAATTAGGGGCTCGATTCTCCTCGGTGGAAACAGCAGATAGCCCGATGTTGCTTTGCCATAATAAAAACTCATTTTTTTTCTTATTTTCAATTGTAATCCATATTTATCTAGTGTCTTCACTAGATATGATAGAAGTTAACGTACAATTAGTTACTTCTTCCCAGCTATTATTAAACACTGTTAGACTTCTTTTGACAACATATGTACTTAGTAGAGAAGGACGAGCACATGTACTCTCTAATAACTAACATGTTAAGTTTTCTAGTTATGTTACTACTACTCATGACACTTCGTTAATGTACCTTATTCTCAGTTATTTGTTCTGTTCCGTCGGAACTAATTTTGTTACGTAATTCCGTCGGAGTCGACGTTTTTTGGCTGTTCTTTGCGAATTGCTGATTTAGTATTTTCTGAAAACTTTGGTGAATAACTCATAGCCTTGGTAGCTCATTCTTTATTAATTTTCATTATTACTCTGAGTTTATCGACGTATGATCCTGAAGTCCATAGGCAAAGTACAAAAGCCGCATCTGTTGTTTTTCTGATAACAGTTTTCAGCTAATGCCCTGACTTATTGCAGTTAAAGCATTTTAGACAATCAGTTTTAGGCTGAGTTTGGTTTTGAAGGTTAGTTTTATTTAACTTTTACTCTCTAACCATGTTTATGGCTGAATGCTTTTTATACATTCGTTCTTCTCGTATTTCTTCTTTGGTAACTATTTCTGTCAGATCTGATAATGTAGCATCAGATATGTTTGCCTCATCTGCGTTTCTTCCTAGTTACATTGTTAATTAACCCACAATCATAATTTTATTTCAGGGTATCCTGAACAACCTGGTGGATGTCTGTATGCACTTCTTCATCTATTTCCTAAACTTTGCGGCCTATGTCCAAATTCTCAGACGGATTCGCCTTTTACTTGAAGTATTGTTTGTGTTAGTTTCAAGTTTGTGTTTGAAATTTCTTGCATACCACATCCTTCTGTGGATCTACGAGCTGCATACTTGGAATTTGTATATTCTGTCCATTGTGCACAAGCTCTGGTAAAATGCTAACCATTACCATCTGTTCTTTTGGGCATCGATCTAGACTTATATTCTTGCAACTTCATTGATAGAGTTTAAAAAAAAAACTTTCTCCATTTTTATTTAGTTTGCCATAAAATACTGGTATGGCCAGCGTTAGTTGAGTAGCATCTCTTTGTATTAGGGCTGCTGGCTATATACGGTTTTCATTATTATTATCAGTTCCAGTTCAACCATCAAAACCAGATCTTTTCTCTACTTTAGGTCTGGAGCATGCACTCCAGTTAACAGTAATATCAGCACCAACTGTAACCATTATAACTTCTTATATATGTGCTTGTTTAACTTATACAAAATATAATTATTTACCTTATTTTTATCTGGCAATATTATTAGTGAAAAAATAGCAATAAAAAGTTAAATCTAGATAGTGTAGTACTAGTCTTGCACGTATAGACAAACTGCCATTTTCTGTTTTAATGTCTTTATCGGTAACTTAACTACAAGAACTGGAGTAACAGGAAAGTCAGGAACAACCTAGAACTCTTTGAAACTAATTAGAGGCCGGAAATAGCTCTGCTGTTAGGAACAACCTCACTTTTGATTCAGAAACATAATTTTTTATGTGGTTTGGCAGCATAATCCATTCAGACTCATGGAGGTAGACGTCAAGGTGTTTGGTCCAGCAATTAAAGTGGGCTTTTTTCCTGTATAATATATGTCTTGAGTAAACATATTTCCAACTAAGTGGTATCAGATCATATTTCACGTCTCTTAACACAATTGTCTAAACTATCATTTTCGTCTTATTGCACTCACTTTACATAAGGATCATTTCCATTATTTCTGATATGCAGACTGTGCGAATTTCTCTTGACAGAAGTGCTCAACGTTCGCTTATCGTTAGCATTTCACAACTATATTATTTTGCATTACGTTCGAAATTCATAGTTTAGTTTGGTCAAAGCATGTATTTATCGTAAAATGACAGTTTGGGTCGTGAGAAAAAAAAAGCTGAAACGTTTGTTTAACATTTTGCAACACAGTCGTAATATGGTGGTGGCAAGAAATAAGAAAAGTGTCTGTCACCGTGGATTTTGCTATTAGACGAAATAGAGACAACTCGCTAAATTTACTAAAAGGAGAAATGTCTATTACCATAATTAGCCAGTGCATAATTGACGGACAGCTCAAAATAGCAAATTGGTCAATAGTACCAAAGACGTTAGAGCATCAAACAAACTATGAAAAATGTCAACAAATCACAAGTTGCCATTAGATGAAAGTTGATGACAAGAACCTGAAAGTATTATGAAATATCGAGTGCACTATCTTATGGACGGATGACAGGTATTTATGTATGCCGATTGATGGAACGGTGAGAGGGTTTCCCATAGCAAGAATAAAGATGGACACTCCATGCCATGTGTATGAAGACATCCATCTACGACTTGGTGATCAACAATATACCAGATAACAGATTTTTGGAGAAACCATACAGAAAAAAGACTGATGACTGCATCTGCAAGTGAAGAAGAGCAAGCAAGATATTAAGTCTCTTCAAGTCACGTAAAGTGACATCCTGAATGTGACTCTACAGGAACTGAAGAAAACGCAGAATTCACTGTAGAAACTTTGGGATTGTGCGAAGAAGAAAGTGAAGAACATGTCCTTAGAAAAGAGGATTAGAAGCAAATGGTTGTTCTACTGGGAAGTCAAACAGATGATGGGAGGATATTTATGAGTAAAGAAGATGGCAAGCATAATCACCAGTAACTCTCACTGGCTAGGATCATTGTAAATGTGACCAGATTCTGCACATCATGTGATATCTGCCAAAGAACAGTACCTAGAGGGAAGGTAGCCAGTGTCCTACTGAGTGAGATACCTCTCATAAAAGAGCCATTTAGCAGAGTACCTGTGGACTTGATAAGACCACTAGCACCTGCATCTAATGAGGGTAACCTGCACATACTGACAGTAGTCGACATGGTGACATCTCATCCAAAATTCATAGCACTGCCAAAGGTAGAGATGGACAGAGTAGAAAAAAACCTTCCTGGAAGTGTTCTGAAAAACAAGCTTCCTCTAAAAGAAATGTTGAGTAATAGAGAAACACAGTTTACTTCAGAACTTATGCAAGAGGTGTGCAGATTCATCAGCACTAAAAACTCTTTAAAACCCAGATATAATAGACTTTGTGAGAAAGTTAACATAGTCTTAAAGAGTATTCTGAAGAAGATGTACGAGGAGAGATCATGCAACTGGGACAGGCAGTATTATTTGTTTACAGAGAAGTCCGACAATTGTTTACAGGATTTTCACCTTTTGAGTTATTGTACAAAAGAATGGTACGAGGTTTAATGCAGACACTGAAAGAACTGTGGACATGAGAATAAAAGTCGAAAGTCAGGAAAACACGACCGTACGTGTTAGATCTCATACAACGACTGGAGGAGACGTAAATTTGTTTGAAAATATCTTGTATGCATCCTAAAGTAGTCAGAAGCAAAAATATAACAAGAAAGTCAAGGATTAACTTTTCAAGGTAAGACAGAAAGTCTTATTTCTACTATCCACAGACAATAAGAAACTCGCATTGTAGTGTAAAAGACCTTTTGAAGTACAGGAAGTGGTCAACAGAATGGACTATAAGCCTAAGACAAGAAAATCAAAATTTACCACACCAATCTGTTGAAACGATACTTTGAGGGAAAAAGGAAACCTGAAAGGTGTAGCTAATTGAGATATATATGAACATTGCAGGTGTGGCTGCCATAGTTGTAGAACCAGAAGATGGTAACTTTGTCATAGAAGACGAAGCCCTACCTACTAGGTCTAAGATTAGACCTAGTATAGTGATTACAAGTTTAATCACTTGTATAGTTGGGTTTAAAATGTTCACTCTATCTACCAAGAGTTATCAAAAGTTCAATCCAATAAATAGCTTGGCTCAAAATAAGTTAGTTATTCGAGTGCAACAATAAACACTTCATGATAAAACAGGATGTATCAAAAACTTCTAATTTGAAAAATACAGAATCTTGAAAAGTTACATCTAAGTGATACTGCTGCATCAATTACTGCATACGAGCATAATTAGCTAGTTAGTGTTAACAAGTTTAAACTAGTGAATGTATTAATGAAAATAAAACTTATTAGTGTAACAAATTATTAAATGGTGCTGATTAGGTTTACATCAGTTGGTTATGATACCAGAACACACAACTAATAAAACATGCACAAATACTTCAAGCCATTTTATTTATTATGCCACTCCAGACTTACAAAAACATCAGCTTTTCAAGGAAAAAAAAAGGCAAACTTTCAAGCTTATTTTTGCTTAACCTCCTTTGTTTATTAGATTAACAAAAGTTAATTTTCTGACGATCAAATATAATTTACTTCATAATCAAATACAAGCTAATAATTTATTTTATTTTCTTCACAACAAACTTTGTTGATCCCTGTAAAGGTTAATAAAGTCACCACACACAAATTATATTTTCATTTCCCAAAAGTTCTTCTCATAAATTATGAAAAGTGATGTTGAAGCAATTATAACAAGAAATTCCACAAAATAACCAATGTTATATAACTGTCTCAACAAGTATAATTGGGTGATAAAGAGTAAACATCAATTACTGTGATAAACTTTACAACACATGTCAGAAATAATAAAACTGTTCAATTCACCAGAGGATATATATAAAAATTTTTAAGAATAAACTAAACAGTAATTTAAAAAAAACTACAAAAAATTAACAAATTAAGGTAAAATCATCTGTACTTAATAGTTTTCTTCTTACAGCAATATCATTATGAAATACTGTATTGGCAATCTGAATATAAAATGCACATATCTCCTTTTTTGACATATAAAAAACATGTAAATATCACCTTATGTTAAAGGTAGCAACTCGTTGATAAAGCATAATAACAACGATACTTAAGAAACTGAAATGATAATTTATTATAATGAAATAGTTCAGTAACAGTTTATATTACCATTTACAAAAATGTTATCTTGTAAAACTATATTAAAATCAAAAGCAAGCAAATAGAAATTCTACAAAAATATCTCACCATATGATAGATATGCTGGTTCCTTTGTAAAACATTTTGCAATATGATTTTTGTAACTGAAAGCCAAAACTTAAATAGGATTCAAGCAATGTTTTTATTTGTAACACAAGTGGTATTTATATTTCCCACAAGTTTAATCTGGAAAACTGTGTGCACAATTGGAAATTTTAATATAATACATTAGTTGACAGTAAAACTAGCAGCTGATATAGCCATATGTATTTTGTTTTCACAATACTTAAATTCAGTTTCAAATCTATGCAACAGTCTTTTCTCAGAAAGATATGCAATCACTAAACAAGCAATACAATCTTCAATCCACAAGCTTTTATATTAATAACATTAAAATCTTCTATCTACAGCTTTCATTACTGGAAACATTACAATACACATTCACTGAGCTGCACCATCCTGTATATAAAACAAAAGAGTATTGAATAATCATAACCTACTAACTTCATTCTAAAAGTATTCATACACTGTATAATGAAAACAATACAAAATTTCCTTTGTTGCCACAACTCAAAGAATCTAAAACACAAATTATAAACTTGAGGAAATTTTGTAAACAAATAACTCCACATTACAGTTTTGGAAGTGAGGTAATATTTTACTATATTAACAAGTATGAGTCACCTGTGGTTGATATATATTAAAACAAAATAACAGTGCAAGTGAATAAAAGAGAGTAGAGTGATTCTTATTACAAAAAAATAATTTGCAAATAAATTCTGTCAAAATATACAATGATTGAACAATATATATATATATAATACAACATGCATACTTCATAAAAAAGTCATGCAAAAAATAAATTATAATACATGCTATCACAGATAAATCTATACAAATTTTATAAACAGAAATAAATTACAAACTTTAACTCTTCAACTAGAAATAAAATGCTAAATGGTCAGTAAAAATTGGAAGAAAGCACTACTGGTAAAACCTTGATACTAAATATACAAATTTTAGTAGAACTTTGAAGCTGAATGTATACAGATCAGTAAAACTTACATGTACATTGTACCCTCTTCAAAAAACATAACGTACAAATTTTGGTATGACTTTCAACAAAACTTACACAAATTTTAGTAAAACCCACAAAAACAATGTACCCTCTTATGAGCCAAACTTTTAGTACACTTAGGAACTAAATACGCACACACAAAGCAGAAGTTGAGTGGCACCTGGCATGAACTGTGGAAATCTTTAACAAAATCTGAAAGTGTTAGAACCTTTGGTAAAACGTAAAATAAACTGTAAGAAAACTTTTATTAAAATGTAGAAACAAAATGTAAAACTTTTAGCGACACTCACTCAAAAGTGTACACTTTTCAGTAATACCCAAATATAAAGAAAAATAAGTTAAATCTAACAGAAAAGTGTACACCTCCAGTAAATCCTAGACACAAAATATAAAAATAATTCATATTATGTATAACCATTTACCCAGTGTAATACCTGTAACAGCTGAAAAATATCATTACTCACTCTTTATCACAGACCCAATCCTACAGATGTTTGTACTGTAACTTTACCTAGATCTGTTTGTCATACTTGTTTCATTGTTCCTACAAATAGGATTTTAATCCATAATTATTTTGTTTTTCTTGTACCCCACCTTTTTTTTAAATTCAGTCAGTGCAAATGGAAAATGTTTTCATGAAATGTAAAGCTTAGTTTCAATGTGCAAGATTATCTATTATTTTCAATATTTCATTTTTTTTTTCGTGAGAGGGTGGCATCCTGATATGGAACTGTTTCCTTCTTGCTTTCCCAGATGTGCATTTTTGCCCAGAGAGATTTGTTTCAACATATTTCAAATGAAACTAATAAACCTGCTCCAACACAAGAGTAGAGTAGTTATCAATATATATGACTTTGTCATTGGCACAATATTTCTTTTAATTTTGAATGTAATCCTTAGTGTACAATAAAAAAAGGAACCTTACTTAATATTAAAAAAATAAAATTCTTATTAAGGTTCTTGCACATGTAAATAGCTGTTATTCAAGTAACAAACAGCAAAGTGTATACCTCCAAACGGGTGGTAGGGGTATTAGCACTTTTACTAATAAAGTAGAGAACAATGTTCCAACTTTCCTAGGTCATCTTCAACCTGAAAGAAGGTCGAAACATTGTTCTCTGCTTTATTAGTAAAATGTTATTACCCATACCAGCTGTTCAAGATACATTTTTATTTCAAGTAAGTTTCTTGTCATCAAAACACATAAAAGTAATGCCAATAAGATTCTTCTATACAAAATAACTGTAATATAATTATCTCAAAAAGAGCACTTAAACTATAGTATTCAGTACAGAAACCATAATTATCAAATTTTGAGACTCGTATTATTATTTGAAGATTTTTAAGTTATTTTCAGTACACTGGATTTTCTATCAAAAAAATTTAATTTACATTTTAACTTAGTGTCTGAACAATTTTATAATCTATTCAGTAATTGTTTTATTGAACATAAGCAAATCAAACAATATTTTAAAAACAAAGCCTTACCAAATAGTCCAATTAACACCCTAATTATAGCAAGATTTCCTCACTGATGTTCTGCTTTTGGTTTATCAAGCTAACTGTGTTGATAATAACTTAAACTTTAAAAATATCTGTATTTACATATCAAGTTAAAATATCACTTCAAACATCACAGATGAGTTTAAAACACAAATATTAATGTCAGTAATAATAGTTTCTACTCGTGTTCCTGTTACCTTATTCATGTTCTTGTCTTCATTGTGAAGTAAACAAACAGACTGACTTTGAGACCGGAGATAACTTGTTTGTAGAAAACAACAAAGTTGCAGAAGATATTAAACCTTGAATTTTTTGAATGTATTAAGAGTACTGCATTCTGGTACAAGATTACAACCATAAAATTATTACAAAACCAAAAAAATGTGCAGATCAAAAATAAAAGGACACACATTAAACAATTTTAAGTTTTCTCACACATTTGTAAACAACTCAGTTTGGTCATAATTTAACACCATATGTACAACATTAACACCCACACCAGTCTTGTAACACAAGCTTAGTTTGGTCATAAATTAACACCATACATACAACATTAAAACCCACACCAGTATTGTAACACAAGCTCAGTTTGGTCATAATTTAACACCATACATACAACATTAAAACCCACACCAGTCTTGTAACACAAGCTTAGTTTGGTCATAATTTAACACCATACATACAACATTAAAACCCACACCAGTATTGTAACACAAGCTCAGTTTGGCAATCATGGTTTAAAATACAGTTATGCATACCATAGACCATACTGAATTTCACTTTGGTAAATGTGGTCACTATTGATATCACACTTCAGTCAAGCCTTACAAATTACTTGACAAATAATAGCACAGGTAAATAAAGCCCCTTCCATAAACCTATATTAAAGACTACTAAACTGCCTTGAATGAAACATACTATCACATGTTGTAGACTAGCATTAATGACACAGTTACAAAGTATACAGTAAATATTTCAGGTTCTTATAAAAAGAACTAAAACTAGTAAGTCAATAAATGAAACTCAAATTAACAATGAGGAATTATTCTTAGGGAACTAATCATTAAAAACACACACATCAGCAGTGGACAGTTACACTTAAAGAAAAGCAACTACGAAATTGCATGATGAAAACTCATACATTAGCATGAAGCCATTCCTCTTATAAAAAGTGGACAGTCTGATTAAAAAAAGTTACATTCATAATAACAATGTAGATTAGAAGCAATCTTCAAATCTCATACAACAGCAAATGTGTGGTTGTAGTACTATTATATCCTCTTAATGTTAGCCCGATAAAGCGATATATTATTAAACTTAATATATCTTTTTGTGATAAAACTGAAACAGAAACCCTTATAACCCGGGTGCTTTCAAAAGGTGGAATTATCAAAAGCATTTAGATTATAAAGGTTTCTGTTTCAGTTGTATCAAAACTATGTTTTTAGCACATTGTGAATATACCTTGTTGTGATAAAGCATCATATTTATGACCAGTTTGTTTGTTTTTTGACAGTTTGAAGATTAATTGATTCTAAACATTTTTCAAAAGTTTTAATATTAAAATACTTGATTAAGGACCCTTTCCCTTTAAATACCAAATTCAGGGCAACACTGAGAATAGTTTTAAAATTAAAAAACCACAAAACTATTTGATAATTTTTAAACATTTAACCTGAAGACACCTAATTAAAGTCACACTTCTTAAACAGCTTATACATTTACTAACCAAATAAATGTAAAACAACTTAATAAACATCCTATAATCTTTAGAAAATATTAGATTTGAAAGAAAATAAAGCCATTTTTTACGTAAAAAAAGTTATTGGTTTTATGTAAAAGAATTTGCAAATTTCAGAATAATTGACAGACATTTGGAACAAAATCTTAACCTATAAAGACAACAATAAATGAATACAAATGAGACATATATATGACACTGTAAGTGAAACAAATTAAAAAATGTTGGAAAGTTTCAGAGGATATAAAAAATATATATACAGTTTATGGAGAAAGTATAATGAACATCAGGATGTATCAACAATTGCTTGAAAGGGTCTGATCAGAAAAACATGATATATCTCATTCCTCAAGTATTGAAATCAATTGATAAAGATGCCCTACAAGATACAGTTCAAGCAAATCCAAAGTTGACCACATGAAAAATGACTCAACACCTCCATATAACTCGTACAACAATTATTAGAAACCTCCAGAAGCTTGGAAAAGTTTTGAAGCTTGTACAATGAGTTCCTCATGATTTGGTGGACAATCAGCATGCTCAGGGGGTCAACTATTTGTTCATCTGGTAAGAATTGTTACTGGCATTGAAAAGTGGTTCTTTATAAGCATATTCAATATAAGAGACAATTGCTGAATCCCTGTCAGACACCTATTCCAACATTGAAGAGTAACTTACACCCATAAAAAGGTTTTACTTTGTGTTTGGTGGAATCTCAGAAGTGTAATCTATCACAAAACTTTGGATCCAATTCAAACAATCATGGTTGGAAGATAACTGTCATCAGTACTTACACCAAGCACTGATAAAAAAAAGAGCTACATTTACCAATTGAAAAAAGTATGCATTGAAAAATGACTCAAGAAAAATGTTCAAGTTTTGAAATGGGAAGTTGTATCTCATCCATTTTAATCGCCAGATCTTTTGAGATCCTTACAGTATGACTCAGATGTAAAAGGTAGGCAAGGAATGAGGAACCCAAAACTAACATAAAATTTTTTAAAATCCAAACCAAAGGAAATCATAATTTGAAACAAAGATGAAATTATGTCATATAAAATGAGAGAAAATATTATCCTGATCGAATTTTAAATTGACGACTAATTTTTGTTAAGTTTATTTAAGTATTCAAAATACAACAATACTTTCTTTCCAGTCTGATAAATATCTTAAGTTAAAAACCCTAAATGTCCAACATTTTATACAGTATGTAATAAAACAAACTTCATGAGGCAAATTACTATGGCTTTACAAGTGAAGTAATGGAACATACTTTACACATGGGAATAGGAAAACATCCTCGACTGTGCAACAAGATGTCTACAGAGACCACATCTATATGTCGTATTAGCTGTCACATATTATACTGAAACTACATTTTGCTTTCAATCAATACTTTTTGAGTTACAACACATCTTTCACATTCTCTTCATTAAACAAAAAAAAAGGGAGAAAAAAGTTTTTATTTAATATGTCAACTATCTTTTCAAATAAAATAATCCTAAGTCATAAAAGCATTGAGATAATTTATCTACTAGCTTTAATATTTTTATGTAATATTTATCTTGGTTACATCAATGAATGAAGCTTTTCTGAACTAGTTTCTGTGAGACAATAACAATATTAAAAGAAATTTCATCAACAAATTTTAAAAAATTCATCACGTAACATGAAGAGAAATACATAAAATCTGGTATATATTTAGCCATTGAAATATAATTGTTGTAACTGGTATTTACCCCTACCACATTTGTGACATAACAAAACCACGAGTTTAAAAAACACTTAACTTACCATTTTGTAAATTAAGTAAAAGAATGACTAATGTCATTTTCAGTTATGACAACTTGTATAAAAATGTAACAAAATTAACACATATAAAATCACCATCATTTTCTCGATAATCCTGAGCAAAAGCTAATCACTATTCAGTTAAATTACAACTGTAAACAAAATCAAGCCACTCCACAACACTACCATAACATATTGAATATACATCAAAAACAGACAAGTACTAATTTCATTAAATTGAATGAAAAATGGTTCTTCATCATTTGTTTCCTTTCCAGAATTGATCTAGTCTGCTCCGAGCTCGATCTAGGACATCAGATGCTAAAGATCTTCGAGTAGGAGTTATAATTTTCACAGGAGGAATATCATCTGGTCCACGAGATGTTGTGGGAATTCCTTAATATATATATGTGTAAAAATTTGAATAAAAAAATCATTACTATAAAAGCCAATAAAAATAACAGTATATATATTAATTACAGAAACAATTAAAGTAAACTCTCTCATGAGGACAATATAAATAAAGAATATACTAATTACAGCAAAGATATTTTGTAAAGCAGCATAACTAAACTGTATATAGCCCCAACAAAAAAAATACAGCAAAATCATAAATCCATTTAAAATTTTTAATCAATGAAAAAACATGGAAAAAAAATTTGTTATACAAAGAGTGATTAAAAGAATTGATATCAGAATGCAGTCAAGACAATCAATGTTATTGGATAGATAGTTTAAAATTGCTTTTTTGTTAATATTACTATACAAAACAGTGGATAAGTGACAAGTAACACCCACTTGTGTCATCATAAATGGAAATGACAAACATTATAACAAAATAATTCTAAACCAAGTAGGGAATTTACCTTTTTAGAAAGCAATTTTAAATTATGTATTGATTTGCCCTGGTTGCATTCTGATATCAATTCTCTTAGTTGCTGTTTATATAACAAATAACTTTTATCTTAGCTGCATTTTTTTTCTTTAACAGCACAACTGTTTTTGGTTTCACATGACATATCATTTTGTAAAATATACATATCTTTGTTATACCTGTATTTAATGGCAAAAAAAATCTTTGTTAATGTTAACACTAGGCACACAGAACAAGATAATACTGCACTTCAATAGTAAGCAACAGTCAGAATTTGGATAATTTTGTTCATAGTCTGCCAGTCAGCTAAAACCACTTACAAAGTATAAAAATTAGTAAGTACACAGGAATAAACTGTGGACAGTAAACACACACCCTTCACATACTAGAATACAAGCAAGTACTATGGTTATATAGCTTGCATGAACTACAGTGTACACAGGCACACAGTCTTATGTATATGTGTTACGTTTTTTATGAGGACTGAACGCAACAGAAAGACACAGATAGCAGCTTGTATAATTTATTACAATGATCTACTTATGTGATAGACACAAAATAAATTATCCAATAACAATAACAGATATCCAGTTTCAACCTTCAAAACCACTTATAATACAAAAAGGTACTGGCCTATGCTTAATAATATGATCCAGAATGAGTGTCCAAATCCGAAATCCAAAGTTCCAATCTAGGCGGAGAATTTAGTCCCACAGAGAAATTTTAAAAGTTTGAATGGGTATTTTCAAAAAAAAATTCACAGTCCAATTTGTATTGACTTTCGGCATAATCCGTAATCCGACTGAATTGTAAAGATTAACGGAATAAAAATTTCACCGCTTTAGTCGATCTAACTCTATTCACAAATCCAATCTGAATAATCACACAGCAAACGTTTAAACTTTCTCAAACGAGACAAACTTCTTGACCCGAGTAAAAAATGGATGACTTTTTCCCTCGCATTGCCGACTGTTTATATACTAATCGCGTAACTTCCCAGAATTCCACAGTACAAACACCAGGCCAATACAAATGATCAATCTACCTAGTTCTAGAAATTTCTAAATGAATTCTAATTAATTCCAAATATTATTTTAAATGAATAACATATTTTTTGGTTTAAACTTCGAAAAAATAATATAAATATGGAAAAATAATAGATATGGGAATGCAAACACGACATGACATGGTTGTCGTTTACACAACATTTACATAACACTCTCGACATGGTTGTCGTTTACACAACATTTACATGATATTTACATCACAATATGGAAAATAACATTATGAATTAAATTTACAAATAAATCTATTTAATATGAGGAAAGAAGTAATGGCTGTTAACACACAATTCCAATCAGGAGTCTCAGGTGTTTACATAGGAAACTAGTCTGAATTTCACCCGCTGGCACAAACAATTTAAAATTTTACATGAAAATTACTTGTCAGAATTTCATAAAATTTTGAACAAAAACAAAAGTAACAGTGTTGTTTATTCCTGTAAAATTTAAAGGAAATATAAAGTCTAGATTTTGTTTTAGATAAAACCAGTGCTGCAAGCTTACTATTTTGAAACACAAACACTATTTCAAGCATAGAAAACATGATGAAAGTAATGGTATTAATTTTAAATTAATTAATTGAAGATCAAGTTGATGGTGGAGGTTTGAAAATTAAACATTCATGTCATTAAAAATTTGGATCTCCATAAATTAAGAAAAAAGAAAAACAAATAGTATGGTCAGATTCATTTAGGTTATATTTTGGTAATGGTTCTAAAGATTCAATTCATTATTTTAAGTGATGATTACTAATGTCTTGATGATTTAAAGCTTCGAAAACCTAAAGTGCATCTGTGAGATTCAGATGGGCTGATTTTATACACAATCATATTGTATAAGACTCTTGGTTGTGGCTGCATATTCTGGAGCATACATGTATAGTTCTTTCTTGGCCACATGACTCAACAACGTAAGTTATGATTATTATGATTTGGAATAAATGTTCCCTTACAAGTTTTACAATGTGACTGATCTCTTAATATGTTTTGTGTACCTTCATGAAATTTGGCAAGCTTTCAGTAAACATTATAAGTCTTTCATACGCATTAGATTTTTAATTAAATATTTTTACTAAAGATTTTTCCATGAATATATGGAATCAGTGTTTGTTGATTGCTCCAATTGCAAAGTGATTTTCATGATATTATTTGAAACACTTTTCTTCATCTGAAAATTTTAAAATAAACAATTTTTTTCAGTAACCTATACATATTCTGTTATTTTACCAACTCTAACTCAATATGGGCTTGGTTGATCGCAGTGATCTGCCAAATGACAAAAATAAAAATAGCAAGTAAATCTAAATTTGCCTTTTTTTTTCTTTCTAAAGTAACAAAAACTAAAGCTTTTTATCATAAATAGCTCAAACCTCACAACAGTTTATAGTTAATTTTACTGTTTTGCTGCCTAACTAATAATCCTACTACACAAGTTGTAAACCACACAACAAACTTGTGGCTCACATTATTGTACTGAAAAATTTATACATTTTTATATTCATAAATAGAAAACATTCATAAAAAACACAAAACATAGTACTTTCCTTTGATCTCTTGTTTAAATTTAAGTTTACATTTTTTATAATGATGGCACACTAAATAGCTTTTATTTACTGAAATAATGCACCTAAGAACACAGAATAATAACATTCATAGAACAAATAGTGCACAATAATTATTATAGTTTAACTGGTTTTCCAACTAAGAAAAGAGGGGCTTAAATTAATTTCCACTGCTGTATAGACTGAACATCATGAGACAAATTTCTAAACTGAAGACAAAAGTCGTGACGTTCTGCACTGAAAACAACACAGCATCACATGTCATCTGATGGTTTAAAATCTTGACTTTCTATTGGTTATAAATTATATGGTATAAAATATCAAAAAGAGTTATGGCAGCTTGTAAAAAAAAGAGATTATTACAGGAGGATATGGGAAGTAGGTTTGATTTTCTAGTTTATGGCTCTGTATAAATGAAGATTGAAGGATACAGCAATTGGACTTTGCATTAGTAATATCTATACTATAATGAGTAATGTACCTTAAATTCTGTGCAAGTCACATCTCACAAATTATAAATTATTTGTGCACAACCTGGTGAGACAAAATAGCTTTATCCACATTTTATATATACAGCACATTAAAAAACAACATTTAAAATACTGCTCTTCTTCCAAAACAGTTTACATGCCAACACAATAATAATGCCATACTTCATTATTTACAAATTAATAATTTGACAACTATGTAAACATATTTACAATATTAAAAAACAACTACCAGTTGATTTTTAACTACTATTCACACTATTTTTTTAACTGACTTGATTTTACTTATGTGCTATCTGATGTTCTTTAACAAGTTATAATCAGCTGATTTTTACTGGGTAATTACTTGATGATTTCAAATAGATTTTACTGACTATCATTATATTATTTCACTTGTTTAAGTGATGTTTTCACAACACGAAAACTACGTTTTAAAAACAAGTATACCAGGTGCATCTATGAACATTTCTTTGTGTACTCTGCTATGTGAGATATTAAAATGATTTTAATGTGGAAACAGTTATTATCTTTTTTGGCAGGTATATCTTGCCAGACAAAGGTGACAGCTTAATATCCTTAATTAAAAACTAACATATACCTTCTTCAGTTCTTGAAACACTCTTGTGATGAGGAATCATCTCAGACATGGAAGGAGCTTTCTTGTGACCTTTAGCACCTCTGGGTCGAAAAGTCATCATATCAGGACACACAGCTGGAAGTTTCTCTGAAAAAATGGATTCAGCTCCAACTGTAGGGTACTTCTGAGGCACCATCAACTCAGACTGTTTCCCACCTAATGTGGCCTTAGTTCTACGGTGTGGTTCAAGGATTGAGCTAAGAGAAGTTACAAGAATTGGCGGACTTGGAGCTCTTTCACTGTCTGCTGTGATCCAAAATTTTGAAATAAAAATCACTTACAATATTGAGATAAAGTGTAAAAATAAATTATAGTCTCTTACCTTGATTTCTCAGTTCCTTCAGAATACATTCATTCCTTCGAACTAGACTCTGATGTAAATAGACACTAAACTACACAAAACCTCTCTTGCTTTTTATATTTCCATGCAGTCCATCAATATTTTTTTTATGATGACGTGACTATAACAATGATCTAAAAATAAGGTGCTTTCATTTAATAATGCACAAATGTTTTCACAAAGGTAGCTTTAACACTTTTAGTTAATGATAAAAAAGTATCAAAATACGTCAGAAAAACAAATTCCATTACTACAACTATAATTTACTCACTGTATAAAATAATATGATTAAAAAGTTTAATATATATAATAAAAACATCATTACTTCTGCAGATTTGATATCTAACTTATTTTACATGCAAAAACGGCTCGTTTGGATTAAGAAAATATTTCAAATAGAAGATCGAACAACGTTTCGACCTTCTTCGGTCATCGTCAGGTTCACAAAGAAAGAGGTAACTGACCGAAAGCTGACCACATGTTTGGAAGGGGTTGTGTAACTGAGTGTCATAATGTAGAGGGCGGGATAGGATGTTTGAATATATAATTTTATCTATAATATTAATATAGGTATAATGGAGTTCCTTTATATTGGTTTATTTTGGGTTTAAGTTGTTGTATAAGTAAGGCTTCTTTAATTTTGCGTTTGTTTATGTTTGTTTCTTTATTTAGTATTTTAGTGTTTTCTATGGTTATGTTGTGTCCATTTGACTTACAGTGTTGAAAACGTGTGAAGGTGACTTTTTATGTTCTTTGAATCTGGTTTCCATTTTTCTACTTGTTTCTCCAATATAGAAGTCGTGGCAGTTATCACATTGTATTTTATAAATAATGTTGGTGTGGTGTTTGTCAGTGTAGTTCTTACATAGTACACACCTCAGTTTTGTGCCTGGTTTATGAATAAATTTAGTATTAACTGGATTGTCATATTTTGTTACCAGTTTTTGCCAAATGTTGGTTATTTGTTTGCTGATGTCAGGAATATATGGTATACAACAGTATATGGTTTTGTGATTTTTTGATTCATGAGATATATATATATATAGAAAGGAACAACTAACCCCTAATTTTGTAAAGGTAAAACGTTCAAAAAATTTTAATAAATACACAAACATTATCCAAAATTTACAGAAAAAACTACTTAAAGCCATGTTGAACACAAAATACAAAGAACTTCATGACTTACAAAAACAAAAAATGAACCTAGACCATCAACTAGCATGCTGCATTAAACCAGAGATTTATGGACTTATACAACAAAACATAAACCAAATCAATACTAAGAACGATAGAGACAAAAAGATCTGCCACAGCCAAAAACTAGAAAAACTAAGATGTAAACAACAGAAAAGACACCAAAACGACAAACCGTTGACTAACCTCATAATTAACAGATCCGATCGACAATTAAACACAGACGAGATACATCTACTTAACAAATTACTCAACTTCACAATAGCACCTAGGTACATTCCAACCATAGAAATCAAAACAAGTTTAGAAGACCTAGCCAGGAGACTTGTGATACTATCCACAGAAAACAAAAACAAGGAAAAAACCGAAAACAACCAACAGAAAGAAGACAACTTAGATAATTTTATTGACATCCAACAGCCAAACTTCCCAGGTAAAATTACAAATTTATATTTTCCAGAAACACCTAAAAACAACATCTTAAACGATTTTTTCAAAGAATTTTCTTACAAAACCATCAACATAATTTCACAAAACAGAAAACTAAAAAACAACCTTACAAAAAAAGACATTAATACCATTAAAAACCTAAAACAAGACAGAAACATAAAAATTCTAAAAGCAGATAAAGGTAACGCTATAGTAATAATGAACACGAATGGATACATCCAAACAATGAATAACATCCTATCAGACACGAACAAATTTAAACCAATACACACAAATCCAACAAAGACACACGAGACGCAACTGAACAAATTACTACTACAAATGAAAAAAGCCAACACAATTTCACAAACACTTTATTCCTACCTATGTAAAACCGACTCACGCGCACCGCAAATATACGGCATCCCCAAACCTCATAAACCAGATTGTCCATTACGACCAATAATGTCAACATATGAATAGTTTAATCACAATCTTGGTAAATACATAGCATGGGCATTCTACAGATATGTAACACCAGCCAGCTCATTCATCAAAGACTCTTTTAATTTCAAGTCTAATCTAAATCAACTTAATCATAAAGCCTTAATGGCCAGTTTCGATGTCATGTCTCTCTTTACAGAAGTTCCAACAACAGAAGCCTGCAAGATAGCCTTAGAACTCTATATCCGAGACTCTAACCCAATTATAGACATTCCCAGTAACCAGTTAGCAACCCTCATAGAATTCACCACCATAAAGACAAACTTCATGTTCAACAACCAAAACTATATACAAACAAATGGCCTAAGCATGGGCAACCCAGTATCACCAGTTCTAGCCAATATTTTTATAACACAAATTGAAACACAAGCAATTAATACAGCATTACATCCACCACTATACTGGTACAGATATGTAGATGACACGGTTGCGGGATTCAAATCTACAAAACACATACTTAATTTTTTCAATCACATTAACTCTATACATCCCAACATTAACTTCATTAACAGGAAGAAAGCAATCAAATATCATTTCTTAACCTCAAAATTATAAGAACTGACACACAATTCAAAACAGAAATCCACCGAAAAATCACCCATACTGGACTATACATTCCTTGGGACTCAGCACATGAAACAAAACAAAAACTCAATATACTAAGAAACCAAATAAACACAGCCATAAAACTATGCTCACCAGATAAAATTAACGATGAATTAGACAAAATAAAACAATACTTCGTCAACATTAATAAGTTTCCTCCACAAACCATAGAAAACATTATACGCAGACACGTAGACAGAAAGCAAAATCAACCAACAAAAGTAATATATCTCATGAATCAAAAAATCACGAAACCATATACTGTTGTATACCATATACTCCTGACATCAGCAAACAAATAACCAACATTTGGCAAAAACTGGTAACAAAATATGACAATCCAGTTAATACTAAATTTATTCAAAAACCAGGCACAAAACTGAGGTCTATACTATGTAAAAACTACACTGACAAACACCACACCAACATTATTTATAAAATACAATGTGATAACTGC
The DNA here is from genome assembly GCA_011833715.1 of Carcinoscorpius rotundicauda. Lineage (NCBI taxonomy): Eukaryota > Metazoa > Arthropoda > Merostomata > Xiphosura > Limulidae > Carcinoscorpius > Carcinoscorpius rotundicauda. The sequence continues at coordinate 91,131,342 of CM022397.1, forward strand.
CACGACTTCTATATTGGAGAAACAAGTAGAAAAATGGAAACCAGATTCAAAGAACATAAAAAGTCACCTTCACACGTTTTCGAACACTGCAAGTCAAATGAACACAACATAACCATAAAAAACACTAAAATACTAAGTAAAGAAACAAACATAAACAATCGCTAAATTAAAGAAGCCTTACTTATACAACAACTTAAACCAAAAAAGAACCAATATAAAGGAACGCCATTATACCTATATTAACATTATAGATAAAATTATATATTCAAACATCCTATCCCGCCCTCTACATTATGACACTCAGTTACACAACCCCTTCCAAACATGTGGTCAGCTTCCGGTCAATTACCTTTTTCTTTGTGAACCTGACTATGACCGAAGAAGGTCGAAACGTTGTTCGCTCTTCTATTTGAAATATTTTCTCAACCCAAACGAGCCGTTATTGCATATAAAATTCTCAACAAGTGGGTTTCTCGACATCACTGATTGTAACTTATTTTAACTGTGAAAAAATTATGTCTTACTCTCCTTCAAAGTTCTATTTTTAACTGCAAACTCACTTGTCTCTTTTCCATTGGCCATCCCATTTACAGCTATTTGGCTTATTGGCTGTATAGTCTCTCTTTTTCCATTAAGTGGTGGTAGAACCGCATCTTTAGCAGCAGAGGGCATTTGTGGAGTGAATGTTCCTCTCAGTTTATCTTCTTTTCTTCTCTGAGATTCGTGATTTTGTACAGGTGGTGAAGGAACTATTATCTCATCAATTCCATCAAAAAGTTTTTCCTTTACAGACTTTGTTGATTCTAGTTTCTTTTCTCCATCCTGTTTCTCTATATCTTCCTTAGCTATTACCTCATTTAGTTTTTCCTTTTCTTTCTTAGAAGTATCATTTGCTGATGTCTTCAACCATAAACGTCCTTCATCACCATTAGTCATTATCAACTTAGATGTTCTTGGAGAAGTTCGAGTTTGAGTGTCAGAGGGGGGGCTGACATCTAGTGCTTTTGACACAGGTTTGAGTCTAGAACGGGAACTAAAAGATGCCGACACTAAAAATAAAATAAGAGAATAAATATCAATGAAGGGTTAGCTTATAGATAACTTCATTACAGATGTATTTACTTCTGCACACAGAATCTTCAAACGTATGTACCTGGTCGTATAGACTTTTTTTTGGATTCCCTAGGACTATAAAGTTTTCCATGTTCTTGACTCAATGGGTGTTGGGATACTTTAGGTTTAAGCTGTCTGTAAGGAGACCTTTTCTCTTTCTCTGACAAGCTAATTGTGGATGAATCCATAGACACAGGTCTAACTAAATAATAGTAAAACAATAATTAATATGAGAAACAAACAGTAACATCCTACATCTTTTATGATTTTGAAAAAGGAAAGGGGATAACATTATGCACAAGTTACTAAACAGTATAAAAGATACTTTTTGTAAACATTTTAAAACTTTTTCTTGTTACTATTTCTGTTCCTGCCCATATTCAAAATCAAGTAAATAAATAATAAAAAACAAGTATTTTTGTACAATTCTAAGTTAAATGATGTGAAGTTTCATTTTTAGAATAATACAAGATAGAAATTTAGCAAATCATGTGACTAAGTTCTGAAAGAACAAAATAACCAATGATTTTGTTTTACCAAACTTCGTGCTTTTATACCACTTTATATAAGATTAATATTATTAAAATAACATTGATACTAAATATCTGTCAATCATTGACTCAGCCATATACGTGACAGCTTACAATGCTAAAAGCAAGGTACTGATGACTATGCTGGTCACAGCACAGATAGCCTATCAAAAAACAAACAAATACTATCTGTCAAAGCATTTCTCAAGGTATTGTTAATTACACATTTTATTTTTTTAATTAAATATAAAGTTTGTCTATTTACTAACAGTATAATATATTATACCTAATTATATTTATTAACAGGTTGATGTAACAGCTCCTTCTAGTTACTAACAGAATGTCTTAATTCAGTTTCTTGTATTTACTAAGAAGTTGATGCAATATATTTTATTACAGTTACTAGCAGGATGATGTAACAGTTTTCACTAGTTAGTAACAGAATGATTTAACTAACTTTTGTGTACTTACTACCAAGATGATACAACAGTTTCTTCTACTTACTTTTTTATCCTTATTTTCATCATAATATATATCTAGCCACTAGTAAGAAGATGACATAGTATTAAAATCTTGAACCATTATAAGGATTTAATATAAGTGGACTAGTAATTAATCATTAAAAATTAAAACTGTGACAAGATTACTTTTTTATACTGAAAAATATAAATTTCAGAAATAGTTAAACAACATAATGAAATCCAATATAACTGTTAACTAGTAAATAGTCTATTTCAAAAGAGGTTGACTGGCAGAAACAGAAGTTGCCAAACAGCCTGAAGCAGATACAATCTGTGCCAGAATGTGCACAGTAGCAATCAGCAGTATGTTCCTCCTAATTTACTGTCAATGAAAATTATACCAAACAACAATATAGTGAAAGTAGTAACAATGGTTCCAAAAGTTTAGTATCAACATGTTATCATTTATGAAATTTAGAGTTATACACATTTTATCGTAAAATATGCATTGTGGTGAAATCAAATGCATTTTTAAATAGAATTTTAAATGCTCCAGGTGACATTTTATTTTCATTCTCTAAGTACAGTATTAAAATCATATGTTGTTTTACTTGCAGAAACTGTGTGTGTGTGTGTGTGTGTGTGTGTGTGTGGCATGCATGTGTGTGTTTATATATCACAAATGTTTCAGAAATAAATGAACACTGAAAAAAATAACATATATTTTGTTTTTTTGCAGTTAGTTTTAAACTTTTAAACAGGAAGGTTGTAGGTACCATCATCAATTGATGATGGCTGCCATTTAAGGGTTAAATCCAAAGAACAGCATCACACAGTTATACTCCTGCCTAAAATTCATTCTACATGTGTACAGAGAAGGTAAAAAATTACTGACAATAAAAGCATCACAAAAGCCTGCCATTTCTCCACAAGTGGCCATTAGCAAATGATTGTAAAGCACTTGTTTAAATGAAATTCCAACACTATAGAACCAATTACAGTTACTAACATTCACCTATTTGGAGATCAAATACACATTGTCAACATAGTTATGTTACATTAACAAAACAACAAAAACAAATTAAAGGATTTTCATTCCATGTGCAACTTTTCATTTTATTAATACTTGTACACTTATTAATATATTAACAATGGATAGATGCAAAACAATGACTCATTGTGCAGTAACCAGAAAATAATTAGTATTAAATGACTGACTGGTAGTAGATTTTTTTCCATGTAGAAAGACTAAAATTAATTTGTAAAAATGCATTTCAAAAAAGCAACTATTCTCAACAGTATGCTTCAAGATTATAAATACCTAGATATAATTGAAATAACTACCCCATAAATCAGATGCAATAAAAAACTCAGGAAATGAAACATCAGGGTGTTCAAATAAAAAATCTTGGCAATACACATATTTGGTAAAATAGCAATGCATAAAATGCAGGAACTCAAACATCAATATGTGTAACTGAAGAAATGACACAACTACACATACTTCAGATGCAAGATGATAATGGGTATACACACAACTTAAGAAATAAGACAGGCTTGTATGCAACTGAAAACAATGGGCAGCAACACACACAACTCAAAGAACTAAATATCAGTAAACAACCCCTGTTAGTATATCACATAATTTTTTTTCAACCCCTTCGAGTAATTACACAGCTCCTTAACTTTAACCCGAGTTGTCTATAATGAGGTATGTGACCAAAGCTTCTCTTCTGGTCAAGACATACTATTTTCCTTTCCATTTATTTTAAGACCTAAATTAAAAACAAGAATAGAACAAGGGAAGGCAAACTAGTGATAGAACTTTAAGATTCAATACATATTCTTAACTAATTAAATGAACAAAAAACAAACAACAGTACATCTCTAATACGACTATACAGCTTTGAACTAGTGCAACACTAGTATAAAACTAGTTTTAAGATATAAATTTAAATTGCTCTCTCCATCTTAATCAGTAAAGGACAGAATTAAAAAAATTACTTAAACCAAACCATACCTTTTATTGACTTTACTTGATGGGGTCGTTTCTCTCGTCGCATCGTTAGGCCAGCGGAAGGTAAAATTGCACCTATGACTGGTTTGGCTAAATATAAAATAAAATTGTATACATTTCATTTCTTAAATATATACTTAACTGCTTCCACACAGGTTAAATACATAGAAATATCTAGTGTAAGTTTCAAGACCAGAACTTTTTCATTACTAAAAACCCACTACTCAAGAATTGGTAAAGTTGAAAACATAGAAAAACTCACAAAAACAACAAAATTTTGAAATTAACAGAGCATGAAATAAAATACCAAAAGTTGAAAGCTTTAAATGAAGATACTTAAATGTTTATAAATATATCTTTAAAGCTCCATGACATGTACCAAACTTCTGTCAAACAACATTTACATGTATTTATTGACCTACTATTATGGACTACTCCACCCAGTTACTTCGAAATTGTGCACAAAACTACATGAGGGTTATCTCTGCTAACTATCCTTAATTTAAGGGTGACAGACTAGGAGGAGGGCAGCTAGTCAACATCATCCACCTTGATTGCTTGGGTTACTCTTTTACCAATTAATAGTAGAGCTGACCCTCAATTATAATACCTTCATGGTTGAAATGGCATATAATTTGGTACAAGACTGATTTGAACTTGTGTTGTGGTTCTTCATAGCTGTCCCTGTATACCAACTCACGAGCACAACTAAATTAGAGGGCTTTATCTTATCAGTCTTTCAGATAATCCAATTAATAATGACCAATTAATATTATTTCTTTGCAGGCACACTGTGCTACTATATTTAAGATTAAAAAAATAAAACTCTGATATTTTATGGCACAATGAAGGATAAAACTTTTATTAGTTACAACTAACTTGTTACCAAAACTAGTTGGCTGTAATTAGTAATAAAGATTTTACTTTACACTGCACCAAAAATGTCAGTTCTTGTGTTTTTTATTCTGAATAAGATCAATTTTTAACAAGGCAAAATAAGGGGATTGGTCTTAAATTATCCTCATAAAATAATCTTTCCATCTATGTAATCATACAAGTAACCCCTCCTTTCAACACCTTCTAACAAGTTAACACTTTGGTAATAATTGAAATTCTCATGAATTTCACAGTTCCTTAACACTCGCACTATGAGGTTATCTAAACAACCAACCTTGTAAACACTTTGTACTAATTATAATTTTCATATTATAACATTTAATACAATATGTATATTTTCAAACATTTATCAGTCTTTTAGTAAAACATTACAAGTCTTTTGAACACAAAAATCAGATTTTTTAATGAAGTATTTTTATAAAAGATTTTTTATACAAATACATACATCTTTAACTTTTTCAAGTGCAAAGGTTTTTCCATGTTATGATTAAAAATACTTCTCTTCATCTTAAACACATCAAGTTTCATTTGTGTGATATCTGAAACTTCCAAGTAACTTTCCAATGTTTTTTCTCTGTAAAACTACTTTATATTTTATCTATTATTTTCTCTATCCTAAACTTGACATATAATTGGTCAATTTTACCAACCTCCTAAGTTAAGATAACCTGCCATGACAGAGGCAGGTGGATGAGGTGATGTAAATGTCAAAATTAGAACTCTGGTCTGCAGCATAATCTCCATCCTTGCCAGTGGGGACACACTGTATAACAGAAACTCACTGGCTGGATAAACCAGCAAGAACATTTGACTCAGGAATGTTCTTTATCTCCTTCTCTATGATAACTCCTCCTGAGTAGTCCAAAGTACCATGGGGAATTACCTCAACAGGTATATTCCCAAGGACTATTTAACTTCAGGAGGAGTTTGAAATAGTATGATTTAGAAGTATCGACCAAGATGCCTCCATAATATAGCTTCTTGAACGACTTGGAAGAGTAGTAATAATATAATAATAATAGTGCTACTAAATTCCTTAAGAAACATAGGGCCATAATCATTTACGGTTTCTGTAACAGGCTGGTTTTTAAGTGAGTAGGTTGTTAGTTTACTCCACAATCCCAAACTAGGAGGACCTTTTTTTTCTCAGCCCACCAAGGGGAATCGAACCCCTGATTTTAGCATTGTAGGGAGAGTAGTAAGCCCCTCTAATTCCTTGTGGATAAAAAAAAAAAAAAATTGTCTTAAGAATTTCTCAGTTTAAAGCTTCAATGGTGACTGTGGAACAGAGTCCTTAATTGATTATCATTTATCACTTGATTAATTATGCTTTTTAGGGGGAAGAAGGGAGAGAAAGGAAAATCCACAAGAAAAGGATCCAGTAGTCACTGACTCCACCAACAAGGATATCCACTTTTATGTCAACAAAGAACATTGCAGTAACACCAGGACTTTGTGAGCACCATACCCAAACATCAGAAACAGACATGGCATCTACCACACCCTTAGAGAACACCATATATTGGTACTCAGTTAACCCTACCCCAATAGAACCAGCCAACTGACCCCAAGGGGGGTTACTATCAAGTAATTCATCTACAGGAATTCAAGGCCAAAGTGGTGTGTTACGGTTGGAACCCTCAACTATCAGGGTCCTCTCCTCTCCTTCATGGGTTGCCATGCATGGCAAACATGGGTGGATGGTTCAGATCCCAAAGGAAGTAAACTGAAATTACAGAACCTTCTCTGGGAGAACCCCTCACCACATACAAAAATCCACCTTGAAGGGTTATTTTTCAAGAATAACTTCAAATTGTAACATGAAACAGCATTTGTTTATTATAAAGAACTTAAAACTCAAAACAGTATACATCTATTTATACTTAAATTTTATTATTTTATAGTCTTTGATCTGCATGTAACTACTGTACACAACATTACATTTACACAAATACACCTTATGAAAATGTTTTATTATTATTTATTTTGCTCAATCTAATATCAGTCAACCTAAAAAATTTTGTATTTTCCCATTATAATTACTTTTATAATAATAAATGAAGGATACACATGAATAATATAACAAGAAATAAAGTACTTAATAGGGCTTTTTTTGATCAACTGTCAATGACATTTTACCCCCCCCCCCTTTATATGATAACAGTAGTACTATGCTAAATAATTTTTTTAATTACTTAAATAATGCATCAGAGAACACACAATAAAATGCAGAAAGCAGACTATGTCCTATCACTCATTTTTTCTCGCTTTCTAATCATACACAGTTTTTCAAAATAATCTTAGAGATTTGTGTGAAGAGATTGGTTGATATTTACTGACAAAAAGCAATTGGGCTATCTGTGCCTGTAAAGAGATAATTACTTCTTTTAACTTGTAATCAATATATTTGTAAATACACCTTAAAAATCTATTAACCCTTTCAACACTGAATAACAACTTTTAATGTTTGGCATATTGCTGAATACATATTTTTGATACTTCAACAAATTGTGGTATCAGTACTAAAAGCATGATATCTCAGCAATAAATCAACAAGGGTCCCTGAAATTTTCAGTGATTGTACCCAATACTATATATGTTATATTCAATACATAAGAATAACAGGAATAAAGGAAGACACCCTGATACAAAAGAAGTGCCATGTAAAGCACAATAATTTATTATAAATTGTATACAATTCGTGCAGCAGCCTGTCGACAGTCTCTGTGGTTATGATATATCTCATGGCATGGTAAAAAGAACATGGGGAGATTGCACTGTTTGCAGAAATAATTAGTCTGCTTTATTGCCTATCCAGCTGTGTATCTATTGCTGCAAATAGTACAATCAGGTTTGTGTTTTTTCTCCTCATATTGTCCAATACTATGTCATTCCACCAAGTGCTGACCTTTATGAGTACTTGGTTTTCCTCTTCGTTTGGCTTGGCTGACATATCCCTCGACCAAATTTTAAATACTCTACTCTCTAAATAGTCTTGGGGATACCAAGTTTTCACCATTTCTCTTGCAGTCTGCAAAATATATTATATATCCATCTGTTAAAAAAGAGCTCTTTTTTGAAGCCGATGGTAAATGGTAAAATACCAATTGGTACTTTTGTGTAAATACATAAAGGCTTTTGGTCCATGATGTCTACTCCACCCATATGTTGGGTGTATGTTTCAGCAATCAGTGGTTTTCTCACATTTCTGTATCCACCAGGCTCTCCTCTGGATCAAATTCATTTATTTGTGGTGCCATTTGTGGAAATGGTCAATAAAAAATGCAAGGTTAGTGTCATGCCAAGCAGGTGCTACCATATTACCACCACACATAAATATCAGCAGATCTCCTTTGCAAAGATGCAATCTTGTAGGGTGGATATCTGATCTTGTGTGTTTCTGTCCAGCCTTAACTGTGTCACAACACCCAGTTCCATTCATCTATGTCTAAATAAAGATGGTGAAGAATAAAAGTTGTCCATGAAGACTATATGTTCCTTATTCCAAACCTCCTCCAGTAGATTCAAACATATAGTCTATGTGACTGAGAATCCAGCCACAGGCACTATGGTATTTTTCCCACAATATGTAATAATTTTCAAAGCATATCCAGATTGGCTTTCATACAATTAAATTTTTTGATGCCCCATCTTGTGGGTTTTGATGGTAAATACTGTTTGAGATGAACTCTCCCTTTGAATTTGATGATGCTTTCATCAATGGACAGCTCACATTGTGGGACATATACTGAAAGGTATTTTGATTCAGAGAGATTCATCAAATCCTGTATTTTCCACAGTGGATCATAATTTGGATCTCCACTGTTTGGCCAATCATGCTCATTGTTAACAAAGTGCAAAAATGATGTCAGGATTTCGTTATGATCTCGTCGCATTACTTCTGTAAATGGCACGAGTTAGCTAAAAGGAGCTCCAGTAATCTTCCAGTTCATGTTTCTGGCACAACCCCATTGCTATTTATAATGCAATGTATGCTTTGAGTTCACTGACATTGGTCTCAATCCATTTCATAAAATGGGATTAAGATGGCAATTAAGTGGTGCAGTCAAAATACTGCAAAGCATATCTATTTGTTACATTACAAATCAGCTCAAATGCTTCATCAGAAAAGAGAAGTTTGAAATACTGAAATGGAGTGTAATTTGCTGTACCAATCAAGACTCCAGTCCGAGTGATAAAATCTGGCAACCAGTCAGATTCAAAATTATCAGTGTCACTGTAATATTACCATGGAAACTTTGGATTCTTGTTTTGGTCTTCAGGTTCATTACCACTTTCAGGAAGAGCTTGGGGCTGTGCTATACTAGTTGCTCTACCTCTCCTCTGACTTCTCCTTGTATCTCTTGACCTCCAGGAATATACACTTGATCGTCCATGAGGACCACCACTGGAAGTGCTAGGGGCATCTGCAAAATAAAACAAACAAACTCTTGTACATAGTGATACAGCACTTTTCCAATGTTCCATGTACATATGTATGTTATATTTATATATTTTCCTATCAACAATATTTGAAAACATAGAGAACTAGCCTTGGTCAGTTTCTTTATGTACTAAGTTATATGACCCTAACTACACCATGTGCTTACCTAAAGCGAGGGCAGATTCCAGGCCACGAATGTCTTCATTATTACCTGTGTCCATTACAAGTAAGCTTTCATTATCATCTGGCTCAAACTCTTTGTCACTCTCTTCATCATTAGAAATAATATCAATTACTTATTTAGTTGTATAAGCTTTTCCTTTCGGCATTGCAATTATGTCACAAGTATCAACAGAATATGCAAGGAAGGAGTCTTCTAAAACAATGAAAAGTGTGATCTACACAGGCTAGAAAACAAAGAAATCGCAAAACCTCCAGTTTATATACTTGCTGGGAATCACAAGTATACAATGAATACACATGGTTTTAGCCTCAAATTGGTTTAAAGGCCTGTATGTTTATGATAATTAGCCATGAGGGTATGTTGTTTACATCTTGTCGGCAAAGGTCACCTGCCTCGCTGAGCCTTCAAGTCGACTGCAGTTACCAACCATGCTGAAAGGTTTAATCTTGTTACTTATGACAGAAACTTTCCCTTGATGATGTGAGTGGCATATTCACCAGCATGCCAATATATTTTTCTTTGGTTTTTCTATTATGTGGGTACCCATCTAATCTTTTTTTTTAATCCTAATTATGATTATTGAGATGTATTACCTTGCATGTGCTATAACAAAAGCCATTTTTCCAAATATCTGTCCAATTCGTCAACTGTTCAAAGTCATTCTGTAGTACTTCAATAATTTCATTAGAATTAGAACCAGCGAGGAAGTTAATTTTATTAACACACTCCATAGACATACTAATTATGCCCTTATCAATATCAATAATGTGAATTACAAAAACCAAATGTTCAAGCACTAACCTAAGAAAATCCCAATGACAAAAGTCTAGTTTTACTGAACTCGTATCTTTAATAAGAACATCACTGGATCTTCCAAATATTTTCAAAAAATACTTAAAAAATATGTTACTTTTGGTTTTACAAGAGAATTATTTAAATGAATCCTCTGGTTCTTTAAAATATCTTTATTTTAGATTATATATATTTTGGTACTTAAAAACCAAAAAAAGAAAGATACATTTTTCTCGTATGTCATGTTTTCATAAATATTCAAAGTTGTCTATATTATAACACAATATTTTTGTTCATTAGCTCTCAGACAGTTGGTTGCTTTGATTTACTTTTGAATGATTTGTTTTATTTAAGAAAAACTACTGGTTATTGCAGTTTGAAAATTGAGATGTATGTATATTTGCACACCATGTAGCTTCTGGAAAAATACATTTCAAAATGTGTTCATTATATGAAGTAACAAATTTAATTAAATCAAAAATATTTCATGATGAAATGTTTTCGTAACTATTAATTCTTTTTAAGCATTCCTACATTCTCATAAACCTTCCCTACAAAATCTTCCTTTAGGAAAACTATAAATTTTACCTTTGTTTTAATTTGTAAACCACTGCATGCAGCTTCAATTTATTTAGTCACTATCATATAATAATAATTTTTACTATTACAGAAAATATGACATTTATTAAACTATTTGACTCATAAAAGTGATTTATTTATGTGTTAAGATCACTAGCATACAACGTCTCAAAGTTGAGTTACAAGTAATCAAATCGCTGATAATTAACAACAATTGGCTAAAATTGCTAAATTACACTTGTATTCAAATTAAAAAGTGGAATTGGCATTATTTTATTGAAAATAATATAAAAGTGACACATTGTTAAAAAAATTAAGTACATTTACAAATACTACTGTTTTGGTCAGAGCACAATGAAATCGATGCAAAATTAGAATTTGAGATTTTTGTTTTTTCGTTATGTATAAAATGAAATGAATAAACATTTGAATAAATATTGTTTTTAATGTATGTGGAATAACAACTACAAGTTTACATTTGACATATTAGTTACTTTCGTTAATAAAAGATCGCTCCCTTAATAATAAGTGAACAAGTGTTTCTTGGTGACAGAAGATAAAACAACAAATTCTGGTAATTGTTTCTTGGAGGTTTTGCGTATACTATTAGAAAGTCTGGAATCTGCTCTATCCAAACATGCAATTCATATGATGGTAATATATTATATTCAGCCAGAAATGATAAGCAACCAAACAGGGTTTTAAAGAGGCTGCACTACATTACCAGTGAGGAAATAAACATTAGGTTTTTTATTCCCAAATCAAATCATGCAGCCTTACCTAATTCTCTATTTTAGGTTGTAGACTTTGTTCTTCATCTTATAATCTGGCAGGAGGCTACTATTTCTATGTCCTTGTCAATATTAAACCTACTTTTTGAGTGCTCCCACAGCATCTTTGGCTGGATAAATGAACTATTCCCAACAAGAGGTATCGAAATGTTTGTGGTCACATTCACAGTGGTTGCACAGGTTGTTACTCGAACATCTCAGAAACTTGCACATGCAGGGAATAATAATGATGACATGTCAAATAGTAAAATAGCTCCAGTCATGGTCAGTGAGACTTTAGTCATCAACTGAAGACCTACCAGGCTCTGGACTGAAAAACAGATGTGACAATGGGTAAGGAAGAAAAAGGCTCATACAGTGGACCTGTCAGTAATACAGCACTAGAGATTTTGCTAATGATATGGTCAGTCATAACTCAGTCCATTTTGCTCAATTTGGAAATTGTAATTCATAGTCATCATATCCATTGTATGCTACATTCTGTACACATTTCATCAAAATTGGATAAACTTTAGATTTTTTTATTTCTGATATCTGTCAGTGATGCACATGTGGGTGAGGGAGAGATCCTGTGTTAAAATGTATAAATAAATAAACAAGAATTTATAGCACTCACTAAACATTGAAGCCATCTGAACTCAAAAAAGATCTTAAGATTTTCCTAAGCCTCGCTGAGTCTAATAAATTTGGGTTTTCCCCAAAAAAATTAAAATGTGTGTTTTAGATATAAAAAAAAGAGACCAGTAACTAGAATAGAATATCTCAAAAATACTACAATTTATTTGGCTTCCTAAGTAACCTATAAATAGTTTTAAAATATGATATTACTATTTGGAGCATGAAATGTGATCAGTATAAACAAAATCATTTTCCTTAAATAACAGCTTGTTATGTAAATGTTTTGTAAACGACAACATGTCATCTCTATTATTTATATTTCCATATTTATATTATTGTTTCAAAGTTTAAACAACAAAATACGTTGTTATTCATTTAAAATAACATTTAGAATTTTCTAGAATTAAGTAGACCAATCATATGTATGTAAATGAAATGTTGGCGGCCTCGTGCCTAGACGTTGAGTCTCGTGCAAGAGCGGACATGTGTGGATTGCCCTGGAGTTCTGTGGAGGTTATGTGATTGTTCGAGAAGTAGGCCTACTGGTATAAAAGACAGTGACGCGAGAAGAAAGGAAGAAAAAAGAGTCAGACATTAGTTTTATTCAAAAGAAGAGAGTCAGTCATTCATTTGAGTGTTTGCTGTGATTTGTGACTGAAGTTAGATCTACAGAGGCTGTGATTTTATTTCGTCAATCTCTATGATTCATCTGAATTACTGGTTGTGCTGAGAGTCGGCAAGTTTGAGACGTTCATCGAGAAGCACCGTAAAAAAGAACTTCGTCATTCTCCATTCAAACTTGGAAATTTCTTCGTGGGACCAAATTCACCTCCTAGACTAGAATTTCGGATTTCTGATCTGAACTTTTGGACTTTCATTCTGGATCATTATATTTGACACAGGCCAGTAACATTTTGTATTGTAATTAACATTGAAGGTTGAAACTAGTACCATTTTGTATCGTAATTAACTTTGAAGGTTGAAACCAGTACTATTTTATGTTGTAATTAATTTTGAATGTTGTAACTTAATATCTGTCACTGTTGTTATGTAATTTATGTTATATCTATTACATATATATATTTAGTTCAGTGTAATAAATTATACAAGCTGTTATCTGGTGTTTTTCTGTTGCATTTAGTCTATTAAAAACATAAAACATAAAAATACGTAACACAGCTCATTACAGCAAAAGTAAACAAAGAATTGTAAGATTTAGAGAGAAAATATTGGTCTTTCTATTAATCACACTATGTAACAACATTCTTACTTTTTCTTCTTCCAGGGCAGAAAGTGCTATTTTCCAATTGTTTATGCATAAAGTAAATAGAAAAGACCTATTTTCTCTTCAAACTTTGTTTTTGTGACTTGGGTAAGGAAATTTTCAAATTTACCCATTTTTCAGAATAATCCAGGTAGTTTCAGTGCTGAGTAGCTGATAGAGAATTTTCTTGAACTTACAAGAATTTTCAAAAACTTTCTAGAATTTTGCACAACTCACAAAAATTTTTTAGAATGTTGTAGAACTTATGAGAATTTTCAAGAACTTTCCATAGTGATATATATACAGGGGCTTACCATTTCACTTTAGTTCTATCTGCCTAAGTGAACACATAGGTATAGGCCTATCTGATTTTATCAGAAATGTCATCAAGAAGCTGCAAACATTCTCCAGATGCATTCTGCTACATATGTTGCCAATTTATCAAAACAAGAGCAAAAAAGTACTCTAAGACAGAATCTGCTAAAATGTGTGAAGCCTACAAAGCAAATTTTGTTCCTGGATAGTGCCCCCCACTAGTACAGCGGTATGTATTCGGATTTTCAATGCAAAATCAGGGGTTTGATTCCCCTCTGTGGGCTCAGCAGATAGCCCGACGTGGCTTTGCTAAAAGAAAACAAACAAGTGGATATTAAGTGTTATTTTTTAATTGCTTGTGTTGTAAAAGTACAGAAAATGGCCATTATTCCCTTCAAACTTTGTTTTTATGACCTGGATAATAAAATTTTAAAGTTAGCTTATTTTCTGTGTAAAAATGGACAAATTTGCATGTATTTATACTGAAGTTATACAAAAATGAACTAAAATGTTTAGAAGCGAGTAGTTTTTCCACGTTTGCGACTGCAATGTAAATCACTTTCACGTATCAACCCCCAAATATAGTCTCCCACCACATTTTTGTTACATGCTATGTTCCTTGGTAGCGGCATTCAAAGTCCAGTATGGAAGTGCTCACCTTGCTCCTCTGAATATGCTCCCATGTTCTCCTTGAATTTATCCAGATGAGCATCAAGGATATGGGCTTTCAGTGACATCCTGCAGCCCATTTTACCATAGTTCTTTACCAGAGCCTCAACCAGTTTCACATAATCTTCTGCCTTGTGAGTGCCAAAGAAGCCCAGGAACCACTGAGACAAAGCTGCCTCAAACTTTTTTTTTCCTTTCTACTGAGCTTCTGGGGAATTCTGTGCACTTCAGGATCTTCTTTATTTGTGATTCAACAAAGACACCAGTTTTGACCTTTGGCTCAAACAGTTTATGGAAGAAGTCTTGAAAGTACTTGAAGGTTGCAGACTCCTTGTCCAGAGCTGTGGCAAACTGTTTCATAAGACCCAATTTTATGTGCAATGGTGGGAACAACACCTTTTGAATGTCCACTAGTGTCTCACACTTGACATTGTGCTTCCTGTTGTAGTATGTTGTAGTGTCCCTGCTGTCTAAAAGGCAAAGATAACAGGGAAACTCAGTAAAGCCTCTTTGGAGACCCATCAGGAATGCCACCATTCTTAAGTCTCCGATAACCTCCGAGCTATACTGATTATACTTCAAGGCTTCTATCAAGGTGTTGACACTGTTGTATTCCTCTTCGAGGTGCACTGAATGAGCCATGAAAAGAGATGGATACTTATTCCTGTTATGGAGCAGCACAGCTTTGAGGCTTCTGAATGAGCTATGAATGAAGAAGCATCACTCGTTCAGATTACGGTCAATTACAATTATCTCGCACAAACTGGATACATTGTGACAGAAGCACAGACCATCTTGACGAGCGAAAAATGTTTGTGACGCTTCCTCTGACTTGTGACTTGCACATTTTCATCTAACAAATCCCACTAATTTGAGCCTAGATGTCAAAAGCTCAGCATCTGACTTTGTTAGATCAAGATCCCTGATCAAGTCATTGAGGTCTCTTTGGTTGGGTAGTATGGGTTTGTCTCTCTAGCTGCACCTCTGAAATTATAATCTGAATCTTCAACAACTACCTCCTCTTCTGATTTGCTGCTCTCTTCTTAGGATGGCTGCTTTGTATCTAGCAGAGTGGGTACATGGAACTCAGGGCAGTGTGGCACTGGGGCAATGGATGATGGAAGGTCTGGATACATGATAGCAGATGTATTCTTGCTAGCCTGACATTTGGAAGGGTCCACCATGAAGAAGTAGCAATTGCTTGAGTGGTCAGTGGGTTCATGCCAAAATCTTGGAATAGAAAACATCATATTCCCCTCTTTTCCCCTCTGTGTCATCCTGCGAGAGAGCAAAATAAAATTCTTATTACAAAGAATAAATTTATTTCATCCACAACTGATGTGTAAGAGGTTCATGCAAAATATTTTGTGATATTTTTCAATACTAATGGAAATTAAAAATTAAAAGATGTAAAATTTGTTTAATATGAAATCTTACTATTCAAGCAAACAAAATCTTACCTTCTAGAGTTTTTTTGCAGTGATTGCAGGTAAAATGAGATACCCAGGTTCTGTCTTGATCATTGACAGGCATGCTGTCACACATTTTGGCAGATGCTGTCATAGAGTACTTTTTCACTCTTGTCTTGATAAATTGACCACATACACAGCAGAATACATCTGAAGAATGCTTGCAGCTTCTTGATGCCATCTCTGATAAAATCAGACAGGTCTATGTGTTCACTTATGCAACTAAAATTAAACTGAAGTGGTGAACCCCTGTAGATATATTACTATGGAAAATTCTAAAAGCTTCATGAACATTCTCTTAAGTTCTACAACATCCTACAAGGTTCTTGAAAATTCTTGTAAGCAAGATAAAATTCTCTATCAGCTGCTAAGCACTGAATCTACTTGGAATGTTCTAGAAAATTGGTAACTTTGAATATTTATATTCATTACTCAGGTCACAAAAGCAAATTTAAAGAGAAAAATAGGTCTTTTACATTTACTTTAGGCATAAGGAATTGGGAAATAACACTTTCTGTCCAGGAACAAGAAAAAGTCAATTTTGTTACATAGTGTTATTTTACCTTCATGCTTTGTGTCTACAGGTGTTCTGCTCTCCTGAAGGGGTGTAGATTTTCTTCTCTCTTGAGGAGGTGTAAATTTTTGTCTATCCTGCAGGGGTGTAGGAATTGTGATTGTTCCATATTCAGCACTTGCTGGACGACGAGCATGTCTACCAACATCAAAATGTCATTAATTAGAAGCTACTTCCAAATTATGATTAATAAACAGAACTGAAACTTTAATCCAGATGAATTCACTGAGCATTGATGAAAGCTCACGAGAAAAAAAATACTACTTAATTATTTTAAAAATTATTTTTTCACTTATTTAAAAATAAAAATAAACACCTAATGTATATGCAAAAAAATGTCAAAATCCTATCTTTTATCTTAACTACATATATCCACATTTTATACATCAGACTATCAGTTTTGTAATGCAAGGATATGAACTCACACTGTGTCTACTTTTAAAGACTTTTTTTCTTTACGATGGACAGGTGGGGCTGTAGCTGGTCGTAAAGAGAACTTTCCTTCAACGTGCATGTCTCTATAAATAAGGACATAGTATAATAATATACGTCACATTTGCTAAATCTACAAATATCAGTTCATTTTATCTTTTCCAAACTTGAAAAAAAATTTATACTTTCTGTCTTTTAAGGATTTGTGAAAATATTTAACAAAATTGAATGAAACTCACAAATTTTCTGACAATTATCAAGTTTCTGCTTGCAAAAGTAATAATTTTATTTAGTATTTCTAGCATATTTTAGATTGCAAAATTTCTGAAACTATATTGTGCATGAGTTTAAAAGAAAAATACCACTACAAATACTTTCTTTTGACTTAAGATTTCAATTTTCCTTTTAATAACTGTTCACTTTGTTTTGTTTTACATTCTAGTCAATTTGAAACTAAAGGTTGTAAATCATACAAACACTGAAAGAGTGACAAAGATGTATCAAGAACAAATGACTTCACTTTTGCAAGTATTGAGTCATAATTTTTGTTGACAATATTCTTGATCTATATTAATATATACTACATGACTAAAAGTATGTGGACACCTGACCATCACACACCCATATGTGCTTTTTGAGCACTTCATTCCAAAACCATGGGCATTAATATGGAGTTGGTCCCCCCCCCCTTGCTGATATAATAGCCTCCACTCTTCTAGGAAGGCTTTCACTAAATTTTGGAACATGGCTGCTCGGATTTGCTCCAATTCAGCCACAAAAGCATGGGTGGGGTTGGATGAGAAAGACTGGCTCGCAGTCAGGGTTCCAATTTATCTCAAAGGTGTTCAATGGGGTTAAGGTCAGGGCTCTGTGCAGGCCAGTCAAGTTCATCCACACCAACTTTAGCAAACCATGTCTTTATAGACCTTGCTTTGTACACAAAGGCAGTGTCATGCTAAAACAAAAAAGACCTTCCCCAAACTGTTACCACTAAATTGGAAGCACACCATTCTCTAGAATGTCATTGTATGCTGTAGCATTAAGATTACCATCACTGGAACTAAATAGCCTCACATAAACCATAAAAAAAGCTCCAGACCATTATTCCTCCTCCACAAAACATTACAGCTGACACGATGCATTCAGGCAGGTAGCGTTCTCCTGGCATTTTCCAAACCCAGATTTGGGTACGTCAGACTGCCAGATAGTAAAGCATAATTCATCACTCCACAAAATGCATTTCCACTACTCCAGAATCCAATGGCAGTGTGCTTTAAACAAATTTAGTTGATGCTTGGCATTGCACATAATGATTTTAGGCTTGTAAGCAGCTGCTTGGCCATGGAAAGCCATTGCATGAAGCTCCCAACGAACAGTTCTTTTGTTGACATTGCTTCCAGAGGTGATTTGAAACACAGTATTGAGTACTACAACTGTGGGCAGATGATTTGTACCGGCTATGCACTTCAGCACTCAGAGGTCCCGTTCTGTGAGCTTATGTAGCCTTGAACTTTCTGGATGAGCTTTTGTTGCTCCTAGAGATTTCCACTTCAAAATAATAACACTTACAGTTGACTGCAGCAGCTTTTTGAAGAACTGACTTGTTGGAAAGGTTGCACCCGATGTCAGTGCCATGTTGAAAATCACTGAGCTCTTCAGTATGACACATTCTACTGCCAATGTTTGTCTATGGAGATTGCACAGCTGCATGCTTGATTTTACAGACCTACCAGCAATGGGTGTAGCTGAAATAGCTGAATTTACTAGTAAGAAGGGGTTTCCACACACTTTTGACCATGTAGTGTATCTCACCAGTATGGTTTAACTTTCAATAAATAATAATCAACTTCTTTTAATTGTTTGCATTACTTGAATATAAGATTGGTTGGTTTGGTGGATTTTGGCACAAGGCTATCTGTGCCAAACATCTGGTAAAAAGTTAAAATTAAAGTAAAATTCATAAAAGTAAATTAAGATAAAACTAAAAGTTTAATCTTTGAATTAAAAACATAAATAACATTAAATCCAATTTTCACATCAGGTCTTCAGTGGTAAGAGAAAAACTACAATAATACAAGTTGTAAAGGATTTTCTGTGGCATAATTGTAATTTTCATAACTCATCAGGATGACAAACAGGTAAGTTCAAAAATCATGATTAATTATCTGAATTTTGGCCTTTCTAGTCCTGGTTTTGAGTTATTTGACATTACAACCATTTTCATAAGTAAAGTAATACAAGTTTTCAAAGACTTGTTGCAAAATTTTAATTATTATAACTCACCAGAAAGACTAACAGGTAGTTCAAAAACCACAATTAGTCACCTGATGTTGGCCTTTCCAGTCTTGGTTTCAAGTTATTTTATGTTACAGCTATTTTCTATTTTCAAATCAAACTAGATGTACTTTGATTCTTAAAAGGGTTGGTTGATTTAGTGTTTTATGGCAAAAAGCAGCTAAGCTATCAGAACGAAACATTTGGTAAAAAGTTAAAAGTAAATTTAGTAAAATTCATAAAATGAAATTAAGGTAATGGTATTGAAAAGATTAATTACCTTTAAATAACTAAATACATTACCAAGGTGGACAGTGTTACCATCACCAACAACACTGTCTGACATCATAAACAAACACTGGGACTAATCATGTTTAAAATGGTGCCATCGTTGAGAGTCACAACGACGACAAGAAACTAAAATGTGGCTTATCGTGATCTGAGTATTACACAGACTACACACTGGTGCATCATTTCCAGATGAAAGAAAACGAGTTAAAAAACTGTGATCAATGCATAGTCTAGTTAGAAAAACATCCTCTTTCTGAACCTTACGGAAGAAAGACGGCCAAAATCCAATACAAGGTTTTAGTTGGAAAAGCTTGTTTTTGCATTACTCAGTCCAAGTGAACTGTCAGCTGGCAGGGAGCTGAGCCTTGAAAACAGGACCATAGTCCACGTATAGGTCAGACACAGCAGTGATAGTGCCAGAACAGACAGATATAGCTGAGGTGTTGGCAAGCTCATTCCCGCAAATACCAACATGGCTTGGTATCCAAAAAAACTGGAAAAAAGTAGATGTTAAAGAGAAATGAGCTAGTTGGTTTCGAATATTGGCGAGAACAGGGTGTGAACCAATGTGAAGTGATTATAGGGCCAGTAGAGAACTAAGTGAGTTGGTATAAATAGTGCAGTTTAAGTACTCCTTAGCTTCTATGGGATCCAGGGAAAGAGAAATGGCATACAGTTCAGCAGTGAATTTAGAAGATGTAGAGGGGATTCTGCGTGCAACCACCAAACTACAACAAACCACGGCAGAGCCCACACAGTCACCTGATTTTGAACCATCTGTATAAATAGTAATGGAAGGGTGGTTTGAAAGATGTTCAGCAAATAGCACAGAGTATTTTCAATCAAGAGTGTCTACTTTTCTCAGATGACTTAAAAATAGGTCACATTTTGGGATTGCAAGAAGCCATGGTGAGATGGGCTGACCAGTGGATACAGCAATGTTATACAAGGACAGACCCAATTCATCCAACTGTACCTGGATACAAAGGCCAAAAGGAGGAATAGCAGATTGTCTGTTCTGAAAAAGCATAGCCACTGAGGAAGGAAAACACAACCCCATGTGGGATGCTTTGGTAAGGAACAAAGTTTTGAAGCATAGAGTGAAGACAGTTGCAAACAGCAGAGGTGCAAAGAAGGTTCATGAGACTGTGTATAAGCTATGAACTGGAGAAGTGCAGAAAGCTCCAGTGCAGGGCCAAAGTCCTTGTTGATGACCAACAGTCTGGCAGAGTCATAGACCAGTGATCCATAGTCGAGTTTTGATCCAATAAGAGCATGATATATCTTTAGCATAGAATGTCAATCAGCTCCCCAAGTGGTGGAAGAGAGGACACGTAGGATGTTCAGTGCTCTTGTACATTTGACCCATAGCTGCTTGATGTGTGGTATGAAGGTCAGCTTACGGTCAAAGATAAGTCCCAAGAACTTTGTCTCAGGGACCACAGGCAGCACAACTTTACCAGTAAAGTTCAGAATCAGGGTAAACACCCCGTTGGTAGCAAAATTGCATGCAAAGGGATTTAGAGAGAGAGAGAAGTTAAAGCCATTTGATGTGGTTCACATCAGTAAACAATTGAGGGCAGTCTGTAGCTGTTGCTCAATATACCTCATGTTCAATGACTGACAAGGTCAGTCAACATGGAGCCTGTTTGCTACAGTGAGAAGGAGTTGTTCAGTAATGGCATTAATTTTTATACTGAAAAGTGTGACACTCAAAACACAGCCCTGAGGGACTCCAAGTTCCTGTAGAAAAGAACGGAAATGTGTTGAACCTACACGAACTTGGAATCTCCTGTCCATTAAAAAAATTTTAATAAAAATTGGCAAATGGCCACGTAACCCATATATATGGAGGAAGTCTCGCAAAATGCCATACCTCCAGGATGTATCATAAGCCTTCTCAATGTCAAAGAATATTGATACAAGATGTTGTCACTCCAGAAAAGCTTCTCTGATTGACGTTTCAAGTCAAATTAGGTGGTCTATGGTGGAGCTCTGATTTTGGAACCCACACTGGATGGGCAAGAGGTGGTTGTTTGATTTGAGGAACCAAACAAGACAAGCATTAACCATCCTCTCTAATATCTTACAGAGACCACTCATCAACACAATTGGACGACAGTTGGAAGGAATCATGGGACCCTTCCCAAGCTTAGAGAAAGGTAAGACAATAGCCTGGCACCAGGCATCAGGAAAAACATTCTCCTGCCAGATCTGGATAAAAACAATCAAAAGAATAGCAAGAGAAGCAAGAGACAGATGGTGCACAATGTCATTGTGTATATCATCAGGTCCAACCAATGCACTGCCAGACTGACGAAGGGCCAGTCTGAGTTCCATCAGTGTAAAGGGACAATTATAGTCACAGAGACAATCAGCTAGAAAGGAAAGAGTTGATTGCTCTGCCCAATTCTTGATGGCTAAGAAGATAAAAGAAGAAGCAGTAGTGCTAGAAACACAGCAAAAGCTTTCACCCAGAGTATCAACAATGCTCCAGGTATCAGCTACTTCCTGGCCATCAGAGAGCTAGATTGAGAGGGAACAGAACTATATTGCACCTACTGAC
This sequence comes from Carcinoscorpius rotundicauda, assembly GCA_011833715.1. Lineage (NCBI taxonomy): Eukaryota > Metazoa > Arthropoda > Merostomata > Xiphosura > Limulidae > Carcinoscorpius > Carcinoscorpius rotundicauda. The sequence continues at coordinate 91,153,622 of CM022397.1, forward strand.
CTTTAAATTTCTCACATGTAATTTTGGAACTGGTGGTAGAAGGTATTCTGGTTGTGAACTTAATCCAAGATTCCTTCTGGCTTTGACGTCTTACCTACCAAGCATGTGCATGGACCCTCTGGAAAGCGAATCAGTTTGAGAGTATAAGATATCTATGGAAAGTATTCCAGGACTGGTTTTCAGCCTTCTTTGCCATATGGCAAGCAGTATTCCACCATGGATGAGGAATATAGCATAAAACATGTTGAGGTTTTAGGAATACATTAAGCAGCTGCTTATATAATATATGCAGTTACTGTTGCCATACAGTCATCTATTGATGGTTACAGATGATGGTAGGATCAAGTTCTGAGAGAGCAGTGAACGAGGGCCAGCTTGCCAGATCCAGCTTCCACAAGGGCACGAGGATCAGGTGACATCAACTACGGCCAGTCTCTCTTAAGATTACAGGAAAATGATCACTGCCTCATGGATTATTGTCAACCTTCCATGAAAAATGAGAGAATAATGAAGGGAAGCAAAGTGAGAGATGAATAGCAGTAAAGGACTGATTAGGTGAATGGAAATAAGTAGAAGAACCAGTACTGAATAGGAGAAAGGTGTGATCAGAGAGCATACACTCTACAGAATGATCCCTCCTATCAATATCAGCACTTCCCCAAAGTCTAGTCAGAACAACTTCCTCTTTCCAATCCTTATGGAAACAACAAGTCCAATAGAGGGTTTTATTTGTAAAAGCTTGTTTTCACGTTGCTCACTCCAAGTCAATTGCCAAATTGCACACAGCTGAGCCTTCAATACAGGACCATAGTCCATGTATGGTACAGGCACAGCAGTGATAGTGACCAAGCAGAGATTTTGCTGCAGTGTCAGCAAGCCAATTCCCACGAATCCCAACATGGCCTGGTTTCCACAAAAACGGTAAAGAAGTAGATGTTAAAAAGAAATGGGGCAGTCGGTTTTGAACATCAGCAAGAACAGGGTGAGAACTAACATGAAGCAATTCCAGGGCCAGTAGAGAACTAAGCGAGTCAGTAAAAATAGTGCAATTTGAGTACTGCTTAGCTTCTATGTGATCCAGGACAAAAAAATGGCATACAGTTCAGCAGTGAACACAGAAGCTGTAGAGAGGACTCTACAAGCAACCACCAATTCATAACAAACCATGACAGAGACCACAGTCACCAGATTTCTGTACAAATAGGAATCAAAGGATGGTTCGAAAGATGTTCAGCAAATAACAGACTGTATTTCCAATTAGAAGTGTCTGCTTTTCTCAGATGACTTAAAGATAGGTCACATTTGGGAACTGTAAGAAGCCATGATGGGATGGTCTGACCAGTGGATGCAGCAATGTTATCCAAGGACAGACCCAATTCATCCAACTGCACCTGGATACAAAGGCCAAAAGAAGCAATGGCAGATAGTCTGTTCTGAAAAAGCATGGCCCACCAAGGAAAGAAAACATAACCCCAAGTGGGATGCTTTGGTAAGGAACAAAGTTTTAAAGCATACAGTAAAGACAGTTGCAAACAGCAAAGGTGCAGAGAAAGTTCATGAGACTTTGTGCATAAGCTCTGAACTGAGGAGGTGTGGAAAGCCCCAGTTTAGAGCCAAGGTTCCCTGATAATGAATGGGGTCCAGCATCTTCAAGGCCGAGGTCCTGGCAATTGAATGTATGAAGATTGAAAACATATTCAGAATTCTAGAATAACTATACTGTATTTGGGTCTAAAAAAATACAATTTTCCAAGCTCAGAAATATGTTATTTGAAATATAGCATGAAAAGAAAAGATTTCACACACAAATACTTCACAGAGGTTAAGAAATCCACTATAAAGAATAATCTTTATTCAGAGTTTTCAGCCAGTTACATACATGTTACTGGGAGAGGCTGATGTAGGTAAGGAAGTATTTTCATAAATGAATGAGAAGGGCAGGGTCACTTTGGTTGATTTGATAAATATATTAATATTTCTGAAAATATAAAAGACAAGAGATTCTCACATTTTAACATGTCAATATTGGTAATTTAAGTATGTGATTCATAAGAAACTATAAACTTTGTGTTTGGCACACAAAAATTTATATTTAGGATTTTTTTTAACATTTACTTTTAATTGTAATAACGTATAATACTAAAATGTAAATTATAATCCACAATTTGATACCATACTTATTGATATACATTCAGAAAATAGTAGTTCACTAAATTTTTGACTGAGAGTCTACAAATGCAATGACACGGCTTTTAACGCATAACCATAGAAAGACTTGTTGGTACAGTTAAGCAGTTAACAATGAACACAAATGAAAAAATACAATACTTTCAATTATTAATTTGCCAAAAAGATAAAGAAAAAAGTTAAACCAGTTAATAAATTTTGATAGTTTAAGTTTAGTTGTAGAATTGGTTTAATTTACACATAATTCATCCTTTTTTACCTAAGGCTACCTCCATATGCTAGAATTGGGGTTAATCCCTCTTGTTTTTCTTGGCTCCCAACATCCCCATGCCGACTGTCTACAGCAGAAGTTTTGTCTCCATATAAAGGAGTACCATTCGAACGTTGACGATACTCATCAGCTTTCTTCAATCTCTCTGTAACTTCATTATACCAAGCAGTTTCACCAGAAGAATGTTGAGTGTCACCTTCCTAGTTAATGAAGTTTATTACAATGCATACACAGTAAGATAATCTGAACAGTTTAATAGAAGCTAGAAAATAAAACATCAGAACTAACTATGTCATATACTTTAAAGCAATTAAACATGATTTTAAACACTTCAGAAAAATGTCAAAATGTTTTATACTGTGTGAAATAGGTAACATATCAACAAAAACTGACCATTCTTTTTATTACATTAGAAATAAACATCTGGAAATACTGCAGCTTAAAATGTAAAAAATTAATAAATGGAAGGCTTCAGTAAAATTATTCAATAATTTGTATTCTCATTTCAACATTTTCTTTAAAATAAATTTCAACAATACAAAGGTGTTGCATATTTGATTTGTCACCATAAATTTGGAAGAAAAGAATTGATACAAAATATGTGGACAGCTGGTAGTTTTACAGCAAATCAAGTGAGTTGATTATGTTCAACTAAAACAAGTACTTACAATGCACAAAGTTTATGTATTTAACTGCCAAATTAATTCTCCTGTCCAATTTTTAATGGTACCTTTTGCTTGGGAGACTTTTTCCAACTTCCATCTATGTACTGGTAAGCAGAAAATGGTCGATACTTTGCTTTGTATTCGGTTTTCTTGGAACCTCTTCTATTTTTGAAAATAAACATTAATTTAAAACAGCTTTGATTAAAAAAGTATGCACATTAAGTTCTAAGATACATTAATTCATGAATTCATTTTTTTAGCAAATCTATCATTACAGACCTACAGACCACACTCATTCAACTTACAAATCAAAACCTTAGAAATGATAATAAAAAAGAAATGTAGGTTCACTGTGAACTTAAAAGATAAAACTTTCGTAATAAGTTACAAACCAGTGGTAAGCAATGAAGACTATACAAATAAACTTACTTGTACAAACTAAGTTTTTAAAATTTGTTGAAGTAAAATAATTTCAAGTGTGTAACTGCTACTGAAATATTTAAAGCTTCTTGTTGAATTGTTCTTTCTGTTGGTAACTAAGTGACATTTGTTTCTAAATGTTCTTATGCATAAACACACATGCTAGATATTTTAAGGGTAATTATGTACTAGAAATTAGCATTAACTCAAAAAATGTAAATTTCAAATCAAACCAACATCTTTATAAAATTCTGAAAGCGAAGTTCTGAGATGGAAATAAAAGTGTCATGATGAAAGACACTCAGATCACTAAATGTTAAGCTACAAGACATGGAGAAGTATATATACCTACATCATAACAACAATGGACAACAGGATCAAGAATTACTTCACCAGATTACAAAATGATGGTGAGAAGCACTGAAATGGATTCATCTGTAGGAATTTAGTGTAGAAGACCAGCCTTGAAAGGCCTGAGTGTAACATCATCAGATGATTCAATACTAAAAGCCCTAACATGTTAATCAAGGAGAGTTGACAGAGCACTCATGGGATATCCCTGCATGCCAGAAGAATGTGTTGAGAAAAGCCTTCAAAACATTTGAAATGGCTGTGTACTTTCTGTATTAACTAAAATGTGAACATCAAAGTTAAAATTGACTTCAGAATTCATGAGCAAAGCAAAAGAAAGTTATAGCGTGATTGTCAACTAAAAAGTCTGGTTCTAATTTGCAAGAGGCAGATAGGATAATGGAAAACTTTGAGTAGGGTGATACCTTTAATGCATTACGTCAAGGATACTCAAAATGAAAAGTCACGTGCTTATTAAGAGTGAGAACAACATAACAAGAAAAGGTTTACAATATTTCAGAAAAAAGTAAAATGTACCCTTTGATGCAGGTTATCAGAAAAATCACTGATTTAATAGCACTTGTTAAATACATTAAAATGAAAATATATAAACACATACACAAACACACACTAATGTTTGTATGCTTGCAAAACTCCTACACAGTTTAAGTCTGATTTAGATTAAACTTTGCAAGATTTTTCAACATCAGAATTGGAAGTTCCTAACAGTTTCATTACAAATGAGGCTCTTAAAGTTTATTTAGTGCATGAGTCCATGTTTTTAAGAAATAAGCCAATAACAGCTTTTAAATGAAAAATGTTATATAATAGACCCTTGTTAAATTTACAAAAAAAAAACTTTTTTTCATGAATCATTATGCATTAGTGCAATGCTTGAGGATAGTACATGACAATATAGCAATTGGAAATTTGGAACGTCCCTTTACTTTCCAAAAGGAAGAGTTCTGCCCATTATTTGAATTGCATGTTGCTGTCAGTGATGTTATTATCGGTTGAAAGCAGTAAATAAGCATATACAAATTTTAACAAAAATATCCAGCTTACTGAACAACTATGAAATATTCCATTTCATCATTTGATAGGTCTTATTTATGAATATGAACAACTCCAATAGGTTATCTTAAAGTTATTTGTGGCTTAACACAAGTGATTACTGATTGGTTGATTTTGAATGAGAAAAACTAGATATTTTAGGTTTTTCTAGTAGAAAGCAAATGGTTGAAAAATAAAAATAAAGAAAGTGGCAACTGTTGTAACAGACTGCCTGTTGCACCTGTAACTAACAGAAGAGCATATACAATCTTTACTGACAGTAAAAGCTAACATTCCACAATTTTAGACAACTGTCAAAAGTGACACAGTGTTGTAAGTGCTAAGATTTGAAACATGGTCAATGAAAGCATATCTATAGAAAGGAGGTGATACATTTTATGTAATTCCACCACCATGATCTGGGTCTTTTTTTTAGCATAAATGCATTTAAAGTTGTCAATTGTTCTTCTTCTTCTTCTTCAATACAAGGATGGAAAGTTGATCATTATGTACACAATAAAGATACAACTGGAAACATTTTAAATAAAACCATTTTTTTTTTTAATATTTTGGCAACTGGAAGATTTTGAAGATTCTTCTCTTTATGAACAAAAACTTTCAAATATTGTCACTTCTTTGACCTTTGTTTGGAATACTTCATTTAGTTCAGAAGGTAGTTTACTTCAAAATGTGTAGACTGATGGCAAAAGTCGTTGAACTTAAGTTAATGATGAATTTAGGCAACAAACCCAAACAATTTGTTTGTATCTCACAATGGTCACAAATTTATGAAACAGTCCCCATTTTTATTCTTCACTCATCAAATAGAAAACAGAAAAGATATTGCAATTTTCTTTGTGTGTATGTGGTACATTTATTGGTAACTTCAACCATTTCAAATTTAATAAAGCATCAAGGTACATTTTCTGTAGTTATTACAATTTTTAAGGTTAAACTATCAACAAAACTACACTGGCAATTGGAACTGGAGTGATTGTGCTCAATAATTATTGACAATTGATGATTTTCAATTCTGACATAATTGGTGAAACAGTTGGTTTGAAAAGTTGGATTGAAAAGCATTTGCCTTCACATTCAGTAAGGTATATTCTCCAAATAAAATACAAGTTTGTTATTTTCACTTGACTGTTTTTGGAAAGTGTTACTGACAAAAATAACCTGTACATACATCTTTGAAATGCATGAGCCTTGATGTCATATATAAAAAGTTAAAAAAGTAGCATTCTCATTTAAAACTAATTATCTTTATAAAAATCCATATAAACACTCTCTATTTCAAATTTTGTATATTAAATTTTATATATCAATTCCACAACACTGCCATAAAAGTATGAATATTTGACAAAGTGATGGCATTCTTCACATGGATGTACTTTGGTTTTGAATACATGGGTATTCATGCCAATGTTTGTGGAAGGTTCATTCATGGTTTGTCACAAGCTCTACTCATTTCAGAAATACGTAGATCAGTTTATGTAGTTACATTTTTAATTACTCTTGATTTCAAATGACCACACAAGCAACCAAGCAGACATTTTTTACAAGCCCACTAGCATTTCACAAATTTTAAGTCCTGTTTTAGACTGGATATTATACATTCTTATCAGAAAGATATTATGAAAGCCTCATTAAATATACCACAGATGTGTCATGTATTCTTAGTGATGACTGTCTCATGGTACAAAATGGCATGAATGCTTTAAATGTACATATTAACCTCCTAATCACAGTTGTGTCCTGCTGTTCTGGGTATGTCTCATAGGATGGGATGTTATAAATATTTAAAGGATAAGGACTGATTACATGTAAGAAATAAATTTAAAAGACCCTAATTATCTGTTCACAGTTGTCTCTTCCACTGCTTAAGACTGTTTAATGAGATCAGATGTTACAAAAAATTAAAAGATGAAGACTATATATATCATTACTGTTAATTTTGTCCCAATTCTGAGAGACTGACAGAACTAGATGTTTTGTTTAACACAAAGGAGACTAACAAAATAACTTATTACCTAATCACAATTGTGTCTCGCTGTTCTGGTTGTGTCTTCACTGATGTAACTTGATATTTCAAACTGGTTCTAGATACAGCTACAGGATAAAACCTTTTATGTTTTTTAAATCCCATTATTAACCACTGAAAAGATGTTCTAACATATACATTTTACACAAAAGCATTAAAACATGAATAGAGAATGTTAGAAACACTTGAATCTAGAGTCTTTGTCTAACAGGACCAATGCTCTTCAACTGAGTTATCCAAGTATACTAATAATCCTATTTCTCTCTTCATACATAAGGTTTTTTATTGGTATAAGACAGTCACATTAATGGAAATTAATAATCAAACTGCTGGGCTCTTTAATCAATTATATTCAACTAATTGATTTTTTTAACATGAAACTTGGATACTTGAAAAAATAAATAAATAATGGGAAATATTAATAGTCCAAACTGAAAAATTTAAATCAACTGAAAACAATAATAATGGCAATATTTCAACTACTTGAGTAGTGAGAATAATTGGGAACACTAATTTTTATTAACAGATTATTTTGTGTGACACTTAACAATGCTCATAGGTAATCAATTAATTGAATTAATCACCCAGCTCTAAAATTGATCATCATAGTATGTTATGTCAATGGGATATGGCAATTAGTGGGTTCATTTACCACCACCCAACCACATTGTGTGAAGTCTATCATAAACTTGCATTTATTTCATTACTACTATTTTAAATCCTGATAGAAATCAATCAAAGGACACTTTTTAATGCAGACTTTTCAAAAAACAAATAATTGCAAAAAATACTCATAGAATAAATGCCTTATGTGTAAATAGGGATTTTAACTCTTCAGACAGTTTAGCGTTAATAGCACAGATCCTTTTAACCAAAGGCCCTGAATTCAGGTCTTAGTCCCACAATCACTGTTTACATTATAAATTTTTCTGTATGAAATATGATTTATTATTTTATTGGCTTTTGATCTATAAAATTTAGTGAATATAGTTGAAACAGACATTTTGTCTAAAAGTGAAACATTCCTAAATAGAAGAATACAGAAAGGTACACATGAATTTTTTTTAGTTTCCTATTTTACACTTTCTCTTTCAGTTCTTTAGTTACTCAAGTATTTTTTTCTCGTATGTCATCATTTGGATTGTTACTGTTGAAGTACTAAAACAAACTCCATATCCTGAAGTATCCATTTAATTTTTGTCAAATTTACTAACTACAGAAATTCATGCATGTATACAAGCATTAAAACTAACACTCATCTTGTGTTCTTTTTGATGGCTGGGCAGGAGTCAAGCCAGTAGAAACGAATCTTCGGGCTACTGGAACCATTGAAACAGCTTGTCCACGAGGCCAAGTAAACTGTGATTTATACTCACTGAAGACAACTTTTTCTTCTTCCCTGATAACGGGATTCATCCGGGGACGAGGTGGGGGATAACTTTGAATCATCAGCTGTTAGAAAATGCACTTCACTATATGTTTTCATTTGATTAAATACTTTATGATACATATCATAGAATTCTGTGTTAAATAACTATTTTGGTAATTTTCCTACACAAAGACTAAAACAAGAAAAGCTTACAAAAGAATATCCAACTAGCAAGCTATATTTTCACAAGTAGAAAAAGAATGATAACAAATTTGTGTAATTTTGATTACACATAAAATATCTTTTCTGGTACAGCTGTCAGCAAGTAAGTCAAAAAGGAAAAAAAAACACTAGGTACATTTTGTAACAAAGATTTTTCTTGTCTGGTACAGCTATCTGCAGACAAGCCCAAAATAACAGATTTGTTATACCTTGTAACACCCAAATTCTTTTTATCTGACATAGCTGTCTTCAGGCAAGTTCAAAACAGATTCATTATATCTTGTGGCACCCAAATTATTTCTATCTGGCATGCCTGTATGTGGACAGGCAAAATTTAATATGGAAAAACTAGTAAAGATTTATCAGTGACTTTTGATATCACCCACTACCTATGTTAGGTGAAGTAACAATATATTTAGTTTAGATAAATTTCTGTCTAATAAGTATAGTTTCTTTTCAAAAAATAGGTTGTTATACTTAGTTATGTTTTTTGACTATGATAAATATAAATAATATTCAACATATTTGTACAAAAATCATTAGAGCATTTTGCCATCACGTTACTCACGAAATATAACAAAAGAATATTTTCATAGCTTTCACACATATATATAACTTAACACATTTTTAGGAACAGAAACAATGTCTAATAAAACTATAAAATATGTTTCTGATCTAGTTTATTCCCAATTCTTCTGAACTTCACACAGATTTTTTGTAATGGGTTCCACAGACTAATGGAAAGAAATGCCATGGCTTTTCAGCACCAAATAGTCATATTCAAGGATCTAAGTTAATTATTTTAACAGAATTTGAACAACACCAAGACTAAATAATTAAAATTTTATTACATTAAAAAAAGCGATAATGACTTCTCAAGATGTTCTAGCAATAACAGTACCACCTGATCTATCAAGAACTTCTTATTGATGAGAAAATAAAATTAAATAAACTGTTAAATTCTATGTAGCTACATTAACCAAGCACTTACAGTCCCTTACCTATAATTCAGCTTTTCCAAGTGTCACTTTTATAACAAGTTTTAAAGTCTTGCATCTTTCTTTCAAATAGTATGCCTTGACCAGAGTTAAAAACTCATCCAACAATAAAAATTTAATAGACTATCTATGAACAAGGATTAAACTGATTGCTATCACATAACAATAATTAATTTATAAAAATTACTGTTTCCAATCATTACTATTTTTGATTATTCCAACTATCCAAGTAATCAAAATATTGTCATCATATTCATTTGTTGTAAAGCACAAAACTACAACATGATTTGCGACCTGTGCTCTTTTTAATTTTAGCCTTGTTTGTTTGTTTTTCTTCAACTTTGTTCAGTTTTGATCACTTGGGGAGGGGACCTTGTGATTTGAGAGGTTAAGTTTGATTCCTGTTGCCAACAAACTTGCTCTCTGCAACTTTGTTATACTAAAGTTACTAAGACTAATCTACTTCTATCACTGATTTTGAACTGCTGGATAGAGAAAAGGCAACTGGCTAGCAGCACCAACTACCAATCTTTTTATTATTTTTCATTTTTGAACTGATTACTAAAGAGGAGGCAATTGGATGATCTATTGTCATTTTTTTCTTTTTGAACTGGTGGCTAGAAGTAAAGCAACTGGCTAGCAGCATCCATGATTTATTTGTTTTGTTGCCTTGAACACAACACAGTTTGAGAAACACTGTACTAATAGACTAATCAGATGAAATCAGTTAATGACGCTACTGAATAACCAATTACTAACAATTATTAATTGCCCAGCTCTATTTGCGAGTTTTCAAAGCAAAATAATTTTTATTTAACATAATAATATTTTGACTTACCAATAGGGTAAGTCAGCTAGCATACACACATACATCACCATGCCAACCAGCAAAGCAGAGAGTCACACTCATATTATTAGAGACCACTCTTATATTGTTGCACACATTAAAAAATCTTATCTCCCAGTTTTTCCACACAATTGCATTCTATAATTTTAAAACATTTTTTCAGTTTATTATTGCAATTCTACCGAACAAAAATTTTACAAAAAATTTGAAAACTTGTTTGTCAATAAAACCTTCATTTTTCAAAATTTTATTTAGTCCATATGTTTTCTTGTATGACAACATACACCTATATCTAACTGTAAAATGCCCATTACACTTTGTTTGACACATTGTACAGTTTACTTATTGCATTGCAAAAGAAACTAATGGATGAAATAGTTTGAAACTTTAAATAAACTTTTTATAGAGTACATCGCTCTTGAAAGCAAAATACCTCGTTTTTCATACTTAATGTTTGTATAAAGTTGCAGTTCCAACAATACAAAACTATTGGATGAAATAGTTTGAAACTTTAAATAAACTTTTTATAGAGTACATCGCTCTTGAAAGCAAAATACCTCGTTTTTCATACTTAATGTTTGTATAAAGTTGCAGTTCCAACAATTCAAAACTATTGCATATTCATTGCAATATGATTTTATGTAAAGCAATTATAAATGTTTACATCTGTTGTAGTTTAATTACTATTTTTCGTTTTCCTAGATTCTTGAAAAATTTTATATAAAGTTTTTATTTTATAAAAGTGTAAATTTTATTGCAGATTTGATTCCAAAAATACCAAACTGTGATTACAATCATTGGTGTCAAACCCACAGCCCACAATAATAATTGTTTTTATTTCTTTGATAATTGCCTCTCATAATATAATTGCTTTTGTAATACTAAAAATACATGCAGAAATAACTTTGAAGAAATTTACAAGTGTTTATTTGTAGTAACAATAAACAAATCGTTACATATTTCAGGGTTTTTTTCCCATCTGTCCCTGGGCACTAAAGGTACACATGAAACAAGTTCCACTTTGGACAAGAAAGAAGTGGTTACAAGCTTGTTGTTGAACAATAAAAATAAATTTTTGTCATTTTAAAATTATAAACAAATCAACTTTTCTTAAAATTCTTAAAAAAGTTTATATTAATGTGAATAATAAGTTTTAAACACATTTTAATTTATTTAAAAATGTTGGTTATTTACTCTGCCTATCCAAGCAGTTAACTAGTCCAATAAGCCCTAATGTACACATACCTAACATCACAGTCTTGTTAACAAAATACAACTTCAGAGTGTCAGTTACAAAATACTCTAAGCTCACCAAATATTGCTTATTTAAATATTTAAAACATAAACCCTTATCATGCACTGCTGGCCAAAATCTTAAGACCAATGAACATAAAGAAAAAAATATACATTTTGAATTTTTAGACTCAACCACTTCTTTCAGCAGAGCTTCAAAAGATGAAAATAAGAAAAGGGAAAATAAAAAACTTTTTGAGCATTTAATAGGGAAAATGTGAACACTATGAAATTATCCTAAATACCAGCTGGTCAAAAGTTTAAAACCATACTGAAACGAAGCTTTAATCAGTAAACACATGATGAGATTTAGTCATTTGTGTTCAAGCATTAGCATTGTCAACATCTCTCAGTGACATCTCCTGTGTTGCATTGGGTAAAAACATGGCAAAAGCTAAAAAGATTTAGACTCTTTTTTTATGGTTAATGCCTGTTTTTTTGCACTCACTAAACACTTGATAAGTTACCATAAGTTTCTTTATGTAAGAAGTGATGACATTCCTGTTTATTAGGTCCACTCTACTTGCAAAAACCACTGAGTGCTTTCATTGCAGAGTGACTATGTATCTGTAATTCTTATTTTAGACTTTTACATTTGAATAATCCACAAGAATCTTTTACGGCAAGTTTCAAAATCTAGTTATGCCACTTGTATAGTAATAATAAAGAGGTTAGTAACATTTCCATCTGTTCAGGAGAAGAGTGGTAATGATGGTGATCTTAACAATTCCAGTAAATTTCCTTTAAAAAGTATAGACTGACAATAAAGAATTAATCTTTATGAATGAAATCACATCTGATGGAAAAAGCAGAACTAAATATTACTAATCATACTTAAACTTTAAAATATACCTGTTTGTAGCTGAGACATATACATATTCAAAAATTATAGACATCATAACTATAAAATTTTTTCAGCCATAAACCAAAACACATTAACATGAAATAAAATATGCTGCATATTTATAAAACAGGACCCTAGGGTACAAGCTACAATGTGGGATTATAAAATGTACCCTAGGTTTTGAAGACGTAGGACCCACATTGCAGTGGACCATCTATCAGTCTTAACCTCTAATTTGTTAGTCTCACATAAGAAAATTAAAAATTAGGAGAGTTAATGTGAGTGTTCAAGTCCACAATGTCCCACATCTACATCTCCCTTCACTGCCTGCAAACACTTATGGGAAGATGACTGCTCCTTCAAGTTAAAATATTAAAAAAAACATAAAAAGATGAAAAAATAAAAAATGAAAATAGAGTATGAAAAAATATATATATGTTAACAATGTAGAATAACTTAATTATGCAATTGCTTTTACATTTCAAATGGTCATACTTAATAAAAAAAACATATATATAACATATATAATCTGATAATCTTCATAGCTTACTGTCAGTGATAAGATTGATATTATCAACCGACAAATATTATGCACAATTTCTGGCCTTTCTTCAATCTTATTTTCAGGTTCCACAATGGACACATTTGGATACCAAGCTAAGTGATGAATGACTACTGAGGTTCAGATTATGTAACAGCAATATGTAATGTAATGCAATCAAATTATTTAACTTGTGTGATTTAAAACACTTTCTCACTACATATAAATATACATTTCCTTCTCTAGAAGCCAAATCTCAAAATAAAATGCAGATGGTAAAGTAGGAAGTCATTATGAATTTTATGCATCTTATAAAGCATAATGTAAAGAAGTGTTAGGAATAAATTATTTTTTTAACATTTTTGTTTTATATTATTACTAAGTGTTACCATATAAAAGCAAGACCTTAAAATAAAATCAACATGGTAAAATATAGGTTGCTTTAGATTTTACTATACAAAACTTTTATAGAATATTCTAAAGCAGTGTTATGCAGAGGCATAGTTAGATTTTTAAAAGAACTGAGGCTTAGGCCCTAAGACATCTGAATTTTCAGTATTTCAGTATACTATTGAGCATGGTTTTGTATTCTAATGCTTCAAGACACCAGCTGAAGATTCATGGTATTTTCAAGTAGAATCAGGGCACAAGCCCTGTGTACTAATGCTAACAGCTCTTTTGATATGGACATGTTTCTTTTTGTTTTTTAAAATGTTTGTATTACACTATTACTAAAATTCAACATAATATAAATGAGAACCTCTTGTATTATGCATATAAAACATATTTTTTACTTTATAACTATAACTACATGTTTCTCTTGTGAAAATTTTTTTGTAACATAGCTCTCACTATCTACAAGCTGGACCTCAAAGAAATATCAAATGTTGAAGCAAAGGAAGTTATTTCGAATTACACTCAACGTATTATTTCACAAAGAAGACCTTACTGAAATCAATTAAAATATTTTGAAAACTGATGTTTCTCCAAGATATTACTTAAATTCCTCTCCACCTAATGTTAATAATGTATTTAATACTTTATATACATGTTACATAAGCTAATACAACTATGCTTCTGTTTTTATTTTAACAGTTGGTGGTATGAAACATTATTTCATACAAATACCTGAGGCAACATTGATATTTACAGTGTCCAGTGACGTCCCCCACTGTTTAGCTGTAAGGATTATGTCTTTATACCACAAGGTACATCACCACATTTGTCTTAACTAGAGTGCTTATTTTCATACAGTAGTAAACTACAGGGGTCTTGCACCATCTTTTGGGAGAGATTTCCTGAACAGATTCCAGCTAGAATTCTGGCTTTTAGTACATTTCAAAGAAAAATCAGAAAAAGACACTGCTAGTTATTTACTAAATTAATTATAATTTTTAGTGAATATTTTTAATAGACATAAAACTACAAAAAAAATTAACAAGTGCACTGTTTACAAGCAGAAAATCACAGTTGAACAGAAATTTAAATTTGAATAATTCTTTTTCCATTTTCCTCTGTGATTTGTACTAAGTAAACATTACAAAATAACAAAAAAGGACTTGAAATGTTTTTGAATTAAAAACAATTGAAACAGTTACAATTATTAGCTATACTGAAATTTTAAATTATGGCATATAGATATACACTCAACATCTGAAAGGTGCTCACCAGTTGTGATGGTGTTCATATTTATCAAAAACATGGTTCCTAACAACTTAAAAAAATAAAGCTTCATTTTAAAAATGCAGAATAATGTCACATAATTTATATTTTATAACATGAAAGTGTTTTTTATGACTCATTACCAGCCCCATAACTTTTAATACACATGGAAAACACAAATTATTTTTATAGTTACCTGAAAAGCTATATTTCACTTAACACAAAATAAAAATGTTAAAATCTTTAAATGTGTTATATGATATTACTCTCACAATTATATACATATAAACCTACCAGCTAATTGATGGATGCAAAATTTTAAAAAAGAGAAAAGTATAAATTAACAATTAAAACTCACAGGATGTGGATTAAATCGTCCATAAGCTGGCCCAGCAGACTGACTCCTAGATGAAGTTTTGTGTTTTCGATCTGTTGACTAGATGAAAGTTAATTTTTTTATGTTTTTTGCAACTTTTACTGTAATAATTGTATCTTCTTTTAGAAATGGCTATAATACATTCTTTATTTTAGTTTGGTAAGAAAAGAATTAGCTTAATGAGAAACAGTATCATTTAATTTCCTAAGCTTAGTTTCAGTATCAAGTTTACGACTGTTACACTCATTTCTTTTCATATTTGGGCCTCATTCCAAGCTAGACTGACTACCATAAAATAAGCAGCTATAACAATCACCAATAAAAAGACACAATTACTCACAAAGTCATATTAATCATATAGAAGAGTGGTCCAGTTTAACAACAATGTTTAAAACAGTATGTGGCAAGCATGAGAGGGAATCCCCCTTTCACATTAGATTATTTTTCCCTTTAGAAATTAAAATGATGTATTTGAAGTTACTTCTAAGAAACACATGTACTTTCATATCAATAATACAGCAGATGAAATTAAATAAATGCATACACTAACTGAGAATTTGTAATTATTCACACTTATTTTGAGCTTTTCAACCTCACTGTTATGTTTATGTTTTGAACTAAATATCTACAGCTTATTTTCCTTGATAGTTATATTTTAAATCAGTCTTACAGAGAAGGCAGTATATTATTATTATACTGTGCAGCTTCTGAATACACATTCCAACAACAACACAAAATAATTTCTGTATCTAGGAAATTCCAGTTTCATCTGCTTTTAATACCTTTGTCAATTTCATTCAAAAACATTCAGACACATTCAAAACACAAATGTCACTGGCTGGATCAAAGATCAAGCATACAAAGAGCAGTAATCTATTGATAGGCTGAATAATTACTTGGCAGCCAATCAACCATTATGTAACAAAAGGATACACTACATACTCTGTGACAATTGCAAATCAAAAGCTTCAAAGTTTCCCTTCAAAGAACATAGAGATTGACTACAGATTATAAACAAGCAGAAATACACAGTAACATTGAAATTCCTCATAACTAGATAGTGAATGTTTTACAAATTTGAGCAGTAAGCCTCAGCCATAAAATTTGCAGTTGAGTCTGGAATGAAATACACACACATACATTGTTTGTTATTCTTTATTACTCTGATACATAATAAATGAAGTAGGTTTAAAACTGGTATATACTGCAATCCAACCTTCTTAAGACTATGCTCACTGTTGTATATATTCATCTGGACTGAATTTAAAATACATTTAGTCAAAATATTAAAAAAGTGTAATTGTAAGTTGTTATGCTGAGCTACATGACAAAACAATTCACATTAAACAATTATTTTAATTTTACTTTTATCCATTGCAAAGATCCACTTAAATTATAGTTTAGTCTAATATTTTAATAGTTGCTCAAATGGAATTTTAATATATGTTATGTAATAAAGTTTAACAATGAACCCTTTGTTTTTAGTGTAAAACTGTTGACCTCATATCACAATCACACAGCCAAACTCAAAGCACATTCCACAAATGTTTTATATGAGACCTGGCTTCTAAGTTTTTAAACTATATGTCGAGGCCTGAGTTAAAATAAGTGTTGGTAGGAATTATATATTATAGTTACATGGAAAAACACAAAGTGGCTGCGAAGTTGAATAAACAATACATTCCTATAAAACATGGAAAATCACAACATGCTTTAGCTACGTGAAACTGCTATTATTAGAGCTAGGTAATCAACTTGATTACATGTGAGAACTAATTACATTGATTATTGGCATGTAAAAAGACTAATGAATCAAAATTGCAATAAAATTGATTAATGTAAGAAACATAATCAACTAATCAAATATAATGTTTATTGACCATTAACATCCAAGTATTAAATTCCACTAATCACCCAGCTCAAAAATAAACAGGAATAACTATTCTAATGATTGTATATCATGTTTTAATTATATGAATCACTCATATAATTAAGAATATCTTTTTCTAAAAACTGTATAGCATGTTAGATATAGATGAGAAATCATACTCACAAGAAATAACTTCATTCTATGTATTACATGATGTTACAGCTAGTTGACACACTATCATCACGAATAACTTTGTTATATGTCAGAAATGACATTAATAGTTATGTGAGACACTTACAATAATGAAATGTTTTATACATTACAAGATATGTTACAGATAGCTGAGACACTGTTGTCATCAGAAATAACTTTGTTCTAAGCATTACAGGACATGTTACAGATAGCTGAGACACTGCTGTCATAAGAAATAACTTTGTTCTAGAAACTATATGTCATGTTACAGTTAGGTGAAACTGCTATCACAAATAACTCTTTCTAAGCATTACATGAATGTTAAATATAAGTATAGCACCATTATTAATCAAAAATAGAATAGTTTTAAGTAATATTGCAAGACATATCTCAGGTAAAACATGTCTATCATTATAAATAAATCTGTTGTCATTAGCTAAGTTATTAATAAGAAGCATTGTGTAGTTGTGAAAATCTGATAATTACATAACTTGAATGCAAACATTTTAATAACTTCAAACACTCTATCATACTGGTGTAAAATTCTAAATATGTTGTTCATACATGCTATTTGCTTATTTCCATGCTCATCTACTCCCCTGGAATGCAACAAACCCTCACATGCTCATTTAACAAAGTACTTTGACGAAGCATAAAAGGGGTATAATCATGAATGTTTCTCAGTTGCTTCTCATTTGCTTAGTTTGTCATTTCACCTTGCCCTTTGCACATTCAAAATGACGGAAACCTTCTTCCTTGTATCATACCCAAAATATAATCAAACTCTGCAAAACATTGTTTTGTAATATCTTTTAAACTCTAGTTCTGTAAATATATATTTTTTTGATTCAATTAAAATGCTGGCTGCTTCTAGTTCAAGTGAAGTCCAAAAGTGCACAAATCACTCAATGTCTACCACATTTGAAGTTTACTATGACTACTTTGGGTGTAAAATTGATGAACACAAAAAAATTTCGGTTTTAGATGTGCAAACTGTGCGACACACATACTTCCCACAACATGGTACGAACACAAAAATCACCTAAGTCAGTGCTTCCTAAACCATGTGCTACAGAAGAATCTCAAGTGTGCCATGAAATTTTTACAACTGTTAAGTAATTTTTATTTGGTAATGTAAATCTATCATCTTTAACAGTAATTTCTGCCTGTATTATTCAGAGGTGGTGCAACTACACTCATGTGAAAAAGTTAGGACACCCTATGAAAGCCTGTGTATTTTGTAACATTTTTGGATATATAGATATTTAATCTCAATTTCAACAGTACTGAGAGATTACAGGAATATAACTAAACAATTAAATTGAAGAAAAGACTTTTCAAGGTCTTCTGTAAATGTAATTTACCAAAATGCATATTCTAACTGAGGAAAAAGGACACCTTACCCCCTAAGTGGTAGCCCCTTTGGCTGAAATAACTGCAGTGAGATGCTTCTTGTAGCCATCTATCAATCTCTGATATCGGTCTGAAGAAAGTTTGCAACACTCCTCAATGCAGAATTCTTTCAGCTATCAGATATTTGCATGTACAGCCCATTTCAAGTCACCCCACAGCATCTCAATTGGATTAAGGTCTGTGCTTTCACTTGGACATTCCAGAAATCTCCATTTCTTAGTTTTCAGCCTTGGTGTATTTACAAGTAAGTTTTGGGTCATTGTCGTGTTGCAGCGTCCAGTTCTGCTTCAGCTTTAATTTTATTATAGATGGTCTCACATGATTCTCAATCACCCTCTGATACACAGAAGAATTCATGGTGGATTCTATGATTGTGAGCTGTCCAGGTCCAAACCATGACATTTCCACCTTCATGCTTCACAGTTGGTATGAGGTTCTTTTCCTTGAATGATGTATTTGGTTTACGCCAAACATGTCCTCTCTTTTGGTGTCCAAATAATTTAATTTTGGACTCATCTGTCCAAAGAACGTTATTCAAAAGTCCTGGTCTTTGTCCACATTCTCTCTAGCAAACTTCAGTCTGATCTTGATGTTTCTCTTAGAGAGCAAAGGTTTCCTTCTTGCACAACTCCTATGTAAGTTAAACTTGTGCAGTTTCTTTTTGATTGTAAAGACATGCACTTTCACATTAACAGTAGCCAAAGCCTTCTGTAGGTCCCATAATGATATGTTAGGGTGTTTAGAAACCTCTTTTAGCATCTTGCAGTTTGCTCTCGGGGTGAACTTGCTTGGACGACCAGACCTGGGCATGTTGGCAGTAGTTTTGAAAGTCCTCCACTTGTTGGCTATTTTCCGAACAGTGGAATGGCTGATTTCAAAAGTTTTTGGGATCATTTTAAGTCCCTTGCCAGACTCATAAGCTGCTACAATTTTCTTTTTGAAGGCCTCAGACAGCTCTTTTGGTCTCACCATGGTACTCACTCTCACTTCAACAGTCAGGAACACACCAAACAAAATGTCTGAAGTTTAAATAGGGCAAGCCTCATTCAAAATGCTGAGTAATGATCTTCTAATCATGTCCACCTGGTGTGATACACCTGTGTGTGAGTTGAGCCATTTTAAGTGTGAATAAATGAGGGGGTGTTCTAACTTCTTCCTCAGTTAGAATATGCATTTTTGTAGAATTACATTTACAGAAAAGTCTTTTTTTCAGTTTTAATTGTTTAGTTATATTCCTATAATATCTCAGTATTGTTGAAATTGAGATTAAATATCTATATATCCAAAAATGTTACAAAAATACACAGGCTTTTACAGGATGTCCTAACTTTTTCATATGACTGTATGTCTGGCATAAGCACTTATCATATTTATATATGCCATAAAACATTTTAGGACATTAAAAGTGTATCACAAGCAGAAAATATTCAGAGATAAATTAGTTGACTGTTATTTTTGCAGAACTAATATTTTTTGGATATTCAGTCAAAATTTTAAAAAATGCATTAGATATCCAGATACTGCATCAGCAATGAAACCATTACCTCCTGGGGTTGGTATTCCAGTGCCACACCCACTAGTAAACTGGGAAACTGAGGAGTTATCCTGTGAAAAAGACAATGATTCATTTTCATCTAGTATTTCTATTCCTGTGGTATCTCAGCATAAACTGCTCAATCTGATTACACCAAAAGAGCTAAATGATCAGATTCATGACTTGTATCTATCAAAGCAACAGGGATAATCTTTTTGGTTGTCAATTACAGTAACAGAATTTATTACCTCCAGAAACAAGTTTTAAATTGCAGAAGTTGCTATTAAAAGTATTTACTGTTGTACATTTATTTTAGAGCCTACACTCATTTCTGTATAGTTTTCTTTTATGCATGTGACTTATATTATTGAAATTGTATTGCACAGTTCCAACCTGTTATTGAAATTTGTAGAAGATTCTTGAAAGTGAGAATCAACAATATTCGTTTTACAAAAATGTGCTAGAATATTGTTGAAGTGTTGAGAAAATTGTGTGATTGTTACATTAAAACCTGCACACCAAAAGACAAAGATTATTATTATTGGTCAGCTACAATCAGTGTGCAATTGGCATCAGAAGCTACAATTGTGATTAGTGCCTATTAATCAGAAAATTACAGAATTTAGCCAGGAACATTTATATATTTCAAACCATTTAACTTCAGTGAATTAACTTTGGATGTTATTATTTCTACAAGGACATTAAATATCTTCCTTGTAAGAAGTGAACTTGTAACTGATGTGAGGTCAATAGAACCAGCTAGCTTAAGTGAGGTGAGACAATATCAACTCAGAATTAATTTGCTCATTATGGACCTGTATCACTGATAAAATATTCAGCTCTAGATGGGATGTAAGACTCAGTGTTTTCTGTAAGTTTGTAAAACTTTTGTATATCAACCATTATTTGTAATAAGTATTATTATAAATTATACTGTTTTTGTTTGTATATTAAAATGTACTTGTGTTAAAAAAGAAAACTGTGGGTATCAACTTTGTTGACAAATACCATAAATTTGATACATATTAATATTTAATTAACTTTGAAATTCAAATTTTTGATTTATTTGAAATAGTAATGCATAACGTATGTATTATAATGAATTGGAAACTGATCTGGGATACATTATAAGTAACAACAGCAATGGAATTATTAGTTCCAGAAACAAGTTTCAATTTACAAAAATTGCTATTAAAACATTGCTTCTCACGACAGTATGCAGCATATGAAGTGTTTCTGTATAAATGTTGTTGCACTAATGAAAGAATTAAATACTGACCCTCACCTTCAAGAGGGAAGACATTTTATCGACTCATAGCTAGTATGAAAGCTGTACTTTAGCACATGTTGTGATCATGAAAGAAATTTATCAAAGCATAGAGATTATAAGTTGAGACCACCAAATATGATCATCCTAGGTAGAACATACGTGACCTTAAGATTATTGCACTCCTGCTAGACCTGCAGAGTAAGTGTACCAAACATTGTTGCTTTTTGTGTCACTGGAACAGCTCAGATGATGAAAAGAAGGAATGGCCAATCAGAGAAAAATTGCATACCAGGGAAACATAATATTATGTATCAAGCTTTTGCAAATCCTCTAAATATGATTCTGCTTCCAGTTTATATTAAATTAGGAGTAATAAAGAATTTTGTAAAAGAAAAGAACAAATACATTATGATTTCAGATATGCATCTGAAAATTTTCAAACATCAGTGAAGCCAAAATAAAAGAGGGTATCCTTATCAAAACAAAGGTTTGGGAAGTGGTGATGTATTGTAACCAGTACTCAATCAGAAAGAATTTGTTGCCTGGAAATCATTCAAACATGTTGTCAAAATTTGTTGGGAAATACAGACATGAAAACTATGTTGTGATGGTTGATCATAATCAATTAGTCAGACATGGTGAAAATTCAGGAAAACAAATGTTCTTTTTTTTTAAATAATATTTACCCCCAAACAAGAAAAAGCTAAGTCCCTTAAGCTTCATGTGAGTACAAGAGAAAATAAAATTTATCTTGATTTATGGAGGAAGAAATTAGAGTGAATTGAGTGTGATGGGAAACTTTGACATGTTTCTCTTCAATGTTGTTTTTCTGGGAGTTTACCACAGATTGAAACAATATGCTAAAATCATTTGTTAATGTTTTCACATAACAGAGGTTCACTTAAAATTTTCATAAATAGTATGGTATATTTTAATTTCAAAATGTTGAAAACTTGTAAAATTAATAAACTGTGTTATTTTACACACTATATTCACTTTTATATGCAAAAACGGCTCTTCTGGGCCCAGAAGAGCCGTTTTTGCATATAAAAGTTCTCAACAAGTGGGTTTCTCGACATCACTGATTTATATTCACTTTATTTTTCATACTGTTTTGTGTAGTTGTGTTTTATTTTACACCAATTTTTCAGAGATTTTTGAAATTTGACTAAAGCAATTTTTGAAATAGAAATTAACTGGCTAATAACTTATGGAATATTTCATGAAGGTTTAATAAAAATATTTGGAATCCATGTAACCCTAAAAATGTACTACAAGATACACAAATATATTTCTTACCCTAGCTCTAAAGATGTCCTGTTCAGAAAGTGCACCTCCATTTTCACCTACATTATTCGGTACCTCAAGAGCCTCATCAACATTGCTGTAATCAAATGGCAAGACTTCATGGGTCTTATATGCTACTTCAGGGTATTTCTTTCGCCGAAACAAAGCTGGTTCCATTGTTGAATCTACTGAAATCAACACTACTACAGAACTTTTATTTACAAAAATCCAGTCATTTAGCTTTTTTTATTCACCTTCTATAATATTATTGCACATGTACACTTACAAAATGTAAAGTGTGATGCATTAAGTTTTAGTGACCCCTTGCCACTTAAGATGATTATGCCATAACTAGAACAGCAAAATGTAACTATTAAATTGACTCAATAAGGCTGATTAGAATTTTAAGCAATTTTTCTTGTTTTACTTTATCATTAAACATGCCTTTCTATACTTTGGTACCCTAAAACCATAGTTGTGTTACCAACTCGTGGAAAAATCTTTATTTCAATCTGACAAAGGAAGCTCTAGCTTTCTATGGATCCCTGGCCTATTTTAAGATATAAGAAATTCTTATGGTATCTTAAGTGAAGAAAAGGTTCCTGTAACATTATTAATGATGGGACCAATCCAAATTAAATGTGACAGACATTAAGATCTCAATCTAGAAACATGTTTTGGTCAGTATGAGAATAGTAATTTCAAAGCATATTTTTATCTGGATCAATATAGAGATTATGTGATATGAAGTGTGATATAAATTACTACTCTTTCCAATCAGACCTTTGCTTGAAGTAATATATACAGTGGTACCTTGGTTATCACTCTTAATCAGTTCCAGAAGGCTGTTAGAAAACCGAATCAATTTTTCCCATAAGAAATACTGTAAATTAAATTAATCATTAGACCTCCAAAAATTATGCATTAAGAAGCATTTTATATAAAAATATTGCTAATTAATAATACTTACATGCATAAAGTCAACCACAAAAATTATAAATACAATAAAAAAAAATGAAAATTTAACTGCATTTTACCTGTGCAGAGGAGAGCTAATGGCATAAGTGAAAAGTGGTGAGGAACGTTGAGAGTAGGAGGGTTATTATTGTTTGGAAGGGGAGTCACCTTCCATAAAAGCGTCAGGTAACTCTCCTTCTGGGGTTCTTTCTTTTTTTTTGTTTCTTTGCACCAATACAACCTGCTTAACACTCACTGGAACTATTTCTCACTAAAAACTTGTCTAATGAGGTTTGTTTCTGCCAGCATTTTAAAATGTTTCTGAAGTAAGACATGGCATTGTCATTGAAAAGGTTCATGCTGAGGTTTGCTAAAGCTTTGTCAGGGTGAAAAATTTCCACAAAACTTTGTAACTTTCCCCATTTTCCACACATTTCTTCGATTAGTGAACTAGGAACATCCTCCCTTCCCTCCTCCTCATCTAAAGACACTCCCTCATTTGCCTTTTGTTGCTGCTCCTTCTGAAGGTCTTGGAGTTTTTCCATGGTGAGCTCAGTGTTGTGGTCCTCCCTAAACTCCTCCAACATCATCACCACTCACATTCAAGCCCATACACTTGCCTAGTGAGACAAAATCCTCGACAACAAGCTCAGCCTCAAAGCCTTCAATGTCTCTATCTGCTACTAAGTCTGGCTACAATTTCTTCCAGGCTGAGTTCATGGTCCTTAAAGACACTTCTCTCGGGGCTTTGTCCATGATCCTCAAGCAATGGAGGATATTAAAGTGATTTTTCCAGAACACTCTGAAGGTTAATGCTGTGTCAGAGGTCATTTCAAAGCACCTTTAAAACAGTGCTTTGGTGCAAAATTTCTTAAAGATAGATATGACCTGCTGGGCCATGGGATGAATGAAAGGAATCGTGTTAGGTGGCAAGAGCTTCACTGTAATGAAACTGTACTCCTCCACCAATCCATCCTCCAAGCCTGGTGGGTGAGCAGGTGCATTGTTCATCACAAGAAGGGCCTTGAGTGGCAACTGTTTTTCCATGAGGCAATTCTTTACACTTGGGGCAAACACTTCATGGACCCACTCCATAAAAAACTGCTTGGTTACCCATGCTTTAATATTAGCCTTCCACATGATATTTAGTTTAATTTTCATGGCATTATTTTTCTTAAAAACCCTTGGATTCTCAAAATGGTACAGAAGCAAAGGCTTAAGTTTTAAATCCCCACTTGCATTACTACATAACAATAGAGTTAGCCTGTCCTTCATTGGCTTGTTTCCTAGCAGTAACTTCTCCTCTTTGGTGATGAAGGTACTCTTTGGTATTTTCTTACAAAAGAGGCCTATCTCATCATAGTTGAACACTTGTTGGGGAATAAAACCATCAGTTTCTACATAATCCTTAAATTCCCTAACAAATTTATCAGCAGCATCTTTGTTAGAACTGGCACCCTCCCCATGTCTCACCACACTATGTATGCCACTTCTCTTCCTAAATTTTTCAAACCACCCCCTACGAGCCTTAAAGGCATCACTTGTATCAGCACTTGTTCCATGGATGTTTTTCAGGAGGTCAGCATGCAACTGCTTTGCTTTCTCACAAATGATGGTCTCAGAAATGCTATCACCAGCTAACTGTTTTTTGTTTACCCAAATCAACAACAGTTTTTCTACCTCTTCCATTGTTTGTGTAGCAAGGTCAGGCATGCAAACACCACTCTCATACTTTGCTATGAGATCTTTTTTTTACCTCTATTGTGGCTCTAATAACTTTTCTTTTTGGTTTGCTGCTTTCATTATTCTTCTTTGACCCCATGGTGGCTTATTTAATCAGAATATTTAGAAAAACAACAAAAACAAAAAGAAAAACAAAAACATTTACAGCAGATTTTAGCGGGAGTGTAGAGTGAGCAAAAGGTGCAGGGAAAATGTGTTGGGCAAACTTGGGGTGGGCCGAAAATGGTCAAAGGGTTATTCGGGTCATCAGTCAGATTATTTCAGAGGTTTGGGCCATGACAGTTCGTGAACCAAGTTTATGTTCAACAACCAAGAAATTTTTTCTCAAACAATATTTTTGAAAACCGAATTGTTTGAGAGGGGAGTTGTTTGAGAACCGAAGTATCACTGTATATGCAAATACATATTTTGTACTTCTGTCTTTCTTCAAAAAGTTATGTCAACAATTGATAAAACAGAAGAACACACACTCTAATGGTTTTAGAATGTACAAGATAAACCTGGTTAAACTCACTAGAGAACCAGTTAAAAATTTTGAAAAAACTGTTTAGAAATTTTGGACCCTAATGATTATATGTTAGAATTTAAACAAATAAATCTGTATATCTTATGTAACCTTAAAACTGTTTCTGTATTTTTGTATTAAAAAATAATTATATGATTAACATATTTGGAAGTATAATACCAGCCTTAAAAATACTAATAAAGCATAATATCTAACAATGGTGAAGATCAACAAGAAACTCAAAACCACAACACAGATAACACCAGTGAAGACCAAAAAAACTCACCACAACACAGATAATAATGATGAAGATCAACAAGAAACACAACACTACAATAAATGAAATACCTGTGAAGACCAAAAATAAACTCAACACAACACAGATAATACAATAGAAGATCAACAAGAATCACAACACCACAATAAAAGAAATACTGGTGAAGATCAAAAATACACCCAACACAATAAAAGAAATACTGGTGAAGATCAAAAATACACCCAACACAATAAAAGAACTATTGGTGAAGATCAACCTTAAACTCAACCTTGCTACATAAGAAAGGTTAATAAAAGTAATACACACATAGACCAATTATTTATCACTGCAAAAATGACATTTTGTTGCATAATTTGATACTGTTTGTTTACGTCATCATGAAGCTTGATGATAACCCTACCACATGAGGATGAAACATGCTATAAAAATTAATATTTTCCTAAAGTTAAAACATATTTCCAATTATACTTACTTCTACTGACATTTACAGCTATTACTCAACTGCCAGGGTTTCTTTTTTCCCATCTAAGCTTTATTCTGAATTTTTCTCACTTGTTCTAGTCTTTTATATCCAACTCAACAACCCTTGGTGATATTTATCTCATGATACTCTTTACCTATAGTAGTGTACCCTCTACCCTAGTACTGTATATAAGCACCCTTTCATATAGTTTTATCACTTTTTCCAGACTGATGATAACCCAGTTTCTAACACTAGCTTTTGGGAAGCGAAAGGGCAGGAGAGTACGAGTGAAAGTAAGTATTATTGGAAATAATTTCAAATTCCAAAAATATTAACTTCCAAAATATACTTAGCTATGCTGTCACTTGTAACTAGAATCACATATTGAAAAAATGGAGGGGCCAGTGAGGGCATTATCCACATAGAAAGCATCTGCACAGATCATGGGCGTATCAAAATAAAAGTGATACCTGAGTGGTAGAAATGCATTACATTCAAAACAGGTTTGCACTTCACTTAGATCCTGTAGCAAGAGTAGAATTATGCATAAGTAATCGACAGTATAGGCCAGTCCTAACCAGTTAGCTCAAGCTCCACTACTTTGGACTGGAATTAAGAGATCTTGGTCCCTACATCCCACATTGATGGCTACAGCAATTTACTGCAATGTTATATGTAGATAAAGTTTTGATTGGATCCTAATCCCAACTTGTGGTCATAATGTCCCAAACCACTTGAACCACTATAAGAAGGTAGGCAATGACTAAGCAAACTAACCTTCTTCTCCACCTGAAGAAGCCCAAAAAGCAACATCACAGGCTTGGAATGATGAGACTGTGTATAAGCATACTTAACCACAGGAACAGAACTTGTCCTGTCTGGAATTAAGAACATTCATCCTAACTTCCCAACAAAAGTGAGAAAGGAGCCTTCCACTTGACTACAGAATTGTGGGGAGCACAAGCAACCTTAGTTCAAACAAGGACTTAGAAATGAGACCACCCCACACTCAGAATTACAATGAAACAGTGGAAATCCTTCAATGAGCAATATATGAAACTGATACTGATTAAAGAGAAGTCCCCCCTGCTAGTACAGTGATAAGTCTATGGAATTACAATGCTAAACTCAAGGGTTGAATTCCCCTTGGTGGACTCAGCATATAGCTTGATGTGGCTTTGCTAAAAAAAAACATACAGAAAAAAAGTGCTATGCATACCCCAAACAAATAGTGTAATGTCAAATCTTAACTGGTATTGCAAGCAGTCTCCTGAAAAGGCTAGTGCTACTTCTACCGATATCTATGAGAAATATCCAGGGATAGAAACATAAGAATCCCCAGTTTCACTCTCTTGTTAACAAACACACTCTTAACACTGCAAGAAAAGCTTCTGTCCACCATCATAATGACTGGAAACTAAGTGTGGTAAGGATATACTTTTAATTGGTCCCAACCTGTGGTCATAATGTGTTCCAAACCACCTGAATCACAATGAGAAGGTAAGCAATGACTAAGTAGACAAACCTTTTGAATGCTATTTACATCTCTTTCAGAGTATACACATATTTTTGTTCAGGATAATATTTCATTTTTCTGTGAAGTTCTTACTCAAAAAATGGTGACTAAAAAATTACTTTAAGATTGATGAAATAAGTGAAGACAGGTACATTTTGGAGATACAGATACATTTGTTTTAGCTAAATTCTAAATTTTTTATAAATCATTCACCAACAATTTCCCACCGTTTTTGACAGGCTTTTATATTAGCATCTTAATATTTCTCGAAGATAGTGTTTTAAAAATATGCATTCATTTAATTCCTTTACTTTTACACCTTACATTTTCATTTTTAATATTCTGGCATGTGTCTTATTTCTATTGAGTTAGTTAGAGATTTGGCATACTCTGGCCTGATGATTAGATACAAAAGCATAGTATAGAGGTTCACATCAATTTGATCTTAATTCCCAAAAACACAAAGAAGTGTTTTGTATTAAATTGGTGGTGATAACATGTAAAAGTAAAATTAAATGTTACACATCAACATAAGATACAAAAACAATGAAGCACTTTAACATCAACTTAACGATTAGGTATAACAACACAACACAGTGTCTTATACCAGCTTGACGATAAATAAAACAACAAAATGCAGTATCTTATAAGAGCTTCTGTAATAAATAAAAGTTACATTACACACATTTTTAAATACCCAATATTTCTACAGTCAACATAAGACTTACTTATGCATAATTTCTTCTACATTTTACAATTTCTTTTCTAATGTTCTAGTAATGTCCTATAAGCTGTTCTTACTGTTTATCTCTTATTCTTAATGTTGGCCCCAAGATGTTTCTACTGTAGCTCTCACATTATCCAAACCTGTCAAATGTCACATAGTGTAAAGAGACTAATGCATTTACATGCTATTTCACACTCTCACACTGTAGAATATAATTCTCATGCATTTAATGTAAGTATGTAAAACATATTTTTTATAAATTGGAAACTCAAATTGATTTATTTAATTCACCACTGTTTGACTAAATTTGCTTATTTCCTTAAGCCTAAGGCTCTGTGTACTTATCAGCCATGTTAACTGGTCAGTTATCAACAATAAACCAACCACAGCCTTGTTTTTATATGTTAAAATTTCAACATGCCTGACTTGGAGAGTTAGGCAGAAACTTCATCACCAGCTGCTGAAAAGTTAAAATTTAGGGGGGTTACAAAGAACAAAAAAAAAAACTTGAAAAAGAATAGAATACAAAATACCATTTCATATCTTTTGTAAATAGTAAAAATACACATTTCTGCTGCAATGCCTGTAACAGAATGTCGTCATTAAGTAAAGAGGTTTGTTGATTCATCAACAAAAATCAGTCAAGACAGAAGACTTTCTTTCATGCTTGCAGCATCAAGAGAAAAGTAAATTTCAAATTCAGTTTAAATTATTTCTATCGAGAATCCGATGGGCTTTGGGCTCTGCAAAAATTAAACTTAAATATGGAACAAACTATTTCTGATGTAAAATTTTAAGGAGAAAGTCAGCAGCTATGTGATGACCAGCTGTTTGCAGTTTGATGACAAAGCAACTGTTAAACAAGTTTCCTTATGAGAATAATATATAAAAAAGGCACAGAAAACTTTCTGCAGATGGGTTAGACATTTCTATAAGACATATATAAAAGAGACTTTTAACAAACTTTCACTAGATGATGATACACTTAAACATGCCAAGTTCATCAATTTCTTCCAAAGAGGTTGGTTGGCATTTATTGGTGCAAAGCAACTAGGCTATCTGCACCATACAATTTGTAAAAAAATTAATGTAAAAGTACAATTATTAAAATATGTAAAAAGGTGTCATATTAAAATTAAAACAAAGCCCAATTTTGGAATTATAACCTTAAATAGAATTAAAAAGACCAATGGTCTTTAAAAAGGTAAAAAACACAACTGAGATGGACAGTGTCACCATCACCAATGACATTGTCAAACATCAAGAGTGAACCCATGGTAAAAATATGTCTAAAATGTTGCTGCTGCTCATGGCTGTAATGAGAGCATGACAGTAGAATGTAAGCTTTGGTGGCTTGTGTATCACATAGACCACATACTAGTGCATCAGGTCCAGATAAAAGAAAATGAGTTAAAAAACTGACCAATGGGTAGCCCAGCTAGGGCAACTTCCTCCTTCTGACCCTTACAGAAGCAAGACAGCCAAAGTCCAATAGAAGGTTTTATCTGAAAAAAGCATGTTATTACATTGCTCACTCCAACTCAACTGCTAACTGGGGCAGAGATTAGCCTTGAACACAGAACTGCAAACTGTTTCAGAGTGATAAAAAGTAAAATCATTCGCTATGGTTCACTTCACGTCAACACAGAGACAGCTTGCAGCTGATGACATTATTCTTTATAATGAAAAGTGTGACACTTAAGACACAGTCTTGATGGATTTCAAGTTCCTGTGGGAAAGAACAGGAAAGTGTCAAACCCATATGGACTTAATATTGCCAGTTTATTAAAAATATTTAACAAAAATTGGAAAATTTCCATGCAACTCGTATCAGTGGAGGTCATGCAGGATGCCATACCTCCACAAATAAATAGTACTATAAGCTTTCTCAAGGTCAAAAAAAGAGAGAAACAAGATGTTGTTGCTTGAGAATGGCTTCCCTGATTGGCATTTCAAGTTGAATCAGGTGGTCCACAGTGAAGTGCTGTCATTAGAACCCACACCTGGTAGGTGAGAGGTGGTTGTTTGATTCAAGGAACCAAATAAGATGACCATTAACCATCCTCTCTAATATCTTACAAAAACAGCTCATCAATTTAATTGGACAGTAGTTTACAGAAATCTTGGTATCCTTCCCAGACTTAGAAAAGGGAAAGACAATTGCATGGTGCCAAGCATTAGAAAAAACATTCTCCTGCCAGATTTGTTTGGAAACAGCCAGAAGAATAGCAAGAGAGGAAAGACATAGATGGTGAAACATTGAACAGTGATTATCATCAGGTCTGACTGATGTACTGCCAGACCGAAAGAGCAGACTTGAGTTACACCAGTGTAAAGAGGAAATAGTACTCATAGAAACAATTAGCCCAAAAGGAAAAATATGATCACTCTACCCAAGTCTTGATGGCTAAGAAGATTGGGGATGAGACAAAAGTGCTAGATGCATGAGAAATGCTTTTACTAATGCTATGGGAAAATGATCACCATCCCATGAGTCACTATCAAACCCCAAAGAGAAATGAGAGAAAAGTGATGGGGAGCAAATAGAGCAATCAATAGCAGTAAAAAACTGACTAGGTGCATGAAAATAGGTAAAAGTACCAAAACTGAAGGGAGAAAGGTAATAATCCAAAAACATATGCACTACAGGACAACCCTTCCTATCAATATCAGCATCCCCCCAGAGGGGTTTACGTCCATTAAAGTCCCAAAAATAAAAAAGGGAAACAGCAACTGTTCAATGAGAGCATCAAGGTCTGACTGATCACAGGTTTCCTAAGATGACTGGTAAAAAGAACAAACAATGATGATACAACCCAAGAAAACACAGACGACTGCAGCCTCTAATGGTATAGAGTGACAAAGATAGGGTAAGCACATGCTAATCAATCAGCATTGCCACCCATCTATGCACATGTCCATCATACAACCTGTCATTTCTGTACAAAGAAAACTGCAGAAAGGTCACTGTAGCAATAGGTCAGAAATGTTTCCTGTAAGGTAAAACATATAGAATAGTAAGAAGCAATCAGCACTTTGATGTCATCCAAATTAGAATGGAAACCTCAACAGCTCCTTTATATTAAAGGAACCATTTTTACTTATGTGAAGAATTAGATGGAGAGTTGTTTTCAAACCATATGAAGAACCTTTTGCCCTCTGTGTTTAAGAAAATTGACAAGTTAATGTCAACACCTATTTCTATCACCACCATTCCTTCCAGTGGTTCTCTGGATGCACTTTCTTTAGTTCTGGCTTCTGGTGTTTCCACAGGTCCATCTTCTTCTTTGACCCTGAAATGCAAAATGACTATTTGTTTACACTCTCTGTTGAGATTTCCATTCTAATTTCAATTATATCAAAGTGCTGATTACTTCTTACCATCACATGGAGACACTGAGACATCCATCTGCACTCCCACTATGACAGTGAAAGGGAGCGCAGCAGCACACATTCGAGATGGAGTGGTGGACATTTATTTTCAAGCCTTAAGGTAAAAAATGTTGTAAGCTGTTTTCAAATGCTGTACCTCCTTTTTCTCCATCCAACTAGGGCAAAAACCAAAGATGGGCAGTAGCCAGTACAGTTAGCAGAATGAGGATCCATTTTGCATTCACAGGCATTATGGTCCTTGCCACCACAACAAGCACACATCAAAGAACAACATGTTTTCAACTGATGGAACCACTGACATTAGTAGCATCTGAGAGGATTTGGAATATATGGCCTTACATTGCAATTCAGATAACCCACCTTGATGGTGGCAGGTGGATATGACAATGTAAATGTCAAAATTAGGATATCAGTTAGCATTATAATTCCATCTTTGAGAGTGGAGATATGCCTCTTTGCAGCAACTCCTTGGGTGGAGAAATCAGCGAAGATCTCTAACTTGAGAATGTTCTTCAAATTCCTCTCAACAATAACACCTCGTGATGAACTCAAACTAGCATGAGGAGTAACCTCAATGGGTATATCTCCAATGGTCCTCGAATGCAAGAGCAGTTCACTCTGTTTTGTAGTGAATGTTTCCATCAAGATGTCCAAAGAACAAAATCTTTTTGACTGACTTAGGAGAGCCAGCAAGCCTCGCTAGTCTCTTCTGAATAAAAGATTTGTCTGATAGAGAATGCTATGTCAGAAAATGAGATACAGGTTTCGAAGAAGTTGAAATTACTGTTCAGAATCTTCAAGACATGATTGTTTACTTATAGTCTGTTTTTTATTTTATTTTTACTTTGAGTTGGGAGATCCACAATAAAGAAAGAATATTTTGGTGCCCACTGACCCCACCCACTATGGAGATCTACAAGGGGACACAGTATAATGCCAAACAAGGACACTGCAACAATGCCAAGGTTTCATGAATACTATACCAAACACCAGCATCAGACATAATGTTCAATAATAGTACTTGGTTTACCCTAGCCAAAGTAAAGTGTTAG
Organism: Carcinoscorpius rotundicauda; assembly: GCA_011833715.1. NCBI lineage: Eukaryota > Metazoa > Arthropoda > Merostomata > Xiphosura > Limulidae > Carcinoscorpius > Carcinoscorpius rotundicauda. Next base: position 91,186,964 of record CM022397.1, read on the forward strand.
AGCTGGGCCCTTCAAACACCAGGATCCTCTCCTCTCTTTCGTGGGTCACCACACACAGCAAACACATATGTGGATGTTTAGACCACAAAGGAGGTAAACTGAAAATACAGAATCTTCTCTGGGAGGCTCCCTCACCACATACAGGTCCAAAGAGGCAATGAAGTTTTCAAGATGTGGAGTTCTTTCTTGAAATGTAACCTTCCTCCTTTAATCTTAATACTAGAAAAATGGAGAAGCTTCACTAAATGTTCACATAGTATCAACTTCTGCAAAACATCAATATCCCAAAAAGCATTTGTAATGCTGTCAAGTTATACTTACCTAGTGATGATGGTGTTGAAGAAACTGTCTCAACTGTTCAAACAGATGTTATATGGGGATATTTTATTCAATTAAACTAGCAAATGGGACTTTAAAATTTGATAGACAGGGTAAAGTTGCTAAAAATGTTATGATTCTACTGCATTCAATTGAAGGGGAAGAACATGTATTTTCAATGATTTGAAAGAAAACAAAACCTCATTTCAGCTGTCATTTTAAGTTGATGGAATATTTGACTCACTGATAACCATCATAATAGTTAGCATAGATTCCTGTTGTGAATATGAACTCTCATAAAAGATGTACTAAAAGAAGCAAAGAAGCTGCACATAACATAAACAACAATCTGGTCCATGCAAAGACTTTGTCGTGAAAATAATATTGACATTTTGTGGTATGGTTTTTAAATTTTCTACAAGGTTTATAAAGAATTCCATCATAAAATGCTCTTTAAAAATGTTCCCTATAAAGATTTAAAAACTGTTTGATATGCATAGTTCTGCCTCTGATACTTTTAAATTTTTCAAGGAAAAGGTCCCCATATCTTCTCTACACATACAGATGAACACCTCACAATATGACATTGCTGTGAACACAAAATCTCACTCTTTCCAAAATAAATTACTTCAAAGCTCTGCATTACTTGCAATGTACAGCTCACTTTCCGACAGTAAAATTATCTTGTTTTTAATCATTAACAAAACTTCTGTCACATTTGTCACTTTCATCATTACTCTGAAAATACTGAACAAAGTAACAAACAGACATACCTGATTTTTCTTTCCCTCTGTTAGGCTTTGTCTCATAACAAGTAGACATACTTGATGTTTCTTTGCCAAATCTTCCTAAAATTGATACATACATGCATATGAAACATCTAATTCAAATATTAAAAATTTCAAAGAAATGGCTACTCACCACTTTCTGGAGGTTTACTAAGAACCTCATAGGATGTGAGTTGATAGTCTTGGTGCCACGAAAATTTGTTCTTGTATTCTGTTGGCAACTGTAAATTAATAAAACTTTGTTAATTCTTGACAATAAATATACAGCTTTTTCAATTCAATTCTTGTAAAATATATTTTAAAATGGTGTAAAAAACAACAACATAGACTGATAACAAAACTATTTCAGATTTAAAGAACAGCATAAAGAGTACACCTATAAAATACTCTCTTATAAACCTTTCACTTTTGTGCACTTGTATTGTCTTCATAAGAATTAAGAATGATTGTACATTATACTAGAGTTTCAATTTAGCTTTTGATTACAATCAGCAACACCACATACTTCATTTCATAGAGGCTAATTTCAACTAAAGGTCAGAGTACCTATCAGCCCTTGGAGGTTTTTGGATTTTTCTGAAGTAAAAATGCAACAATATGTGAATGGCCATTGGATAGTGCTTTAGATTTACAGTACATAAGAAAACGCATAAATTATCTTCATTTTTCTTCTAATATTTTTGGTGGTGGTGTGGATTACCTCTCCAGCCTCTTCTTTTCCAAACAAAATTGGTATCCTTAATAAAATCTTCTTATTTTCACCTTACTGCACTTCATCATCATTCAGCTATAGCATATACTCAGGTGTAGTTCTTACACTTACAAACAACTTGGATTTATTCACCACAATATGCATTCTTATTTCTTACCTTTTCAAATATACTCAATTTATTACATTTCTTGAATGTTAACATTTTCCTGAAGTAAAAATGTAATTCCAATAGATATCTTTCTCACAAAAAGCTTTCACAACTTGTATTACTTTTATTGGTGCAAGATTTTACTCACTAGTAACTTTGATACTCCCACTTATTTCTGCATACAACATGCAATGGATTATGCATTAACCCAGTACCAACAGAAGTGTGAAAATACCACTATCATAACTATTGCCCTCTCTAATCTTGCAGCTTTAACTACTTTGAGATTGGTCAGATCACTCCAAACTACATCAGAAGAGAGGAATGTGGGTGGGAAATATGAAAGGAGGTACCTATGGTAAACAGATTTTCAATTTAGAAAAATGTTAACTTCTGATATATCTTCACCTCACAAAAAACTAAAATCCCACATTAGGCCAGTAGAGGAAATAGTGACAAAATGATCCTCTCTTCAGGAAGCATCCAAACAAAAACTACTGAGTGTAAGAATGAATTAAAACCAATATACCTGTGGCAGACTGCACAACTTCTGGGCCAGGTATACTTTCTGCCCTAAAATAAATTGTTATCAAAATGTAAAAGGTGGGAACCTGGAGTGATCTCAAAAATAATTTCCACATGGCATAAGCCTTGAGCTTCCACAAAGTGACAACCTTCCAACAACACACACTCCTGACATGTAATCCCCACTATTCAACTCAACCAAACTACCACTTTAAGTTTTGGGAGAAAAATGAAGTACCAGTTTTCAGTGATGAGAAAAAAGTGTAAAGTGTGAGTGAATGTAAGTAGCTGTTGGAAGTGTATTTTCAGTATAAGAAAATTATAACTTCCAATGTGATACATTACCTTTACTCATATAAATAGCGAGAAACCTACACTGAATAGGTGGAGAAATCAGTACAAAGGTAAAAAAAGTACTCTTTGAAAGCATAACAAAAAAGAAACACTATAAGAAAAGATCCTTTCAGTAGCAGATCAAAGGTATACTCTTCATTCAGCGTGGAAAGAGATTTTCATAGATGTGGGTGAAAATGGAAGAAGCACATCCAAATGAGAGAGAACAATGGTTGGATAAGAATCTGAACTGAAATATTTTGGAATCTCAATCCCAAATCTGTAAGCATTTGGTAAGTTTTGGTTATTCAACTGTGTACATACATATATATAAACATAATATATTTAATTTGTTTGATATCCTCCATGTGCAAAATTTTAAAAGGCTTCTGAGTGCAAAGGTCATAGTGAGAAAAGATAACTGTTTGCTTATAGATTTACTGTTCTATATTCCAAGAAAAATAAGTTTAATAATTTATTTGTAAATAGTAATAATCTATCTATACATATATATATATAAAGTATAACACTTAAAATATGACTGTATATTACAAAATACTAGTCCACTACAACACAACTAATACAGGGAAAACTACAGGTCGGTTCCATATTACTGGACAGGTGACCTGAATGCATGTACACTGCATAAATACAAGTTATATAATATTAGCTAAGCATGACTGGAATGTGAATATTATAAAAAGTAAAATACATATAGTGTTGAGACTTAAGTTACTTAAACAAAATATTTGTATTTTAATGTTATAATATATGGTCGTTCTAGCGCCAAAAAAAGCACAATTTATATTCATTTCCTTTTTTTTATTATGGTTGCCAGGTTGTTCAAGTGACAGACCCCATACAGTCAGAGTATAGAAAATAACAAAATATAAAGTATCAGTGAAAACAAAAATTTGAAATGAATTTTAAGAGGTTTTAAGAGATTATGCAAATGATATGAGACTTATGTAACAAATATTAGTTTTCTTAACCACAACACGAGATCAAATCATACTCAGACTAGTAACAAAAGACTTATTTTCACAAACAAATCTTCAATGAAAATATTTCATTAAAGTATATGATTTTTTGTACACAAAAAAACTTGTAATCTTTAATAAAAGACAACTGAATTTTGTACAAAAGTTATAGTGCAAATACTTAACTAGTGCAAATGTGTAAATGAACTTGTATTTTTTATACTAATTCCATTGTGAAAGGGTTTATACATATTTTACAACTTGGAAGTCTGCTGTTTGCATTTGGTATATCTAACATGGTAAATAGTCTGAAACATTCTCTACCATTAACTGCAATGAATTTCTTAAATGTTATAACATTTTATAAACTCAAGCTTTCAAATTTCAATGAATACAATACTTCATAAAGTGAATTTTTAACTAGTTAGATTTTTATGCAAAGTTTATTCTACATCAACCAATTAAAAATGTGGACATACTAATTAAAAATTAGATATAAACTATATTTGATGCTTTTGTTTTAATTTGATTTTTAAAATCAGTTTGTCCACGGTTTATAATTTAAAGTATTACCTGGTTTCTAGGGGCTTTGTGTTACATCCATATAAGTTATCAATTAATAATATTCCACATGTATTGATTTTTCAAAATATGCATTTCAAATCATCATCCTTGAGTTTTTATATAAGTTAAATAGAATCAAAGAAATTTTTTTCATTAATAATTATTTAACAAAACAGTATTCTAGCAATAAATGATTGCCAAAATCTTCCCTATTAATGAAATACAGGTATATAGTCTCTATTTAATAACCATCTGAGTAAGAAACCACAAGTTCTCTAACCCCTGTATAGTCTGTTACACAACAAAATTTCTTCCCACTAGCTTTGATATCCAAACACACTAAATCCTTTGTAATAAATAACATGTTTCTAAATAAGAAAACCAAAATGTATACAGTACTGCAAGTAAAGCCAAACTGGTTATTGTAAAGAAATACTTACCTCTTTTAACTCGTATTTGTATAATCAATATGTCTATAAAGAGATCCTACAATTATATTAATTTTACTACTACTACTAGCACAACACATCACTTCTTGGTTGGCTTAGTAGCTCATCCATTATTATGTCAAATCCTTTTTTATTCTGTCACACTACCAGTTAGGTTACTATCTATATTAAAATTTAAACATGATCCAAACTGTGAAACCCAAATGTATTATCTTACACTTGCTTTTACACACATCTTATATTTGTGTCCTCTCATCCAGCTGCATTTAGAATATAACATAGGATTCAAAAGTATTTATCCTATTCATCCATAAAATTGTAGGCTTCACCTCTAACCTTTCTTTTCTCGAAAATAAACAAGAAACCATAGCCTATGTGTTGAAGATAATCATCTTAAATCTCACACCTAAAACCATTCTTATGGTAACAAGTATTCTACATCAGATAAGATCATAACTATACACATTATTCCAGGTTTCACAGTAGTTTAGTGGGTTATGTAGAGATAATTGTAGAGGAATGAAATATAATTAGAAGACATAATTTAGTTCTTTTACTCACTTAAATAACTGTATAAACTAACAAAAATGCAATATTCTTTACACCTTATTTGAAAAGAATATATTGATAACACTATGAACTTATTTTAAAAAACAGACAATTAATAACTTACACAGGTCAACAAAGTTTTTGTTGCATTCATATCAAACACTTGTTATTACATAATTTCTTGCACTGATTTTAGATCTGAAGTTAGTTTTTTCCTCAGTGCTCTACTTTTTTTGCAATCAAGGTATTTGAAAATCACAAAATTTCGTCATCATCACATTAACGTCGTAGTCCATCATGAAAAATATGTGATAAAATTTGTTATAAAACTCTTTAATATAGCTGGGTAATAAAAAAGAAAATGCAATATAGTGATGTCGAGAAACCCACTTGTTGAGAATTATATATGCAATACAGTATAAATGTATTCAAGTTATTTATATAAATTCAATTTTATATCAAGTTATAATTCAATTTATTTATATAAAACTAATTAGTAGATAAGACATTTGTTACTATAAGGAGGTAAAGCTCAATTGCAGTCTACTCAGGCATGAATTTCTGCTTGTAGCTCTTGCGTTTGTGGACGGTCTCAGGGCATTCTCTTTGATGCTCCAGCAGTAATCTGCCATCATATATTTGTCCCATCTCCCTTTGTAACGTTCTTCCATGGTCTTGAGGTCCTGATGGAACCGCTCGCATTGCTCGTCACTTACAGCTCCTGGGTTCTCAGGGAATCTATCAAGAAGACTGTACAGGTAATGGAGTTTGACACTCATGTTACATCCAAGATCACGAAAAGCTGACAACATACTCATTACAAGATTTTCATAGTTGTCAGATTTTTTATCACCGAGAAAGTTTGCCATCACTGCCACAAATGAAAGCCATGCAGTCCTTTCTTTGTCATTCATCTTTTTGGCAAATTCTTGATCACACATAAGGGCACGAATCTGTGGTCCATCAAAAACACCTGCCTTGATCTTCTCAAAGGACAAACCAGGGAGCACAAAAAATGTGTTGGAAGCATTCAACATCAGTATTCAACACCTTCATAAACTGTTTCATCAAGCCCAGCTTGATATGGAGAGGAGGAAATATGATCTTTTCTCGACTGACAATTGGATCATTGACAATATTTGGCATTCCTGCCTTCAGAGTCTCACATATGGGCCACTCCTTCTGGTTCCAGTGCTTTTCTCGAGCTTGGCTGTTTCACATGCAAAGATAGCAGGGGTACTTTGTAAATCCTCTTTGTTGACCTAGGAGGAAATTAACCATTTTGAGGTCCACACAAATTGTCCAGTTGTGCTCTGGTATTTTAGTAGGTCACTCACAGTCTTAATGTCATTATATTCCTCTCGTAAATACACAGAGTGTCCAATTAGAACAGCTGCATAGACATTGCCATTATGAAGTAGAACACACTTCAAACTTTGCTTAAAACAATCTAGAAATAATCGCCAGTCATTTGGATGGTATACTGGCATCCCTAATTCCTAGAGAAGACCTGAAATATTATGACAATAAACAAACATATTTTCCTCTGTAAAAAATGGCACAAAAGCATGCTCCCGATTTCGGAAGTATGACACTTTTCTTGCATCCTGGAAGCTAACACTTCAGCTGCATTTTTGGAGAGACCCAAATCACGCATAAGGTCATTCAACTCTGGCTGGCTAAATGTTGAGGAGTTAATGACTGTGGGGTCTCATAAGGATCGCCAGAGGCTAGAGACAAGTGTAACGACAACCTCATGTTATCATAGCTCATGCAACACTGAAGCTGTCAGATGTACAAGGGCATCGCAGGAAACGTGTTAATTTGACCACAAACGGCTAGAATTAAAAACTTAAAATTGCATGAAAACTAGAGCATGTGGAGCTGAACCATTTTCATATTTGAATTTAGCAGGTCACAAAGGGTAAGAATGAGTAAGAAAATCTTATGCAACTGAGATTTTGAAAAAATTTGTTGACCAGTGTTATCATTATGATTAAGTTCATATTATTGTTACACTCGTTACTACCAGTTGTGGAATGATACTTAGCAGTACAACTATATAATTTAATGTAGAATGAGATATCGTTTAAGTAATGTACATCTCCGCAACATATTTAAATGATGAAACTAAACCTAGCCTTAATAATACAGTTCAATAAACAGTACCTGGCTCACCCCAAAAATCCTAACAGCGACATGAACTATACTCCTCGATATTAATTCTGTATGACATTACCTTTACGTCTACAGTTGTGGGACAAGCGCGGCACAAACTCCAAACAGAATTAAGCATGTGCCCACTTTCACTTCTTTACTCTGAGTTCCGCAATACACTTCTGTCAAGTACTTTCGAACACGTCGTTCAACCATCAACATAAATACTACCTATACTTTTTAAATACGCTAAGCCTAAATTTCAAACATTGCAGCATATTTGTATTTCGTATGTATTATCGTTCAGTGGCGCTACTGTTCAACTGCAATTATGTAGCATAGATTTGTTCAGTTTAAAACTCAGAACGAACACATTTTGACATGTCAATCATAACTTTAAGTCAGTTTAAGAAACTAAAACCTTGACAGATACCATAAAATACTAACCAATGATCCACACAAAATGTGCATGAGCTGAAAAGGCCAGACTAATTTAAATAAAGTCTTAACCAGCGTAACAATGGGAGTAATTTGTTGTAATATATTAATGTATATTTTATTTAACATTGAATAAATGCTAGTAAACACTTTTTTTTCAATTCCAATAAAGCATTATTTAAATCAACAGCTCTCTCAGGAATATGCCATAGTTCGTTTGTTGTTGTTGTTTTTTTGCATTAACTGTTAATTACTCTAGAAATTAGTCTGTCTGTTTGTTTCTGTAGTTAAGCTCAAAGCCACACAATGGACTGTTTATGCTGTGCCCAGCTCAGTAGTCAAAATCCAGTTTTCACGTTTTAAGCATTCAGATTTAACGATATACCACTGGGGAAGAAAGGGGAAGAAGAGGTTAGTCACTTAATACACTTTAACAAAAAAGAGTGGTATCTACTGATAATAAAGTTTTTGCCATATCTAGTGGATTTTGACAGTATGGATAAATTATATTGTCAACTAAAGTCCAGATACTGCAGTGGTATGTACAGGTGAAAATGAACTAAAGTTAAAACTATATCAGACATATTCACTAAGATTATTCTCAAACAAAGAAGGGGGTAGAAAGCATTCTCAGATCCATGAGAAGATTAAGATATAGATAGCTACCACAAAACTTATTTACAGCAATTAACAGGACAGTATGCAGAATGTTTAAAAGGGGGTTCTAATTTGTGAGATCAAAAGCAAACGCACATTGTAAGAAGCATAATCATCATGCCAAACTTACCAAAACAATGAGAATCTTGGGAGATGCAACTGTTTCGAACCACAAAAATCTTAATACTTCCTTAAAAGAACGTAGACTATGTATCAGGTCATCCCTTAAGTAATGTCCGATTTTAGGTTAAAAAAAAGAATTTCAAACGCTCTTAATGTTGTTTAATCAATAATATATGTTCCATTAATATTAATTACTTCCTGCCAACGATTCACAAGCTTCTGAATGCTACTTCTATAAAATTTTTGGGGTATGGAAGAAAAAAACGTAGAAAAGGTGGTTTTGACATCTTCATGTGATCCAAGCTTTTTTCCATCAAGATAGTTCAGATGGGGCAAGGTCTGTAGAATGAGGAGAGCGTGGAAGTTTTTTCCAGTCTAGCTCTTCAATTTTTGCACATGTGATCTTTGCTGTATGAGACGTGCATCATGGTAGTGTAACACAACACCTTTACGACTGATCAAATCGGGTCTCTTTTTCTTTCAGTGCAACATTCAAACGCTCTGTTGACAACAGAAGTCTGATGTAATCGTTATATTGAGTGGCAGCAACTCAAAGTGGATCACACCAACAATACCCCACCAAACACTTGACAATACTTTGCTTGGGTGGAGGTCCTTTTTTTTTCTGTTCTTTAGCCAGTTTATCTGCAATGCTTAACATATTTATAATATGTATCCATTTTTGATCTCCAGTTACTGACCTGTCCAAAAACTGTGAGTTACGTTTACAAGAGTGCAGAAAAGTGCAAATGTTTACTTTTACTCTGAGGTTGGCTTCTGTCAAATCACGGAGAACCAATTTTCCCGGTTTTGACACATTAGCAAGCTGATGCAAATGACGGTGAACTGTTTAATGGGTTGAATTAAGCCTCTGTGCTAGTTCATCAACTGTTACAGTACAATCTTCATCAAGTGCAGCCAGCAGCAAGTCATCATTAAACTCAACAGAACGACCTGAACGTGGCGCATCACTTAAGCTGTAATTACCTGATCTGAATTTTTGAAACAACCTTCGGCATTTTCTTCCATTGAGAAACTCTGCAACATAAATACCTTGAATGTTTCGTGTAGTTTCTGCTGCACTGTTGCATTTTTTAAACTCCTGAAGCATCATTTGATATGCTAATGCGCTCCTCAGACACATCCATCTCCATACGGGTTTATTTTATTAATGATCTGAAAAAAATGAGTTGGGTTGGTTTCTTTTATTTGTCTGATCATTTTCATGCATGTCCTACGACATATTTTAGTCATTAAAGCCTTCTACAAAGACAGAAATGATGTTGCACTTTCTCTATTACATTTTCGGACATTACTTATGGAAAGACCACATATAAAACATTAAATATCATAAATAGCTGTTCTATGACTATATAACCACATTTTTATGTTACAAAAATAGGGGTTAGACCGACCCATCCTTATGGACGTACGTGATTAATATCGTAAATGAGCTAGAGAAACTACAGTCGGCACTCTCATCTCCCATTACTGAACGTTTGTGGGAAAGGACGAAAGAATTTGCTATCTAAAAAGTTTGTTTTTAAAATTCGCACAAAGCTACTTCAAGGCTATTTGTGCTAGCCGTCCCTAATTTAGCAGTGTAAGACTAGAGGGAAGGCAGCTAGTCGTCACCACCCACCGCCAACTCTTGGGCTAATCTTTTATCAACGAATAATGGGATTGACCATCACATTATAACGCCCCCACGGCTGAAAGGGCATGTTTGGCGTGACAAAGATGCGAACCCGCGACTCTCAGATTACGAGGCGCACGCCTTAACACGCTTGGCAGTTTAAAAAGTTTGAGAATCACTAAACTAATTAACAGAATATTCACTCAAAATATCGATTATAATTATGGGGCAATACGAAAACTTTTTTTACTGAAATGAAGTAAAAAGGTAATCTGAGAGTCGTGGGTTCGAATCCCCATCGCATAAAATATGCTTGCTCTTCCAGACGTGGGGGCATTATAATGTGACAGTCATTCTTACTATTCGTTGTTAAAAGAGTAGCCTAAGAGTTGGTGGTGATGACTAGCCTTCCCTCTAGTCTTACACTGCTAAATTAGAGACGGCTTGTGTAGATAGCCCTTGAGTAACTTTGCAGGAAATTCAAAACAAACCAAACCATGTTGAGTAAAACTAAATTCACATTCTTTATCATAACTAAACACAAACATACGTGTTTGCTTGAATTTTAAACATGAAGAACAACTATTTTGCACAGATAATTTCATTTGTTAACCTTTTTCAATATACTGACTCATCATGTCTTCTTCATGCTTTAATTACACAGGAACTATATTTTTTAAATGGACTCGGTTTGTATGCAGTTGTAACATAAACACATTATCCATAAAGTCATATAGATTACATTGTTCTAGCCAGTTTATGTCTTTGATCTCTGTGGTAGACGATTTCTATGCTGCTCAAGAGCATGCTACAGCAACATTTACCATCCTGATTAGAAAGTTTGTTTGTTTTGAAATTTTGCACAATGCTACATGAAGGCTACCTGCACTAGCCTTCCCTAATTTAGCAGTGTAAGACAAGAGGGAAGGTAGCTAGTCATCCCCACCCACCACCAACTCTTGGGCTACTCTTTTACCAACAAATAGTAAAATTGACCATCACATTATAACACCCCCATGGCTGAAAGGGTGAGCATCTTTGGTGTGACAGAGATTTGAACCCACAAACCTTGGATTACAAGTTGAGTGCCTTAACCACCTGGCCATGCCAGCCCCTGATTAAAAGGATTAACAATGTAATATCCTTTGCTGGCCAAGTTGATGCTATATAAATGTAATGGAAAACCAATGTTATGTATATATAGAGTTTATGAGGTGATGCTGTCAACTGGATAAAGAAACTGAGCTTACTTGTTAAATTCAGGCATATCTTCAGTTCAGTTCTACAAGTTAAGTGAAGACTTATTTCAAGATCATCATGTATTGTTTAACAGAAACTGACCTCATGAAAAATAATACTATTGTGCTAATCACTTTAGCAGAAGTGTTTCTTTTTTATTTGTTTGATAATAAAGATTGTATTAATTTCTGCAAAACCTGCATCCCCCAGTGGCCGAACAGTATGTCTGTGGACTTACAGCACAACAATTTGGTTTTCGATACTCATGATGGGCAGATCATAGATATTCCATTGTGTGGCTTTGTACTTAATTATCAACAAAAACAAAATAAAGCCAAATCTGCCAAGTCTAATCATTTCAAACACACTATGAAAAAATATTTTTTCACACTAAAATTACTCTCCCTATATCTCGAGTGAATTTGTCATTATAAATAGGTGTGTCTCACTTATTCTTATCAGGAAATTGGTTTAAGTTGAAAATACTATTTGTAGGTAGAAAGGAGAAATTCTAGTGCTCTTAAATCACAATTTATTGCAAAGTTTTTTTTATACACAACATGTATACTAGCATCTGTTTGATTTCTTAAGTTTACTTTATTTAAATACTTGTTCCTTGCAAAAAGAATAACATTTGTTGAAAGTGAAAGTAATTATAATAAAACAAAATTAACATTTCATTAGCAGTATGGGAAAGACATCAAGTCTAAGATAGGACATGAGACTTTTGTCATAACCATTCAGGTTGCAACTTTTCATACAAGGAAGGTTGCTAGAGTGTAGTGTAATTAGACTACTTGAACAAATAATTTCTTTGGGGTAAATGCAGATGACTGAGATTAACTACACTGAATTGGCACTGGTTTGAAATGCATGGGGAGGTTTTTACTGGATTCCTAGGCTGTTGCCAGTCATCCAACAGCCCCAGATCTGGTGTACACCACTGCTGACTAATGAACAAAGGCTGGACGAGCTTATGATGAATGAATTCCACTGGTCAGAATCTTTTTTCTGATAGGTAAAACAATAGCAACCCTTGAATTAAAACAACACACAGGGTCACATACCTTTTCGAACTTAAATGTTCACCAAACCATCAGTGGAAACTCAGAACACTAGGGGTCATACAGGGTTGTATAATGAGCCATCTGGAATAACAGTTGTTCTGTAGCCTTGAATTAGACCGATCACCTATTTTGGTGACAGAGTACCAGTGAAAGGCTTCTTATTGTAAAAGGAACAGTGACAGAGGATACAGACCAGTTCCTGAACTGTTTTAGGAGTTTACAAACTGGAGCAGGTACCTCAGGAACAGTGTTCAGTGCCCAGTTGTGAGCTTAAACAATTCAGCCCTGAATACTATTAAACACATGGATGAGGAGTAACGGAACAACTTAGAAACAACCGTGTTTCAATTGCATTGCCAATTAGACTGAGAAAAGAATCAAATGCTCTATTGAGCTAAGTTAAAAGATTGGAAGAGGTTTGTCACCAAAGAACTCGCCACCCATGTAAGCAATTTGAGCCAATTGCATGGAAAGACACACCTGACAATGGCTTCTACAAACACAGAAGGTGTCCTGGCTGGTAAATTCATTGAGTGATTTTCGAATAAGCTTTCAAGGCAGCACCCAAGAGTAAGGGGAATTCCCACTTTCACAGAAGCAGTGTCTACTCATGGTAGATATGCCATAATAAGGAACAAACAAGAAATGTTTGTGGAATAATCCAACTTTGAAATATTGACTGAGTTTTAACTTGCATGAGAAATAAACAAACTGGACTTGATTTAAGTAAAATAATCTTTATTTCTAACAAAGCAAAAAAAATATGCTTACTTGTGTACATTCTTAGACAATCATCTTCTAGATTCATAAATATAACTTCAACTTTTGTTCTCTCTAGATGCATCTTTCTAGAAGTCAAGTGTCTTAACCACCTGGCTATGCCAGACTGTCTTGAATTTGACAAATTAACTTTAATTATAAATCCAATAAATTGTATTTGGGAGCTGATAGAAGATTTTTGTTATGATCTGTTGCTCCTTAAAACCCATGACATATTACAACCACTGAGCAAAGAAAACTATAGCACAGTCACAACAGACAAAAATAACATCTAACACAGATTGTAATTCACATAAATCAGTACTACTGAAGCTGCATATAATGCTTAAAATTAAATCCTTAACCAAGAATAAATAAGATAAAAAACTCATAACATATTAACTTTCACAATGAACTGCATACAAAAAAGTTCATCAAACTAATTATAACATGAAAGCTTTAAGAATGATAACTGGAAAGACCTACACTAAAATAAAGGAAAGATACAGGTGTGTGTGTATATATATATAAAACACCTAAGCAAAAGGAAAATGCATACACTTGCAACAGCTTATATTAAATTAGCTTAAACAATTATGCTTCATGAAGCATGGTAATCATGAAATCTAACCTCCTTTGCCCCTACTTCAATCATCAATGAAAATTAATTCCTTCAACATTGCACTCGTCAAGCTACTAGTTTAAATCGCTGGATTTTAGCCAGTGTCCTCTTTATGTCTACTAGTTTAAATCACTGGATTTTAGCCAGTGTCTGCTTTATGTCTACTAGTTTAACATATAAATGACAGACCTCTTCTTCAAAACTTGGTTAAAGTGTGGTTCTGCACCACATTTATCCATTTTTTGTTATAGAGAGCCCAGACCTCAGCTCCAATACTGATATCTCCAGAAAATGTTATTTAAGTTATGAATCTGCTAAAAGGTGAGTTCATACTTCTTCTCGGTCAGTTCTTGAGACTTCTTTGACAATGGCTCAACTGCTGATGCTGAGGAGGCTCCTCACTTCATTTCACTAATCATCTGGTGAGTTTTTGAAGTAAAACTTCCTTCATTCACCTGGCTTCTCTCTCCAGTTGCCACTGCCTCTGAAACATTTACTGTCATCTTTTTCCTAGGATTGCAAGTACATATTCTGAATGCTAGAATGTCTTCCACTGTGGTGGTAGATATTGGTAATGTATCAATGCACTGAAGAAAATCTTGCCCTTTTTGCAACTCTTGTTGCCATGCCTTGAGGTGATGTATACAAGGAAGAGTTTCTTTGGCTTCAGCATGTAATATTCCCCCTGCAGTTAAGTGCATACTTGGTGCCTTTGTCTTATAATTTTAAATATCTTACAGACATTTGATCAGATCCTTCTGATGCCTAGATGTCTGCATTGATTCCTTCTTCACTACCACCACTGCAGACATTAAGGCCCTTGCTCCTGATTGCACTTGTAGAAGTGGTGAACTGTGGTTTTATCTCCAAATGTTTAATTGGTTTGCTAATTAATGGAGCTTTCAAGCCCCAGTATATTCTAAAGCCATACCAGAGCTTAAAATATCAGATTCTTAATATCTGATGCATAAAATAACAATTTTCATCTATGGATCCTATAGGGTAAAAAATCATTTTCAGGTAAATGAAATTTCTTGTACCACTTCCACTGAAGAAAAAGGCAAACTGTTTTTTCTCAGCCTAGTACAAGACTATCCTTGTTCTTATTTTCCATAAAAATTCACTTCCTGCAATGTATCAGTGAAGAAACTGAAACATTTTATCAGGATTATTTATGAAAATAACAGGCACACTTTATCTTCAAATAATACCTAACAGGTGAGTAATCATGGGCCACTCCACATCACAAAACTGTAACACCCAGATCAAATTATCTGTTTCCATTCACATGTGACTTAATTATAACTGTTACAAAATTGATCCAGTTATGTCATAAACCACTAAGGAATAACATGATTTAATGTTCCTGCACATACACACATACACATGCATGCATGTATTTATTTATACATTTGTATTACAATATATATTTACCTTCGTTACTCATCATCACATACACTAATGCTTTTTGAATAAATTATCTCTGGTCTTAATCTTGTTACTTTGTAGCCACATCAGGTTATGTTCTAAAGCTACTGTTTGTAGCTTTAATTAACAAAGGCTGTCATGTAAGAGTATATGACTGAACCATATTCATAAAATGTTGCTATTAAGAATGACATAACCTCTTAAAAATTTTAAAGTTCATAAAGTACTTCAGCAATTTATGGTGAACTGAAAAACTTTCTTTCTGACAAGTAGTGGCAAAAGTATTTTATGAAAACAGCAAGAAGCAGTTGCTGTTTATTTCATTTAGTACATACATTCAGGATCCTTGAACACACAACTATTCAAATTCCACTATCACTAGCAATGTGTAGCAGAAATTCACAACCACGTGAATATACTAACACTGGAGCTTCTAATAAAGCACACTTCTGGAACTGTAATGTTTGCTTGTATTCTTTCTTATATTATAAGTGCATACCTGTCTTACTAAAAGCCAATAACGGTAAGGAAATCTTGGAGAATTTGATCACAAACCGTTGATAACATGACAAAGCACAGGATTTAATTGCAGGTTGAGGCCAGTGTCACTTACACTACAACTTTTTTGGCAGGATACACAGAAATTCCTTTTCTACCACTAATTTATGTGAGATATTCCACTTTTGTTACACATTTTCTGGGTTTCAGGTTCAATCCTGCATTTTGTTATCCATTAAAATGACATTTTTCAAGTTCTCAACCAAAGATTTGAACCAGCAACCAAATGCCATGACATCCTTTACATAGAGCATACACTTGTGTCATTCTAGTCACATCAGTGTAAGCTTCATTAGTCTCTCAAATGTAGAAAACATATTGCATAAACCAATTGGCATGACACAAACCTCATCCAAACAATCTCTTCTGCTAAAAACAGTTGCTAACCTGCTCTTGCCATTCTCTTCAACTTGCAACTATCTGAACACCAGTGTAACCAACTAGTACTTTGTAAAATACATCCACATATTTCTCTGCTTATAGTTGTGAAGATACATCAATGTGAGTTAATGTTTACCAATTTAAAATCAATGCAAAACAAGACCATATCTTTCTTCCTCTTGAAAATCACTACTGGAGAGGATCAAATACTTTTCAAAGTCTGCATGGTTTCATTCTTTAGGATTCACTGTACTTCAAAACTAACAATATCTCTAGTGCTCAAGGGAATCTTGAGTGGGTTTTGTTGAATCAGATATACATCACCTATAACTATGTGATGTTTTGCGACTTTTATGTGCCTCAATTGGCCATCTGGTATCACGTATACATTGGCATAACCAATCAACGAGTCACTGAATTGCTGCTGTTGTTGAGTCTAGATTGTCTGACTGTCATAAACTAGTGATCCAAGATGCGTTGGTACCCTTATATTCACTTTTGTACATCATGACAGATACAACCCTCATGTTTTTTTACTTTCATCCATTCACCAAGTCACTGATCATTTGAGCATGTAGATGAATAGCTGAGTGTTCACAAGTTAAAAAAAACACATGAACTTCATTCCCTCCTTGAACAGATAAAAGCTGATGATAATATTGTATATTACTTTTTAGACTGGAAATAATCTATTTCATGTGTAAGGTCAATACAAAAATTACCCAGCACTGACACACTAAACCTTGTCAGTAGCAACCCACAGAATATCACTTACATACACCAATATATGCTAGACCAATTGTGCAGTCCACTGTTCCTGGGGTCAGTTTAGTCAATACTTGATAACCCTACAATGAAACTGATCTCACCCACTGCACAGGTAAAACTGGCCAACGGGTTCTGCAGTGAACCTATTTCTAGAATGATGAATACAGAACCAAGGTCAATTACAATTATTATTGTTTATAAGTGAAACTTTTAAGACATACAGCATGACTTCTACATGTATGTCTATATCATTTTCATTTGCCAAAATAAAGTCCTCTGGAATTTGTAGAAGATTCTTAAAACTGAGAATCAACAATATTTGTTTTAAGAAAATATAATTTTTCTTTGTTTCAACAGTATTTTAATAAAGTGATTCTCATATAAAAATCAACACACCGAGAGACAAAGAATATTATTGGAAAACTACAGTAGTGTGCTTCAGGCCTAGGAAGTTATAATTGTGATTAATGCCTATTAATGAAAAAACTACAAAATTTGTCCAGGAATATTTATAGATTTCAAACATTATAAACCGTTCAACTTCAGTGAAATTAGTTTGAATGTTATTGTTTCAATGAGGACATTAAATATCTTTTTCTGTAAAAACGAGCTTCTAATCAGTGTGAGGCTAGTCAAGAAAGACATTGTTAGTAAATATAATCTGTAAAGTTGGAAGAAGATACTTTCCACTGGTGGGTCAGGTAATCTTGAAGATACACCCTTCCTTATTTTTCTGTTGGAACAAACATCAGTAACATGGGTGGTACACAAACATATAAGGAACATCATTACAGAATCTTCTATAATGTTTCTGCTCACTTACTGTGAAAAAAGCCAAGTAACAATTGTTGTCCTCAAGTTTAAAAGTAAATAAATTTCAGCACATTTGGTTCCTCTAGTTTAACTCATTAAGGGATATTTTCAGATCTCTAGTCAAAGTACACCCAATGTATTTATTTACATTTCTTTTTAAAATATCACAATGTTTACAGTCCCTTTTTTGCTTAAACTCATGTCATTCAGGATTTATTGCAAGAATACATTTCTTTGATTAAAATTTTCATTATCTGTGAATACTACATGAAGAGTAATTCAGTGTACTAATTATAACTGAAACTCCTTCCCAATAATTACACCTTGTTCAAAACTTTATAAATATTTTGTATTTCCTGTTATAGCAGCAACTGATGCCATAAATTTATGTCTATGTTTGGAAATTTCATTTGATTTTTCATTTTTTAACATGTCAATACCTACTTCATACAAATAAAGAGTGAAAACTTCTATTTTGCAGGTAGAGAGTTCCAGTATTTTGGTTTCTAACAATTCATAGGAGAAAATATACGTACTTAACATTCACTTAAAAGTAAAGTTACTGCACCAAACCTTGCTGTCTAATTAATGCAACTTTATGAAAGTACATAAAACTTTCAGAAATTATTTGTATAAAGAAAGGAAGAAAACCTTTATGTCTGATTGTGTTGTCAACCATAACCAAGTATTTGCTCAGTAATATTTATTAACTGGTTAAAATGAACAAGAAATGTGTGCTGAAACCTTCCTGTATAAAATAAACAAAATCACATATAATACAAATCTTAAACATTCATTTTTATTACAAATAAAACTCTTAAATATTCAATAATGTGAAATGCAAATTAGTTGTAGCAATTTTTTGTTTAATCTTACAAATCAGTTATCAGTATGATAACAGTGAAAAACATTCACATTGATGTATTTCAAAATATGAACCAATGAAAAATATATGTTAAAATGACATGAAATATGAATTTAAACACAGTATTATGAAATCACATAATGAAAGCAACATCTTTTTCTTTCTATTCTAAACAGAAATTATACATTTTATGTATTTATGAAAAGTTGTCAGAAAGAAAAACATTATATTAAAAATGGCTGTCTGCAATATTTAATTCTAAATTACTAAATACAGGGTGGTCGCTAGAAAAGCGGAAAATTTGAGGGTCAGATGATATCATGAATAAAATGCGTGCTTACTCATTTCCATTTTGATTTCTTTACATCATGAATAAAATGCATGATTTTAATATCATAAAATGCGTGCTTAACTCATTTCTATTTTGATTTGTTTTAGGTTCTATTTGATACCCACATCATGGAAGGAAACAGGAAACAGCTTTCAGACTTTCAAAGGCAAGTGATTATTCTTTTCAAAAGTGAAAATCCGACTTGGGGACTGACAAAATGTCTAGCTGTGTTATCAACTTTTTTTTCAACAATTACAAGGCATCAGTTTAATAATGTTGTTGCAACTTTGAAACGAGAAGGTTCTGAAACAGCTGTTACACGCCAAAAAGGAAAGGGTCCAAAAAAAACGAATTTCGGATGAGGCACGTGCCACAGTGAAAGATTTGGCTGTTTCACCTGTGCGACACGGTGCAATGAACAGACGTCATTTCAGTCAACGAGAAATCGCTGCAGTTTCATGGTATGGCAAAACGGAGCTTTGATTTCTTGAAGGATATTATCAGAGTCCTGAAGGTAGGAAAAAAAAACAATAAACCAACAAGTTTATTGTGAAGAGATGTGTCCACAGATGTTCAGCGATATACGAAATGTAATGGACGACCAAATATGGACATGGCAGCAGGATGGTGCCAGGGCTCACACAGCAACGGCTTCAGTTCAATTTCTTCAGCAATCTACTCCTGATTTCATTGAACTGGAAATTGGCCCTCCAAAAGTCCAGACTTAAATGTCATGGATTACTGCATTTGGAGCTTGTTATTAACAGAGCTTCAGAATTGTCGACATGACATAAATTCTATTGATGATTTGAAAAAGAGCTTGGAACGATATCTCACAAGTTACCCTTCAAAACGCTACACGAGCTTGGATTTCTAGGTTAAGACGCTGCTCTGAAGTCCACGGACGACATTTTGAGCATCTATGAGTGTAATATAACATATGCCTTTAAAAAACTTTGTAAAAATAAATAGCTGTTTGACAAATTTCCGCTTTTCTAGCGACCACCCTGTATATATATACATATATATATATATTCACACACATACACACACACAGGTGAAGTATCACAAGCATCATAAAATGTTAAAGTGCCGAATGCTGTAATGTTTTTAATTCTACAGAAATTGTACTTTAACAGCTTTCTTACTCTTGTGAAAAAATTATTTAAAATAATTTTAAAATTTTCAATGTTTTTACATTCTTACTAAAAATATAAGACTTCAGGAAAACTGTTTATAGAGTTCTTGACCTTCTACTATAATGAATACAAGATTTCACATAATACCTGTTATTAGTTTCATTGTTCTTGCATTCTCATTGATGTGTTTAACACTCTGAAAAATTTAACATTCAAGATATCTAATATAGATGTATTTAAAGCTCTTATGCTTATTAAGTTACCTATGGTTTAGACCAAAATACTGAAAGGGTATTTACCCATCAGTTAAATTTTTTACTTTTTGAAGCAAAAATAACACTGTGCTGTACACAACATAAAACTAATCTTCCCAACATTATGCATCTGGTAAGATATTTTGTTAGAATGAAACACTTATCAGCTGACTGCACAAGTGCAAAACCAAACGTGAAAGTCAAAGTATTTCATTAAATCAATCATACATTAAAAAACCAACAGTCAAAACAGTATATGTAGTTGTAGTAACCTTAATTCACTGGGAAGTTGAAATAAATCACACATTGCTATAAATCAATTATCTATGAACACTGATTGCATAGATAAGTCATAAAAAATAACCAGTTAATCAAAATTATGATTACATCAATTGAAGTGATAAAACAATCAACTAATCTAAATATTTAAATAAGCAAAATATTGATATTATAATTTCTTCTTAGTTTTGACTAATTCAAGGTTGTTATTATTAATCAAGTACCATCATTACTTGCACTAATAATCCACTAACCAAAAGTTAACATTTTCCTACACTGAAAACATATTTCAAACAGATATTTACCTCAGCTCCCAAATAATTTCTCTTGGCTTATACTAGTCTCTCTCTATAAATGCAAATTTTTGCTCACCAAAAGCCTTTTAAACTTCCAGCTACCCTCATATGCATTCACACAAGACATCTGCAGCAGCTTTCCACCAACAGGAGTGTGACACAACTTCTATCACTGCCTAGTGCCTTCTCTAGAATCTCATGCTGAGAGGATCTGGTTAAAAGATGATCCTCATTTAGAAACCACCCAAAGAAAGATTATGGGATGTGCAAATAAATGAAAGCCAACACCTCTGTGGAAAACTTTATCACTTATGAGCCAGGTATACTCTTCACTCACATGAAAATGTGTCCAATAAGGAAGGAACCAAAAAAAACACCTTCTAATATAGAGTGGCTAAGGCATAATTGGGCTGATAATTTGATATTAACCTCAAATAACCAGGTGAACCAAGATAGAAATATCTTACTCATGGTATGAAGAGGTACCTCTACTTTTCACCTCTATTTTTTACCAGCAAGTACTCAACATGTGCACACATCCAACACAACTACACCATATCCACTGAGAACTGACATCTGATAAATGGCAGGAAAGTTGAGAGCAAAGTGAATGTGCATCTCCAGTTCATCACCAACCAGCACTGGGAACATAATGTCCAGTCCATAGCAGGATTAGGATACCATGCCACTCATGTGTGAGTACTCATGTGACTAATCCACCTACAACCATCAATATATCAACTGGGAATCAAAAGGATAAGGTAAAAAGGAGAGTGCTTTAGTCAGAAGATCAAATTGCATGTTGATGGATTGCACCATCACAATCTAATGGCATATGAGATGAGCATCAAGGCACTCAACAGTAGCAAATCACCACCATCCTACTCTCAAATGAATGGAATTGAACAAGTTCGGGCAGATTCCTATATGATGTACCACCCCAGCAACTAGGAACTGGTAAGTGGCAAAGGCTCAAAAACTCCACTAGAAGAATGGTGGAGATAGTGTATTGAAGAGTCTGAAGAAATGATGCATTGGAAAGTTGTGAATGTGGCTTTGGAAACTACCAACCGAAATGCTGCTGCTGTTTTTGAGATTGACAAAAAGCAAGTTCGTGAGTGGAAGAAAGCTCAAGATACCTTGAAGATGATTCCACGATCAAAGTGTGCGAGAAGAGGAAAACAATGTCAATGGCCCGAACTAGAAACTTCCTTAGTTGCTTGGGTAACAGAAAGAAGGAATACGGGTTTCATTGTCACCAGGAACAGCATTCAAATGGAGGCTATGAAGTGGTCCAAGAAAAATTGTGAGTTAAGTCAAAATTTCAAAGCGTCTCGTGGTTGATTGAGCAGATTTATGACAAGAAATAATTTAGTTTTACGTCAAAAAACGAAAATTGTTCAAAAGCTACCTAAAGACTTGGAAAATAAAGTCCTTTCTTTTCAAAAATTCATCATAAAACATCGCAAGCTTCATAATTACTCTCTCAGCAATATTGGGAACATGGATGAAACTCCAATGTTTTTTGATATGGTTGGGAACAAGATGGTCAACAAAGTTGGAGAAAAAGAAATATGTGTGAAATCAACAGGACATGAAAAGCAACACTTCACGGTAGTTTTAGCTTGTTTAGCCGATAGAACCAAGTTCAAGCCGATGGTGATTTTCAAGAGGAAGACATATCTTTCAAAAGAAAAGTTTCCTCCTGGCATCGTTGTCCATGTACAAGAGCGTGGTTGGATGAATGACGAAGGATGTCTAAAGTGGATTAATGATGTATGGTCTAAACGTCCTGGTGGCTTATTGAAGAAACGGTCGCTCTTGGTGTGGGACAAGTTCAAGTCTCATCTTGTTGAACGTGTCAAGCAACGTTTGCAACAAAATAATATGGACATTGCTGTCATACCTGGTGGTTTAACACCAATTCTCCAGCCCCTCGATGTTTCACTAAATATACCCTACAAAGATAGACTTCAAGCAAAATGGAATGAGTGGATGATATCTGAAGATCACGAGGTTACTCGTGGTGGAAATCTCAAAGCTGCTTCTTTAGCCACTGTGTGTCAATGGATCTTGCAGGCCTGGGAGGATTTGAAGCCAGAAATGATTGTAAAATCCTTCAAGAAATGTTGCATGAGAAATGCAATGGATGGAACAGAGGATGCTGTTTTATGGGAGCATGAAGAAGAAACTCCACCTTCCGATTCCAAGGACTTTGATCTGTACGACGATACAATTCTACAGGACGAATGGAATCAAGTGTTGGAGATGTCGCATGACAGTGACCACGACTAATGACCCCATTACATGAGTACAAGTACTGAATATTTTCTAGTATCTTATTGTTGAATAAATTATTTTTTAGCATTTGCACTTTCTAAAAGGTACCTTAACCCCGGATGTAGTGAGAAGTTTACAGATATAATTTTTAGACTGCGTGTATAGGCCGCACCCCAAACTTTTAAACAAAATTTTAGGTTCACAGGTGCAGCTTATACACGAGGATTTATGGTATTTGTCAACAGATACTATAACTCTCTGATTACCGCAACAAAACAAGATTAATGGATAAAAAAATAAAAACTCTTCTTTTCAAGCTACTGACAAAAAAGAAATGCACAGAAAAATGCTAGTTGGGCAAAAAACAGCTTGAATCACATGAGGGCTGTGTGCCAAAGTCAAAAAAATTAGAATTGAAAAATAAATTTTGCAGCTCAGTTAGCAAAATTGATGTTTTAGAAGTTGAGCTTGATGGCTTGAAGGAACAGGTTAAGTTAAAGACTATGGACTTAAAAGATGATAAAGGGCAGTATGGTATTGAAACTCGCATGGCTGTAAATGAGCTTAGTTCACTGGACATTGCACAAAATAAAGTAGGTCCTGCAATGCAAGCTGTTGCTCTGTGGCTATTTAATATAACATTAAAAAATGTGCCTAATCGTAGAACAATTCAAGAAATTAATGATGAAGGACATTACATAGCCAAGTATTTCATTTCACAAAAAATTTTGTCCTCAAAAAACTGGGGCATCTCTAAAGACGGAACTTCTAGGAAAAGTGCAAGATCCTGGATACAACACTTGTTGCAGATGATGGTTTTACAATGTCTGTAGGTTTTTGAAAGGTGGCTTGTGAAACAGCCCAGACCATATCAAATGTGACATCTGAACATCTGGATGAGCTAGCTACTGTGGCAGGTGGTGACAAGAACATTTTCCTACATAATATTTTAAGTAAACTATCATTTTTCATGTCGGACAGGGCTGCTGCAGAAAAGAAATAAAATATACTTTTGGAAGAATGGAGAAATTCAGTACTAGAAGATGCTTCAGAAGATGATGTACAAGAAATCAACAAATTCTATTGCATGGCACATGTACTCCTTGGCTGCCACAGGAATGTGTTAGGTGAGATTGGCCCAGTCATTGATGAGAAAGGTGCATTAAGCCGTGACCAGCTCCCCCAATTTGTGAACTATTGCAAGGATTGCATTGTAGAAAGGGTAGTGCAAACAGCATCTAATGTTTTTGGTCCTGTTTGGGACCATCTTGGTTTAAGAGACCTGTGGGAATTTCATTGTGCAACACTAGGTTTGAAATCATTAATAAATAATTATAAAGACAATTGTTTTAATGGATTATTTGAAACCTCAGCACAAGTACTTTATCACAGAAAGGACTTTTTGTATTTGTTAGGCATGCAGTCATCAAATAAAAAGCTCCAGGCACTTTCAGCTGACTTGTCAGACCCACTGGTAGTCAGCTTTACACAAGCAATTGCAGTTGTGTTTATTCAAGTGACAGGACCATTTTGGAACTTATTAGAAGATGGTTCTGTACCATATGTCAGTCTTTGTAATTTCATACAACCACTGCACGCTTATCTTGAGGCTGCCTCAGAGGACCCCTCTATTTTCTTTAATGAGGATGGTCCAGCATGCCTTAGGACCCACAGAGGACACTCAATCCAGTTGTATATTCAGTCTGGATTACTGACAGCATTCTATCCTGAGCATGAGGCAGAGCTCAAGCAGACACTAGCAGCAGAAAGCTGGGGCTTGATTAAGACAGTTCAAATGCAGCTGAAAGACTTTTTATCAGGGGGGTGCTATGGAAACCTTCCCTCCACACAATTACTTGAATCCACCAAGTTTTCACACAAGACAACTTACTGCCTCTTCTCCTAACCTTGGATAACATAGTTAAAATATAGTTGAGTTGCTACAATAATAATTTAGTGATATAATGGAAAGTTTTTTAAAGAATGTTTTGCTGGTTGTTAGTTTAATCAAAGTATGTCAAAACTGATTGTAACCTATAATATTCTAAAAACATATTAAAGTATAAACCAATGTTATGTCCAAGTTCCAAACTACAAATTGAAGGACATACTACATTTGTTGGAAGGCAAGGAGCCTCACAAAGGCTACATGTGCTACCATAAGAGTGCAGAATCCACAGATTTCTGGTTTACACATCCAATGATTCATGGTGGACTGTTTGTGTACAGTCGTGAATTATTAATCAATCATTTGTTGAGTAAGAACAATCCAGTAATCTTACATGATAACAGAACTCAGGAAAGTTTTCTGTTGCTAGATCATATGCAGGTTTATGTGTTAATCTATGTAAAACAAATGGTTCTACACATGAATACTTATTTTTGTGGCAGGAATGTGTTGGTAGAAGGTGTATACTTGTTGAAGAACTTTACTATCCAAGAGATGTCTTGGAAGAACTGAAACTAGTGTGTAATGATGCTGATTCTATGGTGAAAAATGTACATTGGATGTCATGCTAACCAGGACACCAATAATAATAACAACTAACACTGACATCCGGAATCAAGATCCAAGTACTAAAAAATCTTTTATGAATAGAAGCTACATTGCCTAGTACCATAACAGAGAGGCAAAATTTGAAACGTAACCCTTTGTGGCTGTGGCACTGGCTGACTGGAAATACTCAGTTAAAGGGCAAAAAATGTCTCAAAGAATTATTTAAAGCAATGGTGGGCAAATCCATGGCCACTGGCCACATGTGAACGATGAAAAGCACAACTATGGCCATCTTAAGTTTAGGAATTATCTTTTTCCATCATTTATTATTTATTGCAAATTTGATAATCAGCAACTGCTCTGCTTTATGCCATTGCTAATGTCCTGTGGTTCATTACTGCCACAGACTTGCAAATATATTTTTACTGTGCAACTTTCAAATGTTTAAAAATATTTTGTTTTTAATCCCATAATATGGATAAGTGGATAATTCATAAAACAACAGAATCCAGATGATGGTGAACACTCAGAAAATAAAGACAATTTATTTGATTCTGATATTACTGCCGAAAAGTCCATTGAAGATGATGAGCATCCTGGACGTCCTCCCACGTCAACTGATGACCCACACATTGACAAAATCAACACCCTGGTGCGGGCAAATCGACGTCTGACTGTCAGGGAGCTTGCTGAAGAGTGTGGGATATCAGTTCAATATCATTATGAGATTTTGAAAAAAAATTGAAGATGCACCATGTTGCTGCGAAATTTGTGCCACGCCTGATGACAGATGAACAAAAAGCCCATCGCGTCCAGGTTTGTCAAAAACTGCTTGATCGTTCAGAAGATGAAAACTTTTTGTCAAGGATCATAACAGGTGATGAATCATGGGTTTATGGTTATGACATTGAAACGAAAGTCCAATCGTCCCAGTGGATGGGTGAAACATCCCCCAGACACAAAAAAGCTTGCCAAGTTCTATCCAAGGTCAAGGTGATGCTGACAGTTTTCTTCGATGCTAAGGGTGTTGTTCACCAAGAGTACCTCCCTAAAGGCTTCACAGTGAACCAGACTTACAACACTGAAGTTCTGAAACATCTGAGGGACGCCATCCGTTGCAAGAGGCCAGAAATGTGGAGTGATGGTGACTAGTTTTTCCATCACGACAACGCTCCACCCCATTCAGCTCTCAGAGCCCGTGAGTTTTTGGCCAAACACTCGATCACTGTTCTTCCCCACCTCCCTACTCACCTGTCCTTTCTCCTTGCGAGTTTTTCTTGTTTCCGAAACTCAAACGACCCTTGAAAAGAAGAAGATTTAAGATGATTCCCGAGATTAAGGCAAATGCAACGAAGGAGCTGGAGGACATTACAAAAGAAGCGTACCAGGACTGTTTCAACAAGTGGAAACACCGTTGGGATAATTGTGTTCATTGGGGAGGAGAGTACTTTGAAGGGGTCCTAGACCTGTAACTTCTGAATAAAGTATATTTTGTTTAATGACGTCAGTTTGCGTATTTTTTGAACAGATATCGTATCCATTGATGAGGATCATATTCTCATAACTGGTGTGTATGCAACTATTGCATTACTACCTAACTATTTTATGTCTAACAATCATCAAGATAGATCAGTATTATCACTGAAATCCAGAACCAATGCTGATCTGCAATGGGGTTATCAATTCGATAATGATGCAGATAACTCTAACAGATTAATGTATGAACAGTAAACACAGGGGAATTACACAACCAGCAGATACTTTAAAAAAAGAGTGGCATCCATCTGAACATGAGTTGCAATTGTGGATGACTACAAGGAGTACATCTTTTGGTTGGAATGATAAAACACGTAATGATAAATACAACAAAAAAACTAGTAGTATGAACTTTCACTCTGTTCCTCAAGGTACTATAGATGATCCTTCTACAACTAGAAGATGCAGGAATCGCAGATCAGTAGATGTTTACATGAACAAGACATATGAAAAAGGGAAAAAATGGTTTCTCAGCAATATCAATGGACTGAATAAATCCCAGTTAATATGAGACATCCACCAACAATTTTACTCAGACCATGTGTGAAACTTAGTTTCGAGAGTTGGATTCTTTACCTGCAAATTCCTCAACTTAGTGCTTGTGTGATTCACTTACTACTGCATTCATCACAGTGGCAACACCAGGGGAAGGCTTGAGTCCCCCCAAATGAGCCAAGCCTACCTCAGCCCCTACCCCCCAATACTGTTGACTACATACAGGGGGTCCCAAAATAACGTTTACACTCTGACTGTGTATAGCTAATAAACTGTTTCTTTTGTTTCAGATTTGACTTGTGTTCAAGGATGGCAGATAATCAGCTTACAATCAAGTACAAAATATTCATTCTCAAAACTTTTTGAAAAGTTTTAAACAAAGCTGAAGTGCAAAGATGTTTTGCTAGAAAGTTCCATATAGATGCACCATCTTGCCCCAGCATTTCACATATCATCACCAAGTTTTGTGAACATGGAACACTCCACCACATGAAAAAGGGTCGCTCCAGTCGAAAAAGATAATCAACAAGCCCAATAAGAGAGCAAGAGATAATTGATAATGTTCTCAATTCTCCAAGAAAATCAATGTGCCAACTATCTCGTGAAACAGGTATCCCTAAATCCACCATTCATCACATTTTGAATCGTTCCCAATTCAAAAGTTTCATTCCATTGCTTGTTCACGCTCTGAATGAAGATGATCCTGACCGAAGGGTTGAGTTTTGTAAATGGTATCTTGCTGGATGTGTAGGCGATGAGGAATTTCCACTCAAAATTGTTTGGAGTGATGAAGCAACGTTTAAGCTGAATGGCTCAATAAATCAACAAAACTGCACCTACTGGGTAACAGAAAATCAACAAGTTACAGAGGAACATCACTTGAATTTGCCTGAAGTTACTATGGGGTGTGGTATGTCTGCTAGGGAACTCATCGGACCATTCTTTTTCCCAGACACTGCAAAAGGATTGAATTATCTCAACATGCTACAAGAGTTTGCCATGCCATGCACCCAAGAACAATTTGGAGAAGAAGAGTGTTTCTTCCAGCAGGTAGTGCTCCTCCCCACTTCCATTGCAATACGAGAGCTTATCTGGATGCATCTATGTCAGACAGATAAATTGGATGAACAGAAAGTGTAGAATTTCCTGCTAGATCACCAGATTTGACACCCATGGATTTCTTTTTGTGGGGGTTTCTGAAAGACAAAGATTACAGCACGAAAAGGGCAACAATTGATCAACTGAGAGTTGCAATTAAAGAACAATGTGCTTTAATACCAGATGAGATGGTGTTTGATGTGTGGACTTCCATTTCTTCCCGTTATGAGATGTGTCTAGAGCAGAACGGATATCAGCTTGAACACCTGAAATGAAGCAAGCAAATTGTGACATTTCACAATTTCAACCAAGAAGTTTTCCTTGGGAAGAATTTTATTTGTTATTTTTTCTCTTGATTTCAGTATTAAATCTTTAAATAAATCCTTTGGCTGTCATATGTATCTTGTTTCATTGTTAAAATCAATAAACAAGGCAAGTTATAATGATCCAAAAGCGTAAACATTATTTTGGGACACCCTGTATATTCATAAAATAAGGAAAACACAATCGTCGTTGTTGCTTAACAATTAAAATCAGACATATCTGTAGATCTCAATGTCTTTATTAAAATGGAAGTATGTGTCATGCGTCCCATAGCATTGTACTAAATGCACTGAAACTCATGAGCTGTATTGCCGCTCCCTGAGTAATGCCATTCTATCTCAAACTTTGATGAAGATTAGACAATCACGCTGATTTCAAGTTACAACAGATCATCAGGGATTTTACTCGATAAACCAAAAATTTCACAAGTATTTACCCAATAATTTCATTTCTTTTATTGAAAAGTAAAACATAGCATGGATGTTTAAGTGTATAGGTCAAAACTATGCAGCATTTATCCAGTGTTGTGTCCTCTGCAAGATCATTTTGCATTGCGCATAAGCCATCAAAATTGTACTGATGATTGTGGCATACACTAAATATTGTGACATACAATCCAATTAATGTTATACTTATGATAAGATAATAACCTTACATGTTAACTGACCAAATATTTCTAAACAATTCTAGAATGAATTTTGAAATTGTCATTGGGCTATTTAGATGTGCCTAATTTAGTGTAATGTAGCAGTTAAAATATTGTAACAGATGCTTGTCACACTTATGATAATAAGAACAAAAAAATGACAGAAAGAAAACGAAGCTCGGTGTGTTCACGGAACATGACTTTGCTGGAGGAAGATGTTCCCATCATTAGATCACATACAGTAATTTTACCCTTCCACGGTAAAAGTGATTTGTATTTCTATCCATTGACGTACATTAGTTTATACTTTTGCGATATGATAATGAGGTCAGTAAAAATATGGTATCAGTTTCCACATAAAATTTGACATATAAAGGTGAATAGGCCATTAGAGCAACTGAAGCATTATTCATTAATATTTCCATTTTAAAAAATCATTAATATAGCTATGCATTGATGAAATAATGTGTCATCCATGTATATAATTTTACTGAGATACTAAGGCTAGCTCTATTTCGATTTTTTTTTCAGTCCTAAGTTTGTAAGCAACCTAGATGAATATTCATACTCAGTCCTCTCCCCGCAAACACAATCTGAAATGTCCCCAGTTCCTTGACGACAAACCTTGCATCATTGCATCAAAACACATTTTACTTCATTAAATTTAAGTTAGCATCTAGCATCAAAATATTTCAATGAGATTTATTAAGTCTCTATTTAGAAAATTTCCTTGTAAGGACCTGCTAATGACAGTTGATGTTGCAGAATTCAAAGTAGCAAAGTTAAACAGTAATTTAAGATTAATTTAAGTCACACCAGAAGGCACAAAAAGAGAAAAGATTTTTTCTTTTGATAGTTCCCACTAAAAGAAGAACTGCTAACAGGGCTTCAGAATGGGTTATCAATATTATTAAAATCAAAAAGCTTCAGGGGTCTCTGCCCCCTGAACCCCCACACATTGCCCTGGACCCTACCTGTCAGTTACCCCACTCACAAAAACGTTCTACAGCCCCTGTAATGTGTTACCTTGAGTGGAATTTAAGTGAGCTTCCTCTTACACATCGGCATATTTTCATAAACAGATTATTTCTAATTTGTAATAATGAATTACACTGGGGAACACTTTTTCAGTAACTCTGAGTTGCATTGGATATTTTAACTGATTCTGAAGGAGTTTTAGGCGCTGATTTCAAATCTGAAATTAGTTTTTTTCTACAAGCTCTAGTTTGTATGCAATTTGAGGTTAATGAGATTATACAAATGTGAACTTGCGTAAACCATGTATAAGCATTTTCACGTCTATATATATAGATAGCTTCTAATATTTTGATCATTCTTCTTTTGTTTCAGATCAAACATGGCTTCCAAAAATAGATATCATTGCAGAAACAAGCCTGATGCCTTCTGCTACATATGTGGATGCTACACACTCAATCGTCAGAGACGTAACATATCCTCATTTGTCAAGCATGCCTACAAGGCATATTTTGAAGTTCATCTTGGTGATCAAGACAAGCAATGGGCTCCTCATATTGTATGCCACAATTGTGAGGAAATTCTTCGAGACTGGACCAAAGGAAAACGCAGTGGTCTGCCTTTTGGTGTTCCAAAGATTTGGCACAAACCCACCAACCATGTAACTGACTGTTATTTCTGCATGGTAAACACAACAGGTGTTGGGAAGAAAAACCGACATAAGATTACGTATCCGAACATTCCCTCAGCTATTCGGCCTGCTCCGCACTCTGAAGAAGTTCCTGTTCCAGTTTTCAAAGGCTTGCCTTCGTTGGATGATAAAGACTTTGAACATGATATAAGGAAACAAGACAGTTGTGACAGTGAATTGTCAGAAAAGTGTACACAATCAGAGAACTGTTCTTCAAACACTGAACCTTTCCCCGTCCCCAAGGCTCTTCCCCAGGCTGAACTGAATGATTTAGTGCGGGATTTAGGTCTTTCAAAGAAAGCAGCAGAGCTTTTGGCATCAAGATTACAAGGCAGAAATCTTGTTGATCACTCTGTTAAAGTATCATATTTCAGAAAGCGTGACCAGCTTTTTGTGACCTTCTTTTCAAAAGACAGACAGTTTGTTTACTGCCATGACATCCAAGGGCTTCTCAAAGAACTGGGTGTACCTTACTATAGTCCTGCTGAATGGAGACTCTTTTTAGACAGTTCAAAACGCAGTCTAAAATGTGTTCTTTTACATAATGAGAATGTTTATGGAGCAGTAAATGTCGGTTACTCAGTGCATTTGCGGGAAGACTATGATGATATGAGAATGGTCATGGACTCATTAAAATATCATGAGTACAATTAGATCATTTGTGTAGACTTAAAGACAGTCAACTTTCTTCTTGGACAACAGAAATGTTTCACCAAGTTTCCATGTTTCCTCTGTATGTGGGCAGCCAAGCACGAGACAAACATTGAGTCCAGAAGGACTGGGCTATTCGTGACACCCTTGAAGCAGGCATGCCAAATATCATACAAGACCCAATTGTAAGCAGAGATAAGATCATCTTTCCTCCTCTTCACATCAAATTAGGTTTGATGAAGCAATTTGTCAAGGCACTTGAAACCGAAGGTGAATGTTTTAAACACATCATCACAGCTTTACCAGGGTTATCGTTTGAGAAGATCAAAGCAGGCGTGTTTGATGGCCCACAGATTCGAACCCTATTTCGTGATGATCAGTTTGTTGCTAAGATGACCGCTTTAGAAAAGGCAGCATGGTTATCCTTTGTGGCAGTCGTTCAGAACTTCCTTGGAAACAATAAGGTGAAGAACTTGTGAACAGAATGCTCCTCGCTTTTCTTGATCTTGGATGCAACATGAGCATCAAGCTTCATTTTTTGAACAGCCACCTTGATAAGTTCCCTGACAACCTGGGGGCTGTGTGTGATGAACAAGGAGAACGATTCCACCAAGACCTAAAGGTATGATGGCTGATTACTGCTGGAGCATTAAACGAGATTGTCCAGATGAAGTGTACAAATGCAAATTCCTACCTGAATAAAAAGTACAAACAAATTGATAAGCTATTCCTATAATTTCCTATAATAATGAAAAATTAAAAATAAATAAAAATGTCAAATTGCATAAAATCTGTAGCTTGCAGACAAAAACCGACTTCAGATTTGAAATCAACACACTCAAATTGATTATAGAAAGGTCTTTTTTTAAAATGCAACAAAATGAGTGTTTCCCAGTGTTATTAATCAGAGCACGAGTTTCCAATGAAAACTGCATTGAAAATGGAGTTCAAAATAACACACCTTTCTAAAATGTACCTTGGCACTTACATTATTATAATTTACGATCTATACTTCACATTGATGGCATTTTGGGAAGCCCCTCCACAGTTTACCTCAGCCCCTCCTCCAACAAAAATATCCTGGCAGTGTCACTGATTCCTTAACTAATATATATATAGTGCAGACTGTCAGAACTGGTCAAAACTCCAATGGTTAGCCTGCCTGTCTTACAATATAAGAGTAGTTATATAATGAAGGCCAACCAAAAATACTTTTACAAAGTAGATGTTTATGATATCTATAAACAATGCTTCTACAGCCATGACATTCTTTAAGAAAGCCATTTTAGAGAGACAGAGTGAGATAATTATCAACAAACTGATGACACAGTTGCAGAGCAAAAGCTATAGAAAATGTTTACATTAATTTTGACACAGTTATAAAAAAAGGAATCCAATGGAATTTTGATGTGGGTTCCATATCAAGAATGTAAGAACAGATACAATCATGTAGGTTGTCAATTATTATTTTCATGGTCAAACAGTTTTGATTCTGAGAATCATAATGAGACTGCAAAAATCAATCAAATATGTGATCAGTTTGCATGTGTGTACACTATTTGGAAAGCAATAAGAACACAAGAAAGATTCAGTACAAGAACCCATGTTTTGGGCAAAAAGACTGGTATCAGTTATTCAAAGCAAATAATATGCACATGAAACTACCATATTTTTTGGTATATAAGATGCACTTTTTTTCCCCAAAAAAATGGGTCTCAACCCCCCCTTCTTGTATCTTATATACTGAAGTTAAAAAAATTTGTGCCTCCCTACTGTACTTTGTACAGCACGGACTAGAAACTAGCTCAATCAACCTTTACACTTCCTGGGCTTGTATTCTTTTCCTTATAGGCTAAAGAAAATGGGTTATTATGGGAAATGACTGTGAAACAGTATTCTGTTAGGGAAACATATCTTTAACTTAAATTACACATTGTACTAATGATACTAGAGTAATAAAAAACACAATAAAAACATACAAGTTAGAAAATTGATAGTAATTGTGAGCACAAAATTCCATATCGATAGCTAACACAAGTTCAAAATATGAGAGTGTACACATCAAGATGGCTACAGTGAGAGGGTCACTGGCATCAACACAAAGTGAGCTAAGGGATGTCTGTGGCTTTAGGGCAGATAAAACGTAAACAAGCTCACGCTTCCTTCTCTCATACATCATCTTTGAATGATGCCATCTTTTGGCTAATAGTAGAATATGAGGCATTTAGAATACAAAGGGCAAACCAAAGCATCCAGAAAGTAAACATGCTGACTGGTGAAAATTAGGGTGTGAGGTGCATCATAGCAGCTCATTGGCCTGGTGGAATAACATGTCAAAGTAAAAAAAAACAACATTGCTGCAAATATAAAATTTAAGCCAGGTGTCATAAAATATGCAAAAGAACATAGTAATAGGGCAGCTGAAATAGTTTTTGGGCCACCATCAACTGAAAAAAGGATTCATACTTTTTACAATCAGTTACAATCAGCCTGGGGCAGTAAATGCAACTTCAGAGTTAAGAAAACAAAATGGCTAGAACCTGAAGAAGAATTGTACTCTTGGATAACAGAACAGAGAAATTAAGGCATTATACTTTCAACAAAAATGATAATTTTCAAAGGAAAACAGATAGCTCAGGGACAAATATTATGAAGATTTTACTGGTCATACATCTTGGTGTTACAGATTCATGAAACGTAAAAACCTAGTAAAGCGAACAAAAACCAAAATAGAGAATGCCAGAAGAGTTTGAGAACAAAATTTTAGAATTATATACAAACAAGGTGTCCCAAAAACATGTCTACACACTTTGAATGATTATAAATCACTCAAACTTTCTTTTTTTTTACAGGTGCAACTGATTTGAAGTAATGGCAGAAGCAAAACTAAGCTTTGAGCAAAAGGAAATTTATCTTAAAGTGCTACTAGAAGTGCAAAGACAGTTCAGAAGGAAGTTTCAAACAGATCCACCAATGCAACTCACCATTACTTGTATCAGAGATAAGTTTAAAACAAATGGAACTATTCAGGATGTCCATAAAGGGCATTCTGGAAAACTGCAACAGTCCATCAATCCTACACAAGAAGCAGAGCTGTTGGAAAATCTCCATCAATCTCTGAAAAAATCTGTTTGGTAAACAGCCAGTGAGACAGGAATCCCCAAATTGAGCATCCATCACACAATGAAGTGTGTTCATTGGAAAAGTTTTAGTCCAGCATTAGTCCACGCCCTCATTAAAGATGAACCTCACTGGAGACTTAAATTTTGTGAGTGGTACCTGGCAAAATCTGCAGAGGATGCATAGTTTCCAAACAAGATTATTTGGAGTAATGAGGCCACATTTAAGTTAAATGGCTCAGTTAATTGCCACAACTGCACCTACTGGGCACCTCAGAACCCACGTTATGGTTGAACACCACATAAACTTACCAGGAATTACAGTACAAGGTGGTGTGGATTATCAGCATTGGGTGTAATTGGACCATTCCTTTTTAAAAACATTGTCATTGGTCTCATTTATATGTGCTTGCTGCAAGAATCTGTCATGCCATGCATTTGAGAGAAATCTGGAAATGAGGAGTTACATTTCCAGCAAGATGGAGCAGCTCCCCACTATCATCATAATGTGAAGGCGTATCTTGACGAAAATTTGCTGAACAAATGGACTGGGCAACGAGGTAGCACTGAATTTTCCCCACATTCACAGGGTTGGATTGATGCTAAAAAAGCAGATATTTTGAGACTGAGAACAGAGGAGAAGCAAAGCAGTATATTAAGGCTTATAATGAACTGTGTGAAACTGTAACTTTCAGCATTTAGCAAAAAGGTTTGTAGAAGATTATAGAAAGTGAGAAACATCAAATACAATTCTCACATAGATACGTGGTTTGACTCAGCAACGAGTAGAGTCAGTACTAGGCTTACCATATGTTCTAGTTTAGCCAGGAGAGTCCCAGTTTGAGAGGTCAATCCAGGCATCCTGTCCAGCTTACTAATTTGTCCTGGTTGACACTGAATTTTCTTGGAATGTCCTAGTTTTTGAAGAAAGAGCATAAACTCAAAAAAGGATAAATGGAAAATATTAAAATCTGCATAGAGTCCTGACTTGGTGTTAACAAAAAATAAATTTTTAACTTTTCATTTTATTATTTGATGGATATGGGAAACCATATTGTTGTAGCATGCAAATTTTCAAAGGTATTGCATCAGACGAAATTCACAGACAGCTGATATGGTATCTGTACAAGTATAATGATTCATCAGTGGGCTGCTACTGGGGGTACAAACGTAATGGTAGCTTCACAAGTGGAGAGCAACAGTATATACAAAGCTTTCTTTGAGCAAGTGTTAGTGCTTTGTGATTGCTTTATTTACTATATTAGTCATACAGTACATGCTGAATTATTTTTGTTCTTTTATTTTATAAATTAATTCTAGTCATAATGTTCAAAACTTGCAAAAGAAAGTGCACATTCAACAGTGAATTAAAAAGGAATATCCATTCTTGAAAAAAGTTGGGGCAAGAAGGACAGAGACAAATGTTAGCAGTGTTCAACTGAGTTCTTTGTTTCACATGGTGACAACTCAGACATAAAAGACCATTTAAAGTGCTAAACATGCAGCTAGTCTTTCAGTAGCTGCTCAAAGTTCAAGAGTTGACATGTTCTTCAAAAAAACCTGTGCCTAAAGAGAGTGACTTGTTAATAGCTGCAAAAGAAGCAACATTTGCTTATTACAGAGCTGTCCATAACATAAGCTTTAAAACAGCTGATTGCTTTTCCAAACTGATAGCAAAGTTATTTGAACCTAAGTTCTGTTACGCCAGAGCAAAGAATGAGGCTATTATTTTGAATGCAATTGTTTCTTTAGCAGCAGAGGAACTGAAGAGACTTAAAGGATGTCCAATTTGTTTCACTTACAACAGATGTTTCAAACTGAAAAGATACCAAAATTATATCTGTCATGGTGAGATATTTTTTGCCAGAGGAAGAAGCAAATGTAAAACTTTTAGACTTTCAGCTGGTTCCTAGAGTGGTGTCAAAAATCCTGACGAAATGCTTAGTGTCCACTTTAAAAAAAAACATGATTTATCAAAAAAACATTTAGCTTATTGTAGTGACAGCTGCAATACAAATTTTAAAGGTGTAAAGAGAAAGGGAAAAAACAATGTATATAGTCAAATGAAGAATGAACTTAGCAAAAATATTGTGGGTGTTGGTTGTGGTGCTCCTATTGTACATAACTGTCTTCAAACTGCAGTTGATGTCCTTCCTATTAAAGTGGAAAGCTTAGTGGTCAAAATTTACAAGTATTTCTGTATTTACACTGTGCATATTACACACCTAAAAGAATTCTGTGAGTTTGCAGAAATTGACAACAAGAAGATTCTTCAATATGGAAATAAACGATTTCTGTCTTTGTTACCAGCTGTTGAGAGAATTCTCCAGATTTATGAAGGACTGAAGTCATATTTTTGTTGACAAAAACAGTGCCCATTGTTGATAAAGAGATTTTTTGACAGTAAATGTGGAGAAATTTATCTATGGTTTATTCATGAACAACTAGGCTTGTTCAACAAAGTGATTTTAGCCATGGAGAAAACAAAATAACTGCCAGTGATATTACTGCAGAATTTAATAAGTTAAAAACCAACCTGAAAGAAAGATGAGATAACTTTATTCCCCATGGTGCAATCAAAGTACTCAGTGTGCTAGAGGAAGAGAAAAGATGCTAAGTAGACTTGATTGGGAAGGAATTTACCACTTTTTATTATTGCTGCCTGTCTTACACTGAGCTGTAGGTAAAGTTTTGGTTGTGGGAAATATTTTTTGGATAAAAAAAGTGTTTTTGTGTAGCCTGGCATAGAAGCAGCTGCTGAAAAAAATTAATGAAATGCTGCAACTAATGTTGATGATCTGTTTGATGAAGTTGTTATTGGTAAATTCTTCTGGTCATCAAAATGTGACAAGTGGAAAGCAAAAGAAACAGGTTGTGAAGAAAAATTAGAAGAACTTTTCAACCACTTCACAGATCAAAGTACTTCTGTAACTAATCTCAGGCACGTTATGGAGTACATTTTCTGTTTACCATGCACTTCTGTCCCTGTTGAAAGAGTATTTTCAGTGATGAATAGCATTTTGTCTCAAGAAAGAAGTCTAATGAATGAATCAACAGTAAAAGTACTGTTGCACTGTAAACTAAATATTGACTTGAGTTGCAGTGCATTTTTTGAAAAAATAAAAATAAATAAAGATTTTTGAAGAAAGTTCATTCAAGTGAAAAATATGAATGGTCACAAAAAAGTGTTCAATGAAAAATTAATAAAATTTTGATATTCCTTGTCTTGCTGAATTTAAATAATTACCAGTATTCCTTTTTGTTTTGTAGCGGCATTAAAGCTTAAGGGGAGTAAAGTTATGAAAGCACTTCTTTGTTATACCAGTGCCAGTACTTGTAATAAAAAATTAAAAACTGTCCCAGTTTGAGGCTTGGAAATTATGGCAAGTCTAGTCAGTGCAAGTGTTTCGATACAAGCTGCAAGAGTTAGGAAATAGATGTATGCAGAGCTTACAGATAAAAGAAACTGAAAAAGTAAGATCTACTCCCTACAAAGGGCAAGTAATTCTAAATGCTGCGAGTATAAGTAGAAAAAGTCAGAATAATGACATCAGAGCATGTTCATTGAAATCATGAAAGAGTCAAGACATACTGACATCCAAATTCAACTGAGCCCCAATATCCTGAAAGGGTTAGGAAAACATTAAATACTGATACAATGGTTCTTCAACGAGAATGACAGTGGTAGAATCAAAGGAAACTGAAGATAAGGATAAAATCTAATATACCCAATGGATTACATCTAATAATGAGAAAGGAGGCCCAAACACCTCCTTCAAAATGACATATGAATATACAAGAGGAAAAAACGGGTTGGCCAAGTCCTAATTGTCATGTTAAGCGATACCCTCATATGGCATGAGAGGACAATCATCAGGTGCTTAAAATTCCACATACAAGAAACCAATTCCATATGAATAAGTACCATTACTTCCTGAGTTACAGCATCTATGGAAGATGCCACATGGAATTACATGTGTATGATGAGAGGAATTAATTGTGAAAAAGGAAAATTTTAAGAAAACAAATTATGCAGTTAAACAATTTAAAATGTAACTTGAGTAAATATGCAAAAAATAGTAATAAAATATGAGCAAAAACACGTTCATCTCGAAGTGATTAAGGACTGCACAAAAGAGAAGGTGCTAGTGACAAAAGGAGTTATGTCACACTGCTATTGGTGAAAGGTTACTGAATGATCATTTGCATGACAACATACAGATGTCTCATGTGAATACAAAAGTGCAAAAATCAAGGCTGGTGGTGAGCAGAAATCTGCACTTTTAGAGGACAATATAAATTGAGAAAAACTATTTGTGAAAGAAGGTAAGATACAGTAATGCAAACTAGCATTTATGATTAAATTACTTTTGATTATTAGAACCATTCAATTCTTGTGAAAATAATCAGTTAGTTGAATGTACTTGCTGAGCTTCATGACTATTTGTTTAGCAAGTTCCACTGACTGCCCATATTAATACATACCACACATTCACATGTCCTACACCGAAGGTCAATTCCTAATCAATACACATATAACACATCCAAATAATTTTATGCAAAGCCAGTTAACTGTTGCATATGCTATAATGTTAAAGAAAATAGTTTATTTCTGACCTACATATACTTGGTTATAACTTAAGAAATTTAGATAAAATGTTATTTGTACAAATAGTAGTAATGGTTTTCATAGCTACAATTGCTTAAGTAGCAGTTATTGTTAGCCATTACTTTTTTTCTATAAAGAAAAGAATTCCTTGAAATGAGAATTGTCATAGTAAATATTGGGAACAAAATTAATTGCTTTGGATAAATATCTTATATAAAGCTATACAAATATTCATATGTACATAGCCATGCTTAAATTTGAACTGATAAATTAAAAGGAAGGCAAGTAGTTCAAAGTTTATATCATTAACTCTTTGGTTGCTCTTGTCAAACCAAATAGTGAGATGGAATTATTGCTCTTAAAATACAGGTCATGTTTCAGCAGTGACAGGATGTAATCCATGTAACTTTAAATTCACAAACTATGCACATGTCATATCTTCTTTTTTTTATCTTCTGCTAAACTTGTTAAAAATATTCAGTTTTTCCATTTGGAAGTGTGTTAGAAATATAGCTAACTTGTTTGTTTAGCAGAAGACAAAAAAACAAAACAAAAAAACTATGTATGTTATAATAAACTTGTATACTCCATAGATTACCACTCCTACTTAATATATCAGTGGCCTAAAGTTAACTTATAACTTTAATTTTTTTTCAAGGAAGTTTGAAGAGTTAAAATCGGTAAAACAAGAAGATCCTGAAAATATGATAACAATCACAATACAAAGCAATGCTCGTTGAAAACAAAATGTGTTTTTTTAAATATAATAATTAAAATAATGGAGACTATTCTTTTGAAATAGAATAAAATAATAACATATTATGAATTTATACCTAGACATAATATGGTAAAATATCAAACTTAAATATACAAATTAATATATACAACATTAAATAAATACATAAGTACAAGAAAATACTTATTACAGTTTATGTTTAAAAAATCATTTGAATTTGCACAAAGACTATAAAAAAAGAAATAACTGTTTTGAACAAATATATATAAATATATATATTTATAAATATATAGATATCAGAAAAAATTCTCAATGCATTTAATAATAAAATTCCCTCTAAATTATAAATTATTTTGATAAGCTTTAGATTTAACAGAAACATTTCCAAAACAATTCTCTTGTAAAATCTCAGAACAGAAATAACCAAATATAAAAGCAAGTTATGCAGACACCATCAACAATAATACAACAATGTGGGTAAGACATCACTGACAAAACAGTTTCTAAAATGATGATGACACAATTCCATTTATTGACCTGAACTAATAAGAAGTGAGGATGCAGGCCTATTCAAGATGCTGAGTCAATGTCACCTTTAGTTTCCACGGCAATGTTATTAGAAATATGTGTCTGAAAAAAAATTTAGTTAAATATTTTAAAATATGCCAAATAATTTTATCTGGATCATCAAAAATATTCTGTACTTTACCTTTTCACCTAAGGCATACTTAATAGAAGTATTTAACATAATTTACAATTCTTACTCCATAGAACCATTTGTCACTGTTAAGTTAGAGCAAAGTGCAATTCAATACAGAACATGTTATGTTAATAGAAAAATTAATGTATTTGACTGATACACGATATTGAAAATATTCACATAAAAAACTTAGTGTAAAAAGTCATGTATTTATCAGTACCAGTTTTTACCAGCATGAATTATTTACACTTCTATTTGTAGTAAGTCATGTATTTATCAGTACCAGTTTTTACTAGCATGAATTATTTACACTTCTATTTGTAGTATCTTGTAAGGCTAAATCACTATGGGCATTACAAGCTGATTAAAACTAATTGAGATGTTAATGTACAAATATTGATATGATCATGACAATCATCCAAATCTTACTATGTACACCAAACTTGGATTTATTGAAATACAAATTCAAATATTCATTTGCAACAAACTTGTAATACCAATTACAAAAAAAATTTCTTTGTGCACAACAATTAGATTGCTCACAACAGCAAGTTAAATTATAATGTAGATCAAACCTATACTGGTTATGACAAGAAGTAAAATAAAGGGAAACACCTTATATGGGTTGAACATTAGAAGTCAAAATTTTGTACACACCAAATTTTCATTATTCCTGAAAAGAAGTCAAACATCAGTGATACAACAGCTGAAAACTTATTAATTCTTTACAATCTTTCCATTTAATCCTTCTGCAATGGGCTTGGTATAATATACACAAGTTTGTATACACACTTGCATGTATTAAGTATTTACATTATAACTTTTGATACAGCATGTGTATATTCATACAATTTTGTATGCTTTTAGCAAAAGTTACAAGTATTTTGTATTGAAAACACCAGAGTTTTTACTCTGTTGTGAAGACACAAATGTAGAGGACAATGTTTTGAAAGTCTTCTGTCTTTCATCTTCTTGCTAAAGATTTGTCTGTGAAAATAGAGTATGTTTTCATTACTAGTTTGAATGCAAAGTGATTCATTGTTATGACATAAAACAACAACTGTTCTTCATCCCAAAAATCTTGTATATTATTTGTGTAATCTCGAAAACTTTCAAAATAAACTTCAAATGTTTGTTTTCAGCAAGACTATATATTGTATGTTACTTTCTATACTCTTTGTGGGGTTTGTAACTTAAACAATCTCATAACTATCATAAAAAATTAAGAAATAAACATAAATGTTTTTTTCTTGCTAGAATGACTACATATTATAACACAAAAATACAAATGTTCAGTCTAAGTAATTTAAGTCTCATAATACTACATATGAGCACATATATTTATTATTTTATATCATATTAAGTTTCCTTGAAGATAGCCCTCACGTAGCTTTGCATGAAATTCAAAACAAACAATTAACCTTCAGGTCATACCTAGCTAACAATACAAAGCTTGTATTGATGCAGTGCACATGCATGCAGGTCACCAATCTAGTAATATAAAACTGACCATTAGTCTTC
This sequence comes from Carcinoscorpius rotundicauda, assembly GCA_011833715.1. Classification (NCBI taxonomy): domain Eukaryota; kingdom Metazoa; phylum Arthropoda; class Merostomata; order Xiphosura; family Limulidae; genus Carcinoscorpius; species Carcinoscorpius rotundicauda. The sequence continues at coordinate 91,230,018 of CM022397.1, forward strand.
TCTGTCTCAGCTGTATTTTAGTGGACCAGTATTTTTTAATATACAGCCACATTTCAATTATTATAAATCATATATGTATACAGATTATTACTATTTAGATATAAATTAAACTTATTTTTCTTAAAGTATAGAACAATAAATATAGAAGTTTGTTTTTTTAATTTCGCACAAAGCTACTCGAGGGCTATCTGTGCTAGCTGTCCCTAATTTAACAGTGTAAGACAAGAAGGAAGGCAGTTAGTCATCACCACTCACTGCCAGCTCTTGGGCTACTCTTTTACCAACAAATAGTGGGATTGACCATCACATTATAATGCCCCCATGGCTGGAATGGCGAGCATGTTTGGCACGATGGGGATGCGAACCTGCGACCCTCAGATTATGAGTTGCACGCCTTAACACTCTTGGCCATGCCGGGCCAGAAATACAGAAGTAAAGCAAACAATTATCTCTTCTCTTATGATATTTGTACTCAGTACTGGATATAGGTTGCTAAGCATTTTAAACTTTTGCATGTGGAAGATAGTTTTTTTTAGGCTTTATATATACAGTTGAATAACCCAAAAATCATAAATAGCTACAATAATACCACAGAATTTCACACTAATTTATTAAGTATATTAACTAAGATTTATTTAGATTTTATAAAATATGGATTTTGAGCAGACTCTAAAGACACGCTCTACCTCATTGAAATCTTGGATTGAAAGAACATGCAGACTTTTCAAATATTAAAATGACAGTGAAATTATTCTAAGGACATTCCAAGCTTTTGATTGGTTATTCACATCATATATTGAAGTAAGTGTATACAACAGACTGTTTCAAAAAAATGAAAAGAGTTGATCAGAGTTACTGTGTTTGATTTGGTACATAAGCCATATCTCAGCAAAATAAAAAGATACAACTTTTTTCTAGCTTGTCAATATTAGTAATTTAAGTTCCAAATTTGTATGAAATTGTAAACTAGTATTTTGACATCACAAACATTGATGCATTCAACACTAAAATCTGTATTTTAATGTGTTTTTTTAATATTTACTTTTAAATTAAGAAATTAACTAATATATATTAAAGTTTGAATTATAATCTACAATTTGATTTCAAATTTATTAATTCAAATTCATAAAATAGTAGTCATATAAAATTTTGAATGCAAGTCAACAAATTCAATGACATGGCCTTTGTCCCCCTAATCCATTGCAAAAAAGTTAATAACATTTATCAATCTTCATTTTTCATTTTTGTTTCTTTTCATGCCAAATAGCATTTTATATCTGTATGTGGAAAATAATAGGAAACTCAAAATGAAAACCACATAAGAAAATTAGATTACATTTCATAATTCCCACAACACAACATCTGTAAGTTTTCAAATGAATTCGAAAGTCAAATTATTCATATTGGCAAACTACGATGTTAAATAAAAACTCCCCATCTTTTCTATTTGCTAAGATAACATTCTATTTAGTGAGCCCACAATAGTAGATTTGGCAACACTTCCTTACATACATCTACTGCACATTATTACATATTTATAACTAACAGAATGATTACACTTTCCTACAAGTGGTTTTCTTAGCCTTTGGAATGTTTTAGTTGCTGAGTTTTCTGCTTTTGATGTTTGAACAGAAGGAAAAAAACAAAATGGTGATTTGATACCATATTTTATTTTAAGTCTAAATACAGCTCACTAAATAAGTTTAATAAATTACAGTAAAATCTATGGTATTCATATAGAAGTTTATAATTTTCTGTTATTTTAAAATGCATAAATAAAACCTAGAAAGATTATTTTGCTTTCAACCTCCACATTTGAAATTAGACAAAACTTAGCAATTTATGGCAAGGTAGTACGAACTTACAACAAACAACCATAAGTGGCAGACATCATTGTTTTGTATATTTCTTTAACTACTGTTCTATGTTTTACGAACAACTGAAATTTAAGAATTTATTTATAATAATAATAATATATATTTTAGTATATTATAATGAAAATGAAATTGTATTTTACAAAATACTTGTACAGTAATAGTACGAAGCTAAGACAGTTGCACTTTGTAAAGGCCAGTTTTATGCTATTGGATACAATAATATGAGGTGCACGTGCACCTCATGAGTGAAACTTCTGTGGTACTATTTTTAGTCAGATATGGCTGAGAGATCAATAAAATAAAAATGATAAATCAAAACAGATGTATAATATTACAAGATTTAAGCTGCTTATAATAAACATTTGTGATTTCCTGTACAGTCATTCTATACGAAAAAAGCATAATTTAAATTTATTTATAAGTTTTTTTAAGGTGATTACAGAGTTGGTCAAATCAATCAACCCTGTGTAGAGCTAAGGTAGAAGAAATAACATATAAAATATAAAATACTTATACGAAAGAAACAAACATTCGACAAATATTTAGGAGGTTACAAAGATTATGCAAATGAAACTTTACAATTTTCAGGTAAAATACTTTTAATTTTAAAATCAAAATAGCTTTACATGCTGGATAGTCAACATTCCAAATGAAAATAATTGAAGATCTTTATACTTAATTAAAAAACATGATATTTTGTGTATGGAAGCCTTGCAATGTTTACTGATCATTTATAAAAAGTTTGGGAGGATATTCATACATTATCAAAAATTAGAGTACGAATTTTCTCATGGATAATTTGGTGGTTAAAGATTTGGTGGATTCCACCTAGTCTATATTAAAAAAAAATAATTATCAATTTAGATTATTGTAACAAGATGCTTTAGGCTAGTTCAAACTCAATTTAAATCAAACTTCAGTACCATTATGACTGAAAACATGAGTAAAAAATGTTCCACTTGAATCACTGCAAAAGTGAGCTGATTCATCATTACTCTCATGAAATACAGCTTAGTCTGAAATAACTCACCATTCTCTTAGGTCTAATAATAAAATAATGCTGACAATAACAAAATGTAAACTAAAAATATTTCTAACAACTTAATAGCCTGTTCTTGCATCCTGTGTTAAGTATTACTAAATATCTGGTATTAATTTTATAATAATTTCATGGAAAACAAAAATACTTCATAAACAACAACACAGGAGGAAATACAATCGTTTTTGTAAACTGTGAATACCAAACAGCAATAAAAAATAAAGCTACCAAATCTGCAAAAAACCAACATATATTTAAGTTAGAATGTGATGCAAACATGTGATACTCACTGTCTGTGTATGCAGTATAAGTATGGTATATTATATGGAATGTAATCTGTGTTACAGACTAATATAATACACACACACACAGAGACCATTCACGAAATATGATAAAGCAACTCTGGATATTTGCAGTTGCCAATTCAGTGAATAACAAAATCTGCATGTATAAACAGAATTTCAATACTATATTAAAACAAAATTTTACTATACAGTTTAGAGATAATTACAAAACTAGTTCTGTACATGAGCTAAAATTCAGAATCACAGATGTTTCACGTGAATTTTGTTTGTAGTAGGATTCCAAAAATCCATATATTTGTTCAACTTATAAAAACTGGAAGACAAATGATCCCTCATAAATAGTAACACACTAGAAAAAACGTGAAAACTTAGAAACTCCCAAGAGTAGTGTTTATTTTATTTTTTTTTATCTTTAAACATGTTTAAAATACAAATTAGTGGTCAACCTATAAGCTGATCTCAAAACCTGTTTTATGTACAAGTTAGTTGTGAATCTTTAAATTGATCTCATAATGTATACTTTAAAAACATGATACACTGAACTTGTAAAATGATCCAATAACCTGTTCACAGATAAGTTTTCAACCAATACATATTTGCTATGAACTTCTATAATGATCTCATATGTTTAATACACAAGATAGCTAATGCCTTCTACAGATCTCATATTGCATGTAAATTCCAGGATAGCTGTGAAGCTTTGAACTGATCTTACAACTTACACTGCACATACAAATTGTGAACATATAAACTGAACATACAATGTATACTTCACATACAAATTAGCTGTGAACCTACAAATCAATCTCACAGTTTATGGTTAAATAAAAGATTGCCATGAACCTATCAACTGATATCACAGCTTGTTTCAAGCACAAATTAGCTGTAGAGGTGTACAAAGTTGATCTGACAACTATGCTTCAATCAAAAACTAGTTGAGAAGCAAAAAACTGATTTTATAATTTGTGTTTTAAAGACAATTTTGCTGTGAGCTAATAAACTATTCTCAAAGTACTTGAAATGTAAGCTAGCTATAAACCTATAAGCTGATCTCAGTGCACTTTGAACACAAGCTCACTGAAAATCTGTGAAACTGCTTAGTGTCATTTGAGCACAGATTTGATGTGAACAATAAAATGACATCATGACCTGTTTCAAAACAAGCCTTAGCCATGCACCTATAAACTGATCTCTTAACCTATACTTCCAGAATTGTTAGCTACCAATGAATAAAATCTCTTAACCTGTACTTCTCATATATGTTAACAATGGATATACAGGATGACCTGTTGAACTACAATTTCAGCTGACATTAGCTACCAATGTTTAAAAATTATCTAACCTGTACTTCAAGCAGAAGTTTGCTGGGAACCTATAAACCGATCTCTCAGCCTATACTTCACAGACAAATCAACTGAGAAATTCCAAACATTCCTTATACTCACCTTCTCCCAAAAAACAAAAACTAACAAGTCTGGTCATTTTATTATTTAGTTTGCCTTCTAAAAAAATATTTATTTTAACCATCACATCAATGACATCTCTCCATGTTTACTCTGTTACATCAAGACATAACACATTTTTTAACTTGATTTATAACATTAACAGTGAAGGCTCACTCCCTTCAAACACTCTTCTTTGCACTATGGTTGTGTATTATTTTTAAACAAACATTCTATGCATAGAAGATCTGAGAACTCTCGAATCTGCCCTATCAAAATTTGACAAAGCCAATACATACAAAAAATTTATCTTTGGTTTAGAGACATACTAGTTCTTTATATAATTCAAATTCACTTTGGATTTCTCTCCTAATTAAACCAATGTTTTAGATATCACTCTTACACTGAAGAATAGTTGTCCACATGATTATTATTGATAATTACTGAAAGACCACAATTCCTGCACCATATAAAGGCTGATACCTTCCATATTATAAGCAAAATATTACATTCAAACAAGTCCTCAGATTCTTGAAAATCTGCTTTGATAGTAAGTAACGAACTAAAAACATTATTCTTTAAAAAAATGACAAAAAAGATGTTAGAACCACAAAAAAACATTAACAAACAAGCTGACAAAATTAATATATCATATAACAGTGACCTGGAACAGATACAAACTCCTCCTGTATTTCACTGACTACTACCTATCTCCCTAAATTCTGAGACATATGCTGGATATGAAAAAATACAGGGTGTTCAAAAAGTCACTGTGCAGTTTTTTAGTCATATTTTATTCAGTCTATTTCAAGCCAGCAACTGATAGCAGTGTTTAGAAACAAAATAAGAAGGATCCAGGCCTGTACTGATGCCAACCAGGGTCACTTTCAACATTGTTTATCATTGTCATTCATATTTGCCTCCTGTATTCTATATTGAAACATTTCTGTTAATAAATATACAAGTGCACAATAACTTTCTGAACATCCTGTATTTGTACTTGCTTTAGCTCAATTACAGACTATAATGAATTTTTTTCTCAACACTCCTGTTGTTTTACCTCAGAAAAACAAAACTGTCAAATCATGTCCAGTTCATGTTAAGAGAAATGTAAGAAAAGGTTTTAATAACCACCATCCTCAATCATGCAAGAACTTCCTGTGATTAAGCACACCTTAACATTCCTCACCACTCTATTCCTAACTTTAAACTCATAGGCAGAAACAATGGTTTCACATCAAAATAACACAAATTAAAGTAGCTTTCTAAATAATAATTGTGAATAACGTAATTCCAAATGGTAACCCTATATAATCTACAGTGGGTAACCATCAATTCCTTTCCTGATTACTATCAGTATCTTAATCTTGCAGAATTATTCTATGTTTTACACAGTTCTATTGCTTTATTGTTTCCCACTCCTTAAAGAACAAACAAATACTTGAATATTTACTTTTTGATTTTATTATGTTTTGGTCTCTAAAATCTGGTGCTTTTGCTATTTTCAGTAAGCTCTTTTCTCACTTTATATATTACAGAATAATTATCATCATCATGACTTATAAGCTAACATTTCCTTCTGCCACCATCATCACACCATTCATAAACTTATTATTTTGAACCTCACTGTATTCACTTTCAACATTTCCATTACCAAATGACAAACCCTTTATCAAATGGTGTTATCTTTCATGATAAACATTTTCTGTTCATGTGACATGCACACCTTTTCTATATTTATTATCTTCCATTCTTTAATTCTACCAATTTTACTTCTGATTACAAGCAGTTAACCACTTGAAAGTACTCAAATTTCTGCATTTTTTAAACCTACTAAATACACAAAATAACTCTGAACCTATAAGCTGATCTCTTCAAGCACAAGATTAGTTTGAGCCTGTAAACTGATCTCAATGTATTTGAAAAACAAGTTCATTGTAAACATACAGTTATCTCATACATAGGTGTGAACCTATAAACTGATTTCATGATATCTAATTCAAGCCCAAGTTTGCTGGGAATCTATAGTGTTATTTTACATCCTATGTTTTAAACAAAAATTAGATGTGAACTTAGAGACTGATTTCACAACTTCAGCCAAAAGTTAGTCGTGAAACTATAACTTGATTTAATAACATGTTTCAAGCACAAGTTAGTTGTGAATGAATAAAATGATTTTATATTTATTCCATATTCACTACTGAAAACCTGGAACCATCTTATTATTTTCAAATTACTCATGGATGTAACTTTCATAACAATTTCTAACTAATTACTTGTTAAACTTCCTTAGAAAGTTATAATTTTCCCTTACTAAAAATTATTACTGAGAAGTACTTACCTCCATATCCAAATGCTTTCTTAATGGACAACAAGTCTTCTGTTCCCTTGTATTGGAATTGAAAGATCCCAACATTCTCTCCTGCATTACATCCTCACTAACAGAAAATTGACATAATCACATGGTGCATGTGACCCCCTCTACACTCTTTTAACAAATCTTCACTTTGAAGTTTGGAAGAAGACATCAGCACCAAAGAAAAGTGATGAGAAAGAGTGAGATGTGTAAGGGGAGGTAAGTACCAATCAGAAATACATTTTAAGTATAGGAAAATTATATCTTCCAATATGGTATTTGACATCTCTTACAAGATTAACCAGAATCCCACACTGATAAGAAGGGATAGGTGTGAGGGAAAAACAGAAGTATCCCATGAATTATCCAAAGGATACCCCTGAATATGAGGGATTCAGATCTAAAAGGAACTGCACCACTTCTGAGTCAGGTGCAATTTTCACATATATGAAGAATGTATAAGATATAAGAGCAAAACTGAAAGGAACACATCTGAGTGGAAGAGAATGTGGCAGAAAAGTGATCCTAACCAAACAAAGGTATTGTATCTCAATCTCACAAAGAAAAAGCTGGGTAAACAAGAATATATACCTGGGTGAAATATGTGCAGTGAACCATATTTGGTAAGTCAACTACATCCAAAACCTCCTTGCAAAATATCAACATCAGTGTGAGGGTAGGATGAAGATTATAATGTCTTCACCTCAAACCCAAGAGACAGGGATTTAGAATACTCTGATTCTTAGGTATGTATGACACAAGGATTAGCTTGGACCTATCAATCTGAAAACTTGAGATGTAGTAACAACAGAATGGCTATTGCATGGAATCAATTTCCCCAACTGTGGCACTGGACCATCCCAATTGCTATAACATCCTTGTAAGAAGAAAATGAAAGGTAGTCAAGGTCAGAACTGTAATAATTCCATATATCACTACTGTGACCCATAACACAGATGAAGGAAATCATGGGTGGATGATAGCCTGAGCCCATTGGAGGACTTGTGCTAGTTGGTTCACTCTAATCTGAAACCTTCTTGCAAGGTACTGATATCTATGCAAGGATACTATGAGGACCGCATTCAAAGAGATGAACCACATTCCGATGTCTCACTACATTGCATTTATTATCACAAACAGGATAGCATATTATGTAATCTATTTTTGCAGAACACTACAAACCCAAAAGCTTGAAACTGGAAAATGGCAAGAATTCCCATACTCTATTCAATGAGTAGTGTGATAATGCAGTAAAGTCCAGAGGAACATCATTATCAGAGAAAGTGCAATGGATAACCATAAAACCTTATCTAAGAAGCAGACCACACCAAATTATTTAATCAAAGCACGTTAAAGACAAGTAACAATCCCCTTCTCCTTAACCATGCAGTCTATGGGTAGTACAGTCCAGGAAGGGCATATTTGCAAAGCAAAATATCACAAACCTATTTATTGTAAAGCAATCTAGTGAAACATCCTATCTCTACAATGACAATGTGAAGCCATGGAAGATAAAGCACAAGTCAACATGGCAGGGCAGGGCAGAGTTAGAGTTAAAGATTACATGTTCAGGCATTACTCATTGTAGAATGGGATCCATGCAATTAAAACTAAATAAAAGCCCTAGAAAGAAAGAAAGTATCCATGAAACATACTAGTTAGAGTCACATCAAATTCTAAAAAATGACTACAGGTGGTGAACAAAAGCCAAATGAACAGGAAACTGTGATATGATGGGAATAGTGGAAGATGAATGTACTGTGAGTGATTCATATGCCAAATTGCAGAATTTCCTCCACTGGACAACAAAGACGAGAAGCAAGGGTAAAAGTAAGGTGTCAGTTCAAAAATATCAAATTAGGCCTAGTAGGCTTCTCAGGTTAAGAATGGGAAAGAATGGCAAACTCTGGAAGTTAAAAAAGATGATCAGAGTCTGTCAGTCTGCACAGGTTCAACCAGCTCAGGAGGAATCTGTGTGATGTCTGGGAACAATGGTTGTCCCACATAATGTCCAATCTCTCAATGTATAAAAACAGATTGATCCACCATCATGTTTTCCACACCTGAGGCCTGAGGGAAAAATGCTAATTGGTGGTGTAATAATATTAACTTCAAAATTCAGTGCATAGAAAAGATTTATCAAAATTAAATGCAGAAATAATGCAATTAGAATCAACTGATAAATATTAATGTAGAAATTAGGCTGAATGAAAGTAAATTAAGTTGAAAAATAAGCACTTCATGATGAAAACAAATTCAAACATGAAGCTTCAAGTACGCAAAGGAGCATGTCTGAACTTAAATGCTGTCAAAACATGGATTTGATAGTTCAGTAGAGAAATAGAGGGAGTCACATGTCATGTAAGCATAACATGATGCTATTGGTAAGGATATGACACAAATGTATGCATAAAGTAAATGTTTACATATAGAGGCCAGCACTGAACAGGAATATCTAATCTTATGGCATAAATGAAATCAAATGTTCTTGTTTGATAACTTTTATTGTTCGAGGTTAATTACCAATTGGTATATATAAGCAACATGTATCTTCAGAAATACTACAATTATGTGTTTTTTGAGCAACAATATTACAAATTATAAAAGCACCTACCTGTGGCTAGAGAAGAAAGTTTAAAAAAAGTCATTTTTTCATTCAGACTGCATTCTTCAACATGTAAGGCACTTTGAATATATCTATGTATGTTTTTATAATATTCAAGGCACTTCAGAGATGTATGTTTTCCACCATTGGAACATACAAGGCACCTTGGAGATGTCTTTTTTTTCTTCTATTATTTCAACATTCAAGGCACCTCAAAGATGCTTGTTCTTCTTATTGTAACAATCAACATACCACAAAAATATCTGTTTCTGTTACTATAACACTTAATGTACCTTAGAGATGTCAGTTTTCGTTAGCAAAGAACGAATCTCAGAGATATTTGCCTATTACTGCAACATTCAAGGGTATGTTTTATGCCTTTGGTATTTTTGAACTTCGATCCTGATTAACTGCTCATTTTTTTTAATTTTTCAACTGTTCAAGAGTTGGCAGTTTGTTATTCTTTCTTTACTGAACGTACTGAAGAAATTGATATGAAAGATTTGCTATTAACTATTTTTTTCACATGTTTCTATTTCCCTGGAATTTTGGATTTTCTGCTCAGTTTTATTTTTATTGCTGAATGTTAGGACTGTATGAAGTTTATTTTCAGTTTTCCTTTTTTTAAGTAAAGACCTTTTCTGCAAATGTTCATTCGGTTTCCCCACACTTTTGTCTTTTGCAAGATGATGTTTTTTAGAAGAGTCTTCATTTTCCTCAGGTTTACATGATAGCAGCTCTACAGTTTCAACACTACTCAAATTGTTTGTGAAGTTTCTAGTTTGTCCATTGGTAGCTAAAAGACTGTTCTTTTCTGAAGCATTTCCTAGCTTGGGATGGTACGGTTTTAATCGCACATGCCAGGCAATACTTGTAACAGCAGTCACAGTTCGAAACTGATGTATGATGTTTCTGGGTAGAAAATAAATGTCATTGTCATAAAGTTGAACACGTGCATAGCGAACTCCTTCACGACGAAGTTGATTGAGTTTTGCATCCTCTACCCACTTGACACACTAAATTAACAAAAAAAAATGCATCAAGCATTCCTTATAAAAAAGAAAAATGATTAATAGCTAATGTGAATACAATATCTGTTTGTAAATAATAGATCAAACATTGATAAATAGAGAAAGGATATGTTAACTGATTTTTACAGATGTTTCAAACATTTACCATGGAACCATTTGTTCAAATATTTACTTGCAGTGGAACCCTATCACACACAAGAAACACATATTTTATTATTACAGGTGAAATCGAAATATAACTTTCGATTAAACAGTAATCATAATTATACACAAGTTTAAAGAACTTACTTTTATAAAATATAAATATCTAAAGCAACCTTAAACTTAAATAGTTTGAGAATTGTATCATCTTTAATAGTAAATTGTCTCTCCTTTAATTTACTTACTTCTCAACCAAGAACTAAAAAATTTCCCATAAAATGCCTCTATTACATCTTTTAGCTGACATGATAGGAAATTTTTATATCCTTTATTCTTATCTGTCTAAAGAGCAATCCAATAAAAATTCTATCCCTTCCTGTCAACACCTACAAGTGACATCCTTTCTTCTACAGTTTCCTAAGAAGTTTCCCTAATATTCAACCTCATTATATTTATAACTAATAGATAGCCTAGATTCCAACCAATTGATTGCCATATATTTTTAGCACTTAAAGAGCCAGAAAAACTGTGACAATTACAAAATAGTCACAGATTTTTTTTGGTATTTTTACCAGATTTTTTCTTTGAATTCCCCTGAAACCAGTCTGTAAAACCCAGACTAAGAAACCCTGGATAATTATAAACTTATAACAATTGTCCAAGATAGAACAAAAGTTTTAAAAAATACAAGAGATGATACCACTCAGATGAACCTCGCATGTAAAAAAAAAGGACAGCATGAATAAAAAAAATTGTCAAACTTTTTGCTGTCAGTGTTTCTCACAGTACAAAGAATAAGAATTAAAGAGCAGGCACACTGGAGGAATTTCATAATCCTAAGATGCTCAGGGCAAATAAAAGGTGAAAAAAGAATGCCAGCTATATGAACTAAGATTCTGAAACCAAAAAAAATTATGAAAAATGGCTACCTCGAAATAATAAAAATATAAATTATAATATTCCAAGATATTACTATTTCTCATCTTTGTATCTTCCAAAGAATATCAGTTAAGTGTTATTAATTTGATTCTTCCATTCTTTTCATACAATAAGTTCTATAATAAGAAAAATATTTTAAATTGCATGCATAGTATTAAAAATGAACAATTTCTCGATTGTTTAAGCAGCATGGTTTTACTTCTTTTATATAAACTACTGTAGACATGTATTTGACAGAAACTGTGATGAAACTCCTATCACATATGACAGAAGTTAACATTTTTCTTAATGGAAAGTGCATTTCCAACAGATATCTAACTTTATGCAAACAACAGAAGTTATTTCTCACGCATGTGCCTCTAAATTTTACACATTCCATTAGCTTTGAGCTACCCCAAACCAAAGACACATTTTAACTTAAATTGTGCCAGTGCATGATGTAACCATTATGCAACAACAGCCCTCCAACAACAAGAGGGTGACATCTTTATCTCTGTGTGGTAGATTCCAAGTACCTTTATTCAAAATGAACTTCATTCTTAGACAAGGCAACAATAATGTGCCTTTTTCACCAGTAATAGGGAGGAAGGGTGAGTATGTGTGAAGAGAGTAAAGTATCTATCAGAAATCCTTTTTCAAGTGAGAAAAATGTAAACTTCCAAAACAACATCCTTTTCTCTTTGTGCACATTAACTAGAATCCAACACTTCTTGGTAGATGGGCTGTTGCAACTGTAAAACCATATAGATGAGTTTTCTTCTGTAAAGGAAAGCCCTACAGCAAGAGGCTTACTTGAATTGTATCTATCTCTTTGCCTGAATGGAAGTATGACAGAAGGAGGCAGAGAAGTCAAAGTGTTGAAAGAATGAGCAAAATAGTACATGACCAATTCAGCATACAAACAGTCAGTTGGACAGATACATAGTGTGGTTAAAGCAAAGATCAGACTGCACATTTTCATGTGTATCCTGTTGACTATTTACTTTCTCCTAGTGTAGGAGGAGAAAACTTTGCCTCACCTAGCCAGCAAACCACTAGGAAATTGGTATACTGTATAAAAAAGATGGCTTGTGTTACACTGGCATGGACATCCTTATAATACTTTTTACTACATTGTGCTGTCCTCCTGGACTCTCTCTGGAGAAATTACACAAGTGGTGAAACACCAGAAAGATGATAACCACAAAGGTCTTTTAATGAAGTGTAATGGGAAAATGTGAAACCTATACTGAAAAACTGGTATACATAAGCCAAAGAAGTGGGCAGACACTCCCTCCAGTGCTAGTTTTTCCCATGTTAGTCCAAGAAAGATATAGCCTGAAAAGTACAGTGAAAGACACAGACATAAACACTATCTCAGCAGTCTTATGGAAAAACCTCATTTCAACAGTTGACAGATTTGAAGCTACAGTGGCACAAGTTTAACATTTTTCCATTACCAATGCTGATATAGGGAAGTAAGTACTTTGTAAAGCAACACTTCTTGCTAGGTGAGATTTGAGAAAAAAGCCACATAAGAGTAGAAATAGGTAAGGAAGTAAAAGAGGAACTTACCCATGAGACAGTGGATAGAGTGGAGAACTGCAACTGGAAGTAGGTGATATCCTGAGGGAGACAAAATATGTAAGGTATAGGCCACATTCTAAGGTGTGGACAATCTTGTCTGAAGATCATCAAAAGTGAGTCATGTGACAAATTTGATGTGGTGAAACATGGCAGAGCCTGTGAACATCTCTTATCCAGAGAGGATTGTATGATCTGAAAGATGTGTAAAATTCATCAAGTAAGCATAAATGATAAGAGAACGTTAAAAGAAGATGAATCCCATGGCAAGAATATACAATTGTGGGAACCCTGAAATAAAGCTGCAATGCCAAATAGTATCTGACCACTGAAACTGAACAAAAAACAATCAGAATGAGTGTGATCACAAAGGACTGAGATCAACAGAAGAGAAATGGGACAAAATGAATGATCTTCCTTCTGAGTCAGTTAAGCAAAAAATATGTGGCTTGGGAAAAAGATCAAGAAAGATATGCAAAATAAAATATGAAAATGGCAGAGAATGCATAAAGAGCACAGAAAAGAAATAAAACAAGATCTGTAAGATTGAATATATAATGGAGCAAGGGAACAGCCAAATCTCATACATGAAGATGTATGGATGACACAGATAAGAGAAATATAAGAGGTTGTGGCTAAGAGTACATACAAATAGAGACAAAACCAGTCCTAATTGAGGGCACTTACAGCTACAACAGTTGGGTGAGGTACCAGGGACCAAATGAAGGGTAGGTTAACACTGAAAGGAGTGACAAAAGCCACATAAGAGTAGAAATAGAATACCTAAACACGTGACAATGGAGTGACTTCTCTGTAAAAAGAATTCTGTCAGGTCAAGAGAGATGATCTACCACTAAGTTCAAAGCAATTGGTATGTGACAGGAAGGTAGATGAAACAAATGTGAGTAGGTCTGAAACAAAGTTCAAGATGCAAAAGCAAAGACCCCTGAAGCAAGCCCCATCTTGAAGAGTAATGTGGGAAATGACTATTAAATTGTTCAAATGGATCATAACCAAATGATATACAAGTGTAAGTAGGAAACAGGGTCATGCTTGATGGGTAGTGAAGACTTTCAGAACACTGATGTGGAATGTACCCTCCACATAAACCAATCCTGAGTGATTGAGCTCAATAGTGTCAAGGAGTGAAAATTAATTAGGTGGGAATGAAAATTGACTCAAAAGCTTTGACTAACTCACTCAGATGAGGAATTTCATAGTGAAATAATGTGGAAGATAAAGAAGCCTACTCAGAAGAAGTAAGGAACCAATTATCCAGTTAATAATGGAAACAGGGTTGAAAACTGTGGATATAGTAGCAAGTCTCACATCACTTGGTTGAATACATAAGGAGCTAAAGCAATGTTAATGTGTAGAGCTTAAAACTGGTACACCAAATCCAAGGGAACAAATGGAGCACTGGCCAACGGTAATAAGTAAAAAGGTGCCTCACATGGGAATGTTACTGGAGCTTTACTACTTTCATATAAACAAAAAATACAAAGTTTTTAATCAAGCATTTTTACTAAATATATGGAGTAAGGTGGTTGACTGCTCTACATGCAAAGTGATTTTAATGTTAATATAAAAATTAAGGATTCAAAGCAACAATAAAATGGAAATATTAAAATTGGCACACCAGCTCCCAATGAACAAAAGAAGCACTGAACAACAGGAATAAGTGAAAAGATGTCTGAGATGAGAATGTTACAGAGAAAGGGATCAGTCTCTAAGCAGATAAAAGGGACTCCAAGAATTGAAAATCCAACAATGGAAAAGGGGAGTTGCTATACGCTATTGCAGAAGAGTTCAGAAGGATGAGGAATTTCAGAATGCAAACAAAACTGATCCAAAAATGCATCAGGATCAACTCATTTGTCTGGAAAAGAAGGAAAAACCAAATAATCATCAGCATGAAAGATACATAATAAGGAACAACAAAACAATCAAAGTGAATAAGAACTGATCATTGGTTGATTATTGGGAATTTAAAACAAAGCACTGGCTTCTAGTGGTATGAGTCAGCAGACACACTGCTGTGCCACTGAGAGAGTTTGTGAAAGATAAAGTAAAATACAAAGACTGAAAATCAAAGATATGTGGAGGGAGAATATTATCACTTATAAGTGAAGAGAAGCTTGGTACAAGCCTTGTGGGTTTGAAGAGCTGATCACAAATATTATCTTTGTGTTCAAGTTTAGGAAAAGAGGAATTTACTTCAGATGCAAGAACTGAGAGATAAAGCAATGAAGACACCAACAAACCCATGACATTTAACAATTACCATAATGTCCTCTACAGTTAATTAGTCACCAGTGATCACAGATAAGTTGGATCAGTGAGAGTTACATCAGAGCAACAGGAGGAGGTAGTGGTCATCATCACTTGAGGATTCAGTGCTGTTAAAAGTATTCTTCAGATCAGTCTTTTCTTTGTGTGCAGTAATTGATAAATGATGTACACTGAAATCAAATCAACTAAAAGGAATGATTTCTAACACATGAATAGAGGAAACACAAATCTCACTACACCGAATAAAGTAAAACTTTGTTAAATATGTACTGTGTTGAAGAAAATAATGAAGTTAATTTTCAGTGCAAATGCTTATGTGAATCTACTGCACATGGAGAATATATTGCTCTCCTACTGGAGGGCTATTGTTGCATGATGATTACCTCATGCACGAAACAGAAAATTCAAAGCTAGAGACTGTTTTACAATTTCATAGAGTTTACTCTTAGTGATTTATTTTCCTTCCCTGTCCTTAATCATTATCATAATTTATTGTAGTGCATATCAACGAGCATCCCTTGCCAATATTATGGTACTGTTGGTGGATATACTTTAGCCTTCAACAAAATGTTGTTACACTATTTCACTAACCAGCCCTCGTAAACCGAGGAGATGGGTTATATTAAAATATTATTAAACCTTTAAAATAAGTATCTCAAAACTAAAACATATGTAATTCAACTGTCCTTCCAACTAACATATTTCTAGGTGAGAAACAATGCAAAGTGCTTGGCAAAAACTAAATTTGATTGATTGATTGATTAATTTAGTGTTTTATGGCACAAAGCTACGAGGCTATCTGCGCCAAACATCCGGTAAAAATGTAAAAATGCTATAAAAGACATAAATCGAAATGAAGGTAAAACAAAAAAGTATAAAACCAATGTTCACACCTAGTCTACAATGTTAAGATAGAAGGCAGAGTGTAAAAAGTTGTAAGGTATTTACTCTAGCAAAAAGGTATAATCATAACCCGCCAAAAAGACAAACAGGCAGGTTCAAGACCCACCATCAGTCACCTGAAGTTGGTCTTTCCAGTCCTGGTTCTGGGTTATGTGTCATAGCAACCAGTATCAAAATGTAAAAGAATAGAAGTACAAAAAGATACACAGCAAAATCGCAACAATGAGTAGCCAAATGTCCAGTAAAAAGAGAAGTCACGTAAATGGAGTAAAATTTGTAAAAGTAAACGAAGGTAAAAACAAAACAGCAATTAAAACAGAAAATGGTGTAAAAACCAATGGTGACATCTAGTCTTCAAAGTTATAAACTATTTACTCTAGCATAATGATAATGATCCTAACCCACCAGGAAGACTAACAGGTAAGTGCAAGAACCACCATCAGTCACCTGAAGTTGGCCTTTCCAGTCCTGGTTCCAAGTTATGTGTCATAGTAGCTATTATCAAAATGTAATGGAATAAAAGTTTATAAAGGAAACTCAGCAAAATCGTAATAAAGAGTAGCCAAATGTCCAGTAAAAAGAGAAAAGTCACGTAAATGGAGTAAAATTTGTAAAAGTAAACAAAGGTAAAAACAGCAATTAAAACAGAAAATGGTGTAAAAACCAATGGTGACATCTAGTCTTAAAAGTTATAAACTATTTACTCTAGCATAATGATAATGATCATAACCCACCAGGAAGACTAACAGGTAGTATATAAACCACCGTCAGTCACCTGAAGTTGGTCTTTCCAGTCCTGGTTCTGGGATATGAGTCAATATGGCCAGTACAAAAAGGTTGTAAAAGTGTGAAACGATATGCAGCAAAAGTATAATAACAACTCGCCAGGACGACTAATGAGTGTAATGAATAAATATACCACACTTAAATGAGATGAAAAAGATTAATGGCCATTAAAAAATTAAAAACGTTATCAAGGTGGACAGAGTCACCATCACCAATAACTCTGTCCAATGTTACAGACTGACCCTAGGAAACAATAAGTTTAAAGTATTGCCGTCATCGAGAATTGTAACGATGGCAAGAAAGTAAAACGTGGCTGATAGTGATTTGAGTGTTACACAAACTACACATTGGTGCATCAGTTCCAGATAAAAGAAAATGATGAGTTAAAAAACTGTGACCAATGCGTAGCCTCGTGAGAACAACTTCCTCCTTCCGAACTTTATGGAAGCTAGATGGCCAAACTCCAATTTTGGGTTTGATTTGAAAATGTTTATTGTCGCGTTGTTCACTCCAAGTAGACTGCCAACTGGCACGGAGCCAAGCCTTGAAGACAACACCATAATCCATGTACGGAAAAGGCATAGGGGTGATGGTGCTGAAGCAGACATATTTAGCTGCCATGTCTGCAAGCTCGTTCCCACGAATACCAACATGGCCTGGTATCCAGAAAAACTGGATTGAAAGAGCTGCTAATGAGAAATGGGCCAGTCGGTTTCGAATATCTGCAAGAATAGGATGTGAGCTAATGTGAAGCGATTCCAAGGCAAGTATAGAACTAAGTGAGTCAGTATAAATAGTGCAGTTGGAGTACTGCTCAGCTGCAATATGAACCAGGGCAAGAGATATGGCATACAGTTCAGCAGTGAACACAGAAGCTGTAGAGGGGATTCTGCACGCAACTACTGACCCATAGCAAACCATAGCAGAGCCCACTGAATTACCTGATTTGGAACCATCTGTATAAATGGGAACTGAATGATTGTTTGAAAGATATTCATTGAATAAAAGACGGTACTTCCAGTCTGGAGTATCTGCCTTTTTTAGGTGACTGAAAGAAAGGTCACACTTGGGGGCTGTAATAAGCCATGGTGGGATGCGTTGACCTGTGGAATCTGCAATGTTATCCAAGGACAGACCCAATTCATCCAATTGCACCTGGATGCGAAGGCCAAACGGAGCAATGACAGATCATCTGTTTTGAAAAAGTACTTCCCTCCGAGAAAGGAAAACACATTCCCAGGTGGGATGCTTTGGTAAGGAATGAAGTTTTGAAGTATATTGTAAAGATAGTTGCAAACGGCGAAGGTGTAGAGGAGGTTCATGAGATTCAATGTATATGCTTTGAACTGGAGAGGTACGGAAAGCTCCAGTGCAGAGTCGAAGTCCTTGGTAATGAATGGGGTCCAACATCTTTAAGGCCAAGGGTCTGGCAGAGCCATAAACCATTAATCCATAGTCAAGTTTCGATCTTATAAGAGCACGATATATCTTTAACATTGAACAGTGATCTGCCCCCCAACTGGTAAAAGAGAGGACACGGAGGATGTTCAGTGCTCTTGTGCATTTGACCCGAAGCTGCTTTAAGTGTGGTATAAAGGTCAGTTTACAATCAAAGATAAGCCCCAAGAACTTTGTCTCCGGGACCACTGGCAGCAAAACTTCACCAATATGAAGTTCAGGATCAGAGTGAATACCTCGTCGACGGCAAAAGTGCATGCATACAGTTCTGGAAAGAGAGAAAATAAAGCCATTCGCCAGAGTCCACTTCCGTACACGATTGAGGGCAGTTTGTAGTTGCCGCTCAATATATCTCATGTTTGACGACTGACATGAGATGTGAAAGTGGTCAACATACAGCCCATTCATAACAGTGAGAGGGAGTTGTTCAGTGATGGCATTTATCTTAAAACTGAAGAGTGTTACACTCAATATACAGCCTTGAGGGACTCCAAGTTCCTGTACAAAAGAACGTGAAAGTACCGAACCCACACGAACTTGGAATCTCCTGTCCATTAAAAATTTTTTTAATAAACATGAGCAGATGGCCACGTAACCCATATGTATGGAGGTCTCGCAAAACGCCATACCTCCATGTTGTGTCGTAAGCCTTCTCTATGTCAAAAATTATCGATACAAGATGTTGGCGGTTGAGAAAGGCCTCTCTGATAGATGTTTCAAAACGAATTAGGTGGTCTGTGGTGGAGTGCTGTCGACGGAACCCACACAGGGTGGGCGAGAGGAGGTTGTTTGATTCAAGGGACCAAACAAGACGAGCATTAACCATCCTTTCTAAGGTCTTACAAAGACAGCTCGTCAAAGCAACTGGACGATAGTTTGAAGGAATCTTCGGATCTTTCCCTGACTTAGAGAAAGGTAAAATAATAGCCTGGTGCCAGGCATCAGGAAAAACATTCTCCTACCAAATCTGGTTGAAGATAATCAGTAGGACATCAAGAGAAGCAGGATATAGATGGTGCAGCATGTCATAATGAATATCATCAGGTCCAACAGACGTACTGGCAGACCGATGAAAGGGCCATTTTTAGTTCCACCAGGGTAAAGGGACAATTATAGTCAAAGAAACAGTCAGTTTGAAAGGAAAGAGGTGATTGCTCTGTCTGAGTCTTGATGGCCAGGAAGGTGGAGGAACAAGCAGAAGTGCTAGATACCCGGCAAAAGCTTTCACCTAGAGTGTTAGCAATGTTCCGGACATCAGTCACCTCCTGACCATCAGAGAGTAAGATCGAGAGGGGAACAGAATTGTAGTGCCCATTAACCTTTCGAATCTTGTCCCATATGATCTTGGAACTGGTGGTAGAAGATATGCTGGTTGTGAACTTAATCCAAGATTCCTTCTGGCATTGACGTCTTACCCACCTAGCATGTGCTCGGGCCCGCTGGAAAGCAACCCGATTTGAAAGTGTGAGATATCTATGAAAAGTATCCCAGGCCCGTTTTTGAGCCTTCCGTGCTAAGTAGCAAGCAGAGTTCCACCATGGACGAGGGTATCGTGGAAAACGTGTCGAGGTTTTAGGAATACACTGAGCAGCTGCATGTACAATACAATCAGTTACCGCTGCAACACAGTCGTTTATTGATGGCTGATCTACGATGGTAGGATCAAGTTCTGCGAGATCAGTGAAAGTGGACCAGTCTGCCTGATCTAGCTTCCACCGGGGCACGCGGGTAGGGTGGCATCGACCACGGCCAGTCTCTCTCAAAAGGATTGGAAAATGATCACTGCCTAGTGGATTACTGTCAACCCTCCATGAAAAATGGGAGAATAATGAAAAGGAGCAAACTGAGAGATCAATAGTGGTAAAGGACTGACTTGTTGCATGAAAGTAAGTGGAAGAACCAGTATTGAAAAGATAAAGATTGTGATCAGAGAGCATCTGCTCTACAGATCGACCCCTCCCATCAATAACAGCACTTTCCCAGAGGGGATGGTGTCCATTAAAATCCCCCAGGATTAGAAATGTAGATGGCAACTGTTCAACGAGAGCATCAAGGTCTGATTGATCATATGTCTCTCCAGGGGACAGGTACAGAGAACAAACAGTGATGGTATGACCCAAGGAAACACGGATGGCTACGGCCTCCAAGGGTGTGCTGAGTGACAAAGACAGGGTGGGCACATGGTGATCAACCAACAGTGCCACATCTCCATGTACTCGACCATCACACAACTTGTCATTTCTGTATAGAGAAAACTGCCGAATGGAGACTGTATTGGCAGATTTGAGAAATGTTTCTTGTAAAGAAAGACAAACAGGCTGGTAGGAAGCAATCAGCGTTTTGATATCATCTAGATTAGAACATAAACCTCAACAGTTCCATTGTATCAAGGTGGCCATTTTTAAGGATGGGTAGGTGAAGTGGCTGGAGAACCCTTCAGTTTACGACCACGTCTTTTTTCTTTACTGTCTTTCTTCGGAGGAGGTCTATCAACCTCCATGGATCCTGCTCTGGGTCGAGTGGGCAGGTTTTTGTTATAGGAAGAGGAATCCAGTGACTGAGGATGCGGACGAATAATTGTTTTATTTTGGTGGGAGAAAACGATGTATCAGAAGAAATGCCTGTATTTGAGACTGGAAGTGAAGTGGCTGGAGAACCCTTCAGTTTATGACCACGTCTTTTTTCTTTACTGTCTTTCTTCGGAGGAGGTCTATCAACCTCCATGGATCCTGCTCTTGGTCGAGTGGGCAGGTTTTTGTTATTGGAAGAGGAATCCAGTGACTGAGGACGCTGACGAATATTTGTTTTGTTTATTGTAGTAGGAGAAAACGATGTATCAGAAGAAATGCCTGTATTTGAGACTGAAGGACATGGATCTTGAGGTTTGTTGGAAGGTATGGGAGGAACAGAGATGGGTGTGGAAATCGATTCATCTACTTTTTTAACCACGGAGGTCAAAAGGCTTTTCATTTGTTTTGAAAACGATTCTCTTGGAGGCACAGAGAGATCTATCTGCACTTCCACTGTAGTTGTGGAATGGAGTGCAGCAGCATATGTCTGAGATGGGATTGTGGACAGCAATTTCCGAGCCTCAGGATAACTAATGTTATGTATCGTTTTCAAACACTGCACCTCTTTTTCCTCCAACCATTTTGGCCAAGAATGAAAGTAAGAGGGGTGAGAACCATTGCAGTTCATGCAATGTGGGTTCATGTCACAGTCATAGGCATCGTGGTCCTTACCTCCACAACGAGCACATGTCAGGGAACCACGACAAGATGTCTTTGAGTGGCCGAATCTCTGACATTGGAAACATCGAAGAGGGTTTGGAATGTATGGCCAAACCCTGCAAATGAGATAACCTGCTTTGATGGTGGCGGGTGCACGTGGTGAAGTAAATGTTAAAACGAGGGTATTTGTTGGCAGTGTAACTCCATCTTTGCGAGTGGAGATGCGCCTCACTGCAGAAACTCCTTGAGTGGAGAGACCAGCGAGAATCTCTGATTCGGGAACATTCTTCAAATCCCTTTCATCAATAACGCCTCGTGAAGAATTCAAAGTAGCATGGGGTGTAACCTCAATAGGTATATCCCCAATTGCCTTTGATTTCAAGAGGAGTTCACTGTGTTGGGATGTGGATGTTTCAACCAATATGTCACCAGATCGAAGCTTCTTTACTGACTTTGGAGAGCCAGCAAGTTCCTCTAATCCCTTTTGAATAAAAAAAGGGGACATTTGCCCTAAAGGTTTTTCCGAAAGAGAATGCAATATCAGAAAATGAGGTACGTGTGTTACTGAAGTTGAAGATTGCTGTTCTGAGTACTCAAAACGTGGTTGCTTACCCATTGACTGTTTTTTTACAATTTTATTTAAATTTTTTGTAGGATCCATAGGAAAGAGAAAAAGTTTCGGTACTCACTGACCCCACCCACCATGGAGCCCTACAAGGGGACGCACTACCAAGTCATACAAAAACAAGGCAGCAACGCCAGGGTTTCGTGAGCACTATACCCAAACACCAGGATCAGGCACAATGTCCACAACACCCGTTGAGAACTTCCAACACTAGTACTTTGTTGACTCTAGCCCAGGTAGACCAGCCGATTGACCCAAGGGCCGCCCGTCTACAGGAATTCAAGGCCAAAGTGGTGTGTTAGGGTTGGACCCCTCAACCACCAGGATCCTCTCCTCCCCTTCACAGGTTGCCACGCACGGCAAACATGTGGGTGGATGTTTAGATCCCAGAGAAGGTAACCAGACAGAACCTTCCCTGGGAGGTCCCCTCACCACGTACAGGAATCCACTCCGAGGGGAACTAAATTGGACATAATACTTAGATCAGTTTAACAAGTTCTCTACTGGAGTTCTTCACACAAACTTTTAAATAACTACTGGAAAATTATATGTTAAATTGTGTACTCTTTCTATGGTTATAAACATCTAGCTCAAATAAGTATGACTGGATGAAAAAATGTAACTCAGTGTGTAGAATGATGGCACTGTCTTGGCTTCTATCCAAAGACCCAAGAAGTTAATTTCTCCTTTTTCCAAATGTGCCCCATGAAAGAAGAATATGATGTTTCTCCCATGTTAGTATTTTAGTTAGACAGACAATTAAATTCTAGTTAGGTTTAAGCTTTATATTTTACTTAATTACATGTCACTTATGTTTTAAAATGCATCTTAAAATTGTTTAATAATGTTTTAAAATATAAGTGAAAATTCCTCAGTTTATCAAATTTAATTTATTAGGCAAATGCCCCACCATTTTGATAAAGGCTAAATTGTCACTACCAAGAAAATCCTTAGAATGCCAATCGACATGTGTTGCAATATGAAGCAATGCTGAATGATAGGAAAAAAAACATCAAAATAAATTATACATGAAAAAGTTAAACTTACAAATGAGAATATCAACTAAAAATAGTTTCAAGATAATTTGATGAAAAATTAAAAAGTATGCACCATTTTTTTTAACTTTTAAACATTTAACAGCACAATACAGAGTAAGTGCAAATAACTATAATTAAAAAATAATTCTTTAATTAAAATTATTAAAACATTCATTCTTTGTGTACAAAATACTTGCAATTTTTAACAAAATCTTACTGGGCTGTATGCCCATGATGAAGAAAGGTCCACCTTTTGAAAAAAAACTTTGTTATGGGGTTTTACTTTATTTCTATCAAGACTTTTTGAACCTATGTGGTTTTCTGACATCATGAATAAAGCTTAGTTATCATAAATATTGTTGTACTGTAAGTCATTTTCAACATGAGTGATGCTCATTGGATACTGCTTACAGGATTAATTAAATTTTAAATTTAACTCAATAAAAATTTGTGTCATGTGGAAAACTGTGCAGAAAGGTGGACTCTTAACCAAATTACTTGCCTGTCTCTGAAGTATGATCACAAAAAAAATTTAAAATCTCTGATCTTATTGTAGAAGAAAAAATCGTTAAATTTTAATTAGGGTTATCACAAACAAAGCCAACAATATATGTATCTGTGGTAGTTAAAAATATATCTCAGGTACTCATTTTAAGTTTTTATAAATCTATACTTAGTACTAGATTATACACGACTAATATATTATTACTTTTTTCTCTTTGCTTTCACTCATAACTTCTTAATGCTAGGTGAACTTTGAATTGCTCTAGAACATTTGCCTGTAGCAAAATATGTAATTAGAGTTTATGAAGGCGTAGCATAAAAAATGCATTCTTTTCTGCATCATATTCTAATAACAGATATAAAAAATGTAATCATCTGCCTTCAGTGTGGTGAGTGTCTCTACAAGACTTCTAAACAGAAAATTATGTATGCACAGATCCAATGTTTGAAGGTACTTTGTTGCTTTATTCAGTTGCTTTTCTAATAAAAAATAAGAAAAAGAAAACAACAGAAAAACCCTGTTGTTATAAATACAAAAAAAAATCCAAGCAATTTTAAACATTTTCTTGCTATAACTTTTATTGAAGAGTGATGCAGAATTTCAATAGATTAAATTCGTTTCCATAAACTTTTTTCACTGTGACCAGCTACTCATACTTGGTTAGGCTAGTAAGAAACATTTATAGGTTAGCTGACATTGCTAGACATTAATATCACTGACTAATCATAAACATAATTATCAAGTTGCAGAAGGAATCTAGCTGTCCTCCAAGGAGATCAACTGTTGCTACAAAACTATCATAGAACTGACCATGGATTTTGAGAAGATTCACATTGAATGTTAAACCAATTGCAAGCTTTGCACTAAATTGGTGAAAATGAGATGCTGTACAAAATAAATAATCTTAAGTAGCAACCTACTAGTTAAATCTTACATTTGATCCCATCGCTAAAGCTTATGAGATACCTTTGTTTTAATACTCAAAATAATTTTAAAATTTCCTTACTTGTGAAACTGGAGGCTCATGAAGATCCAAGTGTAACTTTTTCACTAATTCTGAAAAATCACCAGCATGAAAAGCAACAACATCTTTGGTGATTCTGTTACTGCTGTACCTAAAAAGAGTTAGATGTTTAATCATAAACTGTCATTATCTCTCCTTTTATAACAGAAATAATCTTATGCAGTAAAACACATGACCTTGTTACTTCTATAACTATACAAAACGAGTAGAGATTTTAAAACATCAATTTCAGGAAGAAAGCAAATTATATGTAGAAACCTGTTATGGCTTTCTTTGTTTTTACACAGTGTGCTTTTAAATATATTTTAATCACAAAGGACCTCGCTTTAATTACATTTCAGTTCTAAGTATTAAAGTTCAAAACATATTACTCAACCAAAACTTTTCATTAATTTAGTTTTAAGTAGACCAATTTGTAAACATTACATAAGTAAAACATACTGCCTTGACTACTTTTATAGAAAAACATTTAGATTATTTCACATCACTTTTAAGTATTTTTATTTCTAAGGACACATTTTGCCCATATCACATAATTAAAAAAATACTTTGACTTCTTTGACACTAAAGAGGAACTTTTAAAACATGTTAAATAA
This sequence comes from Carcinoscorpius rotundicauda, assembly GCA_011833715.1. Taxonomy (NCBI): domain Eukaryota; kingdom Metazoa; phylum Arthropoda; class Merostomata; order Xiphosura; family Limulidae; genus Carcinoscorpius; species Carcinoscorpius rotundicauda. The sequence goes on from CM022397.1 coordinate 91,255,772, forward strand.
TTAAATTTAACGTTTTTCTTACTTGAAAATATATATACATTAGACACCTCTTTACAGACAATGCTATCTTAAATGTGCTTTGATAACTTGCATGCCACTAACTTTTATGCAGCTCCCATCTAAACTTGTAAGATTTCTCATTAATTGCATATGTAGATAATGACTTTATAAAGCAGTAAAAGCTTCACACATATATAAATAAATAAAAGGGCATACTAGCTTATTCTATGCTTTTGCACTCATGATCTTCATTCTTTAACGAGGCAAATAATTCTAAATTGCACTAGAAGTGAGGAGCAAGTGTGTGTGAAAGGGTATCCATCAGAAATACATTTTCATATAAGTAAAATGTTAACTTTAATTATGTAACATGGGTTGGGGATGTTTTTCTGCTAAGGCAACATAGAATAATGGACTGGAGTATGTACCATCAGATGCTGATCCGTCATGGTATACCCAGTGGTTTTTGTATTATTGGTAAAGGATTCTACTATCAAGAAGATAATGATCTCAAACACTCATCCAACAGATGCAGAAATTATTTAACTATAAAGGAAGCTGCTGTAGTCACTTAAATGATGCATTGTCCCCCACAGAGCCATAATCTCAAACCAATTGAGCAGATTTGGGATTTGATGGATCAAAAGCTTGACAAATCAAAAACTACTTCTAAAGAAACTCTATGCGAGTGTATTAGGTGCATTTGGAGTAAACTATCAAAAACAATTTGATAAAATGTGTTTCAGCAATGCCTGAAAGACAATTTGTACTTATTAAACAAAAGATGAACACACAAAATATTAACTATTTGCTGAACTCAAACATTTCTACTGAGTATCTGTTGTATAGAAATGAAGATCAACAAAATGTTGATGTTTCACCTGTGATTTACCTTCCACTGTTCTTTGAAAGAAGTCTAATGATTTACCTTCCACTGTTCTTTGAAAGAAGTCCAATGATTTACCTTCCACTGTTCTTTGAAAGAAGTCTAATGATTTACCTTCCACTGTTCTTTGAAAGAAGTCTAATGATTTACCTTCCACTGTTCTTTGAAAGAAGTCTAATGATTTACCTTCCACTGTTCTTTGAAAGAAGTCTAATGATTTACCTTCCACTGTTCTTTGAAAGAAGTCCAAAACCTAATTTCATACTCTGTCCTACACTTTGCACAGTACTATATAAATGAAATGCCAAAAAAAGGAAGTGTGAAGTAGAAATATCCTATAAAAGTATTGATTAGGAAAGAAGAAGCTGGAAAACATGGTAAAAGATAAAAAGGAAAGGATTAACAGAGACTGCACCTCATACAGGTGATAGGGATTCTACGTATATACAATCAAAAAGTACATAAATTGTCTGATGGTAAGCTAAGATTAAATCAGTCAAAGTCTTTGTAGAGCAAGGCATACAAGTACTCCCTCTTAAAAGAGAGAGGGACAAAAATGCTCATCACAAAACATATCTGAAGATAGCAGGGAAAATTAAACTGTGAAATGTACAAAAGAAACCCTTGCAAATTCCACAGGAGAGACCAAGAGAGTCAAGCTAGAATCAGGTGAAAAACATTTAAGATGACCTAGATTTTGTCAGATGTAGGAGGAAGGAGAGCAGCAGTATCGGAAGAAAATAGGACGTAAACTCACTAAATTAATTGTAAAAAGTATAAATTATAAAGAATTCAAAAACAAAATAGTCAATATAATGTAAACTTAAGTAAGTGCATGGTGAAATGAACACATACATTACAGATTACGTGTTGAAGAAAACAAAATACTGAACATACTTATCGATTTATTTATAAGGTGAACTAGAGGTAAACCAAAAATAACAAAGGCATCTGTTACTCCCAATCAAACTCTATCACTAAGCTTTAATTTAAAACCACAAGGCTAACAATAGGTATGTACAATATCAGGAGATAAGTCAGTTTGATCTCTGGCTCTAACTAAATTTTTAAAAGAAGTAACTCTTGGAAATACATTTTCAGTGTGGGAAAAATTGTAACTTTTGATAAGAAAATTTAACTGAATAAACTGGATTTGTTGTGTATGGTCTGATAAATCATAAATAATTTTATAATAATGTGAAGTAACACACCTTGTCAGATATTATACCTAAATAAATGGTTTATGTACATACTTTCTAAAAATTAATTATAATACAGTAACAATACATGTGTGGATACTGACCTCTTTGTACTTCTGGTATTTCTCAAAAACACTTTTAAAGTTCATTATCTCCTTTAAGATTAACATTTTGACTTTCGTATTTTTATAAGTTATATATATTTAAATCCTTCAAGATTGAAAAATGCAAAAAACTGATTCTGAAAATCATATTCCTACTTGATCAACTGTACGACCCTACAAAATATTAATTGTGATGGTAAAGGTAGTGAATTTTATTTTATTATGATGTTTGGGGTCTTTTCTTTGGATTTCTTTCCTGGTTTTGGCTTTGTTAACCCTACTAAGCTGAATGATAATGTTTTAATTTTGGAATTTTTAAAATTCAAATATATTGGAGGCAGAACACATGTTGTGATTGTACAAAATTTGGTGACTTTGCATCAGGATATTTCCTTTGATTTGATCTCTTGCTTCTAAGAAGCCAGTCCAAGAACCAGAAATAACTCAAGAAAGACACAACTGCAAAAAGATAAAGATCTATAGGATAACAAAGTAGAGAAGATCCTGCTCTTGTAATCTTAATAAAAAGTTTCAAAATGATGAAAGAAATAATATACTGTGGTGTGACAAAGGATCTGAAGACAGACACCACTGAGAAACGAGGTCTTGCTGGAGGTGTTGTATGTAAGTGCGCTCAACAAAATGTGTTTTGTTCAAGAAAGTCATCATTTCCAAAGCAGAAAAGAGGCCTTCATCAACAGGTAAGGAAAGCATGAAAAAATATTTACAAGACTCCAAGGCTTGCAACGGCACTGGGGAAGACTGAAGTGTTCTTTAGTCTAAATCCCTACAGATATACTTAATATTATATTGATAATGGATGGGATTTGAAGACTGGGTGATCGAAATGGTCAGAATAAGCCAACTATTCATTTAAGAAAATAAAGCTGATGTTGAATAAATGGAAAAGACCAGCAAACACTTTGACTACCTGGCAAAAATGTAGATTGGAATCTGTAAACCCAACTGTCTGATAAATGAAGATATGACTGGAGACAATCCTCCCAAACAGTTTAGAAATTCATCCACAACAGAAAAGCTATCAGGTGGCTTAAGAAGATAGTCTATGATTAGTTACACTTTTAAATTCTCACTAAGCTCAAAAATCAACAAATCAAAGTACTTGAGATCACCTAAGACATACATGAGTGAGAGAAAACAAGAGGGCAAAACATCACATGCTGATTTTCTGGAAAAAAGAACAACTAGCAGAAATTACAGGTGCTAAAATCCTAAACAGTTACTGCTGGAATGCATTTCCTGAAAAAGAAATTACTCCAGGTGAAATTCCTGTAAAGACAAACCAACAATAGAAAGAAGCTCTATGAGACCAGTTAAAATGTTTAGAGATGAGGGTGACAATGACTATTATTAACACAACACGTAAATACGCTAAAAGAACACAATAGCATAAGAACATTGCAAGGTATATGTTTAATACTTACTAAAGAAAAATAGAACATGAGAAGCAAAACAAAACTAAAAACTGCATTAAAAAGTCTCAATATTAGTCAAGTCACAGCATATAGAGCAGAAAAATTGATGACAAGTTGACTGTCTCACTATGGGTCTTTCTATGGTCAGGGGCTAAAGGTCATGTAATTACATTTGTTAATTTACATTCAAAATGTTATTGATCTATTATTTTATGAATGTATGCCAAGAAGTTTGGTATCACAGTGTTGATTATAATTCAAATTTTAATGTTATACATCAGGTAATTTCTTAATTAAAAATAACTATCAAACAAAATTCCTACATATCAATTTATGTTTGTCACGTGAGATCTTGAAAACAGTTTTGGTTCGAATTAGATGCTTGTCATGTCCAAATACAAAGTCTATAGTTTCTTACAACTTAAAGACTCAATTTACTAATATTTACAAGCTAAAATATAAATAAGGACTTCCTATCTTTGATATTTGATGAGATACAAGTAACAAATCAAACACAGTGGACCTTGTCCACATCTTTCATTTCCAGAAATTCTTGCTTACTTTTGAAGGTAGAAGGAAAGTCCCCAATATTATTTCTTTGTCTAAGATCTAAGAGGTAAATGGTAAGTGAAAAACAATTTAGTTAGTATTCCTGATAAATTACAATGGAATTCTACAATACTGATAGAAAATTTTATAATATTTAGTTAATTCATTATGCCTGTATGAAACCTAAAAAAATTAATTTGTTTTAAATCTTCATCATGAAAATTTGATAAGGCTCAGTAAATGGCAAGCAAGCAAATTAGTAAAAATTTGTAAGTAGGAAAAAAAATCAATTTTCTATATTTCTTTATTTACTGTTCTATATGTTAAGAAAAATAACAAATTTATGAATGTATTTGTAATAATATATATATATATATATATATATATATATATGGGTAATGTATTATAATAAAAATATGACTATTTTACAAAATACTAGTTCACTAGGATAAATCACAGACAGGCCACTTTGAAAAGTCCAATTCTAAATGTAAGGCCAAGCATGGCCAGGTGGTCAAGACATTCAACTCGTAATCTGAGAGTCATGGGTTTGAATCCCCGTCACACCAAATATGTTTGCCCTTTCAGCAATAGGGGCATTATAATGTGACAGTCAATCCCACTATTCATTGGTAAAAGAGTAGACCAAGAGTTGGCAGTGGGTGGTGATGACTAGCTCCTTCCCTCTAGTCCTGCACTGCCAAATTAAGGACAACTAGCACAGATAGTGCTCATGCAGCTTTGCACAAAATTTAAAAAAAAAAGTGAGTAAACATGTACCACACCATTGCAACTTGTGCAATGTTAGTTAAACACTGCTGGAAGGTTAATAAAATAAAAATAATATAGGTATATTATATGCAGATGTATAATCTTACAAGATTTAAGGTATTCAATCTGAACATTTGTAGTTTCTTATAGTCATTTTAGAATAAAAAACATAATTTATATCTACTTCCTAATTTTTACGTTGGTTACAAAGTTGGTCAAATTTATCACACCCACAGAGAGACACAATGCTGAAAGTAACAGCTAAAGTACAAAGTTTTTTTTAAAATAAAAGTGCTTTGTAATTATCAAGTTATATAGATTTCCCATGTGAAATGTTACAATTTTATCATACATAAAAGTACTTTTAAAATTACTTTGCCTGTCAAAAATAAGAAAAATACACAAGCAAATCATAACCTAAAAAATATGAAATTTTGTAAACAAAAGTCATGTGAAGTTTACTAGTACTCTGCAAAATATTTTGTTAAGATCCTCATACTGCATTGGAAGTTATTGTACGAAAACTATAAGGAGCACAAATTAAATTAAGAGACCATGACAAGGAACCCCCAAATAACTGACCTAAATATCAAGAAATTGCAGAATTTTTAATATAGATAAAAGCATGTGTAACAGTTAATGTTTACACCAGAAGTAAATGTAAGGAGACAATAAAGTTAACAACAATATTGTAAGAAACTAAAACAAAGAAACAAACTAGATCATCGCAGAAAAGTAGAGTTTATGCACATTCTCCTGACATGAAACCAATAAATCACAATGAATGAAGGTGAAAGCAGTTGATGCCCATTATGTATTGTATCAGATACATTTAAATGCTAAGTCACATGACTGTTGACAGAATGAGGAAAAACTTCCCATAGAAAACCTTTGGGACAGTGGAGTCATGGAAGATGAAATCCCCAAATGCAATATAAAATGCAAGCAGTAAGTGACTTAGCCAAGACAGGGTGGTGAACTAAAATTCCATCAAACCAAGCTGCAAAGGAGAAGACAGAGCTTGACAGATATTAGGGTAAAAAAGACCCTTAACTGGACAGGATAGTGAGTGTGTCCAAGGTAGAATATCTACATATTATCTAATCAGACTATCTAAGCTGCTACAGAAAGTAGCTGCCATGTAAAAGTGAAGCCAGAAGATACCAGACAACTATATTAAAACAAAAAATTGCAGTCTCTGAGGATGGAGATGACATGCAAAAGCCAAGACCATTTGACCATACATGTAAAGTGTCAAAGCATGTTCAAAGAGTAGGCCTGATATTAACCAACCAATCCAAGAGGGACAAATCAAAGAGAAGGATGAGTAAGAGGTAAGCATTGGAGACATTCATGGATGATATCCACAACCCAGGAGAAAACACTTATAACAGAAAAAGAAGGAATCCAAAGTAAAGTTGGATATTGATATGAAAAGATTGAAGCAGAAACAATGGATTACCAGCTACTAAATTCAGATGTTATGGGGACAACAAAAAGCATTAACAAAACATCTCAGGAAGAATGGAAACAGGTTCTAGTGCCCAATCCCTGAGAAGTTACTGAATTACTTTAGACAAGTTTTGGTTGAACGTGGAAGCTTGAGAAGAGGAGGAAATGATGGGAAAAGAAGAAACCTGAAGTAATGATGCTTTTTGGGGGAAAGAAATGGAGGAAACTGATGGTTCCAATGAAGACAAAGGGTTACAATATATATTAATATGGACTGACAACACTCATGGCCTGGTAAAGTTCAGGATCATCATAAACAAGGCATTGGGATCCCGCTGAAAACCCAAACCAATATAGCATCACTGCTGCTAATGTGCTGATAAGAAAGAAGCCATGTATGAAAAACTGCTAAAACATAATTTGGGACCTGCTCCACAAATAGTTAATGATAAGCCAAAGAACTACTGATATAAAAATAACAGACAGCCCAAAGGGAGTGAAGGAAGAAATAAGCTGAAGTTCTTAAAAGGTATGGCATGCTAATTCTCCCCCACATTACAAGAAAACTAAATGATCAGCAAAAACTTAAATACCAGAAAAAAGAGGAAACATTAAAAGTAACAAGGAAGAAATGGGTAAAAGATAATTAAGTAACACAGAGAAAATATCACAACCTGCTACATAATTCCATGAAGACAGAATAAAGCCTAGTATATATCATAAGATGGAAAATTACTAGGATCGACAAATACTCGAAACAGAAAATAACGGACAAAGGCTCAGAAGTGCAAGTGTGAGCCATAGAGAAGTGAGGTAATAATGAACGGATCATATAATGTTTGATCTCTCAACACAAAAAGCAAATAAATCCTATGTCAGGCTGTCTGCAACCTCTGAAGTGGTAATGTGAACTTCAGAATTCACAGTACAGAAAGTTAACACAAAACACAAGTGCAGTAAAAGTGACTTGAATGAACTGATTAAAATTAATATAATAAAGTTGAAGAAATCATATTAAGTTGAAAATTAACCACCTTGGGAGCATAATAAAGTCGAACATGTAGCAATAAAGAACAAAAGAGTACGTCTTAACTCAAATAATGCCTTACAGGAAGTGTAGGTTCAATAGAGGGGTGTGGAGAAATCCACATGCATGATGTAAGCATGTCATGCTTCTATTGATTAAGAGGTGTTGCATGTTGATTTGTATGAGACATGTTAGCATCTTCCAATTCCAACAAGAGAAGAGGGGTTTGTGGCATGCCTAAAGAATTTCTGTCTTAGAAATGTCAGTCCACATATTAATTAAATCCAAGAAATACTGATTTCAATCATTTACAAATTTGTTACACATCAATCATTCTAACAATAGTACAAGTAGATAACACAGACACTCACTCATGACCACAATGAACAGCCTTTAAAAGGCCTACAGCAGCAGTAGTAAGCCTGTCAAAACCTTGGCCAACCTGGTCAGCATGACACTTAGTCCGGTCTTCAAACATAATTTCTCTTGGCTCTGAAGAGCGAGGTAAGTATTGAAGGTTTTGTAACTCACTCCTAAAAACCAAAGGATGTTTATGTCAGCTGCTAAAATTTAAGATAAAACATACTGTAATACAACATCTTAAGCATCCAAGACAAATACTCTAAAATGGAACATATTGTAATATGTAATAGCTCTGAGCATACAAATTAGCTGCTTTAATCTTAGACAGAACATATTACAATAAAATAATTACAGCATCCAAGTTAGCTGTAAAGTGGAACATACTGTGATACAACAGCTCTAACATTAAAAATAAAAAAAAACATTCAAATCCTACTGCCATACAATAATAAAGACTATTTCTTAGACTTGATAACAAATCCTTAATAAAAATAAAGATATGGATTTGTTAGCACATAAAACTTTCTACCTTGTACAATGTTAAAAGTAGATGCTTCAGTTTGGAATAATAGTTTTCATTAGAAATTAATGAATTAAAACTTCTGGAATAAATTATCAGTAATTAAATTCTACCGTTTTCTTTTCACAGAAGGTTTTGGTGTCATATCTGCTGTTGGGACCAACTGCTCTCCTGGACGGATCCATAAGATTGGGCCATCATTGCTCTCTTGAGGTGATTCCATTTGTATTGAGGACATCTCACCCCAAGGCATAGTCAATCGTAAGAAAGGACAGCTTTCCAACATTTGAAGAAATTCTGGAAAATATCCACCAACCTCCTCATGAACTGTTCCAACCAAGCTGATTTGATGTAAGGGTCCGGCACGGAAAGTGCCACTACTGTAACTCTTGTGGACCTAACAATAAGAAATTAGTTATGGTAAAGTTTACACAAAAATATGCAGCAGTTCATGCATGTATCAGTTTTCTATGGAAACTGATAATAGACAAAATCTCTACACAGTTTTTGGTAGAGAACTTTGCTTTACTTATAAATTAAACCATCTTTACATATTTCTATAGAATGGACACAGTGTCACTTCATTTACAGATTCAGAACATCTAACTATTTTCACTAAATTCCAAATTTCTTTATTCTTCTGCACACTACTGTTTTAAGACAATATCAATATAATATTCCATTAATTTCCTCCTTGGTTTTTAGTTGTTTTGCTTCTTGAGAGAACTGAAAAAATGGTGAAGCAACACTTGTTTTTGATGACCTAATTAACTTAGTACTGATCAATAACTAAAGCAAGAAATATAATAAAGGAATCAGCTTTAACAAACCTCTTCTCGATACTTGGACAAAGTGGTAGTTTTAATATCTGAGTGGCGACCCAAGGAACCTGCTTTGACCACCAGTTGAGGATAGTTTTCAGTCATGTATTCCAGCAAATCAGGTATGAAATAAGCAGCATTGTGTACAACAGAAATAACATAATGAGCCACCCCTGGTGGGTCTTCTTTAAAACTTTCCTGTACAAATAAATAATTGATGTGCTGAGGCATACACTCATTAACCCTTCCTTTTACATGTTAGGTGTAATTTTCCCAGCTCATAATCACAAGGTATCCATGAGAATAATTATATTACAATTTTTAATAAAATATACATATATTAACAAGATTTTGCAAGTCATTGGTAAACATTACAATGCTCTCCTCATACACAATATATCAGGTTTCAAATTAAGTTTTAAGATTTTTTAAATAAAGTTTTTTTTTGCACAATGTCACTATCAAACGTATAGAGTAACTTTCATTTTAATATTAAAAAATATTTTAATGAAACAGAAAATTTTCAAGTTTTATGTGTGAGATCTTCATAACTTCCAGATAATTACCAAATGTTTCTAAAAAAAAGTGTATATTTTATCTGTCATTTGCACTGTGAAATTAGAACCTGTGTACATATTTGGTAGATCTATTATAAAAATCAGGAAATAAATTATGCTTTTTTTTTATTCTAAAATGACTACAAATTATAACTCAAAAACACAAATGTTTTGTCTAAATATCTTAAATGTTATAACATTATACATTTCTATAAATTTATTATTTTTATTATATTGACATTTCAGCCATTGCTGGCTTACATCATATAAGGTCCAATTATGCAGCACACATGCACTCATGTTACTGTATCCAGTGATATAAAACTAACCTTTAGTTTTTACAAAATGGACCATCTAAGCTGTGTTTTAGTGGACTACTATTTGATAAAATACAGTCATATTTCAATTATAATACCTTGTTGGTACTTGCAAATAAATTCTTAAATTTATTTTTCTTAAAACATGGAACAATAAATAAATGACTTCCTCTATTCAATTCTTCCTACTTATCACTGAGTTTTGTCAGAAAATGGAAGCACTGATTTAAGTAGGGAGGAAAGATGGGGAGTGTGAGATGAGGTACGTACATATCAAAAATACATTTTCAGTATGGTAAAATTATAACTTCTCACATGCACAGATAGCCCATTGTGTAGCTTTGTGCTTAATTCAAAACAACAACTTCTGACATAATACATTACCTTCTCTCACATAAATAGAATCTCACTCTCAATAGATGGAGAGACATGTGCAAGGGAATGAAAGAAGCATCTAAAGGACTCTCCTTCAGATAAAATTCTAAGATCTGATATGGGAGACTGACTACTTCTGAACTAGGCATAATCTTTTCCCATATGAAAAGGATGTAGTATTTACTGGCAAAAGATGAGAAGACTACATCCAAGTAGGATAGGGCTATAGCTAGACAGTGATCCAAACCCTGCCATATTTATGAAACCCAATTCCAAAAATTATAAAAGTGGGTAAATGTAATGGATGTGCCCCTAGGTGTAGAGTGGTTAGGGCATTAAACATCATACATGGCAAGTCAACTACTTTCAAAACCCATGCTGCTAAAAACATCCATGAAGAAGTAGAATAAGAATCCTATCATCAGCAAGTTAACTACAGTCCAAAACCTGGCTATCTGGCAGGGATAGGAAAGAGGATCAAACTATCATACTATCTTCACTTTTAGTTCAAAATACTTTATGGATTCTCACTCCTCCAATATATAAACAGGGCACACGTAAGTAACACAAAGTGATATATTGGCCCAGGTATCTAACAACTGGTACAAAAGATGTCTACATAACTCTTTCAAAAGTGAAACTGACCAGAACCAACCGCCAAGCAATAATATCTTCAAAATTGATAAGATATATTGAAAAATAACAATCCACAGCACATCCAACATTACCTTCAACACAGAAGGAATATAATAAAAGGCAGAATACAGACATCCACAAAACATGTGTAAGGACTTATGCTAATTGGTTCTACTTTAAATCCAAAACCTGGCTACTGTGAACCGACTTCCAAAAGGGGGTAGGATGAGAGGTGAACTGCAATTTTTACATCTCACTCCTTGGTATTTGTGTTTCATATTGGAGGATATCACATCATTTACACCAGCAAAAAAAAACCCTCTAATCTCAACTGAATTTTTTTACTCATTCCACATTTTGTTTGTATTTCATTATCACATTCAGGAGGATGTCTCCATGACCCACCACCCCAGAAGCTTGGAACTGGAAAATGGTAAGAACTCTCTAACTCCATTGGAAGAATAGGGATTTTAACTTAATGGAGAGTCCAGAGGAATGTCAATACCATAAACAGCACAATGGATGACCACAAATCCCTATTTTTTTTTTAAAGCATACCATTCTGGCACCACTGGCCACAAAACAGTATCCAAACAATGAGGAATAACAATAAAAATGAAATAAGGTACCTGAAAAGACAATAACGAAAAATAAAAAAAAATAACTTATACGGTCAAAGTTGCACTAAAGTCCAAAGAATGTCTACAGTGAAAGACAATACCTTGAAGATGAAGAAACTGCAATCCTATGCAAATAGTGAAAGATGAATACATAAGAAGTAGCACACATGCCCAACTGAAGAATTTCTTCCCATATACAATGAAGACAAGATATAAGGAAAAAAAGGTGTTGAATTTGATGAAAAGACACCTGGAACAAAATAAAAGAGGAAAATGATAGAGAGGAATAGGCCAATCCAAAACCCAATCAAAAGCTGAAACCAATTAGCGAAGGAGGAAGATCATGAACAGAGGAAGGTTGCCAAGGAATAAAAGAAGTGATAATGAGCACCACAGAAAGAAGCCCCTTAGGCAATACAAAAACATTCAGGACAAAGAATTCTATCAATAGGAGGCTGAGAATAAAGGTGAGAAATGGATGGAAGAGAAAGCAGTGAAAAGGAGTTACCTTAAATAGTTGGTGAAGTTACAAAGAGGGAAAAATAATGCTGATAAAGAGAATATATGTAGGATGATGAAGAGTACATGAAACACTGATGGCAGATGAATAATACCTCCAATACCCACAGGCTAAGACAAATATTAAACAAGTCTAAAGAGATAGGTGAAACACAAATCAGGTGCATGGAAAGTGATTTGAAAGGAGACAAAGTTAAGCAGTGAAGAACACTAACACCTCACTTGAGAAGGGTAGTCAACCACAGAGAAGAATGATCCTAAAAGGAACATATCAAAAGGAAAAGTGTAAGAGATAAATACACTAGAGTATCAGGGAAAACAAAAAGTATGGGACAAAGCCACTCAATAACCTAACATCAAGAAGACAGATCACTCCATGATTGAGAAGCCAAGTAAAAGTATCTGTAATACGAGTTATAGAGGGCCAATCAACTAAAATCCTTTGGCCCAGAGATCACTCATGAAAAACATTCCATTTATGCTGATAAACTGCCATGGAGAAAGAATGAATGGAGCAAGCCAGAAATGAAGCTACTTGTCAAGAAACAGACAAAAACTAAGCCTGATAATGGAAGATATTAAGAAATGGATAATATGCCAGTGATCAAGCTTGAAGAAGTAGGACGAAGACAGAGGAAGAGGTAGTGGAGGGGTAAGTTAGAGCTGGAAAAGCAACAAAAAAATGTCTGAGCCAGCAAATAAGGAGCAATAAAAAAAGACTTGACACAAAGTGGTATGGATGACCAAAATCATCTGCTGAAAAAACTGAATAGGAGGATAAACATACAGATATTTGTTGTTAAAATCCTGACTGAAAGCATCAACAGTTAGAGTGAGAGGTTGAGGGATGGGAGACCAAAAAACAGTTGTAATGTGTGGCTGAGAGACATAGCAAAGCTATCTATGCAAGGAGTAGCCCCCTATTAATGGGAAAGCTACTTGGAAAAAAAAGTGGCTCATGTACCAATTCTGTCAAATAGATGATTTTGTCTTGCTTGGAAAGACAATTTGAATATCATATATGGGTGCCAATAAAATGAGGAAGGAACATACAAAAACAATATTGAGACAAGCAACCACCATAAAATTAACAAAATGAATCATTAACAATGTCTAGCCAAATGAGAAAATAAATTAAGGCCCAACATACAACTAGAAGATTGTGGATATGATAAGAACTCTCAGCCTTCTGTTGGCCGACTCACCTCCCCTCATCCCTGAATGGGTGATGAAAATATGTAAATCTGGAAGAATAGGAAGAAGCAAGACATCCACCAATGTGTAGGTCCTGTGCAACCACTATTACAAATTGTTGACTACTGCAGGAGGAAGGGTGAAAAGAGCCATCAAAAGATTCCATTCCAGATTCCACTGGTTGTGAAGAACCAAATGAAGAGATGCATATGAACATGATCAAAAGGAATAAATGATCCCATGGAAAACCACAACCCCAAATGCAAGAGAACCACACAAGCTGTAATAAATGTAGAAGTAAGAGCACAGAGATCTGAAAGCTCCAATGAAATAAGTTAAAAAACAGAAGGTTGGGCCAAAGTGATATGAGTGCTGAAAAACACCTAAATTGATCAGATAATAGAGAAATTGAAGGAATAACTTCTGCAATATAATTAACCAGGTAACCTGAGCCATCTCCTGGAGCAGCTGATGAAGCAGACTCCTGTTAGAAATGAGCCAACAGTAGCCAGTCATCCATATGATAATGAAAGCACAACCCAAGAGCATGTAGATGAATCAAATGCTCAAGCCACCTGAACAAACACATACGGGACTGAAACAAGTCCAAAGGGTAGTGTGCAAAACTGATAAATCGCTGATGAACACACCAAAGATATGGTCATAACTACCTAAATATTGTGATATGCAATCAAGCATCTGCAATGTCCACCTTGGTCAACCACAATCCTAGAAACAATCCATGATAAATTTCAGGGAGATTGATAAAGTGATTGAGGTGTGACAAATCTACTACAGGCTGCTAGTCTCTGGTTTATTTAGAACAAAAAACAGCTTGGAATAAAAACCTGAAGAAAGATGAAGCACAGGTTTCATGGGCTGCTGAAACAAAACATCTTGTACAGCCTCTGATAGATGCTGGCTGATGAAGAGATCACAAGGAAGAGTGAAGGAAATGGTACTTGAGATAAAAGAGCTGGGGAAATAAACTGCAAGTTCAATCCTTCTTTTAAAATGCAAATAACCCATTAATCTGTGGTAAAAATACCAAAAGGAAACAAATTTGCACAGCTGAGTTCCCTCTGCACCAGAAACCATCGATTAGTCACCTATACTGTTGGTGTCATGCCAATCTATGTTGATTAAAATGATGAGATAAACCCCCTGGAAGAAATGGGAATAGGGACTTGTTATGGTTTCAACTGCAATAAGAACTCTCAGCCTTCTGTTGGACGACTCACCTCCCCTCATCCCTGAATGGGTGATGAAAATATGTAAATCTGGAAGAATAGGAAGAAGCAAGACATCCACCAATGTGTAGGTCCTGTGCAACCACTATTACAAATTGTTGACTACTGCAGGAGGAAGGGTGAAAAGAGCCATCAAAAGATTCCATTCCAGATTCCACTGGTTGTGAAGAACCAAATGAAGAGATGCATATGAACATGATCAAAAGGAATAAATGATCCCATGGAAAACCACAACCCCAAATGCAAGAGAACCACACAAGCTGTAATAAATGTAGAAGTAAGAGTAAAGGGTAAATATTTAATAGATAAATGTAAATGTATGAAATTTTTAAAAATAAAGACTGGAAAATGTATTTAAAGCAAAAGGCATTAGAAATATAACCATGAACAATCAATATGGAAATCTACTTCAGAAATATAACTGTTAATTTTATGAATGTGAAACACATGAAAAGCATAGAAGTAAAAAACATCCCAACACAAGAACTGTAAAACAATAAATGACAAAATGTTTCTCAGAATGGCTGGTGTGGGTATTAAAACTTACTAATAAACAGAGGACAACATTTCAACCTTCGTAGATCATCTTCAGGTTAACAAAAAGAGTTTGCAACTGACTGTTCCCAAACATGTCTTAGGTACAATAGTAAATACAGGCATGGGATTGTAGGATGTGTTGCAGTTGGATGTTACGATTTTAATTAGTACGGGTACAAAAATGTTCCTTTACACTTTTTTAATCTTGGTTTTAGTTGTTGTAAAAGTAGAGCTTTTGCATTTGTTTACATTTGTCTCCCTACTTAGTATCTGGGTGTTTTCTATGGTTATGTTGTGTTCGAAAACTAACAGTAAAGGTGTTTTTTACGTTCTTTAAATCTATTTTCCATTTTTCTGCTTGTTTCTTCAATAAAGAAGTTGTGGCAGTTGTTGCATTGTATTTTATAAATTATGTTGGTGTTGTGTTTGTCAGTGTAGTTTTTACGTATGACAATAGGTGACAGTTAGGTAGAATTGATTAGAGGGAGTCACATTCATTCATTTTGGTGAAAGATTTTCACCTGACTGGTACAAGATGCATTGGAATTAATTCCAATGGAGTATAGGTAAAAGGTTTATGGCAGAGGGAAGCACTAAATGAGAATATGAATCGAGGTAATGTACCATTATCGGAAAATATCCATTCCATCTTTGTCTTGTTTTAAAATATTTCAGTAATACTTGTTTACATAAAATGAATGCAAGCTTTCTGTTTACTTTCTACTGTAAACTTACTACTGATCTACTACGGGACAGTTGGTAACTTACTGTAAGTTTACCAAGATTATCATTAATTCTTCAATAGTTAGAATTATTTGAATAAAATGTAAATGCTGAGTTGAATGATTTAGATTATGTTGTAAGACATTTCTGCAAGCATTGTAAAAACTCTCATAACTAAATTACAAAATAAGTAATACTTTATTAAAATAGTTTTGTATTTTAAGACATTTAATAAAAATCAGCTTAAAAATTACAATGCAAACATTTAATAGTTTAACGCTAACTAACCGCTAACACAAAATAAATTTCCACAAGATTATTATGCACTGTAAAGATTACAAAAACTGTAGGTTTCAAATGAAGCTATTGTGGATGTTTAAATTAAAAACTCACACATTTATATTTGAAATGTTCATCATTTGGTCCTACCACTGAAACAGTTGACAAGTGTTTTGCAGTAAAGCATTTTTTCATAATTATGGTATGATACCTGCTGTCTGGAAAGGTTTAATATGCATTTTACTTTATTACTTTATTACAAGTATCTCCTTTTATTTTTATTTTGTAATTCCATCCAGTTGATGAATTTAGTATCAAGGGTGCTAATTTTTGCAATAATTTCAGTCATATAGTTATTACAAAAACTTGTATCCTGAAAATATGATTTATTGTACTTCTAAAAACTGATATAGCATTTAGTTACTTAAAAAATCCATTATTTTCCTACTCCATGGAATAAAAGATGATATTAAAACAAAATATTATCAGATCAAATGCAAAGTAAGTTTTCTCTATATCCATCCATAATTACTGGTACAACTTTTATTACCTCTCTTAACCCTTTTGTGACAGGCTTGTTATAATGTACACAAGTTCGTCCGTCTACACATCTGCACACTAACATAATTGCCCCGTACCCTTTGATGCAGGGTTGCAAGAATTTTGTATGTAAAAATTCAGATTGTTTAATGAAATACTTTTATTAAAGAATTGTTTGTGAAAAGAAAGTATGTTTTGTTACTAATATCAGTGCAAACTGATTTCATGTTGTGATTAAGAAAACTGCTCGTCACAAAAATCTTAAATATTATATATATAATCTCTGAAACATCCCAAATATATTTCAAATGTTTATTTTCAGTAAGACTTCATATTTCATGTCATTTTCTATACTCTAACCATGTAGAGTATGTCACTTGAACAACCTTGTAATCAGAGTAAATATAAATTACACTTTTTCATGCTAGAATGACTATATGTATTATAACACTAAAATAAAAATGTTTCATTTAATTACTTAAGTCTCCTAATACTATATGTGTGTATTTTTAATTGTATTGACCTTCAAGTATGGCTAGTTAACATGACAGTTTACATTGATGTGGTGCACATGTACTCATGTTACAAATCCAGTAATATAAAAACGACCTTCAGACTTTCCTGTGTTTTAGTGGACTAGTATTTTGTAATGTACAACCACATCTCAATTATTATACATTATACATGTATATAAATTATTACTAGTTAGAAATAAATAATTATTTTACTTAAAACGCAGAACAATAAATCTAGAAGTAAAGCAAACAATTATCTCTTCTCACTACAACTTTTGTACTCGGTTGCTGTTGGACACAAGTTACTAAGCCTTTAAAACATTTTGCACGTGGAAAATATCAAACAAAATTTTTAGTTTTACAAACACAGTTGAAAAACCAAAAAAAACCATAAATAACTATACTCATGCAATAGAATTCCATCATAATTTATTAAGCTTAACTACTAAAATGTATTTAGGTTTAAAAGATATGACTCTTCAAGCACAATAAAGATACAACTGACTTTCATTAAATGTTGGATTGAAGAAACATGGAAACCTTAACACAGGTTATTCTTTTAATATTTACTTTTAAATTAAGAAATTAACTCGTATATAACATATAAATTTGAATTATAATCTACAATTTGATTCCAAACTCACCACAATAAATTCATAACATGGTAGTTCAATAAAATATTGAATGTAAGTCAACAAATGCAATGACATGTTATTTGACCTGTGACCTGTCATGAAAGTGTTGGTTGGTTGGTTGATTTAGTATTTTATGGCACAAAGCAGCTAGGCTATCTGTGCCAAACATCTGATAAAAAGTTAAAATTAAAGTAAATTTACTAAAATTCATAAAAGTAAAGTAAGGTAAAAAAAACAAATACCAAAAAACCAATGTTTACATCTAATCTACAACATTAAGAGAAAAACTATGGTAATACAAGTTGTAAATGACTTTCTGTAGTATAACTGTAATTATCAAAACTCACCAGGAAGACTAACACGTAAGTACAAAAACCACCATCAGTCACCAAAAGTTGGCCCTCCAGTCCTGGTTCTGAGTTATTTGATGTTAAGGCCATTTCCAAAAAGTAAAAAATTAAAGTAATAAAAGTTTTAAAAGACTTGTAGTAAAATTTTAATAATAACTCACCAGGATGACTAAACAGTGGTTCAAACAGCAGCATTAGTCACCTGAAGTTGGTTTCTCCAATCCTGCTTCTGAGTTATTTGATGTCATGGCCATTTTCAGAAAGAAAATTAATAAAAGTTTTCAAAGACTTGCAGCAAAATTTTAATTATAACTCATCAGGATGACCAATGGGTAGTTCAAAAACCATAGTTAGTCCCCAAGTTAACCTTTTCAGTCCTGGTTTCAAGTGATTTAACATTATGGCCATTTTCTAATTTCAAACTGACCAAGATGGACTATGATTCTTAAAAGGGAATCACATTAAAAAAGGTCTAATGTATATATTAAAAAACTTAAATAGCATTAAAAAGATTAATGGCCTTTAAAAAATTAAAAACATTACCAAGGTGGACAGTGTCACCATCACCAATATATGTTATGGACAAACAATGGGACAGAAAATGTTTAAAATGGTGACATCGTTGAGAGTTGTAATGAAGGAAAGAAAGTAAAATGTGGCTTTTTGTGACCTGAGTATAACACAGACTACACAGCGGTGCATCATTTCCAGATTTAAAAAAACCATGAGTTTAAAAACTGTGACCAATGCATAGTCTAGTTAGAACCTCTTCTTTCCTATCCTCAAGGAAGCAAGACAGCCAAAGTCAAATGTAGGGTTTTATTTGGAAAAGCCTGTTTTCACATTGTTCACTTCCAGTTGACTACCAGCTGGCATGGAGCCAAGCCTTGAACACAGGACCATAGTCCATGTATGGAACAAGCACAGCAGTGACAGCACCACAGCAGAAAGATTCAGCTGCAGTGTCAGTGAGCTTGTTCCCGTAAATACCAACGTGACCTGGTATCTAGAAAAAGTAAATTGAAGTAGATGTTAAAAAGAAATAGGCCAGTTGGTTTTGAATATCGGTCAGAACAGGGTGTGAACTAACATAAAGTGATTTCAGGGCCAGTAGAGAACTAAGAGAGTCAGTATAAATAATGCAGTGTGAGTATTGCTAAGCTTCTATGTGATTTGGGCAAGAGAAACAGCATACAGTTCAGCAGTGAACACAGACACTGTAGAGGGAATTCTGCATGCAACTTCTGAACCACAACAAACTGAGGAACACAGTTTCCCAACTTCAAATCATATGTACAAGGTCTGTTCAAAAAATACATGAACTGTTTGAATTATGCAGCTTCAGTTGGTTCCAGGGGAATCCGCTTGGTGTCGCTAGGTTCACACAGATTAGCTGATTACGACACCATTTCCCAATTGCAGATCTTCATTTTTGTATTAGCTACGCAGTTTTAAGTAAAGTGTGATTTTTTTCGTTTGGCGGGTTTCAAAATGAATGACCTGAAGGAGCAAAGATGTGCTGTGAAATTTTGCTATGCTTTACCCGGCTTACGGTGATGTTGCTATGAAGCATACAGCATGTTTCAAGTGACATGAATGTTTTAAGGATGGTCGACAGTCCATTGAAAATGATGAGCACTGATGACCCACATGTCGACAAAATCAACACAGTGATGCAGGCAAATCGACGTCTGACTGTCAGGGAGCTTGCTGAAGAGTGTGGGATATCAGTTGGATCTTGTAACAAGATTTTGACCGAAAAATTGAAGATGCATTGCGTTGGTGAGAAATTTGTGCCACGCCTGATGACAGACGAACAAAAAACCCATCACGTCCAGATTTGTCAGGAACTGTTGGATTGTTCAGAAGAAGATGAAAACTTCTTGCCAAGGATCATAACAGGTGATGAATCCTGGGTTTATGGTTATGACATTGAAACGAAGGTCAAATCGTCCCAGTGGATGGGTGAAACATCCCCAAGACCCAAAAAAATCTTGCCAAGTTCTATCCAAGGTCAAGGTGATGCTGACAGTTTTCTTCGATGCTAAGGGTGTTGTTCACTATGAGTACCTCCCCGAAGGCTCCACAGTGAACCAGACTTACAACACTGAAGTTCTGAAACGTCTGAGGGATGCCATCCGTCACAAAAGGCTAGAAATGTGGAGGAATGGCGACTGGTTTTGCCATCACGACAATGCTCCAGCCCATACTCACCTGTCCTTGCTCCTTGCAATTTTTTCTTGTTCCCCAAACTCAAAAGACCCTTGAAAGGAAGAAGATTTGAGACAATTCCCGAGATTAAGGCAAATGCGCCGAAGGAGCTGGAGGACATTACAAAAGAAGTGCCCCAGAACTGTTTCAACAATTGGAAACACTGTTGGGATAAGTGTGTGCGTTGGGGAGAAGAGTACTTTAAAGGGGTCCCAGACCTGTAACTTCTAAATGAAGTACATTTTATTTTATGATGTCAGTCCACGTATTTTTTTAACAGACCTCATATAAATAGGAATGGAATGGTAGTTTGAAAGATGTTCAGCAAATAGCAGACAGTATTTCCGATCAGGAGTGCCTGCTTTTCTCAGATGACTCAAAGATAGGTCACATATGGGGACTGGAAGAAGACATGGTGGGATGAGCTGACCAGTAAATAAGCAATGTTATCCAAGGAGAGATGCAATTCATCCAACTGCACCTGGATATAAAGGCCAAAAGGAGCAATGGCAGATAATCTGTTCTGAAAAAGTATGGCTCACAGAGGAAGGAAAACACAACCCCAGTTGGGATGCTTTGGTAAAAAACGAAGTTTCAAAGCATATAGTAAAGACAGTTGCAAATGGTGGAGGTGCAAAGAAGGTTTACGAGACTATGTATAAATTCTGAACTGGGGTAGTGCAGAATGCCCCAGTGCAGAGCTGAAGTCCTTGATGATGAATTGGGTCCAGCATCTTCAAGGCTGAGGGTCTGGCAGAGTCAAAGACCAGTGATCCATAGTCAAGTTTCAATCGATTATAAGAGCATGATATCTCTTTAGCAAAGAACATCCAAGTGGTGGAAGAGAACACAGAGAATGTTCAATGCTCTTGTACATTTGACCCATAGCTGCTTGATGTGTGGTATAAAGATTAGCATGTGGTCAAAAATAAGCCCAAAGAACTTTGTTTCAGGGAACACATGCAGCACAACTTCAACAATACAGAGATCACAATAAGGTTGAATACCCCATTAGTGGCTAAAGTGCATGCAAATAGTTTTAGAGAGAGAGAGAAACTAAGCCATTTGCTGTGATCCACTTCAATATACGATTGAGGATAGTCTGTAGCTGCTGTTCAATAAACCTCATGTTCGATGACTGACACGAGATGTGAAAGTCGTCGACATAGAGCCCATTTGCAACAGTGAGAGGGAGTTGTTAAGTGATGGTATTAGTTTTTATACTGAAAAGTGTGACACTCAAAACACAGCCCAGAGGGACTCCAAGATCCTGTAGAAAAGAATGGGAAAGTGTTGAACCTAAATGAACTTGGAATCTCCTGTCCATAACCCATGTATATGTATGTTTCACAAAATGCCACACCTCCATGTTGTATCATAAGCCTTCTCAATGTCAAAGAATATTGATACAAGATGTTGTCATTTGAGAAAGGCTTCTCGATTGACTTTTCATGTCGAATCAGGTGGACCATGGTGGAACTCCTTTTTTGGAACCCACTCTGGGTGGGCAAGAGGTGGTTGTTTGATTAGAGGAACCAAACAAGACTAGCATTAACCACCCTCTCTAAGGTATTACAGAGACAGCTTGTCAACACAATTGGGTGGTAGTTTGAATGAATCTTGGGATCCTTCCCAGGCTTAGATATAGGTTGAAGAATAGCCTGGATCCAGGCATCAGAAAAAACATTCTCCTGCCAGATCAAATTAAAAACAATCAGAAGAATAGCAAGAAAAGCTGGAGACAGATGAAGCAGCATTTCATAGTGTACATCATCAGGTCCAACTGATGTACTCCCAACCTGATGAAGGACCAGTTTGAGTTCCACCAATATAAGGGGAATATTATAGTCAGAGAGACAATCAGCTCAAAAGGAAAAAGGTGATCGCTTTGCCTGAGTCTCAATGGCTAAAAAGGTGAAGGAAGAAGTAGAAGTGCTAGATAACTGGCAAAAGCTTTCACCTGGAGTATCAGCTACTTCCTGCCCATTAGAGAATAAGATCAAAAGGGGGCAGAATTATACTGTCCACTGATCTTCTGAATCTTGTCCATATGAAAACTAGTGGTAGAAAATATGTTGGTTGTGAACTTAATCATAGATTCATTCTAGCTTTGACATCTTCTTACTGAGCATGTGTGAGGGCCTGTTGGAAAGCAATGTGGTTTGAGCCTGTGGGATACATATGGAAAGTATCGCAAACCCATATTTGACCCTTCTGTGCCACATGGCAGGCAGGATTTCACCACAGAAGAAGATATAGTGGAAAACATGTTGTGATTTTAGGAATACATTGAGCAGCTGCTTGTATAATAAAGTCAGTTATAGCTGACACACAGTCATCTACTGATGGCTTATGGGCAATGGTATGATCAAGTTCTGTGAGAGCAGTGAAAGAGAGCCAGTTGCATGATTCAGCTTCCAACAGGGCATGTGGGTTGGGTGGCAATGACCATGGCCAGTCTCTCTCAAAATTATAGGAAAATGATCACTGATTATTGTCAAACCTCCATGAAAAACAGGAAAATAAAGAAGGGGAGCAAACTGATGGGATCAATAGCAATAAATGATCAGAGAGCATATGCTCTATGAAGCAACCACTCCTATCAATATCAATACTTCCCCAGAGGGAATGATGTCCATTAAAGTCCCCCAGGATTAAAAAGAGAGACAGCAACTATTCAATGAGAGCATCAAGGTTTGATTGAACACAGGTCTCTCCAGGAGACAGGTAAAAAGAACAAACAGTGATGGTATGACCAAATGAAATACGAATGGCTACAGCCTCCAAGGTTGTGTTGAGTGGTCACCTCTCCATGAAAATGTTCATCACACAGCCTGTCATTTCTGTACAAAGAAAACTGCCAAAAGGTGACTGTCTTGGGAGGTTTCAGAAATGTTTCCTGTAAGGAAAGACATACAGGATGGTATGGAGGTCAAAAGACTTTTCATTTGTTTATAGAACGATTCTTCTGGAGGCACAGAGAGATCTGTCTGACTCCCACAGTAGTTGTGGAATGAAGTACAGCAGCATTCACCCAAGATGAAGTGATGGACAACAACTTTTGAGCCTCAGGATAAATAACGTTATGAACTGTTTTAAAATGCTGCACCTCTTTTTCTTCCAACCACTTAGGGCAAAAACAAAAGCAGGATTGGTTGGAGGCATTGCAACTGATGCAATGAGGGTCCATTCCACACTCACAAGTATCGTGGTCCTTGCCACTGCTACGAGCATTTGTTAAGGAACCACAAATGACATCTTTAAGTGGCAGAATCACTGAAACTCAAAACATCTGAGAGGGTCTGAAATGTATGGCCATACCCTGCAATTATAACAACCTGCCTTCATGGTGGTAGGTGGATGAGGTGATGTAAATGTCAGAATGAGTATACTGGTCAGCACTATAATTCCATCTGTAGAAGTGGAGATATGCCTCAATATGCCTTGAATGGAGAAATAAGTGGGAATCTCTGACTCAGCAATGTTCTTCACATCCTTCTCAACAAAAACTACTTGTGATGAATTCAAAGTAGCATGAGGTAAAACCTCAAAAGATGTACCCCCAATTGCCTTTGAATGCAAGAGGAGTTCACTATGTTGAGATGTTGACGTTTTCACTAATATGTTACCAGATCGAAGCTTCTTTACTGACAATGGAGTGCCAGCAAGTCTTTCTAGTCCCTTCTGAATGAAAAAGGGGGACATTTACCCTAAAGATTTGTCTAAAAGAGAATGTAGAGAATGAAGTACAACAGGTGTTACAGATGTTAAAGATTGCTGCACAGAATCTTAAGTGGTGGTTGTTTACCTATGGACTGTTTTTTCAAAAACATGAAAAAAAGGTAAATTTTGGTGCCCACTGATCCCACCCACCAAAGAACACTATGAGGAGAGGCACTACAGCAATGCCAGGGTTTTGTGAGCACTATTCTCAAACATTAGCATCAGATACAACATCCACCTGTTGAGAATATCCAGCACTGGTACTTGGTTGACCTTAGCCTAAGGTAATCATCAGGTCACCCAAAGGCCACCTGTCTACAGGAATTCAAGGTTGAAGTGGTGTGTTAGGGTTGGACCCCTCAACCACCAGGCATGTATTCCTCACTTGCTTTTTACAGTAAAACTTTAGTTTTATATCATAAAGTTTGGAAACCATTTCTTAAAAAGGTTTGCAGTATAACATTTCAACCATATATTCAGTATTCTCACATGTAAAAAGAGACTTCCACTATAACAGCATAACAATTTGGATTAATCACTATTAACAATATAGTCCCAAAGTAACCAAAACAAGTTAAAATAATGTTAATGCATTCTGTAAATGATTAGCTCAATTGGAATATAATTGCTGATTTCAAAGCTTATACTTCTAATTCTAGTAAATGTTCATGAAAACAAACAGTGAAACAAGTATTTCACTTTTTAAAATTAATATTAAATAGTTTTAATCATTTATTATCAAAAATCATTTATTTCAAAGTCATTATTTATAGAGCTACACCTCTTATGTTGTAGTTTATTTTAGGCATCAACGAAATATTTAAAACAATTTTTCATGAGATTCTAAACAATAAAAAACAGATTCTGGAAGTTTAAGAGCTGCAGGTGTCTTTAATATAAATGTTGATGAAAACAAACATGTGAAGTCTATTATTATATTATTTCATTTAATTTCTGGAGAAAGCCAAGGTATGAAAATTTACCATAACAATGTTGAACTGATATTCATATAGTTGTGTTAGCTTAAAAATAATGGGTTACTGGCATGAGGCCTTAATTGGACTGTTGAAAATTCTAGCAATATTGATTTCAAAACAACCTTAAAAATGATTTTATGGTCATTAAAAAGTCAAATAGGAATAGGAACATTTAGTGGTAAAGACAGAAAACTATTATTCACGAATGTTTGAAAACAAAAATGTATTACAAACATTAAACAATATAAATAAATAGCTTATTTGCACTTTATTTAACAACAAGTAGACACAGAGTTGGAATTCTCTCTGTGTACAGCATATACCATCAGTAGATTTACAATTACAAATACTGGGCAAACAAGTGCAAAAGCAATGGGAACCAAATCCCAGATTCTCAGATCACAAAGCAGTCCTCACCCTTTCATTATACAACTCTGCACTTAAGATGCATAATGGCAATATTTCAAATACTTGGATAGTTGGAATAATCAAAAAGTCATTTTAATTTTGTGACAATTGATTTAACCATAATTTTCATTAACTGATTGCAGGAATAATTTAAAACACTAATTTCAATTAGTTAATTGCACTGACATTTCTTAACTACAGCTAACACTAAATGAAATTTATGTTGCCATACAAAACATCGTGTTGAATGTGGTGTGCAAAGTGATGCATCATCATATTCAAACAGCATCTGATATGTAAGAATTGGCCAGCATGATGCACATATTATCTCAGTATTCGTCTCTCAATGCAATTACCTTTTATGTAGCTGCAACTGTATTTTCATCTTTCACAGACTAAAATTTAGATAAAAATAACCAATAATGTGAAAATAAACTGTGAAAATATCTCCTGCAAGCAATGTGAAGCATAAGATTCAAGTTCTCAATATACTGGTGAACACATTTCACGCTTTTAGCTGTGGCAGAATTTTAAAAATAATAGTACACAGTACTATTCAATTAAAAATAACCATGTAGGTGGTTCATGCTGATGACAGATTCTAAGTCTTTGACTTGAATCTTTACATTATGTTGTTTGAAATACTATTGAGGTTGAAAATGCTATTATTCAGAGAACCGTTCAGACTATTTCACACTCAGAATCAACCACAATTTTTGACAGCACATACATAGTTATGGAATAGATGTAATTTTACCAACAAATTGAAAAACAAGTTATTCACAAAAATGTTTAATATTCATTGCTGTACATTAAGAACTAATATTTATGTTACACCTTTCTATTTATAAGTATGACTTTTGTTTCAACATGTACATACTGAGACAAAAATAACAATTATATGAGATTTTTACTACCATTCCAAGAAAAAATATTTTATATTATTTTTAATAAAATAAAAGAGAAACTATTATAACTGTTACATACCTGAAGGAATTCCTGAGCAAGATCTTCCATTTCAGAATTACTGAGATGACAAATCTCATCCCAGTACATGTGCAGCAGAGAGGCTCCACCATTTGGGTCAGTTTCTTTCCTTATGTATTTACCATATTTTAAATGTTCAAAGTCTGAAGAAGGCAATAAACGGGATATCTTTTGTGAGAGCTCTATCTCTTTAACAGGTTTTGAATCAGCTAGATGATGACATACTTTCACACCTAATTCCTGTTTACACTGAACACCAGTGTTCTCACAACAGGAAATTTTCTTGTTACATCGGCTACAGATATTTTTAAATTCATATTTACCTGTCACTGCCATCTCTCCTGCTGGTGGAATATTTTTTTCTTCCAATTTCTCAACAGATTTTAGTCCTATCTTTCTATGAGATATATTAACACTACCTTGCTGTAGTGAATGATTTTTGCTTTGTGTAGATGACGTTGGTGTGTGTTTAATTTGGTTTGTCCTTGATTCAAGCCTCTTTCTCACTACCCCACTGTTTAGTATGACACTGTGACTATAAGACTGTTTTGGTACAGGGAACTTTGGATTAGTTTCCATGGGAACTCTGATATTACTGACCTCACATTTTATTTTTTTGTTATTTTTTTCTTTTTCTTTGCTAGATTTGGAAAACTTTGTAAGTAACATCTTCTTGTCACATTTACCATAATCTGTTGTTTTCCTATTGTGTTTTCCAAAACATAAAGTATCCTGAGGCTTAAGATCTCCTGAGGTACAAGCAGTACAAGTTTCCTTCTTCCAGGTTTCTGTTAACAAATCTTTTTTTCCTTCTTCAGAAAATTTCTTCCAAACACTGCTGACTTGTACATTTTCAGATTTTTTGCAATTTTGTGGGCTTACAGAAAAAGTTCCATTTGTATCAGTAAATGGAACAGTTCCTTTGCAGACTTCAAGGTCATCACAAATAACATTGATAGCACAGCTTGGTTCATTGAAACTTTGTTTTTGTTGTTGTTCTTTGTTTCTGCATTTATATGTCATGTCAGTTGGGCTTACAAAATACCCTTGTGTAATGATATGTTTGTCTTCTACAAAAGTGTTTGCTTTTGGCCTATCCACTTCACTCAAACCCATCTTCTTTAATGACCACTGACTACCATTCTTGGATGTTACACTATTTGAATGCAGTTTATTCAAATTTTCAGTTACTCCTGTCTGTGATACTTGTTTAATTAAATCCTGTTCAATAGATTTTCTTTGAAAAGCTTCTCCAGGAATTTGCTTAAGTTTTGTCCCTTTAAAGTGACTTGTACTACAAACACTGTTTTCCTGAAAATCATCATCAAGTTGAATCTTGCAGTAAAATGGCAAGTGAGCAATATTACCACAACATATTTGATGGGCATCCTTAGCACAAACCTGGACATCAACAGAATTTTTCAAAGTATTAGGAGGTTTGAATTCTTTAGTCTCCAACTCTTTCTTGGAAGAATGTTTTGAAATTGTGTACTTTGAATGATCAACTTGCTTATCATATTTTTGTCTCCTTTTCTCTGAACATGACTTCTTTGTAGTTGGTTTATCTGCTGTTTTGTGTTTCTTCTTTTTCTTTTTCATGCCATGTTCATACCTTTGTCCTTCTCTCTTAGTTTTATTTCCTGCCAATAACAAAATTCAAAACTTTGGAGAAACAAACCAATTCTTAAATAAAGTTAATAACCCAAAACAACCAATAAACACTTCAAAACAATGAATATATTATATATTGAGTAATGCACTAAAATTAACAGTTTAAATAGCAACTTACATAAATACTTAAATTTGTACCCTAACAAATAATTTCATATGCCACTTTCTTATATTCAATAACATTAAACAATTTCTTACATTATATTATATTAATTACTTCATATTGATCATTAGTTATCTCTTCATTAAAGAATTGTTATTGCTGTAATGTTTCTTATGCATTGTTATTGTTTAGGCATTTTTTCTAATTATAAGGGTTAACTTTTTCTAACTGCTTGCTCTATAAATGGAATATACATGTCAGAGTTAATTAAAATTTAGTTAGTTGTGTTAGACACAGTTCATAGTATGTGACATGGTTATTTTAAATCAGTGGTTCCCAAGCAGGGGTGCAAGATAACATTTGTTTTGGCCACCTTCACCTTTATTCTTAAATAAATAATTACTGTGAGGGGTGCAAAAACATATTAAAATTTTTTAGGAGTGTGGAGCATAAAAAAGGTTGGGAACCACTGTTTTAAATAAATAGTTACTAGTTTTACTGCACTATTTTTTATCCAATTATTCACTCTTCTTCTTCATCAATCTTACCTTTTTACTGTAGTATTTGTACCATTCTCCTACAGTTGCAATATGAAAAAGTAATTTGTATCAAATGAACCACCCCAAAAATGCACTGTCAAAGATATTTAATGGGCTTTCATTGGTCACTTGTCATTGTTAGGGAGAATTATTTAAAGTTTTGTTAACTCCAGTGATATACTTTTTAGAAAAGGGTTGGAAATTGATCATAAAGTGCATAAAGCAAACTAGTTTTTATGTTTTGTGAGTTACATTGTACTTTTTCTTTAGTGTTAGTTTCACCAATAGCATAGATTCATATATTAAAACCTACTGAAGTAATTAAAAAGTAAGAACTTTTTCAATGATGCTCATTTCACTTATGCATTGGGAACTATCACCTTCCACAACAGTTGATGTAAAGGATCATTTCAAAACAATCTAATGATGCCTCAAATTAACACTTCCTTCCTTATCCTTGCACTAATGACCAAACTTGGGCAAACACTGCTTTTATACTTGTAACAAGTCAACAAGCAATTGTTTACACAATTTAGCTCTAACTTGATAGTCAGTGACGACTCAAGACATGGTTATTGACACTAAGTTACTGCTAGATGCTTTCCTCTTTTCCATTACTGAACTGACAAGTATCTGTTATATGGCACGATAATAATAGGAATCTATAAAATTACACTAATTTGTTGGTACATTTATCTTCTGTTTCTCTTCTTTTTCCTCTGTTGATTGTGATTTTTATGAACTGCACTTGTATCTTGTTGCATGAAAGCAAATATTACAGATTACATCATCATAAATTGGCTATTTAACCATCTTACCTGGTATTTTATTTACACTGTTAATCCATAGAATTGAGCAGTCCTTTTGAATATATTACTCCAATAACTTATTTTTACATGTTTTACCTTGTTGAGAAAGTTCCAGTTATAAGTTGATAATGGCCTAGTTGAATAAACTGTTTTATACCACAATAAAGAATTATTTATTCATTCAATGCAGGTTACGAGTAAGAACAGTGCATGGCTACTAAATACAAGATGAAAAAAATGTTTCAAAATTTCAACACTTCGAAACTAAAAAATTATATACAATTCACAATCTTTATGACCAATAAATAAAAATACTGGCTATATTTTTGCTATTACTACTATGTATGAATGATCATGTATATTTTTACAGTTTTGAGCCTTGATTACAATCAAGCACTACATAATAACAGCCATCATTGTTTAAATTTTACCATTACTAAATAATTACTGATTGTTAGGTAATAACATTTTGAACCACAGCCTAGGCATATTGACTGTAAAGTATAAAGTTATACTATGTTTTTACTCTTATATTTAAAATTAAAATTTTAAAACTATGTTGTTTTTCACAGTTCAAGTGGATGCATAGAAGCACTCAAGTGCATTAATAATTTCACTTCACTTTAGGGGCAGACTAGGCTAAATGTAGATTAAGTGCTTTTACAATCTTCTCATACCAACAACAACATTTTGAATCCCCAAACAGTTGAAAACCTAGTCACCCTTGATCTTTACTGCCCATTGGTCAGTTGATCTAATGAGAGCCAATAAGTTTTTGGTATCAAAAACTTGAGTTTATTATATATTTAAGTTGGTTTGAGGCTTGGGAGAGCAAATATTACATGGAATTTCCACAGTTTTCAGTTCCCCATGATCTTGTTGTTTTCCACAGATGTATTTTAATATGCATCCCTTCAGTTTCTACCACATTTTACCTTATACTTTTACTTTCATGGTTACATTAAGTTCAAGGTCTGAGTAACTTGAGTGCATCTCTTGTTCGATGCTATCACTGTTCTCACATTCACCTTAAAAAGGAGAGATTTGTTATCTTTATTCACATTATTGTTTTTTGGTAATACGGGTTTAGAGTAACAGAAGGGTGTTGTGTCAGCTTCATTAATCAAGGTTTATAGTGTTTTAAGCTCGACTCGTGAACTTTGTTGTGCCACTGAAAGGTGATCGTGCAGGCAACTTTGTAGTTTGTAACAGAAAAATATGTAGACAACTCACAATCATGAAATAAGAGTATGAAAAATGAAGTAATCAATACAGCAGATGGAGAAAGACAGAAACCAGAATTTCTAATGCATTATACCCTGAAGATAGCTAAACAACACTAGTAGATGACTAGAAAAAACATACACAAGAATGTGACACAATTTTAACTTCTAAAAGATAATTGAGCTTATTTAATAAAGGACCGTATATCAGCCACTAATAAAGCTGTTGATGATGAACACTTGAGATTTGCACAGAAAATGTGTACAAAAAGATAACAGAAAATGGTCCTCTGGTGGTAGATGACACAATTGT
Source organism: Carcinoscorpius rotundicauda (assembly GCA_011833715.1). Classification (NCBI taxonomy): domain Eukaryota; kingdom Metazoa; phylum Arthropoda; class Merostomata; order Xiphosura; family Limulidae; genus Carcinoscorpius; species Carcinoscorpius rotundicauda. Next base: position 91,286,911 of record CM022397.1, read on the forward strand.
AAAGAGTATGATTGTCTGAAAGTATAAATCATAAGAAAAGTGGAGAGCACAAATGTGGACCAGTAAATTAAGAAATAAGCCACAAATGATTAAGTTCAACAACCTTGAATTACTCAAAAATTATAACACCAACATTTCAACAATTTTGGGTAGTTAGAAAAAAAAAAAACTTGTAATAATTGGAAAAACTAATTTTGATTGGTTTATAATTTTTATTGCATTAATAAACCTAATTAGAATTTCAATAAACTGATTATTTTACATGACACTAATCAATGTTTGTGGGTAATCAATTAATTAAATTGAATGCCCAGCTTATAGGAAAACTTGAACAGAAAAAGACAACTTTGCATTAACCTGTTGAACAAAAACAATCTGAACAATTTTTATAATATGTGGTTCAAGAAAAGCTCAGAAATATAGATGATGTGAATAGAGCTAAAAATGAAAAATCGGCTCCTGTATGTTGGAGGCTGCGAGATGGAATTCTTTCATCACTGCTAATATGCATTACCACTGAAGATCTGTCACTGCAAACTAATACATAGTGGCAATATAACAAAAGCAGGAACTCTTTGCAAGTATACTGAATTTACAAATGTTCTAAAAGATAGATAACGTTCTTATTTAAGACAAAAAACAAAAAAAAAATATTCTTTAAAAACGGTATTCCATCCTCTGAGACAGGCATCAGTGAAAAAATTTAATCAGTATTGTAGATAAATAAAATTAATGAGGGAGGATGAAATTTTTTGAGACAACAAGCCTGAAAATATATGCCACTGAGAAGCAAGATCCCCAAAAATGTTTTCACGTGGGAACTCATTCAAAGCAGATGTTAAGTGACTGAAAAAAACTATCAAATATCAGACTACTCAACAAAAAATGGACAGAGCAAAAGGAAATGGCCATGAAACGACAAACTATAATGGCAAAATTAAGAAATAACAGATGAATTGGAATATCAAAATAAGCATACAATATATTTCTCCAATGGCCAACTTGAAATTTTCAAAACAATTTCAGTTTCTTTTTAGCACAAGTTTCCTCTAAGAATAGCTTAAATGATATTTATATTGCCAATTTCCTATTATCTTCAAAACCATACAGAAGTGAAGTAGGATCCTGAAGAAATCTGATAAATGATCTTGACTGCTCTTTCGTGAAGCAGATTTGAGACTTCTTGATCTAGAATTTGTGACTGTAACAAAATAAAAGAATAGTTACAAACTTTAAAACTTTATACAGAGCTCCAAAATACGTAGTGTTCTGAGACAATTCTCAATAATGCAGATGGAATATTCATTCAGAACAGAAAACAACAACTTATGAATGAAAAACACCTACTTTTACCCAGTCAGTAGATGCAAAAGAAATATGCAAAGTTATTGAGGTCCATTGAGGAGCAGTATGAGAGACAGGGCAGATGAAAAACATTACTAACTGATTGATTGAAAGAAATTAATGTCAGAAATAATATGAATTACTGAGACTCCAACCAGCCATGGTGGCATGTTTCTCCAAACCAAGTAGTGCAAGTAAAATTCTGAAATGTTGATCAAGGGAAATGGTTTATAACACAGCAGGATGTGCCATGGCATCATTAAAATATAAGAGCCATGAGGGATACTAGAAATTAAACCAGTAAAAGCCAGAGTAGCACTTCAAATGAATTTAGTTTGTTTGTTATCCTGACTTAAATAATCAGGAGAACAAGAACATCTGATAGCAAATAAATATTTTGAAAGAGAAAAATCCCAAAATGAGACAAACCTTAACATGCAGGGTAGAAAGCTACCTATCCTCTTCTTCTCTAAACAAAAAATACAGAGTTTAAGAACTCAAGTACAAATAGCTGAAAATATCCCCATGTTGAAACAGTAATATAAATTCTAAAAATATCAGAAATGATTCAAAGGTTCAACAACTATATCATCCAGCAGCACATTAGGCAAAATAGTTCAAGATGTAAGATTGAACATATCTAGAAAAACAAAGAAAAAACAGACTATCAGAAGCTTCTTTTTACTCAAGATTCCAATAAACAATGTTATTCAGACAATGAAGGCAAATATGTCTAAAAATATAATTTATTTTATGATCAGAAAAGAGGAGATGTTCCACCATTAGCTGACTGCACAAACACAAGACTATATGGAAGTTAGTCAATAAAGGTCAACCAGAGCCACCAGATACTGCTTCAAACATTGGTAGCAGTGATTTGAAGTTAACTGCACAACTGTCAACAACAAAGCATGAATTATTGTGGGAAAGCAGAGCTTATGCAAGATTAATGTAATATACAAGTTAACTAGGTGGAAAGTGGAAAATTATTGGTAAGTGACATGCTATGCAATGAGTAAAGGACATTCAAAATTATGAGATATATCTGTTAAGAGCATGAGAGTAAACTTAACAAAAAAAAAGCTTACAGAATTTTAGTGGTAATACTAAAGCTGAAACAGGAAGTATAATTTACTCTTCGAATACTCACTACCTGTATTTAAATATTCAACAATAAAAAATACGTCTTTTTATATATTTCATTCATAAATTTGAAGTAAAGTAAAATCAATATTTAGTATGTTACACATATACTTGTATCTTTCACATAATCTGAGTTGTTTTACCTATAATTCCAATCTCCCAGAAATAATTATGCTTCACATGTTCAAACTGAGGAAGACAAATAAGTCCTCGGAGAAAATTATCACACTTTGTTTATGTGAAGATCACCATAACTGTAGCATTTTGCATTATATACTATGGTGAAGTTAGCTTTGTTGATTAACATGTCACTTTACATGATGATGAAGGAACAAATATGAACATACATATTCTGACGTTTTAACTGGTGAAATTACATTGCACTTTGTATTCAAGTAATGTCTAGGCCATTTAAAGGCAATAAAAGTATTTGAAACTACTAAACATTAAAAAATAAAATGAATATTTGAACAAATTTTGAATTGAATATTTGTTAAAGCTTTTGTGAGACTAACTTATTTTATATTGTACATTTGATAGTATTACTGACAGTTCAGGTATTCAGCAGGAAGCAATATTTTCATTACATTTTAATCCAAACACACTTCAATTGAAAATAAACAATGAAAAAATACATATATTATGAAGTGTTTTTGCACCAATATCCTGTAAGCATTTGCTCAATAGAACATACAGTTTGTTTGTTTTTGGAAATTCGCACAAAGCAACTCGAGGGCTATCTGTGCTAGCTGTCCCTAATTTTGCAGTGTTAGACTAAAGGGAAGGCAGCCAGTCATCACCACCCACCGCCAACTCTTGAGCTACTCTTTTGTCAACGAATAGTGGGATTGACCGTCACTTATACACCCCCATGGCTGGGAGGGCGAGCATATTTAGCGCGATGCGGGCGCGAACCACAATAGAACATACAACAAAATAGGCCGTATGGTTCCTCATGATCTCCATTCAGAAAAGTGGAAACTAAAAACCACTCTTTATTTATTTTTTTTAAATCACATCCTACTCTTAAGTTTTGGCATCCACTACTACTACTAGAAACTAAATCAGTGTTAGAAAAATATAACTCTTTCAACCAGAACCTAACTCATTTTTCTCAAAATTTGAAAAGATGTGTCCTCTGATCCTTAAATCCATCTTGTTAGTTACAATGATATTAGATAGCTGTTTCTCATAATTCCATTTCAACATGTTCTGACAAATTGTTAGCTTTCTTAAAGTTCGGTAAATCATCCATCCTATCCATCAATTTAATATTCTTAACCACCTTAAATTTATCACAAAGTTTAACTTCAAAATATTGTAAAAATACGTTTCACACTTGTATTTATAACAAAACAAACATATTTTGATTTCCTGTGATGGGTCTCAAATAATAACAAATAAGCTAACACATAATTTATTCATAAATCATTTCGAATGAAATCAATTAGAAAAGTCAGGAAAATACGTCTATCGTGCTTTTTTAATTGTACACCTGCTGCAAATACGAAATAACCAGCGATACACGTTATAACAATATCACACGACTTATTTACCTAAACCCAGCCATAGCAGTCCATCAGTATCCAACGTACACATCGGACTCGCGCCTTCGGTATCGCTGCGCGAATTATGGTACTTCTGGGGAGGTAGTCCTGGTAAGTTGCGATAACTATTGGGTTCTCTTTTTATAAAATGCTTCGTAGAAAAATTAATTTCATTTTTTCCTGGATCTTCTTTGGTGTAATTAATAAATTTTGCCTTTTTCTTTCGTATCTCCTTGATATCTGATTCATCGTTAGAGTAGCTAGATTTTGTCTCACGATCATTATACGAAGCCATCTTGTATTTAAATCTCTAACAGCCCGGATAGTAAATGTTAACCTAAACTCTGTATTCAAGCCTTACTGTGAAAGGTTCATGATTCTTCATCTAAAATGTGATTGGATTCGAACTATCCATTTGACCAATTGTAACCTGTGTAACTTAGGAGCGCGAAACTTTGCTAGGCTGTCGGCGGATTGGTTAAACGCATGCGTATACTATGAAATCTTTCTCAATAGTATTACGCTGGCGAGAAGATAGATTAATAGCTAAGACTTGTTGTGGTACGGTTGTTGTTTGCTTTAACTAATTTTTATTGCATATAATTCATTAAATAAATATCAAAATGTCTGAGAGCTCAGCAGCTCCTAAGAAGATCAGAAAAGTTGAGGGAGCAGGTCCTGGAGTAGATACAGACGAAAGTAGTAGGGATTTCGACCCTGAGACACAGAAGTCTTTAGAAGAGATTGATGCTTGTCAGAACGAAATCGACGCTCTCAATGAAAAGGCGAGTGAAGAAATTCTCAAAGTTGAACAGAAATACAACAAATTACGGAAACCTTTTTTCGAGAAGAGGAACGATCTTATTAAGAAAATCCCAAATTTTTGGGTAACAGCTGTATCCTTTTCATCGTTGTTAGGTTCTATTTTATAAAGATATTGTTATAGCTACTAAGCCTAACAACATGGAAGCTAACTTGTGTGAATGTACTTTTCCCATGCTTTGTTCTGTGGTTGTTAGCATGCCACCGTGTAGCCTGCCGCCGGCTAACCGGTATTTTTGTCGCTTCGCGCCAAATAAAAGCGTTCGTTTACATGGTTAGTCAATGGGATATTGGATATTAACCTCAACATTAGGACTAAAAATTACATTCGAATGGACAAACATTGCACAGTACATATTTATACTGTAGTTATTTCAAATACTATTATTACGCCTGAAATACTAAAGTATTGTCTTACAATTTCCTAAAATAGTTAAATAGATTTATGAACTAAAATACTTAAAATGTCTCGTCATCACATTGAATTATTGTCAGTAGCATTTCATGTTTTTAATTTGTTTCATTTTTGTAGAACTAGTGTGCTCGTTAGACTAAAAAGGTCTGTATTATTGTTAGTATGTATAAAGACGAAAGTGTATATTTGCACCCTAACTCCTAGCCTAGTTTTGGGCCAACTTCAGTATTTGTATGTAAACACTATGAACAATGGGAAGTGTTTTAAAGTGGTCTAAATGAATTTAAGTCGACCTATATTTTATATGAAACCCATGTATTAATTACAAAGAACCTATAGAATCAGTCTCAATGAGTTGAACATTCTTGTGTCAGACAATGTTGGACATTTTAAGGCAGATTCAAGATCAAAGTATGAAAGTTGCTTGTTTTTTTTCAAATAACCATTCCTTTTTCATGTTGAATGAGATGTGTGTTCAAGGTCCGGATCACCTCAAAATCTTTGGTATATGTAAACCAAATGCAAATATTGTCAATAGAAAAGCTTTAATACAATTGTAAATATGTAAGATAACTTGTATGTTCAAGTTATTACTTTGAAATATGTGATTGCTGTGAAATTTACATTGTTTTACTTCAGTTTAAATATTTCCTGTCAGTTGGTGGGTGTGTCAATGTGTTGTATATATAGGGAACTTTTGTGCATTTTACATAATGAAAATAAATCTGAACACCATTTGATCTCAGTTACAAATTAGTAAATTCAAACTGCAAATCAATTATGTAGTTAATAATTAATGAAAAATGAATTAAAAATTGTACCTTTAAGTCGTTTTTCCATAAAACCTTATTAAAAGTGTTAACAAAATGGAAATGATTGATACATTGCTTTACATAGTAACTTGAAACTACTTGACACCTGTGTCAAGGCAAAATGAAGTGTAATTCCAGTAAAGTCCATCACTTTCAAACTTGTAAATTCATACATGGATAAACAAAATAGTCAATAACCAAATGGTAATAAAAGAGAATGAGCTTAGCAATGAAAATATAGTTATTCTAATCATGTTGGTTATAAACTATAAATACCAAGACAGATACATACTAGTAGTAACCTATAACTATTAACATTGTGTCACATTGTAATTGATGTATCATTGATACCACTTATCAAAGAATATTGAATCAAATTAAAATTTTATTACTGGTGTTTCTTGTTTCTTAAACAATTGCAACACTTTCTTTTGTTCTAGTTGCACTTAGAGTGATGACATAACAAACTGTTGTTAGGACAAAATATTGCTCATTTATACTTGAGGATATGACATAAAGCAACTTGTTACTGAGCCATTTTGTAGTCTTTTTACATTTTCTGTTTGTTTGTTTGTTTTGGAATTTCGCACAAAGCTACTCGAGGGCTATCTGTGCTAGCCGTCCCTAATTTTGCAGTGTAAGACTAGAGGGAAGGCAGCTAGTCATCACCACCCACCACCAACTCTTGGGCTACTCTTTTACCAACGAATAGTGGGATTGACCGTAACATTATACACCCCCACGGCTGGGAGGGCGAGCATGTTTAGCGTGACGCGGGCGCGAACCCGCGACCCTCGGATTACGAGTGCACTCCTTAACGCGCTCGGCCATGCCAGGCCTTTACATTTTCTTTTCTTTATTTTTGATGTATTGGTTTGATTTAGACAGATATATCTATGTGTTGGTTTATGAAATTTGTACTATAAAGTTTATCTTCTGTGTATGTTACGACATATTTGGTGGCTAAAAGGAATTTTAAGCGTTTTTATGAAGATTTTGTATGTTCTCAAATAGTAAATATTTATGGATCCAACAAGGTGAGCATGAAGAGAGCTATTGTTTGATGGGTGTTTGATCTTTATTTGTTCAACCAGTTTTAACCAATACCCTGTTTTGGTTTAAACATTCACTTGCTAAAAGCTGCTAAATGACAGGATGAATTTAGCAATCGTTACATTGTTTTCTTGTTGTTTTTTAAGCCAATTGAGAACTAGTGTGAAAGTAGTTACCTTGAAATGAATGTGCAAGGACTGTAAACATTTTCCATTTGTTGTTTGATATGCATTAATTAGTAATTTGTTTATGTGAGACTTGTGTATTTTCAGTTGCAATTTTGTATACACCTGTGGTGCACAAAGTCAGGGCAGCTACGAGTTGTTGAGTGGCCCATGATGTTTAACGGGAAAGTCAAACATAGAGAGTTCACACCTGCGCGAAGATTAAGTACTATAGAAGAATATGCATTAGATTAAATACTGAATGGTTCCATATTTGTGTCGAGCAATAAAGAAAATTTAATAGGCAAATCTCGTTAATGCATAGGCATTTAATCATTGGTGGACTGACGTAATATTTCCACAATAAAGAAATCTTGTGCATTCTAATTGTTCTCTGAGATTTACTTACGAGCCCTATTTTGATACTATTTTATAACGAAAATAGCAGCTAATTGTAAAAGAAGTTGACGAAAACTGGCAGTTTCGTGATGATTGGACTGCACAATACTGAATTGCTCAACAACAGAAGAATGTGATTTGTCTGCTGTGTCATTTGACAGTAGCAGTGGTGATGGTATCCAATATAAAACATCATTATGAGTCGAAGCATAAAGATTACCACCACATTGTCGGTGATGAATGAACAGCTCGAATTGAATCTCTGTGGCGGTCGCTGAATTACCAGCAGAACTTTTTCTCAAAGCAGTCAGCTGATTTAGGTGCAGCATGTGAGATTAGTTACGATATTTCATTGATGAGAGCAAAATCTGCCCCGCCGTTCACTGATGGTGATTTCGTTAAGTAATGTATTATTATTGCATCAGAAAAGTTGTGCCAGGAAGCAGTTCGCAAGCTACAGATAGTGGCTTTTAATCCTATGGCAGTTGAACAAAGAATTTCACACCTCTCAGCAGATGTGACAAGGCAGCTTACAAATAAACCAGCCAAATTTGTCAATTTCTTTTTGGCAGCAGACAAGTCGAGTGGCATCAGTTCAACAGCACAGCTACTAGTTTTTGTTTGTGGTGTGTTGTCATTGTTTGATATCATGGAGGAACTAATTGGCATGGGTTCTATGAAGGGTCAGACAACTGGGTCAGCTCTGTTCGAGGAGACAGTACGACTTTGTAGTTGTGTTTCATTGATTTCACAAAACTTGTAAGTGTGACAACTGATGGAGCACCGAATCTGGCAGGAAAATGTTTTCCTGATGCCTGGTGCCAGGATATTATCTTACCTTTCTCTAAACCTGTGAAAGATCCCAAGATTCCTTCACACTACCATCCATTTGCTTTAATGAGCTGTCTCTATAAGACCTCAGAGAAGATGGTTAATGCTTGTCTTGTTTGGTTCCTTGACTCAAACAACCTCCTCTTGCCCACCCAGTGTGGGTTCTGAGTACAGCATTCCACCACGGACCACCTAATTCGACTTGAAACATCAATCAGAGAAGCCTTTCTCAAATGACAACATCTTGTTTCAATATTCTTTGACATTGAGAGGGCTTATTTTGTGAGACCTCCATACATATGGGTTACGAGGCCATTTACCTATGTTTATTATAAAATTTTAATGGACAGGAGATTCCAAGTTAGTGTGGATTAGACACTTTCCTGTGTTTTTGTACAGAATCTTGGGGTCCCTCAGGGCTGTGTTTTGAGTGTCACACTTTTCAGTATAAAGATAAATGCCATCACTGAACAACTCCCTCTCACTGTTGCAAACAGGCTCTTGGTTGATGACTCACATTTCGTGTCAGTCGTCGAACATGAGATATGTTGAGTGACAACTACAAATTGCCCTCAATCGTGTACTGAAGTGGACTACAGCGAATGGCTTTAATTTTTCTCTCTTTAAAACTGTTTGCATGCACTTTTGCAGCCAACAGGATATCCATCCTGATCCTGAACTCTGTATCAGTGAAGTTCTGCTGCCAGTGGTCCCTGAGACCAAGTTCTGGCAGCTTATCTTTGACTGTAAGCTGACCTTTATACCACATTTAAAGCAGCTACAGGTCAAATGCACAAGAGCACCTGAACATCATCTGTGTCCTCTTCCACCACTTGGATGTTCTATGGTAAAGATATATTGTGCTCTTATAGTCGATTGAAACTCAACTATGGATCACTGGTCTTTGGCTCTGCCAGACCCTCTGCCTTGAAGATGCTGGACCCCATTCATCATCAAGGACTTCAGCTATGCACTGGGGCTTTCTGCACCTTTGCCGTTTGCAACTGTCTTCACCGTATTCTTTAAAACTTCTCTCCTTACCAAAGCATCCCACTTGGGGATGTGTTTTCCTTCCAAAGTGGGTCTTACTTTTTCAAAACAGAAGATCTGCTGTTGCTCCTTTTGGCTTTCGCATCCAGGCGCAATTGGATGAATTGGAAAACGTTGCAGAATCCACTAGTCAGCCCATTAACAACCTTTCTATTCCAATTTATATGGATGGTTCAAAATCAGGTGACTCTATGGGCTCTGCCATGGTTTGCTGCGGTTAGATAGTTGCACGTAGAATCCTCTCTACAGCTTCTGTGTTCACTGCTGAACTGTATGCCATATCTCTTGCCCTAGATCATATTGCAGCTGTGCAGTACTCCAACTGCACTATTTATACTGACTAGCTTAGTTCTATGCTGGCCTTGGAATCGCTTCATGTTGGCTCACATCCTGTTCTCACTGATATTAAAAACTCACTGGCCCATTTCTCATTAACTGCTACTTCTATCTAGTTTTTTCTGGATACCAGGCCATGTTGGTATTCACAGGAATGAGCTTGCAGACACGGCAGCTAAATCTATTTGCTCTGGCACTATCACTACTGTGCCTATTTTGTACATGGACTATGGTCTTGTCTCCAAGGCTCAGCTCTGTGCCAGCTGGCAGTCCACTTGGGGTGAGCAATGCAACAAGCTTTTTCAAATCAAACCCAATATTGGGCTTTGGCCATCTCGCTTCCGTAAAGTTCAGAAGGAGAAAGTTGTTCTAACTAAACTATGCATTGGTCACAGTTTTTTAACTCATTGTTTTCTTTTATCTGGAACTGATGCAACAACGTGTAGTTTGTGTGATACTTAAATCACTATCAGCCACATTTTACTTTCTTGCCATCATTACGATTCTCAACAACAGCAATATTTTAAACATTTTTTCCCAGGGTCTATCTGCAACATTGGACAGTGTTATTGGTGATGTTGACACTGTCCACCTTGATAACGTTTTTATATTTTAATCTCATTTAAGTGTTGCATATTTATTCATTACACCTTTTTAATTGTGGTTCCTTTTCTACAGTTTTAATTTCTCTCATTCAATTTGACATTGGACAGTGGCCAGAACATTAACACCAGGACTGGAAAGGCCAACTTCAGGTGACTAACGTGACTGTTTGAACTGCTCATTAGTCATCCTGGCGAGTTGCTATCGCACTTTTGCTGCATATCATTTCACACTTTTACTACTTTACCTTTTAGTACTGGCTATTATGACTCATAACCCAGAATCAGGACTGGAAAGACCAACTTCAGGTGACTGACGGTGGTTTTTATACTTACCTGTTAGTCTTCCTGGCAGGTTATGATCATTACCATTCTGCTACAAGTAATCCTTTACAACTTTGTAAACTGGATGTCAACATTGGTTTTTATGCCATTTTTTGTTTTTACCTTCATTTACTTTTACAAATTTTACTCCATTTACTTGACTTTTATCTTTTTACTGGACATTTGGCTTCTCGTTATTACAATTTTGCTATGTGTCTTTTAAAACTTCTATTCTTTTATATTTTGATAATAGCTGCTATGACACATAACCCAGGACTGGAAAGGCCAACTTCAGGTGATTGACGGTGGTTCTTGAACTTACCTGTTAGTCTTCCTGGCGAGTTATGATTATTACCATTTTGTTGGAGTGAATACCTTACAACTTCTTATACTCTGCTTTCTTTCTTAATGTTGTAGACTAAGTGTCAACATTGGTTTTATACTTTTTTGTTTTACCTTCATTTCCTTTCATGTCTTTTACTACATTTACTTTATTTTTACCTTTTTACCAGATGTTTGGTGCAGATAGCCTTGCTGCTTTGTGCCATAAAACACTAAATCAATCAATCAATCGACCTGTTTATACAGATGGTTTGAAATCAGGTGACTGTGTGGGATCTGTCATGGTTTGTTTTGGTTCGGTGGTTGCACACAGAATTTCCTCTACAGCTTCTGTGTTCACTGCTGAACTATGTTATTTCTCTCCCCCTGGATCATATAGAATCTAAGCAGTACTTGAATTGTACTATTTATGCTGACTCACTTAGCTCCAAACCGGCTCTAGAATTGCTTTGTGCTAGTTCTCACCCTGTTCTTTTTAACATCTACTTCTATTCTTCTTCTGGATACCAGGCCGTGTTGGTATTTGTAGGAATGAGCTCACCGATACCGCAGCTAAGTCTGTCTACTCTGGCACTATCACTGCTGTGTCTGTTGCATACATGGACTGTGGTCCTGTATTCAAGGCTTGACAATTGAGTTGGTGTGAGCAAAGTGAAAACAAGCTTTTCCAAATAAAACCTTATATTGGACTTTGGTCATTTTGCTTCTGTAATAATTGGAAAGAGGAAGTTGTTTTAACTAGATTATGCATTGGTCAGTTTTTTAACTCATCTTTTTCTTTTATCTGGAACTGATGCACCAGTGTGTAGTTTGTGTAACACTCAAGTCACAATAAGCTACATTGTACTTTCTTGTCGTCGTTATCACTCTCAACGATAGTACTTTTTTAAAAATGTTCTATCCCAAGGTTTGTCCGTAAAGTTACTGTTATTGGTGATGGTAACACTGTCCACCTTGGTAATGTTTTTAGGTTTTAAAAGACCATTATTCTTTTTTAATGCCATGTTGGTTTTTTAATTTGTATATTACACCTGTTTAATGTGGCTCCCTTTAAAGAATCACAGTTCATCCTGTTCAATTTTAAATTAGAAACTGGTCGTAACATTAAATAAAAACCAGAACTGGAAAGGCAAACTTTAAGTGACTGATGGTGGTTTTTGTACTTACCTGTTAGTGTTTCTGGGGTGTTATGAATATTAGTTATGCTACAGAAAGTCGTTTACAATTGAATTATTGTAGTTTTTTTCTTGATGTTGTAGACTAGATGTAAACATTGATTTTAATGCAGTTTTTTTTTTTAAACTTTGTTTTGTTTTACCTTAATTTCATTTTATGGATTTTACTAAATTTACTTTTTGCTGGACATTTGGTGCAGATAGTCTTGCTGATTTATGCTATAAAACACTAAATCAGGTAACAAAAATTTTAAATCAGATTGTACATTCAAGTTACTGGTAATTTAAAGTCAGTACTGAGTGTAACTTGGCACAGAGTTGCACTCCAGCCCTTTAATGTTGTGTGTCTTTGGATTGGTAATATAATTAGTCGTCAGGGATAATTATTGAAACATGTCGTATTGTGAGCTCTATATAATCTTTAATTTCTTTATTATGTTAAATGTGAACCTTTTCCACAACTATGTGAAATTGTACAGGTTTTATTTTGCTATGGATATTTTCAGTGAAATTCTGATTCAAAAAGAAAGTGGTTGTTTAAGAAAAACTTAGGTAAAAATTTGGCTGATTCATTAACCTTCATGATCATAATGAGTTCTGTCAATTCCTTGAGTGTGTAATTTAAAAATCATAGAAGAAACAATGAAAAACCAAAGCTTGTTGATTGATAATGAGTTTTAAGTTATTTTACTGATGCAAATATTGTTTAAATGTGTACAAGGCCAAATCATTTGTTGTGTAAATCATTTGGGAATTCTTTTATAAGGATTAAAGAATCATTAATGAAATTCACAGTAAACCCCTAAAAAGGTATAGTTTACATGACAAAGATTCTATGAAACCATTACAAAGGCTACTGCACCCTGATCTTTAATGCATTTTCCCATTATGTAAATGTTCATAATTCTTTTGCTATTAGTGTAACAGATAAGCTTGGGTTCATCCAAAAAATTAAGATTAATAGTCTGTAAAAGGGAATATAATCACTCAACACATTGTAAGCTCCAATATATTTATAAAAAGTATAGAAAAATGTGTGTTCTCAATTTCACAAAATTATTAGCAATTGTTATTTCACAGATACAATTAATACAGTATTAAATTCATGTCTTCAGTTGGTCTAGCAAGAATAAGTGAATAGTATTACCATTAGTTTTTAACTGTTTATGACTAGTCCTTAATGAACAGTAGTTTGTCAATCATCCACAAATCTCTGCTGTCCTTGATGAAGAAGAAGAGGAGTGTTTACATTTTCTGAGCAAGCTAGAAGTTGAGGAGTTTGAAGATATTAAGTCTGGCTATAGAATCAAGTTCTTTTTTGAAGAAAACCCTTATTTCCAAAATGACATTCTTGTCAAAGAATTTCATCTGGGTTCATCAGGTGAGAAAATGTTTAGTTGTTTTGGAGTTTTAATATGTGTGTGTGTGTGTGAGAGAGGTGGCATTACTGTTGTAAGAAATAGATTCAGGTGATAAGAGATTGTACTTTTGTTTTTAATAAATTTATATATCAATGTATTGTAAGAAACTACAATTAGAATGGTGGGTGCTTTGTTATAGAACTTGAGAACAACAGATGCATTGTCACTTTTGTCTCGGACACTATCAGAAGATTCAGTGATGTCGAGAAACCCACTTGTTGAGAATTTTATATGCAAAAAACGGCTCTTTTGGGCTCAGAAAACACTTCATATAGAAGAGCGAACAACGTTTCGACCTTCTTCGGTCATCGTCAGGTTCACAAAGAAAGGTAACTGGCCGGAAGCTGACCACATGTTTGGAAGGGGTTGTATAACTGAGTGTCGCAATGTAGAGGGCGCGGTTTGATGTTTGAATATATAATTTTATCTATAATATTAATATAGGTATAATGGTGTTCCTTTATATTGGTTTATTTTGGGTTTAAGTTGTTGTAAAAGTAAGGCTTCTTTAATTTTTCGTTTGTTTATGTTTGTTTCTTTATTTAGTATTTTAGTGTTTTCTATGGTTATGTTGTGTCCATTTGACTTGCAGTGTTCGAAAATGTGTGAAGGTGACTTTTTATGTTCTTTGAATCTGGTTTCCATTTTTCTACTTGTTTCTCCTATATAGAAGTCGTGGCAGTTATCACATTGTATTTTATAAATAATGTTGGTGTGGTGTTTGTCAGTGTAGTTCTTACATAGTATAGACCTTAGTTTTGTGCCTGGTTTTTGAATAAATTTAGTGTTAACTGGAATGTTATATTTTGTTACTAGTTTTTGCCAAATGTTGGTTATTTGTTTGCTGATGTCAGGAATATATGGTATACAGCAGTATATGGTTTCGTGATTTTTTGATTCGTGAGATATATTTACTTTAGTTGGTTGATTTTGCTTTCTGTATAGGTGTGTGCGAATAATGTTTTCTACGGTTTGTGGAGGAAACTTATTGATGTTGATGAAGTATTGTTTTATTTTATCTAATTCATCGTTAACACTAAATTTATTCAAAAACCAGGCACAAAACTAAGGTCTATACTATGTAAGAACTACATAGGAACTTCCGGCCAGTTACCTTTCTTTGTGAACCTGACGATGACCGAAGAAGGTCGAAACGTTGTTCGCTCTTCTATTTGAAGTGTTTTCTGAGCCCAAAAGAGCCGTTTTTTGCATATAAAACTATCAGAAGATTGTTTTCTGTTATTACTTTTAGTTTCAGAGTAAATTTGATCAACTTTCAGATTGTTTAAATGTTTCATTTCCATATAATAGTGGCATAGTGAGACAAACTGTTGCATGATCATATGATGCTGGTGGTCAGAATTTTATTTTAGATACCTAATACTCTAGTTCAATCTAAATGCTATCTGGAATGAAGAGGCAACATCAGATTGTCTATTTTTTGTTTTTGTGTATTTTTATTTTGTACCAGTTTATTTTGAAAACAAGTTTCCTCTTTATTACATAATTATAATTGATGCAGTAGTTTACTAGCTTAATAAAATATTTCATAGTAGGCTGCTTGCCTTAATTTTAAATTTTTCATTTCACCAAAACTACATAGTTACATAATCGTAACTTCTGAATATCTGGTATAAAACAAAAACTAATTACCTAGTGGGTTAGGCAGTTGGTATTGGGATAAAAAGCTGTAATGAGGGAAAGGTACTCGTATACAACAATGTGTATGTGAGAATGCTACTGGAATAAGCCTGTTTAAAAAACAACAGAAAACCATTGGTGGTGGTGGTATTGATGCAAGAAAACATTAATTCTGTGGCTTCCATATGGATAGATTCTGTCTGTAGGCCATAATCATACCATTAAATTGAAATTGTATAAATTAAATCTGTAGCTTAATTCTATAGGTAGAAAATTGAAATTAAAATTATTCAATAAAAATTTGACTTCGGTTATAGGTTTGTTATTTAATTGGGATATAGTACTAAAGGGGAAGTAGCTTTAAATTACAAAATAAGAGTTACATCCTATTGAAGTTAGATAACAGGGTAGTCAAGGTCAATATTATAATAGAAACTGATGAAATTAGTGAGAACCTTTTACAATAAGATTAAGATTTCAGCTGTTAACATGGTCAATTATGAGTGATTGTAATTTCAGATATATAGATAGGAAAATGCTAAAGTAGAACCATGAGGGAGAAAGGATTTTTAGAACTCTGCAATTTGTTCAAGAAACCTACTAGAAACAATGCTAGTTTAGATTTATTGTAAACTTCCAGTTTGAAAGTCAGTGAGAAGGTGGAAATTGGAGAACATTTGGATGAAAGTGATTGTTGCTGTATTAAGTTTAATACTTTGCTCTGTGTATAGAGATCAGAAATAATATTTTGATTAAAAGAAATGATTTTCAAGGATAATTTTTTTTTTAAATATTCAAGGTAAACATTCCTTATAGAAAGAAAATGATGGCTGCAAGTGAAAAACCAGGTTGGTTCACAAATGGTATGAAAGGTAACATTCAAGTTGACTGGAATGACAAGAGATTTAGAAGATAAAGTTGGTCAAACAGGAAATTAGAATATCTAAAAAGCTGGCAGAAAATGTAGAATTAACAGTATTTCTTTAAGCATATTAAAGAAAATGTTAGGATAGGGTAGAACCTTTCAGGGATGATAAAGAAAGGCTTTGAGTTAGATGGCCAGGTTATAAAATTCTAATTTTTTTCCCCTGTGAGAAGAATTTAAAATCTTTGAGATTTTCTTTGGAAAAAAAAGTTAGAAGGGATCTGATTGAAGTGTTTAAAATTGTGCAGCAAGAATTATAGAGTTAAGGCATACAGATACAAAATTTGGAAAGGTAGGAGTTATCTTCAGCTAAAATAGTTTTTTTATTTTTCCAATAAGGTGTTGTTTTCTAGAATGGGTTACTTTCATGTGAATCATAAGGGTTGACTCCAGAATTTTTTAAAATGTGTAATACTTTATAAAATAAAGTAGCTAAGATGGATTAGTATGGTTCTTGTCTCTAAACATTGTTATGCATGTGGGTGAAGTGGCTTTAATTTTGCATTTAAAGTGACAATTTTACCTTATCTCTGTATGAAAAAATTTGAGTTAGTGTTTGTGAGTATGGAGAGTTACTAGTGATAAAATTTGACAAATAGTATCGTAAAACTCTTGGTTTCCAAACTACTGGCCTAAAATTAATTGGATTACTACTAAGACAGTACACATTTATCCATTCTTTACCAATTGGGTGTGCTTATTGACATACTAAGTCAAATCACTTTGCAGATAAAATGTCAGTACCAATTATGTGCTTTAGTTAGAATTAAAAGTTTGTATTTAAATAAGGAAAAAAAGAAACAACTGACTTCACAATTTGGTTAATTATTACCAGTGGATTATAGAAAAGTGTCAATAATTAGGAAGAACATGCAAGGTACATGCCATTAAGTACTAGAGTTGCTGTAACTTGTTATTTGTAGATATTACCTTTGAAGCTTGTAGTCATATCAAACTTAGATTTTCTTATAATGATATTAACTGTTAATTTCTTCAGTGTCTGGAACATTTGTTTGACTTTAAATATTTGGAAAACTTTGAATCAAATTCCAGCTAGAAATGGAAGTGCAGTGAAGATTTGGAAAATGAAATGCCAATAAAGTGTCACCTTGTTCTGCAATAATGCCAGTTTGAATGCTGTAACTTCATTATAAGTGTAGCTTCATTTTTTTAGGCATTCTCAGTTCTTGAATCTTTGTTATCGTGGTGTGAAATGATTGTTCATATCTCAGTTCTAGGAAGTTGTAGAAAAGTAACCTTAACATATAATGAAAGTTCTTGTGAAAGGTGTTTAAGTTACAGTTCTCATTATTTTATTTATACTTTATTGAATTAAGATATTGGAATATGTTAGGAAATATTTGCTAGAAGTTTTACAATAATGAAAGAAGACAGAAATCATTTTTTTGAAATTAAAATCAACAACAAAGGCATTTTGAATAGTTTCTGTAAAGAAACATTACAGTGAAATATTTTTAAGTTAATGAAACAGTAATTCATACCAGTATGTATAAAACTAGGATCTTGTTACTTGCAGATGTTTCCTTCCAGTTTCAAATTATTTGAATGCATCTTTTTTTTTTCTTCTGCTGGTAGAATAATATGAACCATCCAATAGGTTGCTGATTTGAAATATCACAAGTTTTTTATAGTTAATTGAAAGGAGATACAGAAAAAAACAATTTTATGGGAAGTAATGTTGGAATAGAAGGGTGATCTTGATGTGTGTCATAAAGTGATCTGTATTGAGGTTGTGTGATAGGCATTGTTACTGAGTTTTGTTTATACTTGAGGAAGCAAATATTGCTAATATTAAAAACAATTTATTACCATAAGAAAGTGATTTATTTTGGGGGAAATATGCTATGTTTTGACAGAAAAGTAGTCTCGTCTTCATACCTGAAAACAAATCATTGTTCTATTTGTGTGTAGGGTGTCAGCCACAAACTTCATTTTGGACTTGCATGTTTGCATTTGGACTGTTAACTGTTTTGAAATCTTTCTAAATATTGGGTATTATTAAATTGTCATTGCAAAATCATTCTTGCAGTGTTCCTTACATTCCTAGTAAATAACTTGTAACAATGTGAATTAATATGCTGCTGTAGTGTGTTCATCTGGTGCTTCAGGGTAGTTTTGATTTATCACTGGTGTCAGTTTGAACTTTAAGCCATTCTTTTGGCCTTTTAAAACAACAGGCCCTACTTGTTCTGTGTTGCTATTTTAAGCTTATTTTACCACAAAAAGTTTTACATTTAGGATATAAAATTGTGTGCTTGGGATGTATGTTATGGTGCCTCAGTTGGTATAAACACTGTTCTCAAAGTCTTTTATCTGTTCAAGCTGCTACCAACTATTTCATTTTTTTTATCACATTATGACATTATTAGAGAAATTAATTGCTGTAAATTCTAAATTAGGTGATCCAGCATCTCAGTCTACTCCAATCAAATGGAAAGAAGGAATGGACCTAACCAAGAAACAGAAGGAAAGACAAGCATTGATGAAGAATAATCGTAAAAGGGCTCTTGAACAACCACGAACGTTTTTCTCTTGGTTCACAGATCATGGAGATGCTTCAGCTGATGACATTGCTGAGGTTATTTAAATTCATTGTAAATTTTTGTAAAGATATAACGAGATTTGTCATATATTAAGTACTATATTATAAATACAGTGCAAATCAAATTACAATTAATCCAATATTTTCTTTTCTGTTTAGTAGGTATATTTGGTGTCTAATTACTACATAGAATAAGATAGTTTATCCTAAGTTCTTAATGTTGACAGAAAAAATTTGATATATTAAAGTATTTTTCAGTGTTTGTCATTTTTTTTTAAATCATTTAACTTTTGACACTGGTTATTAGTTTGTCTAGCCAGGTACAAAAAATACAATGCAAGTTTTTTTTTACACCTAAGGTTATTAAAGACGACATGTGGCCAAATCCTCTCCAATATTTCTTAGTTCCAGACATTGAGGTGGAAGAAAATGGGCTAGAAGGAGATGAAGATGACAGGTTAGTATTTCACATGTCTATCAGAACACTTGTACTCTTTCAAGATGAATTTGATCAATTTGACTGGAAACATGATCCCTTTGTACATGTTTAAACTCTTTATAGATTTGATACGTCTATTTTTCAAAATAGCATGTGTATCATCACAAAATTTGGCAGTTTTACTTACTATTACAAGTTTCTGCCATATAAAAATCATAATTTGGTATGAAGTATTTTTATAAACTAAAATAAAAACGTGTTCATTAATATGTTTTGAATTGTTAAAAGTAATTTTCATGTTAAAATTAAATACTTTTTTCTCATATCACGGTTTCTTTGTGTATTCTCCATAAATCTCCCATTTAAATATATTTTTCTTTTTTTTCAGTAAAACTTTATTTCTTATTTTTTCTGTCTCTGCAGGATTGATCAGTGTGACCAACCTCATAACAACCAAGAAAAATCTAAAATTTAAATTCCCATTTTTGCTTTATAAAATAACTTCAGATTGTAGAATTAAACTATGTTTATCCTAAACAGTCTTAAGCTTTTAACAGTATACTTCTATTTATAATTACATTTTGTTGTGTTATTGCCCCTTGAACTGTTTGTAATTACTACCTGAGCTTTTTGTGGGTTGGATATTGCTCAAAGCACATGCATCTCATGTTATGTTGTCAAATTATATTACTCATGATGTGCTTGGATACAACATGAAACACTTTTATTGTGTTGTTATTAGTTGTAACTAATATAATCTTATATAACCAGAACAAAATCCTTATTGTTACATATTAGTTACTTTTATACTTAATGGAATGTCGTTAGAGAAAAGATGCCTGTAGAATGTCATACCAGGGAAGTTTAGATTTTTTTTTAATATTCCCTTGTAGAATTAAAAACTTCGGTATTATTAAAATATGGATTTTTAAAGATTTCAAACTATACTAACTACTTTAACTTAAAAAGTAGTTTAATAAAAATTTTAATGTAAGACCATAAAACTTTGTCGCATGCATGGCAAGAGAGTTAAAGCTGACAACTACTTTAAAATGGTTATTATTCCACATTGAAATTTCAAATATAAAAGGAATTGAAATTAAAATAAGTGTTTAACAGTATGAAATGAAGTTTAAAAAATATGGTTTTTGGGATGATTTAGTGAAGAGGAAGAAGTAGATGACTCAATAGTTGTAGTTGAAGAAGAAGGAGAAGGAGATGAGGATGATGAAGATGGAGAAGAAGGTGGTGAGTCCTATCGTGTTTTGTTAACTCTGTAGTTGAGACTTTTAAGAAATACTAGGATACAATTAAGACATAACACCAAGCAATGCTATAATAAACATTGTAAAAAATTAAGAAATAAGTACAATTATTTTTTTTCATTATCGAATAACTGCAGATTGTGACATGAAAATACATATTTAGCCTAACTACTTAAATTCTCATAACATTATACATTTATATATGTTTTTTACTTTTATTATACTGATCTTCCAGTAATGCCTGCCTGACATTATAGAAGTTGCAATGATGTGACACATGCTCACTCATATTACTGTATCTAGTAATATAAAACAGACTTTTACAAAGTGACCTGTTTTGGTTGTGTTTTAATGGATTGGAATTTTGTAAAACACAGTCACTTTTCAATTATACATTGTGTATATATACATTATTACTATTTGCAAATAGGTTCTTAAACTTATTTTTCTTAAAATATAGAACAGTAAATAAAGTGTAGCAAACAATTATCTCTTCTAGTTATAAACTTTGTACTTGTTTGCTCCTTGCATTAAGTTGCTAACCCTTACCAGATTATGAATGTGGAGGATGTGAAACACTGATTTTATTAGGTTTTAAATATACATTTTACAGTAGTCAGAAATCATAAATTACTATGTCAATACTAGAGAATTCCACTTTAATTTTTTAGACTTAGTAGCTAAACTGTATTTAGATTAAAAAAAAGAAATGTGATTTTTCAAGCTTAATAACGTCTTACCTTACCACTTTGAATCTTGTATAAAAATAAGTTTCATATCCATATATTGAAAACTGGCTAAGAAAGTCACCTGTTTATATTTGGTTATTCACATCTCATAGACTGAAATAAATGTAAGCATTTCCAAAACTGGAAAGAGATTGTGTGGCCACTGTGTATGAGTTAGTAAATGTATCAATATTTCAGCAAGAGACAATAGGAGATTCTTATATTATATCATAGTTCTTCAATGTTGATAGAGTTCCTAAATTATAAGAAACTGGACTTTATTTGGACACCACAAACATTTAATTTGGATCATTGCCACATTCAACATAACTTGTGAAAGACAAAAATCAATATTTAGGTGGTTACACACACACAGTTGAAGAAATTAACTAATGTATAACACTAAAACTTTTAATGCAGGTCAACAAACTCAGTGGTATGATAACCTTTGACCCATGTTGATAATGTTAAGAGGGGAAATGGGATGTTATGGATATATGGATGATTACAAGATTTTATAACTTGTTTGTTACAGAAGATGTTGATGATGAAGAAGCATACGAAGAAGGAGAGGATGATGGAGGTATAAATGTTTATTGAGCTGTTTTCATATTTTGACATTATAGTTAATATGTATGTGGACACAGCACTATGGTTGTCTTAATTAAGGTACTTTGTTTTTTAAATTGTTTAGGTAGGTATATATATTAAGGTGTCTGTTTTTGTCACTTAGAAGGGTAAATTATTAATAACAATAAAAATGTAACATGGAAAACTACTAATAAAAAAATTTATAAAATCAGTATTTACAATATCATGGTATTATTTGGTATAGATTATATTTACAGTGCTTTGTTATCTTTTGACTTCTGAAGCCTTCATTTATATCATGAAGCCTTTGTGATAATACCAACATATCAAGAAAAATATTCTTTATTACAATGTAAGTGTAATATCCCATCATCTGGTAAATTCAATTAATGTATTGATTTTTTTAAAATTTATATAATTTGAGCTCGGAATTTGTTGTAGGTTTGTTGAAGCTTAAAAATGTATACATTTAAAAAATGTTTCTTATTAAATATGTACTTAAGTTTCCAGCTTGTTGATTTGGAAGGTCTTCCTGTAGACCTTAATCATTTACATCTGGTTTTTTTTACATTGACTGGCAGTGCAAGTCAAATCCAGACCGAGTTGAGAATTTATGTTTTCTGTGTGTCATTTTTAGGTAAAGCATTAGGTTAAAAAACCTAGTTATTCTAAGCTTGTTTTATTTACAGGTAAAATCTTGTATTATAGATTTCATGTAATTTCAGAAAGCTCTGTATTGTTATAGGAGAAGGTGATGAGTGAAGATTTGTCAAGAGTCCAGTTATATGTTGTACAACCTGTTGCAGTTAATCCCTCACGGACACAGCTCGTAAAATGGCATGACTTTGGAGCCATTGAAACATTTTATCCAGACCTTTTTCATCACATCATAATGTTTCATTTCTTTATCAGAAGAATATTGTTCAAACTTTTATACTGAGATTTCATTTGCAACATTCGTATCTACACACAAGCAAGCAGCTGAACCAACATAAGCTTATGACCAGGACCATTGCTTTTACTCTAAGTAGATCAGCTTTTTTCATTGTGAATAGTGGAAATTTGTGATTTATATTTCTTAATTAATTTGTGTGTTTTGGTGGTGTAGATTATTTAAACTTAAATATAAAAAAGTGAGTTTGTATGTATAAATGAAACAGGCCAGGTTAATGGTAAAAAGAAAATATTCTACCATATAACTAAGAGTTGATAAAGTTAAAAGGGTTTAAAAAGCTGCTGTCTCTCTTTTTCCTGTCTGTTTTTTTTTATAACATTATATACATATTCACCTTTCATAGCATGTTAGATTTTTGTTTTTATTGTTATATGGGGATAAACACTTAGAACATTGGCTATCAAATTCACTTGTACAGTTACACAAGGATTCTTTCACATGTATGTATCATCAGCAAACTTCACAATTATATGGTCTCCCACCTCGTGCAGTAGATCATCTTGGTGAGGGTTAATGCAAACTTTCATGTGCTTGGTTTTAAAGTAATTTTTCTTGTGTTTCTGTGACAGTCCTTTTAACAATACATATGAAGTAGTGTTAAAAACATTGGTGTGGGTGTACAATTTTAGCATAGTAAAACATTTTTCATGTTCAAATTATTCTTTGGTCATTTTGTTATTCTAGAATGATGTTTGAGGGATTGATGCATACCGTAAATTTGCAGTGTGAAGACATTTTTTAATTTCATTAATTATGAAAATCCTTTAACACCAAGAAGATGAAAGTGTTTTAAGTATTCTTTAGATTTATTCTGTGTACCATGTGTTCTGCAGGTTATGAATTATATCAGTTTTTTTCAGTCATCAAATTAGAGTTGCTCATTCTTTGTGTGATTTTCTTTGTTTCATAGTGTCATTTAAATGCATTTTGAGTAATATATCTTAACATTTTAAGAAAGTATTCATCCAAAAGGGTACACACGTAATATTGATTCGAGTAAACTTGTAGACGTTTTTGCAGTGTATAGTGATTTGATGATTGGAAAACTATAATGTCAAAATACACTATATTCATATTAAACGAACATTTATTGCTGGTAATTATATGCAACAGTTTTAGTTACCAGACCATATCTATAGAGGATTGCTCTGATGTGTGGCTTCTCTAATACAACTTGGTCAGTTTCTCCAATAAACTGTATTCATAATTTATTTTTAATTATTAACATGTCAAATCTGATAAATTAACATAAGATGATCCAATACAAATTATGAATTATGCTTTCACATTTGTAATTCACCTTTGTTTTTCATATTGTAATACCAAAGTAAACTTTGTTAAGATATGAAATGTTGGTTGTCAAAAGAGTGATAAAGAGTTTAAGAATAGGTGCTTTTTAACTTAAAATTTGCGGATTAAAAATGTAAATGCTGCATTTTTTATAATTGTTAAAAATATGATCTGTTTTGGTGTGGTATTGTGTATTCCAAACATTGGTTTGTCTTATGAAAAGGTATTTGATTAAGTGATCGGTGAATTTCAGATATCAAATACTACAATTTCTTGACTTGGTCTGTCATGCAAGTGAAATGGTCGTGTGGTACTCAGCTTTACTGACGTTCAACAAAAAACTTAAGTTTCTGTAAAGTGCAAGTCAGACTGTTAGTCTGCAGGAGTTGACAGCAGCAAGAAAAATACTCATACATAACAAGTCCTTTTTACTCAAGTTTAATAACCTACACAAAGCCAAGTGTACAGATTTCTATAACATATTTTGAATTGAATATTTGCTAAAATATCCATAATGAAACGTGAACAAGCTAGCTTGAGACATTGGGATAAGAAATTGTGTAATATGTACCTTTAACAGTGTTAAAAGGTAAACGTGCTTCGAATTTGAGACATCCAACATTGAGAATATCATAAACGTGCAGAAAGAACATGGCAATTGAAAAACTCATAAATGGATGAAGAAATATTCGTTCCTAGTTACAGGTGCTTGGAATTCATGTTTGTCATTACATTTCCCTCCTTTTTCTGAGAAGCAACCTTTTTATCCTAAATTTAAAAACAACATAAATGGTCAAATCTCAAAATTGATAATGGGTTCTAAAATGTATTCAGTGATCTCGAGGGTGGCGTGCACAATGTCTAAACAAGACAAGTTAAAACAAAATTAGCAGTTAATAGTAAAAGAACAATACAACTAGTTATTAAATTTAAAAATATAAATTTGTTATCAAGATACGTTAAATAAGTCAATAAGCACAAGACTAAAATTAAAGTTTGAAAGTCGTGAGAACTGAGCAAGTACAACAAAATAAATGCAAAAGAAAATTTACAATAAAATTGGAGGTAATATAATATATACCTTGTTTTAAACAATGAATGTATCTACACCGTTGTTTTTTCTACTATCGCACTTTCATCCGTGGTGACCCGGCATGGCCGGGTGGGTTAAGACGTTCTACTCGTAATCTGAGGGTCGTGGGTTTGAATTCCCGTCGAGCCAAACATGCTCGCCATTTCAGCCGTGTGGGCGTTGTAATGTTTCCGTCAATCCCACTATTCGCTGGTTAAAGAGTTTGCGAAGGGGTGATGACTAGCTGCCTTCCCGCTAGTCTTACACTGCTAAATTACGTACGACAAGCGTAGATAGCCCTTGAAATAGCTTTGCGCGAAATTATAAACCAACCATCCATGGTGGTTGCTATCATCAAAAGCTGTAGAAAGAGTAAGTCAAGTTATTCACTTATATTTCAACACTTAGAAGATAAAAATGTTTTTCATTATTTTGTATACCATGTGTTTTACTTATTATGAATTACATCAATTTTTTTTTACAATCATCAGATTATAGTTTCTCATTGTGTATTTTTCTTATTTCTGGTGTATTCTAAATTAATTTTCTAGTAATATTTAAGTTTTCAGAAAATTTCTCGTAATATTGTTTTTAATAAATTGTAAATCTAGATGACAAAAACAGACTATTTCAAAACGCTGTTCATGTTAGATGTATTTTAAAGTCAGGGTGTTTCATGTAAGTTTTGAAAGTGTTACAAGACGGTCAGGAATCTAGTTAATAACATAAGTAATTTACACACTATTCTTTAAACCACGAGCTCTTAAAAAGAGGGTCGAATATATCAAGATGTTATTGGCTTGTTAGAAGAATGGTTAACCAAAATACAACGTGATTGCAAGCAATATACTTACTGCTTGTAGGTGTAATATATGTAAAAACAATAGTACCATTTCGTACTTCCAAGTTGTGTTAGTTTATATGAAACAAATTGGAATTTCTCTCCTTGTATTGCCATTTGTGCTTACCAAGGATATACATTTTAAACATCGAAATCTAAGGGAAATGATATACATACTATTGGGTCATTTCATATGAAAAACAACTAAATATAATGTTTAATAATAAACTAATGTAAATACCAAGGTACATTTCAGAAAGGTGTGCTATTTTGTACAAAGAATATACGTTTTAAACATCGAAATCTGAAGGAAAAGATGTGCATACTATTTGGTCATTTCAAGAAAAAACAACAATGTTTAATAATAAACTAAAATGTAAATACCAAGGTACATTTAAAAAAGGTGTGCTATTTTGAACTTCGTTTTCAATGCAGTTTTCATTGGAAACTCGTACTCTGATTAATAATTCATTATTACAAATTAGAAATCTGTTTGCGGACTTACACGCTAAAATCCGGGTTTCGGTACCTGTGGTGGGCAGAGCACAGATAGCCCATTGTGTAGCTTTGTGCTTAATTCAAAACAACGTTTATAAAAATATGCGTATATGTAAGAGGAAGCTCACCTAAATTCCACCCAAGGTGGTAAAGAAAATCAAGATTAGCTTAGATTGAACATTTAATATACCATTAAGAGTATAGCTACAAATTAAAATAAATATAACATAAACACAGTTTACAGAAACCTCATGTGAAGTTAAAACACAGGAAAAATAAGGTCATTATCAGGCTAACTATCTTTCATCATGTGTTTATAGTCAATATTACTTCAAAACAGTGCACAAATTCTGGTGATTGGTAACAAATGTGTCTATAAAAGTATCAATATTGAGTTGTTTTGCTCTTCTGGAGTTAACTGATATGACAGCAAAGTTGTTGGTACAAACATGAGAAACGTCTCAAGAGGCAGCTGAAGTGACAGGAGAGTCACAAGGATGCATACAAGTTTGTGGAGATCCATAAAGGCATCCTTTTATAGCTGCAGCATGGTTGCAAGCTCCAATGGTGTGGATACTTCCTACCCTTTGTCTTTCTTCCTGGCAATTATCTGGTGGGCCTTTACTGCGAGGTCATCCTCTGCCACACCATAGTTTGCTGCCGTTTCTAAGAGTGCTTGCTTGTCCAGAAATGTGGAATGTTTGGGGTTCAGTGCAGTTGCACCCAGCAGGCATTAGAGGAGAATTTCTATTCAGCTCATTGAGCATCTTTTCTATGGTGGCAGTACTAGATGTGATGATGGATTTGTCCAGATGTCTGGGGTAGATCGCTGTTCATCTAGATGCACCGTCTCAGTGCGTATTCCCACTTTCTTACAAATATACTGAGCAGACTCTTCTAAGTCTTTCCATGCTGCTTCAGTTTTCATTCCCGAGAGACCAGAGATGACAGATTGTACTAGATCCTCTGCAGAGGCCAGCTGCAGTTCAGGTGACTGTAGGTGGTTTGATAGCTCTTTTGTCATCAGCAGTAGTTTTTATGGCCATTAGGCTGGTTATGAATTGCTGATCTAGGAGGATGCACAGGCCCTTTGATTCAGTGGCTGTGTGAACATTGTCCCCTCCACAAGATACTTTAGGGTTTTCACAATGGGAGGAAGGGTTCTTTTCACAGCCAGATAAGCAGCATGTTGGCAGGCCCATCTTGTGTCTGACAGTTTCTTCAACTCCATGTACTGGTTCACGGGTTCAAGCTCATTCTGTACCTGCAGAAATTCTTTACGTACAACCAATTTAGAGAAGAATTTGTACAGCTTCTGAATTGTCACAAAAACTGCTGCAGCCTGGACGTTGTGCACACAACTAGAACAAGGTTGAGCCTGTGTGCAAAGCAGTGGACATACACAGCCTGAGACATTTCTCTCTGGTACGCCACTCGTGTGCCTTGACATGACTGCAGTTCCGTCATAGCACTGGCCAATGCAGGCATTATGGTCAATACCACATTTAGCCAGAGTCTCCATGATTTTCTTGAGTAATGAATCTGAATCCAGAACCTCAGCAGCTGTGAAGTCCAGGAACTCTTCATGTAGGCTCTGTTGGTGGAGGTATCTTACCATAATGGACAGCTGTTCTTTGCTCACATCCTTTATATCATCTGCCATTAGAGCAAAATGCTCAGCTTCCACGACCTCTTTACTGATATCTTTCCTGATCATTCCAACTATGATGTCAAGTATTTCGTTTTGGATATCATGGTGCATGTATTCTGCATTGCCAGGACCACTCAGTTTCTTCTTCACAATTTCATCATACTTGGAAATCATGTCAAGAAGTTCCAGAAAATTGACCCTGTTATCTGACTGACTAACTTCCCTGTGACCTCTCTGGGCTTCATTCTGGTAGGCTGTGCAAAGCAGTGGATCTTTCACGCCTTTTATGTAATGTTGGTTTTCCTCCACAGTTTTAGCATGGCTTGCATCGAGAGTATGTTGGATCCTTGCACCCTTTGTTTTCTGCAATTTAAACTCTACCCAAGCTTGCATGGCAAACGTGTCTGCAGAGTTATCATGGGACTTCATGTGGTTGCCTTCTTCCAGTTCTGAAAGCCTTTATGAGTAAAGGACTTCTAAGTTTTACTGAACTGTGTGTGACCAAAAGGACGGCATGCGAAGCAGAATGCATAATCTTGGGTCACAGAGTACCCCAACCACGAGTGCTGATCACGCTAATTCTAGTTGAATGACCTTTACTGGCTGCTATATTCTGTGGACAGGTAGAACCACTATTTGGAAGCTGGCTCAAGTTCTTGGGTCCTGGTGGTAGTTTTTACCCTGGGTGTGAGTGGTGTCCTCTTGCGACTAGGGTCTCGCACTAGACGTGTCTGTATTCTCACTATCACAATCACCCCATGTCCTCACTTGTACCACGTGTTTGTAGGGCTATCTACTCGCTGCCTCTTCTTGGGTAGCAGATAGTTTTGCATAATCAACTCTGTGTAGTATGATCGGTTTATGTTTTGGTGGGTGATGTCTGACTCTTGTCTTGTGTGTTGGTGTCCTTGTTTGAAAACGAGATGCTGATTTTGATTTCCTTTTATTAATTCAAACTGAGTGTATGTTCCAGTGTGAGGCTGAGTACTAGAAAGAGCGAGAGCTGTGTAAACAAATATAACTCCCTTTTATACAGAGCGCGCGAACGTCAAAGTGACCCCCGAGCTGGCTGACTGCTCGTACCACTTCTAACTTACAAGTTGTGTTAGTTTATATGAAACGAATGGGAATTTCTCTCTTTATATTGGCATTAGGGCTTACAAAGGATATTCATTTTAAACATCAAAATCTTAAGAAAAAGATATAACATACATACTATTTGATCATTTCATGAATAAGGAACAAATAACAACTAAACATAGTTAAGTATTATGAACAACTGCTCTGCGGCATTAAAATCACCAAATTATATTAATAGCACATGAAAATCCCGAACATATCCGTGGAATACTGTTTGAGAAAGTGTTTATCTTTAACCATATAGCACAAGTACTTAATTAGCGGGTAGTGATAATGTAAAATTACAGGGCTAATTAGAGAACACAAACATAGCTTTGATAGGACATGTTATGAAACTGTGGGAGTGAGCGGGTGTGGTGTGTGGCTGGCATCTGAATTTCGATCAGGCTGAACCGATCGTTAGCTTACACAGAGCGTACACCACGGTCATCGGCTCGTTGATCATACTCTTGAGGCGTTCGAGGCAGAAATTGTGCGCTCAAACAAAGCAAACCCACGGTGTGGATATTGAATGGCCATAGTAGCACCAAAACAAAATGTCTAAATTGCAGTTGACCTTCACAGAAAGGCTGGTTTCTTCATAAGTTCACATTATTCATGCAGGCCAAAGTGTGATTGTAATATTGTTCTTATTATCATAAGTGTGGCAAGCACCTGTTACAATAATGTAACTATTACATTACATTAAATTAGGCACTTCTAAATAGCCCAATGACAGTTTCAAAATTCATTCTAAAATTGTTTAGAAATATTATTTGGTCAGTTAGCATGTAAGGTTATTATCTAAGTGTAACATTAACTGGATTGTAAGTCACAATTTTAAGTGTATGCCACAATCATCAGTATGATTTTAATGGTTGATACACAATGCAAAATGATCTCACAGAAGACGCAACACCACCTAAATGCTTCATAGTTTTGACCTATACACAATACACTTATACATGCATGCTATGTTTCACTTTTCAATAAAAGGTAAATGAAATTAATGGGAAAATACTTGTAAAATCTGTGGTTTATTAAGTAAAATCCCTGATGATCTGTTGTAACTTGAAATCAGCGTGGTTGTCCAATCTTTGTCAAAACTCAGGATAGAATGGCATTACACAGGGTACGGCAATGCAGCGCATGAATTTCAGGGCATTCAGTACGTTGCTATGGGACGCATGACACATACTTCCGTCTTAATGAAGACGTTGAGTTCTACAGATCTATGTCTCTTTGATGTTAATTGTTAAGCAACAACGACGATTGTGTTTTCCATATTTTATGAATATATGTAGGTAACATGTTTGTTGCTTGAATTTATTATTCTTTGTTTGTTGTTGGTGTAGGTGTGTGCATTTCATTCAACGGTTTTGAAGAACATTTGTTGATGTTGATGAAACATTGTTTTATTTGGTTAATTTTATGGAATGATCATATTTTTGTGGCTGTGTTTAGTTGGTTTCTTAATATGTTGAATTTTTGTTTTGTTTCATGTGCCATGTCTCATGGAATATATATTCCATTATGTGTGGTGATGACTAGCTGCCTTCTCCGTAGTTTAGTTTTAGTGGAGATAGCTCTCGTGCAGCTTTGCGACAAATTCGAAATAAACCTAAACTCAACCCAAACGAGTGGTTTTTACGTATATATTTTTTCTATACAAATGGGTTTTCTTGTTATCACTGATTAAACCTAAATTCTGTTACATAGAAAAAGCAACAGTCAAAACACTTGTGACGACTTTGATAATGTTTATGCATTGCATGTAGAAATTTCTTAATTTGATTATTACATGGCCTGTAAGGAGAGCCCATCATAGATGTGGTAATTTAAATTATTTATGTGTTTCTGTAATTTCTTAGACTCGAAATTATCTGGTATAAATGGCTTCCCATTCACAATTAGTGCATATTCTGTATATCTCTTGGGGTCATAGTTTTATAGTCTTTGCGTTACATGGCTCAAAATGATAGTTTAACATAAAAGTAATGAATTTTATTATGAATATGTGTTTTAATAATATATGTTAGAGTGGAGCGATTTTTTTTGTCTTTCAAAATCTTCATGGGTATAGTAGTTATATTTATAATAAATGTGCAAAATATTATTTAGTTTTGTATTTATTTACTGGTTCTATAAGACGCCTAAGGTTTTGATGCTTATGTCAAGAAAGTAATGTTCTGATTTTCAACTCTTCTTGTGTAGTTATTAGCAAAATTGCGTTCGTTTTTTGCATTATTTGTGTCTAGGAAATAATGCCCTGACATTCAATTCATTTTTCATGGTTAAGTAGGTATAATAATGTGTTGTTTGTTTGTTTGTTTGTTTTGGAATTTCGCAAAAAGCTACTCGAGGGCTATCTGTGCTAGCCGTCCCTAATTTAGCAGTGTAAGACTAGAGGGAAGGCAGCTAGTCATCACCACCCACCGCCAACTCTTGGGCTACTCTTTTACCAACGAAAAGTGGGATTGACCGTCACATTATACACCCCCACGGCTGGGAGGGCGAGCATGTTTAGCGCGACGAATAATGTGTTAGTTAATAACTTTCACTAAGCTATCAGCTACTGCGTTGATGCACTTCACTTTTCAAGTCAGTACTTAGTTTTGAGTAAGACATGATTTAAAGAAGGATTGTATCCCAACTGTAATGCTATATTTGTTTTCCTTTTTCATTTATTTCAGCGTTTATCATGAGCTTGATCAAACAAGCTAAAAATAAGCATTGCAGTGTTTTACACGTATTAGGATTAGATGCACGGCCATTGAAAATCAATGTTCTACCGACAACTGCAGTTGTTTTTTCACACTATCAGCACATAAGACTAAAATTGAAATCCTGACTACGAAATGCCTAATCAAAGGTTGCTGAAATTGCCGAGAAAGTTGCTTCCAATGTAAAAGACCTATGGATAAAAGGAACACCTACTTTGAATTCTAAATTACAAAACTTTATCAAGAAAAATTTGAAATTTCTGAATGTAGCTGCTTGCCAGTGCATTTAAATATTTGCAAACGTGATGTAACTCACTAAATTTCTATTCCTATTTGTTCTGCAGTAGTCACCTCTAATGCTATGACAGAAGATCTCAACACCATTCATAAAGAAGACAGCTCACATATAATTGACAGAAAGAAGCAGAGGACAGAGGCGTAAAATAGTGCCAAACCATTGCAACGTAAGGAACTGTACTTTGATAGTTGAAAGGCTAAGACAGGAATAGGTGTAAACAGAATATGAAATATTGTCTCAAAAATAATATAGTACAGCATATTATTCATATTGAAGAACCACAGACGATATACCTTGGCTACATCATTCACTTCACTGTCTGGAAGCATTGATGACACATCTTATTCAATGGTTTAATTTCATGAAAGTGGCGTTAATATAGGCATTCTAATTGCTATTGGCTGCAATGGTACAGCGACAAATACTTTCGATGGTTGCACATGTGGAACAAATTTATTCACGGGAGAAAATGATAAAGCAATAACTACATTGGTTTTGGGTATTTTCAGCCACTTAATGGTCTAGTTTAGAAAAGAGTTTCGCAAAAATGCCAGTTAATGCCTTAAAATGAGTTTTACCGAACTTGCAGAACCAGAAGATTAATGCTTAGGATAAAAATATTTTAACAAAGAATTACTATCATCTTTACCCAACTTTTTGATCCTTGGGGAAATTTATTATTTAAAATTTTAGTTTTCATCTCACTTTTCACTTTAAAGTATATATGTAGAAATCAGAACTTCCTTAACTCGGTTTTACGTGGATATGAATTGTCATTTCTTCATACAAGTGATGAAATGAATCATCTATATATTTTGGAGTTAAAATTTCTTGAATTAGATGGCATATGATAACAGAAATAGTTTATTGTCCAAGTAATTAATTTAGTGAATAACATTTGTAGTAGTCAGGTTTTTAGAAGCTCAGTGTTACTTAGCATAGAAGATTTGTCCATCAGATTAATAATGAATTTGATTTTGTATATTTGCTGTATTTACACTTCCCCAGACTCAGAGCTACATGGGCAAAATGATAGATCATTATGAAAGCGAATATTTCAAATAATACATCTATATTTGGGTTAGAATTGTCTAAAGTGGAGATTACACTGGAAAAAATACAGCCCCCAAAAGTAGTAATGAGGACTATTTTGAAGTTAAGTTTTCCTAAATAAAGTCTAATGGAATATTTCAAATGCTGTTTGTTTGGAATTAAGCACGAAGTTACCCAATGAGCTTGCTGTGCTCTGCCCACTACTGGTATTGAAATCCGGTTTCTAGCGCTGTAAGTCAGCAGACTATTCCAAATACAAGTAATGTGTTTAATCCTCTATAGTTATTAGTCATAATTTACTAAATTCAGTGTTGCATGGGTAAAAAATATTCTATCACCAAATAAAGAATTAATATTTTACATCTGCTGGAGCCAGATTTCCCTCAGCTTGTAATTAGATTAATAATTGGTAGATCATTAGAGAACTAATGAATTCAATTATGTATATACGTTGAAGTCAGAATTTCCTAAATTAATGGTTAAATCGCTTAAAAAGACAGATAGTTCATGACACAAATAAGTAATTTTGATTATGTATAGGTTATTGATGTTGGAATTTCCTTAAATCTATTACATGGACAGAACTTTTATCCATCACACAAGTATTAAATTTAATGATATATATAAACTAGGATGAAAATTTACTGAAATCGATGTTAAATGTACAAAATATAAAGTAGATGATGCTACAAGTTAAATGATAATAGTATACCAAATTCATCACTTTAATTAGATACAAGGTAATTCATTATAATTTTCCAATACCCACACTCGTATATATAGAGAAAAATTAGCGTCACAGCACATCATGTTGGTTTGGTGTTACAAGGTACCTTTCTTTACCGTCGCTCTTAGCTCTGGATCCCAGCACCCTTCTTCCTTTCCTTTTTTCATGTTAGAACGGATTATGTCCAGTGTTAAATGTGCAAAACGATTATCGCTCTGAAAAATCATAACTTCAATTAACAGTGTATTATGCGATGGATTCAGGATTTCCAGCACCTCTTTTTTTTACATGGATAAACGAATAATGATTGTTCAAATAATGGCTTTATTGCAGTATAAGGTATTAAGATCAGCGATTTTCAGATATAATATTATTGCACATACTTGAAAATAATCTATCACGGAAGCTGTGACTTTAATAATGTACACACGGTTTGGTAATCAAAATTTTTTACTCGATAGAACACGGTCCAAACAATGGTCAGTTCAAAAATCACTGCCTAATGTTGTGATATGGTATGAATATTCTATAATATGTTTGTATTAAAAGTCAGAATTTCATAAACTCGTCACTACATTATCAAAAGCAGTGACGAATCAAGGGAGACTTGAACCAAGAAAACTAGCCTCTACCCCTACCCCTTTCTCGTCATAGATGTTGTGATCTCTACCATACTGTGTTGACTTTACCGTCAAAATCACAATATTAAACATATAGGGTCTAAAAACAAGGGTCTAAGCATCCGCGAGACATCTAATTGGCAAAAAGTTTCCTCTCAGACTTTTAACAGGTAGGTATTACTGCAAGCAGGCCATCTTTTGATAAGCAGACCATAAATCATATCATTCTGTAAAACACGATCTGTAGTTAACTGACCATTTCATACACTGTCAGTATAATCGTTCTTTTTCTATAAATTGATCTTATGCTCCTGTTTACCATTATAAAATTACTTTAATTTTCTTTTGTGTATGCCTATAGCTACCTCTAAAAATGTTTTCTCTAGTATATGAAAAATTACATTTGAAATAGTTTTGATGCACACTTTTATGTACTTCTTTCTATTACCACGAATATGTTAAAAGTAGAATTAGCAATTTCATTTAAGTTAAAATACAACGGTATTTGGGTTTCACTTGGACCTTTACTCCATGATGCTAATGGTTTTAATGGTGAACCTCACACAAAAGTTTTTGGAAGAAGAGGTTTAAACAAATAAGTAAACACAAGTGATGAAAAATGAACGTTTGTAACTTTTTATCTCATTGTATCTTCATCACAGCTCAAGAAGAATCCTTTGTGAATATTTTCGGACACGTACTAGAATGTTTTACGGACTCACAACAAAATAATGCAGACAGTTAGCATTTGAAGTCGCTTTTATTGACATAACATATCCAGAAAATTGGAAGGATGGCAGGAGTTGAATGGTTCTGAGCCTTCATGCAGTTAAACTTCCAGCTTAGTATTAAAATGTTTGAAGGTTGTAGTTTCTAAAGAGCAACTTCATTCAACAAGCAAAATGTTAACAAATTGATAAAAATAATCAGCAGAGAGTCACAGTTTGTTGACAGAAGAAATATTTTAACTTAGATGAAATTGCTACTTTAATGGTGAACCTCCTTCAAAAGTTGTTGGAAGAAGGGGTTTAAACCAATAAGTAAACATTAGTGATGAAAAATGAACGTTTGTAATTTCTTATTTCATTGTCAGCGCCATTAGGGATTCTCTGTTCTGATTTTTTCTGTGTGTATTTCAAACAGCACACGAAACAAAGTTATGTATGACTTCAGAAAATTTTACTGAAATCATGAAACGATTCATTCATCATTTTCAGACCATATTTGAACAGATCTCGCCGTGTGCTTTCTGAAAACAAACAGTTTTACATATTTTTCTGTTATTAATAAATGATATAACAAATTAACAGCATTTTAAAGGATGGCAACTTTTTGTCCACCCCATGTACATTAAAAACGTTTGAGACTTCTAAATATTAAAAAGAACCAGAAATCTTGTAAGTTAGAGATTTACACATAAACATTTTTATAGTTAAAAAAAGTTGAACTGCAATATGTAAAAGAAATACATAAGTATAATTTAAAAAAGATTATAAATAACTCATTTTTTTCCACAATGAATCCAATAAACTGCAGGGTGTTCGGAAAGTCACTGTGCAGTTTTAAAAGCAGTGAGAACAGCATTCATTTAGTTTTTTTCAAGCCAGCAACTGATAGTGGTGTTTAAAAACAAAATAAGAAGGATCCAAGCCTGTATTGATGCCAACGGGAGTGCACAGTGACTTTCCGAACACCCTGCATAACCCACAGACACTTATATCTCAGTAACTGATATAATGTTCAAATTATTGCCAAATAATTTTAACATAATATAAAAAAGAATGTGATTTTTTTTAAATTAAGATATTTAATTTTTGAATTAATCATATAAATATAGTGGAGTTCCTAAAATTCAAAATCATTTTGATATAGAATTATTTATTAGCAATGAACTTTGTGCAGTTTTTACTTTAAAAATGTAAGAATTTGTTAATTTAAAATTCTAACCAAATTATAGCCCCCCCAGTGGCTCAGCGGTATGTCTGCGGACTTACACGCTAAAATCCGGGTTTTGATACCCGTGGTGGGCAGAGCACAGATAGCCCATTGTGTAGCTTTGTGCTTAATTCAAAACAACAACAACTAAATTAAAAAACAAAATTGTAAAGCATTATGTTACTTTTATTATAATTATCAACGTGTGTGAGCTTAACATTATCGGAAATGAATAACGTGTATGTGTATTTCCCTCTTCCTGTTTACTGGTACATGAGAGGATATTACTGGTTGTCACATTCAAAACTAAGAAACGTACGTGAAAATTTTATTTAGATTGAAGAGTTATAAGATGTATCTTGATATCTTGGTGGTGTGGTTAATTTTTGTTTCAATGACTTTATGTGGTAAGTGATATATTTGGTTAAAGTTTAATATTAAAGAAGCAAATTTGTTTCCAAGCCAATATTGTACTATTGAAAGCTCAAGAAAAATATCGCAAAATATAAAAATTTTTACTTAAATATATATATTTCCAATAATTCAAAATAGCAACAGTCATACTTTCATAAGTATTTATACCTCCAAATTACGAATTTCAAACAATAATTCTAATATTATTGTCCGATAAGTAATGTAATGTTTACTAGTTAAGAATGTTTACCACCGTTACCACTAATAGTTGCGAGATCTAAGAGACTGAAATACCGTTTGTTGACGCATTGAATGTAATCATTATAAACACGGTTTATTACTTTAATATATTACTAAGCAGTATCTCGTATAATCTGTCGCTTACATATACACATAATCGGTATGGTATATAACAGTTAAAACATACTAGCATCTGATAAGACATCATCATACAATGGATTTTAATACGAGTCAACGTTCCAAGACTGGGCGTGGTCTTGTAGTTAGCATGCTAGTCTGTAGATTCACATCCCGTTTCCCAAAAATTAACATCCATATTCTGGGATTGGGGATGCTTTGCAAAAGTGATAGTTAACCACATCATTCAATTTGTGTAAAGTAAGAGTTGTCTGTAGACGTTGTTCATGCGGTCTAGTGGTCATCACAGCCAAATATGATAACATAACTACTTCTCTCAGCTGATTCCTTAGTTAAACAATAATAAAACATGAAAATCACAGGCAAAACATTATCATCCTCATTCTGTCTGTAGATAACTATATTCAATATGATAACACAACCATTGTTGTATTTAACAAAATATCAATTGATATATGTTCAAAATGACTGAAAAAAAATCGAAATTGGTATCTAAGGTACTCTTTTCAAAGTTTACACACGGTAGCTATTGAAAAATAAAATTTCTTCTTGATCTGTTGCATTAATTTCGAGTCCAAATCCGTGCAATGCCTCAAAATATTTTCAGAACTTCAAGTTATGGGTAAGTTATAAGTTTGACAGCAAATCCTTTAGTGTAAAAAGAAGGGTGATACTTACTGGCTGTGCTCACTCAAGTTATTAGTACAGAATTGTGGATATTGGCAGATAGCCTTAGAAGCTTTATCATAAATACAATTACTATTGTGAATGAATGTTTCAACTTTAAAGAAACGGTAAACTTACAGAAGGATTCAATGACTTTTCTATACTTCAATCATTTGATGAAAATGTGCCACAGAATTGTTAAGAATTGGGTATACTATTTTCGTTCGATTTTTAGTGTTTAAGATACAAAACTAATTTTATATGCGAAAAGCAACTGTGCAAGTCACAAAAAAAATTGTAATATTTGTCAGAGCAGTACAAAAGGTATCACTTGAAAAACAATTCTTTGTTCAATATCAAGCGCAAAACTATACAGCAACATAGAAATCGTATAACGAATTTTAGTGTTATAAGCCCTCAAGTTTACTGATAGTAACTTACAAAAGCATTAAGGATAACCCATTCATCAGAGATAATACCTATAAGACAGCTTGCATGTGATATCAAGTCTGTAAATTTCATTTATGAAATTATATATTTTAATTGATTATTGATTTGTTTGTCATATTAAACTTTATTTTATAAGAAAACAGTTAACAATATTTTCTTTTAAATTTCGCTTTACTTAAAAATAATTCCTTTTTTTGTTTTCTTTATATTCCATACACATAATACATGGTTTTCCAGTGGCACATTGCCCACATCTGCTGACATTGCTGAGAACAACACGTTGCCATCAGGTTCCTCCCCACAAGTTTGTTTTAACTTCCATGTACTTGTTTTTCGTCTCTAGGTAGGGCTGAAAATAGCCTATTATTAGCCTCCCAGGCAGTAAATTCAAGATTTATGATTTGCCTCTTCTAGCCGCAAAAATGTGCTTCTTCATCTGAGGACCCGAATGTGTTGTACACTTGTGAGTCAAATTATCCTGTACGATTAGGCAAGATCATTTCAATCGTGTGAAGCGGGTACTGTTTACAAGCTACCTTTCCTGTATTCTGTTGCAGCGTGGTTAAAATTCAGAACAGCTATGTGGTTTGCACGATATTTCCAAACAAGAATAACCCGATAGAAATTTTTACCAGTTTGTTCCTTACGAAAAAATGCAAATTTTTATTCTTAAATACCGTATTTTCCACCTAATAAGCCGAATTTCTGGCCTTAAATTTTGGACTTGATTTTTGGGGATCGGCTTATTGGCCGATCACCAGCTTTGGACCAAAAAGCTGTTGGTTGCCTTAAAGTCTCTTGAATTTTCTTTATTTCGTCCAGCCCACTTTAGTGCAAAAATACGGATCTGAGCACGCGTGACAGTCAGGCCACTCTGCCGGTTTTCATTCACCCAATGTCGCTACATCTTCTTCCAGTTTTGGCAACTTCGGTTGATTTTTCTAGTTACATTTACTTGTTTTCGACATTTCTTTTAGCACACATTCTGCTTTCTTCCATTCACGGACCTGTTTTTCATTCACACAGTAATGGCGAGCGGCATTCATATTTGAGGTTTATAAGGCTAGCTCTACTACTTTCAGTTTAAAAGCAGCATCACAACGCATTCTTTTTTTTTGCAGGTGTGTAGACATCTTTGGCTTTTAACGGTACAATGATAAACTCCCACTACATACCCCTGGTATTTATACCCTGGGTTAGTGATTTTAATTACTGAGTAAAAATTCTGGAATTTCATTGGTTACCTAATTACAGTGAGTGGAGCCAATAACGAATGACATATCGATTCCATCTCTGTCTCAATACGACACGTTCTGCTTTACTACAGAACGCCAATGATAACACACAACATGCATGCTGACGCTGAAACGACATTAAAAAATCTTTTTGAAGAAACTTGTCACTTCTTAAAAATGGCCTCGGCTTATTGGGCGGTAATAAGCAAAAACCCTCATTTTCAGAGCTTAAAATTGGC
Source organism: Carcinoscorpius rotundicauda (assembly GCA_011833715.1). NCBI lineage: Eukaryota > Metazoa > Arthropoda > Merostomata > Xiphosura > Limulidae > Carcinoscorpius > Carcinoscorpius rotundicauda. The sequence continues at coordinate 91,327,007 of CM022397.1, forward strand.
CTTGGCTTATTAACCGGAAAATACGGTAATACTTTTGTCAAGTGTGTGTTGTGTTTTCTTATAGCAAAGCCACCTTGGGCCATCTGCTCAGCCCACCAAGGGGAACTGAATCGCTGATTTTAGCGTTGTAAACTGGAGACATACCGTTGTACTAGCGAAGGCTTTTTAAAGTGGGAAAAATATAATGAGCTTGATTATCTTGAATTTTAGCCTATGGTTAATATTTGTACAAGATTAAAATTCACTGTTTGTATGCTATGACTGTTGTTCTCAATATGGCAATACTACAGAGGTTTAAAGAAATTATATTAAAACAATTTTTAATAAGAATCTTCACATTCTTTCGTATTTCGTAAATTTTATGCTCTTAAAAAGGTTATGTATAGTTTTACCGACGCAGGAATATTCACGCACATTATAAAATGTGTTTAGATCAGATAATTACAGTTTTAAAGACAGTGATATCCTTTGTAATTATTGAGATTGAAAAACTTGTAATTCAAGACTATCCGGAAAAGGACTGGCTAAGAGTCTTATTTCAGCCTATTCGAATAAGCAAAGTGTGACATCTCGTGGAATCCACCAACACAAAAGTGAATGGCAAAGATATCCATGTATCTGAGATATAAGTAGGATCTATATCTGGAAACATTGGCAAACAGAGTACGAAATAAACAAGATAAGTTTTCCATTCATACCTCCCATTCAACTGATGCATACCGCAAGCAGCTAGAGAATCAAATAAGCATTTATACAATTTCATTTAAATAGAAACTGGTCACCAGTCGCCCTTTTATGATGAATTCTCTGTGATTATACTGTTGAAATAGAATCTGGAAAACCATTGTCCTCCTACATTAGATGGACTACTTAAAGTATGTGGGAGTATGACTTCACTAGTGGGCAAGATGTCATCGTAAACAGCATGACTGAACATGGCGACAAAATGTAATGAAGTGGTGAAATTTCTATATCATTTTAATGTAATGCACTCAATCTTCATATCATTACTGTTTTTTGTATATTTTAAATTTAGAAATGTAGAGGTTTGTTTGTATGCTTTTGAATTTCGCGCAAAACTACACGAGGGCTATCTGCCGTAGCCGTCCCTAATTTAGCAGTGTAAAACTAGAGGGAAGGCCACTAGTCGCCACCACCCACCGCCAACTCTTGGGCTACTCTTTTACCAACGAATAGTAGGTTTAACTGTTACATTATAACGTCCTCACAGCTGAAAGGGCGACCGTGTTTGGTGTGACGGGGATTCGAACCCGCGACCCTCGGATTGCAAGTCGTGTGCCTTACCTGCCCATGCCGGGCTCAAATGCAGAGTTAATAATTGGATTCTATCATTGAAATCGCTATCAGACACACTAAGATGTATAACTGTTTGATGATATTAATTTATAATGTAAAATAGAGCAAATCTTACAAACTCAAAAGCACATAAATAAACACCTCAATTAAATTCACTGTAAATAATCATACAGATGTACACATCCATCTTTGAAATAGTGCATATTGTTATTAGATTACATTATATTAATGTTTTGTGTTATGAACTTCAACCGTTTGTTTTTAGTTTCAGGATATAGTAATGTATGTTTTAAAGCATGCATTTTCTAAGTTGATGAAGTTTGAAACCAGATAATTATATTTTGCATTTAATTAGTGATAAAGCTGTGTTAATATGAGATATGAGCTTACATTTGCCAGTACTATTCTATATTTTGAATGCTTATAATGAGCAAAGATTAAATGAGTATTCAAGTCAATTCAAGACATCTCACTACAGAATACAAGCCTGTGATAAATATATTCTCTTTCAATGATAAAGTCACGTTATGCATTTCTTAAATACTTGAATAGCAAACACAAACTCTCATTTTTCATAAGCAAAGTTTATCTTTTTCCATTCAAATTGACTAGCATGATGAGAGATTAAAAGGGTTATAGAAAATCAAGAAATTTGGCCAAACAAGAAATTATAACATCATGAAGGATGTATTAGAAAAGATTGATTGAAAATGTTAAAATTAATGGAAAGCATTTTTTAAAGTATATTGCTTTTATATAGGACCCATGCAAGGTAAAAGGAAATTCTTATCTAATGATTAAGATGACTAGGTTATTAAATTCTACTTAATTCTGTTTTTATTGATGAAGATTTAAGCAGTATTTCATATCTTGAATATCTGATAGATGGAAATAAGATAAAACAAGATTACATTAATTTTGAGCTTGTTAAGAAAATATTGCAAAGTTTAGGAAACAATAAGGATTGTGGGCCAGATAATATCCTCAAGGGTTTTGAATGTGGTTCAGGATTAGTTTGGTGAACCACTTGCTACTAAACTATGTTAGTATTTAAATGGTGGGCAGGTTCCAGAGAACTGAAAGCTAGCTAATGCAACTTTTCTTTTCAAGAGTGGTGATAAAAACTGTCCCAGCAATTATAAACCCATTAATTCTATATTAGCTATGAGAAAAGCTTTCCAAAGTCTTTTAAAAATGCTTTGTGGAGCTATTTAGAATTTCATTTGGGTTTTACTGTAAGTTAGCTTTTGATGAAAACATTGCTGCATATGTGGGTGAGAGTAAGGGTGTAGATTTGGTGTACCTGGACTTTCATAAAGCATTTGACAAGATGCTACTTAAAAGGCTTGTAAAATATGATCCTTTAAGCTGTGTGGGATGACTTAACTAATTGAATAGAAGAGTAGCTGGTTGGAAGAACAGAGTTCAGTCAAACTGGTCTAATGTCACAAGTGTGGTACCTCAGAATCTTTGTTCTTTCTGATTTACATCAATGGCATAGGCTCAGTCTAAAAACCTCTGCTCTAACCATAGATAAAGGAACGGTCAAGAAATTAGATTCAGACCTTGGTTGTTGCTAGTTATGGAGAAGATGCTGCTCATCTATAATATAATTTGGATCATTAAGTGAGTTGGCCATGTAAGTGGTAAATGGATTTTAATTATAATAAAAAATCAAGATAATGTATGTGAGTTATCATAATTTGATTATAACGTGGATGAGAATAACTTCAACAGTGTTATGAAGGGAAGGGATCTTGGTGTAACAGTCGATCTGTCTCTAAAGCCACCCAAGCACTTTGATGTTAGTGGTAGAAAGGCAAATAGGATTTTAGGTTGTATCTTAAGAAATATTGAATACAAGTCTGAAGAGGTTCAAATTTTATTTTATAAGTCACTGGTTAGGCTACACTTGAAATACTGTATTAATTCTTGGGCTCCTTACTTTAGGAAGGACATTGAATTGTTGGAAAAAGTTCAGAGGAGGATTACTAGAATGGTGCATTCATCATATGAGAGATTAAAATCTTTGAAATTGTCTTCTCTTGAAAAAAAGAAAAATTAGAGGGGATCTTATTGAGGTGTTTACATTTATAAAATGAACTGATAGTGTTAATGCATCATCTTTGAGCAATGGAAATAGTAGACCTAGGTTACAAAAATATAGATTTTAGCAAGGTAGGAATAATTTTCAGCTAAAAATTGTTAACAAAATTTTTGAAAAATGAGAGTAAATTTGTTGCAAGTAGCACAGTTGTGTTTCTACAATAGGTATTGTTGCCATTCATTCTTCTAAAGTCCAACATAACAAAGTTTTAGGACATATTCTAAACTTAACTAAAAATAAATTTTTTAAAACTTAAAGTTAGCCTTATTATTCAGGCTTAGCATGGCCAGGTGGCAAAGGCACTTAACTCGCTATTTAAAGTTCACGGCTTCGATTTCCCTTTACATCATTCATGCTCGCCATTTCAGCCAAGGGAACATTATTAGGTGATGGTCAATCCCACTATTCGGTAGTAAAAAAGTAGCCCAAGAGTTGGCAGTGGATGGTGATGACTATTTGCCTTCCCTCTAGTCTTACACTGCTCAATTAGGGATGGTTAGTGCAGATAGTCCTCATGTCTCTTTACATGAAATTCATACAAATGAACAAACCTTATCATTCATATAGTTATCAAGTTTTCATTTAAACTCCCTTAAATTTACTGCTTCAACAACATTGTTAGAAAAATAAAACTTTTCATAATTGTATGATTAACAGATTTACAAAATAACATGACTTATTGAAGATTTTCAAGATTTACACTTTAATGTCTAAGAAATAGTTTAGTGTAGTATATTGACTATCACAAGTTTTACTGTAAGTAAGCTTAGGGTTTTCCTTTATTGTTAGTAGAAAGTATTTACGACAATAGTCACTAGTTATATTTATTTTTGCTACTTAACTTGTCACACTTATCATTATTGTTACTTCCTTTTCCAAGTTTTATTATTATTATTACTTTGCTTTCTCAAGGAGGAATGATATTTAGCAAGATTTATAATATAATTATTACAGTTAATTTTAATTCCCTTTAGTTAAAATGATTTATATCCTAGATAAAAATTTTAGTCTTCTGCTGATTTCTGATGTGGAAGCTAGTTGTGTCCAAGAAGTTGAAAAAGTTACTTTATTGATTTAGCTTGCAGCCTTTTTACTATTATTTTATTGATTCCTCAGCATTTATTTTACTTAGATGCAATCTATGATGGATTTGTTTTCATGATCTCCATGTTTATGAAGACTTCCATGGTTTCTGTTTTTGGATTAATAGTGCAGAGAAGATTGATATCTTACCAGTGAAATTGTGTCAGGTTTTATATAGGTGCTCCTTTTTCAAGATGTCAGCTTCCTAGTTAAGATTTATTACTACATTGCCTAGAACATACATTCTGATGATGATCTTACCACTAAATTGTTTTGGGTTTTGCCATTGATCTTGTACTAGACTTGGAATAGAAAGAAAGGTTTAAACGGGAAAGATGGATGGACATGACTAAAGAGATCCACAACCTCAAATGTCGAGCATCCAAAAGAGTATGTAGACATCACAACGTTGTTAGACTATTTGATCTTGAAAGTACCTACTATCTAGTGAATATTAGCATTTTAGTAATAAAGTTATAGGCTTTGAGAGTCTTAGGCATATAATGAAATTAACTTTTCACTTAACCTTGTATTTTTTCAAAATGATATAATTGTTGCAAACCTTGCACACACTAATGAAAGTGACAGAGAGTCTGCAAGAAGCCATCAAAAGTCTCTACTTATCGACAATAAATGACAAACTGTCCATCCATCCAGGTAAAGCCTGTTGAACATTGAAATGTGGTCATTTCACACAGCCACCTTTCTTTCTTCATTCTGAAAGTAGTATTCCATTTAGGAACTAAATTACTTTTCTGGCTGTTCTGATTAATCACACATTTACAAGAATTTCCCATATTAATCATTTCAGAGAGATAAATCAGAAATGAGTCTAAACATTCTCAAACTTGCTTTAGCCTCCCAAATTGCGACAAAGCAGCAGCATCTATTGTAAAAAAAAGGAATATGAATTTCATTTGTCTTCATTAGCAGCAATGAACAAGTTACAGAAGCTGTATAACTTACCAATTATAATAACAACAGAAGCATTAAAACTAACATCCTATGATGACACCTTGCACTTTTTATTTGGTCTGAGTAGCATTACTAGAAGACTAAGGGTTCTAACTAGCCAAGCACTAATCAGAGCAATAACAACCACATTTCACCTACAGTATCATTAATTGAGGTATGAGTCAGATGAAACAGCAATACATAGACTAAATTCAGTCAAATCATATTTTAGTGGGACCAAAAACATAAAATAGATAGGTTTACTGGAAAACACAAAGAAAATGCAATGAAATCTGATAGAAGACATTAAGTTAAACATAACGATGATTGGCAGCAACGTGTGAAGTGTAAGGTTAGAACTACTTAAAAAAGCTCAATTCATGAAATAGTTGTACAAGTGGAGGGTGACACTAATCATCACAATCATTAACTCGGTCAAAAAAAAAAAAAGAGAAAGGGAGAGAGAAATGGATGTTCCAGTTTACTCTGAACTAAATGTTTTTGTCTGGTTGATCAGTAACAGTGAAAATCATGACAGGATCATACTCCTGACAAATACACTAAACATCATCATCACAAAACCATAGATAAGTCTTGTCCAAAGAATGTAGGTAAAACCACTAAGACATTTTATGGAATAAATAATGAACTGTATTCTAGACCATAGTTGTATGTCATTCAGTGAGAAAGTGGAACCCTTAATTGATGTTATCAATGAAATATTTAGATTGAAGGAACATGAGAAATATTGAACAAAGGTGATACTGGTCAACTGGAAGAATGAAGGTAAGAAAGTGGAAGTATAGAAGTAGAAGGAGAATGAATGCACAAGGAAAGGACAGATACTACTTAAAGTAAATCATACTGAGCATCATAACTAGAGCCATGAGGAAATTATTAGAGAGAGGATATTCTGTGCTAAGGACAGTGCCCAACACCCCAAGCATAAAACTGTGGAAGAAATACTATTGAAGTTATTTTATTTAGAATGGTTATCTGGTATATAAAATATAAAATAAAATAAAAGTGATACACAATAAACAGTAAGGTATAAAGTGGTTGATGCTTTGGAATTACATATATTATAATACTACTGGCTATGCTCTGACAAATGTTCTGTGGCTAGATTCCACAATTGGAGGGAAGACACTCTGTACTTTGGATAATGATAAACTCACCTAGTACTTAAATAAATAAAACTGGGTATCAATCAGTGTGAATGTTATACAGTTCTAGCTGCAAGTCAGTCACACACATTATTTTTGGTGATGCTGGCTACACATGGCTAATTGCTTCTAGTAATTCAGTGGAGACCTTGCTTTATGGTTTCCATCTCTATGCTCATACTGCGTATGGGAAGCTTGAATATTTCACCTGCCTTGTACAAAATGATGATGAATGCACAACCAACTTTCTACATATCTGTAGTACAGGAACTATCTTTGATTATGATGACAAGTGACTTTTCCTTTTCATTATGATATTGAAATAGATAATGACAGTATTTCCCCACTTCATTCACTGTTCAGTTTCTGCACTCCCTGTTCAGACTGATTAACATAAATCTAAGTAGCACCAGTTATGTATTTTCCATAAAAGCAAAAGATGTGATGTTGGTTGATTATCTCAGTGGTGGTTGTGTAACACCTACTCAACTGTGTCTGCTGGGGCATGTTTTAGACAATATCCCGTTTCATTGGTTGGCTGCAGGGTCATCGTGGAGATGGAATGTCCTAGTTTAAAATGAGTGGCTTACAAATGAAATGCATAGTCTTTATAGTGCAATGCTTGGTGAATAATTTTGCACATAAAAACTACTAGGTACGTGAGGTGTACTAGGCCCTTGATGGGAGTTGCTTTATTTTCTGCTACAGTTTTAGTGCACTGATGTCTTTGGTAGATCATACTCCTAACAGACACCCTACACATCGTCACAAAATCGTAGATACGTATTGTCCACAGAACATGTGTGATACCACTAAGAGACTTTATGGCATATCTAATAATGAAATGTATTCTAGGCCATAGTAGCATATCATTCAATGCTTGAAATTTTATTTACATCTCACAAATGTATATTAATGCTTATTCTAACCATTCTGTCAACCATCCATATTTTAAAATGTTGCAAATCCCTTTCCACTAACTTCAAAGCCTTCTAATGTATCAGCTTAAATTCAGTATCCTTGCCCAAAGTTTCCATTTCATTGCAATAAAGAGCTAATAATGAGAGTTGCAAACTTTCTAGTTACATTCTCTTCTAGGGTTTTTCCAATGATTTTGTGTGGGTTGATGATTCAGTAATTTTTTGGACAAGAGTGATACTTTATAAGTTTGGTTGAGGATGTATTAAGGGCAACTGTTCCAGTTTCAGGAATGTTAACTCTTGGTGAAAATAGTTCTCTGAGGTTCAATATATTTTTAAAAGCCTCTTGAATATGAAGTTTTTTACATCATCCAAACATTGAAGTGCATCTTCAAATGTATTAAATGTTCAGTGTTAGTCAATTGAACTAAGAATGGCTTCTCCATCCACATGTTGTTGTAATCTGATAGGTACTGCTTTAATGTAAACCTTTCCTGCTTGGTAATATCTCTACAGATAAAGGTTTTACTCAGATCTTTCCCCGGTAAAGAGAGGGGTACCACAATCCTTATATATGCCTTGCACTGTCATTTTTTTAATTCCTGTGTCATCTACAAATGTGTGTGGAAGTGCCAGAATAAATTGCCTGTTAGTTATTAATGCTGCACAGTTTAAGTACCTTCTGCAAGAGCTGGGTCATACACTACCTTCAGAACTAAGCCTAAGCTTGATCACATACTTTTCAGGATTTATCAGTATCACCAACACTGGTATGGGACATTCTTATTGAAGGAATTGTTGCTCAATGGTAAAGCTTGTTTGAGGGAATGAATGCTGTCAAAAAAACTACTAATTTCTCTAAGTTTTTTTTATTCATCGTGACTTCCTTTCCAGTAATTTCAAATTGGTAGAAACTATATTTTTCTAACCCTCTCTACTTCCCTTCCAGGTGTTTTAAACTTTTACACACCGAGTACTCAAAACATATTTTCTATTCCACATTATTTCTCTTCCAGGTCTTTTAAATTAATAGAGAAAAATACAACTTAAAGTTTGATTCTTGTCTGGTCATCTATGATTTCTGTTAAAACTGTTTCTTTTCTGTTTCAATACCTGGTGTTTCATTTAAATTGTGGGACATGTACTACACAAAGCTTGTTTCTTTTCTTACCTTCTAAATGCTTGATTTGTTACACATAGAACACTTAAAGTTTATTTAATATCTAATCATTGAGACTTCTCTTTCAGATGTCCTTATCACACAAATCTTGTTTAGTTTCTATTTCTCTCTATTTCACTATCAGCACTGAGTTTTTAAATACTGAATTCTCAAATGTTGTTTTTCCTTTTAATCTCCATTTCCATGCTAGGTGTTTTAAATTCCTTGATTGATAAGTATGGAAATCTTGTTTTTCTTTTAATCCTCTCTACCTTTCCTTCCAGGTGTCTTAATTGTTTACACACTGAATATTCTAACCTTTTTCTTTTCTAATTTTTACTTCTTCATTCCATAGTATTTTTAAATTACTAGACACTGACTGCTCCAAACTTATTTCATTTCTTATTTTTTTACAAGTGAAATATATATAACTAAACAGTGACTACCTAAAATCTTTCTTTTATAGTCTCCTCCACTTTCTTTCCAAATGTTTTAACTTAATAATACTAATAACTTCTGATCAAATTAAATTATATACTTATAATGAAATGAAGCTAAAAAACAACCTAAAATTAGTACACAATTATATTTTTCTTATGGGCCTACTTATCAGAATGCATTGTTTTGCCATATAGGTACTCTCACTTTTAAAAATATATTCAGCCTCCTCAGTAAAATCATATTTATATTAAAGGTAAAATAATAATAAAAAATTGTTTTTTTGTTATATTTCATACAAAGCCACTCAATGACTATCTGTTCTGAACTTCCATAATTTTAAAGTGATGGACTAGGGGGAAAGTAGATAGTCAACACCACTTACCTTCATTTATTGGGTTACTCTTTACCAAGAAATAATGAGATTGACAGTCACATTATAAATGTTATAATATAAAGACTGTATGGCTGAGAAGGCAAGCATGTTCAATGACAAGATTTGGAACTGTGACCCACAGATTGAGGCCAGCATTTTAACCATTAAGCCATGCTAAGCATCAATAAATCTAAATCAAAACCAAGGAATTTGATATGCTAAAGTTATTAATAATACTGTTAATAAAATCAACAAACACTTAGAAACCAACAACTGAATGCTTGTTTTGTTTCTGTCACTCTGTGCTGTCTTTCTTGATTTTTTATTTTCACTGTTTAAAAAATAATTGGAGTTTCTTTTCTAATCTTCTCTGCTCCTGATTCAGAAAGCTTGATTGTATTCTAATTCTGTTTGTCTCCCTCCAAAATGTTTTTTTTTTTAAATTACAACAGACCAAAGATTCAAAGTTTGTTTCTTTTCCAATACCCTCTATTCCACTTCTGGGTGTTTTAATTTGTCACACACTGAATGTTTGTTTGCTTTCAGAGCAAACCACAAGTGCCCAGGTTTAAACATTGAATATAGATGTGCCACAGTTCAAAGCTTATTTTCTTCTCATCCTCTCTTATCTTCTTTCCAGGCATTTTGTTTAAACTGTTATGAATGAACTAAGTAAAGCTTGTTTCCCTTCCAGGTTTTATTAATTGTTTAAACTGTTATGAATGAACTAAGTAAAGCTTGTTTCCCTTCCAGGTTTTATTAATTGTTTAAAACCAACTATTCAAAGTTTACACAATTCAAGAAAAATAAAGCAATCTGTATCTTTCAAAAGTACTTCATTTGTTAATGACCATGGTTTTGTCAGTTGAGACATTGACAGGCATGAATTATATTCAAAGCTGGTTTCTTTTATATATAACAAGCAATGATCCATTTTAAATAACAGATATTTTACTAATTTTATGCAAGGAAGTTTGGTTCATGACACTTGCTCTATCATGTTTTTGTCATCTGAAATTAAATTATTTTGTTATCATGCACAAATTTTACACAATGTCTGCAAAAAAAGAATGTTAAAAATATTGATAATTATTTTTAATCTCTTATAATGAACTTAGATCAGGAAAATTCTGAATTTTTTTATCATTTCAATAATTTTATGATTTTAGATTTCAACCAAATGAGTCTTGAGTTTATTTTACATTAAAAAGTTCATTCCTACAGTAATCAGGTGATTTCTGTTTACTTACTGATTGAGGTATGTAAATAAAAGCCTGTTGGTCATTATTGTCACCAAGTCTGTATTTCTCAAGTAAGATTTACTGGAAAACGTTTTTCACAAAACTGAATTAAACACAATGGTGCTACTTGTTGTCAAATAAAAAAAGGTAAGGGATTTATTTAAGGTGAAATTATTTATGATGTAGTTAAATTACTAACATTGTGTACTATGCATCATTTTCTCAGAAGATGAAAGATGGGAAGAATGGGGAGAATGGTCATCTTGTCCTGTCACATGTGGCCGAGCACCACGTGTTCGACATAGAAGTTGTATACTATCTGAAAACCAAAAAGTTTGTCCTGAAGAAGGTCAGGAAAATATTGGAGAATGTGATAAAGGCCCTTGCCCAGGTGAGTTTATAACTGGAAATACACTCTGTCCTAATGACCAGAAATTAATTATTCAACCAAACATGCACATCAGTAACAACTATAAATTATGTATTCATTTAAAATATACACACCTAGTTAAATGATCAATCATGAGAACCTGTCCCTGAAAGGTTATTTATTTTTCATCTATTTTTATCCAGGTAAAGATTCATTTAACAGTACTTGTAACAATAATGAAGAAAAAAGTGTAGATTCCAAGTTTTAAGTTTATCAGTAGTATTTTACCAGTAAATAATGAAAAAAATACAAAAATTACTGAGGCAACAAGCATTAAATTTACCAAAGGTACCTTACTTTCAAAAATAGTGAAAAACATACTGAAATAATAAGTACTGGCTTTCTAAAAGCTATTTTTCTTGAAAAAAAAATTATTATAAGATAGTGAGATAATCTGTGATGCCGAGAAACCCACTTGTTGAGAATTTTATATGCAAAAATGAGCTGTTTTTGCATATAAAAAGTGAGATAATGTATGTTACATTTTATAAAGGTACATTTCTTGTAGAATACTAAAAAAGAAAAATCGTAAGTTTTAAGGTTTTCCAGCTCATTACTATATAATAAATATTGTGTTCCAAAACTTTTGTAGCCCAATACATAGCTTTAGAAGTCTAAATCAGATAAAATATAAATTACAAGTTTTTGTTTTAAAGATCTGAAATGATGTAACTCTTCTTATAGTTAATGGGAAATGGAGTCATTGGAGTGATTACGGACCATGCACTGTGACATGTGGCCAAGGAAAGAGAGTACGTACCCGAAAATGCAACAATCCACCACCAGCATTTGGCGGACAAGGCTGTCATGGTCAGTCCACACAGACAACACCATGCTTACGTAGTGACTGCCCTAGTAAGTTTAGCTCGGTGGTTTTTATCTGAATCACATGACTAGCTTTCTCATTAAGTTTAGTTTGTTCTACTTATGGTAGCATGAAAGATATCCCAGTAAGATTCTATTAACATTGATATTTGTGCCACCTTGGAAGGTCTTCTGGTAAATTTCCTATTACAGTGTTATCTATGCTACTTTGGAAGACCTTCTGGTAAGTTTCTTTTAACAGTGTTATCTGTGCTAATGAGAAAGACCTCCTGATAAGTTTCTTTTAACAGTGTTATCTGTGTCAGCATGGAAACCCTTCCTAAAAATTTGCACTGAGAGGATAATATAAAATAGTAATTATTTTCAGGTGACTCTTGTTGCTGAAAATTTGATGATTCAGTTCTTGAAATAATCTTGCACCTGAGCCTTTAAACTTTTTTAAGTTTTTCACCAGAGGTTTTTTAGTAAATATACAATTTATATCTCTGTTATATTAAACATATTTATAATTTCACTTTCTATCAAATCTACTCTTTCTCTCTCACAGTCCACGGTAAGTGGTCAGCTTGGTCTGCTTGGAGTGACTGTTCTGTGACTTGTGATCAAGGAATTCATGAACGTTTAAGAATGTGTAATAATCCTCCACCAAGCCTTAAGGGAAAGGATTGTGAAGGCATTAAATTTCAAACAGATGTATGTGTCATGCCTAAAAGATGTCCAAGTGAGCATTATTAATTGATATTACTTTTTTCTCACAATTGATGCACTAGTAACTTCTTAGTTAACCACACCTAACATTATTAGAGTAAATATAAATTATCTACTTGCAGGAGTATCATCCTATGCAAAATACCTGTGATACCATGGTAAATATTAATCACAATCCAACAGGATTGTTATATTGTGTAAACCAGTTAGATATTGGAGTAAGCATTAATAATCTACAATGAGGTTTATCATCCCATGTAATTAGATGTGACACAAACAGTAAGCATTAATCATACACCATGAGGTTTATCACCCCATACAGATTTAGGTATAGTACCACAGTAAACAGTAATTATATACTATGAGATTATTACCCCTTGTAAACTAGATGTGATACCATAGCAAACATTAATTATATCCTATGAGGTTTATCATCCTCCTTGTAGATTAGATGTGATATCACAGTAAACATTAATCATTCAATGCCATGATTAACACCATTTCTGTGATATTATACTAAATTTCAATAAATATTATCTTTGCTGATAACACTTATTTCATTATTACTACCTCTTCTTCCTAGTTGATGGAAGATGGTCTAATTGGTCAGAATGGGGTGTGTGTACTACTTCAGACTGTAATAAGAAGATTGGTTACTGGGTTCGGACTAGACTCTGCAATAACCCCCTTCCAATGTTTGAAGGGAAAATGTGTAAAGGACAGTTTGTGGACAAGAGTGGAGCATGTTTTGACCCAGAAAATTGTTCAAGTAGGTTCTAACTCTTATGTTTTTCGGTTTACATAATTTTCAAAGTTTTTTTTTCAGTTAACAACAGATATCATTTGTAAAGTTGTCTATTTTAAAATTCATATTTTTGGAGTGGTATGTGCATGATCTTAATAACTTTCTGACCAGATTACTTCTGACATAATACAATCTACTGATATCACATGAATTTTAAACTTGTTTTTAAATGATATTCACTCAAAAGCTAATATCGTAATTAATAGTGTTTCTGTTACACAATTTTAAAGCTGATACCCATCAGAACCGAGACATAAAATCTTCAAAATCAAATACCATTAAACTATTTATGAAAATGATTAAGTGAAAAAACTGGAGATTTTCTTTATGACATAATTTTTGTTTCATTGCACAGAAACTAATATAATATTTTACAGATGTTCCGAGTTACTTTAAAGGTCTATTATTAATATATGTAAACATATATCTTATAGGTGTTTCAAGTTATATAAGAATTATTGTATGTAAATAAAATGCTGTGTTACAAGATATATGCAAGAAAGAGACAATAAATAAGTTAATTGTTCCATATATCTTATAGATGTTCTGAGTTACATTAGAAGTGCACTACTGTGTGTAAATTCAATATTATGTTACTAGATATACGCATTTAAAAGATAGTGAATAAGCTAATTGTTATATATTGTTTTTACTTACAAACAGCTGATGGAGGATGGGGACTGTGGTCTTCCTGGGTGTGTCATCAAAATATTGCTAAAAGAATCCGTTTCTGTGATAATCCACCTCGCAGGAAACTAGGAAGAGAATGTGTGGGTGAAAGTACAAATATCCACCTAAGAAGTCAGTCTTCACATATGTTTTGTGAGTATCCTGACATTTTAAACATTTTATGGTTCTGCTGCATATAAGTAAAAATTATACAAAGACAAATTATTTCACTCTGTTTTATGACAAAAGCAACTAAATTATATAAGTAAAGAATTTTCACCAACCTATATCTCACACAAACTCAACTTGTAAATCTTTCCCTCTTTAATACATTATTAATCATTAATATTTTGTTAGTAAGTTAATTAATGATGACCATTTCATTAGCTAGTTTATGATTAGAATAACAATCAACCTTTTACATTTTAATCCTATCAAAATATTAATAAAAATAACAGAGTAAAAAGGCCATTTCTAAGAATATCAATCCCAAACAGGATGGGAAAATACTCATTCACTACAACTCACCAATCTACAGGCCAAGTGTTGTGAGTATGCTAGTATCTCTAATATTAATCCATGCATTTAACAACATATTGGCCAAGGCAACAGAAGGATGGAGGAAAGAGTGTTAAGAAACACTGGGTTTGGACAGGCATACGTAGAAATTTGATGGCATGCACTAATCACCCTCTTCTCAGTCATTTACAAGGTATTCTTGAAAATGATGGTCAATAGCACAGACTCCTAATAAATAGAACTCAATTTTTTTTTCTTTTTGCTAGGTTTATGATTACAAATAAAGAAATCTGGTAAACTTTTATCCTCCAAGTAATTTACTGTGATAATTACCATCTTTAGACTAAGTTTCTCACATGATTAACACTATCATTAAGAAATAGAGGATTATTATCTCACTGTTTAAGTGTCCTTTATAATTTTCATCTTATTATCTGGTTCTTCTCATAATTATCATTTTATAAATCATTCAGTACAAACAAGAGTGTTTAAACAGATGGGTATATTTATACATTTTAAGTATAAAAATTATGTTTCTAAAATTTTTAAATTGTTATAAAAATTCCAGTAAAATATTTATGAAATCAAAAATTTTCAGTCTAGTAAAGAAATACTTACGTCTTGTAGTAAAATACATAAACTAATAATCAGGACATTATTTCTAAATGTAAAGTTAAATCTTTTATTTTTACAGATAAAATCTGCCCACATTTAAAACCTACAACTAACCCTGATGTAAGTATTTTAAAGCAATTTTTATATCAACTGGTTTCATGTACAAAAATCTGAAATTCCACACTAAACTGAATAAGTAACTTAGAAAATGGTTAGAAGAAAAGATGTCTTTTCTTGTTTTCATCTTCGTACACAGCCATTTTGTAAATCTGTTTACAAAATTTGGTTTGTTAAAAATTCTATTATGTTGGACAAGCATAGGTTTTTAATAAGATTGTCTATACAATAAATAAAAGCACAAGGATTTAAAAACATGTAGGAATAAAAAACAAGTAATGAAAACAAGACGAGATATTATGAAGACATTATTTATTCAAAGTACAAACCAGTATTTTGGCTCCATATTGTTACCTAGAATTAACATTTGGAGTCAAAATAGGGATTTGTAATTTGAGTACCATACCATCTCCAACCTTTTTTTTTTTCAATCCCTATTTGTATGTTTTTAAATTCCTATATTTTCATCTTGTTCGCTGGCTTTTTTTATGCTTAACTATGGGCAAAGATATTTTGTGTTGTAGCTAACTTTATGTATACTGCAATGACAATAAACATAGTGGCCAGCTGATACAGTCCATGATGACTTCTTGTAGCTATTGACTATTTGACTGCATTAGTATGATATGTAAAATGTTAAGCTGCAGCTGCAGATTTGTTTAAAAATAGATTGGTCATTTAAAGTTTTGTGTAACTAAATTCTATATGTATAACGTACGTCGATAGGCAGATACATGTCTAAACTAATACACAGCCCCCATCAAGTGTAAATAAAATTTTACCATCAGAAAAGCGGCTTTTTCAAATAAAAATATGCATCCAAAACATTGCTTGCAATAAATCAGTTTTCTAAAATAATTATTCTATGAATGTATGTAATAAAATTTAACATTATGCGTGATAATGTTTTTACTCCTTCACTTCACACACAATTGACAAGTTGGTTCCCTAGTAACTCTGACTGTATGGTGTACAATGCACTGAGTACATCCATATTACAGTCAACTGATGATCATTATTATAAGCTGGTAATTGTTGTTTTACCTTGTGTATCACCTTTTTTTAATGGAACACCATATATTCAAAAGAAAGCTAACTGCAAGGAGTAATGGTGACATTATTCACATCAGAATTATGTTTTTACCTGATGTCAAGTACGGAAGAAAAAAAAACTGACTTTTCAATACCTATGGCAACTTTTTTGTGGCTAATTTAGTATTCTACCAAAGGTTTGGTTGCAACGTACCAACCTATTTTTGTTGTAGGCTGGCAAGAGAATAATAATAATAATTACGAAATGGCCATTTTGAGTAGTTTTCAAGTCTAACATGGACGGACACCTTTTTTGTGCATTTTTATTGTGTAAAAACTTAGCAGTTAATAGTGAAGGTTTAAAAGTGTTCTCTGAACCAATTCTTCAATGTTGAGCTCCCTCAACACAGGTTTGGTCGAACCAACTGACTACTTTATAGTTGTCAGTTTATATACTTTATAGTTTTGTGCATTTTTATATGACAATTTTATTGTGTAAAAACTTAGCAGTTAATAGTGAAGGTTTAAAAGTGTTCTCTGAACCAATTCTTCAATGTTGAGCTCCCTCAACACAGGTTTGGTCGAACCAACTGACTACTTTATAGTTGTTATAATTTTTTATACTACTAACTTTTAATAGTCTGTACATCTTCACAAAATTTAGCAGACATCAATAAACATTACAAGTCTTTTATGTAAAATATTAATTTTTTTAATTAAGTATTTCTAGTGAAAATTTGTCCGTGGATAAATTGTTTTCTTTATAACTACTCCAAGTGCAAAGTAATTTTCATATTAAGATTAAAAATGCTTTTCTTAATCACATATTTCACTTACATCTCCTAAATACATCTCAAAAGTTTTCTTTCACTAAAAATTTACACTTTTTCTGTTATTTTCTCTATCCTAACACTACACAAGATTAGTCAATTTGACTGATCCCATAACCACCAAAATGAATATTGAAATAAATCTAAGTTATCCTTTTTCTTCATAGAAAATGATTAAATTGTAACATAAGACTACATCTATTTATCCTAAGTCAGTTTAAACTTGTAACAGTCTAAATCTCCTTATACAAACATTTTATTACCCTTTGAACCCGTATAACTTCTATTTATGCCATTATAACTTGTAAATCACTTCGAGAATGTATGGCTCATATTACCCATGAGTTGCTTTTGTGTGTACCTCATGAAAGGCCCCCCCAGTGGCTCAGCGGTATGTCTGCAGACTTACACTGCCCACCACGGGTTTCGATACCCATGGTGGGCAGAGCACAGATAGCCCATTGTGTAGCTTTGTGCTTAATTCAAAACAACCTCATGAAAATTTATTTTATCATTATTTATTTTACTTAATCTAACCTTAATTATTGTAGTGAGTTTTATATTTTTATGTTTCAATTACTTTTATAATACATAAAGAACACGTGTGAGAAATAAAGTACTTAACCGGACTTTTTTTTTTTGCTATTGACCATTGATGTTACTTAAATTTTTTTTTATACTAATGGCAGTAATGCACTAAATTTCTGTTTAAAATAATGCACCAAAGAAAGTAGGACAATAACATGCAGACAATATACAATGTTTCACTACTATAACAATTTTTCTGATTTTCTAACTATGCAACAACAGCTGTTAAAAATTTATCCAATCTAGTCAATGTGTTTCTTGCGAGAATGAAGCTTGAACTAGCAGTGAAACAGACAGTTCTATGTACAAAAAACAAGATTCATTATTTGAAAGATTGAAACTTGGGCTTTCCATTGGTTATAAATAATAGTGTGAAATACAAGAAAAAGTACTGATAACTCCTAAAAGAGAGGATGTGATAAACTGTTTTCCAAAAGAGATATGATTTCCTAAATGATGTTTCTATAACCACATAACATTGAAGGCTACAAAAATTATGCTATGCTCAAAATTAAGCACAAAGTTACACAATGGGCTATCTATGCTCTACCCACCACAGATATTGAAACCAGGTTTGTAGCAGCATGAGTTTGCAAATGTGTCACTGGGGAGCACTTTGCTTGAGTGATGTCATCATTGCAATGAATAATTTACTTCTCTAATATTTTGTTTTACCACCTTTAAATTATTTCTTTAATTCTATAAAAGGGGCTTAAATTTTCTTCCACCCATTTGTTTTTGGGTTATGTTCTACATTTTTTATTTAAAAGATTCTTTTATAGCTAAACTTAAGCAATGAAGATTTAGCATTTAAACTGATAAAAATAATTCATGTTATTTTGTACTGAATGTTTAATAATAATTATTGAAATATTAATATGGATAAATTTAAATGTTTTCATTTTTATCTTGCACTTCTATTATGTGAATTTTTTCAGTGGTAAGAATATTAAACCATGACACAAAACTGCAAAGGCTAATGTAGTAAAGACAAAAACTGAAACCAGAACTTGTTTATTTCCAGATTCAAGGTTCAGGAAGTGGAAGTGGAAATAATGAATGACAACCTCGAAAATAATAAAATGTTGCTGAGCATATATTCCAAACATTTTATTGTTGAGAATAATACAGTGAGTATTTTGTATATCAGGAGATTCATTTAAAAGGTTCATAAAACATTTTTATATAAAATGGTCTCCAAGATGAATATGTTAAAGAAAACTGAATATTCATACCGATAAATCAAATTAATACTCACTTAAAAGTATGATATAACAGTAATGAAAAACTATAATACCAATAAAACATAGCTTTCTTAAACTCCAACAAACTTGGCACTTTAAACACTCTGAAGCCTTTAAAGTTACATCCATTTGCTGCAACTACTAATAATGTTACCTAAAGTTATACTATGGCATTTTCAATAAATGACTGGTAAAGATTTAGCCACCACAGATTTCAATTTAATAGGTATAAAATGTTAACCATTTTGATATGTTAGCAGAGTGACTAAACTGTCCCATAGAGTTCTTTACTTTAGGAACCCATCCTGTTTCACAAGTATCTCCACTGAAACCACCGTGAAGAAATAACAGCAAAACATTAGATACATATATAGTAAATATAAATTTATGACAGAACACTTTTTCACTAACAAATATAATAATAAAACATGATCTATTAGGTTAACACACAACTGAAATCATAAAAAACAACTGTTATCAAGACATTACATACAACACAGTACATATATATTTAGGAAAGAACTAATTTTCACTAACAAATATAATAATAACAACAATAAAACCAGATCTATAGTTGAAAGATATTACAACTGAGAAGATGAGCTCAAACTTGGCTTAATAGTAAAGAGGTGAGTAAATTAAAAGATACTTGGTTAATATATGCACAACTTTTTCTACATTTAATTAGCCAACGAAGGCAATTTTTCATGACATTCAGTTGACTAGGAAATATAGAAATAAGATAAAGAATGATCTGAAATTTGATCAGTTACAAAATATAGTGAAAAAATAAAGCTTGTTCTAGAATTGGTTTGATCAGTAAATACAAGGGTACTGTGAAATCTGACCAATAACGATGGTGCTTTAAGTGTTTAGAATTTAGTTGACCAGTAAAGACTGCTATTCTCAGCTGCAGTGCTACCTTGGAGTTGAGTGCTGCTGACAGATGTATGAGATGACTGTAAAGAGTGAGAGATGTCTGGAGACTGAGATCCATGTAAGGTTCTGGGAGGTTGGGACTGTGTAAAGCTGTTAGGATGAAATACAGAATAAAACCAATATTCCAAGATTTTGTCATCATCATTACATAAACCAAATGTATTTCCTAATATTCTTACAAGTACGTCTTATTAAAACTGTAAATAATTACATTTAACGATTACTTTAAAGAATTTGATTCTTTAATATCTCGAAAGTAACCATTACTCAAATTGTAAATCAAGAATATGTAATATGCATACTTGAATTTCTGATTTAAAGCACATTTGCACTATGATTTACCACAAAGTACCACACCTTCATTAATATTCTAACACTTCTAAATACTAACAATGTTCCTTTAAATAACTATTATCTCAAGTTCCCTTAGAATATCTAACTCATAGCCACAAGCACATAAAATCGATTTCAAACATAATATCAATATAAGTAAACTGAAGTGCGAACAGATAATGTAACATGAATAATGCCAAAGATCTTAAAAACTTAGATAATTTTATGAGAGCTCTTAGTGGTTAAAGAGCCTTACAGATTTGTTAAATGAATAAACACTCATAAATCGTATCATGCCCAACGACAGCTATTCTGAGACACAGAATAGAACAGTTGGTGATGCTCTCAAATAGGAATTCTGATTGTTACATCAGCTTTTTAATACTATTAATAATCGGCAGAAAACAAGTAATTATTTTTACTGCAAATTTTAATGTCAAATTAATAAAGTGCCTATCCTACCTTTTAGGGCCCCTTTAAGTTGCAGGCAATATTAATTAAACAATTAAAAAACAACATTTTTGTGAGATTATTTCATGGTCTTCACTGAAACCAAACTAGATTTTAATGGAATCCCTTCCTATTCAGGACAATGACTGTATAAACAGAGTACATTAATACCTCAATTTATAACTTAAAAATACATTGTTGCACAATTCTACTTCTATATAAAATAACATCTATAAAACATTTGAGTGGTTGGATCTTCATCTCTATTTAATATTTTTCTTTGCATTTTTCTAAAAAGTTATATATTATTTATAATGATTCACTGATATTTATGCCTCTTAAAATACTGTGTTGTGCTAGTATAATGGTAATGTTCCACAAAAGTATCAGTTTTTTTTATAACATGTTCTTTTTTTTTATTTTATCATATCGTTTACATTTCTACTCTGTATTTCAAAGTTGTTATGGTCTGTTATACAAATGCATTCTATTTTATATATTTCAATTTTTTGTTTATATTTATTTTACCTTATTTACTAAATATACAACTTGTTAAACATCTAACAACAATGATAATTCCAATTAAATTCCTTTTTTACAATTATTTTAATGTAAAATAGACTCTCCCTATTAACACCACCTTTGGGTCTGGATAAAAGTGGTTTTGTTAGAGATTCATCCATTATCTGTAAAATAACTGAATACTAAATTATAATGTTGTGAGTAATATTTCTTTGCATATTGCATATACAAAGTAATAATTATTCACTTCTTAAATATTTTCTGTTTTGTTATTATTTTGATCATTCAAAGTATTTTACAAAATTTAGTCATAAAATGTGTTCGTATATATTTCATTACACCAAAAGTTGGTGATTTTGAAATGTTGTTTTTGGCATGTGCTAACAATTTCACTTTTAGCAATATTTTCTACATTAAATTGTTGATTCATGAGTGCCAGGTTTTTGCTGCAAACATGAAGATGTTTCCAATGCTCTACAGCATTGGTAGCACCATGCACATTTCTGTACCAGTAGACTGGTCATCCTTATCTTTAAGATTGCTGTCTTCAGCAGGACTGTCACTATTTAGATCATGAAGAAGTTCTTGTTCTCAGTTATCACAGAACGTTTTGGAAGTGGAAAAGTTGTTTTCTTGGTCGATGTATTTGATGAAGTCAGTGATGACATCTGGAAGATGGTCTTTAGCGAGCTATAGCAGTTGAGCTAAAGGAATGTTATGATCCTTGTCTTCACTGTTGTTGATTGACAACTGAAAAAGAACCAGTGAAACATTTTGCAAAACAGTTTGATACCGTGCTGGTCTTGATTTCATGTGTGGCAGAACTAATTCAAACACGTGGATCGAGCATACTGAACATTTTTATAACAGAGCAGACTAGACACTTTTTATAGTGGGCTTTGAATGCATAAATGATACCCTGGTCAAGAGGTTGTATGCAAATTTTGCATTTGGAGGCAAGAACACAATTATGATATTGCTAAGATTCACTTGAGTGTGTGATGTAGCATTCTCTAACAGGAAGATAACATTCCAATGCTGTATTTTCAGCTTATAACCTAGTCTTCGAAGATGGTGTTGGTCATCCACACCTGCTTGTTAGTGTACAAGCCACTGTTAAATTACTCTTATGTTGAAGTCCTGATCACAACAGTGCAATCAAATTCACCAACATTACTGCAACATAAAGCAACACTTAGTTTATCATTTGACTCCTACCCTCCATAACTTTTGCCTACACTATTTTGTTTGTTAAATCACAAAAACCAAGCCTAGTTTCTCACATGTCGTTGATGTTCCAGGTGCATACCCTTCTATAATAGCAGACAATCTGGTATTCCATTCACCAACTGTCAAGGCATTGTCATTGCCACATTAACTGATTGTGGATTGCAAAATGTTATGTCTGACTTTAAATTTAACCAGCCATCCCAACAATGCTTTGATGTCACAAAGCTCCAGCTATTGTCTCTCTTCATGCAGTATACATTCAGAAAGTGGATTTTTACAGCACAAGCTTTTTGATGCAAAGATCATAATGATGCTTCAAGGTCATCACTCACAAATAAAAATAAACGTGTCTTTATGAAGACAGATGATTCTCTTCAAATGCTGTCATATTCTAAACATTGCTTAAAATCTATATATACAGAACTGTATGTATAGTTTTGAATTCACAAGTTATGATATCTGCTTATTACAGGAAGATCTGTACAATAAGCATGTCTATGCAAAAACGGCTAGTTTGGGTAGAGAAAATATTTTACGTTGAAGAGCGAAGAACGTTTCAACCTTCTCTGGTCATCGCTCTTCAACGTAAAATATTTTCTCAACCCAAACTAGCTGTTTTTACACATATATTTCTCTACAAGTGGGTTTTCTCGACATCACTGATTAATAAGCATATCTGTTGTTAGTAACTATGGTTATTATCACGTGATAGCTTTGAAGCCAAACAAGATTGAGCTATGAAATTATACTTCACAAGAATGATGATAACATTAAAATGAATAAATTTACTTCAAATACTGTATTTATTGGATGAGTTATAAATAAATTAGAGATGAGTGGAAATCTAAAGGAAAAAGCTACATTTCTCATGCTGGGGAAAATGAGATTTTTTAATGTTGTCTCATAAAATTAAGAACCTAAAATCCATAGTATAAAAAGTATGAATTATTAGCTACGATTTTATACTATTTTAATTTGTATAACATGAAAAAAAATCAGTTAACTTAAATTTCAAATGTAATTCACATGTACAGTGAAAGATGCTAATGGGGAGAAGAATAATTGGTACTTTTGTAACACTACATCAAATGGCATTAGTAAATCTTATTTATATATAGATATTTTTAAAATTTTCTCAACAAATGCTATAAAATTAGCATTTTTCCATGAAAAGATAAAATATTCATATGCTATGGATTTGGTTACTCTACAAGATGAAGTTCCTGCATTTGATATCACTGGTTACAAAATATTACTTTACACATTTTAAGGAATTCTTAGTGCAATAAAATTAGTTTGTGTTAAATGAATTTTTAAGGTGTTAGGATAATACTAATTTCTATTTTGTCTGACAATTTTCTGCCCTCATCGTCAACAAAAGTGATTATCAAAATAACATTTTGTTCTCCTTTATCTTCTTCATATGACTATTTATTTTGTCATATTCTTTATTCATGTACCTATAAATTTACTTATTCTTTGATGTAAACATCTATTACATGAGGTACTTGATGGTCATAAATTTTCTTCTGTATTTTTAATTATACTCCTGAATAGGAAAGGATACCATTTAAACAGTGGTTTTAGTGAGGACCCTGTATTGACCTCATTTTTGTATAAAGTGAGATTTGTGTATGCAAAAACGTGTCGTTTGGGTTGAGAAAATATTTTACATAGAATAGCAAACAACATTTTGACCTTCTTCAGTCATCGTCATGTTCACAAAGAAAGAAAGAGGTAACTGACCTGAAGCTGACCACACGTTTGGAAGGGGTTGTGTAACTGAGTGTTGAAATGTAGAGGGCAGTGTTAGATGTTTGAATAAATAATTTTATTTTATTATATTTAATGTAGGTATAAAGGCATTCCTTTATATTGGTTTATTACGGGTTTAAGTTGTTGTATAAGTAAGCCTTCTTTAATTTTGTGTTTGTTTCTTTATTTAGTATTTGAGTGTTTTCTATGGTTACGTTGTGTTTATTTGACTTGCAGTGTTCGAAAATGTATGAAGGTGACTGTTCTTTGAATCTGGTTTCCATTTTTTTTACTTGTTTCTCCTATATAGAAGTCGTGGCAGTTGTCACATTATATTTTATAAATAATGTTGGTATGGTGTTTGTCAGTGTAGTTCTTACATAGTATAGACCTCAGTCTTGTGCCTGGTTTTTGAATAAATTTGGTATTAACTGGAATGTCATATTTTGATACTAGTTTTTGTCAAATGTTGGTTATTTGTCTGTTGATGTCGGGAATATATGGTATACAGCAGTATATGGTTTCGTGATTTTTTGATTCGTGAGATATATTTACTTTTGTTGGTTGATTTTGCTTTCTATCTAGGTGTGTGCGTATAATGTTTTCTACAGTTTGTGGAGGAAACTTATTGATGTTGATGAAGTATTATTTTATTTTGTCTAATTCATTGTTAATTTTATCTGATGAGCATAGTTTTATGGCTGTATTTATCTGGTTTCTTAGTATGTTGAGTTTTTGTTTTGTTTCACGTGCTGAGTCCCAAGGAATGTATAGTCCAGTATGGGTGATTTTTCAGTGGATTTCTGTTTTGAATTGTGTGTCGGTTCTTATAATTTTGAAATTAAGAAATGATATTTGATTGCTTTCTTCCTGTTCACATGTGAAGTTAATGTTGGGATGTATAGAGTTAATGTGATTGGAAAAATTAAGTATGTGTTCTGTAGATTTGAATCCTGCAACCGTGTCATCTACATATTTGTACCAGTATAGTGGTGGATGTAATGCTGTATTAATTGCTTGTGTTTCAACTTGTGTCATAAAAATATTGGCTAGAACTGGTGATACTGGGTTGTCCATGCTTAGGCCATTTGTTTGTATATAGTTGTGGTTGTTGAACATGAAGTTTGTCTTTATCGTGGGAATGTCGAAAGTTGGGTTAGGGTCTCGGATATAGAGTTCTAAGGCTATCTTGCAGGATTCAGTGGTTAGAAGTTCTGTAAAGAGGGATATACCATCGAAACTGGCCATTAAGGCTTTGCTTTATGATTAAGTTGATTTAGATTAGACTTGAAATTAAAAGTCTTGGATGAATGAGCTGGCTGATGTTACATATTTCGAGAATGCCCATGCTATGCATTTACCAAGATTGTAATTAAACTATTCATATGTGGACTTTATTAATTGTAATGGACAATCTGGTTTATGAGGTTTGGGGATGCCGTATATTTGCGGTGTGCGTGAGTCGGTTTTACGTAGGTAGGAATAAAGTGTTTGTGAAATTGTGTTGTTTTCTTCATTTTTAGTATTAATTTGTTAAGTTGCTTCTCGTGTGTCTTTGTTGGATTTGTGTGTATTGGTTTAAATCTGTTCGTGTCTGATAGGATGTTCATTTTTTGGATGTATCCATTCATGTTCATTATGACTATAGCATTACCTTTATCTGCTTTTAGAATTTTTATGTTTTTGTCTTGTTTTAGGTTTTCAATGGAATTAATGTATCTTTTTGTAAGATTGTTTTTTAGTTTTCTGTTTTGTGAAATTATGTTGATGGTTTTGTGAGAAAATTCTTTGAAAAAAGTGTTTAAGATGTTGTTTTTAGGTGTTTCTGGAAAATATAAATTTTTAATTTTGACTGGGAAGTTTGGCTGTTGGATGTCAATAAAATTATCTAAGTTGTCTTCTTTTGGTTGGTTTTTTTCTGTAGAAAGTATCACAAGTCTCATGGCTAAATCTTCCAAACATGTTTTGATTTCTATGGTTGGAATGTACCTAGGTGTTATTGCGAAGTTGAGTTCTTTGTTAAGTAGGTGTATCTTGTCTGTGTTTAATTGTCGGTCAGATCTGTTAATTATGAGGCTAGTCAATGTTTGTTGTGTTGGTGCCTTTTCTGTTATTTGCATCTTAGTTTTTATAGTTTTTTGTTGTTGCAGATCTTTTTGTCTCTGATGTTGTTAGTGTTGATTTGGTTTATATTTTGTTAAGTCCATAAATCTCTGGTTTAATGCAGCATGCCAGTTGATGGTCTAGGTTCATTTTTTGTTTTTTGTAAGTCATGTAGTTCTTTGGGTGAAAAAAATCACCCATACTGGACTATAACATTCCTTGGGACTCAGCACATGAAACAAAACAAAAACTCAACATACTAAGAAACCAAATAAACACAGCCATAAAACTATGCTCACCAGATAAAATTAATGAATTAGACAAAATAAAATAATACTTCATCAACATCAATAAGTTTCCTTCACAAAGCGTACAAAACATTGTGTGCACACACCTAGACAGAAAGCAAATTCAACCAACAAAAATAAATATCTCACGAATTAAAAAAATCATGAAACCATATATTCCCGACATCAGCACACAAATAATCAACATTTGGCAAAAACTAGTAATAAATATGACATTCCAGTTAATACCAAATTTATTCAAAAACCAGGCACAAAATTAAGGTCTATACTATGTAAAAAGTACACGGACAAACATCACACCAACATTATTTATAAAATATAATGTGATAACTGCCATGACTTCTATATTGGAGAAACAAGTAAAAAAATGGAAACCAGATTCAAAGAAAACAAAAGGTCACCTTCACACCTTTTCGAACACTGCAAGTCAAATAAACACAACATAACCATAGAAAACACTCAAATACTAATTAAAGAAACAAACATAAACAAACGCAAAATTTAAGAAGCCTTACTTATACAACTTAAACCCAAAATAAACCAATATAAAGGAATGCCTTTATACCTGTATTAAATATAAAATAAAATTATATCTTCAAACATCTAACACTGCCCTCTACATTCTGACACAACCCCTTCCAAACATGTGGTCAGCTTTCGGTCAGCTACCTCTTTCTTTCTTTGTGAACCTGACAATGACCAAAGAAGGTCAAAACGTTGTTCGCTCTTCTACGTAAAATATTTTCTCAACCCAAACAAGCCATTTTTGTATATATATTTCTCTACAAGTGGGTTTTCTCGACATCACTGAAAGTTAGATTTACCTGCATTACATATTAATATAGAATTTTGGTTACTTTAAGTTACATGACACTGGACTGAAAATAAGAAATTAATGTAAAATAAAAATACAACAAACTAAAAATGAAAAATATTACAAATCATGGTTGACATACAAAAATAAAACCACAGCACTTTACAGCAGATACATCACAGTTGGATATTAAGGACTATCATCTACTTCATCTTTAGATATTGAAGATTCATGTCATTGCAGCATAAATATGAAAGAGGAATAAGTAAGTAAGAGATGAGAATAGAGTCATGCACCCAAAATCCACCTGAAAATTATGGTGAATATATATGAAATTGAATGATCCATGCAACACCATAATAACACCTCTGTCCCACTTTCAATCATAGGGGAATGCATGCTCTAGCCACTTTAGGTCCCAATTGATGAGGATTCTCCATAATCCACCACCCAACTACTGAAAGCTGATGAGTGGCAAGGGTCTCTCACACTCAACTTGAAGAGAGAAAATAATGTGCCTGATCTCCATTGGGCACGTGCAAAAAAGGTCTTTTACTCGTTGCTTGCTGACCTTATTTTTATAGGCCAGCAAGTAATAACCAGAGAAGTAGACAGATGCACAACTCTGGTGCTTGCCTTTTAGATTAAAGTACACAGAATGGGTACAGTATGTTCTGAACAATTAAATGGTCCATAGTAATACCATGAGTAAAACTAGTGGTCTTGCAAAGCATCCTATCTCACAGTGGGCACTGATTTATCTAGGGCAGATGGTACAAGCATTTTCTGTTATCCTGGCTCAATGCAGATTTTGTGTAAGTAAACTCTGGGAGATAAAACTTAGCCCTGACATTCAAAATTAGAATGAATTGCTTGGAAGGAATAAGTAAATGACTACTCTCATTTGTTATGGGCACAGAGTCAATTAAAGAGTAACCATTGGTTGAAATTTGGATGCTACCAGAGAGAAGCAGTGAGAGGGTGGATAGAGCATGAGACAAACGTGGGACACTCCAAATGTTAGCTTAGAGGATCTCTTCAAGCAGTTGATAAGAAGCTGCCAGAGACTATGTCAAAAAATGAATCTAGTAAGAGAACATACTAAATAGTCATCAACTATCCACATCAGAGGAAGAGTGATAAATCCAGATCAGTTGAAGCTTCCACCTGGAAAGAGTGGAGAGAAAAAGGATTGTAGCAGAGGAGGATTACAAGGAATGAAAAGACAGCAATGAGAGTCCTTATAGGAAAAGGTGTGGGAAAAATAAAAAAAGAAAAGAAAAATAACAGCCCTGACCAAACACAGGAGTCCATCCTGAAAAAAAATGTCCACAAATAAACAATACAGAGGGGATGGAAGACCACTTTCGCAAGTATTCAAATTCTTAGAATGGAGGAACTTATCATGGCAGAGATGATAAAGAACAAGTCAAAACAACAACAAACCTGTAAGAAGAAGGAAAGGAATTTAAACGTGAGGCAAGAGGGACAGCAGCAAAGGGTTCCCAAAAGGGTCAATAGTGCACACATGAAGAACACTTAATTCCCAATCAAGCAAAAGAATGGGAATAGAGGGCTTGTGGAATAAGGAGTGTAAAAGAATGGTAAAGACAGGAGAGGGGAAAAAAAACAGTGTGGTATACACTGACTAGAGCATTCCGAGACTCTGCAAAAGCTTTAATCAAGTAGTCAAGTAAAGAAAGAGATGATCAGTTGGAAAAAGGGAGAAATAATGGAGACAGCAATAACAAAAGCCCCATCATTTTTGTTTATACACTGAACAGGTGAAAGTAAATGAATGGGAAAAAGAAGGTTAGGTGCACTGAAAATCCAGCTCAATGGAAGACCGAATGAACACTCTTCAAAATTTATAGAGTACCACACACTGGAATATAAAAAGGATGAGAGAGGTTTATGAGGAGGGACAGAAATGAGGAAAAATGTTGTTTGGTTGAAGGGAGACAGAACAGGAAACCAAGGTTTGGTGGGCCAGTATTGGACAACCAATGGGTGCCCTAAGATAGAGCAAGAAAACACATTTGAAAGTGGAGAGGATAATAGGTACAGAAGTAGATGTGGCAAGTTCTGACTGAGAATATGCACAACAAGGACTGATATGTGAGTGAAAAGGAGAATAGAATGGGGACAGTTTAGTATAGACTGGGGAGTAAATATAGCTAAAAAGGAATATCACATTGGAAACAAACCCAAAAGAAATCTGTGGATAAAGTGGCCATCCTTTAGGTGGGAACTGGTCCTGTTGTTAGAATCCATAACAATTTCCAGAGCACCCAAAGTATGAAAAGCAATCATATTCACCTGATTTGAATGGGACCAAAAGAGGAGGTCTAGCATCTGCAAGCAGCCATACTGTTGTGGCTGAAGGGAACAACCATAAAATCCACCAAAATAGGGAGAAATAGGAACATGCCCATTAGGCTGCAGAGATTACTTAGAGGCCGAGGTGGAGAAGATTCTTTTAAAATATTCAAGAACCTGAAGTGAGATATGTAGATGTTCACCACCAGGTGATAGATGAGTGGAGTTTGGGAGAAGTTAAAATAATGTCAGTGTTAGAGTTTGAGCAGTTCCTACAGACAGAAACCAAAATCCTCCAGGAAATGGGTAGGAAAAAGGACTCGTGAGGACAGTGGATCCCTGGACAGGATTAATGCAAGTGTGGCCAATGGAATAAAAGGTTCCAGAG
This sequence comes from Carcinoscorpius rotundicauda, assembly GCA_011833715.1. Lineage (NCBI taxonomy): Eukaryota > Metazoa > Arthropoda > Merostomata > Xiphosura > Limulidae > Carcinoscorpius > Carcinoscorpius rotundicauda. The sequence continues at coordinate 91,357,311 of CM022397.1, forward strand.
AAGACAGTCTTCAAACGGAGCACCTAACATACAGATGGAGAAGGGAAGAAAAGGGCTCAGGTGACCAGACTTATGAGGTCTAGTAGCTGGGAAGATTAAGGATGAGCCAAACTCAAGAGAGCTAAGAAGTATCTAGAGGTGATTGAGGCATTGGGTCAGGATAAGAAGTTGGAAAGTTGGATGAGCCATTCTAAGAGAGGAGCTTTGTGAAGCAGAAGTGAAGTGTTATCTATAGATTTCACTTGGGAAAGGAGAGACAAAAACCTTCTGACCATGTAGAAGTGAATCATAGTCCTAGACCATGTACATGACAAGTGAAACTTGTGCAATCTGAATGAAAACAAAAGGAAGGATATAGAACTGATATACACTGACCCTATGGACAAACTGGAGATAAGGTCTGGATGCAGGGACTATGAGAGCACGGAAAATGCATCCAACTCATCTGCTTTGACCATGAATAGGTGTTGTATGGGGTGATGAATGAGAGAGAATAACAACCTAAAAAGTGGTTGTAAACTCACGAATGTCTTCTTTAATACATTTTAAACTATTTCCTCCAAACTCTAGAGGTAAGCTGGAATTGAAGAGGTATGAAAGGATATGATTGAGAGAGAAACTGGAAGGCTAAACTGTGGGTTAAGACTAGAAGGACCCATTTGTCTACAAAGATATGATCCCACAAATGAGCAAACTTGTACAGACAGGGTCTCACATGACTGGAACAGACCAAGTGGTCACTGAATGTTAGGATGACAGGCAGGACTTGGTCAGGAGGAGGACAGAAAGAGATGGTTCTGTTTTGTGAATAAAAATTGTTTCATTTTTTAATACACTGTCTAGTCTTTTATTTTTCAACTTCACTCAAAGTAATTGAATTCAGCTTTATTACATGGAACATTCTATGACAAATCTCCTATTATTCTGTGTATATCCTTCTTGAATACTTTTAGGGCAATCAACTGCATTTGTGAATATTACAACTGTATAAAAAATATATCTATCCAGTTGTACAACATTAGAGTCAGAACTGTATGACAAACATACCTATGCAGTGGGAATAAATTAGAGACAAAGCTTTGTAATGAACTAACATACCTGGTGTTTTTTTTTCAAACACCAGGTAGGTTGAACTGTGAAACAAAACAAACCGTCTCATGGTTGAAAACACCCCAAAATTACAAGAAACATAACTAATGAACAACCAGTTTATAAAGTGATATATAACACAAACAGTACTGTTTAACAAACATACACTTTGTGGTAAAAGAAAAAAAAATGTATATATTTGTACATGCACACACATAATTGTACAATAAACTTACTTGAAGTAAAACTGCATTATGAATTTATTTTTCTGATGGTTTAATATAGGTAGTAGCAAAAAAACCTACCTGGTAGTAGAAGGACTAGAGATGGAACTATAGAATGGATCTTGTTCTGCCAACAGCAATGAAGATCGTGGACTGTCTGTATTGTAAGGTGGGGGTGGATCATTATGGACAGAATCCTCTGAGAAAGAAAACAAACACATATGAACATTCAATTTTTTTTTCATCATCTTATGTTAAAATGTAATTTTAATGATTTCTTTTCACATAGTCGAGAAACAGATCCTCAGTGTATATGATATTTGTAGGCCTGTAAAAAAAGAGGGTGAGGTAACATTCTGTCCTTTGAAGTTTTAGAACACATCACTGAATGAAGGTTCAAACCCTTAACAGTACTAACTTAACTAATTTACAGATAAAAATCACCCAGACTGCTAATTTATATTTGACTGAAACCTCGTTTACTTAAGAGGTAATTCACAGTAATGAAATAAAATATTTACTTATAGTTTAAAAGTACAAACATGTATGGAATACTAGTTGTATTTTTATATTAAGAAAAATGTTTATTTTTATACACGTATTTGATGCTAGTTGCAAAACTCAAACAGTAAGCTTCTAATCCAAGACCACCCCATCGCAACCAATGAAAGGAACTACAAAGCAGTTCTTAAGTCACCTTTCTAAGTAGATTAATATTCATAGCATTTTAATATAAAACTGTACATTTTAAAAATAAACTGTTAATCAATTAACACTTTCACTATTTGCATCCTTTTCTGTTCATGTCACCGAAGTTTTCTCAGTTACACTGAACATTTATTTAGCTACTTTCTGATCTTGGTATGTGAATAAACTTCACATAAAAACATAACTAATAATACAAATTTTAATATTCTATAAATTCTTAATTTGATGAGGCAATATTAAAAATTAAAAATTCCTTTTCTCCTATTATTAGAATTATGATATTTTCTCTCTAAATATATCCTTTCCTCTCATTTATTTACCACTCCTTTGAGATGTACAAAATCTGGTGGCTTTCAATCTCATTTGGTTACAGAGCCATAAGAAAGATAATCAGGACCATCTTGCCACACTGACCCATTACATGCTCTTTCAGGATCTGTTAATAATTTGCTCTGATGTTTAATACTGTATTATTTATAACCAACAAAATGTCAAAATTTTAAGCTGTAAACTGATGGATCACATTACATTGTTTTTTTTTGCACATAGAATCATCCATTTTTCTCCCAGTTTATACTATAATCTCGTGAGAAACAAAATAAGTTTAGTAGAATTATCAATGGTGCTTGTCACATAGAAGTAAAAAAACAACAACTGACATTTCTAGGACATTGTCTACTTTTTACATAATATTATTATGTGTGTTCTTTGGTGCATTATTTAATTAAATAAAAAATATTTAATGCAGTAGTACCATTAGTATAAAAAAGTAGGGTTAAATTTCATTGGTAACAAAGACCCAGGTGAGTGCTACATTTATTTTTTTCTGTATATTCTTTATTACTATTATTGCTATTACAGTAACTAAGGCATAAAAATTTTAAACACTTGGTTAGGTAAGGTAAAACAAATAATAGTAAAAATACTAAACAACTCAGCATGAGGTACACTCACAAGCAACTTGCACATTACCTAATTCAATAGAACAACATGATCTATGCACTCAACAAGCGATTTACATCTTGCATGACTGGAATATTACAGTTCAAAGAGTAGTACAATAATAAAATTTGCATAGAAAAAGATGTGTACCTGTATGATCATAAAGCTGTGTAGGATTGTTTCATGACACAATATGAAGTCATTTTCAGAAGAAAGAAAGGATAATCTAGATTTCTTTTTCTGTGGTTACAAGTTTGGTCAAAATGAAAAACTTTGTACAAAGTTAGAGAAAAATAAACAAAATATAGTTCAACTGAAAAAAAAGTTTGAAATATATTTAGAAGATTTTAGAGATGGTGCAAATTAAATTTTTAATCTTAACAGAAACTTTTAGTAAAAGTATTTCATTAAAAATCCTGATTTTTTTCTCTACAAATGACTAATATTTATAAAAATTTGAAAAATTTTTGAAGATACACAAAATGAGAAATTATAGTAAATAAAGTAAAGGGTCTGAGGTCAATTTTTAGGTAAAATAGACTGAGCATATATAAAGAGAGTTAAACATATCAACCCTTTTACTGCATTTTGCAACTAAAGTCGCCTAAAATGTTTCTTCCCTTTAAGTATGTAATTCAACAAAAGTCCATAAAGAAAAAATTTGTCTCTTCACTGCAGTAATCTACAACAGTCATTTAACATAAAGCATCTCACATGATACCAGAGAAATTTCTTCTTTGTGGACTTTTGATGAATTACATACATAAAGGGAAGAAAAATTTTAGGCGACTTTAGTCATAGAATGCAGCAAAACTGAATAGTTGGTAGGTTCTCAGAGAAGTGGGAATGAGTTCAATGAAAAAACAAGTACAGATAATCATGTATAAATTACCATACAACCATCATAGTATGAGTAAAGAAGTTCTACACTGACTACATTAAATTAATCAACAGACAGATTGTTAAAACCACCTGTTTGCTGTTCATAACCTCTTTCTTTGTGAACCTGACGATGGCCAAAGAAGGTCGAAACGTTATTCGCTCTTCTGTTTAAAATATTTTCTGAACCCAAATGAGCCATTTTTGCATATAAAAAGTAAGCTGGTTTGCTAAAGCAAAGCAACTGAAGGCCATATGCCACATCCACCCTAGGGAATCGAACCCTGGACCCTGGTGCTTCAGTCCATAAACTTACCACTGACTTTCAGAAAGGCTGAAAATCCAAGACTAAAATGAAAACAGAAGAAAAAGCAAAACTAAAGTCTCAAAAATGTCAAGAAATCAAATGTAGATTTAAGTTGGTTGTAAATTGAACATGTTTTTACAACAAGCTGTCCTAATGTGCTATCACAGTTTTCATGTAATGCCAAAAAATCTAAATGAATGGCTCTGTGAAAAAGGTTAAAAATCCAGACTGTTGAAATAAGTAAGTGCAATTGTCTTTTAGAATCTACAGTCATTCTTGAAAGAAAATATGGTATTTTTGTTTCATGACTCCAACTTTTCATTTACTATTTTTATATTTATTATAGATTTAACTAAACAGTAATTTATAATTCCCTATTATTTTAAACTAACCTCATGAGCTGCTGATGTCTTGGGAAGGAAGCTACAAACTAGATAAACGAGAACATAGGTGTGGTGGTAAAGAGTATGTGCAACAACAATGGCAAGGATGTCTGACCTGTGATGACCACAGGACAACAAGTGTAGGAAAAATGTTTTAAGGGATAAATGGCAGAAGGTGGCTACTGGTGTAGAGAACATTAATATCCTGATTTGGCAGTAAAGTAGAGCAAGTAGGATGACTGATACAAATTATTCCCTCAGTTCTATTCAATGTTTTCCATTTTATTAGGTACAACAAAGTGTTTTCCTCTCCCACCATTTACTTTTTATGTTTCTTTTGGATTAGTTGTTCTACTTTATTGCCAAATCAGGATATTAATGTTGTTCTCTACACCCTTAGCCACCTTGGGTTGTGTTGTTACTGGTAAATGGTTGCCATAAGCGTATTTGTATGTGAAGGTGCAGTAGAACCACACTGAATGTGGGATTGAGAGGAATTTCAAAGTTAATAGTGAGAGAAAAATATTCGCACATATAGAGGGTAGCACTGAATAGGAGAAGCTACTGTGCATGTTGAAATAAGATACTGTGTTCGAAATTAGAACTAATTTTAACGAATGTAGTTTTTACTTTTGATATACTGTATTAAATTACAAAAACGTTTGTGAGATTCATAAAAAGTATTTGTTTCCCATTTAACTGTGCACATGATTAGCGATGAATATTGAACCCTGAAAGTTACAACTGCTGGCTGTTGAATCATTATACAGCTTAATTTTTAAAGTTTAGTAGGTGTGTTCTTCTAAACACTTATTACTTGTAAACCACAAAAGGTAATCTTGCAAAGAATTTTGACATTAAGAAAATTAGCTTCACAAGAAATCTCACTATATTTTTTAACTGGTTCTCACACACATGGATAAAATGGATGTTACATTATTTACAATAAAATATCTATCTCTGCTGCTGATATGATTTTGTATAGTATATCACAAATGTTTAATAAACTGTTTTTATTCTAGAAGTTATTCTTAAACCAAAGATTTTGTATTTGAACAAAGTAAAGTGATATTCATAAAATTTACAAGTATTGAACTAAACAAAATCTTGCTTACTGATTATATTACCATATGACAGGAGAAATGGCTTACCTGTCAAGTTTGGCACTGTGGATTGGGCTACAGCTGCACTAAAAGTTGGCACATGAGATGCGAGAATATGAGACCGTGGAGAAGCTATATCTCTTAATATGTGTGGTTCTATGCCATCAACAGGAGTCGTGGCAGCAGTATTCTGTCCAGAGAAGGAGTACATGTTGGCAACACCACTTGTGGTACTACTACAATGAAGTCGGTACAGAGGACCTAGAAAATAAAATTTAACCTGATAAAGAGAGAGAGAAAAAAAAACTTTCTACAAAAGAAAGATCAGGCTGTAAAAACTACAGAAGTTCTAGCTTCATACCTGTATTCATAGTTACCAAATTCTTTGATAAACACACAAAAGCAAACTTTTTATTTTTAAATCAGAATTACTACAAGTTTAACACTCAGTACAACTGGTTCCTGTTACATATGTAATTAATCAAACGCATCACATGATTCCAGAGAGAAACTTATAATCAAATTATTGGGAATTCAGACCAAAAGACAGTTTGATATCCGTTGTTCTACATTGAAATAAATGTAATGTGTCAAATGTGTTTGAGAATAACTTAATCATATCTTAATAACTAAGCAGGTATTTTTTTTACCCTTAAAGAACAGCTACCTGGATTATCACAAATTTATGATTTAGTTTCTAGTTTATTCCACCAGATAAACAGTCTTGTAATGCATTTCTGTTCATTTGCATCAGTGATACCCAGCAGGAAAATTGTCCATTTATTTATCAAGTTATCAAATTACGTTCAAAACACTAACAAAATGAAATAACTCATAGCTATAGGCAGGAAAATATAAAAATTATGTCTAAACAACAACTAAGGTCAATGAAGAATTTGAATCTAACCAAATTAGTCTAACTTCTTGATCTGAAGACATGCTTTAACCAACTGACTGTACAAGTGGGTAAAAAAACTAGATTAATTACACTGAAATTTAGTTTATGGATCAAACTTTGTCAAAACTAAATTTATGAAATCAGGTTTCTCAGTTTAAAACAGAGGAATTTTCTTTTATTCTTAAGCTACTACATAAAATTTAATATATCATTCAGTTATGAAATGTAAGGTAGTTACTATAGCATGCTTAAATGTTAATGGTATGCTCCTTATCTGTTTGTATAAAATTTACAAAGTTAATGTTTTCCTTATCTAAATATGTCAGATGGATAATCACCTCTCACAATATACAGAATTTTTACTTCATGCATCTGCAAAGAAGAATTTTTTGCAATTTATGAGTCTTGAATGGAAACCCCTCCCCTTCATAAGTCTTCATGAGATTAATGTCCTACACCAATAAGATGAAGGGCAATTCCTTCTCCATGAGCAGTAGCCACCATTAGCACAAAACTGGGGGGGGGGGGAGAATCTTAGTGAGTCAACAGAACAATATCAGAAGGGTCGATAGTTCTTTGAAGAGATATATAACTGAAATTCATTTTCAGGTAAATGAAACAATTTTAGAAATTATACTCACCTCCCTACAGGAAGGAAAGAAAAAAAGCAGATAGAAAAACCATTGCAGGTAAAAAGTTAAAACACAATTAGCTTCATTCTAAAAATTATAGCTTTACATCACAAAGGAAAAGTCCATATGGAGGGAGAGAGAGGTTAGTAGAGTATCACTCAGTAGACGGCCTGGTCACAATCAACCTGTACTGAGCATTGTAGTCAGCGTTATACCTATTATTATTAAATTTTAGATACATCTTCATATAATTTGCATTTTCTGTGCAACACAAGACATGATGCAATGATTATTGCATTGTATTGATATAAGTCAAGCGCGTGTGGTAAACAGTAACATGCCAGCATAAGAACAAATATGATTAAATTAAGGTGTTATGTTTGGCCATATTAAAATCAAGTATTATTTGTGTACTATGTTTTTGGTATTTAGATTAAAAAAATGTCATTCATTAATATTTTTAATGTTATATGCATGCATTCTTTCTTTTGCATTTTACCCCACCAAAATAGTGCAATTGTGACAAGTTTGGCATCAGGATTATTAAAATGTGCACTTTGTTATAAATATCTTCACCTGGAGAACCCTTCAGTTTATGACCACGTCTTTTTTCTTTACTGTCTTTAATCGGAGGAGGTCTATCAACCTCCATGGATCCTGCTCTTGGTCGAGTGGGCAGGTTTTTGTTATTGGAAGAGGAATCCAGTGACTGAGGATGCAAACGAATAATTGTTTTGTCTCTTGTGGTTGAAGAAAATGATGTATCAAAAGAAATGCCTGTATTTGAAACTGAAGGACGTGGATCTTGAAGTTTATTGGAAGGTATAGGAGGAACAGAGATAGGAGTGGAAGTCGATTCATCAACGTTTTTAACCACGGAGGTCAAAATGCTTTTCATTTGTTTTGAAAACGATGCTCTTGGAGGCACAGAGAGATCTGTCTGCACTCTCACTGTAGTTGTGAAACGAAGTGCAGCAGCATATGTCCGAGATGGAGTTGTGGACAGCAATTTCCGAGTCTCAGGATAACTAATGTTATGTGTCGTTTTCAAACGCTGCACCTCTTTTTCCTCCAACCATTTTGGGCAAGAATGAAAGTAAGAGGAGTGAGAACCATTGCAATTTACACAATGAGGGTTCATGTCACAGTCATAGGCATCGTGGTCCTTGCCTCCACAACGAGCACATATCAGGGAACCACAACAAGAAGTCTTTGAGTGGCCGAATCTCTGACATTGGAAACATCAAAGAGGGCTTGGAATGTACGGCCAAACCCTGCAAATGAGATAACCTGCCTTGATGGTGGCAGGTGCACGTGGTGAAGTAAATGTTAAAACAAGGGTATTTGTTGGCAGTGTAACTCCATCTTTGCGAGTGGAGATGCGCCTCACTGCAGAAACTCCTTGAGTGGAGAGACCAGCAAGAATCTCTGACTCGGGAACGTTCTTCAAATCCCTTTCAACAATAACTCCTCTTGAAGAATTCAAGGTAGCATGGGGTGTAACCTCAATAGGTATATCCCCAATTCAAGAGGAGTTCACTGTGTTGGGATGTGGATGTTTCAACCAATATGTCACCAGATCGAAGCTTCTTTACCGATTTTGGAGAGCCAGCAAGTCCCTCTAGTCCCTTTTGAATAAAAAAAGGGAACATTTGCCCCAAAGGTTTTTCCAAAAGAGAATGCAATATGAGAAAATGAGGTACGTGTGTTACTGATGTTGAAGATTGCTATTCTGAGTATTCAAGACGTGGTCGCTTACCCATTGACTGTTTTTTTACAATTTTATTTAAATTTTTTGCAGGATCCATAGGAAAGAGGAAGAGTTTCGGTATCCACTGACCCCACCCACCATGGAGCCCTACAAGGGGATGCACTACAAAGTCATGCAAAAACAATGCAGCAATGCCAGGGTTTCGTGAGCACTGTACCCAAACACTAGCATTAGGCACAATGTCCACAACACCCGTTGAGAACTTCCAACACTGGTACTTGGTTGGCTCTAGCCCAAGTGGACCAGCCGATTGACCCAAGGGCCGCCCGTCTACAGGAATTCGAGGCCAAAGTGGTGTGTTAGGGTTGGACCCCTCAACCACCAGGATCCTCTCCTCCCCTTCACGGGTCGCCATGCACGGCAAACATGTGGGTGGATGTTTAGATCCCAGAGAAGTTAACCAGAGGGAACAGAACCTTCCCTGGGAGGTCCCCTCACCACGTACAGGAATCCACACCGAGGGGAGTATTACTGATAAGTACGTAAAGAGAAATAGTGAAAAATAAAGAAGGCTAAATGAAAAGAGGTCAAATATCTTGCAAGGGACAAGACAAATCTGATGTGTAAAGGTGAGCATTTACTGGTTAAGAGAGAGAGGAATAAGGTTGCTGGAGAAACAATCATGAAGGAGATGACTTTATAAAACACAAAAGTGAAAAACATAGTTGGGCCAACCAGAACAGGTCAAATAATAAGACACAACATGGAGTAGATTGAATAAGTAACAGTACTTAGAGAAGAAAATGGATATGAGGACAGGTATACAGATAGATATCAGACAAGACTTGACTAAACACAGGTAAAATAATAAGCGAGCAATCACAGTCTATTCATAAATTTCAATTAAAGCTAAACCTCCCTGTGGAACAAATACAAAAGTATGATTTGACACCTTTTACAAAGTGAAGTAGTTTTGTAGAAAATAATAAGGACTATGATTTCTCTGATGCTTAAGATGATCTAATTGTATATTGGACCAAAAATCAATTTAAAGAGTTTGAATCACATTTCTCCAAATTTAAAAATTTGAAATTGATATTTGAATTTCTGCATGATCTTTCAATTTTATTTAGAAAATTTCAGACAGGAGATTACATCTTTTTTGTCTTTGTATAAGTGTGGACTTGAAGACAAGATGCTTACCCTGCAAAGCGTAAAACACATAAAAGGTAATCAAAAATATTTATTAGATAGACGTGGCTCACTATTCTGTTAAATGAGAAAAGAAAACTCAGACACATAGATTAAAGCATATGTGTCAGCCAAACACGAGGAATGAAGCACATTGTCACTTGCTTGAAAATGAGCAAAAAATTGATTAGCATGAACAACCTCAAGTATCTGTGGAAGAGGAAAAATAAAATAATGAGATAGTGGGTCAAAATGAAAGTGTAAAAAGGAATAATCACAAGAAACAGAAAAAAGGTAACAAACCTGACACACCACACTGAGGAAGGGCAAGGGACGTCCACATGAGTGTACTGAGAAGTAGCAGATAAGCAAAAGAAGGTAAAAAGCTGTGAAAGTTACCTTCAGAAAGAGATTTCCTTGGAAAAGAAAGATAAAAAAAAAAAAAAAATACTGAAAGGGACACCAAAGACTGCATGCAAATCAGGCATACTGACAGCAGAACAAGTCAATTATGTGAGCCAAGGTAACATATGTCAGAAACCAATTCATTTAGAAATCTTGAGAAAAAATAATAAAACTTAAATTATTAAATGTAGGCCTTACCTCCATTGGTAGCAGTATGTCTTCGCTTGTTAAATAAACATCGTTGGCAGAAGAAACAAGATACAAGAGTTAACAAGCTGATCACCAATAAAAGACCAAGAGCTACGGCAAGGATGAATGTCTGGCTACCAAAAGAACATTGACACGAAATATAAAACTTTATTTAAACAAATATATATTTTAAAAAGTTACTTTTGCATTGACAACATTTCTATATTTTGATTACTAAACTACACAAAATTTCAGCTCTAGCAGATATCAAAATTAACAACGTGCTTAACATATGAAGCATTAAATTAACAGTTTCAGCACAAACATATAAAAGATTATAATCCATAACATAAAACCAAACAGATAAGAAAAAGACAAACATATGACATCACACACTGTAACTTAAGGGTGTCAATCCTAAAGTAGGCAAAATCACTTACGAAAGCAAAAAACTCAAAGAACAGAAACCAAAAAAGCAACAAAACTAGTTGTTTCAAAACTACAAAATCCTTAATCAACAAAAGTATTGACAACTACATGTCACTTTAATATATTTAACACCAATACTATGTTCTTATTTCACAAACAAAATGATCATAACAGCATGCTACTAAATCTAATGATGATCATAAAATATAATAAATGTGTGAAATTTGTAAGTTCTTTGGAGTGGCTGAAAATCAAATATTAATGACTTACTCAGGTTCAGGACTGTGTTCCCTGTCTCGTTTTGTGCAACAGTATTTGTATGTTACTGTTCCACAGCAGTACACTGGCTCTTCATTCCCCAGACTCGGGCAATAAAATCCTGTGTTCCACTTTCCAAAGCTATCAGTGTACCCAGGACAGTATTCCAAACCAAGAACTGGAATATAAATGCCTACCAGCTGTAATGTATCTTAACTATTTAGTACTATTTGAAATTTTAAAAATAGGAATATCATGACACCATTCACAGTCACAATCACACTGCCCTACATATTTCTGTGTGGTGGTGGGGTTACCACTTGCATAAAAATATACACATGTACATATACATTACAAATATTTTACTGAAAATTTAAAACCTGCCCAAAAAAAATTTTTTTTAAACAAAGCACAGAGAGATTTCCTGTCTCCATTTTAAAGAAGCATGTAGCTATGCATTAATTAATGAATTTTAAATTTAGATTAACAATTATAATGAACACACCAAAAACTGGAGTTTTTTTGTAAATTGTGAATAATGTTAAAATAATAACACACAACATGAAAATACAAATGCAACAATATTTTAATTAAGATCAACATATGAACACTAAAGAAAGTTTCAATATTGTAAAGTCGTCTTGAGAAGTAAATTGCAAGACAACTGTGCCTTATTTAAAACTGAAAACTGAGCCATAACAGAACATGTACATAAAACACAGTGTTCAGTATTGTGGGAATAAAACTGTAATTTTGGCTCAATAAAGTTATTACAGAAAATATAATATTCATGAATCCTTGAAAATAATTAAACACAATGTTGTGTTACCAGTTAGAAATGATGGTCTGACACATTTATGCAAAAATGTGAGATGACCTTCTGTAAAAAAGTTCATGCAGTATTTGTATATCAGCCACATGACCTATTCAATAATAACAAAAACAATGTAAATGAAACAAGATTATTTTGATTGTATCTTGCAATGCACTAATGCAGATGACAATGCAACATAGAAATACATTAAATTTCTTGTGGTCATACACTGACCTTAATTAAAATGTTTTCCACTGTGTACCTCTTACAACGCTGTGCATCAGTTTAAGTTTTATAATTATTTTTTACAATTTTACAAACTGATAAATACAGGTAAGCACAAAATAAACCTTATACTTAGCATACAAACATTATGTAACATGTACATTCAAAAATTAGCTGGATTTTTGAATTAGCCCACCTGTCACATCCTCTTTTTCAGGATTTGTTAATAGCTATCTCTCACCTTTAGTTCTATACTACCTATAACCAATAGAAAGGCAAGGTTTTCTTATATCAAATGATGCATTAAATTATTTTCTTTACAGAGAATTGTCATCTCAATCAGTGCAAGTTTCATTCCCCGTGAAAGATAATTAGCATTTTGTAATGGATTTTATAGCACAGTTAGAAAGCCAGAAAAACTGATACTTAGAGAAAAATGTCTGTTTTTGCATGCTATTATTGTATATTCTTTGATATATTATTTAGTGAAATAAAAATTTAGTACATTACAAACATTATTATAAAAAATTGGGTTTACAAAAAACAGTATTAATTAATACATTCTATACTACAAAAAGTTAGATAACAAACTAATGCACATAAAATCAATCAATTAACAACATTACCAATGTCAACTGGCATTAAAACTAATAAGCTTGCTTTTTATCTTCAGTAAAGACTACAGAAATCATTAAACTAATTGGTAGTTCAAACAGCAGTGTTAGTCACATGAAGTTTGCGTTTCCAGTCCTGGTTTTGAGTTATTTGACATTACAGCCATTTTCTAATTTCAAACTGAACTAGTGTGTACTTTGATTCTTAAAAGGGAGTCATTAACAATAGGTCCAATGTATATATTAAAAAACTTAAATGGCATTAAAAAGATCAATGGCCTTTTAAAAACTAAAACCATTTCTAAAGTTGAGAATCATAATGACAGCAAATCAGTAAAATGTGGCTTACCTGAAGGTTACACAGACAACAGATGTGAAAGTCATCAACACAGAGACTGTTTGCAACATTCAGAAGTTGTTCAGTGATGGTATTAATCTTTATATTGAGAGGTGTGACACTAAAAACACAGCCTTTAGGGACTCCAATTTCCTGTAGAAAAGAACGAGAAAGTGTCGAACTAGCACGAACTTGGAATCTCCTGTCCATTAAAAACATTTTTAATAAAAATTGGCAGATTTCCATGTAATAACCACATGCATATGGAAGTCTCACAAAATGCCATACCACCATGTTGTATCATAAGCCTTCTCAATGTCAAAGAATATTGATGCAAGATGTTGTCATTTGAGAAAGGCTTTTCTGATTGACATTTCAAGTCAAATTAGGTGGTCCATGGTTGACCTCTGTCATCAGAACCCAAACTGGGTGGGAGAGAGGAGGTTTTTTAATTAGAGGAATCAAACACAATGAGCATTAACCATCATCTCTAAGGTCTTACAAAGACAGCTCATCAAAGCAATTGAACAGTAGTTTGACGGAATCTTGGGACCCTTCCAAGGCTTAGAGAAAGGTAGGACAATAGCCCAGTGCTAGGCATCAGGAAAAACATCCTGCCAGATTTGGTTAAAAACAATCAGAAGAATAGTAAGAGAAGCAGGAGATGAATGGTGCAGCATTTCATAACGTACATCATCAGCTCCAACCAATGATGGGCCACTCGATTACAGTGAGAGAGACAATCAACTTGAAAGGAAAGAGGTGATCACTCTACCCAAGTCTTAATGACTAAAAAGGTGGAGGAAGAAGCAGAAGTACTAGATACCTGGCAAAATCTTTCACCTCGAGTATCAGTGATGCTCCAAGAATCAGCTACTTTCTGGTCATCAGAGAGCAAGATTGAGAGGGGAAAGAATTATATTGCCCACTGACCTTTCAAATCTTATCACATATGACTTTGAAACTTGTGGTAGAAGATACACTGGCTGTGAACTTAATCCAAGATTCCTTCTGGCTTTGATGCCTTACCCACAGGGCACTTGCCCGATCCTGCTGGAAAGCGATATGGTTTGAGAGTGTGGGAGGCAGGATTCCACTGTGGATGAGAATATCATGGAAAACATATTAAGGTTTTAGGAATACACTGCTGCCACACAGATGTCTGCTGATGGCTTACAGATGATGGCAAAATCAAGTTCTGCAAGAGCAGTGAAAGAGGGCCAGTTTGCTTGATCTAGCTTCCAGCATGGCACACTTGTTGGATGGCATTGACCATGGCCAGTATCCATCAAAATTATACAAAAATGATCACTGCCTCATGGATTATTGTCAACCTCCCACGAGAAATGGGACAATAGTGAAAGGGAGCAAATTGAGAGATCAATAGCAGTAAAGGACTGACTAGGTGCATGAAAATAAGTAAAGAACCAGTGCTGAAAAGAGAAAGATTGTGATCAGAGAGCATACGCATTAGGGAGCAACCCCTCCTATGAATATCAGCACTTCCCCAGAAGGGATAATGTCCATTAAAGTCCCATAGGATTAAAATGGGAGACAGCAACTGTTCTAAGAGAGAATCAAAGTCTGATTGATCATAGGTCTCTCCAGACAACAGGTAGAGAGAACAAATAGTGATGGTACTACAAGGAAACACGGAACCCTATGGGCTCCAAGGGTGTGTCAAGTGGCTAAAACAGGGTGGGCTCATGCGGATAAACCAACAGAGCCACCTCTCCATGAACTCGTCCATCAAACAGGCTGTCATTTCTCTGCAAAGAAAACCACCAAAACATAACTGTATTGGAAGGTTTCTGAAATGTTTCCTGTAAAGAAAGCCATACAGGATGGCAGGAAGCAATCAGTGTTTTGATGTCATCCAGATAAGAAAGCAAACCTCGACAGTTTCATTGTATTATGGTGGTCATTTTTAATTTATGTTGTAGGCAAATTGGGTAGATACCCTTCTGTTTATAACTGTCTTTATTGTCCTTATTCGAGGGAGGCCTATCAACCTCCATGGATCCTGCCCTGGGTAGATAGCCCAGGTCTTTTGTTGTTGGAAGAGGATTCCAGCAACTGTGGACATGAACGAATGATCATTTTGCATCTTAGGGTGAGAGAAGAAGATATATCCAAGGAAATGCCTGGACCCGGAATCAAAGAAAGTGGATCTTGAAATTTGTTGAAATGTATGTAAGAGACAGAGATGGGTGTTGAAGTTGATTCGTCAACTTTTTTAACCATGGAGATAAAAAGACTTTTCCTTTGTTTTGAGAAGGATTATTTTGGAGAAACAGAGAGATCTCTGCACTCCCACTGTAGTAGTGAAACAAATTGCAGCAGCACACGTCTGAGATGAAGTGGTGGGCAACAATTTTTGAGCCTCAGAAAAAGTGATGTCATAAATTGTTTTCAAATGCTGCACCTTTTCTTCTTCCAATCATTTAGGGCAAGAATGAAAGTAGGATGGGTGAGAGACATTGAAATGACACAAATGAGGGTCTGTTTCACACTCATTAGGTATCATGGTCCTTGCTACTATGACGAGCATACATCAAGGAACTATGACATGACGTCGATGACCGAAGAAGGTCGAAACGTTGTTCGCTCTTCTATTTGAAATATTTTCTCAACCCAAAAGAGCCGTTTTTGCATATAAAATTCTCAACAAGTGGGTTTCTCGACATCACTGAAAGGGCCAAATGCTTGAGCTGGTCAAACATATATCAACAATAGGGAATTGAGACAGGAAAAGTCTATAAATCAGGACCACATTAATTATGAATGTGAGGTGTGGATTTGTAAAAGGAAAAAAGATAAGGTATACTCCATGAATCAGGGAGTAACAAAACAATATATATATTGAAAAAACACATTGAAATAAACAATAAAAATAACTTACCTAATAATTAAATACAGAAATACAATGAAAAGTTTAGGCTCTTTTGTGAAGTTAGGATACTAACCAAAGCAAATAAGGTAAAGTTTAAAAGTCAAAAATATCATTTCAGACTGAGAAGAAAGAAATTTGCTGGATGTAGTTCGAGGCCCAATAAGCATGTTGTAATCCACAACACATTGGGCCTTACAGCTAACAAGTCTCCAAAAATTGATGTGGAAATATAGCTCAAGTGTGAATACCACCACTCATTTAGGAAGTTTTAATCACAATCACTTAAGAATTTATGAAAATTAAATAAAGCTTTGAAACAAAAGCCAAAAAAAACAAGTATGAATGTTTTGTTAATGAATGCAAATTTCAATAAACACCTATGAAAAATTTAAAAAGGACTGATGAGTTGGTTGTTTGGTGTTTATAGGCATAATGTAACTAAGCTATCTGCCCCAAACAACTGATAAAAAGTTGATGTAAAATTATTAAAATTTGTAAAAAAACATGTTAGAGCAAAACAAATTCCAATTTTTGCATTAAAAACTTTGAGTTAAAAAGGTCAATGGCCCTTAAAACTTTAAAAATACAACAGAGGTAGACAGAGTCATCATCACTGATGACACTGTCTGGCATCAGGGGTAAAACTGTGGACAATACATGTCTAAAATGGTGCCATAACTCCTCATAGTTGTAATGACAGCATGACAGTAAAATGTGGATTATTGTGACTGTCACACAGACCACACACTGGTCCCAGATAAAATAAAATGATGGGTGAATAAACTATGACCAATGCATTCTGATCCTTAAAGAAGCAAGACAACCAAAAGCCCAACAGAAGGATTTACCGAGAAAACCTTATTACCATGTTGCTCACTCCAAGTCAACTGCTAACTGGCACGAAACCGAGACTTGAATACAGGGCCATAGTTCACGTATGCAACAGGCACAGAAGTGATAGTGCCAGAGCAGACAGACTTAGCTGTGCTGTCAGCAAGCTCATTCCTGCAAATATCAATGTGGCCTAGTATCCAGAAGAACTAGACAGATGTTAAAGAGAAATGGCCCAGTAGAAGAGCCACAGACCAGTTTTGATCGAATGAGGGTATGATCCACATGGAAAAGACAACACAGAGAATGTTCAGTACCCTTGTACACTTCACATGTAGCTGCTTGATGTGTGAAATAAATGTCATCTTATGATCAAAGATAAGCCTCAATAACCTTGTCTCAGGGACCACTATTGGTGGCAAATGTGGATGCAAACAGTTTTAGAGCAAGAAAAGGTAAAACTGTATGCTGTAGTTCACTTTAGTAAATGATTGAGGGCAGTTTGTAGCTGCAGCTTAATAAACCTGAGTCAACTATTGACACACAGATGTGAAAGTGGTTGACATAAAGACTACTTGCAACTGTAGGGGGAAGTTGTCCACTGATAGCATTAATCTTTACAATGAAAAGTGTGACACATAATACATAGCCTTGAGGATCTCCAAGTTCCCATGAAAAACAACAGGAACGTGTCGACCCCACACAGACTTGAAATTGCCTGCACATTAAATTTTTTTAAAATGAAAACAGGCAAATGGCCACACAACCATAATTCTCTGCAGTATCATAAGCTTCCTCAAGGTTAAAAAATACTTCCCTGATTGATGTTTGAAGTCGAATCTGGTGGTCCAGTGAAGAGCTGACGTCAGAACCCATATTGGCTGGGTGAGAGGAGGTTGTTTGATTAGAGGAACCAAACAAGAAGAGCATTAACCATTCTCTTTAATATTTTACAGAGACAGCTCATTAAGGTAATTGAACAGTAGTTTGAAGGAATTTTGGGATCCTTTCCAGGCTCAGAAAAAGGGAGGACAATAACATGGCAAAAAGCATCGGAAAAAACATTTTTCTGCCAGATCTGTTTAAAAACAGCCACAAGAATAGGAAGTGAAGCAAGAGAGAAATGGTGCAGCATCTAGTAGTAGATATTATCAGGTCCAACCAATGTGCTGCCAGACCTTGGAGTTCCACCAGTGTAAAGGGTCAATTACACTCATAGAGACAATCAGCCTGAAAGGAAAAGAGATGATTGCTCTGTCAAAATCTTGATGGTTAAGAAGATTGACGATGAGGCAGAAGTGTTAGAAGCACAAGAAAATATTTCATTGAGAGTATTGGCAATGCTCTGGGTGTCAACAACTTCCTTGCCATTAGAGAGCATGACTGAAGGGGGACAGAAGTACACTGCTCACTGACCTCTCAAATCTTGTCCCATATGACTTTGGAACTGCTGATCAACCAGCAGTGCCACCTCTCCATCACACATCCTATCATTTCTGTACAAAGAAAACTGCTGAAAGGTGACTGTATCACCAGGTTTCAGACATGTTTCCTGTAAGGAAAGGCACATAGGATGATAAGAATCAATCAGCACTCTGATGTTATCCAAATTAGAAAAGTAACAGTTTATCTGTATTAAAGAAGCCATTTTTTTACTTTTGTGAAGGAGGACTGGATGGAAGCCTTTCTCTTTTCAACCACATCATTTATATTCATCAAAAGGTCTGTTGACTTCTATAAATCCTACCCTGGGTTGAGTGGTCAGGTCTGTGTTGGAAGATGAAGATTTCAGTGATTGAAGACGTGAGCAAATAGTCATTCTGCATCTCATGGCTCTCCAGATCCACTTCCTTTGATTCTGGCTTCTGAAGTTTCTTTGGGTCTATCTTCTTCTTTAGCCCTTCTTTGGTTAAAAAGGCAAAAGCTTTGACAAGTTGTTGGAAAACAACTCTGAGAGATCTGTCTGCACTCCCATTGTAACAGTGGAACAGAGTGCAGCAGCATATATCAGAGATGGAGTGATGGAGAGCAACTTTCAGGTCTTAAAATAATAAATGTTGTGAACTGTTTCCAAACACTGTACCTCTTTTTTCTCAACCCACCTAAAGTAAGAGCCACTACAGTTAGCACAATAAGGGTCTATTTTGCACTCATAAGCATCATCGTCCTTGCCACCACTGAAACTGGAAACATCTGAGAGGGTTTGGAGTATATAGCTAAATCTTGCAATTTAGATAACTCACCTTGATGGTAGCAGGCAGATGTGGTAATATAGACATCAAACTTTGGACGGTGATCAGCATCATAATTCCATCTTTGCAAGTGGAGATATACCTCACTGCAGAAGCTTCTTGGATAGAGAAACCAGCAAGGATCTCCAGCACTGGAATTTTCTTCAAATCCCTCTCAAAAATAACTCCTAATGACGAATTCAAAGTAGCATGGAGAGTAACTCTGATGGGCACATCCCTGATGACCTTTTAATGCAAGAGGAATTCACTCTGTTTCAGAGTGGACGTTTCCACTAAGATGTCCTCAGAATATAGCTTTTTGACTAACTTAGGAGAACCAGCAACCCCCTCTAGTTCCTTCTGAATAAAAAAGGGAGACTCTTGCCCTAAAGATTTGTCTGAAAAAGAAGGTTATATCAACAAGTGAGGTAGGTTTTGAAGTTGAAGACTGCTGTTTTTAAATTTTTATTTTGAGTTAAGGGATCCTTAATTATAATAAAAAAGAATATTTCAGTGCCCACTGACCCCAACCACCATGGAGCCCTAAGAAGGATTGCACCACAATGACAAACAAGGCCACTGTAGCAATGCTAGGGTTTTATGAGCATTATACTCAAACACCAGCATCAGACACAATGTCCACAACACCTGTTTAGAACATCCAACACTAGTACTTGGTTGATCCTAGCCCAAGTGGACAAGCCGACTCACCCTGAAAAGCCACCCCAAGGCTGCACACTACAGGAATTCAAGGCCCAAGTGGTGTGTTAAGGTTGGATGAAACCCTCAACCACCAGTATCCTATCCTTCCCTTCACAGGTCACTACTCAGAGCAAACATGAGGGGGGGGGAATATTTAAATCCCAGAGAAGGTAAACTGAAAGCACAGAATTTTCTTTGGGAAGTTCCCTCATCACGTAAAGGAATCCACACTGAGAAGCAAACAAGTCTGATAAACAATGCTGTGGAGAAGAATAGAGATCCATAAATGCAAGTGCACAGAGGAAGTTATTGCACATGGAAGTGTGTGATTCTCCTACAAGTGGAAGGCTTTTGTTGCATGATGACATCATCATGCAGTAGTGAAATTCCCAAGGATAGTATCATGCAAATGTTTCTGGCAGGTGCACAAGGAAACTACCTATACCATGTGTGAAGATGAGGTATTGTCTTAGAAAAGAGGTGTTTAATGTATCTACAAATTTACAAGTATGTAAAGCTATATAAATCTGTATGTAATGGAAAGAAATAGTTATTACCTCCATTTGTTGCTGATATCCTAATAAATAATTTTCAAACATTAACAAGTATGCAAACCAGTTTTTGAAAATTATTGAATAAATGGTACTATTTGCTGATACACATATATCAATCAGCTGCTGAAAAACTATTCAGTAAGCATAGGATTTTTGTTTTGTATTCTTGCAAAACTATTCTCATTGATATAATGCATTAGGGTTATCACTTATTATTTACTGAAGATGTACTATATTGTACACTTTCACATATTTCTCACTCGCATTCCCTTATTTAGATCTATAGTTAAAGATATAGATTTGAGGAATGAATAGTAGCTACTTTTCATTTCTGGAAAGAAACGAGTTTCCTCTTTCCTCAGAAATGCTCCTGATTTCTGAAAATAGGCACTCACTATATACATTGTTGGTTGGGTTACTAGAAATATATTTCTACTAAATCAAATATTTATAGAAATATGTCTTTCTTCAGTTTATACCACTAAAATGTATTAGGCTGTTGGTATAACTGTTCTCATGATAAGAATAAATTAACTTTACTGGTAACAAAAACACCTTTGCCATGTTCTGTTTGGCCAGTATTTGCATGCACATTCACAACAATCCCAAAATAAGTCATGTTTTATTTTAAATATTTTAACAAGTGAATGTGCTAATGGTGAGAAATCACCTTCCACTATCTCTTTGTTTTTCAAGTGATTTAGTTTATCTTATATTTTTCCATAATACTTAACAAATTTCTTCACCCACTTGCTTCTAACGATATTGTAATTTTTAAGGCATTTCACCATTATGACTAAAACTTAAAATGCTATGTAAATTACTATACATAGTTCATTATATATTCAGTACTTCCATAAATTTTGCAAAAGATAAATAGTGTGTATATTATCACTCCAACCATACATTTGGCTCTTCTTTTAACCAAGCATTTTCCATTCTGGCCACATTACTGTTTAGACTACTGTTACAAAAAAAATAAAGCCCCAATACCTGCTATGAGATTCATAACCAAGTTCAACATGCCAGAAAGGTAAATATCTATGCACTCTAACTGTACATTTTGTGGTGAACAAATGTTTCTTATAACAAATTTTCTACCACTTTTTGCCAAAATACACCCATAATTCAAACTTTTAATAAAATAACAGCAATCATGAAGATCAACGCACCTTCATGGTCTTTGTCTGACAGAAGTCGTACTTCCATTACTTGAAAAAAATCCACACTTAGCAAATACGCATTTCTTGTTCACTCTTCTCTCACAAAAACAAATGAAAAACTGAAATATACAACAAAACATCTCACAATTTTAAACATCTTTATTCTAAGCCTCTAATTCCAATAAAGCATTGTTTTTCACATTTTTAACTGTTATTTTATCTCACCATCATTTGGCCAACTATGTATTCCAAGGAATAGCATAACATGTCATGAATAAAGATTCTAATATTTCAATTTCTACAAAGTTTAAAGAAAAAATCTGTATCACTTAATTGCATATTGATTTTAAATCTGTAACATTCAATCAAGAATAAGATTTAAAACTAATCAGTAATGTTGAGAAAAAAATATTTTTTTGAATAATTCATATTCAACTGAAGAAAAACACAAGATTACAGTTAAATATACATAAAAATGTGTGCTCTAAAAAATTACTTTCAAAAAAGTTTTTCCATGTTTGGTCAACTTATTGTCGGAAAAATATCAATCTTCTGAATAAATTATGAAAATTAATAAAATGATATTTGATTTAAACAATTGAATCAACTCATGAAACTTGTACATATTTGTTTTACTACATTACATATGAATGAGTCTCAGATTTTTTGACTAAAGAAGTTAATAATAATGGCCTTGAAATATCAGAAAGAATACACACAAGCATCATAAAACAAGCACAGAATTCATTTTTAAGTAGATATATTTCCTTTCTAGAAATATTACATTGTGAAATGGTTTCCCTACACTGAGTTAGCAATTTATACAAGGTTCAGGAGGATACTCATATGTAGACGTGAGTTAATACCTACATTATTATTAGAATATAATAATAAAGCATTAAAGTTTGATGATTATACCAGAGGAAGTAAAGTACTTGTGAAACTACAATATTTTAGAAAAGAAACAGTAGTACATAAAAGTAAACATTTTGTAACTGAAAATACATTAAGTATCAAAATATTCAGAATGGTATAAAAAAACCCTCTTTCAAAATGTCAATTCCAAGTAGTTAGTCTGCAAGGTTTTATTTACACATGTAAAAGTAATACCTCACATTTTACCTGTAAGGTAAAAATTTTCCTTTTCTTAAAGAATAGCTCCCTCTCAGCAAAAGTAAATTATTAGTTTTCAAGAGTTTTAGAAATATAATCATTAAATCTTTATACAAAACTCTCAGTACTAACCATAATTAGCTATAATATACATTTAGTATAAAAGATTATATACTATGCATTTTTCTAAGGAAAAATCATAATTTACCTTTTCAAACCATGTGCCAAAATTACTTTTAATTTTACTTTTATAAAAAAATATTAATCATACACATCTAATCTAATCTAAGCGTTATGATAATTCTACTCTCTCATTCAGTATATTCAAGTTAACTTGTATTCTAACCGGACAAAATATTGACATGAAACTGCCAATGTTTTACACTACAGCATTCATAAAATAGGCTTAATTTTGGTATTCACTGGAATAAGCCAAACTTCATTGACTTTAGAAAGAAAGTGCAGCATTAATTACCAATTAAAAACTATTGCTATATTCTGCAGTCAGCAACAAAATTATCCTTCTTACTCTATTTAAGAATGAATTTGAGTAGCAAGATTTTACTAAAATATAAAACTAAAACACGAGCAAAATAATTTACGTGCAAATACTGTCCCTCATTCAACATTTCCTCACTTTCAAGTTTCTTTTTAGCGCCATCTAATGATTACCAACAGAATCTAAAAAATAATTTTGTATCGTTGATACCACACACTAAAAGTTGACATTTAACTCAAACATTAAAAATTTTACATAAAATACAATAAGAATAGATACGATTTTAATAAATAATTGAACATTCTGTCTTACATACGCGAAGAACCTAAACGGAATCATCATCCATCCTCAATATAGAGTGCAAATAAGGCATCACCTGTTACACAATTATTTTAAAAAAAAATAGCCCCCCAGTGGCTCAGCGGTATGTCTGCGGACTTACAAGCTAAAATCCGGGTTTCGATACCCGTGGTGGGCAGAGCACAGATAGCCCATTGTGTAGCTTTGTGCTTAATTCAAAAAACAAACTTAAAAAATAAAAATATATATATTGTATACATACGCTAAACATTTCTTTTCTTTTTCAGATGCGGTGAAATCTAAAAAAGAATCTGTAACCAAAGGTCTTATGCATTGTTTTACTGGCCGTACCCTCTGCTGTGGACTGCAGTTTCTCTATTCAAGACTTATTAATAAAGCTTGGGTCAGTAAACAAAAGAAATACTATTAGACCTCTTATAATGATGAAGCATGTATAATCTAATCAAAAACATCTTAGATTTGAGAAAAAGGTGCGGCCAGAAAAAGGATTGGACGTGCGACTTAAAGAAATTAAATTTAGTGGTCAAACTAGTCGTTTCTCTTATCGTATTAATACTAATTTTACAACAAATATTCATTTATAAGTTAGTTAGTCAGCGTATTTTGTTTCACACACTATCATGCCCCAAGTTGAACAAAAATGGGGCCTGAATAGTTAATAATTGAATATTTGCCGAATAATTATCATCAATGCTATAATTTTCGCAACCTCATTGGCCACCAATTTTGATTTTATTCCTTTAAGCTGTACGTTCTTTTTTTTAAGCAAACATAAGGTGTTTTTTTGATTAGATATCATAGCTTTTTGTTAAACACCCCGACACACTACAGGAAGTAAGAAAGTGACACTCGATAGTAACCAACTTTAGGATGACAACCCTATGATACGCAACACACCGATACTTTAGAGAACCAACCAAATTCTTTTAATATATTGTGTTCATTTCTACTCTCTAAAACTGTTAATAACTTTCTTCATAGTAACGCAATGGAAACTAGATTAATAGATTATTGTCATCACCTGAACGAAATCATTACAACCGTATCAATCATCTACATTTACTCTAATTGCTTATGCTAATATTACGTGACGCTAAAACGCTCTTTAATCAGAATAATTTAATAAAAGTTATTAAATTTTAGTTGACAAAAACTAATAAAAAATAACTGTCCCCAGTATGATTATTTTTAAAACATGACCTAACAACTAATAATCTAGCTTGTTTAACCTGACCAATACTTATGTAACTGCACGTGCTTTCACCCTATAGTTTTGCAGCTTTAAGCCAGCCATCTTTCATTTGAATGGGGCCCGGCATGGCCAAGCGTGTTAAGGCGTGCGACTCGTAATCTGAGAGTCGGAGGTTCGCGCCCGCGTCGTGCCAAACATGCTCGCCCTCCCAGCCGTGGGGACATTATAATGCCGCGGTCAATCCCACTATTCGTTGGTAAAAGAGTTGGCGGGGGGTGGTGATGACTACCTGCCTTTCCTCTTTTCTTACACTACTAAATTAGGGACGGCGAGCACAGATAGCCCTCGAGTAGCTTTGTGCGAAGTACAAAAACAAACAATCTGAATGATAAAAAAAACGGTCCACCTTTACTCTTAGATGAAACTGTAGTAAAAATTTTAGGCTCATATCTCATATGATTTTTGCGCAAAAGTGCATAAATATTCTGCCTCCCCCAGGGGCTCAGCAGAATGTCTGTGGACTTACAACGTTAAAAACCGAGTTTCGATACCCGTGGTGGGCAGAGCACAGGCAGCCCATTGAGTAGCTTTGTGCTTAATTCAAAAAACAACAACAGCATAAATATTCTGGTCACAATTGAGCAGTTTTCGAAGAACGATTATAACCATGTGGCTTATATTTAGACTAAATGTGACACAAAACTATTTTAAATAATGGTGCAAATATATAGACTTATTTAAGACCGGATTCTTCAGATAGCTTCTACAGTTTTAACATTCAGACCTTGTACTTCTAGTCTCATACAAAATGACAGCAAAAAGAAAAAAAAATTCAAATCTAATCGTATGTAAAATATTCGGAGACATTATCGAAGAGTATAATTATAGATTTATGTTGCAGTGTGTAACAAATGTGATAAAATACTCTGAAATGATTTTATTTTCTAGAATCATTATATATATATATATAGTTGAGAAAAAGGTTTTGTGCAGGGTTAAACTTCTCGCTGTTTATGAAAAACGATCAAACGTTACAGTGATTGGATTTTCTAGATTTTTTTAATATAATTGAGAAAAATATCATGTCAGAATGTGTGCGTATTTCTTCTTTAAGTACAGCCACATGGGACAATCTGTTGAGTCCACCGAGGAGAATCGAGCTTCTGATTTTATCGTTATAAATCCGCAAACTTACCGCTGTACCAGCTGAAGACTATATCAGACTACAACATCTCATTGTTGTAAAAAAGAAACGTTGCAGTGAATTCACTCTGTAAAATCGTCGTGTAAAGTTGAAAAAAATATTATATATCAAAATCCTAGATCTTGCTATTCCGCGAAAAAAGAAACTTCATATTGACTTAATTCTTATATTATTTGTACATATTGCATCATTTTTGACAAATTTCCATTTTCTGCGCACTCCTCGCACATTAACATGACAAGTCTAAGGGCAGCTTTAGAAGGCAGTGGTTTACGCTACAGTTTATTTTGCACTATTAGCACTTTAAAATTGACAGTTGACAGGTCCTAACGGTTATTACTCATTCTCCACTGTTTTCTATGATAAATTTGATAATACGATAGTTTAAGCGTAATTATTGGTCTTATATACATCTTACTTCAAATGTGCAAAAGTTTTTTTTTGTGTGTGTTTTTGGAATTTCGCACAAAGCTACTCGAGGGCTATCTGTGCTAGCCGTCCCTAATTTAGCAGTGTAAGACTAGAGGGAAAGCAGCTAGTCATCACCACCCACCGCCAACTCTTGGGCTACTATTTTACCAACGAATAGTGGGATTGATTGTAACATTATAACGCTTCCACGGCTGAAAGGGCGAACATGTTTGGTGTGATGGGGAATCAAACCCGCGACCCTCGTTTTACGAGTTGAGTGCCTTAACCACCCTAGCCATGCCGGGCCCTCAATCAAAAGAAAAAAAGAGGTTTGATATCGTGTAAACAAAGTGTAGTGTAATACTGTATGTCTCCAATCACAAAGTCGAATTATTTACCTCGCGTATTTGCATTATCCGTTTTCTTTGCCGAAAATGAGCATGCGACACCAAAGAAAATAATATGTAATTAGAACGAAAGCAATTTAGCCATGTTTCATAGACAAACCTGTATTTTCCATTCCATATGCGCACTACAACATGTATATATCTGAAAAAAACATTTAAATGCTTGGCAAAAATGAAAAGTTCATCCATCTAAACTAAATAAAAACAAGAAAACAAACAATATTACGCTTAAAATGTTTGCGTACAACAGCCCTTTAACACCGAAATACAACACAGATAAAAATCCTTCAACAACGAAGTATATAAAGATATAACGTAAAAATAAATCCTTTAACAAAGGAGTGCATAAAAATATCAAACAAAAATAAATAATTTAACAAAAAGTGTATAAAAAATATGAAACAAAAACAAATCCTTTAACAGAGTGCATAAAAACAAAAATAAATCATTTAACAAAAAAGTGTATAAAAATATGAATCAAAAACAAATCATTTAACAAAGAAGTGTATAAAAATATGAAACAAAAACAAATCATTTAACAAAGAAGTGTATAAAAATATGAAACAAAAACAAATCATTTAACAAAGAAGTGTATAAAAATACAAAACAAAAATAAATCATTTAACAAAGAAGTGTATAAAAATATGAAACAAAAACAAATCATTTAACAAAGAAGTGTATAAAAATACAAAACAAAAATAAATCCTTTAACAAAGAAGTGTATAAATATCCAACACAGAAATAAAACTGTGGGTTTCTTCCTCTCCTGCAATAACATTGAAGTGGTCTATTCATATATTGTTTCAACAAACATTGTCTCTGTTGTAAATAACTCTGAAAACTTTATGCTGCTGCAAAATATCATTTCCGATACTCTTAATGAATCTATCTTTAGAACTATCCTAAGTATCCTGAGCCACATGAACATTGTGCGAGAGATTAAAGCTGAAAATATTGTTAATAATCAACAATGGTATTTAACTGATAAATTAATGTGTTATTTCTTATACGATTGTTTTATGATATTACATACTCCTAGTTAGACTGGTACATTAAATTATCTATTTTAATTACTAAATTAATTTTACGTCTGTTCTTTGTAGGAATTTATTTTGATCATGAGTTAATAACAGTTATCTAAGAAGATATCCTCCTGATCCGAAACTGCTATGGCTGAATATGCTTTTCTATGTAGATGCCACAGATCATCCATGAAATCAAGCATGTTCTCATGGGTTCCTCATTTTAAAACTAACCTAATAAACAACCCTATTCTTTACAGGGTCCATATATTAGTGAAACTCAGCTACGTTTAAACCTCAGTTTCTAAGTTATTCTTATCATGATGTTTAATTGCATGAAGCAATCAGTCATTCAATATAAGTGATAAGTATGAATGGCACCATATGTTTATGAGTCCCTCCATTATAAATAGTTACCTAACTGAAACACTTAAGGTAGCCCAGATTATCCTCATCCCCTTCTGAGCTTTAGTGATGTCATCTACTTCATTTTTAAATACTGACTTGTGGCTGTATAACCAAATTAACATCAGTGGCATTTCAACTAACATGTGACAAATCTTGTCTTGTCTATAGTTTGTCATAATCAATTGTGGGCCTGAACTCTAATGATAAGTGCATATTCTGGGAGCTCGATAGAGACTTCCATACTACCAGTAACCACAGTAACACTTGAATGTCTATGTTTTCTGCCTGATGAAGTTCAGTTTCAGGGTCAGAAATGGTTCAGTAGCATAGACATTTTCGGCCCTCATTTATCATCTACGAACTTGTAACCAGATCCAGAATGTAATCTTATCATCTTTCCATGAGCAATAAAATACCAAAGTTCAGGAGCAAACTTCTCTTAAAATATACTACATTCTCAGATTGGAATATTCTTTTAACAACTGTTTTATCATCTTTACTGAGTTCAAACTTAGATTCTATTCTAATGCAAAGGAGTACAGAAAACTATTTTATATTTATAGCACATCTATTAAGGTTATTTATCACTGCTCCTAGTTTTGAACTATTAATTATAGGGAAGATAACCTGTCAGTAGCATCTTACCATCCACTACCTACCCTAAGGGATCGACTGTCTTTTTTTCTAACGCACTCATTAACTTAACGTAGGAGGAATATTTTGTAGTATCACACAGATTCTAAATCCACTAGCCAATTCCAAAATCAAGAACTCCACCACAGAGTTAACTGTGCCCATACAGAAAAGCACACGAGTAAGAAATATGGAAAAATGTAAAAAAAAAATTGTTGATAATGAACTTATATTTCAACCTTACTACCTCATTCTGTGGTGTTTCCAGGCACAATTATCTGACATTACTATAGTAACCATTTTAGTTACAAATTTAGCAGAAAATTTATTACAGAGTTTGACTTTAGAGCTTTTAACTCTTACTGGATTACATAAAGAGAATGGATAACATTTTTGCTTGAAAATGGTCAGAATTATAGACTTTCACTAAGAGAAATAAATACATTTTTCAGTTATAACTCACTGTATCTACAAAGGGTACCCAAAATGAAACTGTTGAATTGAATAGCAGCTTACATTTTAAGATAGGAATTCTTACATCTGCATGGATCCATGTTGATTAACAGTTACAGTAATTAGCTGTTTTCAGATTTAGAAAATAATAAATTTGGAAACATATTAAATTGTATCTTCATATGGTGCATTTAAGGATTTAAACATTTTATTTCTCACAATAGTCAGTACACTTTTAGATAAAATGTTTTTATCTGATGTTTTTCATATTCTTGTCAAGTAATAACTGACACATCGTTGTAAGAATTTAACTCTTGTGGAACTTAGAATTTGAAGATTACCATATGAACAGAGCAAATGTATTAAAGCTCGATGAGCTACTACAAAGAACAAGCCATATGATTTTGTTAAGACTTAACTGCTGTGTGTTAAAGTGCCAAGAATTAGTGTGAATAACATCCACTTGATTCAGTTAGGTTTAATTGTTACACGTATTAAAGTTCTAGTTGTAAGTATGGAGAACAAGCCGTTTAAGTTAATTAAGGTTTCCGCAATTTTCAGAACAAACTCAACAAACTTTTGGAGCAAACTGTTAAAGTGTCGTGCATTATGCTCAACAAACGCTTATTTTTGGGGTTACCTCTCCTAAAACCACGCTTAACCACAGTTAACATTGCCAAAATTAACATATTAATAACATCACTCGATCAGCGCTGGATGAAAGATTCGGGTACAGATTAGCATAGCGAGGTAAAAACAGGTCCTGTTCTTCTAGTAATCCATCTGGCAATCTTAACTCACCGAGTGTTGTCCGTATTAACAAATAAACATATACACGATCAGTGTCTGATGAAAAAGTCCTGGTACAAATGACCATATTCAGGGTAAACGAATTATTTTATTTCAGTAATACACTTGGCAGCCTTACCCACTTTCACTGAGAGCTGTCCATATTAATAAATCAATATATAAACAATACCAAGAGATCAGACGAAATAATCCGGTACTGATTATTATATCGATGACATCTCGTTTTTACAGAGGTACTCTTCGCAAATCTGACCTCATTGAGCATTTTCTATATTTACAAACTGTGTTGTTTCTTTTGTTGTTGCATGGAACACTATATAAATAATTTAGCAGATAGAATAGCAGTGCATGAAATAATTGTTAAATTGTCTTTTCATGAAAACGATAACATATATATCCATTTAAACGTATTCATTTAACTTTTGTAAATTTCTACATATGCACTTTCTTTGAATGAGCCTTCCTTGTAAGTTGGCCTGGCATGGCCGAGCGCGTTAAGGCGTGCACTCGTAATCCGAGGGTCGCGGGTTCGCGCCCCCGTCGCGCTAAATATGCTCGCCCTCCCAGCCGTGAGGGTGTATAATGTGACGGTCAATCCCACTATTAGTTTGTAAAAGAGTAGCCCAAGAGTTGGCGGTGGGTGGTGATGACTAGCTGCCTTCCCTCTAGTCTTACACTGCAAAATTAGGGACGGCTAGCACAGATAGCCCTCGAGTAGCTTTGTGCGAAATTCCAAAAACAAAAAACAAATCCTTGTAAGTTGAAGTTACGAAGTTCTTACACATCTACTAGTCTCTTCCTAATAACACCGCACAACAATTATTTTATAGATCATATACCAACTTGGCCCTACTTGAGTAACGTTTCAAATCCGGGATGCCATAAGCTAATGGGTATCCACAAATTGCAGGATTTATATATTTATTTTAATGTCAATGTTTGCTTTAGTTAAATATATATTTAGAAATGTATGTAACTTATAGCGTTAAATATATCTTGGGAAATTCCCACCTGTTCTCTAAATCTGTAGATGATTCTAAAGCGTAAGAATCATCAATGTATTATGTGTATGTGTAAAATACAAGAGATTGCCAGGATTATTGCCAACTAAAGTTTCGAGAACCTCGCCGTAAAGCTTATATATCGCAACACGGGGAGAGACAGTTTTATATTGTTGTTTATTTGCTTCAGTTTGTTCACTAGAAACCTCATTTGCTATAATTATGATAAACGCTTATTAATCTGAAAACTACAAATAACTTACTAGAAACGTTTATAAATTTCGAACATTATAAACTGTTTAACTTCAGAAAATTAACTTCGGACATTAGTATTTCCACCAGGACGTTAGAAATCTTAGTGGGAGAAAAGCCAGCCAAGAATGGAGAGTTAGCTAATTTATCAACTTAATATTCATTTCCAAACCAGGTAGAAGGCTTAACACTGTTTGTAAGTTTCTAAAACGTTTGTATATGAATCATTATTTGTAATAACCATTACTGTAAATTGTATTGTTGTTGGTATATTATAATACATTTATGTTGAGAAAGAAAATTTTGTATATGAATTTTGTTGGCAAAGATACACTATTTGATACATGTATACATTCAATTAATCTCTAAATTTAAATTCAAATATCTGGCTATTTGAAATCGTAATATGTAAGGCAATAAATCGTCCGAGATAAATTATAGTACGAGTTCTGAATCAGAGAGATAATCCTATATAAATTAAAATACAAATCTCAATTAATTATATATTAACCAGCCAATAAGATTTTATCATATCTGATTTTCAAAGTTTTCTTGAAGCACCCTCTCTCGAACAAAAAGAAATATATAATAAAAGTGAGTTGCTTGAAACTGCCAAAATTTTTGAATTATAAGTTAAGAAATAAATTGAAATAAAAGAACAAAAAGTATATTACTGAAATCCAGGTTAGAGTAAAACGCACTTCTTGCGGGATGAAACTGCTGCATTTCGACACACATATAAAATAAATCAAAGAGAAGCATTCACAAGATAATTTGCTTTGTTTTGTTTTGAATTTCGAGCAAAGCTATATGAGGATTATCTGCGTTAGCCGCACCTAATTTTGCAATGGAAAACTGACGGGATGGCAGCTCGTCATTACATGGTAATATAACAGTTTGAATAATAATGCTGTTTGTGTGAATGTTTAAAGTTTACCAATCTTCTATATTTGCATTACTTTAAAATCATTTAAATTAGAGAAAAACAAAATGGCTTATTTACTTTTTATTTATACAAAACAGAATGTAAATAAACAAAAAGTTTTAAAATCACACCCAGAATCCTGAAATCTGAGTCACAAAAAGAAATCCCGAAATCCAGAAAAGTTTCGAGATCCCGAGGCAATACAGATACTTTTAAAAGTTGTGGTGAGTTGGTGAGGTATGTTTCTTCCTTTTTATGTTTACCTGGAATCATCATTAATGTGGATTGTCTGAAAGTTGCAAGATACCGTACTGAGACGATGATCTGACTTAAGATTGCAGTATTTTATCAGTGTTAGTCCAACATGGGTTCTGAGTGGAAATATTTTAAGCCTTTTTTTAGCCACAACAGTGAAACACACTGCTGGCCAAAATCTTAAAGCCAATGAACTTAAAGAAAAAATATGTATTTTGCGTTGTTAGACTCAACCACTTATTTGAGTAGAGCTTCGTAAGATGAAAATAAGAAAAGGGAAAATAAAAAACTTTTTTTAGCATTTAATAGGGAAAATATGAACACCATGAAATTAGCCTAAATATTAACTGGTCAAAAGTTTAAGACCATACTGAAACGAAGCGTTAATTAGAAAACACGTAACGAAATTTACTCGTTTGTGTTCAAGCATTAGCATTGTCAACATCTCCTGTGTTACATCGGGTAAAAACTTGGCAAAAGCTAAAAAGTTGACAGAGTTTGAACGGGCAGAATTGTCGAGCTGTAAAAGCAAGGTCTCTCTCAACGTGCCATTGCTGGTGAGATTGAGCATCGTAAAACTGCTGTTGCAAATTTCTTAAAAGACCCTGAGGGACACGGAACGAGAATTTCAAATGGTCGACCCAAGAAAATTTCGCCGGCGTTGAGCAAGAGGATTCGATGGGTTGTCCGGAAAATACCAGCCGATTATCAAACCAAATTAAGGCTCTTAAGGTCGCAGGATGCAGCCGAAGAACAATTAGACGGCATATTCGAGAGAAAGGTTTTAAAAACCGAAAACATCTTCAAAGGCCACGCCTTCTTCCACACCACGTAACAGCTTGGTTAAAAGTTGCTATTTGCTAAGAAGCACCAAACATGGGGCGTAGAAAAGTGGACGAAAGTTTTGTTCTCTAATGAGAAAAATTTAACCTGGATGGTTCAGATGGCTTCCAACGTTACTGGCACGATAAGGATATCCCATGGGAGACATTTTCTACACGACATAGTGGAGGAGGTTCCATCATGATCTGGGGTGCTTTCTCCTTCCATGGAATAATAGAGCGTCAGGTTATACAGGGGCGTCAAACAGTAACTGGCTACACCGGCATGTTGGAGAGAGCATTCGTATTGACTGAATGTCCTCACTTGTGTAAAAATTATTTTTTTGGACCATCCATCATGTTTGCCTGGACTGAACCCAATTGAAAATGTTTGGGGGTGGATGGCAAGGTAAGTCTATATATATTGACATCAATTCCAAACAGTGCATGATCGTCGTGAAGCCATCTTTACCACTTGGAATAGCATTCCAGCCAGCCTTCTGCAAACGCTTATATCGACCATGCCAAAGCGAATGTTTGCATTTATACCTCAATGACGGCCGTACAACTCACTATTGAGACCTCTTGTTGGTCATTTCCTACCGTGTTTATGACTTCTTTTTGGTATGGTCTTAATCTTTTGATCAGTTAGTATTTAGGCTAATTGCATAGTGTTCACATTTTCCCTATTAAATGCTAAAAATGTTTTTATTTTTATTTTTTCCCTTTTCTTATTTTCATCTTTCGAACTCTACTCAAATAAGTGGTTGAGTCTAACAACGCAAAATGCACATTTTTCTTTATGTTCATTGGCTTTAAAAATTTGACAAGCAGTATATATTCGAAAGCCACAACGTTTAACGTTATCCAATAATTTACATAGTTCTCGTAAGAACTAGTTTTTTTCCACGTTTGTACTTTTCCGAAGACTTTTTTTGAACATTTACATATTAGTACTGCTTTTGCTGACGATTTCATTGTTATTTTCTGCACAGTATTTTTGTGTTTCCTGATACTTGTAACTTTCTTTGGAACACAGTATCAAAGAAGTACGACAAGAACCTCGGAAAATATTTTTTGTTTCTAATGTCTATTTAGTCATTATCATGTTCTAATTTAGATCTCTATGCCATTTGAAGTAAATTAAGTTTATTGATGGAAAAAGTAGATAATTTTAAGAACATGGAAACACACACACTCACACACAATTAGTTATTAATACAAATCTAAATTCTGAAGCACTATGAAACCATTACCAATAATTTAATGGGCAAATTGTATTTTTGGAAAACACAAAGATAAATAACAAAAAAGTCAAAGTAAATAAAGTAAGTACACAGAAAAGAATATAAACTGGTAACACGTAAGGAACACTTGGAATCAACCAATTACAATGCGTAGTTGCGATAATTATGAGATTAGTCTTTCAGTACGGATAATACACGTATCGCCATCATGTGACATTTATAGTAAATATTTAGATGTTCTTTTTTATTAAGCACAAAGTCACACAAAAGGGTATCTGTGCTCTGCCCACCATGGGTATCGAAACCCAGTTTCTAGCGGCATAAGTCCGCAGACATACTGCTGAGCCACTGAGGGTCAAATATTCAGATAGAGAACGAAGACTCGACCATATTTCTCAGCATGATTTGTTTTTAAAGTACAATGTGTTGCAAATTATTCTTCCATTATATACGAAATGAGAAGTGACGTTTATCTCGAGTCCAATATGATGCAAACGATTGTTCCCCCACATTCGGAATGACAAGTTATGTTTATCTTCATGTTCGATACGGTGCGAGTGAGTGATAAGTAAATGAAATAGTAGTTCTTCTACGAGTATATTTTTAGCTCAGCTAGAAACCTCACGAGAACCAACAAAGTAACTCTGTCTAAAACTTACAGAACTCTTCTTATCCATAACGTCGTAAGCACAGACCGTAAAACATCACTTTGAAAGCACGTGCAAAAGTAGCGTAATAGCACGCCCAGTTGGAAATGTTTGACATTGACTTGACGAAATGAATGTGTGCGTTCTAACATGACAAGGGCAGAGGTTTAAACTAGGAGGGGCTACGTGAGACTTTTCTTGTTCCCTAAATACTCCTATCTCCCCTATCTCCCTTGTAATTTTAGGGAATGAATTTATTGGTACTAATCGTTGCTCGAGACAGAACAGCTGTTTTAAGTAACCCCTACACGAGCATTTAAATGTGGGCAAGCATAAATAGAAACTCATTATATGATACAAAGATATGTCCTCGAACACGAATATGTGGTGGGTGGTCTACAGAATTTGACGACTTTGCATATCACACGAACATTTTAAAAAAACGTATGTTTGACAATGTACAAACATTTTCTTCGAGTCTATAAGAAAATTAATATTTTATTTACAACTACTAAAGTCTAATAAAATGTTATGATGATAAGATTTTCATAGTTTAAGCTTTTGTTTTATCTATTTATCCGCCTGATATGCTAAGCACGCTAATTTAACATTACGGATATCCAATCCAACAAATATGAGATGTTAATATAACGAGAACAATTTCCATTGCTCTGATGTTAAACAAACACTGACAATTTAAGAACTCGTTTGGTTACTGTGATATCATATAGATTCTTACATAATAAGAACGAGTTTCATTGGAGTGATATCCAACAAATAGTGACATAACAAGAATCAGTTGGGTTATTTTGATATCAAACATACACAGACGTAATGAGAACCAGCAGAAACTGATCTAATAAGAACATTCGGTTAGTGTGATATTAAATAGATACTAATATAAAGAGAACCAGTTCGTTTAGTGTGGGATTAAACACGTACTGATATAATGAGAACCATTTCAACTCGTATGATGTCATATAGACATTAAAGAGACACCGTTCGATGACTGTGATATGAAACAGATATCAACATAACAAGAAAGAGTTCAGTTGCAACGACATTCAACAGATATTGAAATAACGAGAACAAGTTTGGTTGCTGTGATACCAAATGCATACTGAAACAACATGAACCAGTTTTCTTGCAATGATAGTAAGCAGATTTTGTCATAACCACAACAAGTTTATTTATTGTTATTATGTTATTCTTGATTACTGTGATTGGAAAAAGAGAGCGAGCGAAATATAGAAAAGCAGATCTGTTGGTATCATATCAAATAGGCACTGACTAACATAACGAAAACCAGCTCAACTGTTATTATATTAAGACAACGTTACGGTAAAAAGAACTAATTCGACTGATGTGATATTTTATAGATATCAACATAACGATAATCGTTTCGTAACAGTGATATTAAAGAATAACGACATAACAAAAACCTGCTCACTTGATGTGATATTGAACACATGTGGACAAAACCAGTTTGGTTTTCGTGGTATTAAACAGGTAATTCCATAAAAAGAATTCGTTCTGTTTGTGATGTTAAAAAGTAATAAAATGAAAACCAGTTTGACTGGTGTGATATCCATCCCATTACAAAAACCAGTACGACTGGTTTATTTTAAACGGATAATGGCATAACAAGATAGAGTACAACTGGCGTGATTTTGAAAATATACACTGACATAGGACGAACTAATTTGATATTAAACAAATAATGATACAAGAACCTCTTTGACTGGCGTGATTTCAAGAACATATTTACCTGACAAGGATTTATTCGAACAGTATAATATTAAACAAATAATGATACAACAGACGTAAGTTCGACAAGTGTGATATTAAACAGATATTCACATTACGAGAATCATATCACTGACTTTGGTGACGAATATACTGACATAACTAGAATTACTTTGTTTAATAAGTTTAAAACATACTGAAATAACGCATATTTGTTGATTGTGTTACTTAATACATACTGACATAATGAGTATTAGTTTGGTAACTGTGGTGTTTAATACGCACTGACATGATGAATATTAGTTTGGTGACTGTGGTGTTTAAGACATACTGACATAAGGAGTATTAGTTTGGTGACTGTGGTGTTTAATACATAGTACCATAAGGAATATTAGTTTGGTGACTGTGGTGTTTAATACATAGTACCATAAGGAATATTAGTTTGGTGGCTATGGTGTTTAATACATAGTACCATAAGGAGTATTAGTTTGGGGACTGTGGTGTTTAATACATAGTACCATAAGGAATATTAGTTTGGTGGCTATGGTGTTTAATACATAGTACCATAAAAAGTATTAGTTTGGGGACTGTGGTGTTTAAAACACACTAATAACGTGAATTTCATTACGTTTGTTTAATACATAATGAGATCTTACTATAATGGACGTAACGTGTATCTATCTACGTATGTGATCCAAAACTCCAACACTATCTATTGAATGGGCTAGTTGTGGTCTTAGCGGTCTGAGTACGAACATACTTGTGCCACTGTATTGAATGGCAACGCAAACAAAATTCAGTAGAAATTTTCACACTTTGGGTATTCAAGAGTGAAATAATTAGAAACATAACTGTGGTATGTGCAACAACGACGTATGTATAGCAGAACACGATTTAAATAAAAGTATTCAACTCATAAGAACACAACTTTCACTAGTACGTGAGTGTTTGATTAAGTCTTTACTCTGGGGTAATCTTTAAATGCAGTATTTAAAAATGGAGTTCTTAAATAGTTATTTTTATCGATATTTATATAGCAGTTCTTTTGATGTATAAATACATTACAGTTTATATCAATAAAATGTGTGAAAATTCTGAGTTTTGTACCGTGATTCATTTTGAAGGAATGAAATATGAATGATGAAAGATCACAATCATAAATGTTTTCCAAAATAGTACTTTATAGAAAATAAATTCTCTTTTAAAAAAAGTTCACTTTTTTTTTCAATGAAGTATGAATATTGCGATTAGTAATTACTTGTACAAACAACCGTCCGTGGGGCGGCATTTCTGCTAGTAACGAGAATTTGTAGGTTACTGTGGTGTTTAATTAATACATAATGAAATAACGAAAATTAGTTTAGCAATATAGTATTTAATACTGTAAAAGATCTACCGTTAAACATTCGTTTTAACATCTGTGCTTGTTCTGTTTGTGGCTCGGCATGGCCAAGCGCGTATAGCGCGCGACTCGTAATCCGAGGGTCGCGGGTTCGCGCCCGCGTCGCGCCAAACATGCTCGCCCTCCCAGCCGTTGGTAAAAGAGTAGCCGAAGAGTTGGCGGTGGGTGGTGATGACTAGCTGCCTTCCCTCTAGTCTTACACTGCTAAATTAGGGACGGCTAGCAAAGCTGGCCCTCGAGTAGCTTTGTGCGAAAATTCCAAAAACCAAAACAAAGGTTCTGTTTGATGCATGTTGCGTATATTCTTGGATATGTACAGCACGAGTCCAACCTGTTCTCTAAAATTGTAGAATACTCTTGAAAGTAAGAATCAACAACATGTGTTTTATAAAAAAAACTGGCGTTTCTCCAAATATTGTCGAACTTTCGAAAATCTCGCTTAATGAGTATATAAATGCTAGCCATCGCAAGACGCCGAGAGACAGTAATAGAATATTGTTGGTCTCTTACAGTCAGTATATTATAAGCCTCGGATGTTACAGTTGTGATTAACGCTAATTAATCGGAAAACTACAAGTATTTTACCAGGAATGTTTACAGGTTTCGAACGTTACGAACAGTTCAACTTCAGTGGATTAACTTCGGACGTTTTCATTTTCACGAGGGCATTTGATATCCTCGTCAGAGAGAAGCTAACCAAGAACAGAGACCTAGATAGTTTATTAACTCAGAATCAATTCACTCATCGTGAACCAGCTCCAGACCAGTTAGAAAACTTAATACTCTTTGTAAGTTTCAAGAACGTTTGCGTATAAATCATTATTTGTATTGCCATTATTATAAAATTGTACTTTTGCTGACATATTTAAATATACTTGTGTTAAGAAAGAAAATTATCTGTATCGATCTAGCTGGCAAATATAAATTTGATACATATTAACATGTAAGTACCTTTTAAATTTAAATTTAAATGTCCGACAATTTGAAATCGTAACACGTAACGTACGTAACATAATAAATCGAAACTTGTCTGAGATGAATTGTAATACGTAACAGTAAGTACTGACATAACGAAAACTAGTTTGGTAAATTTGCTGTTTAACATGTATTGGCATACAGAGAATTAGTTTGGTAATTGTAGATACCGAGAGCACGAGAATTAGCACGGTAACTGTAGTGTTTGAAATACAATGGCATAATGAAAATTAGTCTTGTAAATGTATTATTTATATTCACTATTTGGCTCGGCATGGCCAGGTGATTAAGGCACTCGACTTGTAATCTGAGGATTGCGGGTTCAAATACCCATAACTCCAAACATGCTCGCCCTTTCAGCCATGGGGGCATTATAAGTGACGGTCAATTCCACTATTCGTTGGTAAAAGAGTAGCCCAAGAGTTGGCGGTGGGTGGTGAAGACTAGCTGCCTTCCCTCTTTTCTTACACTACAAAGCTTTGTGCGGAATTCAAAACAAACCTAACCAATATGATACATGTTGACATAATAAACACTATTTCAACTA
Source organism: Carcinoscorpius rotundicauda (assembly GCA_011833715.1). Lineage (NCBI taxonomy): Eukaryota > Metazoa > Arthropoda > Merostomata > Xiphosura > Limulidae > Carcinoscorpius > Carcinoscorpius rotundicauda. Next base: position 91,397,314 of record CM022397.1, read on the forward strand.
CTGTGTTGTTTAATACATGACGTCATAATGAAAATCGGTGTTTAATACGCTATATTAAAACTACTTCACAGTCTTGTTTAATGCAGGCTGATTAGTGACAAGATGAGAACAGTTCCGTGGTTTTGCTGCTATGTTGATATTGCTATGACAAGAGCTACCTCTTTATGGTGGTATTTAAATCTTGAAACGATCAGCTGAATATAAAAAAATAGATTAAAATCACTCCCAAATCGATGAAAGAAGGCTATGCTGAAAGCTCCTCATTTAAAGCCAGCTTGAGACCAATAATGACAATGGCCTACGGATCCTCAGATGCACTGAATCCTCTGCAAGCAATCTTTATACTAGATAAATCCTCAGTTATGCTCCATCCTCTACACTTAGTCATCCTCAGTTTACAGGGTTCAATATTTAACCATGAGACATATCATCTTCAGCTTTACTCACTTTATCAAAGTCACCAATTGAATTCCCAATATTACATGTTGTAAGCTATGATCGATGTTTTTTTTTCCGGCTTAAATGGCATGTGTTCCATTAATGTTACTGTTAACTACCTAAATTTCCTTCATATGGTTGGCTCTGTCTTATTTAACAAACTTGCGTCTAGCACTTAAGTCATTTATTTTAATAATATAGTAATTTATACTGAAATGAAATATAATATTCTACTTATATGACTTAGTTGTAATTAAGTACTTATTTTGTTTTTAATTTCAATAACAGCTTTGTCTTCCTCAACAGAATGGTTTCAATGTTAAAATTATTGTAAGATGGAAAGGTTTAACAACTGAAACAAGTCCTTACACTTTCAAACGAATCAGAAAAACAACAACAATAAAAATAGCATTATTTCAACTGTTTTAATATAGATTGAAAGAACAAAAAGGAAAACGTAATTTAAACCATGGGCGCCCCCTTCAGCAAACATTGAGCACTAATGCCTCTTTCTTTAAAATATCTTGTTTGTTTCTTTTGAATTTCACACAAAGCTACACGAGGGCTATCTGAGCTAGCCGTACCTAATTAAGCAGTAGAGGGAAGGCAGCTAGTCATCACCACCCACAGTCAACTCTTGGACTACTCTTTTACCAACGAAGAGTGAGATTTACTGTAATATTATAACGCCCCCACGGCTGCAGTGGTACTGCAAAGTTTTCGAACCGTATTTATTGTTATTCTATCGCACATTACTCATTACGTTGTGTACACTTTCCAAAAGTAATAGGTAACGGTAATATCTTTTATTACATGTGGAAAAGGCCTAAAACCGAGATGTTAACAGTTTATAATAGTTCTTATAGTCCATTTAAACAATGCTTGAAATAGGACATGTTGCTGATTGCACAAAAATGGCTAGTAAAATATCTGAAGACGTGAAAAATGGAAAATGATTTTGTATTTTATCTATGGCAAAGTTATCATGACTATCTGCCCTCGTCCCGAATTTTGAAGTACTGACCAGAATGAAGGAAGGCTGTCAACAGCAGCTTACTATCCACTGTAGGGAATTCACTTTTGTTCTTATAACACACACACGACTTACAGTGTAGGTGATATGTTTTGGTGCCACACGGATTCAAAGCCAGTACACAACAATTCCGAAATCCAGAACTCGATCACAGGGTTAATCTACGCTCAACTTACGAGAGAAGAACACATAAGAAAAACTGAGAGATAGATTGTTATTTAATGAATACAGTGTTCAGGATGTCAATTAGAGAATTTAGGGAATTCATGTATCTTTGTCGTCAAAACACACTCCGAATTGTTGAGTACCTGTCAGATACCACTACTCTGTAAAAATAAGAGTAGCCCAAGATTTGGCGTAAGGATTCACTATCTACTTTCCTTTCGATGTATCACTTCAAAATTATGGAGATTAAAAACAGATAATAATTGTTTGTTTGATTGATTTTGCGAAAAGCAACTCGAGATCTAACTGTTCCAGCTGTCCTTAATTTTGAAGTGATAGACGAGAGGGAACAAAACTAATAATAACTAATTAACCCACAACAATTCTTGGGTTATTTTCACGAGACCGGGTAGTTGGATTTAACCGTCACGATTATAACCTACAGCTAAAAGAGCGGAGCCCGATTTTTCAGTTTTCAGGAGTTAGTAACAGGACGCGAACTACACAATTCTAGATTCAGAGTCCTAAATCAAACCCGATAGCTCTTGTTTAATATTTTGCACGAAATCTCAATATAAACAAACAAATAAAATTACAGCGATAAATGCTGAAGTAACTAACAATTACTATGGACAAAAGAAAATAATATGAAGAGATGAAGAAATCTTAAGAAAGAAATATAAAATAAAAGGTCATAACGAGGAAAGTAAATAACCATGGGAAAACAACAATAATGTTATTTACAAGAAAAAAAATACAGAAACAAACGAAGATTGTAAAAGTAGTCAGAAAGAAGGTTTGGTGTGAATTAACCACAAAGTCACACAATGGACTATTTGTCCTCTACCCATCACGGGTATCGAAACTCGGATTTTAGCGGTATGAATCCGCAAGCATGCCGCTGTACCACTGCAGGGGCAGAAAAAAGAAGAGTCTATAGAGGAAAGGTGATAGAAGCTAATGGAACAAGAATATTGAGGAAATGAGGGGAAAAGACAAAAGAAGTTGAGGAGAGAAAAAAAATAGTAGAAAAACAAAAAAACATGGAAGTTAAAACAGCAAGGAAAGGGACAGAGAAAATTAGAAAAAATAACATATAATAAAACAATTGTAAAGGTCAGACGTGGGAGAGAGAAAAATGGTGAAAATTAATACAAACAAATTTCAAACGGAGAGAAGTTTAAGAGATCGAATAACTTACACAAGATCAGGTTTTAAAAAAAGAAAACTTTAAACAAAATAACATAAAAATAGAACGTGACGTTATATATTTAACCGTATTAATGTTAGTTAATATACCTCAGTTTATCTTTAACTATATCAAAACTACCAGTTCTTTTGTCAGTTTATCTTTAACCATCTCAAAGCTACCACTTGTCTCAGTTTATCTTTAACCATATCAATGTGACATTGTATATTTAACCTTATTACACTATCCTTTCTTTTCTCGGTTTATCTTAAACTGCACAAACACCAAATTTTCTGTTGTAGTAATTTTTTTTATCTTCATTGTTGAAAAACACCATGGTCATTTTATTTTCATCCATATTGTTTCTCTGTCAGTTTATCTTCAGATATTTTGACATAGGCTGTTTCTGTTCAAACTATTTTTTTCAAGTGTATCTATATTTATTGTTCATGTATCCACCTTAGTCTTTCAATTTTATCTATTCCAAGAACGTAAGAGTGAAAGTAAAGATGAGTATATAAAAATATGTCAACCACACTATACCTCCCATATTCAGTGTCGTCGAGCAATTTCGAACAAAATCAAGAATCATCAGGCTGGTTGGGATACAACAGACATAATGATGGTTGAAAAACCATTTACATGATGTGAGTGAACTTAGTTGTTATCGTACCAGCTTAGCTTTGACTGTATCCATAATAATAGAGCCGGCCTTTTAGGTAAGTGACGTGTGTCTATTCACAGGATGCACACTTCAAGAATCACCCTAACCGACATTACAATGAGCTTTCTTGTGAGTTTTACAGAGGCAAGGGTGTCGAATAAAATGTTCGACACGGACCACAGCTTTGCCTAAAGCTTGCTCTGCATCTAAAATGTTCCTGCGTCAGTCTAATTTTATATGTGCCTACAATAAATTATTCATTTGTCAGCGTAGTTTTAGAAGCATCGAACCTAGCTGTTACTTTATGTTAAGTACTATTGGCTTACGAAATAATTCACAAAAATGTTATATACAGGAAACAATGCAATATAATTATTGTTGTTCATTACTATTGTACCTAAACTTTAAAAGTAAATTTTATTTCACAATATAATAAGAGTCATATAAAGTGTGTTGTCTTTAAGAATATTATGTTTTACGCTTCTATTGATTATAATTTATTAATCAACAGACATTATGCTTTAAGACAAAAAGTAAATTAGAAGGTTGCTTACCGAATGAAAATGATACAACTTCTCTCCGCACTCTTCCAGGCGTGGTCTTGTCAACTTCTGTCTCTTCCGCTTAAAAAGTTACATGTTTGGGTGATTGGCGGCAGAAAACAAGTGCTTGTGAGAAACTGCCATCTAGTGACGAAATAGTCAATTCAATTCAAATCTGTATCTGAGGGGTTTGTTTTAAAAATAAGTGTGACTTCTTAATTCACCTCCCACAACTTTGTAAAACATAATCAACTCCATGTATAAAGTTACAATTTTCACTTAATATTATGGGTATTGTTCTATTCAACAAATAAATCGCATATTTAATTTGTCCATGGACAGCCTAGGGATGATGTGGTTTGTTTTGGAATTTCGCATAAAGCTACTCAAGGGCTATCTGTGCTAGCCGTCCCTAATTTAGCAGCGTAAGACGAGAGGGAAGGCAGCTAGTCATCACCACCACCGCCAACTCTTGGGCTACTCTTTTACCAACGAATATTGGGATTGACCGTGACATTATAACTCCCCCACGGCTGAGAGGGCGAGATATTTTGGCGCGAAGCCGCGACCCTTAGATTACGAGTCGCACGCACGCCTTAACGTGCTTGGCCATGCCGGGCCCAGGGATGATGTGGAATTATTTTATAAACTTGAGTAGGCCTTAATGCAATATTTAATACTGTATGAATATTTCCAAACATTGATGGTCCTTAGATTTACTTCGTGGATATCCAAAGCCTAACATTCTCCAACATTAAATTTACTGCCTGGGCGTATGAAATCTGGTATTCATCAACATTACATATGAGTACCTGAATAAATGATAGCAGGCAATACTACTATATTATATAAAACCCAGTATTTCGCATACAATTTCGCATAGTTTGTGCGAATAAAAATCGTAAACCTAAATTTGAAGTGCGATGATTTAAATAAAACTGACAAAAAACACAGTCTACAAAGTTAGTTTATTTAATACTGAAACAACTGTTATTCAAGCAAACTATGGTATAAATAGCATCTCAAACATTTCTATGTTTGTCGCAACTTAGCCGCCTTGATGAGATCTAGTAATGGGCAAAACAGCTCATCTGCGTTAGGAGTAGATGTAGTGTGGATTAGGTAAAACTTTTTTTTTCAGTTTCATCTTGTTGTGAGAAGCGTTGTATACGTCATTAACTATTCATGCAAAACCCTAGTATTCATCAATATGATACATTACAACTGTGTACAGATACAAAATCCAGTGTTCATCATTATGATACATCACAATCTCGCTATATATGTATGAAACATAGTGTTCATTAACATGATAAATTACAGCCCAGGTATACGAATAGCAATATTCCTCAACATTCTACATAAGTATATGAAATCTAGTATCCATCAACATTCTACTTATTCTTGGGTACTTGAAAAGTATTATTCATTAGTCATTTACGTCGCCGTCTACCTATATTTTACTGTTGTAAATCCGTAGACTTACCGTTGTACCAGCAAGAGACATATATGTTAAGCGTAATATTCATCAACATTTTATTTACTGTCTGAGTCGATGAACTCTACTATTCAGTTAAATGTACAATGAAAAAACCACTAAGCACAGTTTTGTTTTCTAAAGTGACACACAATATTTAAGTTTTAAATAAAATATGCATTACGTTAGCTTTGATGCAAAATTTCTATACACAAATACTCCTTCATAAAATACATTATTTTTGGCTGATTTTCAAACGAATAAAAACGTATTGGTAATATTTAAAGATAAAAAGTTTATAATTTCGTATTTAAAATTAAAAACTTTGAATAATTTAGAAAACACACTTATGTAAAAGATTTAACTGCAGTTAAAAGCATTGCAGCATTAAATTTAAGGAACATAAAAAACTATAGAAAAATATAAGTTGAATGAATTATTAAAATGTGGCACAAACATTTAATATTATAGACTGGAACAATACTAAGTTAATAAATTTTTTGTTTGTTTGTTTGTTTTGGAATTTCGCACAAAGCTACTCGAGGGCTATCTGTGCTAGCCGTCCCTAATTTAGCAGTGTAAGACTAGAGGGAAGGCAGCTAGTCATCATCACCCACCGCCAACTCTTGGGCTACTCTTTTACCAACGAATAGTGGGATTGACCGTCACATTATACACCCCCACGGCTGGGAGGGCGAGCATGTTTAGCGCGAAGCGGACGCGAACCCGCGATCCTCGGATTACGAGCGCACGCCTTAACGCGCTCGGCCATGCCAGGCCAAGTTAATAAAACACATATAATTTAAAATAAAACTAAATATAAGATAAAGTATTGAAATTGACCTAAGTAAATCCTCAACCTTACTTCTACCGTTACTCCCAAAAATTATATTATATACATATATAAACACATGTAGAGTCTTTTAGAGCAAGTCCTTGTTTTTAATAATTATGGGTTGATTCTAATTGTAAGTAGAAAACTTTGAAAATAATTTTTTTTTAAATTAAACATTCACGTGTTTACATTAAGTAAAGTCCTTTAATGAATGAGCTATTTGGAAGAATAAACTATGGAAACTTTAATTTGGTAAAAGCATCATTGGCATATCGACATTTGTGTCTGATATGCAGAGCTTCATTATAGTCTTTCTTACTGATAGTTGTTAATTACGACAGTTAAAACTCGAGTATATATATATATATATTAAAGTTACAAATATCACAGTAAATTTTTGTTTTTCTAAAACTTATGGTAGGATGGGATGAATAATTATCTTATATCATCAATTGGCATCTTGTAACGAGGAGGGGTCTCTCTTCAGTAGTTAATCATGTTTTCTTACTGGTGATACACTGGAAATGTCTCGTCAGAGTCGACAGATTAACTTCTGCGAAGTCTTTTCTGAAGCCAAGAAATCTATGATTCTTCCCCTGATGTACTTACTTTTAAAATACTCGTGGCTTGAACTGTCTACAATTCTAGATTTTGCGCTCTTACACTTGTTACACATTATAATTTACTTGGACAGGTCTCCCATTTATTATATTACGTACGTTACGTATTACGTTCTCAAATAACTGAAAAATTTAAGTTAGAACTCAATTAAATGTCAATGTGTATTAAATTTATGACATTTGCCGACAAGATTGATACACTTAATTATCTTTTTTAACACAAATTTATTTTTATATACAAACAACAAAACAATTTATAATAACGCTTATTATAAATAGTTATTACAAATAATGATTTACAAGAATTCTACAAACTTACAAACAACACAATAGCGAGTCTTCTGTCTAGTCTGGATTTTTTTTAACGACCTTTATGGAGAGCAAATTAATTCTACATTGATACATATGTACAAGTAACTTGACAGGGAAGCCAGCTGGTTACTTAACTCAGTACACTTAAGTTTTCCAGACGACAATATTTTATGTCTCAGTAGAAATATTAACTTCAGAAGTTTGTATTAATGCGTAGTCTAGGAAATTTTTTCTAGATTCATTCTAAGCTTTTCAGATCTTGGGATCATCACCATGACGAGCTACTTCTATAAAATATCTAAATTGGAACATTGAAACGATAGCTTACAACATACAATTAAATCTAAACGCAAACCATTCACTTTGTTAGTATGCTAGTTGGTGTAAATTTTTGTTTCAGTAATGTAGGGAGCTTGCAAGTTTTTATTTATGGGTTAGGCCTATCAACAAACTTAACCTGTAGAATTTTAGTATTAAAATTGAAGAAATAAATAATTTTCAACATCATTAAGTGCAAAGTTGTATCCACAGTGGTGGGGATAGTGTTGACCCCATTAGAAAGCTCTGCTCCCCAACAGCCCCATTTTAAATATAATCCTTTAATACTTTTAAATTCTTCACGTTGTAACATCCACAAAAGATGAAATAAAAGAACAAAACCAATTTACAAGAATAATATAAGGCTAAGAAGCAAATGATGTTATTTGCTATAAAGCACAAAAGGCGAAAAGAAATTTGCCTACAGAGGATATCGAAACCCGGTTTATAGCAAGATAAATCTGCCGATATACCACTGTGCCAGGTGGGAGCAAGAAGAAATTGGAAAGATTAAGCAGTTAAATGTAATGTTTAAAAATAAAAGTGAAACAAAGAAATAAAAATATTAGCAAAGTCATAAACAGAAGAAAAAATAATGATCGAGGAGGTAGAAAAAACATACCCGACACACACAAAAAAGTATGGAAAATAAATCTGTAAATGCAAGGGCCAAATCCATCATACTTTACTTCATACTCGTCTGAGAATTCCCATCTTGGACACCATTAACAATAAAAACTACGAATAGTAGAATACACTGGTCTATGCCTATCACTAGTGCTACTGTAGAACTTAAGCCTGCAAAACCTTTTTTCGACCACTCTAGCTATATCAACTATACTCACCAAGTTGCCCAATTTAGCATGACAGCAACGACACCCAATGAAGATCTCAGTAACTAATGATGGAAAGGTTCCAATGGAAGCATTGCAAGCTTAGTTTTATAATGATTTTCAAATAAAACAAACTGAACAGTGAAAAATAAGCTATTCATATTTCTGTTTATCTAAAAGAATAACAATAATAATAAAAATGATAACAGCATTAAATTACATGGAAGATGTAATAAATATCAGTCATTGATAGCTGCTTTGTCAAAAAGGTTTGTATTGACATATTAGAAGAAAGTTTCCAAGTGATAGTTTAAGAAAGAACGATATTAACTAAATTTGTAGAAAATATTTTACGTATGATAAGGAACTTAAGGACAGTTGATTCTTAAAAAGAACTTAAAAGACATTTTTAAATGGTGATAATGACATTAATTAGTTTACTTTTGTAATTGTAATGCGCAGGTAATAATCTTCATTAAACTTATAAAATAAAAATGTAAATTACTTTTATTATTCATTTGCAGTATAGTAAGAAATTTGGCACATTCAAATATTTTAAAATACGCTAATTAGTTTGACTGCTAGTGGAAATTAGCTTTATATTTTTAAAAACTGTCTTCATGTAATGTTGCCTATGAGTAAGAAGGCATCTCAAACTTCTGTTGATAGCTCAGTCATTTACATTTTCCAATAGTTTTTTTACCAGTCTGTTATTTTTCACCCCACTAAGATTGCGACCGCAGTACACTTTTCACTTCTTTTTTATTTGTGTAAAGTTGAACACAAAGCGACACAATAGGCTATATGTGTCATGATCACCACGAGCATTGAAGGTAGATTTTTAACGTCCAAAGTCCGCAGTCATACTGATGAACCAATGGGGGCTTGCGCAACTTCACTATGACAACCGAGTTATTAATCCAGTGATTTGTTTACTCATATACATCATTGGTCAAATGTAGCGCTTTCTGAACTCCAATCTTCACATACATCCTTAAAGATTTATCTGTATGGTTATTGGTATATCACTGAGCGTACGCTCTGAATGGCGGCTAGCCAATGAGCGAATTAGATGACGCGCACGCCCTCTGACTATTAGCAAATGTTTAATTGTAGACAGATAATATAATAACCATATTTAAATTTGTTTTTCTTGGAATTTTTTCTGATACACATTTAAATAAATATATAACAATTAAAATAAAATAAAAAGACATCCGTGTACCACTTACAATCAACTCGCGTACCACCAGAGATACGAGTAACAAACTTTGGGAAGCACTGATGTAATGTAAAATGAACACCTGATAAACTCAAGTGAGCCGTAACATTAGATTGTGTTATACAACAATTTATTCAGTTGCTTCTTGGAACACAACTAATGATTACACAAACAGTTGTATAAAATACAGGTGAAATAAACAACAAGACAAAGTAAATATATTTATATCAAAATTAGACTTTAAAACTTTGTCTGAGTTGAAATCTCTATGACTGATATATATTACTTTCAGTTTTAGGCATGTGTATGTGTTTTGTGATAACAAAGCCACTTTGGATTATCTGCTGAGTTTATCGAAGGGAAACGAACTCCTGATTTTAGCGTTGTAAAAGCAAAGACTTACCGCTCTACCAATAGGGAACAATTTAAACCTAAACTTAGGATTGATTAAAGTTCATATGTACCTTTGTGCTTAATCTTTAAACAAACAAATATAATAGAGTCCGTTTTTAAACCCTTCTTCTGACCATTAGTTAGTAATCTAAATATGATTTTTATTTTTATTTCTGCAATAACATGTATTAATTATATTGAAACAATATTCTAGCCGTTACAGCTACTAGTAGAAACGTAACCATACGGACGGTTGTTTATCAGCTACAATAGAAACGCCACCATACGGGCGGTTGTTTATGGAATATTTTATTCATATTTTATTGCAAGAAAATTAGAAATAGTGAAGACTTTCTGAAAAAGGATAATTTTGGGGAAGTACTACACGAGAAAAGTGTTCGGATTGTTCTCTTTCGTCACACAAAACTCAATTGAATGCATCAAAATGATTCAACGTTCAAAGCTCAAAATTTTCATAAATGTTACTGCTATAAACTGTAGTGTTTTTATGCATTAAAAGTATAGTTTCTTATTAAGCACAAAGCTACACAAAGGGCTATCTGTGTTTTGTCCCTCAGGGAGTATCGAAATCTGGTTCCTAGCAGTATAAGTCCACAGACTTATTATATGACACTGGAGAGCTATTAAAAGTGGTACACTTTATTAAAATATTTTTTTATAACTCGTTTTCAGTGCTAGATTAAAAATTACATCAATAAAGATATAATCAAACCCTCAAACACAGTCCAAGTGAAAGTCGTGTTCTTCTAAGGTTATTATTTGCAGTGAAAATGAAACATTATTCAAGGTGTTTGGTGACAATACACCCTATTTTGGAACTATCTGCATGTAATAAATGTTCAGGCTTTAACTTGCCTTTTATTGTACTAACTGCAAAGCTAAAACAGCAAATGTAACCAACACTGGTGTAAAATGAGAGTTTAAACAGATGTGAACAATATAAATACTGCTTGGAAGTCTTTTGCAATTAGATCATCAGTTACACGATCAGCGAGGTAATTTGATGTTTCAGACAATTCCACCATTTATAATGAATATCAGACTATATCAGCCATAGATACAGTAAAATTTCATAAACTAAATTTCAGGGCCTGGCATGGTCAGGTGGTTAAGACGCTCGACTCGTAATCTGAGGGTCGCGTGTTCGGATTTACGTCACATAAACCATAGTCGTCTTTTCAGTCTTGTAGATGTTATAATGTGACGTTCAAGCCCATTATTCGTTGGAAAAAGAGTAGCTCAAGAGTGGGCAGTGGGTGACTCTCTAGTCTTACACTGCTAAATTAGGGATGGTTAGCGCAGATAGCCCTCGTGTAACTTTGCACAAAATTAAACAAACAAACTAGGGTTCACAAGTTAATTCCATAAAAAAAAATTATAAAATAATTTCCGCAAAATTCAATTTATATTAATTAAATTACTTAATTTTGGAATATAGCCTTTTTGATGGGTTTTTCTTTGGGTGGAGCTATAAAAAACTTGAAGCGTTTTTTATCAAATTTGAGAAATACTGGACTATAGGTTTAGAGCGAATTGGCAAATCACAACATTAACGGTGTCCTGATTTGACCACCTAACAGTTATGACAAGCTTGTAAAATCTATCCATTACAACTAGATATTTATGTTGAAACATTTTTGTAGCCATTGCGTTTGTTAATATTCATGTTTACCGGCAAGCACATATAAACTTTAATGAATTAGCAAGCATAATATTTAATTTTTAACACAAATAATTAATATGTTTAACTAAAATTTTATGCTCAGTAAAATCAGGTTAAATCGAGTTTCAGAAGTTTATCTTCATGAAGTGTTGGTGCAGCATTTAATTTTCAACTGACTGCATCTTTGAATATGCTCTAGAACCTAAGAACGTATATCGTACGTTATTTTATGGAAAGTCGAACTTGTACCCTGGTGAGACATCTGGAAGTAAATGGGTTTATAATGCCAAAATCTGGGATTAGATTTCCGCAGTGAAAACAGAAGATAGCTGAACACTGCTTTGCTAACGAAAGAAAAAAAAAGCCATAACTTGTGATAACTTGTCCACCATGACTCAAATATCAACATACTACACACCTGCGAGACATTCTAGAATATTGAAAGGGATTTGCCGCTATACGTTTATTTTAGTACCTACGCTTGTTTCTGTATAGTTTTCTTTCTTTTTTTGCAGGTGACATATTTTCGACTGTGTATTGCGCAAGTGTTTCCTGTTCTCAAAATTTTTAGAAAATTCTTGAGAAAAAAAATCAACAACATCTGTTTAACGTAAACGTGCCAAAACATTGTTGAAATTTCGAGTAACTTGCGTAATTTGTATAAAAGCAGCTAGCCGATTGACGGTAGAAGACGAATAATATTAGTCAGCTACAGTCAGTGCGCTATAGGCCTCAGAAGGTATAATTATGATTAACTCTTATTGATCGGAAAACTATATAATTGGACCAAGAACGTTTGTACTTTTCCCACATTATAAATTGTTTAACTTCAGTGAATTAACTTCAAACTTCAGTATTTCTATGAGAACAATGGATATTATTGTTGGCGAAATGTTGTGTATGCTCTAAGCCAGTTGTTCTAAACCTGGGTTCAATCATCGAACCCCAGTGGTTCCATGAGTCAGTCTCAGGGGTTCGGCGGAGGTCACGTGTCCGTTCCGTTCACCCCACTCGTATGATTCGTGACGTCATGCTCCACTTGGCCATCATTGGCTGCGGCTGAACACGTCACATCACTTGGCCTTAATATCTGTGCTACAGGGAACTTCGTGCTGTGTGCTTAGCAGTCGAATTGTGACTGTAGTAATCGTGTGTCATTTGTGATTTTTTCCAAATCTTTCAATCCCTTCATACTAACTATGTCAAGCAAAAACAGAAAGTTGTCGGACGAATACGTACAATGTGTATTCACGTGTATAAAGGAACATGACGAGAGTCAGGGTTCTCAATGCATGATTTGCAATGCGAACTTGAGCAATTCTAGTTCAGTACCGGTAAAACTAACAGAACACTCCCTAAAGTTGTATGGAGATGGGAAATACAAGAGCACAACGCTTGCTAAATTCAAGGTAAAGAGAGCCAGGTTCGATAAAAAGGCTACTTTGCCTGTTCTCGGCTTTGTACCCATCAACAAACCGATCCTCACAGCATCGTACGAAGTTGCGTACTTGATCACAAAGCAGGGCAAACCACACACCATTGGTGAAGCAATCGTAAAACCAGCTACGTTGAAGATGAGGAATATCATGCTGGCAAAAGCTGCTGAAAATAAGTTATACTAAATTCCTCTTTCAAATGACATCATCATTAGCAGAATAAATGACATGAGCGATGGCATCTTGGCTCAAGTAGTTGCAGCAAAATTAAGCCTTCAACTCGACGAGACCACTGACGTTTCCAATCTAAGACAACTTGTTGTATTCGTGCGCTATACAAAGTACGACGAGGTAAAAGAAGATTTTATTTTGTAAGCCTCTTACAACAACAACTAAGGCAGCCGACGTGAAGAAACTTGTGGATGACTTCTTCAGAGACAACGATCTTTCGTGGGATATGGTTTCTGCAGCTTGTTCAAACGGAGCTCCAACCACGCTGGGACAAAACTCTGGTTTTGGTGCGCTGGTGAAAGCCGATGCACCACACATCATTGTAACGCACAGGCATGTGTTGGCAACAAAAACCTTGCTTTCAAAACTGGCAGAAGTATTAAAATTGTAGTGGAATGAGTAAACTTTGTGCAAAATAGTGCCCTGAAGCACTGCATCTTCAAAGATTTGTGTAATGAAATGGGCTCTGAATTCGAGGTACTTCTGTACCATTCTAACGTTTGGTGGTATTTTGGGGAAAGGTGCTGAATCGTGTTTTTGCCATGCGTGTGAAATTAGCCCTGTTTTTGCGAGAGCACTAACATTGTCATGCAAACTGCTTCGAAAAATCTGAGTTCATTCTCATTTTGCCATACATGGCCGATATCTTCAATGCTCTCAATCAACAGATTCAGGGCGGTGGAGTCAACATCATCGAAGCGGAAGAAAACCTGAAGGCTTTTCAAAAAAAAGCTACCGTTATGGAAACGACGAACAGAGAATGATAACTTCGCAAACTTTCTCCAGCTGGACAACTGTGTAAGTAAGATCGAAGATGTGTCTGAAATCGGATATATTTGTGTACCCGGTGAACTGAAACAAGCAACTGCCATGCACTTAGATGAGCTCGCAAAGTCTCTCGACGAATACTTCCCCACCAGAGAGTCATATCCAGCATGGGTGAGACAGCCGTTCACGTTTGGTGTTGCGACAACAGATGTCAATGATGAATACCTCGACGAAGTAATTGAACTTCGGCAGAGTCAGGTTCAACGACAACTTTTCAGAACAACAACGCTCTCAACGTTTTGGTGTCACCAAATCGTAGCATACCCTATTATTGCTAAGAAAGCCCTTGAGATACTCATACCGTTTGTCACAACGTATCTTTGCAAGTAATCCTTTCCGAGGATGGTAGATATAAAAACGAAGAAAGAGAACAGACTTTGTTGCGAAAATGATATGAAAGTGGCGCTTGCCAAGGTGAAGCCACGCATTTCTGAACTTTTCTCTGAAAGGCAACAGCAAAAGTCACATTGATATGCAGTAAATATTCGTTGAGTTATGTTTTTGTGTGAAATTCATGTTTTGTTAGTTTTGTTCTTTAAACACAGTGATATTGTGTGCAACTGGTGCGTGGTTCATTTTGTGTACTAATAAAATATCTACTTATGTTTTGAATTTGAAAAAAATCAATTTTATTTTTCCAATTACAAAGGATTCAGTGAATGCAAGTACGCAACTTCTGGGGCTCAGTACTTCCAACAAGATTAACACTGCTCTTAGCTAACTAGCCGTCAAAATAAGTCTACAAGTGGGTTTCTCGACATCACTGAAGTGTACATGTGTATCTACGAAGAGTAATTTGCTCTCCGTGAACTTCGATGAAAGACTCAGTTTAGTTTGTAAAACTGTTGCATATAAACTATTATTTGTGATAACTATTAGTAAAAACCGTTCTCATAAATTGCATTGCTGTTGTTTTTTTGTTTTTATATTAAAAATATTTGTATTAAAAAGAAAATTGTGTGTATAGATCTTGTTAGAAAATATCATTAATTGGATACATAATGTCTCGTGCTGTTTGAAATCTTAGTACGTAGTATACATAACATAATAAATCGGAAACTCGTCCAAAATAAATAGTAACACGTAAAAACATCAATAGTTCAGTATTCAAGGGCTTTTCATGAATTTAATAGCTATCTCAAATATTTGTAAGGAAACTTAGTAATTTACAGAATTATGGTACCTGAGTGGCTGAATGATCATGTTACTAAATGATACCTACCTGGAGCAAATCCGCAAAATATTTTCATTTTACACAATTATTAATATTAATGGTATTCCGATATTTATTTCACATAAAAATTGTATATATTATGAGGAACTGAAACCACATTTTACACCTAGTATCTTTGATTCTGTTGCAATTGACCTCACATATCAGAATTTGAACTTTAAAATTTTCGCTAATTATCGAAATAAAAAGTTTTTACTTATACTTCTTAAAAGTATAAATATTTATATACAATGTTGTTGTTGGGCTTAAGATTCTTCTAAAGTAGGTATCGGTTATTTCTTTGCGATAAATTCAATAACAAACAAAAAGCAGGCACTTCAGTTGTTTTCAAAATAATATAAGTATTTAAATGGTCAAGTGGTTTAGGCACTCGACTGGTAATTCGAGGGTTGCGGGGTCGATTCCCCATCACACCAAACATGCTTGTCCTTTCAGCCGTGGGAGCGTTATAATACAACGGTCAATACGACTATTCGTTTGTAAAAGAGTAACTGTTACGTATTTTTTAATGTTTCAAGTTCTTCATAGATTAAACGCAACAGAAAAACACAGATAACAGCTTGTATAATTTATTACACTAAACTACTAACAAATATAACAGATATAACATAAATTATATGATAACAGTGACAGATATTAAGTTACAACATTCGAAATTAATTACAAAACAAAATAATATTAGTTTCAAACTTCAAAATAAATCACAACACAAAACGGTACTGGCCTGTATCTAATGTAATGATCTAAAATTAAAGTCTCAAATTCCAGTCTAGGGTGTTAATTTTGTCCCACGAAGAGATTCCGAAACAGTTCAAAAAATTCGCCGTCTCTCAGCACAAGCAGTAATTCAGATGTATCGTAGAGATTGACGAAATAAAATCACAGCTTCTGTAGATCTAACTTTTGTCACAAATCCAAGTTGAATAATCACAGCAAACACTTAATCTTTCTCAAATAACTAAAACTGATGCCTGAATCTCACTCTTATTCTTCGAATAAAACTAATGACTGAATCTATCTTCTCTTTTCGAATAAAAACTGATGACTGATGACTGAATCTGTCTCTTGTCACCGTCTTTTATACCGATAGGCCTATATCTCGAACAATCTTGCAATTTCCATACAACTCCAGAGCTATCCACGCATATCCGTTCTTGCACGAGACTACACGTCTAGAGGGGAAGTCACCAGCACTCATTTACAAACATGTGATTGGTCTACTTAATTCGAGAAAGTTCTAAAATGTTACCCTAAAGAAATAACATATTTTAGTTTAAACTTCGAAACAATAATATCAATATGGAAAAATGAATAATACAAATGAAAATTCAAATACAATACGACATGTTGTCGTTTACAAAATATTTACACATATACATAACAGTAACCCAAGAGTTGACGGTGGGTGGTGATGACTAGCTGTCCTCCCTCTTGTCTTACACTGCTAAATTAGGGGCGGCAAGCGCATACATGTGTATAGCCCTTGAGCAGTTTTGCGCGAAATTCAATAAACAAAGAAACCACCTAACTAAAAGTGCTGTGTACTTCACACATATTTCATCTTTTAAAGTTTAACCATGGACTTGTAATTTTTGTGATTGAAAAGTAGCTTGCATATTTACATATTAAAAACCTTTTTAAAATAACATTTTCGATTAATTTTAGAGAGTAAAAGACAATTAAAAACACTATATATATAGCAGATACCAACTTCTTTAAATATAATTTAAATACCCATTGATTTGTTTGTAGTTAAGCACAAACCTATGTAATGGACCATCTTTGTTCTGCTCACCACGGGTATTGAACCCCGGCAGCTATTATTGAAAGTCTCCAAACATATTGGTGCGCCACTGGGGGTACACCCGTTGATATTTGTTTAAAAGTTGATAAAACAATGAGATATGGTTAACAAAGTGTCGAAATTCATCTACTAAGTATAAGGTGAAACCTGCATTAAAATAGTTTATAATTATTTTAATAACGATTCTAAAGCACTGTTTTCATGACAAATGGTGTTTACTGTAGTGCTGAGAATTTCACACATCATTTGATAAGTTATTGTGAAATATGAATAGTACTGCTTGAAACGCTTTGCAAAAATATATTTTGTAAAATAAACACACAAAAAACCCATTAATTCATTAACTAAAACGTACTTTCACAAACATAATACACACAAGTAATAAAAAATAGGTAAAAAACTTAAGTATGATGTAGGGATGGTAATACCAAAGAGTACAGAAACAAAGTAGAGAGGAATATATAAAATCATTACACACGTAGCCAAAATTTTCCAATAATACTTTTCATCTACAAGTAACTGTCGAATTCCTTTCAGTTGCTTGAATTCACATTTGAATAAAATCAGTCTTACAGTGATTAATAATCATAAATTTATGAGATACGATTCAGTGCTTATTGGCCACTTACGTAGAATTTTTATATAATTTTGTGTATTCATTACTACTTTATTTCTATATTTTTCGGCACTGCCATCCATACATTATTCTTACTTTTTGCATTTTTTATTTCTCCTCTCCTTTTTAATAGTTTGATTGGAGTATGTTGATAACAGAAATTTTTGTTTTATTTCTACAATTCAATGGTATAATATCTATCGTTAATATTTTATCAGTTTTGCCAGTTTATCCAATATTGGAGGCCAGTGGAGTTGGAACAGCTCTTCTAGGATTATACAAATATCCTGAATCAACGTTAAGGGGATATTTAGAGAACTGAGACCTCCTAACTTCACCCGAACTATTTGCATGTGCATATAATCGATCACACGCTACAGTCATGTCGACTGATAGGAAGAACATCATACAATTTCAAGCCATAAAATATAATACACACACAACTGCCAACTTAAGCTCTACTGAAAATCTTAAGAATGATAGACTGCTAGATAATACTATTTTAATAGTTAGGAAACTGGTGGTTTTAAACTGAGACATCAATAAAATGTACACAAATCTGACAGTTATATAAACACTTGATACCTCAAGTATTGTTGAGCAAACAACTGTTAATTAACTGTTATTATTTAGTTGTCATAACAACCGTATTAAAAGTCAGCTGTTATAAAAGCAATGCATCTTTCCAAGTATTCGTGGTTAGAGCACTTGACTTTCAACCTGAGAGTCGTAGGTTTGTATCACTCTTCGCCTTTTCAGCCGTGGTAGGGTTATGATATGATGGTCAATCCCACTATTTGTTGGTAAAAGAGTAGCCCAAGAGTTGATGATGAAAACTAAATGCTTTCTTCTAGTCTTTCTCTGCTAGAGGGACGGTTAAGAAAAATATCCCTCGTGTGACTTTGCACAAAATTTAAATCAGTCCTCTTTAACGACATTTTTAATGACATGGGAATTCTAACAGACCGTGAAACATTCGATAATGGCAATTAGGTGCTCAAATAAAACCATAACTCAACTTTAGCAGTTATTTGCAAGTATCATAATTGAATACAATGGTTTGTTTGTTTTCTTCAGGTCATCCCTATTTTCTAAGCACTAACTGTTGTGAAATAAATTTATGACATTATTAAATTTATTGAGAATCCTAAAAATCAATAAAGGTGACTGCTAACAAGAAATACGTTAAAAGTGAAAGCTCAACCAAACAGCAATACTAAATTAAACTAGCATTATACTAATCATTGAAGAAAATGCTTGAAATCAAACAATAATAAACAGTTGATCTCTACTGACTGCATCACCCAATTAAATTTGATTCTACAACGAAAATATTTTAAAAACCTCAAGAGAGTATATATTGACGTTGAAAGTGATTTCAGATGTTTTGCTTTTAATCAGCAGTTTCCAAAAGTAAAATAACTGTTCATTTCACTCTTTCGTAGCTAGTTTAGATTATATGTACATTGCCACGTATTCAGTAGTTCATGGCATTCTTAAACATTAGAAGTACAAAAATCATAAACATGTACTGATTGTTTTACTTAGGTAGGGGTAACATATGACAACGGCTATCCAGTAGAAGCTTATATAAATTTTACGTTGTCTATGTCCACTTCTAGAGTAGTGCAAGGTTATCTCAAGGAATGACACAACTGCTTGTACAAGTTGGTATGAATTGGAGATTTTCACCTTATTTTATTTGAAGTGGTCGTTGACTTTGGTAATTCAGTAACTGTGAAATACCTAACTAAGTATTCCACTTTATTTGACTCAAAGCTCTAATGCAGCCTCATTATTTCCTCTGTTTTTGGGTAGTACAATCATAATCTTTTTGTAAAGCCTTCTATTTACCCTAGCAGCCTGTTCAATCATACTTCTGTACAGAACCCGGTACAATTAGTAATTGTGAATAAAGATTGTATTTACTTGTTCACTTCTGTATTTGTGATTCTTTTGCTGATAATGTTTGAAATATTACTCTTAGATGATTTCCAGAACCTACTGTATCACAGATACGTATGATTACCTTCTGGAAATCATATACCTGAAAACAATAAAGTATAAAAGACTTCAATAACAAATATGAAGCCCAGAACTACAAATTGTCACTAATAATAAAAGGGTAACACTCCTACTAAGTTTATACAAGACTACAATTATCCAATCCATTTTTTTCTTAGCACATGGATTCGAGGAGTATATCTGACATAGATATTACAACTAACAGTATTTTTGCCAACGCCTTATAGTGTACATAACGACATTTCCAGGAAAAATCCTCACAGAACAAGTTAATAAGTTATACATTTAACCTCACTCCTTGGAAATATGCTTCTTACTGCTTATGTGTTTCTCTTCATATTCCGAAAAAATAGAAATTTCTTTAACTAACCACTGTTAGAGAACTATTAACGTCACAACTTTTACTGGTAAATTAATAAAAAATAATAAACGCTTTAGAACAACATGCTATTCTCAACAATAACCAAAACAACTCGGAGAAAACTATGAAACAGACTAACTGAGACTTCTGACAAAACAGTTAAATCCAATAGGCCTATTATTACTGATAAAAATCACATCACTTGAAATATTCCACATTCTTCTTTATTTGTTACTAAAACGTTTTAAATTAGAGGACTGTAAAAGCTGTATTTCAGATCTATCTTTCAGAGATTCACTGACTTCATATGGAAAAAGTTTAACTTCTAATATGCCTCATTAACAATCATTTTTAAGGTAAAAAAGTCTCTCGTATCAGCTCAATGGCCTGTACGTTATTTACTCAGAGGTTTTAAAACTTTTTTTCTGACAGACAAGTTAAAGTACAAGTAAATACATTTTGAAACATTTAATTCTGCAGTTGGTGTCTCACAAGGGTCGTTTATCGAATCTCGAGAGAAGATACTCAATTGTCATATTCTCGCCGCTCTCGAGTTTAAGGTGACAGACGAAAGGGAGAGCAGCTTTCGACGACTCTCATTGCCGTTAACTCTTTAGCTACTCGACTCGTAATCCGAGGGTCGTGAACCTGCGTCGCGCCAAACATGCCGCCCTTCCAGCCATGGGGGCGTTATAATGTTTCAATCAATCCTACTATTCATTGGTAAAAGAGTAGCCCAAGAGTAGGCGATGGGTAGTGATAACTAGCTGCCTTCCCTCTAGTTCGGTTAAACTGTAATGTCTTTGGTTTTTTTTTATGTAGCACCATCGTATGAAGCTGTAATCTAGTTATAAGAATTAAAAAAAGTGGTGTTAAATAAAAGAAGTTGAAATAATAGTGTGTTGTATGTGCTAATATTGAGGATTAAAATAATCTCAAGATTGGCGTAATAAGACCGCCATTTATCTCGACCTAATCTTCCGTGATGCTTATCACATGGACAGTACGAAAGACATTGAATACACTATTTGTTAAATAAATACACCAGAGTACAACGATGCATATCACATGGGTAGTACACAAGACACCTAACATATAAGGATAGCAGACCCCCATGATTCTTGTCACGTGCATACTGTACAAGAAAATGAATATATTAGTTATGTTTTTATAACATTTAATAAAATACTGTGTGTATCTGTGTGTGGGTATGTGCGACAACTATAGTTTCAAGAGGTAAGAACCAATAAACCTAAAATTCTGCACCCGTAATAAATGGATTCTGAAGGTGTGCTCCTCAGTGTTATTATCTTGTCCTTGTGCATGCGCACGTGCCATCTTTTTTTTTTTAATCAGGCAAACTTGCGAAAAATCTCAAAGAAAAGAAGTGTTTTTATGTTTGTAGGAAACACCATTGTTTGACTGTTCTGCTATGCTAAACGGACCCGGCATGGTCAGGTGAGTAAGGTTCTCGACTCGTAATCTTAGGGTCGTGGGTTCGAATACCCTTCACACCAAACATGCTCGTCCTCTCAATCGTGTGGCTTTATAATGTGATTGTCAATCCAATTATTCGTTGGTAAAAGAGTAGCTCAAGAGTTGGTGGTTGATGGTGATAACTAGCTGCCTTCCCTCTAGTATAACGCTGCTAAATTAGAGACGGCTAGCGCAAATAGCCCTCGAGTAGCTTTGCGCGAAATTCAAAACAAACCAAACCAATTTATGCTAAAATAGGTTTAGCATTCATCCATTGACATAGCCATTTAGAATATATGAGCCTAATAACTTCAGCAAAGCCGAGTACCTTCGCTAGTAAGAAAATAAATCTGTTAAGCGACTGTAAATTTAGATATATGTGTCAGAGATGAAAGCATTGAGTGCGATTTTATTTTATTTAAATGCGTGTGTAATCTGTTTCAGAAGAGCATTAATGATCTTAAAATATTCATTATGTCTTTTGCTAAAGTTTTTAAACAAGTGTTACCTCTCTTAATTGAAACGTCAAATGATTCTTCTATTATCGTTCTATTTACCTTTTTGTTTGTTTTATACCAGTAAGTAAACGTTAACTAAATACTTTTAGTTTGCAATAATACCTCTTGTAACACTATTTCGTGTTGATATAAAACACCAATTTTTGTATATTGACCACGATGTCTCAAGAATAAGCAGGTTATAAGGAACAACAACAATACATGCATGCGTGAGATGAATCTGTTACTACGGTAACCAGGATTTATGCCAGCGAGTTGTTTGTCTATCGGGGTACTTTCAACAACTTGTAACGTTAATACTTATGTTTTTCACTCTACACACAGTATTTACAAAAGTCGCCTTCCACAAAAATCCGTTCTAATGCATATTCGACTTTATCTCCTGCTGTCACTCGCAGCTATTCAACAAAGAATACTTGCGATTCAATCGATGACGTTATCTATCACATTCCCAAATAATATAAATATACAAATAAATTAGTAAATCGTTGTAAGGGGTTTGTTTGTTTATTTTTTTTTTAATTTGGCGCAAAGCTACACGAGGGCTATCTGATCTAGGCGTCCTTCATTGAGGAGTGTAAGACTAGAGTGAAGGCAGTCAGTCATCACCACCCACCACTAAGTCCTGAGCTACTATTTTACTAATAAATAGTTGGAATGATCAGTAACACTGTAACCCCCGCGCCTGAAAGGGCGAGTATGTTTGGTGTGACGGGGATTCGAACCCGCAACCCTCAAATTACGACTCGAGCGCCCTAAATATTGCTGTAAGAGATATATATACGCCGTCAATGTTTTGGCTAGTACATGGTCGTATCTGTCCCCTTACTACGATGGCCCTACACGGCCAGGTAGTTAGGGCGCTCGAGTCGTAGTTTGACGTTATAATGTGACGGTCGATCCAACTATTAGTTGGTAAAATAGTAGCTCAGGAGCTGGTGGTGGGTGGTGATGACTGACTGCATTCACCCAACTCTTGGGCTACTCTTTTACCAATGAATAGTGGGATTGACCGTAACATTATAACACCCCCACGGCTGGGAGGATGAGCATGTTTTGACGCCACGCGGGCGCGTACCCGCTACCCTCAGATTAATAGTCGCGCGCCTTAACGCGCTCGGCCATGCCGGCCCAACAAAATGCTTACAAGTAACTAAACAGTCCGTAAAACTGATAAGACTTCAAGACATATAAAAGACTACCACCTGGGGATTTCAGACTAAGACTGTAGAAACAGTAATCTATCGGTACAACATTCTTGGCTGTTATATGTACGTCGGGCATCTTCATAAATTATCAAAAAGGAATAAGAGAAAATATGTAACATTTAGAAGTAAAATGTGTTTGGAAACGTGAAGCTGGCTAAAACCAATGTTTATACATAATCTTACCCGACCGACTGTATAAAGTAAGCATAAATCAAGCTCCCTTAAATAAAACGTAACAATGGATTAAAATAAGCCAAGATTATTAGCTGAGTATCATGTTCCCCAATTCTTACTTGTTTTAAATATTTCGATACTGTAACCTTCAATAATAATATACCAGCTGTTTCCTAACACAACAGATAAATGCCGAAATTTTATAAGCAGGTGCTTCAACAATTATTATTGCATCCAGTTAACCATCATTGTATGCCCATTGTTCAAAGTCAGTTTTACTTGGAATTGAAGAAACATATGTGGCTGGTACTGGTGATAGCGCATACAACAAAAATTTACCAGTATTCTAAAGATTTTCTAGTTATTACTTTCATGGCAAAACCTGATCTCATAAAATAATATAAAAGACAGATTAAGTATTGGTAAATAATATCAAAAACCTTTTTAGTGACATATCAGAGAGAATAAAGTTTAAAATACAAAAAATTAAAACAATTTCATTGAAATTAAATAGTTAAAAGTAAAATTATAAATGACAAAATGAGAGAGTATAATATTAGATTAAACGATCCTTTGAGTGACTGCATTGCTCACAAAAAAAAATGAGAAAGCATTTTTCCAAATCTAGCATTTGCCTTACAAAGTAAAATTAACAGTGCATTGTTAGACTTAAAACAAAGACAAATATTTCATATAATGTGTACTTTCTTTTGAAATCAGCAAATTATTATCGTCCCCTGCACGGTCTTCCAAGAATCTCATAAGACTAAAAGAACGCTATATCAGAACAAATTACTCACATATAACATTTTTAAGCGCGTGACAGGTCTTTTACACCCCTTAATAATTAGTAGTCGATACAAAACAACAAGTTTTGGACATGCAAATTATTTTCAAACAATATCTAATAATAAAAATAACAAAATAATACCATAATAGTTTGCACATCTACACCCTCGAAGTTTGCTTCAGACTGCAAGAACAAAACACCTCAACGGACACTACTCTCACAAGTTAAATTTCTATACTGTTAAAACAAAGCTTTGACATCACACATTGATACAGTTCCAATAAATCTGTGTTGCAGATACGGGCTAGCTATTTTCAACTATTGCAGTAGACTTAATTTTTGGAAACTTTGGAAATCAAAGCGTTTGAGACCATCCCTTACAAAATTAAAAATTATGAAATACATTAAGATGAAACCTTCACTATGCTGGATATGGAGAAAAAAACTGGAAAAATGTTTTTGAGTCACCTCAAAAGTATGCATTATCACATTCAAATCACAGGATCAAAAGAATCTTTAAAAACTACCATTCTCAGATATGAGAAAATTGTCAACAACATCTTTGAAGGCTCTCAAAGCAATCTTATCCGGCCGAACTAACAGATCTTCGAACTGCCTGTCACTCATAACATGTCTAATCTGAAGGCCAACAAAAATGCCCTCTTTGATCTCGGCCTCAGTTATTCTTGGGAACATCTCCCTTAAATGACGAAAACCTTTGCCTTCTTTGTTCATTGCTTTCACAAAATTCTTCATAAGTCCCTATTTTATGTGAAGAGAAGGCAAACAAATCTTTGGCGAGTTTACAAGCAGTTCATTCGCCACATTTTTCTGTCCTTGAACTAACCTTTTATGAAGTGGCCAGCTCTGTATAGAATAAGGTGACTCTTTGGCACGACTGTCCCATTCAGAGATGAAACAACAGTATTTTGTATAGTCGAGCTGCAGTCCCAGTAACAGACCAACGACTTTCAGTTCTCCACTGATATTCCAGTTGTACTTGCTGTAGTGGATGTGCTTCAGCAACGTTTCCATGTTCTCATAGGTTTCTTTCACGTGTATTGCATAGCCAACAGATATTGAAGGGTGAATGTTGTCATTTTGTAACAGAACAGCTTTGAGGCTTAACATTGATGAATCAATAAAAAGACGCCACTCTTGAGGGTCATGGTCACAATCCACAGCAGAGAACAATCCTTCGACGTCAACACAGAAAGAGAGACTGTCAACTTGTGCAAAGAATTTGGTTTTATCATCTTGGCAGCTTCGAAAAACAGAAATGTTAGTACCTGGCGATAGCAAACACCATTCCTGGAGTCTCAAACCCAGCAGTTTGGTTTTTGCTTTTGACAGACCCCAATCTCTAACCATGTCGTTTAATTCCAACTGTGTTATGAGATGTCAATTCCCTGAGGAGCACGGTCAAAATCCGGATCAATGTTCCCTGCCTTGCAGTTTCTTTATCTGGTTTGTCTGAGGTCCATTCCTCCGGTGGTTTTGGAATTGGAAGACTTTCGTCATCTTGCACGGGTCTCATTGCTGAAGGCAGATTAGGGTATTCAATTGACTTCTTGTTTTTGGCAGAGAAACCAGACACATCAGTCAAACAGAAGTAACAGCTCGTCATATGACCTTTCTGTTCTCGTTATATCATCGGAACAGCAAACGGCATTGTCTTTTGAATACCTCTGAGCCAAGCTCTCAGACAGACAGCACATGTTGCACAACAAATGTGAGGCGCCCATTACTGGTCTTGATCACCAATTTTACAGCCGAATTACAGATGATATGTTTTCTTCACAAAAGCAGTCATTGAGCGTCTCTGATGAACAAGCGTATACTTGCCACAAATATAGCAGAATGTATCGCGGCTGTTATAACATTGACGAGACACACTGACCGACACCAATCGTCCTGTAAAACGTCTATAGCATCTAAATTACTTGTTACAGTGCTACTGGGGCAATGCTAAATTCTGAAAAAAATACGAACACACTACAAGGTCTATATTAATCAAACGAGCAGCATCTGTATATTCAAGCCACTTTTATAGCCTGCTAAGACAGTGTCAAGCTGGCTCCGGCCTACCCAGGCATGCCCAGGCTGCAAACTTCCAACCTGGCCTGATTTCATGTCTGGACATGCCCAGACTGCACAAAACATTGTTCATAGGTCTCTTACAGAAATGAAAATTTTTGGACACAATTTCGTTGAAACGGTACACGATGGGCAAATTTGGATGTGATTTTCGTGATCATCAGACAAAAATCTATAAGGAACACCCAACAGCGTTCAAGAAGCAAAAACTTTGTTGTGCTGTGTAAACTTTAAACACAGAAAACATGCTAAGATGTCCAATTAAATACAGTTTTTGAAGCCAGACAGCATGCTAAAATATTCCATCAAATATAATCTTTCAAATAAAACAAAATCTTTAAATATCCAATTAAATATAGTCTTTCAAGTTGTTGTTGTTGTTTTGAATTAAGCACAAAGCTACACAATGGGTTATCTGTGCTCTGCCTACCACGGTTATCGAAACCCGGATTTTAGCGTGTAAGCCCGCAGATATACCGCTGAGCCACTGGGGGGCAGTCTTTCAACTTGAACAACATGCAAAAAATCCAGTCAATCAATTTTCCAAGCCATATGAATTTTTTTTGTAAAATGTAAACCTGTAGATAGGTCCTTATGATCACAAGAAAACGATATATTTATGATACTTTAGACATAAGAATTATTCTAATTTAACAACTATATTAAAACTTTTGTTGTTTGCAGGATGAGTCTATTAAATATTTATGTCTAACGAAAGATGGAAATAGCCTACAAAAGGTTTCGATTAAATGTATTTTCAACCCTGTACTGTTTAACGATCTGCAATCAAAATTATCAATATTTCGTATTTACCACCCTTAACAAAATTTGATATTCTTTTTATTATTTTAAAGCTAAAGATTATATTTCAAAAGTCACCAACATCTTATATAACATGCTTGTAATATTACAAAATTGTGAACACGTTATAAGCTGAAAAACATTTAATTCAACAACTAAAATTATAATTCAGTTTAGCTAAAGGTTTATTAAAGCAGTTCCTTTATATATTCAAACAAGTGTTTCTTCTCAGATCACAAATAAAAATATGCTTTTATCCGATCCCTTGATGCTTCTGAAAAGAAGATTCTAACAATACTTGTGGAAGAGTATATAGAATTATCACAAGTCAACTAGCTAACATTAACAAAAGTGTTCATTCAAGGTGAGTCTTGCAACTAAAGCTGTCTCCTCCTATATCTGATTTTAAGCTGCCAACTAAAAGGAAGCCAAATAACCGGCAGGTCCTACCACCAAACTCTTGAATTCCTCTCTGGAGTTCCCGGCATGGCCAAGCGTGTTAAGGCGTGCGACTTGTAATCTGAGGGTCACGGGTTCGCATCCCGGTCGCACCAAACATGCTCGCCCTCCCAGCTGTGGGGGCGTTACAATGTGACGGTCAATCCCACTATTCGTTGGTAAAAGAGTAGTCCAAGAGTTGGCGGTGGGTGGTGATGACTAGCTGCCTTCCCTCTAGTCTTACACTGCTAAATTAGGGACGGCTAGCACATATAGCCCTCGAGTAGCTTTGTGCGAAATTTCCAAAAAAAAAGCAAACCTCTTTAGCGAATAATGGGATGGATCATCGTATTATTATGCTTCTTTACTGAAAAGGCAAGTATGTTTCACATCTGATTTCGATTCCACGACCCATAGATTACGATTAAAGCACCCTAACTGCTAAACAGATGAAAGTATGCCAAAGTTTTATAACTTTGATCAAAAGATATGTAGGAATATTATAATAACAATTGTTACTTAAGCAATACCATTTCACCACAGATCATTTGCTGCTTATTTTAACCTTATTTTTTGATCAGAAACTTGCTAAAGAAATTAAAGCTTATTCCAATGCTAGGTTTAAAATATTTTTACGCAACTCATTTTTCAAGTAAAATATGGCGAATACAATTTTAAAGAGACCAAACATTCGTCCACAGGCTGAACCTTACAGCCACGCCCATTCTGTAACGTAAATCAAGCAATATTGGTAAATTTTCTCTCACATAATGCCTTTATGAGTGATTCACGCACTTTTAAATACTGACGAAATATTCACTATCTACGTGAGGGTGAGGAAGCAGCGAGTTAAAAAAATTGTGTTTTGCAAAAACAACATTAAGACGTGTTTTGAAAAGAAATCTTTGTGTTACAGAACTTGTACGTTATGTTAGTTGCTGCAAGCTGGAACACTTCTGAAAGAGATTTTCACCGTGAAGTTCATTGAGAGGATGCTAAGCAAGTTGGTTTGGCACCATATGGAACTCAGATACGTTTTTTCTCTTATTAATTCTGCAACTTTAAATACAGCCGCCATTGGTCAAGAGGAATAAGTTAGTTGCAGTGGAAACTATAGATGCTTATTTTGATTCAAAACAAGTTCCAAAGTTCATGAGCACTCCAAAGGATTAACATGTGTCTCCGTCGCCTGTGTTGATAGAATTTGCTATTGCTTCAAACAGGTCGTGTTCAGTTTTAATAGTTGCACTCCCATACACCAAAAGTTTCGTTTGGCTCATAAAGTCACTGAATGAAGGGGAGACCCATATCCTGTTGTAACACAGAATAAGTTTGGGAAAATAATGTTCAAAATAATGCTGTAAGTATTATAGGAAGGTTGATAACTAGTTATGGCAGCAAATTCTCTGGGAATTGTAATCCTCTTAATCCTAAATTGGGTCTGGCTGTCAACTCGATGTGGATACAGCAGTCAGTTTACCACTAATGTTATTGTTGAGGTAGTTATAAATTTGTTGTAATGTGGTATATTCTTGTAACATCACAGAGACATGGGTTCTGGAGCGACGAAGACTCAGTCTTAACTAACCTGTATGCATCAGAAACAACCAGTTGATACAAGTTTTGTTCAGAGAAGTGAATACAAAATGAATATCAGTAGATAAGTATATTTGAATTTAACACTGTTGCTTGCAAAATGAAAATACTTGTCTCTAATCTTAGTTTAGGCATTGGTATTGAGAAGATAACAAAGTTTACAGTTAGTTTGATCATCATAAAAAAGAATTGATTGGAAGAACAGTTATAAAATCTACTATACAAATTTGCAGCTGTCTGCACAGACAGACCTTGTGCAACACCAGATCAAGACCACGACAAGCGATCCAGTTAAGATGAAGCCCAACCAAATACTTTATGCAATGAAAGACCTAATCAAACAGGAAGTAGAATTAATGGAAGAAGCTGGAATTATCAAACTTTCAAATTCAGCCTTCTGTTCACCAATGGTAATGGTGAAGAAGAGGGACTGCTCAAACTGCTTTTTTATGGAGCATGAGCCTCGTGATGAGGTTTGACTCTAAACCTTCGTGTAACCCTTGGGCAGTATTGACCAAACTAAATGGGGACAAGTTCTTTTCCAAAATCGACCGCAGTAATTGTTATTGGCAGATATCGACAGAAACATACTCTAAAGAGAAGACAGCCTTTGGGACACCAGATGGATACTATCAGTTCAAAAGGATGCCATTTAAATTAATCAACTCAGCAGTTACATTCAATTGCATGATGAGGAAGATGTTGTGCAAAACCATCAACACTGAGCATTATGTAGACAACAATCTGGCTCATACAGCCAGATGGGAAGACCACCTGAAAAAACTCAAAGAACTGTTTGGAGAAGCGAGGTAAGCGGGTCTGACCATCAAACCACCTAAGTGCTACATCGAACTTTGTTGGACACAAGGATGGTGACTAACAGATAACTATGGAAAAAGAGAAGTTAACCCACATACAAGACGTGCCAGATCTGACGACAAATCAGCAAGTTAAATCCTTTGTGGAGTAAGTGAAATACTGTAGGAAGTTTATCCCAATCTATGATCAAGTCAATGCACCACTAATGGACCTGATCGAAAAAAGTCAAAACCAACAAGGTGAGATGGGAACAACCACAAAATATGGCTTGTAAGGGTTTTTTCAAAATTTACAAAAGAGCAAATTTTGAAGAAATACAACAAGAATTACCTGATATGAATTGGGCAGCTGAGTTATTTGAAGACACTCAGCAATAGGGGCGTAGATCCTGGGGGGATGGAGTATATGTCCCCCCTTCCTTTTAGGTAGGAGGTGTGGTGCATACAATCATCCCCCTACAGTTGTGTCTGTTGAATTGTTATATTGCATCACAGGCCTACAAACTGTGTGTTTGTTTTTGTGATTCTCGTGTTCTTACCAATCAAATTACATAATTAGACCTAGATGCAGGTTTTTTCAGCAGCTGAAATGTACATCTTTAATATAGGCTTGCTTCTAAGTTTTTCGATCTTAGCGATGGTTCGTAAGTATCAGTCAGTAGGCCTAAGTATACATGCAAGGCTTTCAAGCGCTATCACAGAATCTGTTTGTTTGTTTTGGAATTTCGCACAAAGCTACTCGAGGGCTATCTGTGCTAGCCGTCCCTAATTTAGCAGTGTAAGACTAGAGGGAAGGCAGCTAGTCATCACCACCCACCGCCATCTCTTGGGCTACTCTTTTACCAAAGAATAGTGGGATTGACCGTAACATTATAACGCCCCCTCGGCTGGGAGGGCGAGCATGTTTGGCGCGAACCTACGACCCTCGGATTACGAGTCGCGCGCCTTACGCGCTTGGACATGCCGGGTCTATCACAGAATCTACCTACGTCTTGTACGAAGTGTAAGATTAAGTAAAATTTTCGTCACAACAGATTGAACAGAGCATAAAATTCGAAAATATTACTCCCAAGTGTAAACTCCTGTGATCCAGACCTGGCAGGCCATTTGTAGATTGCAGCTGCATCAATCTTATGTTTATATTGTGCGGTTTTCCTACGCCATTTGTTCTTATGCATGTCTAGCCGGTTTTATTGTCAAACGCCTTACTCTCCTTGGCTGCAGAATTGTCCCAGCGATGACCAGGCGGTCAGTCGGCTCGGTAGTCACTGTGAGGTTCGCGCGTTCGACTCAAATACATTGTACAATTCACTCCTACTTCCATTCTATTCTATCTTCGTTCGTTGCACGTTAGAGTTTTTCAATAAAGACTGTATTATAGCATGTTGAGTCATCTGGGAAACAGATTCTAATTATGACAAGCAAGCGTCGAAAACTTTCCGATATTAAACAGTTCTGCAAGCCAGTTACTACTACGAAAAGTGACAATGCAGATAATCCAACAACCTGAATCAAAGGAATAGAAACTTGCCATGCAGATAAAATACCATGTTCATCAGAGGACAAGTCTGAAAATGCTTATGCAACTATTGCACATCATAAACCACCAGATAGTTGTGAAAGAAGCTTGTGCAGTTATAAAAAGTCTGACACTCCATAGATACAATGTGGAAAGCCATATCTTCCAGACGCACAACTAATACCACGACAGGAAGCAAAATCTCAAAATATCAACTTCCAGGGCAAGTGTTTTGATGAGTTCACGTGGCTGCACTTTGACAATCAGACTCAAAAAAGTCACATGCTTTCATTGTGTCAAGGAGGGAAATAGAGGCCTTTTTACAGAGAAATTGGAGGGATCATTGGAGTATACCTTCATATCCACCGGTTTTTGCAACTGGAAAAAGGCAAAATAGAAATTCAGCGTACACTAATCTTTCTCTCAGCACAGATTCGCTATATCTCCAGAAAGTTCACTTGATGTAACTCCAGTAACTGTCCAGCTACATGATAGAAAAAAGAAGCAGCAGGAAGAATGCAAAAGAAGTCTTACCAAAATATTCAGAAGTTTACGTTTTTTGCTGCATCAAGATTTAGCATTACGTGGACATACTGATACGGAGAAGAATTTTCTGCAGTTAATGAAGCTCCTGGAAGAGGAAGATCCTGAGTTGACGGCCTACTTGTCAAAGAAAACCCCATTCACATCACCCCAGGCTCAGAATGTAATAATGATGTTCATTCATCAAATACTGGGGAACAAAGGACATGAAGTGCAGCAAAGTAAAATGTTTGCATAAATGATTGATGGCACTCAAGATGTTACAGGTGCCGAACAGGAAGCAATATGTGTACGATACGTGGATGAGAACCTTGACGTCTATGAGACATTTTTTGGTTTGTACAGTGTTTCCAATACAACTGGTGAAACAATATCCTCGACTATACTTGATGTACTGACTAGACTCAATTTACCACTGTCAGGATTAAGAGCACAAACTTATGATGGAGCCGCTAACATGAGTGGTGCGTATAGTGGATGCCAGGCAAAAATAAAAGAGAAGCAACCGTCAGCTTTGTTTTTTCAAGGCTAATTTAATAACACAACATGCAGTTAAAGCTTGTGAATGTGTTCGAGATTCTATCCAGTGGGTACATGAACTTGGTGTCTTGCTTCAGAGGTCAGGCAAATACAAAACAATCTTTGAAAATATTGTATCGTCAGATAGCCACAATGGTTCAGTTAAATACATCCGCCTACTGTGTCCAGCATACTGGTTGTGCCACCTATGTGCAATTACACGTGCTAATGATCACTACAGTGGCATTGTTGATTTTTTGTCTGAATTAGCAAATTAAAAATCAGATGTAGAAGTGAAAGCACGAGGTCTGCTGGACAGATTTGATTGTTTGTTTGTTTTGGAATTTCGCACAAAGCTACTCGAGGGCTATCTGTGCTAGCCGTCCCTAATTTAGCAGTGTGAGACTAGAGGCAGCTAGTCATCACCACCCACCGCCAACTCTTGGGCTACTCTTTTACCAACGAATAGTGGGATTTACCATCACATTATACACCCCCACGGCTGGGAGGGCGAGCATGTTTAGCGCGACGCGGGCGCGAACCCGCGACCCTCGGATTACAAGTCGCACGCCTTACGCGCTTGGCCATGCCAGGTCCGCAGATTTGATAAAGGAAAGACAGTTTTAGCATTGTTGATGGCTCGGCATCCATTAACTACATAAGAAGAACTAAACCGTGCATTTTGTGCAAAATCAGCCACAGTTTCTTACAGAATTGAAGCATTTGCAATGACAGTTGAGCAACTGCAGATATTGCAAACAAAGGAAAATTACAACAAGATATTTGATGAAGCTGAGGAAAAAGGTAACTTCCCTAGATCTGGTGCCTATTGAACTACCACGCATTCGCAGACTCCCCCAGAAGGATCACAGGTGATGGCTCAGCACACCCTTCTGCAACAGCTAGAGATTACTACAGAAGCCAATATTTTGAATTTGTGGACACAGTCATAGAACATCTGACCACTTGATTCAATGCAGACAACAATGACTCGAGGCAATATCTGGAACTTGAGAACATGATCACATCTGGCAAGACTGACAACTTGTTTATAAACTTCTATCCATAAATCTCTGCACAACGGCTCGAGTTTCAGTTGCCCATGTTCAAAGGAACAACAAAAGCAGTATCTCTGAAAGGTGCAAAGGATGCTTACTGTAAAATGCATGAAACAAGCCAGCAGATGTTTAGTGAAGCGTTTCTTTTCATGAAACTTTTGCTTGTTTGTTCAGTATCAAGCTGCGAATGTGAACACAGCTTTTCTGCATTAAGTCGGTTGAAGACGTAGTTTAGGTCAACTATGTCTCAGTGCTGCCTCAACTATGTGGCACTTTGTCACACTCACAAAGATGAGGTCGACAAGGTCAATATAGAAGAGCTTATGAAATAATTCATAAAAAGATCATCACAAAGGAGGTCTACGTTTGGGAACATGCAGAATAGAGGACTAAGTGAATCTTACTTCAATGAAAATTATGAATAATTATGTGCTACATTGTATTGATGTGTAATTTTCAAGACATTTTAATTATTTTTATCAAACAACATGAACAGTTTTTCAGTAGATATAAACTTATCAACGGTAATTACTAATTTTATTAATATTTGAAAACATAATTCATACAATTAAAATTATTAGTAACCTTGTCAAGTGTAGTGGCCATCTTTTACACTGTGCAGTGTGCAGGAATAAATTAATGTGGCAGTTAATTTGTGACACATTTGTCTTTATTCTATTAAAATTCTGAAAACTGTTCAAAACACCTCACTTATACAAACCTACATGGAAACCTTGGAGTATCGTGGGAACAACATTACTCTGTGACTGCATGTTTACAACTTTCAGGTTCACATTATCAGAGATTACTAATTTGCAAATTGAATAGTCCACGTAAGTGGTCGCAAAAAATCACACCAGGTACACATGATTAGAAGACCGTCACTCAGCATTTTGAATGAGGCTTGCTCTATTTAAACCTCAAACATTTAGTTTGGTGTGCTCCTGACTGTCGAAGTAAGAGTGAGCACCATGGTGAGAGCAAAAGAGTTGCTACAGTCCTTCAGGGAGAAAATTGTAGCAGCTTATGAATCTGGTAAGGGATTTAAAAAGATCTCAAAAGATTTTGAAATCAGCCATTCCACTGTCCGGAAAATAGTCACCAAGTGGACGGCTTTTAAAAAAACTGCCAACATGCCAAGATCTGGTTGTCCAAGCAAGCTCAAACCGAGGGCAGAACGAAAGATGCTAAAAGAGGTCTCCAAACACCCTAACATGTCATCACGTGACCTTCAACGGCTCTGGCTGCTGTTGATGTGAAAGTGCATGCATCTACAATCAAAAAGAGACTGCACAAGTTTAACTTGCATGGGAGGTGTGCAAGGAGGAAACCTTTGCTCTCTAAAAGAAACATCAAGGCCAAACTAAAGCTTGCCAAAGAGAATGCATACAAAAACTAAGACTTTTGAAATAATGTTCTTTGGACAGATTAGTCCAAAATTGAATTATTTGGACACCAGAAGAGAGGACATGTTTGGCGTAAACCAAATACAGAATTACAGGAAAAGAACCTCATACCATCTGTGAAGCATGGAGGTGGAAGTGTTATGGTTTGGGGCTGCTTTGGTGCAGCAGGACCTGGACAGCTCACAATCATAGAATCCACCATTAATTCTACTGTGTATCAGAGGGTGCTTGAGGATCATGTAAGACCATCTGTACGAATATTACAGCTGAAGCGGAATTGAACCCTGCAACACGACAATGATCCAAAACATACCAGTAAATTCACCAAGGACTGGCTGAAAACTAAGAAATCGAGAGTCCGGGAATGGCCAAGTGAAAGCCCAGATCTTAATCCTATTGAGATGCTGTGGGGTGACTTGAAACGAGCTGTACATGCAAGAAACCCCTCAAAACATCTCACAGCTGAA
Source organism: Carcinoscorpius rotundicauda (assembly GCA_011833715.1). Classification (NCBI taxonomy): domain Eukaryota; kingdom Metazoa; phylum Arthropoda; class Merostomata; order Xiphosura; family Limulidae; genus Carcinoscorpius; species Carcinoscorpius rotundicauda. The sequence goes on from CM022397.1 coordinate 91,433,002, forward strand.
AGAATTCTGCATTGAGAAGTGGAGCAAACTTTCTTCACACCGATGTCAGAGACTGGTTGATGGCTACAAGAAGCATCTCACTGCAGTTATTTCAGCCAATGGGGGGGAAACAGTAGCTATTAGGGGGTAGGGTGTCCTAACTTTTCCTCAATTAGAATATGGATTTTTGTAGAATAACATTTACAGATGATCTTGAAAAGTCTTTTATTCAGTTTTAATTGTTTAGTTATATTCCTATAATATCTCAGTATTGTTGAAATTGAGATTAAGTATCTATATATCCAAAAATGTTTCAGAAATACACAGGCTTTCATAGTGTGTTCTAGCTTTTTTACATGACTGTATCTAATTGTCAGTGTTGGGCACGTTACTAGAAAAATGTGTAGTGCCGTTACCTGCTAAAATTAGTTGTGTTGTTACCCAAAACGTTACTTATTGTAAATGTAACATGTAACGTTATGCGTTGTTTTCCAAATAGATACCTGTATTTGTTTACATAAATATGCACTGTGTACATCATATATTATATTATATTATATTACATTATGTTATGTTATGTTATGTTATATTATATTATATTATATTATATTATATTATATTATATTATATTAGATTAGATTAGATTAGATTAGATTAGATTATATAAGTATACAGAACTGAACAAAAAGCATTGAACTCAAGACATAAAAAATACATTTTACATTGAGAGACTTTAGAAAAGCAATTAATGGAGTTCTTTTTCTTTATAATATTCAAAGTAAGAGCAACGTATAACTTACACAACAAAAAAGAGATACTTATTACTGAAATAACTAATAAACAGTCTGTCAATTTGTGTGAAACGATCAAACAGAGTTTACTTCAGGTAGAAACTGCTGCAATATTAAAGCGATTATTTTGGAAGGTCAAAATATGCCATTAGATTTCAAGAAAACAGCTATTTCGAAGCTTGCATCAGACATTCCCCCTCCTTTCGCTCTTCATATGCTCTCTCTAATTGAGAAACCCTTCACCTGTGGTATTTGATCATTTGTGCTATGCCAACCACAGGTATCAAAACATGGTTCCTTGTGTTGCAAATCCATAGGCATACCGCTGTGTCAATGGGGAACGTTTATTTATCATTTAATTACTTGTTTCTCCAACTACAGCAGCCAGTAGTTGAACAAACAGTCTCAACTAAAACTAGTTAGGACTTGACAAAATTAACAGTTTCCTCAGAGATGTTATTCATTTGTCTCATAAATGTTCTTCGAAAAATTACTATTCCTGTTTGCATTAGTAATGTGATTAAATTTCTGAAGGATATGGACTCAAAAACTTTAAATGACAAAATTCTCAAGACATGAAGTTCAATATTAGCCCATTTAGCTTTTGCTGAAGCACTCGGGAGCTTTGCCCAAGAATTAGAAATTTCTATTTTTTTAATAATTAACTGTAAGCTTTTTAGGTGTGTTGTTATTACCTTTGTTTGGTTCTGTTGTCGTTGTTTCGTACTGTACCTTGTTTCACTGTAGACTTAAGACTCAAATTCTTCAGCAACAGAGAAATGTTTTATGGGCATATGTTGTTTTTACGTTGCTTACAGATTACTATTTGCACTGAACATTTTCTTTAAAGGCAAGCTTTCGTATAATAAGTTGCCGGTATTACTTCGTCCAGTAAAGTATTTCTCGATATATACTCAGAGATTATGTGAAGTTTCGCTCAAACTGCTGCCACATTCTTATGACATAGTACCATACATAACACCCCACTCAAAACCCTTACAGCTAATTAGCAGAAAATAAACACCGAAGGCGTCCTTGGTCGGTTTGACGACCCTCGCTACAAGTCTATTGCCTCCCAGTGGACAGTGACATGTATGCAGACTTACAACGTTAAATCTCGGGTTTCGATATCCGTGATGAACAGCGCACTGATAAACTTTTTTTTCTTTAAATAAACAAATTTACAAATTCATGACTTGACTAAAACATGTTTCAGCAGGACAACATGTGCAATACTTTTTTCATCTCCTGCATTTCCAATATTATTGCATTTTGAAAATGATATGATTATATTTATGGTAATTTTACTATTTTTTTAATTATTGTCACTGTTTTAACCAGCTAGCTTTAATTACTAATTGTTATTAGTTATTTTATATTTTAAAATATATTAGTTTGGTTTGCATTTCGCGCAAAACTATACGAGAGTTATCTGCGTTAGTCATCCACAATTTTGCATTGTAAGACTAGAGAGAAGGAAGCTAGTTATCACCACCCACCACCAACTCTTGGGTTATTCTTTTACCGACGAATAATGAGATTGACTGTCACATTATAACGCCCCCATGGATGAAAAGATGGACATGTTTAGTGTGATGGAGATTCAAACCCGCAACATTTAACTACCTGGCCATGCCGGACCGAACATATTAGTGGGCTGTAATATTACTGGATTTAATAAGAAATGAGTAACGAATAAAGCACTGTTTTAGTTTAAAATTTAACGAAGCTATCGAAAACGTTATTAAATTTAAAAGGTAGTGTCGTTACTTTGAACTTACTAAGAAAGTAACGTTTTAAGTAACGTCGCTGCTTATAACGACATTTCTACCCAAAAGCGCTCATTGTGTTCTTTACGCTTAGCACCAAGAAAAAAACAACAAAACACACACGCACACAATCTCGCTTCAAAACTACATCTGTGTTACTTTTGTCCACACAATTAATGACTGTTATTTACGTAACAATAACCTTGTTATTCTTTTTTTACAATAAAAATATTAACTAATTCCAAGCTCAGACCAGAGGCAGGAGTTACAGTGAGATAGAGCCAGATTAAATATAGTGACCTTCATAGGATTTTTATAATAAAAGTAAGTTGACCCGTAATTATAAGAAAACTACTGCTTGGCGAAAAATAGCCTCTTTGAACAAATCCTTGCAAATTTTTCACACATTCTGTTATTAAATAATTTAATCACTTCAATTTGTTTCTGTCTATAAGATTAGATGTTGATTTCTTTGTATAAAATACTGCAGAAAAAAACATCTGGTAATCTTAAAATAAATTCCAATTTTGGTTAAAAGATGACACTACTTTGTAATCTATATGAAACCAAGTTCTATCACTTTTGTCTAGCCCAGCATTAATAAATATATAAAGTTAACATGAGTGTAATTAATTATCTAATGTAACAGATTTGTACTGTACTTTCTACTTCTCTTTTATAGCCACTGGAAAACAAAAAATGTCATTTTACTTTTCTGTAACATGTTACAAACAGAAAGAGGAAGTGACGTCAGAGTCATCACAGATCGAAGCTTCAAAGATCTAAGTCAAGCGGAACCAGAAGTTATCAAATAATATGGCTGATGGTTTGGTGAACGAATTTATCAACTTCAACAAGAATTGTCGGCATCTTCTTCATATTTTGAAAGATACTAAGAAATATTTTGCCGAAATTCAAAGAAGTGGATACTTGGATAACAGTAAGTTTGTTTTGAAAATGACGTTTTCTAGCAAATATTTGTATTTTAACTGTGGCAGTAATACTTAAGAGAGTTTGGTTGTGGTTAAGCCCGAAGCTTATACACGATTAGTTATTTATAATTTGTCTATTACGGGTATCGAAATCGAATGGAAGGTAGCATTAACAGCCCACATTCTTGCCGCTGTGCCATGGTGAGCATTTAGATTAGATAAGCACGTGTCACACATGTGAGATATTTTAAATAGTATTTATAATTATAGAAAAAACATGATTATTTTAAATATCATTTATATATATATATAAATATTTTGAAAAATTTGAACAAAATAAATTTAGGGGCTAAATTCATAATGTATTTGTTAAACAAGTTTTCAATATCATAACGAGCTCTTCGCTAGGCGAGAGATAAGTTAATTAGAATTGTATATGTTCTTGTACTTCTTAGCCCTGGTGAGACCGCATAGGCGAAACGTGGGCTGAAACTAAAACGTTTTATTGTCACTATGTGGAGAGTAAAGGTAGTACTTTTTCTAACTTCTTTGCTTAATGATTAAAATATCCACATGATAAATTGAACAATGAAGAATGTTGCATAACGTGCAACAATTGTACCACAAGCAGAAAAATGTTCAATAGATAATGCGTCACATCTACTAAATAATCATATCTATACACGTGGTTAATTATTACGAAAAACGAAAAATGCATTTAAAATAGTAAATTGTCATTACAGGTACATACGAATACATACTGAATATGAAAAAAAGAAACATTTAACTAGTTCAAATGAACGAATTATTACAAACACAGTTATTTAATTTACGACACAATGCTAAAACAAGATACTTTTATTCTACAACACCCTGGTGCGGTCACCATTCAAACTTTGGTCCATAAATTCTTATTTTAATGTCTTTGGCTTTCTTTATTAAATTTCTCAGAAGTTATGAAACAAAGTTATATTTTTATTTGTAAATATTGCATTTCTGTTAGTTATACACATTGTATCCTTAACTAATTCAACTTTAATCCCCTTCCCCCAATGATACAACGGCATATCTGTAGACTTAAACGCTATAATCCCTGTTTTGATACCCGTAGTGGGCAGAACGCAGCGAACCCATGGTGCTGCTTTGTGCTTAACATCAGTCAATTTGATATTCGGAATTATTTTACGCACGCGTAAATAATATTTGACTTCACTTGTAGTTTTCTCTGTAGTTGATATTATATGTAGAAAGAATCAGGCTTAGGGAGGTTTCGCGAAACTCAGAGAAACTACAGCAAACTTTGAGAAGCGCAAAAATGAAACCGAATGAGCTTACAATCTTCATCTGAAATTTAGAAAAAATGTTTATAATTTTTAGTCGATACAAGCTTAACTGTAAATGAAGAACGATTTAGTTTATTTTAGGATGTTAAAAAAATTGTAGACCTTTGTTCAGTATTAGTAACTTGCGCAAATTAGAATTTCGCGCAAACCTACTCGAGGGCTATCTGCGCTAGCCGTCCCTAATTTAGTAGTATAAGACTAGAGAGAAGGCAGCTAGTCATCACCACCCACCGCCAACTCTTGAGCTACTCTTTTGCCAACGAATAGTGGGATTGACCATTACATCATAATAATGCCGCTGCGGCTGAAGGGGCGAGCATGTTTGATGTGACCGGGATTCGAATCTGCGACTCTCGAATTACGAGTCAAACAAATTAACACACTTCGCCATACTGGGCCTGTTAATAACTTCAAAGACATTGATTCTAATGAGTTTCTGAAGACTGTACAAAAAATAAAATAAAAGGAAAGAGAAGAGATGATATTTGTGAACTTTTATGTGCAGAACGTAAATTAATATGAAGAAAGGAAAGTTGAAACACGACAGGAAGCAAACTCAAAGAAATATTCCTCAATTGTCAAATGTCTAATTCAGCGTATTATTAATTGTGATGGTAAAATCTGTGAGTTTTATGGTAAAGGACAAATGTACAAATTCCGGGTAATATTTACAAAAATAAAAAGTCGTATGTTTACACATAAAACCATTTTTCATAAAAGGAAATTCTTACCTTCTCAGCAAAAACTTGTACCTGTTCAATCCACTAAAGTTGAGGGTTTAGAAAATATTTAACTTATCTTGTTCCAAATATTCTGATAGTCAGGATGAAACTTTGTCGAAATCATCAAGGTCTGCCTGCCATTTCTGTAAGAAACGCGGTCATGTTATATCTGACTGCTGAAGTTTGATAACAAGAAAAAATAAAAGAAAAAGAGGTAACATGGAGTGTGTTCATGTCCACATATGGACATAGTTTCACCAGATCACCCTGTGTTGTTGATTTGGCCACTGATAAAAGGGCTGATGTAGTTAGGGAGGAATATAGATCTTTTGTATCTGTTGGTTCTGTGACTTTCAAGTGATACTAGAGTGAATCAGTCATTGTTGTTTGAATGTGTACTGCCTTTAGATTCGACTTTTGCTTCTGGTGAGTCTATTATTGCTCAGGGTATTGAGGGTTGCTTTGTTAATGATCCTCTTCATAACATCTATTTAGCATCAAACCTCATTTCTGGAGCAGATATGGTTGAAGTAAGATCTTCTCTGCTGATTAAGAGTGTATCATTATTGTTGGGTAACAATTTGTCTGGGGAAAAAATTGTTACCTGAACCAAAATGGTTAGTGAACCAACCACTGTTTTATCTAAGGATGATGTTGTTGTTGAGGAGAATCCAGATGTGTTTCCCTGTGTATGGATCAGGAAAAAAATTAAATTAAAAACGATTCGACGAGTTTATACATTTCTAGAGAGTTTTGGATCCTACAGGATCTTGATGTGGCATCATTGAGAGTGCATGTTCACTGAGGATCGATTTAAATGCGGAACTTTCGTTTGCTAGAAGCGAGAAAAGGATCTGTAGATCCCTTCACTATTTAAGTATTCACTCACCGAAGAGGAACCAGAAAAAGTTCTAAGTGGCTACTTTTAAAAAATGATGTGCTCATGTCAACAAGACATGTATCAAAATAATGAAACATTTCTTTTGACCAAAAATTAACCAAGGTGTTTCTCAGTTTTTGTAAAACTTATCATACTTGTCAATTAGTTGTAAACCTAACCAAAAAATTTCCGTTACTCCTCTAAAACCTGCCTCAGCTATCGAAGAACACATCAGTCGTATGGTGTTTGATAGTGTTAAGTCAAAAAGATAGCATTTGTGTTTAAAATCTTTCACGCACCATGTAATTTTATGATCATAAGGTTATTTATTTTGACTGTGTTATTTACTGTCATGATTTTTAATTGTATAATTATTTGAAAATTTATTGTATTGATGTATCATTATTGTTGGGAAACAATTTGTCTGAGGGAAAAGTTGTTACTGAACCCAAAATATTTTGGTTAGTGAACCAACCACTGTTTCATCTAAGGATGATGTTGTTGTTGAGGAGAATCCAGATGTGTTTCCCTCATGTCATGTGACTCGATATATAATATATAAATATCTTTTTTTATAAATTTTTAATTCACTAAAGATTGTTGTGGTTTTTTTTAGAATTTTGCGCAAAGCTACTCGAGGGCTTCCTGCGCTAACCGTCTCTAATTTAGCAGTGTAAAACTAGAGGGATGGCAGCTAGTTGTCACCACCCACCGCCAACTCTTTTACCAACGAATAGTGTGATTGATCGTCACATTATAACGCCCCCACGACTGAAAGGGAGAGCATTTTTGGTGCGACGGGGATTCGAACCCGCGATCCTGAGATTAGGAGTCGAACGCCTTAACCCACCTGGCCATGCCGGGCTTTACTAAGGAAGAAGGTGTAACGGATTTATTGTTGTACAATTATTTTAATATCTATGTTTAAGTTTAATACATGTAATGTACTCTGCGCAAGTTTCGCATGTTTTCTAAATTTATAGATGATTCTCGAAAGTAAGAATTAGCAATATAAGAATATTGTTGCCAAGTGAATTTTTGATAATTTCGCCTACAGCTTGTTAATTGACGCGTCAAGAGACAATATAATATTGTTAGTCTGTTACAGTCGGTATACTATGAGCCTCGGAAGCAATGATTATGACAAATGCTTATTAATCGGGAAACTGCAGATATTTAACTAAGAAAGTTTATAGATTTGGAACATTACGACGCGTTCAGTTTCAGAGAATTAACTTCAGGCGTTATTATTTCAACGAGAACATTAGATATCTATCTTCCTCTGTGAAAAGTAAGCTTGTTAAACAAGACAAGAACTTGTAAGGATTCCCTTCAAATGAAGTCTGTCAACATAAAAGTAATTTGTGCCTTGTGGAGCTTGACCGTGGATAAAATATTCAATTCCAGACCAAGTAAAAGACTGAATAGTGTTTGTGAGTTTTTAAATTTTTTTTATATAGTAATTATTTGTAATAACCTTTACTATAAATTATGATGGTTTTTGTATATTAAAATATATTTGTATTAAAAAAGAAAGTTGTGTTTATCAATCTTGTTCAAAAAGATCACAGATTTGATACATATTTATACTTAATTAACTTCTAAACTAAAATTAAAATTTCCGGGTATTTAAAATCATAATACGTAACATATGTAGCATAATAAATCGAAGGATCGTCGGAGATAAATTATAATATATAACATAATACATTTACACTTTAAAATCCCAAGAGCGTCCACTTGGTCTCAGAATTGCCAATAAAAGTTACTTTCCCCATCCCCTAATTGACATCGGAAATAGCTGTCTTGAAGTCTCATAAACATTTTTACAGTTTTCGTGCATATAAATTACATATGATTTCACAGTATTTCAGTGATAAAGAAAATTACTAACGTTCTTTTCCTCTATTTATCTGCCCTCCGCTAGTACAGTGGTAAGTCTCCGGACTTACAACGCTAAAATCAGAGATCCGATTCCTCTCGGTGGGCTAAGCAGATAGCCCTTCGTGGCTTTGCTATAAGAAAAACACACACTTACACTCTATTTATCTAATTTTTGTTCATCTACTTTTTGTGTTGTTATAAAGTATATTTCGTGTTTTGCTTGAACATGATTTGGCATGACGTTATGATGAAATGTGATGTCTAGAAAATTTCCCATTCTCCTCGATTTGGATTTGACGTGACATGCACATAACATCTCGAATTTTCTAGAGACTTTGAGAAAATATTGTAATTATATAAAAGTAACAGAGTTAATTAGATCATCAGTAATTTTTTGATGAAACAGCAATTAGTTTGCGAAATTACAATGCTAAAATCCAAGGTTTGGTTCTCTGTAGTGGACATATCACATAGCTCGATGTAGTGATACTCTAAAATAAGCAAAGATAGTTTGTCAGACGATTAGTTATTAAATCTATTAGTCAGCCAGATTTGAGTTTCACACTTACAAATGGATATTTAACAAGTAAGTTACTATCAGACGATTAGTTATTGTGTTTGTTAGTCAGTCTGAATTGAGTTTCACACTTACAAACGGATATTTAACAAGTACGTAACTGTTCAGTTTTATTTGTTAGTTGGACCTATCAACGAATGAGCTTTTAAAGTTTCTGACTGAAGAAATGAAAAGTTTTCCTTTTTGTTAAATGGACTGGATTTTCTTTTTTTAAATAAAATAATAATAATAAAACAGAACCCAACCCACGAAGGAAATCATTACACAGTGACCTCAGGAGCGGAATGGTATTTTTAGGAATTACAAAGAATCAATATCAGACGTAAAGAGTACGGACACATGCTTGAAGTGGGAATAAAATTTCGATACGAATTAAAGAAGTAGAAAGACGTACAAGCAAAAATGGACAGAGAATTATAATAGCCTGCAAAAGAAAGAATGTAGAAAATTGGAAGAAAGGGACAAAAATTGAAGAAAGGCTAAGAAGAACATTATAGAATATTAAAATAATATAAACAGCAATACTGGTTTGATACAGAAGGATTGTGACAATAAAATCAAAGAAGTCGTAGAAAAGATCTTCATGGTAAAGTATATAAAAGCTGAATTAATAAACACAAAATTCAAATTAGCCACATTTCTCTTTACAACCACCCAAGAACCAACTTCAAACATCATTAAACAAGAAATATGTGATAGGAGATCCAATTTGATATGCACCCGTCACAACTATTTCTGTACAACATAAGACTTTATAATCTCCTGGACAATTCCAGGTATATAACTATCTGATCCAGTTTCAAAATTTAATTTACAATTTCATGAAAAAAACAACAGATAATGCAGAAAATGCTGTAAGAGGCATATAAGCTACAGTTTGAAATAATTTTTTAAATCTTTTATCTTGTTACTCATTTGAAAGGATCAGCTCAAAAATCTTTAAGCAGTCTCTTAGCTGCGATTCATAACAGCTATCAAACTTAAGTGTCTACCTTATCAAACAGGTTTTAAGCTGTATAGAAGAAGGAACATTTCGAAGGAAAAATATTTAATATGTAATTAAACGAAATATTACTTGTATTTTTTATTAACACAAAATTTGTGTTTCATATATCCATTCAATCTGCTGACTTACATTGCAAAAGTTGATTCCCTATATACATATTTTGCCCTTCCCCGAATGGGCTATAATATTTCGTTGCTATTATGTTTAATATTTTCAACTTTAAGAGGTTGTAACTCACAGTTCACATAAAATCCCTTGTTTCCCTCTTTTTAGTAAAACAGTGCTATTAAAGAATCTATGCCCCTATATTTCAAAGAAATTTATGTCATAAAAAAGTTTTACACCTTATCTAATTTCAGTTATTCCAACAACATCAACATCTTCACATACGACGGGTACTCCACTATCTTGTATTTCATTTTTATGCTTGTAGAATTAATTTAAATATATCATAATAGACTCATAATCCGAGGGTCGCGGGTTCAAATCCCCGTCGTACCACACATTCTCGCCCTTTCAGTAGTGGGGGCGTTATAATGTGCGGTAATCCCACTATTCGTTTGTAAAAGTGTAGCATAAGAGTTGGCGGTGGTTGGTAATGACTAGCTGCTTTCCCTCTAGTCTTACACTGCAGAATTAGGGACGGCTAACGCAGATAGCCCTCGTGTAGTTTTGCGCGAAATTGCAAACAAATGAAAAAAAATCCAGAATTGCTCTATATAAGCTGTAACTCCTGATCTATTATTAATCAGCTTGTAATTATTTTATTGGTTGGGCAAATTCTTGTCATCATGAAGCAATTCTTATGTATTCACGACTGTGAATGAAATACAAACTTGACGTATTTATGCATGCTCGTCCCCAATAAAAGTGCAAATACACAAAAGAAGAAACAACAAATCAAAACAACAAAAACCAATATATTGTAATATTTTGTAATTCCTGACGTTTATCGACCAACGATTTCTTGTGTTTGTCATGAGATGATCAAAGTTCGAGGGGCCCGACATGGCCAAGCGTGTTAAGGCGTTCGACTCGTAATCCGAGGGTGGCGGGTTTGAATTCCGGTCGCACCAAACATGCTCGCCCTATCAGCCGTGGGGGCGTTATAATGTTTTGGTCAATCTCACTATTTGTTGGTAAAAGAAAAGCCCAAGAGTTGACGGTGGGTGGTGATGACTAGCTGCCTTCTCTCTAGTCTTACACTACTAAACTAAGGACGGCTAGCGTAGATAGCCCTTGAGTAGCTTTGCGCTAAATTCAAAACAAACAAACAAACAAATCAAAGTTCAAATTCTATCAGATGAAATCCGTACAAAATCGACTTCTGGCAGAATTCCAAATTTTTTTAGGGATAATTAAAACTATGTCGAGCTACAATTTTTATCCAGACTTGTGTATCAGTTTTGTATTTTATCACAATAAAAACTTTGAATTTCTTGCCAATGTGATACTGTTTTATTTCAGTTGGATTGTTATTATTATTTTTTTTTAATAAATGTAATCTCCTTTTAACCACAGTGTGTGTGTGTGTGTGTTTTCTTATAGCAAAGCCACATCGGGCTATCTCCTGAATCCATAACGAAAATCGTACCGCTGATTTTAGCGTTGTAAATTTGTAGACTAACCACAGTACCAACTGCATAAACACGTACTTCATATTTGTATATGACTTTTATTTTTCTGATTTCATTCACAGCGAATATAAGTTTAAGTGGTCCCGGTATCGTTAGGTTTAACAAATATTTGTTTTGAAGAAGTACAAAAATATTTCTATCAAATATATAGTGGAGCCAACTGTGAAGTGTGCAACCAATATTATACATTGTGCAAGTCAACTAAAACATTTTAATAACTTTATGAAATTAGTTCGTAAAGTATTCTGCCATTTTAATGCACATATTCTATTCAGAGTTCTACACTGTCTAAAATAGAACGAAATCAAACGTAGGATGGAAAAAAACAACAAAGAAAACTTTGTCAAATTAGGGTTATTACCGGCATCAGTAGCATTCAGTTGTGCAAGAAAGGCGGTATGTCGTATGAGCAAACTGTTTTGTCATGGTCATTTCACTTCTATTTTTTTTGATACGGTGTTGGGTCTCATTGTACATTTTATAAACCAGAGTGAAATACTGAGCTTCATTCTCTGCTTCCACTCATATTGGACACGGGCATGTGATGTGAGTACTTTTCATGTTTGTTTGTTTATTTTGAATTTCTCGCAAAGGTATTCAAGGGCTATTTGCGTTACTCGTCCCTAATTTAGCAGTGCAACTAGAGGGAAGGCAGCTTGTCATCACCGCCAACTCTCGCGTTGGTCTTTTACCCACAAAAGGTAGGATCGACCTTATAACATCCACCACGGCTGAAAAGCTGAGCATGTTTGGCGTTGGGGGATTCGAACTCGCGACCATTGAAGTACGAGACAAACGCCTTAACCCAACTGGCTATGCCTGGTTGCGTGTTTTATGTCATTCCAACCTAAAACAAATATTTTCAAATGAACTGAAATGGACTCTTTTTTTAATCTCTGTTATTTAGAGTAGTTTTTTTTGTATTAAAATATGTATGTTCAAATAGTGAAGCTTCAGTTTGCACAAATTAGCAATGATTATTCGTATCTTTTCTTATTCGTTACAACCTTCGCATATACATTTAACTTTATTGAATTTGCGAGAAATTTAAAATAATGTGAACAATTAAAATGTTTATTTTCAATCAAAATTTCGACGAAAACACAGAGGAAAAAAAAACAGTGTACTTAAAAGTTGTCTCTCAGTTTGGTGTACATTTATAGAGCAAACACCTTTCAACGAACCTCTACACGTTCTTGAAATACTTTACGTTACAGCCAAAAAAGGATTAGTCGAAAAGTGCGAGGGGGTGTAGCCTTACTAACATGTCAGGATCAACCACTTATCAAAAGGTTTACAAACTACACACATCACGTCCTCGTTGGAGACGCCACTGAAGAATCACTATATAGAGTTTAAATACTATTTCTTCACGGGTCAGTCTCACGCAGGATACTGATACTACCATGTACAAACTTTCTTTGACATCATGAGGCCGCAAGAAATATACGATGCTGATTTTATGAGAAAGATCGTGATTTTTAAAAAGGTTGTTTGTATTATGCAAATAAAGTTTTGTCCCCCTGTTGATAAGCAGTAAGTTCAAGGACTTACAACACTAAACACCGAGATTCGATTCATCTCGGTGGACGGAGAGCAAATAGCCTGTTCTCAGTCTTGCGCTAAATATACAGATAAATAAAGCATAACTTCTAAAATACACCTTCAAATAGGTAATTAAAAACTTGTTTGTTTGGTTTTGAATTTGCGCAAAGCTACACGAAGGCTGTCTGCGCTAGCCGTCCATAAGTTAGCAGTGTAAGACTAGAGGGAAGGCAGCTTGTCATCATAACCCACCGCCGGGTCTTGGTCTACTCATTTACCAACGAACTGTGTGATTCGCCGTCACATTATTGTAAAGCATAAATAATCTTTTATGAGACTTATTATAAGATTCAGCAAATGCAAGAAAACTGTGAATAGTCCTGATATGACATAAGATATGTTTTTATGATCAAGAAACGGAATCAATCAGGATAGATAATACAATATGTGAAAAACAGTGGTTACATTCTATTACATCCTAAGTTTTAAGGGAGGAAGCCATGATGAGAAAAGAATGTGTGAAAATCATCAAGGACGTAAATTTCAGAATCTTGTCCACCTAAGCAACAAGTTGCTAAAGGTTGAAAAGAGAAAGAAAGGTATAACTAAAACCTATACAGCAACTTTGTAACAGCTATTAAAGAAACCGATAAGCCATGGCAGCATAACAAATAAGTGAAGAGACAATTTGTTAAGGAGTTAAAAGCTAAAGAAGATTTAACATGTCTAATGCATTAACTTCAGAAGGTAACCAAACAAAACTAAGAAAGAGACAGATAAGAGCATGTGCAAGAATAGACTGACATTACAGCTAACAATAAAGAGAATTAAGCACAAAGCTACACAATGGGCTATCTGTGCTCTGCCCACCACGGGTATCGAAACCTGGATTTTAGCGTGTAAGTCCGCAGACATACTGCTAAGCCACTGGGGGGCGAGAATTTTGCTTTCAGACAAACGACTGAACAACAGTTAACCATAAAATTGTATATATTAAATGTTGTTGTGAAACACTGGCATTTGAAGTTGTCAAAGATTATTATATTGCAGTAATGAAACTGGTTCTCTTTTAGAAACTTAGACGTAAGATGGAAAACCAATATGAATCAGTGAGGAAAATCTGGTACTCTGAGTAACCGATTCTCTTCAGGATCTGAGGAAGAAAGAAGAGTAGAGGTTCCACTGCATTACTTCTAGAAAGTCACTTTTTAACAACTTGAACTGTTATAGAGGTTCAAACCTTATAAAAACACATTAAACAGTTCAATGTTCTAACACGTTGAAGCTGTTGCTTTTCAAGGAATACAAAAATTAGAATTGTGATGACATTTAACACAGTATTTCAGCACAGAAGAAATAGGTATTTGTGAAAATATGAAGATCAAAAGGAAGAGGAAGAAAAGTCTTGAATTTAGGATAATAGATTTAAAGACATAACCATGAAACGCAAGATCCCATTGTGAATGTTAAATGGGTGTGTGCACTAATGAAATGAGTTAGAATCGAAGCCATCATCCACAAAAGAGAAGATGCAGAAGAGTAGAAGGACAAGATTCCAAGGCTTAAAACATCATAGGATATAGAACAAGTGTACCTTCTGTTGTGCTGGTACAGAATGCATGATGTACCAAATACTATTTCTATTAAATAATGTTTGAGAGTTAAATGGTCGACGCAATAAATTTAGTCGCTTGGTGGTCAGATAAGTTTTGTTGTTTTTTATTTTTAAAGTGTTCGGACTCAACTTCAATTTCAGGTGCCAGACCTTGTCTCTGATGCGCTACGGTAGCACTTCAACTTTGATAAAAACAGATCAAAATTTACTGCGATGACTTTGTAAAGATACCAACTGGTTGAAACAGGTAGATACGAAAATAACCTTTCACATCACAATCATTTTCCTTAAATATTACGAGGATAACACAGCCACTAAATCAAACAAAACAACAACGAGAAAAACGAAACTCGACCACACCGGAGACCCACTCTTTCATATATGGATGTTATAGTTTTTGGGGTTTTTTCTCTGTGCAAAAAGCACATCATCACGATGATTCTTTACTTTCACTCTGTATTTACAAATCAGTTAATTTTAGAATTTGAATTATACTCACTCTTACATGTGCTTTTTTGATACATTGGCATCCTGTTACGACAAAAACATGACGATATTACCATTTGTTTGTGATGGTGTTGAAATAAAATTAATGAAGTAATTCTCAACCATTCAAACTACAGCCAAGGAGTTAATGTCACAGGTAAACACGTTTCACTCAGCTTGTCCTGATATCCACTGCTTTAACAGTGAGGAGATATAGGACCTGCGATGCTTCAAGCTGGCAAGGCGGGAGATTGAAATGTTTATAAGGTATTAATACTTCAAACTTAATCAGACACTTGTTTCGGTTTCAGTTTGTCAAATAACTGCAAGGAAGGTGCTTCACCAATGCCACTAATCATTGTAAATGAAGCCATACAGATTTCATCAGATTTTTATCCTTGCTCGTCATATTCCAGGTATTATGAATTTAGTGACCAATCAGTTATCTCGTCCGAATAAAGTTCTTCCCATAAAATGGATGCTTCATTCAAAAGTCTTTTTAATCTGTTCTTGTCTCAGGATGTCTCAGTTTCATGCTTTTACAAATCACTGGAAAGCCCAGCTTCGTTCCTTCTGATCTACTGTCCCTCACCCTCTGGCTTTGTATATAGATACTCTTAGCCAGAATTGGATGGGCCTTCATCTACATCAGATTTAGTCATACATTCTCCATCTGGTAATCACCATTCTCATGCTTTTCACTGACTTTTATACGGCCTATTGCACGACATCAGGGATTGACCTCTCAGGTTGCATCATTATTAATGTAGTCCATTCAGCATTTTTTGTTGGACATTTATTAACAAGAACGATTTACTTATCATCAGTGGTCTCTCAAACATGGTTTTAATCATTTGTATTCCACTGCACCGCATATTTCTTGATTTGTGACACAGTTATTTAACAAAGGTTTGGTGCCTTCATCCATTTCTCTGTATCAGACAGTTTTGCCAACTACTTTTCAACTTTCTATAAAATGTAAAATTCTTGAATCCATGGTTTTGTCCTTGCTTCTGAAATCTTTTTAGGTTATCTGTCCTTGACATCTTTTCCAGGTTCCTAATTGAGATATTTCATGAGTTCTCTACGCCTTATCTTTTCCACCTTTTGAACCTTTGGCATCATGTTTACTATATCAACGTTTGCTTAAGATTTATTTTTCTTTTGTTGGCTAGTAAACATCAATGTTTGGATGTGTTTGTAATTCATATTTGCAGGACTCTTCACCATGCTACTTATATTCTGTTGTATCTTAATAGATCAAATCTTCTCTTCCTCTCTTACTCATCTTCCCTCTACTTTTTTTTTATGAATTTTCAGATTCAGATCATCTTTCATGCTAGGTTCCAGTTCTTCAGTATTATGTCACATACACTGAAGGTTTTGGAGTTTACTATTTGTTTATCTATTGGAATCCTAAGGTATCACATAACCTTGCCCCTGTCACTTTGACAGATTTGGTTCATCAATAGAAGTGTATTACTCACTCTAGGCTTTTAGTGCAAGAACAAAGACTTTTTTGTATCTCATCTCATCAGATTTCCCATATCTTAATATTCCTGACGTCTCAGTTGTATCAACTGATGGAGGAGATAATATAAACTGGTATGTGGACCATACCTAATTCAAATATATCTCATCACTTACATGACTTAGCAATTGTTTCCTCAAAATGTTTTTGGCTAGCCCCTTAGCTATTCTCCATACACCAACTGGTGATTAAGATGGGTGAGTGACTTCATTTCTTTTGTGTCTATTTCTACTCTTTTTCAGGATCCTTCTCATCATTTTCATTTGAATCCCTTTCTGTGTTTGGTGTCATCTGGTAAGGTATGCTTTTCCAAACTCACACTAGCTACCATTCAACCAATAAAAATGTTCCTGGCAGCAACAAGCTTTGTTGAGACAGGGTGTTCCATAAGACTACCTTGTACTTTTCTGCGTGATAAATAATTATAAAATTACAAACAATGCACTATTGGCTTGTTACTCATGGACTTTCTGTGCTGTATATTCCCTAAAGTGAATACTGTTCAGTGCTACATACCATAAAATTAAATTTATGACTATATATTTTAACATTAAGAATTTTCATTCCTATAGACCTAGAAGTTAGAACAATTAATGCTATATATCTCAATACTAAGATTTATTAGTATTTTAGAACTTTGTTTATTTTATTAAAGTTCATAAACTGTTTTTAATTGAAATTTACTACAAACTGCAATACAATACTTATGTAAATACCCAATTTACAGTCTGCAGGTCACAGGTTCAAATCCCCATCACAGAACATGATACCTCTTCTTTTGAGCATGAGGCATTATAACGTAATTTTCTATCCCATTGTTTGTTGATAAAGAGTAACCCAAGAGTTGATGGTTGGTGTTGTTGATAAGCAACCTTCCCTCTAATCTGTTACTTATAGAGTAGGGACAACTAATGCAGATAGCCCTTGAGCAGTTTTTACATGAAACTGAAAACAAACCAAGAACTTGTTAGCTCACACGAAAATTATAAATTAAAATTTATTGGAAACTTTTTAAAATTGATATTTATAAACATAACCAGTATAAGTAACTGATGTAGTTTTGAATGAAGCATAATAAATAATTGATTTTATAGGTATATTTTGGCTGTCTGTACTAAAGAACAAATGCTTTACATGGATGACTCTTGACAGACATGGCAGAGTCTGCTCTTTTTTTAACAAAGTGGAAATTTCATTGTAACTTGTTTATGACTGTTTTACCTCATACAAATATTTGATAGAGTCTTGGATAGCCCATCAAGATTTATTACCAAGCATTGAACAGCTTGTCATACACTTCAGCCATTCCAAGCAGTTATGTGTCTGCAATAATTCAACAAACAATTAAAGCCTTCCTTTAATATAGCTCCAAATTTCAGTGGATTTATTCGTTTTATTTTTCTCATGGAAATCCATGAGTGTGGCCTGATTTACTTCTTTTCAATCTCCCACTAATTCTACTTTTTCTTGTCTCATTAAGATATTTTGGTAAATTTTTGTTTTTAAACAAGACATAATCTTACACAGAATTTATTTTGAATTGGTGTTTGTGTGTTTTAGTTTCCAATCACTCTTTGCACAATAACTTTAATGGCAGCTCAATGTAATATTGTAGATTTTACTCCTTTTTATAACTACTTAATGACAACTTTGATCTTTTTAGTCAGTATTTTACCATAAATTACACAATAATCCCAATAAAGGTTGAAGACACATATTTACCCAATAAAAATAAAATTTAGATAGATTAGATTACTTAACGTAAAATTTGTAAATTGAAGTAGAGAAACCACACGTAGTATTTTAATTGATTTTATTTAAAATATCTTTATGACCTGAAAAGCTGCTTGCTGATTTCATGTATTATAGATTCAATGTGTGCTACAGGTTCATTTCTTCGTTTTCCCAAACTGAAACGGTCAAAATATTCAGTCACTTTATCTGAACTACCAAACAGTTAATGAATCTTCCTATACAGAAGATACTATTATTTCAACTTTAACCTGTTAACTTGAGTGCCTTCGGAATAAAGTCACCTACTAGCTTGTCCTATCCTGACACATCTGATGTTTTCAGAAATAGTAGAACTAATCCTACAACTAATAACTTGCACATTTCATTAATATTTACCAAAATATTTTTATAACTCTACAAGTATTTTCTGAATTAAAGGTTTCTATAATCAGTCAAACGAGTTTGTTCATCGTTTTATTAGGATTGCAATAATGACTTTAGAAGTGAATTACTTTCAATGATGTACCAAGTTATGGGTATGCAGTAACGATATTTTTTGGAATTTTGTCTTAGGTGAGTTGGAATTTATTGGGCTATCAGCTGAGAATGAAGACATTATTCAAAGTATTATTCATCAGCCTCTTGGCATTGTTATCCTTGGAAACAGTTGCTCTACCAAGGTTGAGGTGGTCAATCAATTATTTGGACAAGCACTACTTCCTACAGTGCCCTCTTGTGGAGATAATGGGGAAGACAAAATACACAGAAGAATGGTAAGATATCTCCCTGTTTTCTTATCATATCTTTTGAAGAATCTTATTTAAAAAAATAATTACTTGTACTCTTTTATTGTTGGTTTTTTTAAATTTTCACAACGCTACAAGAGGGCTATCAGTCCCGAATTAAGCAGTGTAAGACCAGAGGATAAGCAGCTAGACATCACCACCCACCATCAACTCTTGGGCTACTCTTTTGGTAATGAACAGTGAGATTGACCGACACATCATAATGCCTCCACGGCACCTTAACCACCTGGCCATGCTGTGCCCACACTCTTTTACAATTTATGATATTTAATACAGAACAGTATTACAAACGTAAAATTTTACTCATATATATGTGAAATAAATGTTTAAAACTTGTGAAACAGATTATGTTTGACACTTATCGTTACTAATAAAGCCTTCAAAATAAACATATGATGTAATTTTCATTTCCAATTTAAACCCTTCTGGCTGGGTTTTATTTTTTTCAATTCTAAATGTGTAAAAATATACTTCAGTAAAAATAATACTGTTAAATGTGAACATAAGTAACTGAAAAGTAGGTCTATCTAGCTTGTTTTTGAGGATTTTTAGTATTTTTTTTTACTCTTCCATGGTGTAAAATTTGTATATATTGCTCTAAATCAGTTATTTTAATCATTGTTATCAAAGGGATGTTGTTGCTGTCCACCACTAAATTAATCTTTTAGTACTATTGCTCTACATCAGTGATTCTTAACCTTGTTGGAAGTACTGAACCCCGGACGTTTCGTACTTGCATTCACTGAACCCTTCGTAATTGGAAAAATATAACATGATTTTTTTTCCAATTCAAAACTGAAGTACATATTTTGTTAGTATACAAAATGAACCATGCATCAGTTGCACACAATATCACTGAGTTTAAAGAACAAAACAATGACACATTAATTACACACGAAAACAAAAACATAACTCAATGAATATTTACTGCAAATCGATGAGACTTTTGCTGTTGCCTTTCAGAGAAAAGTTCAGAAATGCGTGGCTTCACGTTGGCAAGCGCCACTTTCATATCATTTTCGCAATAAAGTCTGTTCTTTTTCTTCGATTTTGTGTCTACCAAACGGTATGAGTATCTCAAGGGCTTTCTTAGCAATAATAGGGTATGCTACGATTTCGTGACATCAAAACGTTGAGAGCGTTGTTGTTCTGAAAAGTTGTCGTTGAACTTGGCTCTGCTGAAGTTCAATTATTTCGTCGAGGTATTCATCATTGACATCTGCTGTCGCAACACTAAACGGGAAAGGCTGTCGTGATATGACACTCTGGTGGGGAAGTATCCGTCGAAGGACTTTGCGAGCTCATCTAAGTGCATGGCAATTGCTTGCTTCAGTTCACCGGGTACAGAATATATCCGATTTCAGACACATCTTCGATCTTACTTACACAGTTGTCCAGCAGGGGAAAGTTTGCGAAGTTATCATTCTCTGTTCGTCGTTTCCATAATGGTAGCTTTTTTGAAAAGCCTTCAGGTTTTCTTCCGCTTCGATGATGTTGACTCCACCGCCCTGAATCTGTTGATTGAGAACATTGAAGATATCGTCCACGTATGCCAAAATGATAATGAATTCAGATTTTTCGAAGCAGTTTGCATGACAGTGTTAGTGTTCTCGCAAAAACAGGGCTAATTCCACACGCATAGCAAACACACGATTCAGCACCTTTCCCCAGGATAACCACCAAACGTTAGAATGGTACAGAAGTACCTCGAATTCAGAGCCCATTTCATTACACAAATCTTTGAAGATGCAGTGCTTCAGGGCACTATTTTGCACAAAGTTCACTCATTCCACTACAATTTTTAATACTTCTGCCAGTTTTGAAGGCAAGGTTTTTGTTGCCAACACATGCCTGTGCGTTACAATGATGTGTGGTGCATCGGCTTTCACCAGCGCACCAAAACCAGAGTTTCGTCCCAACGTGGTTGGAGCTCCGTTTGAACAAATTGCAGAAACCATATCCCGCGAAAGATCGTTGTCTCTGAAGAAGTCATCCACAAGTTTCTTCACTTCGGCTGCCTTAGTTGTTGTTGTAAGAGGCTTACAAAATAAAATCTTCTTTTACCTCGTCGTACTTCGTATAGCACACGAATACAACAAGTTGTCTTAGATTGGAAACGTCAGTGGTCTCGTCGAGTTGAAGGCTTAATTTTGCTGCAACTACTTGAGCCAAGATGCCATCGCTCATGTCATTTATTCTGCTGATGATGATGTCATTTGAAAGAGGAATTTAGTATAACTTATTTTCAGCAGCTTTTGCCAGCATGATATTCAGCATCTTCAACGCAGCTGGTTTTACGAGTGCTTCACCAATGGTGTGTGGTTTGCCCTGCTTTGCGATCAAGTACGCAACTTCGTACGATGCTGTGAGGATCGGTTTGTTGATGGGTACAAAGCCGAGAACAGGCAAAGTAGCCTTTTTATCGAACCTGGCTCTCTTTACCTTGAATTTAGCAAGCGTTGTGCTCTTGTATTTCCCATCTCCATACAACTTTAGGGAGTGTTGTGTTAGTTTTACCGGTACTGAACTAGAATTGCTCAAGTTCGCATTGCAAATCATGCATTGAGAACCCTGACTCTCATCATGTTCCTTTATACACGTGAATACACGTTGTACGTATTCGTCCGACAACTTTCTGTTTTTGCTCGACATAGTTAGTATGAAGGGATTGAAAGATTTGGAAAAAATCACAAATGACACACGATTACTACAGTCACAATTCGACTGCTAAGCACACAGCACGAAGTTCCCTGTAGCACAGATATTAAGGCCAAGTGATGTGACGTGTTCAGCCGCAGCCAATGATGGCCAAGTGGTGTATGACCTGTTATTTATACTTTCGATTATTGGTTGACCCTTCCTTATTATGGATTCCAAAATTCGTGTTACCACTTTGGGGGGCACACCTGGAACTAGTACTTTGATTCAAATCTCAGGTGTGAGCAACCTGACAGGGGATTTATCAGAACTTATTCGTCAGGAGATTAATCATTACATGGGTTAATCTATGTCTCAAGCTCTTGCCCCACTTCCTTGCAAACAAGCTGAGCCTTTTAAGGCAGATTAAAATATGGATTATTTACTTCCACCTCCAGATTTTCCTCCCCATGTCCTGTCTGAGGAGTCTGTTAAGTTTAATATATTTTTGGATTTTACTCCTCAGTTGTATACTATTTTATCCCTTATTCCTATTTCTTATGAACCACATCTCCCCTAACTACATGACCAATATTTCCATCCACATTTGGTCCCCCCCAGATAATCAGGTACATACCGACTTGTTTGCCTCACAGTTAAGTGATGTGATCAGCAAGCATTTTCCCCCAGACTTTAGATCAATTTGTTCTTGCATATCATTGGGCAAACTGTTCTTTTCTGGACCAGTAATTGTTAGTTTCCATTTTGCTTGTTTGAGGTGCATCTCCTAAATCTCCTGTAAATCTGATCCTTGCCCAGCTTTCTTACCTTTGCCTTACACTCATAACTTTCTTTTGGTATCTTTCAACTGTCCATCTGCTCTCTAAGACTATCAACCAAAATCCCGAGAGGTTTTTCTGAAGATATCCTCTCCTTTATTTCCCTCATATTATCTTATTTATCATGTTTGGCTCTGGCTTTAAGTAAGTAGTTTCTCTGTTGTTGGGGCCTTCTTGGTCATGATGCAACTTTAACTCGCATCCATTTACCATTATCTCATATGTGTTACTTACACATGGCTCCATTTATGTGGTGATAGCTATTGCACATGATCTCTGAATTTTTGAAGTAATGAGTTGCGTCAGTAGAACAATCTTCCCTTTTAAACATTGTTGCTCAATTGTCTCAACCAGAGTCCATATGGCACCTGTTACTGTTTTCCATCCTTCCCAACTCTTACCTATTGTTTCTTATTTTACTGTTGTTTTTTTCTGATGTACCTCACATCACCAACAGTATTCGTGACTATTTGGTAGGTTTTTGTCCACGGAGAGCTAGGCTTGTCAATTTTTTTCATCACTGGTATCCCATCATCAAGGATCATTGAGTTGTTTAAGTTTTAATGGAAGTATTCATGATCTCATTTTCCCCACTTCCTGTCTCCTTGACCCATTTTCTTCCCTCTGCCTTGAGATTGAATGACCAGTTAGCTTCTGTCAGAGGCAGTTCAGAATCTAATATCCCAGCAGGCCAGTGAACGTTTTATTAATACACCCTTTACAAGGATTTCACTCCAGACGGTTTGTTGTTTTCAGGAAAATTGGAGACTGGTGGCCTCTCATTGAATTGTCCCACCTCAATCATTTAATTCATCTGCCCTATTTTGCCATGATGTCGTTTCTCACCCGATAGTAAGCATTTTCTCTAGGCTTATGTAGGCCAAGATGGATATCATCAATGCTTATCATCAGTTTGTTCATCATTAGATGGCTTATCAGTTTTACACTCTACCTTTTGTACTTGCTTCTGCCCCTTATGTTTTTCTTAGGTTGTCAAGCTTTTGCTTGCTATCTTCATATTCTATGGTTGCAATTCCATCATTATATGGATGACTGACTTCTTCTGACTCATTCCAAACTAGAACTGATCAGCCATACTTGTCAGCTCCTTCTAGTGGCTGCTCCAGTGGGTTGGTTATTTAAATTGGAGAATAACTTCCTCCAACCTACCCAATATCTTATCCACTTGGGTGTCTTTTTTGATACTCATCTCAGTCAGACCTAACTTTCCCCCTCTATGATTTCATTCCATGGAACTGTTACTTTGCCATACCCTTTCAGCTCTCTCGTTTTGTGCTTGTGAAGTTCTCTAGCTTTTGTGGATGTGTTCTTCAATGGCGTCACTGGTCCCCATTATTCATATGCAACCCCTTTAGTGGGTTCTTTATAAAGAATGAAAACTTGATCAGGATCCCTTTCCCGCTTTCATTACCCTTCTTCATTTTCTTATGGATGATTCACATTGATGGTTGGAAGAGGCTCATACATTGGTGGGCAGTTTGCTTTCTCCTCCTCATCCAGATTTACATCTTTTTATTGATGTTCCCCTTTAGGTTGTGGTGCATGGGTTAGTCACTAGGAGGCTCAGAGTAATTGTTCTAAAGATAAAATGTCTTTGCATATCAAATTTTTGACCTTCTCATGGCTCATCAGGGCTTTAAATTACTTGCTTCCTTTTTCACCATATATTCTCTTGTGGTAATTTATTACAACAATTTTATGGTGGTAACACATCAATCATCAAGGAGGCACTGGTTTAGATCTCTGTTTTCAAAAGTTGTATCTACTGTATTAGGCATACACATCATATTCATCTCATTGCATGTCACATCCACGATGCTTTAAATCTCATAGTACATAATTTTTTCTGCCTCGACTAAATAGATTTAACAGAGTGTTTTTAGATCCCATCATTTTGCAGTGGTTTTGCAATTAGTGAAATTTATCCCCATGTAGATTCATTTGCCATGTACCTCAATCACAATTGACCCCACTTTTAATCCATGGTACCTCTTCTTTGGGTTCTGGGTGTTAATGCCTTAAGCCAGGATTAGACCCATAATCCCTTCGTATTTATTCTTCATTTGTGTTGATTATTTCATTAGGTAACCTCTCTCATCCATACCACTCCATGTGGAGTTCTTCTGATCATACCTTAGAGGCCAACTAAATGTGGTTTCCATGGCTACAACAACTACTACTTCTGCCTCCAGTACTTCTTCATTTGTCTTCCACTCTTCTTCATCAAACTCGATCACCAATTCTACATCCAGTCATTCATGTCCTTTTCTTCACGCCTGGCTTCATTCCAGTTCTTTGCAAGGAGATCAGATTTCTGTGGTTAAGTAGCTTTCCTTTAAGCTCATTCCACACATCCCTCTTCTTTGTAAGTGTATCTGCACAAATGAAAAGTGTTCAACAGTAAGTCTGTGACTCTTGGATTCCCCGATGACCGACCTACCGTTTCTTGGGTGATGGAATTTTTACATGGCTTTTTGACTGGTGGTCTTTGGTCTCCCCACTCTCGGGTTATTGGGCTGCCTTATTCCATACCTTTTGTTTTCCAGATACTGCCGAGTTGTTTGGATTCTGTGTTCTTATCATGTTAATACATTTCTTCTGAATTTGCCATCCTTTCAGACAGCTTACTCTTCCAGATTTGGATATTAATGTGATCCTCCATTCCATAACTTTACCTCCATTTGAATCACTTTCCTTGTATTACAAGTTTCATGTTTCCCTTAAAATGTACTTCCTTTTCTTTGCCTGTAGACGTCAAAGGTCTGATTTGTTTATCATTGGTGTTTCACATATGTTTTACCACTGTATCTATCTACTCTTTTATCCATATTGTTCCTTCCTCCCAAAGGCCTCGGCAGCTAGTGAGGGTCACTGTTCCTTTTCACCTATTTCCTTTTCTTTTATTTCTCATCTATACCTTCATTTCAATCCAGATAGACTTCTTTGCCCAGTTCATATTCTTTATTGTCATATTACCTGCATGGCTTCTTTCCATGGTACCCATTCCTTTCTCTTTATCCCTTAGAAATCTTCCTCTGTTCAGGATCTTTCCTTTTATATTCTTCTCAATTATGTTCAACTTTTGATGTGAATGGCTTATTCTTTCTTGCCTTACTCCTCTTGCAATTTGTTCCAAATGTCTTCTCATCAGATTCGACACCTCACATATTTCCTCGCATTTTATCTTCATTGGCTACTGGAGGAAATCCTACATTTAATATATTATCTCCTATTATTTACACCACATCACTGTTTCTTACTCACTTAGTTTTTGTATTCCACTTTTAGCTATTCTTTAGGGTTCAGTGCAACTTTGACTGGATAAGTTTATATTCATACTTTTCCTTTCAGAGGCCTTTGCTTCATTTGTATTACATGAATCCCTCTTACTGGTGAGTGATGCTTGACCAAATATTCTTGAACACTATATACCCACGTTAACTCCACTTTATATCCCTGCCATGACTCTTTTGAAATAAATTGGTATTTCTATTTTTAAAAATAGGGTTTTGTGTTCACCCATTACACTCTCACAGATGATGACATTCCTCCAGATTTTCCACCTCATTCTCACCTCCCATTCTTTTAATGGAGTATGGGAATCCCTACCACTTTCGTGTTTGAAGATGCTGGGGTGGTCAATCATGGAGGAAAAATCCTAAATGAGTTCTAAACAAAGATGGCTATATTTATTCAGTGCAAAGTATGGCAATGGGTTCTGTGAGTGCAGATATATTTGCAAAGGAGGGAGATGACAAACTGCAGTTTATCTTTTTGATTGGGAATCCTTAATCTACCCCTGCATAAATATCTGTACCTTTTAGGTCCTCAAGTTGGCAATTTATTTTTCATAGTGGCCACAACTGTGGCTAATAAAACAACATTGGCCACATTATTAAAAATAAATTAAGATATTATTTTTATCAACATAACTGCATTTCAACTAGCCTTCAACGTAAAAACATGGGGGTTATCATTGACAAGTTTCGTGAAATCTGGCTTAATATCTATGCTCAACGAACATCTTAGCTCTGTCTCTAAATTTATGTCAGTAAGCCAAGATCTGTATCTAGGCTTGAAAAAACCTAACGTAGAAAATGTTGACTCGCACACCCATGTGGATCCATACAATGAAAATAATTTTGAAATTGCTATCTTTAAATTTGGAAGACTCTCATTTATCAGAATAGTGAGCCACATCTCTCTCATAGAACTTTTTTTTTACCTTTTATGTGTTCTACACTTTGCAGGGTAAGCATCTCTTTTTAAACTTCACATTTATACAAAGACAAAAATTATGTAACTCCTTTACTGAAATTTCTTTGGTCAAATTGAAATAGAAAATGCAAAAATTCCGAGAAACGTGATTTAATTTTTTGAGATAGGTTTTTGATCCAGTTTACATTGAAATCAGAAAAATCATAGTCTATATTATTTTCTAGAAAACTATTCAAATTTGCAAAATGTATGAAATAATTATTTTGTAATTGTTCCATAAGGAGGTTCAGCTTTAATTGAAATTCATGAATAGACTGTGATTATTATTTTACTAAGCTTCGTACTGAAATTATTCGAGAGCCATTATGTGACACAGAAAGTGCAAATCACACTGCTACGACAAAGTTTCAATTTTAAATTTTTAATCTTATCTTTTTCAACAAGATTCTCTTATTTGAGGAAATATGGAAGCAAATTGTTCCAAGACTTTTCCTCTACCTAACAAGATACTCTTATTTGAGGAAATATGGAAGTAAATTATTCCAAGGCTTTTCCTCTACTTAACTATCTTACCTTTGCAAAATTAGTAAGATCATTAAAAGTACAGTCACTGCTTTTATTCAAAGACTCAACCCAAATCAACCGTTTTTACATATATATGTATGTTGTTTTGCATGAACTTGTAAATATATTTTTATTGTGTAGCTTTCAAATGTTTAAATATATTTTGTTTTTAATCCCAAAAAAGGTAAATAATTTGCAATTAAGTCGAATAATTTTCAATTATACTTCTAGTATAATTCACAATTTTTACAACAATGTCCATCAAAATTTTTCAATTAATCAGTTTTAGACATCGGAGCAAATAAATTTTCCTCATGCAAAACGCAATGAAAAGATGACAGCGCGGACTTCACATTCATTTCAATTAAATACTGCTTCAAAGGAGAAATAAATCTTAATTTTGTCCCAGTCATGGTGAGAGCACCGTCTGTTGCGAGAAAAACCATTTTTTTTAAAATCCACATTGAATTTTTTGACATTTCAAGAAAATTTTCAAAAGTGTTTTTTTCCATATGTTTCATCTCGTAATCCATGAAGGTCAAATATTTCTTTCCTCACTTGAAAATCTTAAATTACATATCAAATCCAAAATATCACCTGGGAAGTGTTACTGACATCTGTTGACTCATCTAGTGCTAAAGAAAAAAACAGTCTTTTAGTTGTTTAAACAATTGTTTTTCTGTCTTTCGCTTACTGTAGCATTCTACGGACAATTGTTTTTCGACTTAATTGCAAATTATTTACCTTTTTTGGGATTAACCCACCTAGCCATGCCGGGCTTAAGAGTATGTTTAATACAGAAGTGATGAACTTCCCTTTATCAGATCTGATTTGATTCTCCCGTTTCCAGAGGTATCCTTCAGACGCTTTCAGGGAGAACGTCTGTCATCCTCTCGCACCAGTCTCGCCAGCTGGCAGTGGATGGTGTTGAATTGCACCCTTTCCTCTATTCTTACACTGCAAAATTAGGGACAGCTAGCGCAGATAGCCCTCGTGTAGTTTTGCACAAAATTAAAAGACAAACAAAAATTTCTGATAGATACTTCCCTTTCTCACATTTCTAACCCTTTCTTGTTATTTTCCTGTATTGATATCTCGATGGTGGAGAAGTGACGCATGTTGAAATGGGAGAAATGTTGGAATAATTAGATCCAAATATGGGAGGAGGAAGCCAGTGCATTTGTAAATGAAATGTTTGTCTATAGAAGGCAGTACTGGCGATAACGTATAAGCTTGTGAGAAGGGCAAATTTCCTTGCAGAAGTATGTCTTCAGTATCGGAAAATTATAACTTTTGGCTAAATGCTTCAGCAAAAGATGTTATTGTTTCACTTTAATTATACGTTGTTAGTTATATGTTCATATGTTGATCTGTATAATTAGATTCTTTTAAAACTAAATAGTTAATTTTTTCCAGATATTAATGTTAACTTCTGATTAGAATAAACTACAGGGTGGCCCGTAAGTCCCTACCCAACCGTACGTCTTATGTATCCAGTGTATCTGTGTTCAGTCTCTCATTCTCGCTGCATAATAAGTACCCAAGTACTTGACACAATACGCTCTTCAAGTATAAATGGACTTGCATCGTCCATATTTCTCTGAAAAAAATGAAACATTCATAATACATGCGTAATTGAATATAACATAATGACATACAAATAGTATAGCTACTAAATTATTATTTTCTTGTGTTTTAAATTATAAAAATTAGAATGCATTGTTTTATCAGTTAAGTAGCCACACTGTTAATTATATTTTCATCGATAAATCAAGTAACATCTCACGAAGTTTGGCCTGCTAAAAGAAATTTAAGTTAGTTTTTATACTTTATGCTATACTAATAGTTAAAAATAAGTTATTTAATAAAAGTATGATAATCAAAAATACAAAACTGTATTATTAATCTTTCTAATGAAAATATATAAAATTGAAAAAGGGTTAAAATATACCTCGGAGAACAACATATGCTAATAACTGGCTTCAAAAATTGTCATAGATGTAATACTCATTAAACAATATAAGACTAATAATAGTATAATCATGCATAATCAAAATTTTTCACAACTGTCTTTATAATCGTGTGAGAAATTAAAACTCATTAACCAACTTTAAAAGCGTAATTTCAGAATAGCTTATAAATGAGATAAATTGCTGTGTCACAGGTTACCTTATAACAATAAACGTGACATTACTGATAGGGCAACAAGAAACAAATACTTGTAAAGTTATCAAGTAATAAATGAAATAAATATCTGTATCATATAATAAGTAACAATAATAATGACAATTCAAATGAAATACAATGTTAAGTGTGAAATAAATATAGTAAATATGCTGTGCTGCATATGTTTGTTATTGTTGTCTTTAAAGGTGAATACTATTGTATTGCTATTTTTACATTATTAGATTGTCATTGTTTCTCTGTTGTGACTTTTAATATTATCTGTTATGTTTTTCTTTATTTATAATATCAGTTGTCATGTTTGCTATGTATGTAAGTTTTATAATTGCTTTATATTGCTACTGTTGTTCAGTATTGTTAAAATTGTTATTGTTAGTTATTATTGCCTTTACAATGTTTGGTACAGATAAATTATTTTTATCCTGTAGTAGGTTATTACTTCTTTCTTTTTACATTATAATACTTATAATTATTTTGCTATGCATAATTAGACTGTGATTTTTTCTCACTGTCAGCAAATTATGACTCTATACTAATTTATTTTTATGCTGAAATTAAAATTTTTGTAGATTCGTTTTTCTTATGGCAACCAAACTGAAATCAGCTTGGCATTATCTGATGATTATGAACTAATTCATCATTTTGCAGTTCCAGGAAAACCATTCATTAAAAGTATAGCATGTGAGATTGAATTAAAAGTAAGTTCTCCTTGATATTTGTGTTCTTTGATGTGTTTGAGATATAAAAAAAAGAAACTCAAAAGTTAATTAGAAAGCTAAAGCATTTTAAAAGTAAAAAGAAGTACACTTTTCTTTTAAACATATTACCTAATAAGCTGTATATATTACTTCTTGGCTAAAATTGGTTATTCTTGTATAAATAGGTGGACATTAAAGTATTTAACATTCATCTTCACTGTAAGTATGATCACAGTTCATACTGAATATTCAACTTCAGTTTTCCCTATCTCTGATCATGTCTCATATTGACTCTGCTGTATCTTTGATACAGTTTATACCCAACATTCAACTTGACTCTGTTGTATCTGTGATCATAGATTATATTCAACATCCAACTTGACTCCACTGTGTCTTTGATAAAGTTTATACCCAGTATTCAATTTGACTCCACTGTATCTGGGATCATAGAGTATACTGAACATTCAACTTGACTCCACTGTGTCTTTGATACAGTTTACACCTAATATTCAACTTGACTGTACTGTAACTGTGATCATAGATTATATTCAACATCCAACTCGACTCTGCTGTATCTTTGATACAGTTTATTGCCAATATTCAACTTGACTCCACTGTATCTGTGATCATAGATTATATTCAACATTCAACTTGACTCCATTTTATAGATGATCGTGCTCGAATTGAAAACTTAATTTGACTAATCTTCACCTCTGACAATAGCTGATACTAAATATTAAACTTGAATCCATTGCCTTAATCATTATTCATGACCCCAATTTTCCGTGAAACAACTCTACATGGTTGTATTAAAATAATTGTTGAAATGTATGCAAATTTAATTTTTTTTGCATAATTTTTTCATCACCTTCTTTATCTTGTAATAAAAATTACAAGTAAGACACAATCTAAGCTTTGGATGTAAACAGTTCTCTATACTGTCTTACTACTACTCATGTATCACTCACTAACTCATTTTACTGTTAATTTATATTAGAAAATGAATGTAACATGTGAAAGAAAAACATAAAAGCTTTTCCATTGTTATTTGTTACTTGAATAAAATATAGCTTGAGCTATATGTAGATATTATTGGGTAGTGTTTTTAAATACTGTAATGGAACCAGGAAGAAACCAACAAGAGACATCTGTTGTTCTAGTAGGTTGTTTTCGAATATTTTTTTGTTTTTCAAAACATGAAGTAGCAGTGTTTACACACAGAAAAATTCCTTTTATATGTAAACATACTATTTCATTACTTAAAGATACTCTAAAAAATCTTAAATCAATAAAATAATTCTATGCATTTCTGGGGGTAATATGGTTATGATTTGTTATATAATTAGCATATTTAGTCACAACATGTATTTGGCTTCTGTTTTGTTGCTACAGAAATATTAACGACAACATTTAGAATTGGTTCCAGACTTCACAGGACTACCTTCCTGTTCTATGTAATTTATATCACTGTGCATTAAGGTAGCTTTTTACTGTTTTTTTAGCAAATTCTTGTTCAACATTTGAATATAAAGCATATAAAGCTACTGTATATTTCTTGTATTAGAAACCCTGAATTTGAATAACTTTGTTTCTTGTGTGTAGAAGATCTTTGAAGTTTTTATAAAATGAAACTCTTCTCGTATGTTTTAATTAATAGGATGAAGATAATATCTCAGTCGCAGTCCTTGAAATCAAACTGAAGCATATTTTACTACAAGCAAATGTTAAAGTGATAGTGTCTCCATCCACTCATCAGAAAGATTTTACTCAAGAATTTCAACAGTGTGTGACTGGTGTGACACCAATTTTTATTTACTGTTACAGTGAAGAAACTCTATCAGAAAAGGTAATGTCCTGGGAAGACTATTAGTGATTATAATATTCATTGAATAAAGTAATTAACAAAATAAATTAAGTTCAAAGTTAGTGTCATGCACTAGATTCAAATATGATGTATGGGTAAGTCTATTGCTTAAATTGAAGAAAAATTGAGAGGGGAAACTGTTATCATTGTTAAAATAAGTATTAAATTCTGATGTCTTATTGACAAAAATCATGTGTTTAGGTTAATGTTTTGAGAGAAATCCTTCTCTGATTGGTGTAGCCTCAATGAATGTATGTGTATATAGCTACGGTAATATTGATTTGTACTGTACCAAATGTTATTCTTATCAACCATTTGTAAAGTTCATTTTCAGTTTAGTCTTAACATTTGTTTAGTGTAAGGTTATTGTTAAGTTAGAATTTAGTCTAATTGGAGACTGATCATTAATTAAGTAGTATGTTACATTTATATATTATTGTAATGGTTTTAGTTTCATCCTAAAGATGTTGGCTCCATGGTACAATATAATCTGTTGATTTCTCATAGTTTTAGCTTCAATGGCCATATTCCATACATTTAAATCCGTTTTCTTGTCCTATCATTCTTTGGGAATAATTTCTAGTAATTTGTTCATTTAAAATATGGTTAAAAACAAACTTGTTCTATGGTTTACTTTCACCCAAGTAAAGAGTTTTCTAATTAGAGGCATTTGGCTTATATTTTTGGCAGTATGTTTTTTCATGCTGCAATAAAACACTTATTGTCTTGTAGTTTATTACTTCTCTTCTGTTTATCTAGTTCTCTGATTAATCCTGCCAGCTCTTCTAGCCTTCCATTAAAACAAGTTGGTGTTTCCATGCTATTTGATGCAATGATCCCATAACCTCTTTCTGCTGGGTCACTTCAAATCTATTTGATAAGGTAGCCTCTAATGCTCAATATTTGTTATGGTTCTCAGCTGGAAGCTTTCTTAACGTTGCTAAGGCTACTCCTTTTAAATGGGCAATAAAGTAAAGGTTCACTGTTTGCTATTCCATCCAGTTACATTAGAAATTATTTCATTTTGAGCCTGATATATCTCCTAGAGTATATTCCCATCATATGTTGTATATAAATATGTAATAAATTACATTCTTCCTATTTTGAAATAAACTAGTTGTAAATTGATCAGTTATTACTTGTATGTACAGTTTTAACATAATACATGGTCAAGAAAGTTGTTAAGTTGATTTTTTTCTACCTTCTTTTGTTCCTTTGTAATTATCTTGATTAAATTTAATTTGCTGAAACTCCTTTCTCCCGAGGCATTCAATACAGGAAGAATGAAAAGTAGTTGCTGTGCAGTGAGAAAATTTGGAAACACAAGGCTCAGTGATCAAGAGACAATGAGCTGTAGATTCCAAAGGTGAAAGATGACCAGGAAGAATCTTTGCCAGTGTCTAAAGTTCCTGAAATATCTCTAACACAGGCTAGTCCTTAAATACACAATAAGAGAAATCCTTGCATACTTTTATCAAATATTTCAGAGCCTGAATAATTTTTTCATATCAGATAGGAAGCCATAGTTAGTGTGAAATGTTTGGGGAAGTTGCATCTTGCTTTGATGCCAGCTGATATTGTTTCAACCAGGAGCTTGAAGAAACTACTCAACATTACTTCTCAGATCAAAACAAAATTCTGCACTAGCTATTGAGGTGGTGGTGGGTATTGGATTCTGTGCATAGGATATTCAATTGGAGCATCTAGTTCTTTACAAACCTATGCAACTCAGGTTTTTTTTTTTGTGTCCAGATGGAAACTGCATCAAATGGCAAAAATATTCAAAAAATATTACTGCATACCATTGGTTCAGTAACACACAAAGTTTGTTTATTTTTTGGTCTTCCACTGGTGTCCAGATAGTAGTCTGGGCAGCCAAGATGTTGATGACACTCTTGATAGCATAACAATAGTGATAACAGGTATAGACCATATGAGTACTCCTTTTTCATGTGTTATAGTAAATAATATTTTAAGTTGAATTTCTTGAATAAATGCAGAGAGAAGTTTGGCTAATTTGATAATTACAAATAGAAATTATTTTGCCAAATACTCATTTCCATCATTGATACTCTTTCCTGCCTTGTTGATTTTCTACTTCTATCATCTGCTCACTTAGTAGACATATTTCGTTGCATTGCAATCTTTCTGCACATCTCAAATATCGTCTTTGAACTTGTTTTCTTGTGCAAAAATCATCTAAATTAAAATATTAAGCATAGCTTACAACAGCATATGTATGAAATTATTAGTAGAGTGTACTTTTCTTTTGTGCATTTGTAGCATTACTATTGTTATGTTATTGCAATACAAGCATTAAGTAAGCCAAGGTAATGTAGTATTTTTAAGTTAAAATAATTTTCAGCAAGCATCAAATAGTAAGATATAATAGCAGGTTGAACCAGGTAGTATTGAGACTATTCAAGACTTTATAATTTGACTGAGTTTTTTAGTGTAAGTGAAATGATGAGTCTTGCAAAATTTAACAAAATGAACACAATCCTCATTATGGAACAAAGAAAGGTAAAGTGCATCATACATAGTTGCATACACAGAACAATAGTCTCTCCAACCGAATCATGGCTAGATCCACAGCTTTCTTTTTATTTGGATAATTTTTTATAGCTTAACATGCTAATCTTAAAGTATATCTTTATTTGGAGAACTCCATGCATGTATAACTCTGAACTAAGAAACTACTCAATATCATCATTTTGTTACGTTTGTTTTCTCACAGTATTTGTTTGCTGTAACATACAGAAGATGTTGTTTCATGTAGCAAAGGATATTATAGTCATAATCATTTCAGCTCTCAGGCAGAATAAATATGGAAAACAAAAAAACGGAACCAAAAGCAGCTGGATAAAAGCAATCTTAATAACTTTCCGTACATTATGTTTATGTTAAAACTGCATAGAAACAGATCAAATGAGAAATTAAAAAGAGAGGAAGAAAGCATGATATACCTATGTAGAACAGTGTTCATTTCTATGGAAAATCCTTAATTTGAAAAATAACTACATTTTGTACATGTAAGATGTATGTAAAACTGTGAATTATTCAAAATTATTTACAAGAGGATAAAGATTTCAATTAAAAATAAAATCTTAAAGTTCAAAGATTAAACTTCTATTGCAAACATAAAACTAAATATTATTAACACTCCTTGCTCCTGTTCCAATTATATCGTTGATTGCAGTAATATAAAGCTTAAACCAAAACAAAAGGTTCTTTATGAATTACCTGATTCAAAAATTGAGATTGTAAAAGAGATTGAAACAGTATTTGTTAAAAAATAAATACATTTTTATTTCCACATACTCATGTAGCATTGTATTATAATTAATATTTTAAATGTGATAATTCACAAAATAAGTATAATAAAAAAGTACTGAAAATCATTTTAACAGCTACATGAGAGTCTATAGAATCTACTCCAAGACCAAAATCACTGCTTATTAAAAAATAATGTGTTTTGTTGATTATATGGTCAAGATACATTGATCAAAGCTCTGTTGTGAGTGGAATTCATTAATAAAATTAATCAATGAAAAGAAAGTAAATGATAATTATTTCTACAATTTTTACTGAATAAAATAGAGCTGATTTTCAGAGAAACTTACCTAGTAATAATTTTGGAGTCAAAATTTTCTTGCAAATACTGGTGCATAAGATGAATAGTGTATAGTATAATTTATTAATAGTTTTGAAAAGAAGACAAATATTTGTTAATTAAATTATTCTAAAGTATTTTATTTTGAAAATATAAAGTAATTTGAAATGATCATACTGTATGACTGTGTTTTATAATTCTCACAGCATACTGGAATGTTTATACATCAATCTTTTGTGGGTAGGTGAGGTGACTAGTGTATTAAAAACATTTTTTATTACAGGAAGTGACAGAGTTGCTTCACTTGAAGAAGTTAGCTCCTACAGATCCAGTGTTTTTCATCTGTTCCAAGTCATCTTCAACATGGAAACTAACAGAATCTGAGCAGCATACATACGTTACTCAATCATCCAGTCATCGAAGATGCCGCCGTTACTCTTGTCAGGAGTATCATTCACCAAATCACTTCCCAATAGGTCGCAGGAGAGGAGAATCAGTGGGATCTAAACTTCAAAATGTTCCTTTAACTGTTTATCAACAGTTGTGTGCCTTGGGTTTTTTAAACCCCTTACCTTGCAGAAACAAGGGCATGTTACACAAATCTCACAGTGATCAACTAAGGGTTGAAAGTGAACTAGTAGAACAGTTTGAAAACTTTTCTAGGTAATTGTAAATCAAATGTAATTCTTTTATTCTGTGTTGTACTTTAACCTTGTCATCTTATAGCTAGGTTAAATGTTTTATTACTAGATCAGTATCTGTTTTCAGTTTTTGAAGTTTAATCATAATAAAACTTGTTTATGTATTTTGAGTCATTTTCTTACATTTCATTTTAGAACCAAGTGTTTGTTAATTTGACTTTTTCGCACTCCAGAAGTTTCTTTTCCTTCTAGTATTCTACTCTTTGTTCGCCGAATCTTACAGTTTCTTCTCATCAGAGCATCTTCTTTGTTAAATAATGCCCATAACAACTGTCTTCGAACTTTTATTCTTGCTGCATTTGATATGACATGGGATCTCATGATGACACCTAAAAGGATAGAGTTTGCTCAAAAACATGAAGCTGATCTTTATTCATCACTCATGGCTGTTGCCAGTAAGAAACAAGATGAAATCCGAGACTTGATAGTGACAACTGTTTCTTGGATGAGAGAAGATTTGTTAGAGAAGGCAGCTGATTGGGAATTTCAAAGTAAGATCTTATTTATACGATTTATATACCATTAATTGTCCAGTAAGTGGATAACAGTGATATGCAGGGGTAGAAGTATTCTAAATTTTCAGCAGGACACATGTCCTACTAGACAGTGAAACCTGCCGGACTTTTGAAATTTTAGCAGGACACCTCAAAATTGTCACTGGACGTTACCAACAACAAGAAATCAAATAGAGACAATTATTATATAAAACATAATAATTTTATTTATAGCACTGAAACATTATTTTAAAGCAAGTGGCAAAAAGCCTTGTATCTATTAAAAATGACACATCAATCAGAGTGGTAGATTTAGTCATCCAGCACTAAGACATCAGCTGATGTAGACTCAGTATCTCTATTGTTTCTATGTGTGTGAGTTCCATGTGGACTCACAAATTGTCTGGTTTTTTACTGTCCTTCCACCAGGATTCTACAGACTTGCACAATAATTCTGTGCTTGCAAGATCACAGGTCTTATTCTTAGCTAATTTTATTGTCATCAAGCCATTAATAGAATCATATATTAGTTTGGACTGCTAGTCATCCTTAATAATTGCCATCTGGGAAAATCCATGTTCTGGTTAAGCAGATGACACAGAAATCACCTGCATGAGGCATACCAAGGCCAACACTGTTGATCCAGAGAAAGGTTTACCGTCTTCAACAGTAATTTGACTTAACATGTAGGCCCACAAACCACTTGCACTACTCATCTGATTTGGCAAGTCTTGTTGCTTTTAGCAGTGTCTCATGTAAGTCAGCTTGGCAAATATCAGCTGCACTGTTGAAACCCTTAGCTTCTAGCAGAGCACCAAAGTGGTCCAGTAGTGTCTGGAATTCATTATGGCCATAAGATGACAATGCTTCCTTGCTTTTAGGCCAGTTGCTTGGTTCAAAAATTTGAAAGGCACCTTTAAAATCCTTATCAAATTCTTCAAATCTCTCATTCAGATGTGTGACAATTTTATTTATGAAGATGGTAGTTTCTTCAGCCACAGATTGAGCAACTATCTCTTTTTGTGGCACTTTTTGAACCTCTGGCCCTTGTCTGACTGCTAATAGCAATCACCTTTCCTCTATGTAACCACTTGCTCATTTGTTCACATGTTGTGAGCTTTTTAACAATTTTCTGGGATCTCTCAACATGATTCAGATTGCCCAGCTTCTCTTTGTAAACAGCGAGTTTGTCAGAAACAATGTTTACAGTAGCAGAATTGTCTTGCATTTTGAGACTAAGCAAGAGTATGTTCATGTACAGGATGAATTTAAGGCTTTTCAAAGTACTGTATAATCCTGCAGCTTTCTGTCCACATTCCCCTTTGTCATGCAGCTTTACTTGATACAAATGCTCTTCTAAAGCTGGCCAGTTATGAGACTCCAGATTGCACTGGGTTTCTGTCCCTTTTGTGGCTTTACCAGCTTCTTTGAGGTCACCCCAGTTCTGTAGCAAATTGTCATAAAACTTCCATAGGTTTTCTAAAAAGGTTTGGATACTATCAAGGTAATGGATGTCTGTGATGGTCTTCTTAATTGCAAGTTCCAATCTTTTTGATGGTTCCACTCAGTTCTCAGGTTGGGAGAGTTGATTGCATGCATGAATCATTGGATTGATAACTTTGTACTGATACTTGTAACTTACTTGGGAGACAGAGGGATTCATCATTTCCCAGTCTCTTGGATTTGATATAAAAATGATGTGATCCTCATCCCAATCTCATGTGATGTCAGTTTCTAGTAGCATGGGTTTTTGGTGTATTTGACTGATCTAGTATAGTCCATCATGCTTTATACACTATACCTGAGAGCACATCCATTTGGTTTACTCACTTTTCTACTCATGGGATTCAATGATATTTATTTTATATGGTTCAGAACTTGATCCTGACACTGTTCTCTCCCACTTAGATATGCTCCTTTTTTTATCTCTTTTTGTCTTCTGCTCATTTCACCATGGGACGAAGAGTATACCTGAAGTGGTGGGGTTCCCTTTGCTTAATCTTCATATTTGGATCTTTTATTTCTTGGGGATATTCCTTGAATGCTTTTGGGAGGTACTTCTGTCATTCTCTTGCATCAGTCTCACCTCCTATTAAGGATGGAGGTAAGTATCATATCAGAGGTGATAATTGTCCTATACTGAAAATGTGTTTCCAATAACTACTGTCCTTTATTCAAACTTCTCTCTCTTTAATGGTTTGCTTATGTTTTCTGCCATACTTCAAAGTGATGGTTCAGTAGAAGTGTGTTGAGGAAGTCAAGTATACCATGTGAGCATCTCATGCTCCTATTGGTGGTGAAGTGACTCATGGTGATTTGCATATAAGGTGCATTGGAATCTTTCAATTCCAGTAGGGAGAGCAAAAGGTTTGTGGCTTTTAGAAAGAGTACTTTCATACACTAAATGACAACAGATAATTTTGTGAAAGGAGAAAAGTACCCCTCAGAACTGCATTTTCAGTAGAGGAAAATGATAAATTTATTTGTTATGCCAGAAGAATATATAAGTTCAAGAAGTCTTGATGTCAAATGAATGAAACCCTGTTTTACCCAAGTGTAAGCTGATAACTTTTCCCTGAAGATGAAAGGTCCATTTTTCAAAAGCACAAGAAATTTATTGCTACAGACCTTTACACAAAGAACTATTTATTGCACAAAGATTACATTAGTTTGAAACCCTTAATGATAAGCTTGTTGTTTAAGTTTTTCATGCCTTGTTATTTTGCTTATTACAGTTTCAATGTTTCAACATTTAACTTTCTCATAGAATAGAACATAATTTGCCAAGTTTTATTCTTCCAAGTAATTTCATACATTTTCTTGACAGAAGGTCTGGCCATAAAGTAAACATCTTAACAATGCACTAGAATGTATAATGTGGTTATGTTCACCTAGATAATGCTAATTCATCATTAAATTTCCTCTTTATATCAGTTATTACCAACTCTCAGGTGTATTTATCAGTTTTAATTTTCTGCCTTTCAAACTCTAATGTTTCATTATTTGTAAGGTTGTATAATTGATTTTACATTTTTTCTGATTATTTATGTATTTCAAGATTGCTATTACAAAATAAATAATCTGATGCCTAACTTTTAATATAATTTTCATGTGTATCCTTTTTAGTAAAATTTCTTTGAGGATTCTAAGAGATTTATGGCAGATTAGATAAGGTTAATAATATAGTAAACAAATATTATTTAATAAGTGTCTGATTTTATTACTGCTGTTTTATTTACATGTAATTATCATTAAAATGGATGTTGTTGTTTTAAAAATTGTCATTGGAAAAAGTAATGTAACAAAACCTACAAATGTATGTCTTTAAAATGCTGCTTCTAAACACTTTTACTGAAGTGGGACATCTGTATATTCATTATGACAAAAATGTTAATCATATTTACCATAATAAATAGTTAACATATTGAATCTTATTTGCAGGTCTTTGTATCTGCGAAGTGGAAAAAGTTTCATATCACAACATCCAGATCTGCACATCTGAAATACAGCAATTAGTATTAGATTCATTAAATTGTACTGTAGCTGAGAAATTAGTTGGATCACTGAGTTGTCTACAGGACTGTTATGTTGGTTAGTTTCAGTGTCTTATCAAATTTTGGTAATAGAATTGTAGTGTAACATTTACAAATCCTGTTATTGTACAGATTAATTAAAAATTAAAACGAGTAAATGCGTCAATGCAATATAAGATTTTATTGAAGTTGTAAAGGTAAATGTCTTAATTAGGGGAAAAAAGGAAGTAATTGTAACTGAATTAAGTACTTCCTTTACCAATATTAATATTTACAAAATTTACTTTCCAGATGAATTCATTTCTAAATGTGTAACTTCTGTGTTCTGTGAAAATGAAGTAAATGAAATGTTGTGAATCTGACAAGGTATGATTCTTCTTTAAGTGATCTATAGCCTTGTTGTAACCTTGATGATGAGCTGTGAAATTAGGCACAATTTCAGTTTATAGTGTCCTACAACAGAGTAATTGAAGCCCCATTATAGTCACCTTTTACTGGAACACAACAAATTGTAGTTGAAATTTTATTTTATATTCAATTGTTACTGTAAATGCCAATTGGCAGTGGACTGACAGTAGTTTACAAATGGTGCATACATATACTGACTCCTTCTGGAAGTCATAATTAGTAGTTGTAAAGAACAAAGTGTTTAAAGGGGACATATGTCCATTTATCACTGGAAGTCTGGTTGATAGTGGACCACAGCAAAGCATAGTTAAAATTTTATTAAACAAAGTTTTTACTGGAAATCCTGGTTTACAGTAATCTATTATAAAGTTTAATTCAAGTGGTTGTTTACTAGTTCTTACTGGAAATTCTAATTTACAGAAACCTATAAAGTGAAGTTCTGATATGGTAAATAAACTCCACTCACATAAATAACTATTCTTATTCAGTGTTATTATCCTTTATATGGAAAATTGCATGTCACATGCTTTCTATTTACTATTCATTGGAGTTGACTATTAATATTAATATTAATAATGTTAAAATATAGTTGTTTTTTTATTATAGGAACTTTAGAGCGTTGTCTCTCTAGTTTAGAGAAACACTGCAATGAAGAAAGTTCTTTTCGAGCCAGCAATTCCCTTCGTCAAATTCTGAATGCTGCTTACCAGGTGATCTAGAATTTTTTCTATGAAGTAAATTGTGAACTGTTCACTGGGATTTATTTCATGAACTAAGAGTTTTATAAGACATATTTTTAGTAAATTGGTGTCTTGTTATTTTACTTATATGTATGTGTGTGTTTTTGAATAAAACACTTAATCAACTCATATATTAGATTAATCATTGTTTTTATTTTTTTAAAAAAGCAGCTTTATAACCTAATTGAACTGAGTTTTGTTGCTTATATCATATACCAAAAGGATTTGTTTGGTATTAAAAATGATTTTATTTAGACAAGGTTAAAAGTCAGGAACATTAATACAAGTAACCATTTTATATTAAATATGCTAACTTAGCATTAACTGAGTTGCTATACGTTTTAAATCTTTCTCAAACCAGTATAATTCCTGATTGATACGCTAGCTTGCGTGTTTTTGCAATAATTTTGACTTTTGTTTGTGTAAAGATGTTTCTTAATGTGATTTCTGAAAATTTATTTTCTTGTTTAATATCAGTGAGAAATCTGTGATCATAGGCCAGACTACCAACTGATAGAACAAATAATAGTATGACAGTTTATTTTTCAATATATATATCTTCTTTCCTTAGATTTAAACCCAAGACCAGACTTATACCACATGAGTGGTCTATCAATTGACCTAAAGAGCTAACTCACAAACAATTGCTAATAAGTCATTTTTTTCATAAATCTAGCTACTACATTTTTCGCTTCTTTCAAGCAATGGTTAGCTTCTGGTTGAATTTCAGGGTTCTGACAATTCCACATTAAATATCAATTTATTAATATTTCTTTTTTCACAATGTAAATACTTCCTTACTTTTGATTCTAATCCGAGACCTGTCACATGCCAAGCGAATGTGGTCCTGTAATGAGATAGTGACTTACAACTCTAAAACCTAGTGTTTGATTACCTGCAGTGAACATGACAGGCTGTTCAATACCTTGAGTAATGTTTATTTGTAATTCACTTTTGTAAAAACTCAAACCACTGCAGTTGTCTTAACTGACTATCACATAACACGTATCTTAGAAAAATATCTAGAACTTTTATTATTTCAGATCATTAAACATATTGCCACTGAACTAGTAACAGATGAAATATAACCATTTAATGTTGCGATAGTGTTTGGCAAATGTCCAGAGAAACTGTATTGACTGTTTATTCTTTTGAATTATTAACAAATTATTTATACTAAATACATTTAATGCCTCACTCTTTATTGTATATAAAGTTTTACTGTCTAAAATGTTTTTAACAATTAACAGGTTGATGTCACAGTTGACACTAGTGCTTCATTGCTTCGTACTGTCTTTTTTAAGATGAAACAGGTAAATTTAACAGCGTTTGATGTTTATTTTCTTCAGAATGATAATTTTTAATTGCTAATTATTTTTGTGTTTTTGCTATTTTTTACTCTAAGGCACTACATAAAATTCAAATTTACATCTATGTTAGTATTAGTTATATAGTAAAGTCTTAGGTTAGGTATATGCATAACTCATTATATATAAATATATTTTTGCATAAACAGAGATAAAACATGAAAGCTTCAAGAGTTAATTTGCCAAAACTTGAATACTTTCTCTTCTAGGAAGATATGCAAGTAATCACGATAAAAAAACTCTATACAAGGTATTTAATTATAAGCCCCTTTCAATACAAGTTTTTTATATGAAAATTAGAAAGTTGTCTTACTTACTTAGAAATTTTATTTTCACATTCATATACATTTTGTATAGTTATTGACTTTCAGTAACTTAACCTCCGTACATGTTTTTGAAGGAAAAAGTGGCCAAAGGGATGAAATTATTCTGAGAAATGACCAACCTCAGATAGGTTTTAATTAATTTTAACTTTGAAAAGAAAAAAAGTCTCCTTCCAACAGTTACTGGAGCTGTGAACAGAACCCTGAATCATTATTGCAGTATTGGACAATACTTACGCTTTAAAAGTGATTTGTTAGTTAACCTTTATAATAAACAATGGTATAATAATCAAGAAATAAACAGCAATACACAATCAATCTAATCTTGATGTTAAATAAACTACAAATGTGTACTTAAAATTACTTTTTAGACATGGAAAAAAAAACTGCTTAATTTATTGTTGTAGTACATCTATTACTGCATTTTTGTCATTCTTTCAGTTAAATGTTTGTAAAATGACAGTTGTTACAGGGGGTTGATGATCAATGAAACATTTTATTTACTGTGATATGGACTGTCCAAAATGCTTCTGTCAGTGCCACTTCTTAGTTACATTAATAATATGACTATGATATAGCAGTTTCTAAATTTACAAACTGTATATGGTTGTATAATTAATGGTTAGCCAACAGGTGCATTTCTTTGAATTCATATTATTTCTACCATGATCCACATAAACTTTAAACATTGATAAATGTTATAATACATAAAATTATAGTGGCTTGAAACAGTTAATGTGTATCATATACATCACTTATAGTGTTAAGTGCAATTAACATGCAGCTATGATGTATTCATAATTTCCCTGCTGAAAACGTACTTTGAAATTATTATATACTTCCTTATTATCAAAACTGCTATACATATGTGAAGAAAAAACATGTTTTTAAGTGAGCAGTATACAGTTTAAATAGTTATATTTTGTTTTCACTTACTTATATTCAATATTTTGATAGATAATTTTAGTGTGATAGATGTTTTCACAACAACTGTTCAAACTGTTGTTTGTTTTAATTTTAGTACTTCATAAGTGAATTTATTATTTACATAAATTCTGTTAATTAAATATTCATAAATTTTAAAGCAAGATTGAATAGCTATAAATACTGTGTAGGTACTCTTTTCTTATTGAAACAAATGTTTATAACTTTGATATATTTAAGAAGTATT
Source organism: Carcinoscorpius rotundicauda (assembly GCA_011833715.1). NCBI lineage: Eukaryota > Metazoa > Arthropoda > Merostomata > Xiphosura > Limulidae > Carcinoscorpius > Carcinoscorpius rotundicauda. Next base: position 91,477,614 of record CM022397.1, read on the forward strand.
AATATATTATCATCAACAAAAGATATATGTCATAAAGATTACCACTTAAAACCAAAAATGATGATTGTAACTTCTCTCTTGTGACACAGTTATCCAGAAACAACTGAAAATTCTTCTGCCAGTTTCTTAGTACTTATCATGATATCTTCAAAATAATTATTTATGATTTTGATATTAATTTTTTCACACTCCTATCTGGTGTCAAAAGTGGATTGAGGGTGATATTGACAAATTACATCAAAATAACCAATTTTCTAGATGCCACAAAAATAGTATATGTTCTTTAAAGAAAACCAAAATAAATTTTGATCATTTGCAAGAATTTGCAGCATTGTATGGTATAGGGTTCCAAAAATGACAGTCACAAGGGGTGAAAGTGCAGTCAAGGTAGTTTAGCTGCTATAAACTAGTTCACATACTCTTGTAGTTGCTTCTCATAGTTGTGTTTTTATTATACCTCTTACCCCAGTGAAATCTTCAAATGTTGTTCCATGTTTTATAACCTCGTTTCTGATAAATTAGCTTTCTTCATTCCTTTGATATTAACTGTTCTTAAAGCTACTGACAGTAAAGTACAAGAGTAATTTATGTGTTTGATTTATAGAATAATTACACTAATGATTTATTTTGAGAGAATTTGTATAAGTTCAATTTGAAATTCATACCTGAAACAGTGATTATTTGATTTTTTGTTTTTGAATATATGAATATGGTAGTTTGTTGTAGAATCAAAGTTTGTAATACATCTCCACTCAACATAAAAAACTTCCATTACTTAAATGATTTAATCTATCAATAGTTCTGCAAAAAACTTAGTTTTATTTTGCCAAATTCATAGATATTTATAGCTATAATAGCTATTAAATGCTGTAGTTTAATTTTAAGTTTGAAACATGTGGTATATATTGTGTAAGTTGTTTCTTGTTGAAATTTGTAATTCTTTCCACATCATAAGGTGTTCATTTCATATGCAGATTAATTTTTTGTGAGATTCTACATTTTATGAAGTGTTGCAGAGGAAAAGTGTTGAGATTGTGCTAATACAAATTCTAGGCTTTTTGTTGTCCTCAAGAAGATTAGGGAATGGAAACCTGTAATCAGTTTGTTTTGCATCAACAACATTAAATGTGGTACTCTTCACTGAAAAAAAACAACAGTTTTTAAATACAAACTGTAATGCTTTTGTACATTAAATATGTTGCTCTTTATTTAAAAAAAAATTTAAACTCCATTTTTAGTACTTTATTTGGAAATTATGTTAAAGAAATATTTAACCCAAATTTACAGACTTAGTGAAAGTCATGTTTTTGTTGTGAGAAGAATACTTTTAGTTAAAATGTGTTCTGTGATAAAGAAATGGTTGTTGCACATACCACAGCTATGTTTTTGATTGTCTGAATCTTGAATACCCAAGGTGTGATGCATTTGCAAAGATTTTTGGAAAATGCCTATACCCTAATTTTCTCCCACTTGGCACAGTTTTCTTCTGTCCTATCTCGTTACACATGGCTTCTTTGCTGCTGGGATATTTTCTCTTGTCTCAGGTGCACTTGCCACCCACTTATATATGGATGGTTCTTTTTTTTTTCACATAGATTTAATGTGGGAGATATTCCTGAGTCTTTGGACTTGCATGTGGAATCTGCAAGACAACGTTCATCCCTTCTTCTTTGATTACTCATTTTTCTCAACATGCTCCCATTCCATCCATAGGTCCTTTATTGAGGTATTTTGCTTATAACTCTACCAATTGTCATCAGTGGTTCTGATAATTATCCTTGTGTACAATACTACTTGAGTGTCATTTGTCTGGTTTTGTCCACCTGTAGCAAGAATTTATCTTTGACCCATAGATGATCCAGATACTCTCAGGTGAACTTTTTCTCTATTTTCCTTCTCTACATCCCTTGTCTCCTGTTCCATTGCCCTTCTTTATTCCTCCAGATCCACTACTTGCTAGCATATTTCTGGGGCTAGTTCAGACCACTCTTACAACATGCTATAGAGCTTGCCAGTCATCCTCCACTGGAATTTTACAGTTAACATTTTGTTGTTCTCAAGAAGAATAGGGAATGGAAACCTGTGATCAGTCTGTTTTACCTCAACAACATTTTCTCAATCTTCCCAATTTTTCTATGGAGTCTTTTCTCATTCTCAGGTGGGATTTTAATTTAGGTCTGTGGATGACCAAGTCGGATGTCTTGGATGATTACTTTTACACTTCAATGCCCCAAAAGTCTGGATGCTACCTTCAATTTGTCCAGAAATTTCAGTTTCTTGGGGCTTTCCTTGAAATCTTATGTCTTGTGTGATGTGATCAGGACTTTTATCCAACTTATGGATGACTGGCGTCTGATAGTTCCTTCTGAACCTCTAGCTTCACATAACGCTCACCTTTTTTTAACAAAGTCAGCTTGTGTAGGTTGGATTATATATATACAATTATCAAAATAGGAAAGTTTTTTTCCTTGTATCTACCAGTATCTGCTTTATTTTGGGGTATTTTTCAAAACTTCCTCACTTGGGCCCAACTTCATCCTTAGCATCTACATCTGATAGAGTTTTTAGTTTTCCTAGCCCTCTCCCCTCTTTAAATTTCTTCATATAAGGCTCTGTTGCTTTTTTTAGGCTTAGCTTCCATGGAACCCTTTTACCCTCGAGTCAAGCACATATGCTTTCTCTTTATTGGACATTGCACAACCAGTGGAATTTTACTTGGAATCTTTTGAACTCCTTCATTACCTTTTCTCCTACCATCCTGAACAAACTCCATTGGTGGTTGTACAGAAATAACAATAAAATAGGATGCTGCTTTGTTCCAGGATTGAGAGCATGGGGCAACCATCAGGAAGCTTCCAAATGGTGGTTTCCAGTTAAATAATCCTTCCATGTCAATATCTTGGAGCTTCTAGCAGCACATAGTGTTTAGGGTTACTTCCTTTCCTTTATTTGAAGCAAATTCTTTATAATCCATTTCAACTGGTGTCTCATACATCAATCACCAAGGGAGCATTTTCTCTTGTTCACTTTATTCTTGGATAGTGGAACTCCTTTATTTGGCTCACATGCTTGATATACATCCCATGGCATGTGATCTTCCAGGTGCCTTCAACTTCATGACAGATAATCTTTTCTGATCTGATTAATTTTCCTCCACGAAGTGATCCCTTGACCCTCAAGTTTTTCAGTGGCTCTGCACTCAGTGCATGCTTCTCACCTAAATGCTTTTACTACTTTTTTTCCTTTTGGTCTCTTGTTCCTCATCCCAAAGCCCTGACTGTAGATGCTTTTGGCAAGATAGGATAAACTGTTATCTGTATGCCTACTTCCCATGGTGATTTTGATCATCCACTCCAGTCCATGTCAAGTTCTTCTGGTGACTCCCTTCTGACTGGTGCAATCCTGATTTTTACTTCTCCTTCAGCTCCAAACAACATTTCATACTGCTTCCATTTATGCTATCCTTTGCCAACCTCAGTCACCAGCCCTTAATACTGCCCTTGACACACTTCATCTTCATGCATTGCACCTGTCTGGTCACTTGCAAAAAGACATTCCTTTTTCCCATTCCATTCACCCTTCCTGACTCATAGTTTATCAATACAAGTGGAAGGTATTTCAGTTCAGTCTTTTATCATTTTTCTCTTTTCTGTGGAATTTCCTGTTTTGAGCCCACTGCCTTTTTTTTTTTAGTAGATTTTCTCACCTGGCTGTTTGATAACAGTGCTTCTGTTTCATCCAATACATGATATCATGCAGCCTTTTCCAGCATCTTCCATCTTTTGAAGCACCATTCTGTATATTCCTCTCCTACCATTTCTCTGTTATTGAATTCCTTGGAGATTAGTCTACCTCTCCATTGTATGGCCCTTCCAGTTATCCTTGACTCCTTTACCCTCCCTTGATGTGAGCTTCTGGCCTCCTATTCCATATATCACTTATCTTTTACGATTTATCTCCTTCTCTTAGCCTATGGGGATCATTGGTCTGAGATCTTTGCCATAAATGTTTCATGTACTCTTTGGTCTGGCATGGCCACATAGTTAAGACACTTGACTTGTAATCTGAGAGTTGTTGGTTTGAATCTGTGGCACACCAAACATGCTCACCATTTCAGCCACAAGGGCATTGTAATGTAATGGTCAATCTAATTATTCATTGGTTAAAGAGTAGTCAAAGAGTTTTTTGGTGAGTAATAATGACTAGTTGCTTTTTCTCTAGTTTTACACTGATAAATTAGGGATAGCTAGTGCAGATAGCCCTCATGTATCTTTGTGCAACATTCACAACAGACAAACAAAAAATCATTTACTCTTTTACATTCCACCATGTGTTCTCCTTTATCCAGATCATTATGCTCAAAACTTTGGTGGTTCTTGAGGAAAATTCTTCATTTATACCAGTTTTCCTTCCCTTTATTCCTGTTTTGATTTGGATTGACTTATGTGTCTTGATCATGCTCTTTGTTGTTATATTGTTCATGCTGCCTCCTTTTCTGGTACTTGATCCCGCCTCTTCATTCACTGGAAATTCAAATTATAATATTTTTCCTTCTACCCTGATAGGCTGGATTCATCAGTTTATCAAACATGTCTATCCCTCCCTACCTTCTACTTCCAGGTGATGACTTGTCAAATACAGCACCTTCTTCCATTGTCTAGTTTTTGTCATTGTTTGGAAGAGATTCTGCAACTAGACACATGAACTACCCCTCACATGTTCATCTCCCACTACCTTCTTCAAATGGCTATTTTTTCTTCTCTGGTTACCATCTCTGCCTGTTGCTACACTTTAAGCATCAGTTCAACTTTGACTTAGTAAGTCTGTCTTTCCTTTTTTTATAACATAGATATGCTCTATTAAGGTCATGGATTTTTTAGGGGGTTGTGGACAAGTGCTGTGTTTCATGAGGCATACTCAGGTACTACAAGCACTCCACCTCTGTCAGACTGGGCACAGGAGGATGATGTTGCACATTGGAGGCTTATCTTACCAATCATGATGTATACCCATGGCCAATAATGCAGACTGTTGAGATGTGGTGTTATACAAAACTGCTTGTAGGTTTTCTGGCAGTGTTTTGCTCATAAATATGCTCAATTTAGGCCATACTAACTCATGGATTATTGTTAGTAAAGCAGAAGGGGTTAGTTGCTCCTCTCTGTAGTTCATTTCGTTGAATAGATTGAGGGTGGTCAGATTTTTAAAGTGTCTCCAGTGTCTCTATTCCTCCAGATTCCTGAATGTATTTCCCTTTCTAGTTGAGAAATGTAGTCTTTGCTACTTTCCAGTTCCTAGCCACTTGGGGCTGCCTACTGAATGTATTTAGTTTTGTTCAGTTAAGAGTAAAGTAGTGATGTTATGCCTCACATGTATTTATAGGAATTCCTCATCCTTCTATGGTCACATGCTTCAGCACCATATGCTACAACTCTGTGTAACTGCCCCAGAAGTTTATGTTCCACATGGGATATTTAGTCTTTCCCTGCTTTCCACCTACATGATGTTCAAACCTGAAGAATGACATTGCACAGTGAATAACCAGTTTGATTGGTCTAGTATTTTGAGTTGCATATCCTTTTCAACTGTCATTTGGATGTTGGGGTCCTGAGTAGCTGGTGTTAGTTGTGGATTTCACACGTATGCCTTGTATAGCTATACAGTACAAAGTTTCTTCTTTCTGTCTCCTAAACTAGAAATATGGAAAGTGTAGACCTGGACTGGAGTTGACCTGCTGAGTATGGTATGATGCACCCTAGCTGTTCTACACCATGGTGCACTTCTGTTTCAGCTTTTTTCACCATCATTTCAGTGGTTGGAAATCATATATGCATTCATCTTCTGAGTTGTTCTTTCTGGAGATTTCAGTGGGACACAGAGCTATGCTAACCATCTTTTACATCTAATCAGAGATGTGCTCCAACTGATTTCTACTAAATTATGCAACATTTACTTCCATACTGGGCAAAGAGTATTCCTGATACACGTGTTCCTCTCTCATCAGAAGTCACTCTTCATGGATGTTCTTCAGATGCTTTCAGCGATGCTCATATATATCGCATGCACTGGTCTCTGTCTAACTTTTCATTGTAGGACTCTAGATATTAGTTAAGAAGAGGTAAAGTACTGTATCAGCTGATGATATTTTCCTACACTAGAAATGTGTTTTGTAATAGATATATTCCTTTATTACTGTTAATTATATTCTGCCTAATATTGAAGTGATAATTACACAAAATCAAATGCATCAGGAAGATGTGTCACATTTATATTGATAAAGAATTGTTGCATGATAATTTATATGCAAAATACAGCAAACTGTTTTAATTATAAGTAGGTGGGAGTTTCTAGTCTTCATACTTTCATAAACGTCTGTCTCTCTTGGGCTGAAGTACTGTTTTTAAAGTTAACACCATTCAGATTTTTGTATTCCTTGAAAAGCAACAGCTTCAGTGTCTTAGAACAGTGAGCTGTTTAATGTGTCTTTATAAGGTTTCAACCTCTGTAATAGTTTAAGTTGTTAAAAAGTGACTTTCTGGAAGTAATGTAGTGGAACCTATACTCTTCTTTCTTCCTCGTATCCTGGTCAGAGTCAGTTACTCAGAGTATGAGGTTTTCCTTTCTGATTCATCCACAGTTTTCCATCTTATATCTATGTTTATTTATAAAGAACCAGTTTTATTACTGCAGGATAATAATTTTCTTTGACAACCTCAAATACCAGTTTTTCACAACAACATTTAGTATCAACAACTCCATGGCTTGCTGTTGTTCAGTTGTTTGTCTAAAAGCAGAATTTTTTTTATGGGTGGCCATAATGTCAGTTCATTCTTGAATATGCACTTATCTGTCAGTTTTGCTCAGTTATCTTCTGGAGTTAGTGCATTAAACATGTTAAATGTTGTTTACCTCCTAACTCCTCAATGAATTATTTTTTTATAACAATGGTTTATCAGCTTCTTTAAAGCTGCTGAATAAGTTTTGGTTATACCTTTCTTGGTATCTTCCTCTTTTCAACCTTTAGCAACTTGTTGCTTAGGTGGACAACATTCTGATTTTTACGTCATTGATGATTCTCACACTTTCTTTTCTCGGAAAGATTTATACTTGAAACCTCATCATGGCTTCCTCCCTCAAAACTCAGGCTGCAAGAGAATGTAACCATTGTTTTTTACATCGTATTATCTGTCCTGATTATTATATATTTTTGGTCATAACAACTTGTATCCCATGAGGGCTCTTCACTGTTTTTCTGCATATGCTGAATCTTTTAACAAGTCTCATGAAATGTTATTTATACTTCACAATAAATCATGATCTTTTGACCTTTCTTAGGCTTGTTGTGTTGTCTGTCATGACTGATCTTGATGCTTAATGAGAACTGTTTGTTGCTATCTTGCATATATTGGATCTTTCAGAGAGTCCACAAAAGGTTATTTACACCTTACAATAAGTGATGATTTTTGGACATTTCTTGGGCTGTTTTAACAAACTGATTTATGCACTTTTATCTATCTTGTGAATGTGATGTTCCCATTCATCTTAAATATTCACTATTTGGCAATGTTGCAACATTTCACAAATTGTGGGTGCAACCTTGCAAACAAAAAATAATTACTATAATACATACAGCATTTTAACATGTATCAATGTATTAGATCTAATCACTTAACACACTCTTTCTCTCATTTAAAAAAAAGGGCACATCCAAAACACCATGGCCCAGCATGTCCAGGTGGTTAAGGCACTCGACTTGTAATCCGAGGGTTGTGGTTTCAAATTCTCATTACACCAAACGTGGTCGTCCTTTCAGCTATGTGGGCATTATAATATGATGGTCAATCCCACTATTCATTGTTAGGAAAGTAGCTCAAGAGTTGGCAGTGGGTGGTGATGACTAGTTGCCTTCCCACTAGTCTTGCACTGCTAAATTAGGGATAGCTAGCGCAGATAGCCGTCATGTAGCTTTGTGCGAAATTTAAAATGTACCAAACCAAAACACCGTATTTATTAAAGGAGGATCATGGATGACAAAGTTTGAGAAATGCTGATTTAGTGGGTAGTCTGCAAGACAAAATGTGGATTAATTTGAATATATTCTCAATTTTCATTTACATGATGTTTGTCTCTGTATGGTTTGAAAAGTCAAACTTCAAAAACTCCCAAGGAGATAAGTCATTTCTCTGTTCCCTGCTTATGTACAGACCTCTGTTTGCACATGGTAACACACGTTTTGCTGATAAAGCCTGATATTTCTTTTAACAATTACAGTGCCATCTGGAATTGTGGAGTTACAAAATTTAAAATAATAAAATAAAGGCATAGTTTCCTTCTAATGTGAGGCTCTTTGTTGTAATGGATTTATCTTATCAATACAATTATTCTTAATAAACTTTCACTCAGTGTGCTTGTGCTCAATAAGAGGGTGATGCCTTCTGGTGACTAATAATTCCATGGTGGGTACCTTTCCCACCTGTGTGTGTATTCTTGTGTAATATCTGAGACATCAGAAACAAGATAACTGCTCTTGATGTGATGTTTCATAGCAACAGTCAGGATGACGGATACTGTTTTTGAACCTGTTTGGTGTTCCAAAGATTTTTAATATTTCTAAAGTAAGTACTTCATTTTAATTCTAAAAATGTAAACATTCAAGTAATTATCACTTAATTTCAATTTTGATTAATTCAATAGTTATATTATTCCTTTTCAATGTTTCTCAGTTTCACTTCTCCATTTGTTACTTTTCTTGTGCGATTATAGTGGAACCCTCTTAAACTGGTTATTCAACCACAGTCCCTTTTTTGTTTACATAATTTCTAATTATGTACAGTGGAACTCCTTTAATCAGGCCAGTTTTTCTCAGTCCAGAAGGTTTCTGCTTTAGAGGGGTTCCAATGTAATTGCTTTTATTACTTCCTAAACTATTTGCCAGTTATTCCTCACATGCTTTACTTATAACAGTTCCCCATCACAGAACACTTGTATGCTTTTTGTCAAAATATCTCTTAAATATTCTGCCACTTGCAATAATGTGATCTGCAATTATAGTTAGAGGTATGTTATACAGGTTGCACTGGCTATCAATAGTTTAAGAAAAACATGCTAAATACAACAAAATAACAACAGTGTCTTTCAAATGCAACATAGAAGTTTTAAAGTTAATAATTCAATTTTACGATTCACTCAGAAAATTCATTAAAATTATATGGAGAACAATTTGTCATACTGAATTAATACAATCATTTAAAATATATTGTATGTTTTGTCTAAAATAAAATAATTTAAAATTATAGATCTTGACAGCATTGGGACTGTACAGCCATAATGATTCAAGGCTGTTGACACTAACCCTGGTTAGGTGAAATGTTTAAGTGTCAGTTACACTTTTTTTAGGATCTTAAATTTTCATATGACTGAAATCATCCTCATTTTATCTAATAAAATGCAAAGATTATAGTAATAATAATTAATGACACTTATTTTTAACACTGAAAATGTTCATAAGTAATAAAAGTCTGCAAATAATTTTAACTTGATTGTTAGCTTTTCCAGGCTATGCCATGGAAATCAACTCCAAAAATTGATTCTGAATGGAAGAAAAATGTGGCACTTGAAACACTGAATAATATTAGCGAGTCCCGTCTTACCCGGTCTATCTGTAACCACTTCTGTGAGCGACTGAAAAAATCTCATAACCAGTTTTCTGCTGCTCTGAGAAATCTGGAAGAGTTACACTCAGGAAGACTGCAGAGAAATGAAGAGTTAAAGCTAAGGGTACACATATTATATGATTATTCAGAGGAAATATAGGATATACACTGTTCGAGGGAGGTAACATCAGTTATGTTACTGAAATGAGTAACCGGTAAAAAGAAATATAGATGCTCAAGAAATTGTGGATTAAGGTAAAAAGTAACAGGACTCTTTCTTTTCTAACTGGAATATAAAACTGACTGTACAACTTGTGTGCCTCGTGGTGATGGATCAAGTGGAAACATTTACTATTTTCAATGATGATTAAAAGTTATAAAAACAACAGTAAAAGCTGTGTCTTGTGTAGAGATGTGTTGGATTAGAAACCAATAGTATAGCCTTGTACCTTTTATATTGGTACAAGATGTGTTAATTTTTGTTAATTGCTTCAAAATATTGGCAATAAAAACATTTGTTTAAGAAAATGTTAACTAATAAGTTACTGATAAGAAGAGTGATATCATATGTGTTTTATTCATGCAAAAGGCACTTGTTAAAAAAATGTAAATTAATAGGTTGTCAAAGAGAAAGGTAATGTCATGTATAGTGTTTCATTTGCAAAGAAAACATTTGTTAAAATATTTTTTAAAAAATTACGTATAAAAGAATTAAAAGTTATCATCATGGACACATGAAGTATTCCATTAAAGAGCATAGGTTAACAAACTATTAATAACATCAAATGTGCATACATCTTTGGATAGAACCATTACATTCTCCAAATTAAAAAGATCTTCCTGGTACTAAAATTTGGCCAATGGCCATGATGGTATGACTCTATTAGTTGCAACATCTAAAATACCACAAACATAAATACAGTAAAAAAGTCTTTAATCACAGTGGATGATAATATCGGGTCTTCTACACTGAGAGCTATACAATTGTTGTGATCTCATGTGCAGCCACAACTTCCCACTATCATTGACTCCCCCACTATGGGTCCAAAAGAGACTCCAAAGAATCACCATTCAACATTAAACATATGACATTGTCAAAAACTTGTCAGTTGTCATTTCTTTCTTCAAGTGTTCTGTGCATGAATGATACATACATGACATTGTCCTTCTCATCAATAATTTAGAAGTAATTTTTTTTGGCACTTAGTAATTTGTTGATGGTGGTGACTGGGCTGCAGACAGACTAGATTTCACGAGTGAGTCTGTTGACATTAAACACTAGATCAAAACTAGGTGTCCAATAACACCTGTAAGAAAGCGCAAAGGTTTTTAACTGGGACACATGACTTAATTGTTTGTTAGTGGTACACAAAATCAGTATTGCATAATATGTAGTGTATGAAGGTTTGTAAACATGTATATCTGAAAACTTTTGGTAAACTAAATTTTTAACTTTCTAAGCTAGGTAAAGAATGAAATGTAATTTTCAAAGAGTCTTCAAGTGATTGGTCAGTGTAAAAATAACAGTAAAGTTGTGAGCCTTTCATATAAATGGATCAAAATACATAAAAACAACAGCACAGGCCTTGTAGAATGATGGATCAAGATAAAGGTGATATTACAGCTTCATACCTTTCATAAAGAAGGATTAAATATCTGAAAACAACTATTTTGTGTGGCAAGGAATCAAGGTAAGAATAACAGTAAAACAGCTCTCTATCTTTTGTAATGATAGACATAGTAAAAAACAGTGAAGATTTATGGCTTTTGTGATGTTGGATAAAGGTACATAAAACCAGCAGTACAAGCAGTGCATCTTTTGTATATTTTATTTATTCAGTATTTTAAAGATTTTTTTCATGTTTTTTTGTATTTGCATATTTCAGCTTTATGTATGTAAGTTGTTGTTTTGATATTAATCAAATGTTAAAAAATTTTCATAACTTTGTCATAATAGTAGTTTTAGGTTATGTTAGGAATTTGAAAACTAGATAAATAAATTATGGTTATGAAGTAATGTTTCATTTTTCTTAAAATATTTTATAAATAACCTGCATAAACTGAATTTTCATGTTTCCTTTTGTTTACATCAAATTTTTGTAACTCACTGATATTATTTCATATTTTGCTGAATGAAAATTTTAGAATATGGCAATAGAAATAGAAAATAACCATCAAATCAATTTTCAGGTGAGGAAAACAATTGCCCCAAAAATTGCAAGATGTGCCCTGGAAAGCAAATCACTCATAGACGTTATTGCATTTGGTAAGATTGTTATATTAGCCATTTGTAATTGACTGTTGCATTAATTATTTGAAACTAGTGCATGCTTTCATGGATAAAACCAAACAGTTTAAATATATAAGAAGACATGAACAATTTTTTAATGCACATAATTTTAATATGCAAGGTTTATATACGTAAACAGTTCATATTGATATGTTGCAGGTAATAATGGCCAAAATACTAAAGCTTACAGTCACATGAAGAAGGTAATGAAAATAGGAAAAACATCCAAGTAAAGTGTTTATTTGTATAGTGAACTCTCTGAATCTCGTCTTTTGTTTTAACTTTATGATTTCAATTATACACATTATAACATGGTGAGTGGTATATGGGTTAATGTTAAAAGACATTTTGAAACAAAAACTCTTCTTAACTCTTTATTACTCCAGTTGTCGAATAAATAAGCAGTAGAATAGCTGTAGGTGAATAGTTAGTGACAGCAACTATCCTGTTTATTATAAATGGCATTTAATAAGTAGAAATATAGCATTAGGGGCCAATAACATACTGAAATTGTGTCATAGGTTATCATATTTTCCTTCATATTCTTTACTCATTAGGTATGCCTCAGTTGAAAGGTGAGATTGGTAGAGGTCAGTTTGGAATTGTGTATTCCTGTGAAACATGGGGTGCATACAGTCCATGTGCTGTAAAGACCGTTGTACCTCCTGATGACAAGCATTGGAATGATCTAGCAATGGAATTTTTCTACACAAGGTGTGTGTGTGTGATCTTTATGAATCATCGAAAAAGAAATCAATGTTGAATTTAATGAATATTATGGTTATTAAAAATCAATTCACAATAGTAAAAACATATGTAGGATCAATAGTTTGGTAAATCACTTAAAAAAACAACAACATAAAGTTGTTCAGTAAGTCACCAAAAAGGTTGACTGTTTTGTATTGTCATATGTGTCAATTTTCTTCAGAGGTATACAATAAAGGAATGAAAAATATTTAATTATGGCTTTAACAGGATAAAGACTACAGTTTTTTTATCAAAGTTTGTCATCAAGTTACAGGTGGACAGTTAAAGTACGTTGCATCAGACTGCTGGGAATAAATATAAATATAAAATGTATTTACATCAACAGTTTCATTTTATTGTTTTTAAGGATTTACAAATTTAAAAAAAAAAGAGTAAAATTTAAGGATAGGCAAAAAAAATAATAAGAATTACACTAAACTTAAGATTTATATACATGTTTTTTAGATCTCCATTAACAAGCAGATAAATCAGAACTGGAGAGGTATAAGAAAACAGTGTTACTGAACTTGTCATGGTCTTTTTATTTGCTTTATGTTTTTGATGATTATAAATAATAGTAAACAAATCTACCTAATGACATTTCTTGTGATAAATGAATCAAAAAAGAATTCATAGTTAATATCTTCTCTAAAAATAAAAATGTTTTTGATTAATATACACTGCTGGCCAAAATCTGGACAATGAACATAAAGTAAAAATATGCATTTTTCATCATTAGACTGAACCACTTCTTTGAATAGAGTTTCGAAAGATGAAAATAAGAAAAGGGAAAATAAAAATAAAAACGTTTTTAACCTTCAATAGGGAAAATGTGAACACTATGGAATGGTCAAATGTTTAAGACCATACTGAAACGAAGTGTTAATCAGTAAACATGTAGTGAAATTTAGTCATTTGTATTCAAGCATTAGCATTGTCAACATCTCCCACTGACATCTCCTGTGTTACATCGGATAAAAACATGGCCAAGGCTAAAAGTTGACAGAGTTTGAACGTGGAAGAATTGTCGAGCTGCAAAAGCAAGGTGTTTATCAATGTGCCATCGCTGGTGAGATTGAATGCATTAAAACTGCTGTTGCAAATTTATTAAAAGACCCTGAGGGATACGGAACAACAATTTCAAGTGGTCTGCCCAAAAACATTTCACCAATGTTGAGGAGGAAGATTTGTCAGGTTGTCCGGCAAGACACCAGCCAATCATCAAATCAGATTAAGGCCCTTATGGTTACAGGATGCAGGTTAAGTACAATAAGACAGCATCTACGAGAGAAAGGCTTTAAAAATTGTAAATGTCTTCAAAGGCCAGGCCTCCTTCCTCACCACAAAACAGCTCGGTTAAACTTTGCAGAGAAGCACCAAACATGGGATTTAGAGAAGTGGAAGAAGGTTTTGTTCTCTGATGAGAAAACCTGGATGGTCCAGGTGGCTTCCAACGTTACTGGCATGATAAGGATATCCCACCAAAGATATTTGCTACAAGACACAGTGGAGGAGGTTCCATCATGATGTGGGGTGCTTTCTCCTCCCATGGAACAATGGAGCTTCAGGTTATACAGGGACATCAAACAGCAGCTGGCTACATTGACATGTTGGAAAGAGCATCCTTATTGACTGAAGGCCATTGCTTGTGTGGAAATGGCTGGATCTTTCAGCAGGAAAATGCTGCAATCCACAATGCCCACAGGGCAAAGGACTTTTTCATGGTGAATAATGTGATTATTTTGGACCATCCAGCGTGTTCGCCCTAACTGAAGCCCATTGAAAATGTTTGGGGGTGGATGGCAAGGAAAATCTGTAGAAGTGGACATCAATTCCAAACAGTGCATGATCTTTGTGAAGCCATTTTCACTTCTCAGAATAACATTCCAGCCAGCCTTCTGCAAATGCTTATATTGACCATGCCACAGCAAATGTTTGCAGTTATTCGCAATGAAAACCATGCAACTTACTACTGAGAACTCTTGTTGGGCATTTTCTACCCTGTTTAGGTCTTCTTTTTGGTATGGTCTTAAACATTTTCCCTATTAAATGCTAAAAAAGTTTTTTGTTTTTTTTCATCTTTTGAAGCTGTACTCAAATAAGTGGTTTAGTCTAACAACGCCAAATGCATATTTTTTTTCTTTATGTTCATTGGCCTTAAGATTTTGGCTAGCAGTGTACGTGTTGACATATTAACAGGACAACTACAATACAGAATGATCTGAATAACTATTAAGGTATGTCCAGATGAAGTAAAATTAATTTCATACAGCATGTAACAAGAATTAACACAAAGTAATACACATAAAAACTCTTAAATAATCCAAGTTCATCTTTTATGTTCACAGTACCAAAGAGTTTTTCATTATTGTACTTGCATAGGTTTCTTTACCTTTGACCCTTGTATTTCAAAATTTTCTCTGCTTGTATTGCTTTAATATTTTGATATGTCATGATGCATGTATGAAGACGTTTTTGTATTAAAAACGAGATTTGGCATTGTGATATATGATGAAATTCCTGCATTTTTTAATTTTTAGTAGTAGATTATTTGTTTATTTTAAAGAAATAAAACTTTAAAATGTTAAAATATTCATTGATAGTCATAATCTAATGAACTTTTCTTACTGTTAGAGAGATAATAAATTCTATAGGCCTGGCATGGCCAAGCGCGTTAAGGCGTGCACTCGTAATCCGAAGGTCGCAGGTTCACGCCCGAGTCGCGCTAAACATGCTCGCCCTCCCAGCCGTGGGGGTGTATAATGTGACGGTCAATCCCACTATTCGTTTGTAAAAGAGTAGCCCAAGAGTTGGCGGTGGGTGGTGATGACTAGCTGCCTTCCCTCTAGTCTTACACTGCTAAATTAGGGACGGCTAGCACAGATAGCCCTCGAGTAGCTTTGTGCGAAATTCCAAAACAAACAATAAATTCTTTAAATACATTTTGTAATAATTTTGTATTATACAACAACATCTGCTCAGGACAAAACTTGAATGTCTGTAATTTTGATCTTACAAATTTCACTAGCCTTAAACTGTGGTAAATATATTCCTTTTTGTTTTCTATATATTTCAATGATGTACTCTTAAATACTACCTCTCCTACAGACTTTTTGTCAATGATCTCACTATACCTACCTTACATATCCAGTAGGCCTGTGAAAATACTATCTTTAGGAAGTTAATTCATTTCAATAGAGAAAAAACTAAGCTAGCAGTAGAACAAAAATTTTTTAATGTGATCTATGCTCTGAAGAAAGATAATTTGTGTTGTCTTGCCAGAAGCATACCTGACCATGAGAAAGTTGTCCAGATTAAAGGGTCTGTCATTGACCACAAGTATGGAGGTGAACGATCACCAGCTGTACTCCTAATTATGGAAAGATTACAACAAGATCTATTTCAGGCACTGAAGATGGGATTAGATATTTTTTCAAGGTTACAGGTAATACTGGTATGAATTTTTAACTGGTGATTAGTATATTCTGTGCTAAATATAGAAGTGTCACAGTGTGTTTAATCTTATAAGGTGGAATTAATTTGAAATTGTGGTGGCACAGCATTCTGGCTAAATAAAATTATAGGTACACTGTACTTATGCATTCCCACTCCACTACACCTCTGCTACTAAGTTGTTACTTACACTGTATTTAAAGTTTGCAGTTAGTTTGATGATACTGTAGTCCATTCTGCAGGCAGACTTAGATATTGCTGCTACAATAAAATTCAAGCTTGTATGTCAACTGTGAGGGTATTGTATTCTGTACTTAAGCTGACTTAAATATCAGTGCTCAATTATTATTACTTGCATTAAATTCCAAACTTATGTATATACTGAGGTTATTCTGTTGTTTACTAATCCATGTGATCCAGTATTTGTATTTAATTTATTTCCAACCACTGCATTAATACATTCAGTGTGAAAATGTATCAAACCAAAACAAGTAAACTCAATGCATTTTGCATGAATCATGGGAAAAATAAATATCAATTATTGTCTTCCCAAAACCTGTTTCTAAGATTACGAAAGTAACTTTGTTGTTTAAAATACATTTAATAATCATTGTCTGTCTAATCTTAAAATTAAACCCATGTTTTTCCCATAAAATAAATATATTCATCAGTATTAATTTTGTAAACAATAATATGGGAAATCAGCACCAGGTGTTATGATTGTACATAATTTGTAGTTCTGAGACTTTTATTGGTTTCCTGTTGTAGAGAATGGCTGTTGCATTTTTTCCATTAGATACATTTAAATCATTGCAAATTGATCAAAGTGATACAGAAATAGCTGAATTATTCTAGTTAATTCTGTATTGAAGGCAGACTTAGATATTGCTGCTAGGTTATTATTACTTGTATTCAATTTATAGTTGATAAGGAGGCTAAAGGGTATATTCTGTAAAAGGATACTTGGATATTGGCAGATAGCTCATTAGTACTTACCTTAAATACTAATTTTGTAGTTAGTTTCAGGGTAGTGTATCATATACTGAAGGCAAGATTCAGTATTGTCCTTTATTATCCTTACATTCATTTTAAAGCTTACTTTGAATACATTATATTAAAATTTGAAAATTGTAATCGGTAAATCACTTGACAGTCAAAACAAATATAAAGTTATAATGCAACAGCATGTACTGGAACTATATTTTCATATTGGTTGGCATTTTGTAGATTGCATGATGCCACTGGAAGTTGATCACTTTTACATAGGGTTATGTCATGGCAATTTACATGTCAACATACTCACATGCTCAGATCATTAATATTGAGGACAGATAATTTTACAGATGGAAATATTCATTCTGCTTAATGCCATTAAAAACAAAGGAATAAGGATCAACTTTGTGTATACCTTCGGTAATTATTTAACCAGCAGATGCTGAACATTCTCATGAACTTAGTGGCAGTGTGGTAGTTTCAGTTACATGAAGATGTTTGGTATACTGAAGCATGCTTTTAAGCAGTCAGCCAGTATCTGCGACCTACAGAATTTGACAATAGTAATATGGCTTCAGGCTTTCAATTACAAAATGTTAGCAGAAGTTATTGCATGTGACTATTTCTAGCCAAAAAATGATAATGCTTCATCAGGAAAATCTATATTATATAGAAAATGTTAAATACTATAAGCAACTGTGCTATAACTATATAGGCATAACATTTTACATCACTACAGTAGAGGGTTCAGAAGAACCCCTTGTTCATATTCATGACTTCCTGTATAAATGTGATCAATTCACTATTGATATAAGTGAAATAATACAAATGTAACTTACTAAAGTTAATACAGGCATGTGGATGTACACAGTGATATAACACACTTCACTGATAATGAGATCAGAGGATGTATATGGCGATGTGATGTGCTAGAATGACATAGAGATGAGTGTAGTCAACACAGGTAACCTACCACAGTGAAACAGATAGGAATGTGTCAACATATGATTTATCCTTCCAAATTAAATATATTTGATTAGGGTGACATGAATAGTCATATACCTGTCAATGTACTATAGGTAACCATGGATGAAAACATTGATGTAACTTCCCACGACAATATAAACATGTGGATATAAACTACCACAGCAATATACAAGTTGGTCAACACAGCGATATAATGTATAACAACAATATAAATATCATGGGATCAAATTGTGAAGTAATTTATCACAGTGTGCAGGTACAAAGTAGGTCAACAATATAACCTACCAGTAATAAAAATATTTGTGTGTGTGTATATATATAGATATACGTAACACTCATACTCTACTACTAAGGTAAGGTTTTTCCACAGAAATTAGTATTTATAGGTTTTTCCTGTGTCTGTAGCAATGCAACAGAAATATACATTTTGTAATTTCATATTTGTGTGATTATTGAAGATATTTTTATTCAATGTTTGAAGTGGGATGGTTTGTGGAATTTTTGAAGATGACCACTATCTTTATTTGTATTCATTATCATGAAAGTCACTGAAATATAAAAATTATAAACCTATTAGGTTAGATAACATAATGTTAGGTAAAATAGTGGAAAATGATAAAAACTGTTCACAAAGTATACTCACAAGCAGCTCACGTTATATGACTTGACATGATAACATGAGTTGCATGTTTGCTGTGTGAATTACAACTTGTGTGGTGGGATTATTAGTTAAAGAGCAATGAAACAATAAAATTAACTATCAACAGATGTATACAGTTATGAGTTATAGGTTATGAACTTAGTTACACTGACCAAGCCACAGTGAGAGGTTTCATTTGCTCTACTTTCATTTCTGCCTCTCTCTTATGTATCATTTTAAGAAAAAATACAGTCTCTCCTCTCAGTCCTTTATCACCATAAACAGTTATTGCTTCATCTCTTAAATATTTTCCATTTGAGAAGCTCACAGTCTACTAAAAAGTTGTTAGTGGGTCCTGAAATGAAAAGGCATCCCAGTTCAAACACAGTTTTTACTTCATAAAATTGTACATAACAAATCTAAAGACCAAAATTATCAATATAGCTGATTCATAACTAAAAGAAGTGATATCCTTCAGATTGGTCTTGATGTAGTTGAAGGGATTCGATTTCTTCATAGTCAAGGACTCATTCATCGAGATATCAAACTGAAAAATGTACTGGTAAGTCACAAGTCATTATCAAGTCGAAAACCCCAAACCTGTGATTTATGGTAAGTTTCCTTTCTAAATAAGTTACTGATAAGCTGAAAAATTGTCTTTTCTGGTAACTGTTCCATTTCTCAATGGCTGTTAAGCTGAAATATCTATCTTATGTGGTAAATATTCAGTAACTTGTTGATAAGCAGAAACACTGTTCTATCTATGAAATTTTTCCTTTATAATCATATATTATTAATTTATGAAACTTTTTGTACAGTTAATAACTGTATTGTTAAATTATATTTGCATTTCCAATACCTATCACGTTCACAAGTTTTGGTAAGTAGTATTTAATAACTCGAGATATATTTCTGATACCTATCACCTTCATGTTCCTTTATTTGTTGTTTGGAATTAAGCACAAAGCTACACAATGGGCTATCTGTGCTCTGCCCACCACAGGTATCGAAACCCGGATTTTAGTGTGTAAGTCTGCAGACATACCGCTGAGCCATTGTGGGGCCGTGTTCCTTTATTAAATCTCATTTTATTTTTTGAGTGTCAAAATAATAACATTTCTGATGATTAGTTACTTCATAGATGTATTTATAATTGGCATCAAGTTTCCATTTATGATAACTGCTACATTTGTAATTATGAATATGTATGTTTTAATACTGTATTGTTTGTTCCTCTCATTCATTAATATTTTAAAATTAAAAACTAATACTGTGACATTTTATTATGCTCAGTTTACACAACAATAAACGCAGGCTTCAATGGTTTTATTGTTTTAAAAGTTCTACAGTAATTCCTGTACACTGAAACTGATATCCATTTTTCTCTATCACGGACAGAAATTTCGAAAATTTCATATGCACTTTCACATAAGTGAATCTATGCTTTAAATGTTGATGACCACAGGCTATATATTTCTATATACCAATTGCCATATGAAATTCATATTGATTGTTCTAGAATGCATGAAAAATACACCACTAATATATAAACGTTTAACAGGCTGCATGATGTTATTTCTGGATAGTATATATTTGTGCATGCACTTTGACATCATTGTTTCTTTTCAGTATTATTTATTTGTCATTATGGTAATGTGAGGTTGTGTAAAAGACTCAAATATATTCTGTTATATCTGGTAAATTTGTTGTAAAGAAGCAAAGACAAAACATTACAGAATTCATCAAACAAATAAAACTTGGGAACCAAAACAAATTGTGGGCTCCATACAAAGTTCCAACATTTGTGTCAAAGAGTTGAGGGAGTGAACTACAGGTGGAAAAACAAAGTCCTTGCTTTTTAGAATTACCATGGAGGTGACTACTGTTTTTGCTCATGTAACGTGCAAGACTACAACACTGAAAGTAAAAGGGGAATTTCTTATCCACTCCATTATAAGAGTTGTTGCTCACACACTTAATGTACCCATGCATACTTCACCAGAGACTTTTAATACAGTTTCATCTGATTCTCATATCAATAGAAATAATGATAGGGACACGAAACTTCTGGTGAACCATCACTTTTCACATGGAAAGAGAAGCATGGATTGCCTTTGAGGATGTTATAGACAAATGTTTAGAAAACAACAAAGACTCAAATGGCAAAAATATTGTCAGTAATATGCTTGAAAAATTCAAAGAGTTGGTTTGTAATACAAGCTTGAAAGTTCACTTCTTACACTTATATACTAACTATTTCCCTGAAAATCTCGGTCTCATCAGCAAAGAATGTCAGTATGATGGCTGGTTACTGTTGGTTAAAAAAGAACATTACTTATAATAGTTAAACGAACCACCTAAATGTCACCTTATGTAATGCTTAAAGGTTAGTATACTTTAAATCCCTTAAACTGATGGAACATGATGAGATACACGTTTGGCATGTAATGCTGTTTGAATACAAAAAGGGAAACAATGCCTCCATAGGCACAAAGAATTTTATGGAATTGTTTCAAATACTGACATGTATCAACAATGGTACAGCAAATTTCATACCAGTGACTTTAGTCTCAAAAACTGTGATGGCAGGGCCTGACATGTTAGAACTGATCCTCTGAAAATGCTTGTTAAGTATAACCTAAGGTAAAATACTCATGAAATTTATGAGAAAACATCAAAGGTGTTTGAATTCTTCAATGATCATCATTTCCAACATGTGAATGTTGCTTCATCTTGTGAACCATTTTTGGACAGAATTGTCACAGGTAATAAAAAATGAAACACAAAAGACAATGGCTCAATCCTAGACCAAAACCAATTCTGATCCAATCCACAGAAAATGATATTTTTGCATTTAATGAGACATCAGAGGGATAATTCATTTCAAACTGCTCAATCCACAGCAAACTGTCAATCCCCAGATTTAAGATTTATAATCAACAACTGGAACAATTAAGTCCTTCATCAAAAACATCCTTTTTTTTTCATCAGTCAGAAAGGCGTTATTCTTCTCCATGACAATGCATATTTGACACAACATAATATTATGTAGTTGGGTTGGGAGGTTCTCCCCCACCCACCATGGCACTATCTTTTTCATTTGCTGCAACACCATATTTAACAGGAAAAAATATGCAAATGTGTAAGGTGTTAAAGACGTTTCAAAGACAAGAGATTTCTTTAATCATGGCATAACTACATGATTGTAAGATAGAAAAACAATCTATGAGAACGGAGACTTCCATTTAATAAATGTTTTGGCGTGTAAGTTTGTTTGTTTTTTCATCTAAAAAGAAATGATGTAAATTTATTGATGACATGATCACATAAAGATTTCACAAAAACTCGGGATGAATAAAGAAACATATTCATTTGGCATCAGTGTTCTTTCCTCTTCTTCATCTTGTATTTTTGTTAAAAATCATAATAATAAAAAATGTACCATTGTGGAAAACAAAATAATTTTATATAGGCAAGTTTATTTTCCCCTGATTCATAAAAATATTCTTACGTGATAGAAAAAAATGAATATCATTGCTGAATGATGGAAAATTTGTTATTAAAACAAACAATTTCCATAAAATTTAAATGCACAGGTCTGTGTAATATTTAATGATACAGCTAATGTAAATAGACGTTTGTAGTTCAAATATTAAAAACTTTGTATTTTTACTCTATTTATTATCAACCAAAGTGATGTTATGAACTACATTGTTTTCTCTGAATTGGACAAATGTACATGTTAAATTACTGTTCCAATAATTCCTTATCTTAAGCCAGTGCTGAAAGTACCTTAACAGATTTATGCTTCTGTAAACTTGAAGCTATCATGTTGAAACATGACAGTTACGTTATTTACTTTAGCTGGATGCAAGAAACAATGCTAAGATAACAGACCTGGGCTTCTGTAAACCTGAAGCTATGATATCAGGCAGTATTGTTGGAACACCAATCCACATGGCCCCAGAGCTGTTCACAGGACACTATGATAGCAGTGTAGACGTTTATGCCTTTGGAATCCTTTTCTGGTACTTGTGTGCTGGAGACATCAAGATGCCTTATATATTTGAACAGTGTCAAACAAAGGATCGGCTTTTCGACAGTGTTGTTCAAGGTAGGATGTTAGTATATGTTTTAGTTTTTAATCTTGTCTACAACATGTAGAAAACGTAATATTCAAGTTGTTTATAAAACATGAAAATTCATACATGCAGCTACATAAAGTAACTTGTAACTAGCAATATTGCAAATAAAAACATGCTTCAATTTGTACTTATAATCTTATCAAATTTTAGGATGTTCACAAATATACATCATAGTATTTATTGTAAAAGAATTATGTATTGTGTTAATAAATATAAGTGATCATTTTATTTCATTGTATGCAAGATCTTTTAAAATGACACATTCTGCTGAGTTTAATTACCTTAATCCAGCTCTTCCCAAGGAATAATTTAAATAACTTTTGTTAACCTTGTCATATCATATATTGGACTTGCTGTATATTGTTTATTTTTTGCAAAAATTGTATATTTTGTCTTTAAAACCAAACTTCATCAGTCAAGTTTAAAAAATTAGTTAAAAACTAATTCTATTCTTCTTTTATCCTAAATTTGTATACAATTTTCAACAGTAAACCTGTTATGTCAATCTTAAATTGAGTTGATTTTAAATAAAATATGCTTACTTTTTTCATGCATCAGAAGTAAAGTTTCTTGGCCATTCTTTATATCTATAGTTTCTCACATTAACATCTAAATTGTCTTAAAAAATACAGTCTAACACTGAGAACTTGTCACAGGTGGAAGACCAGAAAGATTGCCACAGTTTAGTGATTACTCTTGGAAACTGATGTGTGAATGTTGGGCTACAGACCCAAAACGACGACCTTTTCTGGGAGAGGTAGAATCTAGATTGAAGTCCATTATGGACTTTTATAATAGCCACTCTCCAATTAATGGAAATTGCAATCAATCAAAAGAATTTCTTCATCCCAGACATCCAGGAATCACAGAACCTGTCTTTTACAGTGAATTGTTGAAAGGTGCCTTATAGTTTCTAGCCACACCAGAAGGATCACCAAGGCACTGCACAAGAATTTTTTTTTTCTATAAGCAATCAACATCTAGTGCAATATAAACAAACATCTATTATTTTGTCTCAATAATCCAGTTGACTTGTGATGTGATACACATAACCTTGCGTCATCACTTTGTGTCACGAAGCCAATGAACATCCTGACAACTTGTGCACTGTCAACAAAGCCCATTTGTTATAATATTAAAATTACTCAAAGTATAGAAACGTTAAGAGCTTTTCTTCAAACAGTTTATTTTGCTTTGTGAGAAATGCCACCACAAGATATAATCCAAAATTACACGAACTACTCGGATTGTGTTTAGTGTATATTTCCTCTGAAAAAGGCAATATTACCATGGTTATTTTGTTCACAAAATATTTAAAGTTAAATTGCTAACTGAGATTATCTTACTAAATTCAGTATATTTTCTGCAAAAGATAACATTAATGTGTAATGAACTAGTGTCATTTTGCACTTACTTACTAATTATTTTATTACAAGTTACAGCTTTCACAGCAAGGAAAATTTTTTAGAACAGGTATAACATTTCCATTACTGGTGCAATAATTTTCAAGGACACAAGTTTTAGTGTGTCGATTGTTAGTTTGAACACCTAAAACTTTTATACTAAGAATGGTTGCTCTCGTGCTTGAAACATTATACCCGTTCCAAAAAAAACAATCTTCCTTACTGTAAAAGCTGCAGCTTCTAATGAACACTAGTATGGGTCTGATCTTTCTTCCTGTCATTTATGGCTAAATAAAATTTACCAATAATCAGTTGAGATTAGGTTAAAGTTCCAACCCTTCATATTTGTTTCAATGATATATTCATTTACAATAGCCAATTTACAGCCAAACCATTATGTTACACAACAATTAATTACTGAAACAACTTTTCAGTTGATATAAAATAACTCTTCTATTTGGAATCTAAAATTACTTAGTTATCTTCATTGGTGATAGTTTGGCTTTACCTTCCATTAAGAATTATTCTAATCTTGCATGCTTTCTCCATTAAAAGTCACATTTTTTAAATCTGATTTTATGACAACGAAATTATACATAACTGAATGCACTAAATATATATTCAGAAAATTTGGCAGTTTCTTTAGTATACATTACAATTGTGTTGTACACTTAAAAAAATAAAATGTTCCAATAAAGTATAATTAGTTTGTGAATTTCCAAAGCATATATCAAGTCAGTTGGAGGGAAAGGTAATGTATAATGTCAAATATGACAGGTCAAGTACTTCCACCCCACCTTACATTTCATAGCTAACTTAAATAAATAAATTTTGCAAAATAAAGCCTGACAAAGAGGCAGAATAGTACAGTTTATGAGTCACATGTCAGTACCTTCCTTTTTAAGCCAATCAAAATTAAGATCATGAATGAAATGAATTTGTGCCTTTTTCATAGAATTATTGATAAAAATCAGCTTAACATCTGATATATAGAAAAAGCCAGTGCATTTTGGTAATACTACTTCCAACAGTGGCTTTTATGTCATGTGGCTCAGAAACAATGTGTTTAGTTTATGTACTGAAAGTATAAAATAAAATGTAATTGCATCTTTACTTTAGGCTTGCTATACCAACACCCACTTCACATTACAAGGTTTCAGGGCACCACCACCCTTTCACAGCTCCCTTGCATCTACATCACTAATGGGCAAACAGTAATCAAACTATTTTATCTGGATATGTGCACTTTGGGTTTTATGACTTCTGTTTAGAGAAATCAAGCATAATGTGATGCACACTGGCTTTCATACAAGTTAGATAATAATACTTCATTTTAGTTTCATTTACTTAATTCCTATAACTTCCTATATGAATATCACATTTTTACAGCAAAAGTTTATATTTTATCTGATATTTTCTCTACTTTAGCTGAATCATCAGTGTACAGTAATATGAAATTTTGAAAATTATAAAATAAAATGTACCTTTTCTTTGAATGAATTATTTTTGCCAAATTTTTTGAATTTCCACATTTTACTTTTTACATCTAATTGCCTGGTTTGTGTGGCATTCAACGTTTTTCATATCAGAACAGCAGCAATTCAAAGTGGAAACTTTTCCATATATTTACATATGCTCAAGTGTAGCCCTGAACTCAAACATTTATAGTTATCTAACCTTATTTTTGTTTACAAAAATTTTGTAATTGATAGAATGATTAATTTACCTTTTAAATATCTTCAAAAATAAACACATAAAACACTAAAACAGAATGTTCAAATGTAACTATTTTAACTAGTTTCTAACTAAGCAATTTAACAAACAGTAAAAGTTCAATATATGCTGGTAAGTACTGAATCAATTCCCATCTATTGGCACCAATTTCAAAAGAACTGCTGAAGGTGTGATGTTTAAAACAAGTCATTTATATTGGTTACAAACAGATACATCCAAAAAAGAAGCATGTACATTTGCAAATTGTTCTGGAAGTATAGATGGGCAGAACACCTGTCATGAGTTGAGAAAATTTAATTCTCATTAGAGGAGGAAGTTATCACATTGAACCAGTAAATTACACATTGAAACTGCTTATACATCGTGTCTAGAATACATCCAAGATCATATAATATTCAACTTAAACAGAAAAGAACTTTCAGAATGTACATGCTAATTACGTGGTACCCAAATAAAAAGATTGAGAATTTCAAACATTTTCTTTGAAATTAATAAATTGAAACTTAAATAAAATTTATCTACTACACTCTAACTCTAATTTTATTGACATACATTGATAACAAATTTGTTTAATGAAATTCTGAATCTAACTACGAATACATTACAACACAAGAAGAGGAACCAGGCCAATACTTAAAGGGATAATATACACAAACTCTTTGGCTTGATCTTTTGTGAGGAAAACTGCAACATAATTCTCCTATTCTACTAAGCCTTCAGCTTCCCTAATAAACATTACGGTTTTTCTTTGTAGAAATCAATTCACTTGGACCTTGCTATCTACCACAGAAATGCAAAACCCTTTCCAGCTAACTTTCATCATCGATGATATTCCCCAGTAATCTGTTGGTTTACTCTAACTTGCAACAACTACGCAGCAAACATACACTGAATCCACATGCTTAACTCCACCTATCTTATGAGCTAGAGAATGTCCTGTTCTTTAATAGTTTAGTTTTTATAGCTCTGTATAAATTTAATACTATTAGTCGTGGATCACTTACTATCAGGGGCATAGATTTTTTACACCTGATGAGGGGTATGATTTTTGTAACCACTTATGTGGACTGTTCAATTTGCAAATTGGTAATCTCTGATTACATGAACCTGAATGCTGTAAACATGCAGTCACAGAGTAATCTTGTTGCCACAATACTTCCATGTATACTTAAGCCTACTGACTGATACTTACGAAGTTACAAACTATAACTTAAATCGAAAAGCTTAGAAGCACGCCTATGTTAAAGATGTACATTTTAGCTACTGAAAAAGCCTACATCTAGGCCTAATTATGTAATTCGATTAGTAAGAACACGAGAATCACAAGAACACACACAATTTGTAGGCCTGTAATGCAATAAAACAATTCAGCAGACTAAACTGTAGGGGGGGGGATGTTATGAGGGCTGGCTTTGTTTCTTTGTGTGCTTTAATTTAGTGGAAAGTATGGCCTAGATAAGCAAAAAGGCCCCTTGTTTTCCTTTAATCTTAAATTTTACAATAGTAAAAAAGTTCCTCCCTCAAACATCAATTAATTGTACTCCTGTGTTATTAGATCTATAAGTCATCGAAGTTACTGATAAACATTCATCCCTCTTTCTCTGGTCATTATCCGTAACAAGTATTAAAACTGTAGTCAATGTTTAAACACTTTCTTCACCAAACCTGTTCCCTTCCAGAAGGTGAAGAAAGATTTTTCAATTCACAATAATGTCCACAAATATCTAAACAAAAGTTTAAAATTTCTTCCCAGGTCCAAATAGATTATCATCATGAATGTGCTAAAACTAGAAATAAAATTATGCATGATAACTCTTACTATTTCTTTGGATCCCATGGTTTCTAGTATATACACTTAAGCCCAATTTGTTAAATATTCAAAGAACCAAAATATACTTATGTTCCAATTTTCTTCCTGGAAATGACCTACCTCAAAATGTTAAGATCTACATGCTATAAAGGGCTTGTAGTTTCAATTAGTTGCAAACAACAAAGCAAGTTTTAATTAGACATCATTGTTTTGCTTTTAACATGATAGGTACATCTCTGACACAATGTTTTTACCTCTTATTAAATTTATTCCTAGTGAATAGCATTACCTATCAAGTGCCCACAGACATTCAGAACTGGTGAACCCATAATCCTGAAGTACTACCAGAGATGCCAATGAAGAACATTACTATCTACATCCTTACATAACATACAACAATACTAGAACACTACTATCTACATCCTTACATAACATACAACAATACTAGAACACTACTATCTACATCCTTGCATAACATACAACAATACTAGAACACTACTATCTACATCCTTGCATAACATAACATACAACAATACTAGAACACTACTATCTACATCCTTGCATAACATACAACAATACTAGAACACTACTATCTACATCCTTGCATAACGTAACATACAACAATACTAGAACACTACTATCTACATCCTTGCATAACATACAACAATACTAGAACACTACTATCTACATCCTTGCATAACATACAACAATACTAGAACACTACTATCTACATCCTTGCATTACATACAACAATACTAGAACACTACTATCTACATCCTTGCATTACATACAACAATACTAGAACACTACTATCTACATCCTTGCATTACATACAACAATACTCTCCATAAGCATGACAGGTTTTATTTTTAAAAAAGTTTCTTAATCATGGGTTACACAATGACTGATTACACTTAGAGTAAAAAAAAATTAAATTTCAACATGATAAAAAATAATTAAGATATGCCTCCATACCACACTGCTACAAGGTATATATTTAAAACATGAAATAACTAGTAAGTTATTGAAGGTGGTAAAATACTTTTAATAAAGGGAGAAGTTAACTATGAAATAAGTATGATAATGGAATTAATTTTTTCACAGTTCTAAACATTTTTTATTTTAAATTCTATTGATTCAACAGAAGATGAAAGAAAACGTTTATTTTCTACAAAGTGTTCAGACTTGTCATGGTTCTGAATGAGACAAACTTTTGTTATTTGTACTCAAATAATATGCATGTAATTCAACTTTCATTTTCCAGGCGTAACATTTCTTTAAAATATTTTTCAAAACAGTTATTATATGTGGTAAATTATCAATTGGTAGTGTACAATAAAAAAAAAAGGAATCATATACACTTTTATTTCTTCATCTTTATTCTATCTAAAGAAATTTGTAAACAGATCTATAGTAGCTGACCTCTGTAAAACAAGTGCAATTAAAATTACTTTACACATTATATGAAGCTACATTAGATCAAGTAAGTAAACCAAGCACTTGTATACAACAATCACTGAAAAAGTATCTAACTATTTTACACATAAGAAGCTAATGGGAGGCAACCTGTGATTGGCTCTGACGTTTATTAGGGGGTATCCAAGTTTCTATTTTTGGCTTTGTTGTACTGTATGGAAAGTATGCCTCGCTGGTACCAGATTTATTCTCAACATGGTCAATCATCCATCGATGTTGAACAGTTGGAACTTTGGTTGGTGGATTGTCAGTTATGTAGTGAAGCCACGGATGCCTAGGAAAAAGAAAGATTATCTGCCATCACAACAGACTTTTACATAGCAATAATAATAAAAGCAGGTAGATTAGTTGGTTGGTTTGGTGTTTTATGGCACAAAGCAACTAGGCTATCTGCACTAAACACTCAGAAAAAAGTTGAAACTGAAGTACGATTATTAAAATTCATAAAAGAAGATTAAGGTAAAACAAGGCAAATCACAAATAGCATTAAATCCAATTTTTACATATAGTTTACAGCAGTAAGAAAAAACTACAGTATTACAAGTTGTAAAGGACTTTCTGTAGTATAATTGTAATTATCATAGCTCACAAGCAAGACTAACAGGTAAGTTCAAATACTATAGTTAGTTACCTGAAGCTGGCCTTTCGAGTTATTTGATATTACGGCCATTTTCTAATTTCAAATTGAACTAGATGTACTTTGATTCTTGAAAGGGAATCACATTAAAAAAGGTCTAATGTATAAACTAATAAACTAAGATAGCATAAAAAAGATTAACAGCCTTTAAAAAACTAAAAACATTTCCAAGGTGGACAGTGTCACCACTGCCAATAACACTGTATAGCATTACGGATAAACCTTGGGATAAAACATGTTCAAAATGGTTCCATTGTTGACAGTCGTAATGACAGCAAGAACACAAAATGTGGCTTATTGTGACCTGATTGTTACACAGACAACATATTGGTGTATCAGTCTCAGATAAAATAAAACAATGGGTTAAAAAACTGACCAATGTGTAGTCTAGTTAGAACAACTTCCTCTTTCCGATCCTTAAGAAAACTTGTTTTCACATTACTCATTCCAAGTTGACTGTAACCTGACACGAATCTGAGCCTTGAATACAAAATCATAGTCTATGTATGGAACGGGTACAGCAGTGATAGTGCCAGGGCAGACAGATTAAGCTACTGTGTTAACGAGCCCATTCCCAAAATACCAATGTGGCCTGGTATCCAGAAAAACTGAATAAAAGTAGATGTTAAGAGAAATATGAAGGGATGATTACAGTCACAGAGACAATCAGTGCAAAAGGAGAGTTCTGCCCTAGTCTTGATGGCTGAGAAGGTGGAGGAGGAAGCAGAAGTGTGAGAAACACAGCAAAAACTTTCATCCAGATTATCAGCAATGCTCCTGGTATTTGCTACTTCCAGGCCATCAGAGAGCAAGATCGAGAGGGGACAGAATTAATTGCCCACTAACCTTTCAAATCTTGTCCCATATGACTTTGGAACAGGTGGTAGAAGAAATGCTGGTTGTGAATTTAATCCAAAATTCCTTCTGGCTTTGGCATCTTAGCCACTAAGCATGTGCATGGGTCTGATGGAAAGAGATGCAATGCGAGTGTGGAATACTTACTTAAAGTATTCCAGGCCCGTGTTTGAGCATTACATGCAATATGACAGGAATGATTCCACCACAGACGAGGATATTGAGGAAAACGTGTTGAGGTTTTAGAAATACATTGAGCAGCTGCCCATATAGTACGAGTTACTGCTGCCACACAGTCGTCTCTTGATGGTTACAGACAATGTCAGGATCAAGTTCTGCGAGAGTAGTGAAAGAGGGCCAGTTTGCTTGATCCAGCTTCCACCAGGGCACCCTTGTCAGATTGCATCGACCATGGCCAGTTTTAAAGGAAAATGATCACTACTCCATGGATTATTGTCCATCCTCCATGAAAAGTGGGAAAATAGTGAAGGGGAGCAAACTGAGAGATCACCAACAGTAATAGACAGACTAGGTACATGAAAATAAGAATAAGAGTCACTATGGAAAAGAGAAAGGTTGTGATCTGAGAGCATACAGAACAACCCCTTCCAATCAATACCAGCACTTCCCCAGAGGGGATGATGTCCCCCAAGGATTAAAAAGGGAGATAACTGTTCAATGAGTTTTGACTGATTGATTTAGTGTTTTATGGCACAAAGCAGCTAGGCTATCTGCACCAAATGTCTGGTAAAAAGGTAAAAATAAAGTAAATGGAGTAAAATACATAAAAGGAAATGAAGGTAAAACAAAACATAACTGAAAAACAGAAAAAGCATAAAACCAATGTTCACACCTAGTCTACAATGTTAAGAGAGAAAGCAGAGTAAGAAAAGTTATAAAGGACTTTCTCTAGCAATATGGTGATGATCAAAACCTGCCAGGAAGACTAACAGGTAAGTTCAAGAACCACCGTCAGTCACCTGAAGATGGTCTTTCCAGTCCTGGTTCCAGGTTATGCGTCATTATGGCCAGTACCAAAAGGTAAAGTAATAAAAGTGTTAAATGACATGCAACAAAAGTGTAATAACAACTACAAAGCTGTAAAGGATTTCCTGTAGCAGAATGGTAATAATCATAACCAACCAGGAAGACGAACAGGTAAGAAAAAGAATCACTGTCAGTCACTTGAAGTTTGTCTTTTCAGTCCTGGTTCTGGGTTATGTGTCATTATGGCCAGTACTAAGAGGTTAAGAAGTAAAAGTGTTAAATGACATGCAGCAAAAGTGTAATAACAAATCGTCAGGAAGACTAACGAGTAGTTCAAACAGCAGTGTTAGTCACCTGAAGTTGGCCTTTCCAGTTCTGGTGTTAAGTTATTTAATGTTCTGGCCATTTTCCAATGTCAAATTGAATGAGGGAGAGTGAAACTGTGAAAAGGGAACCACAATAAAAAATGTGTAATGAATAAATATGTAACACTTAAATGAGATTAAAAAGATTAATGGCCATTAAAAAACTAAAAACTTTATTAAGGTGGACAGTGTCACCATCACCAATAACACTGTCCAATGTTATGGGTAAACCCTGGGAAAAAACATGTTTAAAATACTGCCATCGTTGAGAATTGTAACGATGGCAAGAAAGTAAAATGTGGCTGATAACAATTTGAGTGTTACACAAACTACGCATTGGTGCATCAGTTCCAGTAAAAGAAAACGATGAGTTAAAAAACTGTAACCAATGTGTAGTCTAGTTAGAACAAATTCCTTCTTCCGAACTTTACGGAATCTAGGTAGCCAAAGCCCAATATAGGGTTTCATGTGTAAAATCTTGTTGTCGAGTTGCTCACTCCAAGTGGACTGCCAGCTGGCATGGAGCTGAGCCTTGAATACAAAACCATAGTCCATGTATGGAATAGACACAGTGGTGATAGTGCCGGAGCAGATAGATTCAGCTGCCGGGTCTGCAAGCTCTTTCCCGCGAATACCAACATGGCCTAGTATCCAGAAAAACTGGATAGAAGTAGCAGTTAATGAGAAATGGGCCAGTCAATTTTGAATATCAGCAAGAACAGGGTGTGAGCCAACGTGTAGCGATTGCATGGCCAGTATAGAACAAAGTGAGTCAGAATAAACAGTGCAGTTGGAGTACTGCTCAGCTGCAATATGATCCAGAGCTAGAGATATGGCATACAGTTCAGCAGTGAACACAGAAGCTGTAGAAGGAATTCTGCACGCAACTACTAAACCACAGCAAACCATAGCAAAGCCCACTGAATTACCTGATTTGGAACTATCTGTATAAATGGGAATGGAATGATTGTTTGAAAGATGTTCATTAAATAAACGACGGTACTTCCAATCTGGAGTATCTGCCTTTTTCAGATGATTGTAAGAAAGGTCACATTTGTGGGCTGTAATAAGCCAGGGTGGAATGGGCTGTCCTGTGGAATCTGCAATGATATCCAAGGACAGACCCAATTCATCCAAATGCGCCCAGATGCGAAGGCCAAGTGGAGCAATGGCAGATCGTCTGTTCTGAAAAAGTACAGCCCACCAAGGCAGGAAAACACATCCCCAGGTGGGATGTTTTGTTGAGGAATGAAATTTCAAAGAATATTGTAAAGATAGTTGCAAACGACAAAGGTGCAGAGAAGGTTCATGAGATTCAACGTATAAGCTTTGAACTGGTGAGGTATGGAAAGCCCCAGTACAGAGTCGAAGTCCTTTGTGATGAATGGGGTCCAGCATCTTTGAGGCCAAGGATCTGGCAGAGCCATAGACCATTGATCCATAGTCGAGTTGTGATCGAATAAGAGCACGATATACCTTTAACACTAAACATCGATCTGCTACCCAACTGGTAGAAGAGAGGACACAGAGGATGTTCAGTGCTCTTGTGCATTCGACCCGAAGCTGCTTTAAGTGTGGTATAAAGGTCAGCTTACGGTCAAAGATAAGCCCCAAGAACTTTGACTCAGGGACCACTGGCAGCGAAACTTCACAAAAACTTCACGGTGAATACCCCGTTGGCAGCAAAAGTGCATGCATATGGTTTTATAAATTAAAACCATTCGCCATAGTCCACTTCAGTACACAGCTGAAGGCAGTTTGTAGTTGCCGCTCAATATCTCACGTTCAACGACTGACATGAGATGTGAAAGTCGTCGACATACAGCCCATTCACAATAGTGAGAGAGAGTTGTTCAGTGATGGCATTTATCTTTATACCGAAAAGTGTGACACTCAAAACACAGCCCTCAGGGACTCCAAGTTCCTGTACAAAAGAACGGGAAAGTGTCAAACAAGAACTTGGAATCTCCTGTCCATTAAAAAATTTTTAACAAACATGGGTAAATGGCCACATTACCCATATGTATGGAGGTCTCCCAAAACATCATACCTCCATGTTGTGTCTTAAGCCTTCTCAATGTCAAAGAATATTGATACAAGATGTTGGCATTTGAGAAACGCTTCTCTGATCAATGTTTCAAGATGAATTAGGTGGTCTGTGGTGGAGTGCTGTTGTCAAAACCCACACTGGGTGGGCTAGAGGAGGTTGTTTGAATCGAGGAACCAAACAAGACGAGCATTAACCATCCTTTCTAAGGTCTTACAGAGACAGCTTGTCAGAGCAACTGGACAATAGTTTGAAGGAATCTTTGGATCTTTCCCTGGCTTAGAGAAAGGTAAATTAATAGCCTGGTGCCAAGTATCAGGAAAAACATTTTCCTGCCAAATCCGGTTGAAGATAATCAGAAGAACATCAAGAGAAGCAGGAGATAGATGGTGCAGCATGTCATAATGAATATCATCAGGTCCAATAGATGTACTGTCAGACTGATGAACGGCCATTTTCAGTTACACCAGTGTAAAGGGACAATTATAGTCAAAGAAAGTCAGTTCAAAAGGAAAGAGGTGAACGCTCTGCCCGAGTCTTGATGGCTATGAAGGTGGAGGAACAAGCAGAAGTGCTAAATACCTGGCAAAAGCTTTCACCTTGAGTATCAGCGATGCTCAGTACATCAGCCACCTCCTGACCATCAGAGAGTAAGATCGAGAGGGGGACAGAATTGTAGTACCCATTAACATTTCGATTCCTGTCCCAGATGATCTTGGAACTGGTGGTAGAAGATATGCCAGTTTTGAACTTAATCCATGATTCCTTCTGGCTTTGACATCT
The DNA here is from genome assembly GCA_011833715.1 of Carcinoscorpius rotundicauda. Classification (NCBI taxonomy): domain Eukaryota; kingdom Metazoa; phylum Arthropoda; class Merostomata; order Xiphosura; family Limulidae; genus Carcinoscorpius; species Carcinoscorpius rotundicauda. The sequence continues at coordinate 91,512,619 of CM022397.1, forward strand.
TACCCACCTAGCATGTGCACGGGCCCGTTGGAAAGCAATGCAGTTTGAAAGTGTGAGATATCTACAAAAAGTATCCCAGGCCTGTTTTTGAACCTTCCAAGCTAAGTGACAAGCAGGATTCCACCACACAAGAGGGTATCATAGAAAATGTGTCAAGGTTTTAGGAATACACTGAGCAGCTGCTTGTATAATACAGCCAGTTACCGCTGCAACACAGTCATCTATTGATGGCTGATTTACAATGGCAGGACCAAGTTCTGTGAGAGCAGTGAAAGTGTACCAGTCTGCCTGATCCAGCTTCCACCAGGGCACGCAGGTAGGGTGGCATCGACCACGGCCAGTCTCTCTCAAAAGGATAGGAAAATGATCACTGCCTAGTGGATTACTGTCAACCCTCCATGAAAAACGGGAGAATAATGAAGGGGAGCAAACCGAGAGATCAATAGTGGTAAAAATTGACTAGGTGCATGAAAATAAGTGGAAGAATCAGAATTGAAAAGAAAAAGATTGTGATCAGAGAGCATATGCTCTCAGAGTGACCCCTCCCATCAATAACAGCACTTCCCCAAAGGGGATGATGTCCATTAAAATCCCCCAGGATTAGAAATGGAGACGGCAACTGTTTAACGAGAGCATCAAGGTCTGATTGATCATGTCTCTCAATGGTATCTCTGACATTGGAAACATTGGAGAGGGTTTGGAATGTATGGCCATACCCTGCAAATTAGACAACTTGCCTTGATGGTGGCAGGTGCATGTGATGATGTAAATGTCAAAATGAGGGTATTTGTTGACAGTGTAACTCCATCTTTGCGAGTGCAGATGCGCCTCACCGCAGAAACTCCTTGAATGGAGAGACCAGCGAGAATCTCTGATTTGGAGACATTCTTCAAATCCCTCTCAATAATAACTCCTCGGGATGAATTAAAAGTAGCATGAGGTGTAACCTCAATAGGTGTATCCCCAATTTCTTTGAATTTAAGAGGAGTTCACTGTGTTGGGATGTGGGTGTTTCAACCAATATGTCTCCAGATCAAAGCTTTGGGAGAGCCAGCAAGTCTCTCTAATTCCTTCTGAATAAAAAAGAGGGACAATTGCCCTAAAGGTTTTTCCGAAAGAGAATGTAATGTGAGAAAATGAGGTACGTGCATCACAGATGTTGAAGATTGCTGTTCAAAATCTTCAAGACTTACCCATTGACTGTTTTTCATTATTTTATTTAAATTTTTTGAAGGAGGATCGATAGGAAAAAAGAAAAATTTTGGTACCCACTGACCCCACCCATCATGGAGCCCTCTGAGGGGATGCACTACAAAGTCATGCAAGGATAATGCAGCAATGCCAGGGTTTCATGAGCACTATACCCAAACACCAGCATCAGGCACAATGTCCACAACAACCACTGAGAACTACCAACACTGGTACTTGGTTGACTCCAGTTCAAGTGGACCAACTGACCCAAGGGGGGCCACCCAAAAGCTGCCAGTCTACAGGAATTCAAGGCCAAAGTGGTGTGTTATGGTTGGACCTCTTAACCACCAGGATCCTCTCCTCTCCTTCACAGGTCACCACACATGGCAAAAACGTGGTTGAATGTTTAGATCCCAGAGTAGGCAAACTGAAAAAACAGAACCTTCCCTGGGAGGTCTCCTCACATATATAGGAATCCACACCTAGGGAAAAAAACAGGTGGAACTCTGGGTTGGTGGATTGTCAGTCATATAGTGAAGTCACAGATGCCAAGGAAAAAGAAAGAGACTATCTGCCATCACTGATAAATACAACAGACTTTTATAATTACAACTCATGTATTTTTACTTTCAATGCATATTATATCTCTTTGTATTCCATAATTATTTAAGTGAAAGAGGTCTCAAGCTTTTTCAACAATTTTGTTTTTCATATTCTAACTTATTCATCTAAACACACGACTGGAGGAAAAAAATTGTACACTCATTGACTTACTAAAATTCCTTTTTGAGATACACAAGTATTTTATTATCTACACATTTAGAAAATTCATATTTTACTATAAATTTTTCAGAAAACAAACTATCTTCTGCACCTTTTCAAAAAGAGTATTTTCATTCCATATGAAACGACATGGTCCTCCAAAATAATAAATTCTTGTCATACAAATTGACATTAAATGCTATGGTAGAACAGGTTGCTTCAGAAACTAATAAAATAATTCCAACAGAAGAATTTTTTTTTTTAAAATAACAGGTTTATGATCAGAAAATTATTAAAGATAATGAATAGCATAGTTTTGAATTGAAAAGACATTGAACAGATTTCAAAAAATGGCTTTATTCTTAATAAAATATGGCAAACAATAGTTTCGTATTTTGGAATATAACAGATTACAGAACTACAGCTGTGCATCAGAAAAATACCACTAATATGGAAAACACCACTTGTGGTTAATAAGAAATAGTAAACAAAACCGTTTTGTAAGGTATGAAAAATTTGTATTCCTTGAGATATTACAGATTACAGAAGAGAATCATTGGATTAACAAGATATGGGAAATACAGAGAACATTATGGGAGATTTTACACACATTACAGAACAATGCGTTTTGCAACTCATGAAAAATGTCACGTTAGGGTAATATTTTAAAATTTAATAATACATTTGCAATCATCATTTTCTTCATATTCACAACCATGACAAAACTTAAGATACATTTTACTATGATACATGAATGTAGAAGTATAACAAAACTTCTTACCAATCTGCTGGTATTTGACTTCCATCATAGTCCATGTTGACAGCTTCACTGTACTCTACCCATCTGTTTCTTCCTGTAACAGAATTCATACTATTTACATCATACAGTACACATCTTCACTGTAGCCTAATCATGCTATACGTGTAACATAATATGCAATAATCTAGCATACCAGTTCTGATATAATCATCACTCCAATTTTCTCACCTGTTTCTACCTGTGAACAAAATTGTACTGCTGAACTATTATATTAATACTAAAACAGATCGTTTACTGTAGTCTAGCAATGTGGTTATACACGTATCAGGTATAAATATACTCAGTATTCTACCATACCTGTTCTGATACAGATCTTCACCACAATCTACCCACATAGTTCTACCTGCAACAGAATACACAGTGATACACAGACACTTATGATGTGCATAACTGTCTATCCAGAAAGTACATTCTATGCTGCATCATGAATTTGCAATAATATTATATCCAGATACAGCATAATATGGAGAAAAATTAAACAAATCAAAAATGAGTTAAAAGTTGATAATATTTCTTCAATTAGTAATGCAATACAAAAATAATTAAGATTACAACTGTATTTCTTTTAAATGTAAATTAAATTTGCAAAGCAAGTTTATCTATATTTGCATTAATTGATTAATAGTTGTTGCATTTTATTAGTATTTTTGAATATAAAAGAACAATGTTTAAAAAAACATTCAGTTAAATAGAGTATTATGTTGCATATTTTATGCAAGTATAGTCAGAATTTAAAACATATGAAGCACAATAGGTCAACAATAAAAACTGTCTGCCTTTCAAAGTGCAAACTACATTGTACATTACAAATCAAATATCTTGTTAAAATTGGAAATCATTTTTACAATCACTTAAAAAATTAAAATGAAGCATTTGATAAATCTACAAAAGTTCCTATTTATTTGATAAGCATTTAAAAACAAATACCCAAAGGCCAAACATAAAAAATTCCTCAATTACTTATCTTGAGATCAATGAAATGGAGTGTTATGTTTCAAGTTGGTCGAATTATAACAATATCCATTACCATTTGAATACCAATACCTCTGACCCAACAATTCACTAGACTGGTAGTAGATCAACATTTACAGTATATTGGATCAGTTATTTAAAAGATGTACAACAAAGATGATAATCCTACCACCCAACTCCATAACCAGACTTTTTACTCATGTTTTAACGTAACAAAATACATTGTGATAAAAACAGTGAACTTAGCCACAAAAATATACAAACAAGACACAGTTTGGTCCTTCAGACTGTCCTCACACATGTAGTCTTCAACTAAAGGCCAAGCTTTATTTTTCTGCTGGAAGTGGCTGACCAAAAGCATCCTTTGTTGAGGCAGACCCAGTAAAAGAAGGAATGAGAAAAAAAGTTTAAATTCTCACCAGCTATTCCTGGCTCATTTATAAATAAAACACCTCAGAACCCCCAAAGACACAACCCTTGGTCCACATGTATGTCACCATCTTGCAACACATCATGTCATAGACAGTTCTGACCATTAACAAACACCAGATAACAGAGGTGGAAGAGAAGACATCTGTTTGACCTCTGAAGTAAAATCATTAACTCTGGAATTTGTAACCATCAGTAAGGTTTTAGTTAAGTAATTTATAAATATGAATGAAAAAAATCACAGAAACACCAATAATGTTAAAAACCACAACTTAAACAGTGAATAATCACAACACTCGTATTGGCAAAAACCCAAGTAGAATCTTTCATTTAGAAAAAGTAATTAACTTTTCTGAATGAGGTACTTGTATCTAGTACCAAAATACATGGAGCACAGAAGTTGGAAAAATTTACAAATTAATTTTCTTAAGACATTTGAGTGGAGTATTAAAAGGCTGTAGCAAGCTTTTTTAATACTTAGAGGGTTAAAAAATAGAAACCCTGGAGATGAAGTACCTACAGCTTCAGCAGATGGCATGTTTTAAAATTTTCCTATCATAGAGTTTGAAATATTACAACTCATACTTTCAACAGCTTCCTTTACATCCTAATTAAAAACAAAGCATATACTTTAAATCAAACTTTATGTCAGGTCAGGTATCCTTTAAATATGCAATAACATGTAAAGTAACATCATGGGTCATTACTCCTACATTAGTGCCAGAAAGATGCCTTAAATCACTAAAAAAGAGAGAAAACTATCCACACAGTAAGAGAAGATGAAAAAAATAAAAGTCTAATGGCTCCTTCCATGGCTTCAAGCTTGATAAGAGGGTTGGTTGAACATGACTTGAGTATTGAAAAACACCCTCAAATGGACAAGATATTGTGTCAGTGATGAAAAAGAATTCTACCATCTAATAACAATGCAGAATATTCTTACAAATTTCTGTTACTTCTAGGTTTGTGCAGTTTTTGCAATAACATGGTCAAAAGAGTTATTCAACCGAGTTCCTTCTAGCTTTAAGTTTGATCATTTCATAGAGATAACACTTGATATACACAAGATTATTTCTATTAAACTGACATTGAAGGAAAATTGATAAGTGTCCCCCAATGGCTGGTCAGATGATACCTTAAGATTTAAACCTCTTTCAGATGTTAATGGAAAGGATCAGTAAAATAGGTAACACTATTTGTTTTATGTAAATTTGGTGTTACACATTCAATAAAGTAACAAAATTTATTTAGTCTGGAACATAAATTTGGGTGAGTAAGTCAGTTTAGAAACAAGTTTTGAGCAAGTACAAACAGCCTGATAAACTCACAACTTCAATAAAGTTGGCTGTCCTTCATCCATAACATGAATATACACATATTAATGATAGATATTTTCTAAATAGATTTATTTTCCTTATTTATTATACTTGATTTCAACTCCATTTATTTTCAGCACATAAACTGTATTACTTTGCAACATGTTTTGTCAAATCAACTATACAGGAATCTACCTAACTCCTCTTTCAGAAAATCAGTTTAAATGAAAATACCACACTAGTACCTCAAGTGTTCTAGTTTCTGATGTAAACAAGTAACACAAGACAGGTGAAAGGTAACTATTCTGACACAAACATAAATGTATTGTGTGTCTCTTGACACAGGCCAGTAGGAGATGAGTACAAGACACATCAAGATGTTTGTATTTTTGCTTTCATTTTATATGAAGTACAAGTACTCTTCAATTTTTAAAACTGTGTCCACATATTCTTCACATTAAAAAAACAAACAATAAAAGAACAAAAAGTCCTACCACCACTGTGATACTTATGAACTAAAAATTAGGTAATAGCTCAAATTTAATGGAACTAAATCTGACTTTTAAAGTTTTAACTATTTTATAAGTGGGTTTTGCTGAAATTTAATTATAACTGCATTCTTTTAATAGAGAATTTTCTGCCAATCATAAAAAGTTACATATTCAGCTTTTGTACAACAAATGAATAACATATTCATAGCACTCATACAACTATTCCAAAAATATTAATATTTCATGTTTATAAATAATTTTCCTTCAAGATCTTCACTCCAGATTTTGGCTTATTTCTCCTTTATATACACAATCATTTCTGGTTCCTCTTCAATACTTCAATGTTTCTTGATTATCAAACTCATTGTAGAAAGTAAAAATGTCTTCCATAAACAATATTCAATAACTAATAATTCTTACCATAAAAATACATATTATTTTCAAAATACTTGTTTCCATATTTATCAACTCCAACTAGAGTTCCTTGCTTAAGATCATCAGTCCTGTAACAAATAAACAAAATATTTACTAGGTAAAGCACATACAAAGGATCAACCAAAACACCAAATCTAAATTCAAATAGCCTTTTACATTGCTATGCATGGACTTATCCAATAAAAGTTCAAATACTTATTTCATTTTTCTAAGAAGCAAAGTGTCATTGCTACTATCCAAGCAACATACAGAAACATATTTTCCTCAACTCCAATCACTAAGATATTCAAACATCTTTCTTGAACTCCTCCAATTCTGCAGCTTCTAATACACCTGAAGATATGCAGCTGAAGTTTTTTACAGAAGATCTAACAGACTTTTAATTACAACAATTGCTGATTTATCAACTGATATGTTATAGGAAATTAGAAAAAAAAAATCAGCTTTGTATCATATTAAGTCTTAGAGCTATGGCTTATTAAATAAACCAATGGGTTTTACAATTTGGGGTTTTCAGGTGATTTTACTGCTTCACTATGCAAATCCTAAGAGAAACTTGGTTTGAAACCATTGTTGAATTCTGCAAGATTAATTCAGTCAGTGTAGCAAATTTCAGCCTTCTACCACCATTACTCTTGCAGCTTTATGCAGCCAAAGTTGCCCAAAAATGAATTTGCCAAAAATAAAAAAAATTAATTAAATTTTACAGGGCTGTAAATCAGAAACTATTAGAGATATTGATCTAGTCTTTGGCAATTTTTCATTATATGTGTAGATGAACACGTGAATTTTTTCAAGGCATTCTGTGGGAGTCACCTACAGCCCCCTAGATGAATTGACATGGAATGACCCTAATGTTATATAGAAATTATGTATAATTAAAACTTTCAACAGCTGGCTATGCCATTTTCATTATTCCACTACGTTTCATGCAAAATGTCATAAATTTCATTTATTTCAATCCAATAAAATCACACAAACTAATAGACAAACTACCACTATAGACACAGTCATCTCACTTTTGACCAGTCTTATTTATTTAATTTGCTCAAAAGTTTAATAAAATAATTACAACTCAGAATAAAAAATATTTGAAGTTAAAAATGGTAACGCATCTAATTCGTTCAAAAATAAATACCATTATATGTTAGGAGCCTTATGCATCAACTAATGCAAGTTTAACAGTTTTTCTTGATCCAAGATTTATTTAATATACAAAATAGTTATGTTTGTCTATCTCAACATTTCCTTAGTGACAGATGGTGTACTAGATATTCTTTAAAATTAAGTCAAACCAAGTTAGTTTAATATGAATGGTTAAGCTTTAAAGATTTTTTCAGACAATAATTCTTGACGTATACTAAACGATATTCACATTACTACACTATCAAAGCTTACTTAATAACCCATTTGTAACTCTTCCCCCCTCAATTTAGTCCTGGTGAAAGGCCTTTACCTGCATATAAATAAAGGTACTTCTAACACTAATGCTTGTATCTCCAGTGTTTGAAATGTTATATTACTGCATGCATGTAATCACAATAGTAATTACCAAGTAGGCATGAAAAAATATCCTTTATTCATGAAATTATTATCTTACCTACATGTGGACATGCATGCACCCAACAGGCCAGTGTATTTTTACTTATATTCCAATTACAAAAAGGCAGTCTGTTAAACTCTGAAGTGAAAAAAAAAAGTCATAGAAGGAAAGACAAAAGTGGTCAGAGAAATAAAGAATGTCCAGACTGTCATTGTTAAAGTAATTCATCTTAACAGAAATAAAGGTGAGTTTAAAAAGTCAAGCTTTGGAATAGAATAGGCACCTCTAACTGAGAGAATTTATATTCACATTAATAAAATGACATGGAGATGCAAATATAACTTTTGACAGGGCATGTATTATCTTCAGCTGAGATAGTCATATTATTCTAACAGTAACAGAATGGTTGACCTTTGATAAAGGTTGCTTTCAGGCCTGGATGGAATAACCTAAAGGGAAACCTTGGTAAAATTTAAGTTGATTTTGAATGTGAAAGCATTTTTATATCTTTAATGAATGCGACAATCATAATTAAAAAAAATATTATGATAAGCCAAATCTGACAAAGTACATTCAGGTATTTATAAACAGATTGAAAAATAAAAAAAGTGAGAAACAAATTTGGGTTACATTTAGCCACTAGAATTTATGTACCCTAAGTCTATTCGGCTGATCTTTTGTTACATTTAAAACCTTGACTTGGTCAAAATTAACTAATAGTAACATCTGTAACACAGCTGTGTCATCTTTAACACTTTATCATCATTATTTATGGGTCATCTATTAACTCAACATTATCATTGTATTGAAGAAATATTTTCACGAATGACCACACATGGTAAATATTTTGAGTATTCCTTTCATGTAGTATACAAATACATACCTATATAATTTTAGAAATGAACCAAGGATTCCGCCATTCTGGCGTATAATATCAAAACATCTCTTTACTTTATCTAAACCAATAAGTTTCGCCATCACAGTACTTCTCGTACAATACTTGATTGAAAAGGAATATATGGTCTACACCACACGCAGCGACACCTATTAATTTCTAAAATTTTACTCTGTTTTTCTTTTTAATTTATTTAAATGTTTAAATAACAATTTAAAGTGGTTAGTTTTTGGAAAAAAAGAATTGCTAAAGAAGTCTTTTGTCTTCAAAATAAGAAGATAAGTATTTAATATGCAGGATAAGGTACAAAAATAATTCAAACAAAAGTACTGAGATAAGATCGATAAAGATCGAAGCAAACTTGTTTACCTAAAAATGTACATCCCTACACCTGGTGATTCACCTGTGAGCTTAAATATGTGTAACACTAAAATTAGTCGTCAATTAATGTGTTGTTGAAAGTGCAGTTAGCTCACTGTTCGGTTGTGCACGTAATTACAGAACAACCTCAAGATATATTTTAAAAATAAATACAAAATTTAATACATTTGCATTAATATTAAAGTACTTTTAAATGAAACATGAGACATTAATGAGTGTGAGAGACATCCTCACCATTGGAGGCGGTTTCTGTAGGAACAAGCTATGAAAAGGTAACTTTTAACTGATCAAAAAAGAAAAAGAAGTTCGTGATTAACATCAAACAAACAATGATGTATGAGCATAAGGAAGAGTTATAAGTGGTGAAACATATTACATATTTCGAAAAATATTGGTCTGTACAAAGCAATACAATGTTTGTAAATAGATATACACAAAAAAGACACAAGAATTAAATCTGACGGACATGATGTTAGCAGGTGATAAGATATAGATAAAGTCTGATCAAGCGTATAAATGGTGAATAGACATTGCTAAATATGGCTAGTGTTGCTAAGGCCAATGTCACGGTATAATGAGAGATCGTTTGCTTTGATTATTTCTATAGTTTCAAAATAATATCTCTCTTTCCAGTTTCGACTTGAGGTAAAGAATAATTTAACCCTAAAGTATTTTATGACTTGTTTCAAAGAGGTGATATGTTAGAGCAGATATCAGAAATTCTCCTCTATACATGTTTCATTGGTATTTGTATCTAATGTCCTGTGCATTTCTTTCCACATTCACATGGGATATTATATATGCTTTGTTTTTGTTCATTTAGTAGGGATTCTTTCGGATTGAGTAATAAAATGTTAATCATATGTGAAGATTTGAATAGAATTTCCACGTCAATGCTTAAGTTGTTAAGTAAGCTAATGTTTGCTTTGGCAATTTCTGACATAAAATGGAATGAAAGAAATTTACAGTTTCATGTTGTTCAAAGGCGAAAGTTTAGAGTCGACATAATATATTATCTCTGGTTTTGGAGTCTAATGCAAATCCTATCCATGATTTTTGAATTGAAACTTCTAGATAATGTATTTTTCAATTAGTGCAATTCAGTTCATAAGTCTACTTTGTGAGTGCAAAGTTGCATAGCATCTACGTCAAACATGCTTCTTTATTCAAGTAACAAAGAAAAACCCATGTAATTAATGACAGTAGTTTGTTCGTTTTCGGACTTTCGTGGAGAACTATTGTATTGTTATCTAAACTAATCATCTTTAGTTTAGAAGTAATAGACTAGAAGGATTTAAGCTATGGTTTGGTGACGAAATTCGAACGTGCAGCCAACAGACTGTAAGTTGGGTACCCTAATCACTGGGTCATTAACGGCATTAGAAAACAGAGAAATATGGACACATATTGGGCACCAGAACTTCTAGAAAGAAACATGCAACATATTGTATCTCAGTCGTAGGAAGCAAGGTATGATATACTATAAAAGGTAAGAATCCACGAACACAAAATTAAATGACAAAAGTTGTCCATGCGTCCAAAACAACAGTATGCAACATAATCAAGAGTTATCACAATCTGGAAATATACCATAAATTACGTGCATACAAGTTCCTTATGTGATATATTTACTCAACTGTCATATATCTCAAACAGCTGGAGAAGGAAATGCGTATTCATGCTATTCCATCTGGATATATATCGGTTAACTGTCCAGATTGAGTACCTATATATATCTTTGCAACCAGACTGTTGAAACAGTTACAGGGAGCCATCATTCTCACATACTAGATGGTTTATTGAAACACGCCAAGAAACAGCATGTGCTTTGGAATTGGTGGTCTAACAGTAGAATCTTTTCAATGGAAGCTATATTAATAAAGACATAGTATGGATACCAACCATTTTAATGTAAAATATTCAACCTCTGTATGCATATACTTTCTTCAATTTATTTTTGTTTGGATTATGTAATTTGCAGTAGGTCCCTGCGACTTGTTGGCGATAAAATTTAACAATAAATAATTAACACACAGTCTACTGGTTTTAACATAAAGTATAAAAAGAAATCAAACATACTACCTGTAATAGATGTTTGTTGCACTGTTAATTATCACGGCTGTATCCGTAGCTTTAAGCAACTGTTCCATTTTCATAAATGTTTACGTAGGCTTTTTCAGTTATTTTTATACAGAACTTGAAAAGACGAACTATTCTTTTCTACTCTGTTATAATAATAAAATTTGTGATAATTTTGCTTTTTATGACTAAACTCACGATCACTCAGTTTAATGTTAATCCACTACAAACTACATTTTGGATGGGTATTTATACCCTGACCAGAGTCTAGAACATTTCACATACTGCTATATGTTATGGTGCAATAATAATTAATTGAAACAACGAGAACAACTCAAAGAATTTTAATAACATAGTACAATAATACAACAATAATAAATTTTAAGTGACTAGTACACTATACAACGTATGAATAACAGTTACGTAAGTAAACTTACAATAACCTATCGCTTCTGAACTGGCGTAGTCAGTTTTTAGGGCAGTAGAACTTTCAATTTATAGGTCATGAGTTCTGATCCCATTAGACATCTTTGCCCTTCTTCTCTTCCACAACTGACTGTTGGTCGCCCATCTTGTATCCGATAAAGCCCAACACAGAATAACTAACGCATATTTAGATGTTCTGATTATCAGACTTGCTGCCCTCACTCATTCAATTTCTTAAGGTGTGCTTCTAATACTTAAAAGTGGTGGTTTTGTGCAACATCATCCTCATCATGTGATGCTTTCTACTGAGTTGACTAACCAAAACAGAATCCTCTTGAACTGATAACACCCAGCTAGTGTCACAAACGCAGTCTTCTCTTTAGAATGTCTCTCCAAAGGGATTTGTCAATGACTTTTGCAGAGATCGGTTTTCATCAAGAACTTGGGCTTATCTAGTTTTGATAAGATAGGCTTTGTGGCACTATAGGTTCAAAGTTGAACTTTATCAGAAGATTCAGCTTCAGAAAATGTATGAAGAAACATTTGAATAGTAGGCTGAATTTGAATGCTCCAGCTTTTAATATTTTCTCAACTTCTTGCTTAATCAGATTTCTCGTCACAGAGGGCGTCTGATAAGGCTTCGCATTATCCAAATTCAGGTTGTTTTCTCGATCTTGTATTACAAAATGCCTATTTTGCCAGGTGTCAGTTAAGCTTTGTATGTAGAATGTACTGATGATTCTTTCTGGTATCTTCCTAGTTCCTAGATGTCTTCCCACAATCTATTCATTACCCAGCTTCATCATTTGAGCTTGATATTCTATTCGTACTGTGATCTTCTTAACTTCACGGGTGGATCTGTCTTGATAGATATGGTATAGCACTCCCTTCTGATCTTTGATTCTCTGAATTGTAAGTCCCGTTCCCTTTTGTTTGGTGAGTACTGTCTTCAAGTTTCTGCAGTTAAAAGTCTTTCTTCTGTACTTTCTTCAGTTCCTTTAGACTTACATTCTTAATTCCGCCTTTTGAAGTTTACACAAGCTCGATGTTTTCTTTGTTGTTCTTTTCTTATGCTCCTTTCTGTTTGGTTTCTCTAAATTCCTATTGTCGGATATATTACCATTCACTATGTCGTGAATGACTGTCTTCATACACATGGCTTCAAAGTCTTTCATCCAGTGTGCGGATTATCCTCTGGCTTTTAATCCCTCCTTCAACTTCTGAGCAAAGAAGAGGAAATGTTATGTTACAGAAAGACACAAGGAAAAAGAACAAGATAATCTGTTGAAGACCTATGCTAAATTTACATAAGTATCAGACTATTTTGTAAAAGTAAAATATTTGTGTTTAATGTTTCAGGTCAAGTTTCAGAGTTGTATTATGTTACAACAAACGTACTTGTTATGGAAAAATTTTCTCACTCCCCCATCTGTCAGCCCATATAATTGTGTATCCATCAGATACAAGACTGGTTCTCATTGCTACATTCAATAGCTTATAGGATGTTCACTTTTGTGTCCCCAGTATAATCTTCATCTACTGGTTTGTTGCCATCTCTTTGTGTTTGTTACATTCTCCATTCACCACTGGTATCATTCACCCGCATGCTAACCTGAGAAGACCATCAATCCTGCACTGTTATATCCTTTTGATAGCATTTCCTTCTTGTGATGAACTGTTAGAAATTTGTTTTTGATACCCATGATGGGTAGAGCACAGATAGCCATTTGTGTAACTTTGTGCTTAACAGCAAACAAACATCTTGTGCTTAATCTGACAAGTTGTCTCTACCTGTTTTTTTTTCTGTCAGCAGAATCTATCATGACAGTCACTCTTTTCTTCTTTTTTACCACCACCATCTACCTAGGTAGTTCCAGATGCTTTATGTTGAGATCTCAGATGATGTTTGTTGATGACAGACTTGCATTCACTTGCAATGTGACTAAATTTATTACAAGCATAACATCTCTTCTTCCTTTCGTCTGTTGACTTCTTGTCACCTTTGGTGGCGTCCTGCTTCTGGTCTGCTATCCCTTGTCTCAACTTTGAAAGATAATTTATAAACTTGCAAGTCATGCTCATTCCACGGGCTTCTACATATTGTTGTGCTAATACAATAATGTCTTTTGGTACTCTCTCTCTCTTAGGTTTAGTTTGTTTTGTTTTGAATTTCGCGTAAAGTTACTCGAGAGCTATCTGTGCTAGCCGTCCCTAAATTAGCAGTGTAAGACTAGATGGAAGGTAGTTAGTCATCACCAACTCTTGGGTTACTCTTTTACCAACGAATAGTGGGATTGACTGTCACTTTATAACGCCCCTACGGCTGAAAAAGCGAGCATGTTTGGTGTGACTGGGATTGGAACCCGCGACCCTCGAATTACGAGTCCAGTGCCTTAACCACCTGGCCATGCCGGGCCTCTCTCCCTTAGGCACAGTTACATGTCAGTCTGAGCATGTGATCGTGAATTGTCCATGCATTAGTAGATCTCTGCCAGTCATTTTAAACTACCTCTACACTTGGTCATGCCATTCTATTTTGTGATGTATCACTATGATGTGCCACAACTTTAAATACAGTTTTTGCAGTGTCAGGTTTGACTGCCCTTGGTCAGTTCATAACATTTCAGTAAAACAATTTTTTTTTTTACTTTTCATAGCTCATAGCATCTTCTGACGCACTAATCATATACACTTGAAAGCCGTTTTCTGTGAAAAGAAAGAGAAGACAGACTGCTCAGTCGTCTTTGTCCAGTTTCCGAATTTCAGAAAATCTTTCAAACCTCTGAGGAGAGCAGCCGCGTTGCCTTTCTTTTCATCAAATTTTGTCAACTGGAGTCATTTGGTTTTGGCCTCATTTTCATTCGTGAGGCCTCCGTCTTTATGTGCTTAGCAATTTTGATTTATGATTTTCACTCTCTCGACTTCTATCCTTTTTTCTTTTCCTTTTCTTTATTCTGAAATTGTGCTCTTATTCTTTTTTGCCTCTTCTCTACTCCCTACTCTTCTCTCTTGTGTTAACACACTTCTATTTCTAATTCTTGTTCTTGTTTAACAAATTTTCATAGATCGCCATCCTTATGCCTAAGTTATGTCTCTACCCGTTTATAAATGTTTGTCGATGTGATTATATAGTGTGGTTCTGATATCTACCTAGAGAAGGTTCTGTACTTTCAGTGTTCCACTTATGGTATCTGAACATCCATCCACGCGTTTGTCGTGCGTGTCGACTCATGAAGGAGAGAAAAAGGTTCTGGTGGTTGTGGTATTACAACCCCAACACGATACTTTGGCCTTGAATTCCTAAAGACCAGAGGTCTTAAGGTAGCCATCAGGGTCAACTGGCTGGCCCATTTGGGCTACAGTTAACAGATGACCGATGTTGGACGTTCTCAACAGGTATTGTGTACATTGTTTCTGATGCTGGGGTTTTAGTATAGTGCTTACAAAACCTTGGTGTTGTTGCAGTGTCCTTGTTTGGCATTGTATTTCGTCCAATCGTAAGGGGTGGGTCAGTAGGCACTGCAATATATTATATTTATTATGGATACCCCAATCCTTGAAAAATTAAAAAACAGGTTAATTAATAAGTGACCACATTTGAACAACTCTGTCACACAGTCACCAACACAATCGGATTCCACACCTTTGTTACTCATTCTGCATTATATTAGAGCAGATGTCTCCTTTTTCTCATTCAAAAGGGATTAGAGAACATTGATGGCTCTCCTAAATCAATCAAAAAGTTGCGCTCTGAAGATATTTTGAGGCTAACATCTACATCACAACACACGAAACTCCTGAAATCAAAGGTCATTGGAGATATACTCATCGAGGTTACTTCCCATGCTGCTTTGAATTTCTCATGAGGAACTATTGTCAAAAAGGCTTAAAGAGCATTCCTGAGTCGTAGGTCCTCGCTGGTTTTTCATACAAATTGCTTCTGTGGTGCACTGTATTTCCACTCGTAAGGACAGAATCATGTTGCCAACAAATTTTATTCTTTTGACGTTTACATCACCACTTTCACCTACCAACATCAAGGCAGGCTAACTGAAATGTAATGTATAGCTATATATTCCAAACCCCTCTGGTCTTTCCAGTGTCAGTGCTTCAGTTACTCAAAGGCTTTTTGTTGTAGTTCTTTGAGGTATGCTCGTTGTGATGGCAAAGACCACGACGCCTACGAGTACAAAATGAAATTTCACTGTGTTAATTGTAATGGTTCCCACCTCTCTGACTTTCATTCTTGCCCTAAGTGGGTAGAATAAAAAGAAGTACAACGTTTAAGAGCAGTGAACAATATCTCCTACTCAGATGTTCAAAAGTTACTTCCCTCATTCCATCTCGGATACATGCTGCTGCACTCTATTCCAGTGCTACAGTTGGAGTGCAGGCAGATCTATCCTTGCCTCTGACAGAGGGTTGTTCTCCAATCTCTTGAAGAGTCTTTTGCCTTTCATGGTTATAAGAATTACTTTTACGCCTATCTGTCTCCACCATTCCTTCTAGCGGCTTCCCAGATTCATTTTCTTTGGTTCCAGCTTCTGGCATCTGCTCGGGTCCACCTTCACTCCAATCTCTTGAAGAGTCTTTTGCCTTTCATGGTTATAAGAATTACTTTTACGCCTATCTGTCTCCACCATTCCTTCTAGCGGCTTCCCAGTTTCATTTTCTTTGGTTCCAGCTTCTGGCATCTGCTCGGGTCCACCTTCACTCCAATCTCTTGAAGAGTCTTTTGCCTTTCATGGTTATAAGAATTACTTTTACGCCTATCTGTCTCCACCATTCCTTCTAGCGGCTTCCCAGTTTCATTTTCTTTGGTTCCAGCTTCTGGCATCTGCTCGGGTCCACCTTCACTCCAATCTCTTGAAGAGTCTTTTGCCTTTCATGGTTATAAGAATTACTTTTACGCCTATCTGTCTCCACCATTCCTTCTAGCGGCTTCCCAGTTTCATTTTCTTTGGTTCCAGCTTCTGGCATCTGCTCGGGTCCACCTTCACTCCAATCTCTTGAAGAGTCTTTTGCCTTTCATGGTTATAAGAATTACTTTTACGCCTATCTGTCTCCACCATTCCTTCTAGCGGCTTCCCAGTTTCATTTTCTTTGGTTCCAGCTTCTGGCATCTGCTCGGGTCCACCTTCACTCCAATCTCTTGAAGAGTCTTTTGCCTTTCATGGTTATAAGAATTACTTTTACGCCTATCTGTCTCCACCATTCCTTCTAGCGGCTTCCCAGTTTCATTTTCTTTGGTTCCAGCTTCTGGCATCTGCTCGGGTCCACCTTCACTCCAATCTCTTGAAGAGTCTTTTGCCTTTCATGGTTATAAGAATTACTTTTACGCCTATCTGTCTCCACCATTCCTTCTAGCGGCTTCCCAGATTCATTTTCTTTGGTTCCAGCTTCTGGCATCTGCTCGGGTCCACCTTCACTCCTTCAATCATTGGAATCTTTGTCCACCAAAAGAGACCTGCTTACTCGACCCAGGGCACAATCCATGGGGGTCGACAAATCTTCTTCTACTATAGAAAAACGACGTTATCAAAAAAGGAAGAGATCTATACCCAATTGTCCTCCACATAAGTAAAAATGGTTACTTTGACAAAATGAAACTCTTGAGATTTCCGTTCTAATGTATATGGCCTTAAAGTTTTGATTGATTTTTATCACCATGTATGTCTCTCTTTGTAGGAAATGATTTTGAAAACCACCAATATAGTCATCTTTTAGAGATATTTTTGTTATGCTGGAATGACAGATTGTGTGATGGATAAGTGTATGAATGGAAGGCACTACTGGTTGACCAGCATGAACCCACACTGTCTTTGCCACTTAATACACTCTTGTGTTTTCTTGTGTCATACCATCAGTGTTTCTTCTCTCCACCTGTCTCCTAGAGATACCTGTGATCAATGAGACCTTGATGCTCTCATTGAACAGTTGCTATTTCCCTTTTTAATTGTGAGGGAATTTAATAGATATAACCCTCTCTGGGGATGTGTTGATATTGGTGAAATGAGTTGTTTCCGTAGTGTATGCTCTTCGATCACTTTTTCAGTTCGACTTCTTATATTTATTTTCATGCACGCAGTCTTTTACTGCCATTAGTCTCTCTATCTGTTCCTCTTCAATCCTCTCTCACTTCTCTTCAGAGTTTACAGTAATCCATAGGGTAGTATACATTTTCTTGTCATTTTGTGGGAAACTGGCCGTGGTCGATGCCACTGAACTACGTGCCTTGATGGAAGCTGCACCAAACCAACTGGCCCTATTTCACTGTTCTCTCGGAACTTGATTTTGCCGTCGAATGTATACCATCAATGGACAGTTGCATGGCAGCAGCGACTGATTGTATTATCTATATGGTTGTTCATTCTATTCCTAAACCTCAACATGTTTTCCACAGTATCTTCGTCCATGGTAAAATCCTATCTACCAAATGCACAAAAGGCTCAAAAAATGGCTTGGGATACCTTTTGCAAGGTAATCTGTACTTTGAAACTGCATTGTCTTTCAGAAAGCCCGTGCCCATGATTAACAGGCAAAATGTCAAAGTCAGAAGAAATGCTGGATTAAGTTCACAACCAGCATCTTTTCTACCACCAGCTATAAAATCCTACGGGACAAAATTCAGAAGATCTTTGGGAAGTATACTTTCCTCCCATTTTGATCTTTATTTTCATTGATCAGAAAGTCACTAATGCCCAGAGCATCGGCGACACTCTCGACAAAAGCTTTTCTCTTGTATCTTGCATTTCTGTTTCATCCCCATCGTTTTGGTCATCAACTATTTTTCAGAGCATTTGCCTCTTTTCTTTCGAATTGATCATCTCTATGACTATAATTGCCCATTTACACTGGTGAATCTCAAGATTGTTCTCCAACAGTCTGGCTGCACATCGGGCCGCTGCTAGTACAGCGGTAAGTCAACGTATTTACAACGTTGAAATCAGGGGTTCGATTCTTCTCAGTTGGCTTAGCAGATAGTCCAATGTGGCTTTACTATAATAAAAACAGACAAACAAACACAGTACATCGGTCAGACCTGATGATATTCATTACAATATGCTAAACCATCTCTCTCCTACCTTTATTGTTATTCCACTGGTTGTTTTTAACTGGATCTGGCAGAAAAATGATGTTTTTCTGGTACTTGGCACTAAGCTATTGCTCTACCTTTTTCAAAGAGTGTGAAGAATGCGAAAAATTCTTATAACTTTCATTTAATGCCTTTGACTAGCTGTCCTTGTAAGATCTTTGAGAGGATTGTTAATGCTCATCTTGTTTGATTCCTTGAATCAAACATCCTATTCTTGTCCACCCAGTGTGGTTCCAACAACAGTGCTCTACAATGGACCAACTGTTTGTTCTAAAACGTCAATCAGGAAAGCCCTTCTGTAGCAAAAACATCTTTTGTTTGAATTCTTTGAACTTCAGAAGGCTTATGATACTATTTGGAGGTATATGTGTTGCATGGCTACTAACGTTTTAATAGCTCAGTGATTTCAAGTCCATATTGGCTTGATGTTTTCAGTTATTTTCCATTCCACAAGAGTTTAAAGCCCTTAATGATTGTTTCTTTTGTATCAAAGTTTTCAGTGTAAAAATTAATGATATCTCTGCACAACTTCCTCCTACTGTTGCAAACAGTTTTACCTTTTCTTTCTCTAAAACCGTTTGCATGCACCTTTTTTACCAACGTGATATTCACTCCATTTCTGAGCTCCGTCTTGGTGATGTTGTTCTTCTTGTGGTCCCTGAGGCAAGGTTATTGGGGTTTATCTTTGACCATAGCTGACCATCATTTCACATATAAAGCAACTATGCATCAAATAGAAAGGCACCGAACATCTTCTGTGCCCTCTCTTCCACATTTTTGAAAACAATTCGATGTTCTATGCTAAAGATCTATCAAGCACTTATTCTGTTTAAACAAGACTATGGATCCCTGATCTATTGTTCTAACAAGATCTCGGCCTTGAAGATGTAGGAGCATATTCACCATCTGCAGTTTCGGCTCTGCAAAGGGTCTTTCCACACTTCTCCAGTTCAAAATTTGTGCAAGTCTCACAAATCTCCTCATCAACTTTGCTGCTTATAAATTCTTTAGTATATGCTTCAAAAATTTCGATCTTTACAGCAGCATCCCATAGGGTTGTGTCTTCCTTCCTCAGTCAACTATATTTTACAGAATAGACTGTCTGCCATTGTTCCTTCCGACCTCTGTGTCCAGATGCAGTTGGCTGAGTTGGGTCTTTTCTTGGATGACATTGCTACCTCTACTGACTAGCTCAGCCCTCTATGACGTATTACCATCCTCAAATGTGACCTTTCTTTCACCCATTTGAGGAAAATAGACACATCCGATTGGAAGCACTACCTTCTATTTGCTAAACATCTTTCAAACAGTTCTTCAATTCCTGTTTATACAGATGGTTCGAAATCAGGTGACTCTGTGAGCTATGCCATGGTCTGTTGTAGTCTGGTGGTTGCACACAAACCCCCCTAGAGTTTGTGTGGTCCCTCGCTGGTACAGTTGAAAGTCTTCAGATTTACAAAGCTAAAATCAGGGGTTCGATTCCACTTGGTGGACTCAGGAAATAGTCCAATGTGACTTTGCTATAAGAAAACACACACACACAGTTTCTGTGTTCACTACTGAATTTTATGTCATTTGTTTTGTCCTGGATCCCGTAAAAGCTGTCCATTACACCAGATGTTTTATATATACTGACCTTGTCCATTCTACACTGGCCCTAAAGTCACTTCAAATTAGTTCTCACTTTGTTCTCGTTGATATTCATTTTTATCCAGTTTTCGGCCCGGCATGGCCAGGTATGTTAAGGCGTGCGACTCGTAAACTAAGGGTCGCAGATTCGCATCCCCGTCGCACCAAACATGCTCGCCCTTTCTACCGTGGGGGCGTTATAATGTGACAGTTAATCCCACTATGCGTCGGTAAAAGAGTAGCCCAAGAGTTGTCGATGTGTGGTGATGACTAGTTACTTTCCCTTTAGTCTTACACTGCTAAATTAGGGACGACTAGTGCAGATAGCGCTCGAGTAGCTTTACGCGAAATTCAAAAACAAACAAACAAACTATCCAGTTTTTCTGGATAACAGACCACATTGGTATTCGCGGGAACGAGCTCACTGACACTGCAGCTAAGTTCTTTTGCTCTGGTACTATTACTCACATGTCTGTTCCACGCATGAACCACAGTTAGCAGTCTAATTACAGAGAGCAACGTGATAACAAGCTTTTCCAGAGTTTTTTTAGCTCATCATTTACTTTTATATGGGACTGATGCACCAACGTATGACTTTTGTACACTAATGCCACAACAGCTCACGTTTTACTGTTGTACCATCGTTACGACTCTAAACAACGGCACCATTTTAGAAATTTTTTTTCCAAGGGTTTACCCCTGACATTGGATAATGTCATTAGCAATTGTGACAGTGTCCGCCTCACGCGTATTTTAAAATTTTTACTAGCCACTGGCCTTTTAAATTCTATTTAAGTTTTTACTTGGCTTTGAAGCTTCCTTACTTTTACCTTCATTAATTTTTACATTTTACAACGAATTTCCTTTAACATTGCTTTACCGGTTGTTAGGCGCAGATAGCTTAGTTGCTTTGAGCCGATAAACGTGAAACAACCAACTAGTCTACAGCTAAATTCACAATCACTTGATTTAGATTTAGCTCATTATTAAAATACAGTTTAAATGCAAATTTATACCCAGACTGAGATCTAGAATATTCTACAGGGCAAACATATTTGGCGCGATGGGAATGCGAACCAGCGACCCTCAGATTTCGAGTCGCACACTTGGCCATTCCGGGCCTATGTTCTACAGACAATTAGAAATTATGATTTAAAACACGTAATTAGAACAAGAAGGATTTTAGCAATATCATGTAATAACAGAACAGCCATTAATTCATGATTTGCAAACAATTGGTAATAAACTTGTAATAAATTATGCTTCTAAAAATAACTACGTTTAACACTCGCGTAATATAACTATCTAAATCATGGGTGGGCAACTCCACAGCTAATGGCCGCACGTGGCCAGTGGATAGTTCAACTGTGGCTAGTTCGTGTTTAGGAATCAATTTTTTCCATCATTTATTTTTTTATCGTAAATTTGGCAAACAGTAACTGCACTGTCTCACGTCAATGCTAATATCGCGCGCTTCATTATTTTCAAACTCCGCCCATTTTGTAATGTCAGTCTGGTTTAGATGTTTGTTATCGAGTGTGCATTGTTTTGTATACGCTTGCCAACATATTTTGATTGTACAACTTTCAAGTGTTTAAATACATATAACGTGAAACGAGAATGTAATGAAAGTTGAGAGTTGAAATTTGCAGTAACTGAAGCAATTAATAAGCCAGTGTGTCTTTTGCGTAACAAAGTTTTTAGCAATAATAAAGTATACAACCTTAAGCAACACTAACAATTTTCACGACGAATTTGATGTTAAATTTCCAACTGATAGCAAAAATCGTATGAATGAAATTAGCTGTTTGAAAGGACATCTTCATCAACAAAAGGGAGGCCTAAAAATATTTTTATCAACGATAGAACTAGTGACGTTAGCAAGCTATAAAGTGGCTTGGATTCCAGCAGAAAAAAACAAACCATTTTCTGATGCTGAACTAGTAAAAGAAATGTTGATTGTGATTATTGAAACTGTCGGAGAACTGTGATTCAAAAAGAAAAGGTATATAATTTGCAAATAAGTCGAAGAACAATTGTCCGTAGAATGCTACAGTTAGCGAAAGACAGAAAATTAATTGCTTAAACAACTAAAAGACTGTTCGTATATTTCTTTAGCACTAGATGAGTCAACAGATGCTAGTAACACTTCCCAGTTGATATTTTGGATTCGAAATGTAATTTCAGATTTTCAAGTGAGGGAAGAAGTATTTAACCTTTATGGATTACGAGATCAAACATGTGGAAAAAACATTTTTGAAAATTTTCTTGAAATGTCAAAACATTCAATCTGGATTTTTTTAAAAAATAACAACTGGTTTCTCTCACAACAGACTGTACTCTCGTCATGAATAGGGCGAAATTAAGATTTATTTCTCTTTTGAAGCAGTATTTAATTGAAATGAATGTGAAGTCCACGCATCTTTCCATTGCATTTTGCATCAGGAAAATTTATGTGCTCGAATGTCTAAAACTGATGAATTGAAAAATTTTGATGGACATTGTTGTAAAAATTGTGAATTATACTAGAAGTGGAAGCTCTCTCATCCATTGAGAGTCTGTTGAGTCTTTGAAGAAAAGCACTGACTGTACTTTTGTTGATCTTACTGATTTTGCAAATGTAATGTGGTTAAGTAGAGGAAAAGTGTTGGAACAATTTACTTCCTTATTTTCTCAAATAAGAGTATCATGTTGAAAAGGATAAGATTCAAAATTTCCCTGAAACTGAAACTTTACATGGGAGTTTGATTTGCACTTTCTGTGCGATACGATGTCTCACTTCAATAATTTGAAAACGAAGCTTCAGGGAAGAGGTAAAATAACAAGCGAGCAATCACAGTCTATTCATGAATTTTAATTAAAATTAAACCTTCTTGTTGAACTATCACAAAAGAATGATTTGATACGTTTTGAAAAGTTGAATAGTTTTCCAGAAAATAATAAGAGCTGAGATTTCTTTGATACTGAAGATGATCTCTATGTAAACTGGATCAAACATCTTTCTCAAAAATTTGAATCACGTTTCTTTGAATTTAAAAATTTGAAATTGGCCAGGTCAGTTAAGACGTCCGACTCGTCATCTACAAGTCACGGGTTCGAATCTCTGTCGCACCAAACATGTTCACAGAAGAATAACAAACACACTATGAAACCTCGCTGCTCTGAATAAGCACGTCAATAATGTCATCAATATATCTCTATATTTTGGTTTGTAATTTTATAGAATGCTTCGGTTCATTATAAGTTTCGAGTAGTTTTATGTCTTTCTAAATATTTACTTGTTGTTTTTCTGTTTAATGTAATTCTGTATATTTTCCATTTTCGGGTTGTAATTTTGCAACATTTTCCCTGTTTTTAAAATATTTATTGTATCTATGTTAAAAGAAGTAGTCTGTGGACTTGCACGCTTAAATCCTGGTTTCGATACCCGTGGTGGGCAGAGCACAGATAGCCCATTGTGTAGCTTTGTGCTTAATTCAAAATAAACAAACAAACAAATAAAAGAAGTAAATAAGTTGCTTATCATTTGTGATGCTGATTTATGCAGTAATATTTTGCGCTAATTGGTTGTAAGTGTAAAATGTTAAATGAAAGGTGTGCAGGTTATCACTGTTGAAGAATTAACATAAATTTAATTTATTTGTTAAAGAGTATCTTATATAATTGTATGGCCCTGCATGGCCAGATATGTTAAGGCGTTCAGCTCGTAATCTGTGGGTCGCGGGTTCGAATCCCCATGGCACCAAACATACACGCCCTTTCGGCCTTGTGGGCGTTATAATGTTACGGTTAATTCCACTTTTCATTGGTAAAAGAGTAGCTCAAGAGTTGGCGATGGATGGTGATGACTAGCTGCCTTCCTTCCAGTCTTACACTCCTAAATTAGGGACGGCTCGCGCAGATAGCCATCGTGTAGCTTTGCGCGAAATTCCAAAACAAACTTGCAGTTTATTTCCAACGTGTTTTCCTATATGTGAAGGATTTTATCCCATAATGCATCAGAAAATACTTAACTGTTATTCCTGGTGTGTTCCATCATGATTCATGTATTTATATATATTTTCATTTTATTTAGCCACACAGTTGTATGTCTGAGGATGTAACTGCTGAAAACCGAGTTTTGATTCTCGTGGTGGACAGAGCACGTATAGTCCTTTGTATAGTTTTGTGCGTAATAACAAAGAAACATTTTATTTATGTAATATTGAAAAAGTTTGTCTTATTTTGCGTTTGGATGTGATTTTAAAGGTATGTTTTATTGTGTATTTTAATCTAATTATGTGGATATCCTGTATTTAAGTTTACTTTTATGTTTTTATTTACTTTTTAGATCCAAGTGCCATTATTCTC
The DNA here is from genome assembly GCA_011833715.1 of Carcinoscorpius rotundicauda. Classification (NCBI taxonomy): domain Eukaryota; kingdom Metazoa; phylum Arthropoda; class Merostomata; order Xiphosura; family Limulidae; genus Carcinoscorpius; species Carcinoscorpius rotundicauda. The sequence goes on from CM022397.1 coordinate 91,537,434, forward strand.
TAAAGTTGTATTCTTTATCTATTCTACCGTTTAAGTGTCTTAAAGGGACGGAAGTCTGTCACTGCTCATTTGGCCAATGAGTGAATTTTATTTAATATTTCAAACTTTAATCTTAAGATAACTTGGGGTACCTAACGGTTAAAAAAAGAATAAGATTGAGGTTTACAAGCATACTATGTGTTGTCCACTTCCTGGTTAAAAGTGTTTTTTTATGATCATGCACATCGTTGTATGCAGTTTAAATATAAAAGAATGATCAGCAAAGTAGTTAAATTCTTTCTATCACAGTTACATGTTTTACTAGTACATTTATCTAGGATATCATATGCACTTTATTGTCCAAAATATTTCTGTAAAGCTGAATATTATAAAAGTGTGCAGTGATTTTTCACTTTTGGGTCAGATGATACCTTGAGTACATATATATATAGAGAGAGTACAATATTTTCTCAATCTTGAACAGTTACAGTTTGACAGTAGTTTTTCGTAGAGAATCCGAAATATTCACTTCTTCATTAACATCTCTCAAACCTTCCCGTATAGGCACCATTATCACAAATATTTTATCTTTTGATTATGTTTGAAGATAAATAAATATTCTTTCACTTGATTCTTTGTCCGGTCTCTTTCTTTATTCATAATTCATTAAAAAAGTAAAAAAAACAACAACTAATATTTATTCCTGCAAAATATATTTTGTGGGAACTCTCGATGTTGTGTGGGACGTACCACGTCATTCTGAAAAAGCATGATTAGTCTTATTGTAATTGCAACAAATCAAATAAGAATTAAAACTTTTGAAAGCTACTTACTTTGAGTCACCTTTGCGTTTAGTAAAGCAAAAAATGAAAACATTGTACAAAAAATTTAATCATACTTTATAGCTTCGTAATTTATCTATCACAACTATTCTATTATCTTTTTGGCATTGTTGGGTCCTATGATTATGGTTCTTCACTCGTTATCTATAGTTGTGGATTCGAATCCTATCACTCAAGATACTCATCCTCTCAGTCTTTGGAGCGTTATAAATCAATGGTCAATTTTGATACTGGACTAAAGTAGCCCAACAGTTGGCGGTAGATGGTGTTGCCTAGATAAATTCCCTTTGACCTATCACTTCTAAATAAGGGAGAGTAAGCACAAATAGCCTTCAAGTAGCTTTAGGAGAAATTTAACAAACAAATATACTTTTATTGTTTTAAAATAAATCCTTGCTGTCTTACTTAATTCTTTTTTTAAGTTAAACACAAAGCCATACAATGAGCTATCTGTACTTTGCTCATCACAGGTATCGAAACCTTGTTTATAGCATTGTAAGTCCGCAACCATACCGCTGAGTCACTGGGGCGCTAACTCAACTATCTGCCTCAACATCACCATCGATCCCCAATTTTCAAAATCTTATTTGCCATTGCATTAAATCTAAAAAGTTTGTTTTGAATATCAGAGCTACACGAGAACTATCTGCACTAGCCGTCCCAACTTAAGAAGTGACAAGTCCAACAAAGGACAGCAGTCAAACCGTCAACTCTTTGGCTGCTATTTTTCCAATAAATAATAGAACTGACTGTAATATTATAACATTCGCACAACCGAAAAGGAAAGCATGTTTTGTGGGACAGGGATTCGAATCCAAATATAAAAGAAGAGAAACACTGAATAAAACATGTAACATTAAAACGTGTTTCTCCAAGACGCTAAGAAATCTCATATATATCAATACATATTATTTTAAAATATTCATCATGTTGCGTGAATAAATCTTCTAATAATAATAAATATATGCAAATATGTTTATTCGGATTCTAATAACGTCATAAATTTCTTTGTAAAACTAAATTCATAGATTACATCACAGTTGTAAAATAAATATATAAATGCATTAGAAAAGTAAAATATACACCTCATAACTCCAAGTTGGTCAACAGTAGTATTACGGACTTCAATGGTAAGATTTAGAGCTTGATTACCTGTGGCGGGAAGGTCACAGTCAGTCCATTACGAAGCTTTGTACCAAGAACAGAGAAAATACACCACCTTATTTTATTAATCTACTTTCATTAGCATCCGTTAGAGGGAGAAATAAGGAAGAGTAATACAAATTTATTATGCAATAATGAGTCAGTGGAAAATTTGTGTTTGTATACGTGAACTACTATTTTGGGGTATAGAAGGAAAGTAAATTAAAAAGTTTAGCATAATTCAATATATATTTTGATGACAGTTAATGATTTACATTCCAGCGTTGTTCTCTTGAATCTGCTATAATATTATACTACATTCAATGAGAATGTTCTACATGAGACAATACTACAGGTATTAGTTATTTAAACGTAAAACTACGACTGGTAGCAGTGTTCTGAAGTTTTGTTCTGGCTTACCATATTGGTAAGTGGAGTTCATAAGTTGTCAGTTAGACTACATTTATTAATCGAAGAAATGTTGTGTTTTGGTTAAACGATAACGAGCGAAGATCTTTCATTTTCCTTAGTGCATGTGAATATGAGAGTATGTCATGACGTAGCGCTCAAGCGTCATTTTAACTTAAATATACTAACAATAACAGTGAAAAATATTTATAAATTTTAATTGGATTGTGCTTCTAAAGTATTTATTATATTTAGTTTGAGAAATAGTGTATTCTGGATTTGATGTTCTTTAACCATTTGGATATATTTGTTGTTGAAAACAGAAGTTAGAAAATTAGTTGATGTGGCTTCTGGATTATTTATGTAGTACTTCTTTAAACAAATATAGTATAGAAATGTAACAAATAATGTATGTAAAAATCTGTGTTGCAGTATATCGTTTATTCAATAAAATGTACATTTTAGAATTAATGAAATTAATTATTTTTGCATCAGAAATTCAAGTAATCTTGTATAAATAATTATTTTTGATAATATATACTAACATTCTTTCTGTTCATGTTGCATTAAAATTATCTAATGAAATAGCAACTGTACATAGTAATTTCAACACCACAGTGTGGTAGAAGACCATCCATTAATAAGAATTATGGAAACTTTGTTAGATATGTGGAATATTGATAAGACTCAGTATGGCCAGGTGGTTAAAGCGTTTGAATCATAATCTCTGGGTTTGAATCCCCCATTACCCAAGACATGCTCACCATTTAAGACAAGGGGGTGTTATAATGTTACAGCCAATCCCACTGTTCATTGGTAATAGAGTAGCCCAAGGGTTGACAGTTGATGGTGATGACAAGCTACTTTCCCTTTAATCTTACACTGTTAAATTAGAGATGACTAGCACAGATATCCCTGGTGTAATTTTTATGCAAAATTAAAAAAACAAAGAGTGATAACAGGAAGTAATCTGAAATTCCAGGTTATATGTTATGAAATAGTTATAGATTTTTGAAAAGAAGAGGCAAGATGACCATTTAATGAATAAACTAGTTTATTTTTTTGGAATCAATTGCATAAATAAATAGGAGAAGTGAATAGGTTGAGTCTTTCCAAGTTATATTGGAAAGTTTAAAGAGTAAAAAAAATTTTTTTTTTTAATAGGCAACTGTTGCAGATTACATTATTAGACAGATCAGATAATGAGAAATTAATATTAAAATCAAATTTGTTATTAATAAAAAATATATATTGGTGCAGTAATTGTGTGACATTAATTTTAGATGTATTGAATGAAAATGTTGATTCATATAATCAAGAGAGAGAGAAAAGTAGAGATTTAGTCCCATCCTTTATTTTTCAAGAAATTGTGGATTCTCCTCATAAACTCCTGTGAAGTGTTAGCTTCCATTACTGCCAACTATCAGAAATGCTGGCATATTTGTGACTGTTTGTGTTACTAATTACTAAACTTAGCATAAAACTGTAATGTACGAGTACCATTTATTGACAAAATAATAGTATTTTTAAGAACTCCAGTTTCTCAGTACTACTGTTAAAAAATACATCAATAAAGATGTAATCAAACCTTTGCATTTCGTTCTAATGAAAGTTGTGTTCTTCTTTATGAGGAAAATACATTTGTTTTAAAATTGCCTTACATTATTAATAAATGGTTTGTATATGCCATTTATTTTTCTAATTGCCTGAATTTTGAATATCCAAAGTGTGAATTTTTTTATAGATTTGTTTGTGGTGCCATTTAATAGGTGGTACAGGAGTTTTGAACATGCAGTTCTCAAAGTGGGGGTGCACACCCACACATAAAATGGTGATAGTGTTTCTCCTGTAATGACATACTGCAATGGAATGATCATACACAGTAAGTGGGGTTGTGCATACACTCATGTTATTCTCCACTTATAGCACTGGTTACATACATAGATACTGACGTATGTTCTGTGTTCTTTCTCACCAAGAAAAAGGCAATTCATTCTACAATAATCAAGCACTGTTTAAAAAATATATATATTTAAAGCCAGTCCTTTTCATTTGTATATATGTTTCAACCTTTCTTTTGAACTTGCTTAAATTTACTGCCTCTACAACATCTGAATGCAACCCATTTTATAGGCCAACCTTCCTATTAAAAAATAAAAAAAAATTGTTTTGGCTGAAGATGGCTTCTACCTTGCCTAAATCTATATTTGTGTTCTTTAGATCTATAATTCTTGCTGTTAATTATGAAAAATGTTTAAGCATAAACATTATCATTTCCTTTCACAATCTTAAACACTCCAATCAGATTACAACCCCTCCATCTTGGTTACCAATTTAGTAACCCTCATCTGAAACCTTTCCATCAATTCAATGCTTTTTCTAAGGTAAGGAGACCAAGACTGGACATGGTGTTCCAAATGTGGCTTAACCAGTAACCTATACAATTAAAATATAACCTCTTTTATTGACAGTGTTTCTGTCAATACAACTGAAAATCCTATGTAACTTACCATGAATAATAGCATACCATTTGGATAGTTTAAGAGAGTGACCAATCACTACACTGAGATCATTTTATTTAATGGTGCTGTTAAGGTTTTCCCAATCAAAATTATACTTGTGATAATCCTTGTGACATATCTTGCATTTATCATAATTAAACCCATCTGCCATTTATTTGCCCAATTCACTAAATGATTTAAATCCTTTTGTAAGGTAGCAGCATCCTCTTCTCAGCAAACACCACCAAAGATCTTTATCATCAGGAAATTTAAATAACTTATTGACCATTCCCCTTCAACTATGTTAGTACAACTATTACAAAAAGCAATAGGACTAAGCCTTGAGTTACATCACATGTAACATTAATCCTGTTTGACTGAGTACCATTTGTAACAACTCCCTGCTTTCTTTTATGAGGCTACTCTTCTATTCAGTTAGTTAACATATTCCCCAAACCTACAGAGGTAAGTTTCATTACCAATCTTTTATGTGGCACTTTATCAAATGCTTTCTGAAAATGCAAATACACTAAACCTACACCCTCATCTATGTATGAGGTCACATTTTCAAAACATAGTAAAAGATTTGTAAGGCAGTATTTTCCATGAATGAAGCCATGTTGACTCTCTGATAAAAATTCTAAACTTTGTTAAATTTACTTTGCAAAATATTTTTAATGGACTTCCAAAAACTTTTTCCACAACTAATGTAAGAGTAATAGGTCTGCAATTTGTGGGACAATGTCTGTTACCACCTTCGAAGATAAGAGTGACATGGACTTGTAAAAAGTTGTGGCAAGGTCCTCACACATCCAGTTTATGACCTACTTTAAAACTCTTTGAGAAATATTATCTGACCCAGGAGTCTTATTGTTCTTTATTCTTCCCAAATATATTTTAGCAAGCTCAGAATTTGTGCAGTTCTCTTGTACAACTTAGTTTTCATTTATGAAGTGCTCAAGATGAGGAGTGTTGCTTAAATATTTGTTAGTGAAAACTGAAGAAAAAGTTGAATTTAATAATCTAGCCATTTCATAATCCCAAGATTCAGGACTTCATTAATCATCCCTCAGGGGTCTTATTCCAATCCTAACATTTTATTTACCCCAGATGAACTTAAAAAAAAAAAAAAAAAAAAAAAAAAAAAAAGAGAGAGAGAGAGAGAATTGGCATTTATTCAGTATGTCAATAAATATATTCAAAACTTCTATTAACTACTAGTATGACTGAAGAATAGAAGTTTGACATTGTGAAAGATTCCAATCAATTTTAAACTTTGGATTCAAATTATGACAACCAAAAAATTATTTTGTTGAACTTAACAGTTGATCTAAGCCAATACAACAACAAATATTCAATATCTTTCATGCAACTAAGAAAACACGAAGTCCCAAAAAGTGAACCATGAAGTACTTTGCTGAAAACAAGGTTAGAGTTTGACTTGACTCAACTTATTACCAGTTGTCGGTTTTTCTTGCTCATTCTCTTCATGATTGAACTATTTTCAACATGTAGTAATACAATTATATTTCCTAATAAAATGCATGTGTGCTACCTTATCTAAAGATTTTTTAGAAATCAAATTACTTTGAGTCTACACCCTTTCTGTTATGAATAACATATAACTAACATATAATATATTTTTTTAAAACAACAAAAGTACAATAGATTAGTAAGTCAAGATTTCCTTTGGTGAATACATGTTTTTTAATTTATGATGTTGCACTACTATGAATTTCTAAAGCTTCTGAAATTGGACTGTAGTATTTTCCTAGTACAGAATTAACACTAATGGGCAGTAAGTTTCCAGAGAATTTGTCCAATCTTCAGGCACCTGCTTATCTTTAATTGGCCTATCAAAAATGAAAGGGAGAGGTTTGTATACATAATGGTTGATCTCATTTAAAACCTTGGAGAAAGTATTGATTGGTTTTACTGCTTTAAGTGCATTTAATGTTTAAATCTTTCTGAATACTTCCGATCAAGTCATGTAAAGGAACTTCTGCTCAAGTTATATGGCTTTGCCTCAAACTTTTCTTTCATAATGAACTTCATTGTTATTTACAGTGACAACAAAGTAAACATGTTAAGATTGTGGAATTTAAAAAAAAACAAAAAAAAAACTGAAGCTCACTTTATCTTCTTTTTTTGTCAACTTTTGTAAGTCCGGATAGTTTTGTATGCCTGATACTAAAGTGTACTCGGTTATTGCAGATGTGCCATATTAAACTTGAATATCAATTTATCAATGGAGATTTCAAAAAACCAACAGGAGAACAACTTGCTATCCTCATCTTCCTTCGTGGCTACATGTAAAGATGAACCTTGTACAGCAAGTGATCAGTCATCTATATTTTCAGTTTTATCATATCCTTCAAGCAGTGATATCCAGTTGGAGTGTGTGGATCTAATGAGCAACTTGCATTTAAACTTGGAATCGGCTAGTTCTGATCTCTCCTATCAAGAAATTCAGGAAAAGCTGAAAGAATTGCTAAAAGAAAATATTGAACTGAAAGGTAAGATCTAGAGAAATATAGAAGAAATAAATTATGCAGTATGTATTGATGCTAGGATAAATCTGGGATTTATGAAAAATACATTCATTGTTTGTTCCTTTAGTGTTTATCAATTAGGTAAGAACCAAGCTTAGTTTCCATTACACATTTTATGTAATAGTATGAAAATATTACAGGAAAGAAATCAGTAGATTCCTGGAATTGTACATCATTTATGAATTGAAAGGAGAGGTTTCATAGGATCTCGGAAATATTGATTGTGGTTACTTTTCCTATGATGGGTGTTTGAGTGAAGCAATGAAATGGATAGTAATGGGAACATTAGCTATTTATAAACAAAGATCTATTCACCAAATTAAATTATGATTAAAAAACAACAAACTTAAGTTTACTTCAACTGAAGTGATAATTGAAATGCTTAATTATTTTTTAAAAATTCCTAACTTTTAGGGGTATCTAATCTCTTCTTACCTGATAACTTATTATTCATTGTTGTTCTCTATATACACAAATTTTTTGCAAACCACAAAGATACTCCCACCTACCCCACATCCATTGTTGTTCTACTGCATCTTCACATGCAAATAAGCTTGTAACAACTCATTGTTAGTAAGTCCACAATACAAACTTGATGCAGATTACACCCTGTGTTTTGCTCACTCTAACCTTCACTTCTTTAAGTACTATCACGTTCAGACATACTAAATTTTGTTCTTTTTTTTTTCCCTTCACATTTCTACTTGAAATAATTCAGCATTTCAATTATCACTTCAGTTGAAGTAAACTTAAATCTGTTGTTTTTTTATCACAGTTTCATTTGGTGAATAGATCTTGTTTGAACCATGAATTTGGAATTTTTGGTCATTACTACTACAACTACTTCAAATGCTATTTCTCAGACTTTGGTTTCTACACTTTTAGCTAGGGATGTTTTGACCTTAGTTTTACAGGTCAAATTGCATTAGAACCTGAATAAAATCTTCCCTTTCTGGAAAAATCTGGTATTGATGATGAGGATTTAGAGGGCCTTCTTTCTCCTCCTCCTTATATTATGCTATCCTGTATATTACTTGTAGAAGCAACCAGGCATTTTACAGCCTCTTGGGACATAATTTCACTGGTTTGTTACCTTTTGTTTTATTTTTTACTTCAAAATACTCTATGCCTTCCCTTTAACACATCAGAACAACTCATTTTCCCATCTCCTGTGAAGATCAAGGTCCATACTGACCACTTCTAGGTTTAGTTACATGCTGATTCTGTCATGTTATGGCCTCCTTAAGCTTCAGATCTTTGACTTATTATCAAACAGAGTTCCCTATTCTATACTCCCAACACCTGCAGTATTTAACTCTGACTTCTATGTCCTACAATCGATGTGACCTAATGTTTGTCATTATATTTTGTTTCAAAAATAAAACTAGTGAGCAAAATTGTTTTAAATTTTTCAAGAACCTTTTCAAGAGTATTTAGTTTCAGAAAAATAAAATATTTTCTACTGTTTCTAATAAACAACTAATTTAATGCACTTGGACTTTGAATAGTTTACCTGCAAAGTAGTATTCATTTTGAGTACAAGAATACTCTTATTCTTAATTTTTCCTATTTCATTTCAGAGGTCCTACATATTATACAAATAAATATCAAAGTTTTTATGATAAATGTTTTTATTTTCCATTTTCTCTATTTTATAATTGACCTTTTTGTTATCATGTGCAATGAAATGTTCAAAATTAAGAAATGGAAATATGTACTTACCTTCACAGGATAATTTTAAACTATCTTTTTTCTGGCATGTGTAATTTCACACCTTTACCTTTTGCTATATTGTTTAATTTTAATCTCTTGTTTTCCTTTCCTGCTATTTACCATTAATTATTTATGTTTACATATACCAATAGATACCACTACCTAACAAAATAGTATGAAGGGCGGAGATACTCTAACCTCTGACAAAATCTTTTTTCCTTTTTATACATATGTAATTTAAGCTTTATAGACCAAGGTAATTCTTGGTGTATTTTATGAAAAGTTTCAAGTTAAACCTTTCACATAAGAATTTTAAAACAACTGAAACATAATTAACTTAACTGCAAAAGTAAAACCTAAGTGGAATTTAACTGTCTATCAATGTAACATGTGTGAGGGAAGGGGAGTCGACTACTAGGGACACCAATATTAACAATAAACAAGCAGCACTAAGCTTATCATTTTTTAAATAATTTTTTATCTTCATTTCTTCTTAACCAAAATAAATTAAGCAAGAAATCTCATTTTGGATTTAAGCGTGCTATTCAAGTCTATAAAAGATTTTTGCTTAGCAATGTATTTCTTTGGAATGTGGGTGTAGGCATCTACCAGAAAAGAGCAAGTTATTAGGATGGCTTAGTCTCTGTAAAAAGTGTAAAATGAAACTAATCTTTAGACTTTGACTTAATAATTTTGGAAGCTCATCTAGATTGATATAGAGATGCTGAGACAAACTTGAACACAAACATAATCAACAAAATCTAAGATATTTCACTTGCAATTGTGTCACATGACAATAAACTAAAGTTTAGTTGACTGTTTTGAATGTTTCTTTTAAAGTAAAGGAATAATAACATGGATAATGTGAAACTTTGAATTATAACATTTGATAATGTTAAGTTCATTGAACTAAACTGATTACAAAATGCAATAATTTAGTTTTGAATGTAATGCAGTAACACTTTATGACATGCACAGAAATGTATTTGACTGCAGCAGTAGCTACAAGGTTAATGCAAGTACAGAGTGCTCATAGTGATTCTTAAGTTTGGTCTTCCCAGACTCCAGCTCACCCTAAATTCTCTCCCTTGGTATCTGTCTATTGTTCAACTTCACATCAAAACTCTCCATCAATCTCCTGTTGGGTTTTTGGTGGACATTTGTATCTTCATATTCTCTGTGTTGGTGAATTTGTCTCTCTTGGCACACTGTCTTCACGCATGGATCTTCTGAATAGGGTTGCACATTTGTTTCATGTGTGCCTACTCTCAGCTTATGTGTGTAACATTTCAGTGGCAACATTTTTACATGGATTTGTTTTTGGTGAGGTCCCAAAGTTTCTAGAGTCATGGGTGGAGACTGCATGAAAACAATTCTTCCTTAGTTACTAGGTTGTCTTGGACTTCATTTGCTTGTGCTTATAGTATTTCCTGATCCACACCTTCCCAGCCTAAACTAATTTCTCACCACAGAAAAATGCTGCCATTTGTGCTACTGACCATGTGGTAGGTACTGGCAAGATTTGTGCACACCTTTCCAGATTTCTTTACATATGGTAGGGGTTCACTTTTGATCCTTGGATTCTTCAGGTGCTGTTTGAAATATTCTTCATCTACATCTTTTATTCTCCTCTGACATCACCAATTCCTGTGTCCTCTCCCCTCACCTTGGGATCCCAAAATTTACCAATATCTATCTGAAGTAGTTTACTCTTCTACTGAAGGAGGATATAGAACCAGTCAGTCAAATTTCTTCATGTGTTTATTACAGGTTGTTCCCAGAAAAATCCGAGATTGATGTCCAGTGATATATTTGTCTCAGCCATTTCCTCGACCTTCCCTGTTTTCTCATGGAGACTTTTTTTCACTCAACTCTGGTCATCCACTCCAGGTCTGTAGATGACCAAGCTAGATGTTTAGGATGTTTTCCTTCACATCTCCAATGCCTCACAGCTCAAATGGTATCTTTGGTTTGTTCACAAAGATCAGATCTACCAGTTTCTCCTGTTGCCTTTGAGGCTGGCAAGGGTACTTGATGTATTTTTGAGTAGTCATAACTTTTACTTAACTTTTCCAAGCTCAATGCTTCCATTAGTATATAGATATCTAGCTCCAAAACCTGTAACACATGAGCACACACAATAGCACCTGAGCAAAGCAACTTGTGTTAGTTGGATCATCAAAATGAAAAAATATTTACTCGTAACTATTCAACATCTCATTCACGTGGGAAAAATTTTCAATTCAGGATTAGCCATCTTCCTTTTGTCTACAGCTGATGGAACTTTTAGTTACCATAACTGTTACCTCACCTACTTTCACTGTATATAAAATTCTTTCATTTTTGGGAGCATGGGCTTCCATGAAAGCATTTATTACCTTAGTTTGTGCTCACTTATGCACACTTTAGTGGATGCTGCAACACCAATAAAAACTTTCAAGTATCCCTTGATCTCTATTACTCAGCTGTCACACTTCCTCATGGATGATTTCACATGGTAACTACAGAAAGACAGTGCCTCCTTGTCCTCAGTTGCATCTATTCTGAGATGCTTCATTTGGGCATTGTGGAGCAAATTTGTATCATCAAGAGGTTTCAGATCGTTTCTCTCCTGTCAAAGTGATTTTACATACTAGTGTTTTGGAACTACTGGTTGGTCACCAAACTATGGATAATCTTCTACCTTTAGTTTGGAAAAAAGTGGTCATGATCCATTCCTAAAATTTGCTAGCTTTCTGATACATCATTGAAGCATCTGTTCCATTTTCCTATGTTTCCAAATGTTGGAAATAAGTTTTTAGGCTTGGGCTTTTCACATATGCTTCATCACAGTGTGTTATGTTACAAGTACCTTTTAATTTGGTCATGGATCATCTTTCTCCTCTAGATCAAATCTTCTCCATGGGCTGGTCCCTTGACCCCTTAAGTTTTCTGGTAGGTATGCACACTTTGGGATACTACCCATTTGAATGCATTTGCCATAAATCATAATTCCAAATTGCTTTGCTTTTGGTACCTCATCCCATCCCTAGGAATTGGTTATGGATGGTCTCAATCAGGATTGAATCAACTGATATCCATATGCATATTCTTCAAACTGACTAGTATCAAGAGTGATAACTGTAATTCCATCTACTTCATTTTGGGTTGTCCTGATACTGCATTTCTGGCTGGGACAGCTCTGGTTTCCACTTCTCACCCTCCTTTAAGTATCTCCCCCTTTATTTCATCCTCTTTTGCCATCCCTCCTTCATCATCTTCTGTTGTCAGTTGTAAATTTAGCACTCCGTACATATAGTATCTATTTTATCCCATTTTATTCACCCATCCTCACTCAAGGTAGCAGACTTTTTGCCAATACTTTTTGTATCATGAGTTTTGTCCTTTCTAACTGACTCTACCTCATTTTAAAATTCCTAACCAGGCTATTTGCTCATGACTTATCATTATCTTTTATTGCATCTAGCATCTTCCATTTTACCAGGTACCACAAAATGTTTTCCTCTACCATTCTTACTGTATTGCCTCATTAGGATATTAATATTCTTCTCTACACACTTACCCTTTCTCTCTTTAATCTCTTAGCTACTTGTTCTGTTTAGCATTTCTCCCTTGAAATTACTTCCTACTACACCTAGTCTGTGGGAGTTGGAGGTAGGACATATTTGTTATCAATGTTTCATGCATACTTTGCCACTACACCTATGATCTTCTCTTACCAGATTATACTTTTCATCCCAAAACATTAGAAAGAAGTATAGCCAACTTTTACACGTATTTTCTTCTCTTTCATTTCACATTTATACTCTTATTCAGATCCATATATACTTCTGTGTTCAATTCATGATTTTCATCATTATATTGCCCATACAACTTCCTTTTATGGTTTTAAATTTTAGTTATTCATTACTTGAACTCTATTCTCTCTTAGATCTATCACCTTCTACCCTCTTAGGTTGGATTTGTAAACTTACCAGGCTGATGATTACATCCATATCTCCAACTTCCAGTATCCACATCAAGTGTCATCTCCCCAGATTTAACACCTTTACCTTTTTCTTGGCATCAACATTGTCCTTTAGAAGAGAACCTTGTTGATGTTTGTACACAGTGGCTTAACTTGAATTGATAAGTTTTTTTTCTGTCTGTCTGTCTGTCTTCTCTTGTTTCCTTACAGGATTACATTCCTTATAGGTATTGGATCCATGCCACCATGCTAAGTGATAGGTTGCAACATAAAGACTGGTGTTGGAAACAAACGAACCAGGTGAGCAGTTGGTTGGAACGTCCTATCAGAAGGAACTCTGAGGCTGGACCCACCAATCTGTATGTATAATTTTCTCCATGTCTATAATGTGTACTATTGAAAGGTGGTGTCCCACTGGGCTGCTAGTAAGCTCTCTCTACAATATATTGCTTTATTATGCCTGTACTGATTGCACTAACTATTATAAGCAACGTTACCTGTTCATGTTGTTCCTTCAGTTGAATAAATCAGGAGCAGTTTGCTATTTAAAATAAGTTTACTGTGTTCATCCATTGCAAAGTCTTCAGTGTTCCTTTGGACTTCCCACTGTGTTTCCCCTTCTTCAAGTGGAATATAGAAGTCTTTACCACTCACTAGTTCCTAGCCCCTAAGGTGGTGAACCATGGAAGATTTTTTTTCTAAATGTCCCTAATCCCATTCAGTATCAAGTAAAGCTGTGGTTTCCTGCCATTGCAAATGATGTAAATCTACTTATAGAATTGGAAATTGGAGAAGATTTACTACAGTGCAGTTCCCCCACTCTAGTTTTGTTCCTTCAATCTACCATAGGCTAAATATTGGTTTCCATATGATAGGTTTTGGATTAGAATTAGACCAGCCAGCATAATTCCTTATGTATATGTTGGTTGGGAGATTTTGTCTTACCGTAGACACAATGTGTTAGTTGGTCGGGTATTTCTTGCATACCTCCTCTAACAAGCTGAGACTTCAGAGTTTGGTATTGCAAGGAACTGGACTGATTGGCAGATACACTTGTTGGCTGGGGTACTCTTAACATACCACTTTGCAGGTTACAACTCATAAGTTTTGGTTGTTCATACAACTATATAAGGAAATAGAAGTCTTGTTGGTTGGGATTTGGGTGAACCACCACATAGACACTTCTCTTCCTTCTGTCATTGTACATCAGTTTATGAGTGGCTGGTGTTGGTTAAAGATTTGTATATATGTACCCTGCCTAATTAAACTGAATGGAAAATCTTTCTTTCCATATCATAGGTTTAAGGCAAAGACACGAGGAATTCCTCTATACAATGGATAAAAATTCTGTGCTCTTGATTTTAGACTGGAGTTAACTTCCCATGTGCATTCTGAGAAAAAATAGCCATTTGACACTGTGGGACATATCTGTTTAGTTATCTCAACATCACTATATTTGCTTAGGAAACCTATATCTTGCCATCACCTAGATGTCAGTTGCTGAGTGCTTGTGTTGATTGTTGAGCTGGACCAATCAGCATGTATACATTTATCTTATGACAACCAGGGCCATATTTATATTCCTTTCTGCTGTGAATACACAGTGATGTTAGGTGCTGCAAGTTCCAATACCCACTGGTCATAGGGTTAAGGAATGCACTTTAACAAATTTTTTGCCCAATCATGTGACATTTACTACTTCATTGAGGGAAGAATGTACCTGATAGAAATGTGGTGCAGTCTCTCACTAGTATTCGTCTTATAAAAGGTGTTTCACTTCATAGTCATTTTTAGGTACTTTCTAAAGAATGCTCATGGGAAATCATTTTTGCTCTGGTCCCTTTGTCTTTTCAACATGGAATTCTGGCTGTTATCTAAGAAGAGAAGACCATACTGAAAATTATATTTCTAATAGGTAATTACTTCTCTCATACTTTCTACCCTTTCTCTTCACTTCTAGTTCCCTCTTTTGTGCCTAATTTAAAAAAAAAAGGATAGACTGATTAATACAGAAGGAGCATTTGAGTCAGGAGAGTGTGTCACACTGTTATTGGTGAAGGGTTGCCACATGCTTACCTGCATGTGAAGATGCATGAACATTGAATGATTCAAAGATAGTGTCAAGAAAAAATAGCATATATAGAGGGCATCACTAAATAAGAGAAGCTGTTATATAAAGAAGTAAACACCTATGAGAAATATATTTTCATTGTAGGACTTTTATTAAAAGTCATTTGATGGTGTAGAATTGACTTGTAACAAATTAGCTTGTGTGTTATGTTATTAGGACTTGTATCCATTAGGTCCAGTATATCATACTGGCATAAAGTATGTATATAGATCATTGCATATTATCTTCTATATTATACAATCAAAATTTAGATTCATAATATCTGCAGACAGATTACAAATTAATCTAGGTGTTGGGATTTTCGGAGTTGGATCGTGTGTTATCAGGATTATGGTGCACGTGATCCATATACAGAGTAATAAAAATTAGTTTGGATTTCAATCTATAAAATGTACAGAGATTATTAGAAATTACTTTTCTGTTATACAATCAGAATTTATTTTCATAAGGTCTGTGAACAAATTATTACATGTTAACCTGTGTGTTGTATAATTAGGATTTATATCCACTAGGTGTACAAATGATTATTTCAAATAAACCTGAGTGTTATAATGTCTGTATATAGATTCAAATGGTCTACTGAGCGATCATTACAAATTTAATCTATATATTATTCTGTCAGGCTTTACCTTCATAAGGTCCATATAAAAAGTAGTAACCACATCTCTTATAAAAGTAAATATGGTACTTATCAATCTTAGTTTTAAGAAGGGTAAGTGTTGATTTGGAGGTTTATGCATCATATTTATGAAATTTGTAAAAAAATCAGATGTGCTAATTTATTTATTTATTTCTTACACAGAGGTGCTACAAAAAAACAACAAAAGCATGAAAACTCAATTCCAGACATTGATGAACTGGCAACAACAGATAAATTTTGTCCATAATGATCATCAAAAGAAATTTGAAGAATCGAAATTTCTGATTGAGGAGCTTCGTGTGCAAAACTGTGAACTGACTGATAAGTTGCTGGAACTCGAAAAGAAGTTAGCTAGCCACAATGATGTGAGTAACTGACTACATATTTTAATCTCTGTTGTATTTTGTAAAGCTTATTGTTTCTCTTTTGACATGATGGCAGCATATAACTATTAACCTTCTTATTCCAGGTATCCTTTACTGTGCATAAACAAAGTTGTTATGTCTTGCATTCAAAATGTTATCAAACTACTTTTTATGTTATACCAATTAGCATAGAATAAAATGTTAGCTGATAATTCATATTTTTAATATTATATAAATTTTAAGTTCGTAATTCTGCAAAATATTAAATTCTTAATTTTTCCCAAGTGTAACACACATGACATATTTTCTAGGCACCTTACTCTCTCTTATTTATACACCACTTATTCAAAAAGTATGAAATTATATGTAAGTTACTTACTATATAAGATTATTTTGTTTAGACAAACCATATTTTTTTATAGCCCTCAATTTTGTTTGGTTTCAGAGCTATTGCCCCTTGGTTTGGATGCCTGTATGTGGTAAAGGAACCTCATCAAAGAAGGTTCTGTCTTTTCAGTTTACCTCCTATGGGATCTGAATGTTCACTCACAGTATTTGCCATGAGTTCCAACCAGTAAAGAGGAGGAGAAGATTCTGGTGGTTGAGGAATGCAACTTCATCAAATCGATTTGGCCTTTAAAATATATATGTAAAAATGGCTCAAAAAATTTTTTACCTAGAGTAATTTTCTCAAACAAAATAAGCCATTTTTACATGTTTTTTTTTTCTCTTCATCACTTTGGCCTTTAATTACAGGTGGCCTTGGTGTGTTGCCCCGATAGTAATTTGGCTGGTTCTGTTGGGCATTCCCAACAAGTGTTATGGACATTGCATCCGATGCTGGTGTTTATGTATAGTAGTCGCAAAACCCTGGCATTGCTGCAGTGTTGTGCATTCTCTCATAGGACTCCATGGTGGCTATGGTCAGTGGGCACTGAATCTTTCTTCTTTCATTTCAGTTACCCCAAGTCTAAGTAAAAATAAAATACTTTAAAAACAGATCATTAATAAACAACTACATCTTAAACTCAAGACATCAGTCTCCACTTCCCTCTAAACCTGTATCTCTTTTTCTCGTACTACATTCTTTGACAGACAAACCTTTATGGCAAAGGTCTTTTTTTTATTTATACAAAAGATATTAGAGGGACATGTGTGCTCTCTGAAGTCAGTCAAGAGGCTATGTTCTGAGGACATCTTGATGGAAGCATATACCCCAAAATACAACTCCTCTTGAATTCGTAGGCCATTAGGAATATAGTCATAAAGGTTACTCCTCACGAGGAGTCACTTTTTAGAGGGATTTGAAGAATATCTTTGAGTGGGAAATTTTCACTGGTTTCTCCACCCAAGTGTTTACAGTGATGCATATCTCCACTTGTGAGGACAAAGTTATGCTGCTTACCAGTATTCTGATTTTGACATTTACATCCACTTGTCACAGTGGGTTATCTGAACTGTAAGGAAGGGCCATGTATTCCCATCCCTCCCATATGTTTCCAGTGTCAGTGGTTACTTGTAAGCATCATCATTTCATGGTTCTTTGTCATGTACTTGTTGCAGTGGCAAAGATGGTGGTGCCTATGAGTGCAAAGTGGACTCTTACTATGTTAATTGTAGTTGCTCTCACCCCTCTTACTTTCAATCATGCACTAGATGGGTGGAGGAAAGAGGTAATGTTTTAAAATGGTTAATAACATATCTTACCTCAAGGGTTGGAAGTTATTGTCTCCAACTCCACCTCAAACATATGCTGCTGCTGCACTATGTTCCACTGCTACTATAGGAATGCAGACAGATCGTTACCACAGGATCATTCTCAAACCATGTGAGGAGTCTTTTGCCCTCTATGGATAAGTGAGTTGACAAGTCATCATGTACTCCTGTTTCTATTTTCACAATCTTTGCCAGTGACTGTCTGGGTACACTTCCTTTGTGCCCAGCTTTTGGCATCTGCTCCGATTCATCTTCTTCAGCCTCAAGGTGTAGAATAATGTTGGAATCTCCATCTACTGGTGGAGATCTGCCACTTGATCAAGGGCAAAATTCATGGAGGTCAACAGACCTTCTAATAAAGACAAACAATGAAATTGTAAACCAAAGGGTTCTCAATCCAGTTTTTCTCCACCTAAATAAAAATGGCTGCTTGCTACAGGGGAAATGCAAAGGTTTCCATTTTAATCTGGATGAAATCAAAGTCTGGATTAATTTTTATTGTCCTGTGTGTTGTTCCTTACAGCACCTTGCATGGCCATGTGGTTAGAATGCTCCACTCGTAATTTGCTGTCTCCCAGTCAGACCAAACTTGCTTGCCCTTTCAGCCATGAGGGTATTTATAATGTAACAGTCAATCCCACTACTCATTAATTAAAGAGTAACCCAAGAGTTGGTAGTGGGTGGTGATGACAAGCTGCCTTACACTGTTAAATTAAGGAGAACCAGTGCAAGTAGCCCTTCTGTAGCTTTGCATGAAATACAAAAAACAGTTTCCTTACAAGAAGTATTTATGAAACCTGTTGATACAGTCACCTTTCATCAGTTTTCTTTGTACCAGTATGACAGCTTATGTAATGGACAAGTGCATTGAGGGGTGGCACTGCTAGTTGACCAGTGTGTACCCACTCTGTCTTTGCAGCTCATTATACTTTTAGAGACCATCACCATCTGGTTTCCTTGGGTCATACCATCATGGTTTGTTCTCTACCTGCCTCCTGTTGGGACCTATGATTAATCAGACCTTAATGCTTTTATTGAACAGATTTCATTTCCCTTTTTAATCCTGAGAGACTTTTTTGATTATGAGAAACCCACTTAAAATAAAAATGTATCTCAGAGCAGCTGGTTTGGGTATTAACACTTTTTATTGATAAAGTGTTAATGCACATACCAGCCATTCTGAGACACTTTAATGAACACAATCCCCTTCTGGGAGTTGGTGCTAATATTGATGGAGAGAGGTCATTCTGTAGAGCTTATGCTTTCAAATAACAACCTTTCTCCAATTCTGGTTCTTATATTCATTTTCATGCAACTAGTCAGTCTTTTACTGACATTGATTTCTGTCTTGCTATTCTTGGAGAGTTAACAGTGACCCATGGAGTAGTGATCATTTTCCTGTCATTTGGAGGGATATTTGCTATGGTCAGTGCCACCTAAATGGTGTACTTTTGTGGAAGATGGACCAAGCCAACTGTGGCCTTCTTCAAGATTCAAAAGGTGAGTGGGAAGTATACATTTCATCCCCTTTCCATGTTGCTCTCCAATGTCCAAGAAGTTTCAGATGTCGAGAGCATCACTGATACTTTCAGCAAGATCTTTTCTCATAAATCTAGTATTTCTGTTTCTTACCCTGCTTTTTTGGCCATCAGGTCTTAGACAGAGCAATTCTTTCCTTTTGGGCTGATCATCTCTATGACTTAAATTGCCCCTTTACATTAGTGGAATTTAAGCTTGCTCTTCATCGATTTGGCAGTACATTGGTTAGACCTGATGGCATTCATTGTGAGATGCTATGTCATCCCTATCCTACCTCTCTTGCTATTCTTCTGGTTGTTTTTAACCAGAAGGATGTTTTTCCTGATACACATTACTGGGCTATTGTCCTCTCTTTTTGTGAGCTTGGGAAGAATGTCAAGAATCCCTCTAACTATTTTCCATTGATTCAAGGAACCAAACATCTTACTCTTACCCACCATGTGTGGTTTATGTTGACAGTGCTCTACCGTGAACCATCTGATTCTTTGATCTCAATAAGACTTCTAACAATATGTGGGGATATAGCATTTTACTCCTTGGGGTTTTTGTGCTCATTTATACATTTTCATTTAAAACTTTTTACTGGATAGGCAATTCCATGTCCATGTGGGTTGAACACTTTTTCATTCTTTTCAACAAGAACGTGTTGTCCCTCAGAGCCATGTCTTGAATGTCATACTTTTCAGTATCAAAATTAATGCTATAACTACACAATTTCCTTTACTATTGCATCTGGGCTCTATGCCAACAATTTTCACATCTCATGTTAGTTGTCAAACATAAGGTTTCTTGATAGAAAGTTTCAGACTGCCTTCAGTCACTTGTTAAAGTGGACCATGGCAAATAGTTTTACCTTTTCTTTCTTCAAAACTGTTTGCATACAGTTTTGCTGCCAACAAGGTATACACCTTGATCCCCAGCTGTCTTGAAAATAATGTTCTTCCCATGACCTCTGAGACAAAGTTATTGGGGCTCATATTTTAAGTGTAAGCTTTCTTTCCTTGAATATTTCATGCTCAGGATCATTTGTGCCCTCATTCACTCCAAACTGGACTATGGACTCCAAACTGCCAGCTTCTGGGGCCTTGGCTCTGCATTGGGGCTTTCCACTCTTCTGCAGTTAAGAGCTTGTACAGAGTCCCATGAACTCTTTCTCCATCATTTGCAACTTTCTTTGCAGTATGCCCCATAATCTTTGATCCTTATCGCATCTTATTTGGGGTTATCTTCCTTTCTCAGTGGGTTATGCTCTTTTGTAATAGTCTCCCAATTATCTCTTTATCCTCTGTATCAAGGTCCATCTTGCTGAGTTGGGTGTATTACTGTGTGAAGTTGTTTTCTTCACTGATCATCCAATCCTCCATGTATTAATACCATCCCCATTTGTGAGCTTTCTTTGAGACATCTGAGGAAGATGGATATTCCCAATTGGAAGTATCATCTTTTTGTCAAACATTCTTCAAACCATCCTTCCATTCTGGTTTATATAGACAGTTAAAATCAGGTGACTGTTTGATCTGCCATGGTATGTTGTGACTTGGTGGTTGCTTATAGGATCCACTCTACAGTTTATGTGTTCACTGCCAAGTTGTGTGCCATTTCTCTTTCTCTGGATCATGTAGAGCTATGCAGTATACAGATTGTACTAGTTACAATGACCCTCTTAGCTCTCTACTGCCTCTGGAATTGTTTAGGGTTAATTCTTGCCTTGTTCTTGTTGATATTTATAAAATGACTGGTATATTTGTATCTAGTTTTTCTGGATACCTGACCATGCCTGTATTCTCAGGAATGAGCTTGATGACATCACAGCTAAGTCTATCTTTTCTGGTGCAATCAAAACCTTGCTTATCCAATAAATTGACTATGGTCTTATACTAGAGGCTTGACTTCATGCCAGTTGGTATTCAATTTGTAGTGAACAACACCTGTAACAAGCATTTCTGGATCAAACCTTCTCTTGTTCTTTAGCCCTCTTGTTTTCATAAGAATTGGAGAGAGTAAGTTGTCCTAACTAGGCTACTCATTGGTCACAGTTTTGTAACTTGTTTTCTTTTATGTGGTACTAATCTACCAATTTTGTAATTGTGATACTGAAGTCACAATCACTCATGTTTTACTATTGTGTCAGTGTTATTACCATGACCTACAGCAACATTTTAGACATGATTTTTCTATGGGTTTACCCCTTGCATTAAACAGTGTCATGGCTTGTGATACTATACAATTTGCTTGTGTTTTTAACTCTTTATGAACAATTGGCCTTTTTAATTCTATTTAACTGTTTTTTTCAGAACTTTGGACATTTGTTTTGCTTCAAAACTATTTATTTTTACAATAATTTTACTTTAACATTTTTTTTTTACTGGTTGTTTGGCACAAATAGCCTAGTTGCTTTGCTCCAATAAATAACAAATGATCAGCCAACCGAGCTATTGAATAAAAAATCAGACCCCTGCTGCTACTCCTACCTGTCACATCTTCTCTTTCAGGATTTTTTAGTAGTTCTCTATTACGTTCAATTATATATTATGTATAACTAAGAGAAATTCAAAGTTTTTATCTATCAAATGACATATTTTATCATGGTATGTTCTGATCAGATAAGTGTTTCATTTGTAATACAACTTTAGTTCCAATGGGAATTGCAACTTCTAGATGAATGAATTTGTAACGGCTGTTGTTGCATAGTTAAAAAGCCAGAAAATTGTAATTGTTAGAAAAAATTGTCTGCTTTTTGCTTGTTGTTAATGTTTTTTGGTATGTTATTTAAGTAAATAAAAAATTTTGTACATTTCAACAATTAGTATAAAAGTAGGCTTAAGTTTCCTCAACAGTTGACACGAAAAACAGAAGATAACATGCTTATTCAATTTTTTTATGTTTATTCTTTATTTATTATTACAAAAATAACTAAACTATAAAAATAAAGGTTATTTTTATTAGGTTAAGATCTGATTAGATAAAATAAATAATAACTTTTCATGGAGCATGCTCATCAGCACCTCGTAGTAACTTCTGGGTAACGTAATCCAATAACACAATGTGAGCTTCACATGTCCCAAGTGATTTAAAAATTACAATGGTGTGGATAGTAATCAGACATAGTTCAAAGGGGAATAAAAACAGAAAAATTTAATTATTAATAAATGTATACTGTTACAAACATAAGGCTATTTGGATAAATTAATTTCATGTTACAATTTGAAGTCATTCAAGAAAGAAAAACAAAAAAGAGTAATTTAGATTTATTTAGATTTTTTTTCTTTTTTGGCTAAGGTTGATCAGATTGACCACTCTCATTCTGAGATTGGATAGAGAAAAAATGAAGCAATAGTTTTACTGAAGTAAAATATTTGAAATGTATTTAGAGGTTTTTGAGATGAGGAAATTATTTTAATATAAAAATTACTTTGCACACTTTCAATTCAAAATGAATAGTTAATATATTAATAGATGAATCTTTATTTTAGTGCATTAAAAATACTTTGCTAAAAAATATGAATTTTTTTGTATATAAAAGACTGACAAATGTAAAGATATACACACAATATAAGGTAATGTTATTTTATAGAAATATGTTGTTAGGAAGTGATTTTGTTTTTTAATATAGCTTGATAGTAACTTCCTATTTTCAATGTATAATTCAGTATTAGTGGTGTATTTTGTTAAAGCAATTGATTTTTGTATTGACTAGTGTGAAGAGATTAAGTTGAAAGCTCAAAAACTTGCATCAAAGATTCAGGATGCTGAAGGAGACAAACAGGCAATTTCAGCTGAATTGGAAAGACAACAAGTGATATGCATTCACTTAGAGGAACGAGTACAAGAGATGACAGGAGACTATGAGCAACTGGAAACAAATAATCAGCAATTAGAAGCAGATAAACGTGAACTTACAGCTCTCAATAATGATTTACAAACCAGACTTATGAAAATGTGCTGTAAACAAGTAGGTTACAAACTAGTTTTTCATAAAATATTTGGTAAATAATTAAGTTAGAAACTGATCATAGAAATGTTTTGTAAATTAATGAATTACAAACTGGACTCACTCTAAACCAGTGGGTTTGAATTAGATTCATTGAAATATGATGTCAAGATGTAAATCACCAATAAACTGCAAACACTTGAATTATAATTTAGTCTCTGTAAATATTGAGGTAGATCTTACATTTTTCACCCCAAAAAAATTGTAAATAAGATACTTCCTAACTACGTGTAGAAAAAGCATGATGGAAACAAGTAAGTTGCACTCTAACATGTAGAAGGTATTGTAAACAACTTATCTATAAACTAGACTCCTAAAAATCTTCTGTTCGTTACTTGAAGAAAGTATTGTTTTGTTGGTTATGATCACGCTCATTATTTTAGTCATGCCCAAAAGATTGTGTACTATAGACATGTTCAAATTGTTTTATATCTGTAACAATTTATAGCTATGTGCTTGTTAATGCAACCCAAAACCTTATCATCCTGGGGTGTGAGTGGTGATTGACCTAGATGCTGGTGTGACACTCCTATACACATTTAATTTAGCACACAATAGAAGTGTAAATGGTTAACAAAGCAATTATTAATGTTCTTATTGCTGTTAGTAGGAACTGGTTGTGTTACCAACATGGATTACTAGTTTAACTGACTCTTGAAGGAATGAGTGTCCAGGTCATAATCAAAATTTTTCTATTATTGTTAAAAGCTGCATTAATTATTATTATTTTTTTTATATACATAAGTGTGTAAGATTATTCATTATAAAGATAAATAAAAATTGGCTGATAATTTGTTTTAATATGATTGAATAGTTAAATTTGTTACTCCTATAATGTATTCTAATATACAAAGGTAATGCACATTTAAGGTGGTCAATGTTTACTTATATCAACAGAAACAACCAACACTGAAAGAAGTTAAAAACACCATTACTTATAGTATATAAAATCACGTAAGGAACTAGCTATGAAAGGGCTTCTAAGATACAAACACAAAAACAGGTAAATGTATAATTTATCTTAGATGGAGGAATACCTGAGAAAAAGTGTTTTCAGGTTTTGAATTTCTAAAACTTGTATTGTTGTTTATTATAAAGTGTACTTTATTAGTGCATTATATTAGTGATTTTTCTAATTGGCAGAATTCTGTACAGAAGTTGAGTAATTAGCATCACAAAAAGGGAAGCTGTTTTTTCTTGTTTTATATTCTGTTGATACAAGATATAGGTATATATAAATAAATGTGTGTGTGTGTGTGTGTGTATATATATAAATTGTAATTTATATTTTACTCAAAATACACATGGTTGTATTTTAAATATGATTTTAATCTGTTTGTAAACTTGATGGAAATAGATGTGAAGGAAGCTTAAAAACTTCCTTTTGTTCACTAATAATTCTCTGCTTTCATAAAATCATTCTTAAATCAATGAAATAATTATTTGCAGATTGTATAAAACTGTGAAGAGTTTTTTTTCTTTTAGCTTTCAGTTTATTTCGGGCAGCTAAGTTGACTGTTACATATATCACATTTCTTCATCTTAATTTACTTTGTGGCAAAATAGTTTCACACAATTAAGGTTTTTTTTGTATACAGTTTACAAATATTATTATAAAAAGTTTACCAAAAATCCTTTTATTTCTGCATTCCTGTTAATTCCCATGAAATTACATTTTTATTTTATGCTCTGTCATCAGTGCTGAAATCCTGTCTGGAAAAATGCTTCTGTTTATGCATTATGATAATTAAAAAAAATCTGTATTTAATAAATTATGCATGTTGTGTTTTAAAATATACATAAAATCTGAAGATGCTACTAAATTTTCAATGTAATCATTTTTTTTTATCAAACACTTTATTTTTTCAAGTTTTGTGTAACTTGCTCTAAGTATGCATAATAATGTTTTTTATTGTGTCAAGGTATCTGTCAGATTGTATACCATTTAAGAATTATTACGTTCTTTTTAATATGATGTTTAAAGGTCATAAACACGTGCTAATCCCTTACATCTGAAGCTTGTTTGTTCTCTCCTTGTGAGAAAGCAAGTCTGTCCTAAAGAATAATACAATTACCTTTACAAACTGATATAAGTCATTGATTATTCCAAATAACAAAGACAGGGATTTTCTGTTGCGTTTGGAATATTACATTTAACTTTTTGTCTGATAGAAAAGTGTTGTATATGTTATTTTTCTATTTAGCATTTTTTGGATTTTTATTTTTGTGGAATCTTTTGTATCTTTCTGATATTAGTGTACCTGAATACCACAGACTAGCTAATAAATAAGATTTTGGATATATTATTTAAGAGTTTATTCTGCATATGTTTTTTTATTTTCCATTTCACACACTGGTACTGTAAATCTGTCAATTAATTGAGATCGTGCAAGGTGTCTTTCTAAGACAGCACAGAACTTGTGAGTGAGAGGACAGGCTAACATAAAGTTAAGACTAGAAGAAACACTCTCTCAGACCAAGAGCTTTCCCAGCAGTGGTGAGATGTGTACACACGCAGTTCGTGCTCTTAACCAAAAAGTTGAAATGCACCCATTTGGCAATCCCGTGTACACTTGAGCCAACCTCGAATGATAACTCCATTTGATTGTGATCAGAAGCATAAAGTAACAAAGAATGGTCATAGTGATGATGTCAATCAAACTGAGACTTTCTTAGGATGGCTTTGTAGGATACAAAACCACTTGTTAACAAACTTGAGTGTAGCAAGGTTTTAATTTGAGTATTTCATGACTGAGATGCTACAAAATGCATTTACTGGATGTGATTAAGCACATTTCATCACACCATTAGGAGTAGGAACAGGTGTCATTTTGCCACAATCTAGCAAACTTAGATTTAATTGTAGTCTACTATGTCACCAAAGCATACTAATAATACTCCAGAACCATATCAAATGGCCAAGAACACTATGGGATGCAATTTTATCTTGTTGAACATAGTGTGTTTGGATGTACATAAAATGTGTTTTGGTGTCTTGATTAGGTACAGTGTATACAAATTCTTATATTAAAAATGTTTTGGATATCTTTTAGCATTTACAATGTGTATGTGTTGTAAAGAAACTGTATTCTTGTACAATATATTATGTCTCATATATTGTTAACATTCAGGTATTTTATATTATTATGTTTATTTGTATCTTCATGAGCATTAGTTTTTGGTTGTAATATAATTAATGCTTCTGACTAGACACAGTTGAAAAGTAATGTATTTCTCATAAACTGTCAGTTATCACTCCTCTTCTCTAACATTACACATGATGAGTTTTCTTTGATCAAAAGATGTGTTGGGAAGAATTGGAAATGCAATAGAAATATGCTACAATTAGTAACTAACATCATGTTTTTCAAAGAAATTAATTTTTATGTCTAATTCATACTAACAGATGTTTTTATGTTGCATTAGTAAGATATATAATTTATATATTAATTAATTTAACACTGGAAACATACTTCTAACAGTAAGGGCAGTAACTGACAAAATAGTGATTTCTAATTTGTTTTAGTAGAAAATATGAGAAGGTTGTATTAAATTAACTACACTTACTGATGGAATGAGTTTTTGGTTTAGATTTAACTACACAACTTGCTCTGTTCACTTTTCTTACTAAAGTGCTTATATTTTCAAATGGTGTCTGCAAGACTAAATGTTGTGAAGAATATGATACTTCTCGTATGAAAACTCAAAATAGTATTTTGGTTTTTGTTAATTATTTGATTCTGTACAGTTAATATATAAATTACACTTTTCTAAGGTATTAATGTGTTTGGAATACTGATTATGTACTGCAATTATGTGCTACTCCTGATGTTTTAATAGACCACAGAGTAATGTCATAACAATGTTTTTCACATCTAAAGAAAACATAATTTTTTGATTTTCTTCTCAAATGATCTAAAACATTGTATCTTGTAGTATTTGAAGTATATACAGTTAGAAAACCGGTGAAAGTAAACTTGTGTTCTGTAAAAACCTGATGAGAAATTTTTATATTTTATTTTATACTTTCATTCCCTTGGTTATTTATTTATAAAACCTACAACATTTATGATTCTTGTAACTCTCTTAACACTCGGACAATAGTCTCTTCTAGTATGTTGTAAACAGATAGGCTACATATGAAATGAAATTTGTTGAAATTTATAAATTAGTTTTATAATGTGAGTAAAGTATTAACATTTTATATAACAAAATGAAAACTTTTTATAACTGTTCACAGGAATGATATAAAAATATAAAGTATTTTTGTTATTGTGTGCAATTTGTGTTGTGAAGCTTTTCTTTTTAAAATAGTTTTATCTGAGGTTGTTCCGGTGTCTCCAAAGTAGCAAGTGTATGTACTTTAAGATTACCTTTTCATGTGATTATTTTCATTTCAAATAGGTTTCATTCAAATTCTGGAATAAAATATAATAGGAAATGTTTTTCCCACTACACTAATCTTTCTTTATAGGGAGTAGAAAATGAGTTTTATCCAATAATCACAGAAGATCATGGCTACACAGTAATTCATCCATACTCATCAGTTGCTAGTGTAGAAAATGATGTAAGTAGTTAAGTACTATTGTAACATCTAACTATGTAATTCAGTAAGTTTATTCATAACATCTAAAGATGTAAAATCTCAAGTAAGATGGAAGTAAATGTGTAATGGCGTAAATTCTCAATAAGTAAACAATTCAAGAAAAATGTAAATGTTTAAGTATTGGTATAACATCTAACTGTGCAAGTAGATAAATTTTTTGTAACATCTCAGTGGGTAAAGAGCTTGAATAAAATGTGAATAGTTAATTACTGATGCAATAGATGAATTATATATGTACAAAATATTTATAACATTTAAGGTACTCAAACTGATGAATTGGAGCATTTTTATCATGATAATTTTTTAATGCAATTGTTTACATGTAGTAGACAAGTACTAGTGTATTATGATGTGTGTATGTAAGTGATTGTAACATAAAGAAACAGATAAGCTTAAACACTCATAACATGATGTAACTACGTAGCATTTAGTGTGGAAAGTGTGAAAAACCGTTTGAAGTTAATTCCAGCTTCTATAGATTAATAAAGTTTGAATTTGTGAATGACTTTCTTTAGACTAGTATACAAGGAGCTTTGCTTCGACTTCATGAAGAACAAGCTAAGAATGCTAGACTGACACAACAACTGGCAGAAAATCAATTGCAAGTAGGTAAAAGATTTTCTTGTCCATACAATAGTTACTTATATTTCATTTAAAAGTCACAGTATAACATTTTTCATCATTTCACTGTTGGAACATACTTTAATGATATTTTGAAAGAACGGGTAGTTTAATATCCATTCATAATTTAACTGTTTGTTGGTGATGATTCAACATGTTTTCCTTGATTCTCTAGTTGACATAGTTTTTTCATGTGTAAAAAATTTGCAAACATGAAAATTAGATTTTTTTTTTATATAGATTTGAGAAAAGGAGCAAATGCAATTTTCACTAATACTTCATTTATTAATGACCTTTGTTTCACCAGTGAAGGAATCATCATATAACTGATGACATATCTGTGAAAGATAGAACTGCCTTTCTTCTTAACTCAATTTTGTTATTATGGCACTTCACATACTGACACTTTCACAATAAATTATATTCAAATTTTATTGTTGCTTAAGATGGAAGCTATACTGCTGTGAATGACATCCTCTTGACTTTATATTAAGATTTAAATGGTTTTGTTTTATTGCAATGTGAACTGCAGTTTATTAGACTGTAAGTAATACTGTGATGAAATAGCTGCATCTTGCATGTATTAATATTTCAGTGATATTGTTTGAATTCGTTAAGAGTTTCATCTTAATGTTTTATGAAAATTTGAATTTGGCACAGCAGATGTCTGTGTATTCTCATAGTTATATTTCACTGATGTATTTCAGGTTCTACAGATGAAAAACACTCTCCAAGAGAAAGACAGTTTGCTGCAGCAATTTGAGAAACAACTTCATATGAACAATACAGGCTGCCCTGGTAGTGAGAATCTTGCCCTCCCTCCACCTGGTGAACCTTGTGGTTACAAAGTTATTATGTCCTCATCTAACCCATCCAGTAAGACTTACCAACAAGGAAGTCATCAGCTACTACTGGTATGTGGTCAGAAGATGGACATGGCAAATTCAGTTCTGGAGAAATCAGGAGCTAGGTGGGTTTAGAATATTAATGTATAATTACACTAAATAACACAAATTTTGTTTCTGGATAGAATCTTAATTGCTCATGTTGTAAAAGTACAGAAAATAGCCATTATTCCCTTCAAACTTTTCTTTTGTGACATGGCTAATGAATTTAGAAACTTATTTTCTATGTAAAAAGGGGAAAATTTGCACATTTTTATTCACATAAGATCTGAATAAAACAACATATCAATCAAGATTTACATGTATTTATACTAAAGTTTTATACAAAAATCTTTAGATGTGAGTAGTTTTTTGATATTTACGACGGTAATGTAAATCACTTTCACATATCAGCCCCCAAATATAGTCTGCCATCATGTTTTTCATTATGAGCTCCTTGGAAGCAGTGTTCAAAGTCCAGGATATCTTGACGAGTGAAGAAGCTTGAAACAATGTTGGTGATGCTTCCTCTGAATTGCGACATGCACGCTTTTATCCAATAAATCCCACTCCTTGAATCTAGATGTCAAAAGCTTAGCATTCGACTTTGTAAGACCAAGATCTCTGATCACACCACTGTGGTCTCTTTGGTTGGGGTAGTATGGATTTCTCTCACCAGCTGCACCTCTGAAATTGTAATCTGGATCTTCAACGTCTACCTCCTCTTTTAATTTGCTGCTCTCATCTGAGATTGCCTGCTTTCTTTCTGTGCGAGTGGGTACATGGAGCTCAGGGCATTGTGGCACTGGGACAATAGATGATAAAAGGTCTGGATATATGATAGCAGATGTATTCTTGTCAGTCCGACATTTTAATGGGTCCACCATGCAGAAGTAGCAAAAGTTTGAGGGGTCAGTAAGTTCATGCTAAATTCTTGGAATAGAGAACTTTATGGCTCTCTTTTCCCCTCTGTGTCATTCTCCAAAAGAGCAAAATAAAAGTTTATGTAAGAGGTTCATGCAAAATATTTTGATATTTTTTCTACACTATAAAAAATGTGTAGGAAAATAAATTTAAAATACATTTAAATTTTAAAAGGTTTAAAATTTGTATAATATAAAATCTTGCTATTCAAGCAAGCAAAAACTGTCTGTCTTACCCTCTAAGAGTTTTTTTGCAATTGGGGTGTCCATGGTTTGTCTTGATCCCTGACAGGCATGCTAAAATATGCCTTGTAGGCTTCACATGTTTTAGCAGATGCTGTCGCAAAGTACTTTTTCGCTCTCTTATCTTGATAAATTGGTCACATCCGTAGCAGAATGTGTCTGGAGAATACATGCAGCTTCTTGATGCCATTTCTGATAAAAATGAGATAGGTCTCTGTTCACTTAGATAGCTAGAACTAAACTGAAGTGGTGAGTGATGAGCCCCTGTATATATATTACTATGGAAAGTTCTAGAAAATTCTTGTTAAGTTTTACAACATTCTAGAAAGTTCTTGAAAGTACAAGAAAATTCTCTATCGGCTACTTGGCACTGAATCTATGGGTAATGTTCTGGAAAATGTGTAAATTTTGAAAATTTCATTACCCAAGTCACAAAGCAAAATTTGAAGAGAAAAATAAGTATTTTTCATTTACTTTAGGCATAAACAATTTGGAAATAACAAAAAAAAGTAAAAACTTTTGTTACATGGTGTGATATAATAGATAATATTGGACCAATATTAGAAACAGTGGTAGACAAATAATGTATTATATTTCACAGCACAAAAGATGATTATGACTATATATATATCAAGATAAACACACAGATTAAAAAAATGATTTTGGAAATCTAAGATACTTTTGTCATTTAAAGCAACAAAATTAAACTGAAGCCATAAGAAGCAGAGAAAAAAGACAATGGTGCTGCTTATTCTTAAATGAAGTTAAGATATTTCTTTAAGTAAAAAGGAAACATAAGATGTAACTGTAAATAAAGAAAAAATCAACAACTCAAATACCTCTCTGTACTTCACTAAACTTGCAATCAAGTTTGAATTTGAACCTTTTAGTGACTGTCATTACTTCTTACCTTTTTATAATAGTTGCTATCGCATATTTTTTTACATGATAATTTTTTTTGTGTTGTTATGGTTTCTTAAACATGGCATATATTGCATATCTCAACACCATCTTGAATCTCAGAACAGTATAAAGCTGAAATGAAAGATATTTTTTTTAACTAGAAAATTGCTACCAGTAGTGCTTTTACCCTGCATTTGCAATCATCTTAATGTTCTTATTTTGGGTATCATAATATATACATGTTTTTATTACAGTATGAATGTTGAAAGTTGATTACACTTTCAAATAAATTAAGGAACAGATGGAATAAATGGAATATTTTGATTTCAAAGTTAAGTATTATCATTTATGATGGTTCAGTAATTCTGTTTATTGTGCTATTTTATCACTGTAATTTCTGGACTACAGTATTTTTGAGTTTATTGTCTCTATCCCAATACTAGAATTAATACATATGATTATATACGTATGAGATTCATACCTACTTCTGTGTAAATGTACATTATCACAGGCTATTATATAAATGTAAGATTGCTATGTGGTACTGTGGTATTATGTACTTAGGGATTGTTGTATGTATGTGACTATATAAGATTACATAGATGGTATATTATTGTACATATTTGTAATTGTGTAAAATTATTTACGTGTAATATTTGTATGTTTATGTAATTTATATAGGATTATTTATATTTTAAATAACATTTTCTGATTGGATTAAGCTGTGTACTTGTAGAAAAACTCAAAACCAACCTTGCCATCAATATAACTAATTAGATATACTTTTTTACTTTTCTACTTATAAAAATTACAGTTCATTGTTTCATCAGTTGAGTACTCTCACTAGTAAAATTATATTTGACTGTAATCCCCATGATATCTTGTGAGATTAAGCCAGCTTTGGAGATTTAGGTTAGTCTCAAATAGATATGTTAAGCTAACAATGCAAAACAATCTTAGTAGTAAAATTACAGTGATAAGTGATGAATAATAATAAAAAGTAATGACATTTGGTGTGCTAACTAGTATAACCAGTATTGTTACCCCCTCAACCTTATCATCACACCTGTTTCACATGGAAGTACATTACATAACTTTCAAGAAATATTTTTACAAAAATGAAACTATTGGATAACATTGTTTGAAATTTGACAGGAATCTTCATAAAAGTATGTAGTTTCAGAAAATTAAAATATTTTAATTTTGATTTTTTTTACTATTCTGGCTAAAACTTTGTTATTCTGAAATGGACATACTCCACTTACACAAAAAAGCTACATAGGTCATTGTCTACTCCAAGCATTGCTGACAGAGTTTGCAGTAAGCAATGTACCAGTCTTTATACCTCACCAGTTTTGCACAATTTCTGAACATACACGTATCATGCAGATATTCTCGACTGATAGTATTGTGCCATCTGAAATGGTGCAGCTAGCTCCCTCTGCTCTTCCTGCTCAATTCTCACTTTCTTGATTAGCATGATGCATTTTACACGCAAGTTTTTAATTTTCCTGAGTGTGACAACAATTTTTGATTGTGCTTTATTGCTGCTTCCAGTGAAGTTTTTATTCAATAATTCCTAATTTTCACAGCTGATTTTACTTATTTTCTTGAATTTGTATTCCAAATTTTATTATTCCTGCATTTTGTGTCTTAATCTGAAGCTTTCTTGGGTGGACAGTGATGATAACATAACAAGTTATAATGCACTTAGAATGACATCCAAGATCACTGTATCAACTTTATCTACTAAGAAAGTAAATTTAATCTATAAATAGTTTCATAATTGGGTATTTTTGGTTAGTTTGTACCTTCTATATCATTATCAGTAGCAACAAATAATTTTGTTGTTTTTTGAATAATTTTTCATTATTATTAAAGATGTACCTTCTAATTTTAGTCGTTGTAGGTCTTAGTTCTGTGTCCTTGTCATCCAGGTTACTTTCTCTGTCTGGTGATTTAAATATTGCTTGTTATTGTGTTTTTCTTTGTAATTTTTGTCAGTTGGCACTTTCATTACTAATTACTGCTGGCACTATCTCATAAATTGCCAGCACATCACATTCTGATTCAACTTTCAGAAGGAACCATGATGGACTTCATTCTCAAAACTGAGATATAGTCTTGCTCCAATTCAATGTGCCATCAGTCTAAGTTTTTTTTTTTTTTCATTGCATCTCTCACTGCACAGATGGTTCTTTCTCTTCTGGGAATGTGGGCATCACTTGAATCCCATGTGCCTTTGAAGTGACACTACAAATAACCCTTGTAATGGTCTGTGTGTAACCCAAGGATCATATTCATTAATTTTTTGGATTCCACAGTTTCCTTCATCAGGATTGTTCTTCCATCTCAAGGGTTCTTAAGTTTAAACATTACAAAAATATTGGCTCCTATCCCATCACCTCATACAGATTTCCATCTATTCATGAATGATTTGCTTTAGGGATGCTGTAAATATATCATTAGTCAGGAATTCCAGGAATTCCACTGTCTACATATGGATGATGAGGTTTTCCTACGCAATCTTTTAGTCTTTTTTTTTTTTAATAGAATCTTGATTAAGGTTTGGCTGTAATACTCAAATACTGCCAGTTTGGTCTTCAGTATCTAACCTTATGGCTTTGGCAATGGATTCATTCCATCAGGACAGGATTGGATTCAACTTTAGGCCTTCCCTCCAATTCATATAGTACTCAGGATACTAAATTATATTTGTTCTAACTCATTGTTAGGTCCTATTGGAAGCATCAGATTGGCAGCTACACCTTGGTTTCTACTTTTATGGTACTGTCAAGTGTTTCCACCTTCCTCTTCCACTCCCTAGTCTAGTTCTGTGGAGGCAGCCATGATCTCACATGGTACTCCTTGCTAATCACAAGCTCAGGCTTCAAACATATAGGTCAACAAACAAACAAACACAAATAAACATTCCAGTTACCTAATTGGAAAATTAAGTGTTTATTATATACTTGTTAACACCTATTTGTGTTTCATTTCCCTGTATCACCTTTATCCAGGAGATTGATTTTTCATTGTTATTTACTTTTAGATGTACGAATGATTTGCATTCACTCGCATATATATCTTACAGTCCAGTTGACCAGTGTTGGATGTATGAACCAGGGCCCTGTTCCAACCCCAAGCAATGAAACCTTGACTATCTGGTTGGAGCCTGGCCAAAAGTAATAATAAATCCTGTAAAGTTCCACCCAAAGTACTTGAATTAAGTTCTGGATGTAGTGTGGTTTCCCAACTAGGGTACCAGCCCCTCCATCTTATCAATGTTGGATTTTAGTTGTGGTGTGATAAGTACATTTTGGAAGCTAATATTTTCTTAACTAGAAAATATATTTCCAATAATGTTACCCATTGTTAGGGTCTGAGTCAGTCTTGACAATATTATCCGAATGTGATGTTTTCATGCAGTACCGGAATGGAGGTTCATTGACATTAGGTGTAGAGAGTCACAAGACAATATTACCAAGGATTAAATGAGGCATAAAAAACTGGAGCAAGCAAGAAAAATTCAGTTCAATACTTAGATGAACAAAAGAAGAAATACTGGCAGTCAAGTAATAGGTGCAATGTGAGAGTTGTTAAGTATTTATTAAATTGAAAATATTAACTTCCATAATACATATTTTTTAATTTTTAAACTAAATATTAAAGCTTTGAATATTACAAAGTTAAATATCAATATGGAAACTTAAAATGTTTAGAAGCTCTTAATGATATAATTTTCAATACGTGAATACTGGGGTGTCATTGCAGACCCCATCAGTAGTAATTGGTAAGTGTAATTCTAAGGGTTAAGTGTAAGAACTTAATACAACACAAGTTTATGGAAATTTTTGTAGTTTATGCATCCATTAGACTTTGATTACAGAATTCAAGCTCGTATTTAAGAGTACTTTGTCAGGATTAGTTTTATGATTGCATGGTACAAGTTAATATTAAAAGGATTATATTTTGAAATTGTTAGATTTTTTGATAAATCAGAAGATTGTATTAAAAATGGTATTTTGTAAGTATTGCACATTTTTGATAGAACACAAGCTTATATAAGAATAAAAAATTTGTAAGTTGTAAAGCATAAGCTACAACAGCAATGGTACAGTTACAACAGAAAGTGTTCGTTCCCCTTTGTCCCGAGTGGTTTTTTTGCTCATAACTTAAAAAGTATCATGATTAGGCTAAAAGAAATATTATACTAACACACACCTACATAATTTTTTATGTAAATTAAACAAATAATCTGTTTATAAACAAATAATGAAAAATAGGAGGAGCAGAAAGTGTTCATACAGTTCAGAACATGTTAAAAAAAACTGATATTCCTGTAAAAAATTGTGTTCAGTTTGGCAAACAAACTACATTATACCATTCCAGAACTAGATACTGGATTCATAATTATTGGAATTTAACCAGCAAAAAATGTATTTCCGGCACTTTAGCTCTGTTTCCATCATTATCTGCTTAGTTATCATGGTGAAGAGAAAACAACTGTCCAGTGATTTTAAAAAAAACGAATTGTAAAATACAAGTCTTGTGTGTCTCTTCAGTATTTCTACAAAACTTAATGTGCCAGAATCTACTATTTAAAGTATAATTGCTAAGTTTAAGCTTATAGGATCAACTGCTAACCTCCTTCGTTCCAGAGGCCCCACCGAAATTCCAGTGAGAACCAAGAGGAAGGTTCTTGGAGAAGTTAGTAGGAATCCTTATTTAACACATAATGACGTACAGAAACTGGTAAAGGAAACTGGGGTTGAAGTAAGCACCTCTACAGTTATGAACTTGTTGCATTCTTCTAGGTTCAAAGCGTGCTGCCCTCGTAGAACTCCATATCTAAAGCTTCTTCATTTAGAAGCACTATTGAGATATGCAAGAAAGCATGTAAATAAACCCTTTACCTATTGGAAGGGTACTCTTTGGTCAGACGAGACTAAAATCGATCTTTTCGGTGACAATGATGTTCGCAATATCCTCTATAAGAAGAGGGAACAAAATCTTCCAAAGAACACCATTCCTACAGTTAAACATGGAGGTGGCTCGATCATGCTATGGGGTTCGTTCAGCTTTTCTGAGGTAGGTAGTCTTCACCGTGTCAACAGAATCATGGAAAAAGAAGAGTGCGTTGATATATTAGGCACTTGTATAAAAAATGAAGCTCAGAACTTGCAGCTTGGGCACTGTTGGATCTTCCAGCATGACACTGACCCTAAGCACACATTGAAATATGTGAAATCCTGGTTGCAGAGCAACCATATAAGTGTTCTGGAGTGGCCATTGCAGTCACCCGATCTCAACCCAATTGGAAACATTTGGCATGAATTGAAGACCAGGGTTCATCAGCATCATCCAAAAAACTTGCAAGAGTTGGAGGCTTTCTGTAAAGAAGAGTGGAAGAAAACACCATTCGAGTACTGTCAAATAATCATGGAGGGCTATGAGGAGAGATTGCACCAAGTAATTCACCTGAAAAGCCATACCACTGACCAGTAAAGTAGATGCACTAACACTTTCTGACCCTCCTATGTTTGGTTATTTGTTTATAAACAGTTTATTTGTCATTTAATTTACACAAAAATTCATGTAGATGTTAGTATAATATTATAAATTATACTTTCATTATCCTAATTGTAATACTTTTTAAATTATGAGCAGAAAAACCACTTGGGACGCAGGGGTACAAACACTTTGTCGTAATTGTATTTGGAAAACAATCGGACAGTAGAACTTATTTGTAGTATAAAAGATTATGATAAAATTCCATGAATTCTTGTGTCATACTAACCTCAACTCATAAGCTCAGCTATTCCTTAGCTATTTGTTTATGCACACCATAAGCTTTCCACTCTCTCACTCCACTAAAATTGAATGACTTTATTACACCAATAGGAGCGTAACATACATGATGCATGTGACTCCCTGTGTACATCTGTACTGAAATATCACTTTTCGTTTTGACAGTGTTTGCACTTTGACATTACTTTTCATTTTGTTTAAAATTTCAAATTCGTTTTTACCATACTCTCAAAATGGTTTTCATTTATTACACTTCTAGTTCTAATATGACTTTTTTTAAATTTAATACCAGTTTATTCTGGTTGCATTGTTATTTATTTTTCATTTCTTGATTGACTCTTTCTTATTATGAATTCCAAAGTTTATGTTACCACTTCAGGTATCATACCTACAACTAGCACCATGTCTCAGGCTTCAGATACTGACAACCTAGTGGAGGATATATTTGAATTTATTTGCCAGGAGACTGAACATTACATGGGCCACCCTCTGTCTTCAGATCTTGCCCCACCTCCCACCAAACAAGCTAGTCCTGTTCAGGCTAACAAGGACTCAGATCACCTGTTTCTACCTCCTGATTTTGGTATGCCTTCCCATTCTATGTTGGAAGACTTAGTTAGGCATATTATTTTTCTGGATTTCATTTTTAGGGTATGGAACATTTTATCACTTTCCTCTGTTTTCTGTTAACTACAAGACCAATCTTCCCATGCCTATTTGGTTTTCCCCTTCCCCAGATAATCAGGTCCATCCTGATAAATTTATTTCAAAATTAAATAATTGGATTAGTATGCCCTGCTTTCCCTCCCTTTTTTTATATTCAATCTTGCCCATTTCAGGTGTGGTCCCCAAATCTCTCGTAACTTTGACCTATACTTAACATTCCTACCTTCATCCTACTCTTCCAACCTTTTTTTAAAATATCTTTCTGCCATCTATCTCCTCTGCACTGAAATCCTGAGGGTTTTCTGGGGACATCTTCTCTTCTTTCCTCCATGTTTACTCGTCATATTTGACCCTGGCTTCACACACACAGTTTCACTATTATTGAGACCTTCTAGGTCATGATGCAACCTTAACTCGTGTCCATTTACCATCATCTTATGTTCAGGATCTACACGTGGCTATACCTAATATATTCATTTCCCATTATTTACACCATATCACTGTTTTTTCTTCACCAAGTTTGTCTTCCACCTGTGGCTATTCTTTGGGCTTCTATGCGACTTTGGCTAGGTAAGGTTACACTTTTTTCTTTCAGGTGCTCTTGCTTCCTTTCCTCATTATATGTAACACATTCTGTGGTAAGTGGTGCCTGACCAGGTGTTTTTCAACTTGAAGTTTCCATTGTATAGCCATGTTGACATGTGCCTTTCTCTTTCAGGGCTTTGCAATGCTTACTACTTCTGTCATTTCCTCATACTATTTCTACACCTAATCAGTGTGGGATTTTAGGTAATTTTGTGAGTTGAGGGAAGTACCATATTGGAAGTTACATTTCTAGTGTAAGAAAATTATATTTCCTATAAGTGCTTCCTTCCTCTCGCACCTTCCACTCTTCTTCCCCACTTTCCTCTATTGCTTTCATCTACCAAATCGTGAAGTAATAGTTTGTTAGTAGCATATGTCATCTTTCTATTTGTGAAGAAGTGACACTTTATGGTTTGGATGAGAGATGTTGAAATCATCTGGTTCCATTGGGGGGTAGGGGGAGCAGAAGACTTCCAGCATTCATAAAGAATTATTCAGCATATTGAGAGCAGCACTGGGCAGTAACACATAATTTTGTTAGTGAAGGGAAGTATTATCAGGAACACTTTTACTGCATAACAAAATTGATAACTTTTGGTTAGAGAAAGTATTCCATGAATAAATTAATACAATATATTTTTAGTAGTCTGGTAATCATCTGAAGTTGTTTTTTGTAGGAGTGCAGACTTAGACAGTTTACTGAGTGTATCTCAGCACAGATTACAGAACTTGGACATCTGTAGCTCAGCTGATATAGAGCAGCTGAAGCAAGAAATAGCTAAACTACAGGTCAAGTTTGAGGAAGAAAGAAACTTTAGAAGTGAAGATAGGTGAGTTAGTTAAAAATTATTTGTATACAAGTGTTACTAAATATAAAAGTTTTTTCTATTTAGTTACAATATAGTCCAAGAATAAATAATAAGTGATTTATAAACATTCTAACCTTTTTCTTAAATATAGTTTGTTAATATATATATAAAAAAAAATGCAAGTTAGAATTGTCTTATTCTGCTTCCAGTCTACTGTTCATTCTGCATTTGTGTGAATACATTCATTTTAAATGTTATTTTCTTTAACTTGTGTAAATGTATTTTCTCTAAATGGTACTCCCTTTAATTCATATAATATTCCAGTGTTTAAATGTTAGTATCCTTGATATTTTGGTGGCTGATTGTTGCTCAAATTTATGATTTACTTTTCATCACTTGAGCTTTGGGAGTAATCCTGATTTACAAGGACAATTTGTAGTTTTAGTTAAAAATTAACCAATATTTTACCATAAATGGCCAAGTTTTTATTAATTTAGAACAGCTTTTTCAATTTATGTATTTTGAGAGTAACAAATACACATTTTTATTCAAGTTAACTTGAACGATGATGTTTTTATCTGGTATGTTTTTGTTTAGGAAGCAACTTTTTGAAGTGCAACAACAGTTCACACAGCTATTTGATGATTATCAAGACCTCTTGCAATCTGTTGAATCTCACCAAAAGGAACAAAAGGATTTGGTTAGCTAACTTGGAACTATTGGCTTTGATTATTTAAAATATCATGAAATTTTTAAAATTTAATCTGCATTGAATTTTTCATATGTTCTATTTGCAGAGTAAAGCAGAATTTAAATACAACTCTATGTTGCAAAACCTAACATATAATTGGTGCAGTTACACTGATGAAGACCAAATAAAACTAATGTGATTATTGTTCT
The DNA here is from genome assembly GCA_011833715.1 of Carcinoscorpius rotundicauda. Taxonomy (NCBI): domain Eukaryota; kingdom Metazoa; phylum Arthropoda; class Merostomata; order Xiphosura; family Limulidae; genus Carcinoscorpius; species Carcinoscorpius rotundicauda. The sequence continues at coordinate 91,577,872 of CM022397.1, forward strand.
TCAAAGTAAGGTGGTAGAAATTTGTTATAAATGGAGAAAATATGTAGCTGCTTTGTCATGTCCTGTAGAAGTGTATTCTTCTTTACTAACTATCCCTTCACTTCTTGTTGGTTGTCTTTACAGAAGATTGAGTATGTTATATATAAACAATTTTAAATAGGCAGAAATTCACATGGTAATCACAGCCAATGCAACAGCATGTACCAGAGCTGCATTTTTTACATTGTTTGATTTTTCATAGGTAATCTGATGGCAACAAAAATTAATTGCTTTTTGAAAGGGTAGGTAGAAGCTCTTTCTCAACCAAAATATTTATATACTCAAATATTAAAAATGTGTTCAGATCATGGATGTAAAATTTATATGAAAAACAAAGAAATGTGGATCAATTTTGGGATCCAGGATCATCCAGAAAGAGACTGTGGTAAGTGTATTGTGGCATATTGTAGTGAATGAGAATCTACAAACATAAAGGTCAGTGGCAAAAACTATCTACCTGCACTTGGCAACAGTAATAAAAAAATCGAGGATCTCTGTCTGAAAATCTGGTCTGTTGGTGTAGGTTTACCAAAATAAGATATTTAGTCGTATCTTCTGTTCAAACACCACATACCTTAACTAGCTGGAGAATTAAATAAGTATATTTGTTTTTTATGTGAACATGTGCTGGTCAAGTTACAAGATGAATGCCTGTGGATTTCAGTGAGATCAAAGTGTTGAAACAGGCACTGAAAACCATATTATTCATTCACTGAACAAACTATAGACAGCCTGAAGGATTTAGGTGTGGGTGCACTTTGGACATGAAAATTTTGCACTGCAGCCTTTTGCAATGTAAAACACATTTTAGAGTTATTGTGAAGATGTGTGGTCATGAGGTAGAATGTGACCACAAATGGGAACATGAAATGTAAAGAATTTCTACTAAATGCTCTAAATAACAGTGCTGTGAGTGATGGTGTTTCAGGTGACTTCTGTCAAAGTTACTAGTTTTGTTAATTGATTTTTGAAAGGATGTAAAATATTATACCTTGATTAATTTGCCAGATATTTAAGAGCATAGTTTCTGTGATTTTATTGACGTAGATATGTTTAAATGTTACTTGGGTGCACACAGGGTGCAGAAGGAGAAGCTTGGATTGAGCTGGAGAAAAGAAAACATCAGGAAGAATCAGATGCTATCACTGCTAAACTTGTTCATACAGAAGAGTTGCTGGCTAACCAAAAGAAAGAAACCATGAAGATAAAATCAGAAATGGAACAGATGAAGATTCAGGTTGAAAAGTTGCCCATTTTAGAAGCTCAAGTATGTAAATCATTAATTTTTTTTTAATTTTGAACATATATAACTTTTATTCACAAGCTTTATGCACATAAAATATTATAAATTGGCACTAACTGTTGAAGATGGAAGCTAATGTTGTAACACATTTCTTTTTTGGTTTGATTCACAGTACTTTTGGGAGAAAGTACAAGTCCGACTTTGTCAAAAATTTCAGTTGGGTCAGTCAATGAATAGATAAATCTTTCCACGAGTACATTTTTATGCTCATTCACTGTTAGCTGAACATTTATTTATTTGTAATGTGAGGATGGAGTGAAATTCTCAAAAAAAAAAAAAAAAAAAAAAGTACTCGGTTGGGTAAAGTAGGCCTGTTTTTTGAAAAACAAGAACAAGAGTTATTTATAAATAAATAAATTATCAATAATATTTATAAACTTTTGTTAATGATTCCAAGTCTTTTGTACAAAAAAAAAAAAAACTTCAGATTTTTTTCATGAAGTACTTTTACTAAAGATTTATTTTGTGAAAATATTGAGTCTGTTTTGTTGCTAGTCTGAGTTTTTGAAATGACTTTTCTGTCATGGTTAGAAAACTATTTCTCATCCTAAAAGTCCTCAAATATTTTGTGATCTCTAAAACCACTTAAACACATTTAAGATGTTTTTTTCATAAAAACTTTATATATTTTCTCTACCCTAATTATAGGAATGGAGGGATCTGTCAATTTGAGTGATAATGTAACCACCATAAAACATCAGGAAATGTATATATGTGTACTTCGTTTTTTTCTTGTTCTAGAATACTACAGATTTATAACATGAAAACGGATGTTTTGTCTAAATACAGTCATGTGAAAAAGTTAGGACGCCCTATGAAAACCTCTATATTTGTGTAACATTTTTGGAAATATAGATATTTAATCTCAATTTCAACAATACTGAGAGATTATAGGAATATAACTAAACAATTAAAACTAAAGAAAAGATTTTTCAAGATCTTCTGTAAATGTAATTCTACAAAAATGCATATTCTAACTGAGGAAAAAGTTAGGACACTCTACCCCCTAATAGCTAGTTGCTATTTCTCTCAACTTGCTAAGCCGTAAGAAGTTTTGCACGTGGAGGATGTGAAACAAAATCATTTTTTTAGGTTTTTTGCATACATTTGAATAACCAAAATGATCATAAATTAATATTTTGATACCACAGAATTCCATTCAAAATTTATCAAGCTCAATAGATAGATTTTATTTTGGTCTAAACAAATGTGAAACTGTAAGCAGCCTAAAGACACAATCTACTTCCATGAAAAAAGTTGAGAGAGCCACAAGGAACTTATTATGATCTTTTGATTGGTTATTCACATGTCATATATTCAAGGAAGTGTACATAATGACCATTTCCAAAATTGGAAAAAAGTAAGTGGGGCCCACTGTCTCATTCAGAGGATGTGCAGTATCTAAGCACAGAGAAAAGACAAGAGGTTCTTGTTTTATATTATAGCCTTTTATTATTGGTAATTTGAGTTTCCAATTTGTACAAAACTATTTACTTTGTATTTGGACATCATAAATATTCAATTTGAACAAGTGCTGCGTTCTGCATACCATGCGACACACAAAAATCAACGTTTAAGGGATATTTTTTTTTAAATATTTGCTTTGAAATTAAGAAATTGAGTAAGGTATAAAATGTTAAAACTTGAATTCTAATCAAAATTTGATACCAAACGTTTCGACATAAATTCACAAAATAGAAGTTCCATCAAATTTGGAATGCAAGTCAAAAGACCAATAGTGGTAAGCTTAACATGTTTTTTGATGTTGTTTTTTTTATCAGTGTACTATTTGATTAAATTTAAGAGTCTGTATATTACTGTGTTTCAAGTTGAATAAGAAACAAGGATATTAGATTTTGTAGGTATTTCATTTATAAGATGCAATTTTCTGAGAAATTAGATTGACAGTAAATGAAATATCATTTGATTTAAGATGTGAAAATGAAGTTAAAATCTGTACAAATTAGCAAATTTTATATTGTAAAATAGTACATGGCTGGTGTGAACTTGTTATTGAAAACAAAAATATGGTATCGATGTGCAGTATTGGAAAAACTAATACATATTCGAAATACCTATAAAATAAATAAATACTGGTTTACAGTTTTAACTGATGTTAACCTATTGATCAGGTTGAGCTTTCTAATCAAGACTACAACCAAGAAAAAGAGGCACACAGATCAACAAAGGAGGAGTTGGAGCGATTAAAAGAAGACCTTCTAACACTACAGAATCAGAACCAGGAACTGATACATGAAATAAATGTGAAGCATTTGCAGAAAAAATTGCATAAGAATGCATCCTACTTTTCAAACAACTCTCACCATTCCCCTTATAAGGGCAGGTACTGTTTATTGGGTTCTGTTTCATCTGTACTATGTATTATTTTCTTAATATTGGTTGTGAGAAACATTTATAAGAAGCCATCCTGCTTTTCAAGCAACATTCCAATCAAAAGGGCAGTTATCAATTGTTATATTTCATTTCATTTAAACAGTTGTCAGAAACCAGTTCTTTTCTCTTGTAAAAACTCGGTATAAGACATTAAGTATTAATGGCAAGAAATTCATTTGCATACTTAACATTTTGGGTTACCATCATTTCTCGGAATTAACAGCAAGCTATTGAAAACTTAAACTTTATGTGGTTGTTTGTAGAACAATACATGTATTGTGTAACAATAGTGTTCTTCTAATGTTTAATTGCATTAAACGCCATTATACCTACATTAATATAATAGATAAAATTATATATTCAAACATCTAACACTGTCCTCTACATTGCAACACTCAATTACACAACCCCTTCCAAACATGTGGTCAGCTTCCGGTCAGTTAACTCTTTCTTTGTGTACCTGACGATGACCGAAGAAGGTCGAAACATTGTTTGCTCTTCTATGTAAAATATTTTCTCAACCCAAACGAGCCATTTTTGCATATAAAATAATAGCATGTTTAAAGCTTTTCAAGTGTATGTCATAACTTCACATCTGTAGAGGGCAGGCATTTAGGGTAGTCATTAGATATTTACCACATCTAACACATATTTATTTAAATGAGTATATAGTCACAAGTGGAGCACACAAGTCATGACTTGAGGAGTTTACAGATAGAATAAAGAATTACTTGGGGATTACACAAAACATAAATCTTTAATAATGCTTTCTTAAAAGGCAATTCAAAACTCTAATCGATTGTTGATTTAATACAATTTCTTAGTAGTTTTCATTAGTTTCTTTAGTAATATAGTGATTTTAAGAGTTGTTAAGAATAGATATGCTCATGGTCAAGTTACTAGCTATATTATACATTTAGTTTCTTGGTTACATTGATTGACTGAAAGAAATGGCATTTGTAATTCATATCAAAGTTGAAATGACATATTCTTTTGAATATTGGATACCTTCAGCATCTTGAAGCTGTTACTTGCTTTCTGTCCCATAGAACTAAACTGTAAACAACTTCTCAACTTAACTGAACTATAATTCTGGGAAGGACAATTGACTTTTACTCCTAAATGATATTTTCTCAGTATTCTTACGAGTTTCTAAATGCTGTGTATACATCCCCACAAGTAATTCTCACACTTCACTGGATAATTTCTACAGTTCATCATACTTCCGATAAACAAATCCCAAAACTCTTAAGTAATTGGTTGCCTCTTGGGAGCATTGAATTTGGGGGTCTTCTAATTTGGATGGGTGCACCAGTCTGTAATGCATACTGCCTCAAAAACTTTGACCATGGAAATTTACCCCAACTTTTTCATAGCTTCCACCGTACTAAGAGGTTAATGTCATCTAGTTCATCATTGTCAAACTTGTAGTTTATTTGTACTGAATTTTTCATCTAACTAATTGGTTAACTGTACTTTGTCTGTTTTAAGTTAGAACTAAGCAACATTTCACTTTTCATCTTTGTATGGGTGTGAAAACCAAAAAATTTTTAATTTTTTAATTAATTATTGGAGCAATTGTATGAAACATCTGCTATTCCCAGTTACTTTACATTAGCTCTGTTAGAATAGTTGATGACATCCCACTTTGGATCCAGTTACTTTACATTAGCTCTATTAGAATAGTTGATGACATCCCACTTTGGATTCAAACTAAAGCAATAAAATCATAGAATTAAAAAAAATGTAAATGTGAAAAGGTTTGTCATTAATGCTGTTAGTACAACCAATGTTGTCAGTCATTAGAGACATAATGGTGTTCATTTTATTGAATACTTTAAAAGTTTTTATTTAATTGCATATTGATAATCTCACTAAAATGTATTGTGATGATATGAAAAGTAAAAGATAAACTTGCTGTGTCTTTTAGGTTTTGCAAATTAAATATGAAAAATGTGATATAAAATGAAGTATTTTTTTTTTTATTCTCAGCATGGAAATAACCTTTTGTTCAGCCTGATTCAGTAAACTCTTTATGTATTCACAGACAAATCTGTAGAAAAGTACTTTATTAAAAAATCAGGTTTGTGTGTACAACAGACTTGTAATGTTTACTGAAAGTTTGACAAATTATGTGAAGATACACTTAGTATATTCAGGGTTGTGTTTCATAACTATAGATAGTTACAAGGTTTATCAAATGTATCAAACCCATATATAGATGTTTAAAGCTTCAGGTTAAGATGTCTGGTGTGTTTTTTAAAATTGAAGACATTTTAAAAATGAAATTTAATGTTGCTTATGGTATGAGTGCCTGTGTACCTGTCAAGTCATAAATCAATATTATGTCTCCTATCTAGAAGTTTGATTTGTGTGATATAGTAAAGTCATGGAATTGTGGTGTCTGTGATTCAGTTTAATGCAGCTAGAGCTACAGGTTGAAAGTTTTTAAGTTATTTCTTTTCATTTTAATTGTTTTACTTGTGTGTGATTGTCAAGTTGTTGGTGATGTGTTTTGAATTTCTTTTAATCATAAAGTGTGTAATTTTTTTTGTGTGTATTATATATTGTTCATAACTACTGTAACATGTTTCTTTTTATCAGGTTGTACAGTTTTAATGTTTGTATTTTCATTTGAAATTGTAGATGCATTTGATCTCATTATTTTTGAAATTACTTCTCATTTTGTAGTTAATGGTGCTAATAGTCAAAGAATGTTTCTTTAAATATTGTTTATTTTTTCACCTTTTAAGAAATTACATTTTGTTATAGTTATCTGCCATAAAAGTATTGGTTGAAGCCTAGGATTTCTTCATGCAGATGAAGACTGTTTGATGTTGTGGTAACCTTTAATTCTTGTATGGAGTGTGTCATTAGTTTTTTGGTTGGGTCTTACAGGCAAGGAACTGTGGGAGATGACAAAGCAGAAACCTTTGTTTCAGAAGTAGTAGTTCTGTGTTGTTGAGTGACTGGTAAGACCCAAGGTTAGATGGTGCTTCATTATCGAGTTGTGCTTTATTGTTTGTAGTTTCCCTAGTTGATCTAGTTTTGTTGTTTACGGCCTTCTTTTCTTGATTTAACATCCAGTTATTTTGTTTCACAATGCATCATATATTGCAATAAACTCTTAGTTTATAAGTATATTATAAGTAGACTAGTTTATGGTCTGATTTCTTTTTAAAGATTTTATAGGTAGTCTGGTCTCAACACTTAAATTTTTTAAGTAACCATGAATTGTTTTTTTCCTTATATTTTGAGTAACATGAAAACTGATTTGAAGTTTTTGGATAACTTTCACAAATTTTGAATTAACTCTTTATAGCATTGTTGTGTAGGAAATGAAATCCTCCTTGTGACAACTTCTAAAATTCAGTAATGAAGTTTAGAGATACTTTTATGGTAAGTTGGCTGATGGTGATAGACAAGTGAAGAAACATATTTGGAAAGATATAAATATAATAACAAAGGCAAACTTTTTGACTTGCACATCTTTGAGTAGTCACTATGATGGATTTCAATTTAATAATGAGCAACCCACTTTAAGATTAATAAGGTTCAGAGATAACTTGAATATGTAACAAAGGAAACTTCATTATATGTTTAACAAAGTAACTAATTCACGACATTAGTGTTAAGGTTTAGTTATTATCAGGTACAAGTAGTTTACCTAGACACAGGAATATATATACACACACACGCGTGTGCATGCACAGACAGACAGTATGTTGCACGTCTAATTCAGAAATCTTGTTCACTACTACACAAAACCAAGAGCCATTACCTCGTACATCGCCCTGCCAAGTCTTGAAGAGAATTTCCACCCCTGTTTCTTTTAATGTAATCTGTGCAGGTGTATAATAAAACCATTGTAAGAATTTATGAAAAGGAGGTGACACATCTTTCATGTGCAGTGAATTCCACAATTACAAATGTTTCAACAATAAATGGAATTTTTGTGCTTATTATTTTAAACTCTTGTTTTCATTTGAAGTGTATTTTTCCCATTATTTTATTGACTGTAAGATGCGATCACGTTTTTTTGACAGTACTATTTCCCTTAGTTTTAACTTGGTGTACAAGTTTTATAAGTCTTCTTCAGTTTCATCTTTAAACTAGATATATGTACCTTAGAAATACCAAGACAAGATAAAGAAGAAATAAGACAGTTTCATGTATCAGTTGGATTACAAATTCATGTTTCCTTATTTTTGACATCTGGATTTTGAAACACCTCAACAGCAGTCATCCATTGTTTTAACCCTAAAAGACTCAGTTGTCACGTATTGGTAGCTAATGTGGCTCTAATAATATTTCATACCCAGTATAAAACTAATGGATGAAATTTTTTTATATTTAACAAGAACATTCCTAAACATTTGTTGTCAGAAAAAAAATAATAAGAAATAGTAGGAAAAACATTTAATGTAGTTAATTGCGAGATGATTTTTTATATGAAAAATAAAAATACAATTTACATCTACTTATCTTTATATCTCACTTATTTAACTTCTTTGCATATATGTATACTTCACCTTCTTTTAAAGGCTTTACATGATGACTCCATTAGGTTTACTGGTAAACTTGCCCTTGAATTTCATTTTATTTTGTTTCCTAATTCACTTGTTGTCTTTGTTTTTGGGAAGTATTTTGTAGGATTACCTATTACTGAAATTTATCTTTTTCTGTCTTCTCTCATAGACCTTTGCATTGTACCCTTTGCTTTTAATGAAGTTTGTTGTTGTTCCTTATAGTTTGGAATCTTCACGTGTTGCAAATTAATAGCAGTCATTTCTGCTTACCTTGATTTCCAACCTATTTTTGGACCTTAGAGCTCCTCTAGTTTAGTCATCCATTACAGCCTTGAGAGGTTGCCCTTCTGGTTTCATTCCTCTTGTCACTATCTAATGCCACCCCCTTCACTCTCTGATGGCTGGCCTTCACGAATCTTGGTTGTCTTGCTTATAGAACATTCACTCAGCTATGAGCCAGTAGGAGCTTGGTCCTCTCATTTTCTACACCTGTGGACAGCCTTTGCCACACATTACTAGATTGCATTAAAAGTGGTTTCTCCTGTCTTTCACACTGTCCACATAATTCAATAAGGGATTTTATTTTTTGTTATTCCTATGAAAACTGTAGGTTGACAATCAGTTGCAAATTGGTCCCACTTGATTCACCTTTAGTTATTATTTGTGGCTTAAGATGGACAGTTTTCTGCTCTGAGTTGAGGACTTTTCCAGAATGTAGCTGACTAGAATCAGTATCAGTCCATCCATAATGGTCAAAAACTCTCTTCACAGCCATTCCATTCTGGTTGGCTTTATTCTTATGTTTTCAATCAGGTCCAGTGGGCTTTAACTCAGAAGTTTCAAATTTTAGACCTTTGTTTCACCACTGTATGGATGTTTAGCCTCTAATTGGTCTGTTGAATATGGAATCTACTGTTGTGACCTCCTTCCTCCTTTGAGGTAACTGATTTGACTCTACTATTCAGTCTTGAGCTTCACCCAGTATTGAGTATTTATATTTTTAGTTTGCATGAAGAGCAGGTTTTTCCTTCTTTTATGCCTTCAAGATATTTAGTTTCTAATATCAAGGCTCTTGTTTCTTGATTTTCCTGTATGTGAGGATTTCCTTTTTTTCTTTGAGGACTCTCTTTCTTCTCTTAAGTTTCTTGTTTCTCTTGTATATGTCACATTCATTACACTCAGTGTAATATATACAGAAATCCATTGTCTTCTCTTGCTCTCGTGGGGACTCGCTCAGTCATACACAAACCAAGGAAAGCTTCCTTTTTAAGTTCTATCTTTTTGGAGGCCTAGTGGTTCAGTGGTAAGTCCAAAGATTATAATGCTCAAGTAATCCATTTTTCATATTTCTGGTGAGTGCAGCACAAGTGGCACATTTTGTAGTTTTGCACTAGACAACTACTGCATCTATAGAGAAAGGTTTTCAGTTATGTTTCTCTGTTTATATGGGGTGTAGTTCTGAACACGTGTTGCATTTCCATAATCTGCAAAAGAGTGGTATTTATATCATCATCATTATTAAGGTATTGGCTGCCATCATATGATTCACTCAAAGTGTCATTTGTTACATCCGTCAACAGAGAAGCTCTAGCTCTAAGGACACCTTGTTTTCCTTGCTGTAAACTTTTTTTTTTTCATTTATTACAAGAAGATTTTGTATGCAGCCTTTCATCTCTTTCTCCCACTTTTGTTTTCTTAAGGATCTCTTATAAATCTTTTTAATCAGTTGCCCTTCTTGTCTGGTTTCTCTTCTGTTTGCTTCTTAGGGCTTTCATACATTCCTTGTTCAAACTGGTAGTCACCTTTTCCAAATTTGTTTTACAAAAAATTTCTTCTCCTTGCATCCAGAAATTGCTGCTCTGAAATTTATGCCTTGCACACTACCTGCACTCTTTAATACAAGGACAAGCCAATATTCCTTGTCTACTTTTTCCTCCTTAGAACCTGGCCTGTTTGGAGAGTGATAAGATGTTTTCTCCATTCAAAATATCATAAACTGGCACAATCTTTGTTCATGTTTGTGAGAGTTTCATTCAAGAAGTGTGACATGAGCAAAAACATTTTTCCAGATGGGTGAGATAAATCTTATTAGTTAAGTAGAAAGGTGGGAATTTATCAAATATACATTTTCAGATTGGGAATATTTTAATTGATAAATGTTAAAATATAGACTTTTGTGTCACTGTGTTTTTCTGTTTGACAAAAATATGATAGTGTTAGAATATTGGGCTTGTAAATTATAGCATGTTCTTCTTTAACAAAACATTGATAAGTAAATGGTAAAAGATTCATTTTATAGATTGTTTTGTACTTAACAAAAGCATTGTTAGAACATTTAACTTATTTTTATCTTATGTGTAACAAATAAGTACTTAGTAATTTTTACAAGACTGAACTTTTTAGTTGCTGTTTTTTTTACATAATAGAGATAAGCATCATTCATCACGTAATAGAAAACATCATGAGAAAAATAGTGATGTAAGGACTGGTGCTGCTGACTTCAATATTGCTGCAGCTGAGTGCAGAAGTAAAAATCCTCTGGTAAGATCTAACAATACTGTGAAGATACCTGTATTTGGATGTTGAAGCTTTCTGTTTAACTTGTATAGTTGCATAATTGTGTCATCTTACAAAAAAACACTTCAAATGTTGATGAATTACTTTAGTATGGTTTCATAATCATGTTTGTTACAAAGTACACCAACACATGATTAAAAACTGCTTAGCCATGGAAGATGCATGTTATGTATAGTTTTGGTAGGGAATGTACGTAATGACACGAATTGAAACTGTTCATCTTTAGAAGGTTTACCCTTTGTGTAATTTTGTAATTGTTTTTTGCTGGGTTATATAATGAAATTATTTAAATCTGTTTATGTTCAAGTTTATGTATGGTTTTTAATTATCTTATTTGTAGCTATGATTGAAATATGTTGATGTGGAAGTTCCATCTTATTGTTTTGTTACGATATATTATGATAGGCAATAACGTGATTAATAATGTTTTAGGTGTGAAAGATTTATTTTTTATGATTTAATAATCATGGTGTTAGACTATGTATCATTACTCATGTTTAGACTTTGTGAGTTAAAATAACCAGAAACACAGTATCTGTATAACTAGTTGTAGTGATTTGATATGTAGTGTAGTTTATATTTTAAATCTGTGGTCAAGACTATATTACAATCTTTCCTATACTTATTTATTATTTGACAGTTATTGTGAATTAATGTTTATTACTTGCCTAAATTCTGTTGTATTCTCCAACAGTATTCCAAGGAAGTTGTAAAATGCTGTTGAATCCATTTTATATCTGGTACTGAAAGGAGGTGGTAAAAATGTTGATAATATATTCATCAGCACTAAAATGAGGCATTAAAAACAGTCTCAAGCTCTCTGTTTATCATCTCTAAGGAAAATTTTAGAAAACACAACAAACTTTGTGTTTTTAGAGGTGCACGATACACTAAAAGAATGCATCTCTTATTATATGAAGATATATATACTAATGTAAATTTGGTGCTTAAATGGTAGTTTTGATTATTATTTTTAATGCATGTGTAATTATTTGTATTTTACTTTTTTTTAGCATCTATGATCATATTTTGAATATAGTATAGTGTGTGAATAGATTAAACAAGGTTGTGCTATACACAAGTAAGTATTTGTTGTTTTGTAACGATTAAAAGTTCATTTTAGAAATCTTTTCAGGGTAATGGAGATCAGGCAGAATTGCCAGAAAAATATATATTCAGGTGTCCACGTTGCGAGATGAAATTTATGGACTACCAGACTTTAAAAAATCATGTAGAAGAATGCCTGAATAAGGATGACCACTTTCTGTAGTCAGAGTAAATCACTTTAAAAAATGTCAAGTTTGAAAATTTTTTTTCTCCTTCTGAATTTCTTGTGGTTCAGAATGGTATTTTTAAGATACTTCCTTTCATTTAGTAAATTCATCAACACATCTGTGTTTTTGAACAAATCAGAATGTCTTGAGTTTTCAAAAGAAACTGTAAACAAATTGTCTGTACAAAAATAAATATTTGGAGAAAAACTTGACTCATTTTTCTTTTTCTACAACTTGAACTGCCATTCAGAAAACCAAGACTGTTTTTTTTTTTAAATTAAATAAACTTATAATTTGAGATATCAATTATTTATTTATTTTTCATTACTCTATCCATTTAAACTTTACCTTTACTGCTGTATTGGCCTTATAAGTTTTTATATTTGGATTGTTCATCCACACCTTACCAGTATGATATTTATTCTGGTACTTTCTGACACTGAACATTATTCCTTGTATTTAGTGTGTAATTGGTACCTTCAAATACAGACCATTATTCTAAAATTTACGTTACTGTTTTATTTACTCTGGTACAAAACACTATTCTTATTTTAAACATAATCTTCACTGATGTATGTAACTTGGTGATTACCATTGTGAACATTACTCTAAACCATAGTATGAAGTTAAGTGTACACTAATACTTTCTTCTACTGCACATGATTTTAAACCAGTATTGAATTATGTGTACCCCTCCTCCCCTTCATCCAAAATGGGACATCAGATATCTTATTACAAATTATAACGTAGAAGGTTAGAAAAAGCAAATTATTAATGAATAATCTTCAGGCTTCTATGTTTGTGTATTTACATATTTCATTAAATTTCTAATTTACTATTTGTAGAATGAATAGGAATGTATTTTCTATTGTATACTTTTATTAGTATTAGTATGTGTATTTACACAAGCTGAAAATAGTATTAGATCTTAATAATTCTAGAATTAAATTTGTTGCAACTGTTATAAATTATTGTTATTCTAAGAATTTCACTTTAATATGTAAAGTCAATAAAAAACAATTGTATGATATAAAACAACACATTTCTTCATTTAAAAAAAAGTAATAAAAAGTGTAACAAGCAACTTAAGTTACCACGAATGTCCTTATTTACTTCAGTATTCAAGTTAGAGAAATAGGTGCTAGCCAAGTACACATGATTTATTCTTGTATTGAATCTTCTCTGGTTGTACACACTATGGATATCTGATTTTAACTTTGTACTAGGGACAGACTTCTTCAACACACTTGTTTTTTGCTTTTTACCTATTTTAGAGTTTTGCACATAAATTCCATGATCTGCATATTTGTCTGCTTGACATTAGACTAATGATGATCTCTGTGTTTAACCCCTTCCATGCTAGGTTTCAATGCTGCTTCTCCTGTCTCTGAGATATCAATAGATTTGTTGCATATGCAACACAGCACCATTCAAACTTCGTATGAAGGATGTAATGCACAGTTATCATTGAAAATACATTTTGCAAGCATTTTCACAATTTTTCTCTAAAAAGATAAAAATCCTTTTACACCTTCAAAAAAGGTTCCATGCAATAAAAAGACTATGGCCACTTATGGGCATGTGCTAATCTATTTGTACTTGATAAACTGCCTATATCTAGATCAAAAGACCTAGGGCAGACAACTTTTCAAAAAGCATAAATGCATTTAGACTATGTTTGAAATAAATTTCAAGCTACCCTGCAGTAGTGATCACTTGTTACTAACTTATGCCAATTTTTAAATTTTGTTAAGTGTTGATCTTTCATGGGTTTTCAAGACATTTCACCAATTTTACAAGTTTTCGTGCCTAAAAACAAATTTTGGTTTTTATAAATTTTCAGGATTGTTATAATCTGTACACACATTTTATGTGTTTTTGATACCTTCTAACACAATATAGTGTATTAGACTTTATCTTTACTAGTATATGTACCTCTATACCTTTTACCATAGTACATCATACTGAACATTATCATCACTGTTATGTGTACCTTGGTAACTTTTCAAACCTGACCTAGATCTTTTACAATATGTACCTTCTTACTCAGAACATCATACCTTACTGAAGAAAATTGCAGATTTGCATGAAAGATGTTTTTTGACTAAACACAGGACTAGAAATTGTTACAACTAAAAGTAAATGCAACATGAACCACCCCAATGATTTCTTCTCCAACTTTCTTGCAATAGTCATTTGATTTACTTTTATTTATTGTAATATCAAGGGATATTGTTGTATTAATTTCAAGGTTTAAATTACTCGTATTCCTTTTATAATTTTGAGACCAATTACTTTGTATTAACTCTGTAAATAAATTTATTATTCATTAATATAATCATGATTTAAACTTGTCTGTTAAAGAACCTGTTTCAATGTATTATTTTTTTTTCACAGTTGTTAGATCAGTACACCAATAAAGTAAAATTTTTAACATTGTTGTTTTGGTTGCATCTTGAAACCAGTACTTACATTGTTTTTTTTTTCCATCCCAATAATTTAGATTTTTATTTTTGTTCATTGCTCTATCCTATTTTTCATTCACATCAATTACATACAATGAGGATATATACTTTGTAAAACACAATTAACAACACCATATTAATATAACTTTGAATTTTCAAATAAGCAAGTCATATTATAGCCATAACTACAATAAGGTTGAAATTTAACACAATTACCAGCACTACATTCTTGCATTATTTTGCATTTCATAGATAGTGTGGTGATATCAAAAATCTGTTGCTTTTTGGTGAGGAATGCAACAGTCCTTTCTGATGTGAAATATTCTTACACTAAGATCATAAATATGTATTTAGATTGGATATTTAAATGTTCCTTATACTTCAATGCAATGAAAAACAAATAATGATTAACTTGAGATATCAGAACCATCCAAAAAAGAACTGTTGTAAATATAGTAAACAAAGTGTAGCATCTTGTAACAGATGGGAATTATCAGACACAAAGGTCTCTAAGAAAAGCTGCCCTTGTGTTCCAGACAATAGTATGTAACATTATCATGAAGAATCTCCATCTGAAAATGAGGCCATCAGAGTTAGGGGTATACCAAAATAAAGCTTCAAGTTATATCTTTTGTTCATCAATTACATATTTCAAGCATAAAATGAATGTTATGTTACTCCCTAAGAAGGGATACTGATCAGGTCACTGGATACAGCATCTAGTGGAAAATAAGTTTTGAAATTGCCAGTGGTAAACTGTCATCTTCATATACTGGATGGATTATGGAAAGCTTGCAGGAAGAAGTAGTGTGCTTTGTATATGACAGCTTTAATGTGTTATTTTCTTCTTGTTACACATGTAACAAAATTAAGAAAACTGTTTCACAGTAATACAGGACAGATGTATCATCACTCAACATGTAATGGAATACAGAAATATATTTCCTTGTTGCACATAAAATATGAACTGGTATATTATTGTATGTACAACTGAATGAGGAAATTAAATGTTACTTTTTACTGCAAAACAGTTGTACAAGTATTATGGGGAATGAGCAAAATTTTGTAAATTTTATAACAGATAAATTACTAGTAGAATATAACTGTATTGGAGCAGATAAGTATTTTTGCATTACTTAAAGATAAAAAATTGAGTATATTTTATTACAGTAGTTAGTTTTTAGCTCATTTTTGCTCTTATTTCTATAAAAGTATGGTTATTATTAAGGCTTAAGTAAGAGTATATCAGTAGTACATTAAGCTTCAATGATTGAAATAACACAGCCTCAGTACCTTTAGGTGTTGTACTAACTAAGTTCTAGTCTCATAAAATTGTCTATTAATTTTAGTTTTAGAAAATGTGTTAAGTTAGTTTTGAGGTATGTTTTGACACTAAAGTTTTCAGTGTACACCTTCATTGTTTTTCATATTTGTGTATTGCATTCAATAATTGTATCTGTCAAAGCAAAAATGTTCAGGGAATGTAATGTAGGAGTAAGTGGGTCTGAGTATGTAGGGTAGGTTCTGTGCGAGGATTCAGGATTATTTTACAATGTCCAAAAACATGAAGTAAGTTTCATTTGTACAGTTGTGATGAAGAAAGAACTAGAATAAACTTTTAGGAAGGTTTTAGAAGTTGAAAAGAAAAAAAAATATATCTAATGAGGGAAGAGATTGAGGATATGAAATTTAAATTCATGGTTCTTGAATTGAGCTTTACTGTTACTGATGGGTTGAATAATTATATGCATTTGTATTTCATTACATATTATATTTGTTAAGAGAATAGTGATTTTATTACTAAAATTAAAGTTAAATGGGATTAAGGTTTCCAATATTTTTTTTTGCAATTTGTTTCAGATTATGGGTCACAATGGCCCAGGTTGTTCAGAAACTGAGAGAGGTTCTGTAGGATAGGTAAGATGAATTGCACATTTTAGAAGAGTTGAAGCAAGAATTAAGGTCAGTTGCAGATGGGGGGTTTAAAGTTTATGTAATGGTTAAAGACATAGGTAGGTGGAGTTTAGTATACGTAAAAAAGGCAGGGTATGTAGAGACTTTCATAGATTGTGAAGTGATAGTTGAGATTCTTTACTCAACATCTAGGACACAGTAATGATATAACTGATAGAGTGAGCATGGAGAGTCTAACAGGAATACTATTTTTAGTGTGTGTATGTGAAGGTGATGATGTGTAAAAATAAGATCAAAAATGACATTTGGAAAGTGCAAGAGATATTTAAGTAAACATGATATCAGTTGATTTTCTCAGCAGTTTTGTCATAGGTAAATTGTGATAAGGAGATTTAAGTAGGTTTATAGCTATTAGGTTAATTATGACACCAAAACTGTATATTATGGATCTTTGGAATCACACAGCTAGGAAAATTAGCACTTATTTATAGAAATATTACATCTAATATAGTGTGGGAGGCAACACTTTTGCTGAGTTATAAACTTTGTTATGCAGATGGCTTTAAACAAATATTACATAGTGGTTGCTAATTGAATGCTGCTGACACAAGCAATAGTGAGTGCAAAGCAAACAGTATGTTGGAGAAGCTGTTTTGGTGGAGATGAGAGGTCATTAAGTGTTGTTGATGAAATAACATTGGTTCAGAACAAGTTGAAGATGATATTAAATGGGTAGAAAAAAATTTAACAAAGGATTTAAGACAAGGATAAAGTGATTTGCTGTGATGCTGGTCAATAACAAAAAAAAAGTTTCTTTGCTAAGAAAAATTATCTATGTCTTATTTATTTGATGATGTCAATCCTAAAAATCGTGTTGAAAATTACTGATCACTTCTAGTTTTTGAATTATGCCAGATTTATTCAAAATACTCTTATATATCATGAAAATATAACTTCATTGCAGATGCAATATGTGGATATTTAATGTTTTGTCTGAATATCCAGAAACATTAGTCATGCAAAATTAACATGATTAGATTATTTTTATGTTCATACCATATTATGGGAACTGCAAATTGCATACTTGTTCTCTTATTACTATATGCAAAATGTAATATACACATGTAGAGCTCAAAGTTTTTTTCTTTGTCACCAACTTTATTCCCAAAATAGTGGTAATTAACTACCTTTACCTTGTATGTAATGTTTTTTTCTTAATAAAACTATAATATATTGTATGCAAGTGCAACATAAAGTATCTGGGTGATTTTTCCACTTTCAGATTTTACTTGAACTGGAAGCACGCAGCATTTCAAATAATTTTCTAATAAATATAAAATAATTTATGTTTACAGAACTAGATTTTAAAATATTTTAAATAATGAAGTTTTGCAGAATGTGATTATATTGTGAGAAAGAAGACTGGACTTTATTTTGAATGTGTGTGGAGGGAGGTGTAAGTGACGAGGTGAGTGAGTAACATCTTATTCTACCCTGTTTCATGCTCAGTTGCTAATGTTCTAGCAGGATAAGCCCCTGATGGTTTTATGATTCCCAGGCAGAACAAGTGAGTGTGAGAATAAAGCAAAAGTGATGGAATTCTCTACAATTATATTGAGAAGAGATAGTGTATGTGAACAATATATTTAACATTTTACACCAAGTAAATGTCTATTTGAGATTATAAAAAATATATAACTTTTGAAACATTTAATTGTTAAATAAACTAAATTTCATAGCATAAATCTGTTACACTGATTTGACTGCATTGTATTTAACATATTGCTAATAAAAATATTGAGATATAAAAACTACTCAAAATCCAGAGGTGATAGAGAAATTCTATTTTTTTTAAAATCAACAACATTCGATAACTTAGAATCACTTAAGGTTTCTTTAGTAGCAAATTTTTTTTTCTCCAAAAAAAATGATTTATAAAGTTCAGTGTAGCTTATAAAACAATATTTTATGTTCTAGTGCTTTTATATCTGCTTGGCATGGCCGAGCGCGTTAAGGCATGCACTCGTAATCCGAGGGTCGCGGGTTCTTGCCCGCGTCGCGCTAAACATGCTCACCCACCCAGCCGTGGGGGTGTATAATGTGACGGTCAATCCCACTATTCATTGGTAAAAGAGTAGCCCAAGAGTTGGCGGTGGGTGGTGATGACTAGCTGCCTTCCCTCTAGTCTTACACTGCTAAATTAGGGACGGCTAGCACAGATAGCCCAACGAGTAGCTTTGTGCGAAATTCCAAAACAAACAAACAAACAAAGCTTTTATATCTACTTTCCACATCATTAGTTGTGCTATATTTCATAGCCATGTTCAAACATCATTACCAAAGTATGAATTCCCAATTGTAACATTTTTTTTTCAAAAGATGATGAAATCAGTAATAAATCAATTATCTTTACAGGCTTTAACAGTCTCTTCTTTATATATGTATTACAGTTGCCAATATTGCATTTAAGCATTCAAATCACAAACATCACCAGACTGTATCATGAGAATTTGACAGATATTTACTTTGTTTAATAAGATCCCTGTGTTGTTTATAATTTCATAAGTCCTCCTTTGCAATTTATTTTGAGGGTTGTATGAGAATTTAGGAACAATTTGTGGATGAGCTGTAATGAACTTAAAATCTTTTATGATTTTTGTAACAGCTTGGATGTGTTAGGATACTGCTTTCTAGCTGTTTTCTCTCTAACCAGTAGTTCAAAATTAGTAACAGGAACAGATAGCCTTAGCAGCTTTGCCACAGGTAAAGAAACCCAATACTAATAATCATGGTTTGAGCCTGTAATTACCACTATTTTAATATGTATAGATTATTCGGAAAGGACAATCTTCTACAGGAAAATATTAGAGTCTGAAATTACTAAATAATCTTAGAAAACACTTTTGATACATAATGTTTTGATTGTCATTGTGAATCAATTCAAGATAATCATACAAAATAACTTCACAGATGGTATTAAATAAATAAGACAACTTTTAAAGGAGATACTAGATCATTGTTTTATTGTGCACTTGCTATTCTGAAATGCTCTGAAAAATTAGATTTTCTCAAAAGTTTCTAACTTTCACTCACTGGGATCTGTATTTAATTTTCTAAAAATATATACTGTATGTTGCATTTTAACTATATGAACACACATCAGTATTATGTGATGTGAAACAATGCTTATTGTTTAGCAGTTTACATTTTCCAAGTCCACCCAATACCAGTTAAATTTTACTCATTGTGAAATGGTAGCAAAACTTTCACTTCAAATAATTGTATATTTTTTGCATTAGAGAAGACTGAAAAAGATTAAAATGTCTTCTATCAAATTACTCCAAACAATTCAAATTTTTTGTTGATTCACTTTATATTCTGATTCTTTCACGAGTTTCTCAGTGTTCATGTTACAAATAATGAAATACTTATCTTTACAAGAAAACTTCTGTATATATAATCATAATGACCAAGTTCTAAGAATTTTAGATCAGTGATAAAATGTAAAGCTCTAAATATGGCTTTCAGTGTTGTACAGAGTTGATCTTACCGAAACAATCCAACACCTGGAACTCTTCTGAATATAGAATATGTTTTATAGCTGTAAACTTCCAGTTCATATGGTCTTTACATTCATTACAAAAGATAATAGTCTAAAGTGTATATAAAAACCATTTGTCTGTAAAAACATCATATGAATTACTTTGTCTGTGCTGACACTATATTCACTGTTGTTTTAAAGAGATCAATGTGCTCACCATTAGTACAAAAAAATACTATTCAAGTTAAAATTGTGTCTATTCGAGTAACTCTATTTCAAGACCCTTAACTGCAATAAAATCCATTAACCAACTTCACTGTAGTTACTGTTCAAAATGCTATTTTAAAAAGTAAGAACTTTCCCTGGAATCTGTCTGGCTTCTACCAATAACTGTATAAACTAGTAAACTCTGGCTTTATACAATGGAATAATTTTATGTACACCACCATTAAAATTGACATATCCCTTGAAGATGTTTCCTAAGTAGCAAAAATAAAACATGATCTTCAGTATCAGTTAGGTTAAAACAAAGTTCATCTTTAGTGTTTTAGTTTCTTGCAAGTTTTATTTGTCAGTTAATTATCATGTTAAATACTTAGCATCTGGATATACTTTGGTAATTGGCATTTTTTAATCTAATTCTAATAATTTGTGATGTTACTACATTTCTCTAAGTGTCATGATTGACTTCTGATGGTCTAAGGTTGTTCTTCACTATTTGGATTTTGTTTGTTACCATCTTCCATGGCTAATAAATTACGATATTACAAGTTTTTACTATCATGATTATTTGCAGTGTTACAAGTTTGTTGTCCAGTATGTGGATGTTGTTAGTTTTCTAATTGCCATGAATAATTTGTGGTGTTAAATATTTGGGATATTTAGATTATAACATTTATTTTCATAACTAACTTGCAATGTACCAATGGTGTACATAACCTTTAATATTTTTATTTCAGCAACCGACAGACAATTTGTATAAGCACCTGAGTGTTCTAAGTGAAGCCAGCTAATATTATTCATAAAAGTTCATACAATCACTGCAAAGAAATACACACATAAGCCTGAATAAACCAACAAAGTAGGTTGCAGCTTCAGGCTCCTGACCCCACTGCAGTTTTGACATGGTACGTGTAATTTTAGGCTTCTGTTGATAAAAGTTGTATAAATAGTTAAAAGACTGAAAATATGTGAAAAACAAACAAACTTCAATTTGGCATTTTCCACTGAATCAAATAAAAAGGTAAACCCATAGAAGAAATATATACATACATGCATATATGGGTCCAACATTGTGCATTGGTGGTTTTTATGATATTTAATATATAAAATCTGGTATAATTTGATTTATGCATTGTAAATAAAGATATGACTTTGTATGTAATATACGCCTGTTGTTTGGAGGTGTTTAATTGTAATACTTAAGCAGTTCCTTCAATGTGATACCACAGATCTGTATACTTGGGTGTACTAATTAATTATAAACAAATTAAAATTTATGTAACATGTAGGTGTATGATACCAAAGGGTATTATGAAGAAACAAGTCATTTAAAATAAGTACACCTACATGGCTTCCTGTTTTTCCAAATGTGGACAATCGGGCCTGTTTCAGTTGTCTGCTATTAAAAACTTAAGTTTGTAACTGTTACGTTACTAATGCTATAGATATATATTATGAGTGATCAAAGATTTCATTGTTCTCGATTCTGCAAACAGTTTCCATTAAGAGTATGGTTACTGTAAAATTGTAGACCTCTGAAGAGGTCTGCTTCAATTTGTCACATCAATGCAGTTGTGTAAAACACTTTAGTGAACTCCTCAGAAGTACCAAAATACATTTTGCATCTGAAGGGAGTATGTTTTTTGCCACAGCTGAAATATTTATTTTCTATTATTGCAGGCTAAAATATTTTGTAAAATATTAGTATATTTTTAATAATTATTTTTTCATGTGAAAAACACCATTGGGTCTACCTACTAGATATCAAATGATTCAGTTATGATTGGCCTCCAATGTTCCCTTGTTTTTAAGTTTTTGCATTTCAATTAGCATAATACATGTTACATTTGATAGTTATATATGCGTTGATAAAATTTTTATTCGCTGCTGATTCATGATAGTACATTTAAGTCACTAAGCCCAAGGTGACTGGCATGGCTGTGGACAGGGCCCAATAAGTCATATTTGTCTAGGGCCTCCATAATTGTTAATCAGGCCTTGTCCATGTGCACACACACACACACACCTTCTATGTACACTGTTGGCCAAAATCTTAAGGCTAATGAACATTAACAATGCAAAATGCATATTTTTTCTTTAACTTAACAACTTATTTGAGTAGAGCTTCGAAAGATGAAAATTTCCATAACTGTTGTCCTTTGGGTTTAGAAGTCTGGTTGCAAAACTAAAAAAGCCTGAATCAGATGCAAAAAGTTAAATCATATTCAACTAACTGCCTAAAAGTATTTTTGTTCATATTGATTTGATTTGAATACTTGGTTCAGATTTAACTAGGACAATTACGAACTTGAAAGGTTTGAATGAAATTATTTTTTTATTCAATTTAAAAACAATTAGAAAAACTTAGAGGATAATATCATTGGTGGACCAACTTTGGCCACCTTGTACAACTGGCAAAATTATACTTATTGTACTAAGGAGAGAAGGGGGTTAAAGTTTTAATTACTTTGACGAAATGCTGTATACTAAAAGTCTGTCTTATTTTCTCTTCTTTTTTTATTTGTAAAAAAAAAATTGATAAATTATAAAAATTAAACAAGTAATACATATCAACTGGAAAACTTTATGTATGTTTTCTGGACACTAGTTTATCCCATAGAGGTAAAATTAATCAGCTTTTCATCAGAACATAAAAATAGAAACTTCAAAATGTAAAAACAAGTAATGTGAAATGTATGAATTACAGTTTAAATTTACAAGAGTAAACACTATTTTTATCAATATTTCAAGTATATTTTTCCCATTAAATCAAAGACTTACCAGTGTTTTGAAGTAGGGTTAATTTCTAAAAAATA
The DNA here is from genome assembly GCA_011833715.1 of Carcinoscorpius rotundicauda. Taxonomy (NCBI): domain Eukaryota; kingdom Metazoa; phylum Arthropoda; class Merostomata; order Xiphosura; family Limulidae; genus Carcinoscorpius; species Carcinoscorpius rotundicauda. Next base: position 91,600,946 of record CM022397.1, read on the forward strand.
TAAATTTGTCAGAAGCCCCTTTATAAATATATGTATGTTGAAACTACATATGTTACTCTCCATAGTATCCACTTATAAAATTTATTGAATTTTTCTATGTTTTGATCTGGAATACTACATCAGGTAGGAAAAACATGAATCCAGCCTGTGATGTTATTTTTATAGCTTGACCAGTCCAGATATTCATTGAAGAAGCATCAGAAAATTAAAATGCATGCAGAAAAGGTGAAAGTTGTCTGTAGTATCTACTTTGTACCATACCTGAGATTGTAATAAGGTAGCTATATCATTATCACTATCTAAACTAGTCTGTTTTTAAGCAGATTTTAATTTTATCACAATCACTGTCACTTTCAACATCCACTTCCAGAACCAAAAACAGATGAATTAGTTACAAACAGTTAACATGACTCTCTTACAAGTAAAAGTATTCTAATAACTAGAGTACTAGATGCATAATTCAGGACAAATCCAATAGCGATCAACAAAAATAGCATTCTCAATGCCATTAAGTAACCACTGAATGTAATGTGTGAATAAATACATTTTAGTAAATAATTAAACATGCAACAAGAAATGGTTTGCACAAATTAACTTCAGCAAATAATTTTTAAGACATAAAAAGTGCTTCATTTTTATTTTGACTTCAACAAAGTGCCCCAATCTTTTATTCCACCTCATATCAGTCACTGGACTTTTTCTTCTGTGCATTTTATCCTCAGATGTTTTTTTCTGCGTAGATCATGTAACTGTGTGCAATCAATTATACATTTCACTAAGCAGTAGCTAAACTATGAGAATCATACAATTTTACACAAAATACTTATCTCCATTTTGGGTATTTGGAATGAAAACCAATAAAGCATTAAGAAAGAAAAATAAATTGCCCTGTATCCATAGTGACACATTAAAACCCTGACTGGTTTCTTTTTCAAAGACACCAGCAGTACCAAATGATCCTTACATTTTGTTTTAGAAGGGAAGGAAGTCCAGCAATACCATCACTTAAACTCTGTGAACAAATTTTAAATTTTCAGAGCCTGTGGAGGTGAATGCCCTTTTCTGGCAGACTACTAGTAGTCGAGTTCTTAACTCACCATCAGTACAATAAACAGATACACAGATAAAGGACTAATTAACTGGAAGTTATATGTATAACAGGTGAATAAAAATAACATCTAAACAGTAAAGTAACACTTAGCTATATCCAGAAACAAACAAGTACCAGACAGTAAAGTATTATTGTTGTACAAGAACAGAATTATTTACAAGTAAATAAAGTATTAAGTTATAACTCATCAGTAAAAACTACCAGAGAGTAAAGAAAGAATGCAGTTGTACAGAAATAAGTGTTTACTGGTATTTGTAAAAGAGCACTTTCTTCAGCATTATCAGGAGAAAATCAACAGAGAGTAAAGAATTACTCAGTTGAACAAGAATAGAATTAGTTATCTGCAAGTAAAGTAGCAGCCACTTATAAATAATTAGAAGAAACTACCATGTTCCAGACAGTGAAGAAATAGTTGTAAATGAGCAGAATCAGTTACTAGTAAGTTGGTTACATGGCATCAGGATAAACTAGCACTTGGTTACATGGCATCAGGATAAACTAGCACTTGGTTACATGGCATCAGGATAAACTACTACACAATAAAGAAGTACTTATTCATTCAAAAACAGAATAGACTATTAATAAGTAAACGAACAGAAAGTTTGTTATCAAAAGAAATTACAAGCTATAATTGAAAAAATTGTAAAAAATAAAAAAATAATTTGGGTGTAGATGAATATAATTAGTTACTAATAAGTAAATGAGTAATGTTATATATAAGTAAGAATTATTGGTATACAATAAAACTTTATAGGAAGTAGTTGCCACTAAGGAAAGTTGTACTCAATTACACGTGTGCAAAATCAACTACAAGTCACTGATCAGTTGCAGAAAGTAACACAGCCATTTATTGCACAGAAGCAAAAATTACTACTAAAGAGCAATGTAGCACTTAGTTGTACAGAAACAATACTAAATACTTGATTATACAAGTACAGAATTAATTGCCATACAAGGAATCAGTACTCAAGTGTTGAGAAACAAAAGTATTACCAAACAATAACCAGCACTCAGATACGTAGAAATCAACTTTTTCATGTAAAGCACTATTAAATGATGAATATAAATAAAGTTTGAAATGTTTAACTATAATTGAAACTACAAAAAATTATATTTTTTAGAAGTTGCTCATTCTGTAATATAACAAGACAAACATTTTTGGTTCAGAAAAATTTGGGCCTTGCACTACTCAAAAAATGATAACTTTTGCAAACCAGAGAAAACAAGTTTGTCCATTGAAAAAACCTGGTGGCTAGTTGAATACAGGTTAGGAAAGCTACTCATGATTTATGTTTCAGAGGTATTATTGTTAACCTAAATAGACCCTGACCTGTCAGTTTGTTGCACTGCTTGTAAAAGCTGGAATCATTGTTGATCTTCTGCCTTGGGCATGAATGTAGATAAGTGTGTCTTCATTCAATTTGTAAGAAGAAGACCTTATTTCTGCTACTGTGCCAATACTAACTACAGCAGCTTCAGGATTTTGAAAATTATCACCATAATTCCTGTCTAATCAAATTTTACATCTGAATAGAAACAATACAAATGTACATAAATATAGTATTCTATATTTTTAATGTTTCAAATTAGATGTTAGTTAAAAGGTGCATCATGTTAAGGCAGGCTGTAAAATATTAAGAAAGTGTCTGTGAGCAAGGTTATAATGTAAACAACTTGAGAAAAACTTCAAAAAATGAGAATAAATGTAGTGATGGCTCAATCAATCCTTCAAAAAGAATGTAAGACTCATCATGCCTAAATAATAGTACAGGCACACAGTGGAGTAGAATGTTAAGTAACAGACAATAATAGGATAAATTGAACATAATTCTAATTGAATAGTTATTTATATATTATTATTTTGTTAATTTTTGCCTGTGTTATTATATAGGAATGATGCAAATATTGTCCCTACTGTCTTGTTTGAATTGTTTTAAAGGATTGATATTTGCCATCCATACATTTACTTCCTTTCTTTTTTGAAAATTTCTTCTTTACTTGTTTTTGTAATGCAGTATTTCAGTAGACATAAGAAGGTTGTATTTATAACCAAGTTCAAAACATACATGAGGTTCCAACTGTAATATTTATTGTTTATTTATTATTGGCTGATAATTTCTTTTTACCCTGTACTTAAGCTTTTTAAAGGAATGCCAAAATTTCAGTTAATAGAATTGTTTGCATTAAAATTATGATTTTTCAAAATTACTTCCAGTTGTTAATAATAATTATAAAAGTAAAGACCCAACTGAAACTATGTCACATCAGTAAAATTGGTTGACACCATTGTTTTGGATTTGGAGTTACTGTGTTATAAAAAAAGAAACAGAAAAACAAGAAATTGATACATTTTACAATAACATTTGCAGACATTCCAAGAACTTGTCACTTAGCAGTTATGTATATATTGTTATTACAAAAAGAAACTGTATATTATTCTAAAGTTTTGTTGCCCTGTAGAAGAGAAATTTAAAATATCATTTTGATGAACAATCTGATCTGTCCCTAAATAGACACACCTCAGTGTGGATTACTGTATGTGGTGAGGGAACCTCCCAGGGAAGGTTCTGTTCTTTCACTTTACCTCCTCTGGGATCTAAACATCCACACCGTGTTTGCCATGTGTGGCAACCCGTGAAGGGAAGGAGAGGATCCTGGTGGTTGAGGGGTCCAACCCTAACACACCACTTTGGCCTTAAATTCCTGAAGATCAGCTGGTCCACTTGGGCAAGGGTCAACCAAGTACCAGTGTTGGATATTCTCAACAGGTGTTGTGGACATTGTATTTGATGATGGTATTTGGGTATAGTGCTCACAAAACCCTGGTGTTGCCGCAGTGTTCTTGTTTGACATTGTAGTGCATCTCCTCACAGAGCTCCATGGTGGATGGGGTCAGTGGGCACCAAAATTTACCTTTTTCATTATAGATCTTCCAAATAAAATAGTGAAAAATCAGTCTATAGGTGAATGACCACATCTTGAAGATTCTGAGCAGCAATCTTCAACATCTGTAACACCTGCTGAACCTCATTTTCTTATCCTACATTCTCTTTCAAACAAACCTTCATGGCAAATGTATCCCTTTTTCATTCAGAATGGAATAGAGAGACTTGTTGACTCTCCAAAGTTAGTAGAAAAGCTTCAATCTGGTGATATATTGGTGGAAACATCCACATCTCAACACAGTGAACTCCTCTTGCATTCAAAGGCAACTGGGGATATACCTATTGAGGTTACACCTCTTGCAACTTTGAATTCTACACAAAGTATTTCTTTTGAGATGGATTTGAAGAACATCCCCGAGTCAGAGATTCTCACTGGTTTTTCCACCCGAGGAGTTTCTGCGGGGAGGTGTATCTCCACTTGCAAAGAAAAAATTACAATGCCAACCAACATCCTCATTCTGACATTTACATCACCATGTCCACCTCCCGTCATCAATCCAGGTTATCTCAATTGCAAGGTATGGTCATATATTCCAAACCCTCTCAGATGTTTCCAGTGTCAGCAATTCTGTCACTCAAAGACATCATGTTATGGTTCCTTGATATGTACTCGTTGCAGTAGCAAGGACCACGATGTCTATGAGTGTGAAATGGACTCTTGTTTCATCAATTGCAATGGCTCTCACCCATCCTACTTTCATTCTTTCCCTAAATGGTTGGAAGAAATAAACATGCAGCTTTTGAAAATGATTCATTACATTACTTATCCTGAGGCTCGAAAGTTGCTGTCGACCACTTCATCTCAAACATATGCTGCTGCACTTTGTTCCACAACTACTGTGGGAGTGGAGACAGATCTCTCTGTGCCTCCAAAAGAATTGTTTTCAAAACAAATTAAAAGTCTTTTGACCTCCATGGTTAAATAAGTTGATGAATCAACTTCAACACCCATCTCTGTCCCTTACGTACCTTCCAACAAATCCCAAGATCCACTTCCTTTGGTTCCAGGTACAGGCATTTCCTCTGATACATCTTCTTTCCCCACCCCAAGATGCAAAATGATCGTTCATTCACATCCTCAGCCACTGGAATTCCCTTCCAACAGCAAAGACCTGCCCAATTGACCCAAGGTAGGATCCATGGAGGTCTATAGACCTCCCTCAAATAAAGACAGTAAGAAAAAAAAGATGTGGCCATAAATGTAATGGTTCTCCACCCAATTCACCTACACATAAATAAAAATAGCTACCTTGATACAATGGAACTGTTGAGGTTTGCATTCTAATCTGGATGACATCAAAACACTGATTGCTTCCTTCCATCCTGTATGTCTTTCCTTATAAGAAACAGTTCTGATACCTCCCAATACATTCACCTTTTGGCAGTTTTCTTTGTACAGAAATGACAGGCTGTGTGATGGACAAGTGCATGGAGGAGTGGCACTGTTGGTTGGTCAGCACGTGCCCACCCTGTCTTTGCCACTTGACACATTCTTGGAGGCAGTAGCCATCTGTGCTTCCTTAGGTCATACCATCACCATTTCTTCTCTCTACCTGTTACCTGGAAAGACATATAAGCAATCAGACTTTGATGCTCCCGTTGAACAGTTGCCATTTCCCTTTTTAATCCTGGAGGGCTTTAATGGACATCGTTCCCTCTGGAGAAGTGCTGACATTGATAGGAGCAATTGCTCTGTAGAGTGTATGCTCTCTGATCACAACCTTTCTTTTTTCAGTACTGGTTCTTTTACTTATTTCTATGCACCTAGGCAATCCTTTACTGTTATTGATCTCTCAATTTGCTCCCCTTCTCTGTTCTCCTATTTTTCGTGTAGGGTTGACAATAATACACAACGCAGTAATCACTTTCCTATAATTTTGAGAGACTGCCTGTGGTTGATGCCACCAGACCATTGTGCCACAGTGGAAGCTGGATCATGCAAATTGGCCCTTTTTCACTGCTCTTGCAGAACTTCATTCTGCTATTATCTGTAAGCTATCAAAAGATGACTGTGTAATGTGACTGACTATAATATACAAACAGCTGCTCAATGTATTCTTAAAACTTCAACATGTTTTCCACTATATATCATCTGTGGTGGAATCCAGCCTGTCACATGACATGGAAAGATCAAAAATGGGTCTGGGAAACATTTTGAAGATATTCCACACTTTCAAACCTCATCACTTTCCAGCAGGCCCATGCACATGCTTGGTGGGTAAGACGTCAAAGCCAGTAGGAATGTTGGATTAAGTTCACAACCAGCATATCTTCTACCACCAGTTCCAAAGTCATACGGGACAAGATTCGAAAGGTCAGTGGGCAATATAATTCTGCCCCCCTCTCAATCTTGCTCTCTGATGGCCAGAAAGTAGCTGATACCCAGAACATTGCCAATACTCTACGTGAAAGCTATTGTGAGGTACCTAGCTCTTCTGCTTTGTCCTCTGCCTTCTTAGACAACAATACTCGGGCAGAACGACTGCCTTTTTCCTTTCAAGCTAATTGTCTCTATGACTGTAATTGTCCCTTTACACTGGTGGAACTCAAACTGACCCTTCGTCTGTCTAGCATTGCATCAGTTGGACCTGATGATGTACACTATGAAATGCTGCACCATCTATCTCCTGCTTCTCTTGCTATTCTTCTGATTGTTTTTAACCGGATCTGGCAGGAGAATGTTTTTCCTGATGCTTGGTGCCAGGCTATTGTCCTACCTTTCTCTAAAGCTGGGAATGATCCCAAGATTCCTTCAAACTACAGGCCAATTGCTTTGACGAGCTGTCTCTCTAAGACCTTAGAGAGGATGATTAATGCTCCTTTTGTTTAGTTCCTCAAATCAAACAATCTCCTCTCACCCATCCTGTGTGGGTTCCAACGACATCACTCCACCACAGACCATCTATTTCAACTTGAAACATCAATTAGAGAAGCCTTTCTCAAATGCCAATGTCTTGTATCAATATTCTTTGACATTGCGAAGGCTTATGTTACAACATGAAGGTATGGCATTTTGCAAGACCTCCATATATGTGGGTTACATGGCCATTTGCCCATTTTTATCAAAAATTTTTTAATGGACAGAAGATTCCAAGTTCGTGTGGGTTCAATACTTCTCATTCTTTAATTCAGGAACTCGGAGCTCCTCAGAGCTGTGTTTTGAGTGTTACACTTTTCAGTATAAAAATTAATGCCACCACCAAACAACTCACTCTCACTGTTGCAAACGGGCTCTATGTCAACAAATTTCGTCAAACATGAAGTATATTGAGCAGCAGCTACTGACTGCCCTCAATCATTTACTGAATTGGACCATAGCAAACAGCTTTAACTTTTCTCTCTCTCTAAACCCATTTGCATGCAATTTTGCTGCCAATGGGTTATTCATCCTGATCCTGAAATCTGTATCAGTGAAGTTGTGCTGCCTGAGACTTTGGGGCTTATCTTTGACTATAAGCTGGCCTTTATACCACACATCATGCAGTTATGGGTCAAATGTACAACAGCACTGAACATCCTCCGTGTCCTCTCTTCCACCACTTGGGGAGTAGATCAATGTTCTGTGCTAAAGATATATTGTGCTCTTGTGTGATCGAACCTCAACTATGGATTACTGGTCTATGGTTCAGAAACCAATGTGAGAGATTTCAGCCTTTTTTCATACAACAACCTCTCCATCAGAGGCACCATTCTAGTAATATTCCCTTCACCCTTTTTAACAGTTTATTGTCTTTCCTAAAGTAAGGAGACAAAGACTGAACACAATATTCCAAGTGTGCCAAATCAGCAGCCTGTATAGTAAACCTATTACTTCTTCAGACTTTTATTCAATATTTCTGTAAATGCAACCTTAAATCTGATTTGCTTTACTACAAACAACAGCACACTACTTGGATGGCTTTAGACTTACTTACCATTGCATCAAGATTCCTTTACTTCATAACACTCTTAAATTTATTTCAATTCATATTATACTTATTCAAATTATGATAATCTATAAGCAATATCTTCCATTTATCATAATTAAAACCCATCTGTCATTTATTTGCCCAGCTCACTAAATTATCTGAATCATTTTGTCAATCAGCAGCATTTTCCTCACACCTAGCAACACGTGTGACCTTAACATAATCTACAAATTTAAGTAATTTATGGAATATTCCTTCATTTATGTCATTAACATAAAAAGAGCAAGGTCCTAAGACTGAAACCTGGAATACCCCACTTGTCACATTAATACAGTTTGACTGATCTTTATTTGTAACAACCCTATGCTTTCTTCCATCCAACTACTCTTCTATTTAATTTGCTAAATTATCCCTTACACCAACAGATATTTTATAAGCCAATATTATGTGGTACCTTGTTAAATGCTTTCTGAAAATCCATAACAACAAATCTACACCTTTACCCTCATCGACATATGCAGTAACCTTTTCAAATATATCAAAAGATATGTAAAGCAAGATTTTCCATTAGTGAAATCATATAGATTATCCAACAAAATTCTGACCTTTTTTAAATGACTGTGCCTAGCATCCTTCAACAGACTTTCTAAAACTTTTTCCACAACTGACACAAGACTGATCTTTATCATCTCTTTTGAAAAGAGGAGTTACATTAGTTAACTTCCAATCCTCTGGTACCTTCTCACTATTCAATGATTGACATAAAAATAATAGTAAGTGGCTCACATACTCAATCTTTAACCTCCTTCAAACCCTTTGGAAAATATTATCTGGCTCAGGAGCCTTATTATTTTTCAAACTTCCCAATTTTTTATAACCAGCTCAGAATTAATGCAGTCATGTTGTTCTAACTTATTTTTATCTATTTCGTGGAATACTGCTTGAACCTTCATTTGTAAAAACCAAAGAAAAAGTGAAAATTAATAACCTAGCAACCTCAGATACTAGCTTTAATTTATTATCCCTCAATAGCCCCATCCCCATTCTAACATTTTGTTTACAATTAATGTATTGAAAGAAATCCTTAGTTATTTTTTACATTTTCTCCTACACCCTTTTTGATGTCTTAATTTCCTGTTTCATGAACTTTCTAATCTTCTGTATATTTCCTGTCATACAATTCAATTTAAATTTTATTAACTTATTATGTTTTCCTTTAATTTTATCTCTTGAACTCTTTGTGAGCTATCCTGGTTTTTTCTTTCAGCCACCTTCTTTCTTTTAGGAATATATTTACCTTGACTATTTAAAAATTTTCCACATCTGATAAGTGTCTCCAAACAATTCAGCTGCCTAATTCACGATAAATCTTGTCATATTCCTTCAAAATTCGCCTTTTTTTAGAATTTTAAACCAAAATTTTATTCCATATTTGCATATGCAACATAATAGAGTAACAATAATTTGCACCCAGAATTTCTCTAATTTCCACACTACTGATCATTTCTGTATTAAACTGTAACAAATCTGGTACATTCCATGACTAATTAGTGAAGAAAGCCATCCTAAACAGTTTTCAAAAACCTTTCTCCCTCATGGTTTGCCTTTAGCATTTCCAAATCTATATATCAGAAATTAAAATCGCTCATGATTATGACCTCATTAACAACCAAAATCTTAATCCCATGTAAAATTTCATCTGGTAGTCTGTAACAAAATCCCACCAACAGCCTCTTCCTTTTATATCCACTAACATAAACTTAAATATATTCAATCTCCTTCCTATTATTTTTTATATCAATTTCAACAGAATGTAACTCCTTTTTCCCCTCTTTAATACTCTATCCTTATTAAATAGATTGTAACCTTGTATTTCAAAGAAACTTCTGTTCATGCAAACATCTACATATTTTAGTAATTCTCACGATATCAAAATCTTTTATTCTTAGCAGTGCTCTAGTTTTATTTCATATATTTCTAGCATTACAATAGTAACAATTAAGCCTATCCTTATAACTACTACTATGCTCATAATCTATGCTTCACTTTTTTTCTGCTTATACTTTTTGCATTTAGCTTTTTTTTTAGTTTAGTCCTAGTTTAAAACATCCTTGAAGCTGAGTTAATAGCCAAAGCAAACAAACCATCCCCTACCCTATTTAATGTGAACCACCAATTCCAAAAAAAGCTCTCTTCTCCCACTGAACTGATCTCACAAGTCCATCCAGCCAATCTGCAAATCCTTATATATTAAACTAAGCCTCATCCTAATAACCTACTAAAACTTCATCCCCACAGTTAATACTGAGCAGTATTCCCACCAAAAAATTAAGTTATGGTCATTTTCTTTAAATGCCTTTATCGACCACTTGTAGTTACTAATTAGTTCCTCTGACATACTCTTTTTTTCTATTCTGTTAACCCACACATGCACCACAAAAACTATATCTGCCAGCTCCATTTATTATATCCTCCATCTGTGTCTTTATTGTCTTTCCCGGCCGTCGCAGAAATTTTGGCCTGGCATGGCCGAGCGCGTTAAGGCGTGTACTCATAATCCGAGGGTCGCGGGTTCGCGCCCGCGTCGCGCTAAACATGCTCGCTCTCCCAGCCGTGGGGGTGTATAATGTAACGGTCAATCCCACTATTCGTTGGTAAAAGAGTAGCCCAAGAGTTGGCGGTGGGTGGTGATGACTAGCTGCCTTCCCTCTAGTCTTACACTGCAAAATTAGGGATGGCTAGCACAGATAGCCCTCGAGTAGCTTTGTGCGAATTCCAAAAAAAACAAAAACAAAAACTTTGCCTTTAGGTAACATAATCCGATTCTTTTCTCCCAATTTGCCCCACAGACTGACTATTATATACACATGTCTTGTCAATGAATCACCCATAACTATAACCTCCTTATCAACCACATTCTTCTCTAACCCTTTTCCTTCGTTTCAATAATTCGTCATCTCCAGAAACCAACGGCTGAAATTTGTTGCTAAACAAAACATGATGAAAGATTAAAAGTATAAAAAAGCTGGTGATGTAGTTCTAGTGCTGCCAAAGGCAGCTCAATCTATGAGGGCCTGGGAGCATACTTTACCTAATACTAATATAATACTGTAATCTACATTTGCTATGTAATTCAGATAAGTAAAGGTGTACGTGACGCTGAACCTCTTTCCAATTTGTCTGTTTGGTAGAATCATTTAAGCGACTTGAACGACTGTATAACATTATATACAAGAATCTGACATTGTGCTAAAATGTCAATTATCAGCTAATGACTGTAGCGTATAATACATATACTATTTTTAAAGGATCTCGTTTTGATTATAAAATCACTGCGATGTAATGAGATCTTAATAGAGTGGCTGGTAAGGTCTTCTTCCTCCCCCTTCCCCATCATATTTCTGGGGCCCACGTATGATTAAGGGGCCTGGCATGGCCTAGCGCGTTAAGGCGTGCGCTTCGTAATCTGAGGGTTGCGGGTTCGCGCCCGAGTCGCACCAAACATGCTCGCCCTCCCAGCCGTGGGGGCGTTATAATGTTACGGTCAATCCCACTATTCGTTGGTAAAAGAGTAGTCCGAGAGTTGGCGGTGGGTGGTGATGACTAGCTGCCTTCCCTCTAGTCTTACACTGCTAAATTACGGACGGCTAGCACAGATAGCCCTCGAGTAGTTTTGTGCGAAATTCCAAGAAACAAACAACTGTTCCTGATTTAGCATGGATAGACTAGAGAGAAAACAGCTAGTCAGCATCAACTTCTAACAACTCATTGGCTAATGATTTTACCAACGAATAGATTAACTGGCAATAAATTTATAATGTCACCATGTCAGAACGAATGAAAATGTTCGATGATGGAGATTCGACCCGGCGACCTACATATTACCAGTTGAATGTCCTAACCACTAAACTGTGCCAAACATTTGTTGAAGGTAAAATACTTCCTAAGTTTTTTTTAAACGTAGTTAAAAAACAAAATATTATAAATCAGTAATATATGGGTAAAATTCACGGAGATTCAGAGCACTTTTACAGTGCTGTTTCGAAAACATATTTGTTGCCTATGTATCTGTATTACCTATACATTTTTCACTTTGCTGCCTATTTTGTACATCTCAGATTCCACGGCTCGGCATGGAAAAGTGGTTAAGGCATTCGACTCGTAATCTATGGGACAAATCCCCCCCTCACACCAAACATGCTCGCCCTTTCAGCCGTGAGGGCGTTATAATGTTAAGGTCAATCCATCTATTCGTTGGTAAAAAATTAGCCCAAGAGTTGTCGGTGGGTCGTAATAATTAGCTGTCTTCCCTTTAGTCTTACACTTTGCGCGAAATTAAAAACAAACCAAACCATATTCCACATTACTGCAAAACGTCTTCCATTGGCTGAGATAGGAGTGCTTGCTTAATGTAAAAGTTAGGTCAACATCAATATATTTAGTTGCAGATTTTATGTAGAAATTTATTTTTGTAATCAGGATTACAATTTGTGTCAAAGTGTATGCGGCCTGAATAAACATTATATTAAAAGAACTATTTTAGGAATTACATTGGTAAACATTTGGTTTGAATTTCGCGCAAAGTTACTCGAAGGCTATCTGCGCTAGTCGTACCTAATTTAGCAGTGTAAGACGAGGGAAGGCAGCTAGTCATCACCACCCACCGCCAACTTTTGGGCTATTCTTTTACCAAAGAATAGTGGAATTAACCGTCACGGTATAATGTCCCCACGGTTGAAAGGGCATGCATGTTGGGTGTGACGGGGATTCGAAGCCGCGACCCTCGGATTACGAGTCAGGTGCCTTAACCACCTGGCCATGCCAGGCCGAACGTAGTGTTTAAAGAAGGGTTAAAGTATAAATAAATATGTTTGAAGACGAGATCGATACAGCTAATATAAATGTCCAGAGAGGTTACAACAGAAACTGTAGAGAACTATAAAATGACAACACAAAACCAATGAGGTAAAAATGAACATAAATGAAAAAAATCGTAGAAAATAAACTGGCAAATGCAAGAATTAAATCACCCACATCTTTTTCCTTATTGTTCCAAAAATCCAATTTAAAACGCAATTTACTACTAAATATGTCAATATGTATCAGATTTATACACACAATTTTCTTTCTTAACACAAATATAGTTTAATATACAAACAATATCATTATTTATAATAACGGTTATTACCAAACGATGATTCATAAATAGATGTTTTACAAATTGATTAACAATACCGAGTATTCTGTTTGGTCTAAAACTGAATTTTTCATCGACGTTCACAGAAAGCGAATTAATTCTATGTTGATACAAAGGTATATTTCTCTTGACGGCTAGCCAGCTTGAAGCACACGTAAGATTTTCACTGACGACAATATCTAATGTTCTCGTAGAAATTCTGAAATCCGAAGTTAATTCATAGAAGTTAAACAATTTCTAATGATCGAAAAAAATGTATTTTTTCCGATTAATAAGCATTTATCAAACCTGCAGCTTCCGATGTTTGTAGTATACTGACTGTAGCAAAGGAACAACAATATTAAACTATCCATCCGCGTGTTGATTCATAAAGTTTAAGGCGACGTTCTCGAAAGTTTACTTGGCAATTACTAATATTACATAGGTATTTGGTACATTGTTGTTTCTTACGCTCGAGAATCTTTTACAAATTTAGAGAAAAGGCGGGACTTTCGCAATACACATATACATTTCTGAATATATATTAAACTGAAACAATGGTAGATAGTAAAATAAATACATAATAGTGAATTAATTATGGTATGTACAGACAACATAAAAATAAACTTTTGAACACAGAATTAATATTGTTTTAACAAGACCTATCATTGATCGGGTTCTTATGGATTACTCGCTAAAAATAATGTGAAGGTCGCAGCATTTTATCATTCTATTTTTTTCAATAAGTGAACTGCCTTTGTTACAGGCTTGTTCAACAATAGACAATTTAAAATACAATGTTTAAGAAATTCCCAAAGTAATGGTACACCTAGCTCACAAATAAACGTACTTGCAGATATATAGACGCGATAACTTCCACTGCTTCATTAGAATTGAATTAATTCGATCAATAACTGCTTACTCATTAACTCATTGCTTCTTGTATTCATATTATAGCCCCCTGCTAATACAGCCGTAAATCTACGGATTTACAACTTTTAAAATCAGGGGCTCGATTCCCCTTGGTGGACTCAACAGACAGCCTACTATGACTTTGCTATAAGAACTCGTAATCTGAGGGTCGCGCCAAACATGCTCGCCCTCCCAGCCGTGGGGACGTTATAATGTTAAGGTCAATCCCACTATTCGTTAGTAAAAGAGTAGTCCTAGAGTTGGCGGTGGGTGGTGATGACTAGCTGCCTTCCCTCTAGTCTTACACTGCTAAATTAGGGACGGCTAATGCAGATAGCCCTCGAATAGCTTTGTGCGAAATTCCAAAATAAATGAACTTGTATTTACTATTCAGATCACCTATTATAACTGTGGGAAATTTTTTTGTGGATTAGGTTTATGTCAATACATTTAGTTGGTGAATTACCTTCCCTTTAGTCTTACACTGCTAAATTGGGGACGATTAGCGCAGATAGTCCTTGTGTAGCTTTGCGCAAAATTAAAAAAACAAACAAGCGTTTGTTGTTTCGGATTGGTTTGAATTGCGCGCCAAGTTAGACGAATAATTTAGCAGTTTTAGACTAAAGAAAAACCAGATAGTTATCACCATTCACCCCCAACTCAAATCGTGGGACTAGACAGTAGTATCTGTAACCATCAATTTTTTTTTAAACAAAATATACGAGAAAATGAGATATTCTGTACATACTCGCATCTGTATGTTCAAAAACTATAAACTAATAAATGAAGTCGCTTTTTCAAAAAAGGTGTAATTACCAAGCATTAATAAGATAATTTATAGCCTATTCATGGCCCTTTTCAAATAGGAAAGCTTGCATGTTGTATGGCCTGGCATGGCCGAGCGCGTTAAGGCGTGCACTCGTGATCCGAGTGTCGCGGGTTCGCGCCCGCGTCGCGCTAAACATGCTCGCCCTCCCAGCCGTGGGGGTGTATAATGTGACGGTCAATCCCACTATTCGTTAATAAGAGTAGCCCAAGAGTTGGCGGTGGGTGGTGATGACTAGCTGCCTTCCCTCTAGTCTTACACTGCAAAATTAGGGACGGCTAGCACAGATAGCCCTCGAGTAGCTTTGTGCGAAATTCCAAAACAAACATGCATGTTGTATACCAAAAATTAGGAAATTCACTTACCCAACTTTATTTGATTTTTATAAATTGTTTACTGTGTCTTAATGTTTGTTTGAGTTGAAAACTACACAATTGTTTAATTAATTACGTTTTGCCCATAAGTGTATTATATTCCGATTTTTATGGTTTTAAATCCATAAGTTTCCAGCTGAGGAACTGTATAAAATATAAATGTTTAGTTAGTTCATTTTCGTTCACACAAGACTGAATAGCGTAATTTAAATGTTTAATATGATTTATTTTTTGAAGTTTATTACTTTGCAATAAAAAAATCTCTAGTTGACATCATGAGAAATAGGTCCGTAAAGGTTTGTTGTGAAATTTTGCCGAAAGCTATACGAGGGCTATCTTCGCTAGTCATCCTTAATTTAGTAGTGTAAGACTAGTCATCACCATCCACCCCCAACTCTTGGGCTACTCTTTTACCAACGAATAATGGGATTGACCGTAACATTATAACGTCCCCACGGCTGAAAGGACGAGTATGTTTGGTGTGATGGGGATTTGAACTCGCGACCTTCAGTTTACGAGTTGAGTGCCTTAACTATTTTGCCATGTTGGACCTAGTCCGTAAAGAAACTTTGATGAAGGATGTTTGATTTTGATGAAATGATATTTTTGTTCATTTTTAGGTAGAAGGTTATTCAATGGTATAATATATATGCATATGCATTAGAAAACTTTTACATTTTATACTTGTTTAAATTATTGCTATTAAGCTATTTTTAAATGCATATGCCTAACATTTGTGATGAAAATCATGTAAACTTGCAGCTGTTTTTTCGTATTATTTTTCAGTATTAACACATGTTACCGAACACATCAGCAACAGATCAGTTAATGGTGGTAACAACATTTGTTTAAGTATAGATCTTTTTACAAGATATGGTTTAAAGTATTTTTAAACTACTTAAACTGGGAGTTGTAAACAAACTTTTATGAATATTGCTTAAAATCGAACAAATTAATAATAAAATGTAAATATTATGTGTGATTTCCGGTGTCTGAAAAGTAATATCCGGCTTACTATCTCTATAACCCTGATTCATTGAATTCAAAGGGTGTGTGTTCGTTGCTGTAATATTATTTACTCTAGGCGGAAGCTTAGAGATCAAGTAAGAAATGAATCTGTAGAGGAAATTACTAAGATTCTAAGTTTCAAAGTACATGTATATACCTGTGTTTGTTGATGGTAAAATGTCATAAGGACCAAAGAAGGAATATTGTTTAGTTGCATGGAATTGAGAATTTAACGAGAACCCACTTGCCTGCTCCAAAACATCGTAAAGGAGAAGAGAACCCGCCACACCTGCCGGTGACCGTTATAAACGGGTAGCATTGGTTTTTAAATTAGGCTACGCGACAGTGTGACATCACTTAGATTTATACTGGAGTGTAACATTATTTTCATAATAATTTTTTAAGATTTAATTTTGGTTTTTGAGTTCATTGCTATTAATATTATACATAAAATAAAATGGGTTGCGCAGTGAGCTCTGTAGCAGACAAAGAAGCAACTGAAAGGTCTAAAAAAATTGACAAAGATTTGCGGGCAGATGGAGAAAGACAAGCAAGAGAAGTCAAGCTACTTCTTTTGGGTATGTAAATTATCTTTAAATTATTGTAATTTTTATTGTTATATTAAATTATATGTAGACAAATAAATTAACTGAAGAGTTATATATTAAAACATTTGATTTTTTAATTTAAATTTAAAACAAACTGAGTAAAGAGATCCACTTGGGGATATATATTAAAGCTACATTTAAACGACGGGAGTTTCTTTGCTGTGTAAGTTACCATAAAAAAACCACTGCCATTAGTACTATATTCATTAGAAGGCCTATGATTTATTCAAATGCTCTTACCAGTTTAGTACCTCCCTTGTAAGTTAAACTAAAAACTCTAAAATGAAATTGACACCCCTTAGAAATTAACTGGAACAAATATTATAATTAAAATGTTGCTACAATTTACATTTTTAATTCTCACTCTTATACAAGTAAATCTAGCTTTATTTATAAAACAAAACCACTGACAAATTCAGGCTTGCACATGAAATACACCTTACACCCAAAACCTTCATCAACTAGAAGTAGAGTATAGATGCCCCTGATTTTTAAATGATTTGCTCTTCGGAAAATGGCTTTCTATTTCTGGATAACAGACCCATGTCTTGCATTCCTTTAAAAGAGAAAAGGGTAAATTACATAAATGAATATCTGCATCCAGATCAAGGAGTCAGAAAAACCCAATAATAATTTTGAAAAAAATTGTATTTTAATATATGTATAGTTTTATTTCTGAAGTTGGAAGAAGTCATTTTCCTACTTATCCCCCTGATGATATTGTAAACTTCAGTAAAATCACCCCTTACTTTATGTTTATATCAAGAGAAAATATGATCTTTAACCTATTCTCTTGAGGTAACCATTTCATCCCAGGAGTCATCTTAGTAGTCCTAATCTGAAACTCTTCTGATAAGTCAGTATCTTTTTGTTTTAGGTAAGGAATCAAAATTGTAAAGATTATTTTCTAAGTGAGGCCAATGAGTGGTTTGACAAAATATATATTTACCTCTTTGGAATTGTAGTTAATGTGTGTACAAGTATTTACAAAAGTTCAGTTAACTTTACTGTTTCAACAAACACTGCTTTGATAGCTTGAATGACTAACCCATCACTCTGCCCTAATCCTTTTTTCGTTATAGCTGTTGTTTCTCATCTCATTAAGTGTGAAATTCAAACTGTCATGACTCAAATATATTATGATGTATGTACATAAATTAAAAACCACGTATCCAACTAACCAATTAAGTTTAGAGGTGAACAATTGTTGATTAGTGGAAATTGATAATCATTATTTGTTAAGCTCATTGGTTGATTCCATTAAACCTATTGGAAAAAAGTCTAAGAAAAAAAATCTAAACCTTGGATTTACACCAGTGACTTGGATGAAGGAATGGTCAATAGATTATTTATATTTGCTGATGAGACAAATGTGTGATGCTAACCTATGAGGGGGATGTTACTGCTTTATAAAGGATTCAGGTTATTTGGTGAGTTGAGTGAATAAATAGCAGGTAGCTGTTAATTAAAATAAATGTACATTAATGCATGTGAGGTATTAGAATTTGAATTATGAGTATAATTTTGATGGAAATAGAATCAACAGGATTAGGAAAAGATCTTGATGTACTGGTTCATCAGGTTTTCAAGTTACTATGCAATGTGTTATTGCTAGTGGTGGGGCAAACAGGATTATACACTGCATCTATAGAAATACTGAAGTATATTGAGGTTACAATGTCATCATGTAGGTCATTGGTTAGGCCACATTTAGAGTATCATATTCAGTATTGAGTTTTTACTTTGAAAAGAAATTTAACTTATGGAAGAGGTTCAAAGTTGCTTGAGTGAGACCTGGAATGGAGAGGTTGTCATATGAGGATAGATTAAGACTTCTTAAATGTTTTCTCTTAAAAAAAAAAAAGAGTTAGAGGTGATGTGTTCGGTGATTAAGATTGTTAATGGAATTGATAGTGTTTATGCATCATATTTTTTCACAATTTAATAGTGAGAATAGCAGGATTAGGAGACATAAGTTTTGAGCAGGAGGGAAGTTATCTTCACCTAAGATAACTTTATTTTTTACAGGTGGTTGGCCAATGCATGTGATGGATGCAGTTAATTTAAAGAAGTTCAAGGAAAGTAGTGGGGTTGCCTTTGAGTTTTTTAATGTTTAATTTAGTGCATGGGATAGCATAGAGAGACCATAATCGACCTGTAATGTTAGATCTGAGCTACAGAAGTATATTTATTAAGGCATTTAAAGAAAATAGCCATAACCTGATTTTACAGAGAATTAATTTTGGGAATAATAGTATAAGTAGGTCACTAAACCTGAATGTTTAACTTTGGTTAATATGCAAGAAAGAGCATATTGGACTTGTGGCATCAAGTTAATGGGAAAGAGAAAGCATTTTGGAATATATGGTTTCATTTAAATAGGGTAGGGCTGGTTTGTATGCAAGGGACATTATCTCCACTATAAACTAGGACCAGAAAGTGGTGAGGGTCAGGATAAACCAAATGTAGAAAAAGTAAGATATGCAAAAATGTATAGTGGAAGAACAGATTACAGAAGTGGTTAAAATGGTGGGGTAAAACAATTACTGTTGTAATGAAAAAAGTATAAGAAACTTGCAGCATTAATCATAATGAAAGAGTTTGATATAATTGGAATAACTGAAACAATGAAATGTAGACAATTTTGATTATAGATTTTTCTTTGATATACAGTGTTATGTATTTTTAATAGCATTAGAATACCATTCTAGTGAAATTGAAAATGTCAAAGTAAATGGCAAGAAAATTGAACCTGTAGGGTTTTCTGTCAAGAGTATGTGGGTTTAAGTGAGCATAGCTCAGGTTTGATTCTTTATTGTATGTGGAAATGAGATTTTAGAGATACATAAAAACAAATTTTAAGGAGATGCAGAAATAATTATCTGTTTAGAATTAAGCCACTGAATTAACTGAAGATACTGATCAAATGTGGAGAATGTTTAAAATTAAAATTTTCAAGATAGATTTTTTCTTTAAAGACAGGAAAGGTAGCTATCGACAAAAGACCAGGTTGGTTTTTGAAATATGTAAGGAATGAGATTAAATAAAAGGATTGTAAATTTAAGTTTAACTTTCCAGATGGGGGATTTGGAAGAATACAGAAGTTCAAGAGCTGATCAAACAGAGAATTAGAAAATTAAAGAGGGTTTATGACAAAAATTTGGCTGTGTGGGGGTTTAGTTGAAAAGGATCTGAGTGAGATATTTAAGATTAAGAGAATTGGTAATTTGGCAGAGTTATAAAAATCTGCACTGGAGACCACATTGAAGAAAATTCAATTTCATTGAGAAAGTTTTTAGAATAATGTTCACCCTATTCAAGAATTCTCAGCCACAACAAGAAAACAATACAATTATAAAATTACTGTATATCCCTAAATTAGGGAAGAAATTCAGGAGTTCAACATAAGAGTTTTGGAAAACTCCTCCATAACACACTAATGAAAGTGAAACAACCCGTCAACAAGATAAAGAAAAAAGAATTCACCTACAAATTGCCATGTTTATATGGAAATACATACAATGGAGATGCAGGTTATACCATAAAGCAAAGATTAAAAGTAGTAAGTAGTATACACTGAAAATGCAGAGGATTGGTAAAAATGTGTAAAAAAATGAGTTTGTATCAGAAATAGAGTTTTAGGTAAGGAATATGTTAATTTCTGAGATGATACTGCACCTCTATATACAGATTAGCTAGAACTCTTTGTTTAAGTGGTGAAGGAACTATTGGAAAGTTTTACCTTGATCAGCTTCCTTCAGAAAGTGTCTGAAGAAAAAAAGTAATTGAAATGTGACATCCAATGACAATGGAACACCTGTAGGAGACCACATCTTATCTTATTTAGGTCATGATCGTCACCCAAAAAAAGAAAGAAAAGAAGAAACAAGTTCTGTCTGTCCCATGGATGGGAAAAATAAGAACATGACCATCTGAGTACTTTCACACAAGATATCAGAGTACCAATATTTGTAGCAGATTGGCATGCATTCAGATCCTTTATTGTGTGTTCTCTTCACCTCTACTGTAAGATTATTGGATTGACACCAACTGTGGGAAGAGTGGACAGTAATCATAACATAGAGATGTTTATGGTGTGTGCCCTGCTTAATTAAACTGCAAGAGAAAGGCACAGTATCATAGTTTGTGTTTAGCTCAACTGGAAAAACTTAAGCCACAGGAGGAGAGTACTGTTAATATAAGTATAGCTATAAGATGGGCCATCTGTATGATACTGATATTGCCAGTATTTCCTGTGTCAGATATACATTTTCTGAAAATGTTATCATGAAAATATTAATATATAGATGCAACTAGACTGACACATTTGGAAAAATAATCAATGATTGTTGTTGTTGTTTTGAATTAAGAACAAAGCTACACAATGGGCTATCTGTGCTCTGCCCACCACGGGTATCGAAACCCGGATTTTAGCGTGTAAGTCCGCAGACATACCCCTGAGCCACTGGGGGGCATAATCAATGATAAAACATAATTGTGAAATGTGTCTTATTATAAACTGGGACCAGAATCAACTTCTGAATACAGCAAATTAGTGAAAAGTCAAGAAAATTAAAGAATCCCTTTATATCAAACAATACCAACCTAAAATTACAGTTTTGATGTCAATAATCTCTGGACAGTCAGTTGCTGAAATTTACAAAATGACTGATTACACAATATAATGTGCTTCAGGGGTAGAAATATTCTAAATTTTCAGCAGGACACATGACCTTCTGGACAGTGAAACTTGCCAGACATTTGAAATTTTAGCAGGACACCTCAAAATTGTCACCAGACATTACCGAAAACAAGAAATCAAGTAGAGACAATTATTACATGAAACAGAATCACTTTATTTATGGCACTGAAACATTATTTCAAAGCAAGTGGCAAAAAGCTTTGTATCCATTAAAAATGACACATCAATCAGAGTGGTAGATTTAGTCATCCAGCACTAAGACATCAGCTGATGTAGTCTCAGTATCTCTATTGTCTCTATGTGTGTGAGTTCCACATGGACTCACAAATCGTCTGGTTTTTACTGTCCTTCCACCAGGATTCTACAGACTTGCACAATAATTCTGTGCTTGCAAGATCACAGGTCTTATTCTTAGCTAATTTTATTGTCATCAAGCCATTAAGAGAATCATATATTAGTTTGGACTGCTAGTCATCCTTAATAATTACCATCTGGGAAAATCCATGTTCTGGTTCAGCAGATGACACAGAAATCACCTGCATGAGGCATACCAAGGCCAACACTGTTGATCCAGAGAAAGATTTACCGTCTTCAACAGTAATTTGACTTAACATGTGGGCCCACAAACCACTTGCACTACTCATCTGATTTGGCAAGTCTTGTTGCTTTTAGCAGTGTCTCATGTAAGTCAGCTTGGCAAATATCAGCTGCACTGTTGAAACCCTTAGCTTCTAGCAGAGCACCAAAGTGGTCCAGTAGTGTCTGGAGTTCATTATGGCCATAAGATGACAACGCTTCCTTGCTTTTAGGCCAGTTGCTTCGTTCAAAAATTTGAAAGGTACCTTTAAAATCCTTATCAAATTCTTCAAATCTCTCATTCGGATGTGTGACAATTTTATTTATGAAGATGGTAGTCTCTTCAGCCACAGATTGAGCAACTATCTCTTTTGTGGCACTTTTTGAACCTTTGGTCCTTGTCTGACTGCTAATAGCAATCACCTTTCCTCTATGTAACCACTTGCCAGTTTGTTCACATGTAACATGCTCTGTAACAATTTTCTGGGATCTCTCAACATGATTCAGATTGCCCAGCTTCTCTTTGCAAACAGTGAGTTTGTCAGAAACAATGTTCACAGTAGCAGAATTGTCTTGCGTTTTGAGACTAAGAGATGTCAAAACAGGCAGAACTGCCAAGAGTATGTCCATGTACAGGATGAATTTAAGGCTTGTCAAAGTACTGTATAATCCTGCAGCTTTCTGTCCACATTTCCCTTTGTCATGCAGCTTTACTTGATACAAATGCTCTGCTAAAGCTGGCCAGTTATGAGAAACTGACTCCAGAATGTGCTTTTTGTAGGCCACCCACTGGGTTCCTGTCATTTTTGCTGGCTTTACCAGCTTCTTTGAAGCCACCCTAGTTCTGTGGCAAATTGTCATAAAACTTCCATAGGTTTTCTAAAAAGTTTTGGATACTATCAAGGTAAGGGACGTTCATGATGGTCTTCTTAATTGCAAGTTCCAGTCTGTGACTAACACAGAGGATTTCTATCAAATAAGGTTTTTGCTCCTTCAATCTGTTGACAAGTCCTTTATTTGTGCTAAAATTGACAGCTGCCCCATCAGTTATCAGGCATACAATTGATTCAAGCCAGTCGGGAAATTTGCCATATATGGACAATGCTGCAAGTACAAACAATTAGTACCCAGTATTAGTTACTTTCTGAAGAAGAAAAATGTGAATTTGTTCTTTGGAAAATTCAACTGCTCCGTTATCTCTTATGCTAGTTGTGCTAAGTTAAGCTCCAATTCTGTCAGTGGTAGATGCATGGTTCTTTTTGGTTTAAATCAATTGAAAAATGCTCAAGTTTTCACTGATTTATATTAATAATGGAATGAACATATAAACCTGAATTAAAATACAAATGTATATGAAATATTGTTCATTTTAATTTTTTTTAATTAGGAATTCAGATAAATCCAGAAAATTGTCATCCCAGATAATTAAGAAACCTTTATCTGAACTAAGTGCCTGTAGCAAGTGTTGAGAATCAGCCTTCTCGACTGACTGCAGTTACAGGAAGTGGGTTACTGGTTAACAGTAACTGTCCAAGTATCTCACATAGACTATCTCCTGCTCAATGTTGGCAGTGTCTGTTGAACTGTCAGTCATAATGCCAAAGAATAATGAGGTGTGCAGAGGAGACATGACATTAATTCTAATTGTTTCTGTAGTGTACTTTGTAAAGATAACTGCTTGTTTGTCATTGGCATAATATTCTGTTAAGTTCATACCAAAGTTGTGCTCCTGCAGCAACAGATCTTGAAAATTGCTGAATGATTTGGCATTCAAAGCCATATATAGGAGAGTCCTGAACAGCACAAGCAAACAATCTTTCTCAGTTTTGTTAAGTTTGCTCAATTCTTTCATTGTGGGAGTAAAATCAGGTGTTTCTTTTGCTGTCTCAGCTTGACAACTTGGACTGTGGGTGCGACTGTTTTCATGCTCCTTAACAGCACTTGCTCGCAGGTTGGAAGATCCTGATATGAAGGTGTTCTTCTGCCTTCCACTACTTTGGTCATATTCCTGACAATTTGAGCAAAACATCAGTCCAGTAGCATTATTATACTCCAGCCATGGTCAGCCTCTATTCCATTCATCCTGGAAACGACGAGGAGGCTTAGCGCCAGTACTAGCAGTAACAGTTTTTGCTTTAACATTTGGGCTTGGGTTTTTTCACTTGGGGTTCTATAGTATTGTCTTCTAATTCATTAGTCTTGATCATGAAGCCAAACTGAAGTAGATTGTGGGACATTCCAATTTTTTTACCATAAGACGCCATGGTCAGATCGTCATGAATGTTTGGCAGTCATGTGACTATCCAGGACGGCACAGATAAGAAAACCTAAAAAGCGTATTTTCTGAGTATTCATGACTGTTTTTTAAAATTTGCTTTTTCTTTTTTTGTCTTAAATTAAATCTTAAATTTTGCAAGTTATTTTCCACTCATTGTAGGATATGCTTTTAGGCATAATCTTTGGGATGTGCATACACTGCTTTTGCCTTGCATATTTTTGAAGGGATGATGTATTTGTGTCCAATATGTTTGGAATATGACCATCGGGCACAATGTCCGGTGATAGATGGGAAAGTGCCAGTCAAAGTTGATTTTTTAACGGACATGTCTGGTTTTAAATAGAAAATTTCAATTCTTGTGCTTTCAGATTGGTTTACTCGTACGAAGGAATAAGAACATAGGAAGGAACATTCACAGTACCGTGTTAATGAGTAAGAAGACACTACACAAATAACAATTCTGACTTCCACTTGATCAGTTCTCAGTATAGAAGCAGGAACAACCATTCCCTCATAGCTAAAACTTTAGAATAGCTTGTAATTCACAATTATTTCAAGAAGCATTTTTTAGTTTCACCCTTTATAAATTGTAGTAACTCACCACTACTCCAGTAAGTTCTTGTTTAAAGGATGTCCAGTAGTTCATTGATAATATTTTTAATGTTTAAACAGTAATCTGCTCAAAGTACCGATCAAAGTCTACCAGTCAACCTGTTGGATCCATTTATGAGTAATAGTGTTAGAAGAATAGTCAGTTGGACTAGTAAACTTGTGAATTAACAGGTTCACTATAGAACTCAAAGTTTAGTTAGTATTCATGATATTTTTTTCAAATTTCACTCATACAAAAAAATGATACAATTATTACATTGAATCACTTTTTGTCTCATATAAGGTTTTTTTAAATTCAAATATCAAAAACAAAGACCAATTAAAATAAGTCACGTTCACGGTGAGCCGTTGAAGTAATTTCTTCTTTATATGGCAGAAGGTTTATTTAATTTTTGTAACTGTAAAATTTTGACAAGCAGATTATACAAAATGTATGTTTGAAAATATGAAAGAAAATGTTACATTTAAAATCCAGAGTTTATGTTTCTGAGATAAAACCGATCGGGTTGAATGTTGTACTACCTCTAATGTTTCAAGTTAGCATGCTATAAATTCTCTTTAAGCAACCAAATAAAGTAGTTACTTTGTTTTGTTAAGGGTTAAGTTGACAATATTCTTATTCTGTTTTGCAGGAGCTGGAGAATCTGGTAAAAGCACAATTGTTAAACAAATGAAGTAAGTTTCTTTCTTTATTGTAAGTTAAGGTGAAATCATTGTGAATTAATATACAGACAAATGAGTAACAAATTGAAGTCATCATACTGTGCTTGATACATGTGTTTGATGCAAAACCATCTCGTTTATTACTGTATACATATGGAACATCAGATTGTTTCATCAACTGTTACTTTGAGCAGTTGAAGAACAAAATAGTGTCATCACTCTCAGAAGGGGGTTATTAGATTTGGGTCCACATGTGCATGTCTGTTTATATTTCTATCAGTGTGTCTCAGTTGAATAGACCAATGTATGCAAACATTTCACACAAGATGGGAAGTTTGTATGTTTCCCAGTTTTGAATTAATGACTTTGGAAAGTGTGATCTGATTTTTACCAAATTTTATGGGTACATTATAGTTGAGACTTCTCACCATACTACAGTCACTTTAGAAGAAAATGCTAGTTAATTCACACAATTTATTTGTTTTTATGTAATTTGCGATAGAATAGCATTTATGCAGTTTTTTGTATTTGATAGGCACCATCCCATCAACACTAGAAAACACCCATAAAATGAATTTTATAAGGGCTTGTTAGCCATGCAATCAGCTGCTGTTTCTATAAATGGGCAAGCTCAGAGATAACTTTGTGTGACCCTGTTGGCTGCTAAAACTGATTTTTAATTCTAATTAGCCTAGACTAGTGATGTGACATGTTCATTAATATGTCATTTATGAACTATATTATTGTAAAAGACACAAATTAATATTTGTAACTGAAAAAATAAATCAGAATTTTAATTTAATGTTTAAATTATAAAACTTGTATTGATTATTAGCCAGTTCAAGAGGTGTAACAAATCCAATCCTGACCTAAACTGCATATGATGAACTACTTTCTGTGTAGCCAGAAGGCCAAAAGAGCTTCTATGTTAGTTTAAGGTCATGGTCTAGTGGTAAGCTGTGAGTATGGCTCAGTTTAACCAGCAAAACTCCATTTTATTGATTGTAAACTGTACAATTCAGTTAATATAAGTAACTTTTATTGTCCAGTTTATAAACAGAGAATTGAGATGTGACCTCAGGTCTCTTAGTCTCTGTAGACCCTTTACAGTTTTCATCTATTTCTTAGATATGTAGAACTGACTTAGGTGATGAGTTAATTAAGGAATAATGCATGTAAACTGTGCAGTATTTATGTTTTTATATTTTATTTTTGTTGCTTAAGTATCATCTTGAACTCTTCAAATTTAATAATTCACAATTTAAGAAAAGTTTCTTTAAACTGTCTTCACAGTCAATACCCAGATTTTTCTTCTCATCAACTCATATGGTGTAGAGATCTAGATATAGGTATTATTGAGATCATAGTTGACTTTCACACTTATATAATATAAGGTATAATATGTTGCTAAACATATTTGTGTACTGGTGAAACAACATTTTCTGTTTATATTTAATTTATTTAAAGATCAGTGTTTACCTATTATTTATTCTTTTCCTGTAGAATTATTCATGAAGCAGGTTATTCTAAAGATGAATGTCTTCAGTACCGACCAGTTGTTCATAGTAACACCATTCAAAGTTTGATGGCTATCATAAGAGCCATGGGTCAGTTGAAGATTGATTTTGGTGACCCAGCTAGAGTGGTAAGTTTTATCATGATATTTTCGTGACAAAATTGATGTGTTTGATTTTTTTTAAAATTCATTTATTTCGGTCAGTTTCTACATTTGAGAGTGGCATGCATGATGTGATAAATGAGTGTTCTGCATCATGCATGACACACCTGTGACTTATTTTGCATAAGCTTCCTTTTTGGTTGCTGACTTTTGATTATACATTCATTTGGTTCTTTACTTTCTTTGTTTTGATAATAAAAGTATCTTTCTAAATGAGAAATATGTATATTAAAAGCTTAAGTTAATAACTTTGTATTTAAAATTTATTTTGCAAGAAGCTTCTTGGCTTTGTATTTTCTAATATACATCTTATTTTGGCTCTGCCTTTCTACGAATAAAGCAAGAAATCTGTTAAAATATTAGAATTTGTAATATAAAATTTTCCATTTTGTTAAAAAACTTTCCAATTTTGTGTAATCAAAGAAATAACTTATTTTCACTGGAGCTATTTGCTCTGCTGTTATCTTAATGTAATGAAGGGAGCCAGAAAGCTGTTTAAATGTTAAACCTACAAGTTGTAGGTAGATAAAACAGAAAAAATATGCAGAAATATCACAAAAAATGCCAATCTTACAATTTAGGTGTAATTGTTCTGATTTATTTATTTTTCATTTTACACTTGTACAGATTGCTGTTATTTCATAAGTTTATGCAATATTTCAGAATTTTTTCATCGATCTTTCTTTCTATGAATAATTTTCTGGAAATAATTCACCATTCTCAGTTTTCCATCTCAATCTGTCAAATGCTTGAAATAGTCTATTCAAAGCATGTAAGTAGTAAGTGTTTAGAGTACACTGATCATTTTTTGATAGGAAATTGTTGAAAAAAGGTGATACTGCTTTATCTATAATGACTTCAATGAAGAAAAGAAAGGTTTATAGCAAGCAGAAACCTAGACATGAGTATTCAAAAAAGTTCAGTGATATTGTATCATCATCAAAGGATATTAATTTCTCATTTCTCACAGAGGTAAAAATGGTATTGAAAAATTAAACCCCAGAAAAATTGTTTGGTGTCATCTGGAATTATTAAAACTGGTCTAACTTTTTTGTAAAACCTGATACTGTATTAGAAAATGATGTGTACAGACCGTGTTTATTTGCCTCTTTTATGCTGGAACACAATCT
The DNA here is from genome assembly GCA_011833715.1 of Carcinoscorpius rotundicauda. NCBI lineage: Eukaryota > Metazoa > Arthropoda > Merostomata > Xiphosura > Limulidae > Carcinoscorpius > Carcinoscorpius rotundicauda. The sequence goes on from CM022397.1 coordinate 91,629,453, forward strand.
TCCTTTGGCCATTTCTGACCATATTTCAAATATTTCTGGATTTGAAAATTGCTGAATGGTACTGATGCTCTAAAACTAAAACCTGTGTAATAGTTGGATAAATGACCAGCTGTGCAACTGAGTGAATTGTAAGTGACATTCAATGAAGGGCTTTCAGTTTGTCCACTGATAGCAGTTACGTTGTTGACAGTAAACTATTTTGATATAGTAACATACTTCAATGACTGAAAGGAACACAAAGTAAATGGAACATTATTTATACTTTAACTGGAAAGTCATCAAGCAAGAATCCTTTCTACCTCAAAGTCTTTAAAATGGAGAAATAGTTTATTAATATCTGTTGGCAACATAGGGATAAAAAAGTAGTTGCTAGTTGTTTTCTGAAACTTATAAAATGGTACAGTGATTGGAGATCCTTAGTCTCCTCAATGTTTAGTCAGACAGCAGAAAAAGCAGCAAAGAAGTTGCTGTATCAGTTTGACAAAAATTCATGTTGGCATTTATAAATGTTTTGACAAGAACTAAGAGAATTCCAGAATATGTGATGTGGGCTCTCACTATTCTGAAGCATGTGTGTACATACAGGCTGTTTCTAGAGAAATGCTTACAGAGGTGAATTGAACAGAGACCTATGAAGCAGTGTTTTGCAACCAAACATGATGCAATTTATGTGAAAGTCTGTTGCATGCAGATCAGAAGTATCAATGGAAAAAGTTATTGTATAGAATAATGCAAAGAAAAAATTTCAACTAGATGCAGTATATCAATGGATCTGAATCTTTTTTGGGTGGATTCTTCTATGAAAGTACCAGGAAAATTTGCAAAAGCAGGTGAGTAGGTACAGGATACATCGGATGCCAAGTCACTAGGGAATATTTACTTGGTAAAGGAAATACTTTACAAGTTACTTAAATCGAAAAGATGTGTTATACATACATTATTTCTGAACCATTGTATTCAAATCTTTGACAGATATGTTTTGAAACTATAGCCTGAGATTCAACTCATCCATTGTTTGCAAGTAATCTTATTTGTTTTATTCAAGGATTTTTTAAGGCTGTTCTCTCTCTTTATGAAGATGTAAAATATTGCTGTAAAACTGCTTTGAAATCTATGAAAGCCAATTTTTGTTTCAGGATAAAACTTTGAAACATGCAAAAATAGCAGATGTACATGTCAGATGAAAGATTTTCTTTGGAATTGGTAGAGTATTTTTTTAAAAATTCAAGCCATTTATGGCAAGGAGACTTTTGCCGATCATTGTCAAGCTCCACCATAGTGCTGATAGGGAAGATTGAGATGGTACAAATAATTTACAGATGGTTTCCTAAAGAAAGCTAAGATTGCTAATTACAGGGTTTAATAGGTAGTACACTGTAATTAGTAAGTATTAAATAAAACATAATTAGTTGGAATATCACTTCCATTTATGGTTTTTACTCTTTTCCTGTTAGGGAAGACTGTTTTTTCAAATTTTAATGTTGGTAGGTATAGTGGACATTATGTCTGATACTGGTGTTCAGGTATAATTTATCCACTTGTAGGGTTTCATGGAGGGTGGGGTCAGTGGGCACTGAAATATTTTTATTTTATTATGGATATACTTTAAATAAAAAAAATAAACATGACAACATAGAGAAAAATTTGACTACTGGCTTAATGACCTCGCATTGATGACTCTGTATGGTCAAATTCACAACTTGAATCTTTCCTGCAATTTTTAATTGTATGTTCTTTAACTGAAAATCCCTTAGTGCAGACGTCTTCATATTTTTTGTTCAGAAGGGTTTAGAAGAAGGCTCTCCTAAATTGGTAAAAAAATTACATTCTGGGGACATTTTAGTGGAAACATCTTCATCACAACATTCCAAACTCCTCTTCAAATCAAAGGTCATTGAGGTTACTCCTCAGTCTACTTTGAATTCTTTCAGAGGAGTTATAGTTGAGAGAGATTTAAAGACTATTTCTGAGTCGAAGATCCTCAAAGGTTTCACCAGCTAAGGTGTTACAGCCATGAACCAAATTTTTACTCACTGCTCTCTCAGAACTTGATCCTGCCATCTTATGTAAACCATCAATAGATGATTGTGTAGCAGCAGTAACTAACTGTATTGTCCAAGCAGGCTGCTCACTGTATCCTCAAAACCTCAAATTCTTTTCCACAGCATCCCCATCCTTGGTGGAATTCTGCTTGTTCTATAACACGAAAAGCTCAGAAACGTGCTTGGGATAAATTTTGTAGATATCCCACGCTTTCAAACTGCATTGCATTTCAGCAAGCCCATCATGCACAGGCTCAACGAGTTAGTCATCAAGGGCAGAAGGAATCTTGGATTAAATACACCTCTAGCATTTCTTCAATCACCAGTTCAAAAGTCATATGTGACAAGATCCAGAAGGTGAGTGGACAGTATACTTCTGCCCCTCTCTCTGCCAATACTTTTAGTGAATGTTTCTTTCATGTATCTAGCTCTTCCAACTCATCCACTTTCTTCTTAACTACAGGGTTGTCACTAGAAAAGCGGAAAATTTGTCAAACAGCTATTTATTTTTACAAAGTTTTTTAAAGGCATATATGTTATATTACATTCATAGATGCTCAAAATGCATTTTATGATATTAAAATCATGCATTTTATTCATGATCTCATCTGACCCTCAAATTTTCCGCTTTTCTAGCGACCACCCTGTATTAAAACACAAGTTGAACATTTGCCTCTTTCGTTTTTGAATGATCATCCCTATGACTACAATCACCCTCTTACACTGGTGGAACTCAGACTTGTGCTTTATAGATCTGGCAATACATCAGTTGGACCTGATAATATACATTATGAGGTACTTTGCCACCTTTCTCCTGTCTGTCTTTAACCAGATATGGCAGAAGAATGTCTTTCCTGATGCTTGGTTCCAAATTATTGTACTCCCTATTCTTAAACCTGAGAAGGATCCAAAGATTCCTTTGAATTACCATCCAATTACTTTGATGAGTTGTCTCAGTAAGACCTAAGAGAGGATGATTAATGCTCATTTTGTTGGGTTCCGTGAATCAATTAACAACCTTCTCTCAGTCACTCTGTGTGGGTTCTGAAGAGCTTTGCACTGGGACCTTTCATACTTCTCTAGTCAAAAGTTTGATTGTGGAGTACCATGAACCCCCTTTGTATGTTTGCCCTTTGCAACTGTCTCTTATGTACACTTCCAAACTTTGTTCTTTACCACAGCATCATATTTGGGGTTGTGTTTCCCATCCTCAGTGGGCCACACTTTTTAAGATAGAAAATTTGCTATTGTTCCTCTTAGCCTTCATATTTAGGCATAATCAGAAAAATTAGATCTATCTTTGAATAGCACAGCAGTATCAACAGATTTACCTCTTCCACCATGGCTAATTACTATTCCCAACTGTGACCTATCTTTGAGTCATCTGAAGAAGGCTGGTACTCATGATTGGAAATATCACTCTTTATATGCTAAACATCTTTCAAATGATCCATCCATTCCCATCAGATGGTTCAGAATCAGTTGATTCTATAGGCTCTGCCATGGTTTATTACAGTTCAGTTGTAGCTCACAGAATTCCCTCTACAGTTTCTGCATTCATTACCGAATTGTATACCATTTCTCTTGGCCTGAATTGTATTGAAACTGTGCAAAATACAAATTGTGAGATCTATACTGATTCACTCCATTCACTAACATCATACCATGTTAGTAACCATTCTGTTCTTATCAGTATCCAAAACAAACTGGCCCATCTCTCTCTATCAACTATCTCTGTCCAGTTTTTTTTTGGATACCATTCGTGGGAATGAGCTAGCTGACAGAACGGCAAAGTCAATCTGTTCTGGCTCTGTCACTGCCGTACCTGTTCCATACATAAAGTATGGTCCTGTTATCAAAACCCGACTGTATGCCAGTTGGCAGTTAACCTGAAGTGACCAATGCAATAATAAGCTTTTTTAAATCAAGCCTTCTTTTGCTCTTTGGCCATCTTGTTTCTGTAAAGATCAAAGGGAGGAAGTTGTTTTGGCTAGACTACACTTTTGTCATAGTTTTGTAACTCACCACTTCCTTTTATCTGGTACTGATGTGTGGTCTGTGTGGCACTCAGGTCAGAATCATACGTATTTTATTATCATATTGTCATTACAAGCAAGAAAGACGATGCCATTTTAAACATATTTTTAAGATAGGTTTGCCCTTGAGATTAACTAAAGAATTTTATTGGAGTATATACTGTTTTAGCATGATTTCTTTTACACATTTTAATTTTTATTTTCACCTGAACTCAGGACTGGAAAGGCTAACTTCAGGTGACTGACAGCAAGTTTGAACTTAATGCTTCAGCTTTCCTGGCGGGTCTTAATTTTACATAGTTTACGTATTTTTACCTTAATTTCCATATTCCATTAAAGTAGACTACATCTTGTTTGGCCCAGATAGTCTTGTAGTTTTGTGCCAATAAACATGAAATACCTGCCTCTTCTGCCTACCATATGACTTACGCATGCATCAGAGGATCTTGTATAAGTTTTTCTTGTCTTAGCATAAGTAAATTTGTTAATGCTCATGCTGGTTACATTGTGAGATCTTTTCATCATTCATTAATGAATTTAGAAGTACATTTTAGGTTTTTGAACAACACTGCACAAGGCACTATTCACTAGTCAGTCATAGCTTTACAATCCCAAGAGTCTTGAATGTATTTACTTCTATTTTCTCACAAAACACATTCATTGAAAGCTTTTCTTGCAGTGGTGCTTATATTTTCCAACCAAGTGTCTCAGGACAGGAAGCTCTTTAACTGTGATTACTCCTGAATTACTTTGGGTGTGACTGAATTGTGAGTTTTCAGTGGTGCTTATATTTTCCAACCAAGTGTCTCAGCACAGGAAGCTCTTTAACTGTGATTACTCCTGAATTACTTTGGGTGTGACTGAATTGTGAGTTTTCGATAATAGGTACTCCTTCTTTCTCTTCATCTGTACTTGCTTTTACTGAATATTACATGTCACTAGTTCTGTGTTCCACTCAAAAATGTAAGTCTCATCTGGAATTTTGGGCAATTCAGCTTACATATCCGGAATTTCTGCATTTATTACAACACCATTATCTTCTCCCACAGGTGTTGGACAATCTATGAATCTTATTGTTAGGTTTTGTTTCTGATCACCAAACACTTGCCTGTTCAATCATGTTTTCCATTACTTGGTCATCTCTCTCTTTCTCTCTCCCATATAGATTATTTTCCATTACCACTTTGGAGATGTCTTCACCACCAGTCTCAAACACCCACCTTTTACAAAAACATTCATTGTCTGTGGTTTTGTGGCTGGGTATTGTGTTGTCCTATATGCAAGATGCCAAATTTTCCCCATAAGTAGCTGTAAATTATCAAATGTTTGCCAATGCTCCTCCATAGCAAATTTACCAATGTGTTTGATACCTGACAGAACAAAAGATGTAATGAAGAGAACTGGCAATGATGTAGTCTTTGTTGTGCATGTATGGACTAACAGTACATGGAAGAGTAAGTTTGAGGTGCTGATTAATAATTACAAGGAGTTGATAAAGACATTCAAGAAAATGGCCATAATTTATTGACAATACTTCCAAAAATTAATTGTGGAGACTGGAATTTTGAATAGGTCACTAGGGCTAAATACTAGGCTAAAATTAAAATGTAAAGATGGTCTTGTTGGACTTTTGTGAGCAGTTCAGTTGGAGGAGGTAACATTTTGGAATGAATGGCTTACATTTAAGTAGGAAAGGGTATGGCATATTTGCAAGGGGTATTAACTCATGAGTAAATAGTGGATGAGGGCAGAGAGATACGCTAAATGAAACAAAAGTAGTATGTAGAGGAAAGTTTAGTGTAGGAAATTAATATAAAAGTAGTTACAAGAATAGGTTTAATTGTTACTGTTGTAATATTAAAAGTATAACAAATAGATGACTGGTAGGAATAAAAGTTTTTGATATTAATGGGAATAAGTGAAACATGGTTAAATATGGATGATTTTGGTGATAGAAATTTGTGGTTATAGGTTATTTAATAGGGACATAGTAATAAAGTGAGGTAATGAGAGGCTTTATTTGTAAAGTTCAAGTTACATTCTGTTAAAGATGAGAATATTAGGGATAACAGTAAGGAGATTGAATCCATTTTGGTTTCTGTTGGTAGATATTAAGTGAAAAACTTTACAATGAGAATAAGATTTCAGCTCTCAATGAAATGGTTTTGTGGATGATTTTAATTTCAGACACATTAACTGGGAAATTCTAGAGTCAAACTGTGAGTGAGAAAGGCTCCTTGAAACTGTTCAAGATAGATTTTTTCACCAAGTGATCAAGGAACCTTCCAAAAATAATGCTATTTTAGATATTTTAAAAATTTATTACATTATTATGTTTATTTTAGATTTGACATAGAAATAGTTGAGAAAATGGAAAGTGGAGAACACATAGGTACAAGCGATCATTGCTGTTAGGTTTGATGTTTTATTGCATTTGGAAATCAGGAATAATAATATTTTGATTCCTAATATCAAACGAGCAAATTTTGAAGGTATGCAATGAGATTTATGTGTTGGAAATTTGGCAGATGAATTATTTAGATACTTAACAAATGTGGACAATTTTTATAGAAACAATTTTCAATATTTATAACAACTATATTCCTTACAGAAAGAAAAGGGTAGCTACAAGTTAAAAACCGATTGACTTACAAAGGATGTAAGAGTGAAAGGTACAAGTTAGAGTAAAGTATCACATATTTAAGAAATTTAAATTGACTGGTATTGCGGAAAATCAAGAAAATTGGTCAAATAGATTGGAACATCCAAAAGGATATAGGAAAAACAAATTTGGCTAAAAATATAAACATTAATAGTAAACATGATTTTTAAGTACATTAGATGTAAACAAAATGTTAGGATGGCAGTAGAACCCCTGAGAGATGATAACAGAAGGCTTGTATCTGATGATTATGAAATGGCCAGGTTATTAAATTACACTTTTTCTTCAGTTTTTACAAAGGAAAACTTAAGTAGTATTCCTCATCTTGAGCAATTGATAGATCAAAACAAAGTTGAACAAGACAGATGCATAAATTCTGAGCTCATTAGGATAAAATTGGGAAGTTTAAAGAGTTATAAGTATTTTTACAAAAGATTTATCCATCAACAAATCAAGTCTTTTTGACCAGTCTGGGTGTAAACTAATTTTCATATTAATATCCAAAATTACTTTTCTTAATCTCAAAGATATCAAATGTCATTTACGTAATCTCTGAAACCTCCTAAATACATCTCAAATGTTTTTTTCCATATTTTAGCTGTTATTTTCTGTAAGCTAACTGTACAAGATTGGTTAATGGAAAATTGCAGATAATATCCCATAACCATCACAGTTCTTCTGGCTTTCTAATTGTATGACAGGATCCTTTAAAACTTCATCTTAGCTCATTGATTGTTTTCCATGGGAGTAAAGCTTGAAATTGAAATGAAATTTATAATGCTCTTTACAGGAAACAAAATAATTTGATTTTTTTTGGTAAGTAAAAACTTGGTATTGTACTGTTTATAGATAATAGAGTAGTAAATACAAGAGAGGATTATGGACAAATCCTGAAAGGGAGGATGTGGCAGGTGTGGTAAGATAGATCTGAATATCTGTTTGATGGCTCATTAAACAAAATTTAAGACCATGAAAATTATGCTTTATCTGAGTAATGATGGTAAATAACATTTAAAAATGTGTACATTTTTGAGGGGTGATAAATTTATCACAGAAGAGGGAATGCCTATAGAAAAATATCACATTTCTCACAATGGTGGAAATTTAAGATGTTTTTTTAATATTACATTATGAAATTAGGAACTTAAAACATAAGATATGGATTATTAGCTACAATTTTGTGTTGCTGTAATTGGTATAACATGAACAAACTAAAAATATTTTAATTAAATTTTGAATGTAACTCACTAAAAACCTTATGACATGCAAAGTGAAAGATGAACATAGTGAGAAATATTATTAATGATGAAAAGTCACCAGATGTTTTCTTCCAAAAGACTGAGACCATATTGTAAAGAGAGAGAGATGAGCTTTTCAAAAAGAAAGAAAGAAAACAACTAGGTTAATTTGAATAGTGATTTCTGACAACTGTTTGGTTGCAATACCTTCAAGTCGCATCTTTTTCTAGTTAACCAGTTGTAATTTATGTTGTAACAGTTCAGATGTTTAATATTTCTTGCAGCTTTTAAGGTTTACTTTGTATACAAGGAACTGTTTTATTTATGGAATGTACAATTAAATATTAGGGTTTGAAGCTGAATAAAAGTGTTATTAGATTAAAACAATAACACTTACCCCTTTTTCATCAGTGGATATCTTTTTTTTAATTCAGTTGCCATAATGTGTTAAAGTGACGAATGCTGAAAAGATACTGAATAATTCTTGCTAACTGCTAATCAAATTCAGTATTGATTAGGATTTCATGTTAATCAAATTCACTATATTATTTTGTCCAATGTAGTGATATAAATTCCACAAGTATTAGGCTACCCATGTGGTAAAAAATGTGTAGATTATTTACCACATGAAGTTTACATATGATTCAGTAAATGTGAAGCTATTTTATGTGTGTACACGGTAATCCTCTAATGACAGAGAGTGATGCATACTACCACACAGTTTTCCATGCCTAAATATTTACATATATGGAATATGAATGAAAGTAAATTAGTGTGTAACATATACAGTTAACAAATATATTGTACTATTAACAGTTTAAAGCTTGTTTATAAACAGTTTTTACTTTTTTATCTTAAAAAATATTATTTAATAAAATATGGTGGATTTTATTTGTCTGCTTTACATCTTGGCAACAAAAATAATAAGACTAACAATCTAATAGACAATAGGAGAAAGTTATCTTTAAGCATCTCTTTTTGTTTCATTCTTACAGGATGATGCTCGACAGTTTTTTACAATTGCTGGTGCTTCTCAGGAAGGAGAGTTAACTGGTGAATTATCAAAAATCATGAAGCGATTATGGCTAGACTCTGGGGTGCAGCATTGCTTTTCTCGCTCTAGAGAATATCAGTTGAACGATTCTGCTGCATAGTAAGTGTATTATTGATAGTAATACACTATAGTAATTGATAGTGTCACCTATCAATGTGTATTATTGATAGTAATAACATTTAATAACTTAAATTACATGGTAGTTGTCTTAGGATGAGTAGCAAAAAATACCCTGCTTGATGAGAAATAGTTTCTTATTTAATGCTTATTCCAGGAGGAGTGACAGAAACAGCCTGACTCCTGAATTTACTTTGTAATTGGCTGAGGAGTGGCACTATTATATTGCTTGTTGAGGTGACAGTTTTCTTTCCTTTGTACACTTGCTACTAGCAAGAATTAAAGGATAAGATTTAATCAAATGTTTTTGTTGTTTTTTTTGTTTTTCTTTTGTTCAAAATTTTAAAAAAAGATAATTGGTGTTAATGAAACTTGTTTACAAATGTTACAGGTAAAATGCTAATATTTGGTTGCATAAATATCAAATAACTTCTTAAAATGAACAGACTTAAAAAAACTAAGTCATCTATTGTTTATAACTTCTCTGCACCTGTTTCCCCATACTGATAAGTAAATTTTGGATGACTTGCTGGGACAGTACAGTTCACTCCATCTTGGAGGCAACTCTGAGTTCCTGTACAGTCATAAGAGCAGGTTGTCTGTCTTTAACTGCTCGTCCAAGCAATTTTTCTGCATGGTCAGTTGGTTGTAGTTGTGGTAACTCACCACCAGGTGAGTCTAATACTTCTATTCCTTCATATTGAAAATGTCACTTCACAATTATGGCAATGTAAGGACAACTGTTATCCTGTTAATACATGAACTCATCTCTGACAAAACTAAGAAAAGAACAAAGGTAAGCAGGATCTCATCCATGTAAGGTTTTGTTGTCAGGGGTTCTTCACTGCATACAGATTTGTACACCCCTGTATTCAGATGCCATCCCTCCAAAGGCAACATAGTGAACAGTGTTACAGGACAAATATTGATCTCCTTTATGTCTCCAGACCTACCTTCATCTGTGAATATTCATATAGGAGGAAGAGATTGATAAGTTTCATTTGATGCGATATCATTTTTCACAAATGCACCAATAGAAGAAGTATTTCATTGTCTGGAAAATAGATTAATAGCCAGTATTTTTTTTTCCAGCTAGAAGTGTATGATATTCTAAGTTTAACAGACTTGTGTGTGACTAATAGTAATTTTAAAGTGGGTTATAGAATATATAAACAGGGTAAAGGTTTGTCCATAGTGTCATCTTTATTACCTCTGTTAGCAGAAATTTTCATTTTTGATGTTGAAACTCAGTTCCTAGAAACATTGGTGAATATAACTTAAGTTGTGGGTAATATATGTTGTGGCAACATGGCATTGACACGTTATTTGATTTCTTTTATGACGAGAAACCCTTAAGAAGGTCAAAATGTTGTTCACCTCCCTATCAATAGAAGTGTTAATACCCATACCAACTGTTTTAAGATAATTGATTTTTAAACACATCTTAATTCCAAAACATACTTATCATCCATTGGCATGATAGTTATTTTTAAATCTCCTTGGTTTCCACTCTTTGCCCATCTTTGCTTGCTCCAGTCTTTTGTACTTCATTTGAATACCTTAAGTAAATTGTAATTTACAAATTTCTTTAACTTCATTGTACCCATTGTCTCAGTACTGTATGTAATAAGCACCTCATTCCAATAATGTAATCACTTTTTCCTGACAAAGCATTCAGCACTGGTTTCTGTCAATAGGAGTATTGTGATTTCAAATGCAGTTGGCATTTCTGTGACTATTTTTTAATTTATGTTTATAAATTACTTTAGGAAAAAAAAATTATGACGGATATGAGTTCCCAAGCTACTCTTTCCGTACAGAGGTCAACCAAACTTCTTTCACCTCTGCTATCTGGTGTTTGTCAACATTTAAGGAAGGGGTCACTCTCAGTAAAAGTTGTCTGTGATATAATCTTTCATGAGGTGGAGACAAAAATGATGACCACCAAGAGTGTCTCCAGGGGGTCATGAGGCAGCTTTCTCAAATGATCTGGGAACAACTGGTGAGAATTTGAATTTGCATTTTTTTTTAATCCCTCATTTACTAGGATTATTTTGATAAATCTCTTTTCTTTAGTTGGATTTTTGGTTTATAAGATTTGGGTGGTCTCTTCTATTATATCTGCCCCTACTTCTTCTTGTTAGCTTGAAGGATGGCAATTGATAATTTCATTTTTTTCCTCCCTGTGATATTACTGTTCGTGTTGGGAGTAATGATGCTCAGTTACGCAACAGGATGTTCCCCACATTTATTGGATCAGTGCCAGGGGGAAATCTATTTAGATTCTGAATTTATAGACCCCCTTTTGCCTCTAGGAGTATAGATTGGAATCTGTGATCACTTTAAACTGATCACAGTTTACTTGAATTTGTCTTATTGTCTTGAGATATTTATCTTCAATCTAACTTTTGTCTGGAAATTATCAGCAATTTGAAGACAAGTTGAGAATTTTTCTGATGTCTACCTCAATCAGATTGTCTTCTTCTATTCTTTCTTTCTTTCTTTTTCTTGGTGGTTTGTTTCTGGGGTTTATTGGGTAGTGACACTTTGTTAGAAAGGATTTGTTTACCCACTTCTACCCTTTGAGATCTATGGAAAACTTCTCTTCTCCATCCCATGTTACTTGCTGGAGTTCTAGAAATATTAGAATCCTGAATTAATACAGTCCATTTACATTCTTGTTGATTGTCATTGTCTTCTTGACTTTCTGACTCTAATTTGGGAATATTGGTTTAGTGTGTGAAAGTCAGGTACTACAGTTCCAGGCTCTACCTTTTGGTCTTCAAGCTCAAGAAAGAGCCATCAATCTTTTACTTTATCTCTTTCACCCACTGTGCAGATGATTATCTCCTTTGGGAACATGGGCATCACTTGAGCCTCTCATTTCTTTGAGAAGAACACATATGAAGCCACTTCAATGGTCATGAGTTCCAATCCTTTGGATTATCATGTATCATTACTTAGGAGCAGCATCATTGATTTTGAATGGTTGTTGAATCACAGCAACACTACCATTGGGTATTTGAGAAGAGTTTTGCTTCATCTATAGTAGCTTCATACAAGGCATTCTTATCCACTGTTTTTAGGTGTTCTAAATATTCTTCTTCTTTTTTTCTTTGTACTTTGCTGTTCTATACAAACACTTTCTATATGGATCTATGTTATTTTGATACTGTAAAAGGATAGGGCAGTTAATTTAGTGTATTTAAGCTAGATTGATTGGGAATGGACTGTAATATGGTAGTAAACTAATTAGGCAGTTTTATTGTGTAACTAGAGGTTTGTAATACACAATATTTGCTGTACTAGTTATTAATATTACCAGCATTATAATTAATAGAGAATCTTAGTGTTAAGTTTTTCACAGATTACTCCAAAACTTCAAATAGTGTGACTATGGTTGGATATATCCCTTATCAGGTAGGTGAATTGGTATTACAGATTAAAGATTAGTAAAACTTTAGTATGGATAAGTGGAGTGAAATTTAGTGGGTTGTGTTTGAAAATTATTGATTATAGCTATAACCAGCACATGGTGTCTTTTGAAAGTTAACATTTTCCTAAACTGAATTCACTTTAGAAGTTGAAGAAGAAGATTGTTTGATTTTTTGGATGTTTCTGTACAAAAAATAAAAGGCAATTTTATGTCTACTGTGGTATACAAGATTCTGTACTCATGTTGCCACATGTGAGATCACATCATCCACTATCACAAAAGTGTCCTCTTTTTTTTTTGTCTTTTGTTCATATGTTTATTAATGTCTCTTCATGTAATGAAGATTTAGTGTTAGAATTGAATTACTTAAAATACGTAGCAGTTGACAAAGGTTATGAACCTGATATTATGGATAGAATTTACTTTTTTTAAAATAGAACACTCTAATAAATGGCAAATTTCTGTATTCATCAAATTACAAATGATAAAAAAGGGAAGTAAGGAAAGAATATGTTTATCATATGTTCCATCGCAACCAATGAAATTAGGGAGTGTATTCATGAAAAATACTTCCTGTCAAATAACCTTTGATGGTGTTAACAATAAAATTGAAAAAAGATAAATGTGAAATATATAAAGTTTATTGTAGTTGTGGTTTAAGCTATATTAGACAGACAAACAGAATTTTGAAATTTCAAATTAAAGAAATTAAAAAATACTGTTGATAAATTAAGAAGAAGTGATTCAGCCATGGTGGAACATGTGGGACAATTTTCACATAGTATTGATTTGGATAATATACAAAGTTAATGAAGTTAAACCAACCAAGGAGCTAAATATAAGATTATCATTAGAAATTGCAAAAATCAAAAGGGTATTGAATAGAGAATTAGGTCCCGGTGCAATTTTGAAAATTAATTTTGTCAATGTCACTGTTGTATAATATGAAATTGTAGATGTACATTTATTTATATATTAAGGAAAGTTCCTGTGTTTTTCTATTCTTGTGAGGGGTTTTATTTGTATATTTGCTCATAACGTTTTACAATCATTGTTCATTTTCAAATGTTGAAGTCTTCAACTAATTTTATTAATTTATTTATCATCTCCAATCTAAAACTTACAAGTGTGGTGAATGATCCTGTGTTAAACATCTTTGTCATCTTTGAGTTATTGGCTGTTATTTAAAAGTTATGACAATAGATAAAAACTAAGGTTGCACTTATACATAAAAGGAATCTAATTTGACATAATGAGTATAAAATATGATATGAAAGAAAGTAATTATTAAATAAACTTTGGAACATAACATAATAAACGTTTTCGTAAGCATCTAAAGTGTACTGAACAAATAATTTCATATAGAAATATATAAGGTGTTTAAAAATAACATGTAGGAACTTAACTACCCAGAATAGAAAATCCAAGGAGCTTCTAAAGTTAATAAAATAGTATAAATCTTCAAACATATATTTTCCAGGCATTTAAAGTTATGATCATGAATGTATGTATTATAATATTATAATTTCAATTTGAAAAATTAAGAATTCAGTGTTTTGATCAACAAATTTATCTCAATATATACTAGGTTTAATTATTTTGCTGTTTGTTTTCGTGTTAGATTATTATTGAATTCCTTTTGCAGATTCACAATATATGCACACACCAGATTCTGAGTTTAAATAATGGAAGTACAGATGTGAAAGCCTTTCCTTGTATATATCTGCTTAACAATAATGTTTTGTTTCAATTTTGTTTAGCTACCTTAATGCTCTTGACAGAATCTGCCAACCTAACTACATTCCTACGCAGCAAGATGTTCTAAGAACAAGAGTAAAAACTACTGGTATTGTGGAAACACACTTCACTTTTAAAGGTTTACATTTCAAGTAGGTATTTGTTCTTTTATTTTGTGTGGAAGCTGTATTGCATGTAAAATAGAATGTGTATTTTTCAAATTTTGTAATAACTTAGTAGAACAGTTTTAACAAAGTTTGGTTGCCAAATTTGTTTTATTTTTATTGTCCTAGATTTAAAAATTTAGAATTTATAAATTGTTTCAGTAAAATTTATTTAGTAAGAGAAGGAAAAGTTAATCTTCAACTCTTTAATTAATATAGCTAACTTAATACTCATCTACTTAGAAGACAATGTCAAAAATAAGAAATTCATGATGAGAATGCACTGATTCATCAGTCATCATGTGATACAAATAGATATCCTCCCTTCATGAAAAGTGTAAGAGATTTGAATTAAATTTATATCTTCTGCACCAGATTTTGCATGTTTATTCTAAATACTAGTAACATTCTAGTACAATATCTAGCTTATCAGTGTCTGTCAGATGAAAGAAAAGTAAAACATGTAGTCATATTAAGGCCAGTTTCTGTTTTAATAAAATTTTTTATTTTGTAAGTATTTTAGTATTGCACTCTATGTATATGTGTATATATTGTACAAGTGCCATTTTAAATTATATTTAAGTGTTTTATTATCTAACAGTGTTTTCAACTATTGCTTTGTGTCACCTTTACTATCATTTTCGGATGAAAATCAGTTGCTCAGTGCATTGCTGGATAAAATAAATGTATTTCTATTTCAACTTCTTGTTACTATAATGATTTGATTTTATAGCATTTATCTCTTAGTGTTGTGTGGATTCTATTTCTTCTGTTTGTTTTATATACTGACTATTTTATTAATTGTAAAATATCAAGATCATCTCTTTAACTTGAGCTGAAATGACCATGGATAAAGCATTTTGAGAGTTAATGTGCACAAACAATAGTTGTATGTTAAGGAGTGGGTTTTATAGATATCAGAGGAAAATTTTGTATGCCTTAAAAAGAAAAACTTCTTAGTAAGTGGTGTGTGGTATCATTAAACACCATTTATTTTATGTGTGACTGAAGGCCAAAAATGAGACATACATACACCTAATTGCTCTTAATTTTGGTCTATAAAACCTGAATAATTACAACGTCTACTTCTTGAATTTTGTTTGTTTGTCACTTGCTATTGTGTTGTATGTATTTTTCTTGTTGTTTTTTTACTATTAAAAGGTTTGAAGATCAATAAAAGCTGTCTTGTTATAATAAGAACAGGAATGATGACTAATTGTAATATAAAGTTGATACGTGATTTGAAAGTTACTGGTAGTATAAATGTAATATGTACCATAAGAATAAACAAGACCACAGTTGTCAAACATTGACTTTCACTGTACTCTCACTTTAATGTGTTTTATGTAACAGAGATTTTTTGGTTCAAGTTACATTCTTAAGCCTTCAACAGATATGTGTAAAACGTTTCTTGAAGTTAACTGTTGAAATTTTAATTTTATCATACTTAGAAGGCAAAATATTTTTATATTATTTTAATACAAAATGTTTACAACTTTGAAATAAGCTGTAATCAGTGAGAAATGTGAACATTACAAGTGATGTTTGATCTCCATGTTTGGTACAGTCCATCTTGTAGCTTTGCATTGGAACATTAACAGATAAGGTTACAAGTAATGATGGAACTTTAAAATTAATGTATCTCCATATAAAGACATGTGTTAAGCTCAGTGTATGTATGTGCAATGCATGCGTGTATCTTAATTACTTTGAAATGATAAACTGAAATCATGTGATTAAAAAGATCTTGTTTCAAACATGCATTGAATCTTTTCTTGTAAGAATGTTTGATGTTGGAGGACAAAGATCAGAAAGAAAGAAATGGATTCATTGTTTTGAGGGTGTCACAGCAATTATATTTTGTGTTGCACTTAGTGGTTATGACTTAGTACTGGCAGAGGATGAAGAAATGGTAAGTGTTAACAAAAGACTTACTTACTTGGAACTAAAAGAATTAGTGATACAATAAATGCACTACTCTTTTAAATTAACTTTCATTGTATGCATTAGCTGATGATAGATCCAATATAGCCTTAAAACATTTAGGATATTTTATTCGTATATCACACTTTAAGTTTTAAATATAAGTATTTGATTAGGATGCTTTAAATAAATGTTTTGATGCTCAAGCTTAAAGATAACTTTGATAGATTGTTTAGGCAATGATGAAACTTTGTGAAATGGACAGCAACTGCCTGTTGTGGAGACACAAATGTAGGGGATGACGTGAAAAAAGGTGGAAGACTTTCAAAACATTGTTTTCTACGCTTGTATCTCCACAACAGGCAGTTGTCATCCAATCTACAAAGTTTCATCATTAAAGACAACTGTCACATCACATCTGTGAATAAGTGTCTTAAATTACATGATTGATTTATATTTGAAAATAGCCTATTTATCTGTATATTGCAGTGTTAATTTTTTTGTTGTTGTTCAGCAACATTCTGTTTTGTTTGTGTAGACTCTGTGATTTTTAATAACTTTTTAATATTTTTCTCATAGTTCAAGGAGGAATTCATGTTTGTTAGTTAAATTATGTGCTTGATGAATCAATATTTTAACCAGAATTTTCTTAAAAGAAACTAATATAAAGCTATCATATTAAAATACTAGCTAATGAAAGAGTTGTGAAAATATTTCACCATGGTAGGTGGTTTATCAAAAGGCCTGTTTGTAGCTCTACTGCAAATTTCAGTTACAGGAACACGCATGATAACTTGGCTTGTACTTACCACAAAAACATCAATGTTCACTTTGTCAGGATAACATTAAAGAAAATACGAAGAAGAAACACATACATGAAATCACAGTTTTGTTTCTGTAACTTGCAAAAAGTATGACAGATGTAATATGAAAGAGTATGTTCAAATCTGTAATGACTATGTTACTCTGTCACTGGAACCTTAGTTTTCAGTGATGTGATCTTGAAAGTGTCTGAAAACCCTACGAGTATTAATGAATCAATGCTACAGTTTTGATGTTCAGGAATGTCTGCTGTACAGTCTTGAAAACCAAAGAGTATAAATATTAAAGGTCACATTGTTATAAATGCAAAAGTATGTGTGATGTCACAATCCACGTAAATGTTTGATGTCATAGTTGCTGAGTTTCTGCATTTGTGATGATGTATTTATTGTTATAATACAAGCACTTTTATGTGTCGCATTTATTTTTGTATGTGATATGTCTTCCATCCCATTAAACATACTATTCAAATATTACGGTGCTACATTTATGTGTTTGATGTTAAATTCAAGTTGTGTTTCTGTGTAAATGACTGGTTTTGGGCAGAAAACAATACAGTACTCATTATATATACTCCATTTGGACAAACACTCAAATATGAATATTCTTAAGAGGTATTGTGGTACTGGGATCACCAAAAGGAACACTTAATGTTTTCTTTCCCATAACTTATTCACTGGATTATAGGACCAACTCTTGGTGCCAAAACTACTGGTGGAGCATGCAATGCGCCACATTGGTACCCCTAGCCTCTTACAGGCCAATCATGATGCCAAGGTCAATAAATTAATTTTATGCAGTCTGCTGACTTGCTGCTAGAAACAGGATTTTGATACCTGTGGTGGGCAGAGCATATATAGCCCAATTGTGAAGTTTTGTGGTTAACCAAATGTTATTTTTCAATGTGAAACTAATTATTCAAAAGTACCATTACATTTTCAATGAAAACTTTTTTTTAATGCATAAGAGGATTTCTTGATACAGTTCACAAAATATCATTCATTCCCAGATCTGATTGTTCAGACTGGACCTTAACTCTGGGTTTGGTCTCTACACATAATAGTTCATTTTTCTTAAAGGAGTTTCTTCCTAGAAGCCAAGAGTAACAAGTTGAAACATCCAAGAAATGTGCATGTGGCAGAAACTGCATCTTGTTGCCAGAGCCAGTCATGTATTTATCTAGGTTTCATACAGCATCACATCTTGGTTTTGCAAATTACATAAAGATATCAGTGCTAAATCAACGGTAGCTGGTGTGATTCTTGCAATGCATTATCTTAATGTTTGAATAATTTCTCCCTTAATAATTGAAAACATCTGTACCAAAGTGTAAGAATGGTTATTAAAGAAGAAAGAGGAAAAAAACAAAAAAAAATTGTTTTTAAGTTACCCAAACTTGATAAAAGTGAAAAACAAATCATTCAAGTATGTGTTAAGAATTTAATTAAAACAAAAGATCAACTGCTGCAACAGATTTAAATGTGCTTGAAACAAAATCAGATACCTAAAGATATAGCTGAAATACAACAAATGAACTCATTATCATCATCTGACCAAAAGCCAGATATGAATAAGGATGATCCAAGTGTTTTTCAGAAGCTTTTAATTCTAAAAAATCAAAATCAGGGATGATCCTATCTAGAATGTAGTAATGTAATTTGTTGTTGACAGACAATGCATATTGCAAACAATGTTGGCTTTCTGGAAACATCTGACCCAAAATATTTGGTTTCATGAATGCACAAGATAATACCTTGCTGCTTATCTGACAAGACAAGTATGGCCTTTGAAAAAATTTTAGAAAAGCAAGATGAAAAGCAGAAGGAATTAAAATTTTGGAGAGAGCAAATAATTAATATAAAATTTACATTAGTTTCTTATTCCACTGTTACAAAAATGTGATTCTTTTCTTGCACAGCTGCTTAAAAACAAAACAGAACAAGTCAAATATCTTATTCCTAAATTACTGGATGAAGTTATCATTATAATTGTTAAAAATTGAAAGAGAAATTAATGATGACATAAAATCAGCACCATTTTTTCAGTAATTATAGATATAACATATTTCAAAAGTTGATCAAATGAGTCAAATCTTTCAGTATATCAGAATAAATGCTAACTGAAGACTCTGCATGACTTTGAGGAATCATTTTTTGGATATTATCAAGTTTCTTATCAAACTACTATTGGATTATGAAATGAAATCATTAATTAAAGTGAAGAAAATAGCTTAAATCTGAATAAATGCCATGTTCAAGGATATGATGGTGTAACAAATATAAGTAGTTTATATTTGGGAGTCCAAGCATGAATAGGTGAAAGGAACCATATAGTGAATATATTTATAGTGCTGCCAGGAATCTAAATCTTGCTTCAATGATTAGGTTCAAAATATCTTTGAAATTAAAAACTTTTTTAATAATATTGAACATATTTATAAAACAGTGGGTTATGTCAAAAGAATTGGCTTCTGCCTCCGATATTATTTAGAAATAAAACTGAAAAGATTATGTCTGACTTAACAGTTCTCTTGACATGATTTACTAGTTGCATGAAGATTCTGCTATTTAGAAATTGAAACGGAGCTTTCAAAAATATTCTCAGTAAAAAGCATGATGAGCAAGTTGAAGTGTGTTTGATTTAGTTAAGCAAGTACAAGAATTTCAGTTTATTTTATTAACAGTTCTTCAAACAAAATTAATGTAAATACCTAATATAATTTCTAAGCCACTGCAAAAGAAGAAAATATGTTTTTGGACACAAAAGTTAAATTATTAAAGCAAATTAATAATTTAGTTTCATTAAACTAAATGAAACAATTGAAGACATTTTGATGAAATGGGCTGTGAGCCTAAATTTCAGCACAAAGACATAAAGAAGGTAAAGAATCGCTCTGTTGAAGTGTGTGAAGATGAAAGACTTTTAGATCCAGAAACTAACTTTAAGACCAAAGACTAGTGTTTTACTATTGTTTAGACATTAATTACTCAACTAACTTAGATTCAAAGTTTCAAACAATGTTGCTGAAAATTTTGGCATAACTTATCCAAACATTTGTTTGCTGAAATCTATAAGGAGTTGTATAATGGAGACATAACTTTAGTTAACAAAAGCAAGAAAGATATTTCTAAAGAGTTAAAATTTCTAGAGTTAAAATCATTAAATGGTGTTAAGGTAATTCTACTAACTTGTTCTCACACTTTACACAAGGTTCATTGGTGTCCAGACCAATTTTCTTTCAGACAACTGTTCAAAATTTAAGAGATTATTCTTGGATTCAAGCCTTTTTAATTGAACAGCTCATTTTAAGCTACTCGAAATATAATTAGACATATTAAAGATAGCATTATTAGGATGATGTATGAACTTATTTTTATTAGATTTCCTTTAGTGATTTAATTTTTTCAAGTAATTATTCCTATGCCTAAAAGTGTTTATTATTTGGTATATTTATTCAGTTAGATAAATAAACATCATTTAATCAACTGATCTACATCTCAACCAATAAAATCCTTCTAGTTCTCGTTTTAAAATGTTATGTATTTTAAGATTTATTTAAAAAGGTTAACAATTGCTTTATCAACTGTAAATAATGTCTTGAGTAGTGAAATTGAATAATAGATACTTCAAAAATAACAGACTGTGTTACATTTAATACAGTACATTACCTCTTCTCATGTTTATAGCTATTTTTGTTCAATGCTGTCAAAGCATTTGTGTATGTCATAAGCCTTTAAAGGCCTGGCATTGCCCGATGATTCAGGGTTGTGGGTTTAAATCCACTTCACACCAAACATGCTCACCCTTTCAGCTGTGAGGGCATCATAATGTGATGGTGAATCCCACTATTCATTGGTAAAAGAGTAGCCTTAGGAGTTGGCAGTAGATGGTGATGTCAAGCTACTTTCCCTCTAGTCGTACACTGCCAAATTAGGGATGGCTAGCACAAATAGCATTTGTGTAACTTTGCTCAAATTTCAAAAACAAACAAGCCTTGAGTTCCCATGTGCCACACAGTCAATGTGATGAATCTCATGTGACACGTTCTCCTGATGCAGGTGACTTCCTCTCTTCAGTTCTACTGAATTACTACTACTTATTAGGTAATGATTGCATACAGATGTATTTCTGTTGTGCTTCTTTCATGTGCTCATTTCATTCTGTTTTTGTGAAGTAGTGATTTACTTCATTTATTCCTTTTCTGTGATTAGATTTTTTCTGTAGCAGTTTGCTGTAATAACTTGCCTTTGTTTTTTTTATTTTTTTCTCAGTTTTGACTTTTTCACAGTAAGTTTGTGTTTTACAACTTCAGATATGATTATGACTATTCTGAGTGCCATTATTGGATTCTGGTCAAAGGGTCTCAACTGAAAATTTTTAGGCTGTCATTTATTAGAAGATTGGTTGATATTTGAGATATCCTTTTTCTACCAATGGTGTTTGGATTTCTCCTTCCTTGTCTAAACCTATTCACAATGAGAAGGATTTTGACAGCTTTTTGTCCTCCTCTTAACCATTCCTTTTCATGTATCTCCTACAAGATCTACTGGGCCTCATTTTACCTTGTTTGGTTGTGCTTTTTCAGATGTGTTTTGTTTTCAAAGGATACTGTTCTTTCCTTTTTATTTTTATTGACATGACACCTGTCATTAAGGCCCTAGCTGATTTTTTTCCCTGAGGCAATTATTCACTGCTAATTCTTGAGTGGACCAAGTTTTATCAGAAAGATATTTCATCCTTTTCCTTTCCCCTCTACTTTTGTTTCATGTACCTATTTCCTTCCTATTAACTTGTAATCCAGCTACTTGTTTATATCTGTCCAAGGTTGTGCTGACCCTTCTGTCACAAAGAACTATCAAATATGTCAGCCAGCTTTCTCCAGGATTTTACTCTTATGTTTTTTGTTCTATGATCCATCTGTCCTACTACAAACAATTTCAAGTTCCCATATTTTCCATGAAGTCCTATATCACACTCAAGTGATGACCAAAGTAGACATCTCAAATGCCTATCTCTCTATTTATCATCAGTTCAGATATTATCTTCGATCTGTCCATTACAGGGTTGTGTATGCTTCACACCTGGTCTTTCAGGCTAACTTTAACATGATATGTATTAGCTTGTTCAGAAATAAATGTCTGAATTCTCATGATGATATTTAGAAGCTGGAAATGAGTAACTTATCATTGGTTTGTTTAATCCAACATTTGTTGCTTACAATGTATATTAACTTTCTGCTGTTTCAACTCTACTTAGAGTAAGTTTCACAACCCCCAAGGCAACATGGACAAGAAAAACTTTCCTCTTATTATGTAAATATTTTGTAAACAACAACATGTCGTGTTGTGTTTAAACTTTCATTTCTATTTATATTTCCATATTTGTATTACTGTTTCAAGGCTTAGACAGTGAAATACGTTGTTCTTTGTTTAAAATAACATTTAGAACTTTCTAGAATTAGGTAGATCAAATATATGACTATAAATGGAAATGTTTGGCGGCCTAGCGTCTAGACGTAGTATCGTGCAAAAACATACATGCGCAGATTACTCTGACGAAGTTCTGGTGAATGTTCGAGAAAAGAGTCCTAATAATATATATAAACAGACGGCGATAAGAAGGAAAAGAAAGGAGTCAGACATTAGAATTATTCAAAAGAAGAAGAGTCAGTCATTAGTTTATTCAAGAAGTGGTGTCTTTGTTCGAGAAGTTTCCAACGTTCGCTGTGTGGTTATTCAACTTAACTTTTTGACTAGAGCTAGATCTATGGAAGCTGTGATTTTGTTTCATCAATCTTTGTGATTCATTTGAATTACTGGTTGTGCTGAGTGTCAACACGTATGGGACTGTTTAAGAGAAACCGAGGCAAATTGGAAATCAAGGGACATTCATCGTAAAAGGAACGTCATCAAAATTATTGAACTGTAAATTGTTTCTGGACTTTCATTCTAGATCATTATATTAGATACAGGCCAGTACCATTTTGTGTTGTAATTGATTTTGAATGTTAAAACTGAATGTCTGCCATTGTTAATATATAATTAACGTTAGATCTGTTATATATATATTTAGTTTAGTGTAATAAATTATACAAGCTGTTATCTATGTCTTTCTGTTGCGTTTAGTCTACGAAAAACTTAAAATAAAAAAAAAAACGTAACACCTCTACAATTTCAAACTTGGATGAAAAGCCACTGGAACTACACAGAACACTAACCAGGCATTCAGCTATGAATCTATTCCTGAACATACAGTTCATCATTGATTCCAAAGGTTTTGACGTGAAAGTCTTGAAGGCCACGAAGATTGTGGAAGGAAGCCATTCTTAGATGAAAACACATTAATAAAAGCAGTTGAGACAGACTGTTGCACAACACTGTGAGCTTGCAGAAAAGCTAGCCACAAGCATTGTCAACCACCTGAGTGTGACTGGAAAGATTAAAAATTCTGTTTAAGACAGTGTGAATGTTCCTTTTACTATGAATGGAAGGTTCTACTCCCAAGGCCATTTAATTTTGGTTTGGAGTTGACAGGCTGCATGCTGTCCATCACAAGCTGGTAACTATGCATCTTGAAGCACATATGTTTTATCGTTCTTTCCATTCTTATGTGCTGTTGGTTCCTCTAAAGTCTTTTTCTATGGAACAAAACTTCTAATATACTATGAACTGGATTCTGAACCAACCAGTTGTCTCCATCTTTCATTGTACTAACTTCCACTTTCCACTTGTGTATGCAATACCTGTTTCCACATTGGGCACAGACTGCACCTTGTACAGAATTGTTAGTCTCTCACATGTGTTCCCCTTCCAAGGGTGATCACACTTCATGAGTGTTCTTTGAATGTTTTTGAAGGATACTTATTTTGTTTTTCTTGCAATGGTCTCTCCACTTATCCAATATGGGATTCTAACTGTACTTTGTAAGAAGAGGTAATGTATTGTATTGGAAGTTATTTTCCTTTATCGAAAATATATTTCTAATATATACCAACCCTTATTACATTTCCTCCCACTGAAAAGTACTTTTCTCTTCTGTCTAATTTTGAAGTGATAATTTGGTTGAATCAAATACATTACATGTCAGAAGGGTATGTTGCATTCCTGTTGATGGAGGGCTGTTGCACTATGATTTATATGCAAGATGCAGTAGAACCACTTTGTTTTTGTCATACGTATGAGCTCAAAATTTGTAACGTGGAAAGTATTTTTGTACATAGAGAGCAGTACTGAAAGAAAATAATTATACAAGTGGAAAAGAGGTAAGTTCCTGTCAGAAAAAAAATTTCAGTATTGAAAAGTAATGAAGGATATTTCTTATATTATTCTAAAAAGTCTAAACCAAATGTTATTTTTATGATGCTTTTATTTTTTAAAATAATGATGAAGTGAAATTATTAAACTTGTTAATAATTATAGTGAGAATTGACTTAGGTTTGGGAAATCTAAGACAATATTAAGGTATTCAATTGATGTTATTATTGTAGTATAATATATTTATAACAAATTTGGATATAAAATATTGTGTAGGAATGATAAATGGTTAATCTTATGTTTTTCTTTAACTAACAATTACCAGTTAGAAAAGGGCAAAATCAGGATGAAAGAAATCCAAATTACACATCAAAACTATGCTACTGAACATTGGAACAAAACTCAACTGCTTAAAATAAGCTTTTTCTTATACAATATAATAAATGCTGAAAACTTCTGCTCACATAAAATTACTTCACTTTACAACAGGAATGCAACACAATTGTATTAAACAACTAATGATATCCAAGGATGAAGTTATATCTGTACTTCATATTAGGGACTATGATGAAACAAAATGGTGGCCATAAAAATTGCTTATGCAAAGCTATTTTAAATTGTCTGAATATCAGTAATGACTATTTCACAGTATTGGCTGAGCAAAACTAAAGCTTGTTGTATTTATAAAGCAGCCTAAGTTGTATATATGTGTTTGTCATTTATAAACATTTCACTATTTCAACAAATTTTCATCTGAGTAAGTAACTGACTTTTTCAGACAGGCATATAGAAAAAAAAAACTTGATCGCTCTAATTCTTTGAAGAACTCTGCTGTCTTGGGTCTCAGTGGTTCTTTTTTTAGTACTGAAAAGGGTATTATTGTGTGTGTGTGTAATTGTAATTTTATATAAAACATGCAAAATAAGATAAAAAAGAAAAAAGAAACATTGTAGCTACAAGGCAAATATATAATACCTAGGCACACACCATAAGGTTGGTAATTATACAGTGTGTTCTGGTTTTTAAAATATTTCTCCCTAGTTTGGCAGATTACTGTAATGATGTAATCTGACCCAAAGCAGAAATATTTTCAATATTTGTTGTGGCATTAAAATGTTCTTTATTACTGTAGCTGTTATGCTACATATTTATTTATTCTTGTCTTTAGAATTTTTTGTTATTATATTTATCATAAACAAACATAATACAGTTGAAACTTCCAAGCTCCAAATATTTACCTAGACCAGCATATATTATTAATCATAAGCTACCAGACTATATCTTAGTTCATCTTTGGGTGAACAAGTTATTGTAAATTATTACTTTATGATTATAAGAACATAAAGGAAAAATATTAATTAATGAACTTCAACTGTTGTTAAATGAACAATGTAAAGTAGTTTATTATTAATTATATAAGTAATATACTGTTATAATTAAATATTTTATTTTATTGTTTTAAGCCTGTTATTTGTAGCTTTAAACTAACAGAATCTATTTAGTACCTCATACTATAGTAATTACACTCTTAAAAAGTTAGCATAATCAGTTAGTTGAAGTATGAAACAAAATTACGTTTACACTAACCTTCTCACTAAAGAACTGTGGATTTAACCTTGGTATTAATACAAATTCTGGCTGAAGTGTTGATATCATACTCAACTGGTATCATAACAACTCAAGGCCAGAAGTATTGGTGATATAACACTTAAACAGTATTAATAAAATTCTCTAATGTCATGATTGATGATATCATGCCTGGTATTAATATAAACTTTCATCTGCAATGTGAGAGAGAATTTGTTTTTGGATTGTCAGTTTAATTTTTTTTTTAAGTTATGTACTTTATTTGTGCAGTTGACAAGATTTGCAGAGTTTTATAAGATAATCAAGAGGACGAAAGGGTTTGTTGTTACTCTGGATGTAGGAGTTATGGATGTTACATAAAATATCTTGAAATTATTTTTAGTTTACCCACAAAATTTTAGTTTTGTAAGTAATTCCAGATTTTTCTTTTTAAAATCATATCATTATCGTATATAATTTTATTCTCAAAATAATCAATAGAGGCTATACAGAAATTTGTAAAAATTAGTAAATCTCAATAGTTGAGTACAATAAGCTGCCTTTTAATTAATTTTCTAGTTATCATAAGATTGTGTAATCCTGTTTCACAACCAAAAGCCATTGTGCTTATTATAGTAGTCATTAGGTTTTTCTGTCATGTTTTACTGCTAGTTGATGTTGCACATTGAAATGCAGAGTGCAAAGTGTTTTTGTGCTGTACAATTTTTACTTTTGTCTCAGGAATAAAAATGTGGATGCAGTGATGGTGAGAAATTGCATCCATATATTTTCAATTGTTGAAGGCCACAAATTTAACATAAATGTATTGATGTTTTCCACAAGTTTATGTGCAGTAAAGAGTTTGTGATTTTGCTTAAGAACCTTCAGTATAGCTAAAGCAGTACTTCAGCTGTGGAAGTCTTGACCATGGAGTGGGAAGTTTGGAGACTTTCAACATCCACTGTCATTAATACATTTTTAAAAACTACAGATAGCATTTTTCTACTGTAAACAATAATCATAATTTGTAATATTTTTACAATTTCTCATTAAAGCCTTTTAACATTTAAATCTGTTTATGTAATGTTCTGTTTTCTTCAAAGACTACTAACATACATTTTTCTGATAATCATATTTAAGTTTTATTATTACTTATTTATTCTGTCAATCAAGTTTGAATGTTGCACACAAAAAATGAATTTTTTGTGTGAACTTTTAAATGTATTGTTTCATTTTCTTTCAAACTAGAACCGAATGATTGAGAGCATGAAACTCTTTGATTCCATTTGTAATAACAAATGGTTTGTGGACACTTCTATTATATTATTTCTCAATAAGAAGGATTTGTTTGAAAAAAAAATTACCAAGTCTCCACTGACAAGCTGTTTTCCTGAATATACAGGTACTTGTTTCATTTATGTTTTCTTGTAATTAAGTTAATAATATATTCCCATTCATAAAAGTTTTAAGAGGTGGATTTCCTAGAAAGTTTACTAATATTTTCTTTTATTTTCCAGATAGTATCTTAATA
This sequence comes from Carcinoscorpius rotundicauda, assembly GCA_011833715.1. Lineage (NCBI taxonomy): Eukaryota > Metazoa > Arthropoda > Merostomata > Xiphosura > Limulidae > Carcinoscorpius > Carcinoscorpius rotundicauda. The sequence goes on from CM022397.1 coordinate 91,657,034, forward strand.
TCCAGTCAGTGCTTTTTAGAAAGATTACTAGTATCTGACAGTGTTTTGAATCGCCAGTCAGTGCTTCCTGTTACCTGATAAATATTATATAAAAGTTTTATATATCTGGCCAGGACTTTCTGGACAATTCCTTGAAGTTAACTTGAGTTTTCTTGAATTTTCTAGATGATTTTATAATATTAGTGTTTTTGCAAGACAGTTTTCTGCATTCAGTGTTTTCTAGACAGTTTCATAATATTGAATTGAGTTTCTCTAGATAGGTTTATAACATATATAATCAGTGTTTTCTTGACAGTTTATTAGTAAACAGTTTCCTAACATGTGACCAAAGTTTTCTAGACAGTTTTGTAATATCTAACCATTTTGTTTTGAACATTTCTTTTGATGTCCAGTCAGTGTTTTCAAGACAGTTTCCTAATATTTGCCCCTCGGTGTGAATTCCTGTACGTGGGGAGGGGACCTTCCAGGGAAGGTTCTGTTCTGTCTGGTTACCTTCTCTGGGATCTAAACATCCACCCACGTGTTTGCCGTGCGTGGCAACCCATGAAAGGGGAGGAGAGGATCCTGGTGGTTGAGAGGTCCAACCCTAACACACCACTTTGGCCTCAAATTCCTGTAGATGGGCAGCCTTTGGGTGGCCCCCCTTGGGTCAATCGGCTGGTTCACTTGGGCTAGTCAACCAAGTACCAGTGTTGGAAGTTCTCAACAGGTGTTGTGGAGATTGTGCCTGATGCTGGTGTTTGGGTACAGTGCTCACGAAACCCTGGCGTTGCTGCATTGTCCTTACATGACTTTGTAGTGCATCCCCTTGTAGGACTCCACAGTGGGTGGGGTCAATGGGTTCCAAAACTTTTCCTCTTTCCTATGGATCCTGCAAAAAATTTAAATAAAATTGTAAAAAAACAGTCAATGGGTAAGTTACCACGTCTTGAATACTCAGAACAGCAATCTTCAACATCAGTAACACACATACCTTATTTTCTCATATTACATTCTCTTTTGGAAAAACCTTTAGGGCAAATGTCCCCTTTTTTTATTCAAAAGGGACTAGAGGGACTTGCTGGCTCTCCAAAGTCAGTAAAGAAGCTTCGATCTGGTGACATATTGGTTGAAACATCCACATCCCAACACAGTGAACTCCTTTTGAATTCAAAGGCAATTGGGGATATACCTATTGAGGTTACACCCCATGCTACTTTGAATTTTTCACGAGGAGTTATTGTTGAAAGGGATTTGAAGAACGTTCCCGAATCAGAGATTCTCGCTGGTCTCTCCAGTCAAGGAGTTTCTGCAGTGAGGCGCATCTCTACTTGCAAAGATGGAGTTACACTGCCAACAAATACCCTCGTTTTAACATTTACTTCACCACGTGCACCTGCCACCATCAAGGTAGGTTATCTCATTTGCAGGGTTTGGCCATACATTCCAAACCCTCTTTGATGTTTCCAATGTCAGAGATTCGGCCACTCAAAGACATCTTGTCGTGGTTCCCTGACGTGCTTGTTGTGGAGGCAAGGACCACGATGCAAACAAATGTGACATGGACCCACGTTGCGTAAACTGCAATGGTTCTCACCCCTCTTACATTCATTCTTGCCCAAAATGGTTGGAGGAAAAAGAGGTGCAGCGTTTGAAACTGACACATAACATTAGTTATCCTGAGGCTCGGAAATTGCTGTCCACAACTCCATCTCGGACATATGCTGTTGCACTTCATTCCACAACTACAGTGGGAGTGCAGACAGATCTCTCTGTGCCTCCAAGAGAATCATTTTCAAAACAAATGAAAAGCCTTTTGATTTTCGTGGTTAAAAAAGTTGAAGAATCGACTTCCACACCCATCTCTGTTCCTCCCATACGTTCCAACAAACCTCAAGATCCACGTACTTCAGTTTCAAATGCAGGCATTTCATCTGATACATCATTTTTTCCCACCACAAGAGACAAAACAATCTTTCGTTCTCGCCCTCAATCACTGGATTCCTCTTCCAACAAAAACCTGCCCACTCGACCCAGAGCAGGATCCATGGAGGTTGATAGACCTCCTCCGATTAAAGACAATAAAGAAAAAAGACGTGGTCGTAAATCGAAGGGTTTTCTAGCCACTTCACCTACCTGTTCTTAAAAATGGCCATCTTGATACGATGGAACTGTCGAGGTTTACGTTCTAATCTGGATGATATCAAAATGCTGATTGCTTCCTACCATCCTACAAGAAACATTTCTCAAATCTGCTGATACATTTTCCATTTGGCAGTTTTCTCTGTACAGAAATGACAAGTTGTGTGATGGTGGAGTACATGGAGGGGTGGCACTTTTAGTTGATCAACATGTACCCACCCTGTCTTTGTCACTCAACACACCTTTGGAGGCCATAGCCATCCGTGTTTCCTTGGGTCATACCATCACTCTTTGTTCTCTGTACCTGTCCCCTGGAGAGACATATGATCAATCAGACCCAGATGCTCTCGTTGATCAGTTTCCATCTCCATTTCTAATTCTGGGGGATTTTAATGGACATCATCCCCTCTGGGGAAGTGCTATTATTGATGGGAGGGGTCGATCTGTAGAGCGGATGCTCTCTGATCACAATCTTTCTCTTTTCAATACTGGTTCTTCCACTTACTTTCATGCACTAAGTCAGTCTTTTACCGCTATTGATCTCTCAGTTTTCTCCCCTTCATTATTCTCCCATTTTTCATGGAGGGTTGACAGTAATCCACAAGGCAGTGATCATTTTCCGATCCTTTTGAGAGAGACTTACCTTGGTCGATGCCATGTTACCTGCGTGCCCTGGTGGAAGCTGGATCAGGCAGATTGGTCCACTCTCACTGCTCTCGCAGAACTTGATCCTGCCATCGTAAATCAGCCATCAATAGACGACTGTGTAGCAGCGGTAACTGATTGTATTATACATGCAGCTGCTCAGTGTATTCCTATAACCTCGACAGGTTTTCTACGATATTCACGTCCATGGTGGAATCCTGCTTGCCACTTAGCACGAAAGACTCAAAAACGGGCCTGGGATACTTTTCGTAGATATCCCACACTTTCAAACCGGGTTGCTTTCCAACGGGCCCGTGCACATGCTAGGTGGGTGAGACGTCAAAGCCAGAAGGAATCTTGGATTAAATTTACAACCAGCATATCTTCTACCACCAATTCCAAGGTCATATGGGACAGGATTCGAAAGGTTAATGGGCACTACAAAACTGTCCCTCTCTCGATCTTACTCACTGATGGTCAGGAGGTGACTGATGTCCAGAACATCACTATCACTCTAGGCGAAAGCTTTTGCCGGGTATCTAGCACTTCTGCTTGTTCCTCCACCTTCCTGGCCATCAAGACTCCCGCAGAGCGATCACCTCTTTCCTTTCTAACTGACTGTTTCTTTGACTATAATTGTCCTTTTACCCTGGTGGAACTAAAAATGGCCCTTCATCGGTCTGCCAGTACATCTGTTGGACCTGATGATATTCATTATGACATGCTGCACCATCGATCTCCTGCTTCTCTTGATGTCCTTCTGATTGTCTTCAACCGGATTTGGCAGGAGAATGTTTTTCCTGATGCCTGGTGCAGGGCTATAATTTTACCTTTCTCTAAGCCAGGGAAAGATCCGAAGATTCCTTCAAACTATCATCCAATTGCTTTGACAAGCTGTCTCTGTAAGACCTTAGAAAGGATGGTTAATGCTCGTCTTGTTTGGTTCCTTGAATCAAACAACCTCATCTCGCCCACCCAGTGTGGGTTCCGTCGACAGCACTCCATCCCAGACCACCTAATTTGTCTTGAAACATCTATCAGAGAAGCCTTTCTTTCTCAACCGCCAACATCTTGTATCAATATTCTTTGACATAAAGAAGGCTTACGACACAACATGGAGGTATGGCATTTTGCGAGACCTCCATACATATGGGTTACATGGCCATCTACCCATGTTTATTAAAATTTTTTTAATGGACAGGAGATTCGAAGTTCATGTGGGTTTGACACTTTCCCGTTCTTTTGTGCAGGAACTTGGAGTCCCTCAAGGCTGTATATTGACTGTCACACTCTTCAGTATATAGATAAATGCCATCACTGAACACTGTTGCGAATGGGCTGTATGTTGACGACTTTCACATCTCATGTCAGTCGTCAAACATGAGATATATTGAGCAGCAACTACAAACTGCCCTCAATCGTGTACGGAAGTGGACGCTGGCGAATGGCTTTAATTTCTCTCTCTGAAACCGTTTGCACGCACTTTTGCCATCGACGAGGTATTCAACCTGATCCTGAACTTCATATCGGTGAAGTTTTGCTGCCAGTGGTTCCGAAGACAAAGTTCTTGGGGCTTTTCTTTGATCGTAAACTGACCTTTATATCACACTTAAAGCAGATTTGGGTCAAATGCACAAGATCACTGAACATCCTCCGTGATCTCTCTTCTACCATTTGGGGGGCAGATCGCTGTTCAATGTTAAAGATATATCGTGCTCTTATTAGATCGAAACTCTACTATGGATCAATGGTCTATGGCTCTGCCAGATACCTTGGCCTTAAAGATGCTGGACCCCATTCATCACCAAGGGCTTTGACTTTGCACTGGGGCTTTCCGTACCTCTCCAGTTCAATGCATATACATTGAATCTCATGAACATCTTCTACACCTTTGCCGTTTGCAACTCTCTTTACAATATTCTTTCAAACTTCATTCCTTACCAAAGCATCCCACCTGGGAATGTGTTTTCCTTCCTCAGTGGGCAGTACTTTTTCAGAACAGACTATCTGTCATTTTTCCATTTGGCCTTCGCATCCGGGCGCAATTGGACGAATTGGGTCTGTCCTTGGATAACATTGCAGATTCCACAGGTCGGCCCATCCCACCATGGCTTATTACAGCCCTCAAATGTGACCTTTCTTTCAATCACCTAAAAGAGGCAGATAATCCGGATTGGAAGTACCGTATTTTATTCAATGAATATCTTTCAAACAATCATTCAGTTCCCATTTACACAGACGGTTCCAAATCAGGTAATTCAGTGGGCTCTGCTATGGTTTGCTATGGGTCAGTAGTTGCACACAGAATCCCCTCTACAGCTTCTGTTTTCACTGCTGAACTGTATGCCATATCTCTTGCCCTGGATCATATTGCAGCTGAGCAGTACTCCAACTGCATTATTTATACGTTTAGTTCTATACTTGCCATGGAATCGCTACACGTTAGCTCACATCCTATTCTCGCTGATATTCGAAACCAACTGGCCCATTTCTCATTAGCAGCTACTTCAGTCCAGTTTTTCTGGACGCCAGGCCATATTGGTATTCGCGGGAACAAGCTTGCAGATATGGCAGCTAAATCTGTCTGCTCCAACACCATCACCCCCTATGCCTAATCCGTACATGGACTATGGTGTTGTCTTCAAGGCTCGGCTCTGTGCCAGCTGGCAGTCCACTTGGAGTGAGAAACGCGAAAACAAAATTTTTCAAATCAAACCCAAAATTGGAGTTTGGCTTCCATAAAGTTCAGAAGGAGTAAGTTGTTCTCACTTGGCTACGCATTGGTGACAGTTTTTTAACTCATCATTTTTTTTTATCTGGAACTGATGCACCAATGTGTAGTTTGTGTAACACTCAAATCACTATCAGCCACGCTTTACTTTCTTGCCATCGTTACAATTCTCAACGACGGCAATATTTTAAACATATTTTTTCCCAGGGTCAGTCTGTTACATAGGACAGAGTTATTGGTGATGGTGACTCTGTCCACCTTGATAATATTTTTAATTATTTAGTAGCCATTAATCTTTTTAATCTCATTTAAGTGTTGTATATTTATTCGTTATGCCTTTTTAATTGTGGCTCCTTTTTTACAGTTTTAATCTCTCTCATTCAATTTGACATTGGACAATGGCCAGAACATTAAATAACTCGACACCAGGACTGGAAAGGCCAACTTCAGGTGACTAATGCCTCTGTTTGAACTGCAAGTTAGTCGTCCTGGCAAGTTGTTATTATACTTTTGCTGCATATCATTTCACACTTTTACTACTTTACTTTTTATTACTGGCCATATTGACCCATAACCCGGAACCAGGACTGGAAAGACCAACTTCAGGTGACTGACGGTGGTTTTTCTACTTACCTGTTAGTCTTCCTGGTGGGCTATGATCATTACCATTCTGCTACAGGTAGTCCTTTACATCTTTGTAGACTGGATGTCGACATTGGTTTTTGAACCATTTTTTGTTTTAATTGCCGTTTTGCTCTCATCTTCAATTACCTTTACACATTTTACTCCATTTACTTGACTTTTATCTTTTTACTGGACATTTGGCTGCTCATTATTACGATTTTGCTGAGTGTCTTTTAAAACTTTTATACTTTTACATTTTGATAATAGCTGCTATGACACATAACCCAGAACCAGGACTGGAAAGGCCAACTTCAGGTGATTGACAGAGGTTCTTGAACTTACCTGTTAGTTTTCTTGGTGGGTTATGATCATTACCATTTTGCTAGAGTAAATAGTTTATAACTTTGAAGACTGGATGTCACCATTGGTTTTTACACCATTTTCTGTTTTAATTGCTGTTTTGTTTTTACCTTCATTTACTTTTACAAATTTTACTCCATTAACTTGACTTTTATCTTTTTACTGGACATTTGGCTACTCGTTGCAATTTTGCTATGTGTCTTTTAAAACTTCTATTCTTTTACATTTTTATACTGGTTGCTATGACTCATAACCCGGAACCAGGACTGGAAAGACCAACTTCAGGTGACTGACGGTGGGTCTTGAACTCACCTGTTTGTCTTCCTGATCATTACCTATTTGCTAGGGTAAATACCTTACAACTTCTTATACTCTGCCTTCTGTCTTAACGTTGTAGACTAGGTGTCAACATTGGTTTTATACTTTTTTGTTTTACCTTCATTTCCATTTATTTCTTTCACTACATTTAATTTTTTTCTACATTTTTACCGGATGTCTGGCGCAGATAGCCTCGTTGTTTTGTGCCATAAAACACTAAATCAATCAATCAATCAATTTCTAATGTTTGACCAGTAAATTCTAAACTATTTCTTAATATATGGTTAGTGTTTTCTTGAACAGTGGTTGCCAAATTTTTTATGCTCTGTACCACTTTTGATATCCATGAGTTAGTAGCATATTCTAATACATGTAATTTGTTTTACAATTTATATATGTTTTGTTCTAATAAAAATGTATGTTGCGAGAAATAATTCAAAGGTGAGTGAACCACACATGACCCTTGAATATAATTAGTGGAGTACTTAGTTAACTCAGTTCAACTGCCTTCCAATTTTAAGGCATGAGATTGATTTTCTAGTAGACATTGGAAATACTGTTTGTGCTGATTTGTATTGGATTTATTTTGAAGTATGAGTCATAAATACAGGAAAAAAGCATTCCTATTCTGTACTGTAGTTTTACTGAAATAGCATATCTATCATGTATGCATTCAGATATACAACATTTATGTAAGAAATTTTATTGTGCAAAAATATAATAACAGATCATAGAAGAACTTTTGTGGAAAAAATTGTAACATTTGATATAATATTTGTATGATACTTTATTCTGTGAAATATCTGAAATTTTATTTTGAAATGGTGAGAAAACAAATGTAAACAACTTCCTTTCCTTTAAGTTATATTTTTATTGTTCAGGATATTACATTGTATTTATACAGGCAGTTCTAGCTAGACTGATATTCATAAATGTGTTTTATGCAGCTTATTTTGCTAATTAAAACTATTAGCTTCCTGATCTAAACCATAAAAATATAGTGTAACTGGTGAAGGTTTATTAGTGAGTTCTTGTCTTTGCTTTTTAAAATGATATCTCCTTTTCATTACCTTTATTCACGAGTTCTAGTGTGCAATTTTGTCAAAAGGGGTTTATTATATATAATAATAAAATATCAATAAAATAAAATAAAATTGTCAAAAGTATACATTTTGACAATATGTGTGTGTGTATATATATATATATGCATGTGAAATTTACAATTTCGAAATCTAAAAATATGACAGAAATGAATATTTTAATATATTTATTCATGAAATAATTGATTTAAGACATTATACAGGGTGGTCGCTAGAAAAGCAGAAAATTTGTCAAACAGCTATTTATTTTTACAAAGAATAACTTTTACAAAGTTTTTTTAAAGGCATATGTTATATTACACTCATAGATGCTCAAAATTGTCATCTGTGCACTTCAGAGCAGCGTCTTAACCTAGAAATTCAAGCTCGTGTAGCGCTTTGAAGGGTAACTTGTGAGATATCGTTCCAAGCTCTTCCCAAGCTCTTTTTCAAATCATCTATAGAGTTTGTCATGTCAACAATTCTGAAGCTCTGTTAATAACAAGCTCCAAATGCAGTAATCCATGACATTTAAGTCTGGACTTTTGGAGGGCCAATCTTCCAGTTCAATGAAATCAGGAGTAGATTGCTGAAAAAATTGAACTGAAGCTGTTGCTGTGTGAGCCCTGGCACCATCCTGCTGCCATATCCATATTTGGTCGTCCATTACATTTCGTATATCGCTGAACATCTGTGGACACATCTCTTCACAATAAACTTGTTGGTTTATTGTTTTTTTTTCCTACCTTCAGGACTCTGATAATATCCTTCAAGAAATCAAAGCTCCATTTTCCCATGCCATGAAACTGCAGCATAACAAAGAACAGATAGCTGCAAATTGTCATATTCCACAAGCAGATCTTCCTCAGGTATGTCAGTGTTTACACACACTTCTCGGTAAATGCGATCATTTTGTGTATTCAAAGGTGTTCGCAATGAAAACTTTGCTTCGTTCGAAAACCATACTCTTTTCCAAGCTCACTCTGATTCAAAGCAATTGATCAGTGCAAGCGACTTGTTTTTGCGCATTTCCTGATTTCGCTCACTGAGGAGGTTACATTTTATTCGACGATAGCATTTCAATTCACTTTCTTTGAGAATTTCAAACACTGATGTTTTTGATATATTGAGATGTCGAGAGATTTCTTGTTGACTGAAATGACGTTGTTTATTGCACCGTGTCACACAGGTGAAACAGCCAAATCTTTCACTGTGGCACGTGCCTCGTCCGAAATTCGTTTCTTTGGACCCGTTCCTTTTTGGTGTGTAACAGCTGTTTCAGGACCTTCTCGTTTCAAAGTTGCAACAACATTATTAAACTGATGCCTTGTAATTGTTGAAAAAAAAGTTGGTAACACAGCTAGACATTTTGTCAGTCCCCAAGTCGGATTTTCACTTTTTAAAAGAATAATCACTTGCCTTTGAAAGTCTGAAAGCTGTTTCCTGTTTCCTTCCATGATGTGGGTATCAAATAGAACCTAAAACAAATCAAAATAGAAATGAGTAAGCATGCATTTTATTCATGATCTCATCTGACCCTCAAATTTTCCGCTTTTCTAGTGACCACCCTGTATAATACCAAATATTAATCATACAATATGTTTTAGGTAAAAACTTTTTGAAATATGCTTAAATTATATTTTTTATTTAAGTTTTTAAAACAGAGTTGTAAATATGCAGAGTGACATAAATACTCAAAGTTTAAAATGTTTACTGGACACTTCCTCAATATCTGACCAGTGTTTGCAAGTGTACACTTAAGTTGATATGAATACTAACAGATAAGAAAGGGTTAATATCTAATCAGTACTTCCTAGACCGTTCTGCAACAATTGACCCATTTTTTATGGATAATTGCTTATTAAAACAAATGTTGTGTTTGCTGGACAATCCCTAGGTAGCTTTGTTTAAGTTAACCTTGATATTAAGCCAGTGGTAGCTGGTTAAATTGATAAGTTTACTCAATTTTGATAATGTGTTGTATCAGTACAAGTTACACACTTGTTTTAAAGGTAAATGTTATAGTTATAAGAAACTATTTTAAGTTAAAAAAAAATTAAATACAACCTTTTTTTAAGTTTAGTTATAGATTATTGTTGTATAACTGAAAATTGATTTAATTGCTAGAAATCTACCTTTAAATTTGGTTATTGATGTGTTGAAAATGTAAAAGTTGTTTAATTAGACAGCTTTATTTCAGTTTGATTTTAAAATAATCCAAGGAAAATGAGTTAATTAGACAATTCCATTTAGCTTTGATAATAAATTATTTAAACATATTTACTTTAAAATATTCCACATCATATGGTTATGAAGCTACTGAAAAATTGCAACTTTTTCCTGTTTGGAGTAGGTAACAACACATATGAGGAAGCAGCTGCTTACATTCAGATGAAGTTTGAGAACCTAAATCGAAGGAAGGACACCAAAGAGATATATACACACTTCACATGTGCAACTGACACTAACAACATCCAGTTTGTTTTTGATGCTGTCACTGATGTTATCATTAAGAACAATTTGAAAGACTGTGGACTCTTTTGAAATGTCCTAACAGTAAGATCTGGATTTTTTCTATGACATTGTGCAAATAGTTGAATAGTGTACTCTTAGTTTTACTCTTGTTTAGATGGTTCTTGGTTAAATTACTGCTGATTCTGAAATTTCTGCAACACTGAACTGTGGTTTTTGTACTTGTAACTTAGATATTTTATAGTACACTGAAGTTTGTGATATATTTCAGAGGTTTTTATTCCCGTAACTGAGATGTGTACTATATTATGCTGGGGTTTTCATACAATTAACTGAGATGTGTGTTATATTAGGCTGGGTTTTCATATTCCTAACAGAGATTTGTGTTATATTACACTGGGGCTTACACAGTTTGTGAAGTATAAAGTATTGATAATACAGTGGATTCTGGTTAATTGGGGCACATTAGGCTAGAATACTTTGGCCCAATTAAGCTGTCACTCCCATTATGCAAAGCTGCACATAAAAGATTTAAAAGGTACATATGTGTATAGTGCATAAGACAAGAGTTTTTCTTTTTATTCAGTTACAAAAACTTCTGCTTACTATACAAGAACTGAAACAAATCAAATGGTGCAAATAGAGAAAAAATAGTTATCCTATAAACAAATTTTAATTTCTGCACATTCCCACATTTGCATTAATGTAGTTCTTAATGCTTATTGACATTGGAGAAATTTACTGAGTATAATCTCAGAGATGCCAAACATTACGAGTTTGGTGTATACATTACGACTATACGCTCATACAGACAAATATTACGACTTGTTGCAACTCCCAAATTATTATATATTATATAGGCCTATACAATAAAGTGATAAATTGTTCCCCCAGGGCTTGAAAGGGGTGAAAAGAAAATATCAAATGAGATACAAGTAAATTTTGATAATAAATGGCATAGTCCAAGTGGCTACTTGCAATAATCATGTTTGTGTTTGAAATAATAAAAAATATTTGTATCTCCGATGTCTACCAATAGTTTGAGTGCAGTGCTTCTCCATGCTGGGTACCTGAGGGAATCCATAGTAATGTCATCAGTGCTCGCGTAGATGGATGTTTCTCGTTTTTATAAGCGGCATAGAAACACCAATGCGATTGTTCACAAGGTGGAAAAATGAGGCCTCGTTTACCAGATTGTCTTGTTTCTGAATATTGCTCCCCAGAAAGCTTCCAGAGAACTGCCCTACCCAGTTTTTGATATATTAATAGATATCTACTATTTTCTGGACAAAAGTGCTAGCAGAAAATATTCCAAAGAGTTTTGAGGACTGTATGACAAAGAAACAAGAAAAATTTTACATCTTGTTAACAAAAGATGGCTATTGCTTGGGGTGTGCCTCAACAGAATATTGAAGATGTGGAAGCCATTGAAGAAGTGTTTTCACTGTAAAAAGGAAAACTAGATTCAAAAGGATCTAAACGTGCAGTTCAGTCAGGCAACAAGACTTTAACAGTCAGGATATCTCTCAGTCACACACAGACACAGTCAAGACACCCACACAGGGACACAAGACAACAGTCTCCAAAAGCAGAAGAAACATTTGATATAACTCAATTTATGTTTTGACAGTCTGACCTTGAACTAAAGAAGAGACAATCATTGAAAAAAAGAGAAGAAAACGAAAGCTTTGCAAGGAAGTTACCAAGAAAAGTTATCTGCTGAGCAAGTTAGATAAGTTAACAGTTTTCTTGGACACAAAATGAACTTGTTATTTTGTCTTTTTTTTTCAGTCTGCAATTCCTCTATTTGAGCAAGTCAATTTGATATTGCAAAGAGAAGAACCTTGCATACACATTATGCATAGAACTCTGATTGCTCAAGTTAAAAATGTACTTGTCAGATACATCAAGCCAGAATATCTTGAAGGCAACATCACTGAACATGACTATAACAATGATTTCTTACACAAATCTGATGATGCAGTTTCTGTTGGAAATGCTGCTAAGGAATACATTGTTAAATATGAAAAAGACCTGGGCCTGATCAGCTTCTACACCAGTGTCAAGAAATACTATATTGCAGCTACAAATTACATGATGAAACATTAAGAAATACTATATTGCAGCTACAAATTACGTGATGAAACATTTCCCTCTAAATGATGAACTTCTGATTCACACAGAGGTTGCTGATCCAAAACTGAAAGTCAGCAAAGATTTCTCTTCTCTACGCTTCTTTACAGACAGGTATTCTGTTCTTGTCAATACACATGAATGAGCACGACACTGTTGACAAGTTGGAAGGGCAATATTTGAACTATCAAATTGGTACTTTCTCAGAAACTGTCCTTCAGTTGAATGTTGACAAGTTTTGGGTTCAGCTGTCTGCAGTTAAGAATGGAAATGGCAACCAGAAGTGTGACATTCTGTGTAAGGTTATGCTTGGAATTCTTACAATCTTCCATTCTAATGTTGATAATGAAAGGATATTTAGTTTAGTGACTAAAGACAAAAGCAAGTTCAGACCAAACATGAGCACCTCAATTTTGAGCAGTATTATAACATACAAGATGTGTATGCAGTCAAATGGACAATGTTGTTATAACTCCCAACCATCCAGAGACATTCTCATGAAAGCAAAGGCTGCAAAAATGATATAAACTTGTCCTTACACAAAGGTTTTTTCTGCTTACTGTTTGTGCATGTTCAGTGTTGTTTTACCAGTATGTTTGTTACTCTGAACTAAATGAAAAAGAATTTCAAAAGAATTTTTTAAATTTATTTATTGAATGCACAAAACAGTCATAAATGAGCAATCTATAGCAGTAATAAATAATAATAGTTATAATAATAAACAGCTTAGAGATATTAGTCAGGCCTAGTAGCCATAAATGATAAAGGGCTCTGTCTATAATCATTACATTCAGTCATTTGAAATAGTTAGCATCTCTGTAATGTGCCATCCTCTCTTTACTGACTACATCTGAACAAAATCTGTGCAAGTATCTGCTGCAGATATTGGACTGTCTTTATTGCCTTCTTGCTTAAAATAAAGTTGCAATCCATCAACAAATTTCCTGGCATCCTGATGAGTCACTCGTACAAACTCAGGTATGTCATCCTTATCACTTTCCTGGTCTTCTGATGTTTGGTGTTTTGCTGCAATTTGATCAACAATTACATCTACACAATCTTCATTCTCATTGTAGCACTGCAGAATGTTTTTGATGCATGCAAACTCTTCATAGTTTTTGACGGGTTGCACTTCTAAATTGATTTCATTTTCACTATCGTGACTGTTGGGCAGCTTGAAGACAGAATATTTAAAACCACGGTGAGCAAAGCAATTCTGAATGGTCTTGATGCTTATTTTTCTCCAGTTATCAGCAATAAACTGCATAGTTTGCAAAAGATTAGTTTTGCATTTACTTCCTCAGCTGTTAAAGATGATGTCAGCAAATTTTCTTCAATTTCTTTGAGGACAGAGTGTACCAGTTTTCTACAATACGTCTTCAAGTTTTTTTATGATTCCTGTGTCTGTAGGCTGCATTAAGGATGTGAAATTAGGTGGCAGAAATTCCAGTTGAATGTTTTTCAACCAATATAAATAAGGATGTGCTGCATAGTTGTCAAGAAGCAGCAAAATTTTTCTTGACTTTTATTGTAATTCAGATCCCAATTCTTTAGCCATTTTTTCAAAAATTACAGATGTCATCCATGCATTTTTGTTAGTATGGTACAGAACTGGTAAACTGTTCATTCTTATCCCCTCAAAACACTGAGGCTTAGCACTTTTTATAATAACCAATAGCTTGTACTTATCAGTTCTTGACATGTTTGAACAGCCCAATGCAATCACAAGATTCATTGCGTCTTTGAATAAGAAAGTGTTGTGTGCTTGTAAAACAGACATTGTAGATGTCTTCTAAGCAGAATTTCTGAAGCAAATTTAGCAGTTTTATTAACATCCACAGTTCAACATTCTCCTTTTTGCTGTATTTTCATTAATTTAATTCCAAACCTACATTTACATCAAGACAACCAACCATTTGTTGCTTTGAAATCATTGTGGCCCAACTTTTTAGCAAACTCCTCTGACTTCCTCTTTAGCATTGGACCACTGACATGCACACCTTGTTCAGTTATGATAGGGAACCAGTGACTGTGAGCCTCCTCAACATCTGGATTCTTGCCTTCTCACTTTCGTTTTTAAGAATTTTCTTCTCCTCCTCCTTTGTGTAAGATTCATTCATTTCACAGTTTGTGTTGCTGTTGTATTACCTGTACTTTTGTAGATTTTGGCATTAGTTATCTCAGCCAGCTGGCATTAACTTGTCTTAGACTGTTGTATTTTAATTTGTTTCAAAAGAACAATTTTTTTCAACAAAGGTCAAATCTTTCCATGGCCTCTTTATAGGAGGCTGAAATTTTACATAAATAACACAAAAATTATTTTTTGCTGTGCAAATGATCACAACTGGTCCATTCAGCAGACAGTGCCAGACTAGAAGCAAAGTCTAGTTGTGGTAGTGATGAACACATCAGTGACGACTCAGTGACAACCCACATGTCACTTTACAGTACAGCACACCATTATACTGGCTCAATTAAACAGCTTGGTGTCCCAAATATGCAAAGCAAACTTAGGTTATATTGTTGATTGGTTTTTGTTTTTCAAAATTTGGCTCTTATTTTTAAATATTCCATTTATAGTACCATAGATTCATTAAAAATAAATATCTATTTTTGCCAGCAGCAGGGCAGACAGGATTTTAGATTGTATCTACAGTAATACTGATTACATGTCTAAATAAATTATAGTTTCATTGTATAGAGCATTATTTAAACCATATTTGGACACTATGTTTAGTCTTGAGCTTCTCATATTGAGAAGGAATTGAATTTTTGAGCAGAGTTCAAAGGAAAGCTACTGATGATGTCTTGAATAGAAAAGGTTATCATATAAGACAGATTAATATATATGAAATTGTTTTATATTGAAAAAAAATAAGTAGAAAGAATCTAATTGAATTGTTTAAAATTGAGAACACTCTTGCTTTGGGCCAAATTTAATTGGTCAGATTTGTAACCCTAAATTGACCTTTATACCTTCCATTCTATAACTTGTAATATTTTTAATGTTTCTTCATGAAATTTTAGAGGCATTAAGTAAACATTAAATCATTTGTACACACACACACAAATTTTTTAATAAAGTATTTTCACTAAATTTTTTCTCTGGATATATAGTCAGGGTGTACTGCTCTGAGCACAAAATGATTTTTGTTTTAAGATGAAAAATAATTTATCTGAAAATTGTCCAGTTTCAATTATGTAATCTCTATAACCCTCAAATGTTTTTTTTTCATTAAAACTTCATGTTTTATGTATCATTTTCTCTACCTTAACTCTGTGTGAGGTCAATTTAACTAATCTCATATCTTCCATAAAAAATAGGAAATAAATTTAAATTTTTTCTTTCTAGAATGACTTTAAATCGTAACATGAAACTACATTTGTTTATACCAAGTAACTTTAACCTGTTAACAGTATGCATCTGTTTCTAGTCAACTTTTATTGTCCTTTCAGTTTTATCTAATGATTTCACTACACAAGTTGTAAATCACTTGGTAAATGTACAGCTCACAGTTTACTGTCTAATTACATAACTCACAATCTACTTGGAAGTTGGTTGTAAGCATACCTTATGAAATATATTTATTTTGTTTTATTTCATTTTACCCAATGTAACCTAAGAATTGTTTATTGTTACATTTTAGTTACTTTGTAATAATTAAAGGAAGAATACATATGCAAAAACAAGAAATAAATTACTTAACTGTATCTTCATTTTCTCTGTTTTTATTCTTATTGTTGCTGTTGCTTATCAATGAAACTTAACTGTACTTTTTCTTTTAACTAATCAGTTACCTGTTACAACAATACTGTGTACACTTTTTAGGCTTATAACACTTTATGAAAGGTCATTTTTACTCATCACTTATTCACCTAAGATAGTTTAGGTATGTGAACAATATTTTGACATTAAAAGAAGTTCTATATTTCCTTTGTTCACTGATCCAAGCAGTGTTGATAAGTCTTGAACAAGGAGAACTTGATTTCATAGTACAGAATATGGTAAATCAAAGACTATGATAAGCATCTACATATTATATTTCCAAATTTTCTTTGAAAAGAAATCTGTAAAATAATATTATAGACAATTCAGTATTGTTTCACATGTTTGTAAGTGTTTATTATAGGAGCATTTATACTTTAGAGATTATAAGTGTTTACATCTTAGCCAAGTGTTGGATGTTTTGAGTTTTCCATGAGTTATTAAATATTAGAAATGTGTAAGTTAGATATTAAGATACCAATAGCTACTCAGAGGTCCTTTCATTATTTTCTTCATACTTTTGACACACAGTGTTACAGGCAGATAGTGAGATCCATGTTTCATTTTAACCTTGCATTTGTCAAAATGTATAATGCTCTCATTTACTTTCTTCAAAATTCTTCACATTGCTATTATTGTAGATATTACTAATATATTATACATCCAACAAATAAGTATTACTACAGAATTGAATAAAGGATTGTGAAAAAACAAAAGGTACAAGAAATTATGATTTTTTATATAAGTGTGTATTTGTTTAATGAAATAGAAAAAAAAATGCTAAACTCGACTTCTGAGTTTTCTAAACATAGCAAATAATTCATAAATGATAGTTTGATTGCTTTTAATTGGAACTAATGTTTTAAAACATTTCTGGCATAAATCTCCTACTATATGGATATGCAACGGATAATGTGAAATGGTCAAACTGTAGCAGTGTCATCATACAGAACTTGAATAAGTGAAACCCTGTTTAGGAATATTATGGTACAAAGAGAGACCAAAAACTAAGATGTAAGCTGTGCTCTGTAGACCTTAAAACTTGAAAAACCAGTTCAGATAATATAAAATTGTGATTACAGTTAACAACAGAATTTAACTTCACAATAGCTTCAGTAATGTTTTGTTTTTGCAATAATGATATGATACCAGTTAAGTTTTTAGAAACTAGTTGTATAACCAAATCTTCAGTATTTTGACGTGAAAGAAGATACGACCATTGTAATAATGCAGTATTTTGCATTAATAAGTATTGGCAATATAGTCCTAAAGTAATCTGAACAAGTCAAAGTTACAATAATGTTAATATATTATGTTAATTATTAGCTTAGTTGGGGGTATAGTCCAGTAATTTCAAAGCTTATATTTCTCATAGTAGCAATATTGTATAAAAACATATGAAAATGAAAGGAGTTAAATATTTTTATTATTTATAATGATATGTAGAAAGTAAATTATTCCATTGGTAACAAAGATGCTCATTCTAAATAATTTTTAAAACTTGGTATACAGTTGTATCATCTAAGTTTCACTTACTTTAGATATTAACAGTATGAAAAGTTTACTCTGTAACAAGTCTGTATTATAAGTGCTGCAGGTAAAAGCAAATCTCTTAAAGACCTACTAGCATTATTAGTGTCTATGAAAAAAAGCAAAGCATGAAAATTGGCCATGGCAACATTCAGTTGAACTTCATAGCTTGAAAATAATTGGTTATTAGCTGAAGCCTTAACTGAATAACTGTAAGCTTCAGGCTGTGTTGTTTTCAGAAAGTCTCAGAAAAAGCTTTTGTGAAAATTAATGGCCAATCTAATAAAAATACTATTATCTGATGTTCTTTTTTGATGCTGTATGTGGTAGAGTATGGATGCCTGGTTGTTTTTATTAATTTCTGAAAAAATGGAGGATCTTGAACTGCAACATCTGTGCCTATTTATACAACATTGAATGATACAGTTTTTTATTTCTGAAAAAGAAAACTGTAGGGAGTTGAAGTCTTCTTTTCCTAGGTCCACTTCTATGTGTACAACATTTAAATAATGATCCTGAAAGAATGGAAGGGTTTGAATCTTTAAGACCCCACTTTTCTAGATCTGTGCTTGTCTAAACAATAGTAAAAAAATACTGCTATTAAGTTCTGAAAAAAATAGGTGGAAGGGAGTTTGGTCCAACTGGACTCCTACCCTATATCTGTACAGTTCAAAATTAGTGACAGTGGCAGATAGCATTAGTAGCTTTACAATAACAGAGTAAGTAAGATTATTGGCCATGGGAATAGAACCTGAGACATGCAAACCGTGAAACATTTCCATTCCTCATTACACTATGTAACACAAATTTTGTTCTGTGATACTATGTGTTATTTCTTTATTCCTTATTTTGTAAAAGTACAGAAAATGGCCATTATTCCCTTCAAACTTTGCTTTTGTGATCTGGATAATGAAATTTAAATATTAATTTACTTTCTATGTAAAAACGAGGAAATTTGCACATTTTCATTTACATAAGGTCTGAATAAAACAACACACGAATGAAGATTTACATGTATTTATACTGAAGTTATTCAAAAATGTTTAGAAGTGAGTAGTTTTTCCAGGTTTGTGACTGTAATGTAAATCGCTTTCACATATCAGTCCCCAAATATAGTCTCCCATCATGTTTTCATTAAATGCTCCCGGGTCACAAAAGCAAAGTTTGAAGAGAAAAATAGGTCTTTTCCATTTACTTTAGGCATAAGCAATTGGGAAATAACACTTTCTGCCCAGAAACAAGAAAAAGTTAAAATTGTATGTAGTGTTACTTTGTGGCAATATTTAGATTAATTGGATAGTTGGAATAATTGAAAAACATTAAATAATTGGGAACTCTAACTTTGATTTATTGATTAATTTCCTGATAATCAATTTATTTGTAATTTCAAATACTCAATGGGTGGAATAACTAAAAGAAGTAAATGAAAAGAGTAATTTCAATGGTTATTAGTTAATTATTTTTTGATTAATCATTTAATTGTTATTTTAATCATATATTTAGTTTATAAGATGCTAACTGATTAAATTTCCTAGCCCCATGTGATAGCACACTACTCCAGCTGAAGATTAAGCTCAGTTCAGCCTATTTTGAAGACTTGTGGAGGAGTGGTGTTTCAGTCAAGTTAAGAATTAGACCCTGAATTACTGAACATTACACTTGAAGAACTCTATACCATGATTGATTCTTTTATTGGCAGCACGAGTTTCATTACAATTTCCATATAACTCTCACTGAAAAGTGAAATTTTACCTCATTTTGTCACATGAATTAGCTTTTATCATCCAAAACTCTGACTTCTATCTGTTTATCATGTGGCATTTGTGTCGTGATAGTTATGAATGCATTCATCACACTACTGCTGGGATTAATATGCTGCCTTTACTTTTCTAAGCATTGTTTTATGTGATTAGTTGGATAAAACCAGTCACATTGTAAGCTGTCAGTATAATACTATCTATGGTGCAATTAATTTTCATACACACTGATGAAGAACATTCACATAATATTGGCATATTTTCTTGTTTGAATCACTTTTTCCATAATTATTTTCAATACTGTATACGTATATATGTGTTCTTGTACGCTTACTGTATTGTGTACTTATAAATTATTATAGGACAGATTAATGTCTGTTTAATTTCTTGCATTATTTTAGTTATATTTAAGTATTTAATTATGTTTACATTTCAGCAACATTAACAGTTTAATATTGCACCTTTCTTTCCCAAATCGTAATCCAGTTAACTTGATCAGGGGAGGAAATATTAGTGTACCTACTTTCTTGCTTGTGTATCTGAAGAAAGCCTAAAATATATGAATATTTCATGATCTTGTTTGAATATTACTTGTTTATTTTTTTAATCTTCAGCCGTTGTTGTTGTGTTTTTTTTAGACAAGACTATACAAGATTAATTATCCTTCGTCATGAACAACAATAGAGCTCCTCATCATCCTGCATTGTCACTGTGAACAAAGTCATCATATCAACATCACAGCTCATCAATCCAGTATTGCTATTTTATTTTTTGAAAAAGGGTTTACTGAAATTTTCATGTATCAAGATTGACACGAACTACGTGTCACATGGATTGAAGATGTTTATTTGTAGTTCGAATTTTGCCTGCTTGTACTTTCAGCTTAGGAATCGCAAAGAGCAGGAAAGAAATAGGGGAAGTTTCTGTGTAAACTAGAAGAACAGAACAACCACAGATGCTGTAGATCATACAGCTTTGGCTGCTCATTGTCTAGACTTCATTGATCAGAGAAACAGCAAGTTAATTGTCATGTGGACTAAATGACCATGTCCTTTTTAGTGTTGTTTTTGTATGTATTCCTCTTGACGATAAGGCATGTTGATTCTCTGGCCACAGTTCTAGTGCTTAAAACATGTTTAGTTCATGTTTTTGTGATGGTCAGTGTGCTAATAAAGATGTAATGTGTGATGACATGAGATTTTTTGTTACTAAAAATGGCACATTATCTAAATTTTGTACAAAAAGTATACTTATAAGGAATATGTGTATAACAGATTTTAATATCAAGTGAAGTTAAACAGAAATACATTCAGAGAACAATAGTGTTTGTACTGTTTTCAGGTTATTTTCAAAGTCTTGTTTTCATATATATATTATGAGTGTGTGTGTGTGTGTGTGTGTGTATGATATAATGTTAGCTTTACAAATTTTATACCATCACATTATTCTCTTATTACTTAGAAATAAAAAAAAGAATGTGCAAATCTGATTTTTGTCCAATCACAGTCTTTGTTTTTTAATAAACTGTTGGATTTTGTTTTATTTATTCTTTGAGTTATTACTTGTTTATATCTTAGCAAAAAATATGCTTTTGTTTGAATGTATCAGGCTAGAAATATATTAGAAAATCCTCACATCTTCATGTATCCATATTAAGTCCAAAACTTACTTAGTATTTGTTAATTCACATTGATATCTACTTTTTCTTTGCAATTATACTATTAGTTGAAACCTAAAACTGGAAGCTTATACTAAGAAGAAAGTTGTGACATCTCTGCACATTTTGTTTCTTTGCTAGAGTTTTTTTTATGACATTATAGCATTTTATTGAGTAGCTAGTTAGTGAACTGAACTTGTAAGATATCTGTAATTTTTACACGTAACCCTTACAGTATTTTCTAACCAATATTACAGTAATACCCACTTTGAAAATAGGAAATGTAATGTCTGTCAATTCTATATTATCTCTACAAAAGTTTGTATACCATATTTCAGAAATACGTATTTAAATAGTCAGTTAGTAAAGTGGACTTCCTGTAAAGTCAGCATGTATCTCTGCTGGAGTTTTCTAACTCACTTTATGGTAATATATGTCAAAAATAATCTGTTTATAAACTGATCTCTTAAAGTATTTGCAAATTTTTTGAAGTTTTATTGTATAAGTATGGTAACAACATTACAAAAATATGTTATTAATAGAAGCAGTATGTAAAATGGTATTATATAACCTTCCTGTATTATGCATACATCTGTTAAAGTTTTTTATCTGACTCATAACTTCTGGCAGTTAGGACACGTTCTGTGGGTTTCAGTCCTGTCACTGAATATGCCATGGTGTGTTATAATATGATGGTAAATCCCACTATTCATTGATAAGAGTAACTGAAAAGTTGGTGGTGGGTGGTGTTGAGCCACTACCTTCTCTCTAGTATGTTACTTCAAAATTAGAGAAGGTTGATACAGAGGGCCCTTGAGTAGCTCAAGGTTTTACATATAAATTGATTTTATACAAACAGATTTATTAAATACCCAATTTGTGAAGGGAATTAGTATAGTCTCTTTAAGTCTCTATTGGTGATTCCTGACCAACATGACAGTAATGTTTGTACAAAATAGCCATGTATTAAGTAAGAAGTTTATAAACTGGAGTAACAAGTTCTCTTATTTCTACAAAACTATATAACAGAAATAAATACACTAAACAATGAATGTGTAGAGTGTGTGCATATGCTCAAGTTTCATAATCTGCAACAAGCAAATACCTTCATTAAACAGCCAGTTTATAAACAGCACTTTTAATGTCTGTAAAACATCAACATTTTTACCATTCTGCTTTAAAAAGGTACGTATATGATATGGATATTTTGTAAGATCTTTGTAAATTCGACAAGTATATTTATTAATTTCCTAACCCACATTATTACAATCCTACATACATTAAATAACCTCCAGGTAAACTGGACATGTGAAATCACTAACTTCTATTTGTATCTCTGCTTAAGTTACCCTACTAACATTACAATCATACATACATTAAGTAACTATTTAGTAAACTGGACTTACTTGCAGAAAACAAACTTGGTACACAGTCTCATTTGCCAAGAGTGGATGTCTCAGTAATTTATTTTTATAGAAATGAGTTTCCCTTTGAGATATCTAAAGAAGTAATTGGGAATAGCAGAGAAGTTTGATCAGTACACTGTGGTATCTATAAATAACAAAGAGGCCTTTGAATCCTTGAGGATCGTAGTTATTTTATAGTAACGTCTATTAAAGAACCAGTTTAGGAACTCTAAATACTATTTGTAATACTGGGAAAAAAAATTCAGCCCACATCACAGTTGTATAACCATTAAATAGCCACTTAGCTTGCTCGACTAGTAAAGTATGTGTGAATCATCTTTACCGAAATTTTAATATCGTTGCGTAAACACAGTTTGTAAGAAGTACATCTCTATTTATGTTCCTTAAAACACATTCCAGTAGTACATACATTAATCTGTCTGTAAACTGGGTTTGTTAAATCATTATTTATACTTGTTTGTTAGCTTACATTCCTCAGATCATATTACAGTAATACGCGTATTAAATAAACAATTAGTAAACTAGACTTCCAAGGCTGCTGTAAACTCTAAATGCATTTCTTATAAAGTTTTACATATCGCTTTAAACACACACATATTGAGTAAATACCCTTTTATAAAGGCAGTATGTTTCTGGCTCAAGTTTCCTAACCACACTTTAAAATCATTTTAAGTAACTAGTTTGTAATGAGTATTAATCTCCTATCAGAGAGAACTACTTACCTCAGTGCAAAACTAACAAATCAAAGTTATAATGAGAATATCTAATTAAAAATACTTTTCTTATGTTTTCTCTTACCAGAATTAGTATGTATTATTTATTTATTTGTATACATTTTCTATTAATGATATTTTTGGCTGTAAACCCAATAATATCTCGCAAAGTTCAGCAAAATTTGGAGACTTAGGTTAATCCTACATGTATAAAGTTAACTAATAATGCAAAATTATCTCTAATAAAACTATAGTAATATAATTAGTTGCACTAAACATTATAAATAAACTATGGACCTGTAAAGTCTGTAAATTTTAAAAGTATATCGGTCAGAATGTGTAAGCCTAATTTCCTGAAATGTTTATTAAATAGTTTGAAAATAAAATTTACGAGCCTTTAAATCATTAATATTTTTCTGCTAAAGATTTGTAATTCCATTATAGATATATATTTTAAATAACTTCATTGTAAACTGAGCTTGTAAGTTGTCTGCAAACTCTACATATATGTTTAATAAAGTGGCGTAACCCACATTACAATAATGAATTTTGTAAGGTCTTTGTACATTCAACATTATAGAAACACGCATTATATGACCAGTTCGTGAACTGAGCTAGTACAGTTTCGGTAATTTCTACGTGCATCTTCCAAAGTTGTATTTATAATTAAGTAGCCTGTGTGCTGTATGTCTAAGGTTTCTATGAAGTCTAAATGTATATGTAACAAGTTTGCAAACAGGGTGTATAAGATATTTAAGTTATACATTTGTTTCTAGTAGTTTCCTAACCTCCATTACAGTGACAAAGGTATTAGGTGCTCACATTGAAACCTGGACTTGTGTAACGCCTCTATTGATTCTAGACCATCACTACAAAATTATCTGTTTCTATACTGTATTTCAGAATAAATGTTTTAAAACTGGTATTCCTGTGATTGTTTAAAGTCTGCATATGTTTGATAGTGTTTTGTAACTCCTTGTAGTTACTCATGTAGTAAATGGCGTGTTTGTGAATTAAGACTTGCCTTTGAAAATTATTTTTATATGTCTGCTTAAATATCCTTACAAAATTATAAAAATAAATGATTAAAATAATCAGTCTATAAATTAGCCATGCACGATCTCTGTAAATTCCACATGAATCTTCTAAATTTTTTATTCGACTTTTAAAGAAATACATTTATTAAATACCCAGTTTGTTAATTACATTTGTATAGTTTTTATTTCTCTGCTTAACTTTCGTAACCCACGGTAATACGTCGAGGAGTACTCTTTATGGGTTTTGTGTCCCGGCCCTACAGAAAAGCTCCGAATTGAGTGAAACTTCAGATTGGTAATAAATATAACATTTACAGTATGGTTGGAATCTCAGTGTTATAGCTCTTCTAATTATTGGACGACCCCCAGTAATATGTTTGCGGACTTACATCATTAGAAAACGGGTTTTGATACCCATGGTGGACAGAACAAAGATGACCAATTGTGTATCTTTGTGCTCACTTTCAAACAAACCTTAAGGGACTAGATGAAGATAGCAGTGTTTGAAAATGGAATGGCCCAACTGCGAGTATAATTATAACAATTTTT
Source organism: Carcinoscorpius rotundicauda (assembly GCA_011833715.1). Lineage (NCBI taxonomy): Eukaryota > Metazoa > Arthropoda > Merostomata > Xiphosura > Limulidae > Carcinoscorpius > Carcinoscorpius rotundicauda. The sequence continues at coordinate 91,681,953 of CM022397.1, forward strand.
CAGGTTATAAAAGGCGTACACACCATAACAACTGTTGTTATATCATACGACTTATATAAATAACGTTCCGACTGAATAAAGAAGGCAGTGTTTAGAAATATAATAAGCTTAATACAAATGTTTAATGACAATTATATTTATCATCACTTAATAAACCGAGCTTGTAAGGTATACATATATATACTAAAGTTTAGTGACAACATTAAAGACGGGCATCTCACATAATCGACTTGTAAACTAAACGAATAAGGAAATGCGGCGTTACTAGTTCCTTTAAAAAAAAATCTGGTGGCAGGAATTCTCAGTGTCTTAATATGATATGGATCGTAGTTTTCTGATTTCTCAAGACATCAACTGGGAATTCGGAGCAGCAGCGCCTAGTGACGCATCTGATATGGTCGATAAATTCTGCGTTTATCTCTTCAAAAGTTTTCATATAACGTAACAAAAGACAAAAACTTGTATTAAATAACCAATTTCTAAAATGCTCAGCTGTAATCTCTTGGCCTTCTTTTTAAAATATTTTGTTACTATTTACGGTTGGAGTTTAAATATGTTACGTGATCGTTTTAATCACAAATAGTGCTGGCTGTAACAGAAACTAGTCGGGTGAAACAAATAATATTCAATATATCTTTATTTGTGACCAGATCATCGTAATTGTTCTTTACTCGCTATTAACGATAGCACAACATGTCTTAACTTATTTCTCTTAAGTCTAACTATTCCATTTAGAAAAGATTTTTAATCTATATATCACTAATATATGTAAACTGCAATTTCAGTGTCCCAGTAATATATTTTTGTATCTCTGTAAAAGTTTTATAACAATACTACAGACGTTGTTTGAAAGCGAGTTGTAACCTGACCTCTAAAGTCTATAAATTCTGAATTTACCATTGAAGAATATTTTAATTCCGTTAAACAAATTTATGAATTAACCAGTTTGTAAAGTAGATATGTACTATCTCCGTCAAGATTTCACGTATCTATTAAAACTTCCTTTCTCACTTTATTAAATATCTAGTTTATAAACTGCACATTCATTGTCTCTATAAAGTTGGTGTATTTTTCTGCTGAGAATTCCAAACCAAACTTGCAAAAGAAAAGGGCCTGGCATGGCCGAGCGCGTTAAAGCGTGCACTCGTAATCCGAGGGTCGCGCTAAACATGCTCGCCCTCCTAGCCGTGGGGGTGTATAATGTGACGGTCAATCCCACTATTCGTTGGTAAAAGAGTAGCCCAAGAGTTGGCGGTGGGTGGTGATGACTAGCTGCCTTCCCTCTAGTCTTACACTGCTAAATTAGGGACGGCTAGCACAGATAGCCCTCGAGTAGCTTTGTGCGAAATTTCCAAACAAACAAATAAACCGTCTAAGAAAGAGAGGCGCGCCAAGAATAAACGTCGATACATTTATCTCGCCGTCGTTTTTGTATAATTAATAGCATATAATAAACATTCATTAATAGTAGGTGATTTTTAATAGTAAACATAAATATTTGGGCTGTAATACAACATCACCTGTTACTTATTGATCTCGGACGAGTCTCCAAGTAATTATGTTATGTTTGTTAACGTATGACGATTTTAAATAGCCGAAAACTTTAATTTTGAAATTAGAATTTAATTAAATGTTAATATATATCAAATTAATGATATTTGTCAACAAGATTGATACACACAGTTTTATTTTTTAACACAAATGTATTTTAATATTAAAAAATATACAATTTATAATAACGGTTATTACAAATATGAAATAGAAACCCTATAACCCGAGCGCTTTCGAAAGATGGACCTTTCTTCTTCAGAGGCAAATTGGGAGTGGTTGTGAAGGGGTACGAAAAATAACCCGGCGCGGTCAGAAACTCTTGTTTCTCTTCACCCCACACGCAGCTAGAGTTAATTTGGCTCATAATTTGAAACTTATTAACTGAACTGAAGTAACACTTATTCACTAAACCAGAGTGGAGGTAGTAAATTACCTTGTAATGTTGACAGGTTTATCTCTTTGAGGTGCGTCGGTTGAAACTGCGAAAAATACTCGGTGAGTTGGAAAGCTTATGAAGAGTTGGACGTGAAGCTGCAACATACATTCTCTGAAAAGTATCTATTTAGTGGTAGTGTGATTGAACGAGCGATATATATAGAGGGTGTTTAGTGACATCATGGGAGTCATCCGGTTTTCAGGAATTGTTTATATCTCTATGTACTGTTGTGCGCGTCTCATTTATGGTGCATTGTAGCCGATGGCAAGAGTATATGTAAAAAAGTGTTAATGATATTTAAAACGTTCCTGGTCAAATATCTGTAGTTTTCCGACTAACAAGTGTTTGTCACAATTTTAGCTTCCGAAGCTTATTGTATACTGACTGTAGCGATCAAAAATATTCTATTACTATCTCTCGGCGTTTTGCGATACCTTGCTTTTAAATACTCAAAGGTGAGATTCTCAAAAGTTCAATAATTTTTAAAGAAATGCTAGTGTTATCGTACAACATATATTGTTGATTCTTACTCTCGAGAATTTTCTAAACATTTCGAGAAAAAGAAGGGGGAACTGCGCAATACACATCCAATAATATACGTCATATGTATCAAACTGAAACAAACTTAATAAATTCGTTAGAGAATTAACAATTGGCATTGACAATTTTTAAATAAGATACTGTATATATATATATATATATATATATATATAATACAATACACTGTCAAAGAATTGTGCATGACAATATAAAAATACAAATAACTAGATGATAATAAAGGAACATAGCACGTGAAAGTGCTTAAACACAAATATTATCTTTTTTGGTTTAACACAATCGATGAGCACACGAGTGAAGTGTTCTTCAAAAGCTGAGATAAATTTCAAAAGGATAACGAGAATTTTCTAATTTTATTTCCAACCGATTCACATGTATGACAAGTTTTACAAAACTGAGAAATATTTTGTTAAATTTTAGCCAAAAGAAATGTCTCATAAATTTGTATGTGTCTTGTAGACACCTAAATGACCTCCCATTTGGCATTCATGGACAAATTTCAATATTTTAAAAAGATATGCTTTTAAAACAACAGTTTGATAAGTTACATCTCAGACCTCTAAAGTTCTTACATTTAGCGGTCTCCATTTTTGTCATGAGCACACAAGTTTTGAGAAAAATAATCATTTGGAATTTTCTCCACTTCTTTCTTTGGAAGTGCATATTTAAATTGTGATGATATCTTAATCTGTGATAACAAAAATTTTTCTCAACCCATACCAGTCGTTTTTACACATATATGTGATGAGATCTTGTTCAACAATCATACTTCTACCAAATGGAACATCACCAAGTGAGCCAGATCTCTCACGTTCATCACTGTCACTCACTAATTAATTATCAGTAGGACAATTGTTCACAAGATCACTATCACATTCTATCGGATTCTCATTAAACGAAAGATGGTTAATTTTGAAATTGGCAACAACTCTTACCCCAGCTCAATTATTTCCCAACGGCAATGATACACTGTCGAATCTAACAATAATGAATAGGTAGCTCCACTATCAAGTTGAATATATAGGGATGTGGGATTAGTAATGTCATTTGTCGAAGACACATAATCAATAGACACAAACAATCTAAATTAATCCCTGCCAAAATCACCCTTTTTACTATTGGCCAAATTAACAACAGTGAGACTACGTCCATATGTGGACATAAACGCATTGAGTGTTACCTCCTTTTCTTTTTACAAACACAAACATTTACCCATAGCTTAACCAGGTTTTTACAGAAATAGCAGACAGGCCTTGATGGTTTTGATGAACTTGTGTCCTGACTGTCAGAAGATTTCGAACTAGAGAAGCTGAAGTTTTAGGAAATTTCTCAACTTTAACAATTTGAACAGATTTGGGTTTTGCTGAAATAACAGGAATTTCTTTTTATAAAAAGTTCCTTTATGAGTTAAAGTGTAATACTGAAAAAAAGCAGCTGCTTCCTGTAGTGTCTCAAATTTCTTATCATCCAAGTAAATTTTTAGGTTGTCATTTGTACAGCATTTAAATTCCTTAATTAGATATAACTGTCTTAGTTTGTCGAAACTGTTGCCAATATGTATAGAACAACACCATCAATCCAAATAAACTTCTTTTTTTTTTTTTGCATACTCCGTACAAATTTAAATCTTTGGCGATAAGCCTCCAATATTAACTTATATCATTTGAGAAAAGTTGTTTTAACCTTATAATCTCTATGATCTTCCTGAGAGAGAGCAGTATAACCATTCCATGGTTTGAGAAACCTTCTTAAAATGTTGGAGGTATTTATTAATTTCATTTTACTTAAATGGTGGTACATTAAAATATCAAAGTTGTAATTTTGCCTTGATCAGCTGGAGTAGAGTTTAATTTCCATTGATTTCAACCTAATTGTTTTCTCGATTCCGATACGAGCTCATTCTTTCTCATTTTCAGTACGAGTTTGTTCGGCTTTGAGACTTTTATTTTCTCTTTCAGCTTCGAAACGAGCTTGTTCATTTTCTATTTGCTTGAGTTGTAATTGGATTTCGATTTTGTTTCGGGCTATCTGTACTAGCCGTCCCTAATTTTGCAGTGTAAGACTAGAGGGAAGGCAGCTAGTCATCACCACCCACCGCCAACTCTTGGGCTACTCTTTTACCAACGAATAGTGGGATTGACCGTCACATATACACCCCTACGGCTGGGAGGGCGAGCATGTTTAGCGCGACCCTCGGATTACGAGTCGCACGCCTTACGCGCTCGCCATGCCAGGCCTTGGATTTCGAGCTTATTTTTTATTACTCAACTCTCTGAATGGCTCGTGGAAACACCAGAGTATTCCTCGAATGCTTCCTCAAACAACAAATTATCATTGACTAGTATTTTGGTAACATGCTTTTTGAGCTAATTTTTTCTCTATTTATAAAACGTTGGCAACTTCGAGAATTTCGTTATTATTATATTTTTCTAGTTGTTCGAAGGTTTTCTTGGTTTATCAAGAAAACCTTAATAATCAGATATTATCAAATCTTGTTGACACCATGGTTGGCCTGGCATGGCCGAGCGCGTTAAGGCGTGCACTCGTAATCCGAGGGTCACGGGTTCGCGCCCGCGTCGCGCTAAACATGCTTGCCCTCCCAGCCGTGGGGGTGTATAATGTAACGGTCAATCCCACTATTCGTTGGTAAAAGAGTAGCCCAAGAGTTGGCGGTGGGTGGTGATGACTAGCTGCCTTCCCTCTAGTCTTACACTGCTAAATTAGGGACGGCTAGCACAGATAGCCCTCGAGTAGCTTTGTGCAAATTTCCAAAACAAACAAACAAACAAATTGTTGACACCAATAAATATAAATTAAATCAATATTTCAATTTATATCAAATTTTGTCTCTGATTTAAACCTCAGATAAGAGCCCTCAGGGGCTTGTGCAACGGTAAGTCTACGGATTTACAACGCTAAAATCAGGGGTTCAATTACCCTCGGTGGACTCCGCTTTGCTATAAGAAAAATACATACGCAGACGAGCTCCCAGTTTATTATTTTACATATTATAATTTATCTTGGATTATCGTCCATCTTATTACGTTATGTATTATAATTTAAAATATACTGAAGCTGAATTAAATTGCTATTTAGATTTAAAAGTTAAATAAGCGTCAATATCTATCTAATTTCTAATATTTTTCAACAAGATCGATACACATAATTTTCTTTCTTAACACAATTATATCTTGATACACTAACGATAACAGCCCGGCATGGCCAGCTGGTTAAAGCATTCGACTTGTAATCCGAGGATCGCTGGTTCGATCCCCACACACAAAACATGCTCTCCCTATCAGCCGCGTGGGTGTTATGGTGTGACGGTCAATCACATTATTCGTTGGTAAAAGAGCAAACCTAAAGTTGGCTGTGGGTGATGATGACTAGGTGCTTACCCTCTAGTCTTACGGGCCTGGCATGCCCAAGCATGTTAAGGCGTTCGACTCGTAATCTGAGGGTCGCGGGTTCGAATTCCGGTCTCACCAAACATGCTTGCCCTCCCAGCCATGGGGGCGTTATAATGTGAGGGTAAATCCCACTATTCGTTGGGAAAAGAGTAGCCCAAGAGGTGGTGGTGATGACTAGCTGCCTTTCTCTAGCCTTACACTGCTAATTAGAGATGCCTAGAGCAGATAGCCCTCCAGTAGCTTTACGCGAAATTCAAAACGAACCAAACCAAACTAACGATAATACAATTAATAATAACAGTTATTACAAATATTTATTTATATACAAAGGTTTTCCAAACTTATAAACAATACTGCGTCTTCTATCCCATCTGCATCTTCTTTGACATCTTATTTAGGGTTCACCACAAGCAAATTGATTCTTAGTTGATAGGGATGCAATTTACTTTGGTGCTAGCTAGCTGTCTCTCCACATATGATTTCTCAGCGTTGAAGTTATACAATATCTTTGTTGAAATACTAAAATCCAAACTTAATTATATCAAGTTGAACGGTTCATAATGTTCGAAATTTATAAACGTTTCTGGTCAAATGTATGTAGTTTTCCAATTAGTAAATGTTTATCACAGTTGTATGACTTGTATCTATAACTCTAAGTATTTCTACTTTCTTCTCAGACTTTCACACAGGCTGGTTCAATACTTTAGAATTCAACCGATAAGACGAATTCTTCTTTTCTAACATCATTGTTGCAATACAAGCTGTGATACTCCCTTCAGAATCACCACTGTAACTATTGATAACCACAGTTGTGCCCAAAGCTTTAAATAAGTGTCTCCTTTTCACCAAATTCCGTACAGACAGGTTCATTTACTTTAGAATATCCTTTGAAAACACAAATTATTCTTTGTGAAACTGAAACTTACTTTATAAATCACCAATCACAGTTAAACTAACTTCACTTTCCTTAACATAACTTTTTCTGAATTAATTTATCTTATTGGTTACCATAGTGGTGTCCGAAGCTTTTAAGGCCCAGCATGGCTAGGTGGTTAAGGCACTCGCCTCGTAATCTAAGGGTTGCGAGTTCGAATTCGCGGCGCACAAAACATGCTCGTCCTTTCAGCCGTGGGAGCGTTGTAAAGGTAAGTTAATCCCACTATTCGTTGGTAAAAGAGTAGCCCAAGAGGTGACGCTGGGTGGTGATGATTAGCTACCTTCCTCTAGCCTTACACTGCTAAATTAGAAACGGCTAGCGCAGGTGGCCCTCGAGTAGCTTTGCACAAAATTCAAAACAAACCAAACAGAATATTTAAAGAATTTTCTCTGTCTTTTTTTTTCTCATTGTCCACACAGGAGGAGTCAGTCACTTTAGAACCCAGTTGACAAAACAGATTATGCTTCCTATCTCCACTATCACAATACAGTTGCAAATCACATTATAGAAATCATCCCTTTGTGTTTTCTCAATAATTAACTTTTTTCTAAATGAACTTATCGCGTACTTCGCTTTGTTGCCTGAATATTACTTGTTTAACTCAGGCTTCGAACTTTCAGCAAAATACAAGACGCTATTGTAACAATTCTCACTTGAGGCAAAGAGTAAAATAAAAAAGGTTCGTGTAATGTGACGTTAATTTAATTACTCACATAACGTGCAACTCTGTATACAGAGTTACGTGACAAAACTTGTCATAGCTGTCGTTTTTACAATAATTTCTTTTAACAGTCTTGTTATGAAAATTAAATAATAATTAAATATTAAGTCACTAAATGAAATTAACTGTAAATTGCACAGATCATCCATGTAAGCAGTAAAGCTTTCTGTGATATCTCTCTTCTAAGCCTTAACTTCCGCCCAGATTGCTTGATGCTTCAGTTTATTGTCAGTCTCTTTAAATTATCCATTATCACTAATCAGTTTTTGTTTGTTTTTTTGGAATTTCGCACAAAGCTACTCGAGGGTTATCTGTGCTAGCCGTCCCTAATTTAGCAGTGTAAGACTGGAGGGAAGGCAGCTAGTCATCACCACCCACCGCCAACTCTTGGGCTACTCTTTTACCAACGAATAGTGGGATTGACTGTCACATTATACAACCCTACGGCTTGAAGGGCGAATATGTTTAGCGCGACGCGGGCGCGAACCCGCGACCCTCGGATTACGAGTGCACGCCTTAACGCGCTCGACCATGCCAGCCCCACCAATCAGTTACTTGGACATTTAGTGTTACTTAGTAATTGATATCTTGACCTAAACTATTGTTATTAAGTTAAATTATCACATTGTTCTAAAGCTAGTTTCGTTTTTACCTTGATATACTACAGTCTCCATAGCGAAACATAAATTAAAATGAAATATTATTGTCAAAAATTATCTGGAGAGTAAAAAGAATCATTTAATTAATTTTGTTGTCGACAATATCCAAATCTATTCACGTTTCACCACAATTTTTAATCATTCAATCATGTGACATCGTTTAAGCGCATGAGCGTGACAAGTGAAGTGATCTTTAGAATGGTAGTGCTGTGTGTGGTGTGTTATATGAAGTGACTGGATCGTGTATTCGTAAATATAACGGTTGTTACATGTGGTAAAATATATTTTTCATCATGTCTGAAGATCCGAGAATTCCAACTGAACTGGAAGATCAAACGGTTTCCAATGTAAATAAAATTAGCCCAGGTAAAAACTTCATTGCAGGTGGATTTGGTGGCGCGTGTTGTGTTGCAGCCGGCCATCCCTTAGATACTATTAAGGTGAGTTTAATAATTCTCATCGAATTTGGAACTTAATGAAGTAGTGTGCACCCAATTCTGTAATAGAAAATTCAATGAGTAAAGCAAAACTAGCAACACCCTTTAGTTATAGATCTGTATTCTTGTATTTTAATTTACGTTATAGAAAATTTGCTCTATCGTGAAACTTTTACATGTATTGGATGTTGAAAATTGAACTTGATGTTAATATATTTTGTTAACATCAGCCTCATTACGATAGTAACAGTAAGTGTAACGTGGAAACGTTCAAAGGTTACTTACTACAACTACTAGTTAGTATGAATGATTCATTCAATTAATCAGTGTAACTAAAGGCTAAAGTAATAAGTACTACTACAAGTAATAAAATAAGTGGCTCCTTATCATGGAAACCGTTATAAAGTTTCTAGAGGGGAGGAGATTATAGTTATTTGATATTAAAGTAACTGCTGTTATTCATTTAATACAAGAAAATATTTAAATAAAATTATGAAAGTAAGTTTAACCAAAATGGAGCACATTGGGCAACAAAAATAATAATACAAGAAGAATATTAAAATCAACACCGTTATTTCAGGAAGCTAAGTTAATATATGAATAAAAATTTGAATATTTAAAGCAGCTAATAAGTTTTTTTTAAACCTTGGGTAAGATACGTTTACAGGAAAGAGGAGTTAAAGCACAACTAATTAAGGAGTATGTATTCATTAAGGGACTTAATAGTGTCAATACGTTTGATTTTTTGGCATTGATTTAATTAATGATGAAAATGGTAGGACTAGAGTATACACAAATTTTGGAAGGCTAGGAACTGTCTTCTATTAAGACAACTTTATTTTTCTTCTTAGTAGTTATTTTTGGAGTTTGAAAGTGGAATGAACTGCCTTCAGATGTGGTATAAACAGTAAATTCAAGAGTATTTCTGTTGTACTTAGGTCTATGTTTTTGTATTTTTGCTTGTTCTGCATCACAATTAAAATGTTTTGCTGTTATATTTTTACAGTATAGTTGTTTCATGAGATTTTGCAAGGTTTTTTTTGCCTGTAATTTTACTGTGATAAAGCTTGTTTTTTTTATCATACTGTATTACTGCTGAAACTGTAAGTGATAATATGATTAAAAATAACTTAAATGGTTTTTGACAGTGTTTGTGGTGTTACTACCAATGTATTTGTCAAAGCTTTGTAATGTCTTACTGCTACACAATTTCACAGCATTTGTAGTATTGTTGCAATGGGATTTGACATTGTTAGAAGTGTTAGTGCTACGATATTTGACATAATGTAACAAGTACAGTAAGGACCATTTGATTCTTCAAAGCCAATCTTGCATCAGGAGAAGTAAAAATTAAACTCATTTTATTTTTCAGAATTTGATTGATTTCTTTTTTAAATTCTTGTAAAGTGTCAGCCATTGGTAACATATTCAGTAAGCCAGTCCCATTGTTAGGATCATCAAAATGTTTTACTCTACAATAGCCAGTAGTAACTCGTTTACTAAACCAATCACATTATTTGAAACATCAAAATGGTTTAAATGGAACTTAGTTTGTTTTTTCTAAATCTACATCTTGTGATCTCTTATTCTGTTGTATTCAGAATATAGATGTGTCCCTGCAACAGAGCCATGGTACATCCTTACATCTGACCCAGCATGGCCAGGTGGTTAAGGCACTTGACTCATAATCCAAGGGTTGCTGGTTTGAATTCCTGTCACACCAAACATGCTTGCTCTTACAGCCATAGGGGAACTATAAAGTGATTGTGAATCCCATTATTCATTGGTAAAAGAGTAACCTGAGTTTGCAGTGGGTGGTGATGACTAGCTGCCTTTCCTCCAGTCTTACATTGCTAATTTAGGGATGGCTCGTGCACATAGCTCTCATGTAGCTTTGTGCAAAATTCATAAACAAGCATCCTTACATTGATCTTGAATAGAAAACAGTGTTTGTTTCTTTAACCAAATATTACTGAAAGGTTTCAGCACAAGAGAACAGTCATTTCCAAATGTAAGAGGCAGGAGTACTTTGTCATCTTTTCTGTATCCAAAGGTAAATGAACATTCTTTAAGGATTTAAAGATGATTAAAGCTCAGGTGTACAAATGTTTCCTTCATTTCTGTTAAGTCAATAAAAAGTAGACAGTTGTCCTTGGATAAGGGATTTAGAAATGTTACTCTTGTTTTCTAAAAAGTGATGATAAAAATTGCTGTGGAAAATGTAAACCAGTTAATTTTATGTCTTAAGTGGAAAACATTTTAGAGAATCTGGCAAGAACCTGAATTAGGTTGCAGTTTAAATATAGTAATCGAGGAAGGTTTTGTACTGAAAGGTGATGCTGTGATAGAAATGACAGGTGTAATCCAAATTGTCTCTTCTGTTCCATTTTATAGCTAATGGTGTTTGGAAGTTAAAATTCTTTGACAACTGTGGTTAGATGTTTTCTTTTGAAGTCTAGCAGTTTCAAAACATCAAATGAAATTTAGACATCACGTCACCACTATATTGCACCTAAATTTCGTCTACAAACATTTTACACAAAACATCTAAATTAAAATATGAAAACATATCTCACTACAGTATCAGTATGAGTTACTATGTACAATTTTAAAATCTATGATGCTTCAAGAAATTCAAGCTAATGTTAACTCTGCATTTTCTGGTTTTCATGTATCTTGCAGTTCTGTATTCTATATTAAAAGTTTCCCTTAAGAATGGTTAAAAAGTTTGAATTATGAAATGTTACATTTATCATAGCTTTTATGGATTAATATAATAATATGAGGTGATGAAAGTGAAATCTCTTGTTACCAATGTTCTTCTAAAGGTCAGACTACAAACGATGCCTAAACCTCCTCCAGGTCAGCCACCTATGTTTACAGGAACTTTCAACTGTGCTCAAAGAACTGTCATAAATGAGGTCAGTTAATCAACTTGTACAGACTTGTTTAGTTGTAAAGATGACAAGTTTTGGTGATGTCAATATGTGTGTTACATGATTTATATTGTTTATATCAGAAATTGGTTAAGTCTGCATTATCACAAATTTAGTTTTTAACAAAATCATTTTTACATAATGCTGAACATAAATTTAATTAATTAAATTTTTGTTATAGTGTCAAACAAAATTGTTGATGAAACTACAAGTTTAGACAGTATTAGAAAGTTATTTTGAAGCCTTAAGACAGTGATCTAGGCACTGGTATTATGGTTCTTAATCTTATCAGTTACTGCTGAAGTAGAGTTTGTGTTCAGTTCTAACTAAATGGACACATCTCCAACTTGTAATTGTAAAAGAAATCAGAATAACATAATAAGTATCAGAGATGGGCATTAGCTTCATTAATCGTTTACAATTAGCTAATCAGTTATTTTCACATGGGACTTGGATAGTTGGAATAATTAGAAGTATTGATAATGGGAAACAATGTTAACTAGTTAATTGTTTTATTTAAATCAATTGTCTATTTTGCATGGCACTAATCACTGCTTGTAGGAAATTAATTATGTCAATTAGTTACCCAGTTCTAGTGAGTAATCTTGTTACCACTGATGGTAAAAAAAAAAGTGTTGACATCTTAATTTAATAAAGTAAGAGCTGTTGATAGTGTAATATTATAACATTTAACACAAAATTTGAGAACTCATCTCCATGCAGAACTGCAATTTCTGTCACTTGTCTGAAGATGAAATTTGCATGCCACCTGAACTTACCTGGTAAACATGAACTGCACTGGTGCATTTTAATGTAGTCATGAAAGCCCTCTACCAGGTGGAAGGCACCATAACCTGTATGTGCAGTAACTCCAATGCACTTTTGAAAAGTGCATTATTTTCTTAGGTATTTCATTAAACATAAAATGTTCAAATTTCTAATTTAAATTCAATTAATGAGGTTTGCTTTTATTAACAAAACATTGATTTTCATCATATGGTGGCTTTTCTATCAAATGTGCTGCTCATTATATTGAGTTCTCAAATATGATGACTTCTACTTTGTCTTAATTGAGTAATGATACTAAGTACACAGGCCCATTTTTTATTATTATGGCTTCTGGAGGCTCGTTGGCTGTTGGGACATTGCATTCATTGTTCAATGTGTTGTGCATTACCATATGCTTATTCTAGTCTTTTCAGCAAACATTTTTTTTCCTTAGTTGTGAAAGGCCCATTAAATTACAAACCATGTGTAAAGTCCTTTGTTCAAATTGGTTAAGAAAGTTGATGAATTCGCATCAATACCCATCTCTGCCCCTACCACTTATTCTAGCAGATCTCCAGATCCACTTTGGTTTTGGGTTCAGCTGTTTCCTCAGCTCCATCTTCTTTTTAGGCACCTAGATGCAGAACAATCATTTGTTCACACTCTCAGTCACTGCAATCTTCTTGCAATGACAGAAATCTGCCCAGTCAACTCAGGGCAGGATCCATGGAGGGTGATAGACCTTCTTCAAATGAAGAAAATAAAAAAAGAAGTAAAAAACAGAAGAACTGCCCACCCAGTTTGCCTATACATAAGTAAAAGCGGCCACTTTGACACAGTGGAATGTTGAGGTTTACATTCTAATCTGGATGACATCAAAGCACTGATTCCATCCTGTATGTCTTTCCTTGCAGAAAATAGTTGTTAAGCCTGACGATAGTCATCTTTCAGCAGTTTTCTTTGTACAGAAATGACAGGTTTTGTGATGGATGAGTGCATGGAGGGGTAGCACTGCTGGTCGATCAGCATCACCTATACTCTTGGCTAAAGCTTTTATCAGGTATCTAGCACTTCTGCTTCATCGTCTACCTTTTTAGCCATCAATACTCACAGGGTGATCTCCTCTTTCCTTTTGGGCCAATTATCTGTATGACTGTAATAACCCCTTTCACACTGGTTTGGCTCAAGCTGGCTCTTCGTTGGTCTGGCAGTATATTGGTCAGATCTGATGATATACACTATAAGATGGTGTACTATCTCTCTCTTGCTTCTCTTGCTGTTCTTCTGGTTGTTTTTAACTGGATCTGGCAGGGGAATGTTTATCCTGATGTGTGATGCCAGGATATTGTCCCACCTTTCTCTAAGCCTGTGAAGGATCCCAAGATTCCTTCAAACTACTGTCCAGTTGCTTTGAGATGTTTCTGTAAAATCTTGGAGAGGATGGTTAATACTCATCTTGTTTGGTTCTTCAAATCAAACAACCTCCTTTCATGCACCATGTGTGGGTTCCAACAACAGTTCTCCACTGTAGGCCACCTAATTCAACTTGAAACATCAGTCAGAAAAGCCTTACTCAAGCAAAAAGATCTTGTGGCAGTATTTTTTGTCCTGGAGAAGGCTCATGATGTGTGGAGGTATGGCATTTTGTGAGACCTCCACTTTTATGTGTTGCATGGCAATTTACCCCTTTTCATTAATTTTTCAATGGGCATAATATTCCAAGGACTGTGTCTTGAGTGCCACACTGTTTGGTATAAGGATTAATGCCATCCCTGGACAACTCCCTTTTACTGTTGCAAACAGGCTCTATGTCAATGACTTCCACATCTCATGTCAGACATCAAACATGAGGTTTATTGAGTGACAGCTACATACTGCCCTCAATCATTAACTGAAGAGACCACAATAAACAGGTTTAACTTGTCTCTCTCTAAAATTATTTGCATGCACTTTTGCTGCAAACAAGGTATTCACCCCAATCCTGAACTCTGTGAAGTTGTGACTTCCATGGCCCCTGAGACAAAGTTCTTAGGGCTTTGACCATAGATTGTCCTTCATACCACACATTAAGAAGCTAAGTATACTAGGGCATTGAACATCTTTAGTGTCCTCTTATTTAACTTTAGGGGAGTGGATTGATGTTCTGTGCTAAAGATATATCACATTCTCATTTGATTAAAACTGGATTATGGGTCTCTGCCAGGATCTCAGCTTTGAAGATGCTGGATCTCATTCATATTCAGGGGCTTTGGCTTTGTACAGAGGATTTATGCACTTTCTCAGTTCAGAATTTGTACAGTCTCATGAACCTTTTCTCCACCTCTACTGTATGTTTCAAAACTTCCCATCTGAGGTTGTGTTTTCTTTCCTTGATGGGCCATGTTTTTTTCAGAACAAATCATCTGCCATTGTTTCTTTTGACCTACCTATCAAGATGTAGTTTGATGAATTGGGTCTGTCCTTGGATAACATTGCTGTATCTACTAGTTAGTCCATCCCACCTTGGTTTTTTATTATCCCCAAATGTGACCTTACTTTGAGTCATCTGAAAAAAGCAGATTATCCCGATTGAAAGTTTCATCTTTTGAATCATCATTCCACTCCTATTTATACGAATGGTTTGAAGTCCAGTGACTCTGTGGGCTCTGCCATGGTTAGTTGTGGTTCAGTGGTTATGCACAGAATGCCCTCTGCAGTTTCTGTGTTTACTGCTGAACTGTATGCTATTTCAGTTGTTCTGGATCACATAGAAGCAGTGTAGTGCTTGAATTGCACTATTTATACTGACTCGCTCAGTTCTCTACTGGCTTTGGAATTACTTCACATTAGTTTTCATCCTCTTCTTGGCCATATTTAAAATCTACTGAGCCAATTCTCTTTAAATTCTATTTCTACCTAGTTTTTCTAGATACCAGGCCTTATTGGTTTTTGCAGGAATAAGCTCACTGACACTTCATCTAAGTCTGTCTGCTCTGTCATGTCACTTCTGTGCCTGTTACATGCATGGACTATAATCCTAAATTTAAGGCTGGGCTTCTGCACTAGTTGGCAATTGACTTTGAGTGAGTAACACAAAAAAGCTTTTCCAGATAAAACCCTCTGTTGGACTCTGGCTATTTTGTTTCTGTATAGATCGCAAAGAAATTGTTCTAATTAGACTACGCATTGGTCATACTTTTTAACTTATTTTCTTTTATCTGGGACTGATGCACCAACGTGTGATCTGTGTGACACTCAGGTCACAACATCCCATGTTTTACTTTCATGCTGTCATTATGACTCTCAACAACAGCATCATTTTATACATGTTCTGTCCCAAAGTTTTTTGAGTTTTTAATTCAAATATTAGACTTTGTTTCATTTTAACATGACTCTTTTTTACAAATTTTAATAATTTTACTTTTAATTTTTTTACTGGTTGTTTTGCACAGATAGCCTAGTTGCTTTTTGCCATAAGACACCAACCAACTAACCGTCAACACTTCTGGTTGGCTTATTCTTTCTAGGTGCAGATGCTTGCAGACTATTTTATACTTTTCTTATATCTGATTGCTCACCTCTCTCATTCTCTTGCTTTACATTTTTCACCAGCTCTCAGACAAGATTTTAAAAGTGGGAATGTGGATAACTCTTGTCCTCACCCACTTTCATGTTTATTATTCTTTTGTCTTCACCATCTGGCTTATTTTCTCTAATATGATTTTAAACTTTCACTGGTCATCATACTTCAGTTAAACTACCATCTTTGGGTATGTATGTTTCACTTTCATTTATCTCCCTTTCTGTCAAAATGGATCCCACCAGGTGGCTGGTGTCTCTCAGGTTATGGTTATTTACCAAAATTTTTGTCAAGCTAGGATCACAAAGTGTTCATACCATCCATCCTAGTTCTACCAGTGTCCTTGTGGTATGTAAATTTACTCATTTGCCCAATCCAAACTGTGCCAATTTAATGGACAATAATGGAAAAAACCAGCACCGAGGAATTGACTGCTCACTACTCTTACTAATGCTTGTTCACTTTTAAAAATAGTTTTGGGGTCACCAGTTGCATTGTCTCCATTACAAAATTTTTCCATCTAGTGGTCTAATAAGGAAGGATCCAGGCTTTTCTCTGCATCTCTAAATATAAATGGAGCATGGGATACACTTGCAATTTACCAAGTTCTGGGCTTTGCACAATACACTGAGAAGTAGTGTTTGTGTCAGTGTAGTAAAAGTCACCCATCACACAGCTAATGTGCCTTTCTTCTGAAGTCAAAATCCAGCAAAGTTGAGGTGAGCACATGCAGTAGGATCTTATTGCTTCATAACCACTCTGAACATATTGACTTTCTAACCACTTGTTTGCATGTTAACTGTGATCAGATTCCACCCATTCTTGGAACACATGTTTTCCCTTCGTTTTGTATTGAGCAAAAGGAGATGCAATTTCCCATAGTTATGCCTCTTTAGAGCACTTGCTGTCAGATGTCACATTCCATGGACTTTCCCTTTGGGAGCTATCTAAGTTGTAAATTTTGCACCAGTTCATCATGGAATTATAACATTTCTTTATGCAGAAGTGAGTTATAGCCTTAGAAGTTAACATTTTCTTAATGTAAAAATGTATTTCTGATAAATACTTCCACACAAATTCCCACCCATTTTTTTTCCTCTTCTGTTGTACCTCTTCCTTTTCTTCTTTATCTAAGCATGAAATTACCACAAATGGCAGTGAATAGAGGGAAGGGGGATTACTACTCATAAAAGTAATCCTCCTGGTGGAGAGCTATTATTGAATAATGGAATTGCTGTGCACCAGTACAGTACAGTGCTTTTGAACTTGTATACCCATGTTGTGAATTTATAGACATGAATTGTTTTGTTGGATATTTTGGTATTATAAAGAATTGAGATGGATCTGGCATTAAACTTGCTTTGTTTTTGTAAATATATTTTTACAGGGTTTTCTGGGGTTGTACAAAGGTATGGCTGCACCCATAGCTGGAGTGACACCTATGTTTGCTGTCTGTTTTTTTGGTTTTGGGCTAGGAAAGAAAATACAGCAAAAACATCCAAATGAAGAACTATCGTGAGTTATTTTGTTTTAAAATTTATCCTTAGAATGTTAATTTATGAAAATATGTTACTGTTTTCATTGTCACTTAACATTTTGATGACTGAATGTTTGTAATAACTCGATCCATGAGGCTATAGTATTTTAAGAAATCCACAGATGTTTGAATGTAAAACTTGGATATGGATACAACTTTATGAGTTGAAAGTACATTTTATACATAATTTTGTTGTGTAAAATATCAGATTTTTATAGTGTTTTTTAAGGGTTGTGACGTTGCATTTTATGACAACCATTGCATACATTTGGTATATAATGTAAAATAATGTTTTGATACAACTTCACCAATTTGAACCAGTCCACACAATAACATGTCAAGCATAAATACATTTCAAAACTGTTGTATCTTATCTTAGTACCATTGGTATTGAGGAAAAACTTTATCATTGGATATAGCAGAAAAAGTGTGGCTGACATATTGTTATACACATTTTTATACTTTCACTCAGAAATTGTTATTAGCAATTCCATATTTAGCAAAGTTTTTCTTCTGTTCGAACAGCACGCAATCACATCGGACATTGTCCTAAGATTTACGATAAATAAGTTATTTTTTCATTTGTGGAATATCTGCAGAAACATAGACTTGCATTAAGAAATAGATCCATATGTTACTTCTGTATGACTTCAGTACAACCTTGTTATCTTTCAGCCTTCCACAGGTCTTTAATGCAGGAATGATGGCAGGTGTTTTTACCACATTTATCATGACTCCTGGAGAGAGAATTAAGTGCCTTCTTCAGGTTAGTTTGATTTTTAACAAAATGTGATCAGAATTTTGTAATGAATGAGTTAATCATATGATAATACTTTGGAGAAATTGTGGAAGAAAAATTCTAAGATTAAAAATAAATTATCTATTTATGAATTTGTATGATAAAACAAACCATGTTTAGATGTTATTTCACAGATATTTCTGCATAATATTATTACAAAAACTTTGTGTAAGAGTTTGTATCTATTTAACCTAAGTGATCATGATCTAGTTTCAACAGAAGGTGATGGGAATGCCCTTTATAAATCTTATCCTGAATAGGAAATGTTTAGCACTGTGGGAAAAACAAAACATTCACTTAAAAGAAAAAGTCAGTCTTTATATAAATTTGAATTCTGTACACTGCCAAGAAGTTCAGATAAACCAGATTTGTGTAATGTATCTCATGATTTGTTTGTCTTGGATAATTTTCCATAGACTCAACAAGCATCTGGAAGTGTTATGTACAAAGGACCAATTGACTGTGCTCGTAAGATTTACAAGGAAGGAGGTATTCGAAGTGTTTACAGAGGAACTTGTGCTACTCTGCTCAGGGGTAGGATGCTTTTACAAACTGTTGGAAATGTTTCTTTATATCTTCCTGGGTTTATCTTACTTGAATTTTAAAAACTTGTATGTAATTATTTATTGTTTTAAACTGAAATAACTGAAGTGACAATTTGATTGTGGAGTACAAATAAAAAAATAAAATAAAAGTACTTTTGAAATTTTTGTTTTATCTCTGTATTAAGTTTCAATAACAAAATAAAATGTTATTAACTTCAAACACAAGTGTTTCTGCAAATTTTCAGGACTTGATAGTTATTATTAGTTATTAGTACCACAGGTGGCTCCACTGTACCTATGATGTATTTTTTTTTCTCTGTCTGAATGAATACATAAAGCAACTGCTTTTACTTAAGAAACTTTGTAAAATCAAATACTTCTAATCTTAACAATGTTGCTGGTGCATCTAGCTACTTTACAATCTGACCCAAGTTGTTGTGTAGCATATTTTCATTAGATATATAATTAAAACGTATGAGAAGTGCACTTTATTGTGACACATGAATGATGATGCCATTCTAAACTGTATTGCTATTGCAGGAAAATTTTAATTTGCTGTTTGTGTATTGATCTTCTCCATGATGTTTTAATAATTTACACTTCAAATCAGCTGCTAGAAGGTAATAAGGTGAACACAGGTGCAGTGTACGTCTTGCACAATTTTATTGTTAACATTTAATGTGCTTGTCTGTTGTTGTTTTAAGTTAGTAGTTATATGGTTTTCTATTACAGTATGTTTATAGCTGTGTGCTATCCAGATAAAAACAGTAAGGTTACACTTCTGTATTGAAGTCCATTGTTAAAGACTTGTAATATTTGTAAGTTAATCTAGTGAGGTTATTGATCTGTTTATTTGAATGAATATTTTTTATTCTCCGAGACGTTCCTGCTACTGGTACCTGGTTTCTTACTTATGAATTTCTGCAGAAAATGCTAACTCCTGAGGGAAAAAGGCAAGTTACTTTAAATAAACCTTTCTTTTTACTTGTACAAGTCACAATAACAATTTTTCCATCTTAATGTGCAGGTTACTATAGTAAAAGTTTAGTAAGTACAATTAAAGTAATTGAGTTTTCTTTTTGATTTTTTTAAATAAAAATAGTAAAAGCTTCACTTAATTTCAGTTACTGTAGATTTTTTTAAATTGTGATTATCATTTTGAATGGCTCCAGCTTGTGATCTGGTGAGGTGCAAGTTGTACAAGGCCACATTTTCAATCAACCTAAATCAATGTACATTACATTCTGTAACTTATCTATGTAAGAACATGTCTCACTTCTTTAGATAATGTTTAACTAAACTCTCCTGCTTGTATATATTCAGGTATGCCCAGTGTTTGTTATCTGATTTATGCTCTAGAAGCATTTAATTAATTTTATGTTACTCTTACCAATTATTAGAACCGAAACATAATTAACCATGAGAAATACATGTTTTATAAGTTCAAAATACAGATGTAGATGTAAAAATTCCATGTGTGTCAGTGCCTCACCTGACAAGTCACCACTTGTAACGTTTCATTAAACTGTTACTGTAATTGAAGCTTTAAGTACATGAGATACTGTATTGAAATTTTTTAGTTTAAGAATAATGTTATTGAAACCCATATTTCTGGTTACTAAACACAATACTACAGTGAGTATTGGGAAATATAAATCTAGGTAAAATTTTATACTCCAATAGAAAGTCATTATTAAACAGTAAAGACTGCATAATATTTGTAGTCATATTAATGTCTTTATTGCAACGTTACTTTTTAAAATGGAGATTCTGGAATAATAAAAAAACAAATTATAATCATAGAGACTGAAATCTTTAATTCTACTTGTATATAGGCTGTATTTTACAAAACCTTGTTTAATGTTGGTCTTAAGTTCGTTAAGGAGATAAACTAACTTGTAATGGAAGCAGGCAAGTTGGTTCAGCTGAGCTCATGGAGTTTGACTAATATTGCTGGTTACATAGTTATTTATGTTATTTGAGGAATACAGTGGCTAAGTGTAGCACACAAGGATTAACTCGGTATTAACAGTTAAAGTAAATAATCTGACTTTGAGACAAAGTTTCAAATATAAGCACTTTTAATATGTCTTACAAATAACATACATTTACAATCAATATTATACACTTTGAGACAAATAAAACTTCCAGTATAAACCAGAAGCACTCTTTAAGAATATTTTCCACGACATTAACTCAACTGTATTTTACTATTTTATGTGATGTTAGGAATAATGCAGTAAGTTACTTACAGAGAATTCAGATGGGAAATGTTTGGAGAACTCATCACTATAGTGATCATGAGTGTCTTCAAGATTCAACTGGCTTCAGCTCAGGGAGAACTGCTACAGAAGTGTTTTTGAGTTCACAACAATTGATTTTTCAATATCAAACACGAGTTTTTATTCAAACTCTTCCTAATATTATTACAATTACCTGTGAGCAGTTATGACTTTAAGTTGATTATTTTTCCTTGACTGTTTTGCAGTACTCAACAATAGAACAAAATTGCTTATGCATTGGTTGCAGATAGTTGGTAAATTGGCAGCCTTCTCTCATGTATTTGTACACACATTATTGTTACAGATACTTCAAAGCTCAAACTCACTTCCTTTTTTGTAAATTTTGTGCATGATAATCATAAATATTCTTGTATCTTTGCTTATGCTGTGCCAACCCCAAACTGTCAGGAAACATTCTCAGTTCTGTGTTTTTAACAAGGCTTTCGTAACTCTTCCATGACCTTTAATAGGGTCAGCTTATAGGTAGTATAAACATACAAGGAGAAAGTTTCTCAACACATTTCTCTTCTTAAACAATCATCATTATACAATAATTTTTCATACTTCTGTGAATATGCATCACACATCTCATTAATACACATAATTGTTCAATATTTAAAGAATTTGAAATGCCCAAAATTTTTCACTCTAACTTGTGTCATTGTTTACTTTAATTTGGATGAAACTTTAATGCAGTTAATAATTTTGATATATGAACTTGTAACGTTATTTTATGACCTAATTTCAAACATTTTCGAAAAATGAAAGCTTTTATTTTACAAAATTGTAAGTAAAGTATATTTGTCTTTCATTGGTATTCCTTCATTCATATAGTGGTTGCAGTTGTTTGCAGCTCTCTGTCACAGGCAGCTGGTTATTGTCAAGTGCATAATACACCTGTTTAGTTTTTCTTGGGTACAATTATTACTGTGCACACTTTTAATGAATACGGACAAGTAGAATTATAGATCTGAATTTTTTTGATAATTTCTTTAGATGTTCTTATTGTTCCTTAAAATTTTTAAATTATATTTATTTCAAAGTTTGGTTGTTTTCTATAATAACAATACTGGAAAAGGCTGTTTTTGTGTAGCATAGCAGCAATGGCAAAATATTTTGTAACTCATATTTTAAAAAAATAGTAGTTAAAAGAGCATATAATCTACTGGAAACAAAGTTTATTTAACAGATATAAATTGATTTTCATCAAAAATATTGTTACTTCGCCTGACCTCTACTCTTCTGAACTTTTGAAAGGTCAAATTTTAAGTCTCAAAAACATCTTTATCATTTATTAGGTGTTCAGTGTGTTTCATAACATTGATCTGTAATTAATAAAATAACATTCAAAAGAAATAAGGTAGTGACAAACAAGTTAAAATTGAGTGGATTTATAAATTGAAACTTTGATCAACAATAAAAAGTAATTCAACTCAAGTCAAAAATAGTTTTTTTTTAAATATTTTTCACTATAAAAATAGTAGAAAAACTAAATCAAATTGCATGTAATATTTAAGCCAAACCTAGATACATATTTAAAAGGTTTGCCCTAAGCTCCATGTTAATTAGGTAGGTATTTTCATTGGGATAAATAAAAATAAATGATGAATGAGAGTTACATCATCCAGTCTAGAAAGAATTAAATTTTCAAAATTATGTATTTATTTTATAAGTAAGAATTTATCCAGAGAGTAATGGGATGCAACTTTATCACTCATTTTGTTTTGACACATTTGAAGATGGAACATGTTTGCTTAATTCACTTATTGTAACCTTGTTACATTGTAAGTTTTATATTGCTCTTTTATAAAATTTGTTTAAATCGCAGTTTTTGATGAGGTTCTTAAAATGGTAAAGTATGTCTAACACCTGTAATGAAAGTGTCTAATATGAAAATATTAAGAATAGGACATTTACTCTCATTTTGGAGGTTATTAGAAGACTGAACTTGTTTCATCCTTCACAGCCGAAGTGATCTTAGTCCAATGAAAACTATGTTTGCTGGAGGAATGGCTGGAGTGTTTAACTGGATTGTAGCCATCGGACCAGATGTTCTCAAATCTCGTCTTCAAACAGGTACAGCATTCTATTTAGTGTACAAGTAAAAATATAACTTCCATGAGAGTGTTGATTCTTTCTACCCTTTAAAATAGTACAATTGTAGTATAAGACAATAAGTAAATACTTCTCATAATTTGAGTAGGTTGGTGAATATTTTGGTCACAGCTCTTCAATTTTAACTAAGTAACTTTATGTGCAGCGTTTTTTAAGTTTTAAATGCAGATATTGTTCACATTTCAGCCCTATTAACATGGGTTATAGGTCTTATTGCAATTGTTGATTTGTGTTCAAACTTTTATTGAATGACTATTTAATGAACTTGTGTCTATAATTGTGGTATAAAATTGTAGATTTTAATCCAAATTATTGTTATATGTTTGTCAGTTTCTTAATTTAGGAGTAAATAGTAAACAAAATGCACCTGGATATCAATTTTTGTATGTCACATGGCATGTGGAATCTATCATTAGTTCAGATTGGATGTTTGTGATGTGTGTAGTTTTGTACAAATTAGAAACTCAAATTACCAATAATGACAAGCTAGAATATAAAATTATAACGTTCTGTTTTTTCTGTGTGCTGAAATATCTTGGCACTTACTGAATCAAACATTTATTGCATCCCTACCCACCTAATTTAATTTTTGGTTTGGTTTGTTTGTGAATTTCATGCAAAGCTACTCAAGGGCTATTTGAGCTAGCCATCCATAACTGAGCAGTGTAAGATTAGAGGGAAGTCATCTCGTCATCACCACCCACTATCAGATTTCAGACTATTCTTTTACCAAGAAATAGTGATTGACTGTCGCATTATAACACCCACACGGTTGAAATGACAGGCATGTTTGGTGTGATAGGGATTCGAATTCATGACCCTTGAATTATGCATCTTGCCTTATCCACCTGCCCATGCCGGGCCTTCATTTTTGGAAACACTTCCTTATGCACACCTACTTCTGTCTATGGTATGGAAATATTGTCCTCCTAGTGGTTTTCTAAGTCATTTTGAGGAACAACGATATCAATCTCATTCTTTTGATACAAGATTTCAAGCTGGTAAGTCTTTAGTAAGCTCAGAATGTTACATGTCATAAAAATATTGGCTAGAACTGGCAATACTGGGTTGCCCGTTCTTAGACTATTTGTTTGGATATAATTGCAGTAGTTGAACATGAAGTTTGTCTCATTGTGGTGAATTCTAAGAGGGTTGCTAATTGGTTGCTGGGAATGTCTACAGATGGGTTAGGGTCTCGGATATAGAGTTCTAAGGCTATCTTGCAGGCTTCAGTGGTTGGAACTTTTGAAAAGAGGGACATAACATCAAAACTGGCCATTAAGGCTTTACGATCAAGTTGATTGAGATTAGACTTGAAATTAAAAGAGTTTTTTTTAATGAAAGAGCTGGCTGATGTCACATATTTGGAAAATGCCCATGCTATGTATTTACCAAGATTGAAATAAAACAGTTCACATGTGGACATTATTGTTGGCAATGGACAATCTGGTTTATGAGGTTAAGAAATTTAAACTAAAGCCCCTCAGTGTGGATTTCTGTACGTGGTGAGGGAACCTCCCAGGGAAGGTTCTGTTCTGTCTGGTTACCTTCTCTGGGATCTAAACATCCACTCACGTGTTTGCTGTGCGTGGCAACCCATGAAGGGGAGGAGAGGATCCTGGTGGTTGAGAGGTCCAACCCTAGCACACCACTTTGGCCTTGAATTCCTGTAGATCAGCTGGTTCACTTGGGCCAGAGTCAACCAAGTACCAGTGTTGGAAGTTCTCAGTGGGTGTTGTGGACATTGTGCCTGATGCTGGTGTTTAGCTATAGTGGTCATGAAACCCTGGTGTTGCTGCATTGTCCTTGCATGACATTGCAGTGCGTCCCCTCCTAGAGCCCCATGGTGGATGGGGTCAGTGGGTACCGAAATTTTTATTTTTTCCTGTGCATCCTCCTTCAAAAAATGTAAATAAAATAGTGAAAAACAGTCAATAGGTAACGACCACGTCTTGAAGATGTTGAGCATCAATCTTCAACATCTGTAATACGCGTACCTCATTTTCTTATATTACATTTGCTTTCAGAAAAATCTTTAGGGCAATTGTTCCCCTCTTTTATTCAGAAGGGTCTTGTTGGCTCTCCAAAGTCAGTAAAGAAGCTTCGATCTGGTGACATATTGGTTGAAACATCCACATCCCAACACAGTGAACTCCTCTTGAATTCAAAGGCAATTTGGGATATACCTATTGAGGTTACACCCCATGCTACTTTGAATTATTCACGAGGAGATATTGTTGAGAGGGATTTGAAGAACGTCCCCAAATCAGATATTCTCGCTGGTCTCTCCATTCAAGGAGTTTCTGCGGTAAGGTGCATCTCCACTCGCAAAGATGGAGTTACACTGCCAACATGGACCCATGTTGTGTAAACTCCAATGGTTCTCACCCTTCCTACTTTTGTTCTTGCCCAAAATGGTTGGAGGAAAGAGGTGCAGCCTTTGAAAATGACTCGTAACATTAGTTATCCTGAGGCGTGGAAATTGTTGTCCACCACTACATCTTAGACATTTGCTGCTGCACTTTGTTCCACAACTACAGTGGAAGTGCAGAGAGATTTCTCTGTGTCTCTAAGAGAATCATTTTCAAAACAAATGAAAAGCCTTTTGACCTCCATAATTAAAAAGGTTGATGAATCGACTTTTACAACCATCTCTGTTTCTCCCATACATTTCAACAAACCTCAAAATCTACATCCTTTGGTTTCAAATGCAGGCATTTCTTCTGATACATCTTTTTCTCCCTCCCCAAGATGCAAAACAATGATTTGTTTGCATCCTCAGAAACAGGAATCCCCTTCCAACAACAAAGACCTGCCCAATCAACCCAGGGCAGGATTCATGGAGATTGACAGGCCTCCTCCGAATAAGGACAGAAAGGAAAAAAGACATGGTCATAAGCAGAAGGGTTCTCCAGCCACTTTGCCTACCCCTCATTAAAAATGGCTACATTGATACAACAAAACTGTTGAGGTTTACATTCTAATCTGGATGACATCAAAACACTAATTGCTTCCTACCATCCTGTATGTCTTTCCTTACAAGAAACATTTCTCAAACCTGCTGATACAGTCACCATTTAGCAGTTTTTTCTGTACAGAAATGACAGGCTGTGTGATGGACGAGTACATGGAGGGGTGGCACTATTGGTTGATCAATATTTGCCCATCCTGTCTTTGTCACTCAACACACCCTTGGAGGCTGTAGCCATCCCTGTTTCCTTGGGTCATACCATCACTGTTTGTTCTTTGTACCTGTCCCCTGGAGAGACATATGATCAATCAGACCTTGATGCTCTCGTTGATCAGTTGCCATCTCCATTTCTAATCCTGAGGGACTTTAATTGGCATTACCCCCTCTGGGGAAGTGCTGTTATTGATGGGAGGGGTCACTCTGTATAGTGTATGCTCTCTGATCACAATCTTTTTCTTTTCAATGCTGGTTCTTCCACTTACTTTCATGCACCTAGTCAGTCCTTTACCGCTATTGATCTCTCAGTTTGCTCCCCTTCATTATTCTCCCATTTTTCCTGGAGGGTTGACAAGTATCCACAAGGCAGTGATCATTTTCCTATACTTTTGAGAGAGACTGACCGTGGTCAATGCCACCTTACCTGCATGCCCTGGTGGAAGCTGGATCAGGCAGATTGGTCCACTTTCACTGCTCTCACAGAACTTGATCCTGCCATTATGAATCAGCCATTAATAGACAACTGTGTGGCAGCAGTAACTGGCTGTATTATACAAGCAGCTGCTCAGTGTATTCCTAAAACCTCAACACATTTTCCACGATATCCTCGTCCGTAGTGGAATCCTGCTTGTTACTTAGCACAGAGGCTCAAAAACGGGTCTGGGATATTTTTCATAGATATGCCACACTTTTGAATCACATCACTTTCCAATGGGCCCGTACACATGCTAGGCGGGTAAGACATCAATGCCAGAAGGAATCTTGGATTAAGTTCACAACTAGCATATCTTCTACCACCAGTTCCAAGGTCATATGGGACAAGAATCGAAAGGTCAGAGGGCACTACAATTCTGTCCCCCTCTCGATTTTACTCTCTGAAAGCCAAGAGGTAGCTGATGTCCGGAGCATCGCCGATACTCCAGGTGAAAGCTTTTGCTGGGTATCTAGCACTTCTGCTTGTTCCTCCACCTTCTTGGCCATCATGACTCGGGCAGAGTGTTCACCTCTTTCCTTTCAAACTGACTCTCTCTTTGACTATTATTGTCCTTTTATACTTGTGGAACTGAAAATGGCCCTTCATCGATCTGGCAGTACATCTGTTGGACCTGATGATGTACACTATGACATGCTGCACCATCTATCTCCTGCTTCTCTTGATGTCCTTCTAATTGTCTTTTCCTGATGCCTGGCACCAGGCTATTATTTTGCCTTTCTCTAAGTTAGGGAAAGATCCCAAGATTCCTTCAAACTACAGGCCAATTGCTTTTTGTCTCTGTAAGACCTTAGAGAGGATGGTTAATGCTCCTCTTGTTTAGTTCCTCAAATCAAACAACCTCCTCTCACCCACCCAGTGTGGGTTTCAACGACAGCACTCCACCACAGACCACATAATTCAACTTGAATCATCAATCAGAGAAGCCTTTCTCAAATGCCAATATCTTGTATCAATATTCTTTGATATTGAGAAAGCTTATGACACAACATGAAGGTGTGGCATTTTGCAAAACCTTCACACATATGGGTTACGTGGCCATTTACCCATGTTTATTGAAAATTTTTTAATGGGCAGGAGATTCCAAGTTCATGTGGGTTCGACACTTTCCCATTCTTTTGTACAGGAACTTGGAGTCCCTCAGGGTTGTGTTTTGAGTGTCACACTTTTCAATATAAATATAAATGCCATTATTGAACAACTCCCTCTCACTGTTGTGAATGGGCTGTAGGTCAACGACTTTCACATCTTATGTCAGTCATCGAACATGAGATACATTGAGCGGCAACTACAAAATGCCCTCAATTATGGACTGAAGTGGATTATGGCGAATGGCTTTAATTTCTCTCTCTGAAACCATTTACATGCACTTTTGCTGCCAGTGGGGTATTCACCCTCATCCTGAATTTCATATCGGTGAAGTTTCACTGCCAGTGGTCCCTGAGACCATGTTCTTGAAGCTTATTTTTGACTGTAAGCTGACTTTTATACCATACTTAAAGCAGCTACAGGTCAAATGCACAAGAGCACTGAACATCCTCCTTGTCCTCTCTACTACCAGTTGGGGAGCAGATCGATGTTCTATGTTAAAGGTATGTCTTGCTCTATTTGGATCAAAACTTGACCATAAATCAATGGTCTATGGGTCTGTCAGACCCTCGGCCTTAAAGATGCGAGACCCTATTCATTACCAAGGTCATCAACTCTGCACTGGGGCTTTCCGCACCTCTGCAGTTCTAAGCTTATTTGTTGAATCTCATGAACCTCCTCTGCACCTTCGCCTTTTGCAACTGTCTTTACAATGTTCTTTGAAACTTTGTTCCTTTCCAAAGCATATCACCTGGGGATGTGTTTTACTTCTTTAGTGGGCTGTACTTTTCAGAACAGATGATCTGCCATTGCTCCATTTGGCCTTCACATCCAGGTGCAATTGGATGAATTGGGTCTGTCCTTGGATAACATTGCAGATTCTACAGGTCAGTCCATTCCACCATGGCTTATTACAGCCCCCAAATGTGATCTCTTTTTCAATCATCTGATAAAGGCAGATACTCCAGATTGAAAATATCGTCATTTATTTAATGAATGTGTTTCAAACAATCATTCCGTTCCCATTTATACAGATGGTTCCAAATCAGGTAATTCAGTGGGCTTTGCTATGGTTTGCTGTGGTTCAGTGGTTGCATTCAGAATTCCCTCTACAGCTTCTGTGTTCACTGCTAAACTGTATGTCATATCTCTAGCCCTGGATCATATTGCAGCTGAGCAGTACTCCAACTGCACTATTTATACTGACTCCCTTAGTTCTATACTGGCCCTGGAATTGCTACACGTTGGCTCACACCCTGTTCTTGTTGATATTCAAAACCGACTGGCCCATTTCTCATTAACTGCTACTTCTATCCAGTGTTTCTGGATACCAGGCCATGTTGGTATTTGCGGAATCGAGCTTGCAGACACAGCAGCAAAATTTATCTGCTCTGGCATTATCACCACTATGCCTATTCCATACATGGTCTTGTATTCAAGGCTTGACTTTGTGCCAGCTGGCAGTCCACTTAGAGTGAGCAATACGACAACAAGCTTTTTCAAATAAAACCCTACATTGGACTTTGGCCATTTAGCTTCCCTGAGGTTTGGAAGGAGGAAGTTGTTCTAACGAGACTACGCATTTATCATGGTTTTTTAACTCATCGTTTTCTTTTATCTGGACCTGATGCACACGTGCAGTTTGTGTAAAACTCAAATCACTATCAGCCACTTTTTACTTTCTTGCCATTGTTATGATTTTCAACAACAGCACCATTTTAAACATGTTTTTTCCCTGGGTTTATCCATAACATTGGACAGTTTTATTGGTAATGGTGACACTGCCCACCTTGATAAAGTTTTTTTGTTTTTTAATGGTGTTATGTAAATGTGTAAATATTTTGTAAATGACAGCATGTCACGTTGTGTTTGAATTTTCATTTCTATTATTTAAATTTTCATATTTGTATTACTGTTTCAAAGTTTAGACAGTGAAATACGTTGTTCTTTGTTGAGAATAACATTTGGAAATTTCTAGAATTAAGTAGATCAAATATATGACTATAAATGGAAATGTTTGGCGGCCTAGCATCTAGACGTAGAGTCTCGTGCATAAACATACATTCGCAGATTACTCTGTCGAAGTTCCAGTGAATGTTCGAGAAAAAAGAGGCCTAAAAGTATATGAACAGTCGAAGATGCGAGAAAGAAGGAGAAGAAAGGAGTCAGACATTAGAATTATTCAAAAGAAGAAGAGTCAGTCATTAGTTTATTCAAGAAGTAGTGTCTTTATTCGAAAAGTTTCCAACGTTCGCTGTGTGGTTATTCAACTTAACTTTTGACTAGGGCTAGATCTACAGGAACTGTGATTTTGTTTCGTCCATCTCCATGATTCATCTGAATTACTGTTGTGCTGAATGTCGACACGTACGGGACTGTTAAGAGAAACCGAGGCAAATTGGAAAACAATGGACATTCATCGTAAAAGGAACGTAATCAAAATTATTGAACTGTAAATTGTTTCTGGACTTTCATTCTAGATCATTATATTAGATACAAGCCAGTACCATTTTGTGTTGTAATTGATTTTGAACGTTAAAACTGAATGTCTGTCATTGTTAATATATAATTAACGTTATATCTGTTACATATATATATTTAGTTTAGTGCAATAAATTATACAAGCTGTTATCTGTGACTTTCTGTTGCGTTCTTAAAACATAAAAAAAAAGTAACAATGGTTATTAATCCTTTTAATCTCATTTAAGTGTTGGGTATTTATTCATTACACTTTTTTAATTGTGGTTCCCTTTTCACAGTTTCATTCTCTCTAGTTCAATTTGACATTGACACCAAGCTTTTCACCTTTAGCTTGGAACCAGGACTGGAAAGGCCAACTTCAGATGACTGAAGCTGCTGTTTGAACTACCCATCAGTCGTCCTGGCAAATTGTTATTCCAATTTTGCTGCAAGTCTTTAAAACTTTTATTACTTTACCCTTTGGTACTGGCTATAATGACACATAACCTGGAACCAGGACTGGAAAACCAACTTCAGGTGACTGATGATGGTTCTGGTACTTGTCTGTTTGTCTTCCTGGCGGGTTATGATCATTACCATTCTGCTACAGGAAGTCCTTTACAACTTTATAGATTGGATGTCAACATCGGTTTTGTGCAATTTTCTGTTTTAATTGCTGTTTTGTTTTTACCTTCATTTACTTTTACAAATTTTACTTCATTTACTTTACTTTTACCTTTTCACTGGACATTTGGCTGCTCATTCTTACAATTTTGCTATGTGTCTTTTAAAACTATTATTTTACATTTGGATAATGGCTGTTGTGACAACATAACTTGGAACCAGGATTAGAAAGGCCAACTTCAGGTGACTGATGGTGGTTCTTGAACTGTTAGTCTTCCTGGTGGGTTATGATCATTACCATTTTGCTAGAGTAAGTACTTTACAACTTCTTTTACTCTGCTTTCTCTCTTAACATTGTAAACTTGGTGTCAACATTGGTTTTATGCTTTTTCTGTTTTTCAATGATGTTTTGTTTTACCTTCATTTCCTTTTCTGTATTTTACTACATTTAATTTATTTTTACCTTTTTACCAGACGTTTGGCGCAGATAGCCCAGCTGCTTTGTACCATAAAACACTAAATCAATCAATTAATTAAAACTAAAGAATTATCAATAGAAAAAATGACATCCATTTCATTCAACAATGTAGAAAGGAACAACTAACTTCTAATTTTGTAAAGGTAAAACTATCAAAATTCTAATAAATAAACAAATATTATCCAAAATTCACAGAATAAACTCCATAAAGCCATGTTGAACACGAAATACAAAGAACTACATGACTTACAAAAACAAAAAATGAACCTAGATCATTAACTGGTATGCTGCATTAAACCAGAGATTTATGGACTTATAAAACGAACCATAAACCAAATCAACATGAGGAATGATGGGGACAAAAAGATCTGCCACAACAAGAAACTAGAAAAACTAAGCTGCAAACAATAGAAAAGACTTCATGATAAACCGTTGGCTAATCTCATAATTTACAGATCCAACAGACAATTAAACACAGATGAGATACATCTACTTAACAAAGGACTCAACTTTGCAATAGCACCTAGGTACATTCTAACCATAGATCTCAAAACATGTTTAGAAGATCTAGCTAGGACACTTGTGATACTTTCATGAGAAAACAACTAACAGAAAGAAGACAACTTAGACAATTTTATTGAGATCCAACAACCAAACTTCCTAGGAAAAATTAAAAATCTATATTTTCCAGAAACACCCAAAAACATCTTAAATGATTTTTTCAAATAATTTTCTCACAAAACCATGAACATGATTACACAAAAAAGAAAGCTAAAAAACAATCTTACAAAAAGAGACATTAATTCCATTAAAAACCTAAAACAAGAAATGAAAAAATTCTGAAAGCAGATAAAGGTAATGCTATAGTCATAATGAACATGAATGAATACATCCAAAAAATTAACATCCTATCAGACACAAACAAATTCAAACCAATACGCACAAATCCAACAAAGACACATGAGACACAACTAAACAAATTACTACTAAAAATGAGTAAAACAGCACTATTTCACAAACACTTTATTCCTACCTTCATGAAATTGACTCGTGCACACCACAAACATACGACATCTTCAAACCTCATCAGCCAGATTGTTCATTACGATCAATAACGTCAACATATGAATAGTTTAATTACAATCTTGGTAAATACATAGCATGGACATGCTTAATTTTTTTCAATCACATTAACTTCACATGTAAACAGGAAGGAAGATATCATTTCTTAACCTCAAAATTAGAAGAACCGACACACAATTTAAAACAAATTTACCAAAAAATCATCCATACTGGACTATACATTCCTTGGGACTCAGCACATGAAACAAACAAAAACTCAACATACTAAGAAACCAGATAAACACAGCCATAAAACTATGCTCACCAAATAAAATTAATGATGAATTAGACAAAATAAAACAATACTTCATCAACATCAATAAGTTTTCTCCACAAACCATAGAAAACATTATACACACACACACACCTATACAGAAATCATAATCAACCAATAAAAGTAAATACATCCCATGAATTAAAAAATCACGAAACCATATTCTGCTTCATTCCATACTGCTGTATACCATATATTCCTGACATCAGCAGAAAAGTAACCAACATTTGGCAAAAACTAGCAATAAAATATGACATTCCAGTTAATACTAAATTTATTCAAAAACCAGGCACAAAACTGAGTTCTATACAATGTAAGAACTACACTGACAAACACCACACCAACAATATTTTAAATACAATCTGATAACTGCCACAACTTCTATATTGGAGAAACAAGTAGAAAAATGGAAACCAGATTCAAAGAACATAAAATGTCACATTCATATGTTTTCGAATACTGCAAGTCAAATAAACACAACATAACCATAGAAAACACTCAAATACTAAATAAACAAACAAACAAATGCAAAATTAAAGAAGTCTTACTTGTACAACAACTCAAGCCCAAAATTAACCAATACAAAAGAACATTTTTATACCTATATTAAAAACAATATAATAACAGCAATAAAATAAATAATTATATAAATAAATAAATTATATAAGTAAAATTATATATTCAAACATCTAACGTTGCCTTCTTCATTCCGACACTCAGTTACACAACCTTTTTCAAACATGTGGTCAGCTTTCAGTCAGTTACCTCTTTCTTTCTTTGTGAACCTGACAATGACTGAAGAAGGTTGAAATGTTGTTTGCTCCTCTACGTAAAATATTTTCTTTACCCAAATGAACCGTTTTTACACTTATTTTGATGTGGTTTAGCAATCTGCAGCAAGCAGTTAATAAATACAAAGTTCATAATTGGAAGAGATAATTGTTTGCTTTTCTTGTTTATGTATGTTTTGAGACAAATATGTTTAAAAACTTTTGTAAATGATTATGATATATATCCATATGTATAACTGAAATATGATTGTATTTTACAAAATATGAGTACAATAAAACACAACCAGGACAAGTCATTTAGTAAAGAACAGTATTATACTGTTAAATAGTGTAATATGAGTGCATGTTTGCTGTCATTGTAATATGTGTAATGTTAGCCAGGTTGGGCTGGAATGTCTACATAGTGTAAGTAATATAAATGTATAATATTATGAAATTTAAGCAATTTAGACTAGACGTCTGTGTTTTTGCATCATGCGTTTTAGTTATTTTAGAACAAAAAAAGCATAATTTATATTTCCTTTTTTTTATGTTGCTTGTGAGGTTATTCAATCTACCAAACTTATATACAGAGATATGTTAATGAATATCACAAATAAAATATAATTTTTTTTAAAGAAGCATTTGATAACTATCTGAACATTATAGAGATTCCTCTTGTAAAATATGAAAATTTTTCTGACCCATAAAAGTATTTTAATCTTAAAATTACTTTGGCTGTTGGATATTCAACATAGGAAAAATAAATGACAAAAATATTTCTGAAATAGTGTTAGAAACTTATTCAACAGTAAACAAAATCTGATATATTGATCTGAGAATGAAAGCCTGTCATGAAGATGAATTTTCTAATTTAAAGGTTAGTCTCAACTTTCACATGCACAAAATTTGTGAATAACCAAGCACATGCTGAAACGAGTGATATGGAGATTTTGTTTTAACTTTCAAACAGACTTTCAAGCTTATAAACCTGTGTTTTAGACATACAGTACTGTTTTTTAAAAGATACTTGAATTGGATTTATAAAGAAACGTCATTTGAATATGAAAACTTGATTACGATAGTAATGCTAATTTAATTAAGTGAAGTTTTACAGAAATCCAAACAGCATATACTGTACAGTTAACAAGAAATACACAAAAATTGCAAAAACTGTGTTTTAGCTATATATTACGTTAATGATTTAGGTTGCATTTCATTACTTAGTGTCCTTGACAACATTTTACAAAGATGAGGTAAAAAGTGAATATGAGCTGAATGCTTGCCATATGATGGTGAATAGTGATATTTTCTTATGAAAATTAAACTTAAATAAAATTTTTTATCAGCATGTTTTCAAAAATTAAATATCATAACAACAATATATGTATAAAGAATATTAAATCCTAACTCCTTTCTAGAATTTCACAAAAACATTTTTTGTAGATATTTGAACATTTCCTGTGAGTTATTTTTGATTATAATTTGAACTTGTATACATTTTTATGCTGTGTTCAAATATACTTCTTACAAATTGAACCATATGAAAGTTGTTATTGAAGAAAATATTCTTATGTGGTCAAATGTTTGACCCTAAGATTTATTAATTTTGATGGAAAAGAATTTTCAGGATGAAGAGAAGATGCATAATAGTACAACTTTTTGTACAAAATGCACATGAATATTTGGCTTAAATATTTAAAAATATCAATAGTAATATGTTGTAGCTCCATCCACTGGGTTGAAGAGATATTTTTTTTTGAAAGTCAAAATCTTGACTGTGATTTGAACTCGACTTTGGTGTGATGGTAGAGCACAATAAACTCTAACACCTATTCTTTGCAATTGAATGTTTGCAAGTAATTCATATCCCTAATATAAATTTTCATGCAGTTGTATTTGTTTTTTTCTAATATCTTTCTCTAAAGATGATGTGTTAATAATTATAAGTTAAAAAAATCACTGCTCATCTGGGATATGAACTAAACATATTTGCTTGAGAAAACACAGCCAATATGAATATTTCTAAGAGAAAGTCGGGCTTAACCAACAGAGTGACCTCTGTACATGAATATGTCGAACTACACATCTTTTTCCCGGAAGTATAAATTGACAACATTTGTATATATGTACCAACTGCATGTGAAGATAAATGTAACAGGAACTTAGTGTCACAGTGTTTCACATTTTTCACTCATTACTGTTTGTATTTACTAGATATCTCTAATTGGATCAGGGTATAGCAGTTACTTGTTACTTTGTTAATCAAAATTTTGATAACTTTTTCAAATACATGTTCATTTTCTGATTTTTAAAGCTGGCTTTTATAACCTTAAATATAAAGAATTCCAGAGTTTCAAAACGTAGTTTTCTTTGTCATTCTGTCACCTGTGCATAAAGGATTTCAATTTTAAATTGCCATTACAATCTACTTTTTACTTAAATAACAATTACTTTTAATAAGTATTTACTTTGGACTTCAAGACTATGATGAGAACTTTTCCCTTTGCCATTTGACTTTAGACTTCTGATGATCATTTTTATCTTTGAATTTAAGATGTATAAGTATTTTTAGCACTAAATTTCAAACTAGTGATAATTGTTTCTTCCATTGAACTTTAATAATGTATGGTACTTTTTTTAATGGTTGTTGAATAATTATCTTCCACAGTGTACAGTACAAATAACAAACCACTTTTACTCTATTTTTACTAATAGCACCAGAGGGCACCTACCCTCAAGGGATTAGGGATGTATTTCGACAAACACTAGCTGAGGAAGGTGTCTCTGCTCTTTATCGGGGCATCACTCCAGTTATGCTAAGGGCCTTTCCTGCTAATGCAGTAAGTTAGTTATATGGTTTTAAAGATGAATATTCTATTTACTTGCAAGATTTACACATCAAATGAAACTAGCATTTAGTAAATATTTGTAGTCTGTTAATTAGAAAAATGTACACAGGTATTTTACTTATAAATGTGAATATTAACTAAACTAATACTGGAGTGGACTTTCCTAAAGGGCTATTATTTAGAAGCTCTTTTTCTAATTTTTTTGTTTCTCTTTTATTCAATGGTTAATTAATGAATTACTTGTAATTAAGTTGTAATTAGCAACATTTTTTTCTTTTCTTAGGCTTGTTTCCTTGGGTTTGAGATTGCTATGAAAATGCTTAACTGGGCAGCCCCAAACTGGTAATGGTGTATTAGGTTTGAATTTTCTAGTTTCAGGAATGCTCAACTAGCTTGAAAGAATTGAAAACTAAATATTATTGATATTGCTCATTATTTGCATTAGAAGTGAGTTTTATTAAATATTAAAAGTTGTCGGTTTTTCTGTAACTGATTTCAAGGAAATCACTTTTATATTTTTCTATTACAATTGAAAGTTTTTATCTATTGTTCTGAATGTTATGAATCAATGAGAAATATTCAGTATACAACTTCTAAGATGATTTTATTTAAAAATCATAGATTGTAATACAAAGACTAGGCTTACTTCTATAATCAAGAAAATATCAAAACCATATTATTCCCACAGACAACTGTTTTTTTTTGTGTGTTTTTTTTCAGAGTGAAATTGTAGTTATAACAAAATAAATGCAATCTGATGTACAGTTATTAATTGTGGAGAAATTTTTCATGTATGATGTTTATGTGCACTATTGTTTGTTTGGTCATTTTTAACCAAAAAAGATTTAATTCCATGCTGTTATTTTGAACTGCACAATCATTAAATTTAAGTTTGAATTTTTCCACCCTGTAGTGTTATTTGGAACATGAAAGTAGTGACTGAGATTTATTGTATAATATTCAAATCTTCAGTACTTCAAAAAAAAAAAAAAAAGTACCCCTTGTTTTATTCCCAGAGTTTTTTAAACAGAGATTTGAATGCATTAAGGTCAATATGTAATATTGGTTTACATCAACTTCAAATTCTTACACACCTTTGGTTAAATTGTGTAATTATAAAAATATTGTTACAACAGTGTCTGTCGTTGGGTGTTGAGCTTCACCTGAGCTAGATATACCCTACTTTTGTACTTGCTCAAAAGAAAGAATGTAAAGGTACTTTACAAATCACATCCTTATGCAGCTGTATCTTTAATTAATAGGTTAGTTAATTATGGAAAAGTGTAATTTTAATTATTTCAATTGGTGAAGGTTAATGTAATTTTTATAATACCTCGGTGTGACTTGCACTATAGTATAAAAAATAATCCTTTTCGTCTGCTTACTTGGTGTATAAAAAGTATTCTAATTTTAAAATTTATGGTACTGAAGTGTTGAAAATGTTTCTTATCAATTGCTTGCTTGCTTGTGTTAATTATATGAAAATTTCCTTTTTATTAATCTCAGTATTAAATATGTTCCTACTCAACTGGTTACCTCCTGTAACAAGATATAAAAAATGATCATTCTCATCTGTTTATGTATTGCTAGAATGTTAAAAATGTTCCTACTTCAGTGTTTGTGTTCAAAATTTTCTCACTCTGTGTAAGTGCACAAAGAAAATTAGTTTATTTTTACTTAACAACCTGCAAACGTATTTCCAAAATGGATGCAGTATGTCAAAATGTTTAACAGGTTTATTGGTTTTTGCTAAATCCTTTGTTAATATTATAAATACCTATCATTAGTACACTTTTTATGTGCAAGTTGGTAAATATTATTTCGATATATCATTGAATTGAGACAATTTTTTATCTTTTGTAAATGTACAGTAGGGAGCAGCCTTGTGTCACAAAAGGGATCTTTTCCTTCTGTTTTGAATGAGGCATGAACAGTGTTAAAACTATCCTTCCATTTCATCTTGAATGGTATTTGAAAAAAACAAATTTTTATTGCATTCCATTTTAAATGGTGTGTGAAAAATATTAAAATGGTATATAAACAGTATTAAAATGAAAATTACTTTGCATTATATTAACATTATTCAAGTAAACACTTGCTTCATTAGAAATGCATATGTGCATACAAAGGTATTAATGATTCCTTCCTGAAAACAAACTTCATAAGATTTAAATTATATATTAAACTACAGATTGGAAGTAGTGAATTTTGATTCCACCTTTTTCAGGAATAAACTTGCATTATCACAAAATGTTTGCCTGTATAATTTCTGGTTAACAGAGTTCTGTGGTTGGTAAATTTATAAAACTTTAACATTTTCCCAAAGATTTTGAGTGTTTAACTTCATATGTTGTGTATAGTAAGATAAAACTAAATTTTATATATACATGTAATCAAAATAATTTAATATGTAATTATTTTTTATGATCTCTTCACCAAATCTTTTTTAATCTTTAAGTATGAAATTTTCTACTGTTAATGTTTCTGAATGAAATTTCCACTGCTATTTTGTTAGAGTAAAAATATTTTACTCTGATATCATTTTGCTTTAATAAAAATGAAAATTCATATTATTTTCTAATAAAATTTTCAATGTTAAATAAATGAATATATTTTTTACATTTTAACATGAAGTTTTGTTTTAGTTTATTGGGAGATACTGACATTTTTAGAGAACTCAGTATTTCTATTCTGATACTCTGTTTCATAATAAACCTTGTAGTGCTTTGTTTATGTACAGAAACCTTTTATACAAAAATACAAATTAAAAGTTTTTGTTCAAGTCCATTGCATTACAAGTATAAGCAGATGGTGGCCATGGTTCATCACATACAAAGTATAAGCTGAGATTTGTTATTAGAAAAAAATCAAACTGTTTAACAAACTATTTTTAAGCTAGATGTTTTTAAACCTTTAGAGTATATCTGATATTAGATGTTACTTAAGGTTATGAAGTTTTTTGAACGAACAGAAAGTTGCTGAAAGTCATTGGGTTTATAAACAAACACATGGGAATAAGTTTACACACAAATTGTTACTGAGGCTAAATATATGTGTGTGTGTGAAATAAATGAAAAACATTTTAAAAACCAGTTAGCTTTGTAGATACTTTTTTTAATAGCTTAAATGATGATTATAGTTTTGTTAGGTTGTTGGTGTCACAAACGATTAGATTGTAGTTGCATATTTTTGTTCATCCATTTGGGAAGAGAAAAGTCTCTGTTCACTTGACAACTAGGAGAGTTCTAATTTTTCAGAAGGGAAAAAAATAAGTGTATTAAAAATATATTTCCTTGCAATATGTTAGGAGGCTGTGGTCATGTTTTGATATTTAAAGATTCTGTAATATGGCTTGGTTATTATTTTTGTTGCACACTCATATCATGAACATATATTAAGTACTTTTATTGTATTATTCCACACAAACACACTTTAACAAATCATGATCGTTTTCTTGATGAAGTTAGTGAATCCAAACAAGACTATATCATTTATGAATCTTTCCAGCTGTGCCCTATATCTGATAGACAGTGGTAACAATTCACAACTTCACACTAGAGTTGACACTATTAGTATAGCATATCACAACATTGTACAAACTCTGATATTCCTGCTATGACATCACAACTTTATAAAATATTTGATAATACTGGTTTGTGTAAGATATGCATCACAACTATGCACAAGATCTAAATAGTGGTATTACATACTACAGTGTTGCACAAGGTCTTACAATAATGTAACACATCACAACCATACAAAATCTTATAATGCTGTTGTAACACACAACTTTACCCAAATCTGACAGTGATAGTTTAGCACACTCCAAATTTATAAAATGATTTTAGTAGCATAACACATCTCAACTTTATAGAAGATTTCAAAATATTTGTTTAACACATTACAACTTTATATACAATTTGACAATAGTGGTATAATGTTACAATTTTACACAGATTCTGACTAAACTATTTCTCAAAGATAACTACACTGCTGTCTGTATTCACTAAGATTAATACATACTTTTCTGGACACAGAAAATATCATTGGAGCACAGATACTGTGTTGGTGGGTTTTTTTTTTAGAGTATTAATATGTTGAAAGTGATCCTGGATGTTGATATTGTATTACAACAAAGAATTGAATGCATTTATAGTATTTTTCAAACATTAATGCCACATATTGGACCATACATCAATAAAATGGCTTATGAAATTCAAAATTTGGATCTGTAATTTTGCATTAAATAATGATGGCATAACAGTGGGACTTCCTTCTACAAACCATCCCTATTGACAGAGTTGAAATACCACTGGAATATCTTGTCAGTTTGTAATATTGTGTCTACTGAATGTTAAGTTCCAGGATACCATGTAGCTGCCACATTCATTGCAGCAATGGCGACTAATCATTCTGTATTTGGATGAACATCAGAAATGACTAGTATAGCAGTTAAAGGATCAAGATGTAGTTTTGTGATCAAGAAAGTAAAAACGGCCATTGCAAACTAGCAATATAATACAAAAACACATATTTTGGAACTTGTGTAGTCAGTTCCAAATGCATAATAAAATTTTCTACCATCGTTAGGAACTACTAAAAGTGGTAACCAACCTTTGAAACAATTGGTAAACCCCAAAGCAGAAGGTTCTTCAGACTTGGCATAATGAAAGGAGAAGATGCTAAAAGGCTCATGCTCTCTTTCATCTAACACTAATGATACAAATATACAAAATCTGAGCATACTGGTATAACATAGAATTTTACCCATGAACCACTTGCTTCACAATAATGGTGTAAATACTATATTTTAGTGTTATCTAATGAAGTAAATCACGGGCATCAAAGAAAATGTGTTTGATATTTGTGTGTCCTAATGATAGAATTGTCCTAGATGTAATTGGTCCCCCCCAGTGTCAGTGATAAGTCTATGGACTTACAATGCTAGAAACTGGTGCCAGAGCAAAGATATGCAATTATGTAGCTTTGTACTTAATTTCAAACACACAAATAAATACAAGTGAGAATTGTAATTATGTACTGTCCATTTTCAAATACATTAGTTGACATTTCAGAGTAGGCAATGGAGTATCTGGAGGGATCCCATATATAAAGGATGTAAATATAATATCCAGTTGTTTGCTGAGTATTAAGCATAGTGCAAATGTATATTTCATAATATTACCTCAAGCCCCAAGGACATTCCACTGGTTATGGAACTTCACAATTTGTATTATTAAAGTAGCATCCACAGTCAGAGGTCATAAAATAAACAGACCTGTGTTGTGCTTTAGAAGGCTATGTACCAGTGGCATAGACAAGAAGAATAGGTGACCAGCAATTAAAATACAGTAACTGGCCTATGGAAAATTTCTGCTCTGAGAAAGAACTAACAGATGATTCTTGGGTGGGACACCAGTGAGTCTTCGGATTTACAATGCTAAAATCAAGGGTTTGATTGCCTTCTGTAGACAAAGCAGATAGTGTAATGTGGATTTACTATAAGAAAAACTCAGACACACATTAGCAGATGAACTAATAGCCAAATTTGATAAATCATGCTCTAGTTAATCATTAACTAACCATCAAATTTGTTAATTCACTTTACCTTATTTTTGCTGCATGTTGCTTTCTATTAATTCGAAAACAGTTCTAGATCTTTCAGCTATGCCCACCACATTAAACTTTCTTCTAACTAAACTTTAGAACCAGTTTTAAGAAATATCTATATTAATAACATATGCTCTAATTCCTTAGATTGTGAAGTCTCTGAATTGTATCATTGCATAACAAAAACAATAGTACATTAAACACCTTTCCGTAATTAAAAATAAATTAGAGTTAATAAATCTAAAGAAGTACATAATTATAATTAATATTATATTCATTAGTATCAATAAATTTAAACATTGAAACCACTATTTCATCATTGAAGAGTGTAAAATGTGAAATACAGTCAAATTTTAGGAAACAAAAACTTTCATTATTCAGATACTTTATTAACTGATCAGCCACTTTATGGAATGTTGATGATTGTGAGAATCTGTTGGTAGTTAGATCCTTTTGTTATACATTGGAAATAATTTAATGAGAAATCTCATGCTCATCAGTAATCTGACTTACCATTTGCAAAGTATTCCCTGCTCTTTTTGACTGTTCTGCTAGTGTACTTCCAAAGACAACCATGACAGACGACCTTCAGGTTTGGGCCACCTGTCATTTTGGATTCTGTTGTGTTGCATTTAGCTTCAAGTTCTAAATTTATCATTTGATACATAGTATGTGATAAGATAATTGGGCAAGTGTTCCACATCTTTAGCAAGCTTGTCTAATGTATAATGCTTCCTCTTTACTTTAATCCTAAATTTTGCTTTAGAAATTTCTTTCTGATGTAACACTGTAAATATCCTTAAAAAGGCAACCATCAATGCAACATTTGTTAGAGGTCTCTGATTGAAAGATCTTTATTGTTTTTGAAGCTGATTCCTTTAAATTAGTAGCAAAATGAATAAGTTGTGTTAATTCTTCTGTACATTTCCCTCAATCTCATCTTTAATTTAATTGATTTTTTATATATAATTCTGTAAACCATATGCTTTGATCTAATCATTTCTCTCTTAAACTCCCATTTCTTTTTTCTCTATTTCTTCTGTCTTTTTGATAAACTTTTTGTCTTGCTTCAAGCATGCCAATAACTTATGTTATAGTCTGGATTATGCTTTATTTTTAAATAAATGCACTCCTGACATCAGTGTTGTAATTTTTGTTATTTTATAAGTTTTTGTGTATTATATGGTAAAAAATAATATTATAAGTTATATTTAATTATAACAAAAATGTTAAGTCAGTTTGTCTGTGAGGATCATAAGAACAAATAAGTTTACAACCATTAGGTCTCTCAAATGGGAAGCCTGGAAGAATGCAAAGGATTACTTGAACATTGGTTTGCTCAGGATGGAAGAATAAATTGCAAGAGAGTAGCTAGTTTAACTGCAACTTAATATATTGCAAAAAATTGTAGGATAAATCCTGTATAAAATAAAAACTGGCTCAAAGGTATTATAAAAAGATGGAACTAGTATATGTTTGGAGATATGGAGATCACATCCAGGACAAAGGTAAATTATCATCAGAGGTGATAACAACTTGAAGACAAATACCTTAGAAATGCATCCCAATGCTAAAACAAATGAAAAGAATAGCAAAGAGCTAACCACAGATTGGAAAACAGGAATAAGCTGGAAGTTAAGGGGCAAAGTATGGCTGAAAATACTCCATCTTCCATTAAGATAAAATGTTCAATGTTTAAAAAAATCAGTTCATGAATAAAAAGATCTGTTGATGATGATAATGTGATATTTCCAGTAAAATAAATTCTGGTGAAGAATAAAAATAAATGAAAAGTTATATTTAAACCAAACTCAAGGTTAAGTTTAAATCACAGTTTAAAGTTTAGTCAAACTATGAAATCTACTAAAATGCAGCAAAATCGAAATACTTAAAACTCTCTTTTCAAAGTTGAAGTAAAAAACAACCCTTATTTATGTGAAGATTAAAATACAAAACATTAACCAACTGAAATTGCTACAATACATATATTAAAAACTGTAATTCATAAAATCATTCTACAACTTATGTTACTGGGGCAACCTGGCTTTAAATAAAGAAACAAAATACACAAACAATCCCATGTTTGCATAAAAAAATGCACTTCAGTTCAAGATCTGTGTGAGCTAAGTGTTCAAAATAAGAGCATAGCTGCCTCTCACATTTATCAAATTCACCAATTGGAAATATAGCTTTCCTTTTCTGGACATCATTTGTTATCTTCCCTGCAAGAAATTAAGTTAATTTCCAGTTTTCAAACCTACATCTTGTCTGCTATTAAACAGGAAAAGTTAAAGTGTTATTTGAGCAAATTCATGCATTAAAATTAACAACTCTAAAGTACACAGTAATTTTTAAAAGATATACATCTTATGTATGGGAATAGTGGTCACATAGCATTGTCTTCAACCATAATGATAAATCTTGCAACATGATGATTTACACTAGTTCTATAGTTACCACTGTTGTACCCAACCTGGTTATGTAATGTGGAAAATTGCCTTAAGAGATAAATTAAGATGGAGATTTGATGTGAACAGAAGTGGTCATAAAGTTCCAATGAAAACAAAATTTTAAGTAGTTTTCACTGTGGGAATCTTCTTGGCATGTTATGGTGTGCAAGTAATTGACATTGAGGAAGAGTGTATATTGGGAATAAACATCATTCAGAAACATGGGTATGAGGTTAATCTCCAAATAGTTTCAAAGGCCATGATTATAATATTCCT
Organism: Carcinoscorpius rotundicauda; assembly: GCA_011833715.1. Classification (NCBI taxonomy): domain Eukaryota; kingdom Metazoa; phylum Arthropoda; class Merostomata; order Xiphosura; family Limulidae; genus Carcinoscorpius; species Carcinoscorpius rotundicauda. The sequence goes on from CM022397.1 coordinate 91,726,888, forward strand.
GTATATTACATGACAATCACAATACCAAAACTGAATTTCTAGTAACTACAAGTAGGACTGTTATTATGCCATCAAGAAAATATTCATACTATAACTTAAAAAAGTGACATGAAGTGACTACTAGTAACAAACACGTTAGTTTATTCTGAGGGATGATTTCATGAAAGAACTCTTGTATATCTGAAGAATAAGCATGTAATCACAAGGGCATGAATACAGCAACCTATCATATCCAAGCCAATTCTTGATATAACATTACAAGGTATGAATTTGTATGATCACATATGGTTGAGTATGTTATATGAAAAAGATTTTAATTAAGCATCTAAATATGAAGCTTGAGATCCACATTGTATAAACATTTTTACTTTTAAGACCCTTAACAAAAGCCAACCTTAAATGAGCTAAGAAAGTCAAAACGTTATTCTGTACTTTATTTTAAATAAAGTTCTAATACCATATCAGCACTCTTGGAAATACAAAAGCCAACCTGTCAGAGTTAATGTATGTGTATCAACATAGCTTGATAACAGGTAAAACCCTTAAAGTATAGACTACCTTTGTAAAATATTTAAGTAATCTCATAAGAATCCTTCTTATCTCAAATGTCACCAAATCATTATCCTACAAAATCCTATGCAAATGTTGCATTTAATTTACATGGATTACAGGTTTAATTACTAACTTTCAGTTAGTTGTCAAAGAAAGCTGCAACAACACCTGCAATGGAATGTAGATTATTAGTCCTGCTTAGATGCCTCCATTGTATCAGACTAGACTCATAAGAGGAGTTAATCAGTCACCCCTATCAGTGTGATACAAACATATTCATTGTCAATAAATTGTCACAGCTAACCATGTACTCCCATGGGGAAGATGCCACAGCTACTGGTTACATCTCCACTGGAACATTGTAGAGGACAAGAGAAGCAATACATTTGCCTTGCTTGGAGGTAAGTGGGCCACAGGTGGATATATTTCTCTTATCTCATACAACAATAGCAGAAGCAACGTTATAAATAACCACCAATGCTATATGATCTATGATAACCAAACTTTACCATTCTGAAGAGTAGACAGACTTTCAGTACTAACAAATGGTCCAACAGAAGGAGAGGGGCCAGTGGCAAGTAATAGATGCTGTGGCAAATGCTCCAGGTAATTAACAAAGCCCAGACTGTTCCGTGTAAACATGCAAGTGGTGAGAGTCCAAGTAGACCTTGTAATCTTTCAAACCCTCTGAATGAGACCATCACTAAGAGCAGTGGATACTAACTTTGTTTAGAGAAATGTATCTCCAAGTGAATGTATTCTAGAGCTTTTCTTTCAGTTTTGCCTGTACAATGGGTGAGCTGATGTTCCATGGAAAAATCATTCGGTGTCAATCAGGAGGAGCAAAAGAGAAGTGAACTATACTAGTGTATATTGTGGAAGAAATATTAGAACCTCTATGAACAAAATCAATTTTTAACTGTTTAATCTGAGAAAATTTGATGTATAAGTGCTAAGTAATCCTTTTAAGGAAGTTATGCATAAAATAAACTATTTCCTGTTAAGAAAGAAGGTGGCTTTAACTTGGACAAACAGTTATCTGGCAAGGAATAAAGTCCAAGTCTTTATTTGTAATGATGGGCAAGTGGTTACTCAGCTAGATAATGGAATTGTTATAGGTATGGTAAGCAAAGTAACTGATGCTAGTATTACATATGTCACATTGTATATAAAAGAAAATGTATGGCTATCAATATATTTGAGGTCATTGGTTGAGGAATATGTGAATAGTCTAAACTCAGTGTAGTAAAAGCAACTTGATGGCTTGTTGGCTGAATACTCTTGACACTGTAATAAGGTCAGTAGTTTCAGTAAAAGTATATGGACGCTAAAATCCGTGTTTCGATACCCATGGTGGGCAGAGCACAGATAGCCTATTGTGTAGCTTTGTGCTTAATTCAAAACAACAACAAAAGTATATGGTACATAAAACGGTTGAAATTTTCCCTGTTATAGTTGCTTTATTTGTGTTTTTACTCTCTATAACAGGTAGTATCTGCTCTTCCCCAAAAATTTCCCTGGATTATTTCAGTTAAGTACTCAAAAGGTCAACAACTGCAACATTCTTTACTAGCCGAAAGGATGATTTCAGTATGCCATATCTTATGAATGCTATAAGATAACAATAGTCACGTAGTGATGCCCTCAAAAAAGAAATAACAAACCTTTTTACAAAAATCACACTAAGTAGCACAAAAATAAATCTGTGGACTTTCATACTAAAAACCAGGTTTCGATACCCATGATGGTCACAATACAGACAACACTTCATATAGCTTTATGCTTAACATTAAATATATAAACAGTAGAAAATCAGAGTATTTATTATTTTTCAGTTCTACCTGTTTTTGTTTTCTATTGTGAGTAGTGTGCCAGAGATAATTTAGAGAGTTAGAAAACTAATAACTTACATTTTACTGTTGTTTATTGTTACATGCAGTTGGTATCCTACATATGTCTATGTAGGAAATGGATATAAAAATATTTGCAAAAACTCACGTAAATCACAAGATTTCCGGGAAGATGTATACATCAAGAAAACAGGTGGACCAAGGAGGCATTGCCAAGCGCGTAAGGCGTGCGACTCGCAATCCAAGGGTCGCGGGTTCGCGCCCGCGTCACGCCTAACATACTCGCCCTCCCAGCCGTGGGGGCGTTATGATGTTAGGATCAATCCCACTATAAGTTTGTAAAAGTTGGCGGTGGGTGGTGATGAATAGCTGCCTTCCCTCTAGTCTTACACTGCTAAATTAGGGACGGCTAGCACAGATAGCCCTCGAGTAGCTTTGTGCGAAATTCCAAAAAAACAAAACAAAAACAACAAACAAACAAACAGGTGGACCAAGAGAATATTGTTGAAAGACTGAAGATGAAATAATCGTACCTGAAGGACCGACAGAGAATAGGCTATTGGACCAAAGAAGCAGTATGGACACTTCTAATTAAGAACATGAAGATATATCTGGCGAATCAAATAGCGTTGGAGTATTACACGAGTCCCAGCAGTACCAATGAAAAGTCAACTCATCCTAAGACAACCTTTGACCAGCTAATGTATCCTGAATACCAAACAATGGACCAATTTGACTTGGTCTTAATAAATCCTTCCGTTTTCCAAAGACTCGGGATTGAAATTTTATATCGGAATGACATAAAACATACCATTTAGTTGAATATTCCATATCTACTGATAAAGTTTACCGTTTTGTCTGGTCCGGCATGGCCAAGCGAGTTAAGGCGTGCGACTCGTAATCTGAGGGTCACGGGTTCGCATCCCCGTCGCGCCAAACATACTCGCCCTTTCAGGCGTGGGGGGCGTTATAATGTTACAGTTAATCCCACAATACATCGGTAAAAGAGTAGTCCAAGAGTTGGCGGTGGGTGGTGATGACTAGTTGCCTTCCCTCTAGTCTTACACTACTAAATTAGGGACGGCCTCGAATAGCTTTGTGCGAAATTCAAAAACAAAACAACAAGTGTTTTGTCTGTCGTCATAAACAGGTAATAAATATCAATGGCTCAATGCAAAGAAAAAAGTGCAGGGGTAAATATTCGAAAAAACAATAAACTCAAACACAAGTAGTCTAATGCAAATTTGAACAACGTGTGCAAATATAATGTTTATTTAGCTGAAAACCAAGGAAGAATTTTAAAAACATTAAACTTATTAAGAATTTATTCTTACATCCTAATTAAACAACTGTGTGAAGAACCTAAACCTTTCAAAATACACAACAGTGTACAAGATGTCTTTTTGGACATCCCAAATGATATCATTTTCAACGAAACAAGGTAAGCTCAGTATTTTTTCAATCTTAGATAATGAAACTAGAGATCTGTATAAAAAATATATGAATTTGGTATTGTAATGATTCCGAAGTTATGAGAAATGTCTTGGTTTTGAAGTCGCTGATGAATTTGACGCAGAACCGTTGGCCAAGCATATCCTGGTAGAGTTAAAGAACACGAGCTTGGTGTCACAAATGTGTTTGATCAATAATGTGATTACGCCTTCATAAAGAGCGGAAAGTGCACTAGGTTCCAACAGAAAATAAGGCATCTCATACCTCAAGCAAACTATATTCACTGTTTTGCTCATTGTCTTAATTTAGTCATCGTAGAAACTGTGAAATTTGTTACCCTTTTCGCTGACTTTTTCTCGATGTTTTAGATTTACTACAATTTTTAAGGGGTTCTTATATTCACACACACAGTGAAATGCTTTTCAAAGAAAATATATGCACTCAAATGATAAGCATGTACAATTTAAAACAATGTCAGAAACACGATGGGCTCTCCAAGTGTTTCCTGTAATTACAATTGTAGCCACGTTTGACAGTTTTATTAAATTTCTGGAGTGTTTTAATACATGTGACAGCAATCGAGACAGTGCATTAAATGCCTGATCCATTTTGGCCCAACTTGATTAGACGTTCTTGTACTGTATACTGTTTCTGAAAGAACATCAGATATACTACAAAATTCTAAGCTATATTACTTGGGAATAAGAGATCTTATTGAAAGTTTTTCTAGCAAATTTGCAAGCCTACATATGTGAGAAAAAATCTGCACATTATTTTTAGTATACTTGTGACACCGCTACACCTGAACCTTCACGAAACGCCATTCGATATTCATCTGAGAAGAAACGAATCATCTTGTTTCTAACTATTGATAGTTTTCTTGGAGAACTAAATAAACGATATAATAAATAAAATCTCCAACTGATCATTTGACTGTCAGTATTTGACCCCAAACCTGAAAAATTCCTCGATTTTTAGACTACTAAACCTCTTACAGGCTGCTATAGGATGAATCATGAAAATACATAAATGGAAATGAAACAAACTGAGAAAATGAATGAGTGTTCTCTTGGAGAATTCGAGGTTAAAAGACTAACTTTGGATAAAATCGAAGATAAGGATCGTTCCAGTTGTTCTCTTAGTAAGTTCATGCTTTTTACCGTTACTCGTCAATCCACTTTGGAGAGGATTTGTTATTTACCCTTTTCCACAAACACAAGAATAATTATCTATATTAGTTGAAAACTTTCTGATCCTTTCCAAGATCTGTGAGTATTTTGGAGCTTTAAAAATCAATACAAAGTACTTTTTGAAACCCAGTGTTGGCTTTTTGTAAGTTAGCACACTAACAACTGGAGGGGGGTGCACGGGAGGGGCGGGAGTAAGCAGTAACTAAAATTAAATATGACTATAAGACGTCTTGTTTTGCTCTCCAAAATATTACCTTTCTTTATCCCCCCCAAATGTTTGATACTGGCGCCGCAATTACCATCAGGAGTATCGAGTATCGAAATCCTGTTTCTAGTGTTTCAAGCGCACAAACATGTCGCTGTTTTAGTAAGATGCTAATAGATAGGCAAACAACAATTTATAAGTGTAGAGTTGAGTTTTAACCAGAAACCAAAAGAAAGAGACTGCTTAGAAAGTATGAAAACCATCAAAGTAAACAATTTCTCACTGAACCCAGATAAAGGTCCCAGCAATCTCAGCCGTATTTGGTAAGGTCTATTCACCGCCCGTGCATTTAACCACACTTAACCTTTACCTATATATATATCTGTTGCCCGGTAACGCCATTTCCGTTATATTTAATTCTTGTGTCTTTTTACGATATATAAACTTCGCATTGCTTTGTACTGATCATACCTGAAGAAGACAGACCAATGTTCCGTCGAAACGTGTAGTGTGTTCCACCATCAATAAAAACTCTTCCCTGTGCTTATAAATTGTTGTTTTCCTACTTAATGTCACTTTTAAGTAAAAATTATGCGTCGTTTTCTTACCTAGCAACCGAATAATTATAATTTAACATTTGTTAAAAATGAACCTGTGAAATCAGGCTCATAGTAGAAACAAGAAAACACATATATATGTTTTTCTTGTCCTATTGTAAAATTTCGAGATAAATCTGTAGATTTCAGAAAGATTGCATCTAGCAAGATGCATTTCTAAAATATACGCTAATGTTTTTAAAAAGTTACATACGTATAAAACCACATTATAAACACAAAATTTGGTATACAGCAGTATGTACTTTACATATGTTCAAAAGTACCTTAAAATTTTGCAGAAAAAGAAATCTACGGTTAAATGACACAAAATATGTTTTTATTTCATTATTTTTTCAGATTACATATTACTTTAATCAATTATTTATTTTATTATTATCGACAAGATATTTTCTTCTGCTGGTCATATTTCAAACTTACTCCTGCAATGATGTCATGGAAGTATGACGTCAGTTGATCGTTATTCATTGAAAATGGCCGCAAGTGAGGCAAATACAGACGATTCTCTTTACCCAATCGCAGTATTAATTGATGAACTTCGAAATGAAGATGTCCAGTTACGTCTTAACAGTATTAAGAAATTATCAACAATAGCATTGGCTCTTGGAGTAGATAGGACGAGAACGGAACTTATACCATTTTTAACTGAAACGATATACGATGAAGATGAAGTTCTTTTGGCACTAGCTGAACAGTTGGGAAATTTTACCCCACTGGTTGGGGGTCCTGAGCATGTACATTGCCTTTTACCACCACTTGAAAGTCTCGCTACTGTAGAAGAAACTGTAGTTCGAGATAAGGCTGTGGAATCACTTCGAAATATATCTCAACAACATAACACTGCAGATTTGGAGCAGCACTTTGTTCCTTTAGTGAAACGACTCGCATCTGGAGATTGGTTTACGTCACGGACTTCAGCTTGTGGTTTGTTCAGTGTTTGCTACCCAAGAGTTTCCGGCGCAGTAAAAGCTGATGTTCGAAATCATTTCAGGAACCTCTGCCAGGATGACACACCAATGGTTCGTCGTGCAGCAGCGAGCAAACTTGGTGAGTTTGCCAAGGTAGTTGAACCAGAATATATGAAGTCTGACTTAATTCCAATGTGGGCCAATCTTGCACTAGATGAACAAGACTCGGTGAGGTTATTAGCTGTTGAAGCTTGTGTCTCCATTGCTGACCTTTTGCAACAAGAGGATGTAGAGCATCTTGTTATGCCAACTCTTCGACAAGCAGCAGAAGACAAGTCCTGGCGAGTTCGTTACACTGTTGCAGACAAGTTCACAGAATTACAGAAAGCTGTAGGCTCCGAGTTAACAAAGGCAGATCTTGTACCTGCTTTTCAAAACCTCTTGAAAGATTGTGAGGCTGAAGTTAGAGCAGCAGCTGCACAAAAAGTTAAAGATTTCTGTCAGAATTTGCCAAAAGATGTTCAAGAACAAGTAATTATGAACAACATCTTGCCCTGTGTGAAAGACCTAGTTTCAGATCCAAACCAGCATGTCAAATCTGCTCTTGCTTCAGTTATAATGGGTCTTTCTCCCATCTTGGGGAAACACAACACTATTGAACACCTCCTTCCTATGTTTCTTTCTCAATTGAAGGATGAGTGTCCAGAGGTTCGCCTGAGCATTATCTCTAACCTTGATTGTGTCAATGAAGTCATCGGGATACAGCAGCTTTCTCAGAGTTTACTGCCTGCTATTGTTGAATTAGCTGAAGATGTGAAGTGGAGGGTTCGACTAGCAATTATTGAGTACATGCCATTATTAGCTGGGCAGTTGGGAGTGGAGTTTTTTGACGAAAAGTTAAACACACTTTGCATGACTTGGTTGGTTGATCATGTCTTTGCTATCAGAGAAGCTGCCACAGAAAATTTAAAGAAACTGGTTGAGAGATTTGGATCTGACTGGGCAACCAATACAGTTATCCCAAAGGTGGTATCCATGTCTCGAGATCAAAACTATCTCCATCGCATGACCTGTTTGTTTTGTATCAATGTATTGGCTGAAGCTTGTGGACCAGAAGTAACCAGTAAGCTGATGCTTCCAACAGTTTTGAGTCTTGCTAATGACAATGTTGCTAATGTTCGTTTCAATGTTGCCAAAACACTACAGCAAATAGGGCCAGTTTTGGATCCATCTACAATGCAGAGTCAAGTGAAGCCTTGTTTAAACAAATTGAATAGCGACAGTGATGTGGATGTCAGGTTTTTTGCTTCTGAAGCTCTGTCAGTTTTAACCTAATCAAAATTCAATGTGATCTTATTTTCCCCAATGTATTAATTAGATTTAGAAAAATTTGATCTGACCTGTCCTTTGATGTCAGGTACGATCAGTATTTCATAGCTATATGTTTCTTCTAGAATTTAATTCTTAAAAAAAGTTTGTTCTTAATAGTAGTTATTATTAATACACTATTTAAGCTGTGAAGGTAATTACTGTAACATTAAGAAATAAATTTTGCAAAATTGCCAATTGGCTGAAGTATTGGTATCAGATCAATTTGAATTTTGAGATTTAAAGCTATAACATTTTAAGTGTAATCAAGTAACCAGTGTTCTGTAAAAGATAAGAATATAGCATGCATTTTGTATCACATTTCTTACAACTGTGTTAGGTAACGATAAGAATAGTTAAAAAAAATTATAAAACAATATCTTTGCATGGATCTTGTTAGTGTGGAAAAGCTGTTACGGATGTCCTTTTTTTTTTTTGTAGCAATTTCTAAATATTGTAAGAAAAGGTTTAGAGTACCAGGGTATGCATGTTTTGAAGCAATTAATTGCAGAACTAAAACTGAACTCATGTTTGAAAATAGAGGAAAGCAGTATATATATATATTTATTAATTTTATACTTCAGAAAAATGTCAGATTAGCTGAATTGTGGTAAAATCGTACTTGTGCATGTTAATCAAGAAACCATGGTCATTGACTAAGAGTTGTATGTGAAGGGAAGAATGCAAGTCATACAAAACTGATAGTAGGTTATCTGCTGTTATGAAAGTATTCCTGTTCTGGATGTTGAAGACAATACAAAATATGTAAGGTGAACAGCTTTATAACACTCATTAGTATTGAAATTTTAACAAGATTTGAGTGTATTCTATCCTGTAAAATAAACTATAACTGTTACAAAACTTCTGCTAAATTTTCTTTTTCAGTTGTTTGTATTGACATTTAAGTTGTAAGCTATTTCATTTGTCAGTAAAGCTTAACAGATAATACATTAAACCTTGACATATTTTTCCATAAAAATAACCACAGTTTTCATTGTTGACATAAGAGTTTGTGTAATCAGTACAAAGCATTGTAAATGTATTTTTCAAACATTTTGTAAAAGTTACTTGAGCAAAAGAAAATAGTAGACTTTTCTACAGGTCTGGTTCCACTAATTTTATGGTGTTATCTTTACATCAACAGGGGTTGTATTTAAATGGTCAATGAATTTGATAATTATAAGCCCTACTGTTGGTAAAGTGTTTTAGGTTATCAGTCTCAAACATTTGATTTGTGATAACACATTTTGTATCAAATACTTAATATTTGAGTAAACTAAAGTTTGCATTAATAGCAATAACAATTTTTAAACCAATATTGCATGTACTAATTTAGAATTTAATAAGTTTATTACTGCTTTTAGTGAGATAATAATTCCTTCAGTTTTTATCTTTATTGATAGGTGCGATACACATAACATGCATTTCTTCAATTTTTCCTATAACTAACACAGTACTGTTTAATGTGTGTTGACTAAGTTACCAGGCGAGAGATATAACTGGAAGTCTACGAGTTCAGTTTATAATTCTATATTGATCGATATTTGAGAAGCTGCTAATTGTTTAAGCAAAATTTTTAATGTGAGGTTGTGTTTATGTTCCTGGTGTATAGATATAAAACCCCTTTTCTGTGTATTAGTGTTTAGCTAAACCTCGTATTGCTAATGAAAACAGTATTGAGTTCAACTAATTTTTTTCCATGAGTAAATACCTGAGCACTGTTTGTAGCTAGACATGATTGGTGTTTAATTAGATGACATTGATCAATGCATTATTTAAATATTGTGTTTGATTCTTATTAACTTTAGATTTTTTTTTAGTTTAATGTTAATTTTGAACTGTGATTTCCATGAAGTGTTACGTGTTTTCTAGTTAACCTTATTTCATTTTAAAGTGAAAAATAAAAATCATAACATCCAAAAGAAATGACTGAGACAGTTTGTGTTAATTTTAGAAAGCTTTATTTTACTTTGTGGTTTGCCATAAAAAGTAAAGTATTACATTCAACATCTAAGATATGTAAATGTGGGCTAAATATCATGACTAAAGAAAAGGACCTTGACACAGTGTTTTATGAGTCATTGCAGCTACACACTATAATTTCTAGTAGTAAAATTAAAAGAATTTTGGGCTGTGTTTACAACCTTACAGATTACAAGCCAAAAGTGGTAATTATCTCTGTGCAAGTCGAGAGGTAGGCCTCATTTGGAGTACTATCCTTTTTGTTTCATTATCAAAAAAAGGAATAGACTGAGAAGTGACTAGTAAAATCATTCTTTATCTCATATGGATAGGTTAAGATCTTGTACTCTCTTCCAAGAAAATAATAGTAAGGTGTGAATTTTATTTAAACTCACCAAGTTTTCTGGTGGATCAGTGAGAAAGTGTCTGATTTGTTGGTGCTATATTGAGAAGAAAATAGGATAAGAGAGTGAGAGTTTAAAACTTGGAAAAAATAGACTGAGTTCCAGTTAGGCCAGTTTTATTTTTCTAACAGAAAAAGTGGCTAATGGAATGAGTTGCCATCTGCAATACTGGAATAGAAATTTGAGAGGGACACAATTTCCTGAAAAATAAAGGCAGAGTATATATTTATTTTTTAATTTTTATCAAGTGTAGTAACACTGTTATAGGCTTTACTTTTCCAAGTGAAATGTGGATTTTGCTGAAATATTTAAATCATGAAGAAATTACAAAACTTCTAATGCTAATTCTGATAATTTTATTTTTAAAAGTTTTTAAAGGATTTATATGTGAATAAGCATCTAAAATGGCCTTTATTAGATTTGGAAGAAATCTAAACAAAAATAGTTAAATACATAATTTACAAAAATATAGTGAAAAATGTGACAGATTACTGATGTTTTATCTATGCTACAACATAATTTCTAAATTGGTCTCTGCTAATGGGTGGACCAGTGTGTTTACGTATTTGTTTCTGTTATTTGTATATGAAATAGTAACATAAAAATAAATATTATTTTACTGAATTTAACATATAAGCTCATGTAGTTATAGATACACTTAGGTCATCATATTACTTATGGCTAATACAACAGAATGGATGGCTCAAATACCATGTATTTTTTGTGCATTTACATACCAATCTGAAATATGTTTAAGCTCACATAATCTATCTACTGCTAAAATGAATATATAAAACTGTCATTTATTCTGATTAGCACTTGTTTGGTGTTCAAGATGCAGGGATGTGTCTGCCATAGCTGGGTGGTGATGCCTTCCCTCTAGTCTTTCACTATTAAATTAGGGACAGCTATCACAGATAGACCTTGTGTAGCTTGGCATGAAATTCCAAAATAAACATGTCCTGGAGATGGTGTAACTCTGAAACATTAACATGTTGCTTCTGAATGACATAATATGATGAACTGATGCTGTGGTACAAGATCCACATAGAGTAGAAGGTTGATGTCACTTGAGATGATTGTTTGATCTACTGCTTGCTTTTGAAGATAGTATAACTGCTGGTGTCTGAAGGGTTATTCTGAATATATGAATTTGCCTGTTTGAGCAGATAAATGCCATTTGTTAAGTTGTAAAGATAGTTCTCGTTAAGCATTAAAATGTCAACAAACAATGCAACGTAAGTGAAAGGCATTCAGCAAACCAAGCTTTTGTTAAATTTAAATAAATAAAACATACATCTCCTAGTGTAGTGCTTTCTAAACTGTGTAGTTAGTGTCTCAGGTGTGGAAGTTTCAGTTATTAAGTGATTTCTATTTAGAAATGTAGATGTATATCAGTTTAACACATATTATAAATTTAATTTATTCTTTCCTCGATACACAGTATAACAGTAATTTCTTAATCAGATACTAAAAGATCTGCCATATAGATGTATTTGCATGTACCATGAAAAATTAAGGAAAACACTGTCCTAGTATGCAAAAACTGAAGTGAAAGAAGGTTGATGGCAACAAAAAACAGTGAAAGATATCACTAAATGTCATGGTAGTTTGATTTGACAGCTGTGAGCTACAAGTTAATGCATTAATAATTAGTCATGCATAAAACACACAAGCTACTGTTTAGTTGTTCTATTCTGTGAAAGTTAATTTGTATTGAGACAGTGGAACAAAGGAGGACTGATAAAATCAGTGACCTAACGTCTGTATCAAATATCTTGTGGAAATTCATCAATTTCAGGTTACTGAGATCAACAGAAACAAAACAATGTAAATATTTAAGTTTTGTCTGGAGAGGGTGTTTGTTGTGCATTGCAAAAAGGAATAGAGAGAGACAGACTATGGCACATGTAACTAAAACTTAATCCAAAATATGTTGGGTGTGGTCAGAAAAAGGGCTGAGCATTTAAATTAAAGGAATTAAATTAAAATTGACAGCAAAACTGATAGTGGCACATCTTGGATAAAGTGTTACAGCAAATATTCATTCATTAGTTAGCTTAGTGCATTTCTGGTTCAACTTTGGGTATGATGGTGGGTAAAGCAAAGTACATGGCCGAGTTATCTGATGAATATCTGTTGTAATACTTTATAAATGCTACAAGTGTATTTACCAGTTTGGCTACTAATTTTCGTTTCATTCCCTTCAGTAACACACTCAATTCTCTTGTGGCAACCCTTTTTTTTTATGCCTAAGGTGTTTTTGATCAGTTTCCATAACTTTTTATCAATGTACACTGCAGTTAATAAAGTGACAGTTGATGTTAACCAATATTAATTTTAAGATTGCAACCTTATGATTTGGAACAGAACACATCAAGCATCATTATTTATACGAATTCTTTAAATTAGTATCAAGTAATGTTAAACACATTTTTCATCATAGAATTTTAAAAAATTAGCAAATATGTGCTTTAAAATCAAATTGGCAAATGATAATAACTGCCATCCCATAGGATTCTTTTGGAAACTTGAGCTAGAAACTGCTAATCTACTTTGCTTGGCATAACCAATATTAATGTAGCTGCATATGATTTCACCTTATAGATTTACTGCACTAAATTGGCCATCTTTAATTTAAATAACTAAAACTTTTTATTTATTGGTGAAGCTGTAATAAAAATATCAGACTAATAGCTCAAGTACATGACTAGACAATGCATAACCATGCACCAGAGGTTGGGTCAAAATTTTGTGTTTTTTGTTGAATAACTGCACATGTGGCAAAACAGTGATGGTAAAAGCATAAGGGTAAAAAAAGCAGAAAATTACACCAACAGGTAAAAATAATAATAAAAAAGTCCTATGTTATAAATAAAAAAATTCAAAATTAATTAGAAACTGTATTAATAGCTTATCATTAACTTGGTTAGATTACATGGTTTCTACTGGTTTAGCTGTTATTGATGCTTTCTTACCTGTTTTTGTAATTTGTTGTTGTTAATAGACTTTTTACCTATGTTTTTATTATTCAGGCTCATGGTATATATTTAGATCAAATTTGACATCTAAATGTGGGTTTTAAAAATCTACAAGTATACCAAATTTGAAAAAAAAATCCACAAAAGTTGAGTGTGTTTCATATCAAGTAGTTTCCATACTTATGGGGTGAAGAAAAAAAAAGATTAATTCATTCAAAATTGGATATTTTTTTGTATTTGTTAATGGATTGCTTTTAAATTTGGTATGTGAAATAATGGTCCAGTAGGGCACATTTATTGAGAATGTGAGTTTAGATCATTACATTCCAAGCTACAGAAAGTGAAAAGCTGCTGAATTATCAAGTTGTTTTGGCAACGTAAAACTACCATGTGATTTGATTATAAGAAGTTAATTTATTTAAATATTTTTCTGAAAAAAAAAAAGGAATTTGCTACTGAAGGAAGTAAAAATTTACAGATTTATAATACACAAATTACGAGTTCTCAGTTTTTAACACACAAGCATCTTCATACAGCACTTCATGGTGTATCAGAATATTGAAGTAAAGAATACAGTTTTTATCATTGTGACATAGTCAAGTTACTTTTTTATATGTACATGTAAAAATCGTATTTGTACACATTAAACAACTTCTCTGGATAAAATGTGAATGTGTTTGACAATTTTATTTCTATTTATCTCCAGAAACTGTGGTAAAAATACAACCTTTTCTATAAATTTGAATGATGTACTAGTTGCAGATTAATTCTGATACTGTGTTTGGTATCACTGATTTTGCCATTTCTACTCTCATTGCAGTATATTGACAATAGTCCAAACATAGAAATATTAAATTGTTTTAGCTAAATGTAAGAATACCTCATACTTTTTAACAGTGCATTCTTTATCAAGTCCCTTAAGGATTTTTAAGATTTACAACAGTTTATAATAATAGTATTCTAATCTCACACTTTTCACCATATCTAAAGCAGACAACGAGTTTTAGTCAATCAAGAACTTGTCAAACTGATGAAGACACAACAAACAGTAATTATTGGAACACTATTCACATGAGCTGTTTGTTAAAGCAACCACTGTTATGGTCTTAATGCCCTTTCCAAGCTGGGTAAGCATGATTATAATGAATCATTGGTGTTCCTATTAAATTCTGTAACACCACATTCTTTGTTTACTCCCTTAGTGGTTTTCAAGAAAACAAACACCTTTGTAACAAAGGGTGCTGAAAAACATGAGTACCTGCTTGCTGTAGGAACAACAGGGACAAGAAATAATATCTACCATTACTTGCTGCTATCAAATATTTTAAAAAATTTGTTTTAAAAGTGCAATGACATTTTGTGTCTGTAAATGCCAATTTGAAATGTAGGAAGTCATCAATATCTATAACCATCAAAACCTTAAAAAGTGTCTTTAATGATTTCAAGTAATAAAATTCATTGTTAAATGCTTAAACAAACAACATGAAATTTAAAAAGTACTGGAAGACTGTTTGGGTTTTTTAATTGAACCATAGTCTTCTGTAACAATAATTTAATAGTTTCCCTCTTTCTTATCATGAGCCATAATCATGATTCATAATGGGGATTGTAAGAAATTACACAAAACCGTAATAGAATGTTTGTTCAAATGGCACCTTAAACAGATTCAATTCAAACAACATTTTAAAATCTTAAGGCTGTACCCATATAAAGAAATACGAAAGGAAAAGAACAGCTATTCAAAATGGTCCATTTGTATTAATTAATATTCTTATTATTATTCTCCGTCCATCCTACAATTAAAATGGCTTGGTACATTGCATTCAAACCTTTTGTAGAATACTAAATTATGAAGGTTTAAAGGGTATTGAAAAGTAATTTTTTCTTCTATATTCTACAAACTAAAAGAAGATAATAATTCTAGTATAAGTGATGTTATCATAACTCCTTGAAATGAGCTTTCTTAGAAATACCTGGTGCTCCTTGAAAAAGGTTAAGTACAGGGAGAAACAATATTTATGAGAAAGTAACATGTAGAAACTCAGTACTTTGAATACTATACAACCAATGTCTTTAAGGAGCCAACACCTATATTACACACCAGGAAAAGGATTAAAAACGTCATTCTGAGAATACATGCAATACAATTTAATATTGTGTATTAAGTACTTTAAAAGACACAATGGTTGATTTAAAGCAATGTTCTAAGCATATATTTGCCTATTGTTATCTATGTAGTATATAGATAACTTAGTTACATAGAAACTATAAACGTTCACTATATTTTCAAATTTCTAGCTGTAGCTTACCATGTTACACATTATACTAATGCAATCAATCAACAGCTACAAGAAATCACCATGGTCTATATCAGCTAACTATTAACTATATTTATTATGATTACAATATGTATAAAACTTAGTTACCATATCAAGTACTCCATTGCCTATAGTTGACCATAAAGAAGCCAGCAAACAAGATACACTTGGAAATTTAAGAGCCTGCAAACTGAGTAAATAATGTTTACAGTATCTCTAACTTTCTTTCCTTACTTTTTATGATCCAATTTGCAGTTTTAAAATTCCAAATTTTTTATTTATCATGTGTTTTTACATTACAAAACTGTTACACAAATATTGTAAAATATCACTGTTTACAGCTAGTCAATAAAATAGATGTCCAGACTCATTATTCAACAAAAAGAGACCTAATAATGTGTTGATATTTATTCATTCTTACATGGTGGTACAAATCACCATACTTGAATATATATATTTACACTTGCTAAAATGTCTCTTCATATAAACAAATTAAATATTGTGTTTTCAAAGATTATGGTTATGTGCAATGTGATGTAAAACTCTTCTACCAAGTGGCGTAAAAACTGTCTGTACAGCCAATGTAATAACTTAATAAAATGAAATTATCTCTTTTCTGTATATAATATATAATATGACGATGCATTTCATTTACAATTATTTACATCTTTATTTATGGAAACTTTATTTCTGCATTGATTTAGTTTTTCTGTACATGAAAATTATAGAAGTGAAATGAGTAGGTCTCCATACAGGAAATACCAGTAGTGATTTAATCTGTTTGTGTGAAAATATCAGTGCAATGATTTAGTTTTTCTATACATAAAAATAATTTTAGTGCAATAATTTAAAGTTTTTCTATATGAGAAAATTCTATAAATACAATTACAATAATTATTTACATTTACAAATTTAGCTCTATATGTACAATAAGCTAAAGTATTCCTGCACACGAAAGGAAGGACTATGAATACAATCATTACAATAAGTAAACTGACAAATATCACAATACAGGAACTATAGCTTTAGTAAGAGCAGACATCATTGAAGTCATTATATTCACCTCACCTATGATGAGTACAACAGCTTAAGTTTTCACCATTAATTGCAACATGATACATTACTGTTGTTAATTCTACCATGATACACAACTGTGGTTAATTCTAACATGCTTCAAATGTTGTACTGATGTAGTTGACTCAAAATGCTACAGACTTTTCTGGCATTAGCACAGATCTCTTCATCAGTACTCGATGATAATGAAAACATTTTCCTGTAGAAAGATTCACTCAGTAATTGGCTATGTACTGTAGATTCAAGCATCTCGGATGTATTCTCATTGTCAGCTGACAACTCCTTATTTAACATTTGCTGTTGACTAGCTGCCACTGACATGTTTCCCAAAAATGTTAGAAGTCTCAAGAGAACATCTCTGTCTTCATTGTTAAGCATCTTGCAGATTGAAGGGCACTAGAATAATGAATAATCAGTTAAAAGAGGAAAGTTATACACCACACTTAAAACACAATGATTGAAGTCTGTACCACATTACACTTGAATTACACAGATTAAACTATCATATCAGACTCAAACCACTTACATACCAAACAACTTGTCAAAGATATAATCAGTATTGCAGTTAATACCACTAATTACAGCTGTAATACTATGTATTTTACAAAGAAAATGAGTAACTTGTACTCACGTTTTATATCAAATATTTACACTGAATATTCAAACAGATAAAATAACTCATTGTGATACAAAGTATGGACGCCATTAATAGTAAGCTATAAAACAACACATTGACAATTAAACTGTACCAAATAAGACTTGAAGTACATGTACACTTTAACTCAGACATGAAGCTCTCAGACTTGAAATGCACTGACTAAACCATACCATATCAGCTGGATTTTACCGAGCTTCTTTAGTCATTTCTTTACACAGGTTATATGTAAATCCATTACACTTATTTCAAAATATAGATTTCTTTTTTTATTCCACTATGACAACTAAATTAGATATAATAAAGGCATATTATCAGAGATTGTACATTAGCTATAACACTTGGAATATTTTTATCACTCAGCAAGCAAAACATATACAAGTATATACACGGGAAATATTTACATAGATCATTACACACTACAAGTAAAGAAGTTTTAGACACCAATAAAATTGTATTACAACAAGAATATTAACACTGAGAATCATACACATTTATAAAGGATACCACAACAAACATGGTGTATCATTTTACTCCAGTTACAGACAAGAGGGAATATTACATCTTGAATAATTTTGACACATACCAGCTGACACCTGATTGGCTCTTGCTTGATGTAGTTAATCAACTAAGTTCACATGGAACCTCTACACAGTGGCAGATTTAAGGTTATGTGGGCCAAGGGGCTAATAAATTTTGTGGGCCCACCACCTCTACAAAAATTAAGTGTTTTGCTTTAAAATAATGAGTTGAAAAAACTATACCAAGTTACTTACCTTGGTAGTTAATATATAAGGGGCTATAGCAGAACAACAAGATAAATTATTTAGCAGTTTAAGAACTTGGATTTTAATAGTGCTTTCTTCTAAAAACTGAAGTAGAGAGTGAAGGTAACTCTTGTAGAGAGTAACAGGCACTTCTTCGAGTGCCAGGTTAGCAAGTGCCATTAAACTAAGACTTCGCAAATAAGCACCTGTCTCTGGATCTACAGCATATTTTAACAAGACTGGGACACACACCTGGAAGATAATAGAAATACTTCTCTAAAGCTACAACAGAATATAGTGGACAAGATTAAAAAGTACAAGTTTTTATTTTTACTTTTGTTAATAGTGTGAATCAAGTTTCACAGAATTTTCTTTCATAAACATAAATTATTAATATTAGAGACATACATATTTCTGAAATTATAAAATAAAATAAACAAATTATAGCCTAGAAGTAAAAAAAAAGATATATGTTCTACTTTAACCCACAACAGTAACATGACTAAAGCAAGGTCTAAATAAACACTGATAAATTTTCAACCTGTACAGAAACTGAAAAGTGAAAAAAAAACTATGTTGCAATATGGATGGTGTAATGTGTGAAGAAAAGGGAGAACAATAATCAATAAGTTGACAGAATCACACGTTAGTACATTATTAAATATATCATTTAGTTTGTATAGATTAAATGCTTCTTATGCATAATACATGCAACCTGGTTACTTGTTTATAAAATACTCTTCTTACAATGTACATAAAATGCAATGCCAGAACATTATACATTTATTAGGCCAAAGAATCAATCAGATTCTGCACAAATACATTCGAAGAGGTGAGAACGTGCCCTATCAGTGGCACCCAACTTTAGAGGCTTGTCTACCGTCTACCCCACTGATTGACAATGCTTTGGAATCACTAATTGTACATTATTTGTGCAGTTTTAATATGACGTTAAAGATTTAACAAAACAGCATGTTTAATTACTTTAATTTTGACAACATAAAAACACCTAAAGATTTTCTCAAACATTAATAAACACACATATTGGAAGCTATGTTTTTCACCATTGAGATTGTATCCAGAATTTGTGTTAAAACTTAAACCGTGAAAATATAAATGCTTGTCAAACCCTGAAAATACACATAAAATACAAAGATATTTGAGTATTTAGTAACAACATAACTTTAGAAAATCCCACATAAACTTCTTATTGTAGTGACTGATTTTAATGTAGTACAAAAGAAAACGTGTAATGTCAAAACTCTCTAGTAAGATCCAATGGGAAATTTCAATCTCAATGCTTAAATAACTACTCATTTTTAGATACTTGTCCTTGTAAACAACCCTTGCTTCCTTTGGTATTTAAATGTTTTTGGAAGGTTTTAACATTTTTGCTTTGATCATTATTGTGACAATCCACAGTATACAATCTGATTAACTATTAACTTTTTCTTAAATCAAATAGAAATAATTTAAAATTAAAAAAAACAACAATTTCTTTCTAACAAATAGATTGATAAGTAGGAACAGCATTCTTAAATATGTTATTTTCCTTTCCAAAAGTATTAGATTTAGTGGCAATCCATATGAGCTCTGGAACCCAAATATCATATTTTTCTTAAGATTTATTTCTAGCATTAATATATCTTTTTGTTCATCACTTGGTAAGCCAATTCAATACACGTATTAACTTAATTAAATTGTATGAAAGAAGTTAAAATGGTAACATATAATACTGCTCAACCAGAAAGTATCAAGTTACATGACACAAAAGGTAGTTAATAATCACAGCAAAAGTTTTTCAAACCATCTAAAAGAAGAGCTATAATAACAGAAGATAGATAACAGTGTAGTTCAGGACATTAGTTACACAGAAGACAGATAACAGTGTAGTTCAGGACATTAGTTACACAGAAGACAGATAACAGTGTAGTTCAAGACTTTAGTTACAGAAAAGACAGATCAGCATACATTTTATAACAAAGAAAGTAGTTCATGAAGTGGATGAACATTTTTTATTAAGCTACCTGAAAGGGAGCCTGATTCCTTGAATTTACAACTAAGTTGGCCACTGCTTTTACAGATGTAACCTGCACCACAGGAGAAGGAGACTTGATTAAATTTCTCAACACCATCAGACAACCAGCATCTGCAAGTCGATTCTGCAACACAAATTGTACTGTTCTGATTAGTACTTTGGTGTTTCATATTTTCAATTTTGTAAATGAATCATCTGATCTGAATGAAGTTTTAAACTTTAATATTTTCCAAGTCCTTAACTCAACAGTTGTCTTTGCAAATGTACAACATACAACTCTCCCCAAAGTACAAAAGTTTTAGCAATTATCTACCTACTTTACCAAATAGATTGCTACACTATAAACTTCACAATTAACAGTACTCAAAGTAAACAGGCAGACTGTAATTACAACTAAAGTAAATTTTGAAAAAGGTACTTACCTCTGAAATAGTGAAAAGTTTTTTTGTTGAGTAAGAACATGTTATTAACAAAGCATGTGAATAAAAACTTCTGAATATCCTTTAAGTATTTTGAATACCATAAACAGTACTAACTCATGGTCCTCCACCAGCTCAACTACCATGTCATAACTGTGCATGCATAAATGGATCTTACAAAAGTTTCACATGCCTGTCAAAAGACAGATTTTGTTTTTTTATGAAGTTGCAGCAGTCATAACAATATTTATTTGGTTGTGAAGAGACAAAAAGAAAGGTATTTCAGATGAAAGCCATTTTAATTCTAAAAATGAAAAATGAAAACCATTTAATCTTATTTCTGAAATGCTGAAAGCCAGAATACTCACACTGTAAAGAAGGTGGAAACCATTTAAGCCAAACTGCAAGAAAGAAAGATAAACTATCTAGACTGCAAAAAAAAGAAAAAAAAGAGTAACAAAATAAAGTTAAAGTAAAATGTAGGAAAAATGACTTGACTTAAAGGACACTCAGAAAGATAGCATTCTTCTTCACCCATAATTCTTACGTTGATAGTTTAAGAGGCACAAGTTTTGTAAACACTAATAGTATACAGCACTTGCACAGCCAAAAATGGGATACAGGTGGTAGCATTAACAGATAAGAGGAATGCTGTGCTCTAGTTTACAGGGGGAGCAAGCCTCATAAACACATGTATTCTAAAAGGATACACCCCAGAGGCAGTACCCTTTCTTCATCTGTACCTAAAATGGGCAGATTCTACAAACCAGCTACAATGTCCATGGAGAACTAATAAAGGTCCAAAGATGCCCCAAGGATAGGCTCAACATGCAAGAGCAGTGCAATTTAAATATCTAGGTATTAAAAAAGGATGGATGAATGGAGCAGATTCACTTTGTGAAATCTACAATGCCATGCAAAGATGTCAAATCTTAAGTGGGAAGGGTGCCCACTTAGGCATCATTAGGCACTAGATCACACTGTTAGTTAACTTCCAAACGAAAACAACTCTTAATGGAGCTCCAACAATGAGGTTGGAGTGTGCATTTAGGATTAACATGGAGGAATATGTAATTTTGTAAGTCTCAACAGTGTTTCTTTTTATTATATATGAATCACAGACACCTTGAGAATGGTGAGCAGTTAGAAAATATAGCAATACTCGGTTACAAGTGCAGAGACTAAGCAATATGAGTCTTAAAAAGACCAAATTGAATAAGTACAAAAACTCTATACAAAAGAAGATCCCATATTTAAGATTCTTTTTGTCACTGGTGAAATGAAAACAAGTAAAACACAACTATGAAAACAGTGAACAACAGGTGTTGAAAAAAAAAAGAGATACTGAAACACAAAAACTTAACAATTTTAAAAACATTCCACTCAGATTGATTAATAACACTATGCAACACAAATTTTGTTCCTGGATAGTATGTGTTATTTCTTAATTGCTTATGTTGTAAAAGTACAGAAAATAACCATTACTCCCTTTAAACTTTGCTTTTGTAACCTGGATAATGAAATTTAAAAATTAACATATTTTCTGTGTAAAAACAGGCAAATTTTCACATTTTCATTTACATAAGGTCTGAATAAAACAACAAATGAATCAAAATTTACATGTATCTGTACTAAAGTTACAAAAAACGAACAAAAATGTTCAGAAATGACTAGTTTTTGAGATTTGCAACTATAATGTAAATCACTTTCACATATCAGCTCCCACATATAGTCTACTACTGTGTTTTTGTTATACACTCCTTGGTAGCGGTGTTCAAAGTCCAGTATATCTTGATGGAAGCACTCACCTTGTTCCTCTGAGTATGGTCCCATGTTCTCCTTGAACTTATCAAGATGACCATCAAGGACATGGACTTTCAGGGATATCCTGCAGTTCATTTTGCCGTAGTTCTTCACCAGAGCCTAAACCAATTCCACATAATTTTAAGCCTTGTAATTGCCAAAGAAGCTCCAAACCACTACAACAAAGCTGCCCCAAGCTTTTTTTTCCTTCCTACTGAGCTTCTTTTGGAATTCTGTGCACTCCAGAATCGTCTTTATTTGTGGTGCGACAAAGACACCAGTTTTGACCTTTGCCTCAGACAGCTTAGGGAAGAAGTCTCAAAGATACTTGAAGGCTGCAGATGCCTTATAAAGAGCTGTGACAGATTGTTTCATTAGACTCAATTTTATATGCAATGGTGGGAATAACACTTTCTGAAGGTCCAGTAGTGACTCACACTTGATGTTGTGTTCCCTATCCCCACACAGAACTCAGTCCATTATGACCAGTGTTTCACCAATCATAGAAAGATGATGCATATGTAGGCAGAAAAGCACAGCAGCACATTAAAGTGGGAGAAAGTTAAGGTCTGATAGCGATCTGAGCCTTACAATACCTATGAAAGTCTATTCTAGAAAATATCAAAGTGGGTACAATTAAAAAGATGTATTCTAGGTGTAGAGTGGCTACAGCACAACTGACTGTACACAACAAGTCAACTACATTCAAAACCCATGCTACTACAAAGTGACATCTATGTGGGAGTTTTATGTGGTTCATACTGTTAGTAAGTCAACTACATTCCAAAACCTAGCCTCCCAAGACTGATATCCAGGTGGAAGTAGGAAATAAGATCATACTTCCTGCAAGATGACTGCAATCCAAAACCAAGGACATCAGGAACTGATACCTAATGTGGGGACAGGAAAGAGGAGCATACCATTTTCACCTCAAGTTTATGAGACTGAAAGAAATCTCATAGTCCCTGACCCATGAAAAGGCATATGATAATAATGTAAGAAATTAATAGATCAATCTGGGAACGTAATATCTCATACTGAAAAGATGTTGGCATGATGTAAACCATCTCCCTTAAACTTGAAATAGACCAGAACCATTCCATGCACAGTAACAGCCTCAGAATAATAAGCATCAAGAGATATTGGAAGGAGAAGAACCATAATAATCTGCTAGTACTTCCACTGTAACCCACAACACAGAAGAAGTAGCAAGAGCATAATCAAAGGAAGACTACATGCACCTGTAATAGGTATGAGAGCTTAATTGATTAGTTCAACTCTAAATCCAAAACCCAGCGACTGAGAACCAACATCAACATGGAGGAAAAATGAGGGCTCTCAACTGAAGGGTTGAACTATAATTTTGATAGTTCACTCCAATTTATAGTTGTTTCATAATGGAGGATATCATGTCATCTATACCAACAAAACTTTACTGCCCTATTCTCAAGTAAATGGTTTTATAATCATTTCTATATTTTGTTTATTTCCAGGGGCTTGGAACTGATAAAAAAAACTCATAAACCCAACAAGAAAACAAAAGTGTGGGACATTCAGGGAAGAATTCAGAGTAACAACAAGAACTGAGACAAAACAATGGGATATGGCAAAGTTACTGGAAAAAGAGGACTGAGAAACTATTATATCAGATTGACTTTGACCAGATGAGAAAAACCAATCTTAGACAAGATTGAAAGCACCAAGAACATGCCACCCATTGATATGAGTATCTAGTATGTGGGCCCAAAAAAGAAGATCCAATGCATGAATACAGAGGGATTGAGAATGAGTGCCACCATGGTGAATGAGATAAGTAATCACTGTAGAAATGTCAGAATGGATCATTACATGATGATAATTTATGGTTGAATGGAGAAAATAATCCAAATCATGACCTACACGAGAAGCTCCAGGAAGTTGATGTCTCAGCTGAACACCAATGATTGGCACATGTGCCCTATTCCTGAAGGAATGTATCCATGAAAATGTGTAAATCTGGATGAGTCTTGTCCAACCATAAGTCTAGGTTGTCAACCAAGGTAGGAAAAAGAATAGTAAGAATCATCAAAGAATCCCTCACAAGATTTCACTGGTCATGAAGAGCCTGCATATAAGCCCAACTAAAGGGAATAAGGACTGCCATGGAATACCACATCTCCAAAAACAATAGAAACTCACAAGCCATAACAGAGGGAGCAATTAGAGCATGGAGAGCTGAAAACTCTATCAAACAAAGTTGAAGAGTAGAAGGTTAGACCCTACTGAGGTAGGCATTGAAAACCATGCCCAAATAGACAAGATATTGGGTAGGTCACATGAATAATTTCTCCAACATAAGCTCACTCAAGCCACCTCTGTGAACACCTTTTGAGTGTGGCAAGCAGACTTCTGTTTGGAATGAGCTAACAGTAGCCAGTCATCTGTATGATGATGAAAGTGTAACTCAAGAGAATGTAAGTGAAGAATGAATGCTCTGACCAACCAACAAGAAACAAACAGGGCCAAAGCTATCCTGAAGGGAAGTGCACAAAACTTATAAACTATCCCATGGTGAACAAATTGGAAATATGGTCATGACTAATAAGATATCAGGATATGCAAATAAACATTTGCAATATCCATCTTGGTCATTCATAATCCTGAAAAGAAAAAAAAAAAAAAAAAACACCAGAGAGAGAGGGAAATAGCTCCATTGTGAAATAATGGGGCAGATTGGGAAATTGATTAAGGCAAAACAAATTAATTACAGAACAACCAATTTCAGGTTTTACTGGGGAGAACAAACAGCCTGGAATAAAATCTTGGAGACAGATGATGAACAGGCTTAATAGCCTGTTGAAACAAAAGGTCTTATACCACAATTGACAGACAGTGGCTGGTGGTAGAATTCCAAGGTACAGTAAAGGTAATGTATACCTGAGCTTGGGGGATGGGGGATTGAAGGACAAGTTCTTCTGATAAAACCCAAAAACCCACTAACACGTGATGAAAGATTGCTAAACAGAAACAAATTAATGCAATCGTGTTTCCACTGGAACAGAAACCAAGTAATAGTAACTGGTACAGTTGGAAACTTGCCAATTTATGTCAAATAATATGACGAGATGAGCAACCTGAATGTTAAAATGGGGAAAAGATAAGGATTCCAAAAAATCCTGTTGTAGCACATTGGATCACTGAGGTCTAGCTGATATATAGGCTGAAGATGTTAAATGTTAAATACATGTTAAAACATAGAAATTAGTTCAACAGTAGCTCCATTAAGAATAGGGTCGACTGTAAAATCCTGCTTCTCTAACAAAGTTGAATAAGCCTGAGCCAAAAAAAATATTCTGTTATGGAATAAAATAAGAAAGACAATCATTACCCAGTCTGCTGACATCCAAAAAATCTTGATACTCATCTGAGAAACCCCTCTCAATATAAATTGTATGGTGCAGTAACACAAATACCCTGTATACTTATAGAAAATTGTTAAAAGAAAATTGATGAAAAAGGTGTTTAAACAGGAACAAATGCATTGAGTAGAGCTGGTTAAGTAGTAGTACTTTCATATCTTGAACTTCAGAATCACTCATGGAAGACAAACAGACTGTATGGTGTGAACAGCATGACTGTCAAAAAAAAGTATATTTTATGGCAGAAAAGTGGAGGTAATGTAAGATTCACTGACACATGCACAGTAAAACACATAATAGGTAGCTAACTACATGTTCATGGATAACAAACTGACATATTAGGCAAATATACAAAAGAAATTTTGAAATTTTAAGTCACATTTTCTTAAAAGCATTAATTCAAACTCAATAGTGAAATGTTTTCAGTATTTCAGAAGTTAACATTTTCCATACCTAAGATCTACTTCTGATAAATAATCATATCTTCTCACAGAAAGCTATATTCCTTCTGCATCTGCATTTGAAATTTGCACACCACTAGTCTTTAAGTAACTACAACTTACCTCCACTACTGGTTAAGTTTACTGCATACTGACATCATTGTGCAGTATTGCAAATTGTTAGAAAATTTGTAAGTCTATAAATTGCCTAAAGGCTGGTAGCATGCAAAATTTAAGGCAAATGCATAGGAAATATAGCTTTCTGTGTGAGAGGTGTGTATCACCTCAAAAGTATGTCTGCCTGATTTTAACACAAATTTACAACAAAATATAAAGATTCTTTATATTTCTTTTTTTTTATTTACCACTTATCCATGATACAAGTATATCGAAGCTGAAAGAGTCAAGAGATATCTGTTATTCACTTCCATAAGACATTTTCATGCCCTATAGTTTTTCCATGTTTGAGTAAAATTATTTGGGAGAATAGTACTACACACAGTTCACACACTCAGTTATTTCAAGTTACTTTCCAAAGATTTAATATCTGAATTAAAGGGCTACAGTAACACATGTAACATAAAATTATGTTCTACAACTGAGGACTGAATCAACTATTCCACTTGTGGTTCAAATATGTTAATTACTAGTTTACTGGATACCTAATGACACTGCACAACAAGGTTTTAATAACACTGCACAACAAGGTTTTTGCTTCGTGAACACTGCTGGGCGTTCCTTATAGAGTTTTGGCTGCTGATCACGAAAATCACATCCACATTTGCCCATCATGTACCATTTCATCGAAATCTTTAGTTTCACCAGGACATTGCTACAATGGAAAAAGATATCAGGATAAATGGAATCCATCAATGCTTGCTGACTACTGTTGGTCACTGCAACATGATGCACCAGACATTGAATAGAAATGAAAATCAGGAACAAAACACTTTTAATTATGTTGAAGTTAATAGCATATTAGAATCATAAACACAATCAAATACATGATTGCTGATATACAGTTAATTGTCTATTTCTCAGAGTTCCTACGTGATAAGGCAAAACCAAAACTATATTTGTGCATACCCACCAGGTATCTGTCATAATCAGCAAAAACTTTCCAGGAAGCAAAACTTTTCAAAAAAATTGTTGTACAGTGTTATATTACTTTTACAATGAATACTCAATGATATTATGATAACACTGTAACTTTAATTGCATTACAATTTCAGTGAAAGTACAGTTAAATTACCACTGAACTGGGAGTACAATTATACAACTACTGCACTAAAATTTTTAATTTTACTAAAATGAAAAGGTATATTAAATGGGTAGTTCACAAATTATCTGCTCTCTATATGCAAATGTTTTATAACACATACTACCAGCCTTCTCCATCCCCTCTCATGGAATCAAAGATCTCAATATGTTTCTCATGTAACTTATCATGCATAATCTCTCCACCAATAGGAAAGCATCTAATGTATGTGACTTCCTTTATGCATCATTACTGAACCATCACTTTAACATTTGGCAGATTTAAGTATCAGATGATTGTTAGAAGTGGAGTGGGAAGTGTGAGAAGAAGGAAATATCTATTAAAAATACATTTTCAGTTTAGGAAAATTATAGTTATCTATATCACAAGAGTAGATAAAATCCCACGTTGAAAAGGAGGAAGAACTGAAGAAAGAACAGACATACCCCATGAAAGTGATTACGGAAAACCTCTGTATATAAAAGAAACAGATCAGATTATCTGGGAAAGGATACCATACCACTTTGAACTAGGTGTCCTCTTACCATAGACAGTTATAAGCAAACATGGTAGAAAAGGAATGTAGCACATCCAAGTTGGCGAGGATAAGCCAGGTAAATGATCTCAATCAGATAAATACATAACTCAATCCAACAAAAGAAAAGCAGGTAAAGGAAGATGCATACCATGGCATACAATGTCTAGGGCCACATTCAGTTCATCAATTATATTTGAAACCTCCTCATTTGGTACCAACATCAGTGCAAGGGTAGGATGAGGATCATAACATTGTCATCCCAAGCAATAATATTGTTGATGTGAGAAAATAACTCCAGAGAATGACCAAGGAATTGCACTATGCCAGGTACTTGGGAATATAAAGTCCATCTCATGCAATCATCTCCTGCAACTGTGAGATTGGTCTGAAACATCCAAAGATCAATAATATTACTGTTACAAGAGAAAACAACTGAATGTCCAGGACAGAGACAAAAACAATCCATGTAAACCCTCCTTGACACAGAGAGAAGAACTGGGAGAGGAAGATGAACAATCCCAAATCTGTGTGAGGACTAATGCTGATTGGTTCATTCAATAACAAAAAACTGACATTTACACCAGAATGGGATGAGGGCACATAACCAAAAAATTGAACTGCACTGACACTTTTATGTTGGATGTGTTATTAAATCCAGAGGATGGTACACCTTCTACACTGGCAGAACACCACTCTACTCTGAAATAAATGGTTATGTCTATTTATAAGGAACCAATCCAGCAAGATGCCTCCTTGGTCAACCATTTCAGCAATTGTTAAGTAGTAAAGGCTCCCACATACTCAGAAGGAGAGATATGGATGAGGAAAACTACTTGAAGAAGTAATAAGATAAGAAGATAAATATGAAGGAACTTATTGGGCCAATTCTGACTGTAGGCATCTATAGTCAAAGCTTGAAGATGAGAAAAAGGGAACCAAAACAAAAGTAACTGGTGACTGAAGAAGGTGGCAAATACATCAATATGAAGAGTATCCAAACAACTGCAAAGCCACCAATAAACAAGGAGATAAAAAGACCACTCTGTTAGATAAATCTGATTGAGAAAGATAATCCTCTACAAAGTTGAAAGAATTCAGTACATGACATGCCATGAAACAAATATGATGACTGTAGACCCAAAAGAGAAGATCCGAGGGAAAAAAACTTAAGGATCTGGATCTGGCACCCCCTTAGTAATTCATATGAGCCACCACTGTTTAAACCTTGGTATGGACCATGATCAACTGATCTCTAGAGATTGAAAGAAAGTGATACAAAGCCTAATAAACAGCAAGCAGTTCAATGCCACTGATATGAAGAGAATAATCTTCCAAAAATAAACAGCTCAAAGACACTCAGTAATCAACCATGCACCCCAGCATCAAAGAGATGTAACTTAGATTGAGGTGGATAAAATAGAACACCTGCTGAAGTACAAGTTTTGCCCAACCACCATCATGTGGGAAGGAAGGGTGATGAGAGAATCTAAAGGAACTCTAGCAAGGTTCCATTGGTTGTAGAGGACTCATTGAAGGGACCACACAGGAGACAGACCAAAGGGTATAAAATTAGCCATAAAAACCACATCCCCAAAAGTGATAGAAACTGAGGAGCAGAAAGTGAAAAAGCAGACAGGACATTCCATAGAACAACACTGAAGAGGAGAAGATTGGACCCAACTGAGATGGATGTTGAAGAAAACACCAAAATGAATGAGTTGCTAGGTAGAATGAAAGAAGGGCTTCTCCAATTTGATCAACCAACCCACCCAAATCACTTCAAAAGTATGATATGCCAATTCCTGTTTGGAATGAGCAAGAAAAAGCCATACATCTTTGTAGAAGTGAAATTGCAATCTGAGGGCATTCAGATGTAGATCAAAGGTTTGTACCACCCAACAAAAGACATACAGTGCCAAAGCCAGCCAAAAGGGTAAGGAGCAAAACTGGTACACCACCCAAAGATGGACATAGCAAAGATAAGGACAAGGATGTTCTGAGATGTGAATAAGCAGATAAGCATTGGAGATGTCCATCATGGTCATACAAAGATCTGGAGAGCAGAAAATGACAGGCAGGCCAACATGGAAGTGAGGAGGGAAAGTACCTCCCCAGAAAACCCCTCAAGGTTGTGTGTGAAGAACCTTTGACAGGAGATAAGTTAAGGAGTGGTACCACAACATAGTCATAATAAGATAAAGACAGGAATACAAGATACTTGTAAAATGAGCAGGAAATTTGTGACCTGTACCCACTCAAACAGGCAAAACCAAACCCAACAATTGTTTGTCCAGATAAGGACAGTCATCCCTATGATGAGAAAGAGAGCAGTCTGATCTAAGGTCCATGGGGAACAAGACATACTAATGTTGTTACCCAAAAATGAGGCAAAACACTCGGCATGGACTCAAATATCATGGAACAGGGAAAAACTAAATAAGGTTGGGTGGCACAATCATGTAAAAGGGAAGGACTTTGGTCATGAAAAGTAGGAGCAAAAGACAAACATCATGTATCTGTCAAAATAAATTTGAAAAAGTCAGCAAAAGCCAAACACCTCAGGCAGGGCATTGGAAGGCAAGGCAAACTCCAAGTGGGAGAGGGGAACAAATGATCAAAATTTTCGTCAGTGTAATCAGAATTGAAAGACACAGGTGAGGGAGGAGCCATGGGAGGATACAAAGGTTGCTCCATATCAAATTTAATAAATCCCCCAATGAGTCACCTGCACCTGTGGCCTGAAATACAGCTTCAGATGAATTAGATGGATCCAAATTGGTAATATGAACTTTGGAATGTATGCTTGATATCAAAGATACAGGAGAGAGAAATTTGGTAGCAAAACATGGGTAAATAAATGCTTTTAAAATGAAAGTGAACACTTTTTGAAAATAAATGAAATAAATTGCATGTTAAAATAAGGTAAACCCACTCTAAGCAGAACTGGAACTAAAGAAAGATGTATGAACTCTAGCACTGTCAAATGAGAAGTGATGGTTTGGTAGTGGTTCAAGGAAGAAATCACATCATGGTAGTGCTTTCCTATTGGTGGAGAAATGACACTTGATGATTTGCATGACAGACATGTTGGAATCTTTCATTCCAATAGGGGGTGTACAGAAAGTTTGTGAGATGCTATATAAAAAAGGTTCACATATACAAGACAGCATAAAATGGGAAAAGCTAATCTTATGAGTGGAAGGAAAAACCATATTGAAAGTACACTTATATAACTACTGCATCAAAACTACATTATATTACCAGTTCACTAGAATTACCAATATATAACTATTACACTGAAAGTACAATTACACTATTACTACACTGGAAGCACAATTATATTACCACTATAATAGAAGTATGAATTCCATATACATTAGAAGTACCTGATTTACTGTAAGAGCAGCACAATTGGACATTGTTGTCAACACCTTCACTTGTGTCTCTTCATCCTTTGAATGCAATAAAGTAACTAAACATTTTGCTTCATAATGTGTAATAATTGTGGCTTTCATACTGAGACTGTCCAACTGCTTATAAAATACTTGTTCAGACTCTTTCAGTATTGGAAAATGGGAATCAATTTGTTTCATCAACAAAGTTTCCTCGCCATCCAGAGATACCCTTTCTTTTGGCATGCTTTTTTGACGGTGCAGAGGAGACTTGGTTCTTACACACAGAGCAAGATTGTCTGCAGAACGACTCATGATCTGCTTTTCGTCTGCAGGGCTCAAAGTACAGGGAGAGCTCCATGGAGAATTCTGTAGACTCTTTGCTCTATCTCTTGGAGAAAAATTTAACCCTAATTGTCTGTATTCTTGAGCCTTAAGGTTCAACTCTCGAATCCCTTGTTGTACCAAAGTTCCTGTCAGCATACATTGTTGTATCATCGACAAAGAAGTAATATCTGTCTGACAACTTGTGCTTTTCAAGTCAGACTGATGAGATGAAACTGATTTAAATTTTGAAAAAAATGTAATTAACTGTTGAGTTAAAGTAGCAGTACTGATCATGATGTAGCATATACATAATAAAGAAAAGTTCTAAAAGTTACAGAACTCTACAAGTCTTTTCATAAGTTTTTGCAAAAAACTATATTTACTTTGTAAAACCTATATAAAAGTACACTCTTAGACAAATGTTTAAATGAAAAAGTAGGAAATTATAAATAGTAATGAGCAACAATACAACTTTCCCTTATAAAAAAGAAAAACCAAGAATAAATAAGTTTAGGAGGAAAACTTGACAGACAGGATGCAAGATTAACAAATTAAAGGAAGACTAGAAAATTTTGATCATTTTTTGTTTATACAAAACATAGTAATTAGTTTTAGTTTTATACAACACAAAGTTGCCATTGTTCATGTAGCATAAAACAGTAACCATGTTGTTTAATTTTTTTATAACACATAATATACCCATTTTTTTATTTTTTATCAAAACAAAATCACCACATAGAGAAAATCTACATTAAAATATAAAATTTAACAGGTACTTTTTGTTTTATCTAGTTCACCCCATCCATCAAACCGAACTAAAAAACAACAACAAAAACTTGCATTATTCCTGATCATTCAAATATTTATCAAGCTCTTCCTTCTAGTGTCATAAATTTAGTGCATCTAGTACATCTGAAGACAACCTTTTCAGAGACCAACCACCTGTTCAAAAAATAAAACTGTCTCAGCTGAAGATTACTCCTCTTCTACCAAAAAAATATTTTAAGCTAATCTTACCATTCTTACAATTCATTTTGAAAAAGATAATGTACCTGTTAGAATAAGGAATACTTCAGCTACACATTTCATGGAAAAGGAATAAAAAAAATGAATTATCAAGAAAACAAACTGAATAGAAACGTGGAGTTTGTGAAGAAAACCATTCTCCAAATTCTGAGTTTTGAACTTTAAACCAAACTGTAAAACATGCAATTGTGTCCAAAGGATTTTCCAGTTCAGACAAATTTCACCAAAACAAGTAAAAGGAGCAAGAAACAGTTGTGATAGGAGATACAACAAGTAACACAAAACCCCAATGAGTAGAAAACAAAACAACAATGGATACAAATGCTGAAGATCAAATCACTAAAGATCCTTCTCCCATTAGCACTGGAGAGAGCTAGAAACTACATATTTACTACACCAAATGAATGTTCTAAGCTGGCAGTTAAAACACCATAATATAGTAAGTAAACAAAATGTCTGGTATTGTGATAACATATGGCCAAGCACGTTAAGGCGTGCGACTCGTAATACAAGGGTTGCAGGTTCCCGCCCGCATCGTGTCAAACATGCTCGCCCTCACAGCCGTGGGGGTGTTAGCATGTGATGGTCAATCCCACTTTTTGTTGGTAAAAGAGTAGCCCAAGAGTTGGCAGTGGGTGGTGATGACTAGCTGCCTTCCCTCTAGTCTTACACTACTAAATTAGGGACGGCTCGATGCAGTGGGCTAACAACCTACTCGCTTAAAAACATGTTGAAGAATCCGCAAGTGATTGCAGCCCTATGTTCCTTGATGGAATCAAGTGGTGAATGAATGAATGTGATGACATATGAGTAAAAGCTTTCCTTTAAAATGATCAAACCTGATTAATTACCGCCATAAATCATAAAACTGTCAAAACTCCAAAAAAGACTCTGATTAAAGTTATATTAAATGATATCAACATATGTAAAGGCTCTGTTCTCATACACTAACTTGGCTCTGATAGTGGTGTCTTACTCATTTACTCCAGTATCTGGATTCTGAAAATAGA
This sequence comes from Carcinoscorpius rotundicauda, assembly GCA_011833715.1. NCBI lineage: Eukaryota > Metazoa > Arthropoda > Merostomata > Xiphosura > Limulidae > Carcinoscorpius > Carcinoscorpius rotundicauda. The sequence goes on from CM022397.1 coordinate 91,760,837, forward strand.
TGAGCATGTGGTTCTCTGTTTCAAAATGCAACCCTTTCACAACTTTACACATAATATGATGTTTTAGTTTTTCCACCACTGTTTCAAATCCCAGCTGATACTTGGTTATACCAGTATCCTATAGACACCTATAAACTGCAAAAAACAAAAAACTACAGTGAGTTACATCAGCGAGTGCACATACTGACTCCAAGGAAAATATAGGGAGTTTTAGACAAATATAGTGATGAGGAGTAATAAATAATTTCATGATACATATCGGGTGGACAAAACTAAAGATGATGTAAGAGGAGAAAGATCCATGTTTACATGCAAGGCAGAGAAAAGTAACAGCGACAAGAAAAGATACAGATATCCTGGGGCCTGCTCACCCATGCACTCTTTCTTTCTTTGGCCAAGTGAAAGCAACTTTACTCCACCTGTGTTTGTTTTTGATAGCCTTCGTGCTACGATAAAGAAGGATAGTGACCTAACAAACAGTACCACAGAAATTGAGTATTTTTAGGTATTTTTAATGGTGCCTTGGTAGATCATATTGTGGTAGAGAGAAGCCACAAGAAAGAAAAATATATATACAAGTGCATCACTAGTTTTTAATTGGAAGAACCAAAACTCACAATTCAGTTGTCACATCATGAAGAAATTGTATACAATCCTAAATTGCATATATACAAAGGCAGAAGACCTAAATAATAAGGCATAATTACAAACTCTATGCCATACTCAAGAACTTTTTCTGGGAATTCCAAAGAGCAGAATATTAGGACGTTTGACTAAAAATAACCCATATTACTGAAAAAAACTGAAATGTATTTACACAGATAAGATTAATTTTTTCCCCAAATCTAAAGTTTCTGACAGCAAAAGGCAACACAAGTTGATTTTTTTTCTATTTTACTTGTTCCATGACATGTCATGTAATGCCTTGAATGTGGCCAGAAAATTGAGTGTTTTTATACAGGTAGAAAAACATTACATTCAAACTGGCATTTCTCTCATCCCAACTAATGTGAAAGTGAGCCACTGAATTTTGCTGTTATTGATAAAAAAAAGAAAAGAAAATAACAATATCCTTCGATTCAATGCACGGGTAACACATGCACCTGTTTAATCTAATTTTGAAAATTTCACTACCTATTTGTCAGTTCAAAAGGAAATTTCTAATTATGGAAAAGTGATACTTTTCTGGCTCCACGTGATATTCTTCATAAACAAGGTGATGTGTATGGGAAGCCACTCTCACTACAATGTACCACAGTCACAATCCATTCAGAAGTCTAAACCATCCAAACAACTATTATTGATAAAGGCAAGCAAACTTATTTGAAACAACTAACATTGGTAATAAAAAGGCTGGAAGCATTACTACAGTGCTATGCAAACATCTCTCTAGGACAAAAACGTTTTTGTGGAGGAGAGTGTCAGGACTAATAACACAATGTCTTGCAAAGGATTTGGAAAAATCAACTTAAATTATGTATTTGCCCAAAGTTTAAAATTTGTAATTTTTTTCATTTGTTACTACAACAGTATTATTATAAGTTCTGTAATTTCAGCTGTGTTTGTCTACTTGTATGCCCACTTACATTCGAACTAATGTTCAACAGAACTACAATATAGTACTTTCAGGACTTTATCATGGAAGTTAATCCTTTAAAAAGTGATATAAATAGTGCACTTTAATAGTCTGTGTGTTTCAAAACATTAAATTACTTGGAAATGCTTTGCAGGATCTGTCATTATGAAAAAGTAATCCTAATCTTAATAAAACTTATTAGATTGAGTACATACCATATAATTTAAGTTAAAAATAATTATTTCGTTTAAAATCACAATTTTTCTACATTCTTTGTAAAACCTTCTCTTAAGTGACCTTTCTGACATTACAACTACTTTTTAAATGTGAATTATTGTGTTCGTCTTTAGATACTTAATATAATTTGGAATGATAAATGTATACACATGGAAAAGAAAAGAAAAAATATATATACATGTCTTCTACAGAAATTTTAACATAATGACTATTTTATTTCTCAGCCTTTCCTCCCAATCCTTTTTTACTTTATATTTACTTTATTAGATTTCACTGGCTATATTTAAGTGAACTCTTAAACAACATGTGATAACCCATGAGAAATGTGTACCTCAAAACATTCTGTTCAAAAGGAGAGTATATTTTAACAAAAGTTCTTGAAACACTCTATAGTTAGTTATGATCAAATATTAATACGTTGTAATGACTCTATTTTCAAAATAAATTTTATTTTCTGCTGGTTCAAACTATTATCCACAAAATATGTTTATGTAAGTGTTAAAAATGAAAAATTAGTTTCAATTATCTGTTTTTACTTCATTACTAATATTGTATGAGGTTATCTAGACAGCTGACTTTAGAAATATAAATAGTAAGCAAATTATTACATCTGTTTCAGATGGAAACATAATTTATGTACTTTATTTATACACATATATATTGTTTACCAGATTTTCTTTTTTAATTAATTCTTATCATTTGAATACATATTAGTATTTTAGTGTACTGAAGAGAATTTGTGTGTAAAAGGTAGAAGTTAACATATTTACTATTAAAGGAGTAAAATTTCCTAGAAAATGCTTACTTAATTAAAAGTTATATATTAAGGCACAATATTCTAATTTCTAATTACATACATCCAAGTTGAAATGTAACTATGACATAAAATATATGATTTTAAGAAATTATTATTGTTAAGGTGGTTTACTCTGAATGAAACTATAGCTGAATCATTAACACTTACATCAAACATTAATTATTAGTTAGGTATGGTGTCTAAAAAACTGAGATTATCATTTGACATGGATAAAATATATAATGTTATTAAAATCTTAACATCTTTCTATGTCAATGTCATTTTTCCTGTGATTATCTTCCTTTTGAGCTGAAGTTGATGAGATGCATTTTTAAACAATTTATCATTTGCAATATTATGAAACAGTAAAGCCAATGTATTTGAGACTATTCTCATTTTACAGTTTCTGTAGAATGATAAAAATACTTATCGAGTGATTAAATGGATAAAACTTTGACATACATTGCTGCTTATGTAGATGAGGGTGAGAGTGTTAAATTTGGAGTATCTAGATTTTCAGAAAGCTTTTCACATGGTGCCACAAATGGGATTTTAAGTTGTATCTACAGAAATATTGAAGACACGTCTAAAAAGGTTATAATTTCATTGTAATGATCAGGGGTTAGGCCACATTTCGAATGCTGTGTTCAGTCTTGGGCTACTTACCTAAAAAAAAACATTAAATTGTTGAAAAGAATGGCTAGGATTGTGCCTGAGAAATAGGAGTTATCATACAAGGAGAGGTTGAAATATCTCAACTGTTTTATCTTAGAAATAAAAAAGATGGATTTGACTGAGCCATTTAAGATTGTAAAGGGAACTGATAGTGTTGATGCATCATAATTTTTTATATTTAACATTGAGAATAGTAGAATTACGGGATACAAGTATAAATTTTGGCAATTAGGAGGCATCTTTAGCAAAGGCAGTCTTATTTTTCTAACAGTGATTGGATTTTGGAAATGGTTAGCTTTGAATGTAGTGGAGGCAGTAAATTTAAGTGAGTTTAAGAAAAACTTGATAATTTTATAAATGAAAAGTGTGTGGCTTTAAGATTTTTTTTTAAATTTATTTATTAATAGTTTTAATTTAGTTTAAATGACGGAATAGCAACAATGAACCAATAGGTCCACACTGTCGCAAAATGTAATATGGTGTATTAAAACCTTTATCATTTCAAACTGGGAATGAAGTATGATTGCCTGTCTTCAAACTGGTTTTAGAGAGCTTTCCATTTGATAAAATACTTTGGTTTAAATACCTATTGGGTGAACTAGTATTTGTGACTACTTAAAAAGGTATCAAACTGTAAATACTGATTCTATACTAGACCTTTTAAGATACTTTTGTATCAGTTTTCTATGTAGCCTTTTTCATAATGTTTGAGTATTATAATTGAATATATTAAATGAAATAAATGTCATTACAGGCAATTAGTTTCATACTATCTCTATGACTAGGAACTAATAAGCTAAATTTTGAATTATTTGTGGTTTACCTTCTGGTAGTTTCTTGTTTGGAATAAACCTATAAATTCATTATAACAAACTATAAATACTATTTTTCCATTATTTAATTTTCTGACATACAGTTGTGTATCTGGTTAAATATGGTCAACCTAACTTGATTTCTGTTTCATGGTGGTCTACTTATTCTAGAAAATTTCTTGGGGTTATGTTTTATATTAATGTGTTTCCACAACAAATGGATTAAGACTTACTAATATGGTTAACATGGTTGTCGGTGTTACATTTTGGTTCAAACCACATTGTGTGTCAAGAAGTGTCAAATGTTATCATAAAGCATACCATGATCTTCACAAATGCATGATTTAACTAGTAGTACAAAAATACTTTCATTTCTACAGTTGATGTTTAGACTTGTCTTATGAGGTTTACATTACTTACATTTCAAGTCAACCATGCTTTGTTAGTTTATGTTAAGATATCTTAATATATCATGTAACGTGTTTTAATTTGCGAGTTTCTTTCAGTGCAAGGTTGACGCCAAAGTCTGACTAAAACAGTTTACAGTATTCATTTTTTTAATTTTCACATAACTGACTCTTTGTACATGGTTTGGTTTATGACATTAACAGTAACAATTGGTCTTTGTTGGAGAGTTTGATTATGATATGTACAGAGAATGTGTAGCCATGTGTGAGCTCTGTTTCGTTGGTGTTTTATATTTATTCTTCACTTCCAGTTTTGTAGGTGTACACTAAACTGGTAATGTTCACAAATAGTAGTATATTAATAATAGTAGAACTACTAAAAATAATTGTTTGTTTGTTTTTGAATTTCGCACAAAGCTACTTGAGGGCTGTATGTGCTAGCCGTCCCTAGTATAGCAGTGTAAGACTAGAGGGAAGGCTAGTCATCACCACACACCACCAACTCTTGGGCTACTCTTTTACCAACGAATAATGGGATTGACCGTACCATTTGACCCAACAGCTGAAATGGTGAGCATGTTTGGCGCTTTGGGGATGCGAACCCGTGACCTTCAGATTACGAGTCACACGCATTGACACGCTTGGCCATGCTGTACCACAATAAAAGTCAAAGGTTGAAATATATTTGAACGTAGTTTACAGACAACATCGTATTTTGTACTCAATTTTAAAGAAATTGCAACCGACAAAAGTAATATTTCAAAATTTTCTGACTTTTGAGATTACTAGTTTTATATGTGTTATTTTTGTCAAAACTGAAACCATCAGTAAAACATAATTTTTCTTTGGAATTTTAGAAGTTCAGTCAATTCAAGTATTATAAATTTTAATTTCAAATGATATTTTAATAAATTAAACGCCCCACGTTTATTTAAGTTACTCTACAGAATTATTAAGTACGTTTGACCTAGTTCTTAACGCAATTCCCTAGTGCTCATTTTAATAACTAATTTACGTTTTGAAATACCATAAACATATTTTTTATTTTAGTTGTTTACACTCACTTTTATTTCGGTCTGACCACCAACCTCGTCCGCAGGAAGCTGTTTTAAAAACTGAATAACTTAAATATGCAACACCAGCAACAACTCCAGAATATAGTACAACTTTTCGAAGCCTTCTGTCATCCATCACTATGGTAATACATACGATCAATGTGACAATACAATAATTCATTAACCGCTAGGGATATTTACTTGGTCTTTTATGTTTAAGTTTTTAAATTTAAGTTTAACAGTCGTAATATCAATTTTTTTGTTTACTGATAATTTGTGATTTTCCCCCTTTTTTTTAATCACTGCATAGTAAGTGGCGATACTACTAGTTTAAATTGTTCTCTAAATGAAGATAACATGTTCTGTCAAACGATGTACCAAACTGACGATAGGTTTGAGGATTGCCTTTCGATGGGTTAACAGTAAGTTTGAGAAATTACAATACAGCCCACGTTCAATTCAACAGCGTTGGACAAAGTAAAAATAGACTATTGTGTAATTTTGCGCTAAACACAACAAGTATATGATAAATTAACGCTCAAAATGTCTATCTTTGACTATTTCAACTTTGTCTTAGGTGCATTGTATTACAGCGATTTATAGCAATTAATTATTACTCAAAGCAATCAAAAGATGCATACGAAAGTGTGTTTAAATCCTGTTGGCCATATACGCCTGTTTGGCAACTTGGATAATGATTTACAATAGTTATGTCTATTGTTTTGGTGTAACTCCGTTGTTTCCTGGTTTTTGTAAATTATCTTGTGGAAACAGATGAAAGTATAATTCACATAATGATTAAAGTTTACTGTAATTCTTTTAGTGCTTCTACTAACTTGAACATTTGTATCCCGCTGTAAACTCATGTAGGTCTACGTTACAAATACGTTAACTACTGCAAAACATACGAACAAAGTAACCGCGGTGTCTAATAGACTGATTGGTTCACTTTCCACACTTTATCTTTTTAAAAAACATTTCAACTATATTGTTGACCATCCTTGACTCACTTTCTAATAATCTGTCGATATTTCAGGGAATATAATATCTACGGGTCGAATGCTCTAAGCCCTGGCCATTTTGGCGGTTAAGGCGTTCCGTTTGTAATCTGAAGATTGTGGAATCAAATCACCGTCACACCAAATAAGCTCGCTCTTTTAATCATGAGGCATTATAATGTTATAGTTAATCCCATTACTCGTTATTTGAAGAGCAGCCACTGACTCAGCGGTGGGTGTGATGACTAACAGCCTTCCTACTAGTATTACACAGATAGCCATCATGTAGCTTTGCATGAAATTCAAAAGCAATCAAACAAATCTAAATATTTTAGGACTTGCTTGATCTTACTGTTATGCGTCCCTAGTTAGCATGTAAATTAAAGAAATATAACTTACACTATTATGAAAGATTTGAAAATGCACATTATTTCGTTTGAATTGTAAAAGTTTATGAAGTATGGGTTACTGAAATGTGAAATATATTATGCACACAGTCACACTATTAACATTATAAATGTCATTCATTTATATCAATCTTGTTCGCGAGTGTAACATACAAACAAGAATAGTAACTATCCTTACAAAAGGCTCAGCAAAAAATATGTTATGGAGTCAACCTAAATTTCAATTTTTAATATACTGAGGAAAGAGAGTGGATATGAATTTTACAGGAAAATGTACAAATGTTTTGTGTTTATAAGACGAGATGAATATTTCAATTCAACAAGTCGTGTACACGAAAATAAAAGATGGTTATCCATATTCATGTGCCCTAATATCCAATAGATAGCTAAAAGTTTCTGTTCAAACATAGGATATTTTGTCTAGAATGACTTTAACATGGGTAGCAATCCTAAAACAAGCAAAACAAATAAATAAATATATCTTTATTCACAAGAATGGTATTTGTGTATTTATTTAGCTTACTGGTATGATCCTAACATTTAATTAATGATGACACTAGTTCTTGGGGCTGGATAAAGATTTTTTAAAATTCTACAGAGGGCAACAGCACCAAAAATGACAATTTACATCTCATTTTTAAACCACATATAAGCCTGAATGCAGTGCCCCATAATCCCTAAATTACCTAGTTCGACCATTGTTCCAATTAACAATGTAGAAAACGAACTCGCAACTCTGAGCAACTTCTATAAATATCTATATCATCCGTGGAGAAAGTTTTGCCCCACCCTATGGAGTGGATAAGGACACAAGATTACGATCCAACAACTGTCTATGTAAAAGTCAATACTATAAAACTTTCACGTTAACAAAAGGATCAGACCATGTTTTTGATCTTTCAACAACTGGTTTGTATAAGAAGTCACAACTATATGCAGAATACTGTACAGAACTTTAGAAAAGTGACTTGAATATGCTTTTCTACTGACATAGTTTGAAGGTATTTTGAAATACTAAAACTATCAGGTAACGTACCTGATAATTTAGAGAAATCACTATCACACAAGAATGTTGGTAACAATGAGATATTTAACTACTGTATATTTATTTCAATAGGTTTGGTTTGTTTTGAATTTTGCGCAAAGCTACACGAGGGCTATCTGCGCTAGCCGTCCCTAATTTAACGGTGTAAGACTAGAGGTAAGGCAGCTACTCTTTTACCAACAAATAGTGAGAATAACCGTCACATTATAACGTCCCCACGGCTGAAAGGGCGAGTATGTTTGGTGTGACGGGGATGAATAACAAGTTGGCAGCACCCTCTAAGTTGAGAAGAATATCAGACTACGTATTTTTTAACTTCAGAAAAATAAAACTTAGTAGCATTTCCTCACCTGAGAAAAATAACAACTATGTAGCTTTTCTGTCTTCAGAAAAATAACCTCCCTGACCATAAAATTTAAAAGAGCCAATAAAAGTTATTGTCTTGCTTAAATAAGAATTAGAACTATACATATTGTGTCTGTACCTTATTGCTTAATAAAGCTGATTTATTTTGTTTTTGGTTCATTAATGTTTATTTGTGGTTTAAACACAAAGCTACGCAACGGGCTATCTATGATCTGCCCATCACGAGTATCAAAACCCAGCTTCTTGCGTTGAATGTCCTCCAACATGCTTCTGTGGGGCGAGACCTGACTAATATAAAAGGTTGAACAACACCATAAGCAAAGAACAAATCAGGTTAATACCTATGTTGAAGAACGAGCAGTTTTACACTTTTTTAAGAATATCTCTAGAAAATTCGAAACCATCAGCATGTCATATGGCTGTTTTTAAATCCATTATAGACAGAGAATGAAAAAGGACTTGTTTATACCATACCAAAAATGTAAATATGATGGCCTTAAAAGACACGATAAAGATTTAAATGAAAAAAAATGCTCATATAGCTAGGCTAATAATGTACTGATAACATAAGAACAAGGAAAACGAATGTAAAACGATTTACAATGTATAATCTCTCGGTGGTTCAATGTTAAGACAAAGAACTTATAGAACTAAAAACTGAGTTTTGATAATTACGGTGGGTACGACAAAGGTAAAAGACTTCATTTAATTTTATTTTTATGCGATGTATCAGACAGATGTCCTTCGTTAGGCAGAATATGTCGACTGACTACTCTGCTCAACTTCCATAAAATAAAGCAAAACAAAGTTTTTGTTTAGATATATGCTGATTTATTTTTTATTACCTGAACTACAGGGTGGTCGCTAGAAAAGCGGAAAATTTGTCAAACAGCTATTTATTTTTACAAAGAATAACTTTTAAAGTTTTTTAAAGGCGTATGTTATATTACACTCATAGATGCTTAAAATGCATTTTATGATATTAAAATCATGCATTTTATTCATAATGTAAAGAAATCAAAATAGAAATGAGTAAGCACGCATTTTATTCATGATCTCATCTGACCCTCAAATTTTCCGCTTTTCTAGCGACCACCCTGTATTTCTGTCTACACCTCGTGGATCAATAGTAACTCAATAATTTATTACAGCTTTTACCTGATATTTATATTCAAATATTACCCGATGGAGGTTTTGAAGTTTCATTCTTTGCTGTCTGTGACGTGATAAGTATATCATAGTTTAAGATGAATCGCTGCTGTTAGCTAGCTTTTCAGCTTTGGTTTTAAATTTAAATTCGGAAGGACTCTTTTCTTCTTTACTGTCCATTCATCTTCAAATTGATAGAGTCAACGATTTGAAACCTTCATCAAACATTTAAATGCTATTTCAGCGGCATGTTTTAGATGGTTATAATTTTATATTAAATTTATTATAGTTAAAATGATATTATTTAACAAAGAAATAAGTCAGCGCTTTAACTAATACCTAAGCTCATTTTACAGATTGTGACATGTGTATATGCATTATTTTCTTTGTATTAACATAAATACATTTAGCTTTAAATTCCACCTTCAGCACAAAATATGAACTAAGCTTAGGTTTTTCCTTTAGCATATAACTCGCACGTGTTTTGCAGTTTTACTGTTTACTTTATGTTCAATATTACATACTGTAATGATATTGTAAAGAAGAATCAGACAGTTTATCTGTAAAAATGTCTAAATTTTTTATTCGAGAGACTAAGTCTAAACAAAATGCTAGAACGGGTGGAAAATACAAAGGAAATCAGAAGCTAATAAAAGGAAAGGTAAGTCACTTGGACTCTGAGTTGTATGTAACTTGTACTCAATTCATAAACAACTTAAATGTTAAACTTTAAAGAAGTCTTTTGTACTAGTTGTAGATTCTTGTGACATGTAAACTTCCGTACTACTTATAACTGTAAGTTATATCACTTTTAGTGTTGGGTTAGTTTGCGCAATTTTTGATTTGACCAGAACGTTCTAAAAGCCAAACGGTTAAATTTCAAAACAATGGAAGTCTCAAGCTTTATAGTTTATAATATAAATATAGGAAGAAGAAAAAACGTACAATCTGAGAAAGAAAGGACCATTTGTTCCTTCAACTGTAAATTTTAAAGCTATTTCTGTAAAAAAGTAAAAATTAAACCTCCAATTATTTTGTTCAGGAAATCACCTTTTTATATATTTGTCAAATGTCAGCCTGTACTTGACTAAGAGAAATTCATTTCTTGGTACAAGATAATCATTCTATTAGAAAAATCTGGTCTAGCTCAAACTTTCAAAGAAATTAGAGGTATGTGACCTACTGATCCCCCAGATAATTGTGAAAACTTCAGTGAGGTTACTTCTAAACAGGCTTCATTTTAACGTGTGAAGGAACTAGCAAGTTGCTGCTTGTTTTTCTTTCTGTCACCAGTTAGTAGACTTGAGACAGCTAGTATTAGCAGTACCAGCAACATTATTCTTTTAAAGTTAACTGTTGCTCTATAATAATTATTTTGTGTATTATATGTTAATAAAAATGTGTACTCTGTGTACCATTTACATTTATAAATCTTCTCTGTTATGTTTTCAGAAACTAAACTAATCTTAATTACATGTAATTTGTTTTTTATATTACATAAAAGATGCTCAGTTTGGATGGAAACTAGTGTATTCAGGCCATGAATATCTTAACAGATCTATAGTACTTCGCTGCTGACTGAACTTTTATGTGAAAAGAACTATTTTATTATTATTACTTATGATTTAAACACCAAAAGCATAAGTCAATAGCCTTAGTCTGTGTGTTAATCATGTTGACAAATTAAGAGGAACATAGAAAAAAATCTACCATCATTTGAGTATAGTATTTCTAATCATATTACCATCAAAACTGCACTGCAGAGTTTGGTATGTTTGAGTAGCTCATTGGCTCATGTGACAGTTACCTTGGCAACCTATAAAACAAGTTCAAGCTGTTGCATCACTATCCCAACTTTTAGATATTTAGAATGAGTGAGCTATGTATGTCAAGTGGATGGTAGAGAACATGCATGGTGCCAGTAAGTGATAAATCCCTGTTAATCACAAATATAGTATCCTTGAGTATTCAGAATTTTGTAATATTAGTGATTAAAATGCAGGTATTATGGGTTTTATTGGTTTCTTGATGATTGAGAGTAAAAAACTCCAGGATTACTATTACTGTTATAGAAGCAAATTATGTCTTTTCCATCTCACCTTTGCTTTCCAGCATCACCCAAAAGTTTTGGAGAAGGGAGTTATTCTCACTTGTGTTTGTCCGTGATCTTATTTGTAATAAGATAGAGATGTATATTTGGTGTTGTGGTGTTTCTATGGTGGGCTCTGAGGCTGAATTTGTGGACAATCCTGTATGTTGTAGAGATAATTCAGATTCACTTTTTTCTAGCACCTTCATTTACTATGTCAGCTTTTTGTAAGGCCAGTTTGGATTGGCCATCTCTGGCTTCTTTTTTTCGGTTGATAAATTTAATTTGTGTGATGTTTAGGGTTTTTACAGTTGCTTTTGAGTCTGTGTTTTCCTTGATGACAGAAAGGTCTGAGGATAAATACTTAGTTCTCCATTCATCCCTTGATATTGCAGTTCATGCAGTGGGGTTTACTGCTCAGTTATGTTCAGGGACAGCTGTGCAACATTTGTCAGAACATGATTTAGCATACTACTGCTAAGTGGATGCATATTTGGACTCAAAGAATAGACCTGCTGTTGGAAATGATGCTGAGATATTTTTATCTCTTCAACTTTTTTTAAAGCCTCTCAGTGATTGCTACATCAATTTGATGAAGAGTAAGGACCATTATTAGCATCATCTTTAATTTGACTGTCAGCTTTTGCCTTTTCTCTAGTGTCTTGGTTGGTAGGTTGTTGGGATTTATTGGATAGAGATACACTGTTGGAGGACATTCATTTACTGGCTGCTGCCCTCCATGAGTTATGTGAAGCCCTCTTTCCCTGACCCTTGATTTTTGTGGGCTTTTCAAAGTATTTGGAATCAAGAGTTAATGTTACCTATATGCATTCATTCATGTCATCATTGTCTTTTTTACTTTCTTTGGCTCCTACGTGGGTTTATGATTCCTGTTCTATTTGAATGTTCTGACCCCTGACATTAGCCCATTGGTATTCATGATAGATTTTGCCTGTGTCATTGAGGTTGCTCTGCTTTGTTGGGGCCCAACCAATAGTGAAGACAAATCATTTTGTAGTCCACCTGCAGTGCATTATTTAGGTTGCAGGTGAAGAGTATACCCATTATGAATGTATTGCCCTTTCTCCATTGGGATGCTGATCTTCCATTGGTACACTCATGGTCTATGCACAAGCCCATCCACTTTATCAATGTGGGATTTTAGTTGTAGTGTGGGGAAAGATAAATATAAGATAAGCAATATCTTAAATAAAAATTGTCTTTCCAATAATGCTTATCTTTCTTACATGCTTCTGCTCTTCCTCCCCACTAAGAACCATTGTGTTGAGAGATTGCATATTGTCTGTCTTTAAAAGTGATAACATTATGAGAAGGAAGTTCTTATACATACAGTACCAGAACAGAAAGCACATTGACATTGATGTGGCATGTCACAGGACAGAAATCACCAAGGGCAGTTAAGTTAGGAATAAAAGGTTGAAGTAAGAGAGAAAATATCACATTAATGCTCAAATGGATAAAGGAAAAGAAGCCATAACAGTTAAGTACTAACTATATTGTGAGAGGAAGTATTATTGGAAACAGATTTTTGATTGAAGAAATTATTAACTATCAAAACATTCACATGTTCATACCTATTGGGCATCTGTGGTTTATATAGTTTATTCCAGAAGAGTAAGTGAAGGACTATATAACCACTACCAGTTTGCTTTTAGGAAGGGAAAAAAGCTTCTTAAATCAAAAAGGTCTTTCCAATGATGCTTATCTTTCTAACACTCATATTAGATATGCTATGATTGCTGATATATTCATACATATTCATATTTCACACAACATATTAGTGGTGGTATTATAATTATTAGTTGCCAGATAACAGAGTTAGGTATTTGAATCTGACTTGAAATATCTGTTGTTTTTGTTGGGAGAAAAATAATTATCTTGTGTGTTTTTCTTTTGAAATGAAATCTGAATTTCTTTGCCTGATACTAAAAAGAACCATGAGCAGTGAAGACTTTTTTAGGTTAGGTGTGGTCAGATTATGTTAGCTTGGTTTATGAGAGGCTAGGTTGGTTACTTTAGAATTTTTTAGATGTGGTTATATTATGTTGTTGCTGTAAGTTATAATTTCAGTAATTTAATTTAAATTTTAGCTAGAGGGAGCTGCAAATGTTTGTTTGTTTGTTTTGGAATTTCGCGCAAAGCTACTCGAGGGCTATCTGTGCTAGCCGTCCCTAATTTTGCAGTGTAAGACTAGAGGGAAGGCAGCTAGTCATCACCACCCACCGCCAACTCTTGGGCTACTCTTTTACAAACGAATAGTGGGATTGACCGTCACATTATACACCCCCACGGCTGGGAGGGCGAGCATATTTAGCGCGACGCGGGCACGAACCCGCAACCCTCGGATTACGAGTGCACGCCTTAACGTGCTCGGCCATGCAATAAAGAAGATGAATGATTTAGACTCTCCAGTATATTGAAAAACATGGATACAGTTATAATTACAAGTTAATACAGAAGACTGTAAATAAAAACATTGCCTTGGTCTTAAATGTGTTTGTTCACAATAAAGCATTAAATTAAATTATTAATGATTGTTACTTGATATTGTTATTGATTTGGAAGTTGTTCAATTTTGGAATATTTTGTTTTCTTCTTTTTCTGGTTTTTTTTCCTGGCTCCTTTATTTAATAAAATTAATAACATTCAAATTCATTAGTACGAGTCTTGGCCAGGTACATAAACATTAACTTTTTTGTATGTGTGATAAGAATTGTATTCCAGTTATCTGAAAGTTTTGTTTTGGATTTGTATAGCTATTAAGCTTACTGATTGTTTTTTTTCAACCTTGATTGTAGCAGTATTAGTAAAGATTTCTTTCTGAAGAAAAATTGCATAAGATATTAATTCTTCTCTAATCAAGGACCTTTATTTTGGCATAAATAACTTAATAAGGAAGAACAGCATAAATGTTAATATTTCTTTAATAATCTACAACAATGCTGTATTATATGTTTTCTGTGTTATTTCTTTTAATTTACATGTTTCGGGTGCAGCAGGTTTCAGATTTTAAGTACACTTTCTTGGTGAGGGATTTTGTTTCTCTACTATTCTGTGATATACTCTGATACTCAGTTCTGTTGCAGGGCTAATTCATAAAAGTAGTAGTCCACAGTTTAGTGAATAATGATGTGAATAATTCTTGGAATAAAAAAGGTATTGTTTCAAGTGTTATGTTAGGTGAGTTACTAGGTTTACTTGACACTTGTATAAATGAAAAACATTTATTTAGAAAAAATGGGGGAATAATTGTTTATATATGTAATAAAGTCTATTGAAGTATAGAATACCAAACAGAAAATAGGGAGCATGAATAACAAAAAAAGAGTTTCAGATAATGAATACCAGGGTAGGAGACTAATAACTGGTAATTGAAGTAAATCATCAGATATTTTTTTTAAAGAAAAGCACAGTGGATGGTGTACAAAGTGTTCATAGTATCAAAACAATTTATTAGATTGATACATTGGACTTTTTTGCATTGTATTTTGAGAGAAACTAGACTAAAGTTGTGCTTTGGAAAGGTCAAACACATTTTCAGTTGTGGAAGTTCTTCAATAGGTTGAAAGTATGAAACAAATTGCTGAACGGTAGAAGCTGCACTTTTTAGAACTTTAAGAAAATGGCTGATGTATACTTGGGGAATAAAGATATAGTGATTATTGTTGTGTTTATTGATGGAGGTTTGGAGTTTTGACATAAGAGATAGATTAAAGGGTTCCTTGTAACATTCCATAAGGTATTTGTTTCAACTACACTTGTTGTGTAATGTAGATTTAATTAATAAAAAGTTTGTGGTTTGATATAACTAGTATAGAAAGAAAGAGGTTTAAGAGTAAGCAAATTCTGAGATGTCTCACTTCATGCAAATGTAGTTTATCTTTCTCATACATCTGCTAAGGTAACTTGCATGTCACTATTCTTGAGGCAACTCTCAGTTAATTTCATGTGATTTAACATGAATTACTATACTGCAGTTTGACATTCATGAACTGTTGAACTTCATTCTTCTTCTCAACATTGTTTTATTCAAATATGTGGTATTTTTCTCATCTCTACTCAGTTTGCTTAGATATGCACCATTGATAAAATTTTGATTTTTTTTTTACCTTTGTTTCAAAAACTTTAATTTTTATTATGGTGAGTTAGTGACTCAGTTCACATTTAGATTTTATTTCTGCTATAGCTTTGGGAAACTCATTAGCTGTCAAGGTTCTTACAGCCATTGCTCAAAGTTTCCTTTCTCCTCCCATTCTATTGTCTGGATTTTTTATACTTAGTTGGGAGGGATTGTGGCCTTCACCTCATTTGCTTTCGGCAATAACATACCATTCATGAAATGACTTTAATGTTCCATTTGCTCTCTGGATTTCTTCTCAGACATGTTCCTTTTCTTATTCTTTGCTTGTGCTCTTTATTAATTTTTATTTCATCACTGTATAACTCAACATTCAATGGTTTACCTTTTTTTTTTTTTTTTGCTTACATCCAAAGTCTTTATTCCCCTTGCATTTGTGACTCCTTTTGTCCTGTTCAATAGGATTTTTTTCATTTTTCTCTTGATTTCCTTTCATTAGTGTCTTTTTGGTTAAACTGGAGAAAGAGCTCCTTATAGTTTTAAATTTTTGCAATTTGTCTTTTACTCTTTATCTTTATGTATTGCCTCTCCTAACTCTACCTCTGGTCTGATGCACACTTTAATGCTCAGGTGATCTTTTGTAGATATTCTTTCTCTTCTATGTTTAGCCTGTTCTAGTTCTGCTGTCATTTGGTACCTTGCTCTCCTGCTGTAGGATTTTACTGAATTGTGTATTTGTTATTCATCGGGCTCAGTTTCTTTGCTCAGTGGTGTTACTTTCTTCCCTTTAGCCTGGATTTGTGTTATATGGCATCTGTTCTCATTATCTTCCCAGTTTTTCTTCTTTCTAGACTTTGTGCTTTACTCCTTTTCTCCTGGATCTGGTTTGTCCTCATCTTACAATTCCAAAATTCAGGCCTTCCTGATTTTATAGACATATAGTTAATCACTCTTTTTCTTTCTATCACACACGCATTTCTTGGATAGCCATCTCTATTTCTGCTGTGTGTCACAATCTTTGTCAGTTGTCTTTTTGTTTTCTTATTTTACACTTTAATCACTACTCATTTCACTTCTGTGCTTGATTTCCAATTTCTTTTTCTTTCCTTTTAGTCCCATCTATGACCTTATTCATTTAGTTTACAGTAAGTCACAATAAATATGTTGGACATCTTCCTACATGTCTTTCTTGATTACTTCTCCCTTTGTTTTCTATGATATGTCTTTTTTTTCTTTTTTTTTGCATTCTTCCGTTCCTTAATTTTTCCTACAATTAAATCATCAACCCCTATTTTATTCTTTGGTATTATGAGGAATCACAACTTCCAGGATTCTATATACTGTTTTTCAATTTGGATTTCTCCTTTTGTCTGTGTTTCATTTTGGTTGAACCACATTTCTAGTCATGAGCAGAATATTGGAAGTTTAGATGCTGGACAGACATCAATGTACCACACCAATAAAGATTGCACCCTATCTTGAGAAGAATAAGTACTTAGTTGGTACACCTTCTTACTGTTATTTTTTAGGCTTTTTTTCTGCTATAGCTTTGGGAAGCTTAACTGTCATGATACTTGCAATCATTGTTTAATGTGTTGTGGGGTAGTGCATGCTTACCAGGCTCCCTGCTTTCATTCTGTTGGCCGAATTTCTTTCTTCTCATTTGAGAATGATCTGTTGGACTGTGACTTTCACCTGATTTACCTGGGAGAGGGGGAGAATTTGGATCTTAAGTCTTTCTCATGTAGTGTTTGGTACTTTTGAGCATTTTCTTCCTGTTTTGTTTCAACTGAGTTTGGCTTTCACTTCATCTCTCCACATATTTACATCCATCCTTTCTATTTTCAGTGCACTTTTGTTTTCTTATCTCATTAAAGAGTGAATTTTATATAAGAACAAATGGGGCACAGTGGTATATCTGCAGACTTACAATGCTAGTTACAAACTTGGTTTCAATATCCTTGGTGGACAGGGCACAGATAGCCAATTGTGTAGTTTTGTACTTAGTTACAAACAAACAAACAAAAGATGCTTGCCTCAACACACATTTCAATCCATTCTTCGTACTCCTAGTGACCATTGTTTTCCTTATCTTGTCAAATAATTAATTTTATAAAAGTGCAAATTCATAAGGGAGTTATTGCACGTAAAGGTATTTCATCATTTTAATGATGTGTGAGTTTGCTGTTTACAGTATATGGCTCACAAAAATTCTGTGAGGATTTAAAGCAGTCACACTCAAAGGGTTAAGCCTGAAGAGTGATAGCATATAGGGTAACGTGGATTCTTTGAACAAAACTTTTTTCAGTAGTTTTGTAACTAATTTCTAATATTGCTAAGTATATAATTTTAAAGGTAATTTCAAAAATAAAAAAAAAGAATGTGAAATATATTAATGTTTTTCTCAAGAAACTGTAATTATCTCAAAATTGTCCCTTCAAGCTACTTATAATATTATTAAAGATATTTCTTTGATCTTTATTAGAAACGTAAGAAAGAAAGTGAAGATCTATCTTTGAA
The DNA here is from genome assembly GCA_011833715.1 of Carcinoscorpius rotundicauda. Taxonomy (NCBI): domain Eukaryota; kingdom Metazoa; phylum Arthropoda; class Merostomata; order Xiphosura; family Limulidae; genus Carcinoscorpius; species Carcinoscorpius rotundicauda. The sequence goes on from CM022397.1 coordinate 91,779,068, forward strand.
CTCCATCAAAAAAGGAGGGAAAAAAGCATCTCTTGATGTTGAGGATATTCCAAGTGATGATGAAGAGAGGTTTGTGATTAATCATTTATTTGTCTACTCCAAGTGTGTTGGAGACATGTTGTATTTTACTTATAAGTTTATTGCTTTCTGGAATCTTGATGATGATGTATTGACAGGAAATGTTCTCAAATATAATTGTTATTCATGTAAAATAATACAGCTAAATGGGTGTTGTGGAATCCCTTGTTAATTTGTTACACTGAACCAAAATGAGAAAGTAATACTTTTATGGTTAAAAATGTGAATTATTTTGTTTTGAAGATGTTAGATAAGAATTTGAAGTATGCTTGTTATACATTCTTCAGGTAAATTACTTGCTTTATTATAATTATGTTTAATCAGAAATAGAAGTTTAACCATAGCCTGCAACACAATTTTCTTGCAAGTTCTATTATTTCAATCATTGTTATATATATTAGTAGATATAGCAATTTACCTAAATCATTTAACAAAGAGAGAAACAGGAATTGTACATTATATAACAACCTGTTAGTGGGTAATAATGATGGAGCTAAGTATTTGTATTGTCCTTGTAAATAAAATATAATCTCATGAATAATTGTAATTATATTTCATTGTTTCTAATAAGATGTGGACTACTGCTCACTTAACAACTATCTTGTAAGTATAAATTTCACACTACCCAAAAGAATGAAACTGCTTTGAGCTTTAAGTCAGGTCGGTTGCATTCATTTAACAAAGTTTTCATTTGGTTTGTTTTATTGTGTTGGAAAAACAAACTATTGAATGAAATTATTTCAAATTGAAGTTGAACTCTCCATATTAACTATTTTATTTTTTCATATCTATAATTTAGTTTTTCTTTATGTTTGCAAAAATGGCTTATTTGGGTTGAGAAAATATTTTACGTAGAAGAGTGAACAACGTTTCTACCTTTTTCAGTCATCGACAGGTTCACAAAGGTGCAACGTTTGAAAATGACTCATAACATTAGTTATCACGAGGCTCAGAAATTGTTGTCCACCACTACATCTTAGACATTTGCTGCTGCACTTTGTTCCACAACTACAGTGGGAGTGCAGAGAGATTTCTCTGTGCCTTTAAGAGAATCATTTTCAAAACAAATGAAAAGCCTTTTGACCTCCATAAATAAGAAGGTTGATGAATCGACTTTTACACCAATCTCTATTCCTCCCATACATTTCAACAAACCTCAAAATCTACATCCTTCAGTTTCAAATGCAGGCATTTCTTCTGATACATCTTTTTCTCCCACCCCAAGATGCAAAACAACGATTTGTTTGCATCCTCAGTCCCTGGAATCCCCTTCCAACAACAAAGACCTGCCCAATCAACCAAGATTGACAGGCCTCCTCCGAATAAAGACAGAAAGGAAAAAAGACGTGGTCATAAGCAGAAGGGTTCTCCAACCACTTTGCCTACCCATCATTAAAAATGGCTACATTGATACAACGAAACTGTTTACGTTCTAATCTGGATGACATCAAAACACTAATTGCTTCCTACCATCCTATATGTCTTTCCTCACAAGAAACATTTCTAAAACTTGCTGATACAGTCACCATTTAGCAGGTTTCTCTGTACAGAAATGATGGGCAGTGTGATAGATGAGTACATGGAGGGGTGGCACTCTTCATTAATCAGCAGGTGCCCACCCTGTCTTTGTCACTCAAGAACTGCAGTCATCTGTATGGTCCTGTATTCAAGACTTGGCTCCATGCCAGCTGGCAGTCCACTTGAAGTGAGCAATGAGACAACAAGCTTTTTCTAATAAAACCCTATATTGGGGTTTGGCTGTCTAGCTTCCGTAAGATTCGGAAGGAAGAAGTTGTTTTAACTAGACTATGCAATGGTCACAGTTTTTTAACTCATTGTTTTCTTTTATCTGGAACTGATGCACCAAAGTGTAGTTTGTGTAACACTGTTGCACTGTGTGCCATTGTTACAACTCTCAAAGACGGCACTATTTTATACATGTTCTGTCCCAAGATTTGTCTGTAACATTAAACAGTGTTATTGGTGATGGTGACACTGTCCACTTTCATTTTAATTTTTTAATGGCCATTAATCTTTTTAATCTCATTTAAGTGTTGGATATTTATTCATTACACATTTTTAATTGTGATTCCCTTTTCAAAGTTTCAATCTCTCTAGTTCAATTTGAAATTGGAAAATGGCTAGAACATTAAATAACTCGACACCAGGACTGGAAAGGCCAACTTCAGGTGGCTGATGCTGCTATTTGAACTGTCCGTTTGAACTTCCCGTTAGTTGTTCTGTCAAGTTGTTATTAGAATTTTGCTGCATGTCTTTTAAGATTTTTATTACTTTACCTTTTGGTACTGGCTATGATGACACATAGCCTGTAACCAGGACTGGAAAGGTCAACTTCAGGTGACTGACTGTGGTTCTTGTACTTATCTGTTAGTCTTCCTGGTGGGTTATGATCACTACCATTATGCAAGAGAGAGTCCTTTACAACTTTGTAGACTGGATGTCAACATTGGTTTTATGCCATTTTCTGTTTTTAATTGCTGTTTTGTTTTTACCTTTGTTTCCTTTTATGAATTTTACCACATTTACCTTTATACAGCACATTTGGCTAATTTTTATTATGAATTTGCTGTATGTCTTTTAACACTTTTATTATTTTACCTTTTGATAATGGCTGTTATGACAACATAACCCGGAACCAGGACTGGAAAGTCAAACTTCAGGTGACTGACGGTGGTTCTTGAACTTACCTGTTAGTCTTCCTGGCAGGTTTTGATCATCACCATATTGCTAGAGAAAGTCCTTTATAACTTTTCTTACTCTGCTTTCTCTCTTAACATTGTAGACTAGGTGTTAACATTGGTTTTATGCTTTTTCTGTTTTTCAATGATGTTTTGTTTTACCTTCATTTCCTTTTATGAATTTTACTACATTTTATTTATGTTTACCTTTTTACCAGATGTTTGGCACAGAGAGCAAATCTGCTTTGTGCCATAAAACACTAAATCAATCAATTAACTACTTTTTAAATATGTTTTTTCTTTATCTTATGGAGGATCAAAAACTTGCTTAACATGTGGTGGCATTTTGTTATAGTTAGAGTATTGTGAACTATTTTTTTAGGTTTTAATACTCATAATGATCAAATTTGAAACAATTCTGAAATATCCATAATTAAATATATTTTTTCAGTTTAACCATGTTTCTAATTAATTTTATAAATCTTAATTTTTAAGCTGATACTTACCTTGACAAAAAAGGTTTAATGGGATAACTTTCAGGATGTTTTAAGTTGACAGAAGAAGGTAAATTTGTCTATGTATTTACACTTGAATCCTCTTTATTAATATGAAGCTGGAAAAAAGATGTGAATATAAAGTAAAATACACTTTTCTTAATTTTGTTTTTTATGGAAAATATTTTTTTTGTAAATGTTCCAATAAAATAAAAACAACTCTATGTTAGAATCACAAGGCAAATTAAGTTAACTAAACCTTTTGAGGTGATGTATGTATGGCTAATAAAACTGTAAGTTGCCAAGGGACCGAACTGATGAATCATTGCATTTTAATCAATTTAGATTTTAGTTTTTGTTGGATATACGGTACTGTTTAATGTGTTGCTATTTAGTTTATTTAACGACTGTTTGATCTTCAAGATAGGAATGTTTAAGATATGTTGTTTTGAAAATGTTAGTTGTGACACATTTTGGAATGTAACTACAAATTTAACATTATGTTTGCAATTAAATTGTTTTCTAGGTTTTACTAATATTGTTGACGTCACATTACTTGAATCTTTGGGTTTTTTTCCTCATTATCTTGACAGTGTATTGTTATGACATTACATTGCTTGTATAGTTTTTCAAAACTTTGAGGCCTCAGTCAATTATATATTTGTGTGTCTATTGGAGGCTTGCAAGCTCAAGTCAAGTAAAAAGTAGGGATAGTCAAATAAAACTCAGTCAGACAAAAAGGAAGAAATTATCCATCCAAAGTCTAATGGAGATGTGAATAGTTAACTAGAGATAAGGAGAATAATTTGTTTTGCCAAGTGGTGTTCTTTAGGAATTGAACCATTCTTTGTGGATTTTGACAAAAAGGAAACAATTATTTGAAGTTTAGGATACAACTGTGGTGACCTAAATATTAGTGTAAGTGAACTTACTCACTGATACTATTGTGGTAAGAGTAGAGAATAATAAGTTGATATGTCAATTGGATTCCGAAGTAATTGAGTCAGCTTTAGTAAACTTCTGACAAGACAAGAGAATTATTTAGATTTTGAGATACAGCAGTGATATCCATGTGTAAAGATTTTTGTACATAGTTTGAATTCCTTTTAATATATTATTTTCAAACAAGTAGAGTGTGTGTGCTCGAAAATAAATGAGTAACAAATGCAGCTAATAATAAACTAAAACATGTTAGTATTATGATTTGGACATATCAAATCCAAGTTACATTTACTGCATCCATTCAAACATTTTTGGAATGTAGCACTTTTGTATGGTTAACTTCAACTTAATTCAGATTAAGTATTAGTTTAAAACTGTTAGAACAAGGCATTAAAATACTATAAAAATTAATTTCCAATTGTCATACAAATCTAATAACTTTGTTTTTAGTGAATTAGAACATAAGAAGAAGGATGCTGCTTCGTCAAGTGAAGATGATGAAGAAACTCTGCAGGAAAAACGCTTGAGGTTTGCTAAAAAATACCTTGAAGAGATAGAGAAGGAAGGTGAGTTTTGCATAAAATTAAAAGTAAGAATGGATCTTCAAGAGATGGAGACTCAAGATAGATTAAGAAAAAAACTGTAGAATAAAGAAAACGTTGAAAAGCAAAGTGATTTATGATTAAGACTGTAAAACTAAAAAAAAAAGGAAGGGCACCATGAAAAAATAGGAAAGTATGGCGAATTGTAAATGAGCCAGTAAACAAAGCAAGTATGTACCTTCAATAAGTAGATCTCACACATGATATTGCTCATACATTGGGAGATCTTGCACGAGTTTGCTTTCTCACCGTAATTTGCTCGTTGCTCCATTTCTTTCTCTTGCACTGACCCTCAGTGTCTTTCTGCTGAAGATGTTACTATGTTTGAGGTGGTCCAATCTGTTTGGTTTGAGTGGGATATCTTTGTATTTTGCTCTGCTCATAAGAGCCCTGTTTTCAGATCAGTGGTGGGAATTTCTTCTTCCAGTTGATTGAATTTGAGGTGAAGATGGTGTGATCCTCTTTACAACCCTTCATGGATGTCAGTTCCCAGCAGTTGAGTGTTGAATTGTAGATAATTTATCAATGTTGTGTTCTTTATCAGGATGTCAGTTTCCATTGGTTGAGTTTTGGATGTAGTTGATTTGCCATATACAGTATATTGCATCTTAGCCACTGTATATGTTGGGACACATTCCTTCTTTTACTTAAAATTTATTCATTAGGCAGATTGAAATTGTTGTATATTATGGTTAGGATCACTGTCCAACATTTTTCTCTGTCATTAATAGTCAATTAATTGTGAGGAGTAATCTCAATATCTGTCTTACTTTTTCTACATCTGGGTGAAGAGTATACTTAGTACAAAAGTGGTGGAGTCTACCACATATGGTATTCTTTTAAGGTGTTTCCCTAATGGCATCCTATAAAAATTTTGAAGGATACTTCTGCTTTCTCCCTTGCACTGGTCTTTCCAAATATCCAGTTTGAGATTCGAGTTATATATATAAGAGGAAGTAAGGTACCTTGTTGAAAGTTACAATTTTACTACACTGAAAATATATTTCTGCCTAAACTCAAAGGTAGAATAACATGGAGGGAGTCCTTTAAGTCGCATGTTTGTGATGTGCATCTATTGGTGGATGTTTGTCTCATAATAATTTGCACAGCAAGAATTGGTTAAACCATGTGAATCAAGAGGCTGTGACATGCAAAAAAATTGTAAATATTTATTTCCTACTTCAAGGGTGAAGAGCATTGTTTTTCCCAAAGTATTGTGTAGTACCCTACAAGTGTGCTTTATTCTCATCTTGGAACACTTGTTTATTCTGGGGGATTGCTTTCCACTTGGTTTCAGTGTTGTGTTTTTAACCTGCCCCTTCACTTTTGGAGTGTGGAATTTTAGTTTTGTTTGACCATAGACAGGATCATATCAGAAATAAACATTTTTCTTATATGAAAAATGAATTTCCTCACGTTCTTCTTCCCTACTGCTGGTGTTCTTTTAGAGTGATAATTTTCAAAAGTGAAGATTGAGCTGGAATACCAAAGGTAGCTAGCTGCACCAATATAGATGGCACAATACTAATGATGGAGAGCAGTCACAGCATATGTACATGTTTAAAAATGGTGTAAAATTGAAGGGGTATATACACTTGTGTACAAAGTGCAAAATGTTTTTGACATTGCTTAGAAGGGAAAAAAAGAGGGTTAGATAGTTTTGTGTAAGCAGAATTTTGACTTTTGAGCTTCTTGCTCACTCTTCTCATTAGTCAGTTTCTTACTGGCCAACAGGTGTAAAAATCCATATGTGTATGCACACAATTTTGCTTACATGATATAACTATCTTTTCAGCTTCATAATTCTGCATGTTACCTATTTACCACTTCTGCCCACATTTTTGTTGTGTGTGATGACCCTGCTATTTTCATTATGGTCATCAACCCTATTAACATTTACATAGTGCCTGCAATTAAGAAGTCATTTTATTAAAGAAACGTTTCTTCTGTCTTAGAAGTTTCAGTGTTTATACAGTTTCTTATATTTGAGACTTTCATAGGTAATACTTATTATCACTTATGCATATTAAGTATAATTTGTATTTTTATGGATTTTTCTGGCTATGACTCTCACAAATTATTTAAATGTCTCTTTTTGTTTTAAATATAATTCCATCCTTTATATTAGAGCCCCATGGGGAATAATCTAGTGGCTGATGATGCTTGATCCAATATTTGTATGCCTGTTATTGTGTAGTTTTAGAGGTATCTGTTCTACTTAATTTTTGTGTCTTTTCGTTGTTTTGTTTTCAAGTTGTTGAACCTCATCCTTAAAAAAGCTTAGATTTTTTTTTGGTTTCCCATGAGTACTGAGTGATATGATCAGTTTTAGACTCACTGGCCTGTCTTAAATAAGGATGAAGTGGGGTTAAAATTCTGAGAATATATTTACTCGTCTTTTTGACCAATATGCTTCTCCAAGAATATTTATTACAGGAATGAGGCATAGTATTCCTTCTGACTGTTTATGCCTCCATTTTTGGCTGCACAAGTATACACATTATTCTCCTCACTGACTTTTTTTTCCTTTTTTTGTTATGAACTGAAAGGAATTAAAGCTGAAATACTAATTTGCTGAGAAGAAAATCTTCTTTTAGAGAACTCTAGGTTCAGACTATTTATAAGGTTGATGTGTTGCACTAATTTTTTTTCCAGGAATTCTGTTTTTTGTATTTGTTGTTCTGGTTTCAGCTTCAACTGTTTGACCACATTGTTTGTATGGCCTAAGTTATTGCTTGCTTACCTTCTATTGTTTGTATTTTTGTCTAACCTTAACTTCAACAGTTTATTCTTTTGTTGCAGTGTGGCTATATGGGTTGTCAGTATTTCAGAGGTATATCTCCTTGATTTGTATTTTAAATTTTTAGGATTAGAATGAATTAAAAACAGGTACTTCTAAAATACTTTCACTTCCCCCTACATGCAGTTAGAGTATAGTTTTGCTTACAACTACAACTTAAAAATTTCAGCTGAAGTGGGTAAGCAGAGTTTGTCTGAGATCTTTCAATGCATTTGCAATAACTTATGGAAAGTAGAAGAGAATTTTGGATGATTGATGAATGCTCTGCATTGCATCAAAAACATTCAGAACTTTCGAGTCACAAGGTTGCTGTAAGTATGATGGTACACTTAGAAACAAAAACAGAAAACTGTTGAAGAGTATTTTATGATGTAAAAATAATGTAAAATGTAAAAAAGGTACTTTTAAGAGATGGAAAAACAAAAGTTAAAACAAAAATGTAACATAATATATATAAAATGTACCTTCAAGAAATAGAGAAACAATGTGAGTTTTGAATAAAACTGTATCTTACAAAAAGAAACATTTAACCTTCAGGTCCTCTCGCACATACTTCTTACAGAAAGTAAATGCAACTGAAATTTGTCCTTTATTTCCCCTTCCCTTTTAAAACTTTGTAAACTGTCTGACAGAAACTCAATCTGTAAGATACAACACAGTATCTGATGTGGTGGCTATTTTCTTTTTAATAAATAATATAAACCTGTGTCCTCTTTTATGGTGCAGTGTGTGAGCCCAGTTGAGAATGATATATAAACAAGTTAAATTTGAGGGTTAAGGCTTAAAGTAGTATCAGTTGAGCCCTTGACAACATAGTAAATTGGGCATAAATATAATGGTTTTTGTATTTTAGATTGTTTATTGTTTATTGCAACTAGTGCCGCAAAACTTCAGAGTCTGAAAATCTTATCTCTGCCTTTAAAATGTGCATCAAATAATACCGTGTGTGTATCAAGGATACACATGGATCTTCCATTAAAAGCAATTATATGTTTGATATTTTAACTTTGAAAAACAAGCTGAGAGATTGTAGAAGATTTCTAGTAAACATTTTTATTTATTTATTTCTTGGAAGTTACTATTTAAGATTTATACCACACAGAGCAACATCGTAGAGAGACAGAAGAAATTGACAAAGATATCATCAGTCATCGTTTGAAGCAAGATGCTGTGAGTCTATGATGTTATTAATGTGTAAGACTATTGAATGTTATTGAGCACTTCAGTATGTATTATTTTCTGGGTTTTGTAAATAGATGACTTTAATCTACACATAAAATTAATATTGTTTCTCTGGTGGTCAGTTGTGCTGAAATATTTGATAAAATCATTTAAAAACAACAAAGTAAGAGAGAGATTGATATGATTTGGACTGTTGCAAGCTTAAGATCAGGTCTATCCTGTCGTGAAAATGTTTCTTTATTTTCATTTAATACACTTAAGCAGTAAGCCATTGTACAAATAACTTAATCACATAAAAACAATATTTTTAGCTGCTTTAAATCCTTTGTTTTGGTGTTTACAAGAACAGTGATATTTCGATTAAAGTATTTATTCATATGTTGTCAAATAGTTTAGCAGCTGATTAACACCAATGACCTTTCTTTAATGACTCATTCAATAAAGAATTTAATTTTATTTTATTTGTTACTTATTCTTAATGCCTGGTGTGTGCAACATTTTTACTTGAGCTTTGTTGACTTTATGTTATTCATGAAAGTTGAAACTTGATTTGTGCTTGAAAACTTTTAATTGTATGGTAATGTCTGGAATCATCTTTTTCTTTACCAAAGTATCAGTGAAAATTAAACTGTCTTGGTATTATTCCAAGCAGAAGGGCTGTAGTAATGAACATAATTTATGAGAGTTGTGATTTTAAACAAATTGGGAAAATGTTAATGAAAATAAATAAAATAATGACAATAGTATTAATATTTTTTAAAATTAATTATAAGGTACTTATGTATTTTAAAACTTATGCTCTGTTTCATTTAGCTTGAACAGGCTGGAGTGTTACAGAGGAAACTGGCAGACAAGGTATTGTATTAAGTTATTTCTTCAGTGACTGCTTTGACTTGTATACTCCAGTGATTGTAATCACTGGCTGTTTTGAGTTATTTCCTTCAGTGATTCTGAGCTATGTAAAAAAACCATGATTTATTTCCTTCAGTTAGTAAGATATATGTGATGATATTTATTTCATTAATAATTTTGATAAATGTGATTGTCTTGATTTATCTACACCAGTGACTTTAATTCATGAGGCTGTTTTGATTTTTTTCCTTTGATTATTATTATGTGATTGATTTATTTTTATATGAAAGCTATTATGATAGAGATTTTGTTTTTTAAAACAAAAATCTCCCAATATATTATATAACCAATGACACTGATAAACATTTTTCTAATATACCGTAACATATGGCTTACATCTACATTTACTCTATACTTCAAACTATAGCGAAGGTGTTATATTTTCATAAAGCTTTTTTTTTAAACTCTACATGCATTTCAAAACATTATAAATGTTTATTCTGCACATTTAAAAATTAAATACTCAATAATTTAATACCTATACTTTTTAAAATATCAGTTATGTACATACAGGAATTGGTGTAATATGTGTTAGAGTTCGTTTTACCTTTTATTAAATTTCTAAGCTAGTAACTGTGTTCATCACCACTCTTTCAAGTTAAGTCTAAAACTTTTAGTGACAGTATGTCGAGTTATAGTCAGTAATGAATGGGAAATTGTGAACTCTTAAGTGTTAACTTGAGTTTTTGTACTGTAAGTGAAAATAAATTAAACTTTCAACACTGTTAGTATTATATAAACTTGGTGATGTACTCAGTGAAAATGATTTTCTTGCATCATAAACTTGTTTTGATGTGGTTTAGCCATTTGATAAAGCAAGTGAAATTGTTTGATACTCTATTTATTTGACCATTTCTTTCAAGCAAAACTTTGGATATCAATCTTCTGTCATTTTGAAACTTTGTAATAACACATTTGACACAACCCCTTCCAAACACGTGGTCAGCTTCCGGTCATTTACCTCTTTCTTTGTGAACCTGATGATGACTGAAGAAGGTCGAAACGTTGTTTGCTCTTCTATTTAAAATATTTTCTGAACCCAAATGAGCCGTTTTTGCATATAAAATAATAGCATGTTTGCATATAAAAAAAAACAACTTTTTCTGACTGTTTCATAATCCATACATGTCTCTTCTGCTCTACTTCTCCACATATAATCATGTGTATTTCTGCCTAAGCTTATAACCCTCTTCATATATTTAATTTTAATTTTTCAAGTTCTTTGTCAGCATTCCAGCCTTGAGCTTCCACTTCCTACAACAAAACTTTCTGAATCTAACTTTTAAAAAGAAATATCTTCTTTTTTCACTTTTGTATAACACTTTTCTTTAAACTCCATATCATGTTGATAATATTTTAAGCATTTCTACTTTGCTGCTTAATGTCATCATGTTTGTAAATATGTGTTCAAAATTTTATTTAACTAACATTTTATAAGTGTATATCATTAAGTTTGGCATGAAACTGTAGATTCATTGGTGTTTTAATTTTAATGTAAATATTAAAAAAAAGAATAAATATCAGTTTTTGTGTGCCACTTGAATTAAGCTATTTACAATGAACATATATGGTTTCCTTTTACAATTTGAAGTTATTTTAGAATAAAAGAAAGGGTAATTTAGATTTATTTCTAATTTTAATGATGGTTATGAAATTGTTTGAATTGACTAATGTCACAGGTTTGAAAATAATAATAGATAAAATATAAAGTTTTATCTGAAAAAAAAATTGAAATTTATTTAGGAGGTTTTAGAAATTACAAAAATGAAATATGATATTTCTGTGATGAAGTATTTTTAATGTTAATATAAAAAAAAAAGAAAAACTGGATATATTCATGAATGAATCTTTTTTTAAAGTTTATTAAAATGCTTCACTAAAAATTTAAGTTTTTGTGTGTGAAATATTTATTATATTTACTGAAAGTCTGACAAAGTTTGTGAAGATGCAAATACTATAATAAAAGTGATTAAGGGGTAAGTAAATTTGAAGTACTAAACTGCAAAAACTAAAGAACTATTTGGTTAGGCTAGTTAAGATGAGAAAAAATAATAGTAATATAAAATTACCTCATGACAGATACATGCAAGCAGGTGTTATGTAAGTTGATATGGTATTGTGAGTTGCATATTTATTGAGTGATTTACAGTTTGTGAGGCAGGATTATTTGTTACACACAATTTAAAGAGCAATTTTGAATAAAATTAAATATATAAAGAGATGTGTTATGCAATAAGCTTTAATCTATTTAGGATAAATAAATGTAGTTTGATGTTGCAATTTGTAGTCATTTTAGAAAGAAAAAAAGGATAATTTAGATTTATTTTATATTTATTATTGTGGTTATGAGACTGGTCATGTTGGTCAAATTGGTATGTTGTTAGGGTAGAAAAATAATGTATAAAATAAAGTTTTACTGAAAAAAGGTTTGATATTAGTTAGAAGTTTTAGAGATTACATGAATGGAATTTTACAGTTCTCAAATAAAGAAAACTATTTTTAACCTTTAAAATCACATGGCAATCGGGGCAGTGAATATTCTTACTCCCCATTACCACAGATAAATGTTTAGTAAAAATATTTAGTTTAAAAGATTTTATATTTTTGTGTACAAAAGACTTGTAATGTTTACTGAAAACTTGCCAGATTTTGGGAAGATACAGAAACATTAAAAGTTGCAGTATGAAAACTGATGGTCACTTCAGGGTCATACACACATATACATGATTAAACTGACAAAGTTTATAGCAATAGAGATAATTAGTACATTATACATTTAGATTTAGAAATACTAACTGAAAACTTTAATAATGATCACCCTAATCTTAGTGAAATATACTGTAGATGTAGTGATAAGCACTTGAAGCTACTACATAAACACCCTGTTTATCCATCCTTTGGTATGTAAATCTTATTCTTTCAACTCCCTTAATATGATTTTATTGTTTCTCGTTATCTTTAAACTATCATACCATGATTTTAATACTTTGTATTATTTTTCACCTTTGTTATTCTGATTTTAGTTTACCTTTTTTTATTTTTTCATTCTTAAATTTAGTGAACATTATTTTTCAACCTTATCATAAATTTGTTGTTTCTATTATTTAATGTTGTACCACAGTTTCAGTGTACTTTGTTTTTTCTTAAATTATATTATTATTGAGCTTTATTCTGTTAACATTTCTCCTAATTTCAAGATTATCTGCAGAGTAAAAATTAAAGTTTTTCATATTTTTTTTAAGATTGATATTTTGAAATGTACAATTTAGTCAAAATATCAGTAAGAGTTATTTGCTCTTATAGTTGGAAACAGTTACCTTGGATGATTTAAGAGTATTGAGAGGTCATCAGCTACCAGTGACCTGTCTGGTCATTTCCCCAGATAGTCAGTACATATATACTGGTTCAAAAGATTGTTCTGTTATTAAATGTAAGTATAAGTATTTTGAATAGAAGTGAAACTTTTGTTATGTTATCCTTTGAAACAAAATGCTTTAACTTAAGGTGCATTGTGAATCAGGAATAATTTTTTTTAAGTATGTAAATAAATCAATTTCTTTGTGCTTTGTATTTGTTAGTAAAGTTTTTAAGTGTTTTTTAAGCAAAATATTAAAGAATGCGATGTAAAAGTTTTATATTTCACCAACAACCTGTATAATGACTATTATTTACTGTATTAATAATCTATTTAGTAAACACAATTTGAAGCTGGGTAGTATATTATTTGCACTTTAATACCACATGAAATATTTTATTGTTGTGAAAGAGAAGCTTTTATGAATAATAGTGTCAGATTGGTTTGTCACATTGTTCAGCTGTTCATTCTAATACTAAATGTACAAGGTATTTATCAATGATTGAATCTTATGAAACAAAATATTAAAAAAAAACTTGCTGATGGCTGAAAATAACCTTAATATCCAGCACTTATTAAAATGTTTATATATCCAGAGTAGTGAATATCTTTTCCAGGAGCAAAATAACATTCAGAGTATGGATTTGGTTGTCATAGAATACAAACAAAAATTAAGAACAGTGTATAACATATTGTGTAATAAATGAATACATCCAGTGGTGTGAATAAATTACTATTGGAAGAAAAAAACATTCAAAGTACTGAATACTTATCATGAGAAAATATGATTTAAAATGCTGAATAAATTATTATAGAAGCAAAACAGCATCTCAAATATTTATAATGAGAGAGGAAATAATACAAAATATAAATAAAAAAGAATAAAAATAATCCAATCCCTTTTTAAGAGGCTTGAGTTTTTGTAACTGTGTAGTATTAGATTATTATAACAGATGACATTGATACTAAGACACAAACTGAAATAAACACAGTGGTGTGGTATAAGTAGTAAGACAAGGTGAAAGAAGCAAATATTTTAAGCCAGTTATTTTTCTTGTTAACCTTAAAAACAGGGACCTTTCAGTAATACAACTTTAAATGTTGACTGTTTAGATTAGAGTACTTCTGTTAAATATGTTAAATGGTCCTTTTTTCCTAATTTAACATCACAATAAGTTTTACTTATGTGACATAGGTTTTACAACTTTTTAGATTAATTACTTAGAAATTGTACTAACTAAAATTAGTGTTTCAAACTGCTCTGCCTAGAATAAATATTAGGTAGAAAAGAAATTCCAACAGTTGGTCTGACCTGATAAAAAGATGTTAAAAATCAGCAGTGCATAATATCTTATGTTATAATGTTGAACTTCAGTCACTGCTGTCAAAATGCCCAGAGGGCCAGACCTAGTTACTTTTTGCAAAGCAACTGCTAGATTTATACAATTTCAATTAAATACAGTTCTAACAATTTGTTTGTGGCATATATCAGCATTATTATCAGTTTTTGCACTTTATGATTTTAAACCTGTTCTCATCCAGTATACAGACAAGATATTGATCGATTCATTTATCCATGTTTTTTGTCAGTTATTCTTAATTATGGAATGGATTTTAAGTTAATTTTTGTATAGGTTGTGAAAATGTGTTTTTAATGAAATTTTGTGAAAAAATTGAAGGATGTTTAGTGACTTTCTGAAATATTTGAAGTAAATTATCAAGGTGTCAAATGCTGCTTGTGAAAAACAGAAAAAAATTTCATTAAATTTTCAATTTTGTAACCAATTGTTAAAATTTAGTTTGCAATTAAACAGATGTGTAACTATAAATAGAATTTCTGATTTTTTTTCTACCAGAATGTTTTAATGCAAGGATAACAAAGCCTGTTTAGTTAATATAAAATAGTAAATAAATGTGATTTCCATAAAAATTGTAAATCTAGATCCTCTCTGAAATTTAAAAAAAATGCATATTTTCCTTGACTGACTACTTGCATTAAGCATTCTTCAACGGCAGAATAAGCATACAGGTGTATAGATGCAGATCTAGTTTGTTTGTTTTTAAATAAAGTGCTGTACACATTAAAGTATATTTTGCATAGAGCAAGTAAGTATTCATTATGATAAATAAAATGGGGTTAAGCTTGCTCTGTTATTAAAATGTTTTGGCTTATGCAACTCTATGAATAGTTTATTTATAATTATGGTATAATGGACTTGCTTACTTTGCTCTAGTTGTCCTTTGATAGTCTAAACATTATACATAGTATTTCATGTGGTCATTCTGTTATAATTTCTAGTATCATATTTATGGGAAATATAGAAAGTGAACCATGTGGGTTCAGTTTGAAACAAGTTTTCTAAGTTAATGTTGCTTCAAAGACAATATTTAGCTGTCCTGAAGGTGTTAAAATTCGGTTTTGGTTAACTGACATTTCCTCCTATATTACATGATGATAACTGTTTTAAATGGAAGAAAGTAATTGACTTGTCCCTAGAGAAAAATATTGACTTCAGTAATGCACAGTAATTGGCTTGTGTTACAGAAACATGTTGGATTTCAGTGATTTCAGGCATTTGGCCTGTCTTACAGAAATTTGTAAAATGTGAGTGATGTAAATTAGTTAATCTGTCCACACAGAAAGATGTAGAAATTTAATGATGTACAGCAATTAGCCTGTGTAAGAAAAATATTTTGAATTTGGCCTGTCGTGACTTGTTATCACAGAAATGTGATTCACATTGTGCTTTGTATGTATTATAAGAGTGACAGTCAAATTCCACTTTTTCTCAAGTAGTTCTAGTTGGTAATTGACACTGTTGACTATCTGCCTTCCATTAAGTCTTTAAACTCAAAATTTGGAATGGCAAGTGTTCTAGTATTTATGAACTTTTTGCACATTTTATAAAGAATCCAAATGCAAGGATACATGATAAGTTGGATTAATACAAAGCTGCATGTTAAATATTATATATTAATGCAAAGGTGCTCTATTAAACACTGATAAGCTGAAGTTACATGTGTTCCACATTCTAAAGGCACATAGGACAATCTTAACTCTAGATTCTTATAGCACATACAGAGAAAGATAAAATGTCAGCCCTTTGTAGCTGGTCCCACAGTAGCTAAGTTGTAAATATAAAGGCTTATAATGCTAAAAATTTGATTTTGATACACGTGTGATCAGAGCACAGATAGACTGTTATACAGCTGTGTGCTTAACAACAAGCAAACCACCACAAGTTAATCCTCAGCTACCAGCCCATTTTACAGTGTGGTAAATGGAAGCAAATGTGGGGTTTAGTGTGCTTTTCAATGAACATTGACTAGGTATGGACAAGTTTTAAATCCACAGTGTTTCCAATACAAGTCCTCAGAATTAATTCACTGAGTCATACAGTTCCATTGTTTAGTTGTGTCTTAAATGCACTAGTACAAAGTATTTGTTGCATACACATATCTATCATATTAAATATAAATTAATAAAGAAATGTTTCATTAAGTACACAATGTTATAGATTTTCACTGTTAAAATACACTGTTATTATCACTTTCTTGAATTTCTTTCTTTCTTAAATTTCTTCTTTTTATCACTGTGTAATAATACTAACTTAAGAAACTTTATTACTGAATTTTATTCCCTTACTAGGGAACATAATTACAGGGAAAAAAGTGAAGGTGATACCTGGTGGGAGGAAAGGAACAGATGATCGTCATAATGGGCACACCTCTCATGTGCTGTGTTTAGCTATTTCCTCAGACACAAAATTTCTGGTAAATCTACAATATTTATACTTTAGGCTAATGATACACATTTTCTTTTATTAGCCGTGAGATATTTTTACGTGTTGACTTTTGTAGTGTGCAAGAATCAATGATTTGTAAGAGTTTAGTGATGTCTTCTTATTCTTTGTAAAATTAATATTAAGATTTAGTGAGATCAGTGGTGTTTAAAGTTTTTTTATATATTAAGTAAGAAAAGTATGAAAGGTTAATGGTATTTATTTCCATATGTTTTAACTAGAGAATGTTAAAAATTGGTGATTTTCATCTATCTTTTATGTATGAATTAAAGGGTTACAAAAATTAATTATGTTTATGTCTGGACTAAAAAATTTCAAAAAAATAAAGATGTTTATCTTTTTTTGTGAGTGTGAACAAAAATACTAAAAAGATCAGTACTGTTTATTTGTTCCATTTTTGAACTAAAGAATGTCAAAAACAATTATATTTGTTTCTTTGTATGTGAAATGTAGAATGTCAGTAGATAATGATATTTATCCTTTTGTTTGTGAACTAAGGAATGATAAAAAGAGAATGATATTTATCCGTTACCTTGAATGCATACTGTAGGACCCTAGAAATTTGTTACAGTAGAATATTTTTCACACACAGTAAGACCTTATTTTAAGATGATTCATTACAGAACTGTTTTCTCTTTGAAAGATATTTTTCATGAGAGAGAAAAAACATGATGAAAATCCATAATTCTTTGAATACTACTTTTTTCATATTAATGGTTGTCATGCATTAAATTATATTTGTAATATAGTAATACAACAAAGAACACAGAATAACAAAATGCATAAAGTAGACAATGTTCCATAACTTTCACAAATTTTCTGGTGTTTTTAGTGATGCACTGAACCATTAAAAAGGTTATCCACCTTTTTAATTGTCATTCTTGTGTGAAAAAAAATTTCTTAAGAATCTACAAATCTCTATACAAAAAACAGTGTAGTATAATATGTCATTGATAGATGAAAAAACCTTGCTTGTCTGTTAGTTATAACTAATATAGCCATAAACATAAGAGAACTACATGTACTGTCAAATCCTGAAAGAGAGGATGTGACAGGTGTTTACATCAGGAGGGTCTTTTTTCCATAGTAATGATATTATTGTAATTTACATTAAGTTCACCAGTACCTAATAATGTAAATTTATCATATTAAAATAACACACATAAATAAAAAAATGTATTTTTTGTTGAAAGAAACTATATATATTAAATATAAAATGATAATTGATCAAAGATGTTGTTACCTAGCCTAACCTGATACAATTTTTGAAGGTCAGGACTTAGGTAACCTATAATTGTATGTCAATTATTGCCATGTTTTCAATGGTTTGTACCCATAAATTATGGTTATTCCAATCAGCAAGTTATAAAAACATTCAAACTGACTGAAAATATATAAAAATTAACTTTCTGATGAGCAATAAATGATTGAAATTCTGAGATGAAGGGAAAATATTTACAAGGTTTTCATAATAATGTCTCACACCAAGATCGTGAAATTTCATGACAAGAACAATGAAATAAAATGAGTCTTTTAGCCAAATTTGCTTTGACATTACAGGCATCTGGCTGCCAAAACAAAATAATTCATATTTGGAACCCTGATACCATGGAACTAATTCATACATTTAAAGGTCATCGAGATGCAGTTTCAGTGAGTTGTATAGTTTTTGTTCTCCAGTTTCAAACCTTTACATATTTTGTATAGATTTTATCATCAATGCTGATATTTTCTTTGTGTGTGTGGTTTCATAAACAGTAATTTAAGACATGAAAAATTATTATATACACTAAATAATGACAGAAAGATTAATGCTGTTTATCTGTTTATTGATATTTAAACTAAAGAATGTGAGGAAGATGAATGATGTTTATCTGTTTTATTTTGGACAAACTAAATAACATAAAAAATATAGTGATGTTTATTTGTTTTTCACAGGTACTAAAAGGATGTCAGAAAGTTAATGTTGTTTATCTGTTTTTTTGTATGAACTAAAAAATGTTAAAAAATTGTTTAGCAGTTCAATGCTTTTCAAAATGACAAAATTTTTCAATCTAACTAAATATTGACTAACAGATTTAGTGTTCAATTACTGGTACCTGAAGAAGGGCATTGCTCGAAACGTCGTATTAACAATAGTGTGTGTGTGTATATATATATTTCTTGGTGTTTTTACCATCAACATTTTTCTTTTAACTAGCTATTAAATCAAGCTGAATTATTTGAAAATTACCTATTGTGATTAAGTTTGAAACTTAATTCATTTTATGGACTATATTCCAAGTGTTACATTATAAGTAAATAAAAAAAAATCCTTTTGTCAGTTTATAGTTTTTCCTGCTTTCAAACAATACAAATTTGAAAATAAAATAAAAACTCACTGATATTAACTCTTAAATTTGTTGCTTTTTGCAAGAAAAACTGAACTATCTAAAAATTAGATTACATTATAATCTCTTAAAAACAGTTTGTCATGAATTTTATTGTCAAATTTTGACAATAGGAAACTACATTTTTTTAATTTGAAAATGTCCAAGAAGGCTTTTATAAAATGTTCTATTAAATCTCTCCTCTAATCGTACTTTGAATTATTGTAATACTAAAAATATTATTTTTCTTGTATTGACTCTTAAATTTACTGTTTTTTTGTGAAGAAAACTGGCATTATTAATATCAAAAAATACTGTTTGTTATAATTCTTTAATGGTGATTATTTCCAGGGTCTCACTTTCCGTAAAGGTAGTCATCAGCTTTTCAGTGGTTCACGAGACAGATCAGTGAAGGTGTGGAACTTGGATGAAATGGCCTATGTAGAAACTTTGTGAGTGACTTTTAGAGATGTTATTTATATGTGTATGTTCACATGCTGTGAATTATATTTGTTTGCAATTATATCAAATTGTAGTCTTTTTAAAGTGAGAAATTCAAGTGAATGATAAAGCTCTTACATTATCTATAGCTATTTATGTAACTATCTCAAATGGTTATTTTTGTCTAAAAAAAACTTAAAAAGTATAAGGATAACTGCCCATTTAGACCTTGTGTGCCAAGTTTAATCTCACTGGAGCATTAGTGAGAGTATGAACACAACTTTTTACAGTGACTTACATTATATTTTAATTTATTTACATTAACATCATTTTTGTGTTGTAGATTTGGCCATCAGGATGGTATAACAGCTATTGACAGTTTAACACGAGAGAGAGCCATAACTTCAGGTGGTCGAGACAGCACCATAAGAATCTGGAAAATAGTAGAGGAATCCCAGCTGGTGTTTCAAGGCCACAGGTTAGTGATAGTGTTAGGTGATCAGATTTAGTGATGTATGCTAACGTTACACTTAAGACTATAGTTTAGTGATAAATGCTGGAAATAGTGAAAATATAATAATATGTGTATAACTTCTCATAACCAGTACTTAAACCTATAACCACATGTGTCACTGTTACCATTTTTAATTCCATTCTGTTCATGTTATTGGTGACATTCAAAATTTAATTAAACCACTTTAATATGAATGTATTTTAATGAAATTACAATTATTAAACATGTTATTATCTAAAATTTATATATCTACATTTTTTAAAGAAATGTGTAAAATAACAATTTAAACTGCAGGTTTTTACTTTCACATGATCTGCCTGTGGTTACAAGTCTAAATCTTATGAGCTATTATACATGATACTTTGAGAATAGAATGAAGACTGTTGGCATAGTAGATCAAGTTAAAGTTGCATTTGTCTTTCATTAGCATCTGGAAAATTTCCAGGACTTTACATTCTGATATTTTTAAGCTTAAGGTTAGCTACATTCACTTCCAAAGTCAAAGCTGCTTTTCCAAGCAAGACTTTGAATTTGAATGACATGCTTGCAACCAATAAAAAGACGAGATTTTGCACTATTCAGTTGTCGCTTGACGAAACCTCTACCAGTGTATGTATTTGTAGCATGATATAGAAAAGAATATTAATTTATTGTTATTTTGAGGTGTATCTAGTGCTTGGCAAGTGTTTCTCACCTTATATGTATTAGTTTGCTAAACACTTTGATTGCAGTTAGGTTTCATATATTTATTTTAATTAATTGTGTATTATTTATGCTTATAAATGCATATTTAAAAATTTCTTGATAGTATACACTTGATGTAGTTTGATTCGTGAAAATGTTTATGCAAGATAACATTATTCACATTGCAAGCATTAATAAAAGAATTTGTGAACATTTGCTCTATAATAACTGCTGGAACAGGTTTGCATATCTGCATCAAGAAGAAAAGACAAATTGGTGAGGAAAATTAAAAATAAATTGAAAATATAAAGACATGAAATTATGCATATGGCAGAAAAAAAAATGACAAAACAATCTATAAACATTTAAAAGGTATGCACATATTTCCATTTCTTTAATTGAATCATTTCATTCCACTAAACATTTATGATAATAACTAAAGTAAATGATATAAAAAATTACTTTTAAAAACGTTTGATATTCATTTAGGAGATTCTAGAGATTATGCAAGTGAAATGTAAAAACCATAAGATAATAGTATTTTTATACTCAAAATGAAAATTATATTGCATGTGAACTATTCAGAGTCTGACTGCAAATAACTACATTAAATAATGAATGTTTTATTATAAATAATAGAAAAAACGAAAATCTTCTTTTTTTTCTAAAATTATGTAATTTTAGGATTGTTCAAGACAAATTTGAAATTATTTCATCAACTTGTTTTATTTTTCGTAAAGAACTTCATGAGAGTTACAATGTAAATAAGTGATAGTGATTGAATTAAAGGAACAATTTAGTAATGAAAGGTGTCACTAATGGAAGTGTGATGGCATGTTTGTGCTTTATGGCAGGTAAACCATCTTAGGAGTATAATTATTTTTTACCAAGTAACTTTTAATATTTAATTAAACTACTTTATTATCAATGTTTGTGACTAAACTAGGTACCAAAAGATAGTTGATAAATTTAACTGTTTACTGTGTAGGGTTTAATGTCTAAATTTCAAAAAGGAATATTTAAATAAATTCTCAAGTTCTATTTGTATGTATCATGTGACATTTATTTGTTCTGATTTGTCCTTTTTTTCTTACATCATCGCTATATAACATTTTATGTATATAAATCACATATTTATAGTATTAAATTAATAAGGCATAGTTTAGTTCTTATTGTCTCCATTCTTCTTTGTTTACAAGGTATAAACCTAGAAGGTAAATACCCACTTCTCCTGCCTACCTGTTGCATTCTCTCTCTCTCACAAAATGTAAATAATTCTTTTTGATATTTGCTGTTACATCATTTATGACCATTTTAAAGATGATTTTAATTTATTAAATGATGTATAATGCTAGCTTGTTCTCATGAAAGCTTTTGAGTTATTTAGCTATTAGATTAAAAGTTACTGTTGCTGAGGTTAGGTTAACCATCTAAGGGAATTATGTAAATGCATTGTTACTTTGGTCATGTTATTATTTTGCATTCTTAAATCACGTTTGAAATTATAAAACAATGTTATATGTATTATTGCTACTGCTGTTACAAGAAAGTAGGATTAAGTTTTAATAGATATGAAGCAAACAATAGACCAAAAATAAGTACTAAAATTACATTTATCTAAAACTTTCATAAGAAACTTATTAAACTGAATTGGTTTAGGTTAGATACTGAAAAATAATAATAATAAATTTTTCCATGAAATATGCTCACGAGAAGCTTGTGCATTATGTAATTCAATATTATAACTTGAGCTATACATTTGTAATATGATTAAAGCTTGTGTCATGGGATTAATAGTTGTACACAGTTACAAGAGCAATAAATTAATGAAATGAAATAAAAACATTTATAAACTATTACGGTCCTTATGCCGTTTAGGATGGATTATTATCATTTTCTAGGAGGATACTGCTTTTCTGCACTCGGTTTAGCTATTGTCCCTTTGTTAGTGTCCGAGGTTTGCGTGCCATTACCCTTTAGTGAACTTTTACATAACCTAACAAGATTTCTCTTGAATTGTGCTACTGCATAATAATATCCCTCTGCAACAAAAGCTCTCCACTAATAGGAAGACAACATCCCTTTACGCACATTAATGACAGCTTGAAACCAGGCTTCTGTACCTGTGGTGTGCAGAGCACAGATAACCCATTCTGTAGCTTTGTGCTTAATTACAAACAGATACACAAAAGGATAAAAAATAGAACAATAACATATAAAAAACAAACAATTTTCCCTAACTATTACAATTTGTTTGGCTTTCTAACTGTGTAACAAGAGCTGTTGCAAACTCATCCAAGCTAGCTATCATGTTTTTGGTGGTAACAAAATTTGTTCTAACAGAGAAAATTACTATTCTCAGAAATCAATGAATATACCATATGGTAGATGAAAACCTTGCTTTCTCTTTGTTATAGATAATATAGAATTAAATGTAAAATAGAACTATTAACAAATCCTGAAAGAGATGATGTTATCGGTGTGTGTGGCAAGCGAGGTATGATTTTCTATTTGATGGCTCTGTAACCAAACAAGATTGAAGGCTATAAAAGTCATGGTTTGTCTGAGCAATGAATCTTTTATAGTGAATTATTTAAAATTGAATTTCGAGGGATAGTGAATAAAATAGAGAAGAAAGGATGCCTAGAGAAAATGTCACATTTCTCACACTACATGAAATTCAGGATTTTTTTTAAATATTGCCTTTTGAAAGTAAGAGCCTGAAACTTGTGTACTATTAAAATGTGGGTTATTAGCTTTGATTTTATGCTATACTAATTGGTATAATTTAAAAAAAAGTAGTTTAATTAAGTTTTAAATGTAAATCATTAAAATTTTGTGACATCAGCCAAAAAGGATGTCAATGATGATAGGGTTAAGGTCAAATAAACTGCAAGTCAAATAAACACAACATAACCATAGAAAACACTCAAATACTAAATAAACAAATGCAAAATTAAAGAAGCCTTACTTATACAACAACTTAAATTCAAAATAAACCAATACAAAGGAACGCCATTATACCTATATTAATATTATAGATAAAATTATATATTCAAACATCTAACACCACCCTCTACATTGCGACACTGAGTTACACAACCCCTTCCAAACATGTGGTCAGCTTCTGGTCAGTTACCTCTTTCTTTGTGAACCTGACAATGGCCAAAGAAGGTCAAAATGTTGTTTGCTCTTCTATGTAAAATATTTTCTCAACCCAAACGAGCCGTTTTTGGATATAAAATAAAATTTAAGCGTGTCTAAATATGTATGTATGTGTGTGTGTGTGTGTATATGTATATAGATGTATACTGTTTAAAGTTTAAAACTATTTAAGATAAATAAATTAGTTTCATGTAACAATTTTAAGTAATTCTAAAAAGAAAAGAGTAATATAGACTTGTTTCCTTTTTTTTGTGGTAATGAGCTCATTCAAATTGACCAACTTTGTATAAAGTAAGGATAGGGAAAACAACATACAAAATGTAAAGATTTAGTGAAAGAAAAGTTTGAAATGTACTTATTAGGTATTTTAGACATAAGAAAAAAATGAGATGTTTGAGCTGAAGAAAAGTATTCTTAATCTTAACAAGAAAATCTCTCTGTGCTCAAACTAGTAAAAAATGACTGAATGTAGTCACAAACATTTATTAAAAATACACTACTAAAATGTCTGATTTTTTATGTAAAGGACTTCTAATATTTGTTGAAAGTCTACCAAAGTTGTGATGATACACACAATATCTTTAAAATTTAGTAGTACCAAAACTGTAATGAGTACAAAGTGGTTATGTTCTTGGTTTATTTGACAGAGCCTATGTGAGGAGAGTTAATGAGCCAGATGATTAATCAGTTAGCAAATTATGCTAATCACCAAGCTCTAACAACAGTTTGCATCTGAAATATAAGCTAATGCCGTTATGAAATTCATTGAATCATCATCTTACAAAACATTTTTTAGCAAATGCTCAGAGAAGCAACTGGAAGACTTGCCAAACAGATTGGATCAGTACCATAATCATCATAATAAATAAACGTGGTATTCCAAAAAATGTGTAACTTTGAAGTCTAGTTCAAAGAAGGTTCAACTCAATCTTCACTCTGACCAACTTGTGTTATTAGGTTGTACTAGTTTCAGAAAATTCCACTCCTCATCAGTAACCCTAAACACCAATTATTAAAACAAAGAGAAGTAAGCTCACTTATCCAGTGTATAGATTTTTTTCTCATGGTAATGTAAGACATGTTCACACCAACAGTATATTTGAATGTCATAATCATTAGGTGTTTAATGGAGAGGAAGAAAAACTAGATTAATGCTGCTAATGTATTAAAAGGCTTTGAAACGTTTTCAAACACCTTTGTAGTAGCTTAAGATATAGCATGTGCCTTCTGTAGAATCAATTTTTTTCACTCTTTCTAAAAAAGCTGAATGACTTAAAATTTTGATCAATGAGCCTCCCTCAAGAGGAAAAATCTTATTTCTATGTTCTTTGACCTGGGAAAGCATACAACACTACATGTAGGTATGGCATTTTACAGGATCTCAACTCCTGTGGGTTGCATTGCCATTTACCCATTTTTAGTCAGAACTATTGACTATATAAGTGATTCCAAGTCTGCTTTAGTTTGACACTTTACTGTTCTTTTTCAAAGGAACTTGGAGTCCCTGGGGGCTGTCATGCTAGTCACACTTTTCAGTATCAGTACTAATGTTATTACTAAACAACTTCCTCCTAATATTGCAAATGGCTCTATGTTGATTATTTCAACATCTCATGGTGGTCATCATACATGAGATTTATTGAGCAGCAGCTTCAAACTTCCCTCAGTCTCTTGTCTAAGTGGACCATAGCAAAAAGTTTTACCTTTTCTTTCTTCAAACTATTTGTATGCACTTTTGCCACTGATAGATTATGCATGCTGATCCCAAGTTCTGTCTCTGTGGTGATGTTTTTCTAGTGGTTCCTGAGGCAAAGTTTTCTTTGACTGTAAACTTACTTTCATTCCTCACACAA